>CM055118.1:988831346-991257931 GCA_029206835.1 Rana muscosa | reverse complement strand
GAGCACTAGTAGGCTGCATTTGGTGGGCACTGATGAGGCTGCATTTGGTGGGCACAGATGAGGCTGCATTTGGTGGGCACTGATGAGGCTGCATTTGGTGGGCACTGGTAGGCTGCATTTGGTGGGCACTAGTAGGCTGCATTTTGTGGGCACTAGTAGGCTGCATTTTGTGGGCACTAGTAGGCTGCATTTTGTGGGCACTAGTAGGCTGTATTTGGTGGGCACTAATAAGGCTGTATTGGTGGGCACTGGTAGGCTGCATTTGGTGGGCACTGATGAGCTGCATTTGATGGGCACTGGTGAGGCTGCATTGATCTCTTTTACCATGTCTGCAGTCTCTGACCATCTTTTGTACTATGTCTGCAGTCTCTGATCATCTCCTGTAGTATGTCTGCAGTCTCTGACCTTCTCCTGTATTATGTTTGCAGTCTCTGACCATCTCCTGTATTATATCTGCAGTCTCTGACCATCTCCTGTATTATGGGGGGCTCTTTCTAAGCAAACTCTCTAACAGAGGCCCTCTCTGTGTCCATTAGAGAGACCCCCCTCCAGGTCCAATTAGAGTACTCTGCTTCTCTTCCTGTATTTTGTTTATTGTTAAGAGATCGTGGAGGATCCCAGGGTAACAATGACTCCTTAGGGAGCATCTCAGTGTTTGAGTCCTTGCCATAGAAACATTTGTAAAGGGGGAGGAGTTAGTAAGGTGACCACGCCCTTGTAGGGGCGCCAGAAATATTTCTGCACCCAGGCGCATGTGACCCTAGGATCGGCCCTGCTCTCACCTCTATTTTCAATAAAGACAAGTCCTTGTATCCCCACAGTAACTTGAATGTCCACACCAGCTGCACTCCAACGTAGAGGTTTATTTCTTATAAAACACAGTCTCTGACAGAATAGGTTGGAGGGGAGAACAGGACAGCTTAACATGTGGATGAGGTCCCTGGACAAACGTTACACAATTCACTGCTCCGATTCTCAAGCAGACTCAGCCCATTCGGATAGTCTCCCTAGCTTGGGACTAGCAGCCGATATGATGCTCGAACTTTACCCAAAGTCTCTGCCACAGACCCGATGAACTTGGTCTCTGCCACAGACCTGGTGAACTTGGCCTCTATTAAGGAGAAGACATCCCTCCAGAGAGTTACCGGGACCCTTCCTTTACTGTGACTTCCGTACTAGTCCTTCGGAACGGTTCCTCCCCTGGCCTCCTCATCTAGGATACGGGTCCTCTCGCAAGGCGGCACCCTCAGATTCCTCGATGGGCTCCAGCCGAAGGTGTTGGGCCCAGGCCTTTGCTGCGGTCCCAGGGCTAAAGGTGCCTGGGACCCTTGACAACGAACCGCAGACCCGCCCCTGGGCTAAAGGTGCCCAGGGCAGACAGGAACGAGAACCCCTTACAGGCAGCGTCTGCCCCTTTTATATCCTGTATGGTTGCCGAGAGGGGACACACAAGGCACAGCACTGTATCAGCGGTTCAACCCTGGCCTACTATGGCAACGCCACCTGCAGGCCACAGGGAACTGCACACCAATACTCCACCTGTGGACAAAATGGTTTCAAGAACTCTATCAATTAGGGTGTTTGGGCACAACTACCACCCAAACACTTCCCCTAAATTTAGCACCCCGCTACACTCGAGTCAGCCCTGTGCTGTGCCCATCTGCAGCAGCGATAGAGTTAGGGACTAGGCATAGGTCTAATGCCTTGATCCGGAAGATGGTGGTCAGAGTTGGCTCTCTCACTAAGCCGTTTTCGTTCTCCCCGCTGAAGCCTGAGACTCCCTCCTCTCACTTGCCCCCACTCTCTCCTGGCTCCACGCCTCACCGCACGCCGCACAGTCGCTCTCCTCTACTTTCGTATTCTGGCTGGTGATTGACGGCGCTCCCCGCTCTCACTGTTCCTCGCCTCCGCAATCATCGCCCGTCCTCAGAGTCTCTCCAGATGGCTTGCACCGCAGTGTTTCCTTGGACAAGATCCCCTCAATACACTGCAGCTCGGAGGCTCACTGGAGGCCGGTAGGTGGGGGGAGTAAAATCGAGAGGATGCTGGGCAAGACCAGCATTCAATCATCCCGGGTTGTGGAGGGGGTTTCCTCGAGCTCAGCAGCAGCTGACCGAAATGTAAATCAACTTGCAGCAAAAGTGTGAAAGAACAGGAGATTAAACTTAAAGTAGTTATAAAGGTAAAGAACAAGTTACAACCAGCTCCTCTGTTTTTTTTAATATCTCCTACACTGTGTAATTGCTTTTTTTAAATGATGCCTGTAAATACCTTATCTTTGCTTTTTTTATGGCCAGTCTTACAGTAGCTGCTGCATTCTCACCCTCCGCTCATACTCAAGTCAATTATTTTCCCCAGTTTTTTGTGGTAAAAGTAGGTGCCTCGGCTTATATTCGGGTCGGCTTATACTCGAGTATATACGGTACTTACCTGAGCCCTCGAAAGTCCCGCGTCAAGAACGCGCTCGATTTCAGCACGGTCTTCTTGGCTCTTCATTGGATAGATTGATAGCAGCGCAGCCATTGGCTCGTGCTGCTGTCAATCAAATCCAAAGATGCGGGCGCCGTGGGGGGCGGGGCCAAGTCCGGCATTCGTGTCTATGGACGCAAATGCTGGACTCGGGAGTGCGCCCGCAAGGTAACCCCCTTGGGAAAACGCTTCCCAGGGGGGTTAGCTGATGCGGGGAGGAGCCGAGACAGCCGCCGAGGGACCCCAGAAGACTAGGATCGGGGCCACTCTGTGCAAAACGAGCTGCACAGCGGAGGTTAGTATGACATGTTTGTTATTTTAAAAAAAACAAAAACAAACCTTTAGTACCACTTTAACTAGGCTAATTGGCCTGGCTCAAGTCTGTAAGGCCACAACATGGTCCTTAGTACACACGTTTACTAGATTCTACCAGGTAGACGTCAGAAGTCAGGAGGATGTCGCCTTTGGGCGCAGTGTGTTGCAGGCCGCAAAAGAGCCTCATGCCTGATGGCGCCCAGCTTATGTATAGTGTATCCCTCCCCTCATTGGGCATTGCTTTGGGACGTCCCATTAGTAATGACTAAGTCGCTCTGTGTCCCGTGATGTACGAAAAAGAAAAAGGGATTTTTATAACAGCTTACCTGTAAAATCCTTTTCTTGGAGTACATCACGGGACACAGAGCGACTTAGTCATTACTAATGGGTTATATAGTTTACCTTCAGGTGCTGGCACTGGCAACTTCCAAACCGGAAGTACCATCCCCTATATAAGCCCCTCCCATCCGGGAGCACCTCAGTTTTGTAGCAAAGCAATAAGTGTCCCAAAAAGAGGGGTGGGAGCTCTGTGTCCCGTGATGTACTCCAAGAAAAGGATTTTACAGGTAAGCTGTTATAAAAATCCCTTTTTCTTTTTCGTACATCACGGGACACAGAGCGACTTAGTCATTACTAATGGGACGTCCCAAAGCAATGCCCAATGAGGGGAGGGATACACTATACATAAGCTGGGCGCCATCAGGCATGAGGCTCTTTTGCGGCCTGCAACACACTGCACCCAAAGGCGACATCCTCCTGACTTCTGACGTCTACCTGGTAGAATCTAG
Organism: Rana muscosa; assembly: GCA_029206835.1. Lineage (NCBI taxonomy): Eukaryota > Metazoa > Chordata > Amphibia > Anura > Ranidae > Rana > Rana muscosa. The sequence continues at coordinate 991,254,359 of CM055118.1, read as the reverse complement.
TAAACGTGTGTACTAAGGACCATGTTGTGGCCTTACAGACTTGAGCCAGGGAGGCTTGGTGATGCACTGCCCATTAAGTTCCAACTGCTCTTGTGGAGTGCGCCCTAACTTTGAACGGAGGCGGTCTCCTTTTCAAGCCATAGGCTTGTATTATGACCTGTCGAATCCACTTGGCTAAAGTAGATTTTTGATGCTGCCTGACCCTTTCTGGGGCCTTCCGGCAGAACAAACAAAGTATCCGTTCTACGAATCTGAGCAGTGGCTTTAAGATAAGCTTTAACTGCTCTTACTACATCCAAAGAATGCAATAACTTTTCCTCTACCGAACTAGGTTTGGGGAAAAAGGAAGGAAGAACCACATCTTGGTTCAAATGGAACCTCAATACCACCTTAGGAAGAAGGCTGGATGAGGACGTAATACTACTCTGTCCTTATGGATAACCAGATATGGCTCCTTACAGGACAAGGCGGCTAATTCCGATACTCTTTTAGCCGCAATGGTTCAAATGGTTGTTTCTGTAGAACCGACAGAACCAGGTTTAAGTCCCATGGACATATGGGAATACTAACCGGAGTGCTAATACGCATCACTACTTGTATGAAAGCTTTGACTAATGAATGCAAAGCCAAGGGCCTTTGAAAAAATATTGACAAGGCCGTCTGACCCTTGATAGTACTCAAGGCAAGCTTCCTATGTACAGCCCACTGTAGGAAGTCCAGAATCCTACCTATTACGTACTTACGTGGATGCCATTTCTTGGCCTCACACCACGTGATGTACGCCTTCTAGATCCTATAATAGATCTGCCTGGATACCGGCTTCCTGGCATTGATCATGGTAGATACCACAGGATTAGAGAGCCCTCTCTTTTTTAGAATGTGGGCTTCAATAGCCAGGCCGTCAAACCTAGGGCTGGTAAGGAAGGGTAGTATATCGGTCCTTGCGAAAGCAGGTCCGGACGATGTGGGAGGGTCCAAGGACTTCCCACTGACATTTTTACAATCTCCGCGTACCATGCCCTTCGGGGCCACGCTGGAGCCACCAGAATCACTGGTTTCTTTTCTACCCTGATTCTGCGGATTAATCGTGGTGGGAATGCATATATCAGCTTGAACTGATCCCAAGGGAACACTAGGGCATCCGAACCGCAAGCTAGGGGATCCTTTGTGCGAGACACAAATCTGTCCACCTTTGCGTTGAATCTGGATGCTAGCAGATCTACATCCGGTGTTCCCCACCGCTGGCATATTGCCTGGAAAACCTCGGGGTGAAGAGACCATTCCCCCGGGCATAATTGCTGGTGACTTAAAAAGTCTGCTCTCCAATTTTCCACTCCTGGGATGAAAACCGCGGATATGGCTGTGACATACCTTTCTGCCCATTCCAGGATGCAATTCGCTTCCCTCTGGGCTGCACGACTCCTGGTGCCACCCTGGTGATTGATATATGCCACTGCTGTGGCATTGTCTGATTTAATTCTGACAGGTGACCCTTGGAGTTTGGATGTCCATGCTACTAGGGCATACCGGGCTGCTCGTATCTCTAAGAGATTGGTGGGCAGGGCCTTCTCTGCTTCTGACCACTTGCCCTGGAGAGACCATTGCTCCAGTACTGCCCCCCAGCCTATGAGGCTGGCATCTGTAGTGACCACCTTCCAAGAAACCGGACTGAAGGGTTTCCCTTTTTCCAGATTCTGGCACCAACCACCAATGGAGGCTCTTGCGAACGGAAGGGGACAGGGACATTGGTAAGTCTAAAGCCTGAACTTTTTTGTTCCAGGCTGACAGTATGGCCCTCTGCAAGTTCCTTGAATGGAATTGACCGCAGGGTACTGCTTCGAATGAAGCCACCATTTTTCCCAGCAGCCTTATACACAGGCGTATGGATGGTTTTCTTTTTTGTACCCACTAAGTGGGTCAAATCTTTCAAAGACGACACCTTCTCTGGAGGTAAGAAAATCTTTCTCTGATTTGAATCCAGTCTTAGCCCCCAAGTATTCCAGGCTTTTGACTGGTTTTAGGGCTGACTTGTCTCGGTTGATAATGCAACCGTGAGATTCCAGATACTTGATTATCTTGTGAACGACCACTTCTAGTTTTTTTCACTGAGTGGTCTATCAGTAACAAGTCGCCTAGATATGCCATTATCGTTACACCTTGTGTTCCTAGTTTGGCCAATCGTAGGGCCAGAATTTTTGTGAACACTCGTGGTGCTGTGGCCAGACCGAAAGGTAAGGCTCTGAACTGAAAATGGCGCCCTTCTACTGCAAAGCGTAGAAATTTCTGGTGGGCCGGACAGATGGGAATATGCAAATAAGCATCCCTTATGTCGATCGAGGCTAACCATTCCTGCCCTTGTAGGGCGGTGGCCACCGATCGGATCGACTCCATCCGAAAAAGTCCTGATATGTAGGAACTTGTTTAGCCCTTTTATATTTAATATGGGCCTCATGTCCCCATTTGGTTTGGGGACTGTGACAAGGTTCGAGTAAAACCCGAACCCGTTTTCTTCCAAGGGAACCTTCATGATTACCCTTGGAGCAATAGTTGCTCTAGTGCCAAAAGGAGGGATCCACTCTTCTGGGGATCGCTTGGCACGTTTGACCTTATAAAATGGGCAGGAGGAATGTCTTTTAACTCCAGCCTGTATCCCAGACTTACTGCGGAGATCACCCATCTCTGATGGTGTCCCGCCAGGTCTCTGTGAACAACTGAAGTCTTCCCCTCACCCGATTGAGTGGGGGCAACCCTTCATGACTTGGGGGGAGGTTTTGTACCTCTCTTGACCCAGGGTTTCTTGTTACCCTGTGATTGTCCCTGATTTCTGCCCCCTGGATTTGACCGCGGAGGCCGTCGGAACTGTTTCACAGCCGATGTGCCAGGGACTGGAGAAGTAGGCCTCTTAAAAGAAGGACTTCTACCCTTGTTCTTAACTGGCAAGAGTGTACTTTTACCGGCAGAAGTTTTCTGGATATATTTGTCCAGATCATCTCCAGATAAGCGTTCTCCATGAAATGGGAAGCTAATCAGCAATTTCTTACAGGGAGCTTCAGCAGACCAGTTAGCCATAGAAGCCTACGCGTATGTCTACAGACAGCGTAAAGCGGGATGCCTGTTGGATTGTATCCTTTATGGCGTCCACCGCAACACAAGGCTCTAGGTAGGTCAGCTAGGACAAGAGCCTGCTGATCTGGTAAGTCCCTTAAGACTTGCTTCAACTGATCTTTCATTGCTTGGCAGACTCCAATCACTGCTACTGCAGGTTGTGTCACCATGCTTGCTGTAGAGAAAGCAGATTTTAGTAAAGACTCCAATTTTTTATCTATTGGGTCTTTGAACATTGGAACATTATCCACTGGACATGTCAGTGATTTATTTACACAAGAGATGGCTGTGTCCACTGTAGGGACCCTCCATTTTTTTTTTTTTTTTTTATGAACTTATCCTCCATGGGATAGATCACTGGAAATCTCTTGGGGGGAGTAAATATTTTACAGGATGCTCCCAATCCTGGTAAATAAACCCTTCCAATAAAGGGTGGATTGGGAAGGAACAGACAGTCTGGGGAGCTTTCAGCGACCCCAGCGAGGAGACAGTAGTGGTTGATGGTTCCGCCAGAGGCATTTAAAATGCTGCTCGGACCATGTTAGTCAGAGACTGAACCCATAATCTTTCAGCCTGAGATGCTGAGAAGGTTCTTCCACTGTTGATTCCTCTATAACTTTATCAACCTCACCTGATCCCCTTCAGGTAGGTCGATCTCTGGGACTGTTCCTCCACTAACAGGCACTCTGCAGGAGGAGACGGAGATCAGACGCGCTTTTCCTGTGACAGGGAAGGAGCGATCAATGCTGTTAATCTCTCTTCCAATCCTCCCAGAGTTGAGGATAAAACCTCCTCTGTTATATATACAGGAGCAGGTGGACTGGGGACAGCCGCAGTACCAGGTACTCCTGCGGGGTTCCTACGGCTACTGACCTCTGAAATTTCAGGGGAGATTGACGCAGTACAGCATGCCCAAAATCTTCAGAGCCCGACGGAGACCCCTTTCGCTTCTTGGAAGATCTATTTCCAGAGCGTCTGGACGACATATCCTATAAGCACAAAGCTGAGGTATTCCCGTCGTCATACACCAATTTTGCTGGTAATAGTCTAACACAGTTGCTGCTATATACCAGCTGGTGTCCACTAAAGTGTCTTTCTATGGGGATGCCTGCATCAACCGCCTCTGTGTGCCACCGTTTTGTTGCTAGCTCTGCTTGCATCCAGCTGACACTTGTACTGTGTCTTTTACACATGCTGGGACGCCTGCACATGCGCAGAAGCGCCGCGGCGCGCATCGAGCGTCATCCACCTGCCCCGCCCCTTTTTTTTCATAGGAGGCGCGTGCACGCGCCCGCGCGCGCGCCCGTGCGCCATTGGCGCCCTTTTCGAAACCAAGCAGGGACTAGGAGCCAGGGCCCTTTTTGCCGGAGGGCCTGTGCGGTGGATGAGCGCAGCAACAGGGCAGAGGAAGTGGATTCCCACAGAGAACTTACCAACTGCCTGGATCTTTTGACTTGAGAAAACCAAAGATCCACATGACAAGAAAAAATGGACCACAGCGGCCTCTAGTGGTTTAACACAGGTACCGCAGTCCTCTTTTTTTTTCTTTTTTTTTTCTTGACTACTATTAAAATTTTACATTTTCCAGTAGTTACAGGCATACACAGATATTAGCGGGAATACCATTAGGTAACAGACAGAAAGACAAATTAGGCTTGGGGGTCCCCCAATAGAACCAAGTTCCTGGGGGCCCCCACTTACCTGTTCCCCGCCGCAGGACTCTGTTTGGTCCACAGAAGCCCAAACTTCACCTATCACGGCAGGCATTGTAATTAAACCTTCAGGGACCGGGTTCCCAAGGATTCCACTCCCCTGGACCTGTATAGCACCCTGCACAGAAAACATCTTGGTCGTGGGTATGACCAGAGCTCTGGATCCCAGGGTCCAGCCCTCCTAAGAGAGGCATTACAGGCAAAACCTTGCTCTTCTGTTGCAAGGCCCGGGTACCGACCGTTTAGCTATGAAGCTTTTTTGGTGGGATCCGGAACAGCTTACTAAGGCCCGTAAAAGAACCTGTACGCAAGCCCAGGAAAACACATGTTACTCTTTGGCCAACACCTTAGACACTGGCAAAAAACTGAGGTGCTCCCGGATGGGAGGGGCTTATATAGGGGAGGGTACTTCCGGTTTGGAAGTTGCCAGTGCCAGCACCTGAAGGTAAACTATATAACCCATTAGTAATGACTAAGTCGCTCTGTGTCCCGTGATGTACGAAAAAGAAAAAAGGTTTAATTTGTCTAAAAGCTACTTTCCTGGTGTCTTCATGGTAGCATATGCATTGATTGTGTGTATGCTGCCATGAATAGGCACCAGGAAAGAAAAATTAGAGAGAGGTAAGTATTACATTTTAGCGCAGTGGTTCTCAGCCTTAGTCCTCAAGTACCCCCGACAGGACATGTTTTGGGAATTTATCTTAGCTAAAAAATAGCTGTCCAAAATACCAAGTCATTGACTTTGATTTAAAGCACCTGTGCAAGATGAATGTAAACCTGCAAACATGGCTTGTTGGGGGTACTTGAGTACAGGGTGGAGAACCACTGCTTTAGAGTAGGGATGAGCTTCGAGTTCGAGTCAAACTCATGCTCGACTCGAACATCGTCTGTTCGGCCGTTTGCCTAATTTCGAACATTATGGGGCGTTCGCGCCAAATTCATGTGGCGCGTCACGGCCCATAATTCACTGCGGCAGTGCATTGCTGGCTGATGATTGGCCAAGCATGCACTATGACCCACATGCTTTGGCCAATCACGGCCAATCACAACGCGATAAGAACAGAGAGCCATAATTGGCCAAAGCCAGGGTGGCTTTGGCCAATTATGTCTCAGGGGATTTAGTACACGCCCCACACTATATAAGGCCGCCTGTGTGCCGGCCTTGTGTAGTGCGTTGCGGTGGCGGAGAAAGATAGACAGAGAGAGAGAGAGAGACAGTGTCATTTCATTTGAATTAGATAGAGCAAGCAGGTGAGTCAGTTAGCTGCAGTTACAGTGTGTGGAGGATATATATGCATCCTAGGTGTTGTGTGTATATATATATATATATATATATATATATATATATATATACATACATACATACACACACACACTGTATTCAGCTTAGCTAGATCGGTTCCTGTTATTCTCTTCCTAATATACTGACAGGCAGGCAGGCGATTGTGGTAGCTGCAGTGTGCACCTAAAGCTACCTGAAGACAATTGCTGGTGTTCTCATACTAATAATACCACAGGCAGGGAACTGCAGTATTTTCAGTTAGTGTACTGTGTCCTTTGCACAGTGTGCACCTAAAGCTACCTGAAGACAATTGCTGGTGTTCTCATACTAATATTACCACAGGCAGGGAGCTGCAGTATTTTCAGTTAGTGTACTGTGTCCTTTGCACAGTGTGCACCTAAAGCTACCTGAAGACAATTGCTGATGTTCTCTTACTAATAATACTACAGGCAGGCAGTTGATTCTGCTAGCTGCAGTATAATCAGTATATATATACATCCCAGCTTTGTGCAGCTACATCTCACTGCAGGCCATTGGTATGTCTGGAAGGACAACAAGGAGAGGCATACAGTCACAAGCCAATAAAAGAGGGCAAGCAGGCTCTGTGTCTAGAGGCAACAGTGCTGGTCGTGGACACGGTGCATCCTCATCAGCACGTGGCCATGTGACACGCTTGTCTTTTTTTCGGCAGCTGGCCGTGTTGAGCCGCAACATGCCGAAGACAAGCCGTCCTCATCCTCCTCATCCTCTCTCACCCAGGCTCAGGGTACTTTGTTTGGCAAAGCAGCTGCCAAAGCGGCCTCTTCCCTCGGCTCAATGGCATCAGTCACTCCTTCCCTAGCCCCACCATGTCCTCCTGAGGAGTCCCCCAAACTGTTTGACCACAGTGTTGGGTACATGCTCCAGGAGGATGCCCAGCATTTTGAAAGCTCCGATGATGGTACACAGCTAGAGGAAATCAGTAACGTGAGCCCAGAGAGAGGGGGTGCCCAACAAGGACAACAATCTGGCAGTCATGTTCCCCCAGCTGCAGCATACTGCCAGATTTGCTCCAGTGATGAGGAGGGAGGGGATGATGAGGTCACTGACTCCACGTGGGTGCCTGATAGGAGAGAGGAGGAGGAGGAGGAATAGGAGAGGAGGAGGAGGTCGCACATCTCCAATGAGGCAGGATGCCCTCCAGGGGCCAGCTTAAGGGCAGCCAACCGACTGCATCACACCGCAGTGTTCTGCATGTTCAGGGCGCTGCTGTCTCTGCGCGTTATTCCAAAAGTTCTTTGGTGTGGGCCTTTTTTGAGACGTGTGCAGTACGTGTCTGAAGTGTATCTCACGTGGCCAAAACATCAGCTGCTTGGGCACCACGTGCTTGACCAGACATATGTCGACCTGCCATGCAGTCCATTGGCAAGCATACAAAAAAGACCCACACCAAAGAACAAAGCGGACCTTCTCCTTGCTCCTCATCAGCTGGGATCTCCAACCCCACTATACCTTCAGTCCTCTCTGAAACCTACACTGAGAGGAATGAAGGTGTAGAATTAGGTGTGTCACAGCCAAGTACTTGCGGGCAATCTGCTATCGGTACACCGACGTCAGATTGTACCAGGCAAATTTCCCTGCCCCAGCTGCTGCACCGCCAAAAGAAGTTCGCTCCCAGCCATCCACATGCCCAGCAGTTGAATGCTAGCTTGGCTAAATTGCTAGCACTTTAACTGCTGCCTTTTCAGTTGGTAGACTCTGCCCCCTTCCGTGAGTTTGTGGAATGTGCGGTTCCTCAGTGGCAGGTTCCCAAACGCCACTTTTTCTCACGGAAGGCAATGTCTTGGCCTCGGTGGACAGGGCGGTCAGGTGCATATTACCGCTGACTCATGGTCCAGCAGGCATGGACAGGGACGTTACCTATCTTTCACAGCACATTGGGTGACTCATCCCTACTTTAGAGCACTGAGCTAAATAAAATCTAGCTTAAGACAATCCTATTCTGTCGGCATTTGAGGGAAACCGAGTGAGTGTTAGAACCCCTGCTTGGCTTTTTAGGTTTGGCTTTGTGTCCCTTTTCTTCAAAATTAGCTTCACTTCCTGTCACATAGCCAAACAGGAAGTGAGGGTAAAGCCCTACCAATATCTTTCCTTGGGGACACACAGGTCAATCTAACTAGAGACTGTCATGGTCTGCGGGGACCCCCTTTCTGGGGGGGGGGGGGGGTGAACGGGCTAGGGTTGCCACCTGTCCGGGATTCACCCGGACAGTCCGGTTTTTAAATCTTCTGCCCGGGTTTCTCACTGCCTGTGACCCGGTCACCAGAACACCCCCAAAAACTCTTCCAACACCCCCCTAGCAACCTCATAAAAGCTTAATTAGAATCCTGCTTCCATAACACGTATCAGATGTTCACCTATCGTCAGGTATTTGTAATTTTTAGGATGGAAACAGCCCTAATTACAAGGGACTTGTTTTTCTCTGTGGAGGGATACAGAGCCTCATGGCTGCATTTGCTGATGCTCTGCTTCTAGTTCCGGCTACTGGAGCCCTCTCAGGACTGCTCACTCTGCCAGACCGATGTATTGGAGATGAGCAGTGAGTGTGTGTGGGAGGGAAGAGGAAGGAGCTGCATGACTGTGAGGGGACAGCAGGACATAGAGGGGAGGAGAGAAGCTGGCTGCCCATTACAAGACTAACTAATATGTAAGTATTTATCTCACGGTATGTTGTGTCTAATGTATGTATTTATACCTGTTTGTGTGTATCTGAGTGCATGTATGTATCTCAGTGTGTAAATATATGTATGTTGTGTGCATGTATATAACTGAGCATGTGTACAATATATATCTGAGTTTGTATGCATGTATCTGTATATAACTGAGTGTGTGTATATATCGGAGTGTGTATATCTGTATATCTCTATATATCTGTGTGTATATCTTTATATATCTGAGTGTGTATATCTGTATATTTCTGAGTGTGTATATCTGTATATATCTGAGTGTGTATATCTGTATATAGCTGAGTGTGTATATCTGTATATATCTGAGTGTGTATATCTGTATATAGCTGAGTGTGTGTATCTGTGTATATATCTGAGTGTGTATATATGTATATATCTGAGTGTGTATATCTGTATACATCTGAGTGTGTATATCTGTATATATCTGAGTGTGTATATCTGTGTATATCTGAGTGTGCATATATCTGAGTGTGTATATCTGTATATATCTGAGTGTGTGTATCTGTATATATCTGAGTGTGTATATATGTATATATTTGTGTGTGTATATCTGTATATATCTGAGTGTGTATATCTGTATACGTCTGAGTGTGTATATCTGTATACATCTGAGTGTGTATATCTGTATACATCTGAGTGTGTATATCTGTATACATCTGAGTGTGTATATCTGTATACATCTGAGTGTGTAGATCTGTATATATCTGAGTGCGTATATCTGTGTATATATCTGAGTGTGTGTATCTGTATATATCTGAGTGTGTGTATGTGTATTTGTCCTCAGAGTCTCAGGTATTTGTGCTGGATATGTCTGAAGGGAAAACAGGGAAAGTGACCTGGGGTATGCCGGGGTCACGTGGTCGGTATGCCTAAAAGGGGGCAAAAATGAGACAGTAGGATGAGCTCGCAAAGAGACTGAAATGGATGTAACCGTATGTAACCTCAAGCAGCCAATGCAAGAAAGCCTGTGATAACTCGAAATGTGGATCCGGGACATGTCCGGAAATTAAGCTGAACCCCACCAACCTAACTCATCAACAACGTGAACACGGACCCCTCGACGAGAAGCAGCAGACACTGCACCTATACCGAAAGCACGGCCGGCGAGCATAAAGAGCAACCCTGGTTTAGGCAGCAGGGAACAGCAACATGTCATGCACCGAGCTAGCGAAGAAGGGCGCACCAGGGAAAGGCAATTGGCCCATCCCTGGGTACGTCCGCAGACGCCATAACGAGACGACCCAAGACTGTGACCGAGCACCAGCTTATAGGATCGCTTGAGCTGAAAATGCCAAAAATAAAACTAAAAGACAACGAAAGCAAGTAGACATTGAATGTTCGTGACAGAAGAAACCAGGATACCAAGATGGAAAAGCCTGGAAGGTATCCCAGACCGTGTCATGAGCTTCCTAGGCTAAAATTGAAAATGATTTGTTGATCAAGCTTCAGCGACGTCCGTTTCCGTAGATCAGCAGGACCCCGTTTGGACACTACAACGAGGAAGAAACCATCCCGACAGTGGACGACTACCTAACAGCCTACTACATGGGAGAGCATCCAGCCGAGGGCCAGTGCGTAGGTATCCAACGTCTGCCTTAGGACCAAGACCCTTCCACCTAATCCTATGCCACTGCCAGAGAGACGGCCGAAACGGGAGGTGCAAGGAGGGCGAGCTACCATGTACAGAACCCTAACCGGAGAAGGACGGATGGTGGCAAAGACTTTGACATCTACTGCCCGAGACATGACCTCTGCAAACAAGAACAACACCGTTAAAAACAATAACCAACGAACCCTAAAGCCCCGTACACACGATCGGTTTGACTGATGAAAACCGTCCGATGGATGGTTTTCATCAGACCAACCGATCGTGTATGGTACCCATCAGTCTTTTTTCCATTGGTTGTAAAAAATAGAACTTGTTTTAAAATTTTCCGATGGATAAAAAACCGATGGGAATTTCCGATCGTCTATGGGCAAGTCCATCGGTTAAAAAACCCACGCATGCTCAGAATCAAGTCGACGCATGCTCAGAAGCATTAAACTTCATTTTTCTCGGCTCATCGGAGTATTTTACGTCACCGCGTTTGGAACGGTCGGTTTTTTGACTGATGGTGTGTGGCCAAGACTGATGAAAAACAGTTTCATCGGATTTCCGATGGACAAATCCATCGGACGAAAATCCATAGGTTATCCGATCGTGTGTACAGGGCTTTAGAAACTGGAAAAAACCCTTCCTACCCTTACCGCTACTTATGCAGGTGACCATGATTAAAATACGCAGTAGCGTCGAGTATAGCCATGAGATCTAACCGTGAAGATATGACATGTATAACGTGATAGGAATACTGCCGTGGTGTGACGTTGTAAAACCTACATGCAATTAACTGACAATACAAAGTATGAGCAGGACTGAAAATGTGACAATCCCAAGAATTTGCACAGGCCGAGCAACCTGAGGCGTAGCAGGCGAATTAAAAACGTACACTCAGGCCTGATGAACCTGAAGACGTGTCAGGCCTTTAAATGAGAAAAGAAATGCCCAGATGCATGAAATGTATGTGAAACGGATGAGGAGACTTGCCACCGTACAAGCCAATTAGAAACGCTCATCTCAATCCGTAAGCACCCATAAACGTGATGGGTGACCCCCCCCCCAGCAGTGAAACGCCATGAATCTCAACATGAACATACCAACGCTACCAACTAGGAAAACATCATGACTGAACCTTCATGAGAAACGTAAAATTGCATGAGAAAACAAAAACACATGATAACTTAACCATATGTGAACATAATTAGCATGAGAAATGTAACTTATGAGGAACGTGATTGCACGAGAAACGTGATCGCACGTATGTGCCGGCCACGTATGTTTGCACCCCTTGAACCTTTCAGTAACAGTAGCAGAGCACATAAAATATTTGCGGGCATTGGGCACCTTCAGGTAGTTCCAGACAAAGTCTGCATACCACCTTTCTCTGTAGGCCTCGACCTCAAATAACAAGTCCCTCGGAACATAGGGGTACTCCCATCCGTACTCGACAGCCACTCTCTGGTTAAAAAGCCGCTGCAACCTCGAAATCGGAGGAAGGGTAGCACGGTCTCCTGCACCCGTAAAGACAATTGCATCCGGAGACCTAAGTTTCAGCAAAGGGGCCCGCAATGGCACACGTTCTGCCACAGCAGCAGGCGCTGGCGACACAGGTGCGGATAGTGCAGGCATGGGATCATTCCTCTCCTCAGGCGCATGGGCCTCCACCCGGGGTGTTGTATCCCCAGAGTCCATGGGTGAATCCTTTCTACTTCTGGATGAGGATAAGGGGATTTTGTCCCAACCCTTCCTGGCAAAAAGGTTGTCTATCTCGACATCATCGCCAACTTCAGAAGAAGAGTCTATCTCTGAGGTATCACACTCCTCTGCTGGCAAATAGTTTTTAGTGGAAGCAGACTCACTGTCTCCCAAAAGTTCTCTAGGGTCAGGCACCCAAGCATCCCTAATGCTACGGACACTTATTTTTGTACCCTTCCCAGGCAGTCTCTGAACAGTCATGACCCCAGCCTCCTTACCGTCACCCTCTGTGGATCGCTTGGAGGTCCCTCCGACTGGACGATCCGGTTTGGGCAGGTGCTGGGATGTACCTCGGCCACGGGAGGCTTTCACATAGCCCACCTTCCGCTTGGGAGGTGGAAGGGAAGACTCGGTAACGACAGAGGCAGCATCCGCCGGCTTCTCCGTCTCTGGCTCCACAACGACCGGAACATCAGACCTGACTTCCTCCGAAGTCACAACAGTGCGCGTGGGGGTGGCTGTGGAAGCGCAGGTTTCCTCCTCTGGAGTGGCGGTGCCCGTCAGGCAATTCATCCGGTAGGCCCGAGGCTTCTCTGTAGGCTGCTCCACCTCAAAGATGATCTCTCCACACTTGGTACACCTCCCGAAGGGCCGCAGGTGTACCACCAGTCCCTGGCATCCAGAACAGACCATCCCAAGGGCCTCCGCATCTCGGCAGACAGAGAGCGAAGCGCCCTCGAGGCTTCAACCGAATCCCAGTATCGGTCAAGGGGAAAGTCAGTGAGACAACGTCCATGGTTGTAGCAGAAACAGAACTCTATGGGGCAGCCGACATGTTGCTCACTCGCTGATCCATCACGCACTGTTCACTTGGCGCCAAAGCCACCACGTGCATCTCACGGCATGGCGAGGCTCCTCCCATTTCTCTCTTCTTTCTGCAGTGTTCGTGGGCTTTCCAAGCTCTAGACACGCCCACGATCTACGCAGCTGGAGTTCTCCTCGTGGCGCAGTCCAAATTTCGCCAAAAATGGCCGACCTCCACGGAGCCTCAAAGGGGAATAAAGTCCAACATCTGAGGGGGGTTTTCACTGCAGAATCCCGGACCCGAGCCCCCACGTGTACCACACGGATTGGTCTTTTACCTGCTTTTGGCTCACTTGCAGGAAAGACACACCATGCTACCTGCCCGTACCCTCTTGTGTGAAGAGGTTGAGCGGTGTCACAAACTAGGGTCCTGCAAGGTTCTCCCTTTAGTTGGTTCCCATCTCTTAGAATGGAAGGACAAGTCTTTAAAACTCCAAGGTCCACACCAGTAGTAAACTCCAACGTAGAGTTTATTTCTTTATATGCAAAGTCAATGGATAGAAAAGGGTGGATAGAAGACAGGACAGTAAGAGTTTGGATATGAGTCCAGGCACAAGACAAATTATTAATTCACTACTCGTTCCTCAAGTAGGCTTAGCTCACCCGGATAGTTCCCTATGAAAGCGGATCCTAGCAGCCGAAGTGATGCTTGGACGTTTCTTTCGTTTTCCCCTTCTAGATGCGACTAGGAGATTCTCTGCCACAGAACCGTTAATCCCAATCCTCTAGTGTTGGATGGATCTAATCCCTCCAGAGAGTTACCAGGCCCTTTTTTCTCCATGAACTTCTCACCAGTCCTTCAGAAGGGTCCTCCCCCGGCCTCCTCATCTCAGAACGGGTCCCCATGCCAGAGGCACCCTGGGATTTCTCCTTCCAGGACACGGGCCCCAGCTAAAGGTGCTGGGCCCAAGGCTTTTGCTGCAGCCCCAGGGCTAAAGGTGCCTGGGACTGATGCATACGTGGGCCCCTGGCCAGGAGGGCCAGGTACCACGCTCCACGATGGCCCCCTGGGCTCGTACCGGAACCAACCACCAAAGAACCGAAGACCATCCGCAAGCAGCGTCCGCCCCTTTTATATCCTCTCCCGGCGTGCACAGCAAGCCGACCACGCCCACCACACAACCGCCGAGAGAGGACATCCAAGGCACAGCATTATACCAGCGGTTCAACCCTGGCCCATTATGGCAGCGTCACCTACAGGCCACAGGGAACTACTCACCAGTATACTACCTGCGGTGTAAAATAGAATGCCCTAACAATTAAGGTTGTGTGTGCCCAACTACAGCTCAAACCTTCCCCTAAATTTAGGTATAGCGGGGTTAAATTTGGGGACCCGGCTACACATGTAACAATTGTGACAGGAATCTAGATTTGGACAGTGAAGTGAAGCAAGAGAAGTAGTGTGCTGGAGGAGATGTGCAGAGGAAGAGACTGTCAGATCTAGACTCAACTACTTTTATATAACTTTTTTATTTTATATATATAACTTACTTTTATTCTACTAAAAAGTATTCAATATCTGGGCATCCCATATTCCTTTTCCCCATCCAAGTTTAAGCCCCTAATAAAAACAACAAAAACAAGCAAGAGACTATTCATTGTCTGGGAAAGTGTGCCAAAATGGATGTCTGACCAGCAGGGTGCAAAAAAGGGGGGAAAGGGATGAAGGGACAACAGGCCCAGATCCTACACCACAATAGAAATATGTGTATTTCGGAAAGTTTAACAATCAGCAGATAAAGATACTCAAAACACCTGGTGTTAGTGCTACAATCATCCCGGCACCATTGTTGTTATGGTGTCAGGATGATTGAAGCACATTATTACTATTATTACATTGTAATATAAAATGAAATCGTTAAACTTACCATAATGCAGAATCAGTGGAAGCCCTAAGTGTGTCACATGCCACGTCGCCTGCCACCAGATGCCATCAGGCAATCCCAGCAGAGTCCCTCCATACACCAGGCATTCCCAGCGGAGTCCCTCCTTACATCAGGTGTCCCCAGCGAAGTCCCTCCTTACATCAGGTATCCCCAGCAGAGTCCCTCCTTACATCAGGTGTCCCCAGGGGAGTCCCTTCTTACATCAAGTGTCCCTAGCGGAGTCCCTCCTTACATCAGGTGTCCTCAGCGGAGTCCCTCCTTACATCAGGTGTCCCCAGCAGAGTCCCTCCTTACACCAGGTGTCCCCAGTGGAGTCCCTCCTTACACCAGGCATTCCCAGCAGAGTCCCTCCTTACATCAGGCATTCCCAGCAGAGTCCCTCCTTACATCAGGCATTCCCAGCGGAGTCCCTCCTTACATCAGGCATTCCCAGCGGAGTCCCTCCTTACACCAGGCATTCCCAGTAGAGTCCCTCTTTACATCAGGCATTCCCAGCGGAGTCCCTCCTTACACCAGGCATTCCCAGCAGAGTCTCTCCTTACATAAGTTGTCCCCAGAGGAGTCCCCCTTACATCAAGTGTCCGCAGCGGAGTCCATCCTTACACCAGGCATTCCTAGCGGAGTCCCTCCTTACACCAGGTATCCCCCACTGGAACCCCCCTTACATCAGGTATCCCCCACTGGAACCCCCTTACATCAGGTATCCCCCACTGGGACCTCCCCTTACATCAGGTATCGCCCAGCGGAGTCCCACCTTACACCAGATATCCCCCACTGGAACCTCCCCTTACATCAGGTATCCCCCACTGGAGCCCCCCTTACATCAGGTATTCCCCACTGGAACCCCCCCTTACAACAGGTATTCCCCACTGGAACCCCCCCCTTACATCAGGTATCCCCCACTGGAACCCCCCTTACATCAGGTATCCCCCACTGGACCCCCCTTACATCAGGTATCCCACACTGGAACCCCCCTTACATCAGGTATCCCCCACTGCAACCCCCCTTACATCAGGTATCCCCCACTGGAACCCCCCCTTACATCAGCCCACTGGAACCCCCCCTTACATCAGCCCACTGGAACCCCCCCTTACATCAGCCCACTGGAACCCCCCTTACATCAGCCCACTGGAACCCCCCCTTACATCAGCCCACTGGAACCCCCCTTACATCAGCCCAGTGGAACCCCCCTTACATCAGCCTACTGGAACCCCCCCTTACATCAGGTATCCCCCAGCAGCGGAGACTCTGTTACAGAACAGAGTGGAGGAGCCGGCCGGGTGGCTGCCAATAAAAATTAAGCTGCAGCGCCGTCCAACCTCGCCCCTTCTTACATCAGGTCACAGACAGAAGGCAGCGGGGCGGGAGATGGGCGGTGCCACAGCTCAATTTCTATTGGCAGCCACCCAGCCTCCTCTTGTTTGTTTGGTCTTCAGAAAAATGGCGGCCAGTGGAGACATTGTCTCCGCCAGCCGCGGACCTCTAGCGGCGACGGCAAAAAATCGTGAAAAAGAGGATTTCTCGGGACATTTAACCGGGAATCGCAAAAACCGGGAAAAAAGGTCTAAATCCCGGGAATGTCCTGGGAAATTCAGGACAGTTGGTAAGTATGCTGTAGTTTCTCTGCAATAGTCTGCTGAACTTACTGAAAAACTGTTATTGCTTGGTGATTTCCTGTTTGTAAGACTGCTGGCTGCTATCCCTCCAGTAACCTCAGCCAGCGATCTGACATTCCCCCTTGTAGTTCTCTGAAAGAGAGCAGGGAGTTGTACGTCTGCCTGGCTCGCTGTAGTGGGTGGAGGGGGTCTCACAGCCCCCGGGCTGTGCCACCCATAGAGGTGGTGTCCTCCTCTGCTCCCTCCTCCTCCCTGCAAGCACCACCCCGCCCCCACCCCCCCACCGTCACTGCCCACCCACCCTCTCTCTCCAGTGCAGAGATAGTTACAGATCATCCAGATGACAGAGCGAGTCTCGGGCTGACAGGTCTGTATGTGAAAACACTGCTCGTAATACAGCCCCGCCTCCCTGCACCGGCATTAGAACAGTGCGCTCTGCACTGTTTATCACAATTCCTTTGCAAGGAGGCGGGGCTGTACGAAAACCATGTTTTTACATACAGACCTGTCAGCCCAAGATCCGCTCTGTCTCAGGATAATCTGTAACCAGGGCTCGAGTCCTGGGGGAACGCGTGGGAAAGGCGTCCTTGCACTTTTTTCACAGCAGGAACGCCGTTCCCTTTGCAGCCCTCGAGTGGCGAGCGCCGGGACCGATCTGATCCCGAGCGCCGCCGAATGTGGCCGAGTGCGGCCGAGTCCTGCCGACTCGCCGAGTGCCATAACAGCAGGTCCCGCCTTCTGGAGCCTGTGCAACGTTTATGATGGACGTCCCACTGGTCCAATGCCCTGACCTGCAGACTCCAGAAGGCGGGAATTACAAATCGGCCGCTGTGCCACATCCCCGCTCGGCGCTCGGGCGGGCGGCTCTTCTCAGGCTTTCCTCCCCTCCAGGCTCCTCCTCTAACGGAATGACAGACTGCAGTAGTGCCTGCTATGACACCGCTGAGCTGAGGTAGGTCAGACAGTGTAATGTGTATGTAAATGTCAGTGTATATAGGTCAGTGTAGGTAGGTCAGTGTAGGTCAGTGTATATAGGTCACTACCGTCAGTGTAGGTGTGTCAGTGTATATAGGTCACTACCGTCAGTGTATGTTTTTTTTTTTTTGGTGGGGGAGTGGATCTTGGGTGGGAGTTCCGACACTTTTTTCCCCAGGACTTGACCCCTGTCTGTAACTATCCCTGCTCTGCAATGATGGGCAATGATAAGCTGCAATGGTGACGCCGCACTGATGGGCAGTGATATACTGAACCAGTGACACTGCACTGATAATCACTGCTAAGTTACACTGGCAAAACCGCACTGATGGGCACTGATAAGCTGCACTGGTGACACCGCACTGATGGGCACTGATAAGCTGCACTGGTGACGCTGCACTGGTGACACTGCACTGATAAGCTGCACTGGTGACACCACACTGATGGGCACTAAAAGGCTGCACTGGTGACACCACACTGATAAGCTGCACTGGTGACATTGCACTGATGAGCACTGATAAGCTGCACTGGTGACATTGCACTGATGAGCACTGCTAAGCTGCACTAGTGACACTGCACTGATGGGCACGGCTAAGCTGCACTGGTGACACCACACTGATGGACACTGATAAGCTGCACTGGTGACACCACACTGATGGGCACTGATAAGCTGCACTGGTGACACCACACTGATAAGCTGCACTTGTGACACCGCACTGATGAGCACTGATAAGCTGCACTGGTGACACTGCACTGATGGGCACTGATAAGCTGTACTGGTGACACCACACCGATGAGCACTGGTAGCTGCACTGGTGACACCACACTGATAAGCTGCACTGGTGACACCGCACTGATGAGCACTGCTAAGCTGCACTGGTGACACCAAAATGATGGGCACTGATAAGCTGCACTGGTGAAACCGCACTGATGGGCACTGATAAGCTGCACTGGTGACACCGCACTAATGTGCACTGATAAGCTGCACTGGTGACACCACACTGATGGGCACTGATAAGCTGCACTGGTGACACCACACTGATAAGCTGCACTGGTGACACCACACTGATAAGCTGCACTTGTGACACCGCACTGATGAGGACTGATAAGCTGCACTGGTGACACTGCACTGATGGGCACTGATAAGCTGTACTGGTGACACCACACTGATGAGCACTGGTAAGCTGCACTGGTGACACCACACTGATGGACACTAAAAGGCTGCACTGGTGACACCACACTGATGGGCACTGATAAGCTGCACTGGTGACACCACACTGATAAGCTGCACTGGTGAAACTGCACTGATAAGCTGCACTAGTGACACCGCACTAATGTGCACTGATAAGCTGCACTGGTGACACCACACTGATGAGCACTGATAAGCTGCACTGGTGACACTGCACTGATTGGCCCTGATAAGCTGTACTGGTGACACCACACTGATGAGCACTGGTAAGCTGCACTGGTGACACCACACTGATGGACACTAAAAGGCTGCACTGGTGACACCACACTGATAAGCTTCACTGGTGACACCACACTGATAAGCTGCACTGGTGACACCACACTGATGAGCACTGCTAAGCTGCACTGGTGACACCAAACTGATGGGCACTGATAAGCTGCACTGGTGAAACCGCACTGATAAGCTGCACTGGTGACACTGCACTAATGTGCACTGATAAGCTGCACTGGTGACACCACACTGATGGGCACTGATAAGTTGCACTGGTGACACTGCACTTATGAGCACTGCTAAGCTGCACTCGTGACACTGCACTGATGGGCACTGCTAAGCTGCACTGGTGACAGCACTGATGGGCACTGCTAAGCTGCACTGGTGATGCCACACTGATGGGCACTGCTAAGCTGCACTTGTGACACCACACTGATAAGCTGCGTTGTGACACCGCACTGATGGGCACTGCCAAGCTGCATAGGTGACACCACACTGATGAGCACTGCTAAGCTTCACTTGTGACACTGCACTGATGGGCACTGATACGCTGCACTGGTGACACCACACTGATGAGCACTGATAAGCTGCACTGATGAGACTGCACTGGTGGGCACTGATAAGCAAAAGAAAGAAAAGAGGAGGGCACACCGACCTAGTGCATTACCACTTAAAGGTTTATTAAAATATGAATAAAAAGCAATAGTCCTATGGACCTTTTGGGCTCTGATGAAAGGGGAGCGCCCCAGAAACACGTCAGCCATCTGGATGTTTTGGGGTATCGTCCGACTCTCTCTGTTGTCAAGTCCAGTCGGTGGATGCCAAGAATTACAGCCTTTTTTGTCCGATAAGCTTGTACTTAAGCTCTGTCTGTGAGTAGGACTATTGCTTTTTATTCATATTTTAATAAACCTTTAAGTGGTAATGCACTAGGTCGGTGCACCCTCCTTATTTCTTTCTTTTTCTAGCCATATGAACACCCATTGTTCTGAGGAGGGCTGCAAGATCCTAGACTTTGCCTCTAGACAGAACCACACCACCTGTGTTTTGATGATACACCGAGAGCGCAGGAGATTTTTGTTTTACTTGGGCACTGATAAGCTGCACTGATGAGCACTGATAAGGCTGCACTGGTGGTCACTGGTGAGACCACACTGATAAGTTGCACTGATGAGACCGCGCTGATGGACACTGATAAGCTGCACTGAGGTGGCACTGATGGGCATTGGTGGGTACTGATGAAACCGCACGGATAAGTTGCACTGAGGCGGCACTGATAAACTGCACTTATGGGCACTGATAAGGCAGCACTGATGAGACTACACATATGGGCACTGATGAGGCTGCACTGATAAGCAGAGTGGACACCATTGAATGCTTTACTGACACCGTCCACTGCCAAATATCTGTAAGAGAGGTTTCCACCATCCCTGCAAAGTTTGCAATCATTTTATTTTTGTGATGTGTATTATATGTGACATTCCATATCACAGAGACCGATATTGTGGTCCTATGGAAGCTTATTGAGATTGCCATACATTAGAGGGTTCCACCAATTATTGTGTTATTGATTAGTAAGTTAGCGCTGCACTTTTTTGTTTTCTTCTCATGCCGACATTTACTTGTGTCATGCGCTGATGTAAAGCAGCATGGCCCCGCTCTCTCTGTGGTGCGGCTAGGGATGTTCTCATATACACCATACCAGCACTGATTACTATTAGAAAGATCTCAAAGCTGCATGAGGAGTAGGAATATTTCTAATTACAGTTAAGTAATGATTACATAAAGCATCTAAGGGAAATCTGTTTATCTGTTGCTGTGGCTGGAGGGGAGAGCACATGCATGCTTTACAGTTATGAGAATTTCCCCTCACTGTCTGTGTTGTGGTCAGTAGTGTTCACATTTACAGTATCTCACAAAAGTAAGTACACCCCTCGCATTTTGGTAAACATTTATTATACTTTTTCATTTGACAACACTGAAGAAATGACACTTTGCTACCATGTAAAGTAGCGAGTGTACAGCTTGTATAACAGTGTAAATTTGCTGTCCCCTCAAAATAACTCTACACACAGCCATTAATGTCTAAAACGCTGGCAACAAAAGTGAGTACACCCCTAAGTGAAAATGTCCAAATTGGGCCACCATTATTTTCCAGCACTGCCTTAACCCACACCTGCCACCAGATGTGGGTGATCACTTGCCACGTCGCCTGGCACCAGATGTGGATTGTCACTTGCCATGCCAGCGCCACCAAATGTGCATTGCCGCTGCATTGGTGGCAGGCTGGCAGCACTGGTCCATTTAGTGAGGGCAGGGAAGCGGTGGTGCGGGGTGGGCAGTGAGAGATTATGTCATCTCGCTGCTCCCCGCCGCACCTCAGACATTGAAGATGCCCATGCTGTGAGGGCAGAAGAGCACTGATGTGTGGCGGGCAGTGAGGGCGGAAGAGCGGTGATGTGGATGGGTGGAGAGAGATGATGTCATCTCTGCTCATCCGCCCGCTCGCTTCTCTCATCCGCCTCTCTCATGCAGCCCACCCGCTGCAGCCCGCTGGTTAGGCAGGGACCCTGCGGCAAGAGACTCTGGGCTGTGGGCCCCAGATTCAGGGCTATAGCCCCAATAGCCACCACCTAGTACCTTAGGGTATGACGTAACTGTTCTGATGAGATAACTTTAGAATGAGAGGCAGCCAAGTTGAAACAAAGATCACTCCTGTGAGGGTATTCTTCCATGTGTCTGAAAAAACCTTACAAACATTCCCTAAAAAAAAAAAAACTCGGCATGAATTCTTATACGGCCAAAATAAATCAATATCTATGAACCCCTTAAGGATCATTACACAATTCTCTAACCAGCACTCAGATCAAAAAATTGTTTCAAAATACTGGCACCTACTAACTGTGGACCCATTAGTGGGGCCCAGAAAAAACTGCATTCACATATAGGAGAGCTAAATCATTTAGAGATAGAATCGTCCAAAGTGAATACAAAGGGGTAAATAGGTATGACTCCTGTAAACACTTTGGAACATTGTGGAGGTTGGAACTACTGTTAATACATGAACACCAAAAGACAGATCACCTTACCCAATGAAGAGAGATTAAAACCTCAACATTACGCCAATTGCAAAACATATGGTGTAATCTACCTACTTACATGTGAGTGCAATTGTTTTTATGTAGGAGAGAGTTCTGGAGGAGAGCCTACAGACATATTTTGGCCATGAAATCATGCAATGTAGAATCACCCCTTGGACATCATATTAACCACTTCAATACAGGGCTTTTTGTACCTATTCAATACTGGGCCTATTCTAGCACTTCTCTCCTACATGTACAAATCATCATTCTTTTGCTAGAAAATTACTCAGAACCCCCAAACATTATATATGTTTTTTTAGCAGACACCCTAGGGAATAAAATGACGGTCATTGCAACATTTTTTCTTACACGATATTTGCGCAATAATAAAAAAAAAAAAAAAAATGGTTTCATGAATTAAAAAATTACAAAACAGTAAAGTTAGCCCAATTTTTTGGGAAAATATGAAAGATAATGTTACGCCGAGTAAATAGATACCTAACATGTCACGCTTTAAAATTGCGCACACTCATGGAATGGCGGCAAACTTCGGTACTTAAAAATCTCCATAGGCGACGCTTAAATTTTTTTTACAGGTTACCAGGTTAGAATTACAGAGGAGGTCTAGTACTAGAATTGTTGCACGTGCTCTAACGCACGCGGCGATACCTCACATGCGTGGTTTGAACGGCGTTTACATATGTGGGCGACTTACGTGTGCATTCGCTTCTGATCGCGAGCTACCGGGGACAGGGGCGTTTTATTTTTATTTTTTTATTATTTATTTCTTTTTTTTACTTATTTCTTTTTTTACAATGATTTTACTTATTTATTTTTTTTATCAATTTTATTCCTATTACAAGGAATGTAAACATCCCTTGTAATAGGAATGTGTGTGACAGGTTCTCTTTATTGAGAGATGCAGGGTCAATAAGACCCCACATCTCTCCTCCAGGCTGGAAAGCATGAGATCAGTGAATTTTTTTTCGCTGATCTCATACTTACAGCTGCAATGGCGGCTTTGTTTACATTTGAGGCCCGGGCGTGACGTCATCACATCGCGCTCGGGCCTCCGACGATCATAGAGATGACTGGTCATCTCTATGCTCATCACGATACCCCACCAACGACGCCGGAAGATTCGCTCCGGGTCCCCGATCGCACGGGGAGCCCGGAGAAGCACCGGATGGCGGCGGGAGGGGAGGGATGTCCCCTCCCGCCGCCTGTAAGAACGATCAAGCGGCGGAACCGCCGCTATGATCGTTCTTATGGTGCGCAGAATCGCCGGCACTTCAAAAGGATATCTGAATGATGCCTCTAGCTGCAGGCATCATTCAGATATCCCCCTACAAAGCCGAGGACGTCATATGATGTCCACCCAGGATGGGAGATCCCATCTGTGGACGTCATTTGACTATGGCTGGGTAGGGAAGTGGTTAAACACACCCACAGAGGTGAATTTCCCAGCTTTCAGTTCTTGATCTTGAATATTATCCACCTTGGTACGCATGGAGGTGACTGGAGTAAACATCTCCTCCAGCGCGAATTAAGGTGAATCTTCAATACCAATGCAGCATCCCCTCCAGGCCTTAATGAGGTAGTTAAAAGAGAAGTAGGGGATTTTTTTTTTTAATTACAAAATCATACTTACCTAGGTTTGATGCTGCATCTGTCCCCCGCCGCCTGTTCACTGAGAACCGAGCCACCGAACACTGCTGGTTCTCTCACCTCCCTGAATGGAGAGCTGCTGCCTGTCAATCGGCAGCTCTCCTGCTCTGCTCCTCCATGCTCACTGGAGCGCTGAGATGTGGAGGGGCGGGGAGTGGCCATCTCAGCCTCTCAGCGGCTCACTGAGAGGGTGAGATGCCTATCAGTCCAGGCACTTGGCGGATCCAGACTTCCAGAGTCAGGATGACGCGTTCTCTGGACTGATCTTGGTGAGGTCAGCAGAGAGCGGACTTCAGACCACTCTCTGCTGAAAACGGATCACAGGAGTGCAAAACAAATTGCACCCCTGTGACCCATAAGAGAAGCCCAGCCAAATGAGTTCAGGCTGGAATTCTCCCTTAGTTTGAGACCCTTTCTGGAGGCTCTTCAGTCAGGAGGTATGGAGACCTAATAAAAGCCCCTATATATTATGTATTAGCTATTCCTGACCTTCATATTTTATTTTTAAATATCTAATTTCTATTTTTCTTTATTTCATCCTTGTCTGCTAGCATTTCCTTCCTTCTGGTGTTGGTTGGTGTATTTCAGTGAGAATATTGAAGATTTTTCTTTCTCTGTTTTACTAGTGCGTCGCATATTGCTGGAAATGTGATGTCACCCACCTGAGCATAATGGGATTTGCATTTATTGCACTACAGTATATTCTGTCAGTATGGGCTACATTTTATGCATTCAAAGTGTATGTAGCGGGGTCCCCTTTAAGACTCCCAGGACTACCTTACCCAGAACCCCTTTCGGCAATGTTTCCACCCCAGAGACTCATGGGAGGGGTTATAAAAGGAGGAGGCGAGGCTGGGCTCGGCCTCTTTGGGACACGAGACTTCAGTGACTGATCCTCCTGTGCGGACGTGCCGGTGTGCAAGGCTTGAAGCCTGAGGCCTTGTGCAGCACCAAAGAGCCTTCCACCCCGCTGCGAGCCTGGGTGGCATCTGACTTCGCTTATCCACAGCCTTGGTTGGATCGGGGACCCGATCACTGGAGACACTGTGTGTGAGGACACAGTCGGTGGAAGTTCCCGGACTGGGATCGCGTCCGGAGGGGTGTGCGAGCGTATGCTCAGACCATATACTGTTTATTGCTGATGTGCCTATAGACTGCCGTGGCCCACAAGTTTATATCTGATACTCTCACTGGAGATCCATATCAGAGTTGAACTCAGAGGTTCTTCAGTAAAGTGTTTGTTCTATCACAATCTTCCCACTGGATTACAAATGTTATTCTGTTATGTGCACCACCTTTAAAGACTTGCCGGTGAAGAAACCATCATCCCCTAGAGACTGAGTTTTAGGTATCTGAGCCAGGCCTGGCCAGCTAGTTAGTTAATTTAGTTGCTGCGCCACAGGGCGCCTAGTTAACGGTCGCCCACAGGGCGCACCTTTACTGTTCTTTTAATGCATAGTGTGTTTATTGCTGCAGGGCTCTGCAACCTATTTCATGTAAACTGTTACCACTGTTGACCCTTTTTACCACAATCTAAAGTAAACTAGATATCCCTTTCATTATTGCCTTGGTGTCTGAGTTTAATCATATAGCATAAGCATTATATTGTTGCCATAACTAACTGTGCCAGTAGGGGGTTGAGTAAATTGCCGGGGGTTGGCGGTGCTGTCTTCAGGGCCCAAAGTAAATCTGCGGCCCTCTTAGTTGAAGGTATCGCTACATGTATATTGGTGGCAATTCCCTCTGTGGCCTCCAGGGGCCGCTGGGTGATGAGCAGCCTTTCTGTATCCCCACCTAGCACACAGAGGCTATTTCCTGCTTTTGATTTTGGGCAGGGACGGCCTCACTGTGGCTGTCTGTGGTGCGGGCTGGTCGGTCAGTGTAAGTGTTCCACCTGTCCCAACTGGCTACTGGATGTGCTGTCGGGCATGTAGCACATGATATTATCCTGCCACATGTGGGCAGGGCATCATGGCCAGCCATTCAGGTGCGGGGATTGATCGCCGCCATAATTTGCGAATGACATTCCCCTTCAACCAGGGCTTGCATTATAAACATTTGAGATTGGCTTTATCCGTGGGCTGGTACTTATAGATATTTTATATCTGGGTTATTCACTGTAGGATATCTGTCTATACGTCCACCCTTTGAGCGGCCTATGTAAATTTACAGCCGTCAGCAGCATACAAATATTACATAACACACATATTGCCTCTATTGGGAATTGTGAGTTCCTTCTCTTACTCTCATACATTTACAGTATAAATTTCATGTGTGGTTTATTTGAAGCAAATATTTAAAGTTACATTGTCCATTGGTGATTTTCCTTGAGTGTTTTAGTATATGCGGTTTCCTGCATGTGTCTGGGTAACCCCCCTGGCTCACAGGTCGGTGGCTGCGTTCTGCTGACCCCTGGTGGTGATCTGAGGACAGGATTCATTTTGTTGGATTTTATTTTGATTTTAACCATGGTTATTTTTGAAAATGTTATATCACAGTTGAGCAGGTAATGTCTCAGCAATGTCTATACCACAAAAGTTGATAGAAAAATTGTCAGAATGCATCTAATAATTTGTTTAAATTGTAGAAGATAGTCTCCTACTTGGTATTGTGACAGCAGGAAGGTAAAGTCACCTGGTTGCATCCAGGGGGGTAGATATATTTCGCCCAGATTCAGGCTTTACGCCGACTTATACAACTAGGTGGAGAGTTGTATAAGCCCAGCTGAGGCTAG
This sequence comes from Rana muscosa, assembly GCA_029206835.1. Lineage (NCBI taxonomy): Eukaryota > Metazoa > Chordata > Amphibia > Anura > Ranidae > Rana > Rana muscosa. The sequence continues at coordinate 991,227,957 of CM055118.1, read as the reverse complement.
TGGGCTCATGGATGACTCATACCTCTAGGGAGAGTGTGGGGCGTCGTGCAGACAGGGAGTTGATGAGACCAGCTGAAGCTTGTCAGCTCGTTTAAGGCCTCTATAAAAACTCCCAGCTTCATTAGGTGTTTGCTCATGCCTGGAACCAGACCTGTGTGGACTGTCTAGGGAGAGTGAACCCCTGTGCGGTGAGACAAAGCCTGTGTGGCTATTTGCTTGGACATTTAAAACCAGGGACTTAGGGACTAGGACAGCACTAGGCTGATCCCAGTTGTTAGTTAGGAAACCTGTATGTTTAGTCAGAGGTCAAGTTGACCAGGATTTATTGTGTTTATGTTTCTTTTGCTTTGCTGTGTTTTGTCACTGTAAATAGAAAATAAACCGCACCTTTTTGATTTTGAAAACCACAACCTCCGTTTGCTGGGCCTGTTTTGTGTGGGGAGCCCATCCCGGGGGTCACACACACCCGCTGCCGAGCTAACCCCCTCACAGTTGGTGGAGAACCAGTGGCAGTTTTTTTTAAGCCAGCATGGAGGAGATACTGAAGCAGCTGGCTCTAGCAAATGCCAATCAACAGCAGACAAATGCAGGTTTGCAAAAGAGCCTTGCAGCTCATCAACAGAGCCTTGCAGCTCAACAACAGAACTTCGCAGCCCAGCAGCAAGCTCATCAACAGAGCCTTGCAGCCCAGCAGCAGACAAACGCAACTTTGCAACAGAGTCTGGAGGCTCAGCAACAAGCCCAGCAGCAATCTGAGGCCCGCTTCATAGACCTGTTGCAGAAGCAAGAGCAGAGACTACAACAACAGATGGAAGCAGTAATGCAGCAACGTCCGCAGACCAGTGAGGAAAGCCGTCCCACTAATACCGCGTCCTTTGGGGTGAGTCGTTTATTGACAAAAATGACTGGAGAGGATGATCCAGAGGTATTTTTGACCACATTTGAAAGGACCGCTGAAAGAGAAAAGTGGCCTGAGGAGCAGTGGGCTGGACTGGTGGCTCCTCTGTTAACTGGTGAATCGCAGAAAGCTTACTATGACCTAGAGCCTAACCAAGCAAAAGACTATGTGATGCTAAAAGCTGAAATATTGGCAAGGCTGGGTGTCACCCAGGCTGTCCGGGCTCAGCGTGTGCATAACTGGACTTTCCAGCTTGGAAAACCCCCCAGGTCTCAAATGTATGATCTCATTCACCTGAGCAGAAAGTGGCTACAGCCAGAGACTTTGTCCGCACCAAAGATTGTGGAACGTGTTGTAATGGATCGGTTTTTGAGAGCTCTTCCTACTGCCATCCAAAAGTGGGTAAGCCATGGAGACCCAGAGACGGCCGATGGTCTTGTGGATCGTGTGGAGAAATACTTGGCTACAGAGAACCTGACGGCCTCTTCCAGAGACACTCGGACTTTCCACCCTAAGACCAGACCATCCCCAGGGGCGGATAAGAGGATTCCAAGGGGTGAGGGTGGAGAGAGTGAGAGGGTGGGAGCTCTACCCCAAGTTTGGCGAGAACAGCCTGGGAAATCAGCGGCTCAAGAGGCGGCAAGAAGGATCGTTTGCTACCGCTGCCGGCAAGCGGGACATATTGCAGCCAATTGCCCGGTTGTGGAGGAACCCATGCAGTGTGACTTTCTGACGGGCAGACGTCAGTCGCTGTGTGCGACAGTCGCATGCACTGCCATTCGAGGAACTGAGAAACATTTATGCAAAATGTGTGTTAATGGTAGAAATGTTGTGGTATTGCTGGATTCAGGTAGCCTTGTGACCCTGATAAAGGCTGAGTTAGTTAAAACAGAGGTCTCTGGGAATAGCAAGGTAGCTGTTATTTGTGTGCATGGGGACACCCGAGAGTATCCAGTGACTACAGTGTGTTTCGAGACCCCCAAAGGTACCCTCTCTCATCCAGTGGGCTTAGTATCTCAGTTACCGCATGACGCCATTGTGGGAAGGGATTTTCCGAAGTTCTGGGAACTGTGGGATGATCCTGAGCCCCCCACTGGTGCCCCTATGTACCAGGAATGTGATAGCCAGAACTCCCCTGAGAGTGGTGAGGACTCTCCGGAATTTCCCTTATCAGTATTGGCAGGGGAGACTCAAGAAACTGGAGAGGAGCCCACCTCCTCAGACGAAAACCTACCGTCTGTGGAGTTTTCTGATCTTGAGGTTCACAGGGAAAACTTTGCCACAGAACAGTTGAAAGACCCCGCCCTAATAAAGGCACGGGAAAACGTAGTGAAAATAGATGGCGAGTTAGTGAACCCAGATAATACCTGCACTTACCCATACTTCAGCGTAGAGAAGGACCTACTGTATCGGGTGGCAAAAAGGGCAGAAGAAACCGTTGAGCAGCTTGTGGTGCCCAAACCTTACAGGAAGTTGGTGTTGGAGTTGGCCCATGGGCACATTCTTGGAGGTCATCTGGGGACAGAGAAAACCCGAGAGAGGGTATTACAGAGATTCTATTGGCCGGGGGTGATGAAGGACATAGAAAATTATTGTTCCTCCTGCCCTGTGTGTCAGAGGTCGGCCCCGATGCCACATTTCCGTAGCCCGCTGGTCCCTCTACCCATCATTGAGGTCCCGTTTGAGAGGATCGCCATGGATTTGGTAGGTCCTATAATCAAGTCCGCTAGGGGGCACCAGTACATATTAGTTATAATGGACTATGCCACCCGTTATCCAGAAGCGATCCCTCTCCGAAATACCTCGGCCAAAACCATAGCCAAAGAGCTATCTCTTGTGTTTAGCCGGGTGGGTATTTGTAAAGAACTGCTTACGGACCAAGGTACACCCTTTATGTCCCGGGTTATGAAGGAGCTGTGTAAATTGTTCAAAGTGACGCAATTACGTACATCTGTGTATCACCCCCAAACCGATGGGCTGGTTGAAAGATTCAACAAAACCCTAAAACAAATGTTGAAGAAAGTGGTGGATAGAGATGGAAAGGATTGGGACTGTCTACTTCCTTATCTGATGTTTGCTATTAGGGAGGTGCCCCAATCCTCTACGGGATTCTCCCCCTTTGAGTTACTGTATGGGAGACACCCAAGAGGGCTGTTGGATATTGCCAAGGAAACTTGGGAAAGTGAGAGTTCTCCCCACAGGAGTGTGATTGAGCATGTCGCCCTGATGCAAGACCGAATTGCACAGGTAATGCCCATCGTGAAGGAACATTTGGCCCAAGCGCAGTTAGCACAGCAGAGAGTGTACAACCGTGGAGCCAAGACCCGTACCTTTTCCCCGAGGGATAGGATACTGGTACTTGTCCCTACGGTTGAAAGTAAATTCCTTGCCAAATGGCAAGGCCCCTACGAGATAATGGAAAAAGTGAGCGAAGTGAATTACAAGGTCAGACAACCAGGAAGGCGAAAGCCCGAACAGATCTATCACGTTAATCTGTTGAAAGCCTGGAGGGATAGAGAGTCCCTAGTCGCAGACACTTGGTCACCAGCTCAAACTGGTTGCGTGATTCCTGAGGTTGGAATAGCAGCCACCTTGTCACAACCCCAACAACAGGAGGTTAAGGAGTTTGTGCTTCGCAACAAGGAGGTATTCTCTGAGCTGCCGGGACAAACATCTGGGGTAGAGCATGACATCATTACCCCGCCCGGTGAAAGGGTGAAGTTAAAACCCTATCGGATCCCAGAGGCCCGACGGGAGGCAATACGGGAGGAAGTACAGAAAATGCTGAACTTAGGGGTGATAGAGGAGTCCCAAAGTGATTGGTCTAGTCCCATTGTGTTGGTGCCTAAACCGGATGGGAGCTGGCGATTTTGTAACGATTTTCGTCAGTTGAACAAAGTTACAAAATTTGACACCTACCCCATGCCACGTATAGATGAGTTGATCGACCGGCTGGGAACAGCCCGATACATGACGACTCTTGACCTCACAAAAGGGTATTGGCAAATCCCCCTGGCCAAGTCGGCCAAAGAGAAAACCGCATTTGTAACCCCAGACGGGGCGTTCCAATATAAAAGAATGCCGTTCGGGTTACAGAATGCGCCGGCCACATTCCAGCGGAAAATGGACCAGATGCTGAGGCCCCATCGGAAGTATGCTGCGGCTTACCTGGATGACGTAATTGTCCATAGCACAGATTGGGCCTCACATCTGCCAAAAGTGCAAGCAGTCCTGGACTCTGTTCGGGAAGCGGGGTTTACGGCTAACCCCAAGAAGTGTACCATTGGGCAGGAGGAGGCCAAATATCTTGGGTACACCATTGGGAGGGGAGTAATAAAACCCCAACTCAACAAAGTCGAGGCCATCCAGAGTTGGCCACGTCCCAACAGCAAGAAGCAGGTACGAGCCTTTCTGGGAATCGCTGGGTATTATCGGCGATTCATTCCCCACTTTGCTTCTAAGGCTGTGCCCCTAACCAACCTGACGAAGGGGAAAGGGTCGGTCATGATTAAATGGACCCCCGAGGCTGAGGCAGCATTCCAATTCTTGAAACAAGCCTTATGTAGCCAGCCAGTGTTGTACTCACCCGACTTCTCTAAAGACTTTGTCGTACAAAGTGATGCGTCAGATGTGGGGTTAGGAGCAGTATTGTCCCAGGTCTGGAACGGGGAAGAGCACCCAGTCATTTACCTCAGCAGGAAGTTGAAGTCCCATGAGGTAAATTACGCCACTGTTGAAAAGGAGTGTTTAGCGGTGAAGTGGGCTCTAGATTCCCTTCGGTACTACCTGCTAGGTAGGCACTTTGACATGGTTACGGATCACGCTCCGTTAAAGTGGATGGCTCAAAACAAGGAAACAAATAGAAGAGTGAATAGGTGGTTCCTGGCCCTCCAGGAATTCAACTTCACAGTAAAGCATCGCCCTGGCGTTCAAATGGGGAATGTGGATGCTTTGTCTCGAGTACATGAATGCCTGATTGCTGGTGTTCCAACCCCGAGGTTAAAACAAGAGGGGGGGGTATGTGACAGCAGGAAGGTAAAGTCACCTGGTTGCATCCAGGGGGGTAGATATATTTCGCCCAGATTCAGGCTTTACGCCGACTTATACAACTAGGTGGAGAGTTGTATAAGCCCAGCTGAGGCTAGTGGGCTCATGGATGACTCATACCTCTAGGGAGAGTGTGGGGCGTCGTGCAGACAGGGAGTTGATGAGACCAGCTGAAGCTTGTCAGCTCGTTTAAGGCCTCTATAAAAACTCCCAGCTTCATTAGGTGTTTGCTCATGCCTGGAACCAGACCTGTGTGGACTGTCTAGGGAGAGTGAACCCCTGTGCGGTGAGACAAAGCCTGTGTGGCTATTTGCTTGGACATTTAAAACCAGGGACTTAGGGACTAGGACAGCACTAGGCTGATCCCAGTTGTTAGTTAGGAAACCTGTATGTTTAGTCAGAGGTCAAGTTGACCAGGATTTATTTTGTTTATGTTTCTTTTGCTTTGCTGTGTTTTGTCACTGTAAATAGAAAATAAACCGCACCTTTTTGATTTTGAAAACCACAACCTCCGTTTGCTGGGCCAGTTTTTGTGTGGGGAGCCCATCCCGGGGGTCACACACACCCGCTGCCGAGCTAACCCCCTCACAGTATATATACACCCCTAAAGAAGACTAAGAAACTATATTTTGAAATGTGTTAGCTGTGCACCATCATGGTTATACCTAGCTGGTGACTAACAATTGTGGGAACATTGTATTCTATTGTATACGGTATATGTACACATGTTAATAGCCATTACATTTTTTTGTACATTGTTTTTTATGTTATTGTACTAGTAGGAAGGCCAGCCTCTGGTCTGGTTTTCGTCTGCATTTCTCTTTGTGTTAGGGGCGTTCCTTTCATGCTAGGGGCGTTCCTGTTTGTGTTAGACGCTCGTGATGCGTAATTTCCGGCTCGACCGCCTGATGTCATTTCTGGCTTCTTCTGCGAAGGGACGTGTGGCTGCTGCAGGGTTCAATTTTTCCCTTCTCGCCTAATGCGGGTTCAGGTATCCATCCGGGGGAGTCGCGGGCAGGGGTGTTGCCCGCTGCTGTCTATTCTTGCCACTTGGTTGTTTTGGGGGGAGTGGGGCCCGCTCGTCCGGGGGGGGGGGGGGGGGTTGGAGCCTTTTTTGAGGAGGTTGGGGAGTGTGTTTTGTCATTTATTGGGCTATTATAGACATGTATTCAAGATGGATAAGCAGAGTGTTTCATAGAAAGGGGGAAGTGTTGCAGGCTGTAAACACACATGAGTGAGTTGGTTTAATTTTTTATCCGCAGTCTCAGGTACCTTACCACTTTTTACGACACAATGTGGGTTCTGGGTGCACGTTTTCGTTTTTGTTTTTTTTTCTGAATGTCGCATTTCACGCTTATTCTCTTTACCCTTAGGAGCTGGTTGGAGTGTGTGTGTGATCAGCCAATCTGTTTTTCAATTTATCAGTGAGCGCATAAGTGCACTTTCTTTTCAAATGCTGGTTTGAGTTGCTTACATGTTTTAGCCACGTTACAGGGCACATGCCATGGTTTTACTTAGAGTGCACGTTTTCCCACGGCAACTGACACTTGGGCAGTTGGGCGGAGTGAGGACATGGGGCAGGGCGTGGGAGGGGTGGTTGGGGGTTTTTCCTACACCTTATAAAACATTTGCACGTGTTGTTGTCGCATTGTTTTGTTCGGCTGCTTGGGCCTCACCCTTGGCTTATGTTGGTTCATTGGGCAGTGCCGCTCACCACCTCCTGGTTCAACTATCTGACACATTTTCAGTTCTACTTCCTCACAAATTTTTGGTTGTCTAACCCACTATCACCATATGATAATAAAAAATAAAAAAAGAGGGGGGGGGTATGTTGGTCTCGTGAGTTATGTTTTGCTCACTTCCAATTTTTCTCATTCGATTAGGTCATGTCTCAGGCGGCAGATATTGAGGATTTCGCGTCCATCCCTCCTTCTCTGGCTTGGGGTTCTGTACATGGCAGCACACCCCCCTTCCTGAGGTCCTGGACCATCCCCAGGTTGATGTTCCTGAGCAAGTCACCCTTCGTTCAGTCGGATCATCCCTCTCGCAGATCCACTCCACCCTGAGCTCATTGGCAACATCTTATCAGGAGTTACGATCCAGGAATGAGGTCTTGGAGAACCATCCACGCTCAGCCCTGGGGGCACCCGTTATTCCCAGCTAGGGATGAGCCGAACACCCCCCGGTTCGGTTCGTATCCAGAACATGAGAATGGACATAAAGTTTGCGCAAACTTTCGAACACCGTTAAAATCTATGGGACTGGAACGTGAGAAATCAAAAGTGTGAATTTTAAATTCAAATTATTGTCCTAAAAAGGGTTTGGGGACCCCGGTCCTGCCCCAGGGGACATGTATCAATGCAAAAAAAATTTTTAAAAACTGAAATTTTTTCGGGAGCAGTGATTTTACTGATGCTTACAGTGAAAAAATAAAAGTGAAATATTCCTTTAAATATCGTACCTGGGGGGTGTCTATAGTATGCCTGTGAAGTGGCGCGTGTTTCCCGTGTTTAGAACAGTGCCTGCACAAAATGAAATTTCTAAAGGAATAAAAGTCATTTAAAACTGCTTGTGGCTTTAATGTAATGTTGGGTCTCGGCAATATAGATGAAAATTATTGAGAAAAACAGCATGGGTACCCCCCCCTCCCCCCCAGCCCATTACCAGGCCCTTTGGGTCTTGTATGGATATTAAGGGTAACCCCGCACCCAAATTAACCGCTTCAGCCCCAGACCATTTTGCTGGTCAAAGACCAGGCCACTTTTTGCGATACGGCATTGCGACGCTTTAACTGACAATTGCGCGGTCGTGCGAAGTGGCCCCCAAACAAAATTCATGTCCTTTTTTTTCCCACAAATAGAGCTTTCTTTTGGTGCTATTTGATCACCTCTGCGGTTTTTATTTTTTGTGCTATAAACAAAAATAGAGCGACAATTTTGAAAAAAAAATCAATATTTTTTACTTTTTGCTATAATAAATATCCCCAAAAAATACATAAAAAATATTTTTTTTTCCTCAGTTTAGGCCGATACGTATTCTTCTACATATTTTTGGGAAAAAAAAATCGCAATAAGTGTTTATTGATTGGTTTGCGCAAAAGTTATAGCGTCTACAAAATAGGGGGTAGTTTTTTGGCATTTTTATTAATAGATTTTTTTTACTAGTAATGGCGGCGATCAGCGATTTTTATCATGACTGCGACATTATGGCAGACACAGAGGAAAGGAAAAACGTACCGCTCAAAAGCTTGAGAATTCACCAAATGGCTGCTTCCGCCCAGTCACTCACACAGGTGCTGGCTCTGCACTGATGCATGGGAGAAAAAGAAACCCTGGACTGCCGCACTCTGTATAGACAGTTATTTATTCCAAAATTTAAAGTAAAAAATCCAAATTCAAAATAAATCCATGAATCCAAAACAACAAATGCAGATAGTGTGCATGCAGGGAAGGGTGGCTAACGTGTTTCACATCACGAATTGACGCTTACTCATAGCTGATGTCTGCTCATATGGCAGACACATCGGACACTTTTGACACATTTTTGGGACCATTGTCATTTTTACAGCGATTAGTGCTATAAAAATGCACTGATTACTGTGAAAATGACACTGGCAGTGAAGGGGTTAACCACTAGGTGGCACTGTAGGGGTTAAGTGTTTCCTAGGGAGTGCTTCTTACTGTAGGGGGTAGGGGTGCAACGGATCAAAAAACTCACGTATCGGATCGATCCTCGGATCAGAGCCACGGATCGGATCATTTTCGGATCGGCAAAAAAAAAAAAAATACTAATATCCACGTCATCCCCCCCCACTGTAATATCCACAATCTCCCCCAGTAATATCCACAATCTTCCCCCAGTAATATCCACAATCTCCCCCAGTATGTAATATCCACAATCTTCCCCCAATAATATCCACAATCTTCCCCTGTATGTAATATCCACAATCTTCCCCTGTATGTAATATCCACAATCTTCCCCTGTATGTAATATCCACAATCTTCCCCCTGTATGTAATATCCACAATCTTCCCCCTGTATGTAATATCCACACTCTCCCCCTGTATGTAATATCCACAATCTTCCCCCTGTATGTAATATCCACAATCTCCCCCAGTATGTAATATCCACAATTTCCCCCAGTATGTAATATCCACAATCTTCCCCCTGTATGTAATATCCACACTCTCCCCCTGTATGTAATATCCACACTCTCCCCCTGTATGTAATATCCACAATCTTCCCCCTGTATGTAATATCCACAATCTCCCCCAGTATGTAATATCCACAATCTCCCCCAGTATGTAATATCCACAATCTCCCCCAGTATGTAATATCCACAATCTCCCCCAGTATGTAATATCCACAATCTTCCCCCTGTATGTAATATCCACACTCTCCCCCTGTATGTAATATCCACAATCTCCCCCTGTATGTAATATCCACAATCTCCCCCTGTATGTAATATCCACAATCTCCCCCAGTATGTAATATCCACAATCTCCCCCAGTATGTAATATCCACAATCTTCCCCCTGTATGTAATATCCACAATCTCCCCCTGTATGTAATATCCACAATCTCCCCCTGTATGTAATATCCACAATCTCCCCCAGTAATGGGCATCTCCCCCACTTACCAGTCTCTCCCGCCGGCCAGTTCAAATCCACGAGCAGCGAGGGGTGATGACGTCACAAGGCAGCCGCCGCCCCCGGGTGTACCATAATGGCCGCGGCTCCGGAGCTAGGCCGAAGCCGCGGCCTTTCCTAAGGCAGAGGCCGCGGATCGCGGTGTGTGCCGATCCGAACGGGGTGACCCGTTCGGATCACGGATCATCACCGATCCGTTGCACCACTAGTAGGGGGATGGGCTGTGTGTGACATGACACTGATCTCCACTCCCGATTACACAGAGCGGAGATCAGTGTCATTGTCACTAGGCAGAGCGGGGAGATGCTTGTTTACATTAGCATCTCCCAGCTCTATCTCTCGGTGAGACGATAGAGGGTATCCCCGTGGCGATCGAGTCCGCGGGACCCACGAAGAAAGTGGCAGGGTTGCGAGCGCGCCGGCAGCGGCATCTTTTTTTTTTTTTTTTATTTATGTTTTTATTGGGGTAAAGGAGCAAACAAAAAAAAAAGAGAGTACAAAGACACATATACAGATTATTGTCAGTTGTTTTTACAGAAACTGCATGAGATCTAACAAACAAAGATCTATTCATAGCACACATGTCAGCAGGACTGAACAGTTGATGAACACAGAAAGGTATTTAAAGAAAGACAAAAACAACTAACGTCGTGGGGTTACAGCAAATACACCGTCTAGATAAGGTTGAAGACAGAAAATTGGATGGATCGGAATGCTAACCCCTGAGAAAAAAAATAAAAATAAATTCTAATAGACGGGGGGGGGGGGGGGAAAGGGTACAACCAGGAAAGCACGGTGGGGGGGGGGGGGGAGAGTTGCGGGCTTAAGAGCATGCAACGTCATAAAGGGGCTCCAAAAGTGTCCACCGAGTGTAGTAATATTGAAAGAGAAAAAGATGATATCCAGGAATGACGATACGGATTACAGATTACGGATCCTCAGGGATTGGCTCATCATATGAGAAGGAAAGCGTGTGAAGATCCAGTTGGTCGTCTGGAGATAGAGCTGAAGAGATGAACAATTGCCATCTAGTGAGAAACTGAAATCTGGATTTGGGGTCTTTAAAGTCTGTGAGGAGTCGTTCTCTGTATAGAAGACTATGACAATCCTTTTTGAGTTGGATGATGGGTGGACTTTGAGGTGAAATCCAATGTCTGAGGATGAGTCTCCTTGCGATGAGTAGGCATAACAGGATCCAATCCTTTGAGGGAGAGTTTGGGGCCGCCCCCGTGGGGGATGCGCCCTTAGATGATGAAGATGACCAGGGTAGCAGTAGGGGGTCCCAATATCCAAAAATTAAGAGAAAAGGGTCTTTGGGGATTGTCAATAGCGTGACTTCGAAGATGTAGAGAATAACTTGATCCCAAAATGAGGAGATGAAGGAGCAGGACCAAAAGCGGTGAGAAAGCGAAGGTCTGGTAACTGAACATAAGGGGCATGCAGTTCCCGCCGTCTCGGATTTGGGAGAGAGGAAGGGAATATATGCTCGGTGGGTAATTTTTAGCTGCGTTTCCCTCCATGTTTCATTAGGGGTTAAGCGAAGAACTCTTTGGAGGCCAGATAGAATCTTTTCGATGAGGTTAGGGTCTGGGAAGTCTTTGCTCCAGTTGGCTATAGAAGACGAAGTGAGAGGTGGGGAGGATTCATGTAGCAGAGGCTTGTATATGTTCGAGATAGAGAAGTGACCAAGCTTTAGCAACCGATCTAAGAAACTTGGTTTAAATCTCAAGGATGGTTCTTTGCAGGTACTGGAGAGAAAACTGACACATTGATTGTGGTAAAACCTATGGGAAGGAGGTAAGGAGAATTGGGTAGCCACTGTCGAGAAAGACAAGGGCTTTCCGGTCGCGAGATCACAGAGCGCGGAGAAGTTTGATAGGCCATGCTCCTGCCATATTTCAAAAGGTTTGCTGTGCATGCCAGGGAGAAAACCAGGATTCCCCCTAATGGGAAGGTGGGGGGAGATGTAGGATGGGAGCTTTAGGATTTTTCTGGTCTCCCTCCAGGCCAAGGCTGTGTCGCGTAAAAGGAGGTTATGTTGCAGTGGGAGGGGGACAGATTTCCACCTGCAATGCAGGAGGGCCACCAGGGAATAGGGTTGTGCCATTTCAGACTCTAGATCATAGTTGGAATGACGGGATTGGTGGGCCACCCAGTCGAGGCTAGTCCTAACTAAACAAGCGAGATTATACATTCTAATGTGTGGCAGGCTAATACCCCCCTCGGTCCTGGGAAGGCGCAGTTTCCTAAAAGCTATGCGTGGCCTTTTGCCATGCCAAAGGAATTTAGAGATTTTAGAATTGAGAGCCGATATATCTTTGTGTTTTAACAAAAGTGGAATAGTTTGCAAAGGATACAGTAGTCTGGCAAAGCTGATCATTTTTACCAGGTGGCACCTTCCCAAGAGCGATAGGGGGAGATCCATCCAGTTAGACAGTTCCTGAGAGATTTTACCAAAGAGAGGGGGGTAGTTAAGATGGTAGAGAGAAGATGGCAGTTTCCCAATCTTAATCCCTAGGTAGGTGATGTGAGACGTGGCAACTTGAAAAAGAGAGTGTTGAGACCAGGGGGGTTTTGATTGGCCACCGATCGGGAGAATTTCGCTTTTAGAGTAGTTTATGCGGAGTCCCGACCATATTCTGAAATCGTCGAAGATGTTTTTAATTGTCAAGACGTCAGCTGGGGGGTTAGACGTGAAAATGAGGACATCGTCCGCGAAGAGTGACGTGCGCAGTTCCATGGATCCAACAGTGATACCACGAATGGGAGCGACGTGGGATAGGAATCTGGAGAGGGGTTCTAGGGCAATGTTGAATAATAGAGAGGATAATGGGCACCCCTGCCTGGTCCCTTTATGAAGGCGGAGTTCTTCCGAAAGAAGACCTGCTGCGACTAGTCTAGCTGAGGGCGATGCGTACATGACACTTATGAGGTGACAAAAGGGACCATTAAACCCCATTTTGGAAAGCGAGAGCGAGAGCCAATCGAAGCTTACGTTGTCGAAGGCTTTTTCAGCATCTAGAGTTATTATGGCATAGTCTCCCTTGGGGTCTCTTTTGGCTTGTTCGAGGGCTAAAAGCACCTTGCGAATATTCAGGGTGGCCGTTCGTCCTTTTACAAAACCGGATTGCGCAGGGTGTATGAGGTCTGGGAGTATTACTGCTAGTCTGGAGGCCACTATTTTCGATAAGATTTTAACATCTATGTTAAGTAATGAGATAGGTCTGTACGAACCTGGTTCTAGTGGGTCTTTACCCTTTTTTTCGAGAAGTTTAATGATTGCTTGATTGCCCGAGGGAAGATAAGGGCCACCAGCCCAAATGCCGGAATAAACAGAGTGAAGCATGGGTATCGCTATGTCGGGAAGAGATTTGTAGAACTCGCTAGTAAAGCCGTCGGGGCCCGGGGCTTTCGAGGGGCGAAGATTTCTAATGGCGAGTGTTATTTCATCTGTCGTGATGGGGGTATTTAGGGAGTCCAGCTGGACGGGAGATATGGAAGGAAGGTGCATTTTGTCTAGAAAGGATTGTGCGGCCTCCTTGTTAATGGGATCTGGGCCATAAAGGGCCGTGTAAAATTGCAGCATGGCCTTGTTAATAGCAGGAGGGGTGGAATGTACCTTCCCCAGGTGATCTCTAAGTGAGGTTATGTGGGTCGGACGGGAAAACCCCTTGGAAAGCTTAGAAAGAAGTTTGCCAGATTTGTTCCCGAATTTGTGTAAGGTGGCGTCTAGATGAGCTTTTTTGGTGAGTTCAAGGGTAGTTGCCCAGGCGTCAAAGGAGGATTTAGCTGCCGACCATTCGTCTCTGTCAGCGGGAGTTGTGGAAGTGACTAATTTGAGTTGCGCACTGTGTAGTCTAGTACTGGCTAGCTTAAACTTAGATAGCGCATTCTTCTTAAAAGTAGCAGCATAAGATATGATCCTCCCCCTCAGAAAGGCCTTACCAGCATCCCAGAAGAGGTTCGGGTCGCCTAAATGGGAGGCATTAGCTGAGGAGAATTCTTCCCACGAATGCACTATATAATTTCTAAAGTCCGTGTTATTGTGGAGGAATGAGGGAAAACGCCAAAGGTTAGGGTGTGGAGGGAGGTCCAGTCGTTCAAGGGTAAGTGTAATTGGGGCATGGTCAGATATGGCAATGTCTTCTATCCCGGTTTCTGATATAAAGGGTATAAGGTTATCGGAGCCAAAGAAGTAGTCAATCCTGGTAAGGATCTTGTGGGGGTTAGAGTAAAATGTAAAGGCCCTATCTGTTGGATGAGATAGACGCCATAGGTCTGAGAGATGTAGGGAGTCCATGGTTGACGCGAGCAGTGTATGGGTGGAGGGAGAGGAGGGTGCTAACGATGATTTTGGCGAGGACCTGTCATCTGTCAAGTGCATAATGTCATTGAAATCTCCCCCAATCAAATGGGGTAGATGAGTAGGGGAGAGGAGCAATGAGGATAATTGACAGTAAAAAGGTTTCGTCGGGCTGTTGGGGGCATATATGTTAGATATTAATATCTCCTTAGAACCGAGTTTAACTCGGGTCGAGATAAAGCGCCCCTGGTCGTCTGTGTCAGTGGAGAGGACGGAGCATGGGAGGTTTCTATGGATCAGCAGGAGGACACCAGCTTTACGCCCCACTGCCTCTGAGCCCAGGACTGTCCCTACCCACAGTTTCTGCATTCGGTGGAAGTCAGAAGAATGGAGATGTGTTTCCTGAAGTAGCGCAATATCGGTTTTCAACCGTTTAAGGTGGCGGAGGATCTTCATTCTCTTTTGGGGAGAACGGAGACCCTTAACATTCCATGAAACAACCCTAAGGTGGTGTGTTAAAGAGGAGGTATTTGAGGGGACCTGAGATCAGTGTATCATAGATTGGATATAGGAGACTCGACTGAGGAATGGAGTTGCATGGGTTATGCGGGCAGCAAGCTTTTGGGTAGACGATGCAGGAGAAAATGCAATAAGGAAGGAGTGGGATGAGAGGGAAGGTAGTGGGGAACCAAACAGGAAAAAACAACAGAACCAGAATATACATATTCGTGAACTTCACTTTTTTCCGCATGAATACACTGTGCAAGCGGCTCCTCATACAGGACCTCCAAAGAGGGAGGGGGAGATAGCGAAGGTGCCTGAGAGCCCTGGGCCTACTGACACGAGGCTCTAGAGGCTCAGATTGTTACGAAAGAGGGAGTGGAGAGTAGTGCACAGCAGACTCACGGTGAAAAAGGGGAACAAGTAAGCAATAGTACAAGCAGCATCTGCACTAGATCAAATATGGAAACCAAACATTCAAACATGACACTAGAACAAATATTGAAACAGCTTAGTTTGACATCTACAGATGTCTCTCGGCAGGCAGGCCTGTCAATAGCATTAAAACACTGTGGGGACCTGTAGAGAACATAAAAATAAGAGAAAGAAAACAGTCACGATAGGACTTCCGTGGATCCATGGTATCAGTGATCGAGAACACGGATTGAAACAGCGTAGCGTCCTGAGGAGCCAAAAAAGAAAGGGATAACGATGGGGTGCTAAGTCTAAGTGACCTCAGAATAGACCCTCCATCAGGGTAGGGCATGTCGGCTGGGGGGTAGGCAGGGAGGTATATGTCAGAAGAAACATGTGTAAAAGAAAGAAAGAGACAAAATAAAAAACATACGACCTGCGGTGAAGGATGTAATGGTTACGGCTCAGAACCAAGACTTCAGGTCAGGGTGTTTCTATTGCGATAATCCGGAGCAGAGGGCCTAAAACGTTTGGGGGAATCCTTGCGTGGGCTTCTTTGTTCCAGAGAGCGGAGACTGGAAGCAGATTTGGAAGGCGTCTGGTGGAGAGAGTCCGGGCAAAGAGAGCAAATGAAGGATTCTGCTTCCGAGGGATCCTGGAAGGAGAGTTGTTCCCCATTGGGCGATCGAAGTCTGAGGGTTGCAGGGAAAGCCAGAGTGAATTTTATTTGCTGCTTAAATAATTCAGAGCAAACCGGCTGAAAGGCTTTCCTCTTCTTAGATACTTCTATTGAGTAATCGGCAAAGATGAGGATTTTTACCCCATCTATTTGTAAAGCCGGGGATTGCCGGAATTTTTGGAGAATAGTGGATTTATCTGCATAATTTAGGTACTTGGCAATTATGGGGCGAGGGGATTTGCGTTCAGGTTTGAGGGTGCCCATCCGGTGCGCGCGTTCCACTGTGAACGGGCCTGGAAGGCCCATTGCTTGGGGATGCGTTTAGAACAGAAGTCCGCAAGAGCTGTGGGGGGTAACGACTCCGGGACACCTACAAAACGCAAGTTGCTCCTTCTGGACCTATTTTCCAGGTCTTCCAACTTCTGGATAATGTATTGGTTAGTTTTGTCTTGGGAGTGCTCCGCGGACTGTGCTTGGTAGAGTTCATCTTCTACTCCTGATAGGCGATGTTCAACCTCATTCAGCCTTTGAGTATGCTCAGATAACTGGGCTTTGATTTGGTTCATGCCTGCATTGACTGCTTTTTCCACAGAGGCTGCAATCATAGGGTTCAGGAGCGCAGCCACTGCTTGTGCTATGCGCTGTGTGTGACCATCATCCCCCGAGGGGGTATCAGGAATAGTGGTCCCTTGTATGGCTGAGAGAGAGAGTGGTAGAGCTGGGCCCTGGAGTGCTGAGGAGGGTGAGTTTAGAGGCTTCTGGGAAGCGCAGCCACTGACCTCCATCTCTCCTGGCTGTGTGTCCGCCGCAGCGTGCGAGTAGGCCGGAGCCGGGGGCTCGATTTGCGGCCTGTCCGACGGGGCCGTGACGGCAGCGTGCGATCGGGTGCCAGATTTTTCAAAAAAACGGTCCATCCGTGACCTGCGGGTGGTGGGGGAGCCTCGGTGGTGCCAGGTAAGTTGTTAGGGCCACTCAGGCCGGTTTTTTAGGCCGAATTGGGGTACCTGTAGCGGGAGCTGTGGAGAGGCGCAGCTACTCCATGCGGCGCCGGAACCGGAAGTTCGCAGCGGCATCTTAAAGGGGACGTACCTGTACGTACTTATGCCTGCCCGTGCCACTCTGCCGACGTAAATATACAGGCGGCGGTCCTTAAATGGTTAAAAAATTAAAAGGCGTGGGGCCCCCAGGCCCTATATACTCTTAACAGCAATATACAGGCGGTCCCAAGAAAGACAGGGACTGTAGGTTTGTTCTTAAGTTGAATCTGTTTGTAATTTTGAACAGGTACATTTTAAGTGAAGCTCCAGCCAGAAAATCTAATTTGTAAGCATTTTGGATATCCTAGGGAAGGGTTATCATCACCCCTGTAACATTTTTTTTGCTGTCTGTGCCCCTGTTGAGAGGATTTCACCTCACTTTCTGTCCCAATAACAATTGGATCTTGAAAATTTGGGGTTTTTAGGGAAACAAGTATCGCGATACCCTCAGCTTAAGAGGGCTGCTTGTTTGTTTGGGCCCCTGTAATGCACTGCTACCAACCCCTGGCAATCGGCTCTGACTTCTCTCGTGACACAGTTAGAGAAGAGGGGAAGTAGTGGTATAACTGTAGTATCTCTATACATATATATTACACAGTACAACCCCCTCTGTATCCCAGCACAATAATGGACACTCACAACCAAGTTACTTAACTATAACGGTTTACTGTAAGCAACAATATAAAAGAGTAACTTGAGTACAATATTTTATGCAGATCCCTGCAATGAAGGTGTACACATCATATGCAAACGACATTCAGTTAGGCAATAAATTGATATTAACCCTGCTGCAGCTATCCTCCCTCATGAGCAAAGAAATGGCGCCCAGCAATGTCCTAACTACCCAGTCAGGCCTGACTATAACTGTGGGTATAGTTTGGTGAGGAATCTTCGCTAGCAACTGTCAGTGGTGCACATAGAGAAGCAAATTGTAATCCAATAAGGGGGGTTTGTGGATAACCGCTAACTTGGCAAACGGGAGAGACTGGCAAACTCAGTTCAGGACAACAGTCTCTCCAAAGTATAACTATGTTCAACAGAAGGCCTAGGCAAAGTTATTGATTTAAGGTTCCGAGCAGGCGCTCTCTCACCCAAACCGGACCGACTCCTGTCTGGTTCCTCCGCTACTGTGAGTGGCGTCACAGTGGTCCACGATGCACCAAGCCTTTGGTCCTTCAGACGATGATGGCACCTCAGGTGGATCGGATGCTCTGCAGACTCCCCAGCGGAACAGAAGCTCTCCCAAACAGGAACGCGAGACCCAGGCTTCAGGCCTAGCGCGCGCAGCAGGTGAGTGCAGGAGATCCTCTTGCAAGGAGGGCGGCGTTCCAAGAGAAAGAGCCGAGACCCGCCTCTCCCTTTTAAAGTCCACCCCAGCAGTCCTTGCGTGGGGAATGGCACCCTGGGTGCGCAAAGCATGCCGGGAAATGTAGTCCTGCGGGTAAAACGATACCCCGCTACACACTCCCCCCACTTGAAATCTTTGGTCCCTCAAAGACAGTATCAACAGTAGGAAAACACAAACTCATTAAGGGCAGCTAGAGAAGTTGGCAGAGGAAACTCCCACCAGAATGGGGAAGGGAGTTTGTCCTGCCCACTGGTTACATCAAAGGGGTTGACCTTTCTAACTGTGCCAGAGAGAGAGCTGGGGTTGCCTTCCACCAAATGCACAGCAGAAGGATCAGGTGTTTGCAAAGTCCTTCTAGCAGTGGTTAGTGTATCTTCAGAACTTTTCCCCATCTGGGTGTAGGTTAACTTCCGAGGAGGACGAATAACTCTTTTGGCCCTTTGTTCTCTTGGGGTGATGGTTACATCCCTCACTTCATCTTCCTCTAAAGTGGGCACACTGGGCTCCAATACTTCTGGTACATCCAAATCAGGTACAGGCAGGTGTGAGGAGTAATCTTGATGATCGGCAGAAGGTGACCATGTGGCATCTTCCCACTCTTCAGCCAGAGGACTAGACGGAACAAACTCAGTGGCTTCCATGTTCAATGTACTGTCCACAGTGCCTTCAGATGGTGGAAGATCTATAGACATGGGTTCTGGGGTCTGAGAAGGCCACAACCATCCAAGCTCTTCTTCCAAACTCTGATTCGAGGCATCCGTTTCTCTAGACAGAGACCTGCGACCGAGTGTTTGGCCTAGGTGTCTCCAAACTTAAGGATGATTCAGGGGAATCTTCCACAGAAGGCATCCGAACCGCTTCCGAAAGTGGGAGTAAATGGTTTCTGTGCCATGTCTTCAGTGGCCCTATCTTCCCTTCTGGTTTTAGCTGATACACCGGCAAATCTGGTAACTTCTTACAGATCACATAGGGTTCAGGTCTTCATCTGTCTGCCAACTTATGCTTCCCTGGAACTCCTAGGTTGCGCAGCAGCACTCGGTCCCCTGGCTGGAGGTCCTGGATTCGAACCTTGAGGTCAAAGTTCCTCTTATTCCGGGCTCCTCGTTGTTCTAAGGCCACTTGAGCCTGTTCAAAAGCCAACTTCAAACGCCTCCTCAGTCTGTCAACGTAGCCCTTGTTTGAGGTGGCTGAAGTGCGATCCGTGGATATGCCAAATGCCAGATCCACGGGCAGTCTTGCTTCCCTGCCAAATATAAGGCGGTATGGAGAGTACCCTGTGGCATCACTAGTGGTACTATTGTAGGCGTGCACGATGGCCGCTATATGCTTACTCCAGTGCTGCTTCTGCTCACTACTCAGAGTCCCCAACATATTTAATAGAGTCCTGTTGAACCTCCCTGGCTGAGTGTCACCCTGAGGGTGATAAGGGGTGGTGCGGGTTTTCTTGATACCCAAAGAGTCCAACAGTTTCTTGATCAATCGACTCTCAAAGTCTCTCCCTTGGTCAGAGTGCAAGCGTTGTGGCAGTCCGTAGTGCACAAAGTACTTCTCTACTAATATTTTAGCTACAGTGGAGGCCTTCTTGTCTTTGGCTGGAAAAGCTTGGGCATAACGGGTGAAATGGTCGGTTATCACCAGAACATTTCCGTGTCCACTTAAGTCAGGTTCAAGACAGAGAAAGTCAATGCACACCAAGTCCAAGGGTCCTTGACTCTGCAGATGGCCCATTGGGGCAGCTTGAGGCGGCAATGTCTTCCTCTGGATACAGCGTGCACAGGAGTGGCAGTATTCTTCCACTTCAGCCCGCATACAAGGCCAATAGAACCTATCCCTTACAAGTTGGAATGTTCGTTCAGCCCCCAAGTGGCCATGATCATCATGTAAGGCAGCTAACACGGTTCTTCTGTACTTTTCTGGCAGAAATAGCTGCCACTTATCTTCCAGATCATTAGAGGGGCCCCTTCGGTAGACCACCCCTTGATGAACCTGCAACTTGTCCCATTCCTTGTGGACCAACCGGGCCACCTTTGAAGGGTTCTTCAGAAGTCTTTCTGGATCCTGGTCTTCCAAGGTCTGCAGTGCTAATCTTCCCCAAGGGTCTTCCAGCTGGTCTTTCCTCAAGTCCTTCTTGGACAACTTGGGTAGGTTATCCTCTCCCACTTGGGTCACATTGCAGTAACACTTAGGCACCCCCACGGCAGAAACACAGATCTCTTCAGCCCTCGACCCACCACTTGCTTGAAGTTGTACTCCTTGACACAGGGCCCGTACCCCATCAGGGGTTACCTGGGTCCAATCTTCTGGCTGGTGGGTGGGTGCATGGCCTCTTCTGGACAGTGCGTCCGCATCACGGTTTCCTGCTCCCGGCCTGTACTTCAGGCTGAAGTTGAACCCGGCTAGGGCGGCCAACCAACGGTGACCAGTGGCATCCAGCTTGGCCGTGGTGAAGAGATAGGTGAGTGTATTATTGTCAGTCTTTACTGTGAAGTCAGCTCCATACAGGTAATCTCTGAGTTTATCCACGACTGCCCACTTTAGGGCCAGAAACTCCAACTTGTGGGTAGGGTAGTTCTTTTCAGCGGGTGCCAAACTTCTACTAACGTAGGCAACTGGGCGCAACTGCCCTTCATATTCTTGGTATAGCACCCCTTCTAGACCATCATGGCTAGCATCTACATGTAGCTCATAGGACTTCTTTGGATCAGCATAGGCCAGTACTTGTCACGGGCCGGACAGACGGCTAGTGGGGATACAGGAGGTGGATCCTCTGTACCAGAGAGGGGATGGCACGGGTCATACTGAGGGACCGGTTCTAAGCAGCTACCGGTTTTCACCAGAGCCCGCCGCAAAGCGGGATGGACTTGCTGCGGCGGTAGCAACCAGGTCGTGTCCTCCAGTAGCGACTCCACCTCTCTGGCGGCTGAGATAAGCGCGGTACAAAAGGACTAGGCAGAGGCAAGGTCAGACGTAGCAGAGGGTCAGGGCAGGCTGCAATGGTTCGTACCAGGAAAAGAAGGGGAGAGGTCCCAGTGCTCACTATGTATATACTGTACACTCACACTATGCCTGAAAAATGACAGACGCACAGTGTGACGTTTAGATGGCAGACTCACCAAGTCAGGTGCGGTCTCTGTGGCCTATAGATAGATATATAAAGAAAAACCCACCAGGGAGAAACCTAGAGAGTTGGACTCCCCCTGGATAAAGAAGCCACAGGTGGACCACGCCGCTTATGAAAACAGATAACTTTTAATGGTACAAAAAAATTAATTAAATAATAATAGAAAAATCAATACACAAATTACTGATGCTCAAAAAAACCCACACCAGCACCCACAGACAATTAAAATTAATATGATGACGTCATCAATATTAAAACCACAAACTACTTAAATGCGGACGCATGCATGCATTAGAGCAGGGTAATCAACTGGAAAATTGGTCCAGGTAATGGCCCTGTGTATAATAGGGCCAGTCAATAGGGCTAGACCAGTTCCAAAAGGAACATGAAAAATGCAGATATAGCTGTGCAATGAAAAGCTGAAACTGGGATAAAAAAGTGACACTATGCAAAAAATACGGTTCTAATTGAGTATTTTGGTATGAAATAGCAATGATGAATGAAAATTGGATAGGTCACATTATATCAATCTATTCACTGGTTGAAGCAAGCAAAAAGCAGAAAAAGCAAAAATAGAAAACGCAGGTCAATGCAGGGCAGCAAATTGGCAGCAGACAGCAAAAAAATGTTTTTATTTTGAAATATTTAAATTTATTTTTATAATTTGCTATCTATCCATTACTGATGGTGATCTCTGCGACTGGTGAATGAACTTTTACTATAACAGTGTTTTAGGGAGTGACATCTAGTGGATTCCCTTTGCAACGCAGCTGGTACCACTTACAGGTTGATTCAAACTTATGTATATAAGGACCTGGTTTATGCCCCTCCCTATCCCTTGATGAAAGCCCCTCCTATGGGCTGAAACATGTCGGATTACATGTTGTAGTAACGTTCCTCCGTTACACACAGCTACGCTGTATGGACGCATGCGCTCTGCACTGAGACTGGACTGAGAAGAGCTGAGTTGAAGCATCACGCTGTGTAGCAGGCTCTCTATATGCGGCTTGAGTGATTGTGGGAGCGGGACTTTTAGCTCTCTGCCCGATCCTGGATGACTGACGCCTGGAAGACTTATACAAGGCACTAATATTCCTCTTATCTAGGAGAATCAGCACCTTTGACCCCCGCACGGGGTAAACATGCCAATTACGGCCGTATTATCTGCTGTGAATGCCTCCTATTGATACAGAGAAGACAAACCCTGCAACACAGGACGAGTGACTGCTGCTCCCAGGCTGGGTGAGGGGACCTTCGGTCCAAGCAATGTCACTTTATTCAGGCCACTGTTCATGCTGCTGTTTCATCTAGCCACTTGATGATCACAACTGCCTGTCTTATCCACACTCAGTGGTTTTTTGCTGTCTGCTGCCAATTTGCTGCCCTGCATTGACCTGCGTTTTCTATTTTTGCTTTTTCTGCTTTTTGCTTGCTTCAACCAGTGAATAGATTGATATAATGTGACCTATCCAATTTTCATTCATCATTGCTATTTCATACCAAAATACTCAATTAGAACCGTACTTTTTGCATAGTGTCACTTTTTTATCCCAGTTTCAGCTTTTCATTGCACAGCTATATCTGCATTTTTCATGTTCCTTTTGGAACTGGTCTAGCCCTATTGACTGGCCCTATTATACACAGGGCCATTACCTGGACCAATTTTCCAGTTGATTACCCTGCTCTAATGCATGCATGCGTCCGCATTTAAGTAGTTTGTGGTTTTAATATTGATGACGTCATCATATTAATTTTAATTGTCTGTGGGTGCTGGTGTGGGTTTTTTTGAGCATCAGTAATTTGTGTATTGATTTTTCTATTATTATTTAATTAATTTTTTTGTACCATTAAAAGTTATCTGTTTTCATAAGCGGCGTGGTCCACCTGTGGCTTCTTTATCCAGGGGGAGTCCAACTCTCTAGGTTTCTCCCTGGTGGGTTTTTCTTTATATATCTATCTATAGGCCACAGAGACCGCACCTGACTTGGTGAGTCTGCCATCTAAACGTCACACTGTGCGTCTGTCATTTTTCAGGCATAATGTGAGTGTACAGTATATACATAGTGAGCACTGGGACCTCTCCCCTTCTTTTCCTGGCTATATCCTTGGTCCGTGTACCACTTGGCCATATTGGCCATTTTTCTGGACCCTCTGCTCCTATAGGTATATTTTCTAATAAGAATTGAATTTTTCACATTTGATGCTCTGTAATTACCTTACTACCATAACCCACTCATTCACCAGTCGCAGAGTTTATACCACTGTATTGGTTCTTTAGTCTTTTATTTTTTCCATCCTTACTGGTATGGCCTATCAATTGGGTGATGATATTGACCTAGAAATCCAATCTGCCTTCACTAGGGAACCATGCACTGAGAAAGCAGATAACCAGCCCATTAAGGATCTGTTCAAACAACATAAAAAATTAACTATTAAATATTTAAATAGGAAATGGGACATTTCCTCCCTTGAATCCCATGTTAAATTCGGTGTCATTCCCAGAGGTCTACGCGAACGCGTTACACCTGCTGAACATTTACATACACCGAGATTTGTTGAAATATGGAAAGCCAAATGCCTAGAACATGGTTTATCGGTTATCCAGCTAATAGTTGATGAGGAGAAGCTTCAACTGGGGGAACTCAAAACTGAACTGGATAAAAGTAGTGAACTTTTGGAACCATTTAAAGGTCAAGTAGATTTTGACAAACACAATGAAATTCTAAAAAAAGAAATAGATAGGACACAAAAACATCTGATGAACACTAAACAACACAAATTTCGACAGAATCTTGACGATTTTGAGAAAGGTGAAGTATTTGATCCTACTCTTCATAGAGGACGTAGCCTTAGTAGACATAATCAAAAACGATCTACGACACGCTCCCGGAATAGACAATATTCATCAGATAGTGATGCTGGTGATGCACAGAAATCGGTGAACTTTGTAGATACTGCCGAGACTGGTGCATCAACATCATCTCTTCACAGTCTAGCATCACCAGGGGATTTTCCCAGGGAAGATCGCAGACTGGATCTACGAAGCAGAGGAAGAGGAAGAGAAGGAGGAGGAGGAAATCTCAGAGGCAGGAATCAGAGACAGACACGAACCCGCAGCTCCAAATAGTGAGTGACCCAATTGAGGTGTCTCCTGTTTGTGATATGAAGGTTATAAATCTGTCCAAATTTAAACTTGAACAAAGACACTATAGTTTACTTAGTAAGGGCCTGTCCTTCTCTCCGGTGTCCTCAATGGATGAGTTCACTGTATACAAGGACATTAATCTATTTTTACGTAAAGTAGTCTTTCAACTTTTCTATACAGGACATAAAACTGATACATCCCAGACTAATCAGGCTGTAATGACACCGGGAGATCAGGAGGAACAACTAGCCCTTGATAACCTCCTGGCACTCTTGGATGAACAACTTGAACCTTCTGGATCAGTAGATACAGATCAAACCAGAAGGCCAAGTGATATCTACATTAAATCTCTTAAAATGCCCCCGATACATAAATACCACTGGATACGTCTTTTTCTTGAAGTGGTTAAGAGAGACCTAGAAGGTATTGACTGGAAAAAACGTGGCCCAGACAACTTATCCAGTGAGGAACGTCTTGCTCTAGCTGAACTGGAAATAGCAGGTGATCTGA
Organism: Rana muscosa; assembly: GCA_029206835.1. Taxonomy (NCBI): domain Eukaryota; kingdom Metazoa; phylum Chordata; class Amphibia; order Anura; family Ranidae; genus Rana; species Rana muscosa. Next base: position 991,203,307 of record CM055118.1, on the reverse strand, counting down.
CGATTAAGGGCAGTGACAAGGGGGGTAATGTGGTACTGCTGTCTGGAGACCTCTATGAGCGAGAGGTCTTCAGACAGCTTAGTGATGTTGTCACATATCGCAAATTGACCTCAAACCCGTTTCCTCCCCTGGTTGTCAGATTAAATCGAACCATCTCTCTGGCTTTTGAGGCTAACTTACTTAATCTTAAAGAACGGGACTACCTGAAGGTGGGGGAATACATTAACCCCACCTTCTATGTGATCCCCAAACTTCACAAGTCCCTTACTGATCCACCTGGAAGGCCCATCGTGTCAGCAATTAACGGCCCACTAGAACGAGTGGGCAGATTTGTGGACAGCTTTATTAAAATGTTGGTCATCCAGCTGCCCTCCTATGTAAGGGATACCAGAGATGTCCTTGTCAAACTACAGGACTTGGAGGTCTCCCCTGGGGCTCTACTCGTCGGGATCGACGTGGAATCTCTGTACACGTCGATACCTCATGAGTGGGGCCTCAGGGCGGTTTCCTTCTTCCTGGATCTACACTATCCAGAATTTGGAGCTCAAAACGAGTTCATCCTGGAGCTCCTGGAACTGGCTTTGTCCAATAACTACTTCCAGTTTCTTGAGTGTTATTACCAACAGATCAGAGGCACGGCAATGGGTGCACCCTGGGCACCCTCATATGGAGGTGGTCCACACTATGCCGATGTACCTCAGCCATGCACTTCTTTGGCTGAGGTACATCGATGATGTCCTTTTGGTGTGGCAGGGCGATATGGAGCAACTACAGGAATTTCTACTTGAGCTTGGTGTTAACGATAGGAACATTAGGCTTACTTATACTGTTGACTCTAAGTCTATTTCCTTTCTGGACCTAAATGTTTCTATTGTTGATAACCACGTGACCACGTGTACTTTCAGAAAGCCCACTGCCGCCAATACCCTTCTCCAGGCCTCAAGCCACCATCCTGATCACTTGATCAAGGGCATCCCTGTGGGTCAGTTTCTGCGTTTACGCAGGAACTGTACAAGTGATAATGATTTCAAACGTGAGGCAGTCGATATGCATGGCAGATTCAGAGAGCGGGGTTATTCCCAGAAATTGCTAGATAGAGCACGCAAAAAGGCTTGGAAAACCAATAGGTGTGATCTCCTTAAAACTCAATCAAAGACAGCTGTCAAAAACAAAGATAAAAATAAAAATAATTTCCCACGTCTTGTCACTACCTATGGTACACAATGGAATGATGTCAGGTTGGTCTTGGAAAAGCACTGGGGGTGACTTACAAGGTCCCCCTTGCTCCATGAAATTGTGGGACCCTGCCCACAGATGGTGGCAAGGAGAGCTCGGAATTTACAAGATACCTTGGTCCATTCAGAACACACAAGGGAGCGGACGACTAGCTGGTTGACCGATCTTCCCCCTCTAAAAGGGATGTATGCCTGTGGTCACTGCCAGATCTGCAGTCATGTTGAAAAAACAGCAGAGTTTACCAATGCGGATGGCAGTACCCGGTTTTCCATCAATAAATTTATTAATTGCGCAACAACCAGGGTAATCTATATGCTTGAATGTCCCTGTCATAAGTACTATGTTGGAAAGACCAAAAGACAGCTGCGCATTCGCATTGGTGAACATCTCCGGAGCATTAAAAACTCGGCCAAATATGTTAAAGATGTAGGTCAACTGCATTTCTCTAAAGGTAAGGCCAGAGAGGAACTGTCTCCGATAGCTTTACATTTTGCCGAGTTTCATGACAGCAATATATCTGGCTTGAGGGTCAAGGGAATCTACACTCTGGACTTGTCAGCCAGACGAGGGGACTTCGATACAGTCCTCCTACAACGTGAAAAAATGTGGATCTTCAAACTTGGTACTATGGCCCCCATTGGCTTGAATGTTGAATGTAGCTTTCAGCCATTTCTGACCAGATAACCTACTGTATAAACTACTAGTGTCTTACCCTCTATACGATACCAGTATGTGTATGGAATATTTTAATTCACGCCATTTGCACATCTAGGATGATACATACCTTTATTCCTTCCTTGAGGTTTTTATATGGCTAAATACCATTAAATGGTTACTGACTGGCTACATCCATATCGAGTCTATTGAGGTAGATTATTATGGTGGAGCCATGTCCTATACCTTTACCTATAGGGGGGTAATAAATCTTCTCCTACAAGTGCTATATTTCCCTACCTGTTTCTTTATTGGTTACTTTTTACTGCCAGTGTTTTGATTTATTTTGATTGATTTATCTATCTAATTGCCCACGTTCGTGTCTATATGTCTATCCATGGTGAACATTAACTGTTTGACTCATATTATCTGCCGTTTATTTTGCGTTCTAACCTAACAGGGGGATATACTATATTATCTAGCCCCTGTTGGCTTCTAGCAATGGGCCCCTGTTTACTATGGATGACATGTGGCAGGAATATGGGTAATGGCTATTATACATACCTATAGGGGTGATATCATTATCTCGTTTTTTTTTTTTTTTTCATTTTTTATATATAAAAAAATGTTTTTATTTTGAAATATTTAAATTTATTTTTATAATTTGCTATCTATCCATTACTGATGGTGATCTCTGCGACTGGTGAATGAACTTTTACTATAACAGTGTTTTAGGGAGTGACATCTAGTGGATTCCCTTTGCAACGCAGCTGGTACCACTTACAGGTTGATTCAAACTTATGTATATAAGGACCTGGTTTATGCCCCTCCCTATCCCTTGATGAAAGCCCCTCCTATGGGCTGAAACATGTCGGATTACATGTTGTAGTAACGTTCCTCCGTTACACACAGCTACGCTGTATGGACGCATGCGCTCTGCACTGAGACTGGACTGAGCTGAGTTGAAGCATCACGCTGTGTAGCAGGCTCTCTATATGCGGCTTGAGTGATTGTGGGAGCGGGACTTTTAGCTCTCTGCCCGATCCTGGATGACTGACGCCTGGAAGACTTATACCAAGGCACTAATATTCCTCTTATCTAGGAGAATCAGCACCTTTGACCCCCGCACGGGGTAAACATGCCAATTACGGTGGCCGTATTATCTGCTGTGAATGCCTCCTATTGATACAGAGAAGACAAACCCTGCAACACAGGACGAGTGTCTGCTGCTCCCAGGCTGGGTGAGGGGACCTTCGGTCCAAGCAATGTCACTTTATTCAGGCCGCTGTTCATGCTGCTGTTTCATCTAGCCACTTGATGATCACAACTGCCTGTCTTATCCACACTCAGTGGTTTTTTGCTGTCTGCTGCCAATTTGCTGCCCTGCATTGACCTGCGTTTTCTATTTTTGCTTTTTCTGCTTTTTGCTTGCTTCAACCAGTGAATAGATTGATATAATGTGACCTATCCAATTTTCATTCATCATTGCTATTTCATACCAAAATACTCAATTAGAACCGTATTTTTTGCATAGTGTCACTTTTTTATCCCAGTTTCAGCTTTTCATTGCACAGCTATATCTGCATTTTTCATGTTCCTTTTGGAACTGGTCTAGCCCTATTGACTGGCCCTATTATACACAGGGCCATTACCTGGACCAATTTTCCAGTTGATTACCCTGCTCTAATGCATGCATGCGTCCGCATTTAAGTAGTTTGTGGTTTTAATATTGATGACGTCATCATATTAATTTTAATTGTCTGTGGGTGCTGGTGTGGGTTTTTTTGAGCATCAGTAATTTGTGTATTGATTTTTCTATTATTATTTAATTAATTTTTTTGTACCATTAAAAGTTATCTGTTTTCATAAGCGGCGTGGTCCACCTGTGGCTTCTTTATCCAGGGGGAGTCCAACTCTCTAGGTTTCTCCCTGGTGGGTTTTTCTTTATATATCTGCAATGGTTCGTAGTCTGAGACAATGGCAGCAGGTCAGATACACAGGCAAGGCAACTCACAAAACGCTTCCACAGGGTACTAAGACAACAATATCCGGCAAGGACAGGAAGGGGAAGTGGGTTTATATCAGATTTGGGTGTGCACACAGTAATTGGGCCAGGCACCAATCAATGGTGCGCTGGCCCTTTAAATCTCAGAAGGCCGGCACGCCAGGAAGGAGCAGGAGGGGGATGGTGAGTAGGATGGGATGCGATCCGCGGACGGAGATGTGCCGCCGTGTGGATCGCATATCCGCCGGTAACAGAGCAGCGCCCACGGCCAGGGGGGCTGACCGGAGCGCTGCAGGGGGACCGACGCCGCGAGCGCTCCGGGAAGGATGGGACACCCGGAGCGCTCGGCGTTACAGTACCCCCCCCTTAGGTCTCCCCCTTTTCTTGGAACCCAAGAATCTACGGATGAGCTCCTTGTCTAAAATGTTGGTCTCAGGCTCCCAGGATCTCTCTTCAGGACCACAGTTCTCCCAATCAATTAAAAAAAAATATTTTACCTCGGATGACCTTGGAGGCGAGGATTTCTTTCACCGAGAAGACATCGGAAGAACCAGAGACAGGAGCAGGAGCAGTGACCTTGGGGGAAAATCGGTTAAGAATGAGGGGTTTGAGAAGAGACACATGAAAAGAATTGGGGATACGAAGAGAAGGAGGAAGATGGAGTTTGTAAGAGACAGAATTGATTTGGTTTTTGATTTTAAAAGGTCCGAGGTAACGAGGGCCCAGCTTGTAGCTAGGTACCCGAAACCGAACATATTTGGAGGAGAGCCACACTTTGTCACCAGGGACATAGACAGGAGGAATTCTTCTTTTTTTGTCTGCATGTCTCTTCATGCGGGCAGAGGCCAGTGATAGCGACTTTTGAGTCTCTTTCCAGATAGAGGTGAAGTCTTGAGTTAATTCATCCATGGCAGGAACTCCAGAAGAAGTGGGGATGGGAAGGGGGGGCAATGGGTGACGGCCGTAGACCACAAAGAAAGGTGATTTGGAGGACGATTCAGAGTTCTTGAAATTGTATGAGAATTCTGCCCAGGGTAATAGGTCGACCCAATCGTCTTGACGGGCGGAGACAAAATGTCGTAAGTAGTCACCAAGGACCTGGTTAACTCTCTCCACCTGTCCATTGGATTGCGGGTGATTAGCGGAAGAAAAATTCAACTTAATCTTTAGTTGAGTACAGAGAGCTCTCCAAAGTTTTGAGATGAATTGAATGCCTCTATCAGAGACGATATGTGAGGGTAGCCCATGGAGACGGAAAATTTGAAGAAAAAAATGCTTCGCCAACTGAGGTGCAGTAGGCAGACCAGGAAGCGGGACAAAATGAGCCATTTTCGAAAAGCGGTCAACGACCACCCAGATGACAGTGTTACTATGAGACAAAGGAAGGTCCGTGATGAAATCCATGGCAATGTGGGACCATGGTTGTTCAGGCACAGGTAGAGGAAGGAGAAGACCTGCAGGCTTCTGGCGTGGAGTCTTGTCACTTGCAGGCCCGTACAAAGTTAGTCATATCTTTTTCCTGGGTAGGCCACCAATAGTGTCTGGCCATCAATTGTATGGATTTTTTGATCCCAGCGTGACCGGCTAGATGGGAGGAATGGCCCCACCTGAGTATCTGGAGACGAAGGCATGGAGGAACGAAAGTTTTTCCTGGAGGAACTGGCACCAGAGAAGCAGGAGCAGAGGAAATCAGACACTCAGGGGGTACGATGTGTTGAGGGGGAGTCCCGGTTTCAGAGGCATCGGAGGAACGGGACAAGGCATCAGCCCTGACATTCTTGTCTGCGGGACGAAAATGGATCTGGAAATTGAACCGGGCAAAGAACAATGACCACCTGGCCTGGCGAAGATTTAAGCGCTGAGCGGACTGAAGGTAGGACAAATTTTTATGGTCAGTGTAGATGGAGATAGGGTGAAGGGATCCTTCCAGGAGATGTCTCCACTCTTCTAATGCCAGCTTGATGGCCAACAGTTCACGGTCACCTATGGAATAGTTTTTTTTCAGGAGGAGAGAAGGTTTTAGAGAAAAAAACACACGTGACATTTCCTCCTTTAGCGTTTTTTTGAAGAAGAACAGCTCCGGCTCCTACCGAGGAGGCGTCAACTTCAAGGAAGAACGGCTTTATGGGGTCTGGTCGAGACAGGACAGGTGCAGAGGAGAAGGCGGTCTTAAGGCGAGTAAAGGCTTCTTCCGCTTGAGGCGGCCAGGACCTTGGATTCGCGTTTTTCTTAGTCAGTGCCCCTATAGGAGCAACGATGGTGGAGAAGTGGGGTATGAACTGACGATAGTAGTTGGCGAATCCAAGGAAGCGTTGGATAGCACGGAGTCCAGAGGGGCGTGGCCAATCCAAGACTGCGGAGAGCTTGTCAGGGTCCATTTGAAGGCCTTGTCCTGAGACCAGATAACCTAGGAAAGGAAGGCTGCTGCGCTCAAAAAAGCATTTTTCAAATTTAGCGTAAAGATGATTTACGCGGAGGCGCTGGAGCAATTGATCCTCAAGGTTGGTAGAGAAGATTAGGATGTCGTCAAGATAGACAACCACACAGGTATACAGTACGTCCCGAAAGATTTCATTGACAAAATCCTGAAAGACTGCAGGAGCGTTGCAAAGTCCGAATGGCATGACGGGATATTCAAAGTGACCATCTCTGGTGTTAAATGCGGTTTTCCATTCATCTCCTTCACGGATTCTGATGAGGTTATAAGCGCCCCTGAGGTCCAATTTCGAAAAAACTTTTGCTCCGCGCAGACGGTCAAAGAGCTCCGAGATGAGAGGCAGAGGGTAGCGATTTTTAATAGTGATTTTATTGAGACCACGATAGTCTATGCAAGGGCGTAGTGATCCGTCCTTCTTGGCTGGAGAAGATGATTTCCTAATAAAGCCTCTCTTGAGGTTCTCCTGTATGTAATCAGTCATGGCCTTGGTTTCAGGAGAGGAGAGAGGGTAAATTCTGCCACGGGGTGGTGTAGTACCTGGGAGCAAGTCAATGGGGCAGTCGTAGGGTCTATGTGGTGGTAAGACCTCCGCCTGTTTTTTGCAAAAGACATCAGAAAAGTCCTGATAGGCCTTGGGAAGGCCGGGCAAAGGAGTAGCGATTGGAACTTGACTGGTGGGTACAGACTTAAGACAATGCTTGTGGCAGGAGTAGCCCCAGGATTTGATGTCCCCAGTGGTCCAGTCGAGGGTAGGGGAATGGCGCTGGAGCCAGGGTAGGCCAAGAAGGATGTCAGAAGTACAGTTCGGCAAAACAAAAAATTCAATTTTTTCTTGGTGAAGAACACCAACGGACATGAGCAGGGGTTCGGTGCGGTAACGCACGGTACAATCCAGATTCTCTCCATTTACAGAGGAAATGAAGAAGGGTTTGATGAGACGGATAACAGGAACGTTGAACCTGTTGATGAAAGAGGCTTCAATAAAGTTTCCTGCAGAACCAGAGTCCAGGAAGGCCACCGCAGAGAAGGGGGAGCCAGCAGAAGGGGAAATCCGCACAGGAATAGTCAGACGTGGAGAGGAAGAATTCACACCTAGTAACGCCTCTCCCACGTTCACTAGGTGCAGGCGTTTCCCTGACGTAGAGGACGAATAGGGCAGTCCTTTAGGAAATGTTCAGACCTCGCACAATAAAGGCATAAGTTCTCATTCCTACGGCGAGTCCTCTCTTGTAGGGTCAGGCGAGATCGGTCCACCTGCATGGCCTCCTCGACAGAAGGCATAGTATCAGGATGCGTTGGATTCAGGAAGAGAGGAGCCAGGCACGGATAACGCCTGGTGCAAACAAGATCTTTCTCCTGGCGAAGCTCTTGGCGTCTTTCAACGTAGCGTATGTCAATGCGGGTAGCTAAGTGGATGAGCTCCGTCAGGGAGGAGGGTATCTCTCGTGCGGCCAGACAATCCTTGATGTGGCTGGATAAACCTTTCTTGAAGGTCGCACAGAGAGCCTCATTATTCCAGGCTAGCTCTGAGGCCAGTGTGCGGAACTGTATGGCATATTCGCCCACAGAGGAGTTTCCTTGGACAAGGTTAAGCAGGGCGGTTTTCAGCAGATGAGGCTCGGGCTGGTTCCTCAAAAACGCTACGAACCTCAGCAAGGAAGGACTGAACAGTGGCTGTAGCAGGGTCATTGTGGTCCCAGAGTGGCGTGGCCCAGGCCAAGGCCTTCCCAGACAACAGACAGACCATGAATGCCACCTTAGACCGTTCTGTGGAAAACTGGTCTGACATCATCTCAAGATGCAGGGAACATTGGGACAAGAATCCCTGGCACATCCTAGGATCCCCGTCAAATTTCTCCGGAAGAGACAAGCGGATCTTCGAGGTAGTAGCGGCAGCTCGGAGAGGGGAAGATGCTGGAGCTTGTGGCGGCAGACGCTGCTGGATCATGGCGGTCAACTGCGACAGCTGCTGTCCTTGTTGGGCAATCAATTGCGACTGCTGGGCAACCACGGTAGTGAGATCAGCGAGACTAGGCAGCGGCACGTCAGCGGGATCCATGGCCGGATCTACTGTCACGGGCCGGACTGACGGCTAGTGGGGATACAGGAGGTGGATCCTCTGTACCAGAGAGGGGATGGCACGGGTCATACTGAGGGACCGGTTCTAAGCAGCTACCGGTTTTCACCAGAGCCCGCCGCAAAGCGGGATGGACTTGCTGCGGCGGTAGCAACCAGGTCGTGTCCTCCAGTAGCGACTCCACCTCTCTGGCGGCTGAGATAGGCGCGGTACAAAAGGACTAGGCAGAGGCAAGGTCAGACGTAGCAGAGGGTCAGGGCAGGCTGCAATGGTTCGTAGTCTGAGACAATGGCAGCAGGTCAGATACACAGGCAAGGCAACTCACAAAACGCTTCCACAGGGTACTAAGACAACAAGATCCGGCAAGGACAGGAAGGGGAAGTGGGTTTATATCAGATTTGGGTGTGCACACAGTAATTGGGCCAGGCACCAATCAATGGTACGCTGGCCCTTTAAATCTCAGAAGGCCGGCGCGCGCGCGCCCTAGAGCGCAGCGGGGCCGCGCGCGCCGGGAAGGAGCAGGAGGGGGATGGTGAGTAGGATGGGGTGCGATCCGCGGACAGAGATGTGCCGCCGTGTGGATCGCATCCCCGCCGGTAACAGAGCAGCGCCCACGGCCAGGGGGGCTGACCGGAGCGCTGCAGGGGGACCGACACCGCGAGCGCTCCGGGAAGTATGGGACACCCGGAGCGCTCGGCGTTACAGTACTGGTGCAGTGGTAAGACTCTTCTTTAACATCTGGAAGGCTTCTTCGCACTTTCCTGTCCACTGGTCTTCCACCGACTCTCCAGGCTTCCTGGGACCAGTATCATCCTCTTCTCCTTCCATTTTCAGTAGCTCATTTAGGGGTCTGGCAATCTTTGCGAATCCTTCCACAAACCTACGGTAGTAGGAACAGAAGCCTAGGAAGGATCTGAGCTCAGTCACTGTGGTTGGTCTGGGCCAAGAGGTGACTGCTTCCAGTTTATCAGGTTCTGTAGACACTCCCTCTGCGGATACTATGTGTCCCAGATAGTGGACCGAGGACTGATAGAAGTGGCATTTCTCTCTGGAAAGTTTAAGTCGCTCCTCACTGAGTCGTTTTAGGACTTTCTCCAATCTTGCTTCATGTTCCTCCAGAGTCTTCCCGAAGACAATGATGTCGTCTAGGTATACCAGGACTTCAATCAGATTCATGTCCCCAACGGTCTACTCCATCAAACTCTGGAAGGTAGCATGGGCTCCTGACAGGCCTTGGGGCATCCTATTGAATTCATAGAATCCCACTGGGGTGATGAAGGCCGTCTTCTCCTTATCTTCAGGGTGCATGGGAATTTGATAATACCCACTCTTCAGGTCCATGACACTGAACCACTTGGCCCCAGACAGACTCTGCAAAGCATCTTCTATCCTGGGGGTAGTATACTGGTCAGGAATGGTCCTCCGGTTAAGAGTCCTATAGTCTATGCAGAGTCTCAGTGACCCGTTTTTCTTCCTTACCACCACAATGGGGGAGGCATATGGACTTCTGGACTCTTTAATGACCCCTGTCCTCTTTAGCTCTGCCAAATGTTCCTGCAAATTTTCCAGATCAGCTACTGGAACGCTTCGAACCCTCTCCCGGAAGGGCTTGTCTTCTTGAAGACGGATTTTATGGGTGGCACTCCTCGCACACCCCACATCAAACTCATCTTCAGAGAATATTTTCCTCCACCGAGTCAGCTGAGCCTTGGCTCTCTCCTTCCATTTCTGTGGTAAGGCTGTAATCTTCAAGGCAGAGCTCTTCCAAGGTGGCTTCTTCATCTTTTGACTTCAATTCAGACAGGGTCACTGGGGTGGCAGGGTTTACCTTGCCCAATAGCACCCGGGCTGGGATCTTCACAGGAGAGTTTGTGACATTTCTGACACTTACTGGAATCTGTCCCTTTGCTTTCTTCAGTGCCCTCAACGGGACCACTTCAGGGAGTACTTCCAATCCTTGGTGAGTATTGGAGGGGTCTGGTTCCACGACCACAAAAGGGACCTGGCTGCTCCCAGGAGAGTTTTACTGTAGCCTGAAGGCAGGTCACTTCACCAGGCTGTAGTATCTTCTCTCTTCTAGACAGTCTCCAGACTCTTCCCACCCCCTCTTCCGGGGCCTTTTGCTCCAGAATCATCTTCTGGTAGACCTGTTGCAACATGGGATGAATCTTCTGTCTGGGAGAACTCCGTTCTTGCACCAATGAGGTCAGCAGTCTCCGGACCAAGTCAGTGTTGGTCCCTATCAACATGGACATCGTGTTGGCTCCTGGTGGGCGAGGGCAAACCACCGCCAAAGTGTCAAAAGCTTCGGCCTTCCCGGTCACAGAGGGGTCAAAGGCCAGCCTGATCGAAACATAGCCATCGTAGGGGAAACTGTGGGTGCCAATCCCCCCTATCTTCAGGTCTTCCAGCTTCTGCAAAGGTACGTGGCTTAAATGCTTCCGATAAAAGTCTTGTATAAGAGAGTCACTTGGGCTCCTGTGTCTAAGAGTGCCTTTGCGTAGACTCCCTCCACTTGAACGGAGACTAGAGGGGAGGGTCCAACTAATTTATCTGGGAACTTCTTTGGAGGTATTTTCTCCTTTTGGATTTTTTGACTTTTCCAATGTTTTTTTCTTCTTTTTCCATTTCTCCCTGGATCTCAACCCTTTTTGAACCCGGTATGCATTGATCTTTTTCTGGTTGTCAAATTGCAACTCCCGACAGACAGTATGGGAGTTTTTAGGAGGGGCATTGTTGCCCTTTTTTTTCTCTGCTTGTCTCTGAATTTTCTTGGAGCTTTCTGTAGGTAGCGGGCGCCCGGCTGACTCCTTCACCGGGGCCCTCTGAAGTTTTCCGCCGGTTGATATTGAGTGCCTATGTTCTTCCTTGGACTGGGGCACCTTCTATCAGGGTGGCCAACTCCTCCACAATTTAAGCAGATAATTTCCTTCCTGATCTTTGGGGATGCTGGAATAGGGACATTCCGGTCCGGCTCCTTCTGGATCTCTTCTTTCTCCTTGACTCCAGAGTTCTTGGCCAATAAAGAGGTCAATAAGTCCAGTACTTGGGCCATTTGAGACTTCAAAGTTTCTACTTCTGGGTCACGTTCTGTGGCTACTGTCGTTCTGACTCCTACCGAAACAGGTGGGGTGGTTTTCTCAAACCCCTCTTGATCCTTCATCAAAGCCTCTTCGTCCCTTATGATCCGCACAAGGTCTGTGTAGTTCAGGGCCTTGACTCCGTCAGAGGTCTTCAGGTGGAGCCAAACTGGATCCGACCGTAAGGCTCCTCTAAGGATCTGTTTCATCCTGGTAGCATCTATGACCTGTGGCTGCATTCCTTTTCTCAGTACAATCTGGCACAGCATTCTATTCAGTCTCTGGACATACTCTGACAACTTCTCCTTTGGCTGTTGGAAGGCATGTTCAAATTTATACATCAAGTCTGACACCTTCTCCAGCTGGCCAAACTCTTCCTGCAACATAGACAAATAATCCATTGCTGTACACACAGTATTGCTGCACCTAAGATTTTTCACCGCCTCAGCAGCAGGGCCTTTCAAGCTCTCACTGATGTGCTGCTTCTTCTGCGCTTCTGGAACTTCCCAACCTTCTTCTGCCTGCATTGCCTGCTCGATCCAAGTATCGAAATCTATCTCCCCGGGTGACACAGGTTGTGTTCCTGAAAACACCCGGAGTTTCCGGTACCCAGCTTCCACATGCACTGTGTTGTTTTTTTGGCATTTAACAACAAAGTCCCCCAAAGCAGTCAACAGTTCAGGACCTATGGCGGTCAGGGGTGACTTTGGTGCTTTCATTTCGCTACTGCCTCCCATTTTGGAGAAGAGTGACGGAGATAACTGTGGGGAGGTCCGTGGGGACTCTTTCTTCACAGCCCCAGTGTGCACTAAGCGATACGTTCTGTCATTTATGTCTTTTTATACTTTGTCCTTTGAACTCCTCTGGGACTCCTCTTGTCCACTCTATTAGCGCATATGTCCCCGAGGCATTTGACTTCACATCTACCGGCCATGCTTTCCATTTTGGAGATATTAACATTATCAATTGCTTTATCTCTTCTTTCTTCCGGATCTCTCCCGGGAGTTCAATAGCTACCGCCCGGAGTGGATCCACGCCCTCCTCTGCGCACCATTTTATTACTGCCTGCGAGTCCATGCTGGTATTTCAGGCCGCCTTGATCGCAGCGCGCAATATACACGGGTCCCGGACCGAGCCTCACATATAGCGATACCCTCAGCTTAAGAGGGCTGCTTGTTTGTTTGGGCCCCTGTAATGCACTGCTACCAACCCCTGGCAATCGGCTCTGACTTCTCTTGTGACACAGTTAGAAAAGAGGCAAAGTAGTGGTATAACTGTACTATCTCTATACATATATATTAAACAGTACAACCCCTCTGTATCCCAGCACAATAATGAACACTCACAACCAAGTTACTTAACTATAACGGTTTACTGTAAGCAACAATATAAAAGAGTAACTTGAGTACAATATTTTATGCAGATCCCTGCAATGAAGGTGTACACATCATATGCAAACGACATTCAGTTAGGCAATAAATTGATATTAACCCTGCTGCAGCTATCCTCCCTCGTGAGCAAAGAAATGGCGCCCAGAAATGTCCTAACTACCCAGTCAGGCCTGACTATAACTGTGGGTATAGTTTGGTGAGGAATCTTCGCTAGCAACTGTCGGTGGTGCACATAGAGAAACAAATTGTAATCCAATAAGGGGGGTTTGTGGATAACCGCTAACTTGGCAAACAGGAGAGACTGGCAAACTCAGTTCAGGACAACAGTCTCTCCAAAGTATAACTATGTTCAACAGAAGGCCTAGGCAAAGTTATTGATTTAAGGTTCCGAGCAGGCGCTCTCTCACCCAAACCGGACCGACTCCTGTCCGGTTCCTCCGCTACAGTGAGTGGCGTCACAGTGGTCCACGATGCACCGAGCCTTTGGTCCTTCAGACGATGATGGCACCTCAGGTGGATCGGATGCTCTGCAGACTCCCCAGCGTAACGGAAGCTCTCCCGAACAGGAACGCGAGACCCAGGCTTCAGGCCTAGCGCGCGCAGCAGGTGAGTGCAGGAGATCCTCTTGCAAGGAGGGCGGCGTTCCAAGAGAAAGAGCCGAGACCCGCCTCTCCCTTTTAAAGTCCACCCCAGAAGTCCTTGCACGGGGAATGGCACCCTGGGTGCCGCAAAGCATGCCGGGAAATGTAGTCCTGCGGGTAAAACGATACCCCGCTACACAAGTATTGGTGATAAAGCATCAGTGGAGGAGACACATTTTTCCCATATTAACTCTTACAGGAGAGAATTTCCCTTCCCAGGGGTAGATTTCCTCTTACTTCCTGTTGTCTCCCTCCCTTTGTAAGTAGGAGTCGTTTGTAAATCGGATGTTGAAAGCAGGGGACCACCTGTCTGGGCCTTAGGTGTTGGTGGTACCAGAACACTAAGCCCTCACAGTTACTCTTGGTGGGTGCTGGAACAGGCCCTGCTGTGAACTATTATATCAAGAGTTGTAATTACATGCCCCTGTTAAACAGGGGCAGAAAAATTGGGCCTTTGGTGGTGGTGGTGGTGGTGGTGGTGGTGCCACAACACTGTAAGCCCTCACAGTTACTCTTGGTGTGCGCTGGAACGGGCCCTGCTGTGAAATATTACTGTATATCAAGAATTGTAATTACATGCATCTGTTGAACAGGGGCAGAAAAGTTGGGCCTTTGGTGATGGTGGTGGTGGTGCCACAACACTATAAGCCCTCACAGTTACTCTTGGTGGGCGCTGGAACGGGCCCTGCTGTGAAATATTAGATCAAGAATTGTAATTGCATGCCCCTGTGGAACAGGGGCAGAAGAATTGGGCCTTTGATGGTGGTGGTTCCACAACACTGTAAGCCCACACAGTTACTCTTGTTAGTCGCAGGAACGGGCCCTGCTGCGAAATATTACAGCAAAAATTTAAATTATACACGACCCTGTTAAACAGGGGCAGAAAAATTGGGCCTTAGGCACTGGTGCCACAACACTGCAACCCCTCACAAATACTCTAATTGAGCGCAGGAATGAGCCCTGCTGCAAAATATTACAGCAAAAATTAAAATTATACAGGCCCCTGTTAACGACTTGCCGACCGCCTCCTGTAGATATACGTCGGCAGAATGGCACGGACAGGCACAACAACGTACCTGTACGTCCCCTTTAAGTGCCTGTCCGTGTGGTCGCGCACGCCGCCGGCGGCGCGCTCTCGACCCTGCCGCCATCCCCATGAGTCGGACCGCGGGTCCCGCAAATTCAATTGCCGCAGCAGTCCCCGCGATCGTCTCACGGAGGGATGGAGCGGGGTGATGTTAGTGTAAACACAACATCTCCCCGCTCGCCTACTGACTCTCTGTGTAATCAGAGCGGAGATCAGTGACGTGTTACTCGTAGCCACTCCCCCTAACAGTAGTAATCACTCCCTTAGGCACACTTAACCCCTTCAGTGCCCCTAGTGGTTAACCCCATTCACTGCCAGTGTCATTTTTACAGTACCCAGTGCATTTTTATAGCACTGATCGCTGTAAAAATGACAATGGTCCCAAAAATGTGTCAAAAGTATCCGATGTGTCTGCCATAATGTTGCAGTCACGAAAAAAAATCGCTGATCGCCGCCATTACTAATAAAAAAAAATATATATATATATAAAAATGCCATAAAACTATCCCCTATTTTGTAAACGCTATTACTTTTGCGCAGACCAATCAATAAACGGCGATTGCGATTTTTTTTTACCAAAAATATGTAGAAGAATACGTATCCGCCTAAACTGAGGAAAAAAACGTTTTTTTTATATTTTTGTTTATAGCGCAAAAAATAAAAACTGCAGAGGTGATCAAATACCACCAAAAGAAAGCTCTATTTGTGGGGAAAAAAGGGCGTCAATTTTGTTTGGGAGCCACGTCGCATGACTGCGCAATTGTCAGTTAATGCGATGCAGTGCCAAATCACAAAAAGGGCTTAAGTGGTTAAACAGGGGCAGAAAAATTGGGCTTTAGGCACTGGTGCTACAACACTGCAACTCCTCACAGATACCCTATTTAAGCGCAGGCATGAGCCCTGCTGCAAAATATTACAGCAAAAATTTAAATTATACACGTCCGTGTTACCCACTTGCCGACCGCCTCCTGTACGTCGGCAGAATGGCACGGACAGGCACATCAATGTACCTGTACGTCCCCTTTAAGTGCCTGTCCATGTGGTCATGCGCATGCCGCCGGCAGCACGCTCGGGACCCTGCCGCCATCTCCGTTAGTCGGATCGCATGTCCCGCGGACTCGATCGCCGTGGGGATCCCCGGGATCGTCTCACGGAGGTATAGAGCGGGGAGATGCTTGTGTAAACAAGCATCTCCCCGCTCTGCCTAGTCACAATGACAGTGATCTCAGCTCCGTGTACTCGGAGCGGAGATCGGTGTCATGTGACACAGAGCCCATCCTCCCTACAGTAAGAAACACTATGCAGGGAACACTTAACCCCCTACAGCGCCACTTAGTGGTTAACCCCTTTACTGCCAGTGTCATTTTCACAGTTATCCGTGCATTTTTATAGCACTGATCGCTTTGAAAATGACAATGGTCCCAAAAATGTGTCAAAAGTGTCCGATGTGTCCGCCATAATGTCGTAGTCATGAAAAAAATCACTGATCGCCGCCATTACTAGTAAAAAACATAATAATTAAAAAAAAATCCATAAAACTATCCCCTATTTTGTAAACGCTATAACTTTTGCGCAAACCAATCAATAAACGCTGATTATGATTTTTTTTTACCAAAAATATGTAGAAGAATATGTATCGGCCTAAACTGAGGAAAAAAATGTTTTTTATATATTTTTGGGGGAAATTTATTATAGCAAAAAGTAAAAAATATTGAATTTTTTTCAAAATTGTTGCTGTATTTTTGTTTATAGCGCAAAAAATAAAAACCGCAGAGGTGATCAAATACCACCAAAAGAAAGCTATATTTGTGGGGAAAAAAGGACGTCAATTTTGTTTGGGAGCCACGTCGAACGACCGCGCAATTGTCAGTTAAAGCGACGCAGTGCCGAATCGCAAAAAGTGGCCTGGTCTTTAACCACTTAAGCCCCGGACCATTTGGTAGCTAAAGGACCAGAGGTGATTTCAGAATTTTGCACTGCACTGCTTTAACTGTAAATTGTGCGGACATGCAATGTTGTACCCAAACGAAATTTGCGTCCTTTTCTTCCCACAAATAGAGCTTTCTTTTAATGGTATTTGATTGCCTCTGCGATTTTAATTTTTTGCGATATAAATGGTAAAAGACCGAAAATTTTGAAAAAAAATGATATTTTCTACTTTTTGTTATAAGAAAAATCGAATAAACTCAATTTTAGTCATACATTTAGGCCAAAATGTATTCAGCCACATGTCTTTAGTAAAAAAAATGTCAATAAGCGTATATTTATTGGTTTGCGCAAAAGTTATAGCGTTTACAAACTAGGGTACATTTTCTGGAATTTACACAGCTTTAAATTTATGACTGCCTATCTCATTTCTTGAGGTGCTAAAATGGCAGGGCAGTACAAAACCCCCCCAAATGACCCCATTTTGGAAAGTAGACACCCCAAGGAAATTGCTGAGAGGCATGTTGAGCCCATTGAATATTTTTTTTTGTCCCAAGTGATTGAATAATGACAAAAATAAAATAAAAAATTACAAAAAGTTGTCACTAAATGATATATTTCTCACACATGCCATGGTTATATGTGGAATTGCACCCCAAAATACATTCTGCTGCTTCTCCTGAGTACGGGGATACCACATGTGTGGGACTTTTTAGGAGCCTAGCCACGTATGGGACCCCGGAAACCAAGCACCGCCTTCAGGATTTCTAAGGGCGCAAATGTTTGATTTCACTCCTCACTACCTATCACAGTTTCGAAGGCCATAAAATGCCAAAATATCACAAAACCCCCCCAAATGACCCCATTTTGGAAAGTAGACACCCCAAGCTATTTACTGAGAGGCATGTTCAGTCCATGGAATATTTTAAATTGTGCCACAAGTTGCGGGAATATGACAAACTTTTTTTTTTTTGCACAAAGTTGTCACTTAATGATATATTGCTCACACATGCCATGGGCATATGTGAAATTACACCCCAAAATAAATTCTGCTGCTTCTCCTGAGTACGGGGATACCACATGTGTGGGACTTTTTGGGAGCCTAGTCGCGTACAGGACCCCAAAAACCAAGCACCGCCTTCAAGGTTTCTAAGGGCATAAATTTTTGATTTCACTCCTCACTACCTATCACAGTTTTGAAGGCCATAAAATGCCAAGATGGCACAAACCCCCCCCCAAATGACCCCAATTTGGAAAGTAGACACCCCAAGCTATTTGCTGAGAGGCATGTTGAGCCCATTGAATATTTTTTTTTTGTCCCAAATGATTGAATAATGACAAAAAGAAAAAAAAAATGTACAAAAAGTTGTCACTAAATTATATATTGCTCACACATGCCATGATTATATGTGGAATTGCACCCCAAAATATATTCTGCTGCTTCTCCTGAGTACGGGGATACCACATGTGTGGGACTTTTTGGGAGCCTAGCCGCGTACGGGGCCCCAAAATCCAAGCACCGCCTTCAGGATTTAAAAGGGCGTAAATTTTTGATTTCACTCCTCACTACCTATCACAGTTTTGAAGGCCATAAAATGCCAAAATAGCACAAAACCCCCCAAATGACCCCATTTTGGAAAGTAGACACCCCAAGCTATTTGCTGAGAGGCATTGTGAGAATTTTACAGCTCTCATTTGTTTTTGAAAATGAAGAAAGTCATATTTTTTTTTTTTTTTTCAATTTTCAAAACTTTGTGACAAAAAGCGAGATCTGCAAAATACTCAACATACCTCTCAGCAAATAGCTTGGGGTGTCTACTTTCCAAAATGGGGTCATTTGGGGGGGTTTTGTGCCATCTGGGCATTCCATGGCCTCCGAAACTGTGATAGGCAGTGAGGAGTGAAATCAAAAATTTACACCCATAGAAATCCTGAAGGCGGTGCTTGGTTTTCGGGGTCCTGTACGCGGCTAGGCTCCCAAAATGTCTCACACATGTGGTATCCCCGTACTCAGGAGAAGCAACAGAATGTATTTTGGGGTGCAATTCCACATATAACCATGGCATGTTTGAGCAATATATAATTTAGTGACAACTTTTTGTACATTTTTTTTTTCTTTTTGTCATTATTCAATCACTTGGGACAAAAAAAAAATATTCAATGGGCTCAACATGCGTCTCAGCAAATAGCTTGAGGTGTCTACTTTCCAAAATGGGGTCATTTGGGGGGGTTTTGAACTGTCCTGGCATTTTATGCACAACATTAGGAAGCTTATGTCACACATCATCCACTCTTCTAACCACTTGAAGACAAAGCCCTTTCTGACACTTTTTGTTTACATGAAATTTTGTTTTGTTTTGCAAGAAAATTATGTTGAACCCCCAAACATTATATATTTTTTTAAAGCAAAGGCCCTACAGATTAAAATAGTGGGTGTTGCATTTTTTTTTCCACACAGTATTTGCG
Organism: Rana muscosa; assembly: GCA_029206835.1. Taxonomy (NCBI): domain Eukaryota; kingdom Metazoa; phylum Chordata; class Amphibia; order Anura; family Ranidae; genus Rana; species Rana muscosa. The sequence continues at coordinate 991,184,307 of CM055118.1, read as the reverse complement.
CAGCGATTTTTCAAACACATTTTTTGGGGGAAAAACACACTTTAATTTTTAATGCACTAAAAAACACTATATTGCCCAAATGTTTGATGAAATAAAAAAGATGATCTTAGGCCGAGTACATGGATACCAAACACGACATGCTTTAAAATTGCGCACAAACGCGCAGCGGCGACAAACTACATTTATATTTAAAAGCCTTTACAGGTTACCACGTTAGATTTACAGAGGAGGTCTACTGCTAAAATTACTGCCCTCAATCTGACCTTCGCGGTGATACCTCACATGCATGATGCAATTGCTGTTTACATATGACGCTAGACCGACGCTTGCGTTCGCCTTTGTGCAAGAGCAGAGGGGAACAGCGGTGCTTTTTTTTTTTAAACTGTTCCTTCCATTTTTTTTTTTTTACCATTTTTATTGTTATCTCAGGGAATGTAAATATCCCCTATGATAGCAATAAGTAGTGACAGGTACTCTTTTTTGAAAAAAAATTGGGGGGTTAGACCCTAGATCTTTCCTCTGCCCTCAAAGCATCTGACCACACCAAGATCGTGTGATAAAATGCTTTCCCAATGGCGCTGTTTATATCCAGGGGGGGGGGCATTCCCTCCCACTGCTTGTAAAAGCAGTCTAGAGGCTAATTATCTGCTAGAATTGCTTTTACATGAAAGCCGGCCACTGGCTGAAAAGAATGATACCAAGATGATACCTAAACCTGCAGGCATCATTCTGGTATAAACATTCAAAGTCCAGCAACATACCAGTACGTTGCTGGTCCTTGTTGGACATGTATTGTAATCTTTTTTTTCATGCAGCCTGTTGGCTGAACGAAAAAAAGAGATTGATCGGTGGGTATGCCCACCATTAGAATACCTCCCTTCATCCACCCACTTCTAATGATGGGCATATATGCCGAAGCATGGGGGCATCCTCCCGCAAAAAAGTTATGCCGCATACACACGGTCGGACTTTTCCACGGGCAAGCCTTCGTCGGAATTTCGACCGTATGTACGCGGCATAAAAGGTTATGCCGCGTACACACGGTCGGACTTTTCCACGGGCAAGCCTCCGTCGGAATTTCGACCGTATGTACGCGGCATTAGGAGCAAAATCGCTCCTCCGCCCCTGCTGCCCCCATGCTTCGGCATATATGCTCTTTTTTTTTTAACTGTGGTGGTGAAATCACCTCCTACAGCACTGGAGTCACGGCTTTATGTATCGTGGGAGCAAACGCTGTTGCTGTCAAGATAAATAATTCCGCGCTGCAGTTGAATGGCGCACCTGAAAACAAAAAATTACATACCTAAAAAGCAAGCATGATAAAACATTGCAGAATGGAATACCGTAAAAAAGAGCAGACCAATAGAGAGAAAATAGAGAGAGAGAACAATAAAAGGACAACTATCTTTGGTTTTTTTATTTTATATTTTTTTTGTGTTTTGTTTTTTACGTTTTTTTTTTTCTTTTTTACACTTTTTTTTTGTAACTTTAACAACTGTAATGGTTCGGGTCTCTCAAAATGTAATGGCATCTTGGGAGACCCTGTGTAAGTGTGTCCTAGTCTGTGAAATGCTGTACCCTACGCTAAAACTTCACTTTTGAGTGGTAGCGTTCAAAACATTCACCAAGGCAAAGACCAGGCTTGTCAGGACAGAGTGGACAATAATGACGGGTGTCACGCCTAAATCCGCGCTTGCTACAGACACGACATCTTTTTTGGGGGGCTCGTTGGGTAGGGGTACTCGGGAGGACATACGTATAATGCCTCTCATGCAGCCGGCTTACTGCATTTGGTTGGGGATGGTGAGGTGCAGAACCTCCTGGATACAGGAGTTCTGTGACAATCTCATTCTGGAATTTTAGAAGAGATAAAATCCCGCCTGAAGCTCTGTATAGCACATGAGCGTTCAGCAAAGCCAATTGAAATAAGGATAGAGACACTTTTTTGTACCAGCGTCTCGCCTTACGGTCAATTAGATACGGCGCCAACAACTGGTCGTTGAGGTCCACCCCTCCCATATTTTTGTTATATTCGTGGACACAGAGGGGTTTCTCCACAACACCAGTCGCCGTAGGAATTTGGACTGTCGTGTCTGCATGAAGGGAGGTAAGAAGGAAAACATTCTTATTGTCCCTCCACTTCATAGCGAGCAAATTATTACACTTTACGCAGGCTCTCTCCCCCAGCCTAAGACGGGTATCTACAAGCTGCTGGGGAAAGCCCCGGCGATTAGGTCGCACGGTGCCACATGCTCCAATCTGATGATCAAACAAGTGACTAAACAGTGACACGCTCATGTAATAATTGTCCACATACAAGTGGTACCCCTTTCCGAATAAGGGTGACACCAATTTCCACACTATCTTGCCAGCGCTCCCTATGTAATCCGGGCAGTTGACCGGCTCAACCTGACTATCTTTTCCCTCATAAACCATAAAGCTCCATACATAGCCTGTTGCCCTGTCACAGAACTTATAGAGCTTGACCCCGTATCTGGCACGCTTGCTGGGAAGGTACTGCTTGAAAGCCAAGCGGCCAGAAAATTTAATCATCGACTCATCAACGCAGACAACTTGATCGGGAGTAAACAAGGCTGCAAAACGTTCGTTGAAGTGGTTTATGAGGGGCCGAATTTTATAGAGCCGGTCGTATTCAGGGTCCCCACGTGGACGACAAAGTTCATTGTCGTTGAAGTGCATGACCGCAAAATCTGCTCGTATCGTTTCCTGGGCATGGAGGCAGAGAACACGGGCATGTGGTCAATTGGGTGCGTGGACCAATAAGCATGCAATGACGGGAATTTATGTGTGCCCATGTTGAGGGAAAGGCCCAGAAAGGTCTTAAATTCGGAAACCGTAATTGGTTTCCAATCTTTGGCAATGGAAGGCAACTGGGGATTAGCGGCGATGAATTGACCAGCATATAAATTACTCTGGTCCACAATAGATCTATAGAGATCTTCCGTGAAAAACAGTGAATAATAATCAATTGGCATAAAATCAGCTGTTTCCACCTGAATACCGGATTGGGCAGTGAATGGGGGAAGTACGGGTTCTGCAGAAGTGGTGGGGACCCAATCAGGATAGGCGAATTCTGCAGGAAGGGCACTATGGGTACGACGGGCCTGCCTTTGTCTTCTTATTGGTGGCAGCGGGACACTACTTGTGCTTGCCACCTCGCCAGCTTGAACTGCACTTATGGGACTCGCCACGTCACCACGTGATACTGCAGTGCTGGATGTACGCCAAGGCTGTACTAGGCCGCTAGTGCTTGCCAATTCACCAGAAGGAATGGCGGCGCTAGTACTACTCTGCTCCATGATACGAGAGCCCTGCGGTTCTTGCTCTTCAACAACCTCAGAAGATCGGGATCGGGTACGCCTGACCTTAGCAGGGACCTCAACTTCGTCGTCAGAGCTATCTGACGTGGGGCCGCTGACGTCACTGTCTTCTACGGGAAGATATTCTGAGCCTGAATCTGACAGATGCGTGACCTCCTCTTCACTATCTGTCATGCTCAGAATCTCGTAGGCCTCTTTACTAGTGTACCTTCGACTTGCCATTTTGGGCTCTAAATTTCTGGGTACACTAGTAAGATTCACAGGAAAAAAAGCACCTGACTGTCGTCAGCAAATATATCAAACGCTACAAAAAAAACTGTTAGCGATCGCAGGGATCAGGCCTGTCTCTGCAAACGCTGCAGTTATGTGTTTTGTGTTTGGTAAGTGACAGTGATCGATCGATACTGCACTTGGGTGGGCTGGGCTGGGCTGGGCGGAGGGGCTAAACGCAGGTGCTAGCAGGTATCTGGGCTGATCCCGCTAACACTGTGTTTTTGGGAACCCTAAACCGCTGGGGACGCTAGTATAGATCTGATCAGATACTATACCACTAAGGGAGGTGTATGCTTTGCGCGTGGGTGTTAGCGTTACTGGCACTAACCTAACGCTGCCTGGGGCGACGCAGACCCTCTCTGGCGCTAAAACCTAATTGATCTCACCCGCCGGGCGATCAGGGGGTTAAACCTTTATTGGGTTATATACGGCGGGTGCCCTGATGCTATAAAAAGCAAACTAACCAACCAGCGTCACCCGTAACCTTTATATGGTGATCACTGGTGAAAGGGTTAACTAGGGGCAATCAGGGGGTTAAAACCTTTATTAGGTTAAATATGGGGGTACCCGACGCTGTATAAAAACCTGACGGGTTACCTAAATAACTAAATAACTAACTGGGTAACCAGTGTCACCAGTGACGCTTATACGGTGATCACTGGTGAAAGGGTTAACTCTAGGGGCAATCAGGGGGTTAAAATAATATATGGGGGTACCTGACGCTATAAAAACCTGCGGCGAAACTAAAAATAAATAACTGGCTATCAAGGGCACCAGCGGCACAAAATACAGCGATCGAAAATACGATCGCTTAGTGACGCTGGCGTTAGGGGGTGAAAGGGTTACCTGGGGTGCGATCAAGGGGTTAAACCTTTATTACGGGGGGGTTAGGGGGCTACCCTGGACCTAAAGGGGCCTAAACCTAACTGCCCTGCAACTTTTTACTGTCACAGATGACACTAAATGCAGTGATCAGTAAAATAAATGATCACTGCAATTAGTGACACTGTGATTGGGGGCTGGGGGGTGACCTGGGGGGTGACTGGGGGGTGAAATAAGTGCCTATGTGTACCTATGTGTCAGTGGACTGTTGGTGCACTAACCTGCTTCTTCTCTCCTCCGCGCTGCGGACGAAAAGACCGCCGCGAGGAGAGATGACATCACTTCCTCCTGCTTCCTCTGCCTGTGTTTACATTACACGGGCAGAGGGAGCATTTTCATTCGCCGGGAGTGATCGCGAGGGGGTGGCCGGAATCAAATGGCCGTCCCCTCATCTCGGATCGCTCCCCAACGATAAACGTCCGCTCACTGTATAGGAGGGGGGTCCGACCGGACCCAACTGTACAAAGGCGATCACGTACACTGTACGTGATTGTGCCTGTCGGTGCCATTCTGCCGACGTACATATACAGTGAGCGGTCGTTAAGTGGTTAACCAGCCAAAATGGTCCGGGGCTGAAGCGGTTAAACAGGGGCAGAAAAATTGGGCTTTAGGCACTGGTGCTGGTGCCCAGAACCAAAAATATCAACATGAACATTGAGGAGGAATAGGATAGTCACTCAGCATAACAGGATAGTCACTCTGCATCAGCATAGGCAGTCTTCATGGGATCTCACATTCATAGAAAAATTAATTGGTTACATCAGCATCATCAGATTCATTTTTATGAAGGTGAGACGATCAAACGAGTCGGGGGACAGGCGCATTCTGTGATCAGTTACAAAGCCACCAGCAGCACTGAATGTGGGTTCCGAAAGAACGCTGGATGCAGGACAGGCCAGTAGCTCAATTGTATACTGTGCAAGCTCTGGCCAGTGATCCATCCTCAAGACCCAGTAACCCAGTGGATTTTCGGTTAGAAACATGTCCAAGTCTGATCTTGCCCCTAGGTATTCCTGTACCATGTAAATTAGATGCTGGCGATGGTTGCTGGAACCTATCATACCTCGGGGCTGCGGACTAAAAAATTGTCTAAACGCATCGGTCAGATGACCACCTTCTCCATCGCTCCTTCTGTGACTGACCGAAGCCTCAGCAACACGTTGTCCAGGACCAGGAAATTGTAACCTCCCAGGCTCTGGAAACGCACAAACCATTCTGCAAGGCCTCCTGAAGATGTTTTATCCTCTACTCCTTCTGCGACGGCTGGATAAGTTCCGCAAACTTACCCTTGTAATGTGGATCAAGGAGGGTTGCCAGCCAGTAATGATCCCTCTCCTTGATCGCACAAATACAAGGATTTGGTAGGTTTGCTGAGGCATTTGGTCTTGAGTCCTCTGGGTCACCAAGGACGACATGATCCGCAGCCACCTCCTCCCAGCCATGTACAAGTTCATGGGTTTCTTCGGACTGTAAATGATCCCTTGAAGACTGCTGCTGATGCTGAGTGCTAGGCTCCACTTCCATGCTGACACAATCCTCCTCCTTCTCTTTCTGTGTGATCGGCGGGCCCGCAGGAACACTGTCTGGATAAAGGGGGCCTTGAGAGGTAAGGATGTCCTCTTCTTCCTCCCTCTGTTCTGCCTCAAGTGCCCTGTCTATTATTCCACGCAGAGTGTGCTCCAACAGGTAGACAAGAGGGACAGTATCACTGATGCATGCACTGTCACTGCTCACCATCCTCTTGGCCTCCTCAAATGGTGACAGGACAGTGCATGCATCCCTGATCATGAGCCACTGGCGTGGCGAAAAAAAGCCAAGCTCCCCTGACCCTGTCCTGGTGCCATAGTCGCACAGGTACTCATTGATGGCTCTCTGCTGCGTGTGCATCCACTGCAGCATGGCCAATGTTGAGTTCCATCTGGTGGGCATGTCACAGATTAGGCGGTTCTTGGGCAGGTTGTATTCCTTTTGGAGGTCAGCCAGCCGAGCACTGGCGTTATATGACCAGCAAAAAATGCAGTTTAAGGAGAAGGATTACCGCTCTGAAGCCTCTGGATCCATATAGTGCTACCACCCCACTCTAAACACTCACAGGTGCTGGCTCTGCACAATGTAGTCGATAAGAAGAAAATTCCTGGACCGCCGCACTCTGCAAAAAATGCTGGTTTATTGTATAAAATCCACGAAATACAGCAAAAACACACAGGGGTGAACACAGGGACTGGCTAACGCGTTTCACATCATGAGATGCTTACTCATAGCAAAAAAGGCACACAGACTTTCCTGGCCTGCCTCAGGAGATCCTGTAAGCCCGGGTACCTGTACAAGAACCGCTGCACCACCAAATTAAGGATGTGAGCCAAACAGGGCACATGGATCAGGTGTCCCTGTCAGAGGGCGGAGAGGTGGTTGGTGCCATTGTCGCAAACCACCATTCCTGGCTGAAACTGGCGTGGCGTCAACCACCTCTGAGCCTGACCCTGCAGAGCTGACAGAATCTCTGCCCCAGTGTAGCTCCTGTCCCCTAAGCACACCAGCTCAAGCGCCACATAGCATCTTTTTGCCTGAGTGCTTGCGTAGCCCCTTGAACGCCTACGGAGCACCGCTGGTTCCGAGGACAAATCTATAGAGGAAGAGGCCTTGGAGGAAGAAGAAGAGGAGAGGGTGGAGGAGAGAGGTGCGTCAGAATCACCACTAGTAGCATTTTGTAGGCGTGGTGGCGGAACAACCTCCAACAAGACTGCACCCTGTCCTGCATCCTTCCCAGCTGCCAGCAGAGTCACTGAGTGCACCGTGAAAGATAGGTAATGTCCCTGTCCATGCCTGCTGGATCATGAGTCAGCGGTAATATGCACCTTACCGCTGACCGCCCTATCCAGCGAGGCCAAGACATTGCCTTCCACATGCCGGTAGAGAGCTGGAATCGTCTTCCGTGAAAAAAGTGGCGTTTGGGAACCTGCCACTGAGGTACCGCACATTCCACAAATTCACGAAAGGGCGCAGAGTCTACCAACTGAAAAGGCAGCAGTTGGAGTGCTAGCAATTTAGCCAAGCTATCATTCAACCGCTGGGGATGTGGATGGCTGGGAGTGAATTTCTTTCGCCGGTTTAGCAACTGGGGTAGGGAAATTTGCCTGCTACAATCGGATGTTGGTGTAGCGATAGCAGATTGCCCGCAAGTACTTGGCAGTGGCACACCTAATTCTACACCTTCATTCCTCTCAGTGCAGGTTTCTGAGAGGACTGAAGGTATAGTGGGGTTTGAGATCCCAGCTGATGAGGAGCAAGGAGAGGTCCGCTTTGTTATTTGGTGTGGGTCTTTTAAATACGCTTGCCAACGGACTGCATGGCAGGTCAACATATGTCTGGTCAAGCATGTGGTGCCCAAGCGGCTTCTGTTTTGGCCACGCTTGATACGCTTCAGACATATGTTGCAAACAGCAACGGTGCGATCTGCAGCACACGTGTCAAAAAAGGCCCACACCAAAGAACTTTTGGAAAACCATGCAGAGTCAGCAGCGCCCTGCACATACGGAGCTCTGCGGTGTGATGCAGTCGGTTTGCTGCCCTTAAGCTGGCCCCTGGAGGGCATCCTGCCTCATTGGAGATGTGCCTCCTCCTCCTCCTCTCTCCTATCAGGCACCCACGTAGAGTCAGTGACCTCATCATCCCCTCCCTCCTCGTCACTGGAGCAAACCTGGAAGTATGCTTCAGCAGGGGGAACATGACTACCAGTTTGTTGTCCTTCATGGGCACCCCCTCTCTCTGGGCTCACGTTACTGCCTTCCTCAAGCAGGGTACCATCATCAGAGCCTTCAAAACGCTGCACATCCTCCTGCAGCATGTACCCAACACTGTGGTCGAACAGTTTGGGGGACTACTCCATGCATGATGGTGGGGCTAGGGAAGGAGTAACTGATGACCTTGAGCCGATGGAATAGGCTGCTTTGGCACCTGCATTGGCAGCCAAGGTACTCTGAGCCTGGGTGACAGAGGATGAGGAGGATGAGGACGGCTTGGTCATCCACTCTACCAACTCTTCTGCATGTTGTGGCTCAACACGGCCAGCTTCCGGAAAAAAGGACAAGTGTGCCCCACGGCCACGCGCTGAGGATGCACCATGTCCACGACCAGCACTGTTGGCTCTAGACACAGAGCCTGCTTTACCTCTTTTAGTGGCCTGTGAGTGTCTGCCTTTCTTTGTTGGCCTTCCTTCCAGACATACTGTATTTGATGTATATGAATAGGTACACCAGGAATGGCCTGCAGTGAGATGTAGCTGCACAAAGCTGGGATGTATATATATACTGAATATACTGCAGCTAACTGAATCAACTGCCTGTCTGTAGTATATTAGGAGGAGAACAACATGAATGGTCTGCAGTGAGATCTAGCTGCACACTGTGCACAGGATACAGTACTGAATATACTGCAGCTAACTGAATCAACTGCTTGGCTGTAGTATTTTAGGAGGAGAACAGGAATGGTCTGCAGTGAGATCTAGCTGCACACTGTGCACAGGATACAGTACTTTATATACTGCAGTTAACTGAATCAACTGCCTGCCTGTAGTATATTAGGAAGAGAACAACAGGAATGGTCGGCAGTGAGATCTAGCTGCACACTGTGCACAGGATACAGTACTTTATATACTGCAGCTAACTGAATCAACTGCCTGTCTGTAGTATATTAGGAAGATAACAACAGGAATGGTCTGCATTGAGATCTTGCTGCACACTGTGCACAGGATACATTCCTTTATATACTGCAGCTAACTGAATCAACTGCCTGCCTGCCTGTAGTATATTAGGCATCTGCATCTTCCCAGGCCACGCTGAGCTCACTTCGACAGGTACACCACCTGTATTCAACACAGTCCATTAATTGAACTCCTGTGCAATGCAGTTCACCTGGCTGCCCATCACTGCATTGCTGCAAAACACACAGTTTTACTCACTGTTTTTGGTATGCGCGGTTCTGGAACTCATCCAAAAACTGCCCGCATTCTCCACCATATGTAAGATTAGGGGTTGTTAGATCTCGTGGTGGATGCGTTTTTTCAGTGATTCAGGCCAGTCAGGAACTCTGTTTAACCACTTAACGACCGCTCACTGTATATATACGTCGGCAGAATGGCACCGACAGGCACAATCACGTAGAGTGTACGTGATTGCCTTTGTATAGTTGGGGGGTCCAATCGGACCCCCCTCCTATACAGTGAGCGGTGGCTAAGTGTCCTGGAGCGTTCCGGGATGAGGGGGCAGCCATTCGTTTCCGGCCACCCCCTCGCGATCGCTCCCGGCGAATGGAAATGCCCCCTCTGTCTGTGTCAGACAGAGGGAGCAGGAGGAAGTGATGTCATCTCTGGTGCGGCGCTCACATATACCGAGCGCCGTACAAGAGAAGACATCAGGTCAGTGCACACAACACTACACTGACACCAGGACACATAGGGACATAAATCGCCCCCCCCAGGCCCCCCCAGACACCCCAGATCACCCCCCCAGCCCCCAGTCACAGTGTCACTGATTGCAGTGACCATTTATTTAGTGATCACTGCAATCAGTGACATTTGTGACTGTAAAAGTGTCACCAAAGTTTAGTCTTAGGTCCAGTGTAGCCCCCTAACCCCCCCTAATAAAGGTTTAACCCCCTGATCACCCCCCAGATAACCCTTTCACCCCCTATCACCACTGTCGCTAAGCGATCATTTTTCTGATCGCTGTCTTAGCGTCAGTGATGCAGATCGGTAGCCAGTATTTTTTTTTAGTTCGCCACATGTTTTTATAGCGTCAGGTACCCCAATATATTATCTAATAAAGGTTTAACCCCCTTGATTGGCCCCCAGGTAACCCTTTCACCCCCATCACCACTGTCGCTAAGCGATCGTTTTTCTAAACGCTGTCTTAGTGTCAGTGATGCAGATCGGTAGCTGGTAATTTTATTTAGGTTCGCCGCAGGTTTTTATAGCGTCAGGTACCCCAATATATTATCTAATAAAGGTTTAACCCCCTTGATCGCCCCCCAGGTAACCCTTTCACCCCCATCACCACTGTCGCTAAGCGATCGTTTTTCTAAACGCTGTCTTAGTGTCGGTGATGCAGATCGGTAGCTGGTAATTTTTTTTTAGGTTCGCCGCAGGTTTTTATAGCGTCAGGTACCCCCATATATTATCTAATAAAGGTTTTAACCCCCTGATTGCCCCTAGTTAACCCTTTCACCAGTGATCACCATATAAGTGTTACGGGTGACGCTGGTTAGTTAGTTTGCTTTTTATAGTGTCAGGGCACCCGCCGTATATAACCCAATAAAGGTTTAACCCCCTGATCGCCCGGCGGGTGATATCAATTAGGTTTTAGCGTCAGAGGGTCTGCGTCACACCCCAGGCAGCGTCAGTTTAGTGCCAGTAACGCTAACACCCACGCGTGAAGCATACACCTCCCTTAGTGGTATAGTATCTGAACAGATCAATATCTGATCTGATCAGATCTATACTAGCGTCCCCAGCAGTTTAGGGTTCCCAAAAACGCAGTGTTAGCGGGATCAGCCCAGATACCTGCTGGCACCTGCGTTTTGCCCCTCCGTCCAGCCCAGGCCACCCAAGTGCAGTATCGATCGATCACTGTCACTTACAAAACAAAAACACACATAACTGCAGCGTTCGCAGAGACAGGCCTGATCCCTGTGACTCCAGTGCTGTAGGAGGTGATTACACCACCACAGTTAAAAAAAAAAAAAGCAAATATGCCGAAGCATTGGGGCAGCAGGGGCGGAGGAGCGATTTTGCTCCTAATGCCGCGTACATAAGGTCGAAATTCCGACGGAGGCTTGCCCGTGGAAAAGTCCGACCATGTGTGTGCGGCATAACTTTTTTGCGGGAGGATGCCCCCATGCTTCGGCATATATAAATGGTGCGTGTATGCCCATTTATTGGAAGTGGGTGGATGAAGGGCGGTATTCTAATGGTGGGCATACCCACCGATCAATCTCTTTTTTCGTTCAGCCAACTGGCTGCATGAAAAAAAAAAGATTACAATACATGTCCAACAAGGACCAGCAACGTACTGGTATGTTGCTGGACTTTGAATGTTTATACCAGAATGATGCCTGCGGGTTTAGGTATCATCTTGGTATCATTCTTTTCAGCCTGCGGCCGGCTTTCATGTAAAAGCAATCCTAGCGGCTAATTAGCCTCTGGACTGCTTTTACAAGCAGTGGGAGGGAATGCCCCCCCCCGGATATAAAAAGCGCCATTGGGAAATTGGGAAAGCATTTTATCACACCGATCTTGGTGTGGTCAGATGCTTTGAGGGCAGAGGAAAAATCTAGGGTCTAGAAGACCCCAGTTTTTTCAAAAAAAGAGTACCTGTCACTACCTATTGCTATCATAGGGGATATTTACATTCCCTGAGATAACAATAAAAATGATTAAAAAAAAATAAATACTTGGAAGGAACAATTTAAAAATAAAATAAAAAAGCAAAATTAATAATAAAAAATAAATAAAAAAAAAGCACCCCTGTCCTGCCCTGCTCTTGCCCAATGGCGAACGCCAGCGTCGGTCTGGCGTCATATGTAAACAGCAATTGCACCATGCATGTGAGGTATCACCGCGAAGGTCAGATCGAGGGCAGTCATTTTAGCAGTAGACCTCCTCTGTAAATCTAACGGGGTAACCTGTAAAGGCTTTTAAAGGCTTTTAAAAATGTATGTAGTTTGTCGCCAATGCGCGTTTGTGCGAAATTTTAAAGCATGTCGTGTTTGGTATCTATGTACTCGGCCTAAGATCATCTTTTTTATTTCATCAAACATTTGGGCAATATAGTGTGTTTTAGTGCATTAAAATTAAAAAAAGTGTATTTTTTAACCCAAAAAATGCGTTTGAAAAATCGCTGCGCAAATACTGTGTAGAAAAAAAAAATGCAACACCCACCATTTTAATCTGTAGGGCCTTTGCTTTAAAAATATATATAATGTTTGGGGGTTCAACATAATTTTCTTGCAAAAAAAAAAATGTTTTCATGTAAACAAAAAGTGTCAAAAAGGGCTTTGTCTTCAAGTGGTTAGAAGAGTGGATGTAAGCTTCCTAATGTTGTGTATAAAATGCCAGAACAGTTCAAAACCCCCCCAAATGACCCCATTTTGGAAAGTAGACACGCCAAGCTATATACTGAGAGGCATGTCGAGTCCATGGAATATTTTATATGTTGACACAAGTTGCGGAAAAACGACAATTTTTTTTTTTTTGCACAAAGTTGTCACTAAATGATATATTGCTCAAACATGCCATGGGCATATGTGGAATTACACCCCAAAATACATTCTGTTGCTTCTCCTGAGTACGGGGATACCACATGTGTGAGACTTTTTGGGAGCCTAGCCACGTACGGGACCCCAAAAACCAAGCACCGCCTTCAGGCTTTCTAAGGGTGTAAATTTTTGATTTCACTTCTCACTGCCTATCACAGTTTCGGAGGCTATGGAATGCCCAGATAGCACAAAACCCCCCTAAATGACCCCATTTTGGAAAGTAGACACCCCAAGCTATTTGCTGAGAGGTATTGTGAGTATTTTGCAGATCTCGCTTTTTGTCACAAAGTTTTGAAAATTGAAAAAAAAAAAAATATATATATATATTTTCTTTCTTCATTTTCAAAAACAAATGAGAGCTGTAAAATACTCGCCATTCCTCTCAGCAAATAGCTTGGGGTGTCTATATTCCAAAATGGGGTCATTTGGGGGGGTTTTGTGCGATTTTGGCATTTTATGGCCTTCGAAACTGTGATAGGTAGTGAGGAGTGAAATCAAAAATTTGTGCCTAGAAATCCTGAAGGCGGTGCTTGGTTTTCGGGGTCCCGTACGCGGCTAGGCTCCTAAAAAGTCCCACACATGTGGTATCCCCGTACTCAGGAGAAGCAGAAAAATGTATTTTGGGGTGTAATTCCACATATAACCATGGCATGTGTGAGCAATATATCATTTAGTGACAACTTTTTGTAATTTTTTTTTTTTTTTTTGTCATTATTCAATCGCTTGGGACAAAAAAAAACATATTCAATGGGCTCAACAGGCCTCTCAGCACTTTCCTTGGGGTGTCTACTTTCTAAAATGGGGTCATTTGGGGGGGTTTTGTGCTATTTTGGCATTTTATGGCCTTCGAAACTGTGATAGGTAGTGAGGAGTGAAATCAAAAATTTGCGCCCTTAGAAATCCTGAAGGCGGTGCTTGGTTTCCGGGGTCCCGTACGCGGCTAGGCTCCCAAAAACTCCCACACATGTGGTATCTCCGTACTCAGGAGAAGCAGCAAAATGTATTTTGGGGTGGGGGTGAAATTCCACATATAACCATGGCATGTGTGAGCAATATATCATTTAGTGACAACTTTTTGTAATTTTTTTTTTTTTTTAGTCATTATTCAATCACTTGGGACAAAAAAAATAAAAATTCAATGGGCTCAACATGCCTCTCAGCAATTTCCTTGGGGTGTCTACTTTCCAAAATGGGGTCATTTGGGGGGGTTTTGTACTGCCCTGTCATTTTAGCACCTCAAGAAATGAGATAGGCAGTCATAAATTTAAAGCTGTGTAAATTTCAGAAAATGTACCCTAGTTTGTAAACTCTATAACTTTTGCGCAAACCAATAAATATACGCTTATTGACATTTTTTTTACTAAAAACATGTGGCTGAATACATTTTGGCCTAAATGTATGACTACAATTGAGTTTATTCGATTTTTCTTATAACAAAAAGTAGAAAATATCATTTTTTTTCAAAATTTTCGGTCTTTTTCCGTTTATATCGCAAAAAATAAAAATCGCAGAGGCAATCAAATACCATTAAAAGAAAGCTCTATTTGTGGGAAGAAAAGGACGCAAATTTCGTTTGGGTACAACATTGCATGTCCGCACAATTTACAGTTAAAGCAGCGCAGTGCAAAATTCTGAATTCACCTCTGGTCCTTTAGCTACCAAATGGTCCGGGGCTTAAGTGGTTAAGGGCATGGTAGCCCACTTTTATTTAAAAGCACCAACGATGTCTGCCTCCTGCAGACATAGACTGAAGGGAGGTGTAGAATTGGCGCTAATTACAATTCATGGACTTCCTTGCTCTAAAGTGCAAGTGAATAATTTAAATATAAATAGATACATAAATACCCCTATATTATACTAGTTTCATTGGCGCCATAGTGTAACTCCTAAATACTTCACTGATATATATGAATACGTGATAAATATAAATTGATGTGAATATGAATAATGATGAGCATAAAATAATATATATAAAAAATAAAATATTATATAATAATATGAATAAAATATTGAACAATTAAAGGTGATAACTGTGTAAAAAATTAAACCAATGTATAAAACCGTGATAATAATAAATGATAAATTAATGATGCATGCAAAAATGTCCTGCGACTATGCGATAAAGTGCAAAAAAATGTAGAATGTGCAAATTTATGTGATTGTCCAATGATTTGATGCTAGATGCCCAGCAACTTTGCTAGGCAAATAATCTTGCGACTGTGCAGAAAAGTGCAAATGCAACCTCATGCGATTTGGTTGAGCGACTATGCAATAAGGTGCAGATGCAACCTCATGCGATTCGATTGAGCAATGTGAATGCAACCTCATGCAATTTGGCTGAGCGACTATGCAATAAGGTGCAAATGCAACCTCATGCGATTCGATTGAGCAATATGATTGTCCAATGATTTTGTAGTTTTTTCAGATGCTAGGTGCCCAGTGCCTGGTGATGTGACCTTTTTTAATTTTTAAAACTGGTGCCCACAGCAGAACGTGCTCCAATAAAGACCGCACTCTCCAGATGTTCACCCCCTCTTGGGGTGAAAAACGTTCACAGTGTATGCCACTGTGCAGCACTCTGGCGGTGTCTCGGCTCCCTGGTCCTTTTGTGGTAATCCCAGTATTATCTCAGAGTAAGAGGGAAAGGAAGGAATCCCAAATAGTGTAATTCCGTAATAAAAAACACTTTTATTGAACTTATAGCAATATTACTCACATTTACGCTGTATAAAACAGGCATGTAAGAGACAAATGCTGACAGATCCTGGAAGTGTTTGTGACATTTAGCTTGTCCGCACTACCGGTTTCGTTTGGTCTGACTTAATCTGGAGCGTGCTGTATGTCTGCTACACTTCCCTCCTGCAGACATGCCTATTCTGGCTGCACCCATGCAGCGTAGATAGCCTCCCACTCCACTCAGAGGGATGGGAGAGTCCAACTGACTCTCCAAGCACAGACTTCCTGTCTGTTGGGTGGGGCCCTGATCCATAGTCAGGGCAGGACTAAAAAGCCAAAGACACAGCTATTCAATCAGCAAGTCTTTCTCTACAAACTCTGGTGTAAACCAACACTCTTTAAGGTCGCACAGTGTCGCACCGTTACAATATATATTGTGAGGGGGTTAGCTCGGCAGCGGGTGTGTGTGACCCCCGGGTTGGGCTCCCCACACAAAAACAGGCCCAGCAAACGGAGGTTGTGGTTTTCAAAATCAAAAAGGTGCGGTTTATTTTCTATTTACAGTGACAAAACACAGCAAAGCAAAAGAAACATAAACAAAATAAATCCTGGTCAACTTGACCTCTGACTAAACATACAGGTTTCCTAACTAACAACTGGGATCAGCCTAGTGCTGTCCTAGTCCCTAAGTCCCTGGTTTTAAATGTCCAAGCAAATAGCCACACAGGCTTTGTCTCACCGCACAGGGGTTCACTCTCCCTAGACAGTCCACACAGGTCTGGGTCCAGGCATGAGCTAACACCTAATGAAGCTGGGAGTTCTTATAGAGGCCTAAATGAGCTGACAAGCTTCAGCTGGTCTCATCAACTCCCTGTCTGCACGACGCCCCACACTCTCCCTAGAGGTATGAGTCATCCATGAGCCCACTAGCCTCAGCTGGGCTTATACAACTCTCCACCTAGTTGTACAAGTCGGCGTAAAGCCTGAATCTGGGCGAAATATATCTACCCCCCTGGATGCAACCAGGTGACTTTACCTTCCTGCTGTCACATACCCCCCCCCTCTTGTTTTAACCTCGGGGTTGTAACACCAGCAATCAGGCATTCATGTACTCGAGACAAAGCATCCACATTCCCCATTTGAACGCCAGGGCGATGCTTTACTGTGAAGTTGAATTCCTGGATGGCCAGGAACCACCTATTCACTCTTCTATTTGTTTCCTTGTTTTGAGCCATCCACTTTAACGGAGCGTGATCCGTAACCATGTCAAAGTGCCTACCTAGCAGGTAGTACCGAAGGGAATCTAGAGCCCACTTCACCGCTAAACACTCCTTTTCAACGGTGGCGTAATTTACCTCATGGGACTTCAACTTCCTGCTGAGGTAAATGACTGGGTGCTCTTCCCCGTTCCAGACCTGGGACAATACTGCTCCTAACCCCACATCTGATGCATCACTTTGTACGACAAAGTCTTTAGAGAAGTCGGGTGAGTACAACACTGGCTGGCTACATAAGGCTTGTTTCAAGAATTGGAATGCTGCCTCAGCCTCGGGGGTCCATTTAATCATGACCGACCCTTTCCCCTTCGTCAGGTTGGTTAGGGGCACAGCCTTAGAAGCAAAGTGGGGAAGGAATCGCCGATAATACCCAGCGATTCCCAGAAAGGCTCGTACCTGCTTCTTGCTGTTGGGACGTGGCCAACTCTGGATGGCCTCGACTTTGTTGAGTTGGGGTTTTATTACTCCCCTCCCAATGGTGTACCCAAGATATTTGGCCTCCTCCTGCCCAATGGTACACTTCTTGGGGTTAGCCGTAAACCCCGCTTCCCGAACAGAGTCCAGGACTGCTTGCACTTTTGGCAGATGTGAGGCCCAATCTGTGCTATGGACAATTACGTCATCCAGGTAAGCCGCAGCATACTTCCGATGGGGCCTCAGCATCTGGTCCATTTTCCGTTGGATTGTGGCCGGCGCATTCTGTAACCCGAACGGCATTCTTTTATATTGGAACGCCCCGTCTGGGGTTACAAATGCGGTTTTCTCTTTGGCCGACTTGGCCAGGGGGATTTGCCAATACCCTTTTGTGAGGTCAAGAGTCGTCATGTATCGGGCTGTTCCCAGCCGGTCGATCAACTCATCTATACGTGGCATGGGGTAGGTGTCAAATTTTGTAACTTTGTTCAACTGACGAAAATCGTTACAAAATCGCCAGCTCCCATCCGGTTTAGGCACCAACACAATGGGACTAGACCAATCACTTTGGGACTCCTCTATCACCCCTAAGTTCAGCATTTTCTGTACTTCCTCCCGTATTGCCTCCCGTCGGGCCTCTGGGATCCGATAGGGTTTTAACTTCACCCTTTCACCGGGCGGGGTAATGATGTCATGCTCTACCCCAGATGTTTGTCCCGGCAGCTCAGAGAATACCTCCTTGTTGCGAAGCACAAACTCCTTAACCTCCTGTTGTTGGGGTTGTGACAAGGTGGCTGCTATTCCAACCTCAGGAATCACGCAACCAGTTTGAGCTGGTGACCAAGTGTCTGCGACTAGGGACTCTCTATCCCTCCAGGCTTTCAACAGATTAACGTGATAGATCTGTTCGGGCTTTCGCCTTCCTGGTTGTCTGACCTTGTAATTCACTTCGCTCACTTTTTCCATTATCTCGTAGGGGCCTTGCCATTTGGCAAGGAATTTACTTTCAACCGTAGGGACAAGTACCAGTATCCTATCCCCCGGGGAAAAGGTACGGGTCTTGGCTCCACGGTTGTACACTCTCTGCTGTGCTAACTGCGCTTGGGCCAAATGTTCCTTCACGATGGGCATTACCTGTGCAATTCGGTCTTGCATCAGGGCGACATGCTCAATCACACTCCTGTGGGGAGAACTCTCACTTTCCCAAGTTTCCTTGGCAATATCCAACAGCCCTCTTGGGTGTCTCCCATACAGTAACTCAAAGGGGGAGAATCCCGTAGAGGATTGGGGCACCTCCCTAATAGCAAACATCAGATAAGGAAGTAGACAGTCCCAATCCTTTCCATCTCTATCCACCACTTTCTTCAACATTTGTTTTAGGGTTTTGTTGAATCTTTCAACCAGCCCATCGGTTTGGGGGTGATACACAGATGTACGTAATTGCGTCACTTTGAACAATTTACACAGCTCCTTCATAACCCGGGACATAAAGGGTGTACCTTGGTCCGTAAGCAGTTCTTTACAAATACCCACCCGGCTAAACACAAGAGATAGCTCTTTGGCTATGGTTTTGGCCGAGGTATTTCGGAGAGGGATCGCTTCTGGATAACGGGTGGCATAGTCCATTATAACTAATATGTACTGGTGCCCCCTAGCGGACTTGATTATAGGACCTACCAAATCCATGGCGATCCTCTCAAACGGGACCTCAATGATGGGTAGAGGGACCAGCGGGCTACGGAAATGTGGCATCGGGGCCGACCTCTGACGCACAGGGCAGGAGGAACAATAATTTTCTATGTCCTTCATCACCCCCGGCCAATAGAATCTCTGTAATACCCTTTCTCGGGTTTTCTCTGTCCCCAGATGACCTCCAAGAATGTGCCCATGGGCCAACTCCAACACCAACTCCCTGTAAGGTTTGGGCACCACAAGCTGCTCAACGGTTTCCTCTGCCCTTTTTGCCACCCGATACAGTAGGTCCTTCTCTACGCTGAAGTATGGGTAAGTGCAGGTATTATCTGGGTTCACTAACTCGCCATCTATTTTCACTACGTTTTCCCGTGCCTTTATTAGGGCGGGGTCTTTCAACTGTTCTGTGGCAAAGTTTTCCCTGTGAACCTCAAGATCAGAAAACTCCACAGACGGTAGGTTTTCGTCTGAGGAGGTGGGCTCCTCTCCAGTTTCTTGAGTCTCCCCTGCCAATACTGATAAGGGAAATTCCGGAGAGTCCTCACCACTCTCAGGGGAGTTCTGGCTATCACATTCCTGGTACATAGGGGCACCAGTGGGGGGCTCAGGATCATCCCACAGTTCCCAGAACTTCGGAAAATCCCTTCCCACAATGGCGTCATGCGGTAACTGAGATACTAAGCCCACTGGATGAGAGAGGGTACCTTTGGGGGTCTCGAAACACACTGTAGTCACTGGATACTCTCGGGTGTCCCCATGCACACAAATAACAGCTACCTTGCTATTCCCAGAGACCTCTGTTTTAACTAACTCAGCCTTTATCAGGGTCACAAGGCTACCTGAATCCAGCAATACCACAACATTTCTACCATTAACACACATTTTGCATAAATGTTTCTCAGTTCCTCGAATGGCAGTGCATGCGACTGTCGCACACAGCGACTGACGTCTGCCCGTCAGAAAGTCACACTGCATGGGTTCCTCCACAACCGGGCAATTGGCTGCAATATGTCCCGCTTGCCGGCAGCGGTAGCAAACGATCCTTCTTGCCGCCTCTTGAGCCGCTGATTTCCCAGGCTGTTCTCGCCAAACTTGGGGTACAGCTCCCACCCTCTCACTCTCTCCACCCTCACCCCTTGGAATCCTCTTATCCGCCCCTGGGGATGGTCTGGTCTTAGGGTGGAAAGTCCGAGTGTCTCTGGAAGAGGCCGTCAGGTTCTCTGTAGCCAAGTATTTCTCCACACGATCCACAAGACCATCGGCCGTCTCTGGGTCTCCATGGCTTACCCACTTTTGGATGGCAGTAGGAAGAGCTCTCAAAAACCGATCCATTACAACACGTTCCACAATCTTTGGTGCGGACAAAGTCTCTGGCTGTAGCCACTTTCTGCTCAGGTGAATGAGATCATACATTTGAGACCTGGGGGGTTTTCCAAGCTGGAAAGTCCAGTTATGCACACACTGAGCCCGGACAGCCTGGGTGACACCCAGCCTTGCCAATATTTCAGCTTTTAGCATCACATAGTCTTTTGCTTGGTTAGGCTCTAGGTCATAGTAAGCTTTCTGCGATTCACCAGTTAACAGAGGAGCCACCAGTCCAGCCCACTGCTCCTCAGGCCACTTTTCTCTTTCAGCGGTCCTTTCAAATGTGGTCAAAAATACCTCTGGATCATCCTCTCCAGTCATTTTTGTCAATAAACGACTCACCCCAAAGGACGCGGTATTAGTGGGACGGCTTTCCTCACTGGTCTGCGGACGTTGCTGCATTACTGCTTCCATCTGTTGTTGTAGTCTCTGCTCTTGCTTCTGCAACAGGTCTATGAAGCGGGCCTCAGATTGCTGCTGGGCTTGTTGCTGAGCCTCCAGACTCTGTTGCAAAGTTGCGTTTGTCTGCTGCTGGGCTGCAAGGCTCTGTTGATGAGCTTGCTGCTGGGCTGCAAAGTTCTGTTGTTGAGCTGCAAGGCTCTGTTGATGAGCTGCAAGGCTCTTTTGCAAACCTGCATTTGTCTGCTGTTGATTGGCATTTGCTAGAGCCAGCTGCTTCAGTATCTCCTCCATGCTGGCTTAAAAAAAAACTGCCACTGGTTCTCCACCAACTGTGAGGGGGTTAGCTCGGCAGCGGGTGTGTGTGACCCCCGGGTTGGGCTCCCCACACAAAAACAGGCCCAGCAAACGGAGGTTGTGGTTTTCAAAATCAAAAAGGTGCGGTTTATTTTCTATTTACAGTGACAAAACACAGCAAAGCAAAAGAAACATAAACAAAATAAATCCTGGTCAACTTGACCTCTGACTAAACATACAGGTTTCCTAACTAACAACTGGGATCAGCCTAGTGCTGTCCTAGTCCCTAAGTCCCTGGTTTTAAATGTCCAAGCAAATAGCCACACAGGCTTTGTCTCACCGCACAGGGGTTCACTCTCCCTAGACAGTCCACACAGGTCTGGGTCCAGGCATGAGCTAACACCTAATGAAGCTGGGAGTTCTTATAGAGGCCTAAATGAGCTGACAAGCTTCAGCTGGTCTCATCAACTCCCTGTCTGCACGACGCCATACACTCTCCCTAGAGGTATGAGTCATCCATGAGCCCACTAGCCTCAGCTGGGCTTATACAACTCTCCACCTAGTTGTATAAGTCGGCGTAAAGCCTGAATCTGGGCGAAATATATCTACCCCCCTGGATGCAACCAGGTGACTTTACCTTCCTGCTGTCACAATATATATATATATATATATATATATATATATATATATATATATATTGTGACAGCAGGAAGGTAAAGTCACCTGGTTGCATCCAGGGGGGGTAGATATATTTCGCCCAGATTCAGGCTTTACGCCGACTTATACAACTAGGTGGAGAGTTGTATAAGCCCAGCTGAGGCTAGTGGGCTCATGGATGACTCATACCTCTAGGGAGAGTGTGGGGCGTCGTGCAGACAGGGAGTTGATGAGACCAGCTGAAGCTTGTCAGCTCATTTAGGCCTCTATAAGAACTCCCAGCTTCATTAGGGGTTAGCTCATGCCTGGACCCAGACCTGTGTGGACTGTCTAGGGAGAGTGAACCCTTGTGCGGTGAGACAAAGCCTGTGTGGCTATTTGCTTGGACTTTTAAAACCAGGGACTTAGGGACTAGGACAGCACTAGGCTGATCCCAGTTGTTAGTTAGGAAACCTGTATGTTTAGTCAGAGGTCAAGTTGACCAGGATTTATTTTGTTTATGTTTCTTTTGCTTTGCTGTGTTTTTGTCACTGTAAATAGAAAATAAACCGCACCTTTTTGATTTTGAAAACCACAACCTCCGTCTGCTGGGCCTGTTTTTGTGTGGGGAGCCCATCCCGGGGGTCACACACACCCGCTGCCGAGCTAACCCCCTCACAATATATACATACATACAAAGCCTGGAATGCATATATATACTAAATTTACTGAATCAACTGCCTGCTCAATCTAGCTAACTGAATCGCCTGCCTGCTCAATCTATCTAAATGAAATTAAATGACACTCTCTCTCTCTCTCAATGCCGCAACACACTACACAAAGCCAACGTGCAGACTGGCTTATATAGTGTGGGGCGTGTACTTAATCCCCTGAACCTGATTGGCCAAAGGCACCCTGCCTTTTCCCAATTATGGCTCTCTGTGCTGACGGCGCAATGATTGGCCAAAGCATGTGGGTTATAGAGCATGCTTGGCCAATCATCAGCCAGCAATGCACTGCGATGACGCAGTGCATTATGGGCCGTGACGCGCCGCTCGAATTTGGCGCGAATGGCCCATAATGTGTGATCTTCATCGAACGATCAAACAGCCAATGTTCGAGTCAAACTCAAAGCTCATCCCTATTCCCAGCACATCAGCAGTTTCTGTGACCCCCTTGGTTGTTCCATTAGCCGCAGGTAAAGGCACTAGCTCGCTGTCAGTAACCCCCGGCTCTTTTTATCCCAGCGAATATTAAAAAGAACATTCTAGATGGCAAAGATGTTAATTTAGCTTTACTGTTGATTGCGGCTCATGACATAGCTGACAATAAGGCTGATATTTCCATGGTAGTCAAAACCAGGGATCACAGACTTAACCACAAGGTCTCCCTTCCAGATTTTGTTCTGGCTTTTAGTATTTTCAGGGATGTCATGTGCTCTGTTAGTCCTCAGAGGAGGGAGGTGCTTGATCTCTACCTCTATGCAGTAGTGGAATTAGGGCAAACATTCGGGGGTTCAGCTTTCTACAATTACCATCATTCTTTTTCTGCTAAAGCTGAAGATATTTTTGCCCAGCACTAGATAGCCAGGTTAAGGTCACCACTTTGTGCTACATGCCAGTCTTCTACACATACTACTTACTGTTGCCCCATGATGGAACCCCCCGTTCTACCAGGTACTTCTAGGGCACCCACGATTTTGCTACCAACCACAGCTCATTCAGCTACTTTTGATAAACTTGGCCGCCAGATTCAGTTGTTTGGCAAGTCACAAATTTAGATACTCGGTCCATGCAGGCTAGTTTGTCTGCGGATAAGTTAGCCAGGATCAGGGATCGATCCATAGGTTTACAATTTCTCAAGCCGTTTCCAGGAAAGATTTGCAATCATTGCTGGGTATGCTAAACTTTGCTTTGAGGATCATTCCCCAGGGTAGGTCTTTCATTTTCCGGTTGTTGACATAGTTGCTCTCAGCTCCGGATTCCGATTCTAAGGTCAAGTTAGATTCTGCTGCTTTGTCTGATCTGCACATGTGGGATGAGTTCCTCCAGCACTGGAACGGCATCTTCATGTTCATCCCTGCCGTTTCAGTGTTGTCTCTTCAGGTTTTTACTGATGTTGCAGCCACCAGCGGCTATTTTTGGCACATATTGTCAGGCGATTCCCAGGTTCACACAAACGTCTGCTTTGTTCGAGATTTACCCCATAGTGTCTGCAACACAGGTATGGGGTCACTTGTGGACAGGCAACTTGTGGACAGGCAACATCTATGGACAATCAGGCAACCTCAGAGATTTTTAACAAGGGTAGGGCCAGTTCTCTGCCCATCATGGCTTCCGTACGCAGACTCATATGGCTGTCTCTCTAGTTTAATTTCCACATTCACTACAGATTTATCAATGGCATACAGAAGACAGCTGCAGACACTCTATCCCAATTTAATTATCTGTTATTTTTCCAGCAGGTGTCAGATACAGACATCTCTTCCACTCATCCCCGCATTTCTCACTCCTGAGGATGAATTCAATTCTGACTGGGCTGGTGCCTTAGAACTAATCAACAGATCGCTATTAGTGATGAGCCGAACACCCCCGGGTTCGGTTCTCACCAGAACCCGCGAACGGACAGAAATTTCGCACACGTTAGAACCCTATTAAATACAGTGGCTGCGAACGTTCGAAATCGAAAGTGCTAATTATAACGACTATTATGCATGTTATTGTCCTAAAAAGGGTTTGGGAATCTGGGTTCTGCACCAGGGGACATGAATCAATGCAAAAATAAGTTTTAAAAACGTCCGTTTTTCGGGAGCATTCATTTTAATGATGCATAAAGTGAAAAAAAAATGTGAATTATTCCTTTAAATATCGTACCTGGGGGGTGTCTAAATTATGCCTGTGAAGTGCCACGTGTTTCCCGTGTTTAGAACTGTTCCTGCACAAAATTACATTTCTAAAGGAAAAAAAGCCATTTAATGTAATGTCTGGTCCCGGTAATATGGATGAAAATCTTTAAGAAAAATGGCATAGCTACCCCATCACCCCCCCCCCTACCCCAGCCCATTACCAGCCCCTTTGGGTCTTGTATGGATATTAAGGGGAACCCCGCACACAAAAGAAAAAAGGCCCTATATACTCTGAACAGCCGTATACAGGCGGTGCATACAAGACAGGGACTGTAGGTTTGTTCTTATGTAGAATCTGTTTGTAATTTTGAACAGGTACATTGTTTAAGTGTAGCTCCAGCCCAAAAAATCTATTTTTAAGCTTTTTGGAAAACATAGAGAAGGGTTATCACCCCTGCAACATTTGTTTTGCTGTCTGTGCAGTGTGCACCTGTTCAGAACGTAGTCGAGATTCTGATAATCCAACCAGCACTCACCCACACAAACGTCCACCCAAACAACATCCACGGACCACTCCGTCCACTATCCCTATCACTTCAAGCATAACTACCTTGGAAAATACTAATGTAGGCACTGAAACTACAACAGGATGTACTAATAACACTTTTGTCACCCCTAGAGTTCCCCTTATGTTTTCTAGAAACCAGGGAAAATCACAGGCTCCTCTCACCCCCACCCCAGCCTAATGACACATCCAGTCACTTCACCTTTCAATATTATCAATTTATCCACACTCCCTCACCTTGGATGAAGTCTCAGTGCTATCGAAGGGACTTACTTTCTGTCCAAATAAATCTTTGGATAAATTTGAGGTCATTAAAGACCTACATTTATACACTAGAAAATTACTTCTTCAAAGTATGTTTGAAAAAACAGACCCAGACGCTCAAGACTTCCACACTTTCAGTGAAAGACAAGCATTGAAAAATCTAAAATCTTTATTGACAGAAAATGAATCTACTGATCTAATTGACATTGTGGACTTGGACTCTCTTTTGGCCAATCCCAATTCACCTATTCCAGACAAAGTTACCACCACGAAGTCATCTCTCAAAAAAAACCTCGTCATTGTATCCAGCCCCTAGCTCCAATCAAGGTGTCTCCAATTTTTTGAAAAATGTCTGCCGGGAGATTCAAACTCTCGACCCTGTGCCACCAGGCCACATCAATCTCACTCAGAAAGAGAAAATTGCCCTAAAAAACGTATCCGATAATCACAATATAACCATTAAATCCTCAGATAAAGGAGGCAATATAGTGTTAATGAATTTACGATAACTAAAAATAAATGTGCCTAGATATTCTGAGCAATTTGGATTGGTACCGTCCCGTGAGACGTTATTAAAGCTTATAACCTTAAATTTTATGACCTGGTTGACACAGCGTTCCAGAGCAAAATTATCTCGAAGCAGACATTGGACTTCATACGGACTCCCTTTCCAAAAATTCCCACTTTTACTCTCTCCCTAAAATTCATAAAAATGCACAAAACCCCCCTGGTCGCCCTATAATATCAGGGAATGGTGCAATCACTGAAAATGTATCCCGTCTGATAGACGAACATCTAAAACCCTTCGTTTCCTGTTTACCTTCCTATGTACGTGATACTCTTCACTTACTACGCATTATCGAAGGGGTTCAAATACCTGAGGAATCAATTTTGGTCAGTATTGATGTAGAGGCCTTATACAGCTCTATACCACATTCCTTAGGTATAGCCTCCGTCAAGAATGTGCTCTTACAGACTAGCCATCATGAATATCTGTTTAACAAGTTCATTATATCAGCACTTGACTTTATACTGCAACATAACGTCTTTACCTTTGATGGAGGGGCTTTCCTCCAGGTCCAGGGCGTAGCCATGGGCACTTGTTGTGCCCCTGGCTACGCCAATCTGTACCTGGGGGAATGGGAATATGCCATTTTCTCCGATGAGGACCTCTTGATGTACCTGTGCCACGTTGTTATGTGGCACAGGTACATCGATGACATACTCGTCATATGGAATGGCCCCCAACAATTACTTGATGAATGCCTACAAGCCTTGAACATGAACAAATTTAATTTAAAATTTACTATGACCTCTGATCCATACAACATTACATTCTTAGATGTGGAAATTTTCAAGGACAATGACAATATGTTATCTTCAAAACTTTTTCGTAAGCCCACAGCTGGTAACACCATTCTACATTCATTCAGCTCTCACCCAAAACCTCTAATAAAATCCATTCCATATGGACAATATCTGAGAATAAAGAGAAACTGCTCTGATCCTATGGACTATAAAAGAGAAGCCAACAACTTAAGAAAACATCTTCTAGAACGTGGCTACAGCCACAAATGCCTCAAAAAAGCATTTAATCATACTCGAAATAAAAGTCGACATGAACTCTTAGCTCCAAAAATAGGAAAATCAAATGAAACTGGTAATCGTATCATTACTACATATTCAAATGATCATACTAAGATCAACAATATTTGTAGAAAGTTTTGGCACCTCTTAACTTCAGATCCGGTGGTGGGACCTCTTGTGCCACCAAAACCAGCTATAACATATAGACGAGCAACCTCTATTGGAGATATACTCGTCCAAAGTGAATTTAAAGGCACCAATAGGGGAGACCCATGTAAAAATAGAGGAACATTTCCGTGTGGTGCCTGTGCATATTGCAAATATATGAACACAGACAAAGACATTTTTTTTACCCAACGGTATTAAATTTTTCCCTAAGCATTTTGCCAATTGTCAAACCTCAGGAGTAGTTTACTTGATAAACTGCAGTTGCAATTGCTTCTATATAGGAAAAACTACTCAAAAATTGTGGCAAAGATTCTATCGACATCTCAAAGCCATGAAAGACAACGACCCTGACAGTACCTGGGGCAGACATGCCCTTCAAACCCATGCTGGCATATGCCCTGAGATACGGGTGTTGGTCCTGGATCGGGTGCATCTCGACTCCCGAGGAGGCGACTTTGATAAGCTCCTCCTCCAGCGGGAGCTGAGATGGATCTCGTCCTTGGATGCCACCTCTCCGCCGGGACTAAACCAAGCTTTTAATTTTAAACCATTCTTACCCGGTTTCACATCTGGAACCTTTGATAGAGACTTGTTACACTAATACAATCATTCTAATAATCTCTTCCCTCTTTCCCCCCTTCTCCCTTTTTCCCTTTCCCTATTTATTTATTTTCAACCCTTCACTGCATGGCTTACAACATTTATCCCCTTGCTTTGAGCATTTTGTTTGATGTTATATTATGTATCTATTAGAACATACCAACATGTGTTAAATATATTCTCTATATATATGGCTGTATCGAATAATTGCCAAAATATTTAAATATTTATGCTAACTGTATTTTCAGATACACTGGATGTCATACATGTAATTGGGTAAGCTCACAGGATAACATTGAATATAATTCCAATAATAACATTCATGGACCAAATAAATTTAATGACAACGTTCATTATACATGTATCCTCCCTCTCCTTTTCCTTCCCATTTTTTTCATACATCTTTTTTAATTTTTATTATATTTGCTCCAGAGGGTAAACCATCTTCATATTTCCATGCATGGCTAGCCGAAGCTCCCCGACACGTAGGTGCCCTATGGACTTCGCTCCATTGGGCAGCACCCCTATCCCAGGGGTGTGTTTGGTAGCGGTTTGGCACGCGGACGGCATTCCTTTGTTTGCCGTCGCCGGGCTCCACTGTCGGTGATGATCTCCGTTGCTGTCTACGGCTGTGACGGATTGGTGATCCTCCGAGCGTTTAAACCCGGCGCGCATGCGCATTGAGCCTGGTTGGCTCAGTATTCCTGCTGCCCTACGTGCCGGCGGTCACGTCGACGTCATCCCAGTGCGGCGATGACGGACGCCGCGTGGACCGAGGGATGACGTCATTTTCCTGAACATCGCCCTGATCTGACGATGAGACGCCAATTGGGAGGATTTACATATTGCTTTACTCCCACTGGACTCTCCCTTCCCGTCGCTCCTCCCCTCCGGTGCCCACACCCACTGTTTCATTGGTCAGTCGACCAACAGCTGACCTATTTAATGTCAGCAACAAGTGTGTTAGATCTCGCTGTATGGATGAGATCCACTTAGCACTGCGATACTATCACAGGTAAGGAGCATACTTATTGCTTATCCAATATATCTTGGGAAACTATACTTACTGCTATACATATAAAAACATTTCTTTGTAAATAATCGCTCCCTAGTAGAATTGATTCCATCTTTTTGCCTTTCAGGGCAATCTCCGGTTTATATTGGCCCATCCCTGTGAGCTTTGACGTGCTGTGCATGGTATATTGGAACAAGGATACCACCACATAATTAGTCTGGTGTTTCAATGTAACACTTCCAGGTCCAACATATGTATATGTCTATTTCGTCCATCCAATAATTTGATGGTCTTGACAATACATATTGTAAACTTTGGGGGTTATAGCTCCACGGGACTAAGTGCATAAACCGTTGTACTTTGAGCAGAAAGGCTTTTATTCGTGAACAAACCAAAAGAAATAAGCTTGATTCAGCACACAGAAAAATATCAAAACAAAGTCCGGCTTGTCTTCAGCACAAGTATAAATCAAAGAAAAAGGCACATACAGTTTGTAGGGGAACTTCCAGGGCTCTTGCTGAACTTTACCAGCTCCTAGCAGACACACAGCTCATCTCAGGTGCAATCCTCATACTCCTCTCTCACACTTCTAGCACTACTTCCTGTTATATGAGCTGTTTTCCTGGAAGCCCTTAACCCCTTGTGTGCTGACTCTCAGTGGTCAGGAGTGGAGGCTCTATCCCACCCGAATGTCACTTTAGAGCCTCCGAAATTCCGGGCCCCAAATACCTCTCTATTAATACAAAGAGGACTGCGAGCCAGTCCTCTCTGGGCTATTTATTTTGCCCGGAACTCCTCACCCATTCTGGGCGACCTCCTGAGCACCATTACTACTCATTAAAGGGACCATAACCCAAATATTGGTGCTATATAGCACCCGTCCAGGACCCAACTTTGGCGTCCTGTACATATCCCCCCCCCCCTCTGCCTCAACGCGGAGGTGTTGGAGGCACCACTCGATATCATACAATGGACTCGGGAGAGGGCATCGGCATTCTGATGTTGTCTCCCGGGTCTGTGTTCTACCACAAAATTGAACTCCTGGAGAGAAAGAAACCACCTTGTCACCCTGGCATTGGTGTGCTTGTTTTGTCTCATCCAGGTAAGAGGAGCGTGGTCTGACATCAAGCGAAACCTCCTGCCTAGGAGGAAATATCGTAGGGAGTCCAAAGCCCACTTGATGGCCAGACACTCCCGCTCTACCACAGCGTAGTTTTTCTCAGCTGCCGTCAGCTTCCTGCTAAGAAAAACTACGGGATGCTCTTCCCCATTGCTTTCCTGCGACAAGACTGCTCCCAATCCCTCACTTGAAGCATCTGTCTGCACTACAAAATCTTTTGCTAAGTCCGGAGCTACCAGCACCGGATCCTGGCATAATGCCGTCTTAAGCTTTTGAAAAGCTTTCTCGGCTTCGGCATTCCACTTTATCATCACTGACTTTCTGCCCTTGGTCAAGTCAGTCAGCGGTGCAGCAATGGTGGCGAAGTTGGGGACAAACCTCCTGTAATAGCCAACTATGCCCAAAAACGCTCTGACCTGCTTCTTGGTTAGGGGACGGGCCCAGTCCTGTATGGCTTCCACCTTACTAATTTGGGGCTTCACCAACCCCCTACCCACGATATACCCTAGGTACTTGGCTTCCTCCATTCCAATGGCACACTTCTCCGGATTGATGGTGAACCCTGCTCTTCTCAAGGAGTCTACCACTGCCTGAACCCGGGGAAGATGGGACTCCCAATCAGTGCTGAAGATGACTATGTCATCTAAGTAGACAGAAGCGTACTGTTGATGTGGGCGCAACGTTTTGTCCATGGCCCTTTGGAACGTGGCAGGGGCAGAGTGTAGACCAAATGGCATCCTTTTGTATTGGAAGTGGCCCTCCGGGGTGGAGAAGGCTGTTTTCTCCCTGGCTTCCTTGGTCAGGGGGATCTGCCAGTACCCTTTCGTGAGGTCCAGCGTGGTGATGTACCTGGCAGGACCTAACCTCTCAATTAGCTCATCTACCCGTGGCATGGGATACGCATCAAATTTGGAGACTTCATTAAGTTTTCTAAAGTCGTTACAGAAGCCGAGGGTGCCGTTGGGTTTGGGTACCAACACGATTGGACTCGACCACTCGCTCTGTGACTCTTCAATGATTTCAAGTTCGAGCATTCTTTTAACTTCATCAGATACCGCCACCCTATGAGCTTCTGGGATACGGTAAGGCTTTAACCGGATTTTTACATTGGGTTCAGTTACGATGTCATGTCTGATGACGTTGGTGAGCCCGGGCAATTCTGAAAACATGACCCTATTTCTTTGCAGAAACTCTTTTGCTTGCTGGGTTTGGGGTCTAGTCAGGGTGGCAGCAACCTGCACCAGGTTGATCCCTGCTTGGTCCCCTGACTGTACCCCTACCACCGCAGATACCTGTTCTCTGTCTCTCCAGGGTTTCAATAAATTCACGTGATAGATCTGGTAGGCTTTTCTTTTCCCTGGCTGGTGGACTTTGTAGTTCACCTCACTTACTTTCTCTACTACCTCAAACGGACCTTGCCACTTGGCTAAGAATTTGCTCTCCACCGTGGGTATTAGAACAGCAACCCGTTCTCCTACTTGAAATTGTCTAATTTTAGCCGACCGGTTGTACACTCTTCTTTGGGCATCCTGAGCCTTCTGCATGTGCTCCCTCACCAGCGGCATCACCTTAGCCACCCTCTCTCGCATTTGAGAGATATGCTCTACCACGGTTTTATGTGGTGAGGACTCACTTTCCCACGTTTCTTTTACTAGGTCGAGCAACCCCCGGGGCCTTCGTCCATACACTAGCTCAAACGGTGAGAAGCCCGTGGATGCTTGTGGAACCTCCCGGATGGCAAACAACAAGGCAGGGAGTAACATATCCCAATCCTTCCCGTCTTTTTGGACCACTCTTTTCAACATGGACTTTAGGGTTTTATTAAACCTCTCGACTAAGCCATCGGTCTGCGGGTGATAAACGGACGTCCGCAACTGCTTAATCTGAAACAGTTTACACAAGTCCGCCATCACCTTTGACATAAAAGGGGTGCCCTGGTCCGTCAGCATCTCTTTGGGGAACCCCGTTCGTGAGAACATTTGAAACAACTCCCGGGCAATAGCCTTAGAGGAAGCTTTCCTCAAAAGGATTGCTTCTGGATACCTAGTTGCGTAATCTAGGATGACTAATATGTATTGGTGCCCCCTTGCCGACTTTACCAGGGGTCCCACCAGATCCATAGCGATCCGCTCGAATGGGACCTCAATAATTGGCAAGGGTACTAGAGGGTTTCTATAGTGGGGCACTGGGGCAGTTAACTGGCAAATGGGACAAGATGCACAATATCTTTTAACCTCGACCTTCACCCCTGGCCAGTAGAACCGGTCGGTTATCCTGGCCTCTGTTTTCTCTGCCCCCAGGTGTCCTCCCAGTGCGTCGTTGTGGGCTAGATCAAGGAGCATCCGCCTATATAGTTGGGGAACTAGCAACTGCTCTACAGTTTCCCCTCGGCTCTCAGCTACCCGATATACCAAGTCCCCCTTCAATGCAAAATGAGGAAACCTCTGATCTGCCCCTGGCACTTGTGAGACCCCATCAATGACAGAAACCTGCTCTCGAGCATTAATCAAGGTAGGATCCTGTAATTGGGCGGTGCCAAATGCACCCCTGGATACATCCAGGTCTGGATGCACTGGCCTCGAGGATGTTTCCCCCTCCTCCTCCTCAGCCGGAGAGAGCTCCTCATCTTCCTCCCCCAGCATGACTTGTAATGGGAAAACTTCCCCCCCCTCAGAGATCCACTCGGTTTTAAGACCTGGAACAGAAACATTATCATCCAAATTAGTATTTTCTGTAACTCCATTGTCAGTGACAGGTAGCTCCATATTTGTGGGGGTTTCCGGCCCGGATCCCTCAGACTCTGTCCCTTCCCGGCCCAGTGTCCCCAGTTCTCCGGGCAGCCCTATCTGTACCTGGTTCCATAGTTCAAGGAATAGTGGACAGTCCCGCCCCACTATGATGTCATGTATTAAACTCTTTACCACCCCAACCTCTTGTGTAACTGAAATATGGCCATAGGAAACCGTTACCGGGACCAGGGGGTACTCCCTGGTGTCCCCATGGATACACACTACCCGTAGAGTCTTATTCACTGGGCCGAGTCTCCCGAGCACCCTGGCATGTACCAGTGTTATCATGCTACCGGAGTCCAGTAGCGCTTTAGCAGGAAGGTGGTTCACCCACACTTCACACTCGAACCGTCCTTCAGCCAGATCAAGATGAGTGGCACACACACTTTGAACATAGAAGGAGCTTCTCCGACCGGTAGCACAGTCCATAGGCTCCTCCTGCAGCGGGCACTGTGCCCGGGTATGCCCCCAGGACCGACATCGCCAACACTGTAGGTCCCCCATCCGTGGGACGGGAACCAACCTTCGTGGTTCTGCGGAAGATGATGCAGGTTTGCGGGTTCCAATGTCAGGCAGGGCTTCTCTCCTAGGTGCTGTGGCTGGTCTGGTTGCCCTTGGTGTGGGTTCCCGACGCTTGGCAGGCCCAAGCAGGTCCTCTACCACTGTGTACCTTTCGACCAACTCAACCAGCTGGTCAGCAGTTGCAGGGTCTCCATGGCTTACCCAGCGCTGTAGGTCATCTGGGAGGGACCGCAGGTACCAATCCATCACCACCCGTTCTACCATTTGTGGGCCCGACAATTTTTCCGGCTGCAGCCATTTTTTCACCAGCTGCACTAGTTCGTGCATTTGGGACCTAGGTGGTCGGTCAGGTTTGTACCGCCAGCGATGCACTCTCTGAGCCCGGACGGCTGTGGTCACTCCCAGGCGGGCCAGGATCTCTGCTTTCAGCCGCTCATAGTCGCTGATGTGCTCAGATGGGAGGTCAAAATAAGCCTTTTGCGGGTCACCGGTGAGAAAAGGGGAGATAATACCAGCCCATTGGTCACGGGGGCCACCCCTCTCTCTCTGCTATCCTTTCAAAGGTAGTGAGAAAAGCTTCTACGTCATCACTGGGTGTTAGCTTTTGTAAAAAATGAGTGGCTCACACGGACACTTGGTTGCCAGCGGCAACGACCACTTGCTCTCGTCCCTGAGCCAGCCGCTGTACTGCCTCCTGCAATGCGGCCACCTGTGCTTGAGTGGACCCCTGCTGGGCCGTAAACTGGGCGGCTAGCAGCCGTGTACTTTCCTGCTGCTGAGCCATCGCTTCCTCATGGCGACGGTTTGCCTCTGCTAGAGCTTGTTGTTGGGTCGCAGTGGCTTGCTGTTGGGTCACAGTGGCTTGTGCCAAAGCCTTGATGACCTCCTCCATGCCTTTGTCTGCTGTCTGCAATGTCTGAGCTGACTTCACCCAAGACATGCCATAAGCACCCTGTCTCTTTAAATGTCAGTTTGTTTTAAACGGTTTTTGCAGCTGCAAATGCACTTTGCCCGCATTCTCCACCAGTTGTAAACTTTGGGGGTTATAGCTCCACGGGACTAAGTGCATAAACCGTTGTACTTTGAGCAGAAAGGCTTTTATTCGTGAACAAACCAAAAGAAATAAGCTTGATTCAGCACACAGAAAAATATCAAAACAAAGTCCGGCTTGTCTTCAGCACAAGTATAAATCAAAGAAAAAGGCACATACAGTTTGTAGGGGAACTTCCAGGGCTCTTGCTGAACTTTACCAGCTCCTAGCAGACACACAGCTCATCTCAGGTGCAATCCTCATACTCCTCTCTCACACCTCTAGCACTACTTCCTGTTATATGAGCTGTTTTCCTGGAAGCCCTTAACCCCCTGTGTGCTGACTCTCAGTGGTCAGGAGTGGAGGCTCTATCCACCCGAATGTCACTTTAGAGCCTCCGAAATTCCGGGCCCCAAATACCTCTCTATTAATACAAAGAGGACTGCGAGCCAGTCCTCTCTGGGCTATTTATTTTGCCCGGAACTCCTCACCCATTCTGGGCGACCTCCTGAGCACCATTACTACTCATTAAAGGGACCATAACCCAAATATTGGTGCTATATAGCACCCGTCCAGTACCCAACCTTGGCGTCCTGTACAATATATATTTCATTTTTCCGCTCCTCTTTTGAAACATATATAAATTCCTAAATGTTTCATCACTAAACGTATTGCTTATCATTACTTGTTGGCCTGGAATTTTTTAAACTCCATGGAGCTCACCCAAAGACATCCATCTCTATACTTACGTGTTGCTAGAAAAAGATTTTTGTGAGACGTAACATTCTCTTAACATCTTTTTATTGCATATATCAACTATAATTTGATTGGATGTTTTTGCTCAAATGCCTATTTTTGCATGCCATGCATAATGTTTAAACATGCAATGTCGCTGTAAAACCAAATATTGTACTCTTATATATTGTTTTTCTTTTTGTTGTTTTTCCTCTTGAATCACAGATTCAAATTTAAATACATTGCTCAGCCCTCATACCTACCCTGAAGAAGGAACATATATACCTCGGTATTGAATTGCCGCGTATATCCGAAACATGTTGGTATTTACCTGCATCCCCCTGTACTGATGTTTAGCATCCGCAAATGTAATGTATTTTGGCTATCAATGTGATACTCACAAATCATAATTCTATTGTAATTATCTCAATGTGTCATTGAAAACTTTTTTCTATTTTTTCAACTTTTTATGATCTATTATAATAAAAACCTTTCTACTTTTTTAAACAAAGTTTTTGGTCAGTTATTTTCACTGCACCGGTCCGCACTATCCCAGGGGCAACCCTATTTCCAATTTCTCCTGTTCAGAACAGTTCACCTCACTTTCCGTCCTAATGACAAATGTTTTTTGAAAATTTGGGTTTTTTATTGAAACAAGAATTGGTGATAAAGCATCAGTGGAGAGGAGACACTTTTTTTCCCATATTAACTCTTACAGGAGAGAATTTGCCTTCCTAGAGGTAGATTTCCTCTCACTTCCTGTTGTATCCTTCCGTTTACAAGGAGGAGTCGTTTGTAAGTTGAATGTTTGAAAGTAGGGGCCTGCCGTATATACTCTGCTGAAATTTTCCCCTTACATGTTGGTGTTGCCACAACACTGTGAGCCCTCACAGTTACTCTTGGTGGGCGCAGGAATGGGCCCTGCTGTGAATTATTAGATCAAGAATTGTAATTGCATGCCCCTGTTGAACAGGGGCAGAAAAATTGGGCCTTAGGCACTGGTGCCACAACACTGCAACCCCTCACAGATACTGTACTTGGAGCACAGCAATGAGCCCTGTTGCAAAGTATTGCATCAAAAATTGTAATTACACGCCCCTGTTAAACAGGGGCTAAAAAATTGGGCCTTAGGCACTGGTGCTGGTGCCACGACACTGCAACCTCTCCCAGATACTCTAGTTGGAGTGCAAAAATGAGCCCTGCTGCAAAGCATTGCATAAATTTTTTTAATTACATGCCCCTGTTAAACAGGGGCTGAAAAATTGGGCACCCAGAAACAAAAATGTTATTCCAAGCTATCATCATCAATCGGATCATTGAGGAGGAGGAGGATAGTCAGTCAACATAACAGGACAGTCACTCAGCATCAGCATCAGTCTTGAAGGGATGTGACATTTGAAAATAAATTAGTCTGTTATATCAGCTTCAGGTGTTTGGTAGCTGGTGGTGATCCAAGACTGGTTCAAAAAATTGGGCCTTAGCCACTGGTGCCACGACACTGCAACCTCTCCCAGATACTCTAGTTGGAGTGCAGGAATGAGCCCTGCTGCAAAGCATTGCATAAAAAAATTGTAATTACATGCCCCTGTTAAACAGGGGCTGAAAAATTGGGCCTTAGCCACTCGTGGCGGCACCCAGAAACAAAAATGTTCTTCCAAGCTATCATCATCAATCGGATCATTGAGGAGGAGGAGGATAGTCAGTCAACATAACAGGACAGTCTCTCAGCATCAGCATCAGTCTTGAAGGGATGTGACATTTGAAAAAAAAATTGTCTGTTATATCAGCTTCAGGTGTTTGGTAGCTGGTGGTGATTCAAGACTGGTTCATCTTTATGAAGGTCAGTCGATCAACCGAGTCGGTGGACAGGCGCACCCTGTGATCCGTGACAAATCCTCCAGCAGCACTGAATGTGCGTTCTGAAAGAACGCTGGATGCAGGACAGGCCAGTAGCTCAATTGCATACTGTGCAAGCTCTGGCCAGTGATCCATCCTCAAGACCCAGTAAGCCAGAGGATTTTCGGTGGGGAAGGTGTCCAAGTCTGACCTTGCCCGTAGGTATTCCTGCACCATGTATATCAGACGCTGGCGATGGTTGCTGGAACCGATCATACCTTGGGGCTGCGGACTAAAGAATTGTCTGAACGCGTCAGACGGCCACCTTCCCCACCGCTCCTTTGACTGACCGAAGCCTCAGCAACTCGTTGTCCAGGACCAGGAGTTTGTAACCTCCCAGTCTCTGGGAACGCGTTGCACAGACCTTTCTGCAAGGCCTCCCGGAGTTGTCTCATCCTCTGCTCCCTCTGCGACGGTAAGATAAGGTCCGCAACCTTACCCTTGTACCGTGGATCAAGGAGAGTGGCCAGGCAGTAATGGTCCCTCTCCTTGATCCGAAGAATACGAGGATCCTTCCGCAGACTTTGCAGGGAGGCCATGCAGCGTAGGTTAGCTGAGGCATTCGGTCCAGAGTCCTCTGGGTCACGAAGGACGACATGATCCGCAGCCACCTCCTCCCAGCCACGTAGAAGTCCACGGGTTTCTTGGGACTGTAAATCATCCCTAAAAGACTGCTGCTAATGATGCTGAGTGCCAGGCTCCACCTCCATGCTGACACAATCCTCCTCCTCCTCCTCTTCCTGTGCGATGGGTGGGACAGAAGGAACACTGTCTGGGTAAAGGGGGCCTTGAGAGGCAAGGAAGCCCTCCTCTTCCTGCCTCTGTTCTGCCTCAAGTGCCCTGTCCATTATTCCACGCAGCGTATGTTCCAACAGGTGGACAAGAGGTGCATGCACTGTCACTGCTCACCATCCTCGTGGCCTCCTCAAATGGTGCCAGGACAGTGCATGCATCCCTGATCATACCCCACTGGCGTGGTGAAAAAAACCTGAGCTCCCCTGACCCTGTCCTGGTGCCGTAGTCGCACAAGTACTCATTGATGGCCCTCTGCTGCGTGTGCAGCCGCTGCAGCATGGCCAACGTTGAGTTCCACCTGGTGGGCATGTCACATATAAGGCGGTTCTTGGGCAGGTTCAACTCCTTTTGCAGCTCAGCCAGGCGAGCACTGGCATTATAAGATCTGCGGAAATGCAAACAGACTTTCCTGGCCTGCCTCAGGACATCCTGTAAGCCCAGGTACCTGCCCAAGAACCGCTGCACCACCAGGTTAAGGACGTGAGCCACACAGGGCACATGGGTCAGTTGTCCCTGTCGGAGGGCGGAGAGGAGGTTGGTGCCATTGTCGCAAACCACCATTCCTGGCTTAAGCTGGCGTGGCATCAACCACCTCTCGGCCTGCCCCTGCAGAGCAGACAGAACCTCTGCCCCAGTGTGGCTCCTGTCCCCAAAACACACCAGCACAAGCACGGCATGGCATCTTTTTGCCTGCGTACTTGCGTAGCCCCTTGAACGCCTACGGAGCACCGCTGGTTCCGAGGACAAAGCACAGGAAGAGGCCATGGAGGAAGAAGAAGAGGAGGGGGTGGAGGAGAGAGGTGTGTCACAACCAGTAGTAGCATTTTGGAGGCGTGGCGGCGGAACAACCTCCAACACTACTGCACCTTGTCCTGCATCCTTCCCAGCTGCCAAAAGAGTGACCCAATGGGCCGTGAAAGAAAGGTAACATCCCTGTCCATGCCTGCTGGACCATGAGTCAGCGGTAATATGCACCTTACCGCTGACCGCCCTGTCCAGCGAGGCCAAGACATTGCCTTCCACATGCCGGTAGAGAGCCGGAATCGCCTTCCATGAGAAAAAGTGGCGTTTGGGAACCTGCTACTGAGGAACCGCACATTGCACAAACTCACGGAAGGGGGCCGAGTCTACCAACTGAAAAGGCAGCAGTTGAAGTGCTAACAATTTAGCCAAGCTAGCATTCAACCACTGGGCATGTGGATGGCTGGGAGTGAACTTCTTTCGATGGTCCAGCAGCTGGGGCAGGGAAATTTGCCTGATAGAATCGGACGTCGGTGTACTGCTAGCAGAGTGCCCGCAAGTACTTGGCTGTGACACACCTAATTCTACACCTTCATTCCTCTCAGTGCAGGTTTCAGAGAGGACTGAAGGTATAGTGGGGTTGGAGATCCCAGCTGATGCGGTGCAAGGAGAGGTCCGCTTTGTTCTTTGGTGTGGGTCTTTAAGGTAGGTAGGCTTGCCAGCGAGCTGCATGGCAGGTCAACATATGTCTGGTCAAGCATGTGGTGCCCAAGCGGCTGATGTTTTGGCCACGCGATATACGCTTGAGACATATGTTGCAAACAGCAGCTGTGCGATCTGATGCACTTGACTCAAAGGCCCACACCAAAGAACTTTTTGAATAACGGGCAGAGGCAGCGCCCTGCACAGGCGGAGCTCTGCGGTGTGATTCCGTCGGTGTGGTGCCCTTACGCTGGCCCCCCGAGGGCATCCTGCCTCGTTGGAGATGTGCCTCCTCATCCTCCTCCTCTCTCCTATTAGGCACCCACGTGGAGTCAGTGACCTCATCATCCCCTCCCTCCTCATCACTGGAGCCAATCTGGCAGTATGCTGCAGCTGCTGGAACATGACTGCCAGATTGGTGTCCTTCTTAAGCATCCCCTCTCTCTGCTCTCACGCTACTGCCTTCCTCTAGCTGGGTATCATCATCAGACCCTTCGAAACGCAGGGCATCCTCCTGGAGCATGTACCCAACACTGTGCTCAAACAGTTCAGGGGACTCCTCAGGAGGACATGGTGGGTCTAGGGAAGGAGTGACTGATGATGACATTGATACCAGGGAAGAGGACACTTTGGCAGCTGCTTTGCCAGTACCCTGAGCCTGGGTGAGAGAGGATGAGGAGGGCTTGGTCATCCACTCTACCAAGTCTTCGGCATGATGCGGCTCAACACGTCCAGCTGCCGAAAAGAAGGACAAGCGTGTCCCATGGCCACGTGCTGATGGCGATGCACCGCGTCCACGACCAGCACTGTTGTCTCTAGACACAGAGCCTGCCTGCCCTCTTTTATTGGCTCCAGACTGTCTGCCTCTCCTTGTTTGCCTTCAAGACATTCTAATGGCTTGCAGGGAGATGGGAAAACCAGCAATAAGGCCTAGCTTCAGGAGTATATTTTGCAGGAATCACACTACGCCTGCTGTAAGTGCTGCAAATGCCTGTTGGTGTAACACACCAGGAAAACACAGCAATACGGGCTAGCTTCAGGTGTATAATGTGCAGGAGGCACACTCCGCCCGCTGTATGTGCTGCAAATGCCTGTTAGTGTAACACACCAGGAAAACACAGCAATACGGGCTAGCTTCAGGAGTATATTTTGCAGGAATCACACTACGCCTGCTGTAAGTGCTGCAAATGCCTGTTGGTGTAACACACTAGGAAAACACAGCAATAAGGCCTAGCTTTAGGAGTATATTTTGCAGGAATCACACTACGCCTGCTGTAACTGCTGCAAATGCCTGTTGGTGTAACACACCAGGAAAACACAGCAATACGGGCTAGCTTCAGAAGTATATTTTGCAGGAATCACACTACGCCTGCTGTAAGTGCTGCAAATGCCTGTTGGTGTAACACACTAGGAAAACACAGCAATAAGGCCTAGCTTCAGGAGTATATTTTGCAGGAATCACACTACGCCTGCTGTAAGTGCTGCAAATGCCTGTTGGTGTAACACACCAGGAAAACACAGCAATACGGGCTAGCTTCAGGTGTATAATGTGCAGGAGGCACACTCCGCCCGCTTTAAGTGCTGCAAATGCCTGTTAGTGTAACACACCAGGAAAACACAGCAATAAGGCCTAGCTTCAGGTGTATACTGTGCAGGAGGCTTAGCAACAATGACACTGACACTGTCCCCTGCCTATCCTTCTCTCTCCCTGCACACAAGGTTTATCAAAGAATATGACACTGACACTCTCCCTGCCTATCCTTCTCTCTCCCTGCACACAAGGTTTAGTAAAGAATATGACACTGACACTGTCCCCTGCCTATCCTCCTCTCCCTGCACACAAGGTTTATCAAAGAATATGACACTGACACTCTCCCTGACTATCCTTCTCTCTCCCTGCACACAAGAATAGCACAAAGAATATCAACACTGTCCCTGCCTATCCTTCTCTTTCCCTGCGCCGGAACACACTACACAAGGCCACCGCACTGGCGGCCTTTTATAGTGTGGGGCTTGTGCTAAACCCCCTGAGCTATAATTGGCCACAGGAAACCTGCCTGTGGCCAATTATGGCTCTCCTAGCTGCCGGCGCTGTGATTGGCCAAGCATGCGGGGTCACAGTGCATGCTTTGCCAATCACAGCGCCGGGATTGAACGTATGTTCGACTCGAACACCGAGCTCATCCCTAATCGCTATCTGTCAACACAAGGAAGGCTTACAACATGGCCTGGAAGACTTTACAGACACTGTACCCTAGATCAGATTGTTTCAGCAGTCATACATTTTTGGCTTTCATGGCCTACTGCCACCCACAGCTTAAATTTGGTTTAACACCATCAAGGGGTACTTGGCAGGTATTCAGCACTTCACTTCTTTACAGCATCCCGATAGGCTCTCAATGTTTTCAGCACATTCCATTAAGGCCATTCTAAAGGGCATTCAGAAAAGCAACCCCCCCAGTCCAACTATCAGGCTTCCAATGACAGGGCATATTTTCCATGGCATGTCGGACATATTGCCCGGTCCCCTTTCAAAGCAGCCATATATTTAGCCTTTTATGGGATTCTTAGACCAGGTGAGTTCACTTGTACTGGGGCAAAGTCCTGTTCGCTTTCCATCAAAGCAGTAAGTCAGGCGCTCCGACCACTACCAGTTGCACCTGGATGCTTGTAAAACGCAGCAGACAGTAGCTGGTACCAACATCAGGTTCTTTAAGATCGGTACTAGCTGGTGCCCAGTTTCAGTTTTTGATCTACTCATGGCCCAGATAGCGAATGAACCCAGGAACGGTCCACTTTTGCCATTCCACGGGGCTCCTCTCACCTAAGGGCTTTACGTCAAGCATTGCCGCACCCTCTTAGGGAATCTGGGATTGGACCCAAAGTCATACTTGGGTCATTCTTTCAGGATAGGGGCTGCGTCCACAGCCTCTCATCGGGGTGTTCCTGTTCATGTTATCAATGTTATCAAGAGGTTAGGCTACTCCAGGTACATACCCGAACC
This sequence comes from Rana muscosa, assembly GCA_029206835.1. NCBI lineage: Eukaryota > Metazoa > Chordata > Amphibia > Anura > Ranidae > Rana > Rana muscosa. The sequence goes on along the minus strand of CM055118.1, from coordinate 991,142,367 downwards.
GCTCGTGGAGGTGTCTTAGGCTTTTATTCATTTGACTGATTAAATCTGTTTGCATTTGTTTCAATGAACCTCCTTTTCAGATGCTCATCTTACGGTCTTTGTTTTTTGCCCTCTTTTAGGCATACTGACCTTGACCATGGCACACCCCAGGTCACTTTCCCGCTCTCCTATTACTTTTCCCTCAATTATCCACGAGAGTCTCCGAGTACAAATAAAGATTGTTTATTCTCTTGTTTCATAAGAAGTGATCAGGGATGAGCCGAACACCCCCCCGTTCGGCTCGCACCAGAACCTGCTAACAGACAGAATGTTCGCGTGAACTTTAGAACCCTATTAAATATAATGGACTCGAACGTTCGAAATCTAAAGTGCTAATTATAAAAGCGAATATGCAAGTTATTGTCCTAAAAAGTGTTTGGGGACCCGGGTTCTGCCCCAACAGGACATGTATCAAGGCAAAAAAAAGTTTTAAAAATTGAAGTTTTTACGGGAGTAGTGATTTTAATAATGCTTAAAATGAAAGAATAAAAGTGAAATTTTACTTTAAATTTCGTACCTGGGGGGTGTGTATGATATGCATGTAAAGTCACGCATGTTTCCCGTGCTTAGAACTGTCCCTGCACAAAATGTCATTTCTGAAGGAAAAAAAGTCATTTAAAACTCACTCGCGGCTATTAATGAATTGTCGGCTCCCGGCAATACATAGAAAAGTCATTGATAAAAAAAAAAAAGCGTGGGGGTCCCCCCAAATTCAATTACCAGGCACTTCAGGTCTGGTATAGATATTAAGGGGAACCCCGCCGCAAATTAAGAAAAAAAATGCGTGCGGTTCCCCCCAAATATCCATACCAGGCCCTTCAGGTCTGGCATGGATTTTAAGGGGAACTCCACCCCAATTTTTTTTTAAAAATGGCGTGGAGTCCCCCCAAAAATCCATACCAGACCCTTATCCGAGCATGCAACCTGGCATGCCGCAGGAAAAGAGGGGGGGACGAGAGAGCGCCCCCCCCCTCCTGAACCGTACCAGGCCACATGCCCTCAACATGGGGAGGATGTCCCCATGTTGATGGGGACAAGGGCCTCATTCCCACAACCCTTGCCCGGTGGTTGTGGGGGTCTGCGGGCAGGGGGCTTATCGGAATCTGGAAGACCCCTTTAACAAAGGGGACCCCCAGATCCCGCCCCCCTATGTGAATTGGTAAGGGATACATTGTACCCCTACCATTTCAAGAAGAAAGTGTAAAAAAAATAAAAAAAAACACACAAACACCTTGGAAAAGTCCTTAATTAAAAAAAAAACATTCCAGCGATGAAATCCAGTGTCCCGCGGCGATCCGATGTCCAGTGCTGTCCGTCATTGGCTGAGCCTGAGCAGACCTGATGGGGAACTTCCTCCGCAGTAATACATGAATAGACCCGCCCCTTCTAAAGTTTCCCATCAGGTCCGCTCAGCCAATGACTAGGTGTAAGGCTAAGCGGACCAGATGCGGAACATGAGAAGGGGCGGGTCTATTTATGAATTACACAGTGAAGGAAGTTCGCCATCAGGTCCGCCCTTTCGGTATGTCAGACCCCGCCTACGTCATTGGCCTGAGCAGACCTGATGGGGAACTTCCTTCACTGTGTAATACATGAGTAGACCCGCCCCTTCTCACGTTCCGCATCTGGTCCGCTTAGATTACACCTATTCATTGGCTGAGCGGACCCGATGGGGAACTTTAGAAGGGGCGGGTCTATACATTTAATAGACTGCGGAGGAAGTTCCCCATCAGGTCCGCTCAGGCTCAGCCAATGACGGACAGCGCTGGACATCGGATCGCCGCGGGACACTGGATTTCATTGCTGGAATGTTTTTTTCTTTTATTTTTTTTATTTTTTTTAATAAAGGACTTTTCCAAGGTGTTGGTGTGGTTTTTTTTTTACATTTTTTTACACTTTCTTCGTGAAATGGTAGGGGTACAATGTACCCCTTACCAATTCACATGGGGGGGGGCTGGGATCTTTTTTTTTAAAAAATTGCGGCAGGGTTTCCCTTAGTATCTATACCAGACCTGAAGGGCCTGGTAATTGAATTTGGGGGGACCCCCACGCTTTTTTTATTTTTTTTTATCAATGACTTTTCTATGTATTGCCGGGAGCCGACAATTCATTAATAGCCGCGAGTGAGTTTTAAATGACTTTTTTTCCTTCAGAAATGACATTTTGTGCAGGGACAGTTCTAAGCATGGGAAACAAGCGCGACTTTACATGCATATTATACACACCCCCCATGTACGAAATTTAAAGGAATATTTCACTTTTATTGTTTCACTTAAAGCATTATTAAAATCACTGCTCCCAAAAAAACTGCCGTTTTTAAAACTTTTTTTTGCATTGATACATGTCCCCTGGGGCAGGACCCGGGTCCCCAAACACTTTTTATAACAATAACTTGCATATAAGCCTTTATAATTAGCACTTTAGATTTCTCCCATAGACTTTTCGAATTTGCCGCGAACACCCCAATTTGTTTGCTGTTCGGCAAACGGGCGAACAGGCAATGTTCGAGTCGAACATTAGTTCGACTCGAACTCGAAGCTCATCCCTAGAAGTGATACTTTTTCCCTATGGTTGCCACTTAAAGTCATATATATATATATATTTACACATACACACACACACAAGTGTTTATAAAAAAAGTACTGATATTCTATATACACCTACTACAGTCCCTGAAAAAAAAAAATCAGAACCCAAATCGCCAATGTCCTATACATAACAAATCACACCTGCTTAAGAAATGTGTAGCAATACCCCCGCAGGGGCCGCTGGTTTAAGATTTTGGGCCTGCCGTTACCTTACTGTTCACCACGTCCGTCTTAGGGGTCTTCCTTGAAGAGTTGTTCACAAATGTCTGCACCAAACACTTATGCCGCGTACACACGACCGTTTTTAATGTCATTGAAAAAAAAAACAGTTTTTCTCGACGTCATTCTTCTCAAGCCTGCCTTGCCTACACACTATCATGAAAAAAAATGCTCGAGCAAAGCGCAGTGATATACGAAACGTACGACGGCACTATAAAAGGGGAAGTTCCATTCGGATGGCGCCACCCTTTGGGCTGCTTTTGCTGATCCTCGTGTTACCACGTGTTAGTAAAGTTTGGTGAGAGACGATTCGCGCTTTTCTGCCTCGTGCTCTTCAGTCCATTACAGCGTGACGAATGTGCTCTTTTCTGAACGCTAGTTTTACCAGAACAAGCGCTCCCGTCTCATAACGTGCTTCTGAGCATGCACGTTTTTTTCACGTCGTTAAAGCCTACACACGGCCATTTTTCACGACGAGAAAAATGAAGACGTAAAAAACGACGTGAAAAAAAAGGGATTTTTATAACAGCTTACCTGTAAAATCCTTTTCTTGGAGTACATCACGGGACACAGAGCGACTTAGTCATTACTAATGGGTTATATAGATTACCTTCAGGTGTTGGCACTGGCCAATTCCAAACCGGAGGTACCCTCCCCTATATAAGCCCCTCCCACCCGGGAGCACCTCAGTTTTGTAGCCAAGCAATAAGTGTCCCAAAAAGAGGGGTGGGAGCTCTGTGTCCCGTGATGTACTCCAAGAAAAGGATTTTACAGGTAAGCTGTTATAAAAATCCCTTTTTCTTTTTCGTACATCACGGGACACAGAGCGACTTAGTCATTACTAATGGGACGTCCCAAAGCAATGCCAAATGAGGGGAGGGATACATAAGCTGGGCGCCATCAGGCATGAGGATCTTTTGCGGCCTGCAACACACTGCGCCCAAAGGCGACATCCTCCTGACTTCTAACGTCTACCTGGTAGAATCTAGTAAACGTGTGTACCGAAGACCATGTTGCGGCCTTACATACTTGAGCCAGGGAGGCCTGGTGATAGACTGCCCATGAAGTTCCAACTGCTCTTGTGGAGTGTGCCCTAACTTTGAACGGAGGCGGTCTCTTTCTCAAGCCATAGGCTTGTATTATGACCTGTCGAATCCACTTGGCTAAAGTGGATTTTGATGCTGCCTGACCCTTTTTAGGGCCTTCCGGCAGAATAAACAAAGTATCCGTTCTGCGAATCTGAGCAGTGGCTTTTAGATAAGCTTTAACTGCTCTTACTACATCCAAGGAATGTAATAACTTTTCCTCTACCGAGCTAGGTTTGGGGAAAAAAGAAGGAAGAACCACATCTTGGTTCAAATGAAACCTCGATACCACCTTAGGAAGAAAGGCTGGATGAGGACGTAATACTACTCTGTCCTTATGGACAACCAGATATGGCTCCTTACAGGACAAGGCGGCTAATTCTGATACTCTTTTAGCCGAACAAACGGCTACTAAGAAAATCAATTTCCTGGTGAGAAGAACCAAGGAAATGTGTTGCAATGGTTCAAACGGTTGTTTCTGTAGAACCGACAGAACCAGGTTTAAGTCCCAAGGACATATGGGAATACTAACCGGAGGGCTAATACGCATCACTGCTTGTATGAAAGCTTTGACTAGTGAATGCGAAGCCAAGGGCCTTTGAAAAAATATTGACAAGGCCGAAATCTGACCCTTGATAGTACTCAAGGCCAGCTTCCTATCTACAGCCCACTGTAGGAAGTCCAAAATCCTCCCTATCACGTACTTACGTGGATGCCATTTCTTGGCCTCACACCACTTAATGTACGCTTTCCAGACCCTATAATAGATCTGCCTGGATACCGGCTTCCTGGCATTGATCATGGTAGATACCACAGAATTAGAGAGCCCTCTCTTTTTCAGAATGTGGGCTTCAATAGCCAGGCCGTCAAACCTAGGGCTGGTAAGGAAGGGTGGTATATCGGTCCCTGCGACAGCAGGTCCGGACGATGTGGGAGGGTCCAAGGACTCCTCACTGACATTTTTACAATCTCCGCGTACCATGCCCTTCGGGGCCACGCTGGAGCCACCAGAATCACTGGTTTCTTTTCTACCCTGATTCTGCGGAGTAATCGCGGTAACAATTGTGGCGGTGGGAATGCATATATCAGCTTGAACTGATTCCAAGGGAACACTAGGGCATCCGAGCCGCAAGCTAGAGGATCCCTTGTGCGAGACACAAATCTGTCCACCTTTGCGTTGAATCTGGATGCTAGCAGATCTACATCCGGTGTTCCCCACCGCTGGCATATTGCCTGGAAAACCTCGGGGTGAAGAGACCATTCCCCCGGGCATAATTGTTGGCGACTTAAAAAGTCCGCTCTCCAATTTTCCACTCCTGGGATAAAAACCGCGGATATGGCTGGGACATATTTTTCTGCCCACTCCAGGATGCAATTTGCTTCCCTCTGGGCTGCACGACTCCTGGTGCCACCCTGGTGATTGATATATGCCACTGCTGTGGCATTGTCTGATTGAATTCTGACAGGGGACCCTTGGAGTTTGGATGTCCATGCTACTAGGGCATACCGGGCTGCTCGTATCTCTAAGAGATTGATGGGCAGGGCCTTTTCTGCTTCTGACCACTTGCCCTGGAGAGACCATTGCTCCAGTACTGCCCCCCAGCCTATGAGGCTGGCATCTGTAGTGACTACCTTCCAAGAAACCGGACTGAAGGGTTTCCCTTTTTCCAGATTCTGGGGCACCAACCACCAATGGAGGCTCTTGCGAACGGAAGGGGACAGGGACATTGGTAAGTCTAAAGCCTGAACTTTTTTGTTCCAGGCTGACAGTATGGCCCTTTGCAAATTCCTTGAATGGAATTGACCGTAGGGTACCGCTTCGAATGAAGCCACCATTTTTCCCAGCAGCCTCATGCAGAGGCGTATGGATGGTTTTCTTTTTGTACCCACTAAGTGGGTCAAATCTCTTAAAGACGACACCTTCTCTGGAGGTAAGAAAATCTTTCTCTGATTTGAATCCAGCCTTAGCCCTAAGTATTCCAGACTTTTCACTGGTCTTAGAGCTGACTTGTCCCGGTTGATAATCCAACCGTGATATTCCAGATACTTGATCGTCTTGTGAATAGCTACTTCCAGCTTTTCCACTGAGTGGTCTATTAGTAGCAGGTCGTCTAGATATGCCATTATCGTTACACCCTGTGTTCTTAGATTGGCCAATAATGGGGCCAGAATTTTTGTGAACACTCGTGGTGCTGTGGCCAGACCGAAAGGTAAGGCTCTGAACTGAAAATGGCGCCCTTCTACTGCAAAGCGTAGAAATTTCTGGTGGGCCGGAAAGATGGGAATATGCAGATAAGCATCCTTTATGTCGATCGAGGCTAACCATTCCTGCCCTTGTAGGGCGGTGGCCACCGATCGGATCGACTCCATCCGAAAAGTCCTGATATTTAGGAACTTGTTTAGCCCTTTTAGATCTAATATGGGCCTCACGTCCCCATTTGGTTTGGGGACTGTGAAAAGGTTCGAGTAAAACCCGAATCCGCTTTCTTCCAGGGGAACCTTCATGATTACACCTTGGAGCAATAGTTGTTCTAGTGCCAGAAGGAGGGATCCTCTCTTTTGGGGATCTCTTGGCACGTTTGACCTCATAAATTGGGCAGGAGGAGTGCCTTTTAACTCCAGCTTGTATCCCAGACTTACTGCGGAGAGCACCCATCTGTCTCTGATGGTGTCCCGCCAGGTCTCTGTGAACAACTGAAGTCTTCCCCCCACCCGATTGAGTGGGGGCAACGCTTCATGCCTTGGGGGGAGGTTTTGTACCTCTCTTGATCCAGGGCTTCTTGTTACCCTGTGATTGTCCCTGATTTCTGCCCCCTGAATTTGACCGCGGAGGCCGTCGGAACTGCTTCACAGCCGATGTGCCCGGGACTGGAGAAGTAGGCCTCTTAAAAGAAGGACTTCTACCCTTGTTCTTAACCGGTAAGAGTGAACTTTTACCGGCAGAAATTTTCTGGATATATTTGTCCAGATCTTCTCCAAATAAGCGTTCTCCATGAAATGGGAAGCTAACCAGCAGTTTTTTACAGGGAGCTTCAGCAGACCAGTTTTTGAGCCACAGAAGCCTACGCATATGTACTACAGACAGCGTAAAGCGGGAGGCCTGTTGGATTGTATCCTTTATGGCGTCCACCGCAAAACACAAGGCTCTAGGCAGGTCAGCTAGGGCAAGAGCCTGCTGATCTGGTAAGTCCCTTAAGACTTGTTTCAACTGATCTTTCACTGCTTGGCAGACTCCAATCGCTGCTACCGCAGGTTGTGTCACCATGCTTGCTGTAGAGAAAGCAGATTTTAGTAAAGACTCCAATTTTTTATCTATTGGGTCTTTGAACATTGGAACATTATCTACTGGACATGTCAGTGATTTGTTAACAGAAGAGATGGCTGCGTCCACTGTAGGGACCCTCCATTTTTTTATGAACTTATCCTCCATGGGATAGATCACCGGAAATCTCTTGGGGGGAGCAAATATTTTATCAGGATGCTCCCAATCCTGGTAAATAAGCCCTTCTAATAAAGGGTGGATTGGGAAGGAACAGACAGCCTGGGGAGCTTTTAGCGACCCCAGCGAGGAAACCGTAGTGGATGGTGGTTCCGCCAGAGGCATTTTAAATGCTGATCGGACCATATTAGTCAGAGACTGAACCCATAATCTTTCAGCCTGAGATGCTGAGAAAGGTTCTTCCACTGTTGATTCCTCTATAACTGAATCAACCTCATCCTGATCCCCTTCAGGTAGGTCGATCTCTGTGTGGGGCTGTTCCTGCACTAACAGGCACTCTGAAGGAGGAGACGGAGATCGGACGCGCTTTTCCTGTGATAGGGACGCAGCGATCAATGCTGTTAATCTCTCTTCCAATCCTCCCAGAGTTGAGGATAAAACCTCCTCTGTTATATATACAGGAGCAGGTGGACTGGGGACAGCCGCAGCACCAGGCATTCCTGCGGGGTTTCTACGGCTACTGACCTCTGAATTCTCAGGGGAGATTGGTGCAGTACAAGCATGCCCAATATCCTCAGAGCCCGATGGAGACCCCTTTGGCTTCCTGGAAGATCTATTTCCGGAGCGTCTGGACGACATATCCTTTAAGCACAAAGCTGAGGTATTCCCGTCGTCATACACCAATTTTGCTGGTAATAGTCTAACAAAGTTGCTGCTATATACCAGCTGGTGTCCACTAAAGTGCCTTTCTATGGGGATGCCTGCATCAACCGCCTCTGTGTGCCACTGTTTGTTGCTAGCTCTGTTTGCATCCAGATGACACTTGTACTGTGTCTTTTAACCATGCTGGGACGCCCGCACATGCGCAGAAGCGCCGCGGCGCGCATCGAGCGTCATCCACCCGCCCCGCCCCTTTTTTTCATAGGAGGCGCGTGCACGCGCCCGCGCGCGCGCCCGTGCGCCATTGGCGCCCTTTTAGAAATCAAACAGGGGACTAGGAGCCAGGGCCCTTTTTGCCGGAGGGCCTGTGCGGTGGATGAGCGCAGCAACAGGGCAGAGGAAGTGGATTCCCACAGAGAAACTTACCAGCTGCCTGGATCTTTTGACTTGAGAAAACCAAAGATCCACATGACAAGAAAAATGGACTACAGCGGCCTCTAGTGGTTTAACACAGGTACCGCGGTCCCCTTTTTTTTTTTTCTTGACTACTATTAAAATTTTACATTTTCAGTAGTTACAGGCAAACACAGATATTTAGCGGGAATACCGTTAGGTAACAGACAGAAAGACAAATTAGGCTTGGGGGTCCCCCAATAGAACCAAGTTCCTGGGGGCCCCCACTTACCTGATCCCCGCCGCAGGACTTTGTTTGGTCCACAGAAGTCCAAACTTCACCTATCACGGCAGGCATTGTAATTAAACCTTCAGGGACCGGGTTCCCAAGGATTCCACTCCCCTGGACCTGTATAGCACCCTGCACAGACAACATCTTGGTCGTGGGTATGACCAGAGCTCTGGATCCCAGGGTCCAGCCCTCCTGAGAGAAGCATTACAGGCAAAACCTTGCTCTTCTGCTGCAAGGCCCGGGTACCGACCGTTTAGCTATGAAGCTTTTTTGGTGGGATCCGGAACAGCTTACTAAGGCCCAAAAGAACCTGTACGCAAGCCCAGTGAAAACACATGTTACTCTTTGGCCAACACCTTAGACACTGGCAAAAAACTGAGGTGCTCCCGGGTGGGAGGGGCTTATATAGGGGAGGGTACTTCCGGTTTGGAATTGGCCAGTGCCAACACCTGAAGGTAATCTATATAACCCATTAGTAATGACTAAGTCGCTCTGTGTCCCGTGATGTACGAAAAAGAAATAGAGCATGTTCCAAATTTTTAATGGCCATTTTTCATGTCGCGAAAAATGCTCTGGAGCCTACACGTGATCGTTTTTAATGACCAAATTAAAAAATTGCATTTTTCTCGTCATGAAAAACGGTCGTGTGTACGTGGCATTCGTCTTTTTTTCTCAAGGGTTTTATTAAAGAACTTCCAGACAGAGGGATGGAGGGTTGGGGGAGATTCAGGTACCTTGCTTTTGCGGATCACGGGTACTTTCTTTACTCCAGAGGACAAACAGCTTCCACACTGGATCTAGCACCCACCGGATAGGCCCCCTTCACTGACCTAGCAGCCGATGCAAGCTCGCTCAAAAGTCTCTGCCACAGACTTGTGTAATCACTCACTTGATAAAGTTCTGAAAACATAACACACAGTGCCAGGATCTTTCAGCCAGCCGGCAGCACTGTGAGGTCGATTTTTATCCGGATGCGTCCTCCAATTGAGCCCTCAATTGTTCGGTCTCTTCCCGCAGGCAAGGCGACACAGGACCATCCCCGGATCAGTAGGCCCCAGAAACTCCTGGGCCTACTCTCGGTAACGGAGCCTCGGGCCTGCAGGCCCAGAGGCAGAAAAACTGCTAACACATCCCTGAGGCCAGGAGGGCCATCAGGTCAGGATCGGAAGACCCAGAGAAAACGGTGTCTGTCCCTTATGTACCCTCTCCCAGAATGCACAGCGGGTGACCACTCCCACTGCGCTGTTTCTGGGAAAGTCATACCCAATGCATCCAGCCTACTGCATTTCCAACCTTGACCTGTGGTGACAACGACACCTACAGTCAGGTGGAAAATGTGCAACCCAGCTGAACTGGAACAGAGACCAATACTTTGGTACAATTATTCTGAGCTAAACTACAGCTCAGACAACTAAATTTACACTATTGCCTACCCAATAGGAGCAGGGTACTACAAATGTATTGGCTTCAGAAAGAATTCTTGGAAGAATGCCAAGGGCTTTTAAAGAAATGTGGTGTTTGCTTTAAATGCTGTGCTCCCACAAAACACAATATTAACGACTTAGCAACCACCTGTCGACAAATAACGTCGACAAGGTGGTTGCTTAACTCTGGGAGGACGTTATATAACGTCCTCCCAGAATCGCGCTCCCGCGCGCCCCCTGGGGCGCGCACACGGGAAACTCCGTGACCGCCGGGTCCAGAGGACCCGGCGCATCACGAATCGCGGTAAATCGTCGCTGATAGCGGTCGTTTACCACGTGATCGCTCCGTCAAATGACGGAGCAATCACTTGTAAACAGACCGGCGTCATGTGATGACGCCGGTTCCTCTCTCCCCTCTCTGTACCGATCGGTACAGTGTGAGAGAAGAGGGGAAGGAGCGGATCAAGGCAGCAGCGCTGTGGGCTGGATCTGTGACAATTGCAGTCACAGATCCAGCCATCCATCCATCCCTGCTCAGCCATCCCTGGTGCAATACCCTGCCAATACTCTGCAAAATACCCTGCCAATACTCTGCAAAATACCCTGCGCAATACTCTGCAAAATACTCTGCAATACCCTGGTGCAATACTCTGCAATGCCCTGCGCAATACTCTGCAATGCCCTGCGCAATACTCTGCAATGCCCTGCGCAATACTCTGCAATGCCCTGCGCAATACTCTGCAATGCCCTGCGCAATACTCTGCAATACCCTGCGCAATACTCTGCAAAATACTCTGCAATACCCTGCGCAATACTCTGCAATACCCTGCGCAATACTCTGCAAAATACTCTGCAATACCCTGCGCAATACTCTGCAATACCCTGCGCAATACTCTGCAATACCCTGCGCAATACTCTGCAATACCCTGCGCAATACCCTGCGCAATACCCTGCGCAATACCCTGCGCAATACCCTGCGCAATACCCTGCGCAATACCCTGCAATACCCTGCGCAATACTCCGCAATACCCTGCGCAATACTCCGCAATACCCTGCGCAATACTCCGCAATGCCCTGCAATACTCCGCAATGCCCGGCAATACTCTGCAATGCCCGGCAATACTCCGCAATAACCACTTCCCGACCGCCGGCCGTCATATGACGTCCTTGACTTTGTGCGGGGATATCTGAATGATGGGAGCAGCTGCAGGCATCATTCAGATATTAGCTTTTTCAGCCGGCGATTCCCTACACGATAAGAATGATCATAGCGGCTGTTCCGCCGCTTGATCATTCTTACGGGAGGCGAGAGGGGATGTCCCTACCCCCCCGCCGCCCTCCGGTGCTTCTACCGACTCACCGCTACGATCAAAGCCAGGATTGTTGTTTTTTTTTGTTTTGTTTTTTTCAGGCTTCCCAGCCTAGAGGTGAGATGTGGGGTCTTATTGACCCCATATCTCACTGTAAAGAAGACCTGTCATGCCATATTCCTATTACAAGGGATGTTTACGTTCCTTGTAATAGGTATAAAAGTGATCAAAAAAATGTTTGGGGCGGAAAAACATGTCAAACTAAAATAAAGTAAAATGAACAATAAAAAAATATTTTTTTTTTTAAAGCGCCCCTGTCCCCGTGAGCTCGCATACAGAAGCGAACGCATACGTAAGTCCCGCCCACATATGAAAACGGTTTTCAAACCACACATGTGAGGTATCTCTGCGAACGTTAGAGCGAGAGAAATCATTTTGTCCCTAGACCTCCTCTGTAACTCAAAACATGCAACCAGTAAAAATATTTAAAGTGTCGCCTATGGGGATTTTTAAGTAGCGAAGTTTGGCGCCATTCCACGAGTGTGTGCAATTTTTAAGGGTGACATGTTAGGTATCTATTTACTCGGCGTAACTTCATCTTTCACATTATGCAAAAACATTGGGGTAACTTTACTGTTTTTTTTTGTTTTTTTAAGCACAAAACATTTTTTTTCCGTAAAAAGCACGTTAAAAAAATTGCTGCGCAAATATCGTGCGAGATAAAAAGTTGCAACAACCACCATTATATTCTCTAAGGTCTTTGCTAAAAAACCATATATAATGTTTTGGGGTTCTATGTAATTTTCTAGCAAACAAATGATGATTTTTACATGTAGGAGAGAAATGTCAGAATTGGCCTAGGTGCTCCAGAACGCCTGAAGGTGCTCCCTGCATGTTGGGCCTCTGTATGTGGCCACGCTGTGTAAAAGTCTCACACATGTGGTATCGTCATACTCGGGAGTAATAGCAGAATGTGTTTTGGGGTGTAATTTGTAGAATGCATATGCTGTGTGTGAGAAATAACCTGCTAATATGACAATTTTGTGGAAAAAAAAAAGAGAAAAATAAAATCTTGATTTTGCAAAGAATTGTGGGAAAAAATGACAACTTCAAAAAACTCACAATGCCTCTTTCTGAATACCTTAGAATGTCTTCTTTCCAAAAAGGGGTCATTTGGGGGGTATTTGTACTTTTCTGGCATGCTAGGGTTTCAAGAAATGAGATAGGCCGTCAGTACTTCAGGTGTGATCAATTTTCAGATATTGGCACCATAGCTTGTGGACTCTATAACTTTCACAAAGACCAAATAATATGCACCAATTTGTACTTATTTTTCCCAAAGATATGTAGCAGTATCAATTTTGGCCAAAATTTATGAAGAAAAAATAGTAATTTGCTAAATTTTATAACAGAAACGAAAAAAAAAAATTTTTTTTACAGAATTTTCAGTCTTTTTTCTCTTATAGCGCAAAAAATAAAAAACCCAACGGTGATTAAATACCACCAAAAGAAAGCTCTATTTGTGTGAAAAAAAGGACAAAAAATTCATTTGGGTACAGTGTTGTATGACTGAGTAATTGTCATTCAAAATGTGAGAGCACTGAAAGCTGAAAATTGGTCTGGTTATTAAGGGGGTTTAAGTGCCCAGTGGTCAAGTGGTTAAAGATTTTAAGGCTACTATTAACTGCAAAGAATTCAACAGTGATGATTACCTGCAAGCACTTAATTCATTTCAAGACAGTCCCACTCTGTCCACAGGCAAGCATGGTGGCCAGACCAAACAACACCCTATACTCCAGTTTTCACTACATGTATGTGGAAAAATCTCTGCCGAAATATGCTTAGTGTATATCCCAAGGGCCAACCTGAAAATTCTGTAGGACTGTATACTATCCTAGATGATGAGAGTAACATGACATGTTAAGGACCGATCTTCCGCTCAGACTTATCCTCTATATACCTTCCCCACCCCATATACCATTCCTATAAATAACGACTGACAAGGTTGTGGAGTAAAATTGGCCTTACGGCCTATTTATTTAACAACTTCTTATATATAAAATAAATAACCATTTAAGTAACATTTTAACACTTACAATACCCTGGTAGTCTTGTAGACCACAACTCCCAACTTGGGCACTGGGACTAAACTATATCCCTTAGGCCTCCAGTCACAAGACACCGACTCGGAGGCGGTACACCTGCCCGCAGTGCCCTAACATTTTCCCCCCTTCCTGGTTAACCCTTGTTGACCGGAAGGTACTCAATAACCCCATACCACCTATGGGTACCACCTTTACTCAATAACCCCATACCACCTATGGGTACCACCTTTTTCTCCAGAACTTCCACTTTTACCTCCTCTTCCAGCAACCAAACACCGCCACAGCTCGCAAGGGGTAAAGCCTTACCCTTGCGTGCACCCCAACACCCTCAGGGCCCGCTGAATTCCCTCCTGCAAGCCCAGGGCCCAAAGATCAAGGCCCACGGCATTCAGGTGGACCCTGTCTCCCCTTAGGTACCTCCAGGTATCGACTTCCAATTCCCGGTGACGCACCACCAGGCCGCCATTCCGTACAAAAAATCTCCCCACTTCTTTGTTAATGTAGCGGCTCTTCGGGGGCCACTTCCCAATCCCCTCTATTAAAGTTCTCGCTCGCTCTGTCTCTGGTCTAGGGGTATGATGGGAAAGGGATTGGGTCCGCTACGCCAGGCTTCCACCACAGATGTATAAGTGGTATTGGCCAGAGTTATTTCTTTACCTTCGGGCCTGTATTGTGCATCGAATCCAACCGTCTACCAGGAAACTGAGTCTCACACCGTTGCAAGTCCAACACTCCTTTATTCAGAGACTTACTTGCTTACAAACAGAACAGGAGGTGTGAAAGTGTAGATACATAGGCCCAGACACAAGTTCTTTCCTCCACTCTCCTCCAAAGAGTGGCTATGGTCTCCGCACGAGGGAAATACACCTTCCGGACGGTCTCCGACAAGAGGCTCACCCGTCACCGGCAGTATGCTGCACTGGGTCTTCAGATGAGGAGCTCTCCCCGGTCCATTACGTCCACCTCGGATTAAGGCGTCCACCTCCGGAGCACCCTAGGATCCTTCCCTCGCGGAACTCAGTGTTGGGCACTGAGTTCCGGACCTCCGTCCAAGTACCTCATCTCAGGCTAAAGGTGCCTGAGATGGAACACTTTCTCCGGTGGTCCTCTAGGCCGAGGCCGCCTAGAGGACGAAAAACACGAACTCCGTCCGCAGGCTAAAGGTGCCAGGGACAACGAACCCAGTGACAAAATGGCCGGCCCCTTTTATACCCCTCTCCGGCATGCGTAGTGGGTTCCCCGCCCCACCACACGACTGCCGAAGTAGGACAAAAAAGGATTCGACCCAGCAATGATTCGTCCGTCGGCCCAAAGTGACAGCGCCACCCAGTGGACCGCCGGAGATACACCACTGGTGTCACCGCAAAAATTCAAAATTACTGGCGGGAAAGTAAACACATACATACTCCCCTCTGTCTTTTGACACTGGTCCCCAGTGTCTGGAGTAAACCACATCCTCAACGGCTGACATGATTCAGTCCAGAAACCGTTAACATTTTGAAAAACACAAAAAAACTTTTGGAAACACTATCTTATTGCAAAGTTGTGTCTGAGCCCCTGTAATAAAAAGAAAAGAGGAGCAAAAGACATAATCAAACATTTCAAGGTTGCATATTAACATTTACTTTTTCCCTCCCCATCCTGACTAAAGACCCCCCCCCCCCCCCAGAGTCTAAAATCTTGCTGGGACGTTCTCCTGCAGAGGGAAAAAAAACAAAAGAAACCAACATGTAAATCCTGACACATGTATTCGTGTGTGGGAGTAAAAGAAATTTCTCCTAAAAGAAATCCCTCTTTCTCCAAAGAGTGGGTGCGTGAAAAGTGGTTGTAACGTTGCGCAACACTGCCACCTGGTGACAGCATCACGGTAACTGCACCCATGGAAATTCTTCTCTTTCCTTCCCTAAAGCTAACTACCCCAGAGTCTATGATCTCTTGGCAGGAAAATATGACCAGGAACAGTTCCTTTCTCTTTTCTTTCGGGCACACAAAAACACAATTGCCCCAGAAAGTTCAGTAGCATAACACAAACTGAGTCTTTTTCTCCTAGAGGTAGAAACGTGGGTGCGGCAAAGTTAGTGACTTCAAGTGCTGATCCACAGTCTCTAGATGGTATTCCACATCTTCGCCTTCCTTGCGTTTGATCACTACTCTATCTGCGTGGATGTGTCTTCCCACCATCCATTCTGCCTTGCAGTCTTTAAAGCGCTGTGAAGCCATTGGAGAACACGCTAAGTATCTGCGAGCGTGCGGGACTTTGAGATGGGTCCAAACAAAATCATTGTACCAACGCTCCCTGCATACCTCCACCTCATACAGCAGGTCCTTCGGCAAGTAGGGATACTCCCACCCATACTCTGCAGCAACATTTTGACCAAACAGTCTCTGTAATCTCGCCAAAGGAGGCATGGTTGATCTGTCCCTTTCCCCGGGCAGAACGACCGCATCTGGGTGGCGCGGTACCTTGACCACCTCTAATCTAGGCATTGGAGGCCTCAATAAAAGTTTCTTTGCCCCAGTGTCAGGTGCGTGTGACACCGGTGATACAGGAACAAGTTCAGGGAAAGATTCTCCTTCAGGCGCTGATGCCTCCACCCTTGGTGTGCTCTCTCCCACAGACATAGGCGAATTCCGAAACCCCCGGAATGCAGCAAGCGGTGCCTTGTCCCAGCCCTTCTCGGCAAACAAATCGTCTATTTGTACATCATCTCCCATATCAGAGAGAGAGTCTAAGTCAGAAGTGTCACACTCCGCGGGCATGTAGCCCTGTGTGGAAACAGAACACCCACACTCCGGAGACTTGCTAGGCCATGCCTTCCTGACACATCCTCCCTCACACCAAGTCTTCTCAGCCGGCTTACCTTGGCCTTTCCTGGGATGTCTGGAACTCTCGTCTACGGATCCATCCGGGCCTGGCGTAAGCGCGTGAGACGGTCCACCACCACCGCTGGTCGGGGATACCACGCTGGTTCTCTTCTTTGGTGGCGGACGCTGTGAGACAGTGGTGACCGAGTCAGCATCCTCGGATTTCTCCCGTTGGTGCTTCACGACCTCCTCCGTGGTTGTTGCAGTGTACGCAGGGGCGACTCTCACGACTGTGACTCCTGCCTTCTGTGTGGCGATGCCTGAAACCCAGCCTGGGTAGATGGTTTTTGGCCTCTCCACCGCCGGATCCACCTCGAACATGAACTCCCCACAGGCCTCACACCATCCAAAGGGCTTCAGCAAACGTACCAGTCCCGAGCACCCAGGACAAATCATACCCATGGCCTCCACGTCAATGCAGGAGTATAGGGCGAACCGACCCCTTGGCTTCAGCCGGATCCCCATATCCATGATCGGAGCAGCAGCAGTCAGGGTTGT
Organism: Rana muscosa; assembly: GCA_029206835.1. Taxonomy (NCBI): domain Eukaryota; kingdom Metazoa; phylum Chordata; class Amphibia; order Anura; family Ranidae; genus Rana; species Rana muscosa. The sequence goes on along the minus strand of CM055118.1, from coordinate 991,125,450 downwards.
AGTTGCCGGGTGAACCGGGATCCACGAGGCGGGTCCAAACATGGCGACCTGTTGCTGTTCCATCGTACACTGCTGAGTTTTCGCGCCAATGTCCCACGTGTAGTTCGTCACACGTATTGGACTCCTCCCCTTTTTGCTCCAGTTCGCGGGCTTTCCACTTGGTTGCTTGAGACACGCCCACGAACTAAGCGGCGGGGCTTGTGTCTGATGGCGCAGTGAAATTAAAAACTCCCACATGTAGTCCGTCACATGGCTGAGCTTTCCCCCTTTCACCACTCTGAGTGCGCGGGCCTTTCCTCGTCTGAGGTCATGTCCACGACTTTCGAGTAGGGCTGCACTTCGGCCTATGCACTTGACTCTTCCCAGCAGACACGCTCCTCTAACAAGTGATGCACAACACACATCCCGGACCCGAGCCCCCAGGTGTAGCGGGCTCTTCGGGGGCCACTTCCCAATCCCCTCTATTAAAGTTCTCGCTCGCTCTGTCTCTGGTCTAGGGGTATGATGGGAAAGGGAGTGGGTCCGCTACGCCAGGCTTCCACCACAGATGTATAAGTGGTATTGGCCAGAGTTATTTCTTTACCTTCGGGCCTGTATTGTGCATCAAATCCAACCGTCTGCCAGGAAACTGAGTCTCACACCGTTGCAAGTCCAACACTCCTGTTTGTAAGCAAGTAAGTCTCTGAATAAAGAACAGGAGGTGTGAAAGTGTAGATACATAGGCCCAGACACAAGTTCTTTCCTCCACTCTCCTCCAAGAGTGGCTATGGTCTCCGCACGAGGGAAATTCACCTTCCGGACAGTCTCCGACAAGAGGCTCACCCGTCACCGGCAGTATGCTGCACCGGGTCTTCAGATGAGGAGCTCTCCCCGGTCCATTACGTCCACCTCGGATTAAGGCGTCCACCTCCGGAGCACCCTAGGATCCTTCCCTCGCGGAACTCAGTGTTGGGCACAGAGTTCCGGACCTCCGTCCAAGTACCTCATCTCAGGCTAAAGGTGCCTGAGATGGAACACGATCTCCGGTGGTCCTCTAGGCCGAGGCCGCCTAGAGGATGAAAAACACGAACTCCATCCGCAGGCTAAAGGTGCCAGGGACAACGAACCCCGTGACAAAACGGCCGGCCCCTTTTATACCCCTCTCCGGCATGCGTAGTGGGTTCCCCGCCCCACCACACGACTGCCGAAGTAGGACAAAAAAAAGGGATTTTTATAACAACTTACCTGTAAAATCCTTTTCTTGGAGTACATCACGGGACACAGAGCGACTTAGTCATTACTAATGGGTTATATAGATTACCTTCAGGTGCTGGCACTGGCAACTTCCAAACCGGAAGTACCCTCCCCTATATAAGCCCCTCCCATCCGGGAGCACCTCAGTTTTGTAGCAAAGCAATAAGTGTCCCTAAAAGAGGGGTGGGAGCTCTGTGTCCCGTGATGTACTCCAAGAAAAGGATTTTACAGGTAAGCTGTTATAAAAATCCCTTTTTCTTTTTCGTACATCACGGGACACAGAGCGACTTAGTCATTACTAATGGGACGTCCCAAAGCAATGCCAAATGAGGGGAGGGATACACTATACATAAGCTGGGCGCCATCAGGCATGAGGATCTTTTGCGGCCTGCAACACACTGCGCCCAAAGGCGACATCCTCCTGACTTCTAACGTCCACCTGGTAGAACCTAGTGAATGTGTGTACTGAAGACCATGTTGCGGCCTTACAGACTTGAGCCAGGGAGGCCTGGTGATGCACTGCCCATGAAGTTCCAACTGCTCTTGTGGAGTGCGCCCTAACTTTGAACGGAGGCGGTCTCCTTTTCAAGCCATAGGCTTGCATTATGACCTGTCGAATCCACTTGGCTAAAGTAGATTTTGATGCTGCCTGACCCTTTCTGGGCCCTTCCGGCAGAACAAACAAAGAATCCGTTCTACGAATCTGAGCAGTGGCTTTTAGATAAGCTTTAACTGCTCTTACTACATCCAAAGAATGCAATAACTTTTCCTCTACCGAACTAGGTTTGGGGAAAAAAGAAGGAAGAACCACATCTTGGTTCAAATGAAACCTCGATTGCACCTTAGGAAGAAAGGCTGGATGAGGACGTAATACTACTCTGTCCTTATGGACAACCAGATATGGCTCCTTACAGGACAAGGCGGCTAATTCCGATACTCTTTTAGCCAAACAAATGGCTACTAAGAAAATCAATTTCCGGGTGAGAAGAACCAAGGAAATGTGCTGCAATGGTTCAAATGGTTGTTTCTGTAGAACCGACAGAACCAGGTTTAAGTCCCATGGACATATGGGAATACTAACCGGAGGGCTAATACGCATCACTCCTTGTATGAAAGCTTTGACTAATGAATGCAAAGCCAAGGGCCTTTGAAAAAATATTGACAAGGCCGAAATCTGACCCTTGATAGTACTCAAGGCAAGCTTCATATCTACAGCCCACTGTAGGAAGTCCAGAATCCTACCTATTACGTACTTACGCGGATGCCATTTCCTGGCTTCACACCACGCGATGTACGCCTTCCAGATCCTATAATAGATATGCCTGGATACCGGCTTCCTGGCATTGATCATGGTAGATACCACAGGATTAGAGAGCCCTCTCTTTTTTAGAATGTGGGCTTCAATAGCCAGGCCGTCAAACCTAGGGCTGGTAAGGAAGGGTAGTATATCGGTCCTTGCGAAAGCAGGTCCGGACGATGTGGGAGGGTCCCAGGACTTCCCACTGACATTTTTACAATCTCCGCGTACCATACCCTTCGGGGCCACGCTGGAGCCACCAGAATCACTGGTTTCTTTTCTACCCCGATTCTGCGGATTAATCGCGGTGGGAATGCATATATCAGCTTGAACTGATCCCAAGGGAACACTCGGGCATCCGAACCGCAAGCTAGGGGATCCCTTGTGCGAGACACAAATCTGTCCACCTTTGCGTTGAATCTGGATGCTAGCAGATCTACATCCGGTGTTCCCCACCGCTGGCATATTGCCTGGAAAACCTCGGGGTGAAGAGACCATTCCCCCGGGCATAATTGCTGGCGACTTAGAAAGTCCGCTCTCCAATTTTCCACTCCTGGGATGAAAACCGCGGATATGGCTGGGACATATCTTTCTGCCCATTCCAGGATGCAATTCGCTTCCCTCTGGGCTGCACGACTCCTGGTGCCCCCTGATGATTGATATATGCCACTGCCGTGGCATTGTCTGATTGAATTCTGACAGGGGACCCTTGGAGTTTGGATGTCCATGCTACTAGGGCATACCGGGCTGCTCATATCTCTAAGAGATTGATGGGCAGGGCCTTCTCTGCTTCTGACCACTTGCCCTGGAGAGACCATTGCTCCAGTACTGCCCCCAGCCTATAAGGCTGGCATCTGTAGTGACCACCTTCCAAGAAACTGGACTGAAGGGTTTCCCTTTTTCCAGATTCTGGGGCACCAACCACCAATGGAGGCTCTTGCGAACGGAAGGGGACAGGGACATTGGTAAGTCTAAAGCCTGAACTTTTTTGTTCCAGGCTGACAGTATGGCCCTCTGCAAGTTCCTTGAATGGAATTGACCGTAGGGTACTGCTTCGAATGAAGCCACCATTTTTCCCAGCAGCCTCATGCACAGGCGTATGGATGGTTTTCTTTTTGTACCCACTAAGTGGGTCAAATCTCTTAAAGACGACACCTTCTCTGGAGGTAAGAAAATCTTTCTCTGATTTGAATCCAGCCTTAGCCCCAAGTATTCCAGACTTTTGACTGGTCTTAGAGCTGACTTGTCTCGGTTGATAATCCAACCGTGATATTCCAGATACTTGATTGTCTCGTGAATAGCTACTTCCAGTTTTTCCACTGAGTGGTCTATTAGTAGCAGGTCGTCTAAATATGCCATTATCGTTACACCCCTTGTTCTTAGATTGGCCAATAGTGGGGCCAGAATCTTTGTGAACACTCGTGGTGCTGTGGCCAGACCGAAAGGTAAGGCTCTGAACTGAAAATGGCGCCCTTCTACTGCAAAGCGTAGAAATTTCTGGTGGGCCGGAAAGATGGGAATATGCAGATAAGCATCTTTTATGTCGATCGAAGCTAACCATTCCTGCCCTTGTAGGGCGGTGGCCACTGATCGGATCGACTCCATCCGAAAAAGTCCTGATATGTAGGAACTTGTTTAGCCCTTTTAGATTTAATATGGGCCTCACGTCCCCATTTGGCTTGGGGACTGTGAAGAGGTTCGAGTAAAACCCGAACCCGCTTTCTTCCAAGGGAACCTTCATGATTACACCTTGGAGCAATAGTTGTTCTAGTGCCAGAAGGAGGGATCCTCTCTTCTGGGGATCGCTTGGCACGTTTGACCTCATAAAATGGGCAGGAGGAGTGTCTTTTAACTCCAGCTTGTATCCCAGACTTACTGCGGAGATCACCCATTTGTCTCTGATGGTGTCCCGCCAGGTCTCTGTGAACAACTGAAGTCTTCCCCCCACCCGATTGAGTGGGGGCAAGCCTTCATGACTTGGGGGGAGGTTTTGTACCTCTCTTGACCCAGGGTTTTTTGTTACCCTGTGATTGTCCCTGATTTCTGCCCCCTGGATTTGACCGCGGAGGCCGTCGGAACTGTTTCACAGCCGATGTGCCAGGGACTGGAGAAGTAGGCCTCTTAAAAGAAGGACTTCTACCCTTGTTCTTAACCGGCAAGAGTGTACTTTTACCGGCAGAAATTTTCTGGATATACTTGTCCAGATCTTCTCCAAATAAGCGTTCTCAATGAAATGGGAAGCTAATCAGCAATTTCTTTCAGGGAGCTTCAGCAGACCAGTTTTTGAGCCATAGAAGCCTACGCATATGTACTACAGACAGCGTACAGCGGGAGGCCTTTTGGATTGTATCCTTTATGGCGTCTACCGCAAAACACAAGGCTCTAGGTAGGTCAGCTAGGGCAAGAGCCTGCTGATCTGGTAAGTCTCTTAAGACTTGTTTCAACTGATCTTTCACTGCTTGGCAGACTCCAATCGCTGCTACTGCAGGTTGTGTCACCATGCTTGCTGTAGAGAAAGCAGATTTTAGTAAAGACTCCAATTTTTTATCTATTGGGTCTTTGAACATTGGAACATTATCTACTGGACATGTCAGTGATTTTTTCACACAAGAGATGGCTGCGTCCACTGTAGGGACCCTCCATTTTTTTATGAACTTATCCTCCATGGGATAGATCACTGGAAATCTCTTGGGGGGAGTAAATATTTTATCAGGATGCTCCCAATCCTGGTAAATAAGCCCTTCCAATAAAGGGTGGATTGGGAAGGAACAGACAGCCTGGGGAGCCTTCAGCGACCCCAGCGAGGAAACCGTAGTGGTTGATGGTTCCGCCAGAGGCATTTTAAATGCTGATCGGACCATGTTAGTCAGAGACTGAACCCATAATCTTTCAGCCTGAGATGCTGAGAAAGGTTCTTCCACTGTTGATTCCTCTATAACCGAATCAACCTCATCCTGATCCCCTTCAGGTAGGTTGATCTCTGTGTGGGACTGTTCCTCCACTAACAGGCACTCTGAAGGAGGAGACGGAGATCGGACGCGCTTTCCCTGTGACAGGGAAGCAGCGATCAATGCTGTTAATCTCTCTTCCAATCCTCCCAGAGTTGAGGATAAAACCTCCTCTGTTATATATACAGGAGCAGGTGGACTGGGGACAGCCGCAGCACCAGGTACTCCTGTGGGGTTCCTACGGCTACTGACCTCTGAATTTTCAGGGGAGATTGGTGCAGTACAAGCATGCCCAAAATCCTCAGAGCCCGATGGAGACCCCTTTGGCTTCCTGGAAGACTTATTTCCGGAGCGTCTGGACGACATATCCTTTAAGCACAAAGCTGAGGTATTCCCGTCGTCATACACCAATTTTGCTGGTAATAGTCTAACACAGTTGCTGCTATATACCAGCTGGTGTCCACTAAAGTGCCTTTCTATGGGGATGCCTGCATCAACCGCCTCTGTGTGCCACCGTTTTGTTGCTAGCTCTGTTTGCATCCAGCTGACACTTGTACTGTGTCTTTTATCCATGCTGGGACACCTGCACATGCGCAGAAGCGCCGCGGCGCGCATCGAGCGTCATCCACCCGCCCCGCCCCTTTCCTTACATAGGAGGCGCGTGCACGCGCCCGCGCGCACGCCCGTGCGCCTTCGGCGCCCTTTTTTGAAACCAAGCAGGGACTAGGAGCCAGGGCCCTTTTTGCCGGAGGGCCTGTGTGGTGGATGAGCGCAGCAACAGGGCAGAGGAAGTGGATTCCCACAGAGAAACTTACCAACTGCCTGGATCTTTTGACTTTAAAAAACCAAAGATCCACATGACAAGAAAAATGGACCACAGCGGCCTCTAGTGGTTTAACACAGGTACCGCGGTCTTCTTTTTTTTTTCTTGACTACTATTAAAATTTTACATTTTCCAGTAGTTACAGGCATATCACAGATATCAGCGGGAATACCGTTAGGTAACAGACAGAAAGACAAATTAGGCTTGGGGGTCCCCCAATAGAACCAAGTTCCTGGGGGCCCCCACTTACCTGATCCCCGCCGCAGGACTTTGTTTGGTCCACAGAAGCCCAAACTTCACCTATCACGGCAGGCATTGTAATTAAACCTTCAGGGACCGGGTTCCCAAGGATTCCACTCCCCTGGACCTGTATAGCACCCTGCACAGACAACATCTTGGTCGTGGGTATGACCAGAGCTCTGGATCCCAGGGTCCAGCCCTCCTAAGAGAGGCATTACAGGCAAAACCTTGCTCTTCTGCTGCAAGGCCCGGGTACCGACCGTTTAGCTATGAAGCTTTTTTGGTGGGATCCGGAACAGCTTACTATAGCCCGTAAAAGAACCTGTACGCAAGCCCAGTGAAAACACATGTTACTCTTTGGCCAACACCTTAGACACTGGCAAAAAACTGAGGTGCTCCCGGATGGGAGGGGCTTATATAGGGGAGGGTACTTCCGGTTTGGAAGTTGCCAGTGCCAGCACCTGAAGGTAATCTATATAACCCATTAGTAATGACTAAGTCGCTCTGTGTCCCGTGATGTACGAAAAAGAAAGGATTCGACCCAGCAATGATTCGTCCGTCGGCCCAAAGTGACAGCGCCACCCGGTGGACCGCCGGAGATACACCACTGGTGTCACCGCAAAAATTCAAAATGACTGGCGGGAAAGTAAACACCCGCTACATTAACTTTTACCCGGGCCTTGTTAACTTTCTCCACCGACCAAGCCCAACGCCAATCCGTTCTGCCCACCATATCCGACCAAATAACAACCATACCCGGGAATGCTGTGCGCAACCGTAAAAAGTCATATTTGATATCCCGGATGAGCTAGTGCATTGATCTGGCCTCCATGTCGTTACCTCCCGCATGCAGCACCAGGATATCCGGTGCCCTCTCCCGGCCGGCGAACCTCTGTACTTCAGGCATAACCCCACTCCATACCATCCCCGGCACCCCGATCCAACGGACCTGGGCTTCTCGTAGAGGAATCCCCATCTGCCTTCCACTGGGCCGAACATCGGCCCGTCTTGCCCCCCAGAACACGTACGAGTGACCCAGAATCCAAACTAGTCTGGGTACACAACCTAAAAAACATGAAAATAAAAACAAACCATTTATTGGCACTTCCACTCAGTCCACCACACAGTCCCCCACAACCCCTAACCAGTGCACCTTACTCCTGCATCAGATGTGGGCGAATATAAAGTCGAAATCTATCAGACTCCCACCTCCCAATCCGCCTCACTGTGTCCGCCGTCAGTCCTGCCCGAGCCGCTTCCGTGGCTGCCCCAATGCGGAAGGAGTGAGAGGCATAACCCTTTGAGTCATACCCCGCTGCCAACAAACATTTTTTGAACACCGCTATGAATTGAAACTTAGACAGTGCTGACCCATCCCGATGCATCAGAAAAGAACCCCCAAGTCCAGGAAGCATGGAACAAAAGGATTCCATCGTCGTACAGGACATATTGATGCCTCAGGAATGCGAAACAACAGAAGCCGCATATCCTTAACCACCTGATCCGTTTTGGACCTACTCACCCATATCCCCACCGAGTCTTACGAACAATCCACGTCCTGTGCCAACAAACCCCCCGGCGCCCGTCTGGAAGAACTAACGAGCTCTCCGACCCACAGGGCCCCAAAAAAGGCAAGCGCGAATGCTGCCCTGAACAACTGACACTCATATTCCGAACTGCACACGGAATGCAAATGCAGGAACAATTTCTGCAACATTACGAACGAAACCGGCCAGCGGCTGTCAGCCGCCTTCCTGCCTTTTCTGTACCCCTTCACTGCCTGTGTTACCCAAAATTCTTTGGTGTAGTCCCTGCAACCATACCATTTGAAAAGAAAGGCCAAACCTGCTAGTGTCCGGTCCACCGCGGACACAGAAACGCCTCGCTCCATTTTCAGTGTAAGAAAATAAAGCAAGGCTACTCCCACGTCACCCCCTACCGGGGAAACTCCCAGCCCTTGAACAAATGACCTCCACTCCTGCCAAACCTTAGCATAGGCTTTCCATGTGGCCCCACTCACCGACCGCTTAATCCACTGTGCCGCGCTGTCAAAGCAATGTCCCACATCCAGTCGGGACAGGTAACCCCACGTTGCTCCGCTGCTGGTGCCAACTCCCGTAACCTGTCCCACTGAAAACGAGACAAAGCGTCAGCCAGAGTGTTATCCACACCAGGAAGATGTACTGCATAAACAAATACATTCAAGTGCAAGCAGCGCAAGACCAAATATCTCAGCAAACGCACCACTGGCTGTGACCCAGCCGACATACGATTCACTACCTGAACCACTCCCATGTTGTCGCAGTTTAAGCGTACCTTGAGATTCCGGAAGGAATCCCCCCAGAGTTCAAGTGCCACCACAATTGGGAAAAGTTCCAGCAGTACCAGGTTCTTCAAATACCCCGCTTCCTCCCACTCTGTCGGCCACGGAGCCGTGCTCCATTTGCCCTGACAGAACGCCCCATACCCCATGGAGCCTGCCACATCCGTAAACAATTCCAAATCGAAATTACTAACGGGCCCGGCCATCCACAAGGCCCGCCCATTGAAAGATTCCAAGAATTCGTGCCACACTTCTTTGGAAGCTCCTCGCGAAGCTCTCTAGTTAGACTTACAAAATGAGTAGGAACCCACACCCCAGCTGTCGCAGCCGACAGCCTGCGACTAAAGACCCTGCCCATAGGCATTATCCGGCAGGTGAAACACAATTTTCCCAGTAGTGACTGCATCTGGCGCAGCTGAATCTTACGCCGGCCAATAAAACCCCGCACTTCTGCCTTCAAAGCTTCCAGATTATCCTCCGGCAGTCGGCATTCCATCTTCAAGGAATCCAGTACTATGCCCAAAAATACCAAGGATGACGTGGGGCCCTCCATCTTCTTGGGGGCCAAAGGGACCCCGAAACGATCAGCTTCGTATTGCAATGTCCCCAGCAGGACGGTGCAAACATTAGACTCCGGAGGACCCACACACAAGAAATCATCCAGATAATGGATGATCGAACTGATCCCTGACACGTCTCGGACCACCCATTCCAGGAACGAGCTGAAAGTCTCAAATAGCGCGCAAGAGATGGAGCAACCCATGGGCAGACAACGGTCCACGTAGTAAGCCCCCTCTCACGTGCAGCCCAAGAAGCGAAAACTGTCTGGATGTACCGGGAGCAACCGAAAAGCCAATTGAACATCAGCCTCTGCCAAAAACGCTCCCTGCCCACACCTGCGGACCCATGCCACCGCCGCGTCAAAGGAAATGTACGATACTGTGCAGTCCTCCGGCGCAAGAGCGTCATTAACCGACCCACCCTTAGGAAAGGAAAGGTGGTGAATCAATCGAAATTTGTGCGGTTCCTTCTTGGGGACAACCCCCAAGGGAGACACCACCAAATCAGGCAGCGGCGCTTCCGTGAACGGTCCAGCCATGCACCCCAACTGCACTTCCTTAGCCAGCTTCTCTGAAACTACCAAGGGTTGGAGCATGGCGGACCGGAGGTTCTTGGCTGCCGGGGGAACTGCACAAGGAATCCTAAAACCACTGGTGAAACCCTCCTCCAACAACCTAGCGGCACCCCTGTCGGGATACCTATTGATAAAGGGGAGCATCCTTTCCACCCGAATTGGCATCATTCCCTTTACCCGCAGAATCTCCGGGGCGACCCTTGCCGCGCTTGAAGCATTTGGAAAGGGCATGGCTACCCCCACATCCTGAACACACGTGCTTGAAGCGGCAGTTTGCTCCGTACTTGCACGTGCCCTCATTGAACTGCCAGCAGTAGCCCCATCTTTTCTCGGTCGGTTGTCCTGAGGCCCCGGCACCTCCGACCCCCCCCTGAAAAAACTGGTTGGAGGCCCGCGACGCTGTCATCAGACGCATCCACAAGTTGATGTCCTTGTGATCCCATCGCAGTCCCGGTCTCATGGCGATCCTTTGCCGGAACTGTTCGTCATACCTCAACCAAGCGACGCCCCCATACATCCTGTACGCTTCGCTAACGCCCTCCAAGTAAATGAACAGCCCAGAACAATGTTCTGGGGCCTTCTCCCCTATCACACAGGCCATGATCGCAAATGCTTGCAACCAATTAGTGAATGTGCGGGGAATAAGACGATAACGACGCTTTTCTTCGTCCTCCTTGTTTTCCTCCGGCTTCACCCTATCCAGGTTGAATTTCTCCAAGGGGAGCAACGTGAAGATCTCCACATACTCACCCTTCCAGATCTTCTCTCTGACTTCCGACTTCTCTGCCCCCAACGGTGCCTCAAAACAAATATACATCTCGTTCTTAGCGGCATCAGCCAGCCTGACCGCCTCCTTGTCCTTCTCCCCCGAGGCAACCTGCCCGCTAGCCGTGGCAGCCCCCCCTGCTAATGGGGCCTGCTCCGCCCCTGACACCTCCGCCACCTGTACGCCCGGGGCCAACGTTGCCGCTGAAGGCACCCCGCCCAACCCCACTGCCTGAGATGAACCCCCATTTTGCCTCCACGCCACCGCGGGCGACGCCGTGTCGCCACCGCCTGGCTCAAAACGTCTGACCAAATCCTTTAACCCAGACCCCAAATCCTGCGTCTCCCCCGCCGCCCTTCGTCTCGGCGGGGAAGATCGCGCCCCGGGTGACCCCCCCTGTACCTAAACCCCCCCAACACAACCTTGACCTAGTAAATCTTGTAACAGTGCACAAATAGCAGCAGAAGAGTTTGACTTACCGGGCTGCCTTGGACCGGGTCCACGAGCCGCAGTACTGGAATCCATCGCCGCCTGTTGTCCAGAGTCCTCGCCACTATCTGATCCGGACAGCTCACCTTCCGACATGTCGTCACCCGTTACTGCCGTCACACGCGCTGGCTGTACACTGTGCGGACGCGACCCGGATGGTAAGGGCTGTCGTGGCTGCGCTTCACGTCCCCTCGATCCTGGCACACCTGACCCACTCGCGACCTCCACCGATGGACTACGGGTCCGCCCCCTGGCACGGGTGTCATCCGCTTGACCTCCGTCATTCACCCCTGACGCCGAACTCCTCACCGAACGTCCCGCCGACACTGCCGGACCCCTGGCCGCCACCGACTCCCGGCCACTGGCCCGCAAACTGGGTCCTCCGCGCTGGGCCGGATGACTGCTCCGGACATCGCCCGCAGCCTCGGCCGCGACATCACCGCATCTCCGCTGCGCGGGAGGGGCAAGAGGGCCACTCATCTCCCCCACCGCCGAACTCCGTCCACGGCGCGGATTCCTCCCGGCCCCCCCGCCAACACCGGCTGTGCGCGGCAAGGGGATGCAGCCGGAGGGCCCCTGTCGGATCTCCGGACGGAACTCCCAGCACTCGGGATGCATCAGGACTATACCGCTCAGGCAGCCTGGACCGCCTAGCGCGTGCTGAAGCGACCCCCCTCCCCCGGCGGGCGCCGCCGCCCGCTCGTCCAAAACTGCAGCCACTTGTTCCTGCAGCCACTCTGCCCCTTGCGCAGCCACAGCGGCTCACAGTTGTTCCAAAAGCTCCAGAGCGGCAGCCATGACCAGGCAGTGAAGCTTTCACCTCGTGAGTAATGGAGGAATGACAAAAACGTCACTTCCTCCCTGCCTGAACTGTGCTGCCACTCCTCTCTCACCCCCAGGACCACTCCCCTTTTCTTAAAGGTGCCACAACCCTGTTAGGCTGCTGCATGTCCCACCTGTCATGCCGTACCTCCGCTCATTCTTTCTGTCTCTGCTCCAGGACTCTCTGGTCTCTTGCAAGATCAAATCTTTTTGACCTGTTAAACATAACAGGAGATCCTTTATCATGCACCCTGGGTACCTGTGCTGGCATTACAGAAGTTTCAGGCAGGAGAGCCACTTGTTTTGTAGTAGCTCCCATGAATGACAGTGTAGAAATACCACTGTCCACTCTCATCAAGTGGGACCAGATTCCAATCAACAGAGAGGAGATTACTACTCCTGACGCTGCCTCTCACTTGAGAGGCATAGCTGTCCACACACCAGCTGGTGACAGAAATGCTGATATCCTCCCACTTCTCAGCAGAGACATCCCATGGGTGGACAAGGCTCATCAACAAATTAATGAGCCACATGACGCACCATATGCCCAACACCTGTACCTAGGCTGGGGTCATCATAAGGAAAGTCTGTCTTGTGTAATGTCTGGAGGTCTTTCACATTTTTTTCCTTCAAAGATGCCCTGCCAAATGGTCGCATTACTTTTTTCAAGCAATGCCCACGTTACTACCATTGAATAAATAAAATATACAGGGACTTGGACTTTTTAGGCACAGTACAAAAAGTTTTTTTTGATTAAAAATATATAAATTTATTGCACATAAATCCTGATATAAACAATTTTGTTAAAAAGAGTCCACATATTATTTGGGAGTCGATACACCAATACCGTCATAGTATACAAAACCATATCTCTTGTAGGAGTGGTATAGGAATTATAGCATTATTCCATAACATTACATATTCCAACAGATAGATGAGGTATGGTACAGGCGGTAGAGGTTGTTGACTGATGTTAAGTTCGCTCTCGCTCGACAAGTTCCGCATGCAGTCACGCTTCTTCAGGAGCATAGCACGTGAATGTGGACATAAGAGTATTCCCACGATAGAAAAACAGCCAATGATGTATATAAGTATACATACAGGAGGGGAGGAGATGCTGGTACCAGGGGAACAAAGAGCCATCACTGCAGGATGGTTGGCTACTAGGAGTGCTGTTGAACGGGGGAATTGATCAGGCTCATCCACTGGTTCTGGCTGGTGTTATAGCTGACTGGCTTGCTTTACTGGGAACGTATGGGACACACCGATGTCCTTTAGATGTATTCATCTTAATTTTCGTATATGCTCTTTATGCATAGCTACCTGAGCTGTGGTGTCTATGGTGTATTAACCCATTGAGTCCATATCTATCTAACTGGGAATAATTCCCTCTTTGTTCCCCTGGTACCAGCATCTCCTCCCCTCCCCTCCTGTATGTATACTTATATACATCATTCATTGGCTGTTTTTCTATTGTGGGAATACTCTTATGTCTTAGGTGGTGGAATCGATTGCACTGGCAATTTGTCACTTACTTAGTTCAGGCAATCGATTCCTCCTCAGAACTCTGTCACACGGTGAGCCTAGGGATGCCTTTTCCTCATGTGCACTCCTGGCAATCGAAGGAGAGCTCCTCCCCCTTCACGCGATTGGTGTCAGCTGGTCAGCAGACTTTCTTTTTCAGTGATCGCCCTCGCCTTTCTACATTCTCTCTGGATAGGGGCGGGGCGGTCCACGTCCACTGTCTCAGCTCTGCCTTCTTCCCCCTAATCCTCAACACTATCAGCGGACGAAAACCCCCCTCCCATGGCGGAGCTAACTGGCGGGCCCCTCACACTGGCAGATGGACGGGCGGGGGGTCCGCGGGCCCCTCACACCGGTGGACGGATGGGCGGGGGGGTCCGTGGGCACCTCACACTGGCGGACAGACGGTGGGGGGGTCCGCGGGCACCTCACACTGGCGGACAGACGATGGGGGGATCCGCGGGCACCTCACACTGGCGGATGGATGAAGGGGGTCCGTGAGCCCCCCTAAAGTGGCGGAACTGCAGGGCCCAGTCGCAAGTGCAACTTTTGCGACCCTGATAATTCGGCCACTGTAGGCACCACAGTGTTTGAAGTAACTAAAGACAATGAGCTGGCAGCCACCATGGGTGTCAGGGAGGTCCTGAAATTAGTAAGGAGTTCTATCAGGACAATTTCAAGAGATGGGTGGTACTACTACCATTTTGTGCCTCAAGAAAGAAACCACCAAAATAATGTTCAGTAAACAGAAGCACAATTTCTTTATAACACACTCTGAATAGAAAATCTGAGATAAAGAAAAAACACTTTGTACACTTTATGCAGAAGGCTTTTGCGAGAGGGGTGTTGTTACCTCCCCTGCTTACGCATGTACCATCCTCACAAGCCAGATCAGATCAGGGTGGTTTTTGACTCAAGTGCTCCATATACTGTAAATACATGCTTTCGCTAAGAGGCTTCTCCTGTTGTAGCAATTTATTGCTCAGAGCTAGATTAATTCTGTGTGGCAAGACCTGGCACAAATGATAGGAAATCGTATACTCTACATTGTGACAGCAAAAAAAAAGTCGGGTTTACATCCACTTTAAGCAACATTGGGATCTCAAGACACATGAGTTTTGTCTGCTGTGAACAGTATCTAGGTTTCATAGCACCCGTTACCATTCAGGATAAGATACTACTAAGACTGCTTACTATTGAAAACACAGAATTACCCAGAGAGAAACAACAAAGATGGGAATCATGGAAAGAGTCCCTGAAATCACTAGAAAAACCTTAGATACTGTGCTCTTACATTTCTGTATTCCTAACTAATGCCACCTAAAGATAGTACCATACTTCCTATGAATTGCTTCTATTGAATAAATAGCTTGTGTATTGCTCAAAGTTATAGTTTAAAGAGACAAAATAAGTCTGGGTTTTGTCCTCACTAAGCTGACCCCAAAACCAGCACACACCATTTGAAGGCTTGAACTTTGTGCAGCAGTGTTAGCCATTGAAATTGCTGAGCTTATAAAACATGAAATAGCTCTTTTCACTTAAACGCGTGTTCAGAGGCAGTTGGACACTTTTTTCAACTGCTCCTGAACACATTTAATGTTATCCTATGTGTCCATGCACACAGTCTTGTTTATTGCCGTTTTTAGGCAGTTGCGTTTAACCTCGTTTTTCCAGAAGCAAAAAAATGGGTTCAGACGCAAACATTTTCCAGGTTTCAGACGCTAAACATGGCTAAATGCCGCTAAACGCGGGTGCCGGCATTTTGCCGCATTTTCGTTTATAATCGTTTTTAAAGGTGACCTATTTTTTTACATTAGAAATCTCAAAAATGATGGCAAATGATGAAAAACCATAAAAAAAATGTAATTGCTTGCATTGCACTGTAGACAATCCACAACTTGTGGCAGGTGACGTGGCAAGTGGACAATCCACAACTTGGGACAGGTAACGTGGCAAGTGGACAATCCACAACTTGTGGCAGGTGACGTGGCAAGTGGACAATCCACAACTTTTGACCAGTGACGTGGCCAGGTGACGTGGCAAGTGGACAATCCACAACTTGTGGCAGGTAACGTGGCAGGTGATGTGGCAGGTGACGTGGCAAGTGGACAATCCACACCTTGTGGCAGGTGATGTGGCCAGGTGACATGGCAGGTGGACAATCCACAAATTGTGGCAGGTGACGTGGCCAGGTGATGTGGCAGGTGACGTGGCAAGTGGACAATCCACAACTTGTGGCAGGTGATGTGGCCAGGTGATGTGGCCAGGTGACGTGGCAGGTGGACAATCCACAACTTGTGGCAGGTGACGTGGCCAGGTGACGTGACCAGGTGACGTGGCAGGTGGACAATCCACAACTTGTGCCAGGTGACGTGGCAGGTGATGTGGCAAGTGGACAATCCACAAATTGTGGCAGGTGACGTGGCAGGTGGACAATCCACAAATTGTGGCAGGTGACGTGGCAGGTGATGTGGCAAGTGGACAATCCACAACTTGTGGCAGGTGACGTGGCCAGGTGACGTGGCAAGTGGACAATGCACAACTTGTGGCATGTGACGTGGCCAGGTGACATGGCCAGGTGACGTGGCAAGTGAACATTTCACAACTTGTGGCAGGTGACGTGGCAGGTGACGTGGCCAGGTGACGTGGCAAGTGGACAATCCACAACTTGAGGCCAGGTGACGTGGCAAGTGGACAATTCACAATTTGTGGCAGGTGACGTGGCCAGGTGACGGATGATGTGGCAAGTGATACGTTAAATACAAGTACACTGCTGCTCTCTCAGCTGCTGCTACTCACTCTGGTCTCACAAAATGGCTGAAATGGTTAAATAATACTGTTTTTTGAGCTTAGGAAGGGTCTTATGATGTTTCTTAACTAAACGCTAATAGACGCGAACGCGGTAAAACGCCGCTAAACGCGGCAAAACGTGCGTATCTAAACGCCTTTAAAAACGTGTGTTCAGCAGAGTTTGCACCGGCGTCTCGTGTGCATGGGGCCTTACACAGACAGAAAGATAGTGTAAGGAAGTTCGTACACAACCAAACAAAACAGTTTTAAGTCATTTATGTCAGTAACAGAGTAGAATGTATCAGGAGGTTCTCCAATCTCGATCAATGGCACTATGTGAGTATGGACTTCAGCCCAGCTGATCGTGGCACCCGTGCAGTATCAGCCACTGTATTTCCGAACATTTTGTGGTTGTCCCCACCTGATTTCTTGAATTATGACCCCTTCATAATTCACACAGAGTCTACATTTATATTAGTTAAAGTGATTGTAAAGACAGAAGTTTTTTTTTAATCAATGCACTCTATGCATTAGGATAAAAAACCTTCTGTGTGCAGCAGCCCCCCTCAGCCCCCCCCAATACTTACCTGAGCCCATCTCTATCCAGTGATGTTGCAGGAGAGACTCGGCTGCCCTGGACTCTACTCCTCATTGGCTGAGACAGCAGCGGAGCGCCATTGGCTCCCGCTTCTGTCAAAGTCAGTGAGCCAATGAGGAGAGAGAGGGGATGGGGCCTAGCCAGGGCTCTGTGTCTGAAAGGACACGCAGAGCTGCAGCTCGGCTCGGTGCCCCCATAGCAAGCTGATTGCTGTGGGGGCACTTGTCAGGGGGGAGGTGCCAGGAGAGCCGAAGAGGGACCTGAGGGACTTGAGAAGAGAAGGATCAGGGCTGCTCTGTGTAAATCCACTGCACAGAGCAGGCAAGTTTGACATGTTTGTTATTTTTAGGCAATGAGAATGATAGCATATTAAATAGACTCAACCTTCCTAAGGATAGCCCACTCTACAAATTGAACCCAATGACTGATCGCAACAAGTTTGAGGTCACATAGGGAAATCCAATCTGTTTAACCACTTCCCTACCGTGCACGAAAACCCCCTTCCTGCCCAAGCCATTTTTCAGCTTTCAGCACTGTCACACTTTGAATGACAATTGCGCGGTCATCCGACGTGGCTCCCAAACGAAATTTGCGTCCTTTTTTTTCCCCACAAATAGAGCTTTCTTTTGGTAGTATTTGATCACCTCTGCGGTTTTTATTTTTTGCGCTATAAACAAAAGAAAAGCATCTAGTTTTTTAAAAAAAACACAATATTTTTTACTTTTTGCTAGAATAAACATCCATTTTGTTTTTTCAATTAAAATTTTCCTCACTTTAGGCCGATACGTATTCTTCTACATATTTTTGGTAAAAAAAAAAATCGCAATAAGCGTGTATTGATTGGTTTGCGCAAAAGTTATAGCGTCTACAAAATAGGGGATAGATTTATAGCATTTTTTTTTTATTAGTAATGGCGGCTATCTGCGATTTTTATTGTGACTGCGATATTGCGGCGGACAGATCGGACTCTTTTGACACATTTTTGGGACCATTCACATTTATACAGCGATCCCTGCTATAAAAATGCATTGATTACTGTATAAATGTGACTGGCAGGGAAGGGGTTAACACTAGGGGGCGAGAAAGGGCTTAAATGTGTTTCCTCAATGTGTTCTAACTGTGGGGGAAGGGGACTGACTGGGGGAGGTGACCGGTGGTTGTCCCTATGTACAAAGGACACACCATCGGTCCCCTCTCCCTTACAGGACGTGGATCTGTGTGTTTACACACACAGATCCACTTTCCTGCTCTGGTGCTGGGCAATCGCGGCCGCCGGGCACGCGCATCGGGTCCCCAGCAACGCGGCGGGCGCGCGCACGCCCCCTAGCTCGTTTTAAAGGCAGGACATCATATAACGTCCTGTCAGAACGAGAGTGTCTTCCGCCCGCCGTCAATTGACGGTGGGCGGTGGACAAGTGGTTAATGAACAACAGATTCTCTTTATTTTTCCAGGTCATCATCACATCACGGCGCTGCTGAGTAGACATTACCATGAGTAATAGCGTAGCGCTCCTGTGGCCTCCCTGTCACACTTGGTTTTACACCTGGACAGGAGGGGCAGTGAGGGCGGCATATACAGGAATCGATCCCCTCAATTTTCCTCCTGCAGCCGCTGAAAGCCTGCTCCTCCTCTTCTCCCTTCTGCCGGCATTCAGCGGCTGCAGGAGGAACATTGAGGGAACCGGTTCCTGTATATGCCGCCCCCTGCTAAAACTCCCATTCAGGTTACTCTTATTTCCGCACTGCCTGGGCCCCCTGTGTGCTCCACTGCCCTCCCCCCTTCCTTCCCTGAAGTGCTTCCGGCTTTCCCCTCTCTTCTCCCGGGGATCTTCAAAATGTAAATATGTAAATTATATGTTGGTCAATATTGATTCGGGAATTTGCCTTCAGCTCCCATTGTGCTCTTGCTGGGCGTCCCGTTCGTCTCTGTGCCTTTAAGGAGGGATGGGCTCCCTTCCAGGCAAACCTACCCTTAATTTATCCACTGCTATATGAGCTGCAACTTTGGAGACACTGAAAATTAGAGGGTTAGGATCACAGTACACAGAGGAGCCTTGACGTAGGCACTGTTGCTTATGCATATACTGTATTTGCAAATGTGTGCAAATAAAACCCTCTGTTTTTAACGTGAATTGTTAGACAGGGTCGATTCCATTTTTTGCAGGTTAACCACTTCAGACCCGGAAGGATTTGCCCCCTTAGTGACCAGGCCATTTCTTTTGCGATACGGCACTGCGTCGCTTTAACTGACAATTACGTGGTCGTGCAACATTGTACCCAAACAAAATGAATGCCTTTTTTACCCAGAAATAGAGCTTTCTTTTGGTGGTATTTGATCCACTCTGCGGTTTTTATTTTTTGTGCTATAAACAAAAAAAGACCAACAATTTTGCATTTTGAATATTGAACATACATACAGTATATTCAATATAGAATATATTGAATATTCTGCTATAATACATATCCCCAAAAAAATATATAACAAAAAAAAAAATTTATTCATCAGTTTAGGCCGATTATATATTCTTCTACATACTTTTGTTTAAAAAAAAATCGCAATAGGCGTATATTGATTGGTTTGCGCAAAAGTTATTGCATTTACAAACTACGGGAAAGATTTAGGGACTTTTATTTTTTTATTGTTTTTACTGGTAACGCGATTTTTAGCAGAACTGCAATATTGCGCTGGAAAAATCTGACCCCAAATGACACTTTTTGGGGACCAGTGACATTATTACATTGATCAGTGCTATAAAAATGCAATGATCAATGTAAAAATGACACTGGCAGGGAAGGGGTTAACACTAGGGGGCGGTCAAGGAGTTAAGTGTGTTCCCTGGGTGCGCTCTAACTGTAGGGGGGATGGGCTCACTGGGACATGACAGAGATCACTGTTCCCGATCACTGGGAAGTTGGAACAGAAGATCTCTGACATGTCATTAGGCAGAACGGGCCTTGTTTACATAGACAGTTCCCCGTTCTGCCGCTTTTCACAGCGATCACGGGTCACCGGCGGACATCGGTACAGGTACGTCGGTTCGCACAGGAGAGCCGACCTGTCGCAGTAAATGCACGTGAGCAGGTCGGCAAGCGGTTAAATGGTAAGTGTGCTTTGTTTGTAATGTGCATTGCCCGTCTATGTGTACCTTACTGTAAAGCGGGGGTATGCAATTAGCGGACCTCCAGCTGTTGCTAAACTACAAGTCCCATCATGCCTCTGCCTCTGGGTGTCATGCTTGTGGCTGTCAGAGTCTTGCTATGCCTCATGGGACTTGTAGTTCTGCAACAGCTGGAGGTCCGCTAATTGCATATCCCTGCTGTAAAGGGTAGTTACAGATTGGGGTGGTAGCCACTTTTTTGTACGATAACTCCCAGACACCTAAGGCCACTAAGCAACTTGATGAGCAACTTGAGCATATGCATTTGGATGGTGATCCCCACCATCCTATTAGGTGTACTGGAGGACAGTTACCATTCAAGCATTCTGTTTATGTAGTGTGAAGATAACCCTCATATTTGTATTATATTCCTTATGTAAAGTTTTACTATGTAAAGTATTATGTAACGTGTTCTGTCGCAGTTGCTACAACCAAATTACTAGTACTATTGTTTGCAGATTGCCACCTACCTTGTTATTCTTTTTACCTGCAACTCAAATACAAGGCAGGGCAGTCTTTAACACAGGAAAAATGGGGCATCTGTCCAGGGCCCATTCATTGTTGGAGGGCCCCAAACACTAATAAGTCAAGTGCATTTGTTTTTTTTCTCCTTTCTATCCAGCAGGGGTTAAGTAAAGTCATGCATAGCTCCCAACTGTCCCTGATTTCGAGCAATGTCCCTATGTCCCTCATTCCTCCTTATTTGTCCCTCATATTAGTCTGATCTATATAGTTGTATAGAAAATACACTTTATATCTTTCAAAAAGTGTTTCCCAGTGCATTTGTCAATTTTAAAAGCCAGTATAAAGGAATAGTAGTGGTAAAAAAAAGCACTTGTGGATTTAATTAAATTTTTTTTTACTATTTCCCCTTTAAGGGGCATGGCAGGGGGCATGTCCTATGCCTACATACGTTTACTAGTAGGTATCCCTCATTCCCATTTCAAAATGTTGGGAGGTAGGAGTCATGTGACTCTTCTACTGGCCCGCCCCTTCCCCTTATCTCAGTCTGAGTGGACACATTCTCTTCCCCAGGGACGTGCTGCATTTCGCCCCTCCCATCATTCCTCTGTGGGCTGCCGGACTACATCGCGCTGCACAGTGAGTATATTGTCTTCCTCCGAGACACTGTGTGCTGTCCTGAGCCGGGCTCCCCCTCCCACCACCTCTGATAACTTTTTAGGGAGTCTCAGCTGCTGTAGAACTTCTTGGAGGGGGGGGGGGGGTGATGAGGGCTGCTGAATGTTGTAAGTTGTAGGGCAGGACAGTGATTGGATGCTGCCGCAAAACTTCTTGGAGGGGGGGGGCTGCTGGCTGGGTGTTGTAGTGCAGGACAGTGATTGGCTGCTGCAGAACTTTTTGGAAGGGGGGAGGGCAGGGATGCTGGGTGTTGTAGTGCAGGGCAGTGATTGACAGCTGCGGGCTCAACAATAACCCTCTCCCTGCTTCTCCATCCTCAATAATATCCCCTCCCTGCTTCTCCACCCTCAGTAATAACCCCCCTCTCCGCTTCTCCACCCTCAGCAATAACCCCCCTCCCCGCTTCTCCACCCTGAACAATAACCCCCCTCCCCTCTTCTCCACCCTCAACAATAACCCCCCTCCCTGCTTCTCCACCTTCAACAATAACCCCCCTCTCCACTTCTCCACCCTCAACAATGAGCCCCCTCCCTGCTTCTCCAACCTCAATAATAACCCCCCCTCTCCACTTCTCCACCCATAATAATAACCCCCCTCCCCACTTTCTCCTTCCTAAACAATAACCCCCTCCCTGCTTCTCCACCCTCAGCAATAACCCCCGTCCCCGCTTCTCCACCCTCAACAATAACCCCCCCCCTCCGCTTCTCCATCCTCAACAATAACACCTCTCTCCATTTCTCCACCCTCAGCAATAACCCCCCCCCCCTCCCCGCTTCCCCACTCTCAGCAATAACCCCCCCTCCCCGCTTCCCCACCCTCAGCAATAACCCCCCTCCCCGCTTCTCCACCCTAAACAATAACCCCCCTCCCCGCTTCTCCACCCTCAATAATAACCCCCTTCCTGCTTCTCCACCCTCAAAAATAACTCCTTCCTGCCTCTCCACCACCACCAATAACCCAAATCCCTGCCTCTCCCCCTCCAAAAATAACCCCAATCCCTGCCTCTCCACCACCCCCAATAACCCCCCTCCACCCTCAGCAATACCCCTCCTTTCTTCAGAAATAGCAGCGTGCTGATCAGGGCCGATCCTAGGGTCACAGGCGCCTGGGTGCAGAAATATTTCTGGCGCCCCCACATGGGCGTTGTCATTTTGCTAACTCCTCCCCTTTACAAATGTTTCTATGGCAATGACTCAACCACAGAGATGCTCCCCCACAAAGTCTTCATTAACCTGGGATCCTTACATGGTCTCTTAACAATAAACAAAATACAGGAAGAGAAGCAGAGTACTTTATTGGGACCTGGAGGGGGGCCTCTCTGATGGACACAGAGAGGGCTTCTGTTAGAGAGTCTGTTAGAAAGAGCCCCCAGACATACTACAGACATGATACAGGAGATGGTCAGAGACTGCAGACATGATCCAGGAGACGGTCAGAGACTGCAGACTTGGTACAGGAGACGGTCAGAGACTGCAGACTTGGTACAGGAGACGGTCAGAGACTGCAGACATGGTACAGGAGATGGTCAGAGACTGCAGACATAGTACAGGAGATGGTCCATTAGACCCCTTTCACACTGGAGGCATTTTTCAGGCGCCTTAGCATTAATAATAGCGCCTGAAAAAAGCCTCATCTGCAATCCCAGTGTGAGAGCCCGAGTGCTTTCACACTGGGGCGGTGCGCTGGCAGGACGTCAAAAAAAATTCCTGCAAGTAGCTTCTTTGAGGCGCTTTAGGAGCGGTGTATACTCCTAAAGTGCCCCTGCCCATTGAAATCAATGGGCAGTGCCTGTAAAGCACTTTGGCACTGGCGCCTTTGAACCCTTTATTTGGCCACTAATGGGGGTTAAATGTACCTCTAAAATGACAGTAAAGCGCCGCTAAAACTAGCGGCGCTTTACCGCCGACGCCCCCACACTGTCAGTGTGAAAGGGCTCTTGGTACATCTAATTATACATCACATCTGTAGATGGACTACTGAGGTGCAGGAATGGGCAGGGGCTGTGTATCCTATGCAATCTATCATGCCATAAAACATCTAGAGCAGGGGCAGCCCAGAGCATGTGTAAAGGTATGCTGGGGATGCCATCACCCAGCACACAGCACACTGAACACTGTGACTCACTCGGTTTTCTCTCTGTGCAGCCCGAGATAGAGATGGGAGAGGGGAGGCATTCCAACTGGAGTTGGTGGAGACAGTGTGGGATCCAAGACTCCCAGTGTGAGGAATTCATTCCTGCACATTAGCACTCAGCAGCCACTGAAAACTAGAACCCTCGTGTCAGGAAGAGGAGCGGCCCCTCCCCCGAGCACTGCCAGGCTGGACGGCTGCCCTATGCTCACACATCAGTTCTGGACGGACACACACCTATGCTCAGAACACTAGTTCTGGACTGACACAAACAAGGAGAGAAGGAGGGAGGGGAGAACTCTGGCACTTCGGCGCCCCCACCTCTGTAGGCGCCTGGGTGCAAAGCACCCTGTGCACCCTGCCTAGGATCGGCCCTGGTGCTGATTGTTTAATGAGTGGCAATGTAGTATGGAGGGGGGGCTGTGTAATGATGGGGGTATTATGGGAAAGGCATCCTGTGTAATAATGGGGGGTAGTATGGGGAAGGGGGCCTGTGTAGTGATGGGCATGGTATGGGGGAAGGTGTCCTGTGTAATGATGTGCAAGGGGGGTCCTGTAATTATGGGGGTAGTATAGGAATTGGGGGTCCTATGTAGTGATTTGAGTAGTATGGGGGAGGGAGTCCTGTGTAATGATGGGGGAGGGCGAAATTGCATAAGGGGCCCCCAAGAAAATGTTTGCCCAGGGTCCAATCAATATTAAAGACGGCCCTGATACAAGGTTTTTGTCAGGAAAGGGTTCACCCGCTGGTGGCGCTGTTGGTCCTATGGATTGCAGTACTAGTGTCCACCAGCAGGTGTCTTCTTGCAGCCAGTATCTATAGAGGGGGATCTCACCTGCTGGTGGTGCTGTCTGATCCATGGGCCGTAGTACCGGCGTCCACCAGCAGATGTATTCCGGCAGTGTGGGGCAGGCAGCACTTCCTCCGCTCAGCTGTCACATGAGGACAATCACTGCAGTCCTATAAATACCCGGCGAGCTCTTACATGCTCGCCTTGGTATCTCTCTCTCCTGACCCTGAGCCTGCATCTGACCCTGAGCCTGCATCTGACCCGACCTGATCCTATCCTGAGCCCATCCTGAACTTGCTTCTTCTGTTACCTGTTGACCTTGGATTCCTACCCCGCAGCCTGTCCATCCATCCTCTCCCTGCCCTGTTGTGTTCCTGTCCCCACCCATCTGCTGATATCCCCTGTTGTATGATCTCGGCCTGGCTTTGTTTGCGATTACGGTATCTCCCCTTGATTTGTATATACTATTCGTTTTTGGTTGTGCACTGGTTGTTTTAATTTGTTTGTCACCTTGTAAATAAAAACATTTATTTCACTTACATGCGTTTTTGGTCTCCTCTATGTAGTCACACAGTCTGGTCTACTACATTCCCTGACAGTTTTATGGAAAAAATGGACTATGCTTCAAAAATAATCTATATATATATATATCCACTACCTAATAGCCCTGTAATCTGTTTTTATTAAATTATTCCTTTCAGCCTCCTTGTAATGTCCACCACGAGCTCCTGAATCTCTCCATTTCTGGTGAGGTGGCAAGATGGCTGTTTAGGGACAAAATGGCTTTATTATAAGAATTTTAATCTGTGCTTATTTCTTTCCTTTTTATGTACACTTGGCATATTTAAAAAAACAAAAAACTGATGACTTAACGAAAATTATGATTTATGTTTGGAGAACCTGTGGCAAAGTAGTCCCTAGAAATCGCATCTGGATGCAATTTCTGAATGGCACTTCAAGCCACAAGAAATCAACATCCTTTTTATGACGACTTCTTGATGAACCATGATCACAAGTAGGGATGATCTGTACACCCCCCAGGTTCGGTTCGCATCCAGAACATGCGAACGGACCGAAAGTTTGCGCAAACTTTCGAACACTGTTAAAGTCTATGGGACTCGAACGTGAAAAATCAAAAATTTTAAAGGCTTATATGCAAGTTATTGTCCTAAAAAGGGTTTGGGGACCCGGGTCCTGCCCCAGGGGACATGTATCAATGCAAAAAAAGTTTTAAAAACTGATGTTTTTTCGGGAGCAGTGATTTTAATGATGCTTAAAGTGAAAAAATAAAAGTGAAATATTCCTTTAAATATCGTTCCTGGGGGGTGTCTATAGTATACCTGCAAAGTGGCGCGTGTTTTCCGTGTTTAGAACTGTCCCTGCACAAAATGACATTTCTAAAGGAAAAAAAGCCATTTAAAACTGCTTGCGGCTTTAATATAATGTCTGGTCCCGGCAATATGGATGAAAATCATTGAGAAAAATTGTATGGGTACCCCCCCCCCCCCGCCCCCACCAGCCCATTACCAGCCCCATTTTTTAAGTGTAGCTCTAGCCAAAAAAATCTATTTTTAAGCTTTTATGAAAACATAGGGAAGGGTTATCACCCCTGTAACATTTGTTTTGCTGTCTGTGCCCCTGTTCAGAAGATTTCACCTCACTTTCTGTCCCAATGACAATTGGATTTTGAAAATTTGGGGTTATTAGGGAAACAAGGATTGGTGATAAAGCATCAGTGGAGACACCTTTTTCCCATATTAACTCTTAAGCCTCGTACACACGACCGATTTTCTCGTCCTCACTTTCCATCCCAATGACAAATGTTTTGGAAAAGTGGGGTTTTTATTGAAACAAGGATTGGTGATAAAGCATCAGTAGAGAGGAGACACCTTTTTCCCATATTAACTCTTACAGTAGAGAATTTATTTTCCTAGGGGTAGATTTCCTCTCACTTTCTGTTGTCTCCCTCCGTTTGTAAGTAGGAGTCGTTTGTAAGTCAGATGTTTATATTGCGCAGGCCCCTACTTTTACTCTGCAGAAATTTGGGCCTTAGGTGTTGGTGTTGCCACAACACTGTAAGCCCTCACAGTTACTCTTGATGGGCGCAGGAAAGGGCCCTGCTGTGAAATATTAGATCAAGAATTGTAATTACATGCCCCTGTTGAACAGGGTCAGAAAAATTGGGCTTTTGGTGGTGGATAGGGATGAGCTTCGTGTTCGAGTCGAATCCATGTTCGACTCGAACATCGGCTGTAAGATCGTTCGACGAAGATCGAACATTATGGGCTGTTTACTCCAAATTCGAGTGGTGTGTCACGGCCCATAATTCACTGCGGCATCACAGTGCATTTCTGGCTGATGATTGGCCAAGCATGCACTATGACCCGCATGCTTGGCCAATCACAGCGCAGAAAAAACAGAGCCATAATTGGCCAAAGCCAGGGTGGATTTGGCAAATTATGGCTCAGGGGGTTTAGTACACGCCCCACACTATATAAGGCCGCCGGCTCAGCGGCCTTGTGTAGTGTTTTGGAGTTGTGAAACGAGAGTTTACAGAGACAGACAGTGTCATTTATATTGAGTTAGATAGAGCAGGCAGGCGAGTCAGTTAGCTGTAGTTACAGTGTGTAGAGGATATATATGCATCCTAGGTGTTGTATATATATTTATACACTGTATTGAGTTTAGCTATATCCGTTCCTGTTAGTCTCTATACTGTGACAGGCAGGCAGGTGATTGTGCTAGCTGCAGACAGTCAGTGTTTCACTTAAGTGTACTACTGTGTGCTTTGCATAGCATTCACCTAAAGCTCACCTGAATAAAGTTAGTGACTATTATAGTGGTGTTCTCATAATAAAACCACAAGCAGAGAGCTGCAAGTATTTTCAGTGCACTGTGTCCTCTGCACAGTTTTCACCTAAAACTAACTGAAAACAATTGCTGCTTTTCCCATACTAACACCACAGCAGGCCATTAGTATGTCTGGAAGGCAAACAATGAGAGGCAGACAGTCACAAGGCAATAAAAGAGGGCAAGCAGGCTCTGTGTCTAGAGGCAACAGTGCTGCTGGTCGTGGACACGGTGCATCCTCATCAGCACGTGGCCGTGGGAAACGCTTGTCCTTCTTTTCGGCAGCTGGCCATGTAGAGCCGCAACATGCCCAAGACTTGGTAGAGTGGATGACCAAGCCCTCATCCTCCTCCTCATCCTCTCTCACCCATGCTCAGGGCACTTTGGCAAAGCAGCTGCCAAAGCGGCCTCTTCCCTCGGCTCAATGGCATCAGTCACTCCTTCCCTAGCCCCACCATGTCCTCCTGAGGAGTCCCCCGAACTGTTTGACCACAGGGTTGGGTACATGCTCCAGGAGGATGCCCAGCTTTTTGAAGGCTCCGATGATGGAACCCAGCTGAAGGAAGGCAGTAACGTGAGCTCAGAGAGAGGGGGCAGTAACGTGAGCCCAGAGAGAGGGGGTGCCCAACAAGGTCAGCTATCTGGCAGTCATGTTCCCCCAGCTGCAGCATATTGCCAGATTGGCTCCAGTGATGAGGAGGGAGGGAATGATGAGGTCACTGACTCCACGTGGGTGCCTAATATGAGAGAGGAGGAGGAGGCGGAGGAGGAGGCACATCTCCAATGAGGGAGGATGCCCTCCAGGGGCCAGCTTAAGGGCAGCACACCGACTGCATCACACCGCAGAGCTCCGCGTGTGCAGGGCACTGCTGTCTCTGCGCGTTATTCCAAAAGTTCTTTGGTGTGGGCCTTTTTTCAGACGTGTGCAGCAGATCGCACCATTGCCATTTGCAACATATGTCTAAAGCGTATCTCGCGTGGCCAAAACATCAGCCGCTTGGGCACCACGTGCTTGACCAGACATATGTCAACCTGCCATGCAGTCCGTTGGCAAGCACACTTAAAAGACCCACACCAAAGAACAAGGCGGACCTCTCCTTGCGCCTCATCAGCTGGGATCTCCAACCCCACTACAGCTTCAGTCCTCTCTGAAACCTGCACTGAGAGGAATGGAGGTGTAGAATTAGGTGTGTCACAGCCAAGTACTTGTGGGCAATCTGCTATCGGTACACCAACGTCCGATTGTACCAGGCAAATTTCCCTGCCCCAGCTGCTGCACCACCAAAAGAAGTTTGCTCCCAGCCACCCACATGCCCAGCGGTTGAATGCTAGCTTGGCTAAATTGCTAGCACTTCAACTGCTGCATTTTCATTTGGTAGACTCTGCCCCCTTCCGTGAGTTTGTGGAATGTGCCGTTCCTCAGTGGCAGGTTCCCAAACGACACTTTTTCTCACGGAAGGCGATTCCGGCTCTCTACCGGCATGTGGAAGGCAATGTCTTGGCCTCGCTGGACAGAGCGGTCAGCGGTAAGGTGCATATTACCACTGACTCATGGTCCAGCAGGCATGGACAGGGTTGTTACCCATCTTTCCCGGCGCATTGGGTGACTCTGCTGGCAGCTGGGAAGGAAGCAGGACAAGGTGCAGTAGTGTTGGAGGTTGTTCCGCCACCACGCCTCCAAAATGTTACTACTGATGATCCTGACACACCTCTCTCCTCCACCCCCTCCTCTTCTTCTTCCTCCATGGCCTCTTCATGTGCTGATTTGTCCTCAGAACCAGCAGTGCTCCGTAGGCGTACAAGGGGCTACGCCAGTACGCAGGCAAAAAGATGCCATGCGGTGCTTGAGCTGGTGTGCTTGAGGGACAGGAGCCACACTGGGGCAGAGATTCTGTCAGCTCTGCAGGGGCAGGCTCAGAGGTGGTTGACGCCATGCCAGCTTAAGCCAGGAAAGGTGGTTTCCGACAATGGCACCAACCTCCTCTCCGCCCTCCGACAGGGACAACTGACCCATGTGCCCTGTTTGGCTCATGTCCTTAACTTGGTGGTGAAGCGGGTCTTGGGCAGGTACCCGGGCTTACAGGAGGTCCTGAAGCAGGCCAGGAAACTCTGTGGGCATTTCCGCCGGTCATATAATGCCAGTGCTCGGCTGGCTGACCTGCAAAAGGACTACAACCTGCCCAAGAACCGCCTAATCTGCGACATGCCCACCAGGTGGAACTCTATGTTGGCCATGCTGCAGCGGCTGCACACGCAGCAGAGGGCCATCAATGAGTATTTAAATGTACGCTTTCCAAGGCTAGCTACCTTTTATGCACTGCCGAAGATACACAAAAATCCAACATCACCACCTGGCAGACCCATAGTGTCTGGCATTGGTTCTCTTACTGAGAATGCCAGTCGGCTTATTGACTCGATCCTAATGCCACACGTCATGGCACTGCCGTCATACACCAAAGACACCCTTGATCTGTTGAAACATATTGAGGGAATGTCCGTGCCTCCCGATGCCCTGCTTGTGACGTTGGATGTGGAGGCTCTCTACTCCAGCATACCTCACGATCAGGGCATCGGGATAGTGCGGACTTTCCTTAGAGAGCAGGATCATCACCGATGGGAATATTGCGAGTTTATTCTTAAATTGCTCCAGTTTGTTCTGACCCACAATGTCTTTACTTTTCAAGAGTCCCACTTCCTCCAGGTGCAGGGGGTGGCCATGGGCACGTGTTGTGCCCCGGCCTATGCCAACCTGTACCTGGGGGGGTGGGAACGATATGTGTTTTCTGATGATTCTTTGGCGGAATCTGTTAACCATGTAGCCTGTTGGCTACGCTACATTGATGATATATTCATCATATGGACTGGGACTCTGAACTCACTGGAGCGATTTATCGATATGCTTAATGTGAACACATTTAATTTGAAATTCACAATGTCCAGCAGCAAGGACAAAGTTACGTTCCTAGACTTAACCATAACTAAGGACCCTGACGGACAACTGGCTTCAACTCTATTTCGCAAAGAAACAGCAGGTAACACCTTACTGCATGCAGATAGTGCCCACCCTAATACTCTAATACGTAGCATACCATATGCACAATACCTTAGACTTCGCCGTAATTGTACATCTACTGCTGATTTCAAATTACAGGCGAATTTACTTCGCGATAGACTTGGAGCCAGGGGATACACTAAATCCCTGTTACGTAGCGCATTCAAAGCGCTGCGACAATCTAGGAACTCATTACTATACAAAACAAAGACGACTAAACAGGAGCAACCTGTGAGATTTATTACGAGATATTCAAATCATCATGTGGAACTTAGGAACATACTTGCCAATCATTGGTCTCTTCTTTGTGATGACCCTGTTCTCAACAAATACATCAAACCCAAATCGGATATAACTTTTAGAAGATCAAAATCGTTACGCGACCAACTCAGGTCCAGTCATTTTTATGATGATATACCGGCCAGATCTATCTCTAATGGGATGACACGATGTGGCAAATGTGCTTTCTGCCCGTGGATTTCCGTAGGTACCAGATTCATACTCCCCAATGGTACCATTTACAATTTGAATTTTCATGCTGATTGTAACACACAGGGAGTAGTCTATTTAATGACTTGCCAATGCGGTGCGTTTTACGTGGGAAAAACGATCAGACATTTTCGATCCCGTATTAAAGACCATGTATACTACTCAGGTAATGGCAAAATGATTACTGCAGTAAGTAGACACTTGGATCTCTACCACAAATTTAATACCTCGTTTGTATCATTCATAGCCCTCGCTGTGGTACGACGGGACCCACGAGGCGGTGATTGGGACAAACAAATACTTTGCCAAGAAACCTATTGGATTGAGCCTCTTGATGCCATACATGCACCTGGCATCAATGAGGCTCAATCATATAAAGCGTTTCTGTAGATATAATCATATTAGGGTTAATCGCTGTGAAAAAGTTTTATACTTCTCAGATAATAAACATCAAAATAATACCCTAAAAACCAACTAATCAAGATGTCAATATAGCCCCCCCCTTTTTCCAATCAATGAATCAATAGTTGAGAAAAAATAGGTTACTCACAGAACTATATATTTTTGTTATATATAATATTAAGGTTCTAAATTACATTCTGAGCTAAACTAAAAATGACCCATGATCTTATATTAGATCAAATGGGATCTTTCTTTAGCTACATATTGTATATTGAATATTAAAAATTTGTTTTCCTTGAATATATAAAAAAAATTTTTTCATATTTTAGGTTACATTTTTGCTTTTGGAATTTCGGAGAATACTTAGGACCCTTCACTACTGGTCTGTTCTATGGCAGGGTTTGGGTTAATGGATGGGATCGTGTATGGCCGCTGTGTGGCCGCCCGAGCGCTGTCAGGCAATGCTAGGCAGCGCAATTGCCATCTCTGGTTGACGACTAATCTCGTCTCCAAATTGAGATGGCTTGGTTCAGCTCACTCACGCATTACGTCTGGAAATCCATCCCGGCACCTATGCGCGATGTGTGGCGTGCAGCAATGCTGATCCTCCGGCCGTTCCGAATGACGTCACGCCGAGCCTTTCCATTGGCCCGGACGTGGACTACGGAAGAGGCGTGCACCTTAAATATCACGCTGTTACAGCGTGCTACATATCGAGCCGGCATCCCAGGACGGCGTTGCTGCTAGGAGGGTATTAGATGGGAACCCAATGTCAGGTACGAATACATTGTTTTGAGCGTCACTTTCAAGCCATCTGAATCCTATCGGATCACATAAAGGAATCACTGCTTGTGGCTTCTCCCATTTTAGGTCCATTCTTTTGATAATATGCTGCATTATGTCCTGACGGACAATACATCATGAGACTCATGCTAACAAGCGGACGCACCTGATGTTTTCTGCCTCTACTTTGATATATGGGCAGCGTTTTCGGTTTTCTGGCGAATCCCCCACTATACAGCTGACCACTTGTCTACATTTGAACCACATTAGTGGGTGAGTTTTACCCCTTAGAAATAAGATAATGATCGAGATATTGTATAATCAGAAATCTTTTTATACATATGTTTTATATGAACGCTCTGGTTACTATACACATCTCTTGTACACATACTTTAGGATTCACCATTTTGGTTCCCAGATTTTTGGAGACGTGGTCCCTCTTTTCAACTTTGATATAGCATGTAACCCTTTATGGCTTTCTTTCACTTCTAAGGAAATTTTCCCTGTTTAAAAGTAAGTTGGATTATATTTTTCTATATGAACTCAATTTATCTATACAATTATAGACATCTATGGTTTGAGTAATCAGATGTCTCAAAAGCAATTATCTACAATCATTTAATTTGGTTTTATTAATTAAGGACGCCCAGGACGGCGTTGTGGCTAGGAGTTTACCAGATGAGAACCCAGTGTCAGGTATGATCATTTTTTTGAGCGCCACTTTTAAGCTATTTGAACCTTACCGGATTACACGGAGGAATTACTACTTGTGGCTTTTCTCACTTAGGTCCATCCTTTAGACCATATGCTATATTGTGTCCTGATGGACAATACACCATGAGGCTAGTGGTAACAAGCGGACGCATTTGATGCTCTCTGCCTATACTTTGGTATATGGGCAGCGTTTTTGATCTCCTGGCGAATCCTCTACTATACAGCTGACCATTCCTCTATATTTAAACTACATTAGTGGGTAAGTTTCACCCCTTAGAAATAAGACAATTATCAAGACATCTTATAGTCAGAACCCTTGTTCTCTTTGTATTAGTTATATTTTCTATATGAACACTCTGGTTACCATATACACATTTTTTGTATACAGATTCTAGGATCCATCATTTTGGTTCCTAGTCCTTTGGAGATTCGGTTCCTCTCTCCAACTATGATTTAGCATATTACCCTCTATGACCCTTCTCCATCTCTAAGGGATTTATTCCTGCTCGTAAGTAAGTTTGATTATGTCTTTTCTACACAAACCTAAATTATCTATACAATTATAGACATCTATGGTTTAATTAACCAGGTGTCTTAAAAGTAATGATTTATAACTATTAATTCAGTTTTATCAATTAATAATAGGTGCACGCCTCCATAGTGACCGCCAGGTTCGGTCTAAACCTATCCCCTGTTCATAAGGCCAGTAAGTACATCTTGGGTACCTCTCCGATTTCCTCTGCAAAAATGTAAACACTTCCTTTTTTCTAATAAAAAGGTTTCTAAATGTATTATAGCATTGTTTAATGCATGGTGATAAATTAAAAATCTTTTCTGATGTATGTTTTATGTTTAAATATATATTTTTTGTTTAGTTCACATGACACGCTCCTGAAGAAGCGTCAATGGACGCGGAACTTGTCGAGCGAGAGTGAAAACATTACATCTTTTCCTACAACCTCTGCCGCTTCAACCATACCTCAACTTTCTGGAATGTATCAAACTGGTTTTGGATTATCAATATCCCTATATGTTCGTCATTAGAGTTATGGTGTTGTATTATAACGGCATTGGTGTATCGTCTCTCCTAGAACATGTGAATAATTTTTAAAGGAAATATTTATATGATAGAGTATTGTACAATAAAATTATATTTTTTATACAAATTGTGTACTGTGCCTAAAAAGTCCAAGTCCCCTTATTTAGCTTTTTTCTATATCAATGAGTATCTGTTGCAATATGGCACCAGGACAGGGTCAGGGGAGCTTGTATTTTTTTCCCCACACCAGTGGGCCATGATCAGGGATGCATGCACTGTCCTGGCACCATTTGAGGAGGCCACAAGGATGGTGAGCTGTGACAGCGCATGCATCAGTGACACTGTCCCTCTTGTCCACCTGTTGGAGCACACGCTGCGTGGAATAATGGACAGGGCACTTGAGGCAGAACAGAGGCAGGAAGAGGAGGACTTCCTTACCTCTCAAGGCCCCCTTTATCCCAGACAGTGTTCCTGCTGGCCCGGCTATCACACAGGAAGAGGACGAGGAAGAGGAGGATTGTGTCAGCATGGAGGTGGAGACTAGCACTCAGCAGCAGTCTTCAAGGGATCATTTACAGTCCCTAGAAACCCATGGACTTGTACATGGCTGGGAGGAGGTGGCTGCGGATCATGTCTTCCTTAGTGACCCAGAGGACTCCGGACCGAATGCCTCAGCAAACCAATGCTGCATGGCCTCCCTGATCCTGCAAAGCCTGCGGAAGGATCCTCGTATTTGTGCGATCAAGGAGAGGGATCATTACTGGCTGGCAACCCTCCTTGATCCACGTTACAAGGGTAAGGTTGCGGACCTTCTCTTGCCATCGCAGAGGGAGCAGAGGATGAGGCATCTTTGGGAGGCCTTGCAGCAAGGTCTGTGCAACGCGTTCCCAGAGACTGGGAGGTTACAAATTACTGGTCCTGGACAACGTGTTGCTGAGGCTTCGGTCAGTCAAAGAAGGAGCGGTGGAGAAGGTGGCCGTCTGACCGATGCGTTCAGACAATTTTTTAGTCCGCAGCCCCAAGGTATGATCGGTTCCAGCAACCATCGCCAGCGTCTGGTTTACATGGTGCCGGAATACCTAGGGGCAAGGTCAGATTTGGACACTTTTCCCACCGAAAATCCTCTGGGTTACTGGGTCTTGAGGATGGATCACTGGCCAGAGCTTGCACAGTATGCAATTGAGATACTGGAAAAACAAAAAAGCAGCGCCTTCTGAGCGTAGCAATCAATTAAAATTTATTGAAACCTAAAATCAATAACAGGTAATCCACTCACAAGAGGAGAATATAAGTGAGCTTATCTGTATGAAGACTGGGATAGTTGGACTCATCCGCTCATCCCGGGCATGTGAAGCTGTGTATCCAGAGGTGGAGGGGAGATGGTGTCTCTGGACCTCCTCTCAAGAGTCGCCGATTATGCCGTAGAGTGGAACTACTCACTCGCAATGGAGGAACGGAGGACGACTTTGCTGGAACACAACGACAGAGTACATCCGGGTCGTGGGGTCAGCGGGGAGGATGCGCGCGTTCGAAGCATCCGTGCTTCTTCATCAGGCTTGGTCACCAAGTGGACAGGAGCACCCTGTGATAGGTTACAAAGCCTCCAGCAGCACTGAATGTGCGTTCCGAAAGAACGCTGGACGCAGGACAGGCCAGTAGCTTAATTGCATACTGTGCAAGCTCTGGCCAGTGATCCATCCTCAAGACCCAGTAACCCAGAGGATTTGGGAAAGGTGTCCAAGTCTGATCTTGCCCCCAAGTATTCCTGCACCATGTAAATCAGACACTGGCGATGGTTGCTGGAACCGATCATACCTTTTGGCTGCAGACTAAAAAATTGTCTGAACGGCCACCTTCTCCACCGCTCCTTCTGTGACTGACCAAAGCCTCCGCAACACGTTGTCCAGGAACAGGAATTTGTAACCTCCCAGGCTCTGGAAACGCGTTGCACAAACCTTTCTGCAAGGCCTCCCGAAGATGTTTCATCCTCTGCTCCCTCTGCGACGGCTGGATAAGGTCCGCAACCTTACCCTTTTAACGTGGATCAAGGAGGGTTGCCAGCCAATAATGATCCCTCTTCTTGATACCACAAATCCGAGGATCCTTTTGCAGGCTTTGCAGGATCAAGGAGGCCATGAAGCGTAGGTTTGCTGAGGCATTCGGTCCGGAGTCCTCTGGGTCACTAAGGACGACATGATCCACAGCCACCTCCTCCCAGCCATGTACAAGTCCATGGGTTTCTAGGGACTGTAAATGATCCCTTGAAGACTGCTGCTGATGCTGAGTGCTAGGCTCCACCTCCATGCTGACACAATCCTCCTCCTCCTTTTTCCTGTGTGATCGGCGGGCCCGCAGGAACACTGTCTGGATAAAGGGGGCCTTGAGAGGTAAGGAAGTCCTCCTCTTCCTCCCTCTGTTCTGCCTCAAGTGCCCTGTCCATTAATCCATGCAGCGTGTGCTCCAACAGGTAGACAAGAGGGACAGTATCACTGATGCATGCACTGTCACTGCTCACCATCCTCGTGGCCTCCTCAAATGGTGACAGGACAGTGCATGCATCCCTGATCATGAGCCACTGGCGTGGCGAAAAAAAGCCAAGCTCCCCTGACCCTGTCCTGGTGCCATAGTCACACAGGTACTCATTGATGGCCCTCTGCTGCATGTGCAGCCGCTGCAGCATGGCCAACATTGAGTTCCATCTGGTGGGCATGTCACAGATTAGGCGGTTCTTGGGCAGGTTAAATTCCTTTTGGAGGTCAGCCAGCCGAGCACTGGCATTATATGACCGGTGGAAATGCACACAGACTTTCCTGGCCTGCCTCAGGAGATCCTGTAAGCCCGGGTACCTGCCCAAGAACCGCTGCACCACCAAATTCAGGACGTGTGCCAAACATGGAACATGGGTCAAGTGTCCCTGTCGGAGGGCGGAGAGAAGGTTGGTGCCATTGTCACATACAACCATTCCTGGCTGGAGTGGCGTCAACCACCTCTGAGTCTGCCCCTTGTGACGGTATGCAAGGTGAGATATATGACAGTCGCTATGTTTCACCTCGCATTCGGTCCATTGTAAGGGACTGAACCAGAATCCGGCCCAGGTTTTTCCAGCCTCTGTAGTTAGCTGGGTTTCGGTCCGGATATTCAGGTTCACTGGAATCCATAGGCAGCTGGGCTTTAAAGATCCAGGAAGAGAGCACAGGATTGCTCTGGCCTGAGACTCAGGAGGGAATCTGAGTAAGAGGAGCGCTGTTTATTTGGGCTGAAAGAAAAAAGGTTTGCTTTACTTCACCTTGTGTTTTGTGGGTGACGGGGACCAGCCCCTCACCGTATAGAGAGCGGTTACTGTATAGTTTAGCGCCGGACGGCAAGGATTTGTTTTACTGTTTGTTTATTTTATATGACTATTGCGAACCACTTGTAAATAAAGCTGGCAATACGCCAGGTTTTAAAGAAACTGCCTGTATGCTGACCTTCATTCTGTGAAAAGGTGATCCCCACGAGCTAATCTCCCACACGTGGTGGATTCAGCGGGTACTTTCTGAAGATGGAGGAAACGTTAAAGGCCCTGCTACAGGCCAATGCAGCTCAGCGGGAAACCAACCGCCAAGTCGCAGAGGCCGCTGCAGCACAACGGGAGGCTCACAAGGAGATGAGCCGGCGAGTCGCAGAGGGCGCGGCAGCACAACAGGTGGCCCAGCAAGAAATGTACCGCCAAGTCGCAGAGGCCGCTGCAGCACAACAGGCGGCCCAGCAGGAGATGAACCGTCAGTTTGCAGAGGCTCTGATGGAACTGAAAAAGGGGTCCGCACCTCATGTGCCAGTGGAAGCCAAGATGATACGTGCATCCTACCACCTACAAAAAATGACATCTGCTGATGATGTTGAGGCATATCTTGCGACTTTTGAGAGAGTTGCTGTCCGCGAAGGATGGCCAAAAGAGCAGTGGGCGGGTCTGTTGGCCCCATTTCTAACAGGAGAACCCCAAAAAGCCTATTTTGACCTAGTACCCGATAAGGCCCAGGACTATGAGACTCTAAAGACAGAGATACTCGCACGCTTGGGTGTCACCATGGCAATCCGGGCCCAGCGGGTGCATCAGTGGTCATTCTCCAGCAACAAGCCACCCCGTTCGCAAATGTTTGACCTGGTCCACCTCACCAAGAAGTGGTTGCAGCCAGAAACCTTGACAGGCCCGCAGATCGTAGAGCATGTGGTAATGGACCGGTATCTGCGTGCGCTTCCTTCTGCTCTGAGGAAGTTGGTCGGACAGGGCGACCCCAAAACTGCAGCCCAACTGGTCGACCTAGTGGAGAGGTACAGTGCTACTGAGGACTTGGTGAATCCATCTACGCCCCACTTCGGTATGTCTAGGGGTGCAAGATCTCCCGGCGGTTCGGGTAAGACTGTTCCAGGGTCCAAGAGCTTGGGGAGATTTGATAAGACTGTTGTTCCAACTCATGAGACTGTGCTTCCTAGACCTGGAGACTGGCCAAAGAAGCCAGGAAGGTCTTTGGAACCGTTGAGAGGACTGGGGGTTGAGCATATAAGATGTTTTCGTTGCTATGCATTAGGGCATATTGCTGCGAACTGTCCTATAAATGATGAACCTATGCAATGCGATTATGTTTATATGAAAAGACACCTTTCTTTGTTTGCACAGGTTGCATGTACTGCATCATGTCAGAGTCGCATTGAAAAACAAATGTGTGTTATTTCTGTGGATGGAAAGCCCCCGACAGCCCTGCTAGACTCTGGTAGTGTGGTGACCCTAGTCAGGAGTGATTGTGTGAACCCCACAAAACGACACCCCAGTACTATTGGGGTAATTTGCATCCATGGGGACACTCGAGACTACCAGACAGCGGTGGTTGAGGTTGATACCCCCAGGGGTAGTGTAACACATTCAGTGGGGGTGGTACCTTCACTGCTTCATGAAGCTTTAGTGGGAAGATATTTTCCCCATTTCTGGAATTTATGGGAGAGCAAAGGGAGGCTGGTAGATAGAGCTCCCCCTGCTGGAGAAGCACGGGAACTCTCACCAGACCCTTTTTTCCAAAGGGAAGGGGATGCTGTTGGTGGGATCAAGGAAGCCGGAGACCCTCTTCCTTTCCCTGTCATGGTTGGGGAGCCGGAGGACCTGGAAGCTAGCTCCCAGCCTGAGGGTAATGAACAGGAGAACCCCTCTGACCCTGACATTGAGAGTAGCCAAGATGTGGTACCCGATTTAGAGGTCAGGAGAGAGGATTTCTGTACCGAGCAATTACGAGAGGCCACCCTCATGAGAGCCAGGGAAAACGTTAAGATGTTGAATGGGGAACCGGTGGATCCTAACTGGGTGGTGGTCTTTCCCTTACATGGCAATTAAAAAAAATTATTGTATCGAGTGATAAAACATGGAGAGGACGAGGTAGAACAGCTACTAGTCCCCAAACCCTTCCGCAGGGTGGTGCTAGACTTGGCCCATGGTCATGTAATGGGGGGGCATCTCAGTGTTGAAAAAACCAGGGAGAGAATCGCCCAGAGATTTTTCTGGCCCGGATTGCATGCAGATGTCAAGGAGTACTGCGAATCGTGCCCCGAGTGCCAAATGTCGGCACCGTCACCCCATTCTCGCAGCCCCCTCGTTCCTCTGCCAATAATCGAGGTCCCCTTTGAGAGGATTGGCATGGACCTGGTGGGGCCGGTTGTGAAATCTGCCCGCGGTCACCAGCATATTCTGGTGATCCAGGACTATGCGACTCACTAGCCTGAGGCCATACCCTTGCGCAATACCTCTGCGAAGGCTATCGCCGAGGAATTGGTCCATGTCTTTAGTCGACTGGGGATCCCAAAAGAGATCTTAACCGACCAGGGCACCCCCTTTATGTCCAAGGTTACCAAGGAGCTTTGTAAGTTATACAAAATCTCCCATCTCCGTACCTCTGTCTACCACCCCCAAATGGATGGTCTGGTCGAAAGATTTAACCACTTAAGCCCCGGACCATTTGGTAGCTAAAGGACCAAAGGTGATTTCAGAATTTTGCACTGCGCTGCTTTAACTGTAAATTGTGCGGACATGCAATGTTGTACCGAAACGAAATTTGCGTCCTTTTCTTCCCACAAATAGAGCTTTCTTTTAATGGTATTTGATTGCCTCTGCGATTTTTTTTTTTTGCGATATAAACGGAAAAAGACCGAAAATTTTGAAAAAAAATGATATTTTCTACTTTTTATTATAAGTAAAATTGAATAAACTCAATTTTAGTCATACATTTAGGCCAAAATGTATTCAGCCACATGTCTTTAGTAAAAAAAATGTCAATAAGCGTATATTTATTGGTTTGCGCAAAAGTTATAGCGTTTACAAACTAGGGTACATTTTCTGGAATTTACACAGCTTTAAATTTATGACTGCCGATCTCATTTCTTGAGGTGCTAAAATGGCAGGGCAGTACAAAACCCCCCAAATGATCCCATTTTGGAAAGTAGACACCCCAAGGAAATTGCTGAGAGGCATGTTGAGCCCATTGAATATTTTTTTTTTGTCCCAAGTGATTGAATAATGACAAAAAAAAAAATACAAAAAGTTGTCACTAAATGATATATTGCTCACACATGCCATGGTTATATGTGGAATTGCACCCCAAAATACATTCTGCTGCTTCTCCTGAGTACGGGGATACCACATGTGTGGGACTTTTTAGGAGCCTAGCCACGTACGGGACCCCGGAAACCAAGCACCGCCTTCAGGATTTCTAAGGGCGCAAATTTTTGATTTCACTCCTCACTACCTATCACAGTTTTGAAGGCCATAAAATGCCAAAATAGCACAAAACCCCCCCAAATGACCCCATTTTGGAAAGTAGACACCCCAAGCTGTTTGCTGAGAGGCATGGTGAGTATTTTACAGCTCTCATTTGTTTTTGAAAATGAAGAAAGACATTTTTTTTATTTTTTTCAAAACTTTGTGACAAAAAGCGAGATCTGCAAAATACTCACAATACCTCTCAGCAAATAGCTTGGGGTGTCTACTTTCCAAAATGGGGTCATTTGGGGGGGTTTTGTGCCATCTGGGCCTTCCAAGGCCTCCGAAACTGTGATAGGCAGTGAGAAGTGAAATCAAAAATTTACACCCTTAGAAAGCCTGAAGGCGGTGATTGGTTTTGGGGTCCCGTACGCGGCTAGGCTCCCAAAAAGTCTCACACATGGTATCCCCGTACTCAGGAGAAGCAACAGAATGTATTTTGGGGTGTAATTCCACATATGCCCATGGCATGTTTGAGCAATATATCATTTAGTGACAACTTTGTGCAAAAAAAAAAAAAAATATTTTTATTTTTTCCGCAACTTGTGTCAACATATAAAATATTCCATGGACTCGACATGCCTCTCAGTATATAGCTTGGGGTGTCTACTTTCCAAAATGGGGTCATTTGGGGGGGTTTTGAACTGTTCTGGCATTTTATACACAACATTAGGAAGCTTACATCCACTCTTCTAACCACTTGAAGACAAAGCCCTTTTTGACACTTTTTGTTTACATGAAAACATATTTTTTTTTGCAAGAAAATTATGTTGAACCCCCAAACATTATATATATTTTTAAAGCAAAGGCCCTACAGAATAAAATGGTGGGTGTTGCATTTTTTTTTTCTACACAGTATTTGCGCAGCGATTTTTTAAACGCATTTTTTGGGGAAAAAATACACTTTTTTTAATTTTAATGCACTAAAACACACTATATTGCCCAAATGTTTGATGAAATAAAAAAGATGATCTTAGGCCGAGTACATAGATACCAAACACGACATGCTTTAAAATTTCGCACAAACACGCATTGGCGACAAACTACATACATTTTTAAAAGCCTTTAAAAGCCTTTACAGGTTACCCCGTTAGATTTACAGAGGAGGTCTACTGCTAAAATTACTGCCCTCGATCTGACCTTCGCGGTGATGCCTCACATGCATGGTGCAATTGCTGTTTACATATGTCGCCAGACCGACGCTTGCGTTCGCCATTGGGCAAGAGCAGGGCAGGACAGGGGTGCTTTTTATTTATTATTTATTTATTTTTTATTATTAATTTTGCTTTTTTATTTTATTTTTAAATTGTTCCTTCCATATTTATTTATTTTTATCATTTTTATTGTTATCTCAGGGAATGTAAATATCCCGTATGATAGCAATAGGTAGTGACAGGTACTCTTTTTTTGACAAAACTGGGGTCTAGACCCTAGATCTTTCCTCTGCCCTCAAAGCATCTGACCACACCAAGATCGGTGTGATAAAATGCTTTCCCAATGGCGCTTTTTATATCCGGGGGGGACATTCCCTCCCACTGCTTGTAAAAGCAGTCCAGAGGCTAATTAGCCACTAGGATTGCTTTTACATGAAAGCCGGCCGCTGGCTGAAAAGAATGATACCAAGATGATACCTAAACCCGCAGGCATCAATCTGGTATAACCATTCAAAGTCCAGCAACATACCAGTACGTTGCTGGTCCTTGTTGGACATGTATTGTAATCTTTTTTTTTCATGCAGCCAGTTGGCTGAATGAAAAAAGAGATTGATCGGTGGGTATGCCCACCATTAGAATACCGCCCTTCATCCACCCACTTCTAATGATGGGCATACATGCACCATTTATATATGCCGAAGCATGGGGGCATCCTCCCGCAAAAAAGTTATGCCGCACACACATGGTCGGACTTTTCCACGGGCAAGCCTCCGTCGGAATTTCAACCGTATGTACGTGGCATTAGGAGCAAAATCACTCCTCCGCCCCTGCTGCCCCAATGCTTCGGCATATTTGCTTTTTTTTTTTAACTGTGGTGGTGAAATCACCTCCTACAGCACTGGAGTCGCAGGGATCAGGCCTGTCTCTGCGAACGCTGCAGTTATGTGTGTTGTGTTTTGTACGTGACAGTGATCGATCGATACTGCACTTGGGTGGCCTGGGCTGGACGGAGGGGCAAAACGCAGGTGCTAGCAGGTATCTGGGCTGATCCCGCTAACACTGCGTTTTTGGGAACCCTAAACTGCTGGGGGCGCTAGTATAGATCTGATCAGATCAGATATTGATCTGTTCAGATACTATACCACTAAGGGAGGTGTATGCTTCACGCGTGGGTGTTAGCGTTACTGGCACTAACCTGACGCTGCCTGGGGTGTGACGCAGACCCTCTCTGACGCTAAAACCTAATTGATGCCGGGCGATCAGGGGGTTAAACCTTTATTGGGTTATATACGGCGGGTGCCCTGACACTATAAAAAGAAAACTAACTAACCAGCGTCACCCGTAACACTTATATGATAATCACTGGTGAAACAGTTAACTAGGGGCAATTAGGGGGTTAAAACCTTTATTAGATAATATATGGGGGTACCTGACGCTATAAAAACCTGCGGCGAACCTAAAAAAAATTACTGGCTACCGATCTGCATCACCGACGCTAAGACAGCCATCAGAAAAATGATCGCTTAGCGACAGCGGTGATAGGGGGTGAAAGGGTTACCTGGGGGGCGATCAAGGGGGTTAAACCTTTATTAGATAATTTATGGGGGTACCTGACGCTATAAAAACCTGCGGCGAACCAAAAAAAAATTACTGGCTACCGATCTGCATCACCGACGCTAAGACAGCGATCAGAAAAATGATCGCTTAGCGACAGTGGTGATAGGGGGTGAAAGGGTTACCTGGGGGGCGATCAAGGGGGTTAAACCTTTATTAGATAATTTATGGGGGTACCTGACGCTATAAAAACCTGCCGCGAACCTAAAAAAAAATACTGGCTACCGATCTGCATCACCGACGCTAAGACAGCGATCAGAAAAATGATCGCTTAGGGACAGTGGTGATAGGGGGTGAAAGGGTTACCTGGGGGGCGATCAAGGGGGTTAAACCTTTATTAGATAATTTATGGGGGTACCTGACGCTATAAAAACCTGCGGCGAACCTAAAAAAAAAAAAATACTGGCTACCGATCTGCATCACCGACGCTAAGACAGCGATCAGAAAAATGATCGCTTAGCGACAGTGGTGATAGGGGGTGAAAGGGTTACCTGGGGGGCGATCAAGGGGGTTAAACCTTTATTAGATAATTTATGGGGGTACCTGACGCTATAAAAACCTGCGGCGAACCTAAAAAAAATTACTGGCTACCGATCTGCATCACCGACGCTAAGACAGCGATCAGAAAAATGATCGCTTAGCGACGGCGGTACTAGGGGGTGAAAGGGTTATCTGGGGGGTGATCAAGGGGTTAAACCCTTATTAGGGGGGGTTAGGGGGCTACACTGGACCTAAAACTAAACTGTAGTGACACTTTTACAGTCACAAATGTCACTGATTGCAGTGATCAGTAAATAAATGGTCACTGCAATCAGTGACACTGTGACTGGGGGCTGGGGGGTGATCTGGGGGGGCCTGGGGGGGCGATTTATGTGCCTATGTGTGCTGGTGTTAGTGTAGTGTTTGTGCACTAACCTTGATGTCTTCTCTTGTACGGCGCTCGGTATATGTGAGCGCCGCACAAGAGATGACATCACTTCCTCCTGCTTCCTCTACCTGTGTGTACATTACACAGACAGAGGGGGCATTTCCATTCACCGGGAGCGATCACGGGGGGGTGGCCGGAATCGAATGGCCGTCCCCTCATGTCGGATCGCTCCCAGACGAATTCCGACCGCTCACTGTACAGAAGGGGGGTCCGATTGGACCCCCCAACTGTACAAAGGCAATCACGTACACTCTACGTGATTGTGCCTGTCGGTGCCATTGTGCCAACGTATATATACAGTGAGCGGTCGTTAAGTGGTTAATAAAACTTTGAAAAGTATGCTGAAAATGGTGGTCGACAAAGATGGGAGAAACTGGGATTTTTTGCTGCTATATCTCATGTTTGCAATACGTGAGGTTCCGCAGGTGTCCACAGGCTATTCCCCCTTTGAACTCTTGTATGGTAGGCATCCCAGGGGACTGTTAGATGTTGCCAAGGAAACATGGGAAGGTGAGGCAACCCCATATAAAAGCATCATAGAGCATGTCTCCTTGATGCAAGATCGAATCGCAGCTGTCCTGCCCCTGGTGCGAGAACATATGGAGCGGGCCCAGGAGGCCCAAAGGAGGGTCTATGACTGAAGTGCCAGGGTCCGTACTTTCAGCCCTGGGGACAGAGT
Source organism: Rana muscosa (assembly GCA_029206835.1). Classification (NCBI taxonomy): domain Eukaryota; kingdom Metazoa; phylum Chordata; class Amphibia; order Anura; family Ranidae; genus Rana; species Rana muscosa. The sequence goes on along the minus strand of CM055118.1, from coordinate 991,080,758 downwards.
GTTGGTATTGGTCCCCACGGTGGAAAGTACGTTTTTAGCCAAGTGGCAGGGTCCCTTCGAGGTTGTCGAAAGGGTGGGGGAGGTAAACTACAAAGTCTACCCGCCAGGGAAAAGGAAACCACACCAAATTTACCATGTGAATCTCTTAAAACCCTGGAAGGACCGAGAGACTTTACTGGCCACGTTCCTGCCTCCAACCGACCGGGTACCCGTGACACCTGACGTTCCCATCACGGATACCCTGTCCGTGGCACAACAAAGTGACGTTAGGGTGTTTGTGCATAAAAATAGAGACTTTTTCTCCCCCTTACCCGGACTGACCAATGTGATCCAACATGACATAGTGACGGAACCAGGGGTTCGGGTAAATGTGAAGCCGTATAGAATCCCAGAGGCCAGGCGTGAGGCAGTCGCGAAAGAAATTTAAAACATGTTGGAGTTGGATGTGATAGAAGAGTCCCACAGTGAGTGGTCGAGCCCTATAGTGCTGGTCCCAAAACCTGATGGCACTATCAGGTTTTGTAATGACTTTCGAAAACTTAACAGTGTATCCAAGTTCGATGCATACCCGATGCCCCGGGTCGACGAACTTGTGGACAGGCTGGGACAGGCTCGCTATATAACGACCCTAGACCTGACAAAAGGCTATTGGCAAATACCGCTATCTGAATCGGCCAAGGAGAAGACTGCCTTTTCCACGCCTGAGGGTTCGTTTCAGTACAAGCGGATGCCTTTTGGTCTGCATGGGGCCCCTGCATCATTCCAACGAATGATGGACAAAACTTTGAGACCACATCGCCCGTATGCGGCTGCTTATTTGGACGATGTGGTCATCCACAGCCCAGATTGGGAATCGCACCTGCCTCGGGTACAGGCAGTGGTAGATTCCCTTAGAGAAGCAGGCCTCACGGCTAACCCAAAGAAGTGTGCCATAGGCCTGGAGGAGGCCAAGTACCTGGGCTATGTTATTGGCCGGGGACTTGTCAAGCCTCAGACCAATAAAATTGAGGCAATTCAAAAGTGGCCCCAACCCGTAAACAAGAAACAAGTTCGGGCCTTCCTAGGCATTACGGGGTATTACCGACGGTTTATACCTGACTTTGCCACTATTGCCGTCCCTCTGACTGACCTGACGAAGGGCAGAGGGTCGGTCATGGTCAAATGGAACACTGAGGCCGAGAAGGCGTTTCAAAAATTAAAACAGGCCCTTTGTGCACTACCGGTGCTGGTGACCCCGGAACAGGAAAAACCATGAGAGCGTGCAGGCGCCCCGGGCAGCAACGGAAAAACAGCCCCACACAAACACACAGACAAACACCCGCAAGCAACCACCAGACTGAAAGCAAGCCAGGCCAGACACGTAAACAAACCGTGGCCACAAAGGGCCACACAACAGATGATACCAAAGAAAGCCACAAGGGGACAAAACCACCTACATGGATAAAGAAAGTGTCCAAAGGCAGATATGTGCAGGACATAGTTGGATTGTACATAGAGCAATGAGCACATGCAAAAAATAGTTAAAAGAATAAAGAACATTGATGAATTGTATTTGTATTTATACATATTTGGCTCAAATTCAGTGCTAAGGCAGCATTCTATTGTAGATAATGAGACTTGTTTTTTCTGCTCTTGCTACTGTGTTGGTCCTGAAGAAGCCTCACGGCGAAACGCTTAGACGTACAAGGGACTGAATCAAGACTGTGTACTTTTTTTGTATGGTTTTAATTCTTGAACACTGTAAGACTTTTTCTTCGCTCTAATAAATATATATTTTTTGTAATCTCTATTGTTTCCTTGCCTTAAAAGTCCGACCTTGGTTACTTCCCCATAGTAACTTTCTATGTTGCCCTGTATTGAAGTAGTTAATTACTTAATATTCCAAGAAATTGTGAGAAAAAAATTAAAACATCAAAAAACTCATCATGCCTCTTACTAAATACCTTAGACTGTCTACTTTACAAAAATAGGTATTTTGGGGGATATTTGTAATGTCCTGGCATTTTAAGGCCGCAAAAAATCAGATAGGCAGTCAGTACTTCGGGACTGATGAATTTTCATGTATAGCGTAGTTTGTAGTTTCTATAAGTTTCACACAGACTAAATAATATACACTTGTTGGTGTTATTATTTACCAAAAAGATGTAGCATAATACATTTTGGGCTAAATTTATGAAGTTTGATTACTTATTTGCAAAATTTTATAACAAACTCAGAAAACTTTTTTTCAACATTTTTGGTAATTTTTTGTAGCAAAAAATAAAAACCCAGTGGTGATAAAAATACCACCAAAAGAAAGTTTGGTCTGTCCAAAAAAATGCAAAAAATTTCATTTGTTTACACTGTTGCACGAGTAATTACCATTCAAAGTGTGACAGTGCTGAAATCTGAAAAATGGCCCAGGCAGAAAGGGGGTGAGACAATCCAGTCTTGAGGTGGCTAAAGGCTAAGTTCACCTTTCAAACATGTTACATGTTCCACCTGCATTTAGGATGGAACATGGAACATGTTCCAGCTCCTGTCTCCGTGACCCCCCCTCCCTGAAACAGTGGGTGGGGATGCTCTCACTGCACTCAGGCGCATCTAGTGAAAATGGCGCCTATGGCAATCACTGAAAGTGCGCCCCTGTCAAAACATTTGAAACCCAACTTTCAGATAATGCTGTCAGTATATACAGTTATATAGGGAGAACAGTAGGTTAGTGGTTGGCACTTGCCTCACTTGGTTTGAATCTGGGCCAGGAAGCTATTTGCATGGAGTTTGCATGTTCTCTTGGTGTGGGCATCATCCAGGTACTCCTGGCACACCCCAAAGCCATGTTGGTAGGTGATGGTCCCCTGTCTGTATGAAGTGGCAATGTACATGGGTGATCACATTCTGCATGCCACCCCCCATGTCTGAAAAATGATTTAAGATAAGTGCTGGCCCAAAATCCACCAAGAGCTGGACAAGACTAAATGGAAGTATACATAGATATGTGTAGGGTCCTCTATGATTGTAGGGTCAGTGTAGAATGTGATCAGCCATGTACACTGCCAGTTTGTACACAGGGTACAATTCACCTATCTGCATGTGTTTGGAGTGGGAGAGGAACCCCGCAGGGCAGTGGCGGTGCGCCCATAAAGGGCTCAGGAGCGCCGCCCCCTTTCCTGCTCTCTCGTATAGATAGATTCATGCATTGCATGAATCTATCTATGGTCGTCACTGCCGCCCCCTATTCATGTGACTGTGAATTACAGCGGCGGTGGTGTTTTGGAAGTGCAGGAGACATGAAGGACCCCGCTCATCACCGTCACCCGCTGCCCCACCAAGACAGGGTACGGGCCGGGCAGACGGCGGGCGGAGGTCACACTGGCAGCATATGATGGGCACACTGGCAGCATTTGGCACAGTGGCAGCATATGATGGGCACAGTGGCTGCGTTTGATGGCACAGTGGCTACAATTGATGGGGGTTGTTTTTCAAAAATTTTTCAGTTCGTTTGCACCCCCCAAAAAATTTGAGCACCAGCCGCCACTGCCACAGGGAGAACATGTAAACTCCACGCAGCTAGTGTCCTGGGCAGGAGTTTATATATATATATATATATATATGTGTAGACATTGGTGAGGGGGGTACCTGCTTCTCCATGTTCTCCTTGCCCCCGCTGCCCACTATGGGTGGGGCCGTGGGGGGATCCTCTCGCAGCTGGCACCCTCCAGCATGTAGAGTCCGGAGGCAGTCCCAGGATGCAGGCCAACCATAAAATGTCAAGGACAACATAAAGCAGACAGGCAGTGTCAGCAGGCACCTATCCCCCACCTATCTCCCATGTAAGAGTAGAAATGGAAGGAAAGGCACTTACCTAGGAGGAGCAGTCTATGGGTCTGCTTGTACTCCCTCTTCTGCTCCTTCAGTACCCGATCTATGCTCTTGCTGACTTTCTTGGCCACCTCCTCCTCCTCCAGTCAGAGTTTGTCCCATTCCTTCTTCAGAGGATGTTGCCATTGATGGTGCACCTGCTGGCCCTTGGCCCTTGCTGAGCTTGTGCTGCTGCTTATTGCTTACCCCGATGCCACTGGTGCTGACTCCCTCGTTCTGTAGTAGTAGAAGCAGCCCGTCCAGAACTGTTCCCTCTCTCGTCGGTTTGCAGAGCTCCTCCCCCGGTCCGGTGCAGATCCCTGTGCCTCAGGTTCCCGGCTCTTATAGGCACTGACAGCTCCAGGGGGCTGCTCGGTGTCCGAGTTGGTGTGGGCATTGGAGATGGAGCCGCTGGGATCACAGAACAGCCACGGTCGGAGGCTGTAGCAGAGGCCCATGGCTCCGGAGATGTACACGTGCTGGAGCTCGGCGATCAATCAATCAAGGAATCCTGGGAGGAGCGGGGAATACAGAGCCCAGCAACCCGTCACATTCCCAGTGGGCCATCATGCATCTTCTCCACTCAGCTCCGTACACACAGCACAGCACAGATCACCTGACACCACCGGGGACCTCAGCAGGCCGGTCCACCTTACCGCACACCAGGCGCATCACCCACACTCAGCCTGCGCAAGGGCGACACCAGGGGCGCAGCTTTTCTGTGAAATACACCAGTTTTGACATTCTCGCTTTTCTCCATCATGTGCCCCCTTCGTATGGCGCCCATGGCACTTGCCATATGTGCCATACCTTAGATTCGCCACTGACTGCACTTGCTGTCACAATTTAAAAACAGCATGGCCCCGAGGGGCTCCATCCTACGCTCCCACATCATTCATTCACAGAGATCTAAGAGTGAATGACCTACAATCACCATTGGACACCTCGACCGATGGCTTTCAGTTCTCAATGAACTGTGAGGGCACTGGTGAGCTCTCTCATAGTTCATTGATTTTTCCTGCAATCCAGTAACTGCCTGCCCATATTGAAGGTATGGGCAGACAGTATACTGAGAGATGTTGATCACAGATGATTGCTTTGGCTTTACAGTCCCCAGTGTAAAAAAATAACAAATGCACATTTTTATTACCTACAAAAAGATGTGCATTTATTTTAATAAAAGATGAAGTTATTCTTTAGGCTCGGTTCACATATGAGCTGCATGTGGCTCACAGCGAGGTCCAGGGCAAGCTGGTTCACCGTTATAGATCCGATTTCAGCCCAAATTTTAGGCTGAATTTGGACCTGAAACGGACCAAAAGACGTACAGTGTTTTTGTGCAAAACGTACCGGACGCGCTGCGAAGATATGTGAACCGGCTCCATAGAGAGCCGATCAAAATCTCCTGCTATTGCGAATTGGATGCAGGGATGCCGCATCCAATTCTCAGTGGTGTGAACCCAGCCTTAATCTATGAATGACTTTAGTGCCCCATGTATAAACTAAAAATCTTGCAAGCTACCAAAAAGTATTAAATCTGAGACTAGATATTCAGCTGCTGGTATTGATCACGTCCCATACATCTGTGCTAAATAATTTAAATATATGAAAATATCATGCTAAGCTTGTGTCAATAAGCAATAACAAATAAAAAATGTTAATGAACAGTATTGACTGTGCTAAATATAGTGCCCAAAAAATCAATAATGAGACATAAATCGATCAAATCAATATAAAATAAAGTGCCAAAGTGCTAAGTGGCATAATAAAACCAAAAATTGCATTAAAGTCAAAATAACATGCTTAAAATCTTGCTGTGATGATAAAGTGCTATAGTGCTTGTGAAAATCAAGAACCAAATTTCATCCACAATTCCTCCACAGCTGTAGTAATACTCCACATTCTCCTAGTCCATTCTGGTTTAATGGGTGGGACTTTGTATGAGGCAATAAATATAATGTTTACATTGATTGGTCCATTTACTCAGTTGTGTGCCTTATACAAAGTCCCACCCATTTAGCCTTTTTGTCTAAAAACATTGGGGATGGAGGTATATATAGTTATTTCCTCATTCAAAGTCCCAACCTTAGCTCTAGATTTAGTTCCTCTCTCCATTCTGGTTTAAGTTAATGTATTATCTAGTGAGGACCTATTCCACTATTTACACAAAGAGTGATGTAGGATAATGGTGTTTGTCCTCATTTCTATATATATTTTAATTATTCTTTAATTTTTTTTTAGCTACTATAGTGTTGGTATTATGGATAAGGACAGAAGTACAATATGAAAATGCCAAATTATTGTTTTTCCCCGACTATCCCCCTAAAATACAGCAGCAAAGAAGAGCGAATACGGAAGTACATAGAAGATTGAGAGAGAATGGGATAAAATTTAGCCTCCTATATCCCAGTAAATTGCGGGTGATTGATGGTTCGCACACCTGTTTTTTTTTTTAAACACTGACAGCAGCATCGGAGTGGTTGGACACCAGATAAATTAAGTCTTTCCCTTTAAAAAGGATTTTATATATATATATATATATATATATATATATATTATGTGACAGCAGGAAGGTAAAGTCACCTGGTTGCATCCATGGGGGTAGATATATTTCGCCCAGATTCAGGCTTTACGCCGACTTATACAACTAGGTGGAGAGTTGTATAAGCCCAGCTGAGGCTAGTGGGCTCATGGATGACTCATACCTCTAGGGAGAGTGTGGGGCGTCGTGCAGACAGGGAGTTGATGAGACCAGCTGAAGCTTGTCAGCTCATTTAGGCCTCTATAAGAACTCCCAGATTCATTAGGTGTTAGCTCATGCCTGGACCCAGACCTGTGTGGACTGTCTAGGGAGAGTGAACCCCTGTGCGGTGAGACAAAGCCTGTGTGGCTATTTGCTTGGACATTTAAAACCAGGGACTTAGGGACTAGGACAGCACTAGGCTGATCCCAGTTGTTAGTTAGGAAACCTGTATGTTTAGTCAGAGGTCAAGTTGACCAGGATTTATTTTGTTTATGTTTCTTTTGCTTTGCTGTGTTTTGTCACTGTAAATAGAAAATAAACCGCACCTTTTTGATTTTGAAAACCACAACCTCCGTTTGCTGGGCCTGTTTTGTGTGGGGAGCCCATCCCGGGGGTCACACACACCCGCTGCCGAGCTAACCCCCTCACAGTTGGTGGAGAATGCGGGCAGTTTTTTTTTAAGCCAGCATGGAGGAGATACTGAAGCAGCTGGCTCTAGCAAATGCCAATCAACAGCAGACAAATGCAGGTTTGCAAAAGAGCCTTGCAGCTCATCAACAGAGCCTTGCAGCTCAACAACAGAACTTCGCAGCCCAGCAGCAAGCTCATCAACAGAGCCTTGCAGCCCAGCAGCAGACAAACGCAACTTTGCAACAGAGTCTGGAGGCTCAGCAACAAGCCCAGCTGCAATCTGAGGCCCGCTTCATAGACCTGTTGCAGAAGCAAGAGCAGAGACTACAACAACAGATGGAAGCAGTAATGCAGCAACGTCCGCAGACCAGTGAGGAAAGCCGTCCCACTAATACCGCGTCCTTTGGGGTGAGTCGTTTATTGACAAAAATGACTGGAGAGGATGATCCAGAGGTATTTTTGACCACATTTGAAAGGACCGCTGAAAGAGAAAAGTGGCCTGAGGAGCAGTGGGCTGGACTGGTGGCTCCTCTGTTAACTGGTGAATCGCAGAAAGCTTACTATGACCTAGAGCCTAACCAAGCAAAAGACTATGTGATGCTAAAAGCTGAAATATTGGCAAGCCTGGGTGTCACCCAGGCTGTCCGGGCTCAGCGTGTGCATAACTGGACTTTCCAGCTTGGAAAACCCCCCAGGTCTCAAATGTATGATCTCATTCACCTGAGCAGAAAGTGGCTACAGCCAGAGACTTTGTCCGCACCAAAGATTGTGGAACGTGTTGTAATGGATCGGTTTTTGAGAGCTCTTCCTACTGCCATCCAAAAGTGGGTAAGCCATGGAGACCCAGAGACGGCCGATGGTCTTGTGGATCGTGTGGAGAAATACTTGGCTACAGAGAACCTGACGGCCTCTTCCAGAGACACTCGGACTTTCCACCCTAAGACCAGACCATCCCCAGGGGCGGATAAGAGGATTCCAAGGGGTGAGGGTGGAGAGAGTGAGAGGGTGGGAGCTCTACCCCAAGTTTGGCGAGAACAGCCTGGGAAATCAGCGGCTCAAGAGGCGGTAAGAAGGATCGTTTGCTACCGCTGCCGGCAAGCGGGACATATTGCAGCCAATTGCCCGGTTGTGGAGGAACCCATGCAGTGTGACTTTCTGACGGGCAGACGTCAGTCGCTGTGTGCGACAGTCGCATGCACTGCCATTCGAGGAACTGAGAAACATTTATGCAAAATGTGTGTTAATGGTAGAAATGTTGTGGTATTGCTGGATTCAGGTAGCCTTGTGACCCTGATAAAGGCTGAGTTAGTTAAAACAGAGGTCTCTGGGAATAGCAAGGTAGCTGTTATTTGTGTGCATGGGGACACCCGAGAGTATCCAGTGACTACAGTGTGTTTCGAGACCCCCAAAGGTACCCTCTCTCATCCAGTGGGCTTAGCATCTCAGTTACCGCATGACGCCATTGTGGGAAGGGATTTTCCGAAGTTCTGGGAACTGTGGGATGATCCTGAGCCCCCCACTGGTGCCCCTATGTACCAGGAATGTGATAGCCAGAACTCCCCTGAGAGTGGTGAGGACTCTCCGGAATTTCCCTTATCAGTATTGGCAGGGGAGACTCAAGAAACTGGAGAGGAGCCCACCTCCTCAGACGAAAACCTACCGTCTGTGGAGTTTTCTGATCTTGAGGTTCACAGGGAAAACTTTGCCACAGAACAGTTGAAAGACCCCGCCCTAATAAAGGCACGGGAAAACGTAGTGAAAATAGATGGCGAGTTAGTGAACCCAGATAATACCTGCACTTACCCATACTTCAGCGTAGAGAAGGACCTACTGTATCGGGTGGCAAAAAGGGGAGAAGAAACCGTTGAGCAGCTTGTGGTGCCCAAACCTTACAGGAAGTTGGTGTTGGAGTTGGCCCATGGGCACATTCTTGGAGGTCATCTGGGGACAGAGAAAACCCGAGAGAGGGTATTACAGAGATTCTATTGGCCGGGGGTGATGAAGGACATAGAAAATTATTGTTCCTCCTGCCCTGTGTGTCAGAGGTCGGCCCCGATGCCACATTTCCGTAGCCCGCTGGTCCCTCTACCCATCATTGAGGTCCCGTTTGAGAGGATCGCCATGGATTTGGTAGGTCCTATAATCAAGTCCGCTAGGGGGCACCAGTACATATTAGTTATAATGGACTATGCCACCCGTTATCCAGAAGCGATCCCTCTCCGAAATACCTCGGCCAAAACCATAGCCAAAGAGCTATCTCTTGTGTTTAGCCGGGTGGGTATTTGTAAAGAACTGCTTACGGACCAAGGTACACCCTTTATGTCCCGGGTTATGAAGGAGCTGTGTAAATTGTTCAAAGTGACGCAATTACGTACATCTGTGTATCACCCCCAAACCGATGGGCTGGTTGAAAGATTCAACAAAACCCTAAAACAAATGTTGAAGAAAGTGGTGGATAGAGATGGAAAGGATTGGGACTGTCTACTTCCTTATCTGATGTTTGCTATTAGGGAGGTGCCCCAATCCTCTACGGGATTCTCCCCCTTTGAGTTACTGTATGGGAGACACCCAAGAGGGCTGTTGGATATTGCCAAGGAAACTTGGGAAAGTGAGAGTTCTCCCCACAGGAGTGTGATTGAGCATGTCGCCCTGATGCAAGACCGAATTGCACAGGTAATGCCCATCGTGAAGGAACATTTGGCCCAAGCGCAGTTAGCACAGCAGAGAGTGTACAACCGTGGAGCCAAGACCCGTACCTTTTCCCCGGGGGATAGGATACTGGTACTTGTCCCTACGGTTGAAAGTAAATTCCTTGCCAAATGGCAAGGCCCCTACGAGATAATGGAAAAAGTGAGCAAAGTGAATTACAAGGTCAGACAACCAGGAAGGCGAAAGCCCGAACAGATCTATCACGTTAATCTGTTGAAAGCCTGGAGGGATAGAGAGTCCCTAGTCGCAGACACTTGGTCACCAGCTCAAACTGGTTGTGTGATTCCTGAGGTTGGAATAGCAGCCACCTTGTCACAACCCCAACAACAGAAGGTTAAGGAGTTTGTGCTTCGCAACAAGGAGGTATTCTCTGAGCTGCCGGGACAAACATCTGGGGTAGAGCATGACATCATTACCCCGCCCGGTGAAAGGGTGAAGTTAAAACCCTATCGGATCCCAGAGGCCCGACGGGAGGCAATACGGGAGGAAGTACAGAAAATGCTGAACTTAGGGGTGATAGAGGAGTCCCAAAGTGATTGGTCTAGTCCCATTGTGTTGGTGCCTAAACCGGATGGGAGCTGGCGATTTTGTAACGATTTTCGTCAGTTGAACAAAGTTACAAAATTTGACACCTACCCCATGCCACGTATAGATGAGTTGATCGACCGGCTGGGAACAGCCCGATACATGACGACTCTTGACCTCACAAAAGGGTATTGGCAAATCCCCCTGGCCAAGTCGGCCAAAGAGAAAACCGCATTTGTAACCCCAGACGGGGCGTTCCAATATAAAAGAATGCCGTTCGGGTTACAGAATGCGCCGGCCACATTCCAGCGGAAAATGGACCAGATGCTGAGGCCCCATCGGAAGTATGCTGCGGCTTACCTGGATGACGTAATTGTCCATAGCACAGATTGGGCCTCACATCTGCCAAAAGTGCAAGCAGTCCTGGACTCTGTTCGGGAAGCGGGGTTTACGGCTAACCCCAAGAAGTGTACCATTGGGCAGGAGGAGGCCAAATATCTTGGGTACACCATTGGGAGGGGAGTAATAAAACCCCAACTCAACAAAGTCGAGGCCATCCAGAGTTGGCCACGTCCCAACAGCAAGAAGCAGGTACGAGCCTTTCTGGGAATCGCTGGGTATTATCGGCGATTCATTCCCCACTTTGCTTCTAAGGCTGTGCCCCTAATTAACCTGACGAAGGGGAAAGGGTCGGTCATGATTAAATGGACCCCCGAGGCTGAGGCAGCATTCCAATTCTTGAAACAAGCCTTATGTAGCCAGCCAGTGTTGTACTCACCCGACTTCTCTAAAGACTTTGTCGTACAAAGTGATGCGTCAGATGTGGGGTTAGGAGCAGTATTGTCCCAGGTCTGGAACGGGGAAGAGCACCCAGTCATTTACCTCAGCAGGAAGTTGAAGTCCCATGAGGTAAATTACGCCACCGTTGAAAAGGAGTGTTTAGCGGTGAAGTGGGCTCTAGATTCCCTTCGGTACTACCTGCTAGGTAGGCACTTTGACATGGTTACGGATCACGCTCCGTTAAAGTGGATGGCTCAAAACAAGGAAACAAATAGAAGAGTGAATAGGTGGTTCCTGGCCCTCCAGGAATTCAACTTCACAGTAAAGCATCGCCCTGGCGTTCAAATGGGGAATGTGGATGCTTTGTCTCGAGTACATGAATGCCTGATTGCTGGTGTTCCAACCCCGAGGTTAAAACAAGAGGGGGGGGTATGTGACAGCAGGAAGGTAAAGTCACCTGGTTGCATCCAGGGGGGTAGATATATTTCGCCCAGATTCAGGCTTTACGCCGACTTATACAACTAGGTGGAGAGTTGTATAAGCCCAGCTGAGGCTAGTGGGCTCATGGATGACTCATACCTCTAGGGAGAGTGTGGGGCGTCGTGCAGACAGGGAGTTGATGAGACCAGCTGAAGCTTGTCAGCTCATTTAGGCCTCTATAAGAACTCCCAGCTTCATTAGGTGTTAGCTCATGCCTGGACCCAGACCTGTGTGGACTGTCTAGGGAGAGTGAACCCCTGTGCGGTGAGACAAAGCCTGTGTGGCTATTTGCTTGGACATTTAAAACCAGGGACTTAGGGACTAGGACAGCACTAGGCTGATCCCAGTTGTTAGTTAGGAAACCTGTATGTTTAGTCAGAGGTCAAGTTGACCAGGATTTATTTTGTTTATGTTTCTTTTGCTTTGCTGTGTTTTGTCACTGTAAATAGAAAATAAACCGCACCTTTTTGATTTTGAAAACCACAACCTCCGTTTGCTGGGCCTGTTTTGTGTGGGGAGCCCATCCCGGGGGTCACACACACCCGCTGCCGAGCTAACCCCCTCACAATATATATATATATATATATATATATATATATATATATATATATGGAATTTCGAAATGACAGCACTGAATAATATGTTTTTTTTCCTTCTTTGAATAGGGGGGACTACACATGCGGAGTTATAACGTATTAATTAAAGTCAATGATATAATAGCACAGAATAACGACACATATGTTTTCCCCCCTTTTTTTTTTTTCTTTTTTTATGGGGGGAGGGGGATTATATATATGGAATTTAGAAATGATAGTACTGAATAATAATATGTTTTTTTCCCTCTTTGGAAAGGGGGGACTATACATGTGGAATTATAAAGTATTAATCAATGTCAATGATATAATAGCACAAAATAATGACACTTTTTTTTTGTGTGATGATATGACATAGGGGAAATATAAAGTAAAGTAAATTATATGACACGAGAGAAGCAAAGAATTGCAAAGGATAGATGAATGGGAGCAGGTTTTCACAATGAATATAGATTTTTAAATAATTGTGACAGCACTATATATTAATAATGTATAATAATATAATTTTTAAGTGATAAAGGGAAAGATAGATGTTTGGGACAAATGGCCTATTGGTACAGTGTCCCTAAGATCTATTGTCTATCAGAGAGCCTGCCACACAATGGAATGGAAGCATAGAATAGATACTATGGTCAGTGAAGAAGGGGACATGAGAAATTCCTCTCCACTCCCATCCATGAGAGTAGATTGGGGAAGGGAGTGGAAAGGGATAGGGATAGGGATGGGAGGTAAAGTGAATGTAAGGGGTGGGTGGTTACAGGTTCAGCAACGGTGTGGTTTAAAAACCCTATGGACGTTTCTTTCAAAATCCAGGGGGTGTAAGATATGGTGGAGACATCCGTCCTATGTTTTGTACAATGTCAGGTAATAAAACAAATAATAATAATTGCTATTCGGTAATATCATGGAATGTTCGAGGATTAAATTCTAAGTTTAAACGGGCACTAATGTTTCAATATATAAGAAAATATAGTCCTCAGTTGATTATACTCCAGGAGACACATTTAATGGGAAATAAAATTAAAAACTTTGAAAAAAGCCTGGATACAAAAAGTATATCACGCTACTTATTCTTCCTATGCTAGAGGGGTTTCAGTTCTAGTAAATAAATCCTTTCCTGGAGAAATAGAGAAGGCCTATATAGATATACAAGGGAAATATGTTATTTTACTATATACAGTTGGGCAACAAAGATACATTACAGTAGCAGTATATATTCCACCCCCTTTTTCTGTTGGAATTTTGAATGAGATAATGGAGAAAATCATTCAATATCTCCTAGCAAAGTTACTGCTTATTGGAGATTTTAATTCTGTCCTATCCCGAGTTGGATAGACCAAAACCTCCTAAGCAGTATTTAACTGATTTGTATAATTGGGTACAGATGATAGGGGTAACAGAAATTTGGAGATGGAGGAATCCAGAAAAAATAACTTACTCCTGCTTCTCTACCTCCTATAAAACGGCGTCCAGAATAGACCTAGCATTTGCAGATGCGACAATGTTAACAGATATTGCGGAAGTTGCATACTTACGGAGTGGCCTTTCAGATCATTCCCCTTTATTTCTATCAATATGTACCCTACTCCGAGGAATGCAACACTGTGGAGATTAACTCCACAGTGGGTGTCGTACCCGGAAATATCGGAAAAAATGACATCTATAATAATAAAATATTGGGAAAATATTGCAGGGTCATCCTCAGTAGATATTGTCTGGGATGCATTTAAAGTGTATCTGCGAGGACAATATATCTCAAACATTGCAGCGGTAAATAAAAAACAGAAGGTCAGGATGCAGGAGTTGCAAAAACTGATAGAAGTACAGAAGGAGAAATATGGTCAAGATTTTAGTACTATTAATTTTGATCAAATGATGGCCCCACAAAGAGATCTACATCTACATATGGAAGACATAACAAGGCTAGAATTATATAAAAATAGACAAAATATTTTTGAGCAGGGGGATAAAGGCGGGAGATTTCTGGCAAGACTCCAGAAGGAGAGAGGGTAAAAGAACCTGAGGAGATTTTGGAGACCTTCAGAAAGTATTATAGTTCGTTATATGCCTCTTCTCTCCCCTCCGACTTCCACCCGAGGGATTATGGCGGACCTTCTAGACCGGGTAGCCCTTGGGTGGTTGTCAGATAGGGAGAGAGAGGCATTGGTCTGCCCAATTACAAGCGAGGAGATCATGAAGATTATACGTACATTTCCAGGGGAGAAAGCACCAGGTCCAGATGGAATTCCTGTGGAATTCTATAACAAATATGGAGCTTTGCTAGCCCCAAAAAACGTGCATCAGTATTTACAAGTGGTTTATTGAACGGGGCCCTTCCAGATTAAATGAGGCCGGCACATATAACTTTAATACATAAAGTAATGAAAGACCCAAAACTATGTTTCTCATATAGGCCGATAGCGTTATTAAATAAAGATTTGAAAATATTGACAAAAATATTAACAATGAGACTACCTCTACTAAAAAATATTATAGATTCAGCACAGACAGAATTTATGCCAAAGAGAACAACAGATGTCAACCTACGAAGACTATATACAAATATACATAATCATCATGTTTACGAGGGAACTAGGACGGTGGCCTCCCTAGACATAGAGAAGGCCTTCGATACAGTCGAATGGCCTTTTTTGTGGGAAATACTTAGAAGGATGGAATTTCCATTAGTATTCATTAAATGGATACAAATAATATATAAGAAACCCATGTCAGTGGTAAAATTGGGAGGAAAGCTGTCATCCTTTTTCAGTTATATAGAGGCACGAGGCAGGGCTGCCCTCTCTCTCCGGCACTCTTTGCGATAGCAATAGAGCCAGTGGCAGAGGCTCTTAGGACTTCCCCAAATATTCAAGGGCTGCGGGTGGGGGGGCTGGAGGAGAGGGTAGCCCTGTCCGCAGATGATATGCTGTTGTTTTTGAGAGACACGGGCCCATCACTGGAGGGAGCTTTAGAATTATTAGATATTTTTTCACTATTGACAGGGCTTAAAGTAAATTGGGATAAGTCTTTATTATTTCCTATTTATCAAGAAGCACAAGACAGGTCGAAGAATTTCAAATGTTGAATTTGGATCCAGTAATACAGGAATTTAAGAAAAATTTAAAGGTATGGGAAGCGCTGCCTTTGTCGCTGTTAGGATGCATAAATTTAATAAAGATGAAGATTCTTCCTAGATTCTTGTACTTATTTAGAAACTCTCCACAATGGTTGTCCAAAAGTTTTTTTTTTACACAATTACATGGCATGTAATGCACATTTATATGGAAAAACAAACCAGCTAGAATTAAATGAAGCACCCTTATGCGTCCAGCGGTACAGGGGGGATTAGCCTTCCCAGACCTTTATAAATACTATATGGCTACACCGCTGGTGACGGTGAGGAGCTGGTTGGACCCCAATGGATTTAACCCGGCTACAATGTTGGAGGCTGCAGTGGTCCACTCGGTGGAGGCACTTAAGGTACTGCCATTTTGTGGGTTGAAATACAGGAGAGACCTGACTCCTTCAATGATACCGACAGTAAAAGTATGGAGTGCTGCTGTAGCAACGGAGGGATATTCGAGAACTTATTTATCCCCAAATATTCCATTGTGGAGAAATCCTGAGCTTCCACACTTAGACTCTATTCAAGATCCAGGGGCATAGACTAAATTTGGGGTCAAAAAATTATCACAAGTAATACATGGGGAAAAAAATCTCTAATTTGACGAAATGAGGCAATGTTGGAATATACCTCAGAGTTATACTTTTAGATATATGCAGTTGGCCCATGCTTTATTAAGCCAGTTCCCTGAGGGCATTCCACAATTAATAGAAACAGGATTAGAGCAAATGGTAAGAAAAAAAAGCGAAAATAAGTAAATTTCAACTCTGTACATTTATCTATCAAAGACCACACAGTCCGACATAAGCAAATTATGTGAATGTTGGACAAGGGATGTCCCAAAATTAACAGAAGAGAACTGGGAGGAGATATGGAGATTCCCATTTCAGATATTAGTATCATTCCGAGATAAATTAGTACAATTTAGGATAACACACAGGAGCTATTATACACCATACAAACTATATAAAATATTTCCATCAAATTCTCAAAATTGCTGGAGATGTGCAGATACTCCAGGAAATTGTATCCACATATTTTGGTCTTGTCCGAAGATCGTGGTATTCTGGAGGGAGGTTCTGAGAGTAATCGCCATAATAACATTAGTTTCTTTAGATCAAGAGGCAGAGATCTGACTTTTAGGACTAGTATGGAATAATATCACCTCTATAGGAAAGAAAACACAGGTGGGTCTGTTGCTCTTTTGTGCAAGAAAGACAATAGTGTTGAACTGGAAGAAGGTGGAAGCTCCTTCGTTGGCACATTGGAAAAACCTAGTAAATAGTAACCTGCCATTGTATAGGGAGGCATACTGTAACAGAGAGCACAGAGAGAAATACGAAAGAGTATGGGCAAGTTGGATAGAAAATCCTATAACGGCTTCAGGATAAAGAGGGTTCGGAGATAGGGAAAACCACACCAATAGAATAAAGGGGTTAAGGGGAGGAAGGAATGTATGAGTGTTTATTAGTGTTTGATGGAATGATAATTAAAGGGATTTTATGGAAGCTCCTGAGAGAGCAGATACATGTAAGTTGTGAAATGTATATTTGGATATGGAAAAATTAATAAAGAGATATTTAAAAAAAATAGTGTTGGTATTATATGGGTTATATACCATTGTTTACAGATTATTAGAAATTGTACATTATATTAATATTTTCATTTCTCAGTTCACATTGGTATATATTATATATCTGCATTTGGCATTGGACCATAATTATGTTAGTAGATGTAAGAATCCCAGGTAGTATTGTCATCAAGGATTTTAGGTTCAATATTAAAGCTTTAGAGGCTGTGTATCCACTCACCTACACTATTCTGATATCATTATTACATTATTCAGCAGAGGGCGCAGTAAATTATGCTATGGCAAGGTGGCACCGTTTCATTATCTTGCTGGCCGTGGTTAAACCATGTATTAGTATTATGAGAGACACAATGCAGTCTCATTGTATAAGGACATTGAACACTGTTATGAGCTACAAGAGAATGGCCACCGCTGTATATCATTAGCAGGCTACTAGAAAATGTCTGCCACTATAGTATTTATAACAGACATACAATCCATCCAATCATATCCCCCCGAGGAAGACATGTCATATCCCTGTGTTGATACGCGTGGGGGAGGGGACAGGACAGTGTAGGAGTCAGCAGCTGGTCTGTTTGGAGCGAGGGAACACACAATCTCAACATTTTTATGCTTGTCACGGAGAGTTGCACTGAAGCACTTGTACCATGTTAGTACCCTGCATAGGGGCTTTTTGTTTGAATAAATATCTATTTTTTTATAAACAGTATCACACTATTCAGTCCTCATTTCTCTTATACATGTTGAGACTACGCCATTGGACAGCATAGGAACCCAGAGTACACAGAACCCAGAGTTGGTTTGCTGGCGTATTTAGACCAAGTTTAATTGCAAGGTCACGCACTCTGAGGTCACACGGGGGGAGCACTTATACTTTAGTGCCCTGACATCTCGCTTAGTTGTGACAGCTGGATATTCCTGATGGATATGGACTTTGCTATTTAATTTGTTATTGGTGTCATTAACAATATTGTTGTACTAGTGTAGTTATGCTGACTCATTGGTAGTCAGAGGGACAAACTGCAGGTGGCGATAGTGAGTGAATTCCTGTGTAACTTCCTTTGCTCCTTGTATCTAAATGTGTCTTAAAGTGGACCTTCAGTAATTTTTCAACTTTCCATCTATTAAATCTTCTGCCCTTGTTGTTTTAAGGCAGGGATATGCAATTAGCGGACCTCCAGCTGTTGCAAAACTACAAGTCCCATCATGCCTCTGCCTCTGGGTGTCATGCTTGTTGCTGTCAGAGTCTCGCTATGCCTCATGGGACTTGTAGTTTGGCAACAGCTGGAGGTCCACTAATTGCATATCCCTGTTTTAAGGGGTTGTAAAGGTTCGTGTTTTTTCACCTTAATGCATCCTATGCATTAAGGTGAAAAAAACACCTGGCAATGACGGCCCCCCGTTTTACTTACCTGAGCCCGTTCACCGGCTTTGCTTGTGTCTGGCGTCCTCTTCTCCACGGAGTCTGCCCGTTGATTGGCTAGATTGGATAGATTGATAGCAGCGCAGCCATTGGCTCGCGCTGCTGTCAATCACATCCAATGATGCAGTGCGCGGGGGGCGGGGCCGAGTGATACAGTCGGCGGCTATAGCCGTCGGCTGTATCACGAGAGCGCGCCCGCAAGCTGACTCCCTTGGGAGAGTGCTTCCCATGAAGGGGGTTAGCTTTTGCGGGGAGGAGCCGAGACAGCTGCCGAGGGACCCCAGAAGACGAGGATCAGGGCCACTCTGTGCAAAACGAACTGCACAGTGGAGGTAAGTATAACATGTTTGTTATTTAAAAAACAAACAAAAAAAAAACCTTACAACCCCTTTAACTTTGGCTAGTAAAACCGTTTTTTTTCTGACAGTAACGACCTTATACAGCCCACTTCCTGTTTGTCTGCTCATGGTCATTAACCTAAGTTTATGACATCATGCACAGCTCTCTCTCTCTAACTTATGTGATAGTTTGCCAGGAAGCTAGAGGGGATGAGTTAGAAGAGAGCCAATGAGAGCTGCAGGGCTGGAGTTGTGCCTCTGTGTGTCTGTGTAAATCCAGGAAGTGAACAAGCAGCAGCTTCAGCTGCTCACAGTTAAAATGGTTGCAGCCAGTGGAGGGATATTTCGGCAGCATATTTGGCAAGTGCAGAATCACGGTATATATAAAATAATATGCATATTATATATAAGTGGTTGGAGGGAAGCTTCAGAATGGCAAATATGTTTTTTTTTACAAATTATGTGAGCAGACTGCAGTTTCTCTTTAATAACTTGTTAATCACACTACACCTGAAAAAGATTGGGGATGCTCGTGTTGTACTTACTTACCTTTGTACCTGATGAATAAATTACTCTGAAGGTATAAATTATACTATTTGCATTTGTTAAATGGCAGATGCTAATATTCTTACTACATTTCAAAAGTTTTCATGAGAGAATAGCTACAAAATGAGACAGTACTATTTATGTGTAAACATAAATGCAGAAACAAACAATAAGAAAGTATTTTCTCAAATTAAAGCACCCCTCATATTGTTCCAATGTCTGTCTTTTTTTGTATGAATGTGGCATTTACAGTAAAAAGGTGTGCTTTTCAAATATTATAACTACAAATATCTGTTACTTAGTTTACCTTGTTTCCTTGGTGTTCTTGTGAAAGTTCCTTTTACAATTTTGCAGTGCGAGTTGTCACCACCACACACTCCACATTTGTCTTCTTTTTTAGTTGAGCCAATAACTTTGTCACAACCAACTTTCTGAAACCAAAGCAGAAAAGTGTAATTTGTAAACTACACAGTACATTTGAAGTTTTACATAATTACATTAGAGTATATGTAGCCCAGGGGTTGCTACTAAAATTATTATGTTGAGTAGTTTATTGTTTCTTAACCACTTCAGCCCCGAACCATTTGGCTGCCAAGTGACCGGGCCACTCTTTGCGACGTGGCTCCCAAACAAAATTGACATCCTTTTTTTCCCAGAAATAGAGCTTTCTTTTGGTGGTATTTGATCACCTCTGCGGTTTTAATTTTTTGCGCTATAAATAAAAATAGAGTGACAATTTTGAAAAAAAAGCAATATTTTTTACTTTTTGCTATAATAAATATCCCCCAAAAATATATATATAAAAAAAAAAAAATGCAAAGGTTATAGCGTCTACAAAATAGGGCGATTGTTTTATGGCATTTTTATTAATATTTTTTTTCTAGTAATGGCGGCGATCGTCGATTTTAATCGTGACTGCCACATTATGGTGGACAAATCGGACACTTTGGACGCCATTTTGGGACCATTGTCACTTATACAGCGATTAGTGCTATAAAAATGCACTTATTATTTTGTAAATGACACTGGCAGTGAAAGGGTTAACCAGTAGGGGCGCTGAAGGGGTTAAGTGTGTCCTAGGGAGTGATTCTAACGGTCTGGGGGATGGGCTAGCAGTGACATGACACCAATCACTGCTCCCGATGAGAGAGAGCAGACGATCAGTGTCCTGTCACTAGGCAGAACGGGGAGATGCTGTGTTTACACTGGCATCTCCCCGTTTTTCAGCTCCGTGACACGATCGCGGGGCACCCGACGAACATTGAGCAAAGGGTCCCGCGGGCACGGTCATGGAGCTCGCAGTAGGTGCGCGCGCCGCCACCGGCGGATTCAAAGTGACGTACGGGTACGCTACTTTGCACAGCCGTGCCATTCTGCCGACGAATATCTGCAGGAGGCGGTCGGCAAGCGGTTAAAGTAAGGGTTTGGCTCCCTCTAGTGACCGCTGAACTCTCTCAGGATTTTTCCTTCTGTTTAAGAAGCAAACAGCCATCCATTGTGGGATATGTAGTTTGGATGAGGAAGTGTTTGAATCAGTTTGGGACTACAGGACCCACAATGCCAAGTCACAGAACAGCCTGCTGGGAAGAGAGGCTTTCGACCTCTCTGGACGCCATTCAACTGCCAGCAGAAGGTCTGTGTGTGTGACCAGAAGTGAGAGACTGTGGCCTACAGTGGAGAGCCGGATCGCCCGCCCCAGAGGGATCTTTGTGGACGGCCCTGCTAATCAGGCAGGTGGATCAGCCTGCGCTTCAGAGCATTTGAAGCCATCTGCCTTCCTGCCCATCGGGAGTAGCAGCACGGCGCGGCAGCACCATCGTCACTGACGGAAACACCAGAAGGAGATTCCGGACGGAGTCTACCAGCCTGCTGGGATCCAAAGTGGTGAGAGGGCAGTATTGCTGAGTGAGTGTCATGGATCTGCCACCTAAGGGTTAATAGTGCAGACTGATTTCAGTGATTGGCAACAGGCTGCCTTATTTAAACACCTCAGCAGCACTGTATCTTCGCTGCCTGATCTGCAGTTCATACCTGTTCCAGTGTCTTCCTGTGATCTGATCTGTTTCCTGTGTTTGACCCAGATTGTTTGACTACAATTGATCTCTGTTATCCTGATCCCGGCCTGCCTTGTAACCACGCTCAGCTCTACACTGCTTGATTTCCTGTTGCCAAACGTTGCCTGTATCCTGACCATTCTCTGCCTGTCGTCTATACCTACATCTGATCGTCTGTTACCAAACCCGGCTTGTCTGACTACGTATTCAGTGTCTCCCCAGCCAGTGCACCTACCAGCCTGCTTCCTGTTCCCTGCTGCACCAGCTGAACTGACAAGACCAAAGACGAATCAGGCACCCATACACCGCCAGGCTTTTGCGGCCACTGTTGCAACATCGGTGGCCCTTGAGCCGGGGTTGTACGAGAAGCCTTCCCACTGCACGTCAGGCTCATCCGGCAGGTACGTAACAGTGAGTTTCTTTCCTACAGACTGCTGGTGAGACTTGTAGTTCCATGGCTGTGGATCTGCTGTACCTGAGCATCTTACAACCAGACTTTGGGGCCTTGCTTTTCTCCCCTGTGCTGTAAGGTTAGTACTGTATTACTCACAAACATAAGAAGGAATTTACAAGTGAGAACAGTTCTTCAGCTGAGAAATCAATAGCATCTCATTCTACAATTATTGCCCCTTTGTTTCTTTTGGATTACAAGTAAATACACAAGTCAACACTGCAGTATAATATAAGGCTAGCTGAAGGCATCCGGAAATTAAGAAACAATTTACCACTTTATTCTTCTACAAAGCTTTACTTCTCTACATTGGATATCTGCTCTGAACTGCAACCTAGGGGGAGCCATTTAGTGAGATATAGTTATAACATGCATTGTATTACTGTAGTCACTCTTTGTGTATTCTCTTTGTGTATTGGTCTGTGTGCTGAGGGCTCAGTGGGAAGGTATTCAATACATGTGTTAAAAGTATTGAAAACCTATCTCCCTGTGCACCTGTTAACATATACCCCCATCAGGTTGTTACTGGGTACAAGTATATGATATAATTGCACTGAACAATACTTCTGTCAATCATAACCTGTGTTCATTCATTGTTTAATCATACCATTTCCTTGTGTTATTCTTTACCATAGTAAACATTCTTGTGTGGTTCAGTGATTTTGTCTGAGTTTCTCATTATTAACGTGGTATTTCAGAATGGAACCCAAGGTGTCAGAGGTAAGAGAGGGTCTGCAGAGTCAGGGTGGCTAGTGGGGTATAGAGTCAATCAGCAGCCCCCATGGGGGTACCGCTACATTTGGAGGTCCCACCGAGATACCCCATCTGGGGCACCCGAAATCAGTTGATGTGTCCAGACTGGAAGAGATCATGGACTCAGCTACAGCCACTGAGTAGAGCCAGGAGTATGGAAGTCGGTTGGAGCAAACCACGGTCCTGAGGCTGCCGGGAGTCCCTTGGTTTGACAAGGAAGTACTGCAGTTGATGAGGAAGGCCACTCCAAAACAGGGGTCTTACCTCTTAGACCTGAAACATGAGTTTGAAGAGTACTGCACATATGTGTTATTAGAGTGGAAAGAGAGTATTCCGGCAGAATTCCAGAAGAGAATCGTGAACCTGGCAGAAGGTCTGGATAGTCAAGTTACACAGTAGGTGAGGTTGAAAAAAGACACAAGTCCATCATGTCCAACCTATGTGTGTGATTATGTCAGTATTACCTTGTTTATCCCTGTATGTTGTGGTCGTTAAGGTGCTTATCTAATAGTTTCTTGAAACCATTGATGCCCCCCACTGAGACCACTGCCTGTGGAAGGGAATTCCACATCCTTGCCGATCTTACAGTAAAGAACCCTCTACGTAGTCTCTACGTAGTTTAAGGTTAAACCTCTTTTCTTCTAATTTTAATGAGTTGCCACGTGTCTTGTTAACCTCCCTTCCGTGAAAAAGTTTTATCCCTATTGTGGGGTCACCAGTATGGTATTTGTAAATTTAAATCATATCCCCTCTCAAGCGTCCCTTCTCCAGAGAGAATAAGTTCAGTGCTCGCAACCTTTCCTCATAACTAATATCCTCCAGACCCTTTATTTGCTTTGTCGCCCTTCTTTGCACGCTCTCCATTTCCAGTACATCCTTCCTGAGGACTGGTGCCCAGAACTGGACATCATACTCCAGGTGCGTCCAGAACAGAGTCTTGTAGAGCGGAAGAATTATCGTTTTATCACTGGAGTTAATCCCCTTTTTAATGCAAGCCAATATTCTGTTTGCTTTGTTAGCAGAGGCTTGGCATTGCATGCCATTGCTGAGCCTGTCATCTACTAGGAACCCCAGGTCCTTTTCCATCCTAGATTTCACCAGAGGTTCTCCCCCCAGTGTATAAATTGCATTTGTCACCCAAATGCATTATTTTACATTTTTCTACATTGAACCTCCATTTGCCATGTATTTGCCCACCCCATTCATTTGTTCAGCTCTTTTTGCAAGGTTTCCACATCCTGTGGAGAAGTTATTGCCCTGCTTAGCTTAGTATCGTCCGCGAAGGAGAAGTCCAACAATGCAATAAAAAGGCGACAACAGAATCTCAGGTATTCTCGAAACAAAGTGGTAAAGGTAGTGGACATGGGCAGAGTTCACATACTGGGAATCAAAGAGGACCCACCACTAGAGGTAGAACAGCCTCTCTTCGAGAATTAGGGGTGATACCCAAAACTGGGATGAGCTCCAAGGTCCAACAACCGTTAGTGGACGATTTTTTAGAGAAAGGCAAGATACCTTTGGTATCACCCTTACACATGACTCAACTAGTCATGGAACCGTTTGTAACCAAGACAATACAAGCGGAAAACTCAACATCATAAACCTATCCTCATATACTCTATCAAACTTAGAACATGATGTATTATCTTTGGGCCTCTCCTTTTGCCCAACTAGTGGTACAGATAGTTTTGATGTAATAAAAGATATTCACCTTTTTGCTCGGAAGCTCTTCTATAAAAGCTTATTTGTCAAACAAGAGACTCAAGAGTCAGAATTAGCACCCAATCTTAAGGCAGCGGACTTTAGGGCCCTACGGGACGTAAATCTCCTCCTTGAGGAAAATACTCCTCTAAGCCAAGCCTGGGAGGATAATCTAAAGGAGGAGGAAAGTGATGATGGTGAGAATCAGATGACTACTATGTCTAAAAAATTCAAGAGGAAGTCACATAAGTTTCCGCCCCTTAATCAAAATCCAGCACTAGCACTTTTCATCAGACAAACATCTAAAGAGATTGAGAACATGAGGAGAGACAGCTCTCATCCCAATTTAAGCCCAGAACTCGAACATGCCCTTAAAAGTTTGAAAAATAATATCAGTATTACAATAAAGGGATCAGATAAGGGCGGGAACATTGTCCTTATGGACAATGCAGATTACGAGGAAATGTGTCTCAAAATACTAAGAGATGAAAAATGTTAATCGGAAAATATCTGCATGCACCGTCGACAAAATGAATGGTGAATTTTACCAGCTTGTCGATGAAGCATTTAGAGATGGGGCAATAAATGAAGATACCTGGGACTATATCCGCACCAGGCACCCGCGCACTCCCACTATGTATGCATTGCCACAAGAATCTACATAGACCACCAGGAAGACCAATAATTTCAGGGAATGGATCAATTTCTGAGGGGGCAAGCCGTGTCATCGACCAGCACCTCAGACCACGTCATGGATCTTCCATCGTATACAAAAGATACCATTCATCTTTTACAGATATTGGAGGATCTTGTGGTGCCTCCTTCAGCCCTACTGGTTACAGTAGATGTAGAGTCTCTCTATAACAGTATACCACACGATCTAGGTATCTGTGCTATCCAAAATGTGCTACGCCAGCGCCCTACCACAGACTGGAAATTCAACCAGTTTATTCTACATATGTTGGATTTCATCCTGCAACACAATATCTTTTTGTTCCAAGGCTCCCATTTCCTCTAGGTACAGGGGGTGGCTATGGGGACGTGCTGTGCACCCTCATACGCCAACCTGTACCTGGGGGAATGGGAGAAGGATTTTCCTCTTGGGAGAAGATGCTTCAGTGTATGCTTGCCACATTTTAATGTGGCAACGCTACATTGATGACATCTTTATTGTCTGGGACGGGTCTGAAGAGGATCTCAAAAAAGTTCTTTCACTCATGAATGCCAACACACAAAATCTTTTCTTTACAATGTCCTTTGATGCAACTACAGTTAGCTTTTTGGATATTCAAATATCCAAGGATTCAGATGGAAAGATCTATAGCAGACTCTACAGAAAGGAGACTGCGGGCAACACTATGTTGCATGCTGCAAGCTTTCATCCGGTGGCACTTAAAAAGTCCATACCCTATAGTCAGTTCCTTCGCATTCGAAGGAACTGTAGTCTGGAATCTGACTTTCAAACTGAATCTAACGAATTAAGCAACCGTTTATTGACTAGAGGCTATAGTAGAACCATGTTAAAGAAGGCTTTCAACAGAATGAGGGAAACCAATAGGCATGATTTGGTCTTTAAAACATCCCAAATAAAGAAAAATAAGAACAAAGATAACATCTCGAGAATAATTATACATTTCTCTAAGGAACATACAAAGATCAGACAGATCTTCACAAAATATTGGCCTATCCTAACTGAGGATCCAATCCTTAAAAATCTGGTACCACCTAAACCCCAGATTACCTTTAAAAAAGCAGGGTCCATTGGGGGAATGTTAGTCCAGAGCGAGTACAGGGGCGAGTCGAGGAAGGACCCCTGTAAAACTCTAAGGACTTATCCCTGTGGGGCCTGTTCACAATGTGGTGTCATCGGTGGAGGCCCAACACTGGCTCTACCCAATGGGGAGAATTTTTCTCTCAAACATTTTGCTAACTGCAAAACCCAAGGGGTGGTCTATTTCATGTCATGCCAGTGTGGGGCCTTCTATATAGGGAAGACACATCAAGAACTAGGCAAAAGGGTTGAAAAACACATGCATAGTATGAGGATTGGCAACCTCTATTTACCCCTTGGTAGGCATGTGGCTAAAAAACATAAATACAGGATGCCAAAGATATACTCTTTTCTGTGGTGGAGAGGATTCACATCCCACGCAGAGGTGGGGATTGTAACAAGGTCCTACTCCAGCGCAAAATGCGCTGGAGTAGGTACCTGAGGGCAACAACGCCACTGGGACTCAATGAAGTGGAGAGTTTCCGTCCCTTCTTGGAGGGTTTCAGTTCTGGCAAGACGGACTGAGACCCAATTGGTGGCCGAGGCTCTCTGTCTTCCGAGGTTGGACTCCTTGCCCCCACCTCCTTCACGGGAGATGTCTCTGCCTCCCCCTTTTTCTCCCACCAATATCATCTTCAGACCTAATCCTTCCATCTTTGGTTCTGATTTTAATTCCCTCTTGTTTTTTCTTAAAAACAAGGGAACCCCCCTTTTTTCATATGTGGATTGTAGAAGTGTGGGTTATTGGGAACACGCAGGAATGCACAACATGAGGATTTGATTGATTTATTATTATTATTTTTGTAATGTGATTTTTTATATGGTTGTGTGTGTTGTTTTTCAATTATATATGACCATTGATTAATGTATATGTAATACATATGTTCCTTGTAACCCAGAGATTTTTTATGTTCTATGGGGAATTAGCGTCCAATCCGGTGTTTCTCCTCCTCTTCAGCTGTCCCCATCCTTTGATTTTTATTCATATCCGGTGCCGGGGGGGGGGCGTTCACATAAGGTGGAATTTTTGGCCCATCACCCCTTTAGGCACCGGTGTTTTTTTGTCCCTGGTTCAGAGCGCCCCAAAGATATTCAGGGACTACTCTGAATCATTATCCCGGCTTTCTTTCCATTCTGACCCACTGTGATTGCTTCTCCATATCACCATTGGCTCTGTGCAGTTTTTTCTGCCTGTTTGAGTTTTCCCATCCTTTTTCCCTTATCCAAGATGGCCGTGTCCGCATTTCCTGTGATGCGGAACGTTCACAGGTAAGAGTGAACACATCCATCCTAGGAGTCATGTGACCGGTGGGAACCAATCACAACTCACAGGGGGGTATAAAAGGACACCAGGGAGTCTATTGGCGTCATTCCATTGCCTCTGCCACAGGCGGAGGATCTAATAAATCAAGCTCCCATACAAAGGAACCTTGCAAGAACTTATGGATCCCGATTTGTCTTTGGGTTGTTAGTGATTACTGGTAAGCATATAGGACTTTCCGTTTATTCTGAATGGATTTGTTTTCCTTTTTTAATGGGAATATACAATTTTTCCCATTTATACTTACCTGATCTCTATTTTATTCTTTATAGACAATTCTGGTTTCTCCCTTCTTTCCCACAATACGCCATCCATTTGGATTGCACCTTGTTGCTAAATCCTGACTCCTTTTGTGAACATGCAATGGTGGGTGCAGCATTGGGAGGGGTAGATTGAGGAAGATGCACCCCTGGTACATAAATTGGAACATGGAACATATGTATTTTAAATGAATATGATTCAGTAAGTTCTTTTTTTCTTCCCTTTTTTCTTGATACCTTTTGGAGGTGGGATTGAGAATATTGTGATCAATAGAACTCTATAAATCTGTCTTTAGATAAATGAATGCAACATCCCTGAGGAAGAACATCTTTTTACTATGATTTGAAATGCGTTGGATGAAGCCTGTTTCTGAGTGATTTCTGCAAAAATCTTGAGTCACCGATCTAGGCATTGTATTCATAATTGTTCATAAATGCAGATTTTTATGGAGATGGATATAGTCACAAACATATTTGTGTATCTATATAAAAACGATTTTGTAATGTTTGTGAATAAATATATATTTTTTTACATATATAATTTTCCTTTTTTTTTTTTCTCTTTTTAGTTGCCTTAAAAATCCCCAAACAGAGGTTTTTTTCACAGTATCGTCCGCAAATACAGAGATTGCACTGCCTACCCCATCCTCCAGATCGTTTATGAACAAATGAAACAAGATTGGTCCCAGTACAGAACCCTGGGGGACCCCACTACCCACCCCTGACCATTCTGAGTACTCCCCATCCTCTGAACTCGCCCTTGTAGTGCTTTACCCATAAGGATTCCACCTCCTCCCTAGCTCCCTTAGTGATGTCATCTCTCACATTCACTTGTACATTATTCTTGATATATAGGTATACCCCTCCCCTTTTTTACCCTCTCTATCCTTGCGATAAAGGGTATACCCTTGAATGGTTGCCAGCCAATCATGAGAGCTGTTGAACCAGGTCTCTGAAATTCCCACAAAATCCAAATCCAAATCCTCCTCATACAACAGTATCTCCCTGTCGCAGGCGGCCCAAGTGCCGGTAGTCCAGTTGCAACCGGTCCAGCTGTAGGAAGCCCAATGGCAGGAATGCCTCCAGCCTCTTTCTACATGGACATGAGTCATCTGGTGGACAGCCTGATACGGAAGCATAACACATCTGATAACCAGGGATACCGGAAGCTTCAGATCTTTTCGGGTCGTGTCCCTAGACCAGACGGAGAAGAGGAATTTGACAGTTGGATGGATCAGGCAATGCAGGCATTGGAAGCATGGGATGTGTCAGAAACAGTGAAGAGGCAGCGGATTAGTGAAAGTCTCCGAAGCCCAGCGGCAGATGTCATCAAAAGCCTAAAGAGAGGAGGCCATGGATTATGTTGAGGCTCTATATGCAGTTTATGGATGGGTGGAAAAGTTACCGGACCTGATGTACAAGTTTGAGCATACCCATCAGTGGAGGGGAGAGAAACTGTCTGACTACGTCATTAGGGTGGATCGGATCCTGCACCAGATTATCTTGAAGAAGGGGATCGATCCTCGGGAGGCGGACAGAGTCAGGCTGGATCGGACCTTACAAGGAGCCATGCCCAACCATCCTATTGTGCTACGGTTGCTATTGAAGGGGGCCCAAGAAGCTCCCTTCTATCCAGAAATGATGGAGCTGGTGCGAGAAGAGGAGGCCCTCCTGGATGAAAAGAACCAGGGAGCTCGACCTGTGGAAAAGACACCCCAGAAGAGCGAGAATGTAGTCGCCCAACCATTCCAAGTGGATGTCAGTGTGGTGGAGAGTGGCGAGGATTTTATATATTTATTTATATTATTTATATATTTTATAATATTATTTTCCCCTCCCCCCTCCTCGTTTTTTTCTTTTTTTTTCTCTCTGTTAAATTTCATTTATTCATTATTATCCACATTTATGGTCCAGCCCTTGCTATAGAGCTGCAATCACCAGCACTCTGTAACTATTTAAATTCCCCTCAATTTAATATTATTATAATTATTATTATAATGTTTACTCTTTCCTTAATTAGATTTATTTCTGTCCACTCATGCTCATTTAATAATTTCCGCTTTAACTCTATTCCCAATTTCACACGTATAATCATTTCCAGAATCGCTGTTTTTGTTTTTTTTTTTTTTTTTTTCCTTCACTTTCTAGCCCCGCCTTATCCAGCCCACTGGTAATCCTCTCCTCTCCTATATATGGCGTCTTCTTAATATCCGCCCTTATGTCAGTTGAAAAAGGAGTGCGACTTGCCAGTACATCGCAAGTGCGCACGCTCACGAAACGCATACCATGCCTATGACGCCATCTCCTGCAGTCTGGCTGTCTCATGCGTTCCATGCCTCGTTCTGAGTTCCTTTGGATTGTTGTCCCCGGAAACCGGCTCCTTACATCTGCTTAGGGACACTCCTGGACCCACACCGCAGTGCTAGAGGACTCTAATGACCCACTGCTGAAGATCGTCATGCTTGACATACTCCCATTATTTTTGCTACGCCTTTTTTACATCTGCAAAATGTGAGGTTACCTACTGTATTTACTAATAAAGCCTGTGTTTAAAAACGACTGCACCCAGAGGCGCCTTCTCTCCTTGTTTTTTTGCAGTTCCCTGAACATGGTTTCTGTTCACCTATGAGGGCAGCCCTGTGTACTTTGGATTATTTAACCTTCCATGAACTTTTTGTGCATACAGACTTGAGAGACTGTGCAAGTAAAACTATACAGACTGATCATTTCACATTTCATTTCTTCATGTATATTATATACCATCCTTTTATTATTTAATGCTGGGCACTATACATGTCCTTTGGAGTCGTTGCACCCTCACTTGCTGTATGAGAGTGGCGAGGAGTCTGAGCGAGGGGAGCACGCTAAGACCCCTGTGAAACAGTCCACCCCAAAATTCACCCCTGTCAAGTCGCCAGAAGGAGGGGATCAAGTCCAAGAGCAGGTACAGAAAGCCTTGTTACATGTGATGGAGGCTCAAGCCAAAGCTCAGATGAAGCAAACAGGCATTCGGAAGTGCTACAAGTGTGACGACCTAAGACATTTTAGGGCTCAGTGTCCGCAGAAGGAAATGTTGGATTGTTGGCGGAACTGGTGAAGACATTACAGAAATTGCTGAAAGATCAGCCGGTGGGAAACTCCTCAATGAGGGAGCCAACTGAGAACCCTGATTAGAAACAGAGTTCCAGAACACAGAAGAAGAGAAGGGCCCGAAGGATGCCATTCAAGAAGGGAGTCGCGTAATCAACCTGTTCATCACCACAGTCAAGTAACCCGGCACCGGAGTCCAAGAGCCAGGCGCAGAGAGTCAATGCTTTGCCACCCCCTAGGGCCACAATTAGGTCCTATCAGAACACCTCTAGGGGAAGTTGTCAGCCTAGTCCAATTAAAAGTGGTCTGGCAACACCACCTAGGGTCACTGTTAGGTCTCCACAGAGTGCATCCAAG
Organism: Rana muscosa; assembly: GCA_029206835.1. NCBI lineage: Eukaryota > Metazoa > Chordata > Amphibia > Anura > Ranidae > Rana > Rana muscosa. The sequence goes on along the minus strand of CM055118.1, from coordinate 991,049,897 downwards.
AAGAAAAAGACCTGTAAACCTAGTCACATTCAGGACAATGCCACGGTCTTCCAAAAAATCTGGTGGGGCCGTCCCCGATCGTACCTGTGCAAATAGAAGGTGTGTACACAAGATCTTTACTAGACACTGGGGCTCAAGTCATACTGTTATATCGGGACTTTTATGACAAACACTTGAGCCATATCCCTTTGCACAAGCTGGAAGAGCTAGAGATCTGGGGAACTGGGACTGCTAGATGCCCTTATGATGGTTACATCCCCATCCAAATATCCTTTGGGCCAGCAGCCGTCGGGAAAGAAGAAGCTTTCGATACCCTGGCGGTTGTTTGTCCCAGGCCACCTGGAGCAGGGCGAAATTCAATACTGGTTGGAACCAATACGGATCTAGTGAGAAGACTGCTATCATCAGTACTGACTGAAGATGGATCCACTGAGAGCCCAATCCATCTCCAGTTATTAAAGGCTTGCTGGAGAGTGGCTAGAGAGAACAAGGCCCCTGAAGGAGAAGAGGGACGGTTGTGGAGATTGGAGAACAAAGAGAAAGTGCTACAGCCAGGGTAAGTTGCTCATGTGAAGGCCACCATCAAGTTGAAATGGGATCAGGCCGGTCCCTTTGTGGTGTTGGAGACGGACAAGCAGGCCTCAGCGGCTGGGCTAGAAATGGTCCCTGAATTAGTCCCTACTAGGGACCTGTCAAGAACAGGAAGAAGGGTGCCTATCAGCTTGAGAAATGTGACTGATCAGCCTGTTAAGTTGGGAGCTTGTATGCTGGTGGGGCATGAGAGTGCAGCCACCCCTGTATTCCCTGAAGAAGCTAAAGATCTGAAGAATAGCCGGCAGCTTCAAGCGGAGTTCCAGCGATGTGCAGAGGTCTTGTCCCCTGCCTGGCAGAAGAGGATGAGGTCCCAATTGATGAGATGGGAGAAGTTGTTCTCCAGAGACGACTTCGATGTGGGATGTGCAAGAAGTGCCTTACATAGGATCCGGCTTCAGGAAAACAGACCCTTCTGTGAACGGGCCAGGAGAATACCTCTTAGTGTCCTGGAAGACTTACGGGAGCAACTAGCTGAGTTGAAAAGATCAGGAGTTATTCAGAAGTCTCGGAGCCCCTATGCATCCCCCATCAAAGTAGTGAGGAAGAAAAATGGGTCACTCCGCATGTGCATAGACTACCGGACTCTGAACTGGTGCACCATCCCTGACCAGTACACCACACCTCGCATAGAAGATGCCCTGCAGTGCTTTACTGGAGCCAAGTGGTTTAGTTTTCTTGACCTGAAGAGTGGGTATTATCAAATGCACCCAGAAGTCCAGGAGAAGACGGCATTCATTTGCCCGTTGGGATTCTATGAGTTCAGTAGAATGCCCCAGGGTCTGTCGGGGGCCCCTGCAACCTTTCAGCGCTTGATGGAAAGAACAGTGGGGGACATGAATCTTGTAGAGGTGTTGGTGTATTTGGATGACATCATCGTGTTTGGAAGGACACTTGAAGAGCACGAGAGCCGGCTAGAGAAGGTATTTTCTCGCCTTCATGAAGAAGGGCTAAAGTTGTCACTGGAAAAATGCCAATTCTATAGAACGTCAGTTACCTACTTCGGCCATTTTGTCTCTGCCGGAGGAGTTGCTACCGACCCACAGAAGCTGGAAGCCGTCACCACCTGGCCCAGGCCAAGAACAGTAACTGAGTTAGGATCCTTATTGGAATTTTTTTCCTATTACCGACGGTTCATGACCAACATTGCTAAGATTGCCTGACTCCTTAATGAGCTGCTGCAAGTGGTCACGGGGGAAGGAGAAGATGGAGCCAGGAGCAAGAGGAGTGGAGTTCACAAGCAGGGAGAGGCTGTCCAAACCCAATGGACCCCTCAATGTGAAAGAACTTTCTGGCAGCTGAAGAAGAGCCTTACAAAAGCCCCAGTCTTGGCATATGCTTACCCTAGTCTACCCTACGAATTGCATGTGGATGCCAGCAGAGAAGGGTTAGGAGTCTTGTATAAGGAGCAAAATGGAGGACTGAGACCTGTGGCCTATGTGAGCAGGAGTCTTACCCCCGCAGAGAAGAACTATCCTGTTCACAAGCTGGAATTTCTGGCCCTCAAATGGACGGTGGTGGATAAGTTGAGAGACTACCTGTATGGGGCCGAATTCATCGTCAAGACTGATAACAACACCTTGACTTACATCTTGACCTCGGCAAAGTTGGATGCAACTGGACACAGATGGCTGGCAGCTTTGGCCGTGTTCCGGTTTAGTTTGAAGTATCAACCCTGAATTGGGAGATGCTGAAGCCCCCATCGAAGGAAAAAAAACTCAGAGGGATGGACTCATGTAACTGAGTAAGAAGTGCGGGCCTTGTGTCAAGTGTGGGGGGGTTCGCTCGGCAGCGGGTGTGTGTGATCCCCTGGATGGGCTCCCCACACAAAAACAGGCCCAGCAGACGGAGGTTGTGGTTTTCAAGATCAAAAAGGTGCGGTTTATTTCTCTATTTACAGTGACAAAAAAACACAGCAAAGCAAAAAGAAACAAACAAAATAAACCCTGGTCAGCTTGACCTCTGACTAAACATGCAGGTTTCCTAACTAACAACTGGGATCAGCCTGGTGCTGTCCTAGTCCCTAAGTCCCTGGTTTAGTAAATGTCCAAACAAATAGCCACACAGGCTTTGTCTCACCGCACAGGGGTTCACTCTCCCTAGACAGTCCACACAGGTCTGGTTCCAGGCATGAGCAAACACCTAATGAAGCTGGGAGTTTTTATAGAGGCCTTAAACGAGCTGACAAGCTTCAGCTGGTCTCATCAACTCCCTGCCTGCACGACGCCCAGCACTCTCCCTAGAGGTATGAATCATCCATGAGCCCACTAGCCTCAGCTGGGCTTCATCAACTCCCTCCCTAGTTGTATAAGTCGGCATAAAGCCTGAATCTGGGAGAAATATATCTACCCCCCTGGATGCAACCAGGTGACTTTACCTTCCTGCTGTCACATACCCCCCCCTCTTGTTTTAACCTTGGGGTTGGAACACCAGCAATCAGGCATTCATGTACTCCACATTCCCCATTTGAACGCCAGGGCGATGCTTTACTGTGAAGTTGAATTCCTGTAGGGCCAGGAACCACCTATTCACTCTTCTATTTGTTTCCTTGTTTTGAGCCATCCACTTTAACGGAGCGTGATCCGTAACCATGTCAAAGTGCCTACCTAGCAGATAGTACCGAAGGGAATCTAGAGCCCACTTCACCGCTAAACACTCCTTTTCAACCGTGGCGTAATTTACCTCATGGGACTTCAACTTCCTGCTGAGGTAAATGACTGGGTGCTCTTCCCCGTTCCAGACCTGGGACAATACTGCTCCTAACCCCACATCTGACGCATCACTTTGTACGACAAAGTCTTTAGAGAAGTCGGGTGAGTACAACACTGGCTGGCTACATAAGGCTTGTTTCAAGAATTGGAATGCTGCCTCAGCCTCGGGGGTCCATTTAATCATGACTGACCCTTTCCCCTTCGTCAGGTTGGTTAGGGGCACAGCCTTAGAAGCAAAGTGGGGAATGAAGCGCCGATAATAACCCGCGATTCCCAGAAAGGCCCGTACCTGCTTCTTGCTGTTGGGACGTGGCCAACTCTGGATGGCCTCGACTTTGTTGAGTTGGGGTTTTATTACTCCCCTGCCAATGGTGTACCCAAGATATTTGGCCTCCTCCTGCCCAATGGTACACTTCTTGGGGTTAGCCGTAAACCCCGCTTCCCGGATAGAGTCTAGGACTGCTTGCACTTTTGGCAGATGTGAGGCCCAATCTGTGCTATGGACAATTACGTCATCCAGGTAAGCCGCAGCATACTTCCGATGGGGCCTCAGTATCTGGTCCATTTTCCGCTGGAATGTGGCCGGCGCATTCTGTAACCCGAACGGCATTCTCTTATATTGGAACGCCCCGTCTGGGGTTACAAATGCGGTTTTCTCTTTGGCCGACTTGGCCAGGGGAATTTGCCAATACCCTTTAGTGAGGTCAAGAGTCGTCATGTATCGGGCTGTTCCCAGCCGGTCGATCAACTCATCTATACGTGGCATGGGGTAGGTGTCAAATTTTGTAACTTTGTTCAACTGACGAAAATCGTTACAAAATCGCCAGCTCCCATCCGGTTTAGGCACCAACACAATGGGACTAGACCAATCACTTTGGGACTCCTCTATCACCCCTAAGTTCAGCATTTTCTGTACTTCCTCCCGTATTGCCTCCCGTCGGGCCTCTGGGATCCGATAGGGTTTTAACTTCACCCTTTCACCGGGCGGGGTAATAATATCATGCTCTACCCCAGATGTTTGTCCCGGCAGCTCAGAGAACACCTCCTTGTTGCGAAGCACAAACTCCTTAACCTCCTGTTGTTGGGGTTGTGACAAGGTGGCTGCTATTCCAACCTCCGGAATCACGCAACCAGTTTGAGCTGGTGACCAAGTTTCTGCGACTAGGGACTCTATCCCTCCAGGCTTTCAACAGATTAACGTGATAGATCTGTTCGGGCTTTCGCCTTCCTGGTTGTCTGACCTTGTAATTCACTTCGCTCACTTTTTCCATTATCTCGTAGGGGCCTTGCCATTTGGCAAGGAATTTACTTTCAACCGTAGGGACAAGTACCAATATCCTATCCCCCGGGGAAAAGGTACGGGTCTTGGCTCCACGGTTGTACACTCTCTGCTGTGCCAACTGCGCTTGGGCCAAATGTTCCTTCACGATGGGCATTACCTGTGCAATTCGATCTTGCATCAGGGCGACATGCTCAATCACACTCCTGTGGGGAGAACTCTCACTTTCCCAAGTTTCCTTGGCAATATCCAACAGTCCTCTTGGGTGTCTCCCATACAGTAACTCAAAGGGGGAGAATCCCGTAGAGGATTGGGGCACCTCCCTAATAGCAAACATCAAATAAGGAAGTAGACAGTCCCAATCCTTTCCATCTCTATCCACCACTTTCTTCAACATTTGTTTTAGGGTTTTGTTGAATCTTTCAACCAGCCCATCGGTTTGGGGGTGATACACAGACGTACGCAATTGCGTCACTTTGAACAATTTACACAGCTCTTTCATAACCCGGGACATAAAGGGTGTACCTTGGTCCGTAAGCAGTTCTTTACAAATACCCACCCGGCTAAAAACAAGAGATAGCTCTTTGGCTATGGTTTTGGCCGAGGTATTTCGGAGAGGGATCGCTTCTGGATAACGGGTGGCATAGTCGATTATAACTAATATGTACTGGTGCCCCCTAGCGGACTTGATTATAGGACCTACCAAATCCATTGCGACCCTCTCAAACGGGACCTCAATGATGGGTAGAGGGACCAGCGGGCTACGGAAATGTGGCATCGGGGCCGACCTCTGACACACAGGGCAGGAGGAACAATAATTTTCTATGTCCTTCATCACCCCAGGCCAATAGAATCTCTGTAATACCCTCTCTCGGGTTTTCTCTGTCCCCAGATGACCTCCAAGAATGTGCCCATGGGCCAACTCCAACACCAACTTCCTGTAAGGTTTGGGCACCACAAGCTGCTCAACGGTTTCTTCTGCCCTTTTTGCCACCCGATACAGTAGGTCCTTCTCTACGCTGAAGTATGGGTAAGTGCAGGTATTATCTGGGTTCACTAACTCGCCATCTATTTCAACTACGTTTTCCCGTGCCTTTATTAGGGCGGGGTCTTTTAACTGTTCTGTGGCAAAATTTTCCCTGTGAACCTCAAGATCAGAAAACTCCACAGACGGTAGGTTTTCGTCTGAGGAGGTGGGCTCCTCTCCAGTTTCTTGAGTCTCGCCTGCCAATACTGACAAGGGAAATTCTGGAGAGTCCTCACCACTCTCAGAGGAGTTCTGGCTATCACCTTCCTGGTACATAGGGGCACCAGTGGGGGGCTCAGGATCATCCCACAGTTCCCAGAACTTCGGAAAATCCCTTCCCACAATGGCATCATGCGGTAATTGAGATACTAACCCCACTGGATGAGAGAGGGTACCTTTGGGGGTCTTGAAACACACTGTAGTCACTGGATACTCTCGGGTGTCCCCATGCACACAAATAACAGCTACCTTGTGTGAGGGGGTTAGCTCGGCAGCGGGTATGTGTGACCCCCGGGATGGGCTCCCCACCCAAAAACAGGCCCAGCAGACGGAGGTTGTGGTTTTCAAAATCAAAAAGGTGCGGTTTATTTTCTATTTACAGTGACAAAAACACAGCAAGGCAAAAAAAACATAAACAAAATAAATCCTGGTCAACTTGACCTCTGACTAAACATACAGGTTTCCTAACTAACAACTGGGATCAGCCTAGTGCTGTCCTAGTCCCTGGTTTTAAATGTCCAAGCAAAATATAGCCACACAGGCTTTCTCTCACCGCACAGGGGTTCACTCTCCCTAGACAGTCCACACAGGTCTGGTTCCAGGCATGAGCTAACATCTAATGAAGCTGGGCTTTCTTATAGAGGCCTAAATGAGCTGACAAGGTTCAGCTGGTCTCATCAACTCCCTGTCTGCACGACGCCCAGCCCTCTCCCTAGAGGTATGAGTCATCCATGAGCACACTAGCCTTATACAACTCTCCACCTAGTTGTACAAATCGGCGTAAAGCCTGAATCTGGGCGAAATATATCTACCCCCCTGGATGCAACCAGGTGACTTTACCTTCCTGCTGTCACATACCCCCCCCTCTTGTTTTAACCTCGGGGTTGGAACACCAGCAATCAGGCATTCATGTACTCGAGACAAAGCATCCACATTCCCCATTTGAACGCCAGGGCGATGCTTTACTGTGAAGTTGAATTCCTGGAGGGCCAGGAACCACCTATTCACTCTTCTATTTGTTTCCTTGTTTTGAGCCATCCACTTTAACGGAGCGTGATCCGTAACCATGTCAAAGTGCCTACCTAGCAGGTAGTACCGAAGGGAATCTAGAGCCCACTTCACCGCTAAACACTCCTTTTCAACGGTGGCGTAATTTACCTCATGGGACTTCAACTTCCTGCTGAGGTAAATGACTGGGTGCTCTTCCCCGTTCCAGACCTGGGACAATACTGCTCCTAACCCCACATCTGACGCATCACTTTGTACGACAAAGTCTCTAGAGAAGTCGGGTGAGTACAACACTGGCTGGCTACATAAGGCTTGTTTCAAGAATTGGAATGCTGCCTCAGCCTCGGGGGTCCATTTAATCATGACCGACCCTTTCCCCTTCGTCAGGTTGGTTAGGGGCACAGCCTTAGAAGCAAAGTGGGGAATGAATCGCCGATAATACCCAGCGATTCCCAGAAAGGCTCGTACCTGCTTCTTGCTGTTGGGACGTGGCCAACTCTGGATGGCCTCGACTTTGTTGAGTTGGGGTTTTATTACTCCCCTCCCAATGGTGTACCCAAGATATTTGGCCTCCTCCTGCCCAATGGTACACTTCTTGGGGTTAGCCGTAAACCCTGCTTCCCGAACAGAGTCCAGGACTGCTTGCACTTTTGGCAGATGTGAGGCCCAATCTGTGCTATGGACAATTATGTCATCCAGGTAAGCCGCAGCATACTTCCGATGGGGCCTCAGCATCTGGTCCATTTTCCGCTGGAATGTGGCCGGCGCATTCTGTAACCCGAACGGCATTCTTTTATATTGGAACGCCCCGTCTGGGGTTACAAATGCGGTTTTCTCTTTGGCCGACTTGGCCAGGGGGATTTGCCAATACCCTTTTGTGAGGTCAAGAGTCGTCATGTATCGGGCTGTTCCCAGCCGGTCGATCAACTCATCTATACGTGGCATGGGGTAGGTGTCAAATTTTGTAACTTTGTTCAACTGACGAAAATCGTTACAAAATCGCCAGCTCCCATCCGGTTTAGGCACCAACACGATGGGACTAGACCAATCACTTTGGGACTCCTCTATCACCCCTAAGTTCAGCATTTTCTGTACTTCCTCCCGTATTGCCTCCCGTCGGGCCTCTGGGATCCGATAGGGTTTTAACTTCACCCTTTCACCGGGCGGGGTAATAATGTCATGCTCTACCCCAGATGTTTGTCCCGGCAGCTCAGAGAATACCTCCTTGTTGCGAAGCACAAACTCCTTAACCTCCTGTTGTTGGGGTTGTGACAAGGTGGCTGCGATTCCAACCTCAGGAATCACGCAACCAGTTTGAGCTGGTGACCAAGTGTCTGCGACTAGGGACTCTCTATCCCTCCAGGCTTTCAACAGATTAACGTGATAGATCTGTTCGGGCTTTCGCCTTCCTGGTTGTCTGACCTTGTAATTCACTTCGCTCACTTTTTCCATTATCTCGTAGGGGCCTTGCCATTTGGCAAGGAATTTACTTTCAACCGTAGGGACAAGTACCAATATCCTATCCCCCGGGGAAAAGGTACGGGTCTTGGCTCCACGGTTGTACACTCTCTGCTGTGCCAACTGCGCTTGGGCCAAATGTTCCTTCACGATGGGCATTACCTGTGCAATTCGATCTTGCATCAGGGCGACATGCTCAATCACACTCCTGTGGGGAGAACTCTCACTTTCCCAAGTTTCCTTGGCAATATCCAACAGCCCTCTTGGGTGTCTCCCATACAGTAACTCAAAGGGGGAGAATCCCGTAGAGGATTGGGGCACCTCCCTAATAGCAAACATCAAATAAGGAAGTAGACAGTCCCAATCCCTTCCATCTCTATCCACCACTTTCTTCAACATTTGTTTTAGGGTTTTGTTGAATCTTTCAACCAGCCCATCGGTTTGGGGGTGATACACAGATGTACGCAATTGCGTCACTTTGAACAATTTACACAGCTCTTTCATAACCCGGGACATAAAGGGTGTACCTTGGTCCGTAAGCAGTTCTTTACAAATACCCACCCGGCTAAAAACAAGAGATAGCTCTTTGGCTATGGTTTTGGCCGAGGTATTTCTGAGAGGGATCGCTTCTGGATAACGGGTGGCATAGTCCATTATAACCAATATGTACTGGTGCCCCCTAGCGGACTTGATTATAGGACCTACCAAATCCATTGCGATTCTCTCAAACGGGACCTCAATGATGGGTAGAGGGACCAGCGGGCTACGGAAATGTGGCATCGGGGCCGACCTCTGACACACAGGGCAGGAGGAACAATAATTTTCTATGTCCTTCATCACCCCAGGCCAATAGAATCTCTGTAATACCCTCTCTCGGGTTTTCTCTGTCCCCAGATGACCTCCAAGAATGTGCCCATGGGCCAACTCCAACACCAACTTCCTGTAAGGTTTGGGCACCACAAGCTGCTCAACGGTTTCTTCTGCCCTTTTTGCCACCCGATACAGTAGGTCCTTCTCTACGCTGAAGTATGGGTAAGTGCCGGTATTATCTGGGTTCACTAACTCGCCATCTATTTTCACTACGTTTTCCCGTGCCTTTATTAGGGCGGGGTCTTTCAACTGTTCTGTGGCAAAGTTTTCCCTGTGAACCTCAAGATCAGAAAACTCCACAGACGGTAGGTTTTCGTCTGAGGAGGTGGGCTCCTCTCCAGTTTCTTGAGTCTCCCCTGCCAATACTGACAAGGGAAATTCCGGAGAGTCCTCACCACTCTCAGGGGAGTTCTGGCTATCACATTCCTGGTACATAGGGGCACCAGTGGGGGGCTCAGGATCATCCCACAGTTCCCAGAACTTCGGAAAATCCCTTCCCACAATGGCATCATGCGGTAACTGAGATACTAAGCCCACTGGATGAGAGAGGGTACCTTTGGGGGTCTCGAAACACACTGTAGTCACTGGATACTCTCGGGTGTCCCCATGCACACAAATAACGGCTACCTTGCTATTCCCAGAGACCTCTGTTTTAACTAACTCAGCCTTTATCAGGGTCACAAGGCTACCTGAATCCAGCAATACCACAACATTTCTACCATTAATACACATTTTGCATAAATGTTTCTCAGTTCCCCGAATGGCAGTGCATGCGACTGTCGCACACAGCGACTGACGTCTGCCCGTCAGAAAGTCACACTGCATGGGTTCCTCCACAACCGGGCAATTTGCTGCAATATGTCCCGCTTGCCGGCAGCGGTAGCAAACGATCCTTCTTGCGGCCTCTTGAGCCGCTGATTTCCCAGGCTGTTCTCGCCAAACTTGGGGTAGAGCTCCCACCCTCTCACTCTCTCCACCCTCACCCCTTGGAATCCTCTTATCCGCCCCTGGGGATGGTCTGGTCTTAGGGTGGAAAGTCCGAGTGTCTCTGGAAGAGGCCGTCAGGTTCTCTGTAGCCAAGTATTTCTCCACACGATCCACAAGACCATCGGCCGTCTCTGGGTCTCCATGGCTTACCCACTTTTGGATGGCAGTAGGAAGAGCTCTCAAAAACCGATCCATTACAACACGTTCCACAATCTTTGGTGCGGACAAAGTCTCTGGCTGTAGCCACTTTCTGCTCAGGTGAATGAGATCATACATTTGAGACCTGGGGGGTTTTCCAAGCTGGAAAGTCCAGTTATGCACACGCTGAGCCCGGACAGCCAGGGTGACACCCAGCCTTGCCAATATTTCAGCTTTTAGCATCACATAGTCTTTTGCTTGGTTAGGCTCTAGGTCATAGTAAGCTTTCTGCGATTCACCAGTTAACAGAGGAGCCACTAGTCCAGCCCACTGCTCCTCAGGCCACTTTTCTCTTTCAGCGGTCCTTTCAAATGTGGTCAAAAATACCTCTGGATCATCCTCTCCAGTCATTTTTGTCAATAAACGACTCACCCCAAAGGACGCGGTATTAGTGGGACGGCTTTCCTCACTGGTCTGCGGACGTTGCTGCATTACTGCTTCCATCTGTTGTTGTAGTCTCTGCTCTTGCTTCTGCAACAGGTCTATGAAGCGGGCCTCAGATTGCTGTTGGGCTTGTTGCTGAGCCTCCAGACTCTGTTGTAAAGTTGCAAGGCTCTGTTGATGAGCTTGCTGCTGGGCTGCAAGGCTCCTTTGCAAACCTGCATTTGTCTGCTGTTGATTGGCATTTGCTAGAGCCAGCTGTTTCAGTATCTCCTCCATGCTGGCTTAAAAAAAAACTGCCACTGGTTCTCCACCAACTGTGAGGGGGTTAGCTCGGCAGCGGGTATGTGTGACCCCCGGGATGGGCTCCCCACCCAAAAACAGGCCCAGCAGACGGAGGTTGTGGTTTTCAAAATCAAAAAGGTGCGGTTTATTTTCTATTTACAGTGACAAAAACACAGCAAGGCAAAAAAAACATAAACAAAATAAATCCTGGTCAACTTGACCTCTGACTAAACATACAGGTTTCCTAACTAACAACTGGGATCAGCCTAGTGCTGTCCTAGTCCCTGGTTTTAAATGTCCAAGCAAAATATAGCCACACAGGCTTTCTCTCACCGCACAGGGGTTCACTCTCCCTAGACAGTCCACACAGGTCTGGTTCCAGGCATGAGCTAACATCTAATGAAGCTGGGCTTTCTTATAGAGGCCTAAATGAGCTGACAAGGTTCAGCTGGTCTCATCAACTCCCTGTCTGCACGACGCCCAGCCCTCTCCCTAGAGGTATGAGTCATCCATGAGCACACTAGCCTTATACAACTCTCCACCTAGTTGTACAAATCGGCGTAAAGCCTGAATCTGGGCGAAATATATCTACCCCCCTGGATGCAACCAGGTGACTTTACCTTCCTGCTGTCACACTTGCTATTCCCAGAGACCTCTGTTTTAACTAATTCAGCCTTTATCAGGGTCACAAGGCTACCTGAATCCAGTAATACCACAACATTTCTACCATTAATACACATTTTGCATAAATGTTTCTCAGTTCCCCGAATGGCAGTGCATGCGACTGTCGCACACAGCGACTGACGTCTGTCCGTCAGAAAGTCACATTGCATGGGTTCCTCCACAACCGGGCAATTTGCTGCAATATGTCCCGCTTGCCGGCAGCGGTAGCAAACAATCCATTTGGCTGCCTCTTGAGCCCCTGACTTCCCAGGCTGTTCTCGCCAAACTTTGGGTAGAGCTCCCACCCTCTCACTCTCTCCACCCTCACCCCTTGGAATCCTCTTATCCGCCCCTGGGGATGGTCTGGTCTTAGGGTGGAAAGTCCGAGAGTCTCTGGAAGAGGCCGTCAGGTTCTCTGTAGCCAAGTATTTCTCTACACGATCCACAAGACCACCGGCCGTCTCTGGGTCTCCATGGCTTACCCACTTTTGGATGGCAGTAGGAAGAGCTCTCAAAAACCGATCCATTTCAACACGTTCCACAATCTCTGGTGCGGACAAAGTCTCTGGCTGTAGCCACTTCCTGCTCAGGTGAATGAGATCATACATTTGAGACCTGGGGGGTTTTCCAAGCTGGAAAGTCCAGTTATGCACACGCTGAGCCCGGACAGCCAGGGTGACACCCAGCCTTGCCAATATTTCAGCTTTTAGCATCACATAGTCTTTTGCTTGGTCAGGCTCTAGGTCATAGTAAGCCTTCTGCGATTCACCAGTTAACAGAGGAGCCACCAGTCCAGCCCACTGCTCCTCAGGCCACTTTTCTCTTTCAGCAGTCCTTTCAAATGTGGTCAAAAATACCTCTGGATCATCCTCTCCAGTCATTTTTGTCAATAAACGACTCACCCCAAAGGACGCGGTATTAGTGGGACGGCTTTCCTCACTGGTCTGCGGACGTTGCTGCATTACTGCTTCCATTTGTTGTAGTCTCTGCTCTTGCTTCTGTAACAGGTCTATGAAGCGGGCCTCAGATTGCTGCTGGGCTTGTTGCTGAGCTTCCAGACTCTGTTGGTGAGCTTGCTGCTGGGCTGCAAGGCTCTGTTGATGAGCTTGCTGCTGGGCTGCGAAGCTCTGTTGTTGAGCTGCAAGGCTCTTTTGCAAACCTGCATTTGTCTGCTGTTGATTGGCATTTGCTAGAGCCAGCTGTTTCAGTATCTCCTCCATGCTGGCTTAAAAAAAACTGCCACTGGTTCTCCACCAACTGTGGGGGGGTTCGCTCGGCAGCGGGTGTGTGTGATCCCCTGGATGGGCTCCCCACACAAAAACAGGCCCAGCAGACGGAGGTTGTGGTTTTCAAGATCAAAAAGGTGCGGTTTATTTCTCTATTTACAGTGACAAAAAAACACAGCAAAGCAAAAAGAAACATAAACAAAATAAACCCTGGTCAGCTTGACCTCTGACTAAACATGCAGGTTTCCTAACTAACAACTGGGATCAGCCTGGTGCTGTCCTAGTCCCTAAGTCCCTGGTTTAGTAAATGTCCAAACAAATAGCCACACAGGCTTTGTCTCACCGCACAGGGGTTCACTCTCCCTAGACAGTCCACACAGGTCTGGTTCCAGGCATGAGCAAACACCTAATGAAGCTGGGAGTTTTTATAGAGGCCTTAAACGAGCTGACAAGCTTCAGCTGGTCTCATCAACTCCCTGCCTGCACGACGCCCAGCACTCTCCCTAGAGGTATGAATCATCCATGAGCCCACTAGCCTCAGCTGGGCTTCATCAACTCCCTCCCTAGTTGTATAAGTCGGCATAAAGCCTGAATCTGGGAGAAATATATCTACCCCCCTGGATGCAACCAGGTGACTTTACCTTCCTGCTGTCACACAAGGCATAGATCAGAAGATGAAAGGAGGAGTGGTTGTGGAATACATTGGGGTTCACCCCTCTGGAATACCAAGACGTTACTGCGGATTGACACAGGTGAGAGGAGAAGGCCTACCTCAGCTGACAAAGAGAGATTTGAAGAGAGATCAAGAACAGAATCCATTGGGCCATCTGGGGATTCAAGAACTGAACAAGCGGAATCCTGGATTATTGTTGAACAGAATCATCAAAGGAGCCAAGACTTTGCACAGCGAATGGCATCGATTACAGATCAGGTATGGAGTATTGTACAGGCGTTGCCCAACTGGAGATAGGGAGGAGAAGTGGCAGCTGTTCCTCCCAGAGAAACATCGACCCACTGTCTTGACGTCCCTGCATGATGTTAATGGTCACTTAGGTACAGAAAGGACATTCCGTTTGATTAGGGACAGGTTCTATTGGCCCAATATGAGAGGTGAAATAGAGAGCTATTGTCACTCATGTCTGACCTGTATCCAGCGTAAAACATTGCCAGTTAGGGCTGTTCCAATGGGTCACTTGCAGAGCCAGGAGCCGCTAGATCTGGTTTGCATTGACTTTCTGTGCCTGGAACCCGATACAGGTGGAAGAAATAGCATCTTGGTTGTGACCGATCACTTTACCCGCTATGCACAAGCTTACCCTACTAAAGATCAGAAGGCCAGCACGATGGCTAAAGTGCTCATGGAAACGTTTTTCGTGCACTATGGGTTACCGGTACGGATCCATTCAGATCAAGGAAGAGACTTTGAGAGTCGACTAATCCACCAGCTGTGTGCCTTGTTGGGTATCAAGAAGTCTTGTACCACACCGTATCACCCTCAAGGAGATGCCCAACCTGAACGATTCAACCGGACCTTGCTAAACATGTTGGGGACTTTGTCACCAAAGAAGAAACAGCATTGGGGTAACCATAAAGTCGCACTGGTACACGCCTATAATAGCATGGAGAGTGATGCCACTGGCTATTCCCCATACCAACTTATGTTTGGAAGAGAAGCCTGTCTTCCTGCTGACCTGGCCCTTGGCACTTCAGTTGACAACACTCCTTTGGTGTCACACAAGGGATAAGTGAACAGATTGCGAAAGAACTTACGACAAGCCTATGAGAAAGCTATAGAACATGCTTCCACCAGGGAGTCCTGGAACAAACAATACTTTGATCTTAAAGTAAAGATACAGGACTTGCAACTAGGTGACTGAGTGTTACTGAAGAACTTAGGGGTGCCAGGAAAACATAAGCTGGCTGATCGATGGAGGCCACAGCCCTATGTTGTGTGCAAACAACTTCCCAGCTTACCTGTGTATCAGATTAGACCTGATGGGGAGAAGGGGCCGTTGAAGATGTGGCACAGAAATCACTTGTTACCATTATCAGACGCAATGAGGGTGCCCCAAGCACCTCTACTGCCCTCTCACAAACCCACTTCACCCAGGACATACTCACAGAAAGGAAAGTTGACTATCCCTGATGTGTTGGATGATAAAGATGAGGAATTTGGAGAGGATTATGTGTCTTCACAAGTTTCTAGTCCAGTGCCCTCATCAGGCAGCAGGAGGATTGAAGTGAAAGAGGAGGAGGAGGATGAGATAGTGGGTGTGCCTTTTTGGTGGTGGTCTGCCGAAGACAGCTCAGTGAATAGCCCTTTAAAAAGAATAAAGGAAACTCTGGACGCTATTAAAGTGTTGCCACATCAGCCAAAGGAACCAGCTAAGATGGCACCTTCACAGCCTACAGAAACAACTAAGATGGTACGTCGGTCCCTTGGACCAGAGCTGGAGTCACTACCACCCTTTAAGGAAAAATCAACACAGAAAGAGTTGTCCCTGAGCCAGAGACTAGATAGACTTTTTGAGTGAACCATTATCAGTTCCTAGATCAACCGGCACTATTATAGTTGAAGGCCTCAATTCAGGAGGGGCGGAAACAAAGCCCCTCTCTTCTTTCCAAAGGTAATTGCGTTCCATGTTGAGCCCTGAACCTGAAGAAGAGCATTCTTTAAGGGAGCTCGACAGTCCCAACCATACTAATGAAACAGCAGGAGACTCTACACAGGCTGCTGGAACCTACTCTCTGGTATGGCTGAGACAAAGTGTGCATCCTCCCAAGAGACTCACGTATGACAAACTGGGAGAGCTCAGAGGGACTTATTCATACCATTAGCAGGAAAGCTCCTGATGCTACACCCCCTACCATTAATGGGGGGGGGGGGCGACTCTGCTCTAACCTGACACCTGTGGGTGGGACATGGCAATTGTCCTGGCCTGTTCTAAGACTGAGTATGAGCTGACTGAAAATGTGTATAGGTGGTTCCAAAGGAACCCAGAAGTGTGTCAATACCTGCTGGGCTTAGATTGTGTTTAATGCTGAAATAAATCATTAATACTTTATTCCTTCCTTTTTTTAGCAAGTGGGAAGGGTTCCTCCCTTCTCTTTGGGGACCAAAGATTTCAAGTGGGGGGGTGTAGCCCAGGGGTTGCTACTAAAGTTATTATGTTGAGTAGTTTATTGTTTCTTAAGTAAGGGTTTCCAATGGTGAAGTAAGTAGAAACAATGTATTTTAAAAATGCACACAAATCTTCAACCGACGTACTCACATTATTCAAAATTCAAAATAGGCGCTCCAAATCAAAAAGTATCAATCAAGAATAAAGGAGACTTGCAGTGGCGTCCTGGGAATTGCGGTCACAGCGGACCCAAAGTAACTAGAAGATCTCACCCTCCACCTGGATTACAAAAATGCAAAAGAGTTAAAATATTGTCACAAGATGGAAAAATGTGGTCCCTTTGCGTCAACGCGCTTCACCGTGAGGCTTCTTCAGGACAGCTTGGGGATAGCAAGGAGAAAACAGGACTTGCTATCTTCAATACAATGTTGTATGGTTATAGTACTAGACTCTGGTTTGGACAGATTTAAGTGAGTTATTCCTAAGAATTACAATATAAAACGCCAAATTTCCATGCAGAATAATGGTACTGCTTTCAGCACCTAAAATCTGACAGAATCATACCGCCAGATAGGTTAAGAACTGTAAAGATGTTCAAGTAGAAGCTTTGAAAGCATCCTACTTTAGTAGAGGGATAATGACCAATTGAGACAGGATTTGCTTAACAGCAAGAAAAAACAGCAAATGCTAGCACTCAGGATTCCATTTTAAAGCAATAATACAAGTCTAAGAACCAAATCCAGGTAGCAGGGCGGATGTTCAATGAAATAAAATAAAATGGTTGAATGGTTTAATGATAATCAATCTTGAAGGAAGAAAATACTAGATGAGCAGTCTAATTGGAGTGAACAGATAATCAAGGCAGCTCTTCTCAGGAGTGAAGCCAGCTCAGGAAACCATGGAGAAAAAACAAATAGAAAAGCGCCTTTGAGTAAACTGTGTAATATAGTGACATAAATATGTAGCCAACACTTACATAAAGGTAAATGAAGAGATGCTCATATGAAGTGGGATCAATGCCATGTCAGGTGTATAGTCCAGGGTCTATTGTTGCGTCCAGAGAAGTCCCAAATCCCGGCTATGAAAGCTGCAAGGTACCGGAGAGGAAGCCAGCTGTATCCATGGATGGAGATGGCGACTGTGTGCTTGTGGAACAGCGTGTGACGTCAGCTGGATCGAATGAATGGGAGAAACACAACGCGTTTCAGAGCATGCGCGGGTCTGGAATAGAGCATGCGCGCTCCTTTGTCAAGTGTACAAGGGAAGAGGAGGACGGGACTTAAATGCTCCTGCTTGAAAACCTTAACAGCAAGAAGATTGACCCACCTTTTCAGGGACAGAGGCAAGTTTTTGGAAGCATGAAGTGGGTAGGAGGCAGAGTGCAAAAGTCAAGTTTGTAGCAACTAAAAAAAAATACTCTGTACCAAGACACCTGAGATTTCCTGTGACTAGAAGTATGAGAAGGCCTACAGATGTTCCCCAACTCCGACAGGGGAGTGTCTCTGTCTCAAAAGCAAAGTCAAAGACCGACTTAGGAAGGGAGGCTGAAGGGCACACTTCTGCTATTATTGGTCTCTATAAGACCTGAAATTCTGCTCATGAAATATTACAATGTGGTAGAAAATCCCTCTCTAGATAAAAATAAAAAAAAAGAGGAAGACTGTGTGGCCAATGGGCCAGCAGAATGGCCAGAGGAGGGCAGGGAGTTAGAATGGGGGCAACCATCTAAACAAGGCTAAGGCCTTGTGTGAATAAACTACCACCCCTGTTGGAACTATGTGCTGAGCCTGAGCTAGAGAAACCATCTGACCCTTGTCTCCTGTGCTTTTGATCTGTCATGTGCAGTAAAATTTTGTCCTCAGAGGGTACTCATGAACTGCACTGATGTGGAAAACCCAGGTATCAAGGCGAGACTGCTGAGCTGGGCTAAGCATCCTGGGACAGAATTGTTGCAAAGTTGGGCGGCGCACCCAGAAAAATGAAGAGGCAAAGTGCGCAGTCTTAGAAACTAACCTGAGAATAAATCGATGCAGGTGCAGTAAGCACCAACTTGTAAGGCAGGCAGGTGTACCTGGGGAACCACAGAGGGATTTCACGCAGGCGCAACAACACTGCATTAACTTGCATCCAGTTGGCAAATGGCACTAATTTTTTAATATGAACCCCCACTCCAGGCCTAAGCAGCAGCCATCGGGAGAATTGTAACAGACAGTAACCCACGCACCAAAGAAGGTTTAGGCAACCCGGGCAGGAATGTTTACAGGAAATTCACCCTGCACTTGCTGATGAAGTCTTCATGCAGGCAGGATAGAAGGGGGTCAAACCCCACCCTATTTTGGCCCAACAAGATGGGCATACCCCCAGAGGGGTCGTTAAGGACAGGTATCTTCTGTTCGGGGCCCATGGCCCTGGGCCTGTAAAGCACCCTGCATCTCACTCGACACATTGCACTGTGTGCCAAGAAGACCACCTCAGCAGAATCCAGTGCCTCAGCAATAAAACAAGCCAGCCCTGCTTCTTCAATCTGGTGGGGTCCAAGCATAGAGTCAACTGATCCAAAAGCTGCAGAAAGAGCTGCAGTGGCCCTGGAGCCAGGAAACTCGATAGGAGAATCATCAGAGAATGAAAATCTCCATAGAAAAGAAATAAGCTTCTCTCAGTAGAGAGAAGAGGTCTATCATCTAGGGACACTAGAAAAAAACAACTGTAATAGAGTGGGAGCTTCCTCTGAAATGGCCACTAAGTCAAGAGCAGCTTGCTTTCCCCTGCATACAAGGCCGCTGCCAGCCTGCTTCAGTGAGGATGAGATGAGTTTAACCTCAGCAGCACTCCAGTTATTCCAACTTCACAGCACTCCCAAAGGGACCTCATCATGCAGATTGAAGTAGTTTTTAAAAAGATTTTTAGACTGGATCAATGAGCAAAAATAGGGAGCTGGGGCAACACACATCTGATCTTGAAACACAAATGGATGACCTGGAGCGAGATGTGAGAGATCATAATCAGAAACTGGAGCATCTCCGTGATGAAAATAAGACTCTCTTGTCACATCTGAAAGATGTTGAAAATAACTTCAGACGCTCTTATCTGTGTCTTCGTGGTGTCCTAGAAATTGTCATGGACCTGCAAGCTATGGTTATGGCACTGCTCTAGGAGTTGATGCTATCCATACCTATGGAATGTCTCAAAATGGACCGTGTGCTTAGGGCACCGTCGAAGACCACCTGATGGCCCCGCACGGGACATCGTCCAGTTACACTATTATTGCACTAACAGTTGCTCAAAGCAGTTTAAGACAAATTGGAACTCTTTTTCCAGGGATATACTTATCAAATTTTTTCTGACCCGGCACCACCTACGGTTGCAAAGAGGCAGGCGAAGAAACCACAGCTACAAACTTTACAATGCCACCAGGTGAAATTACACTGGAAGTTACCATTTGCCCTCCAATTCTCCTATAATGGCAAATTGTACTCCAGCTTGACCCCTGAAGCCTCGTACACACAAACGAGTTTATCGGCAAGAAACGACAAGAAAATTGCCGAGAGAGCTTTCTTGCCGAGAAAATCGTTCGTGTGTATGGTTTCTCGTCAAGAAAATCGACAAGAATCTCGATGAGAAATAGAGAACCTGCTCTCTATTTTCTCGTCGAGATTATCGTCAGCCTGTTTCTCGATGAGAAAATTCTGTGTGTGTACACTTACCTGTCCTCCGGGAAGCCCGCGCATGCTCGAAATGACTTTGACACATGCGCGGTAGCTTCCTAGGCATAGATAGGGTGTAGCAAGATGGCGGCGACGGCATCGAATGTGACGAGCGCACGCTCGTCGTAGTCGATGACGTCACCGCGTTCACTCCATTCAAAGAACCGCGGGTTCTTTAAATTGAGCGTCTGTACACTTGGCCGGGACAAGTTTCTTGTCCAAGAATCTCATCAAGAAAAACGACGTGTTTTTTCTTGACGAGATTTTCGGCCGTGTGTACGAGGCTTGAAGCTCTACAAGCCATTTTGGAAAAGCTTCAGCTTGTGGATCCCACTCCGCATCATGAACAACCAGCAGCTCACTCTCCTAGGAGGTCCCCGTCACAGCCTTACATGGCCCTACTACCTTGGGCACTCCATGAGCCCCCCACCTGACAGAAGCGGGAGGTTGGCGAAGGCCAGTGCTCACCAGAAGCGGGATCTCCGAACGCTCCCAAGGACTGAACACCTAATGCTGAGCTCACAGATTTCTCTTCTGTTTACCAGAGGATGCCTCATATTTTCTTCTATATTGCTTTATATTTTTAAATTTGCTTTATAGTAGGACACGCACACCTCTCGCCCTAGGTTGCCAGGTCTCCCAAGTTGTATTGTAGTTCTACTTTGTTTTGTTTCATGTTTTCAACTGTTACTGTTTATTTACTTAAGACAGGCCCTACACTGCCCATGCTATACACTTTTGAAGTCACAGTCCTTGCGTACCCCTACTGCACCCACTGATGGGTGCGTCAAAGCTGTTTTACCATGATTACAGCCTGGTTCCGATCTCTCCCACTAATGCTCCTGTCCACTTCCATAGTCCCTATTTTTAATCCAATTAGTCTATAAAGCTTAGTGGACACTTGAGCAGGCTTGTTGAAGCTTGTGCTAATATGCTTATAGCTTTAATTGAGCGGCCATCCTATCACCAATTAGTTCATGACGGCTATCTATAATTGCTTTTTCCACCACAACCTGCGTCCCGGGCATATGTATTGATCAAATATATTTTGGTGCAACTGGTCATGTGGTTTCGGGCATGCAGCTAGGTTTTCAACATGCAAGGTGTGCAAGGGTTTCAACAGTTTTTTTCTAGATGCCTCCCACGGAACAGCCAGTGCTCCCCTCAGAGTCCTCCGTCTCGGTTGGCTTCGACATAGTAGCCTTCCGGGCTTGAGTCAATATTAGTTGCCCCCTCCCCATGGGTATTTTACCAATGACATTTATTATCGTTATATTTTGGCTGATTATGTTTCTTCCTCTTCCCTGTCTTCTTTCTCTCTCTCCGCCCCAGTTCTGAGGATAGGACCATAGTAATTGCAGTTAGTCCTTATGGTTAAAGGGGAGTTCCAGCCTTTTTTATGTTTATTAAAAGTCAGCAGCTACAAAAAAAGTGTAGCTGCTGGCTCTTGATAAACAGACACTTACCTGTTCCACTGTCCAGCAACGTGGCCAAACGGAGCTTCGCTCCTCTCCCCTCCCCCCTCTCTGCCGGCGCCTCCATTCTAACTGTGGGCACCCGGCCGTGACAGCTTTCAGCTTCACTACCAGGCACTCACTGCGCATGCACGAGCGGCGCTGCACAATCTGAGTGGACAGGCGATCGCCTGGGACCTGTCATGTGTCCAGCGTGATCACCTACAGGGAGGGGCCGCCAAAAGGCGATATGACGAGTCGCCTAAGCGGTCCCTGGGTGGAAGAAGGAAGTGGGACAGGAAGTCCCACTCCTACTGAAGCCCCCACTCCCCCCCCCCCAAAAAAAATGACATGCCAAATGTGGCATGTAAGGGGGCGAGGAGTGTTTTAAGCGGAAGTTCCACTTTTGGCTGGAACTCCGCTTTAACCTTACTCTTAATTTAAAGGGGTTAAACTCCCCAAGTAAGAGAGTTAAGGCTTTTAAAACTTTTACCGATCTTAAGGCAGCTGTTGCTCGTTACAGAAGACCCACTTTTCTATCACTTCTACCCCTAAATCTGTTGGTTATCAATATTTACAGGCCAACACATCTGTGAAGAAGAGAGGGGTCCTGATTGCCTTCCACCGGTTAGCTCTGTTTATGGTTTTCCCTGAGTTTAAGGACCCAGGGGGGTTGATATCTTTCTACTTAAGAGCCACCTGCTAAATGGAGGTAACAATAGTTTCATACTACGCCCCTGAGCACACCTCAATTTAACCCAGCATGCTGCAAATATACCTTCTACTCACTTACATTTTCACATATTTATCATGTGTTACTTTCAGTTGCTGCTATTCCCCTGGAGCTAAACTCCAATATTTATCCGAAAACGTGGACCAATCATTGCACTGTGGTCATCACCATTTCAGCTCTAATGCCCCAGTCGATGGATCTCACTTGGATCTCACTTGGATGCTGAATCCATCTTTACTGTCCAACTCAAGTCTTAACATCTGCAGCCTTGAAGAGTAGCTACAATTCAACAATACTCCGTCCTGATTAGGGATGAGCCAAACACCCCCCTGGTTAGGTTTGCAGCAGATCATGTGAACAGGCAAAACGTTTGTTCGAATGCGCGAACACCGTTAACGTCTATGGGACACGAACATGAAAAATCAACAAAAGTGCTAATTTTAAAGGCTCATATGCAAGTTATTTCCATAAAAGGTGTTTGAGAACCCGGGTCCTGCCCCAGGGGACATGTATCAATGCAAAAACAAGTTTTAAAAACTGACGTTTTTCTGGGAGCAGTGATTTCAATAAAGCTTAAAGTGAAACAATAAAAATGAAATTTTCCTTAAAATATTGTGCCTGGGGGGTGTCTAATGCATGCCTGTAAAGTGGCACAGTTTTCCCGTGTTTAGAACAATACCACAGCAAAATGAAATTTCTAAAGGGAAAAAAAAGTAGTTTAAAATAGCTTGCGGCTGTAATGTATTGTCGGGTCCTGGCAATATAGATGAAAATCATTGAGAAAAACGGCATGGGTTCCAATTTTTTTTTTTAAATGGCGCGGGGGTCCCCCAGGCACTATATACTCTGAACAGCAGTATATATACTATACGGCCTGCCCTATATACTCTGCAGAAAATTGGGCCTTAGGTGGTGGTACCAGAACACTGTAAGCCCACACAGTTACTCTTGGTGAGCGCAGGAACAGGCCCTGTTGTGAAATACTATATCAAAAATTTTAATT
Organism: Rana muscosa; assembly: GCA_029206835.1. Classification (NCBI taxonomy): domain Eukaryota; kingdom Metazoa; phylum Chordata; class Amphibia; order Anura; family Ranidae; genus Rana; species Rana muscosa. The sequence continues at coordinate 991,026,978 of CM055118.1, read as the reverse complement.
ACTTGCTCCTGTTAAACAGGGGCAGAACAATTGGGCCTTGGGTGGTGGTGGTACCACAACACTGTAAGCCCTCACAGTTACTCTTGGTGGGCACAGGAACAGGCCCTGCTATGAAATATTAGATCAAGAATTGTAATTACATGCCCCTGTTAAACAGGAGCAGAAAAGTTGGGCCTTTGGTGGTGGTGCCACAACACTGTAAACAAGCACAGATACTCTTGTTGGGCGCAGGAACGGGCCTTGCTGTGAAATATTAGATCAAAAATTTTAATTACATGCCCCTATTAAACAGGGGCAGAAAAATTGGGCCTTGGGCAGTGGTGGTGGTGCCCTAAACCAAAAAATATGATTTTTGTACTCACCGTAAAATCCTTTTCTCTGTAGTTCACTGACTAACACAGCTCCTTTACTTTAGACCATCGGGTTGTTACGCCACCTTCAGGAGAGGATTAGGCAGAACATGTTAACATGTACAAAAAAACTGAACTTTCTAGTTCGGCCCAAGGGGCGGTCCCTTCAGTAACAACCCCCCAGCCTGCACCTTGCAGCCTCAGTACGTCAACAAGCAGTATAACGTAAAAAATAGGAGGGGTGGGTGCTGTGTCAGTCATTGAACTACAGAGAAAAGGATTTTATGGTGAGTACAAAAATCCTATTTTCTCTTACGTTCACCGACTGACACAGCTCCTTTACTTCCATCGGGACGTCCCCAAGCAGTGTCAAATGAGGGGTGGGAAAAGCATAAAAAACTTCACCCACAAAAACAGAAGTGCTCCCTAACAGGGGAGACACCACCTTATCTAACCACCTCAGAACTTGCGGTAACAATGCAACAGTGCATTGACTGAAAAGTAACTGTGGTTCTTGCCAAAAATCAAGTGCAATTGCAAATTACACGGCCGCCTGCAAAACTTTGCGGCCAAAACAGGCATCAGCCGATGCACTGCCATCTACTTTGTAGAATTTTGTAAAAGTATGAACAGACGACCAAGTCGCCGCTTTACACACTTGAGCGACAGACGCTTGATGTCGGAAAGCCCAAGAGGTTCCAATTGCCCTGGTCGAATGGGCCGTAACCAGAAAGGGGGGCACCTGCCCCTTCAAGGCATAGGCCTGAACCACAATCTGTCTGATCCACCTGGAAATGGTGGCCGACGAGACTGCCATGCCTTTTTTCGGACCAGCTACCGAAACAAACAGAGTCTGACTTCCGAAAGGGAGCCGTGGCAGACACATATACCCTTAAAGCTCGGACCACGTCCAGGGAATGGAGGGATACCTCCTTGGGATGTGTCAGTCTAGGGCACAGAGATGGTAATACAATGTCTTCATTGATGTGGAACGCCGAAACCACCTTCGGCAGAAAAGAAGGTTGCGGACGCAACACCACCTTATCCTTATGGATAACCAGATAAGGCGACTTGCAAGACAAAGCCGCCAGTTCCGACACACTCCTGGCCGATGTAATGGCCACAAGAAAAACAACTTTTTGGGAAAGAGTCAACAAGGGAATCTCTCTGATATTCTCAAACGGCGGCTTCTGAAGCGCCGACAACACCAGGTTCAGATCCCACGGGGGTAACGGTGGACGCACTGGAGGAACTACATGCCGAACCCCCTGAACAAAGGTGCTCACCAGAGAGTGAGATGCCAGGGGTCGCTGAAGAAAGACAGCCAAGGCCGATATTTGTCCTTTAATGGTGCTTAAAGCCAATTTCTTGTCAACTCCTCGCTGCAGAAACAGCAAGACCCTAGATACGGAATAGGAGCGCGGACGCCAGCCTTTCTCCTCACACATAGCGATGTAGGCCTTCCAGGTACGATGATATATCTTCCGAGACGAAGATTTCAGAGCTCTCAACATAGTTGAAATCACCGAGTCCGATAGGCCCCGGTTCCTTAGCACCTGGCTCTCAACAGCCATGCGGTTAAACCCAGCGATGGTAAAGCAGGATGGAGAATCGGACCTTGAGATAAAAGGTCCTCTCGTAACGGCAGACGCCAGGGGGCGTCCGCCACCAGGCGCACTAGGTCTGCGTACCAGGGACGCTGAGGCCAATCTGGGGCAATCAGAATGACTGGAATCCCCTCGGCCTCCACTCTGCGGAGCAGACGTGGTAGTAGCTTGAGCGGAGGAAAACCATAGATCAGTTGGTACTGACCCCACGGAGCCACCAGCGCGTCTGACGCGTCTGCCCAAGGATCTCTTGTCCTGGACACGAACCTCGGCACCTTCCGATTGAGACGGGAAGCCAGGAGATCCACGTCTGGTGTGCCCCACCGCAGGCACAGTAGCCTGAACACATCCAGATGCAGCGCCCATTCTCCTGGGTCCAGCATCTGGCGACTGCCAGTTCTCCACTCCCGGGATGTAAATGGCCGTCAGGGTCGGTACATGTCGCTCTGCCCACTGAAGGATGTGAGCGACCTCCCGTGCGGCGGCCAAGCTTCTTGTTCCTCCTTGATGATTGACATATGCCACTGCCGTGGCATTGTCGGACTGGATCCTGATCGGACGTCCTCGAAGTCTCATTGACCACGTGGAGAGGCATAGCCTGATTGCACGTAGCTCGAGCACATTGATCGGCAACTTGGATTTCTCCTCCGACCAAAGGCCCTGGGACGACTGTTCTCCCAGTACTCCACCCCTGCCGGACAGGCTGGCGTCAGTCCTGATCACTGTCCAATGTAGAGGTAGGAACGACTTCCCGGACCAAAGTGTCGGGGATCTCAGCCACCAGAGCAGGGAGTCCTTGACCGACCGGCTCACCTGAATCCGACGATCCAGGGATGAAGGAGATTTGTCCCATTTTGTCAAGATCTCCTTCTGCAAGACTCTCGTGTGAAACTGAGCATACGCTACTGCCTCGAAGGAGGCCACCATGAGCCCCAGGACTCGCATGCAGAAGCGTAGGGACGACCACCTGCGGTTCACCAAAAGGTTTACCGCGGCTCTGAGAGTCTGTAGCTTGTCCGGAGGGAGAAACACTCTCGCTTCCATGGAGTCCAGGAGTAAGCCCAGGTACTCCAAACGCTGAGTCGGTAAAAGTACCGACTTTTTTAGGTTCAACAGCCACCCAAAATCCTGCAGGGTCTGCATGGTGATCGCCACATCCTCCTTTAATTCTGAGGCGGAAGATGCTCTCAGGAGGAGATCGTCTAGGTAGCCTACGATCGCGATCCCGCATTGTCGCAACAACGCTAGAACTGGAGCCAATACCTTGGTAAAGACTCGGGGGGGGGGGGGGGGCTGATGCCAAGCCAAAAGGGAGAGCCACAAACTGGTAGTGGGCATCCCCAACTGCAAATCGTAGAAACTTCTGATGCCAAGGGTATATGGGCATGTGCAGGTACGCATCCTGGATGTCCAAGGACGCCAGGAAGTCCCCTTGATGGAGTGCAGCGACTACCGAGCGAACTGATTCCATTCTGAACCTCTGTACTTTCACGAAGCAATTGAGGGCTTTTAGGTCCAAGATTGGACGCAACCCTTCCTTTTTGGTAACTACAAACAGATTGGAGTAGAAACCCTGGATTTTTTCCGGCTCCGGAACAGGTACTATCACCCCGTGACTCAGCAAGTCCCTTACCGCCCCCATGAGGGCCTCCCGGCAAACCGGGAGCACGGGTATGCTGGAGGGGAAGAATCTGTTTGGTGGCCAAGAGAGGAACTCTATCTTGTAGCCAGAGGAAATCAGTTCGCAGACCCATCAGTCGGACAGCCGAGAGGCCCACCGGGCTGCAAACTCCCGAAGGCGACCCCCCACCCGTGTGGCGGGCGGGGGCAAACCTTCATGCCTGTCCATGTGGCACACACACCGAGTAGCAGCCAATGCAGCATCCCCCACAAGGGGGGGGAAGATAGGGACACAGGGAGAGGGAGAGAAGAGAGGGAGGAGAGGGACCCCCGAATCGACCTCCCAGGGAATGCCCAGCTGCTCTGTCACGATCAGGCGTCGGGCTTGAAGACCAATTGCAATAGCAGTGGCAGGACAGGCATACAGGCAGTCACTTCTGGTAGATGACACAGGCTAACCTGAGGTGCGGAGTCTAAGTACTAGCTGGTTTTCCCCAGAGCTCCGGGTGGTGGAGATGGATTTGGCTGCAAGCTAGTACCAGGTTGCAGTCCTCAAGTTTGCCCCACCAGGGTGTGAGCAAGCCGGGGTCCAATAGCGGATAAACAGACAAGGATGAAACAGCAACGTGGTCAAAGAACAGGCCGAGGGTCAAACACGGGTAGTTGCAGATTGGGATCAGGCAGTAGAGAAGTCCAGGAACAAGCCAAAGGTCAATCACGAGTGGTTGTAGGTACAGATGGCAACAGGAAAACCAACAGCAAGGCACTGGCAGGGAAGGCACAATAACCTGGCAAAGAGGAAGTGCTGAGACAAGGCTTATATAGGAAGTTCATGGGAGGAGCAAGGTTCATCGGTAATCAAGACTCAAGGCAGGGTTGTCCATTGGAACAGATAGGTTTGTCCAGCAGATCAGGCAGTGAGCTGTCCAGCATCCCAGATAGCTCAGTGGGAAGAGTAAATGCCAGACACAGACGAGGTCCCAGGTTCAAGCCCAGGTCCTGACATGCTCAGCCCCACCGGGACAGGGAGAGCCGTACTTACCATTCCGGACGAGCTGGGGACATTCCATCACAGACCCACTCTCTGATCAGTACGGGGTGGCTGCCGGCCCGGCACACTGTGACGCAGACATCAGTAGCTCGGTCATATGTGTGCCCCGGAGCCTGAGGGGCACCGGCCGCCCCTGGAGCCTGAGGGGCATGTCGTGGCCGACCCAGCGCGGAGCTCTTGTCTGCACACGCTCGCTGGCCAGGCTGGGGAGACTACAAGGATAAGGTTATCCAGCCTGTCACCCAGCCGGCTGTTGATAGCAGATCCTAGGATCCTAATCTTGCGCAAAAGGCAAACTTCTGCAGAAAAAAAAAAAACACGGACCGATGGGCCCGCAGGCAGAAAAAAACTGAGGCTGCAAGGTGCAGGCTGGGGGGTTGTTACTGAAGGGACCGCCCCTTGGGCGGAACTAGAAAGTTCTGTTTTTTTGTACATGTTAACATGTTCTGCCTAGTCCTCTCCTGAAGGTGGCGTAACAACCCGATGGTCTAAAGTAAAGGAGCTGTGTCAGTCAGTGAACGTAAGAGAAATATTGTTAGAAGCTAGCATCATCAAGATTGAGGAGGAATAGGATAGTCACTCAGCATAGGCAGACTTCAAGGGATCCCACATCCATAGAAAATTCAATCAGTTACATCAGTGTTTCTCAACTCCAGTCCTCAAGGCGCCCCAACAGGTCATGTTTTCAGGATTTCCCTCAGATGAAACAGCTGTGGTAATTACTAAGGCAGTGAAACTGATCAAATCACCTGTGCAAAATAATGGAAATCCTGAAAACATGATCTGTTGGGGCGCCTTGAGGACTGGAGTTGAGAAACACTGAGTTGCATCAGGTGTTTGATGGCTGCTGATCCAAGACTGATTCATTTTTATGAATGTGAGCCTATCAACAGAGTCTGTGGACTGTGCATGTCCTGGCTGAAGCTGGTGTGGCGTCAACCACCTCTGAGCCTGCCCCTGCAGAGCTGACAGAATCTCTGCCCCAGTGTGGCTCCTCTCCCCTAAGCAGACCAACTCAAGCACCGCATGGCATCTTTTTATCTGAGTGTTTGCCTAGCCCCTTGAAGTCTTATGGAGCACCGCTGGTTCAGAGAACAAGTCTGCAGAAGAGGCCATAGAGGAAGAAGAAGAGGAGGGGGTGGAGGAAAGAGCTGTGGCAGAATCACCACTAGCATTTTGGAGGCGTGGTGGTGGAACAAGCTCCAACAATACTGAACCCTGTCCTGCATCCTTCCCAGCTGCCAGCAGAATTACCCAGTGCACTGTGAATGAAAGGTAACGTCCCTGCCCATGCCTGCTGGACCATGAGTCAGCGGTAATATGAACCTTACTGCTGACCGCCCTGTCCAATGAGGCCAAAACATTGCCTTCCACATGCCAGTAGAGAGCTGGAATGGCCTTCCGTGAAAAGAAATGGCATTTTGGAACCTGCCACCGAGGTACAGCACATTCCACAAATTCACGAAAGGGGGCATAGTCTACCAGCTGAAAAGGCAGGAGTTGCAGTGCTAGCAAATTGGCCAAGCTAGCATTCAGACGCTGAGTATGTGGATGACTGGGACCAAATTTCTGTTTACAGTTTAGCAACTGGGGTAGGAAAATGTGCCTGCTAAAATCAGATGGTGGTGTACTGCTAGAAGATTGGCTGCAAGTACTTGGGACACCTATTGCTATACCTTCATTCCTTTCAGTGCAGGTTTTTGTGAGGACTGGAGGTATAGTGGAGTTGGAGATCCCAGATGAAGAGCAAGAAGTCCACCTTTTTCTTTCACTCCAGTCACTCCTCCCTGAATGATGGTGGGGCTACGGAAGGAGTGACTGTGGACAAGGAGCCGGTGGAATAGGCCACTTTGGCAGCTGCATTGGAAGGCAAACTACTCTGAGCCTGGGTGACAGAGGATGAGGAGGAGGAGGACGGCTTTGTTATCCACTCCACCAACTCTTCTGCGTGCTCTGGTTCAATAACACGGCCAGCAGCAGAAAAAAAGAACAAGCGTGCCCCACGGCCACCAGGATGCACCATGTCCACGACCACCACTGTTGACTGTAGACACAAAGCCTGCTTGCCCTCTTTTAGTGGCCTGTGAGTATCTGCCTTTTCTTGGTGGCCTTCTAGACATGATGTATATTTTGTTTTGCAACACCACACTACACTGTATTAGATACTGTGTACACCACCAGAAAAGTAGTAGCAACTGTACTATGGCTGCACTGTATTGTGTACTGTGTACACCACCAGAAAAGTAGTAGCAATTGCATTACGGCTGCACTGTATTGTATACTGTGTACACCACCAGAAAAGTAGTAGCAACTGCACTACGGCTGCACTGTATTGTGTACTGGGATAATGGTGGGTGGTGTTTCTTTTATATTGGCCTGTGAAGTCAGCTGACCCACATGCCTGAAATTACAGAATGAATCACTCAAGAGTTTGTTTCCTCTAAGTGGGACTTTAAACGGGTCGCTGCTTCACCCAAGATCAAGTAGTAATGGTCAAGAAATATATAAATACATTTTATTTGAAAAAGTTAAAAATATTTTCTATTAAAGATGTAGATAACATCAGATTAACAGGATGCACAAAAAACAGTGCAATAGTTAAAGTACACAATACAGTAACCAAAACTCTATTGAGACATATGTAACAATTAGAGAAAAACAAAGTTTCAAGCTTATTGTGATAAATCTCCTCTTCAGGGGTGAGAGTTTACATCACAACGATATTACGTCTATAATTAAGAAAAAACTGAATTGTAAACACATACATTGTATCACATACCATTCCATTAGAAAAAGGGCTCTTTCACAAAATGCTTTGATTTGTAGTTAAAGTTGAATTCAAACACTGACCGTGTGTATTGCATACAGATTCACAGGCGTTTATGGCATCCAATAAAAGACAGACTGCAGCCTCAAGACGACCAACTGGGCTGGGAAGAGACGCGGACACTCAGGTGATGTAAAAAGTGCCTTAGAAACTGCAACGCCACAGAGGTCGCTCTGAGTACAAGCCCCCCCGGAGAGGCCCAATCACAGGGCCTGGTACCGACCAAAATCGCTAGAAACAAAGTAGACAATGAGGTATATTTAGTATGGTAACCTCAAATTAATGGAGTTAGGCTTAGAACTATAGAAAAGTTCAGTGTTTAAAAACCATATGCATAACTACCCAGTCTATTCTATCTACACGGTATGTGTACATGGACCAAATAGTTATATAGCGGTACTGAGCTTCAGGTGAAAACTGTTGAAATACCAAACCACAGCGCTGGTAGGTATAAATTCCAACTCTGGTAAAAAACAAAAAGCAGGGAAAAGGGGACATTAGTATGAACCCCATATTAACCCTCTCTTTCTATGTACCTTGTATAAAGAAGTTGTTAGATTCTGTGAGTAGTTTCTTACCCGATTCCACATTCAGATACCGCAAGGTCCAAGACAGCTATGGCGTACAGCATGCAGGAACAACTTGTGTTGTGCCTGCTTTTATTTATGTGTCATACGATCTATCTTCCAATCAACGATCAGGGTAGGGTGGGGGGCGGCACTGTATGCAAAGGCCCCCCTAGTTCAGCGGTGTGCAGCGGCGCCTCCTTCACGCTGCCCGGTGGAGAGGGGAGGAGAGAGGCAGCGTCAAACATATGCCAAGGGGCGAGATTATATCATGCTGCCCGAAGAAAGTCCAGGCAGACTGACGCATAGGAGACGCCGCCCCACATTAAAGTCTCGCGGCGCAGGTCTGGCGTCATGGTAGCCATGGAAACCAGGCTACACAAATGCCGGTAGAGAAGGCGGCCAAACTCGTCAATAAGACGTGGAATGGCCCCCCTGCGCCGAGTGGAAGTTACAGTATGGGCAGGCATCAAAAGTGTGGACATCAATCCAAGCCCAGATGACAGTGGTCAAAGCAATTATGTGAGGCAGTTATGAAAAAACCCAGATTAAGGAGCGTAAATAAGGCATAATAGTACATAATAAATAGTGTCAAATACAAAGATCATTAACAATATAGAAACTGTAAGTTTGCACAAAGCCAGAAAGAGCTCTTTTAAAAATGGAACTAACACCATTTGAAAGCCTAACAGTATGTTGATTAGTTAGGCACATAAATATGTATCATAACAGTGCGGACAACCCACGCTACAAAAATAATTTTACTGTTAGGGGTCCCAACAAATTGAGAAATTTTATCAAGGGGTCACTGCACTAGCAAGGTTGAGAACCACTGTGATAGAGGAATACCAAAAAAACATAAAGGAAATTAATAGGGTCTGCATCCTCAATTTCCTCTAGGGGACATCTAAGATCTAAGAGATCCAGGAAGTCAAAAAGGAGGATCCAATGGAAGTGGTTCCTATGAAAAACAAAATAAAAAGCGGATCACCGAATTGCACGGTCCACTGGCACCTCACAACGGCACCCATGCGACGCAAGGTAATCCACCTTCTAATGTTAGTATGTCATCCTCACTCTCTCACTCGGATCCAAATACTCTTTTTCCCAGGCTGTTATCAATAGGGAACAGAGCACTGTCACTTAATGTCGCACAAGATGAATGTTCGGTTAAAGCAATCGACAATATTGAATTGCAATGAACCAAAGATCGGGTAAGCAGTAAACTCAATTCTTCTCTTGAAATATCGACCTCTGATTTGAATGTTGTTAACCTGTCTTCGTATACACTCTCTGAGTCAGAGACTCAAGTTCTGGCTTGGGGCTTGAGTTTCTGTCCAAATCAAGATTTGGATAAGTTTGAGGCCATCAAGGACCTCCAGTTGTTTGCTAGGAAAATTATCTTGAAACAAATGTATTCAAAAGAGAAACCTACCCAACCCAAATTTGAATCACAGGAATTAAAGGCCCTGGACACACTGATCACTCTTCTGGAGGAAAATGATGCTCCAGACTTGATTGATCAGATTGACCTAGAACATCTGTTGGGACATTTTGATCAAACAGAACCCCCCCGTGTTGCCCGTATATAAAAAGAAGTCTGACAAATTTCCGGCTCTAAATGAAAATTCTAATGTGCTCGCTTTCGTAAAACTAACAGATAGTGAGATATGTAAAAAAAAGATTACTTGGGGGCGTGGCCTGGAGCGGTATGCGATAGGATGCGAGTGACCTGAGCTCCGCTGGCCGAAAATCCTGTACTGATATCCTGAGACCCTAAACACTGACATCCACCTGTCACGGACATCCCCCGGACCGGGCACCCTGAGGGAACATGTCTCTGCCGAAAAAGAATGCGGGGGCGGCTGCTAAGCTGGCTCAGTTTCGCCACGTGGAGACGGATCCTGTGGACCAAGATGGCGCCGCACAGGAGGAGGTGGTAGCCCGAAGCGCAGATATGGCCAGACTCCTGGAAGCCATAACCGCCTGCCAAGACGCAGTTACATCCTGCCAGACCAACCTCACAGCGCGGATTGAAGAGGTATAGGTGGACATTTCTTTGGTCAGGCAGGACTTCCAGAAACTCAGGGAGAGGGTTACGGAGGCTGAGACCTGCTTGAGTACAGTGGAGGATTCCCTCCCCCCTCTGCAAGTCTCCACTGAAGCTATGCAGCTTCAGGTGAACCAACTCCTGCAAAAGCAGGATGATATTGAGAATAGACTTCGCAGGTGTAACCTCCGCTTCATCGGCCTGCCAGAAGGGGTGGAAGGGAGAGACCCCCCAACCTTTCTTGAGACACTGCTTTCTGATACTTATGGGAGGGAGTCGTTCTCCCCACTGTGATGGGGTTAGCTCGGCAGCGGGTGTGTGTGACCCCCGGGATGGGCTCCCCACACAAAAACAGGCCCAGCAAACGGAGGTTGTGGTTTTCAAAATCAAAAAGGTGCGGTTTATTTTCTATTTACAGTGACAAAACACAGCAAAGCAAAAGAAACATAAACAAAATAAATCCTGGTCAACTTGACCTCTGACTAAACATACAGGTTTCCTAACTAACAACTGGGATCAGCCTAGTGCTGTCCTAGTCCCTAAGTCCCTGGTTTTAAATGTCCAAGCAAATAGCCACACAGGCTTTGTCTCACCGCACAGGGGTTCACTCTCCCTAGACAGTCCACACAGGTCTGGGTCCAGGCATGAGCAAACACCTAATGAAGCTGGGAGTTCTTATAGAGGCCTAAATGAGCTGACAAGCTTCAGCTGGTCTCATCAACTCCCTGTCTGCACGACACCCCACACTCTCCCTAGAGGTATGAGTCATCCATGAGCCCACTAGCCTCAGCTGGGCTTATACAACTCTCCACCTAGTTGTATAAGTCGGCGTAAAGCCTGAATCTGGGCGAAATATATCTACCCCCCTGGATGCAACCAGGTGACTTTACCTTCCTGCTGTCACATACCCCCCCTCTTGTTTTAACCTCGGGGTTGGAACACCAGCAATCAGGCATTCATGTACTCGAGACAAAGCATCCACATTCCCCATTTGAACGCCAGGGCGATGCTTTACTGTGAAGTTGAATTCCTGGAGGGCCAGGAACCACCTATTCACTCTTCTATTTGTTTCCTTGTTTTGAGCCATCCACTTTAACGGAGCGTGATCCGTAACCATGTCAAAGTGCCTACCTAGCAGGTAGTACCGAAGGGAATCTAGAGCCCACTTCACCGCTAAACACTCCTTTTCAACGGTGGCGTAATTTACCTCATGGGACTTCAACTTCCTGCTGAGGTAAATGACTGGGTGCTCTTCCCCGTTCCAGACCTGGGACAATACTGCTCCTAACCCCACATCTGACGCATCACTTTGTACGACAAAGTCTTTAGAGAAGTCGGGTGAGTACAACACTGGCTGGCTACATAAGGCTTGTTTCAAGAATTGGAATGCTGCCTCAGCCTCGGGGGTCCATTTAATCATGACCGACCCTTTCCCCTTCGTCAGGTTGGTTAGGGGCACAGCCTTAGAAGCAAAGTGGGGAATGAATCGCCGATAATACCCAGCGATTCCCAGAAAGGCTCGTACCTGCTTCTTGCTGTTGGGACGTGGCCAACTCTGGATGGCCTCGACTTTGTTGAGTTGGGGTTTTATTACTCCCCTCCCAATGGTGTACCCAAGATATTTGGCCTCCTCCTGCCCAATGGTACACTTCTTGGGGTTAGCCGTAAACCCCGCTTCCCGAACAGAGTCCAGGACTGCTTGCACTTTTGGCAGATGTGAGGCCCAATCTGTGCTATGGACAATTACGTCATCCAGGTAAGCCGCAGCATACTTCCGATGGGGCCTCAGCATCTGGTTCATTTTCCGCTGGAATGTGGCCGGCGCATTCTGTAACCCGAACGGCATTCTTTTATATTGGAACGCCCCGTCTGGGGTTACAAATGCGGTTTTCTCTTTGGCCGACTTGGCCAGGGGGATTTGCCAATACCCTTTTGTGAGGTCAAGAGTCGTCATGTATCGGGCTGTTCCCAGCCGGTCGATCAACTCATCTATACGTGGCATGGGGTAGGTGTCAAATTTTGTAACTTTGTTCAACTGACGAAAATCGTTACAAAATCGCCAGCTCCCATCCGGTTTAGGCACCAACACAATGGGACTAGACCAATCACTTTGGGACTCCTCTATCACCCCTAAGTTCAGCATTTTCTGTACTTCCTCCCGTATTGCCTCCCGTCGGGCCTCTGGGATCCGATAGGGTTTTAACTTCACCCTTTCACCGGGCGGGGTAATGATGTCATGCTCTACCCCAGATGTTTGTCCCGGCAGCTCAGAGAATACCTCCTTGTTGCGAAGCACAAACTCCTTAACCTCCTGTTGTTGGGGTTGTGACAAGGTGGCTGCTATTCCAACCTCAGGAATCACGCAACCAGTTTGAGCTGGTGACCAAGTGTCTGCGACTAGGGACTCTCTATCCCTCCAGGCTTTCAACAGATTAACGTGATAGATCTGTTCGGGCTTTCGCCTTCCTGGTTGTCTGACCTTGTAATTCACTTCGCTCACTTTTTCCATTATCTCGTAGGGGCCTTGCCATTTGGCAAGGAATTTACTTTCAACCGTAGGGACAAGTACCAGTATCCTATCCCCCGGGGAAAAGGTACGGGTCTTGGCTCCACGGTTGTACACTCTCTGCTGTGCTAACTGCGCTTGGGCCAAATGTTCCTTCACGATGGGCATTACCTGTGCAATTCGGTCTTGCATCAGGGCGACATGCTCAATCACACTCCTGTGGGGAGAACTCTCACTTTCCCAAGTTTCCTTGGCAATATCCAACAGCCCTCTTGGGTGTCTCCCATACAGTAACTCAAAGGGGGAGAATCCCGTAGAGGATTGGGGCACCTCCCTAATAGCAAACATCAGATAAGGAAGTAGACAGTCCCAATCCTTTCCATCTCTATCCACCACTTTCTTCAACATTTGTTTTAGGGTTTTGTTGAATCTTTCAACCAGCCCATCGGTTTGGGGGTGATACACAGATGTACGTAATTGCGTCACTTTGAACAATTTACACAGCTCCTTCATAACCCGGGACATAAAGGGTGTACCTTGGTCCGTAAGCAGTTCTTTACAAATACCCACCCGGCTAAACACAAGAGATAGCTCTTTGGCTATGGTTTTGGCCGAGGTATTTCGGAGAGGGATCGCTTCTGGATAACGGGTGGCATAGTCCATTATAACTAATATGTACTGGTGCCCCCTAGCGGACTTGATTATAGGACCTACCAAATCCATGGCGATCCTCTCAAACGGGACCTCAATGATGGGTAGAGGGACCAGCGGGCTACGGAAATGTGGCATCGGGGCCGACCTCTGACACACAGGGCAGGAGGAACAATAATTTTCTATGTCCTTCATCACCCCCGGCCAATAGAATCTCTGTAATACCCTCTCTCGGGTTTTCTCTGTCCCCAGATGACCTCCAAGAATGTGCCCATGGGCCAACTCCAACACCAACTTCCTGTAAGGTTTGGGCACCACAAGCTGCTCAACGGTTTCTTCTGCCCTTTTTGCCACCCGATACAGTAGGTCCTTCTCTACGCTGAAGTATGGGTAAGTGCAGGTATTATCTGGGTTCACTAACTCGCCATCTATTTTCACTACGTTTTCCCGTGCCTTTATTAGGGCGGGGTCTTTCAACTGTTCTGTGGCAAAGTTTTCCCTGTGAACCTCAAGATCAGAAAACTCCACAGACGGTAGGTTTTCGTCTGAGGAGGTGGGCTCCTCTCCAGTTTCTTGAGTCTCCCCTGCCAATACTGATAAGGGAAATTCCGGAGAGTCCTCACCACTCTCAGGGGAGTTCTGGCTATCACATTCCTGGTACATAGGGGCACCAGTGGGGGCTCAGGATCATCCCACAGTTCCCAGAACTTCGGAAAATCCCTTCCCACAATGGCGTCATGCGGTAACTGAGATACTAAGCCCACTGGATGAGAGAGGGTACCTTTGGGGGTCTCGAAACACACTGTAGTCACTGGATACTCTCGGGTGTCCCCATGCACACAAATAACAGCTACCTTGCTATTCCCAGAGACCTCTGTTTTAACTAACTCAGCCTTTATCAGGGTCACAAGGCTACCTGAATCCAGCAATACCACAACATTTCTACCATTAACACACATTTTGCATAAATGTTTCTCAGTTCCTCGAATGGCAGTGCATGCGACTGTCGCACACAGCGACTGACGTCTGCCCGTCAGAAAGTCACACTGCATGGGTTCCTCCACAACCGGGCAATTGGCTGCAATATGTCCCGCTTGCCGGCAGCGGTAGCAAACGATCCTTCTTGCGGCCTCTTGAGCCGCTGATTTCCCAGGCTGTTCTCGCCAAACTTGGGGTAGAGCTCCCACCCTCTCAGTCTCTCCACCCTCACCCCTTGGAATCCTCTTATCCGCCCCTGGGGATGGTCTGGTCTTAGGGTGGAAAGTCCGAGTGTCTCTGGAAGAGGCCGTCAGGTTCTCTGTAGCCAAGTATTTCTCCACACGATCCACAAGACCATCGGCCGTCTCTGGGTCTCCATGGCTTACCCACTTTTGGATGGCAGTAGGAAGAGCTCTCAAAAACCGATCCATTACAACACGTTCCACAATCTTTGGTGCGGACAAAGTCTCTGGCTGTAGCCACTTTCTGCTCAGGTGAATGAGATCATACATTTGAGACCTGGGGGGTTTTCCAAGCTGGAAAGTCCAGTTATGCACACGCTGAGCCCGGACAGCCTGGGTGACACCCAGCCTTGCCAATATTTCAGCTTTTAGCATCACATAGTCTTTTGCTTGGTTAGGCTCTAGGTCATAGTAAGCTTTCTGCGATTCACCAGTTAACAGAGGAGCCACCAGTCCAGCCCACTGCTCCTCAGGCCACTTTTCTCTTTCAGCGGTCCTTTCAAATGTGGTCAAAAATACCTCTGGATCATCCTCTCCAGTCATTTTTGTCAATAAACGACTCACCCCAAAGGACGCGGTATTAGTGGGACGGCTTTCCTCACTGGTCTGCGGACGTTGCTGCATTTGCTAGAGCCAGCTGCTTCAGTATCTCCTCCATGCTGGCTTAAAAAAAAACTGCCACTGGTTCTCCACCAACTGTGATGGGGTTAGCTCGGCAGCGGGTGTGTGTGACCCCCGGGATGGGCTCCCCACACAAAAACAGGCCCAGCAAACGGAGGTTGTGGTTTTCAAAATCAAAAAGGTGCGGTTTATTTTCTATTTACAGTGACAAAACACAGCAAAGCAAAAGAAACAAACAAAATAAATCCTGGTCAACTTGACCTCTGACTAAACATACAGGTTTCCTAACTAACAACTGGGATCAGCCTAGTGCTGTCCTAGTCCCTAAGTCCCTGGTTTTAAATGTCCAAGCAAATAGCCACACAGGCTTTGTCTCACCGCACAGGGGTTCACTCTCCCTAGACAGTCCACACAGGTCTGGGTCCAGGCATGAGCAAACACCTAATGAAGCTGGGAGTTCTTATAGAGGCCTAAATGAGCTGACAAGCTTCAGCTGGTCTCATCAACTCCCTGTCTGCACAACGCCCCACACTCTCCCTAGAGGTATGAGTCATCCATGAGCCCACTAGCCTCAGCTGGGCTTATACAACTCTCCACCTAGTTGTATAAGTCGGCGTAAAGCCTGAATCTGGGCGAAATATATCTACCCCCCTGGATGCAACCAGGTGACTTTACCTTCCTGCTGTCACACCACGTTTGTAGTGGAGTGGGCACTTCGCATGTCAGGCAGACCACCGCCTGCTGGAGCACCCCCCCGCACTTTCATAGCCAAGTTCCTGAACTTCAGAGACCGAGATGCTATCCTCCGCCTTAGCAAAGAAAAAGGCAAAATCCCATATGGAAACAAGATGGTCGCCATCTTCCCGGACTTCTCAGCGGAGGTGCAGAGAAAGCGCAAAAACTTCACAGAGGTGAAACGCCGCCTGCGGATCAAGAATGTGAAATACACCATGCTATTTCCAACTCGACTGCGCGTGGAAGGGGATGACAGAGCTCATTTTTTCGAGGACCCAGAGGCAGCCATAGCGTGCCTTGAGCAGCGAGATGCGCACAGATGAGTATACATGTACTTTTCAATCTGCTTGTACTCCCTGCTCCCATGTGCACCCCCCTTTTTTTTTCTTTATAGAAGATCCTTGTCACCCATAGTTTGAGAGCGGGCCAGGAACCGCATACTGACATTGCTCATTGTATCAGCTGCCCCTTAGCCCAATGCCCTGGGATAACGTACTTGTGCAGTGGATGGCACTCTTGTGTCCCCATTACTCCTGCAACATCCACTGGTTCATGCACACCCAGTTTTATTGTCCCTGTTTGTCCCCTGCATGGTGGGGAGGGCACCTGACTGCATAATGACATTGCTCTTTGATCCTGATGCCCCCCTTTTGTCTGGAAGGATTGACCCTTGTACTTTTGAGTGTGCCCTGACTCACCCAGATGACTTATCTAGGTTTGGGGCCGTTTTCTTCATTGCTGTGCTGGATGTGCGGCCCAGTGGCAAACCCGCTACATCTTACCTTGAACTGTATACTTCATGTAGTACCTCAAATGTTATCTGCACCCGACATAGGGTCATACCACTGTTATTACCTGCTCCTGGAATAGACTTTCATTGTTCTCTCTTGCCGGCGGAGGGAACAACTTCGCTAGTGAGCTCACTTTGGTCGGTGAGCACGGTCCTAGAATGTGTCACGTAGCACAGCGAAGTTTCGCCCTGTGCTCTAAAATGTGCAACCTGGGTTGGAACGCCTGGCCTACTGCTGGGTTACCGGTCGATAAGGCCTATACACGTGTTTTAATACTCCTTGGCTTTTCCTTCACAGGTTGGACGCTGTTTATGCCCTGTTGGCAGTTAGGGGTTAATGCCCGCACCAGTTGGGGACAGTGCAGGGTGGGGAGGGGGGTTATATAGTGTTTGTACTGTTTAGAGATGTTCTTTTTTTTTCAGCACATACTTATGTTCCTTGGCACCACATTACTGTAATAGTGCCGCTGGGGACTGCCCCCAGCTGGGGACGGTCGCCCAATCTGCTGACCCCTTGGGGTGATCTGAATCCTAGAGACTCTCATTATTTTTATCTCTGCCCATGGCCACATTAAAATTCCTTACATGGAATGTGAGGGGGGTGAGAGACCCCATTAAGAGGTCTGCAATGTTCGGGCAACTGAAAAAGCTGAGAGCAGATGTGGTGGCCCTGGTGGAAACACACACTGAGGGTCCAGTATTGACGGCACTCAAGCGGCCATGGATAGGCTGGGCCTATCACTCTGTTCATACTACCGACTCTAGAGGGGTTTCCCTACTGATTGCTAAGACTACGCATTTTGAGCTCCAGGACTCGGTGATAGACACATTGGGTAGATTCGTTTTCATAAAGGCAAAGTTGCATGGAGATATGGTCCTCCTGTTAGCATTTTATATACCACCACCATTTCAATTTAGTGTATTGACTGAGGGATTCAATTTTATGGCATTGCACCCCACTGTACCAGCAATATGGCTTGGAGATTTCAACAATGTGTTAGATAAAGCCCTTGCCAGAATGACTGCACCCTCGCACTCTCTTGCACTCACCCACCCTACGAGATTTGCACACCTTCTCAATGACTTTACTCTAGTAGATACGTGGAGATTTAGGCACCCTACTTTACAGGCCTACTCCTGCTTCTCTACATATCACCACTATGTCCCGTATAGACCTCATACTCCTCTCCAGACCACTTCTTCGGATACAGGTTTTTCACCTAGATCACTTTCTGACCACTGTCCTTATTGGGCTAAGCTTTCTCTGCCACATGCACGCTCACCGGCGTCATGGCGCCTAAACCTCTTTTTGTTAAGTCTATTACCGGAGGATGATGACCTTGCGACCGACTGGGAGCAATTTTTCGAGACTAATGAGGGCTCAGCACAGCCGCAGATAGTATTGGAAGCGTTTAAGATACATGCCCGAATGACTCTCACGGCCCGTATTAACAAATTGAAACAAACCTCTACACTAGCCATAGACACAGCGACGTCTAACTTACTGACAGCAGAGAGGGAATTCCTTGACGATCCCATGGCAGAAAAGGCAGACAGTCTCAAGTTACACTCTAGTACGCTAGATCAGTTGATCTATGAAAAGTCCAAACGTGAACCCCTTTTCCTGAGACAAAGGTCATTTGAACATGGCGAAAGAGCTGGGAAGTTGCTGGCCTACCTGGTCCATAGCGAGGAGAGGCCCCCGGTAGTGATCTCCCTCCGCTCCCCTGACAACGTCCTCATGACTGAACCTGTTCAGGTCACGATGATGTTTCGCGACTTCTTCACCTCTTTATACGCTACTACTGTTTCAGATGACCTCTCTCTAATGGAGTCCTTCCTAGCCGAGTTACAGATCCCGCAACTGACTGCAGATCAGACCCAGGAGCTGGAGGAGCCTCTGACACAAGAGGAGATCTCTAAAGCCATAGCTGAATTCCCTTCATCCAAAGCCCCAGGCTCGGACGGCCTACCTGTGAAATTTAACTCCTCATACTCGGATCTTCTGGTCCCTTGGTTGCTGGCACTATATAACTCCATCTTTGAAAACTCTGAACTACCGGCCTCCATGAGGGAGGCTACCATAGTGCTAATTCCCAAACACGGTAAAGACCCTCACCTTCCGGAATCTTATCGCCCTATCTCCCTGCTTCAGGTAGATGTCAAGATACTTGCAAAGGTGCTTGCCATCCGCCTTAACAAGGTTATTCTCTCACTGATCCATGGAGACCAGGCGGGCTTCATGCCAGGCAGGAACACATCTTTCAATCTTCGAAGATTATTTATTAAGCTCCAGACTTCTCACGACAACCTGGGGTCCAGGATAATAGTCGCCCTGGATACCGCCAAGGCATTTGATTCCGTTGAGTGGCGGTATCTGTGGACCTGCTTAGGCAAGTTGGAATTGGGGCCCAGATTCATAAAATGGGTACAGCTTCTCTATCAGAGACCGGTGGTCAAAGTTCTGGCTAATGGTTGGCCCTCGGATCAGTTTTCCCTCTCCAGGGGTACTAGGCAGGGGTGTCCCCTGTCACCACTGCTGTATGCATTGGCGGCAGAGCCACTCACTATAGCAGTTCGTGACACGGGGATAGTGGGTCTGCACAGGGAAGGGGTCGTGGAAAAAATCAGCACATATGCGGATGACACTCTTTTGTATCTAGACGACTCAGACAACTCACTACCACAGGCTTTAGCCCTAATAGAAAGATTTGGCACATTTTCTGGACTGAAAATTAACTGGGGCAAGTCATAGATACTCCCCTTGGACAGTTTACCACCACCCAGAGATAGAGCCTTGCTCCCCCTACAGAGGGTGGAAAGTATTAAATACTTGGGTATCCGGACCACCAGAGACCCAGTGGACTATGTCTCATTGAATATCATGTGTCATGGGCCGTATAAATCTCATCAAAATGGTCCTGCTGCCAAAGATCTTGTACATGCTCTGGCACTCCCCTGTATATCTGGTAGTTAAGCATTTTAAATCAATGGAAGCTCTTCTAAAGCCATTTGTCTGGGGCAACAATAGACACAAACTCCCATGGCACAAACTTAAGAATCCTACTGACCTTGCAGGAATGGCTCTGCCTGACTTCAACTTATACTATCTTGAAGCCCAGCTATCACAAATCTTTCACAGAGACAAAAGAGACAGACAGGTTTTTATGCTTATGTCCAAAATGGTCCAGGCCAACCTTGGATTCCATGGTAGCGATATCTGGGGGGGCGGAGGGGGGATGGTAGGTTAGTAGACCGTAAGACTCTTCTGTACCAATATAGGAGAGTATGGACCATAGCATCTGGAAAGCTACACTTGCCACTCCTACACAACTACACTCCCCTGTGGCATAACATGGCCCTCCCTGAATTTAATCGGATCCCAGATAATGGATTATGGAGCTCCAAGGGAATTTTCTACTTATCCCATATCACTTCTAATGGAAAACTGAAGTCCTTTGATAGCCTAAAGTCTGAGTTTGCACTACCTAATAGACTGTATTATAGATACATACAGCTCTGTCATGCCTTCCACACACAATTCCCCTTAGATGATCTCTCTCTGGGCAACAACCCATTGATGGCAGCCGTAAAAAACCCCAACCCTAAGAAACTCATCTCACACTTTTATATCATGCTATCACTGCCTTCGACGACTGTGACGGCATACGCACTGAAAACTAGGTGGGAGGGAGAGAGTTGGGCCCCATTGAAGATGACGAGTGGAGCGATGCTCTGGACACGCGTAAACTGGTTTCTCCCAAACTTTCGGACCGGCTAACCCAAATTTTCATAACGCACAGAGCATACCTCACACCACTTAGACTCTCAAAGTATAAAAATAACTATTCCAGTGTGTGTCCTATGTGTGATCGAGAAACGGGCACCTTTTTTCACCTTTTGTGGAAATGCCCCAAAATACAGCTGTTCTGGTCGCAAGTGGTAAGATTCCTGCATGACACAATGGGCTCCCCCATAACGGATAATAAGAAATGGTATTGCAAAATCAATGCAACCAAAATGTAGAAGTTCCACCAAGAGTTTTACTCCTTGGTTGACCATGCATATGCCAAAAACATCTTGAAAAAACCCGAATGGGATTTTATACAGACACAATTACTCAGAACTCCTACTTTTTATACTCTACCGAAATTGCACAAATGCATCAAATGCCCCTCAGGTAGACCTATTATATCCAGGAACGGATCATTAACTGAGAATATTAGTACATTCATTGATGGACACCTACGCCCCTATGTAACAAATTTTCCAAGATAAATTTGTGATACCCTGCATCTGCTTCAAAACATTGATGGTCTGTGCATTGCCTCCACGTCGATCCTAGTGGCCATAGACGTGGAGGCACTGTACAGCTCCATACCACAGGATAAAGGGCTAGCCTGTATAAAACATATCATTTCCCAGAACAGTCGATTTGAACAAAAGACAATTTATGCTGGGTGCTTTTGAATTCATACTTCAACACAATTATTTTACCTTCAATGGTTCCCACTTCCTCCAGATACAGGGTGTTGCGATGGGGACTTCTTGTGCCCCAACGTACGCTAATCTGTGCCTGGGTGTCAGGGAAATTCCCCACCTAGTGTCACCAATCTGCGCCCAGCGCGCATGCGCGGCGGAACGACGCTTCGGCGCGTGCACGGTGGAACGTCGCTCCGGCGCTCACGGGATGCGCGATGGCGCGCCAATGGGATTACAGGCGGGCCTATTTAAACAAGTTCAGTGACACAGTCTGGTTGCTGGTTTGTCAGCGTTCCTGTGTTCCTAGTGCCTGAAAAATACGTTTCATCTCCTCCTGTGACCCGGACCGGCTTGATTACTCTACTACCTCTCCTGCACTTGACCCCCTGGCTTGCTTTACGGACTTCTACCTCTCTCCCAGTGTTTGACCCTCGGCCTGTGACTCGGATCCGCTGTTGTCTCCAGCCCTTGACCCTCTGCCTGCACCTGGGACTTCTTTGCTCGGCCTGCTTCTAGTCTCTGCCTGGACTTGTTTACCCGCTGCTAGTTCTTGCCTGGACTTTATTCACTTGCTGCTGGCTCCTGCCTGAACTTGTCAACTCCTGGTGTCTGACCCCCGGCCTGCTCTCAGTCTACCCATCACTACTAGACCCTCAAGCAAGACACCTCTACCTGCTGGTGGCCAGTGCTCCCTTGTGCCGTCCTCTCCCTGTCTCACCTCCAGGGGGCGGAGTGCGCTTGGGTGCAAGGGTGAACCACTCTCGGCATCTCGGCCTCGGTGAGTACTCGCCTGATAGTACAAACCAGTCAGATGTCTGAGGCCGACAGAGTGCGTTCCCCGTTTGACACCCTCTGCCAGCAGGTTTCCACCTTAACGGACGCAGTTAAAAAACTGCAAGATGGCTATACCCAAATAGATGGCCGCCTTCAACAGCTCACCGGTCTGTTAGGACCCCGCACCCCCGGCTGCTACCTCCGCCAATGTTGCCACCACCTCCCAAGTACCAACAAGTCCAACCGTAGTAATGGCTACCCCTGAACCCAGGGTCCCTATCCCGGAACGATTCTCGGGGGTCCGCAAAAAATATCGGGCCTTTAAGAATGCTTGTTCCCTTTATCTCGCCCTCCAACCAATAACTTTCTCTTCGGAAGCAGTGAAAGTAGGGTTCATCATCTCCCTCCTGACTGATGACCCTCAAGCCTGGGCCCATGGTTTGATGGAGCAGCAAAGCCCCATACTGTACTCTGTGGACACGTTCTTTACGAGCATGGCACAACTGTTGAATCCGTTTTTCATAGCCTGTCCCATGGCAGAAGGCCGGTGGAAGATTACACGGCAGAGTTCAGGAAGTGGTCAGCCGATACCGGATGGGATGAGGCGGCCCTCAGATACCAATACCGCCAAGGACTGTCTGAGGTTCTCAAGGACGAGCTGGCCAGGATAGAAACCCCCACTTCCCTGGAGAACCTGATTCAGTCCGCCACCCAGCTTGACAGGCACCTACGTGAGCGGTGCGCGGAGTGCTTTCAGCTTCCCCGTCTCAGCTGGCCTCCTTCCAGAACTGCTCCTCACTACCCACCTGCCGCTACTCCCACAGCAGCATCTCTTCCCGAACCAGAACCTATGCAGCTTGGGTTGGTTCGGCCTCCCCTTACTTCCGAAGAAAAACAGGCGCCAAGCCAACCTGTGCCTCTATTGCGGGGGTACCGGCCACTTTCTTCGTAGCTGCCCAGTGAGACCCAGTAAGTCTACTTCTAAAGACATTTTGAATTATCAAGTTTCTGGCAGATTTATGTCAGTTTTCCTCAGATTTATGTCATTCTCTTTATTTCTCTACAGCTGCCGGAAGGGGCAATCCGCCTCCCGGCAATTATTGACTCTGGAGCCTGCAACTGTTTCCTGGACTCTTCACTGGCCTCAAGACTTCATTTCCCTATTCAACCTAAGGACCACTGCCTCCAGATACACCTGACAGATGGGTCCCTACCCCGCTCGGGGCTTGTTACGCAGGAAACCAAACCCATCCTTGCTGTTTCAGACTCAGGCCACCAAGAGTTCCTCCGGTTAAACCTCATCCCTTCTCCGACGTTCCCAATCATTCTGGGTCTCCCCTGGCTGCAGGCGCACGAGCCCCTCATAAATTGGGCAAAAAAAGAGGTTAGCTTTACCTCGTCCTACTGTTCCCAGCACTGTCTTGCCTCAGCCTCTACCACCTGTGCTTCCATGATCGCCAAACCAGACAATTTACAGCATGTTCCTCCAGTTTATCTGGAGTTCCGGGACGTCTTCGATAAACAGCAAGCCGATCATCTACCACCCCATCGGCTCTACGATTGTCCCATCGATCTCCTGCCTGGCTCAGAAATTCCGTTCGGACGTATCTTCCCTCTGTCTGAAACCGAGTTGAAGGCCCTCAAGGCCTATATTGATGAAAACCTTGAGAAGAAATTCATTCGCCCGTCTTCCACTCCAGCCGGTGCAGGGATCTTTGTGGGAAAAAAAGACGGTTCCCTACGACCCTGCATCGACTATCGGGAACTGAACAAAATAACCATCAAAAACAGGTACCCATTACCCC
Organism: Rana muscosa; assembly: GCA_029206835.1. NCBI lineage: Eukaryota > Metazoa > Chordata > Amphibia > Anura > Ranidae > Rana > Rana muscosa. Next base: position 991,003,323 of record CM055118.1, on the reverse strand, counting down.
TTATCCCGGAGTTGTTTCAGCGCTTCCGATCTGCTCGGATCTTTTCTAAATTGGATCTGCGGGGGGCCTATAATCTCATTCGGATCAGGGCTGGAGACGAGTGGAAGACCGCTTTTAGATCTCGTTTCGGACATTACGAATACCTGGTTATGCCATTCGGACTTTGTAATGCTCCAGCCACCTTCCAACACCTGGTCAACGACATTTTCAGACAACATCTTGACTACTTTTTAGTAGTATACTTGGACGATATCCTTATTTTTTCAGCTTCTATTGAACTTCACCGGACTCATGTCATGAAGGTCCTCACCATCCTTAGAGAGCATAAACTCTACCTCAAAGCCGAGAAATGTGACTTCGAAAAAACCACCGTGCAATTTCTCGGCTTCATCATTTCCATCGGAGGGGTCGCGATGGACCCACAGAAAGTGAAGGCAATCCAAGAATGGCCAGCTCCAACTGACAAAAAGGGGGTACAGCGGTTCATAGGCTTTGCCAATTTTTATAGGAGATTCATTGTGGGGTTTTCCTCCATTGTAGCACCAATCACTCAACTTACTCGGCAGGGCAACCGTTTCTACTGGTCACAGGAAGCCTTCACCCACTTGAAAGACGCCTTTACCTCAGCACCGGTACTTCTGCACCCGGATCCTTTGCTGCCATTTACCTTGGAAGTGGATGCCTCCGAGACCGCCATAGGGGCCATTCTCTCCCAAAGACAAGGCCCCAAGGCTCTTCTGCACCCAGTAGCCTTTGTTTCTCAAAAACTGACTCCTCCGGAATGAAATTATGATGTAGGAGACAGAGAATTACTGGCCATAAAATTCACTCTGGAGGAATGGTGGTACCTTCTGGAGGGGGCAGTCCACCCCATCATGATCTTCACAGATCATAAAAATTTGGAGTATTTAAGAACAGCTAAACGTCTACGACCCAGGCAGGCCCGTTGAGCTCTCTTTTTTACCTGGTTTAACTTTCATATTTCCTACAGACCCGGTTGCAAAAATGGGAAGGCGGACGCGCTATCCAGGATGTTCCCTGAAACCCCCCTCAGTCAGCACAACCATGTACCATCCTGTCAGCTCAGAACTTCCTGTTGATTCCTCAGGCTGACCTGCTAACCTCCATTGAAGCCGCTTCCGGGCACTGTTCTGATCCTGTCACTTCGTCCCTGGAAAAGCGCAACGGTTTGTTCTGGTCCCGGGACAAGATCTTCGCCCCTTTGGAAACGAGACCCCTGGTCTTGAGGACTTTTCATGACCTCAAGCTGGCCGGTCATTTTGGCGTTCGTAAGTCCACGGAACTGGTCTCTCGCTCCTTCTGGTGGCCAGGCTGGAGGCAGGATTGTAAGACATACGTCGCCTCCTGCACTCAGTGTCAGCGTAATAAGGGGGCGAACACCAAAAGCTGGGGTCTACTCAAGCCTTACCCATCCCTGAACGTCCATGGGCAGACGTGTCCATGGATTTCATCGTTGACCTGCCTCCCTCCGGAGGATTTACCGCGATTCTGGACGTTCTTGATCGCCTCTCCAAGATGGCATACTTCTACTTCTTACCTATGATCGGGACTCCTTCTGCAGCGGATACCGCCAAAATCTTCTTCAAAGAGATAACCAGGCTTCATGGAGTACCGAAGAGCATCACCTCTGACAGGGGTGTGCAGTTCACGTCTAAATTCTGGAGGGAACACTCTGCAAGTTCCTGGAAATCAAAACCTGCCTGTCAGGAAAGACGTTCTCACACTCATCCCAGCAATCGGGGTCTCAGAATTCCTATGCACAGGAAGACCCGTTCGGGTCATGCGCGATAGCACGCGCGCCTATGACGCAGTTTGGCGCCAAAGACTGCCTATTTAAAGAGAGCTGTCACTCTGCATCCTTGCTGTCCGGTCTACAGCGTTTCCTGAAGACCCTTGTTACCTGAACCTCTGATCGAGTTGCTCTGGTACCTGATCCGGCTTCCCTTGGCTTCTCCTGTCTGCTGCCCGCCTTTGACCACGGCTCGTCCCGACTTCTCTTCTGCCTTCTCCTCTAACCAGTTTGCTGCCCGCCTGATACTCTGACCCGGCCCGGACTTTAACTATTCTTCGATCCTGCTTTGTACTCATCTGCCCGCTTGTGTCTGACCCGGCCTGTCTTCACCAAGTCTGCTTCCTGATCCTCAAGTGCCTGCTGCGGACCACTGCACGCCTCCCATCAGTTACCCTCAGCTGCAGTCTGCTGCTTCTACCTCCACCTGCTTCAGTTCCTGCCAGGCACTTGTGCTCCTTTGCCCTCCTGAGCCCCTGTCTGCTCTATCAGGGGTTCTCAAACCAGAGGTCTACGAGAGGCCACTCCCTGCACGTCGGGCTCACCTACCAGGTACGTGACAGTACCGGACAGCCATGTCCGAGCCCACGCAGGGAGCCTCTCCCATGGAGGAACTCTGCCGTCACCTAGATGGACTTACTACGGCAGTCAGGAACTTACAGGAAGGCTATACCCGCCTAGAGGAGCGTGTCCAGACCCTGTCTAACACGGCACCTGCCGCATCTGGAGCTTCCCCCGCACCCTCGGTCATCATGTTACCACCTGAACCCCGGGTTCCTCCTCCCGAGAGGTTTTCTGGAGATCGTAGTAAATACAGAGCTTTTCGTAACGCCTGTGAGCTCTTTTTCGCTCTTCAACCCAGGACTTTTTCCCTTGAAACCACCAAGGTGGGCTTCGTCATCGCCCTACTATCAGGCGAACCTCAGTCTTGGGCCCACCGCCTTCTGGAGCATAAAGACACCTGCCTCAACCTCCTGCGCACTTTCTTTGAAGCCATGGATCTTCTCTACGAGGATCCCCAACAAGCAGCCACCGCGGAAGCAGCATTATGTTCCCTGCAGCAGGGTCGCAGGCCCGTGGAGGACTACGTGTCCGAATTCAGACGTTGGAGTTCGGACACAAATTGGAACGATGCTGCCCTGCGCCACCAGTTCCGTATGGGCCTCTCCGAGCCCCTTAAGGATGAACTGGCTCGAGTTGGCATCCCAGCAACACTGGACGCTCTAATTCTTCAGTCTACTTTAATTAACAGGCGGTTAACCACTTAAGCCCCGGACCATTTGGTAGCTAGAGGACCAGAGGTGAATTCAGAATTTTGCACTGCGCTGCTTTAACTGTAAATTGTGCGGACATGCAATGTTGTACCCAAACGAAATTTGCGTCCTTTTCTTCCCACAAATAGAGCTTTCTTTTAATGGTATTTGATTGCCTCTGCGATTTTTATTTTTTGCGATATAAACGGAAAAAGACCGAAAATTTTGAAAAAAAATGATATTTTCTACTTTTTGTTATAAGAAAAATCGAATAAACTCAATTTTAGTCATACATTTAGGCCAAAATGTATTCAGCCACATGTCTTTAGTAAAAAAAACATCAATAAGTGTATATTTATCGGTTTGCGCAAAAGTTATAGCGTTTACAAACTAGGGTACATTTTCTGGAATTTACACAGCTTTAAATTTATGACTGCCTATCTCATTTCTTGAGGTGCTAAAATGGCAGGGCAGTACAAAACCCCCCCAAATGACCCCATTTTAGAAAGTAGACACCCCAAGGAAATTGCTGAGAGGCATGTTGAGCCCATTGAATATTTTTTTTTTGTCCCAAGTGATTAATGACAAAAAAAAAAAAAAAATTACAAAAAGTTGTCACTAAATGATATATTGCTCACACATGCCATGGTTATATGTGGAATTGCACCCCAAAATACATTCTGCTGCTTCTCCTGAGTACGGGAATACCACATGTGTGGGACTTTTTAGGAGCCTAGCCACGTACGGGACCCCGGAAACCAAGCACCGCCTTCAGGATTTCTAAGGGCGCAAATTTTTGATTTCACTCCTCACTACCTATCACAGTTTTGAAGGCCATAAAATGCCAAAATAGCACAAAACCCCCCCAAATGACCCCATTTTAGAAAGTAGACACCCCAAGGAAATTGCTGAGAGGCCTGTTGAGCCCATTGAATATTTTTTTTTTTTTGTCCCAAGTGATTGAATAATGACAAAAAAAAAAAAATTACAAAAAGTTGTCACTAAATGATATATTGCTCACACATGCCATGGTTATATGTGGAATTGCACCCCAAAATACATTTTGCTGCTTCTCCTGAGTACGGGGATACCACATGTGTGGGACTTTTTAGGAGCCTAGCCGCGTACGGGACCCCGAAAACCAATCACCGCCTTCAGGATTTCTAGGCACAAATTTTTGATTTCACTCCTCACTACCTATCACAGTTTCGAAGGCCATAAAATGCCAAAATAGCACAAAACCCCCCCAAATGACCCCATTTTGGAAAGTAGACACCCCAAGCTGTTTGCTGAGAGGCATGGTGAGTATTTTACAGCTCTCATTTGTTTTTGAAAATGAAGAAAGAATTTTTTTTTTTCTTTTTTTTTTTTTCAATTTTCAAAACTTTGTGACAAAAAGCGAGATCTGCAAAATACTCACAATACCTCTCAGCAAATAGCTTGGGGTGTCTACTTTCCAAAATGGGGTCATTTGGGGGGGGTTTGTGCCATCTGGGCATTCCATGGCCTCCGAAACTGTGATAGGCAGGGAGAAGTGAAATCAAAAATTTACACCCTTAGAAAGCCTGAAGGCGGTGATTGGTTTTTGGGGTCCCGTACGCGGCTAGGCTCCTAAAAAGTCTCACACATGTGGTATCCCCGTACTCAGGAGAAGCAACAGAATGTATTTTGGGGTGTAATTCCACATATGCCCATGGCATGTTTGAGCAATATATCATTTAGTGACAACTTTGTGCAAAAAAAAAAAAAAATTGTATTTTTTCCGCAACTTGTGTCAACATATAAAATATTCCATGGACTCGACATGCCTCTCAGTATATAGCTTGGGGTGTCTACTTTCCAAAATGGGGTCATTTGGGGGGGTTTTGAACTGTTCTGGCATTTTATACTCAACATTAGGAAGCTTACATCCACTCTTCTAACCACTTGAAGACAAAGCCCTTTCTGACACTTTTTGTTTACATGAAAACATTTTTTTTTGCAGGAAAATTATGTTGAACCCCCAAACATTATATATATTTTTAAAGCAAAGGCCCTACAGAATAAAATGGTGGGTGTTGCATTTTTTTTTTCTACACAGTATTTGCGCAGCGATTTTTCAAACGCATTTTTTGGGGAAAAAATACACTTTTTTTATTTTAATGCACTAAAACACACTATATTGCCCAAATGTTTGATGAAATAAAAAAGATGATCTTAGGCCGAGTACATAGATACCAAACACGACATGCTTTAAAATTTCGCACAAACACGCATTGGCGACAAACTACATACATTTTTAAAAGCCTTTAAAAGCCTTTACAGGTTACCCCGTTAGATTTACAGAGGAGGTCTACTGCTAAAATTACTGCCCTCGATCTGACCTTCGCGGTGATACCTCACATGCATGGTGCAATTGCTGTTTACATATGACGCCAGACCGACGCTTGCGTTCGCCATTGGGCAAGAGCAGGGCAGGACAGGGGTGCTTTTTTTTTTTTTTTCTTTTTTTTTTTTTTATTAATTTTGCTTTTTTATTTTATTTTTAAATTGTTCCTTCCATGTTTTTTTTTTTTTTTTATCATTTTTATTGTTATCTCAGGGAATGTAAATATCCCCTATGATAGTAATAGGTAGTGACAGGTACTCTTTTTTTGAAAAAACTGGCGTCTAGACCCTAGATCTTTCCTCTGCCCTCAAAGCATCTGACCACACCAAGATCGGTGTGATAAAATGCTTTCCCAATTTCCCAATGGCGCTTTTTATATCCGGGGGGGGGACATTCCCTCCCACTGCTTGTAAAAGCAGTCCAGAGGCTAATTAGCCACTAGGGTTGCTTTTACATTAAAGCCGGCCGCTGGCTGAAAAGAATGATACCAAGATGATACCTAAACCCTAAACCCTAAAACTGGTATAAACATTCAAAGTCCAGCAACATACCAGTACGTTGCTGGTCCTTGTTGGACATGTATTGTAATCTTTTTTTTTCATGCAGCCAGGTGGCTGAACGAAAAAAGAGATTGATCGGTGGGTATGCCCACCATTAGAATACCGCCCTTCATCCACCCACTTCTAATGATGGGCATACATGCACCATTTATATATGCCGAAGCATGGGGGCATCCTCCCGCAAAAAATTTATGCCGCACACACATGGTCGGACTTTTCCACGGGCAAGCCTCCGTCGGAATTTCGACCGTATGTACGCGGCATTAGGAGCAAAATCGCTCCTCCGCCCCTGCTGCCCCAATGCTTCGGCATATTTGCTTATTTTTTTTTTTTAACTGTGGTGGTGAAATCACCTCCTACAGCACTGGAGTCGCAGGGATCAGGCCTGTCTCTGCGAACGCTGCAGTTATGTGTGTTGTGTTTTGTAAGTGACAGTGATCGATCGATACTGCACTTGGGTGGCCTGGGCTGGACGGAGGGGCAAAACGCAGGTGCCAGCAGGTATCTGGGCTGATCCCGCTAACACTGCGTTTTTGGGAACCCTAAACTGCTGGGGACGCTAGTATAGATCTGATCAGATCAGATATTGATCTGTTCAGATACTATACCACTAAGGGAGGTGTATGCTTCACGCGTGGGTGTTAGCGTTACTGGCACTAACCTGACGCTGCCTGGGGTGTGACGCAGACCCTCTCTGACGCTAAAACCTAATTGATATCACCCGCCGGGCGATCAGGGGGTTAAACCTTTATTGGGTTATATACGGCGGGTGCCCTGACACTATAAAAAGCAAACTAACTAACCAGCGTCACCCGTAACACTTATATGATGATTACTGGTGAAAGGGTTAACTAGGGGCAATTAGGGGGTTAAAACCTTTATTAGATAATATATGGGGTTACCTGACGCTATAAAAACCTGCGGCGAACCTAAAAAAAATTACTGGCTACCGATCTGCATCACCGACGCTAAGACATCGATCAGAAAAATGATCGCTTAGCGACAGTGGTGATAGGGGGTGAAAGGGTTACCTGGGGGGCGATCAAGGGAGTTAAACCTTTATTAGATAATTTATGGGGGGTACCCGACGCTATAAAAACCTGCGGCGAACCTAAAAAAATTACTGGGTACCGATCTGCATCACCGACGCCAAGACAGCGATCAGAAAAATGATCGCTTAGTGACAGTGGTGATAGGGGGTGAAAGGGTTACCTGGGGGGCGATCAAGGGGGTTAAACCTTTATTAGATAATTTATGGGGTACCCGACGCTATAAAAACCTGCGGCGAACCTAAAAAAAAATACTGGCTACCGATCAGCATCACCGACGCTAAGACATCGATCAGAAAAACGATCGCTTAGTGACAGTGGTGATAGGGGGTGAAAGGGTTACCTGGGGGGCGATCAAGGGGGTTAAACCTTTATTAGATAATATATTGGGGTACCTGACGCTATAAAAACCTGCGGCGAACCTAAAAAAAATTACTGGGTACCGATCTGCATCACCGACGCCAAGACAGCGATCAGAAAAATGATCGCTTAGTGACAGTGGTGATAGGGGGTGAAAGGGTTACCTGGGGGGCGATCAAGGGGGTTAAACCTTTATTAGATAATTTATGGGGGTACCCGACGCTATAAAAACCTGCGGCGAACCTAAAAAAAATTACTGGGTACCGATCTGCATCACCGACGCCAAGACATCGATCAGAAAAACGATCGCTTAGTGACAGTGGTGATAGGGGGTGAAAGGGTTACCTGGGGGGCGATCAAGGGGGTTAAACCTTTATTAGATAATTTATGGGGGTACCCGACGCTATAAAAACCTGTGGCGAACCTAAAAAAAATTACTGGGTACCGATCTGCATCACCGACGCCAAGACATCGATCAGAAAAACGATCGCTTAGTGACAGTGGTGATAGGGGGTGAAAGGGTTACCTGGGGGGCGATCAAGGGGGTTAAACCTTTATTAGATAATTTATGGGGGTACCCGACGCTATAAAAACCTGTGGCGAACCTAAAAAAAATTACTGGGTACCGATCTGCATCACCGACGCCAAGACAGCGATCAGAAAAATTATCGCCAAGCGACGGCGGTGCTAGGGGGTGAAAGGGTTATCTGGGGGGTGATCAAGGGGTTAAACCTTTATTAGGGGGGGTTAGGGGGCTACACTGGACCTAAAACTAAATGTAGTGACACTTTTACAGTCACAAATTGCAGTGATCAGTAAATAAATGGTCACTGCAATCAGTGACACTGTGACTGGGGGCTGGGGGGTGATCTGGGGGGGCTGGGGGGTGATCTGGGGGGGCCTGGGGGGGGCGATTTATGTGCCTATGTGTGCTGGTGTTAGTGTAGTGTTAATGCACTGACCTGTGTGTCTTCTCTTGTACGACGCTCGGTATATGTGAGCGCCGCACAGGAGATGACATCACTTCCTCCTGCTTTCTCTATCTGTGTAAACAGTACACAGACAGAGGGGGCATTTCTATTCGCCGGGAGCGATCGCGGGGGGGGTGGTCGGAATCGAACGGCCGCCCCCCCATCTCGGAACGTTCCCAGACGAATTCCGACCGCTCACTGTACAGAAGGGGGGTCCGATCGGACCCCCCAACTGTACAAAGGCAATCACGTATGCTCTACGTGATTGTGCCTGTCGGTGCCATTGTGCCGACGTATATATACAGTGAGCGGTCGTTAAGTGGTTAAGGGAACGAAGAGCTGAACGTACCGCTGGTCCCTCTCGTCCTGTATGGATGCTACCTCGTGTGTTCAACCCTGCTCACTCCGCTCCTCTGGCTCCCGCTCACCCGTCTGCTGATACTTCGGAACCCATGCAACTTGGCCTGCTTCGCCCCTCGCTCACCCCCGAAGAGCGCCAACGGCGGCGATTCAACAACCTCTGCCTCTACTGTGGGGAACCAGGTCATTTTGAGAGGACCTGTCCTGCTAAGACCCGTAAGTGTTCCTCTATCTTTTCTACCTACTCACCTACTTCGTTTGACAACTCAACTCATCTGGCTGTCTCTGTCTCCTTACAGCTTCCAGGAAGGAATATACTAACTACCGCAATAATTGATTCCGGAGCATGCAGCGGTTTTATGGACGCTTCCTTTGCCAACAGATTCCAGGTCCCCTTGCAACCCCGAGCTAAGGGACTTTCTGTACACCTGGCCGATGGATCAGCTATTAAGTCAGGGCCAGTCATACTGGAAACCGTCCCTTTAAGTGCAACCATCTCCGGTAATCACCGGGAGTTACTTCGCCTGGACATCATTGAATCCCCCCTATTTCCCATCATACTGGGCATGCCCTGGCTGAGGGCACACAACCCACAAATTGACTGGACCACGAGTAAGATCAGCTTCCTTTCTCCTTACTGTCGTCAGCACTGTGTGCCAGAAGTCGCTGACGCTCCCTCCTCACTGCTCTGCTTAGACACTGACTCTGAAACCCGCCAGTCCGTTCCCGAAGTTTACCACCATTTTTTGGATGTATTCAGCAAAAAGGGTGCAGAAACATTTCCCCCGCACCGATCCTATGACTGTCCGATTGAGCTCCTCCCCGGGGCAGAGGTGCCATTCGGAAGGATCTTCCCTCTAACCGAACTAGAGCTCGGGACCCTCAAGACCTATATCGACGACAACCTGGAGAAGGGGTTCATCCGCCCTTCTACTTCACCAGCAGGAGCAGGAATCTTTTTCGTTGAAAAGAAAGACCATTCCCTACGCCCTTGCGTAGACTACCGTGCGCTAAATAAAATTACAATTAAAAACCGGTACCCTCTCCCTTTGGTGCCAGAACTATTCCAGAGACTCGGGGCTGCAGCCATATTCACCAAATTGGATCTTCGTGGGGCCTACAATCTGGTCCGGATTCGTAATGGGGACGAATGGAAGACTGCCTTCCGTACCCGATTCGGGCATTTTGAATATCTCGTGATGCCCTTCGGTTTGTGTAACGCCCCTGCCACATTCCAACACTTTGTGAATGACATTTTCAGAGACTACCTAGACTTGTTTGTGATAATTTACCTGGATGATATCCTGATTTTCTCCTCGTCCTTGTCCATTCACCGAGAGCATGTCAGGAAAGTGTTAACCCGACTCCGTCAGCATGGCCTTTACGCGAAACCTGAGAAATGCGAGTTTGAACAACAGAGCATTCAGTTTTTGGGACTAATTATCTCCATAGAAGGTGTCAAAATGGACCCACAAAAAGTTTCCGCCATCTTGGATTGGCCAATCCCTACAGACAAAAAAGGGATCCAACGCTTTGTAGGATTTGCAAACTTTTATCGCAAGTTTATCCGGGGATTTTCTACCATCATCTCGCCCATCACCAGTTTGACGAAGCAAGGCATACGATTCCATTGGACCCCGGAAGCCCAAGTTGCCTTCTCCACCTTAAAGGATCAGTTTGTCTCGGCCGCAGTCCTGAAACATACAGACCCCGCTCTGCCTTACATTTTGGAGGTAGATGCCTCGGAGATCGCAGTGGGGGCGGTGCTCTCCCAGAGACAGGGTCCCAAGTCGCAGTTGCATCCAGTCGCCTTCTTCTCTCGGAAGTTGTCCGAAGCTGAGAGGAACTATGATGTGGGGGACAGAGAGCTACTCGCAATTAAGGCCGCGTTGGAAGAGTGGCGCTACTTACTAGAGGGGGCAGCACATCCTATTTTGATCTATACAGACCACAAAAATCTGGAGTACTTGAAAGTAGCCAAAAGACTGAAACCACGTCAAGCCAGATGGGCACTTTTTTTCACCAGATTTTCATTCCATATAACCTACAGGCCCGGGTCCAAGAACACCAAGCCAGATGCGCTTTCTCGGATGTTTAGCGGAGCTGAAGCTCTCTCACCCCCAGACACCATCCTGACTCCCGGAAATTTCCTTTTGCTGCAAGGAGACCTACTTTCTCAGATTAAGCAGGCTTCTACCAATGAGGCCTACCCACCGGATGTTACCCTACAGTTGAAAGACGACCTGCTATGGTTCAAGGACAAGATCTTCCTACCTCCACAATTACGGATTAACGTTCTCAAATCTTGTCACGATCATGAACTGGCTGGCCACTTTGGGGTGCACAAAACATCTGAACTTCTCCAGCGCACGTTTTGGTGGCCTCAACTGTCTAAGGACTGCAAAGACTATGTGGAATCATGCATTACGTGCATTCAGAACAAAGGCAGCAAGACTAGAGCTTGGGGTCTGTTGAGGCCTTTACCCATTCCAGACAGACCTTGGAGAATGATTTTGATGGACTTTATTGTGGAACTACCATCATCAGAAAATTGCACTACCATTTTTGTGGTAGTGGACAGACTTTCCAAGATGGCCCACTTTCTGCCCATGAGATGTACACCTTCTGCCCCCGAGACCGCAAAACTATTTATCAAAGAAATCGTAAGACTGCACGGCATTCCTGTGAACATTGTATCTGACCGGGGGGTGCAGTTTACATCCAGGTTCTGGAGGGCACTCTGCGAATCTTTAAAGATTGACCTTTCCTTCTCTTCAGCTTATCATCCCCAGACCAATGGTCAGACGGAACGCACAAATCAGACCCTGGAGCAATATTTGCGCTGTTTCTCTTCCTTCTCTCAAGACGACTGGGTACCACTATTACCCCTCGCCGAGTTCGCCTACAACAATTCCGTTCACTCAGCTACCAAGCAGTCACCGTTCTTTGCGAACTACGGCTTCCACCCTCTGTTCCTGTCTAATAATATTCCAGAGTGTGCGGTCCCAGCCGCCCAGGAGACCCTGAACTTCCTCAGTACCAACAGTAAGTTGCTTCAGGAGACAATGGCAAGGACTCAGGCGCATAATAAGGAGGTGTTCGACAAAAAGAGGAGGGGGGAACTTAACCTTACACCCGGAGATCAAGTCTGGCTGTCCACAGTGAATCTAAAAATGACATGCCCCTCTAAGAAACTGGGCCCTAAATTTGTGGGTCCCTTCCCTGTAACAAGGAAAATTAATGACGTGGCATACGAGCTGAAATTACCGGAATCTTTTCGGATACACCCGATATTCCATGTGTCGCTACTCAAACCTGCAGTCCCAGATCCCTTTCCCAATCGAGGTATTGGCCCTCCTGAGCCCGTGCTCATCAATGGTGAGGAGGAGTTCGAAATCGAGTCCATCCTGGACTGCAGGAAGAGACGCAACCAAACCCAATATCTGGTTAAATGGAAGGGCTATGGCCCCGAGGAAAATTCCTGGGAACCGGAAACCAACATTCATGCCAAAAGATTGATCACGGCCTTCAAAAGGTCTCACCCAGGTAGGCTGGCCCAGTTGGGCATCCGGAGGCTGCCCGTAGGAGGGGGGCAATGTCAGGAAAGACGTTCTCACACTCATCCCAGCAATCGTGGTCTCAGAATTCCTATGCACAGGAAGACCCGTTCGGCGCATGCGCGATAGCGCGCGCGCCTATGACGCAGTTTGGCGCCAAAGACTGCCTATTTAAAGAGAGCTGTCACTCTGCATCCTTGCTGTCCGGTCTACAGCGTTTCCTGAAGACCCTTGTTACCTGAACCTCTGATCGAGTTGCTCTGGTACCTGATCCGGCTTCCCTTGGCTTCTCCTGTCTGCTGCCCGCCTTTGACCACGGCTCGTCCCGACTTCTCTTCTGCCTTCTCCTCTAACCAGTTTGCTGCCCGCCTGATACTCTGACCCGGCCCGGACTTTAACTATTCTTCGATCCTGCTTTGTACTCATCTGCCCGCTTGTGTCTGACCCGGCCTGTCTTCACCAAGTCTGCTTCCTGATCCTCAAGTGCCTGCTGCGGACCACTGCACGCCTCCCATCAGTTACCCTCAGCTGCAGTCTGCTGCTTCTACCTCCACCTGCTTCAGTTCCTGCCAGGCACTTGTGCTCCTTTGCCCTCCTGAGCCCCTGTCTGCTCTATCAGAGGTCTACGAGAGGCCACTCCCTGCACGTCGGGCTCACCTACCAGGTACGTGACACTGCCTTTCGTCAGCCTACCACCCCCAGAGCAACGGCCAGATGGAAAGAACTAATCACACTCTGGAGCAATACCTATGTTGCTTCTGCTCCGCTTCCCAGGACGACTGGTCATCCCTACTCCCGTATGCAGAATTCGTCTACAATAATTCAGTGCATTCCGCTACTAATCAGACCCCCTTTTGGGCCAACTCAGGCTTCCATCCCTCCTTTCTCCCTGAAAACATCCCAGAGAGTTCTGTCCCCGCGGTCCAGGATCGGGTAACCTCTGTTCAGGAGAATTTTCAAAGACTCCGGGGAATGATGCAGAATGCCCAAGAGTCCTACAAGAAATTCTATGACCGAGGAAGGAAGGAAAACCCAGCTTTAAAAGTGGGGGAGGAAGTATGGCTCTCTGCCACCAATCTCCGATTGCCTATTCCCTCACGGAAGCTAGGACCTAGATTCATCGGACCCTTCAAGATCACACGGGCAATCAACCCTGTGGCCTTTGAACTGGCATTGCCTGGTTCCTACAGGATTCACCCAGTGTTCCACTCATCTCTGTTGAAACCCGTTACTCCCAGCTCCTTTCCTGGAAGAGATGAGCCTCCTCCCCCACCAGTTGAGGTGGATGGGGAAAAGGAATATGAGGTGGAATCCATCATGGGCTGCAGGGAAAGAGGCAGACAGTTGCAATATCTGGTAAAGTGGAAGGGCTACCCCCTGGAAGACAACTCTTGGGAGCCATCCAGGAACCTGCATGCTCCCCGCTTAATCAGAGCCTTTCACCAGAAACATACAGACTTTCTCCGAGCTCCCCTAGTGAGAAGTCCCCCTGATTCTCCCTTCACGTCCCCTGACAAGAGGTCAGCAAAGAAATCAAAGCCTAATCGGGGTGGCAGCTCCAAGATGGACACCCCAAGGAGACAAACTGAGTCTATGCGTGACCAGGACGAGGGCTGATTGTCTGCTGCGGTCACACTCTTCTTCATTCCTCTAATCATTAAGTTTAGCCTTTTCTGTTATTTCTGCTGTGCTGCAATTCGTTCTCGGGCAATGAGGACCCACATTTGCTATCCCCTGTACAGCTCCAACGGTTGGTGTAATACCCCTTTATAAATATAAGTGACCTATCCTGGTCGTGGCGGTCCCTCAATCTGAACTCTAAGCTGGAGGGATATCGCCATTCACAGAAGAATATTCATGGACTGCGCTGACCTAGTAAGCAGACGGGTTTAGGCTATCCAGGAAACATGCTTCGCACAGCCTGAGTTGCTAGTTATATTACGTTTTCTGGTTTAGATCTGCTAATATTGTTTTCTCACTTCCATTATCGCCTCAGGTACGGTCAGAGACAATATATATTTGTTCAGAACTTGCTCTTAGAGCTGGGAGTGTACAGGCACCTATCTCAGCCCGTGTGGATTGTTGGATGCGTGTGCGTGTGAATATGTGTATCTGCGTGTCTATACATGTATACTTTTTGTGTTTTTTTTTTTTTAACCTGCCTAGAAGTTCAACATACACCATGGTCGGGTGTATCTAACAATGTCTATAAGATGCAGCCTAGACGGCTGTGTGTGCTGCAGTTCGGATGTTCCTTAAAGTTATTTCGGTTATCTGTTTATTTTTCTTGCACGTTTTTACTCATTACTGATTTGACTGGTGGGCAGCCGCCTGGTCGTGGTCGCCTGCCGGTGACCCCACAAAGTGCTCTTTAGTTCCTTAGGGGACCCAAGGGAGCGCTACATTAATCTGGTCAGCACCTTCTTCTGGGGAGATGTTTAGGTGTCTCAGAGGGAGGTTTGCTATTACACCATTCTCTTGCTACTTTTCTTTACTCTTATCACTAACTCTTTTTCTTTATCTCTCTATTTTTTCTGATCTCTATAAGGTACCTGACACACGTGATTTGTAGAATATAGTCTGAATCTCTGAATATAGACGCTAACCTACGGCCTGTAGCTTTGTTTTCTGCAGTTGGGATTGCCGATCACCTCCTCCTAGCCTGCCTCCATGGCGTACTCCTCCCTGGGGCGCTGCCCCTTAGTGATTTCACATAACGTAAGGGGATTAAACATACCTGAACGTCGCTCTACCCTATTGAGAGAGCTTAAAAAAGGTAAGCCACATTTTGTATTCTTACAGGAGACTCATTTTAAGTCACATCACATACCAAAGATTACAGACTCTTACTTCCCAAGGGCGTTTCATGCCACAACTCCCGATTCCAGGTCAAAGGGGGTCTCCATACTGGTTAGCAAAGATGCCCCCTTCGAATTATCTGAACAAATGTGTGATCCCAAAGGCAGATTCGTGTTCCTGAAGGGGAAGTATGGGGGCACTCCAATAACACTGGCAAATGTCTACTTTCCAAACAAAGCCCACATTACGTTTTGCCAACAAGTTGTCAGAGCACTCCAGGGTTTCTCTGCGGGTTGCCCGATACTGGGTGGGGACCTTAACGTTCCTCTAAACCCACTTCTAGATACCTCCAATAGCAAGACCTGTGTTACATACAGAATTCTTAAAAGGATAAAGACCCTCTTACAGTCTCTGCACCTTGTAGATACATGGCGCTTTATTAACCCAGACGGTAGAGACTATACATATTACTCGGTGCCACACTCGAGATATGCTAGGTTGGACTACCTGTTTGTGTCACAGAGGGACCTTCATAAGGTCACGGTGGCGCATATAGGTATAGAGACGATTTCGGACCACTCTCCAATTTCTCTTTCGCTTGACTTACTGAAGACCGAACAAAGACAACCAACGTGGAGACTCAATACCTCATTGCTGACTGATCCTGCCCTCCTACCCACGATCACCAATAACCTGGTAGAATTTTTCAAAAGTAATGCCACCCCAGGGATGGACCCATTGACTATATGGGAAGCCCATAAATGTACTATTAGACGGACGTTGATAGAATTGGGTTCCAGACGTAAAAAAGAACGGGAAGCTCACATAAGGAAACTGACATTACAGATTTACGCCTTGGAAATGTTGCACAAACAATCCCTATCGATAAATTCAGCCAAGCAACTACTTGACGCTATAAGAGACCTGCAAAAGATATTTGACTCTAAAGCTAAACGCCTCCTATTCTTCAAAAGGCGAATCTATTATGAGTCGGGGGACAAGGCAGGCAGATTTTTGGCTAGAGCTTTGAGGGAGCATACCTCTACCAACAATATTGCTGGCATCAAGAGTGATGCTGGCAAACTTGACGTGGTGTCAGAGGCGATAGCCGAACACTTCCATAAATTTTACAGTAAACTTTATAACTTTCCCCCGCAACATAGACAACCACACATGGAAGGGGATAGAGCACAAATTATTCAGGACTATCTTACTAAGAGTGGGCTTCCTTCCTTACCGAACCATGACTCAGAATTACTAGAGACCCCGATCTCGTCAATTGAACTCAGACAAGCGATTAAACAACTTAAAGCAGGTAAGAGTCCCGGTCCTGACGGGTTCTCGGCTACGTATTACAAGACTTTTACTGACATTCTCATGGACCCGCTTAGGAATGCCTTGAACTCCCTGTCCGCACCTAGACCAGTGACACCTGACTTTCTATCAGCACACATTGCGGTTATACCAAAGCAGGGTAAAGATCCAGGGGAATGCTCCAACTACAGACACATATCTTTATTAAACCTTGATGTAAAATTATTCACAAAGATTATTGCCCTGCGGTTGAGTCCACTCCTACCAAAATTGATTGGTCTGGAACAGGTGGGCGTCATGCCTGGTAGAGAGGCAAAAGACAATGTCACTAAAGCACTTCTTTTAATTCTTGCAGCAAAGACACGGAAAATTGAGGGCTTTCTCCTGTCCACAGACGCGGAGAAAGCCTTTGATCGAGTAGCATGGGATTTCATGATGGCAGTGTGTAGACGGGTGGGCTTAGGAACGCACATGCTTTTGTGGATATCTGCACTCTATCAGAATCCATCAGCACAACTGAAAATTAATGGCACATTGTCTAATAAGGTCCACATTACTAATGGGACGAGGCAGGGCTGCCCCTTGTCGCCCCTCCTATTTATCCTCTCGTTAGAACCCTTTATTAGAACGATCCAAAACAACACCGCGATACAGGGATTTCAAGACGGCGGCCTATGCCGATGACCTTTTATTTTTTCTTACAAATCCGACAGTTACCCTACCTAACTTACTAAAGGAATTTGCTCATTTTGGGTATCTCTCAAACTTAAAGATAAACTACTCTAAATCCGAGGCTTTAAACATTTCCCTACCAGACAAACTACTTTGATGGGATCCTGGAGCACTTAAATACTTGGGGATCTGGTTGACCCCCCAGCTACAGTCTATCTTTGAAAGAAACTATCCACCGCTTCTCAGGAGTTGTGAGAGGGATTTCAAGGATTGGCATGTGAAGTTCTTCTACTGGTTTGGTCGTGCGGCAATCATCAGGATGGTGACCCTGCCTAAGTTCCTTTATTTGATGCGTACACTGCCGGTAAAAGTCCCACAGAGATTCTTCAGGGCTTTGAACTCTGTCATCCTGAAGTTCCTCTGGCAACATAGGAAACCTAGAATAAAACTCATGACACTGATGAAACCTAAAGACATGGTGGGATCGGCTTGCCAAATTTTAAAAACTATTACCAGGCATCACATATAGCTAGAGTAATAGATTGGCATTGTCATGCCCACATGAAAGACTGGGTGAACTTAGAAGCATACTTATGTCCAGTCCCTCTCACTCATTCCCCGTGGATCCCATGGCGCAGTTATAAGTCTGGCCTTTGTAAACATCCCATCACGGGCACAACACTTGAGATATTAAACACTCTAAGCAAACACGGGGATATCACCACATGTCCGAGCCCATTGACTTCCCTGAAGGATAACCCTGACTTTGCCCCGGGCGTACAGAATTCCTCGCTCAGGTCGGTGTCACGGAATACTCTTTTATTGGCGGGTGGTTGTTTTGAGGGGGGCAAACTGAGAGAGTGGACATCCCTCAAATTAGAGAACGACCTGCCTCACCTAAGACAGTGGACCTACTTTCAGATACAAAGTTATCTGGGCAAATTTGGTAGCCAGCAGGACTTGCATAGACCCCTAACTGACCTGGAGTCGGTATGTCACAACAAAACACCATTAGACAGAGCCACGTCAATAGCGTATTCATGGTTGCGGCGTCCCAGGGCCATGGAGGCGAGTGACCACAGGAGGAGGTGGTCGGAGGATTTGGGCGAGGAAATATCTGACAATAAATGGAGGTATGCCTGTATTCTAGCACATAAATGCTCTATTAGCACAAAACTGCAGGAAACGAATTACAAGTTGCTGACACGTTGGTACAATACCCCTGACAGACTCCACAAATGGGATGGTCAAAAACCAGATACCTGCTGGAGATGCCAGTCGGATCGGGGCACTTTGATTCACATATGGTGGCATTGTGCCCGGATCACAACCTTTTGGTCTACAATTCGGACACTTATTTAAAAAAATCACTGAAACAAGGATAAAATTAGACGCAGCTTGCTGCCTGTTGCATGTGACCAACTTTTCCTTTAAAAGGTACAAAAACTCCCTGACAAAACACTTACTCAACGCAGCCAAATCTCTGATTCCTCTACATTGGAACTCATCTCGGATCCCTTCCATGGCAGATTGGCTAAGTAAGGTAGAGGACCTGTATGAAATGGAGGATGCATTGGCCCAAGATAGAGGTACAGGGGAAAAATTCCACGAAACTTGGCAGCCGTGGTTGCTATTTAAATACTCTCAGGATTATGTAACTGCCAAATCTTGTCTCAATTTATGAGAACACTGTACTTAATATCCCTAGTTTAGGAGATCACTGCAGCTGGATCTGCTTATCGGAGGCCCTATTCTGAGTCCTTACGACACTCATGGATGGGTGTCATAAAGAGTTTATCTCATGTTAGGCACCATACTCTTTTATTCCCTTCTATACTCCCCCCCCTTTTTTCTTTATTTTTCCCACTCCCCTCTTTCTAACTCTCTCTTTGTTCTATTCTTAAAGCGCAATTATAATCAGATTAGCAGATGATGAATACACGGTTTGGGATTCAAACATCAATACTCTCCCCTCTTTCCTGGGTTATAGTCAAATCTGTTTTCGTTCAATCAGTCGACACATTCTATTTTGTCTTGTAGTTATTCGCTTAACGAATACTTTGCGATTGTATAAGCCTGTAATCACCTTCTTTGTACTCTTCGCCCGGTGAAACTAACCAAATTGTACACTTGCGTTAAGTCGTATCTCAACTGGCTGTATTGATTGTTTATGTGCAGTTGCATCTGCGTTTTGCGAATTGTGCGCACTTCTCCTTTTCAATTTTCAATAAACTTTTAAATGAAAATAAAGAAATGTTTCAAGCTGGATAGAAGCCTGACTGGTGGCTAAAGCAAATGCCAAGACAACAGAAAAGATCGTTTCTGAAGTAATATGCCGCTTGGAGTCCCTGAAATCATAGAGAATGACAGAGGAACACGCACCACTGAACAGATCATGCAAATTACATGCAAGGATTTGGCAATTGAGCAGGCCTTCCATGCTCCTATCATCCTCAGAGTTCAGGGAAGGTAGAAAGGTATAGTGGAGTCGTTTAAGGCAGGCCAGCTAAATCAATGCAGGAAAAGGGTAGATAGGTTAGTAAAGAAACAATGGCCATAACTGTTTCCTCAGGTTCTTTACAACATTAGGATTACCCCTACTTTATAGGTCAGAGAACTTGAGTCCATTTTGTTTGGGGGGCCACCTAAGACAGGGTTGTATTTTCCACATCAGACTTTTATAATGTATACTCATTTTGTTATGTAATTGTCTAATACAGGTGTAGCGCTACCCCCAGTTAAGAGAGCCGCTGGTTATTTTTCGGGCCCTGTGTGCAGTACCGCCAACCCCCAGCAATCTTACTCGACCCCCGCTGGCACAGTTAGTCTAGGGCTATACTTATACCACATTCAATTGTATTGCATGAATTAATCTCTAAGCAGTAAGACAACACACTAAGGCAAGAGATTGATTATAACGGTTTTACTCTTATAGTAAATAGCATAGGTATATCATCACACATGCAACTGGCATCAATTCAGCACACTATAATGGCACTGCGCGGTACTACACCACGCGTAGCTATTATGGTGTGCGCGCCCTATGGCGCACTAAACAATATACTATCTCCCCACCCGAGTCAGGCCTGACATGGAGTAAATCTCAGTCACTTCCTATAAGGATTTCTTCGCATGCCAGCTTTCGGTGGTGCACTTGATTCTAATTTGTACTCCACAACAGGCAGTAACTTAGAACAAATATACTGGGGGGGGGGGACACTAAAACTCTGTCCTGATATCGGTCCCCCCGTGGAACAGCAGATAAACGAACTGTGGGCCTATGCAGTTCTATAGGCCTGGACACGACACAGTCTATTGGTCTGGCAGGTGCCCGCTCACCACTCCAGACGCGATCCCAGTCTGGGACTTCCACCGGCTGTGTATCCCACACAGCGTCTGCAACGATCGGGTCCCCGATCCAACTGATGTCCTCACTCGACAAGACAGGATCCACCCAGGCTCCGCAGTGGGGTGGAAGGCTCTTCGGAAGTCACGCAAGACCCCAGGCTTCGGGCCTTGCACTGCAGCAGATCCGCACAGGAAGACGGGTTGCTTGCAGCGCGCTGTCCAAAGAGGCCGAGCTCCGCCTCTCCGCTTCCTTAAATAGCCCCTCCCATGAGTCTCTGCGGTGGAAACTTTCACCCTAAGGCCGGATGGGGTTCTGGGTAACGTAGTTCCGGAGCCTTAAAGGAGACCCCGCTACACAGGAAACTAACTGCGATGCACAAGTTTGTTTTTGATTCAATTCCAGATCCAGATCAAGTAACTGGAACACATGATTTACAGCCAGATGATTGGGTCCTAGTAAAAGAACATGTGAAAGTACCTTTAGGACCAAAGTTGAAGGACCCTACCAAGTGTCCCTGACAACTGCTACAGTTGTAAAGTGACGTGGATACATGCTAGCCATTGCAAGAAAGTTACAGCTAATTTCAAAAGATGAGTAAACTACTGTTATAGCCTTGACTGCTAAGATCAAGCAAAGGCATAAGAGGTAGAATTATCTGTACAAATTACACATGCTAACAGGCATAGAGAGTCATTTGAGTAATTGCTAGGTATGTTCACATAGGCCAGACAGTTAAAAAAAAAATGCACACACCTAGTACTCATTTACTTTCATTTTTAGGTTTTAGCAATGCAAGGCTGCCCAAAAACTAGTATGTCAGAAATATCAGAAATGGTAAATTTTCAAAGATTCAACAGATTTTTTTTTGTTCTTATAGGAATCATAGTTGTTGGATTACTTGCTAATTTGTTTTTCAGGTGTGCTAAATGTGGGGGAAAAAAATACTACAATGGCAGTTAGAACTGAGGGAGATGACCCCAGGGAAGAGATAGAGTGTTATAAGATAGTCAAATTAGCAGATTCATATGATGCCAAGATGGGTGATACGAATGAGTAAAGATATGTATCCACATACACCCCAAGAAGAACTTTACTCCACTTAGACGTGAAGTAGTACTGTGTACCCTCTGGTATCATACTAGGTAGGGAAGATATGATCCTGACTGAAAGAGGAGGGGTATGCAATATATTTGGTAGCATGTGTTGTACCTTTATCCCTAATAATACAGCTCCTGGAGGGACCGTGACCAAAGCCCTGAAAGGATTGACTGCTCTATTGAATGAATTCGCGGAAAATTCAGGTATTAACGATCCATTCACAAACTGGCTTGAAGGATGGTTCGGTAAGTGGACTGGACTTATCACATCATGTTTGATCTCAAGTACTGTGGTTTTGATCGTTTTGATCACTTGCGGATGCTGCTGTATTCCCTGTATTTGAGGACTTTCCCAAAGACTGATTGAAACTGCAATCTCAAGAACGATGTATCAAGCCGTTCCTACCTCTGAGGAGACCTATGTGGACATTGAAGCTCAACTCAATGACATACAGTCCGAAAATGTATAACATAGGGACTATCATCGAAATGTGTTGAGATAAAATAGACACAAGAGGAGGGAATGTTAGAAAAGTTTTGTTTGTGTGTCTATGGAAGATGACATTGATTTTTTAAGATGGCTCCCGAGCACATGTTGTTTTAACTTGATTCTTTGTTCTAACCCCATACGTAATATACAATAGATTGTACAGGAAGCTCTGCTTGGGAATAAATGTGCCAAGCTGTGCCAGGTACAGGCAGATCTTCCTTAGCAAATTAGCCAATAAGAAGTGTTATCTTTGTCTCACTGTAAGGATTAGGGATGAGCCGAACACCCCCGGGTTGGGTTCGCACCAGAACCCGCGAACGGACCGAAATTTTGAACGAACGTTAGAACCCTATTAAATACAATGGATGCGAACGTTCGAAATCTAAAGTGCTAATTATAACGACTAATATGCATGTTATTGTCCTAAAAAGGGTTTGGGAACCCGGGTTCTGCACCAGGGGACATGTATCAATGCCAAAAGAAGTTTTAAAAACGGCCGTTTTTCGGGAGCATTCATTTTAATGATGCATAAAGTGAAAAAAAATAAGTCAAATATTCCTTTAAATATCGTACCTGGGGGGTGTCCAAAGTATGCCTGTGAAGTGCCACGTGTTTCCCGTGTTTAGAACTGTCCCTGCACAAAATGACATTTCTAAAGGAAAAAAAAGCCATTTAAAACTGCTTGCAGCTTTAATGTAATGTCTGGTCCTGGTAATATGGATGAAAATCTTTGAGAAAAATGGCATAGCTACCCCATCACCCCCCCCCCCCTACCCCAGCCTATTACCAGCCCCTTTGGGTCTTGTATGGATATTAAGGGGAACCCCGCACACAAAATAAAAAAGGCCCTATATACTCTGAACAGCCGTATACAGACGGTGCATACAAGACAGGGACTGTAGGTTTGTTCTTATGTAGAATCTGTTTGTAATTTTGAACAGGTACATTGTTTAAGTGTAGCTCCAGCCAAAAAATCTATTTTTAAGCTTTTTGGAAAACATAGGGAAGGGTTATCACCCCTGTAACATTTGTTTTGCTGTCTGTACCCCTGTTCAGAACATTTCACCTCACTTTCCGTCCCAATGACAAATGTTTTTGAAAAGTGGGTTTTTTATTGAAACAAGGATTGGTGATAAAGCATCAGTAGAGAGGAGACACCCTTTTCCCATATTAACTCTTACAGGAGAGAATTTCCCTTCCTTGGGGTAGATTTCCTCTCACTTCCTGTTGTCTCCTTTCGTTTGCAAGTAGGAGTCGTTTGTAAGTTGGATGTTTGAAAGTAGGGGCCTGCCGTATATACTCTGCTGAAATTTGCCCCTTACATGTTGGTGTTGCCACAACACTGTAAGCCCTCACAGTTACTCTTGGTGGGCGCATGAATGGGCCCTGCTGTGAATTATTAAATCAAGAATTGTAATTGCATGCCCCTGTTGAACAGGGGCTGAAAAATTGGGCCTTTGGTGGTGGTGGTGGTGGTGGTGGTGGTGTTGACACAACACTGTAAGGCCTCACAGTTACTCTTGGTGGGCGCAGGAATGGGCCCTGCTGTGAATTATTAGATCAAGAATTGTAATTACATGCCCCTGTTAAACAGGGGCAGAAAAATTGGGCCTTAGGCACTGGTGCCACAACACTGCAACCCCTCACAGATACTGTACTTGGAGCACAGCAATGAGCCCTGTTGCAAAGTATTGCATCAAAAATTGTAATTACACGCCCCTGTTAAACAGGGGCTGAAAAATTGGGCCTTAAGCACTGGTGCTGGTGCCACGACACTGCAACCTCTCCCACATACTCTAGTTGGAGTGCAGGAATGAGCCCTGCTGCAAAGCATTGCATAAAAAATTGTAATTACATGCCCCTGTTAAACAGGGGATGAAAAATTGGGCCTTAGCCACTGGTGGCGGCACCCAGAAACAAAAATGTTCTTCCAAGCTATCATCATCAATCGGATCATTGAGGAGGAGGAGGATAGTCAGTCAACATAACAGGACAAAAATGGACTTTGAAGGCACTAATATATCAAAAAATAACAACTTTAATATTGAACAATGTACAAAATTATACAATGGTTGTATTCCCAGAATACAACTATTTCTAAAATAAGAAATCGTGGACAAAACCAAGTAGGGCACTCAATGATACAGGTTACTCATACTGTGGATGTAACTGATGACTCATCCCACTGAAGGTCATGAAAACCAGAGAGATGTCCCCAAGATGGAGGTCCATAAATTCCTTGGAGTTTAAAAGTTGCTCAACATGTTTCACGATTATCTAACGAATTGCTTCCTCAGGAGCTTCTAAATTCCAAAGTAGAAAATAGGATATAAATATGCATCATTCTTCCCCAGATGGGACCATAATAAGAGATAGTGGGGGCATAATGCAGGCCTTTGTATCCTACTATTCGGAACTTTATTCAGCTATCCCGCCATATGACCACCGGGACCTGACTGACCTGCTGGGTCCCCTTCAGATCCCGGAGTTGTCCGAGGAGGTGGTGGCCAGTTTGGAGGCCCCCTTCACGGACAAAGAATTGGCGTCTGCCATTGCATCTTTCCCTAACTCTAAGTCGCCGGGCCCGGATGGACTCCCGGCGGAGTGGTATAGGCAGTATTTGGATGTTTTATCCCCCAGACTCTTAAAACTATATAGTGACTGTTTTGACTTAGGGGACCTTCCGGCATCTTTCTACGAGGCGCATGTTGTGTTACTCCCTAAGCCCGATAAGGACCCTCTCTGCTGTTCTTCCTATAGACCCATAGCGCTCTTAAATATGGATCTGAAAATCCTCACCAAAATGATAGCTAATAGACTGATGGAAATTATACACCTCTTGGTATCGCCTGACCAGACCGGATTCATGCCCCAGAAAGCCACTGATATAAACCTGAGACGGGTGTTTACTCACACACAGTTGGGGACTGGGGTGTCTTCGGGGGGGGGGGCTCTGGTGTTCTTTGACCTGGAGAAAGCCTTTGACTCCATTGATTGGGGTTATATGACCTATGTCCTACAACGCATGGGGTTCGGCCTCAGGTTCCTTAAATGGATTTCGTTGTTGTATGACCACCCGGTCGCGGCCCTCCACTTTAATGGAGGGGTGTCTGGGACTTTTCCGGTGTCCAGGGGCACCAGGCAGGAGTGTCCGCTTTCGCCCGGCCTGTTTGCTCTCGTCATGGAGCCTCTGGCGATTGCGCTACGTTCTTCCTCCCAAATCCAGGGCATTTGCGTGGGCACACTAACTGAAACCACAGCACTTTATGCGGATGACTTAGTGTTGTTTATCAGAGATACTGGGCCTTCTCTACGGGCGGCGTTGTCACTTTTGGAAAAATTTGCTGCAGTCTCTGGGCTCCGGGTTAACTGGACTAAGTCTAAGATACTTCCCCTGTGTTCCCACCCCGTCCCTGACCGGGCTGATCCTGACGCTCCTTTGCAGTGGGTCTCCCAAATTAAATACTTAGGGCTCCAGATCACTAACTCTGTGACGGACTTTGTTAATCTCAATATCTCTCCGCTACTCATTGCAATATCTAAAAAATTTCAGGCTTGGAAAAATCTCCCATTGTCCCTCATAGGGAAAATCAATTTGATTAAGATGAAGGTTCTGCCACTATTGCTGTATACCCTTAGAAATTCTCCAGTGTGGATTCCCAAGTCCCCTTTTAAATCCATTGATACCATGATTTCCTCCTTTTTGTGGCGGGGAGGCATCCCTCGCCTTAAATTGGCGATTTTGCAGCAGCCATGTGGGGAGGGAGGGCTTGCAGTCCCTAACTTCCATAAATATTTTTTGGCTGGGCAATTAACGGTGGCCCACCGCTGGTTAACTGTTCCTCCGGACGATACGTCTGTATCCCTGGAGGCTGCCTGTGTGGGCTCTTATGAGGCATTGTCTCATCTGGTCTACAGGGGCCTGAGGGCTCCTTACTCTTTGACACACTCCATGCGCTCAGTGATGAGGGCCTGGGCTGTGGTCCAGGGATTGCGGTCACCTAGCTCTACTAGATTATCGCCTAGTCTCCCCTTGTGGAGGAACCCTAACCTACCACATTTTTTCTGCTACCCGGATCCGGCGGTTTGGACGAGGTGTGGAATTAAGATTTTGGCCCATGTTGTGTCCGATGGTACCCTATTGTCCTTTGATGAACTGAAACGAAAGTATGATTTACCCAACTCCCACTTTTTCAGGTATCTGCAGTTGAGGCATGCCTTTCACTCGCAGTTTGGGGGGACCCTTAGCCTGGAGCCCAGTGATCTTGAGTTATTGGCGCGCAGCGAA
Organism: Rana muscosa; assembly: GCA_029206835.1. NCBI lineage: Eukaryota > Metazoa > Chordata > Amphibia > Anura > Ranidae > Rana > Rana muscosa. Next base: position 990,977,026 of record CM055118.1, on the reverse strand, counting down.
TCTCTATCAAAGCCAGTTTCCAGTTTTTACAAAGACCTGTTCCCGGAAACTGCTTTTCTACTCAGACCCTGCAGAGATGCTTGGGAGGCTGTGGCCCTGGGGTTGGACAGAGATGATTGGGATGACATGTGGGGGACGGCTTTTCAATGTTTGGTCTCGAGTAGGGACAGACTGATCCTGTATAAGTTTCTGCACAGAGTTTATCTTACTCCGGCAAGACTGGCAAGGATGTATGGGACGCAGAGCTCTCTCTGCTGGAGATGCTCTGCACCCTTAGCTACCTTTATGCACATCTTTTGGGAGTGTCCACCAATTAAACACTACTGGCAGGCCGTTGCTGACTGTATTAGGTCGGTCACATCTATATCTATCCCCATGTCTGTTGAGGTTTGTCTCCTACATTTGGTCGAACCCCTGGCCACTACCAGGGCTATACGAACCTTACTCATGCTTTTGTTATATTACGCTAAAAAGCGCATCATCCTATCATGGAAGTGTTCTGTAGCTCCTACTGTTGACGCGTGGAAAGCGCTGGTCAATAGAGCAATACCCTTTTATAAAGCCACTTATTTGAGTAGGGGGGCATTGACTAAATTTGACAAGGTTTGGGGGGGTTGGATGGCTACTATAGATACGGCATCCGATTGATCTATTAAAACTGTAGGGATGGGGTAGTGTCTCCTTTCCTGAGGTCCTGTGTCGGGGTGGGGGGTGCGGGGGTGCGGGGAGAACTGTTTTCATAAGCTTTATCTAACTTGTTTTTGCAGGGAGCTACTGGACTGTACTTCTCAAATCATGGCGGGCCGCATCTGGTGGCTGGCCCGTGACATCTGTGTTCCTATCTAGGCAAGGGGGGGGGGGAGGTATAATTTGTTGGTTTTGGGGGGGGGGGGGGGTGGGAGTGTCACAGGTTTAATGTGATAATTTGTGTTCTGTTTTATGACTGTATACGCCGGCAAATTTTGTGGCTGGCTGTCTCCACGCTGTGTGGAGTGTTGTTTTCTGTACTGTGAAAAGACTAATAAAAACATAATTTACAAAAAAAAAAAAAAATATGCATCATAAATATATAACAAACATTTACATAATTACTTTGCCAGTACATCGGACACTGATACCAACATCCGATTCTTACCCAAAGTAACAGTTAAATTTGCCAAATGCAGTTTCTTCACCCCCTCCCAGGTGTCTCAACCCAAGCCCTTGCCCAATGGAGGGGGCCGTCCCACCAGGCTAAAACAGCGAGGCGAAAGGAGAACGATGGGTGACAGGAATATGGGGATGCACCAAGTATCTATAGAACAAACCAACATAAGCTATAAAAAATATATATGTACGCTTATAAAAGTACCAAAAGGCTAACCAAACAGATAAGGTTTAAGGAATAGCTTACTTGTAGGTATGGAGAGATTAGGGGTGGTAAATAAATTTGCAGGACGAGGGGGCGGCCATCAATATGTGTGGAATCACATAGGGCAAAAAAGTTTTTTAGAAAGAATAGTGGGCGAGCTGGAATAGATTGAAATAATTCTCTCAGCAGGTCTCCAATGGCAATAAATGCATAAACTATAAAAATAATATAGTGACAGAGTATTGTTAAATTTGAGCATGTACCTTATAAAGATTTAAACCTGAAGATAGGCGGTTCCCCCTCAATGTGGGGACCTGCTAGGAATTTTAGATGGATAAAGTTCCACTGGTAGATAGATTATACCTGAAACTGTAGAACATATAAAGTAAAAATAATGTTGTTCCCAGGTATGAATATTCAAAGCAGAAACTGGTAAAATATAGTAATTACCTAGCTAAAATGCGCTGTCAGGGTCTTAGATGTAAAACGCTGATAATCAAAGGGTAATGTGTCAGCTTTCTTGTTTAGTATAAAATGAACAGCAAAAAGAAGAAGGGGGTCAGACATCAAAGACAGACCTCATTGCTGTTGTTGCTCATGTTAAGCTTGGCAAGACCGAATTAAGGCCATTATAAAGTTACCTTTGGTTGTTCCGTCCTTCTATATATAGTGCCGCCGTCTCCTGCTGCTTAGATGGCGAGTGACTGCTCCCCCCAGTAACATCAAGCACTGGAGAGAGCGCCTCGCTTATGTGTGCATCCCGATCACATGACTGTCACGACGTGCAAAAACTGGTTTTTACGTTGAGTTCCACCTGGTGGGCATGTCACATATAAGGCGGTTCTTGGGCAGGTTCAACTCCTTTTGCAGCTCAGCCAGGCGAGCACTGGCATAAGATATGCGGAAATGCACACAGACTTTCCTGGCCTGCCTCAGGACATCCTGTAAGCCCGGGTACCTGCCCAAGAACCGCTGCACCACCAGGTTAAGGACGTGAGCCACACAGGGCACATGGGTCAGTTGTCCCTGTCGGAGGGCGGAGAGGAGGTTGGTGCCATTGTCGCAAACCACCATTCCTGGCTTAAGCTGGCATGGCATCAACCACCTCTCGGCCTGCCCCTGCAGAGCAGACAGAACACCTCTGCCCCAGTGTGGCTCCTGTCCCCCAAACACACCAGCGCAAGCACGGCATGGCATCTTTTTGCCTGCGTACTTGCGTAGCCCCTTGAACGCCTACGGAGCACCGCTGGTTCCGAGGACAAAGCACAGGAAGAGGCCATGGAGGAAGAAGAAGAGGAGGGGGTGGAGGAGAGAGGTGTGTCACAACCAGTAGAGCATTTTGGAGGCGTGGCGGCAGAACAACCTCCAACACTACTGCACCTTGTCCTGCATCCTTCCCAGCTGCCAAAAGAGTGACCCAATGGGCCGTGAAAGAAAGGTAACGTCCCTGTTCATGCCTGCTGGACCATGAGTCAGCGGTAATATGCACCTTACCGCTGACCGCCCTGTCCAGCGAGGCCAAGACATTGCCTTCCACATGCCGGTAGAGAGCCGGAATCGTCTTCCGTGAGAAAAAGTGGCGTTTGGGAACCTGCCACTGAGGAACCGCACATTGCACAAACTCACGGAAGGGGGCAGAGTCTACCAACTGAAAAGGCAGCAGTTGAAGCGCTAGCAATTTAGCCAAGCTAGCATTCAACCGCTGGGCATGTGGATGGCTGGGAGTGAACTTCTTTCGACGGTCCAGCAGCTGGGGCAGGGAAATTTGCCTGCTAGAATCGGACGTCGGTGTACTGCTAGCAGAGTGCCCGCAAGTACTTGGCTGTGACACACCTAATTCTACACCTTCATTCCTCTCAGTGTAGGTTTCAGAGAGGACTGAAGGTATAGTGGGGTTGGAGATCCCAGCTGATGCGGTGCAAGGAGAGGTCCGCTTTGTTCTTTGGTGTGGGTCTTTAAGGTAGGCTTGCCAACGAGCTGCATGGCAGGTCAACATATGTCTGGTCATGCATGTGGTGCCCAAGCGGCTGATGTTTTGGCCACGCGATATACGCTTGAGACATATGTTGCAAACAGCAGCTGTGCGATCTGATGCACTCGACTCAAAAAAGGCCCACACCAAAGAACTTTTTGAATAACGGGCAGAGGCAGCGCCCTGTACAGGCGGAGCTCTGCGGTGTGATTCAGTCGGTGTGCTGCCCTTACGCTGGCCCCCCGAGGGAATCCTGCCTCGTTGGAGATGTGCCTCCTCCTCATCCTCCTCCTCTCTCCTATTAGGCACCCACGTGGAGTCAGTGACCTCATCATCCCCTCCCTCCTCATCACTGGAGCCAATCTGGCAGTATGCTGCAGCTGCTGGAACATGACTGCCAGATTGGTGTCCTTCTTGAGCATCCCCTCTCTCTGCTCTCACGCTACTGCCTTCCTCTAGCTGGGTATCATCATCAGACCCTTCGAAACGCTGGGCATCCTCCTGGAGCATGTACCCAACACTGTGCTCAAACAGTTCGGGGGACTCCTCAGGAGGACATGGTGGGTCTAGGGAAGGAGTGACTGATGATGACAGTGATACCAGGGAAGAGGACGCTTTGGCAGCTGCTTTGCCAGTACCCTGAGCCTGGGTGAGAGAGGATGAGGAGGATGAGGAGGGCTTGATCATCCACTCTACCAAGTCTTCGGCATGATGCGGCTCAACACGTCCAGCTGCCAAAAATAAGGACAAGCGTGTCCCATGGCCACGTGCTGATGACGATGCACCGCATCCACGACCAGCACTGTTGTCTCTAGACACAGAGCCTGCTTGCCCTCTTTTATTGGCTCCTGTCTGCCGCTCCTTGTTTGCCTTCCAGACATTCTAATGGCCTGCAGGGAGATGGGAAAACCAGCAATAAGGGGTAGCTTCAGGTGTATATTTTGCAGGAAGCACACTACGCCCGCTGTAAGTGCTGCAGATGACTGCCTGTGTTACACAACAGGAAAAAACAGCAATAAGGGCTAGCTTCAGGTGTTTATTTTGCAGGAAGCACACTCCGCCCGCTGTAAGTGCTACAAATGCCTGTTAGTGTAACACAAAAGAAAAAAAGCTCCAGCAATAAGGGCTAGCTTCAGGTGTATAATGTGCAGGAGGCACACTCTGCCCGCTGTAAGTGCTGCAAATGCCTGTTAGTGTAACACACCAGGAAAACACAGCAATACGGGCTAGCTTCAGGTGTATATTTAGCAGGAAGCACACTCCGCCCGCTTTAAGTGCTGCAAATGCCTGTTAGTGTAACACACCAGGAAAACACAGCAATACGGGCTAGCTTCAGGTGGATACTGTGCAGGAGGCTTAGCAACAATGACACTGACACTGTCCCCTGCCTATCCTTCTCTCTTCCTGCACACAAGGTTTATCAAAGAATATGACACTGACACTCTCCCTGCCTATCCTTCTCTCTCCCTGCACACAAGGTTTAGCAAAGAATATGACACTGACACTGTCCCCTGCCTATCCTTCTCTCTCCCTGCACACAAGGTTTAAGCAAAGAATATGACACTGACACTCTCCCTGCCTATCCTTCTCTCTCCCTGCACACAAGGTTTAGCAAAGAATATGACACTGACACTCTCCCTGCCTATCCTTCTCTCTCCCTACACACAATAGCACAATGACACTGTCCCTGCCTATCCTTTTCTTTCCCTGGGCCGGAACACACTACACAAGGCCGCCGCACTGTGGCCAATTATGGCTCTCGTAGCTGCCGGCGCTGTGATTGGCCAAGCATGCAGGGTCACAGTGCATGCTTGGCCAATCACAGCGCCAGGATTGCACTGCGATGGCGCAGTGTATTGTGGGCCGTTCGCGTCACTCGAATTTGGCGCGAACGGCCCAAATAGTTCGATCTTCGTCGAACGATCGAACAGCCGATGTTCGAGTCGAACGTATGTTCGACTCGAACACCGAGCTCATCCCTAGTAAGGATGAGAAGGGTGGGGGGGCTCCCCCCTTCTCTCTCACTCTTGCTATGATTTTCACCTTGTAAGTTTCACACAAAATGTACCGGTGCATTTTGAATAAATTGTCTTCATTTTCAAACACCTGGAATTCGATTGATTAATCCAACAATTACTTTAACCACTTCCATACCGGGTCATTGTAAAAGGACGCCGGCAGGAACCCTCTCTCCCTCCGGGTGGACGTCATATGACGTCCTGGGTTTGTTGGGGGATATCTGAATGATGCCTGTAGCTAGAGGCATCATTCAGATATCCATCTCTTCAGCCAGCGATTCTGCGCACCATAAGAATGATCATAGCGCCGCTTTATCGTTCTTATAGGCGGCGGGAGGTAACATCCCCCCCTCCCCCCTCCCACCGCCATCCGATGCTTCTCTGGGCTCTCCTGTGCCATCGGGGGCCCAGAGAAAGAATTACATGACGAGCATAGAGATGACTGGTGACCAGATGGTCACCAGTCATCTCTATGACCGTCGGAGGCCCGGGCGCGATGTGATGACGTCACGCCCGGGTTCGCGATTGCGGCTGAAAGCATGAGATCGGTGATTTATTTTTCCCGATCTCATGCTTTCAGCCTGGAGGAGAGATGTGGCGTCTTATTGACCCCGCATTTCTCCATAAAGAGGACCTGTCACACACACCATTCTTATTACAAGGGATGTTTACATTCCTTGTAATAGGAATAAAAGTGATAAAAAAAAGTGTAAAAAAAAGTGTAAAAAAATAAAATAAAATGTAAAATAATAAAAAAAAATAATAATAATTATAACGCCCCTGTCTCCAATAGCTCGCGCTCAGAAGCGAACGCACACGTGAGTCCCTACCAAGTATGTAAACGCTGTTCAAACCACATATGTGAGGTATCGCCGCGTGCGTTAGAGCGCGTGCAACAATTCCAGCACTAGAACTTCTCTGTAACTCTAACCTGGTAACCTGTAAAAATTTTCAAAGCGTCGCCTATGGAGATTTTTAAGTACCGAAGTTTGGCACCATTCCATGAGTGTCCGCAATTATAAAGCGTGACGTGTTAGGTATCTATTTACTCGCCGTGACATAAGCTTTTATATTTTACAAAAAATTGGGCTAACTTTACTGTTTTATTATTTTTTAATTCATGAAACCATTTTTTTTCAAAAAAAAGGCGTTTGAAAAATTATTGCGCAAATACTGTGCAAGATAAAAAGTTGCAACGACTGTCATTTTATTCCCTAGGGTGTCTGCTAGAAAAACATATATAATGTTTGGGGGTTCTGAGTAATTTTCTAGCGAAAAAATGATGATTTGTACATGTAGGAGAGAAGTGACAGAATAGGCCCGGTATGGAAGTGGTATAAAAAGCCCTGTATTGAAAGGGTTACACTGCAAACATCAGCACATTATAAAACCCAGGAAGGAGAAACAGAATGTGGCCAAGAAGAACAGAACACGCTGCTTGTTCACTGTAGCATATTAAAATTAACAGATTTGCTGCGCTAAGAATATAATACAAAATAATAAAAAATATAGCTGCTAACACAATATTGTCGGGCACAATGTGTAATAATAGGAGATACAGGTGTAGCGCTTAAGTAAAAATATAATGCAAAAAAGTTCAAATAAATCACTCCAAAGTAATGAAGTGAAACATAAATCGGATCCAAAAGTCCAAGGAGAAGAAAACCATGAGTGGAGAAGATGAGAAAGCCGTCACCAACACCCAAATAAACTGACCCTTACCATCAGTACGTGGGTAATGCACATGTAGGAATTCCTAAGGCAAAGGATTGGAATCTCTCAATCACCAGATGGTTGCTCCTACAGAACGATCTCCTACTAATCCTCGTTCCACAGACCAACTGGATATAGGTATAACTTAGTCACAGCAAGGGGTCAGCCAAAGCAGCTCCAATTAAAAACCGATGGTAACATGTGTAGGAAATGAAAAGAGCAACTCATTGCGCAAACATCCCATCAAAAGATAGTATTTATTGAAAAAATAAGTATGAATGCACTCACATGATAGTAAAAATCAATGAGCATGTAATAAGGAAAGCGACCGGTGCTTCCTACTCACAAGATGGGGCCCACTCCTCCGTTCAGCAAGAATACGTCTGCCGTCCTTCACTCGCCCAACGTTTCTTCACCAACGTGCGTCATCAGGGGCTTGGCTATGACGTATGGCATTGTTACTTATATAGGAGGCGGAAGTGAGCTAAAACCGGAAGTTGAGTGCGTTCCAATGAGCGGAAGTAAACAACTCACCACTACAGGAACATCACTCATCAGCTGAGCTGAGCCCGGGACTTTAGTGCGTTCCAGCAAGCGGAAGTGATCAGCTTACCGCTACAAGAACCTTACTCATCAAGAAAAAAACAACATGCTTTTCACAGGCCGGATATAAAAATTAAATATCAACCGGAAACATGCATTTTAAAAAGGATATAGAGGAAAATACATAAAAAGTTCTTTACCAATCCCATTACTGACCCCATAGGCAAGGAATAACCCACAGGGTCAGAAAGAATAGACCCAAACATGAGTCAGTATCCCTAACCAAAAAAAAAAAATGTTACATTTTTCAAAGAAAAAGCGATTTCAAACAGAACTATTCACATTCAAAGGACCAAACCATGAAGAATATTCAATGGTATAAATCGAATAATTTAAGAGTTTTTTTTTTTTCCATTCAAAGTTTATTTATTGTAAAAGTTATACAATGAACACATGAGTATATAGTTGTTGACAATACTTTGCATAAGAGCAAACATATTCAGCAGGCACTTTGTAAATAAAGCAGAATGGTAATGTAACATTATTGCGTAGTATTAAAAAAAAAGTAAATATATACCCTAGTTCCAAAAGCAATAGGACATTTATAATGTAAACTAGTAAAGGGGTGTAAAACGATAAGAAAATAAGGTGAGGTAGAATGGGGGATATGAGTAGGCTGGGAGAGGGGAGGGGGAGCAGAGAGAGAGAGAACAAGAGGTGGTAAGGGAATAGTAGTTGGAAACTGAGATATCATCTTAATAGATTGTGTCGAGCTCAGAAGAGCGGATGATATTCAAATAAGAAAGAAGTAATGTGTTAAGTATGATTTCAGAGTAAAAGCCATACATCATCTGCACAATATTCTGGTTGTATGTGTCTTAGCAAGTCAGGCACAAAAGTCCCCAATAGGGGCTGAAAGGTGAGGCTCATTCCGACAGAATTGCTGTTACTGTAGGTCTTTATAATCTTGTGAGTATCAAAAGATGAACCAGGGCGACCAGGTCTCATGATATCTTTTGACTGAATCATTGGGCTGAGCTATTGTCTCCTCCATGTCACAGATATCCTTGATTTTGTGTAGCCAATCTCTTATTGATGGGACTTTAGTAGATTTCCAGAACAACGGTATCAGAAATTTGGCTGCGTTTAGCAGGTGTTTAGATAAGGAATTTTTGGAAAGAGAAATTAGAGACATGAAGTAAACAGCAAGCCGCGTCCAACTTCAGTGTGGTTTCTGTGATTTGACTAATAATTTCCTTAACATTTGACCAATATGCAGATATCAGAGGGCACTCCCACCATATGTGAAATAGAGTACCCTGTTCTCTCTGGCAACGCCAGCATAACTCTGAGGTTTGAAGGAACCATTTATGCAGCTTGGCAGGAGTGGCATACCATTGCGTGAGCAATTTGTATGCCGTTTCTTGTGTCCTGGTACTAAGTGAGCATTTGTGTGCTAGTATACACGCTCTCTGCCATTGCTTGTCGGTTATAACCATACCTAAGACTTTTGACCAGTTTTCTCTGAATCTGTCAGTGGGGGGTTGTTCAGGATTTTGCAACCAGGCATATGATATTGAGGTAACTTTTTGTATGTGGGCACCCTCCAGGCACACTGATTCCATCTCCGTTGGCTGTCTAACAAAGTGTCTCCTACTACGAGAGTTGTTGACAAAGCTTCTGATTTGAAAGTACGTCCAAAGTGGCAAGTATGTTAAGAAGTTATCTGTTTTGAGCGTAAGGAAGTCTTTCATCTGTGAACCTTGAAAGCAGTGTTTGGTAAGGATAACGAGGCTCAGGTCTGAGGCTTGTAATAATGGATTTTGGACTCCTGGTGGAAAGTCAGGATTATTCTGGAGTGAGGTGAGCGGACTCAATAGGCTTGAAAGTTCCGTATTTTTAGCGAACCCACGGAATATGGTGAGAGTTGTAAAAATTAGAGGATTTTGTTTTAGGTCAAATGGATATTTGTTTTCAGGAATCCAGGGACAGTATTTCAGGGGTATAGGACTCAAATCATTTTCCAGTGTGACCCAGTCTTTGAGGTTAGAGTGGCAATGGCAATCAATGATCCTAGTGATATGTGACTCTTGATAATATTTCCTATAATCGGGCAAGGCCATCCCCCCCTGCTCTTTGAATCTCCTCAAGAGGGTACATTTGATGTGTGGGCTTTTATGGGCCCATACAAAGTTAATTTGGGTAGATTGTAAGGATTTGAAAAAACTCAAAGGGATTTTTATCGGTAAGGCTCTAAGCAAATAAAGGATTCTGGGTAAAATGGTAATTTTACAAATGGCTGCGCTGCCGAACCATGAGAAGTTTCTCGGATGACAGGTCTGTCTGTATGGCCTTGAGAAGGGGAATGACGTTTTTTTCAAATATCTGTGAAGGGTGAGGGGTTAGCCAGATCCCCAGATATTTCAGCGCAGAGGTTTCCCATTTAAAGGGGCAGTAGTTACGTAAGCCTGATAAGGCTGTGTCTGGAATAGTAATGTTCATTGCTTCAGATTTATTGTAGTTGATTTTTAGGTTAGAGAGAAAACCAAATCGGGAGAATTCTTTCATCAGGTTCGGTAACAAAATATGTGGCTTCGTTAAAATGAATAAGAGATTGTCCGCATATGCGGCCACCTTATATTCCTTGTTTGCTATGTGGAATCCTTTTATGTCCTGGTTAAACATTAGTGTCCGAATAAATGGTTCGATCGTGAGGATGAAGAGGATTGGTGGAAGAGGGCATCCCTGCCGTGTGCCATTGGTAATAAGCACCGTATCAGAAAAACAAACAAGGCGCCTCTAAGTGCAGAAGTATAAAACTTTTAATATCCCCTAAAAGGGTTAAAAACACTTACAAGATAGTGGATGAAACATGCATGTAGTAGGTAAGTGCGTCCAGGAGATGTTCCAGTGGCAGGGCAGTCCCAGTCTCTGATGTTAAAGCTTCCAGGAAAGTCCACGATAACAGCTGATTGTGCTGTGAATGTTCAGAGGACACAGTAACGCTGGAGCCTGGGGATGATGTCAGAGGAAGCGAGACAGAAACCAGCATGGAACACGAACAGGAAGGGACGCGTTTCGGAACAGCTCATTGGTTCCTTCTTCAGCCAGTGACTGTCACTGGCTGAAGAAGGAACCAATGAGCTGTTCCGAAACGCGTCCCGCCTCCATGACACACTTCCTGGCCACTTCCTGTTCGTGTTCCATGCTGGTTTCTGTCTCGCTTCCTCTGACATCATCCCCAGGCTCCAGCGTTACCGTGTCCTCTGAACATTCACAGCACAATCAGCTGTTATCGTGGACTTTCCTGGAAGCTTTAACATCAGAGACTGGGACTGCCCTGCCACTGGAACATCTCCTGGACGCACTTACCTACTACATGCCTGTTTCATCCACTATCTTGTAAGTGTTTTTAACCCTTTTAGGGGATATTAAAAGTTTTATACTTCTGCACTTAGAGGCGCCTTGTTTGTTTTTCTGTTTCCATTAGAGATTGCTTGTCTCCCTGAGTGCTGCCTAAAGTGTGTGAAGATTTGCTACCCTCTCCAACACAGACCTTATCTGTCAGGATTCAAATGCTTGGAGCGCCCTGGATATACACAATAAGCACCATATCAGAGAGGGAATTGTTGATTTTTAACTTAGCTGATGGGTTCCTGTATAGTGCCGAGATCCAGGAGAGCATATTTTCCCCCAGTCCAACAAACCTGCAGGTCTCCATCATGAAGTCCCATGCTACTCGATCGAAGGCCTTCTCAGCATCCGTAGACAGGAGAAGACACTCGATCTTTCGCTCCCTGACTGCATAAATCAGGTTGAGTGATTTTGTGATATTGTCTCTCGCCTCTCTTCCTGGCATAAAACCTGCCTGTTCAGGGCCAATCAGTTTGTGTAGTAGAGGTTTTAGTCTGTTGGCTATTATCTTGGCCATTATTTTGACATCTAGGTTAAGTAGGGATATTGGCTGTTAGCTGGTACATTGTGTTGGGTCTTTTTCTGGTTTGGGTATAACTGCTATATGAATATAAATAAAGCTGCGCAAAAACTGTGAATAAAGAAATCCTTTTGATGAGAAAGAATTGCCCAAAACTTCTCAAAAGCATTTTTGAAAAGAGTGACCCAGATACACGGGAATTTCACACCTATAGTGAACGCCAGGCTTTGGGCAATCTTAAATCCTTACTTGAGGAAAATGAATCTAGAGACCTCATCGACACTTTGGACCTTGACCTACTTCTAGCCAACACTAGCACAACTGATACTGAGATTTCCAGTGCCCCTAAAACCTCACTCAAAAAAACATCATCTTTTTATCCAATGCCTAGCTCAAACCCAGGTGTATCTAATTTTCTCAAAAATATTAGTCAAGAAATAAATAATCTAGTACCGCTAATACCTAGACACACAAATCTTATTTCTACTGAAAAGATAGCCTTAAAAAATCTATCAAAAAATCATGAAATTACTATTAAGCTATCAGACAAAGGAGGGAACATTGTCATCATGGACAACCCTCAATATCTTGAAATGTGTCTCAACATCTTAAGAAATCATGAATGGTATCGCCCAGTAAGTAGTGGTGTTGTAGATGCCTTCAATAAGAAATTTTACACCTTGGTGGATGGAGCCTTCCAAAATAATGTCATTTCTAAACAAACCTGGGAATTCATTTGTACCTCCTTTCCCCGTACACCAACTTTTTACTCACTCCCCAAGATCCATAAGGATTCCCTAAATCCCCCAGGACGCCCCATCATATCCGGAAACGGAGCTATCACTGAAAACCTTTCACGGCTCATTGATGAGCATCTAAGACCCTTTGTCCAAAGCATTCCCTCCTATGTGAAAGACACACCCCACTTATTACGCATCATCGAAGGAGTACAGATCCCTATAGATTCGATTCTCGTCAGCATTGATGTAGAGGCACTCTACAGCTCGATCCCTCACTCTCTTGGCATTGCCTGCATTAGACATATTCTATCACAAATCAGCCATCATGAACATTTATTCAATGAATTTATAATCCAGTCTTTGGATTTTGTATTAAGACATAATGTTTTTACTTTTGATGGTCAATGCTTCCTCCAGGTACAGGGCGTAGCCATGGGCACCAGCTGTGCCCCTGGCTACGCCAACTTGTACCTGGGGGAATGGGAACGTGATATTTTCTCCAGCAAGGATCTCTCAATGTACCTGTGCCATGTGGCTCTATGGCACAGGTACATTGATGATATCTTTATTGTTTGGACGGGCTCCCAGCAATGCCTGGATGAGTGTCTCATTGCCCTAAATTCAAATGTTTTCAATCTGAAATTCACAATGACATCAGATTCAAACACCATAACCTTTCTTGACGTAGAGATCTTTAGAGATAAGCAAAACATGTTATCATGTAAGCTGTTTCGTAAACCGAGTGCAGGCAACACAATCTTACATTCCTCTAGCTTTCACCCTAAGCCTCTAGTCAAATCTATCCCTTACGGACAATACTTAAGAATAAAAAGAAACTGTTCTAATGAAGTTGATTATAAAAGAGAAGCAAACAACTTAAGGCAAAGACTTTTGGCAAGGGGGTATAGCCATAAATGCCTCAAAAAGGCCTTTAAACGCACCCTAAATTTAAATCGACATGAATCGTTAATGTTTAAACCTAAAAAAAGTGAGAATGATCATCGGATCATTAACACTTATTCTGATGATCATGCCCAACTTTTTAAAATTTACCAAAAACACTGGCACCTACTTACAGCAGACCCTGTGATAGGACCACTAGTACCCCCCAGACCAACTATCACCTATAGACGAGCAACGTCCCTAAAGGACATGCTCGTACAGAGTGAATTCCAGAATACTATTAGGGGAGATCCATGTAGGGACCTGGGAACTTTTCAATGTGGCAATTGCACATACTGCAAGTATATGAATACTAGAAGGAATATTTGTTTACCGAATGGTCAAAAATTTCGACCAAAACATTATGCGAATTGTCAAACTACGGATGTAGTATATCTCATTATTTGCAGTTGTAATCGCTTTTATGTGGGAAAAACCATACAAAAACTATGGCAGAGAGTCTACCGACATTTGAAAGGGATGAGGGATAAAGATCCTGATCTCCCACTCGGCAGACACGCTGCCCAAGTTCATGGGGATAGTGTACCAAGTTTTGAGGTGCTAGTTTTGGACAGGGTCCACCGCAGCCCCCGTGGTGGTGACTTTAATAAGCACCTACTTCAAAGGGAGCTGAGGTGGATCTCGACCCTCAACGCCACCTCACCGCCTGGCTTGAACCAGGCTATAAACTTTAAACCCTTTTTACCTGGATTCACGTCTGGAAGGTTTGACAGGGATCTGTTAAACTGAGTCAAACAAGCTGGGTATACCCATCTATATGTTTCTTTTTTTCTTTTTTTTCTTCAATATATCTTTACCCTTTTTTTTTTTTTTTTTTTTTCAATATCTATGTACTATGCCAGCTGTATAAAATATGTATTAATATTTTTGATGCATGCCCGTCATGCAGTGATGTTAAAAATTAAAATAAATCTTTACACACTGTATACAGATAGAGCAACTCAATCGATGGAATTTGCCCGATGATTCGCCCACTGGAGATCAGTGTTTATTTATTATATTGTTTATTCCTTATTATCTAGAAATTAATTTAACAACACTGGCACCCTTGTACTCCGATACATCAGTCTGTGGCAATATTTGGGGCCGCTCATCTGGCCCACTGACGCTCCCCAGCACAAAAGCAGTCCTCAGTTATTTTGATTATTGGGGGCTGCCTTGCTCACGTTCGAGCAAATGGACGGTTATGTGCATATTCTCCCTCTCCCTGTCCTAATAATTATGGACTTATGGGACGGAGGGCATTTTTGTTACATCGTTACTACTTATGGGGTTTTTGACCAATTAACTGGTTTTCCTGCCCTCCTGGTGGCGCCATTTGGCGTGGTGCATATGTTGTTGCCTCCGCACTGGCCTCTTTTTTGGCCTGACGCGGACACCGTAGTAATCTATTACGAGTCACTCCCGCCCTTCCTATTGTGCTGGCGGTCGGGTCGACGTCTGACGTCACCGCGCCGACGTTCTGACGTGTTCTGTACGCCGACGTGGGTGCGTGGTGACGCCGGACGCCGCCTAGACCGAGGGCGGCCCTTGCGCGTGGTGTCTCGTCAGGTAAGAGCTTCTCTGCAATACATGATTAATTTGTTTCTTTTAGTTGGACGTACTTTTTAGCCCTGTTGTGGCCTCCCACCCTCTATCTCATTGGCTGAGCTCCTTCTGTTCCTCCTGTTGGCGCCACTTGAGCTGATTGGCTGTAACACAAGCCACAGCCCTATATAAAATCCCACCGGGCTTTGTTAGTTTCTGCACAGCCAGAGTGTGGATGCTCTCGCGTCACTCTTACAGGTATGAAGTTCGCTCAGATACTAGATTATAGTTGTGGGATAACTGTCTACAGGGTTAGTATGGGATCCTCAAATTATAACTCACATATGTATGTCTTTGCAGAGAGACCTGTGGCGAGTCCCCGCTACAATTTGGGGCTTCCTTGTGAGCTTTGAGGGGCTTTTTTGGGCTGGCCCTGCTATATATCCCTGGCTCTGTTATCACGTTTGCTGTGTTATTATGGTCGCTGTATTTCTTCTATGTGACCATTAAATTTGCACCATATCCATTTGGGCTCTACATCATCGGGACAATCCCTCCAAGCGGCTGATGTTTGCGTTACCATTTGAGATGTATGTATGCAATACTATGGATAAATTTAATATAAATGTAATGTATCCTATAAATATATAATTATGTACTTTATATGTGCATTTATGCATCTCCAATGAACACTCATATATATATTTTTTTCTTATTTTTTCTTTGTTTTCCCCTCCCCCTCCCCCCTTTTTTTTTTTTTTTTTTTTCTGCAGCACTATTTATCCTTTAGCTGCCCACATATGGGAGAATTTCAAAATATTGGAACTATGTTAATGCTCGATATTGTACTATATAACCATTATACATGATGTTGTTTTTCTCTCTTCTATAGAGACCAATCTGCTTTTTAATCATTGTATGAACCTTGAAGAAGGAAATAATGGAAGCTATCACAGATATAGCTCTAGTATCCGAAACATGTCGGTTTTGTCACCACTAGTTATATGACTTGTAGGTGCCCTCATGCAAATTGGTTTCAATGATTGTGTATGTCTTTTCTCTCGTTGTTTTTAAACAATTTTGATCCATATGTCAAATATGTACAAATAAAATTCTTTATATTTTTCTATATATACTTGGTGGCAATCCATAATTTATTCCAATCCACACTATACCAGGGGCATCCCTTGTTCAATTTTTCAAAATTTACCGAGATGTGATTGGAAAGTATGGTAACTTGCCCTATGTTTGCTGGTCAATAGCTTCATCTTTCCAAATTAAAACTCTATCTCTACAACAAGGGCGAGCAACTGATTATTAGAATGTTCAGACTGTTACCAGACCAAAAATTTGCCAATGTTGTATAAAAAAGTTCTGTGAATAATTTTTTTTTTTTTTTTAAATATATCCTCAAGAAAATGTCCAACAAAATGATGTCAATGAAAGTCTCCTATATCGCTGTTGGTGACTTCAAACTCACAAAACACCCGATGGAAAAGTGCTGTTACTCTGATAGACAAAGATTCCACCACCATTAGAGTTTACTGCCGCTTACCGGAACAACTGATCCATTCAGAGATCAGTAAATGCAGATGGCTGTTATCCCCTGCCAGGGTCTCTAAGTGTGTCTGTGAATCTGAACTCCTCCACTAGATTACGCGCCAGTCCTCTCCATATAGCCCGGATTCAGAGTGCCAATGGAAAAGAAAGCCACCATAGCGTAATCCAGTTTAAAATTACATGTGCTCAGCTGGGTCACCTGTCCCCGATCTCTCCTGTGTGTGCTAAGCAGGAAACACTCACACTGTGCGCCACATCGGGGTTTACCCCGAAGTGGCACACAGTGTGAGTGTTTCCTGCTTAGCACACACAGGAGAGATCGGGGACAGGTGACCCAGCTGAGCACATGTAATTTTAAACTGGATTACGCTATGGTGGCTTTCTTTTCCATTGGCACTCTGAATCCGGGCTATATGGAGAGGACTGGCGCGTAATCTAGTGGAGGAGTTCAGATTCACAGACACACTTAGAGACCCTGGCAGGGGATAACAGCCATCTGCATTTACTGATCTCTGAAGGGATCAGTTGTTCCGGTAAGCGGCAGTAAACTCTAATGGTGGTGGAATCTTTGTCTATCAGAGTAACAGCACTTTTCCATCGGGTGTTTTGCGAGTTTGAAGTCACCAACAGCGATATAGGAGACCTTCATTGATATAATTTTGTTGGACATTTTCTTTAGAATATATTTAAAAAAATAAAAATAAAATTATTCACAGGATTTTTTTATACAACATTGGCAAATTTTTGGTCTGGTAACAGTCTGAACATTCTAATAATCAGTTGCTCGCCCTTGTTGTAGAGATAGAGTTTTGGGCAATTCTTTCTCATCAAAATTATTTCTTTATTCACAGTTTTTGCGCAGCTTTATTTATATTTATTTGTTTCTATTGTGTGTGTCTCACATTTAAGTTACAGCACTTGATATTAGCTTAATTACATCACTTATATCA
Organism: Rana muscosa; assembly: GCA_029206835.1. Classification (NCBI taxonomy): domain Eukaryota; kingdom Metazoa; phylum Chordata; class Amphibia; order Anura; family Ranidae; genus Rana; species Rana muscosa. Next base: position 990,959,755 of record CM055118.1, on the reverse strand, counting down.
CATAGGTTGGTGTTTAGCTTGTCAGAAGACAGCGCAGTATATACCCCTATTTTTCACGATAACTGCTATATGGGCTGATAGAAATGTGTGAGGAACATCTCTAGGTTTGGAGAAGGAGTGTAGGGCTTTTGTAAGGGGGGCAGTCAGGATTTCTAAAACTGTCTTATAATAAATGGACGAGTAACCATCAGGTCCAGGGCTCTTTCCTTTCTTCAAGTCTTTGATTGCTAATTTTATTTCAGAAGTGTCAAAGGGTTGATCTAAGAGTTCTACATCGTCCTCCAAAAGTTTTGGGAGTTTGGAAGAATTTAAGTAGTCAAGTGTAACTTTTTTTTCTGTTTCCCTGGCAGTCTGGGGGTTTGCGTTGCGTCGGTAAATTGTAGAGTTTAGTGTAGTAATCGTGGAAGTTTTGGGCGATACAATCGTCCGCAACGTCCAGTTCCCCTGTTTGTTTGTTATGCCTGAGATATTGTTTTTGTATCTTGGACCTTTCAGGGCTCTGGCTAGAAATTTGCCTGACTTATCTTCATACTCATGGTAAATCTTTCTCTTAAAGAAGAGAAATCTTTTGGTCGTAGCGTCAAGCGTTTGCTGTAATGTTTTCCTGGTGTCTAATAGTTCAGTCGCCGTACTTGTCGTCAGGGATTGTTTATGAAGGGCTTCCAGTTTCAAGATTTTGTCAGTTAGTTTTGTAATGTCTCTTTCCCTGTCCCTTTTATGTTGGGCCCCCATCTTGGTCAATTCACCTCTGAGGGTGCATTTATGTGCTTCCCAAACCATTAAGGGGTCTGTGTCAGGTGTCGTTTTGTGTACAAAAAATTCTTTTAAAAGTGTGGTAATTTTTGGGAGAAGAATCGGATCTGTTAGTAAGGATGAATTCAGTTGCCATGTGGGTGATTTGCTTGCGTGAGCTATGGAAGTCAGTGTTATCGAGGTAGGAGCATGGTCAGATACGGATTGGATTCCTATATGCACATCAGAAACGTTGTGTAAGTCCCTACGGGAAATGAATATGTAACCTATCCTTGAGTATCTGGCATGGGGAACCGAGTAAAAAGTATAGTCTTTGTCCTCTGGGTGGAGGAACCGCCAAGAGTCTACTAAATGTAGGGAATTCAATAGCAACTTGAGGCTATTTCATATCCTGTAGGTTATGTGTGTTTTGCCTGTTGAGGTATCTGTTAGGAGATTCAAGGGGAGGTTGAAATCCCCCCCTAATACAATGCAGCCGGAGCTGAAGCTTTCCAGCTCCTTGATCAGTTTTCTGCAGAAGGTTAGGTGGGATGCATTAGGGAAGTAAACATTGGCGAGTGTGATGGGACTGTCATTGTATTTCCCTTTGAGGAGGATAAACCTTCCGTTTGGGTCTACTAGTTTGTCCATGAGTATAAAAGGAGCCTCTTTGCTTATTAGAATTGAAATCCCCTTTGACTTCGCCAGGTCGTTAGTCGCATGATGAGCTTCTTTAAAGTAGGAATCAGTGAGCCTGGGTACATTAAGTGTTTTGAAGTGAGTTTCTTACAGAAATGTGAAGTGCGGCCTACCTTTTTTTTTAGTTCTCTTAGTAGGGCAGATCTGTTCTCTGGGATGTTCAGTCCCCTTACATTATGTGAAATCACCATAGGACAGTGGCCTATAGATGAGTACACCATGGTGCAGACACTGGGAGATTCATAGAGCTGTTACCTGTAGACAACACTCAACAAAAACTTTATGTTAATCACTGTGTATAGAATATCAGATATTCATATATATTAGCAACTACTAACAGTAAAAAAATAGAGATCAGAAATAGTAGAAGGGTAGATGAAATTAAGAGGTAATCAGTATCACACCTTTGAAATAGGATGCCTATCAACAAGGTCAATAACAGTGTGTCTTGAGACGACAAAAGTTGCAGCAAAAGACACTTTAGGGAACGAAGGGAGGTATCGTTCAGGAGGGGGCAGCTAGAGCAATCCGCTCGTCACTCGAAAAGGAGAGTGAGGAATGAGATGACTGGAGGTTGGAGGTTCGCAGCCTGCTTAAGATTGATTAATAAAGTTCTGAAATAGTAACTTGGCACATCAGGGGCTAAGTTGGGTGAACTACCATATGTAGGGAGTAGGTGACAGAAGAAGGATCACCAATCCAGCATGGGATTTTAAGTGCAACATTCTCTAAGGCCTAAGCATGGCATAAAGACAGGAAGAGGAAAAAAGCAGCGCCTTCTAAGCGTAGTAGTATCAGAAATTTATTAGAGCAATATATAATACAGCGGCAAGAGATACACTCACAAACGAGTATAGTAAGAGGCTTATCTTTAAAGTTTGTCATCCGCTCGACCCGGGAGCTGCGAATCCTGATGTTACAAGCTGGAGTCCCACGTAGTGGTTAGCGGTGGTAAAAGGAACTTCACTCTCGCGGCCGCAGAGATGGGGAAGAATCCTCACTGGAACACAGCTAGTGGAATCGTCACTTCCGGGTATGATGTCAGCGGGGGATGCGCGCGTTCGAAGCATGCGTGCTTCTTCATCAGGCTCATAGGGGCCATCTTGGAGTGGGGCAATTTATACCACACCACAATGCAAATGAATTAGCATACTTAGTTGCCAAGGAGATGGATACAGGACGCGGCTAAAGGACATAACATGGCGCTTACAATATGGATTTAGATAGCACTAATAGGAGTGTTATCAAGTAATGAACATAGGGAGGGAGAAAAAACAAAAAGGAGAAAGAAGAAAGCACCACCCAAATACAATAAATGGATACAAAATAGGGAGTACAATAAAAGTATATAAATATATATACACATGCATGTATATATACATACACACACATGCACAATCATATGCACGCATACATATGGGCAAGATATATAATAAAAACATTATGAAGATAATGTATAATCAAGCACTCTAGGTGCAGTATTAAAATATATTGTATTATATAACATTATATTATAAATGCTACAAATACAATATATATAAATTATTAATGAATTAAAAAAATATTAATAAAATTGGGAATCCGAAGTTTACTATAATTTCCCCCAAAAATCACTTTTAGGATCCTTCAATACCTCATAAAAAATAATAAATAATAAATAGAAAATATAAATAAATAAAATAGAATAAAAATAAATATTAAAAATAGATTGGAATAAAGTTAATTGGTTGGTATAATAGGCATCATTATGCTTAGCTATTTATCAATCAGCTCAAAAAGGTCACCCTAATGTGCCATATAAAATGTGCCACAAGAAATAAATGTGGCAAACCTATACTCAATGCACTGAATAACACAATATTATAAGAGTATGTTTATTTCAATACCCTCATTAAGGCCCCCAGGAGAGAGGCTAACTAAAGTGTAGATCCAGTAATTTTCCCTCTCACATAGTCTCTTATAACGTTCTGCCTTGGGCAAATGTTTGGAAACGGCCTCTATGACCCAAACACGTAGCCCCTCCGAAGACTGCTGGTGAAATTCTTTAAAGTGCCTTGCAACACTATATTTTTCTAGGCCCTTCTCCACAAAATTACGGTGCTCCCCAAACCTTATCGTTGGCTCTCACTAGACGTAGTTTCTCTTTATACGTCGATTCCCCATAATGTGGGCTTGTTAGCCACACAATACTATTTAAATGAGGACCCCTTACTTAATCCTAGACAAATACACTTCCTCCTCGATATGTTAGAATACTGTCTCACCCATAATTATTTCGAAACGAATGGTGAGTTCTATATACAGATTCAGGGTACAGCGATGGGGGCCAATTTTGCCCCCAGTTATGCGAACCTCACAATGGGCTACTGGGAACATTTTCATATTTGGCATAATAACCCCTTTTCCTCCAATCTGGTCTTTTACGGTCGCTATATAGACGACGTAGTGATTATTTGGGATGGGCCAGATACGTCTATTCCAGACTTTTTACATTACTGTAACTCCAACACCATGGGTCTATCATTTACTTCTGTTACTGACGAGAACACTCTAGCTTTTCTTGATTTGGAATTGTCTCATGATGATCATACCATACATGCCCAGAACTATACCAAGCCATCAGCAGGTAACTCCTTTTTGCACTACGAGAGTTGCCATCATCCACGTTGGGTGAATAATATACCCAAAAGCCAATTTTGTAGACTTAGACACAACTGCACTAAGCTACAGGACTATACCGCTCATGGCCTAAACCTGAAGACTACGTTTTTAGAAAAGGGTTACCCCGATCAGTTAGTGGAGGGAGCCTTTCAACATTACCTCAACACTGAGGCTAGGAGTGACAAAATTACCACCACAGATGACAACTTACAACAGGTCAGGTTTGTTACCCAATTCCATAGTCAGTTTAGACGAATGGAAAGGATCTTGGTTAAACATTGGTCAATCTTGGGGGGGGGCCTTCCCCGCCTCAGCCCCTGGTGAGACAGTGCATCCAGGACCACCACTCCACGCCATATTTCAAATGCTTGGGACAACCCCATTCTGGGCTTCGCCATTGGTAACGTATCGGACCACCTGATTCTGTTATTTTGTTTCAAACATGACATTATTTTTTCAAGACTTTAATGGACCTGTTTATCCATCTCCCCTTTTAGTCAAATGACATGCACCCCACTCCTGATGACTGGCTTTAAACGCCACGAAACGCGTCGAGTCCATGCTCAGGGATGCCAAGTAAAGCCTGCCCAATTACGAATCTACAAAGTGTATTCTTGACTTTTCAATTGGATAATTAATTTCACTGTTTCTGTATGTCCATTTAACTGTTACTACTTGCTTCAGCCAAGTCTCAACAATGAATTTTGACTATGTCTATGTGATAACCTCCATTTACATTATGCCTTTGTTTGCATGATCTATGTGTACTTTCACCATGATACAATATATTTTTATTTATATTCATGTTTTGAATTCCATTCTTTAGACTGACTATGCAGCATGTATCACCTGGCTACAGACCACTCCCCAACGGGACAGTGATGTTTACCAATTTTTGATATCCTAGACCTTTTCCCACGCCCATCCATGAGTCCATGCTTTGGGATGCTAAGTAAAGCTTGCCCAACTATGAATCTATTAAGTGTATTCTTGACTTTTCAACTGGATAATCATTTTCACTGTTTCTGTATGTCCATTTAACTTTCATTACATGCTTCAGCCATGTCTCAACAGTGAATTATGATCATGTCTATGTGATAATCCCTATTTACATTATGCCTTTGCTTGCATGATCCTTGTGTACTTTTACCATGATACAAATACATTTTTATATTTATATCCATGCCTTGATCTCCATTCTTCAGACTGACTATGCAGCATGTATACATGGCTACAGACTATTCCCCAACGGGACAGTGATGTTTACTCATTTTTTGATATCCTAGACTTTTTTCTTACGCCCATCCATGCCTCATTTAAAGTCCCACAGCCCATTTTCTTTTTTCATTTTCAATGTACCAGGGATGGAGGCATGGTTATGGCATCTATGGGTCTCAATGGGTCACCTGCCTTTTCTTTACATATTGGTCAATCTTGAGTGAGGATCCCCACCTCAAATCAACACTCCCTGAAAGACCAATAGTCAGCTATAGAAGAGCCAAAAACCTGAAGGCACGCATAGCCCCAAGTAAAATTACACAATTAGGGCCTACTGCTAGCACCTCTCTGACATTTTTTAATGCAAAGGGGATGTATCAATGCAGGAAAGCCCTATGTCTCACCTGTAAACATGTCACTCACAGACAAAAAGAGTTTACGTGTAAGGACAAAATATACACCATACCTGATTTTTTCACGCGCTCTTCCGAGTATGTCGTCTATTGTCTTATGTGCCCTTGTGGCCTACTTTATGTAGGCCACACTATTCGTACCCTCCGCAAAAGGTTTGGGGAGCACCGTAATTTTGTGGAGAAGGGCCTAGAAAAATATAGTGTTGCAAGGCACTTTAAAGAATTTCACCAGCAGTCTTCGGAGTGTTTGGGTCATAGAGGCCGTTTCCAAACATTTGCCCAAGGCAGAACGTTATAAGAGGCTATGTGAGAGGGAAAATTACTGGATCTACACTTTAGATAGCCTCTCTCCTGGGGGCCTTAATGAGGGTATTGAAATAAACATACTCTTATAATATTGTGTTATTCAGTGCATTGAGTATAGGTTTGCCACATTTATTTCTTGTGGCACATTTTATATGGCACATTAGGGTGACCTTTTTGAGCTGATTGATAAATAGCTAAGGTATCAGGTGCGCACGCGTCAGCTTAAGCATAATGATGCCTATTATACCAACCAATTAACTTTATTCCAATCTATTTTTAATATTTATTTTTATTCTATTTTATTTATTTATATTTTCTATTTATTATTTATTATTTTTTATGAGGTATTGAAGGATCCTAAAAGTGATTTTTGGGGGAAATTATAGTAAACTTCGGATTCCCAATTTTATTAATATATTTTTTAATTCATTAATAATTTATATATATTGTATTTGTAGCATTTATAATATAATGTTATATAATACAATATATTTTAATACTGCACCTAGAGTGCTTGATTATACATTATCTTCATAATGTTTTTATTATATATCTTGCCCATATGTATGTGTGCATATGATTGTGCATGTGTGTGTATGTATATATACATGCATGTGTATATATATTTATATACTTTTATTGTACTCCCTATTTTGTATCCATTTATTGTATTTGGGTGGTGCTTTCTTCTTTCTCCTTTTTGTTTTTTCTCCCTCCCTATGTTCATTACTTGATAACACTCCTATTAGTGCTATCTAAATCCATATTGTAAGCGCCATGTTATGTCCTTTAGCCGCGTCCTGTATCCATTTCTTTGGCAACTAAGTATGCTAATTCATTTGCATTGTGGTGTGGTATAAATTGCCCCACTCCAAGATGGCCCCTATGAGCCTGATGAAGAAGCACGCATGCTTCGAACGCGCGCATCCCCCGCTGACATCATACCCGGAAGTGACGATTCCACTAGCTGTGTTCCAGTGAGGATTCTTCCCCATCTCTGCGGCCGCGAGAGTGAAGTTCCTTTTACCACCGCTAACCACTACGTGGGACTCCAGCTTGTAACATCAGGATTCGCAGCTCCCGGGTCGAGCGGATGACAACCTTTAAAGATAAGCCTCTTACTATACTCGTTTGTGAGTGTATCTCTTGCCGCTGTATTATATATTCCTCTAATAAATTTCTGATACTACTACGCTTAGAAGGCGCTGCTTTTTTCCTCTTCCTGTCTTATTTCAGATCACTTCTATCTGTAAGCTGGCAGCCTTCCTTGCGGATAGTCTTCAAGCTATTCCACACATGGACTAATTGATATGGACTTTTAACGTGTGTTTTTATACAGCTTATTTTAGTTTCATTCCCATTCTGTCTGCCCCGTTTTATGTTTAGTTTTTCTTTTGTATTTCCTTATCCAGAGTGCGCTCAATTCATCTATTGTTTATGCTAAGCATGGCATAACAGTCATATTCTGAACCTCTGGGAAATGAAAATGAACAGTAAGTTAGGTAACTATAAGTAAAACATTTTTCTCAGCAAACAATGGATTCCTGAGCGGGTGTTAGTTCACTAGCTCCATATTGAAGCCAACCAAATGCATCACCAAGGTGGGTCCACAGTGAAAACAACAACAAAAAAATAAAAATAAAATAAAAATACTGATGAAATGTAAAAAAATTTAAATAAGCAAATCTGGGGTTGTAATTCTTTTGATGAGATGTGTTAGTTCAGAGGGAAATTCGCTCATCCTGTATGCATCCTCACTGCATTGAGGCACTCAATCTTGTTAGTGAGAGTCAGCAGTCATTTTTCCGCGTGAACCGGCTCTGTCAGCCTGCATATGACCGTGCATGTCAGCAGGACAGTACAAAAGAAGTCAAGTATACCCTGATACTGATGTAGGTATATATGCGGCTCGGTCGGTCGGCTAGTCATGGTCTAGCAAACTCAGGTGGAGCATAGTGAACTTGAAACCTTTCAATGGAGGGAATTACAATGTTATAAATTCCCCACCCAAATCAATGCTGGAAAAAATAGAGGCATAAACTGAGAAAATAAAAATTAACTTCAAAGAGGATCAACCAGAGAACCAAACTGAGGGTACGGCATTTAGCCGATCAAAGTAGAGGCTGTGTCAGACTCATTAGGCTTCTTCCACGAGCCGGGCGGAGTGAGCTCTGTTGTTTTTTGGTGTTCCCGTAACTGAGCCACCTTGTTTGCTTTGCTTAATTTTTTTAGCCATGCGCTTCTCAGGAGACATGAATGGGGAGCAAGGGGGGCTCCGTTCTGGAGGGGGGCAAAATTCTTGATACCACTCCGGTAAATCTACTGGGCCTAGATGTAGTGTGTTGCAAAACTCTGGGATGTCTTCAGGGGTACGCAGTGTGTGTTGTCTGCCGCCATGTGTGACAAGCAGCGCAAATGGAAAGCGCCAGGTGTAGCGTAGGTCCTTCTCGTGGAGTTTGTCCAGGAGAGGTCGTAGGGCCCTACGGTTTCTCAAGGTGATCTGAGAAAGGTCATGGAAGAGCATAATGTTCTCACCATTAAAAATGACCCATTCATTGCGACGTGCTTTCTGCATTATGCCTTCTTTCAGTGCAAAGCTCTGCAAGCAGCAAATGATATCACATGGGGGCTGTGTATCAGGGCCCCAGGCCCTCAGAGCTTTATGAGCCCTGACAAACTCTATCCCAGTGTGCTCTGGCCTTTCCAGTAAGCTGTTAAACACTTCGTAAAACCGAGGTTATTTGATCATTATCAACCGTTTCAGGGGTCCCCCTGACCCTGATGTTGTTCCTTCTGCCCCTGTTATCGAGGTCCTCTAAATGTCTGTTCATGTCTATGAAATGGTTAAAATGTGAGATTGTCACCTTATCGAAACTGTTAATGGTCCTCTCTCTGTGTCTCCCACTGGCCTCAGCAGACGCGAGTGCGAGTCCTCACTGAAGTCCTCCGCAGCATGGGTCGGCGCCATCTTGGATCCGGACGCGCTGTTCTGAGAGAGCGACTTGTTTTTAAAGATTTCAGAGATATTTCTCCCTTTATAGGTCGTCGATGCCCAGCGGGATCTGGTGTGGGGTGTCCGGTAGTTCAGCTTGCTCATTCTAAGGGCGGAAAGTGCCAAAAAACAGGCTACAGGCTGCGATATCTCCGGAGCGTGCCAAGCCACGCCCTTAAAATAGTTTTTAATATAGATAGAAATCTATTGGAGGCAGGAGTGATTGCGGTTGAAGACTTAAAGGAGTAGCACCATCTTGTGGTTAAACAACAAAATACCAAAACAAACTCAACTAAAAAAATAAAAACACATTGATCAATATGGTCAGGAAGAAAAAGGTAAATTACAACAATACAATAACACAACTACAATTAATTAAGGGGAGAAAGGCACACACATAAATATGACCCTAAAGAGCACCGATTGATGGTTGGAAAGATTCATAAAAATATATCACCCAAAAAAAAATGATAATGGAACCAGGAATGTTAACCATTGTTGATGAATGCGTTAACATCCCATTTGATGTTCATACCATATGGGGTGTAAGTCTGAGCCTGGTAAATCCATTTTGTTTCGAGGCGTGATACTTCCCTTATGTTACTACCTCTCCAATGTCCGGTAAATTTATCAATGCCTAAAAAGACAGTTCCCTCTGGATTACAGGGGTAAAAAGAAAGGGGGGCAGCATTTTCCACATATCCCTTTCCCCACCAATGTACAGAATCGTTTCGGACCATTTGGGGGTAGGGATAGCCCTCGTAGGGATGACAGGTATCTTACGGAATATCATGACAATTGGGATAATGATTATTACCTCTTCAACCTAAGCAAAGCTACTCTTTCCAATGAAGAAAAGCATGTCCTTAACCATGGTCTAAAATTTGCTCCATCAAAGGCTTTAAATAAATTTGAAACCTTTATGGATGTGCAAAAATTCATTCGCAAACTTAGTATCCAGCATCATCTGATCAGCAATCCTTATCACTCTAATGTGGCAGTGTCAGCAGTTATGAGGAATACTAGGCTGACCAATGCTTCATTGTTAAATCCTACGGGTCCTATGGCACCAGCTATTTCTGTTTTTTGGGATCTGGTGAACAAGGATCTACAGTTGTTAAATTTAAAGAAAAATAGGAGAGAATATACTTTCAAGAAAGGCCTTGAGAAGCTCAAGGATAGAGATGATATCATTGTTCGCCCTGCAGATAGGAGGGGGGGATTGTTATCCTGGATAAGGAGGCATATAGTGCGGAGATGCTAAGGCTGTTGATGGACCGAACCACATACTTACCAATGAAGGGGAACCCCACTTCTAGTTTTAAGAAGGAGCTTGAAGTTCTTGTTGAGGAGGGTTTCCAAACTAAAATTATTTCCAAAAAAGAGAGAGCCTTTTTAATCCCTAGAGCACAGAGGGTTCCGGTAATCTATTATTTACCGAAGTAGCACAAAGATCCTGTTTGCCCACCCGGAAGACCCATAGTAAGTGGTTTGGATTCAATCACTTCCAGGGTGGGCAAATATATTGATCATTTTCTGCAACCCCTGGTTACTAAGTCCCCCTCATATTTGAGGGATTCCACCCAAGTCATCAATGTACTCCAGCAATTGGAATGGAAGGATACCTATGTGTTTGCTACCGCAGACGTATCTTCCCTCTACACCATAATTTCACATCAACATGGGAGGGAGGCAGTAGAACATTTTTTAAAAACTGACACCCTCCATATCCAACAGAGATCTTTTATTCTTAAACTACTTGATTATGCCATGCGGTTAGGTATACCGACTCATGTTTGGGTCTGTTCTTTCTGACCCTGTGGGTTATTCCTTGCCTATGGGGTCAGTAATGGGATTAGTAAAGAACATTCCCCCTTTTTATGTATTTTACTATATATCCTTTTTAAATTGCTTGTTTCCGGTTGATATAAAATTTTTATATCCGGCCTGTGAAACGCATGTTGTTTTTATCTTGATGAGTGAGGTTCTTGTAGAGGTAAGCTGATCACTTCCGCTTGCTGGAACACACTCACTACCGCTCATTGGAACCCACTCAACTTCCGGTTTTAGCTCACTTCCACCTCCTATATACGGTAAGTAACAATCCCATACGTCATAGCCACGCCCCTGATGACACACGTTGGTGAAGAAACGTTGGGCGAGTGAAGGACGGCAGACGTATTGTTGTTGAACGGAGGAGTGGGCCCCATCTTGTAAATAGGAAGCGCTGGTCGCTTTCCTTATTACATGCTCATTGATTTTTACTATCATGTGAGTGCATTCATACTGTACTTATTTTTTCAATAAATACTATCTTTTGATGGGATGTTTGCGCAATGAGTTGCTCTTTTCATTTCCTACACGTTACCATTGGTTTTTAATTGGAGCTGCTTTGGCTGACCCCTTGCTGTGACTAATTTATACCTATATCCAGTTAGTCTGTGGAAGCAGGATTAGTAGGAGATTGTTCTGTAGGAGGAACCATCTGGTGATTGAGAGATTCCACTCCTTTGCCTTAGGAATTCCTACATTACCCATGTACTGATGGTAAGAATTCATTTTTTTTGGGTGTTTGTGACGACTTTCTCATCTTCTCCACTCATGGTTTTCTTCTCCTTGGACTTTTGGATCCGATTTATGTTTCATTTCATTACTTTGGAGTGATTTATTCAGGGCCGATCCTAGGGTCACAGACGCTTGGGTGCAGAAATATTTCTGGTGCCCCCACGTGGGCGTGGTCATCCTACAAACTCCTCCCCTTTACACATTTCTTTGGCAACGATTCAAACCCAGAGATGCTCCCCTAATGCCGCGTACACACGACCGCTTTTCATGTCAAGAAAAAACCATCGATTTTCTCGACGTTATTTTTCTTGTTTCCTCTCAAGCCTGCCTTGCCTACACACGATCGTGAAAAAAACTGATCTAGCAAAGCGCGGTGACGTCCAACACGTACGACGGCACTATAAAGGGAAAGTTTCATTCTGTTCGCGCCACCCTTTTGGCTGCTTTTGCTGATTTCGTGTTTCCGCGTGTTAGTAAAAGTTTGGGAAGAGACGATTCGCGCTTTTCAGTCTTCGTGCTTTAAAGATCGTTTTCGGGAGTTCAGTTTGTGCTTGTGGGTTCGTATCTGGCTTTCAGTGCGTGTAGTGAGTTCGTATCTGTTTTTGCAGTGCATTCTTGTCCGCGCGTTACTGTTTTTCAGCTCGTTCTTCATAGGCCTTGCTGTTCTTCAGTGCGTTCTTTTAGTTCGTTCTGATTAGACGACCGTTTTGAAGCCATGTTGCGCGTACGTTCTTGTCGCCGAGATCGTGCTGTGCTTGCTGCTGGGCTTGTTGCTATGTCCCAGATCCGGTCCATGAGGAGGGTGAGAAGGAGTTCATGGACCAAGAATTGGTTGCTCCAGAGGGACCAATTATGTCATATGCCTCTGCTGCGGGAGATCCGGGAGAATAACCCTGATGATTTCAGGAATTTTCTTAGGATGTCTGACCCCGTTTTTCAGCAGCTCTTGGCTTTGGTGTCCCCCTATATCACCAGGCAGGACACCGTTATGCGGGAAGCCATTACTGCTGAGCAGAGGCTCATCGCCACGTTGCGATACCTTGCGACTGGGAGAAGCTTGCAGGACCTCAAGTTCTCGACAGGCATCTCCCCCCAGGCTCTGGGCGTCATTATCCCAGAGACCTGCTCTGCCATTATCCAGGTCCTTCAGGAGGACTATCTTAAGGTAAGTTTTCTCCTTTATAAACATCACAATCTATGTTTTTTTATGCTTGCTAATGTATAGTATATTTTGTACTGTCTCTAATTACCATGATTTGAATATGCTGTGAATGTCCCCTTTGTCCCCCTGCATGTTGTAAGCTTTTAATGTTCTATGTTTTTGGGCTACATGCATATATTTTGGTCAAGCAATCTCCAGCATTAGATCCTGGGCCCAAACACACCTAGCCTAGTCAATCCTCATTTTTGTTTTGTACGCTCCATTGTAGTGCTTAGATTGCCTGATTCCCCCCCCCCCCCTAATTTTTTAAGTTTGTCTAATCTACCCAAATAAATTACATCGTACTATAGATTTTAATTATGATGTCCCCAACTCATCTCAAACCCTCCACCCTCTCCGAATTTCTCAGGTCCATCAGAGTGGGTGATGTTTTTGTTGCTTATTTTTCTATCTTATTCAAGCGGACCTCCATCCTAAATTTTGTGGGTCCGCTCATTGTAACCCTCCCCCGGTGTCAAAATTGACACCTTTCAGGGGGGAGGGGGGTGAAGATACCTGTTTAAGACAGGTATATTCACCCACATCCGGGAGTCATCTCTGCGGCAAATCTGCCTGAGCCAAGTCACTTCCCGCAGAAGACCCGTAGTGTTCTTGTAAACACTTGTCTCACAGAACACAGGAGGACCAGTCAGAACTGCGCAGCGCTTCTCGTGCATGTGCGTTTGGGAACCGGGCAGTGAAGCCGCAAGGCTTCTCTTCCTGGTTCCCTCACCGAGGATGGCAGAGGGGGCAGCAGAGTGACGAGCAATTGTTCGTCCTCTGCTGCGGACGTTGCTGGACTCCAGGACAGGTAAGTGTACAATTAGCAAACCTCTGCAGCTGCTGTAGCTGGAGCTGCTGTGTTATTTTATAGTATTTTGGCTGCGTAGCTCTGCTCTAAAATCCTCCTTCCAAATTAATGCTATCCTGATGTTTTGTTGCCCAGAGTGTTTTGTGCTAACATGCTTGCAATGTATAGGTAGTAAAGTTTTTTTTTTTTTTTTTTTCCTTTGACTCCACAGTTACTATCGACGCCACAGGAATGGCAAAATGTGGCATCTGATTTTTCTCAGCGGTGGAACTTTCCCAAATGTGGAGGAGCCATTGATGGCAAGCACGTCCGCATCGTGCCACCAGCCCATTCTGGGTCGTTTTTTTTGGAATTACAAAGGCTTCCACAGTATTGTGCTCATGGCGGTGGTGTCTGCGAACTATGAGTTCCTATTTGTTGATGTTGGGAAAAATGGGCGGATGTCTGACGGTGGTGTTTTCGCCCAGACAGAGTTTGCAGACCGGCTTCTTTCAGAGGACCTGGCATTGCCACCTGCTGAAGATAATGAACATGGCCTCCCGTTTGTGTTCCTGGCAGATGAGGCTTTTGCGCTTGGACCACATTTGATGAGGCCTTTTCCCCAAAGGTCCCTCACCCCTGAGAGGAGGGTGTTTAATTATCGTCTGGCCAGAGGGCGAAGGGTGGTGGAAAACGCCTTTGGCATCATGGCCAGTCGCTTCCGGCTTTTTCTGACTGCAATAAACATGGCGGAGTATAAATGGAACCATTTGGTCATGTGTTGTTGCATACTGCACAATTTTTTAATCAAACACTCCACAAATTATCTTGCTACAGTTGACCTTCAGGGCACACAGGGTTTGGATGGACCATTGCCAGCCCAGTTAGCTGGCCCTACAGGCTTGGCCCCCCAAAGCGGCCGTGATGTGCGGCAACGCTATGTCGAATATTTTATGGGTAGGGGGGCCATTGCAATGCCTGATCAGTTTTAAATCAATTTTGCTCATAATAAAAAATAATATACTGAAAACATCTTGTTTGCTTTTCTTTTGTTGTATTTGTTCTTTCTTCTAGGTCAGTGATGGTGAACCTTGCCACTCCAGATGTTTTTCAACTCCATTTTCCATGATGCTCAACTACACTGCAGAGTGCCTGAGCAACATTAGAAATGTAGTTCCAAACCATCTGGGTTGCCAAGGTTCACCATCACTGTCCTCGGTTATACTAGTGCAGTTGTAGTCCCATGTTTTTTCCTAACAAGTAAATTACAAGCATTTATAGAGTCTAAACACACACATTTTTGTTGGGGGGGGCAACATTGATATAAGAAGCCACACATTGTTTAGTGATTAAAAATTTTTATGAGTATAAAATTGGTAAGGTTTGTATCAAAATATAACCCAAATTATTTGGGGAATTTCTAAAATATTTGCTTTTTACAACTCAGTACAAAAATGTACAACACAAACAATATCCCTTTATAGAAATAAAACATTTCCCCCCCAAAAAATATATATATTTTTTTAAATATATACAAGTTTTAAACACTCCCAAGAATATGCTCAATTTTTTTTACGTTTTTTCTCCATCATTTTGTTTGTTTGGTACATCTGGACCAGGTTGTGTTTTATGGTTTCAACCTCCCGAGAGCAGACCCTCACTTCTTTCAGCAACATCTGGGCAGTGGCTCTGGTGAAGGTTGCTGGTGCCGCAGGCATTAAAGTCCCTTTAAGTTGTAAAAAGAAAATGTCTTACTAAATATACAGGCCAACATCTATTACGTGAGGCTGTGGTGTATGACACTGACCTGGTGAGTTGCCATTTCCCTCTTCTGCCACATCCTGCAGTTGTGGGTCTTGAGTTGGTGGTGCGGGGTTTGCAGCCTCGTGTCTCTTAGCTCTTTGAAGCCCTAGGAGATATAACCAAAAGGTAGACTTGTGTAACTAAATATATTTAGGCGTGAAAGAGGAATATTAATCATTCTTGGGAAGTGTGTTACAATTGTATTACTGATAATTTTGGAGAAGATGAACACATGATTGTATCCATATCCCAAAATGGTAGATTAATCTCTTTAGGTCATGTTTCACACATGGAAACACACCAGGTATCCACTGGATCACCTGTGTGTGACACCATCAAAAGGTTGTTCTTGTGGCCCACACTTGTGCTAATGAGTCCAGATGTGTAAGCAGCTGCTGAGCATACTCTTGTAAACGTACACTGAATCTAGTTACATTAGCCAAATCTAATTACCAACAACTACACAAACATGTTTATAATTACTTCTCACATAAACATTTCATGATGTCCTGTTTCATGTTCTTGGGCACAAGAATCCAACGTTGAAATCCTCGTTCAATAACACCCAAACAATGTTTTGGTGGAATACATTGCTAAAAACATTTGAACCTGCCGATTATTTTGTGATTGATAAAATGTCGTTCGAACAATGATGAATCGTGGCAAAAGCTTGTGATTGAGTGAACGTTTGAACGACCATTTATACGATCGATTCGTGTGGCCAAAAACATGAAACATGACATTTTTCACTGTAATACATACATTATTTAAAAAACACATGCAACACCACGTTATTAGGCAAAATCACATTTAATGTTAATCTACTTACTTTTTTTGATGACTTTTTTAATCTTTTTATATTGATCCGGCTCACGCAACTTAATGTCCGACCATCGTTTCCGGATCTGTTCCCGCGACCTGCGAACCCCAAATTTTTCAAAGAGCGTTTTGACCACTTTATCCATGATCTTGGCCTTCACTTGATTTGGCTTTTTGTAGGGCCCATGTTTGGCGTCGTAATCATCCCGGAGCAATATGGTGACCATCTCCACCATCTCCTCAAAGCTCATGTTAGTGGCTTTATACCTTCTGGGTCGGTGCCTGCTTTCTTCCCCACTTTCCACATCCTGTTGATTCGCCGCCATGTTTACACTCTCCGTCATTAAGGAGTAGTGAGAAGGGGCGGGGAAAGTAGTGTAACGAACGTCAGGGGCGGGAAAACGTGCGGAGCGTCACGCATGCGCACTGTATATAACTCCAAAAAACATCGTTGAAAGCGACGTTCAGTGAGTGGAAGAAGGTCGGAGGAGACGAACGTGTAGATCGCGGGTACGTAACATTTTTCTTACTTGATATGGCTGTCCAGGAGCATTAAACCTATAAACATTCATTCACTGTATGTTCGGGGCCGGGGTTGGGCAATATGCATGTAACTTGGCGCTTGCTTCCCGTGCTGTTAGTACTGGCCGTGCACAAAGTGTCATTTTTGAATTGGGACTATAAACTTTAGAAAAGTCAATCGCGGCTCTAAATGAATTCTTGCCTCCCGGCAAATGGCAAGACTTTGAAAACTGATTTGTACCTGAAAAAAAAAAACGTGGGGTTCCCCCAAATTCGAGTTGCAGGCCCTTCAGGTCTGTCAAGGATTTTAAGGGGAACTCCACCCCAAAATCATAAAAAAAAGGGCGTAGAGTCCCCCCCAAAATCCACAACAGACCCTTTATCCGAGCACGCAACCTGGCCGGCCGCAGGGGAAGAGGGGGGGACGAGAGCGGCCCCCCTCCCTCCTGAACCGTACCAGGCCACATGCCCTCAACATGGGGAGGATGTCCCCATGTTGATGGGGACAAGGGCCTCATCCCCACAACCCTTGCCCGGTGGTTGTGGGGGTCTGCGGGCGGGGGGCTTATCGGAATCTGGAAGACCCCTTTAACAAAGGGGACCCCCAGATCCCGCCCCCCCCCCCTATGTGAATTGGTAAGGGGTACATTGTACCCCTACCATTTCACGAAGAAAGTGTACAAAATGTAAAAAATGACAGTAGTCAGTTTTTGACAATTCCTTTAATTTTTAGTTTGACTTTCTTCCATCTTCTTCCTTCTTCTTTTCTCGCTTCGTGTTTCTTCATCCATCTTCCTCTTCCTCTTCATCTTCCTTCTTCCTTCTGTGTTCTCGTCCGCATCTTGCTCTGGGTTCTTCTTTCTCTGGCCGCTCCGTTTGAATTGGAGGTTCCCGCTGTGTGACGCTTCAGTTCATCAGTTCTCCTCTTGGTCCGGCGACCCCGCCCCCCTCTGACGCACAGAGATTTCACAGGTACTTTTCCCGTGCAGTCAGAGGGGGGCGGGTCCCCCGGCTCGCAGCGGACCTAGAGGAGAACTGCCTAACTTTGCGCCACACAGCGGGAAACTCAAATTCAAACGGAGCAGCGGGAGAACAAAGAAGAAGCCGAAGCAAGATGCGGACGAGAAGCCCGAAGCAAGAAGGAAGATGAAGATGAAGAGGAAGATGGAGGAAGAAACTCCAATGCAGAAAAGAAGAAGGAAAACAAAACCAATAATAAAGGAATTGTCAAAAACCGTGTAGTGTCATTTTTCAGATAATGCCATTTTTTAAGGTGAAATGGTAGGGGTACAATGTCCCCCATTACCATTTCACATAGGGGGGGGCGGGATCTGGGGGGCCCCTTTGTTAAAGGGGTCTTCCAGATTCTGATAAGTCCCCCGCCCGCAGACCCCCACAACCACCGGGCAAGGGTTGTGGGGATGAGGCCCTTGTCCCCATCAACATGGGGACATGCTCCCCATGTTGAGGGCATGTGGCCTGGTACGGTTCAGGAGGGAGGGGGGCCGCTCTCTCGTCCCCCCCTCTTCCCCTGTGGCCGGCCAGGTTGCGTGCTCAGATAAGGGTCTGTTATGGATTTGGGGGGGGACTCCACGCCATTTTTTTAGGGAATTTGTGGGGGAGTTCCCCTTAAAATCCTTGACAGACCTGAAGGGCCTGGTATGGATATTTGGGGGAACCACAATGCTTTCCCAATGTTTGTATCAATGACTTTTCTATGTATTGCAATTGACAGGAGACAACAATTAATTATACCCAGGAGTGAATTTAGGGTTAATTTAAATTTAATAAAAAATGACACTTGGTGCAGGGACAGTTCGAGGTACTCCTTTATTTTTGGGGAGTCCTTTTATTCACCCTATTTACAGGGCTTAATTTACTTAAATGGGGTTTGGGTTCGGGTAAAGTCAGGTCACGAACTCTAGCTTTTTACAAAGTTAGCTAAAAAGAGTTCAACACAAACATCCAGGTGTCCACTCAACTCTATGATGACTGATCAATTGCTACGTTAGTGGCCTATATATGGTTAGAAAGATTTGGAGTAGTCCTGACTGACATTCCTTTTTTGGTTTTGGGTTTTGAATTGCACAGATAATGAAGGCATTTAAGGACCCCGATTTTATGCTGGAATTCCTCCAAAGATGGAAGAATCTTCCAATTTTATGGGAGACTAAAAATAAAAATAATAAAAATAAAGAAGCCAGGAAGAGAGCACTGGAGACCTTGCTGAAATTTGTGAAAACTCAGATCCCCACAGCAACACTACAGGATCTGAAGAACAAAATTGGGACCATTAGGGGCACATACTGGGCTCAACGGAATAAAGTTCAAAAATCCCTGCGGTCAGGAGCAGGTGCAGAGGACCGATACATACCAAATCTGTGGTACTATCAGCACCTGAGTTTCCTAGATGAACATCTGGAATCCAGGGAATCCCTTTCCAGCCTTCCACCCAGAACGACCTCCAGCCTTCCTTGCAGCCAACCCTCCAGCCAACCCTCCAGCCTTCCCTCCAGCATTCCATGCAGCCAAGCCTCCAGCCAAGTTGAGGTTTCTTTGGAGGAACAACCTCAAGTCCTGGAGGAGCCGGATTTAAATATTTGGAGCCAGGTATAATATTTCACAAAATATTTAGAGTAATAAAAGTTGAATGTTGTAAAAGTTTAAAAAAAAGTGTGAAAAATGTTAACAGTTTAAAAAAAGTGTCTGACATATCAATAGACAGCAGTGGCCACAAATTAAGGGCACCAAAAATAAATATACTGGTGTCAGAATGATTGACTTTAATATTTAGTAGCATTCAATTACCAAATGTCATGAGGTGACAAATGTGTGTGAAAGATGAAGGCAAAACTAACTCGATGTACCTTTTTTTTACAGGATGAGGAGACAGGCCCCAGTGGTACACACGAGGAGGCAGGTGCCACTGGAAGCCAGGAGGAGGCAGGCCCCAGTGGGACCCAGGAAGAGGCAGGCCCCAGTGGGACCCAGGAAGAGGCAGGCCCCAGTGGGACCCAGGAAGAGGCAGGCCCCAGTGGGACCCAGGAAGAGGCAGGCCCCAGTGGGACCCAGGAAGAGGCAGGCCCCAGTGGGACCCAGCACAACACCAGGCCCCAGATCCCTCTGCTGCGGATTCCTGCAAAAAGATCTAGGAGGCTGGTTCAAATGGAGGAGGAGACCACAGGCCCTAATTAGGGAGGCTACTGCTGCACTCCGAGAGCCCCCCACCGCTGCAGAGGGATTTGCTGCCCTTATTGGGGAGAAACTGCCACAAATGGGACTGGACCAGAGGCTGAAATGTGAAACCCTTGTATTGAAGGTGGTCAATATGTGCCTGTTGAACAAACTAAAGGAGTTCACAGACGTTGTGGACCTTTCCTATTTTTTTGCACAAGTTCCTGCCCCACTCCATGCTCCTGCCCCACTCCATGCTCCTGTCCCAGGCCCTGCTCCCGTCCCAGTCCCTGCTCCTGTTCCAGACCCTGCTCCTGCTCCAGTCCCTCCTCCACGGACACAGCCTCCAAGGAAGGCTGCACGGAAGGTCAAACAAAAAAGACGAAAATGAACACAGGATATGTGCCTCACATGGGGCCAGTTTTGGTCTTCACATGCTTTGGTGTTTGCTGTGGTGATCTGGGTGTGCACTAATTTCAGCAGGGTCTCCAGTGCTGTCTTCCTGGCTTCTTGATTTGTAGTTTACATATGGTTTTGTTTTGGCTTACCTTTTAATTTGTTATTAGGCCATAATAAATGGGATTTTTTTTTGAAGATACAAAATTAACATGTGTTTTTCTTCTAAATAGCCAGTTTGTAAGTGAGTAGGCAGGGACAGTGGATAAAAAATTGAGAAATGAACAAGGGACACTAACCTCATTGAGGCAAAATTAGAATAAAGAATAATGTTGTGGTAACTTAACACACTCCAAAATAGAAAATAATATGTAAAAACAGTCTAAAATCTAAGACCACAAATTAAAGCAAAACAAAAAAAAAAAAAAAAAATTAAAAAGTTTTGGGTATTTAGGGAGATCTGGCTCCCCAAAATAGAGATTAATCATGATAAAACAATAACTCATAAAGACCAAAGATTGTCCTAACTCTGGGAGAATATCAGCAGCAAGAGAATTGGAATATTGCAGCATTAGAACGAAGAAAAGAATGCGCTGCATTAAACGATGTAATAATTTCATGCATGACGAATGTGCCATCTCCATTCCGAACAGTAGTTTTACCAGAACGAGCGCTCCCTTCTCCTCACTTGCTTCTGATCATGCGCGCTTTTTTAACGTCGTTAAAGCCTACACACGATCATTTTTCATGATGAAAAAAACGACGACCTGAAAAACGGCGTGAAAATTTAGAACATGTTCTAATTTTTCTCGTCGTTTTTAATGCCGTTTTTCTCGTTGAAAAAAACGACATAAAGCCCACAGACGATCGGTTTTCTCGGCGAGAAAAAAAAATTACGTTATTCTCGTCGAGAAAAGCGGTCGTGTGTACGCGGCATAAGAAGTCGTCGTTACCCTAGGATCCTCCCATGATCTTTTAACAATAAAGAAAATACAGGAAGAGCGTACACTAATGAGACCTGGAGGGGAGTCTCTCTGATTCACACAGAGAGGGCTACTGTTAGAGAGTCTGTTAGGAAGAGCCCCCAGACATAGTACAAGAGATGGTCAGAGAGTGCAGACATATTACAGGTGACCGTCAGAGAGTGCAGACATGATACAAGAGACAGTCAGAGACTGCAGACATATTACAGGAGATTGTCAGAGAGTGCAGACATAATACAGGAGATGATCAGAGAGTGCAGACATATTACAGGAGAGGGTCAGAGACTGCAGATATAATACAGGAGATGGTCAGAGACTGCAGACATAATATAGGAGATAATGGCTGATCGGCCCTCTCACCTGACCCAGCGATACAGCAACAACGGTTCCCCTGATCAGGAGTCAGCTCACTCTGAATTGCCCGTACTGACTCCACCGAGTCCAGATCTTTATTAAGTATAGACTCCCTACTAAGTATAAACCCCTCCCTCAATACAGACCCCCCTCCATTAGTACAGACCCCCAGGACAAACCACCTCCCTTCATTAGTAGAGACCCCGACAAACCCCCCCCCCTCCATTAGTACAGACCCCCCCTCAGGACAAACCACCCCCCATTAGTACAGACCCCCCCCCCCACAAACCACCCTCCCATTAGGACAGACCACCCCCCTCCATTAGTAGAGACCCCTCCATTAGTAGAGACCCCCCCCATTAGTAAAAGGAAAAATAAGGGTGCACCGACCTAGTGCATTACCAATGGCTAGGTTTATTAAAAGTAAATTAAAAGATCATTAATACTCACAAAGCAAGTATAGTAATAGGCACATACACCATTCCATAAAAAGGGATAGATGCCTTAAAAAGGCCTCCTGCTGAAACCAGATAACCAGAGAGTCCAGACGGCATATATTACAGCTACGGCTCGTACAGAACACCCCCCCCCTCTATTAGTAGAGACCACCCCCCCTCAATTAGTACAGACCCCCTCAGGACAAACCACCCCCCCATTAGTACAGACCAACCCCCTCCATTAGTAGAGACCCCCCCACAAACCACCGGCCCATTAGTACAGACCCCCCACAAACCATCCCCCCTCCATTAGTACAGACCCCCCCGGGCCCCCACAAACCATCCCCCCTCCATTAGTACAGACCCCCCCTGGCCCCCACACACCAGACCCCCCTGGCCCCAACACACCATCCCCCCTCCATTAGTACAGACCCCCCTGGCCCCCACAAACCATCCCCCTCCATTAGTACAGACCCCCCTGGCCCCCACAAACCACCCCCTTCCATTAGTACAGACCCCCCACAAACCATCCCCCCTCCATTAGTACAGACCCCCCTAGCCTCCACACACCAGACCCCCTCCATTAGTACAGACCCCCCCTGGCCCCTACATCCCAGACCACCTCCATTAGTACAGACCCCCCTGGCCCCCACAAACCATCCCCCCTCCATTAGTACAGACCCCCCACAAATTATCCCCCATCCATTAGTACAGACCCCCCCCTCTGGACAAACACAAACCCCACCCGGGCGGCAGCTGGAGAGGACAGTGTGCAGCTGCGCCACCCAGGTGGAGAAGATTGTGACAGTGAGAACAAATGTCAGGCTGATGCACTGCACTGCACCGTACACAAGGTCACACTGCGCGGTCCCATGTATTGGACGTAGCCGGGGTCATATGCTCACCTCCCAGTCACTGGGATTGGAGCAGCAGTGCAGTACGTGCTGAGGGGCGGGGCCTGTGTGCGCCTCACTCAGTGACACCCCCCAATTTACCGCCAAGTCACCTACAACGACCCGGATTCTGCCCTTCACAGGGGCCACTATGTCCCCTACATCCACACACCATTCATGGGCCACACACAGGTACACGCATCACTCAGGTGCTGCACTGAGGGAGCCACACACACAGGGGAGGGAGACACACTCGCTGGTAGGGTGACCACATTTCCAAACTGCCATTCAGGGACATCCCCCCCCCCTTCTTGAGGGACCGGTTTCGTGGAACAAACTTTTGCCAATGACCGAGGGGGTGGAGGCGACTGGCAGATGGGTGGTGGTGTGCGAGGTGGAATGTAGTCTCTGGAGTTGACGGGGAATTTGTCATCGGGTGATTTGTTGGGCGAATGGCTGGTGTTAGCACTTTAATCATCCTGACACCATGCTTGATATGGTGTCAGGATGATCAAATCACATTATTTCTGTTACTACATTGTAATGTATAATGAAATAGTTCAACTCACGATAATGCAGAATCAGTAGGAACCCTGAGCTTGCCACTTGCCACCAGATGCAGAGTGTCCAATTTGTCCACTGCAACATCGCAGTCCCCCTATAAGTCGCTGTTTGCCACCATTACGAGTAGAAGAAAAATAAATAAAAATTCCATAAATGTTCCATGTAGCTGCTATAACCATATAGGCGCAAACCAATCAATATACGCTTATTTACCAAAAATATGTAGCAGAACACTTATTGGCCTAAATTGATGAAGAAATTTGATTTTTTTTCAATTTTTTTAT
The DNA here is from genome assembly GCA_029206835.1 of Rana muscosa. NCBI lineage: Eukaryota > Metazoa > Chordata > Amphibia > Anura > Ranidae > Rana > Rana muscosa. The sequence continues at coordinate 990,935,949 of CM055118.1, read as the reverse complement.
TGGATGTTTTATAGCAGTAATTTTTTTTTTTTTTTTCAAATTTGTCGGTCACCGCAGAGATGATCAAATACCACCAAAAGAAAACTCTATTTGTGGGTACAAAAGGACATCAATTTTATTTGGTTACAGTGTCACTTGACTGTGCAATTGTCAGTTAAAATAATGCAGTGACGTTTTGCAAAAAATGGCCTGGTCATTAAGGAGGGGTAATTCTTCCAGACAGCAAGTGGATAATAAGGACCGTTTCTTTAATGGACTGTTTATAACATGGACCTTCTCTATACAGTACATCAGGGACTGCTTACCAAACAGGGATTAGAACTATGATAGTTACACTTGGTAGAGGGACAGAAGACAATAAAAGGACAGAAGGGCTGGTTTATAAAACAGGGACTGACCCTATTAATCAGGGATAATGCCATACACAGGACTGGGTGAAGGAGAGGGACTGGTCTCCAGGTCAGGGACTGTCTCTCTGTATACAGTGACATGTTGTGAGTGGGTGAGCAGTCTCTCTGCACACAGCCACTGTTGTCTCATGTCTCAGTGTAGCACGCACAGGCAGTAGAGATGTACAAACACAGGCAGTAGAGATGTACAAACACACAGGCAGTAGAGATGTACAGGCAGTAGAGATGTACAAACACACAGGCAGTAGAGATGTACAAACACAGGCAGTAGAGATGTACAAACACACAGGCAGTAGAGATGTACAAACACACAGGCAGTAGAGATGTACAAACACACAGGCAGTAGAGATGTACAAACACACAGGCAGCTGTACATTCCCCCCTCCCTCCTGAGCACTCCTTCATGGTTTCCTCACAGTGATTTATGATTCTTCTAGCACGGCCACTGCGGAGCATTCCAAGCTGGCAGGTTAGGGAGGGGGGAGGGGAAGAAAGTGACGACAAGGAGGCACAGGCTCATCCATCTAACAAACAGCTCCTACAACTCCCTCTGACAATCCAGTGTGGCCCCGGCGGTTACCTTATGGTGTGGGCAGAGGCTGGCAGGTCCCTCCCTACTAGAATAATACTCACTGTGCAGTGTGATCGGGGAACATCGCTGGTGTCAGCTGCTCTGTGCTGTGAAGGGTCAGGTGCCCAGTAGAGATCCCCGTGGAGACTGGATGTAGCAGAGACTCTTCTTTGGGATGCCGTGAGTGGGCCCCCACTGACACCTAGCCCAGATGCAGTGTCACTTGCCAGAAGATAGAAGAGGTCATCCAGCATGGTGGAGAGCACTATGCGCGGAGGAGGAGGAAGTTAACTCCTCCCGCCGGCGCTCATGGCCCTGGTGCAGGCTCTGCTGAGGTTCAGAGTCCAGGGGGACAGAGGCAGAGCGGGGAGCTGCCCGCAGCATTAGCTGACACATTCTCCAGGAAGCCATCCTTGCCTGTCCGAGCGCCTTCAGTAGGACCGCCCCCCCCCCCACTACGTCACTGCAGGTCTCTCTCAGTCGGAGAGAGTGGCCTCTGGATACCAACAAGAAGGAGAAGGAGGGAGGGGAGCACTCTGGCGCTTGAGCGCCCCCACCTCTGTGGCGCCTGGGTGAACTGCACCCCTCGCACCCCGTCGCGGACCGGCCCTGGATTTATTTGAACTTTTTTGCATTCTATTTTTATTTAAGAGCTACACCTGTATCCACTGTAGCATATTGACAACTATGAACTGAAAAAAGTTCTAGGGCCAGGAATTTGTCTAAGGACAGAACAGAGCAAACAAGCTGCAAACAAGAGATCACAAAGCAATGCAAGTCCAGGCAAGGCACTGTATGAAGGAGATCATGTGGGGCTCCTGTGGTGGCTGGTGGGTTTCTTGGAAACTGGGTTCAGCATCAAGAAGAGAGTCAGAGTATGCCCTCCCTTGTGCATTGGGCTATTGAAGTAGACCGCAAAAGAGACTTGGAACATCTACTAGCCCAGGAAAAAGACAAAGAGATACAATTTTCCATTACGTGGACCTCTTGGTCCATGTTTCTGTGTTTTTCTAAATTTGTGACATGGGCTGTGGGCGAACCACCTATCCCCACCCTACAGCCCTGAAGTACCTCTTTTCTTCCCCCCTTTCCTAGATACTTTCTTTCTGTCTTCCCACTCTGCCTTCTACTATATGAAGTGTTCCCATTGCCTATGAAATAACTTGTGATCCCACAAGCGATTGTTCTTTGTAAGCATAAAGCCCCTTTCACACGGACGGATAGAATGGTGCTTTTAGCTGCGGATTTTCTAGTTTTCTACCGCAGCTAAAAGCACACAATGCTTTCCTATGGCCCCATTCACACACAGCGTTTAGCTGCGATTTCGTTACATGCGGTTCGGTGCGAATAGAAAAAATTGAATTGAATGCGTCCAGGTGCGATGTAGCGCAGCTATATGCAAACAACCGCATGTAATCGCAGTCTTTTGTGTCAGCTGCGGATAGCAGCGTGAGAAAAAAAAAGATCACCCGGAAGCGCATCATAACCAGTAGGTGTACCTGGGAAATAACACAGGAAGTTCAGAGGGATATAGGAAAGAGGAGAAGGCAGCATGGCGGTGCAAGATATATCACATGAGGCCATAATATCCCTGGTGCATTCCCGACCAGAGTTATGGGACTCAGAATGCCCAGGATATGCCGATCGAGTGTTGAAGAGATTCCAGTGGGAGGAAGTTTACAGATTTGTCACACCGAACTGGGACAATATGTCTGCCACTGAGCAGGATAACCGAGGTGAGTGCAATGTTTGTTGTGTCTATGAAGCAGGGTACACATGCATCATAGCTGTTTCCCATAATAACCACAAACAGAAGATTTACCCCCTAAATGACCAGGCCATTTTTAGCGATCCAGCACTGTGTCACTGACAATTGTGCAATGCTGCAAACAAACCAAATTGGAAAATGGGAAATCAAATGGTTGGTATCGAGATCTCTCTCAACTTTTGTTGCGTTATGTTTGATATGTATATTGCAGGAAAGGAGGTTTATACACGTTGGAGGTCCCTACGTGACCGGTACAAGAAAGAAGTCAATGAAGAGAAGTCTGCGGAGAGAAACGGAGCACCCTCAACTCGTCGCAGGGCTAACCCTCATGCAGAGGCTTTGTCTTTTTTGAGGCGCACCACCGAGATGCGCTCGTAAGTATATATATTATTTATTTTACTTTTAACAAATTTGTGGGCAGTATAGCCACACTGTCCTATTGATTTGAGTGGGCTGGAGAGGTGTAGGAGCGGTATACACACCGCTCCTTCACCACTCCAAAGATGCTGCTATCAGGATTTTTGGTTGCGTCACCGCTCCAGTGTGAAAGGTGTCTAAACCCACCCAGCTCCATATAGAGGGCTATTCTGTAGTGTACACATGACAGTATTCATGGTATTTTTAAACTTGTAATTTTGTTATTGTTAGAACTGTGTCAAGTGTTCCTGCGAGAGCAAGCGCAAGACGTGAAAGTTCGTCACCAGATGACGCAGACACCAGTCAAGAAACCAATTCAGAGACAGTTTCATCCCAAGAATATCAACCATCCACTCAAGAACCTGTGGTATGTACTTTCAAAACGTCACAATGAGGGTTTTTACAATTTGTTTATTTTTTTACAATGCTTTCATTTTTCAATGGGGGGGGGGGGGGGGTGTTCAGTGTCCGTGTCTTTTATTTTTGTATTATTTTTTACAATTAATTTTTATTTTATTCTTTTTTTTTTATCAGCCCTGTTGGGGGGCTTTGGTGAGATATCAGGGGTCTTAACAGACCTCTGACATCTCCCCTTTGAGACAGGGAAAGGGACTAGGGACACAGATTCCCCAGTCCCTTTCTCAGCAGCCTGCGCTGAAAATGAATGGAGAGAAGACAGCGGCTTCTCTTCATTCATAAACTGAAACATTGTAAACACAGTCGAGCATTTGCCCGACTAGAAGTACTCAGGCAAATGCTCGTTATCAGTACCGATACTAGTATTGGGACAACCCTAGTCACAATCTCCGTCCACAAAATACGTATTACTTACATATTGTAATGGCAGCTGGGGTTGGTACATAAATGTTCTTAAGGAGAAACAACAACAGCTTACTTTTTGGGCAAAGTACCACTTCAGTACTTCTGGTTTTGGAGGTCTGGCTGTTAATACAGTGACATCAGGTTTTTGGGGCTAAAACAAGTGCCTGTGTCGGATCTATTGTAAACAGGTGCTGCAAGCTCGGACACGACTTTAATATTTGTGCAAGCATCATGTTTAGCAGTATGTAAATGTGATCTCAACATCAGAAGCATAATCTATATATTCAATCTATTTGCAGGCAAATCTAGGTAGGAGAGGCCAGTCTACTTCCACCAGCCGTCAAAAACGTACTCAACAAGAGACATCTTTTGAGGAATATTTCAACCGTATCATAGCAGAAATGAGAAACCAATCACAAAACCAGGCCAAAGATGATGAATTCCTCAACATCTCAGACCCAGATGTTATGTTTTTGAGAATGTTGCTTTGTGTAGTCAGGGAGATTCCTCCTGATAAGCGCAATGAGGTCAGGGGTGATATACATGCCTATTTAACGTATATCGTGTCCGCTTGCAAAGAGCAACGCCCATATCCAAAATTTCAGCCATGGGCTATGGGTTTTAATTCACCCAGTGGCTCTTTGAGTTGACCAATGGCCAGTCAGCAGTTCCATGACACCCCACCTGCCATTATTCCTTATGCAGGACCCCCACCGATGTATACACCTTACCCATCTAATCCTGGTTATCAAAGGATGCACGTGCAGCCACACCCAGTTACTTCACCCTCATCTTCCCAATCAGGATCAGGATCACCCATAGATGTTGGCAGTGAACCAAGCCACTCTTCCCTGCGTCCCCCTTATCCAGTGTATGAAAACTTGTAGTTTTGACCTTCTAATTTGTTATATCACTGTTTAATTTTTTATGTTTTGTTACTTGAATTTTATATATACCTACCTCCATCTCCGCTGAACTGTGCGGATGTAAGAATCTCCCACTGTTCCAAGCTTCCATATCTTGCTACTCGGCCCCGCTGGCTCTCACAATACCAATAAGCATTGTTTAGGTTGAGAGCCAGCGGGGCCAACTAGAAAGATACTGAAGCTGGGCCCAGTGGGAGTTCCCCCAATCTACACAGTGCAGCATACATGGAGAAATCTGTTTCAACGAATGTTTACAATCCCCTTAAAGTTAAGGAGACGAAGGTTAGGTTTTTGCCATTTTCTCTATGGGGCCATGTCTCAGCAGAATGTAAGACTGGCCATACACCTATAGATTATCTTCTGTTTTTCTATGTTCAGATGGAAAAAGTGGAACATATTCCTCCATCTACGCTAAACTGTGCGGATGGAAGAATCTCCCACTGTCCCAAGCTTCCATATCTTGCTACTTGGACGACTAGAAAGATACTGAAGCTTGGCCCAGTGGGAGATCCCCCCCCCCCATCTATACAGTGCAGTGTACATGGACAAATCTGTTACACTTATTCCATCTAACCATAGACATTATGCAGATAATCTATAGGTGTATGGTCAGCTTTAAGCACTAAAAAAACCTGTTTAAATTATTTCCTTACATTTGGACATTGTTATCAAACAGCCGCTACACAACAGTTGGTAAAGTTGTGAAAAAAATGTTTCAAAGCTGTTTACTGCACTCACAGTGTCCACATATAGTCAAACATATAGTTAACAGCACTTTAGAAATACTCAATATTTTAGGGGGGGGGGGGTAAGTTATCTGTTTTACAGAGTCAATTTATACTTGAAAATAAAAGAAAATTTTCTATATTCCAAAGGAATTGAAAACATAGTTTTCTATACATGCAAGCATTCAATGTTTTGTAAGGTTTGTCTATTTTTTCTACCTTTTTGTTACTTTACATAGCAAAGATATAAAAATAAAAACAATTTAATTGTAAAAAATTGTCAACTACTTTATTTCAAGAACAAATTTAAACTGTGATATAAGGTTGATGTAACATGGGTAACAAAGATATCTTTACAAATGGTCATATTGCCATGGGAGCTGTCCATCCTCTGTCAAAAAAAAATCTGTGAAATTCTCACGCACTTGTAGAGCTTGATTCGTGGGACGAGTGGCAGTAACACGACCTCTGTGTTCTTCGGAAACAGGGATTCGGTGGGCACCATCTCCTTACCCCACAAAAAGTTGTGGAGAACACAACATGCCAAAACAACATTGACCGCATGATCCACTTCTAGGTGCATGGCTGTCATCAATACACGCCATTTGGCAGTGCAAAAGCCAAATGCGCACTCCACCATTCTCCGAGCTCTACTGAGACGGTAATTAAAAATGCGCCTCCTGTCCGTGAGACCATGCCTCGTATAGGGCCTGAGAAGGTGGGTGGATAAGGCAAATGCCTCATCTCCCAGCACAACAAAGGGAAGATCCGGCACAGCAGTACCAGGAAGAGCCCTTGACTGTGGCACATTAAATTCACCATGTTCAAATCGCTGTCCCATCATGGAATTCTTGAAAATTCTGGAATCTCCAGAACTCCCGTAAGCTCCGACATCCACAGCAATGAATCGCATGTTGGCATCACTGAGCCCCAGGAGGACAATGGAGAAGTGTTTTTTGTAGTTATAATAGCGGGAACCAGAATTTAGTGGCTTGATGAGCCGGATATGTTTCCCATCTAATGCCCCAATGCAATTTGGGAAGTTGGTCTTCTCCCAAAATTCTTCAGATATTTCCTCCCACAGACTGGATGTTGATTCCGGCATGACAGTGTTTTTCACCTCTTCCCATATAATTAGACAAGTATCATGGACTATTGTTGAAACAGTTGAAATTCCCATTAAGAATTGATGATGAAGGGAGGTGAAACTGGCACCAGTGGCAAGGTATCTGCAATACAAAATTGATAACAATTCAGAATATATAAAATATAGTAAATTAAATAAAATAAGCAAAATAAAATCAATAGACATAAAAAAAGCGTTCTACATGGTAAAAAATAAAAATCAGCACCTATGTAGCTGCTGACTTTTAACTCATCGCAGCCCAAAGACGACATGTCCCTTGGCTCTGGGTGCAGGTGCCGGCTTCCTTTGAAAAAGGAAGCCTTGTGGTGGGTGGGGCTAATAAAAAATCTATTGGAGGTACCTTACATGATAATGCAAATTTCTGCCTTTGTATTTAGAGCTCACCTACATAATTATCAACTACTATGATGTTTCATATTTTCATAAAAAAGGACATTCACGATTTTTACTATAAGTACAATAGTGAACATTTTCTCTGTTAGGACAGAAACTTATGCACCTACACACAGATTTGGCCTCATCACATACGGATACCGATAAATATACGGTAAGATCAGAAAAAAAAATAATCTGCAAGGCACGACAAATCAATTTAAAGGATTAAAAATAATGGTAGGGCAGTAATGCGAGAAACTTTGCTGCTGTGATATAGATTTATAGGCCATAGATTTATATATATGTATATACACACAAAGACATATATATATATACAGGGCTGGACTTACCATTGGGCTTGACTGGGCTCAACAAGCCCATGGGCCCCGCCCAATAGTGGGCCCTGCTCTATCCATGTAGACAAACTGTCTTCCTTTGGCATTCTTTTTTTTTTTAGCCTGAACACATACGGCGCGCTGGGGCTGCTTCTGTCTCTGTTTTTTCTCCTCCGAGTCCCCTATCTCTGCTGTCTGCACGATCATCAGATGCCTGTCTCACTCACACACAGCAGAACAAAGCTGTCTCCTCCCCCTCCTCCTTCAGCTCTGTATACACACAAGAGGAGGGGGAGCAGCAGGAACACGTGGTGATTTCAGGTCTGTAAAAACGTTTTCTATGCTTTGTAGATGGACAAGGAGGAGGGGGAGAGAGTGGCTGGGATTGGGATGGAGGAAACTAAAACGATGTACAGTTGGTGGAGTGATTGGGGGGTTAAGAGGATATGTGCTTTGGTATGAGAAAGGACATATGCCAGAAGTCAGTGTGGGATTCATTTGAAACATGACAGCCCCTTCCAGCACTAATCTCCTCTCCTCCCAGCATATTTCCACTCCCCCAGCATATTTCCACCCCCCCCTTTCCAGCACTAACCTCCTCTCCCCCAGCATATTTCCACCCCCCCCCCTTCCAGCACTGACCTCCTCTCCCCCCAGCATATTTCCACCCCCCCCTTCCAGCACTGACCTCCTCTCCCCCCAGCATATTCCCACCCCCCCCCCCCGCTTTCCAGCACTGACCTCCTCTCCCCCCAGCATATTTCCAGCCCCCCCTTCCAGCACTGACCTCCTCTCCCCCCAGCATATTTCCACCCCCCCTGCTTTCCAGCACTGACCACCTCTCCCCCCAGCATATTTCCACCCCCCCCGCTTTCCAGCACTAACCTCCTCTCCCCCCCAGCATATTTCCCCCCCCCCGCTTTCCAGCACTAACCTCCTCTCCCCCCAGCATATTTCCCCCCCCCCCCGCTTTCCAGCACTAACCTCCTCTCCCCCCAGCATATTTCCAGCCCCCCCTTCCAGCACTGACCTCCTCTCCCCCCAGCATATTTCCACCCCCCCCTGCTTTCCAGCACTGACCACCTCTCCCCCCAGCATATTTCCACCCCCCCCCCGCTTTCCAGCACTAACCTCCTCTCCCCCCAGCATATTTCCCCCCCCCCCCGCTTTCCAGCACTAACCTCCTCTCCCCCCAGCATATTTCCAGCCCCCCCTTCCAGCACTGACCTCCTCTCCCCCCAGCATATTTCCACCCCCCCCTGCTTTCCAGCACTGACCACCTCTCCCCCCAGCATATTTCCACCCCCCCCGCTTTCCAGCACTAACCTCCTCTCCCCCCAGCATATTCCCCCCCCCCACTTTCCAGCACTAACCTCCTCTCCCCCAGCATATTTCCACCCCCCCCTTCCAGCACTAACCTCCTTTCCCCCCAGCATATTTCCACCCCCCCCTTCCAGCACTGACCTCCTCTCCCCCCAGCATATTTCCACCCCCCCCTTCCAGCACTAACCTCCTCTCCCCCCAGCATTTTTCCACCCCCCCTTCCAGCACTAACCTCCTCTCCCCCAGCATATTTCCACCCCCCCTTCCAGCACTAACCTCCTTTCCCCCCAGCATATTTCCACCCCCCCCTTCCAGCACTAACCTCCTTTCCCCCCAGCATATTTCCACCCCCCCCCTTCCAGCACTAACCTCCTTTCCCCTCAGCATATTTCCCCCCCCCTTCCAGCACTAACCTCCTCTCCCCCCAGCATTTTTCCACCCCCCCCCTTCCAGCAATAACCTCCTTTCCCCCCAGCATATTTCCACCCCCCCCCACTTCCAGCACTAACCTCCTTTCCCCCCAGCATATTTCCACCCCCCACCCTTCCAGCACTAACCTCCTTTCCCCCCAGCATATTTCCACCCCCCCCCTTCCAGCACTAACCTCCTTTCCCCCCAGCATATTTCCACCCCCCCCTTCCAGCACTAACCTCCTATCCCACCAGCATATTTCCACCCCCCCCCCTTCCAGCACTAACCTCCTTTCCCCCCAGCATATTTCCACCCCCCCCTTCCAGCACTAACCTCCTTTCCCCCCCGCATATTTCCACCCCCCTTCCAGCACTAACCTCCTTTCCCCCCGCATATTTCCACCCCCCCTTCCAGCACTAACCTCCTCTCCCCCCAGCATATTTCCACCCCCCCTTTCCAGCACTAACCTCCTTTCCCCCCAGCATATTTCCACCCCCCCGCTTTCCAGCACTGACCACCTCTCCCCCCAGCATATTTCCACCCCCCCCCGCTTTCCAGCACTAACCTCCTCTCCCCCAGCATATTTCCACCCCCCCTTTTCAGCACTAACCTCCTTTCCCCCCAGCATATTTCCACCCCCCCCGCTTTCCAGCACTGACCACCTCTCCCCCCAGCATATTTCCACCCCCCCCCCCGCTTTCCAGCACTAACCTCCTCTCCCCCAGCATATTTCCACCCCCCCCTTCCAGCACTGTACTCCTTTCCCCCAGCATATTTCCACCCCCCCCCCCCCCTTCCAGCACTAACCTCCTTTCCCCCCAGCATATTTCCACCCCCCCCTTCCAGCACTAACCTCCTTTCCCCCCAGCATATTTCCACCCCCCCTTCCAGCACTAACCTCCTTTCCCCCCAGCATATTTCCACCCCCCCTTCCAGCACTAACCTCCTTTCCCCCCAGCATATTTCCACCCCCCCCTTCCAGCACTAACCTCCTTTCCCCCCAGCATATTTCCACCCCCCCCCCCTTCCAGCACTAACCTCCTTTCCCCCCCGCATATTTCCACCCCCCCTTCCAGCACTAACCTCCTCTCCCCCCAGCATATTTCCACCCCCCCTTTCCAGCACTAACCTCCTTTCCCCCCAGCATATTTCCACCCCCCCCCTTTCCAGCACTAACCTCCTTTCCCCCCAGCATATTTCCACCCCCCCCCTTTCCAGCACTAACCTCCTTTCCCCCCAGCATATTTCCACCCCCCCCTTCCAGCACTAACCTCCTCTCCCCCAGCACATTTCCACCCCCCCAGCACTAACCTCCTTTCCCCCCAGCACATTTCCACCCCCCCCCCCCTTCCAGCACTAACCTTTCCCCCCAGCACATTTCCAACCCCCTCCCTTTCCAGCAATAGCCCCCCCTCCCCCAGCACATATCCACCCCCCTTCCAGCACTAGCCCTCTCCCTCCCAGATATCCCCACCCCCAGCACATATCCAACTTCTCACAGAGGGCATGATCATGGCATCTGGGACCCCAAGACCCCCAAGAGATGGAGGACATTTTGCCCTGGAGGCCCACACTAGCTCCTGCTTGGCAAGTTGGCTGAGCCTAGTGCCAGGACTCAGCCCGGATTCATGGGACGCTGGGATTTTGTTCAAATCTCAGGAAAGGCCCATTAAAACTGGGACAGTATGGAGGTTTGGATTAGAAGGGGGGAAAGGATTTGTGTTTGTGGGGGAAAAGTTTGTACTGGCAGGGGGGATTTAGGTGAGAAGATATGTGATGGAACTGGGGAGAGGATTTGTGTAGGAGGGGCTTGGAGCAAAGAGGATTTGCGCTGGAGAGGACAAGGGGAGAGGAATTGTTCCAGGATGAGGAGCATGTTGTGCTGGAACCCCCTTCCCCGATTTGGGGGAGAGAATTTGTACTGGGAGGAGGATTTATGCTTGGGGGATGTTGGGGTGGGGTATTTTTGCTGGGATGAGGAGCTGTGCTGGGATAGCGATTTGTGCTGGGAAGAGGGATTTTTTTTAGGGAGATGTTTGTGCTAGAAGTGGGATTTCCTTTTTTTTGTTGGTGGGGGAGTGGGAGGAGGAGAAAGATTTATACTACAGGAGATTTTTTTGTTGGGGGGGGGAGGATGTTCTACTGGAATGGGAGGCTGTGCTCGGAGGTAGGATTTGGTGGTGGCAGAGGATTATTTCTGAGAGGGGTATTGGGGGAAGGAGGGTTTGTACTGGTTGAGAAAGAGGATTTCTATTAGGAGGGGGAATTGAGGGGGGCAGGGATAAGTGCTGGGATGAGGAAGAAGGGGGCTAGGACTGGGCATAGTGGAGGAGGACTTGTGCTGAGGAAGGGGGGAGAGGATTTGTTTTGAGGGGGGAATTATTTTTGTTGGTGGCGTGGAGAGTGAGCATAAAGATTAGTGCTGGCTTTTTTATTTTTTTTTCGCAGAAGAGGGAGTTGGGATATTTGATAAAAGTGTACCATGGAGGAGAGTATTGATTGTGGGGGGGAATTTTGCGCTCTTCTTACCCGTACACTGTGTTACACACCCCTGACTGCTGTACTCTTTTTGTTTTGTAGTCATGACTCCTACTATGCATTCCAAACTCCTGTCCCCTGCATTTTGCACAGTAAATATTCCTGACCCCTGTATTTCATGCATAACACTCACAATTCGGCCACATCCACTGCGCTACGCATTACTGTTCTCCTGGAGACAATCAAGTGTCCCAGGTCTTGTCGTTTACAATCTTATAGCATATACAAAAAAATAAAAATAAAAAAAGATGTTGTGCGCCACTATAGTGTTCGGGTTTGGCTTGAAGAAAAGGTGGCAACCCTACCAGTCACACCTGAGCTGACCAGAGCTGTTGTGGTAAGAAGGAGGAGTGCTAAGAGGGGGGTGGTTGTTTTTACTGCTGGACACAGCTATATCATATATTTTATATACGTGTATATATATATATATATATAAAATATAGCTGTGTCCAGCAGCACCCCCCCCCCACTGGTTATCAGCTATATTATATACAGGTATAGTGGCTGAGCTGCCCACCCTGAGACGGTCTGATAACGGGGGGGGGGGCTGGGAGTGCTGCTGGACACAGATATATATATATATATAAAATTTAGCTATCTGTGTCCAGCAGCACTCCCAGCCCCCCCCCCCCCCGTTATCAGACCGTCTCAGGGTGGGCAGCTCAGCCACTATGCCTGTATATAATATAGCTGATAACCAGTGGGGGGGTGCTGCTGGACACAGATATATATATATATATATATATATATATATATATATATGCATATCTATAATTTAGCTGTGTCCAGCAGCAAAAACACTCCCCCATCAAACCAGTGGGATGTCTGCAGCCAGGGCTGCTGATGGGGAGTACCATCGGGCCTCTTGTAGGGGGCCCGGTCCCATCACTTTAACAGGGGGGCCCGGCAGCTTTAAACTTCATAATGTAGTATACATGGCATACATAGTGTGAACAAATAATGTTCCCCCGTGGCCCACTGGTGGTGAATCATATTTACTGGGTGGGGAGGGGGGGCATTCAGTTTATCCAGGGGGGCTCAAGAGACTGCAGAATAGAGGGACTTCTTTTTTCCTTTTCAGTACTGGCAGACTGACACAACAACCAGTACTGCACTTGCATAAAGTCCTGGGTCACAGTTCCTGCTGCTGGCGGAGTGATATTCTTGGCTTTCCCGCTGCCTGCCTCCTTCAGCAAGTAAGGGCTGAGGACAGGACAGACTCCGGCTGAGTACAGGACAGACTTCGGCTGAGGGCATCAGTGGCAGGCTCAGAGCAGGCTGAACAGCTATTAACAACATCAGATACCTCACCTCCCGATCTACAATCTTAAACCACAATTTATATATATATATATATATAAAAATGTAATTTAATTAGCTAAATTAAATGTCAGTCATCTTGAGGTTTGCTGATTGGTTATTGGCAGTTACGTATTACGTCTATTTAAAGTAATGTATTTGTATAGAAGTAGAAAAAAATAAAAAGAAACTGCGCTATAGTGTAAAACCTGGTAAATGATTAAAGTTTACCTAGAAAAAAAGAAATAAAGGAAAGCAGCAACTATTCTGAAAACAATCATCAGTGCATGTAAATAAGAAAAAATATATATAGTCGCGCTAACTTATGACTGAACATAAGCCCACCACTGAATAGTTGAAAAAATCCAAATACCAACAGTGATAAATCATATAGATACTCAATGAAGAACCATGAAAGATCAGTAAATTATAAATAAGGATAAGGTGAGTGAACTATGATTAAACAGTTAATAAGATGATAGTCCACAACTGCTATATGAGACTCTCAAAGTTCATGTCTGAAAGTCCATGATAAACAAAACACCCGTGAATAAGTGTCCAAAAAAGCCAACGACAGAAAATCTTCTTATAATCCGTGACTTTCACCACCACCAGTAAGAATTCCTGCTTACCAAAAAGCGATGGTCCCCTATGACAGAGGACCTAAAACAGCCTCAAATGATACTCAGTGGAACCTCCGGATTTCAGCAAATGATGAACTTCAATGGTTTAGTAGCCCGACAGCTCATACAGCATCATGCGAATGTTCAACATCAACATGAAAAGTAGGAAGGACACTGAATAGTGTAAAATCCTTGGTGTACATTTATTAAAAGAATATTGGAATCATACTCACAAAAGCAGTTAAAAAGACAGCCTTAAAGTGTGTCAGCGCCGACCGGTCAGAGGCGCTGGCACACAAATACGTCCGTGGAAGCCGAGCAGTGGAGGGTGACGTCAGCACAAAGCTCGTATCCTGCCCTACGCGTTTCGTGAAAATTCACGTCGTCTCGTGCCCCGAGACGACGTGAATTTTCACGAAACGCGTAGGGCAGGATACGAGCTTTGTGCTGACGTCACCCTCCACTGCTCGGCTTCCACGGACGTATTTGTGTGCCAGCGCCTCTGACCGGTCGGCGCTGACACACTTTAAGGCTGTCTTTTTAACTGCTTTTGTGAGTATGATTCCAATATTCTTTTAATAAATGTACACCAAGGATTTTACACTATTCGGTGTCCTTCCTTCTTTTCATGTTGATGTTGAACATTCGCATGATGCTGTATGAGCTGTCGGGCTACTAAACCATTGAAGTTCATCATTTGCTGAAATCCGGAGGTTCCACTGAGTATCATTTGAGGCTGTTTTAGGTCCTCTGTCATAGGGGACCATCGCTTTTTGGTAAGCAGGAATTCTTACTGGTGGTGGTGAAAGTCACGGATTATAAGAAGATTTTCTGTCGTTGGCTTTTTTGGACACTTATTCACGGGTGTTTTGTTTATCATGGACTTTCAGACATGAACTTTGAGAGTCTCATATAGCAGTTGTGGACTATCATCTTATTAACTGTTTAATCATAGTTCACTCACCTTATCCTTATTTATAATTTACTGATCTTTCATGGTTCTTCATTGAGTATCTATATGATTTATCACTGTTGGTATTTGGATTTTTTCAACTATTCAGTGGCGGGCTTATCTTCAGTCATAAGTTAGCGCGACTATATATATTTTATCATATTTTTTCTTATTTGTATAGAAGGTAGGGCCCGAAAGTGACTCAAGCCCAGGGGCCCCCACCACCCTAAGTCCTGCCCTGTATATATATATATATATTGTGACAGCAGGAAGGTAAAGTCACCTGGTTGCATCCAGGGGGGTAGATATATTTCTCCCAGATTCAGGCTTTATGCCGACTTATACAACTAGGGAGGGAGTTGATGAAGCCCAGCTGAGGCTAGTGGGCTCATGGATGACTCATACCTCTAGGGAGAGGGCTGGGCGTCGTACAGGCAGGGAGTTGATGAGACCAGCTGAAGCCTGTCAGTTCGTTTAAGGCCTCTATAAAAACTCCCAGCTTCATTAGATGTTTGCTCATGCCTGGAACCAGACCTGTGTGGACTGTCTAGGGAGAGTGAACCCCTGTGCGGTGAGAAAAAGCCTGTGTGGCTATTTGTTTGGACATTGATTAAACCAGGGACTTAGGGACTAGGACAGCACCAGGCTGATCCCAGTTGTTAGTTAGGAAACCTGCATGTTTAGTCAGAGGTCAAGCTGACCAGGATTTATTTTGTTTATGTTTCTTTTTGGCTTTGCTGTGTTTTTGTCACTGTACATAGAGAAATAAACTGCACCTTTTGATTTTGAAAACCACAGCCTCCGTCTGCTGGCCCTGTTTTTGTGTGGGGAGCCCAACCAGGGGGTCACACACACCCGCTACCGAGTTAACCCCCTCACAGTTGGTGGAGAACCAGTGGCAGTTTTTTTTAAGCCAGCATGGAGGAGATACTGAAACAGCTGGCTCTAGCAAATGCCAATCAACAGCAGACAAATGCAGGTTTGCAAAGGAGCCTTGCAGCCCAGCAGCAAGCTCATCAACAGAGCCTTGCAGCCCAGCAGCAAGCTCACCAACAGAGTCTGGAAGCTCAGCAACAAGCCCAGCAGCAATCTGAGGCCCGCTTCATAGACCTGTTACAGAAGCAAGAGCAGAGACTACAACAAATGGAAGCAGTAATGCAGCAACGTCCGCAGACCAGTGAGGAAAGCCGTCCCACTAATACCGCGTCCTTTGGGGTGAGTCGTTTATTGACAAAAATGACTGGAGAGGATGATCCAGAGGTATTTTTGACCACATTTGAAAGGACTGCTGAAAGAGAAAAGTGGCCTGAGGAGCAGTGGGCTGGACTGGTGGCTCCTCTGTTAACTGGTGAATCGCAGAAGGCTTACTATGACCTAGAGCCTGACCAAGCAAAAGACTATGTGATGCTAAAAGCTGAAATATTGGCAAGGCTGGGTGTCACCCTGGCTGTCCGGGCTCAGCGTGTGCATAACTGGACTTTCCAGCTTGGAAAACCCCCCAGGTCTCAAATGTATGATCTCATTCACCTGAGCAGGAAGTGGCTACAGCCAGAGACTTTGTCCGCACCAAAGATTGTGGAACGTGTTGTAATGGATCGGTTTTTGAGAGCTCTTCCTACTGCCATCCAAAAGTGGGTAAGCCATGGAGACCCAGAGACGGCCGGTGGTCTTGTGGATCGTGTAGAGAAATACTTGGCTACAGAGAACCTGACGGCCTCTTCCAGAGACTCTCGGACTTTCCACCCTAAGACCAGACCATCCCCAGGGGCGGATAAGAGGATTCCAAGGGGTGAGGGTGGAGAGAGTGAGAGGGTGGGAGCTCTACCCAAAGGTTGGCGAGAACAGCCTGGGAAGTCAGGGGCTCAAGAGGCAGCCAAATGGATTGTTTGCTACCGCTGCCGGCAAGCGGGACATATTGCAGCAAATTGCCCGGTTGTGGAGGAACCCATGCAATGTGACTTTCTGACGGACCGACGTCAGTCGCTGTGTGCGACAGTCGCATGCACTGCCATTCGGGGAACTGAGAAACATTTATGCAAAATGTGTATTAATGGTAGAAATGTTGTGGTATTACTGGATTCAGGTAGCCTTGTGACCCTGATAAAGGCTGAATTAGTTAAAACAGAGGTCTCTGGGAATAGCAAGGTAGCTGTTATTTGTGTGCATGGGGACACCCGAGAGTATCCAGTGACTACAGTGTGTTTCGAGACCCCCAAAGGTACCCTCTCTCATCCAGTGGGGTTAGTATCTCAATTACCGCATGATGCCATTGTGGGAAGGGATTTTCCGAAGTTCTGGGAACTGTGGGATGATCCTGAGCCCCCCACTGGTGCCCCTATGTACCAGGAATGTGATAGCCAGAACTCCTCTGAGAGTGGTGAGGACTCTCCAGAATTTCCCTTGTCAGTATTGGCAGGGGAGACTCAAGAAACTGGAGAGGAGCCCACCTCCTCAGACGAAAACCTACCGTCTGTGGAGTTTTCTGATCTGGAGGTTCACAGGGAAAATTTTGCCACAGAACAGTTAAAAGACCCCGCCCTAATAAAGGCATGGGAAAACGTAGTGGAAATAGATGGCGAGTTAGTGAACCCAGATAATACCTGCACTTACCCATACTTCAGCGTAGAGAAGGACCTACTGTATCGGGTGGCAAAAAGGGCAGAAGAAACCGTTGAGCAGCTTGTGGTGCCCAAACCTTACAGGAAGTTGGTGTTGGAGTTGGCCCATGGGCACATTCTTGGAGGTCATCTGGGGACAGAGAAAACCCGAGAGAGGGTATTACAGAGATTCTATTGGCCTGGGGTGATGAAGGACATAGAAAATTATTGTTCCTCCTGCCCTGTGTGTCAGAGGTCGGCCCCGATGCCACATTTCCGTAGCCCGCTGGTCCCTCTACCCATCATTGAGGTCCCGTTTGAGAGAATCGCAATGGATTTGGTAGGTCCTATAATCAAGTCCGCTAGGGGGCACCAGTACATATTGGTTATAATGGACTATGCCACCCGTTATCCAGAAGCGATCCCTCTCAGAAATACCTCGGCCAAAACCATAGCCAAAGAGCTATCTCTTGTTTTTAGCCGGGTGGGTATTTGTAAAGAACTGCTTACGGACCAAGGTACACCCTTTATGTCCCGGGTTATGAAAGAGCTGTGTAAATTGTTCAAAGTGACGCAATTGCGTACATCTGTGTATCACCCCCAAACCGATGGGCTGGTTGAAAGATTCAACAAAACCCTAAAACAAATGTTGAAGAAAGTGGTGGATAGAGATGGAAGGGATTGGGACTGTCTACTTCCTTATTTGATGTTTGCTATTAGGGAGGTGCCCCAATCCTCTACGGGATTCTCCCCCTTTGAGTTACTGTATGGGAGACACCCAAGAGGGCTGTTGGATATTGCCAAGGAAACTTGGGAAAGTGAGAGTTCTCCCCACAGGAGTGTGATTGAGCATGTCGCCCTGATGCAAGATCGAATTGCACAGGTAATGCCCATCGTGAAGGAACATTTGGCCCAAGCGCAGTTGGCACAGCAGAGAGTGTACAACCGTGGAGCCAAGACCCGTACCTTTTCCCCGGGGGATAGGATATTGGTACTTGTCCCTACGGTTGAAAGTAAATTCCTTGCCAAATGGCAAGGCCCCTACGAGATAATGGAAAAAGTGAGCGAAGTGAATTATAAGGTCAGACAACCAGGAAGGCGAAAGCCCGAACAGATATATCACGTTAATCTGTTGAAAGCCTGGAGGGATAGAGAGTCCCTAGTCGCAGAAACTTGGTCACCAGCTCAAACTGGTTGCGTGATTCCGGAGGTTGGAATAGCAGCCACCTTGTCACAACCCCAACAACAGGAGGTTAAGGAGTTTGTGCTTCGCAACAAGGAGGTGTTCTCTGAGCTGCCGGGACAAACATCTGGGGTAGAGCATGATATTATTACCCCGCCCGGTGAAAGGGTGAAGTTAAAACCCTATCGGATCCCAGAGGCCCGACGGGAGGCAATACGGGAGGAAGTACAGAAAATGCTGAACTTAGGGGTGATAGAGGAGTCCCAAAGTGATTGGTCTAGTCCCATTGTGTTGGTGCCTAAACCGGATGGGAGCTGGCGATTTTGTAACGATTTTCGTCAGTTGAACAAAGTTACAAAATTTGACACCTACCCCATGCCACGTATAGATGAGTTGATCGACCGGCTGGGAACAGCCCGATACATGACGACTCTTGACCTCACAAAAGGGTATTGGCAAATTCCCCTGGCCAAGTCGGCCAAAGAGAAAACCGCATTTGTAACCCCAGACGGGGCGTTCCAATATAAGAGAATGCCGTTCGGGTTACAGAATGCGCCGGCCACATTCCAGCGGAAAATGGACCAGATACTGAGGCCCCATCGGAAGTATGCTGCGGCTTACCTGGATGACGTAATTGTCCATAGCACAGATTGGGCCTCACATCTGCCAAAAGTGCAAGCAGTCCTAGACTCTATCCGGGAAGCAGGGTTTACGGCTAACCCCAAGAAGTGTACCATTGGGCAGGAGGAGGCCAAATATCTTGGGTACACCATTGGCAGGGGAGTGATAAAACCCCAACTCAACAAAGTCGAGGCCATCCAGAGTTGGCCACGTCCCAACAGCAAGAAGCAGGTACGGGCCTTTCTGGGAATCGCGGGTTATTATCGGCGCTTCATTCCCCACTTTGCTTCTAAGGCTGTGCCCCTAACCAACCTGACGAAAGGGAAAGGGTCGGTCATGATTAAATGGACCCCCGAGGCTGAGGCAGCATTCCAATTCTTGAAACAAGCCTTATGTAGCCAGCCAGTGTTGTACTCACCCGACTTCTCTAAAGACTTTGTCGTACAAAGTGATGCGTCAGATGTGGGGTTAGGAGCAGTATTGTCCCAGGTCTGGAACGGGGAAGAGCACCCAGTCATTTACCTCAGCAGGAAGTTGAAGTCCCATGAGGTAAATTACGCCACGGTTGAAAAGGAGTGTTTAGCGGTGAAGTGGGCTCTAGATTCCCTTCGGTACTATCTGCTAGGTAGGCACTTTGACATGGTTACGGATCACGCTCCGTTAAAGTGGATGGCTCAAAACAAGGAGACAAATAGAAGAGTGAATAGGTGGTTCCTGGCCCTACAGGAATTCAACTTCACAGTAAAGCATCGCCCTGGCGTTCAAATGGGGAATGTGGATGCTTTGTCTCGAGTACATGAATGCCTGATTGCTGGTGTTCCAACCCCAAGGTTAAAACAAGAGGGGGGGGTATGTGACAGCAGGAAGGTAAAGTCACCTGGTTGCATCCAGGGGGGTAGATATATTTCTCCCAGATTCAGGCTTTATGCCGACTTATACAACTAGGGAGGGAGTTGATGAAGCCCAGCTGAGGCTAGTGGGCTCATGGATGACTCATACCTCTAGGGAGAGGGCTGGGCGTCGTACAGGCAGGGAGTTGATGAGACCAGCTGAAGCCTGTCAGTTCGTTTAAGGCCTCTATAAAAACTCCCAGCTTCATTAGATGTTTGCTCATGCCTGGAACCAGACCTGTGTGGACTGTCTAGGGAGAGTGAACCCCTGTGCGGTGAGAAAAAGCCTGTGTGGCTATTTGTTTGGACATTGATTAAACCAGGGACTTAGGGACTAGGACAGCACCAGGCTGATCCCAGTTGTTAGTTAGGAAACCTGCATGTTTAGTCAGAGGTCAAGCTGACCAGGATTTATTTTGTTTATGTTTCTTTTTGGCTTTGCTGTGTTTTTGTCACTGTACATAGAGAAATAAACTGCACCTTTTGATTTTGAAAACCACAGCCTCCGTCTGCTGGCCCTGTTTTTGTGTGGGGAGCCCAACCAGGGGGTCACACACACCCGCTACCGAGTTAACCCCCTCACAGTATATATATATATATATATATATATATATATATATATTTTATGCAAGAACATACATATTTATATATATATATATATATATATATATATACACATACATACATACACACTATTGTCAATAATATTGGTACACCTGCATGTACATGAATTTTAAGCATCTGTTCAAGATATGGAAAACCTACCTTAAAGTAAGTAACAGCCGCTCTTCTGCACTAATGCTTCTTCTCATGTTGGTTCTGGTTCTGCTCAGGCGTCTTCTACAAAGTTCCAACAGCTCATGGAAACTTGCCACCGACATCCGAGTGTAATTGTAGAACTTGTCCCCGTGAGTCCGCAGCTCACCGAACATTAGGGCAAAGTAGCCAATTGATAGACGCTGGGAGGTTAGGGGATGGACCCAGTAACGGCGGGGGACGTCGCCTACACTGGATCTCTCTTCTCCTCTTCATCCTCATCATCAGCAACATGAGCATTGCCAGCAAACTAATCATATTTGCATTCATTTTCCCAAATCTCAGGCACAACACACCGATCACTCCTCTCACTGCTAAACTCCAACACACACTCAGCAAGTGAACAAAGAAACAGGAAATAGATGGTTTGAAAAGCAGAGGACCGAAATGCATCATGGGTAGATCCAAGGGACCAAACAAATAAAAATAAAGGGTTGCTATGGGAATGACTATATTGCCTAAAATGCAGCTAAACGCAACCGCAAATGAACGCACGTAAACGCAGTTAATCGCACAGTACAAATGCAGCTAATCGCAGTGCCCGAAGCCTTGAATTTCACATAACAAAAAACATGATTTTTGCTGCGCCAATTTTGCCGTCCGTGTGAAAGGGGCCTAAAACTTGGCTCTTACAAGCATTCTATGTTTCTATTTTACGTACCTGTGACCTGATCCTGGTTTGATTTACTTATTATCTTGCTGTGTTATGTTAAATGTACAAAAGAACATAAGACCCCAATGAACCTATTGTAACTCTTATGATCGTACCACATTTCTACAATATAATTGTTTATCTTTACTATTATTCTGGAATATTGATATGGTCTTGTTTCAATAAAATAAGACTGAACTAAGAAGGTAGTCAGGAACTCTTTTGCAAGAAGCCAGCCATGGAAGGTTTTCATACCCAGTCAGGAAGCGGAGTATGTGAAAGTTGAAAAACGCCCAGAAAATTGGGTAAGCCACCTAGGTGTCTGAAAGTGTCTGTTTTGCTGTTTTTGGAGGCAAGCAGTTGGAATGGGCACCCCCATCTATATTTTATGTCCTTTTCTTTGAGCTGTTCCAGCACCAGTTTCAGTGCTGTATGTATAGCATGTGTTTGCAGTGTAGCGGTATCCCCTAAGGGCTGCTAATAGACTCTGTACCCCACTTCATACCTCGACTCTGCAAATCCTCTCTTACCTCTGACACCCTGGGTTCCATCATGTCACCAGCTGTGGTAGTAAATAGAGACTCACACAATATTAAAGAAACAGTTCAATTATGTTTACTATAGTATCAAAACACAAGATACATAAGTATATCAACTTTGGTCAATAATGAAAACACTCCTGTATACACCGCCCTTTATCTCAAACTTGACTAGTGTAGCGATACCCCCAGACCCCCAGTTAAGAGGGCTGCCTTGTTTGTTTTGGGCCCTGTAGTGCACCGCTGTCAACCCCTGGCAATCGGCTCTAACCTCTCGTGGCACAGTTAGTAAAGGGGATGATAGAATTGCAATCACTCTAATATTCTCTATGACACAATCCCACAGTAAGGCACACACTATGGTATAGCACAGTAAATGACACTGACAACCAATATACTTAACTTTTACTGTTGGTAAAGGTTAAAATGATAAACAGTATGCAATGTCACATGCAGAGCCCTGCAATATGGGTATACTTATTAAAACATCAAACGTTCAGCAATATGATAAACAGTTTAACAGACCCCGCTGCAGCTATCCTCCCTCATGGACAATATGGCGCCCAGCAATGTCCTATACTACCCAGTCAGGCCTGACTATGATTTGGGTATAGTTCTGTGGAAGAAATCTTCGCTAGCAAACATGGTGGTGCACTTTAAGAACAATTGTAATCCAACAAAGTAACGATGATTGGTAACTTTATAATGCCAGGGAGACTAATAACTCAATTCTGCGGATAGTCTCCCCAGAGTGTAACTGCAATCACTGTGATGGCCCTGAATAAAGTTAATGGGCCTAGAGATACTGTGGTGTAGCTCTGAGCAGAGATGGTCTCTCACCCGACCGGACTAGTCCTGGTCTATTACTTCCGTTACTGTGACTCGATTCACAGTGTCCACGACACCCGGGTCTTCGGTCCTCCTGATAACAGCACTCAGCAACAGGATCAGACGCTCCACAGGCTCCTCGGTGGAGCAGAAGGCTCTTTGGAAAAGCACAGGGCCCAGGCTTCAGGCCTTGTACACACAGCAGGTCAGCACAGGGATCCTCTTGCTGGGAGGGCGGTGTCCAAAGACAAAGACTGGGGCCCGCCTCCCTCTTATAAAGTCCACCCCAGCAGTCTTTGCACGGGGCAATGCACCCTGGGTGCCTCAAGGTGTACTGGGTACTGTAGTCTCGAGGGAATTAAAGGGCAATACCCCGCTACACTAGTAAGTACAATATATTGGTGCAAGGTTCCCTGATCTATGAATGAACACAAGTATTATCCTAATACAAAGACCTATGTGAACAGGTTAATAGATAAGTAAACCCCTGTCACTATATCTTGTGAGTCAGGTCTCTCCCTTTTGCCTCCTCAGCACACAGGCCAGCAATCCTGTATAATATTGAAAACAGTATAAACAATATTATATTCAATAGGATGGCTCCCTGTAGCAGTTAAATGCAATTTGAGCAGATGGGAAGAAAAAGTTATAAAATGGGTGAAGAAGGGGTGTTCCTTGAAATCCAGATGTCTTCGGCTAGCTTCTTTCTTTAGTTGTAAATACAGTGAGCCAAAAGAGCAAGATGTGACAAAATTAGCAAAGATGTGATTTATCCTGGTAATAGTATAGGTTCCTTCTTTCTTATAATCTTAAAGATGTGATCTGATGTGGCTGCTGGAAAAAGTAATGTGTACTGAGCATAGACATTTACTGGCCTGTATAACAGAGAGTTTAACTTCTGTGGGACTACAAGTACCACCAGCCAATCTGTATGGGTGTTGTTTAACAGTAATGTCCTTAAAGCGGGATTCCACCCGCAATTTTTTTTTTTTTTTTTTAAGTCAGCAGCTACTAACACTGTAGCTGCTGACTTTTAATAAGGACACTTACCTGTCCTACTCACCCGCGATGTCGGGCCCCCGACGGCGATTGCTCGGTCCAGGCAGGTCCGGGCGCCTCCATCCTTACGGCTTCACTACTCGTTTCCTACTGCGCATGCGCGACTCGCACAGCGCTTTGTGAATGGGCGGCTGCCTCCTGGAATACACACAGTTCCCAGAAGGCAGCGCGCCCCATTCACTAGAAGAGGATGCGGAAGGAGACCCACCACGGATAAGGAAGAGGCAGATTAGGGACTTCCGCATAGCAACCGCTATTTCGGGTGAGTAAAACAACATTTTTTTTTTCAATTTTTTTGCTGCATTTTGGTGTAATTTTTTTTTCCCAGGGAGGAACTCCACTTCAACTATGACAAGGGCTATGCCCACTCACCACTCCAAATATCAGATGGCTAGATCACGGTGCAGATCATGGGAAGACTCCAATCGGAACTCTCTCTCTCTGTCTTTGCTCTGTAAAATGTCAGCCTCTGCGCCATGCTGCACTTACTGGAATCTGGATTGCAGGTGTCTTTGGATGATCCGGAACAATCGCCGGTCCGATGCACTGAAGAAGCGATGCTATCCGCAGAGATCCTTCTGGGTATGGCTGTCCGGCTTCCCTGCTGTGTAGGCCGCAAATCGTCAGCAACTCCCCGTCACACAGACCTCCTGTGAATCAACACAGTGTCCAGAGAAAGCGATCTAGGCCACGCCTGCCCTTTTTATATCCTCTCCCAGCAGTCTGATCTGTGAATTCTGTTCCTTGTAGTTCAGATCTGTCCTGCTGGCAGTGACACTTCCGCATTCTGAACTACACGTTCCATGATGCTTTGCCCTGAGTCCTCACACAGGAAGAAAATAAACACACACGTAGAGTCCAGCATACACTAGAGGGAGCCAACCCCATGTTAACACAAACAGAGAAATTGTCTCTAACTTATGAGCACAATAGCTGACCTTGGCTACAGCAGAGAAAGGGGAGTAGATTGATAGGTGTATCACTAAAATAGATTTTGTCTTGTGATCTAGCAGCAGCTCTCTCCACTCTCTCCCTCCTCAAAGGGGAGATTGGTAGCAGTGGGCTCCCATTGCTGTCAATGAAATTCTGTGATATGGGAGCAGGGGCAGAGCCGAGCTGTGCTATCTTTGTCTATAGAAATAGACAAGGCTGCTCAAGATTGGAAAGCTGCTTTCTATGGGGCGCTTGCTGAGGAGAAGGAGCCAGGGCAGTGGCAGCGGCGAGACCCCTGAAGAAGAGAATCAGGGCTGCTCTGTGAAAAACCATGACATGTATTGACATGTATGACATTTATTATTTTAATAAAATAAAAATAAAATCACTTTAATGCTCACCAGGCAATCACCTCGAACACAAATATTGTGTGAATCTTTGTATGAGCATTGTGTTCCATCATGTGCTAATCGTTTCATGTATACTACATCTCCAGATTCTTTAGACTGGCAGTAAAGATGACATCTTTCTTTTTCTGAAAGACAAAACAGACTTAAAGTGGATGTAAACCCTCTACTATACCCAGTGAATTGAATAGTCTCAGTTGATACACAGAGATGAAACAAATCTCCCTACATAAGGCCCCTTTCACACTGAGGCGCTTTGCAGGCGCTATTGCGCTAAAAATAGCGCCTGCAATGCGCCCCAAAAAAGCCGCTCAATAGTATCCAATGTGAAAGCCTGAGGGCTTTCACACTGGAGTGCTTGCAGGAGGGTCAAAAAACTCCTGCAAGCCGCATCTTTGAGGCGCAATAGGAGCGCTAAAAATAGCGCTCCTATAGCGCCCCTGCCTATTGAAATCAATGGGGTAGCGCCTCCAATACGCCCGCAAAACGCCGCAAAGAGGCGTTATTGCGGGCATTTTTAACCCTTTTCCGGCCGCTAGCAGGGGTTAAAATACCCCCGCTAGCGCCCGCAAATCGCGGCAAAAAAAAACGGTATAGCGGCGCTAAAAATAGCGCCGCTATACCGCCAGCGCATCCAGCGCCTCAGTGTGAAAGTAGCCTAAGTTTTATTTGTATATCTGCTGTCTTCAGCTTTATACAGTGCCTTGAAAAAGTATTCATACCCCCTTAAAATTCTACCACATTTTGTCATGTTACAACCAAAAACTATGTATTTTATTTGGATTTTATGTGATAGACCAACACAAAGTGGCACATAATTGTGAAGTGGAAGGAACATAATAAATGGTTTTATTTTATTTTTATTTTTTAAATATCTGAAAAGTGTGGCGTGCATTTGTATTCAGCCCCCTTTACTCTGATACAACTAACTAAAATGCAGTGGAACCAATTTCTTTAGAGAAGTCACCGAATTAGTAAATAGACTCCACCTGTGTGTAATTTAATCTCATTATAAATACAGCTGTTCTGTGATGCCCTCAAAAGGTTTTTTTAGAGAACAAATAGCATCATGAAGGCCAAGGAACACACCAGACAGGTCAGGGGCAGAGTTGTGGAGACATGTAAACAGTTAAGGAACAGCCGCCGCAGTTGTACTGCGGTAGGTTGGCTCTCCTGGGTGAATAGCTGTCTTTGTAAGTCGGCCGCTTTAGGACCACTTAGGGGATGCGCGTGGGCGTTCCTGAGAGAGAGAGAATGGGGATTAGGCAATGTAAACAGACAGATCCCCATTCTGTTAGGGGAGGATAGACATATCTGCTGTTCCTAGTGATTAGGAGTGATCTGTCTCCTCCTTCAGTCACTACACTGCCTCACAGTTAGAAACACCTCCCTAGGGAACACTTATCCCATTGATCGCCCCTAAAGTTAAACCCTTCCCTGCCAGTAAATCTCAATGGTCCCAAAAAAGTGTCAAAAGAGTCCGATCTGTTCACCGCAATGTCGCAGTCCCACTAAAATTCACTAATCACCACCATTACTAGTAAAAACCCAAAAAATAATTAATAATAAAAATGCCATAAATGTCATTTTTGTATCCTGTGCCTGACTACCTGTGTATCGATCCCAGCTTTGTTTACCATCTGTGCTTGTTCGTTGCCCGCCCTGACCTCGGCTTGTCACTTGGATTTCCTGTTGTCTCTTGGTGGTCTCCGCATCCTCAGCTGAGCATTACCTGGGGGTCACGACCTAGTTCCAGCTTGCTGCAAGTCCATCCCACCATTAGGCGCTTTGGTGAAGAAGCAGGCTGGGACCTGGGGAACCCTGAGTTGGTGATCTACATAGGCTCGCTACCACATACGCTTGACACCACCTGGCAGCATTAGGGTCATTGGTTCAAATACCAACCACAGTACTCCCTGCCTGGAGTCTGTATGTTCTCCCTGTGCCTGTGTGGTATTCCTCCAGGTTAGTTAGGGACCTTAGATTGTACGCTTCTTAAAAGGAGATGACCATCCTGAGCTTCTTTGGCTGGGCTTCTCCTATGGGTCACAGGAGTGCAATTCGTTTTGCACTCCTGTGACCTGTTTTCAGCGGAGAGTGGTCTGAACTCCTCTCTGCGCTGACGTCACTGGAATCAGTCCAGATTTAGGACGTCTGGATCCGCCAGCTGCCTGGACTGATGGCAGTCTCAGCCTCTCAGAGAACCAGAGACGGCCGCTCCCCACCCCTCCACAGCTCAGCGCTCAAGTGAGCGTGGAGGGGCAGAGCAGGAGAGCTGCTAATCGACAGGCAGCAGCTCTCCGCTCAGGGAGGTTCTCAGTGAAGAGTTGGCGGAGGGCAGATGCAGCATCGGTCTGAAGCTGCATAAATTGATGCTATATAACTACCTGTAATAAATAAAAGAGGGGGGCGTGGTTTGCCTTGAGAGGAAATGGCCGCTTAAACCCTGAGCTCCTCAGACCAGTGCCTATACTTTGCTAAAACAGGGGATTACAGTTGATATTTTGACTCCCACAATGGGGACTTCATCCCGCTCGAACTCAGCGTCAAGATCCCGCTCACCGAGGGACGAAAGCGGCCGAGTAAGCCAGAATATCCCGGAGATATTCCGGACTCAACACACTCAGAGGGCCAACATGGCGGCCTCTCTTCCCGCCTCAACTCCGACTCACGGTCCCAGTGAGATAACACTGACAACCACGGACCAGCTTCACAATCTGGCAGGAAACATACGATCTGAACCCCAGCAGCTAAGTCTGAATAGCCTCAGAGCGGTAGCTGCGGATATTAAGGACACGCTCTCCACGGCCATATCTGACCTCCACCATGAAATCCAGGCCATATCGGGGCGAGTCCAGAAAGTGGAGCTCGCGGCCGCTCAACAGCAGACCGCGATCCGGAGGATTCACAGCCGAGTAGACACCCACACCTTACAGCTCCGTGACATCCAGCGTCATGTCGAGGATTTAACCTCCAGGTAAGAGGCCTCCCTGAATCTGTCGACCAGGACCAGATTCTCCCTCCTGTTACCTCCATCTTCAACCGCCTCCTTGATCGTACGCCCCAAATGCCTATTGAGATGGAGCGCATACACAGGGCTCTGCGACCTAGGAGGCAGGGACACGGACCCTCCGAGAGACATTATCTGTTTCCTCAATGACTACTCTCTCAAAGAAAACATCCTTAAGAAAGCCCGCGACAAGGAGTGCCTAGAGTTTGAGGGCCGCACAATCCACATTTACCAGGACCTGTCGGCAATCACGCTGAAACATCGTAAGGACCTGCGACCCCTGCTTGAAGTCCTGCGTAATAGGGGCATTCGTTATCGCTGGAAGTTCCCGTTCGGCCTCCTAGCCACCCACCAAGGCCGCTCCGCCTTACTGAGGGTCCCTGAGGAAATGGAGGCTTTTTTCCAGGCTTTAGACATACCATATGTGGATGTGCCAAATTGGTATGCAGACTTTGACATCACCAACCCTCACCTCCACTAATCCAGTGAAGAACCGATGGAGGCACAGGAATCAAGGTACCAGAGACACCGTTCCCCATCCATCACCAGACCCAACTCTCGTAGGGCACCCCGGGACCGCTAACCTATTATCCGTGGATGGCGCCCACCACATCCAGATGAATACACCTGCTATGGTCTTTGTGATCCCACCTTTCCCTTCCCCTTCGGTTTATGCCTGACTGGTTCGGTATAATTCATCCCCACGGTTGCACGTAGTAACCACAAAGTAACTCGTGTGAAATCAGCACCCTTCTATGGCGCCCTAGGATGCAACGGAGCTTTCTCACCCCACATAAGGAGAGTACTGACTTGCCTTATGCCCGCTACACGTCCTCTTAATAAACCACACATCCGCTACGGTCTTAGAGCCCAAGGCCATCTCCATGCCTACCAAGGGGAATTTCTGCCATTGTGGGGATATTTCCACCTGCAGTAAGCTTCTCATCGACTCCCCCGCTGTTGCGGCTACCAACGGATGATAGCCCGCGGGGACAATTATCTGGACTGACACAACGCACTGCTTCCCTGTCACTGGGACCTCTCCTTTACTGTTCCCCGATGGCCAGCATATGGACCTTTCCCGGTCCCTAGGACGTTGCAAGACTCTGACACTTCACCCTCTCTTTCCCGACTCAGTGGATCCGCTCATGTACCCCCCTCGGACTGATTTCAGAAGCACTTCAAGGGACTACCTCTTACCTCCCTCCTGGTTTCACCGTACTGTGAACAACGGCGGTTGTTTGAAGGCTCCTGTTCGCATCTGGAATGCTCACATGAACTGTCCCCTGTGCCTGCTGGTATTACTTAGGTAACTTTCCCTCTATATGCCATAAGTATATGTGCTCCTTTCCCTAGATTTTCTCTTCCCTCTTTTTTTAGTATAGCAGACATACTGTGTATTCCATGTACAGCAGAGGTCACATAACTGGACTTTCATTAGCAAAACTGCCATGTTTAACGTCCCTACTATCTTAACTAGGTTGCTTTTCTGTTTAGCATCCCGCACATCTCTCAGGGCTTTATCGTTTACGCTACTGCTCTCCTCATTGCTCTGATATTCGGTCCTTTAGCGCCACCTAGTGTAATTCCGGGCAATCTGCCAAGATAAACCAAGGCCTTAGTAATGATTACTGCCCTTGGTATTCCTCTGAAATATATGCTGCAACTACTGCCTATATAACTGTCCCTTGAAATGTGCACCCTGTTCACCCGACTCTCCCACACCAATGATGGTTCGACCTCTACCATACTTCACACGCCTAACACATCTCCTACCTGCTCCCAGGTTGCGGGCAGCAATCATTTTGATATCCATCCAGTCAACCATTAACTTCTCTCCCCGTAGTTCCCCGCCCCTGCAGCACCTGTTGTAGCTGCTACCCTGTTCATGAGACCCAGGTGTCCTGTTGACAACCGTCAATCTCTCCCTACTGCAGTGGATCATCTTCATGGGTTACTCCTACGCCTTGAGTATAAGAAAGTGATGCTATTACTGTGATATGGTTCTATGTTTTATGTTTGTTCCCTAATTGTTTTTATCTTTGTTGGTTTTACACGGATCTGTTGCCTTTTACTATTCCTGTATAATACAGATTCCAAGTGACTGTTACCTTTTCAATACCGCCCTGTTTATGGAATACTTGGAGAAACACCCCACTGGGACTACCCCCTACACACTGACACTTGCTACACTAATTCTCTAACCCGTTACATATTCTACTCACCCTCTTCTGCTTTCCCCATTCCCCAACCGCTAACACTCTTGCACGAATAGGCCACTGGTTTCATGGTTCACATGGTATTTCTGTGACTCTTTAACGTATTATACCCTTCTCTGTGCATCTCTTTTATATCTTTCTGTTCTCTCTCGACAAACCAACTCCCACACAGTGGCATCTCATACAGCACATTTCTCTTGTGATTATCATAGACAGATCTCGCCACTGACCCTTTCGGACTACCTACGCTGATGGGACTCACCCTTTAAGACAGGTGAGTGAGTACTCCCTGCCGCCGGAACTTCCCCCCCCTGTTTTCCGCCTCCCCCTCTATCCTTTTCGGCCCCCCACCCACCCTCCACCTTCTACCCCCTTATCTGGTAGCGCACCTCAGTTACACATATCTACACGTTACAGGCTACCTCTACTCTGACCCTACCCCCTCCCCTTCATCCTCCCTGCCACAGCTCTAGAAATCTAATTGACCCAACGACCAGACAATATATTGATAGCCGTCAATAATGTCGTCCATACCACCGATTGCCACCATGCCACTTATAAAAATTGTCTCACTTAACGTAAATGGGGCTTAACATCCCAGAAAAACGATCCCAACTCCTCTTAACCATGCAACGCAGCAGGGCGGATATTATATTTTTGCAGGAAACATATTTCCGCACTGATGTTACACCAAAACTCCAAAACCATCACTTCCCAACAGTGCACCATGCAACCAACCCCCTAGCCAAAACGCAAGTGGTTTCCATACTCCTAAGGAAACACTGCCCTTTCCAACTGAAGGATAAACTGAGTGATGAAGAAGGGAGGTACCTATTCCTTAAAGGATCATACCTTGGTAGGACAATCACACTGGCTAATATTTATGCCCGAACGTTGGTCAGCTACCCTTCTTCCACACCATCACGGACACATTAACCGCTTTTCATGAAGGTACTCTCATACTAGGGGGTGACTTCAATGTCCCGCTCAACCCTGTTCAGGATACCTCCAAAGGCACATTTTCTTTCCCATACGCTGCTCTACGTATGATTAAGTCCCGCCTACAAAGCTTGCTGCTCCATGACACTTGGCGTACACTGAACCCGAATGGCAAAGACTATACCTTTTACTCTGCCCCACATGACAGGTACTCCAGAATAGATTATTTATTCATCTCCCAAAACGATCTCCCTCTGCTCCGTAACACCACTATCGACCCCATGTTCCTGTTGGATCATCATCCCATTTCTGTAACATTGACTATCCCAGAAACGCTCCCCCGTCCGCAGACTTGACCCCTCCCTACTCACTGACCCCACTGTCGCAGAAGAAGTCCGGACACATATTAAACATTTATTTTCAGAAAACGACCCAGCTGATACTTCTACCATTGTAACGTGGGAAGTCCACAAATGTGTGGTCCGCGGTATCTTTATTGTGGCAGCAGCTAAACGCAATAGGGAGAGACGGAAACATTACATAGCACTCTGCGATAAGATATGTAAGCTGGAAGGTGCACACAAACTCACGCAGGCCCTGGACATTTTGACTGATCTTATTCAAACTAGAAATTAACTGCTGGACCTACTGGGCAAACAGGTGAGACATAAATATATTCTTTCAAAGATAACGTTTTATGAATATGGCAACAAAGCCAGTAAGTGGCTCGCTAGAGCACTTCAAACTAAGAAAGCTACCACGACGATACATTCCCTAACTGACGCATCGGGCCGCAAACTCAATGCAACCCCTGACATTGCCAAACAGTTTGTCCAGTACTACTCTAACCTCTATCCTCCCCCGACAGATCCCTCGATAGCGGAGTCCACAAGGAAACACATGCTTGTTGATTTTTTGGGTCCGTATAGCCCTGCCCCTATCTATGACTTATTAGTTCAGGACCTAGATATCCCTTTAAAGAGAGAGGAAGTAGATCTTGCACTAAAACAAATGAAAATAGGCAAAAGTCCCGGACCTGATGGTCTGAGTGTGGGATATTACAAATCCTATGCCGACATCCTTACTCCTTTTTTCCTAACAGCCTTTAATTCCTTTGAACTCCCATCGGAACCCCCACGTGACCTACTCACTGCACACATTGTGGTTATTCCGAAGCCGGGTAAGGATCCTTCGATGGTCGCCAGCTATAGACCCATCTCATTACTCAATGTTGAACTTAAATGGTATGCCAAAACAATTGCGAACCGGCTTCTACCACTCCTACCCCAACTTATTGATCTCGGCCAAGTTGGCTTCGTACCGGGTAGGGAGGCGAGGGATAATACCCTCAAAGCTCTCAACATACACCACTGGCTTACATCTACTAGTCAACAAGGATTCTTTCTTTCCCTCAATGCGGAGAAGGCATTTGACAGGGTGGCCTGGGACTACATGGAAGAGACCCTGAAGGCCATAAGCCTCCCCGCCAGGATGCTGAACTTCATTTCAGCACTCTAACCCTACCGCTAGAGTCCGAATGAACGGTCACCTGTCGGATGCCTTCTTCATCTCGAATGGAACTCGCCAGGGGTGCCCCCTCTCCCCCATAATCTTCATCCTTACGCTCGAACCCCTACTGAGACGCTTCAGGGATAGTCATGATATTAAAGATATGGATGTCAAACGATGCACGTTTAAATTAGCCGCTTTTGCGGATGACATTTTCCTTTTCCTTAGAGACCCGCTGACGACACTCCCCAATCTTCTCAAGGAGTTCCATACCTTTAAAATCCTCACTAACCTTCAAATTAACTTCGCAAAATCCAACGCCCTAAACGTCACATTACCCCCGACATTTGTCAGCAATGCCAAGAGAACTTTCCGTTCACTTGGCACCGCAACACGATCACATACCTGGGCATCCAACTCCCAACCTCCCTAAATGACCTCTACTCCAAAAATTATGCGCTGCTACTACAGTCCATAATAACAGATCTAAAGAAATGGTCCTCTGGGACATTTTGCTGGTTCGGGAGGGCCTCTATTGTCAAAATTACTATCTTACCTAGGATCTTATACCTCCTACAGACAATACCTATTACACTTCCACATACATCCTTTTTGACCTATCAGAGGATTTGCACTAACTTTATCTGGGGCACACTTCGTCCGAGATTAGGCTATTTAAGGCTCACCACTCCCAAACTCAAGGGGGGATAGGCCTCCCGGACATTTGTAAGTATCAACAGGCCAGTCACCTCACCAGAATTATAGATTGGAACATACACGCCGATCAAAAAGATTGGGTCCAATTAGAACATGCTTTGTCCACCCTCCCACTGGCGCAACTCCCCTGGATCGCCCCACAACACACTCCCTCGGAATGCAAGCTTCACCCGCTTATCTACCCTACTCTAACATCCTTCCGAGACGCATGCAATAATAAGCACAATATTTCATTGTTACACGGTCGGATGACCCCACTTAAATGCAACCCAGAGTTCACGCCGGGAGGGGGCAGGGGCACATACTTTCTTCTTGTCAGATGGCTGGCCACACCCAACTATCAGGGCAGAACACTTCTTCGATGTAAATCGATTTTTATCCCATGCAGAATTAGCCTCCAAAATGACCACAGCCTCATTCCCCTTCTGGGCATACGTTCAAATTAGACACCTCTTTGATAAGCCCAAGCCCAGACCCGATTGGTCTAGATGCACCACCCCGTTTGAATCTCTTTGCCTGAAAGAAGAACCCCAGAGGCATCTGATATCATACACCTATGCCCTATTATTTTCTGACCACAATCTCAAACTACACTGGGTCAAGCAGAAATGGGAACAAGACCTGTTGATCGATCTTACGGAAATGGAATGGGAGAATATCTACACACACATACATAAGAGAACGGTCAATGTGAATGCGCAGGAGAACACATTCAAAGTATTTTCCAGGTGGTACAGAACGCCTCTCCAATTGCATCGCATTTACCCCTCCCTTCCCCAGCAGTGCTGGAGATGCAAGACTGAGATAGGCTTGCTTTTGCATATCTGGTGGACTTGCCCCTTCTGGATTGAGGTTCACAGGCTGATTGCTCAAATCTCCACGTACACACTAGATTACACGCCAGCACAATTCCTGCTCCACCACGCCCTCGACAAATGTCCCGTTCCTACTTCAGCTCCCCGGCCATGCACATGGTAATGGTAAATGCGGCGAAAATGTGTATACCATTCAAATGGCGCTCCCCTGACCCACCATTGCTAGCAGATTGGTTCAGGCGTGTACAAAAACCGGTGGAAATGGAGGAATTATTACATCAGGCACGTGACACCCCAACCAAATTTACCAAAACATGGTCGTGTTGGGTCCATTTTACTACCACGGATGAATACAAAAAGGTCCTGACCTAATTGACACACAAGAGCTGTGGCAGGGATGTGGAAGCGGGCTGGATCCCCCCCCCCCCCTCTATGCCCCCCCCCCAGACTCACCCCGTCCTTGTAAGTAACAACGTACTTTGACCCCCAATAAACTCTACTTCTTTTCATTCTGTCCTGACTATACATTTTATACCTGTTCTCAACATGACTACATTCAACCCCCAGTTAGACAAATAAGTAATCAAAAACCTACTCTTCACTGTTTTATCGTATACCAACTCAAAGTTTTTTCAAACATATTACAGCGAATACTGACACTCTTGCATGTTTTACTTTGCCTTTTTTGACTTGAACATCACTTTCTGGAGTGGCCTACTGCCACATGTTTGCTTTCATCAGCGGCTGCGCCCGCACTTTTGTATCACCTGTCAACTTTCTTGTGACTGTATGACTTTCTTATATTCCAAATAAAATCTTTCAAAATAAATAGATAAATAAAACAGAGAAAATAAACAAGCTTGCATGGATGTTTAAAATTAATCTGCCAGAAGTTTTTTTTTTAATTCTGACTTACCTGTTAAATGGCTTATCTTGGAGTATAGTACAGGACACTTGGGCATTCACAAACCATGGGTTATGCAAACTACCTTCATGTGATTGGACACTGACAAAAATGTTTAGGGGTTGTCCCTGATGCACGCTCACATAACCTCTGTGTGTTGTACTGTACTCAAAAATATGAAATTTGCAGGCAAGTCAAAATTCCTATTTTAAATCGTATTGTACAGGACACGGGGCTTGTATTCATGGAACATGGGATGTCCCAAAGCAAAAAAAAAAAACTGAGGGGTTGGTAACAACATAGCAAACAGCACTGTCAACAGACCCACAAAAAACAAGAGTTAAGTACCCCCAAAAAAAAAAAACACTCACAAGACAGCTAGGAGCACCTTGTGGCCAAAGTTTTCATTAGCCAAAGCCTAAATATCTGCTTGGTAAAACCTGGAGAATGTGTGAACAGAGGACTAGGTGGTGGCCTTCCAAATCTGGATACAGATGCTCTTGGGAAAGCCCAAAAGACAAAAAAAAAAAAAGAAGAACTGGTGGATTCCGGAACTCAACTGTCTGTCCTCGCACCAGGCAAAGTAAGCCTTCCATGTGCAATGGTAGACCTTATGGGACATAAATTTTCTCGCTCTGAGTAAGGTGGGGATAACAGAGAACCCAAAAGGTCAGGATGTCTCAGATCCAGGCTGACACAAATGCCATTGTTCCTGGGCAGGATTGATGGACTTAGGGGTCCAGGGCTTGTGACAAACGTAAGTGTTAAGCATCGGTTTTGAAGTTGATGCCTGGGGAGAGAGAAAATACCTATTTTACTATAAAAGTAGTAGGAGACTTTTTCTTGTGGGACAGAACACTTTTCCCCCCAGTGACATCCTTGATGAATTATCAAGGGATTCCTGAAATAGGTGTTCACTGTCAAAAGGAATGATAAAAGGCACCTTTCACAAGCAGGTTCAGCAGATCAGGTTTTTAACCACAAAATTTTGCACATATGCCCAGATTTAAGAGACATTAAAGAGACTTGGCAACATATATTCTCTAGTGCAGGGGTGTCAAATTCAATTTCATCACGAGCCGCATCAGTATTATTGTCCCTCAAAGCGCTGGTTGTATCTGTAAGACTATATATCTGCCCTCTATCATATTAAATAATTGCCTCTGCATTCTATTATTACTGGTTTTAGTAAAAACTTAAGACTTAAGACTGTAAAGGACAGGTAAAGGTGGGCACGGAGCCCACTCACACTCTTGTAGCAGATATTGCAAGTCTGAAAAAGAAGGCCACACACTGCTGGTATATCCTCCACAAAAAACTTGAGCACCCCCTTAACTTTTGCTGCTGCCTGGAACAAGTTCAGGGTCTGGAGGGGGACCAGAGGAAGCTGGACTCCGGCAGCTGAATGCTGAGACCAGAGGAGGCGGAGACGACAGAGAAGCACAGGATCTGTAGGAGGAGTTCTGTCATCCTCTTTGCTGCCGACAGTGGGGGATAGAGACTAGCCTGTCAGCAGCTGCATGGAGAAGCGCAGGATTTGGTGGAGGAGTTTTGTCCTCCTCCCTGCTGGCGACTGCTGAGACAAGGTGGAAGCAAAGACGGGGGTGCTGCAGTTGCAGGAGAGGTATGAGGGCCACATGAAATAGCCTGGTGGGCCAGATTCGGACTGTGGGCCTTTTGTTTGTCACATGGGCTCTAGAGCTTCAACACAGAAGAATAAGCCATCAGCTGTAATTGTTCTAGAAAATGGGTCATTGCAGACTTTTTCATTTGTTCATTTGTCTTGTCCAGTTAGCAATAGTCTGGCAAATACACGTGACAACAATTGACAGCTGCAGGGCTAGATCCTCAAGGGCAAAGAGGGCCCGTTAGAGTGCTTCAAATTGCTTATCAACAGAATCCTTTAAAGAGGAAACGTCCTCAATGGGAACTGTAAGATGTTTATTCAAGACATGACAGGACCTAATACTTTTTTCTAAAATTACTTTACTATCAGATAAATGTTACCAAAAACCTTAGAACTTAGGATAAATAACTATCCTTTTTTTAAATTTGCCAGCCTATTTTATCTATTGAGGCTTGTTTCGACTTTGGAAAATCAAGTGCTGCTAGTCAAAAACTGGTTCACACCGTGTCAATCAGTGCATCAATGAAGCCGTAGGTTGGGCATAGCTTGGGCCTCATAAAATGCAGAGAATATATTGCATATAAAATTATTTTATATACAGCATATTGCAGGGCCCACTGCAATATCTGCATCTCCATTGAAAACTTCCATTTCATCCTCAAACAGATTTGAAGGTTCCATCTCTGATTCATGAATAGAATCAGGGAGAGTAAGGCAGTGTAGCAATATTAGCCTTTGGAAGCTAAGGATGTGCCAAATATTTTCTTAAAGGATAAGTTTACCTATTTTAAAAAAAGTTTGCAAGTAGAGGTAGAAAAATGTGGATTTATTTTTTTATTTTTTTCTATGGAGCCTGCAGAGCATTACACCTGTGATAAGCAGATTGCAAGTGCAATCTCAGGCTCCTGCAGACTCTCAATATAGCTGTCTGCTCGTACCTGATATGGGCAGGCAGTTGCATGAGAGCAGGAAGCTCAATGGACTATGAGAGCACTCGCCAGCACCCTTGCAGCTCCTTCAGAGCTATAAGCTTTCAGCCACAATGGCAGGCAGTACTTGTAGGCATTCATTCACAGGAAACTGAATGAAAGACGCAGCCGTGTGGATGGCGTCCTGCATGGCCATGCTACTTTCAAATTGTGACAGTGAGTGGGGGAAGAAGATCCCTGTCACAGGGAGGAGTGGGGCGGCGGGGGAGAGGGGCTGTAGATGCTGGAACATGTTACGTGTTCCACCCTAAAACCTTTTCTACCTGCAAAGGGGTACTTAGCTTTAAAAAATTTGGATGTGACAGAGAAAGAGGGAGTTAGAGTCAGAGGAGGGGTGTTGTGGTCATAATATGTTCTGAGTTTCCCTGCTGTTCACAGAGTGTGAGCAAGTCAACCCTTTTGCCAGCTCTCTAACTTGTGATCTTCCACAGAATGAATGAGGAAGGAATTAGGTTTTGTGTATCCTGAATGAAGGAGCTTGCTGGTCGCACTCCTGTAGCTGTGTCCCTATAGCAGAAGGCAGTCGAAGGTGCAGTAAACGTGCCGTACATTTTCTGCAGATATGGGGACTGAAGTGCATCAGCCGGGAGACGTGTCACAACTATGTCCTCAATCAAAGTCTGGATGAGATGAAAAATAAAAAAAGCCAAAAGTAAAATGTTGAAATTAAAATAGATATTACTTATTGCACCAAAACATTAGAGACACTTACAACAAGGATAAACGCACACAACAAGTGAATAACTCCCTATTCCCATGCCTATGTATCCACATTATGTGTTGTTTGTCTAATAGCCAAAAACCAGTCACAAAATGCTGTCTAATCTTATCCATGTTGCTGAGCACATTAGGGGACCCAGGCTTCACCTGTCAGGGTTGACTTACCAGCGAAGGAGTCTTCAGGGCCTGGGAACCATAGAGATGGCCTTTGTGCCAATGGTAGCACCTAACACAGGATCCAGTACCTGAAGTAAACATTACAGACCAGCCCCCAACAGTGGTGTCTGTGTATGGTCCTCAAGGTATAACAGAGGGGTACCAATTTGGAAACTACTCAATAGTCCAGGGCAATAAGCAGTCAGATCTTGTGTGACAGCAGGAAGGTAAAGTCACCTGGTTGCATCCAGGGGGGTAGATATATTTCGCCCAGATTCAGGCTTTACGCTGACTTATACAGCTAGGTGGAGAGTTGTATAAGCCCAGCTGAGACTAGTGGGCTCATTGATGACTCATACCTCTAGGGAGAGGGCTGGGCGTCGTGCAGACAGGGAGTTGATGAGGCCAGCTGAAGCTTGTCAGCTCATTTAGGCCTCTATAAAAAACTCCCAGATTCATTAGATGTTAGCTCATGCCTGGAAGCAGACCTGTGTGGACTGTCTAGGGAGAGTGAACCCCTGTGCGGTGAGAGAAAGCCTGTGTGGCTATATTTTGCTTGGACATTTAAAACCAGGGACTAGGACAGCACTAGGCTGATCCCAGTTGTTAGTTAGGAAACCTGTATGTTTAGTCAGAGGTCAAGTTGACCAGGATTTATTTTGTTTGTTTCTTTTGCTTTGCTGTGTTTTTGTCACTGTAAATAGAAAATAAACGGCACCTTTTTGATTTTGAAAACCACAACCTCCGTCTGCTGGGCCTGTTTTTGTGTGGGGAGCCCATCCCGGGGGTCACACACACCCGCTGCCGAGCTAACCCCCTCACAGTTGGTGGAGAACCAGTGGCAGTTTTTTTTTAAGCCAGCATGGAGGAGATACTGAAACAGCTGGCTCTAGCAAATGCCAATCAACAGCAGACAAATGCAGGTTTGCAAAAGAGCCTTGCAGCTCAACAACAGAACTTCGCAGCCCAGCAGCAAGCTCATCAACAGAGCCTTGCAGCCCAGCAGCAAGCTCACCAACAGAGTCTGGAAGCTCAGCAACAAGCCCAGCAACGATCTGAGGCCCGCTTCATAGACCTATTACAGAAGCAAGAGCAGAGACTACAACAAATGGAAGCAGTAATGCAGCAACGTCCGCAGACCAGTGAGGAAAGCCGTCCCACTAATACCGCGTCCTTTGGGGTGAGTCGTTTATTGACAAAAATGACTGGAGAGGATGATCCAGAGGTATTTTTGACCACGTTTGAAAGGACTGCTGAAAGAGAAAAGTGGCCTGAGGAGCAGTGGGCTGGACTGGTGGCTCCTCTGTTAACGGGTGAATCGCAGAAAGCTTACTATGACCTAGAGCCTGACCAAGCAAAAGACTATGTGATGCTAAAAGCTGAAATATTGGCAAGGCTGGGTGTCACCCTGGCTGTCCGGGCTCAGCGTGTGCATAACTGGACTTTCCAGCTTGGAAAACCCCCCAGGTCTCAAATGTATGATCTCATTCACCTGAGCAGAAAGTGGCTACAGCCAGAGACTTTGTCCGCACCAAAGATTGTGGAACGTGTTGTAATGGATCGGTTTTTGAGAGCTCTTCCTACTGCCATCCAAAAGTGGGTAAGCCATGGAGACCCAGAGACGGCCGATGGTCTTGTGGATCGTGTGGAGAAATACTTGGCTACAGAGAACCTGACGGCCTCTTCCAGAGACACTCGGACTTTCCACCCTAAGACCAGACCATCCCCAGGGGCGGATAAGATGATTCCAAGGGGTAAGGGTGGAGAGAGTGAGAGGGTGGGAGCTCTACCCCAAGTTTGGCGAGAACAGCCTGGGAAATCAGCGGCTCAAGAGGCGGCAAGAAGGATCGTTTGCTACCGCTGCCGGCAAGCGGGACATATTGCAGCAAATTGCCCGGTTTTGGAGGAACCCATGCAGTGTGACTTTCTGACGGGCAGACGTCAGTCGCTGTGTGCGACAGTCGCATGCACTGCCATTCGGGGAACTGAGAAACATTTATGCAAAATGTGTATTAATGGTAGAAATGTTGTGGTATTGCTGGATTCAGGTAGCCTTGTGACCCTGATAAAGGCTGAATTAGTTAAAACAGAGGTCTCTGGGAATAGCAAGGTAGCTGTTATTTGTGTGCATGGGGACACCCGAGAGTATCCAGTGACTACAGTGTGTTTCGAGACCCCCAAAGGTACCCTTTCTCATCCAGTGGGCTTAGTGTCTCAGTTACCGCATGACGCCATTGTGGGAAGGGATTTTCCGAAGTTCTGGGAACTGTGGGATGATCCTGAGCCCCCCACTGGTGCCCCTATGTACCAGGAATATGATAGCCAGAACTCCTCTGAGAGTGGTGAGGACTCTCCCGAATTTCCCTTGTCAGTATTGGCAGGGGAGACTCAAGAAACTGGAGAGGAGCCCACCTCCTCAGACGAAAACCTACCGTCTGTGGAGTTTTCTGATCTTGAGGTTCACAGGGAAAACTTTGCCACAGAACAGTTGAAAGACCCCGCCCTAATAAAGGCACGGGAAAACGTAGTGAAAATAGATGGCGAGTTAGTGAACCCAGATAATACCTGCACTTACCCATACTTCAGCGTAGAGAAGGACCTACTGTATCGGGTGGCAAAAAGGGCAGAAGAAACCGTTGAGCAGCTTGTGGTGCCCAAACCTTACAGGAAGTTGGTGTTGGAGTTGGCCCATGGGCACATTCTTGGAGGTCATCTGGGGACAGAGAAAACCCGAGAGAGGGTATTACAGAGATTCTATTGGCCTGGGGTGATGAAGGACATAGAAAATTATTGTTCCTCCTGCCCTGTGTGTCAGAGGTCGGCCCCGATGCCACACTTCCGTAGCCCGCTGGTCCCTCTACCCATCATTGAGGTCCCGTTTGAGAGAATCGCAATGGATTTGGTAGGTCCTATAATCAAGTCCGCTAGGGGGCACCAGTACATATTGGTTATAATGGACTATGCCACCCGTTATCCAGAAGCGATCCCTCTCAGAAATACCTCGGCCAAAACCATAGCCAAAGAGCTATCTCTTGTTTTTAGCCGGGTGGGTATTTGTAAAGAACTGCTTACGGACCAAGGTACACCCTTTATGTCCCGGGTTATGAAGGAGCTGTGTAAATTGTTCAAAGTGACGCAATTACGTACATCTGTGTATCACCCCCAAACCGATGGGCTGGTTGAAAGATTCAACAAAACCCTAAAACAAATGTTGAAGAAAGTGGTGGATAGGGATGGAAAGGATTGGGACTGTCTACTTCCTTATTTGATGTTTGCTATTAGGGAGGTGCCCCAATCCTCTACGGGATTCTCCCCCTTTGAGTTACTGTATGGGAGACACCCAAGAGGGCTGTTGGATATTGCCAAGGAAACTTGGGAAAGTGAGAGTTCTCCCCACAGGAGTGTGATTGAGCATGTCGCCCTGATGCAAGATCGAATTGCACAGGTAATGCCCATCGTGAAGGAACATTTGGCCCAAGCGCAGTTGGCACAGCAGAGAGTGTACAACCGTGGAGCCAAGACCCGTACCTTTTCCCCGGGGGATAGGATATTGGTACTTGTCCCTACGGTTGAAAGTAAATTCCTTGCCAAATGGCAAGGCCCCTACGAGATAATGGAAAAAGTGAGCGAAGTGAATTACAAGGTCAGACAACCAGGAAGGCGAAAGCCCGAACAGATCTATCACGTTAATCTGTTGAAAGCCTGGAGGGATAGAGAGTCCCTAGTCGCAGACACTTGGTCACCAGCTCAAACTGGTTGCGTGATTCCTGAGGTTGGAATCGCAGCCACCTTGTCACAACCCCAACAACAGGAGGTTAAGGAGTTTGTGCTTCGCAACAAGGAGGTATTCTCTGAGCTGCCGGGACAAACATCTGGGGTAGAGCATGACATTATTACCCCGCCCGGTGAAAGGGTGAAGTTAAAACCCTATCGGATCCCAGAGGCCCGACGGGA
This sequence comes from Rana muscosa, assembly GCA_029206835.1. Taxonomy (NCBI): domain Eukaryota; kingdom Metazoa; phylum Chordata; class Amphibia; order Anura; family Ranidae; genus Rana; species Rana muscosa. The sequence goes on along the minus strand of CM055118.1, from coordinate 990,893,223 downwards.
GGCAATACGGGAGGAAGTACAGAAAATGCTGAACTTAGGGGTGATAGAGGAGTCCCAAAGTGATTGGTCTAGTCCCATTGTGTTGGTGCCTAAACCGGATGGGAGCTGGCGATTTTGTAACGATTTTCGTCAGTTGAACAAAGTTACAAAATTTGACACCTACCCCATGCCACGTATAGATGAGTTGATCGACCGGCTGGGAACAGCCCGATACATGACGACTCTTGACCTCACAAAAGGGTATTGGCAAATCCCCCTGGCCAAGTCAGCCAAAGAGAAAACCGCATTTGTAACCCCAGACGGGGCGTTCCAATATAAAAGAATGCCGTTCGGGTTACAGAATGCGCCGGCCACATTCCAGCGGAAAATGGACCAGATGCTGAGGCCCCATCGGAAGTATGCTGCGGCTTACCTGGATGACGTAATTGTCCATAGCACAGATTGGGCCTCACATCTGCCAAAAGTGCAAGCAGTCCTGGACTCTGTTCGGGAAGCAGGGTTTACGGCTAACCCCAAGAAGTGTACCATTGGGCAGGAGGAGGCCAAATATCTTGGGTACACCATTGGGAGGGGAGTAATAAAACCCCAACTCAACAAAGTCGAGGCCATCCAGAGTTGGCCACGTCCCAACAGCAAGAAGCAGGTACGAGCCTTTCTGGGAATCGCTGGGTATTATCGGCGATTCATTCCCCACTTTGCTTCTAAGGCTGTGCCCCTAACCAACCTGACGAAGGGGAAAGGGTCGGTCATGATTAAATGGACCCCCGAGGCTGAGGCAGCATTCCAATTCTTGAAACAAGCCTTATGTAGCCAGCCAGTGTTGTACTCACCCGACTTCTCTAAAGACTTTGTCGTACAAAGTGATGCGTCAGATGTGGGGTTAGGAGCAGTATTGTCCCAGGTCTGGAACGGGGAAGAGCACCCAGTCATTTACCTCAGCAGGAAGTTGAAGTCCCATGAGGTAAATTACGCCACCGTTGAAAAGGAGTGTTTAGCGGTGAAGTGGGCTCTAGATTCCCTTCGGTACTACCTGCTAGGTAGGCACTTTGACATGGTTACGGATCACGCTCCGTTAAAGTGGATGGCTCAAAACAAGGAGACAAATAGAAGAGTGAATAGGTGGTTCCTGGCCCTACAGGAATTCAACTTCACAGTAAAGCATCGCCCTGGCGTTCAAATGGGGAATGTGGATGCTTTGTCTCGAGTACATGAATGCCTGATTGCTGGTGTTCCAACCCCGAGGTTAAAACAAGAGGGGGGGGTATGTGACAGCAGGAAGGTAAAGTCACCTGGTTGCATCCAGGGGGGTAGATATATTTCGCCCAGATTCAGGCTTTACGCTGACTTATACAGCTAGGTGGAGAGTTGTATAAGCCCAGCTGAGACTAGTGGGCTCATTGATGACTCATACCTCTAGGGAGAGGGCTGGGCGTCGTGCAGACAGGGAGTTGATGAGGCCAGCTGAAGCTTGTCAGCTCATTTAGGCCTCTATAAAAAACTCCCAGATTCATTAGATGTTAGCTCATGCCTGGAAGCAGACCTGTGTGGACTGTCTAGGGAGAGTGAACCCCTGTGCGGTGAGAGAAAGCCTGTGTGGCTATATTTTGCTTGGACATTTAAAACCAGGGACTAGGACAGCACTAGGCTGATCCCAGTTGTTAGTTAGGAAACCTGTATGTTTAGTCAGAGGTCAAGTTGACCAGGATTTATTTTGTTTGTTTCTTTTGCTTTGCTGTGTTTTTGTCACTGTAAATAGAAAATAAACGGCACCTTTTTGATTTTGAAAACCACAACCTCCGTCTGCTGGGCCTGTTTTTGTGTGGGGAGCCCATCCCGGGGGTCACACACACCCGCTGCCGAGCTAACCCCCTCACACTTGTTAAAAGTGGCAGAAGAAAAAAGGAATGGTTACAAAGAAAACAAACTACTCCAAAGGAGGAGAAGAGGCTTATCACCTAAGGACACTAGTAAAAACAGGAGTCGCACAGAGTGGGTGGATTTACATAAGAATGCATCAGGGTCAGCTATAAAAAATGTTGCCAGTGTCAAAATCACCTGACGGTAGCCTGCCTATAATCCATGGTCTATGAATACAAACCCTGTGTCCTGTACTTCAGATATAAAGTAGACTGTTAGCAAGTATAATGTGCAGGCACAGCATGTTGGCAAGTTGAAATGTGTTAGTTCTAGCATGTTCGTGGCTAGCCCAGGCTTGGGAAACAGTCAATTGGTGTAAGCCCAATTGCTGGGCTTTTTGGTCCTTGCCAACCCACCTGTGTTTTAAAAAAACAAAAGGGAGAAGGCTGAGGTCCAGGGGCTTCCTAGTTGAACTGGTTGGTTCTGTTATGCTCGTGGCAACGGGGCAGCTGTGCCTTGCAGTCTGCTGAAGACACTGGGGCTTTCGGAGACATCCAAGCCATTGACAATGCCATATTGGACTCTCACCTCACAGAGGTATGCCTGGGCAGCCACACTACTATACTTAGGGTTAGGGGAAGGGTGTTGTTCATATTGAACGGTTATGCCACACTTGTTTGGTAAAGTTACTGTTCAAAGCCATGTTAGAAGTTATTCAAAGGGGTGCATGTTGGTTCTGGCGTGTCTGAAGAACCAGGGTCTGTAACGCACTAAGGGGTATGAAGTAACATTGTTACAAAAGGGTTACCTGTAGTTGCTCTAGGTAACCAAGTGAAGGAACAAGCTACAAGCAACCATTTGCATGGTACTCGGCAAGGTAGAGGGGGTCATTGTCTGGCTCCCTCCCTAGCGGTCAGTATCCAATAGCAACCAGGTCCAAACCTGCATTACAGAGTAGTGCCCGCCCACAAGCAGTTTGCAATTTCAATCTGCTAGGCCCAAATTCCAAGTCATTCTCATCTGTAAAATGACTGATACTTCCTGGGTATGCCCAAGCTTGTCTGCTCCTCCTGCCTCCAACATATTCTTACTAGTGAGGAAGACCATCATAGTGAATTAGAGAATAGGTACGTGTAGGAAGTAGAAAGGAGTATATGCAAGCTTGAACACTTCCAGGAAGTGTCAGAGCAGTTTCGGATCAGAACCCTGAGATTTGGATATATCACCAGTTACTTTCAACCTTTTTTCCTCAGTGATTAACTTTAAACATCCATGCCATTTTCTCCAAAGCAAACCATCAGCTGCACACCAATAAATTCACTGGCCATTAACATTTTATTCAAATAACCTTTGCACAAACATGCTGCTGTACCCACCCAAAAATAACCAACCCTAACACAATTTACCCTTATAGGCTTAGTCATAATCTATGACTAAGCCCGTAGGAGTAAAATGCGTCAAAGTGAACACAAGGATGGGTAAAACAGGTGAAAGAATGTCAGGCAGAGATGATAGCATGTTTGTGTAAGGGTTGTTTGAATAAAGCTTTTGTTGGCTATTGACGTTATTGGTGTGCTGCTGATGGTTTGCTTTGGATGGACTTCTGAGCCTACACCTGCATAGTCCCCAGACCAGAGAAAATAATGGAGATTGGAAAGGTGACGCCTTCCTATCTATCTGTGGAAATATGTTAAATTAAAAATGTTTTACTTTTACATCAGTGTGAAGTGGGGATCTTAGAAAGTAAATGGGTCAGTCAGTGTTGCTGGATATATTAAGACTCATGACATTATAAAAAGACTGATGACATTAAAGCCCATCTCCATTTTTTTAGCACTGACCCCTCCCCTGGAAATGTACAGTATAAGTATATACACACAGTATATATACACACAGACTTTGAATAATTTGTTTTAATTTTAGGATGAAATTTTATAAATTTTCACATGTAGTAAAAATAATGGAATAAGAGTTAAATTGTACACTCAATAATGCTGATATAGTTAACAAGAGCAGTACCATATTTATAAATCTCAAGCTTACCATCGGGATGCTCATATGGAATCCAGTGGTGTTTAGCATTTTGGTATTCAAAGAATGGATCCCATTGTTTACACTGTTCTTCTCTGAAATCCTCAAAATCTTTGTCACAATTTTCAGTGTTGCAAAGCTCTAGCTGATAGCTTGGCCCTACACATGAACGACCTCCATTAGCTGGGCTAAATGCAAAACAGTATAATAGTTAGTTTGGGTGTCTTAATTTTGGTTGACCAAAGCATTTCAGCTTTCAAAAACAAATATGTTAAGTTCAGAAAAAAAGTTATGTGTAATAAAATGGAATAACAAAGGGAAAAAGGATTGAACACGCTAACTGAAATTTATTTAATACCTGGTACAAAATCCTTTGTTGGTTAGGACAGCTTCAAGACGCCTCCTTTATGGAAAAACTAGTGGGATGTATTCCATGGCGTAGCTTGGGTTGTCAGCACCCGGGGCAAGGCAAGTAATTTGCGCCCCCTAACCTGTGGACTTTTAGCACCCAAGAATGGGGGCCCAGGTTCCTCCACTCACAGCCTGAGCCTCTGATTGGCTGCCTGCAGCCTTTCATTATTGGTTAGATCTGAGCTATCTCTTTGATTACAGTAGTCAAAGAGATATCTTCTCAGTATCAACCAATAATAAAAGGCTGTGGGCAGCCAATCAGAGGCTTAGGTTGCAAATAACAAGGAACACCTACATACAGCAGAGCAGGCAGGCAAAAGTAAACCAGACATAAGGGTTGTGCATATTATTTAGTGATAGATATACTACAGGAGACAGTCATAAACTGCAGGAATACTATAGAAGATGATCAGAGACTGCAGAGATTCTACAGTAGACAGTAAGAGACTGCAGACATAGTACAGGAGATGTTCAGAGACTGCAGACACACTACAGGAAATGGTCAGAGACTGCAGACATACTATAGGCAGGGCGTTTTTTCTCAGAGAATAAGTGCAGGACCTTAACCACACCACCACCGCCTAACAGTGGGAGAGTCTTAATGGGGCATTGTTAAATACTAGTGTTGCATTCTGCACAGAGTGCAGCGTTCAGGAGTGCAGTACATACAGAGTTCATGAGTGTACTGCGTACAGAGTGCAATGATCAGGAGTACCCTAAGTATAGAGTGTACAGTTTAGGAGAGTGCTAGGTACAGAGTTCAGAGTGCACTTCATACAGAGTAAAGAGCTAAAGAGTGAAGAGCTAAAGAGTGAAGAGCTAAAGAGTGAAGAGCTAAAGAGGGAAGAGCTAAAGAGGGAAGAGCTAAAGAGGGAAGAGCTAAAGAGGGAAGAGCTAAAGAGGGAAGAGCTAAAGAGGGAAGAGCTAAAGAGTGCACTGCAAACAGAGTTCAGGAGTGCACTGAGTACACCGTGCAGACTTCAGAGGTGCGCTACGTATAGAGTGCAAAAATTAGGAGTGTGCTATACACAAAGAGAAAAGATTAAGATTCTACTACGTACAGAGTGCAAAGTTCAGGAGAGCGCTAGGTACAGAGTGCAGGGTTCAGGAGTGCACTATATACAGAGTGAGGAGCTCAAGAGTGCACAGAGTTCAGGAGTGCGCTACGCAGAGTGAGCAGAGTTCAGAAGTGCACTGCGTAGAGAGTGCACTGAAGAGTTCGTGAGTGTGCTACGTACAGATTGCAGGGCTCAAGAATGCATGTCTCACAGGACAGTTAACTACCCCCCTTCCAGTAAGAGCTCTTCTCTCACCCCCAAATCCTCTCTTCCCCACCTACAAGGTATCAGAGAGAGGGACTGCTACAGAAGAGCAGCTACAACTTACGGTAGGAGTGCAATGTTAGGTGGGGATAGGGGGCATTAGTGCAAAGAGGGTGTATAGGCGATGATATTGGTGCCAAGTTAATGGGGCATTGGTGTTAAATGGGGGGGTTGGCAATGTGCTAATTTCTAACTTGGGGGAGAGTTGGAACATTGGTGCTAAGTGGGGGGGATGTTTATGATAAGTGGGGGGGGGAGAGGGACACCTTGGGATACGTGGGGGATATTAGGGATACATGGGAGGATAGGAGAAACATTTGGGATAAGTGGTGGGACAGGAGGGACAGTGGGGATAAGTGGGGGGAGGAACATTTGGGATAAGTGAGAGTAAATGAGGGGCATTGGGGATAAGTGGGAGGAGAGGGGGGACATTTGGGATAAGTGGGGGGGGGAGGGTGGACATTTAAGATAAGTGGAATAATGGGGATAAGTGGGAGGGCAGGAGGAACATTGGGAGGACGGGAGGGACATGGGGGATAAGTGGGGGGACAGGAGGAACATTGGGGATAAGTGGGGGGCCAGGAGGAACATTGAGAGGACAGGAGGGACATTGAGGATAAGTGGGGGGGCAGGAGGAACTTTGAGGGACAGGAGGAACATTGAGAGGACAGGAGGAACATTGGGGATAAGTGGGGGGACAGGAGGGACATTAGAGGATATTGGGGGACAGGAGGGACATTTGAGGGACAGGATGAACATTGGGGGGACAGGAGGGACATTGGGTATAAGTGGGGGGACAGGAGGAGCATTGGGGGGACAGGAGGGACATTGCGGATAAGTGGGGTGGCAGAAGGAACATTGGGGAGACAGAAGGGACATTGGGGATAAGTGGGGGGACAGGAGGAACATTGGGCATAAGTGGGGGGACAGGAGGAACATTGGGATTAAGTGGGGGACAGAAGGAATATTAGGGGGCCAGGAGGGACATTGGGGATAATTGGGGGGACAGGAGGAACATTGGGGATAATTGGGGAGACAGGAGGGACATTGGGTATAAGTGGGGGGCATGAGGAACATTGGGGGGCATGAGGAACATTAGGGGGCAGGAGGAACATTGGGGGACAGGAGGAACATTGGGGGGACAGGAGGAACATTGGGGGGACAGGAGGAACATTGGGTATAAGTGGGGGGCATGAGGAACATTGGGGGGCAGGAGGAACATTGTGGGGCAGGAGAAACATTGGGGGGACAGGAGGGTCATTGGGTATAAGTGGGGGGCAGGAGGAACATTGGGTGACAGGAAGAACATTGGGGGGACAGGGGGGACATTGGGGGACAGGAGGGACATTGAGAATAAGTTGGGACAGGAGGAACATTGGGTGACAGGAGGGACATTGGGTGACAGGAGGGACATTGGGGGGACAGAAGGGACATTAGGGATAAGTGGGGGGGCAAGAGGAACATTGAGGATAATTGGGGGGACTGGAGCAACATTTGGGATAAGTGAGGGGACAGGAGGAACATTAGGGGACAGGAGGGACATTTGAGGGACATTGGGGATAAGTGGGGTGGCAGGGGGAACATTGGGGGACAGGAGGGACATTGAGAATAAGTTGGGACAGGAGGAACATTGGGTGACATGGGGGACAGGAGGGACATTGGGGGGACAGGAGGGACATTAGGGATAAGTGGGGGGACAAGAGGAACATTGAGGATAATTGGGGGGACTGGAACATTTGGGATAAGTGAGGGGACAGGAGGAACATTAGGGGTTATTGGGGGACAGGAGGGACATTGCGGATAAGTGGGGTGGCAGGGGGAACATTGGGGGGACAGTAGGGACATTGGGGATAAGTGGGGAGACAGGAGGAACATTGGGGATAAGTGGGGGGACAGGAGGAATATTAGGGGGCCAGGAGGGACATTGGGGATAATTGGTGGGACAAGAGGGACAGGAGGAACATTGGGGATAACTGGGAAGACAGGAGGGACATTGGGTATAAGTGGGGGGCAGGAGGAACATTGGGAGAGCAGGAGGAACATTGGGGGACAGGAGGGACATTGGGTATAAGTGGGGGGCAGAAGGAACATTGGGTGACAGGAAGAACATTGGGGGGATAGGAGGATCATTGGGGGACAGGGGGGGACATTGAGAATAAGTGGGGACAGGAGGAACATTGGGTGAAAGGGGGCACAATGGGGGGACAGGAGGGACATTGTGGGGACAGGAGGGACATTGGGGGAGATGGTGATGCTCTGTGTATGTGTGTAGTAGTGTACACGGTGTGACTGTACTGTGTACTGTATCACATACCACAGTTCACTTGGTCAGGATGGAAGATCCCTGGAGATGTCATTTTATCACATGTGCTGCCCTGTGGGGTAGAGCAGGTGCTGCCGCGCCAGTCCCAGACTGGCTGCCACAATGGGGAAAGGGGAGATCCAGTCAGGTGTCCTGTCGAGATGGGCCCCCCTTCGGAAAATGCCCAGGCTGGACTGTGCAGGCGCAGTGCATGTGCAAACAGCGGTGCGGAGGAGGAGAAGATGACGGTGGTGGCTCACACAGCGAGGCTGAGGCGGGACTACCATAGCAACCCAGCCCCTGCCACCGCACATGACACCCGTTCATCCAATCACCACCGGGCAGCCGCTGCCCATCCCTGAGCCGCAACATGGCGGCTGGAACGCAGCGAGTGACACCGTCCATAGGACGGAGTGACACTGGCACCGGATGCTGCGCCCCCCTAAATTTTACGCCCAGTGCCACGCCCCCCCCCACGCTACGCCAGTGGGGGGGCGTGGTATTGGTGTGATTGTGGTCCATTCTTCCACACAATCTTCAAATCTTGAAGGTTCTGTGGACCTCTTCTATGAACTCTGCTCTTTAGTTCTTTCCATACATTTTCTATTGGATTCAAGTCAGGTGATTGGCTGGACCATTCTAGCAGCTTGATTTTCTTTATTTGAAACCAATTGAGAATTCCCTTGGCTTCGTATTTGGGATCATTGTCTTGCTGAAAGGTCCACCCTCGTTTCATCTTCATCATCCTGGTAGATGGCAGCAGATTTTTATCAAGAATGTCTTGGTACATGTTACAGCTGACATGCTTTTCATCAATGAGGTTACTTAATGATATGAGTAACACGTTACCAGTTGTGGGAGATTAGCTTGTGGGGATCACCTTTTCTCAGAATGAAGGTCAGCATACAGGCAGTTTCTTTAAAACCTGGCGTATTGCCAGCTTTATTTACAAGTGGTTTGCAATAATCATACAAAATAAACAAAACAGAAAATCAAATCCTTGCCGTTCGGCACTAAACTAAACAGTAACCGCTCTCTATACCGTGAGGGGCTGGTCCCCGTCACCCATAAAACACAAGGTGAAGCAAACCTTTCTTTTCCAATCCAACAAACAGAGCTCCTCTGACTCAGGTTCCCCTCTGAGTCTCAGGCCAGAGCCCTGCTGTGTTCTCTTCCTGGTCTTTTAACTTCCACCTGAGTGTGGACTCAGGTGAACCAGAACATCAGGACCGGAACCCAGCCCGCCACAGAGGCTGGAAAAACCGGACTGGATTCCCGTTCAGTCCCTTACAATGGACCGAATGCGAGGTGAAATGTAGCGATTGTCATGTATCTCACCTCGCATACCGTCACATACCCTCCCCCTCTGCTCAAGCCCCTGCGGCTGAGCACGTGACCCAGCCATACAGTGCACACGGGAGAGGGCATCAGCATTATCCTGGAGTTTGCCCGGCCTGTGCTCAACCATGAATTTAAAGGGCTGTAAAGCCAGGAACCACCTTGTCACACAAGCATTTTTCTCCCTGTTGTCACACATCCACTTCAGGGGAGCATGGTCAGTAACCAGCCTAAATTACCTCCCAAGTAGATAATACCTCAGGGAGTCAAAGGCCCATTTAATGGCGAGACATTCCTTTTCAACAATGGCATAGTTCCTTTCGTGCTTGTTCAGCTTCCGGCTCAGGTATACAACCGGGTGCTTCCCACCATTCCTGTCCTGCGACAGTATGGCCCCTAGGCCCACCTCAGAGGCGTTTGTCTGTATGACAAACTCCTTTGTGAAGTCCGGGGTCACTAGCACCGGTAGTGCACAAAAGGCCTGTTTTAATTTCTGAAACGCCTTCTCTGCCTCAGGGTTCCATTTAACCATGACAGACACTCTGCCCTTCGTCAGGTCAGTCAGAGGGACGGCAATGGTGGCAAAGTCAGGTATAAACCATCGGTAATACCCCGTAATGCCTAGGAATGCCCGAACTTGTTTCTTGTTTACGGGTTGGGGCCATTTTTGAATTGCCTCAATCTTATTGGTCTGAGGCTTGACAAGTACCCGGCCAATAACGTAGCCAAGGTACTTGGCCTCCGACCAGGCCTATGGCACACTTCTTTGGGTTAGCCGTGAGGCCTGCTTCCCTAAGGGAATCTACCACCGCCTGTACCCGGGGCAGGTGCGATTCCCAATCTGGGCTGTGGATGACCACATCGTCCAAATAAGCAGCCGCATATGGGCGATGTGGTCTCAAAGTTTTGTCCATCATTCGTTGGAATGATGCAGGGGCCCCATGCAGACCAAAAGGCATCCGCTTGTACTGAAACAAGCCCTCAGGAGTGGAAAAGGCAGTCTTCTCCTTGGCCGATTCAGTTAGCGGTATTTGCCAATAGCCTTTTGTTAGGTCTAGGGTCGTTATATAGCGAGCCTGTCCCAACCTGTCCACAAGTTCGTCGACCCGGGGCATCGGGTATGCATCGAACTTGGACACACTGTTGAGTTTCCGAAAGTCATTACAAAACCTGATAGTGCCATCAGGTTTTGGGACCAGCACTATGGGGCTCGACCACTCACTGTGGGACTCTTCTATCACATCCAACTCCAACATGTTTTTAATTTCTTTTGCGACTGCCTCACGCCTGGCCTCTGGGATTCTATATGGCTTCACATTTACCCGAACCCCTGGTTCCGTCACTATGTCATGTTGGATCATGTTGGTCAGTCCGGGTAAGGGGGAGAAAAAGTCTCTATTTTTATGCACAAACACCCTAACGTCACTTTGTTGTGCCACAGACAGGGTATCCGTGATGGGAACGTCAGGTGTCACGGGTACCCGGTCAGTTGGAGGCGGGGAAGTGGCCAGTAAAGTCTCTCGGTCCTTCCAGGGTTTTAGGAGATTCACATGGTAAATTTGGTGTGGTTTCCTTTTCCCTGGCTGGTAGACTTTGTAGTTTACCTCCCCCTCCCTTTTGACAACCTCAAAGGGACCCTGCCACTTGGCTAAAAACGTACTTTTCACCGTGGGAACCAATACCTACACTCTGTCCCCAGGGATGAAAGTACGGACCCTGGCACTTCGGTCATAGACCCTCCTTTGGGCCTCCTGGGCTCGCTCCATATGTTCTCGCACCAGGGGTAAGACAGCTGCAATTCGATCCCGCATCAAGGAGACATGCTCTATGATGCTTCTATATGGGGTTGCCTCACCTTCCCATGTTTCCTTGGCAACATCTAGCAGTCCCCTGGGATGCCTACCATACAAGAGTTCAAAGGGGGAATAGCCTGTGGACGCCTGCGGAACCTCACGTATTGCAAACATAAGATATGGCAGCAAAAAATCCCAGTTTCTCCCATCTTTGTCGACCACCTTTTTCAGCATACTTTTCAAAGTTTTATTAAATCTTTCGACCAGACCATCCGTTTGGGGTTGGTAGACAGAGGTACGGAGATGGGAGATTTTGTATAACTTGCAAAGCTCTTTGGTAACCTTGGACATAAAGGGGGTGCCCTGATCGGTTAAGATCTCTTTTGGGATCCCCAGTCGACTAAAGACATGGACTAATTCCTTGGTGATAGCTTTAGCAGAGGTATTGCGCAAGGGTATAGCCTCAGGATAGCGAGTCGCATAGTCCAGGATCACCAGAATATGCTGGTGACCGCAGGTAGATTTCACAACCGGCCCCACCAGGTCCATGCCAATCCTCTCAAAGGGGACCTCGATTATTGGCAGAAGAACAAGGGGGCTGCGAAAATGGGGTGCCGGTGCCGACATTTGGCACTCTGGGCACGATTCGCAGTACTCCTTGACATCTGCATGCAACCCGGGCCAGAAAAATCGCGATTCTCTCCCTGTTTTTTTCAACACCGAGATGCCCCCCCATTACATGACCATGGGCCAGGTCTAGCACCACCCTGCGGAAAGGTTTGGGAACTAGTAGCTGTTCTACCTCGTCCTCTCCATGTTTTATCACTCGATACAATAAATTGTTTTTAATTGCCATGTAGGGGAAAGACACCACCCAATTAGGATCCACCGGTTCCCCATCTAACATCTTAACGTTTTCCCTGGCTCTCATGAGGGTGGCCTCTCGTAGTTGCTCGGTACAGAAATCCTCTCTCCTGACCTCTAAATCGGGTACCACATTTTGGCTACTCTCAATGTCAGAGTCAGAGGGGTTCTCCGGTTCGTTACCCTCAGGATGGGATCTAACTTCCAGGTCCTCCGTCTCCCCAGCCATGACAGGGAAAGGAATAGGGTCTCCGGCTTCCTCGATCCCACCAACCGAATCCTCTTCCCTTTGAGAAAAAGGGTTTGGTGAGAGTTCCCGTGCCTCTCCAGCAGGGGGAGCTCTATCTTCCAGCCTCCCTTGGCTCTCCCATAAATTCCAGAAATGGGGAAAATCTCTTCCCACTAAGGCTTCGTGAAGCAGTGAAGGTACCACCCCCACTGAATGCGTTACACTGCCCCCGGGGGTATCAACCTCAACCACCGCTGTCTGGTAGTCTCGAGTGTCCCCATTAATGCAAATTACCCCAATAGTACTGGGGTGTAGTTTTGTGGGGTTCACACAATCACTCCTGACTAGGGTCACCACAATACCAGAGTCTAGCAGGGCTGTCAGTGGCTTTCCATCCACTGAAATAACACACATCTGTTTTTCAATGCGACTCTGACATGATGCAGTACATGCGACCTGTGCAAACAAAGAAATGCGTCTTTTCATATAAGCATAATCGCATTGCATAGGTTCATCATTTATAGGACAGTTCGCAGCAATATGCCCTAATGCATGGCAACGAAAACATCTTATATGCTCAACTGTCCTCTCAACGGTCCCAAAGACCTTCCTGGCTGCTTTGGCCAGTCTCCAGGTCTAGGAACCACAGTCTCATCAGTTGGAACAACAGTCTTATCAAATCTCCCCAAGCTCTTGGACCCCGGAACAGTCTTACCAGAACTGCCGGGAGATCTTGCACCCCTAGACACACCGAAGTGGGGCGTAGATGGATTCACCAAGTCCTCAGTAGCACTGTACCTCTCCACTAGGTCGACCAGTTGGGCTGCAGTTTTGGGGTCGCCCTGTCTCAAACTGCCACGATATTGGCCGGGCACCCGCGATCGCTCCTGACAAACACACACCCATCCCCGTTCTGGCAGGTGATAGGAGACAGATCGTGTGTTCCTAGTATATAGGAACAACGATCGGTCTCCTCCCCCAGGCAGTCTCTTCCCCCCTACAGTTAGAACACACTACAGAGGGAACACATTTAACCCCTTGATCGCCCCCTAGTGTTAACCCCTTCCCTGCCCAATGACATTTATACAGTAATCAGTGGCTATTTTTAGCTCTGATCGACTGTATAAATAATTGTTGCAAAAAAGTGTCCAATCTGTCTGCCGCAATGTCACAGTCCCAATAAAAACCACAGACCGCCATGACTAGTAAAAAAATAATAATAATAAAAATGCCATAAATCTATCCCCTATTTTGTAGACGCAATAACTTTTGCACAAACCAATCAATATACACTTATTGCTTTTTTTTTTTTTACCAAAAATATGTAGAAGAATATATATCAGCCTAAGCTGAGTAGGACATTTTTTTTTTACATTTTGGGATATTTATTATAGCAAAAAGTGTAATAATATCGTGTTTTTTTCAAAATTGTTTGTCTTTTTTTGTTTATAGTACAACAAAATAAAGACTGCAGAGATGATTAAATACCACCAAAAGAAAGCTCTATTTGTGGGAAAAAAAGGACATACATTTTGTTTGGGTACAGTGTCGCACGACCGTGCAATTGTCATAGTGATGCAGTGCTGTATCGCAAAAAATGGCCCTGTCAAGAAGGGGGTAAATTCTTCCGAGGCTGAAGTGGTTAAAGCCATCTTTTTGCTCCCATTTACCACAAAATGTTTAAGACTAGACTAAACTTAGTCTACAACTCTCTGAGTTCCTGCCTCACTGACAACAACCTTCTTGACCCCCTATAGTCTGGCTTTCACTCACTGCAGTCCAAGAAACTGCCCTACTAAAACTCACTAATGATTTACTAACTGCTGAAACCAATAGCCACTACATCATACTCTTACAACTAGACCTTTATAGAGCTTTTGATAATGTTGACCACCCATTCCTTCTAAATAAACTCCACTCCCTTGATCTCAAAGACTCTGATCTTTCCTAGTCTGACAGCATTTCTTCTCAGTGTTACCTATAACTGCCTCCAAAGGCTTTGTCCTTGGACCACTCTTTTTCTCTATCTACACATTCTCTGTCAGGTCTGCCAGAAGACTCTAACCATCCTTACGGTTTCCTGATCGGTAGTCTTCTTTTCCCAGTATCAGGTGGAGGGACGGTAGAGATCCTGCAGCCAGAAATATGGAACCACAATATTAAGTGAAAGCAGGCTATATCAAGGAATAACAACAAGCAACTCACGGTTAGTAGTGGTACAGTCAGGAGCCAGGCAGAAGGAAGGGCTGTCCAAAAACGATCCCAGTCAGCAAACCAAGGCAGCAGTCAACTGGGGTATACCAAAAGGCAGCGTCAGGAACAGGCAGAGTCGGCAACCATGAAAAGAGCAATCCAAAAGAGTAGTCCAAGAGTCAAGGTCGGGAACAGGAAGAGTCGGCAACAACGATCAACGAAATCCAAAGGAGTAGTCCAAGAGGAGAGGTCGGGAACAAGCAGAAGTTGGCAACCAAGAATACAGTATATATTCAAAATGACAAATAAAATTTACACCTATAGGTGTTTTAAAATTATCATATGCGGCGCTCCTATCAATAATGAAATTGATTCAGCTACCAAATGTCCATAAGACAGGAACTCCAAATAAAGGAAAAAACAATCCAAGTAGTGGGGCCAGAGGGAGAGGTAGATATCCCCAAACCCAACAGGGTAACAACAATGGCTATTCTATTCCTGTTGCAAACAGATATGATCCTTTGTGGGATCATAATACAGGACATTTCTTGCACTCACCACGTCCTTTTTTAGGAAGGGGCCGGGGAGGACAGAGGAGGGGTCGAGGTTATTTGCCTTACAGAGGGAGACCCCCACAATCCCACCATTACCCAATGGCACTCACTCAAAGGGACCCAGAATGGGAGGAACAACAATATTGGGAAAGGAGTGGGACATATCCACAAGGCCCAAGGAGAAACGATCCAGAGGATGCAGAGCAGGGTCCAGGACGCAGAAAAAGATAGAGGGAAGCAGATTAGGTGGGATTTATAACCTGACACTGAACTTACGGATAAAGAAAAAAATATTCTACATCAAGGGCTAAAATGTGGTCTGAAAAGTCCCATAAATAAGTTCAATGTTTATGTGGATTTACATAAATACATGTGAAAGCCAAGTATAAAAAAATAAAATTTTCAACAAAAATTCCAATCCGGTGGGGTACAAGTGGGAATGTTGCAATAGCAGTAGACAGTGGTCTAAAAAAACGTTCATTGTTCAATCCCCCTAATACGGCTACACAACACCTTGAGGTTTTCAAAAATCTAGTTTTACGGGATTTAGACAAATTTAAGCCCAAAAATAATGTAAATCCCAGGTATATCAAAGAAGGTATTGAATCCCTGGAAGCAAGGAAGGATTTAATAATTAGACCTGCGGACAAGGGGGGAGGGGTAGTACTGTTATCCAAAGATTATTATAATAATCAATTATTGGAATTACTGTCAGATGAAGATACATACAGAAGTCTTGATAAACAATACAGATTGGAATTAGAATCTCTAATAGAATGTGGATATCAATCACACATTCTCTCTATGAAAGAAAAGAGGTTTCTGATACCTAGTAGTAGCCGCATACCAACTATATATACACTTCCCAAAATCCACAAGGATCAAAAGAACCCCCCACCCAGACCTATTGTCAATGGGATTGGGTCGGTTACAGCCAGGCTAGGGCAGTACCTGGACAGATTTCTGCAGAAGAGTGTCACTGAAACAAGAGCTTACCTTAGAGACACTAAAAGTCTCTTACAGCTATTACAGGGAGTCAATCTGACAGGCAGAGATGAAATCTTTCTAGTCACCTTAGATGTAGCTTCTCTCTATACCGTGATTCAACATGATGATGCCCTTTTGGCCCTTAATTGGGCATTAAGCAAACGAGAAGACCTACCATATGGACAGAAGGTATTTTTGCGGAATGCTCTGGACTTCTGCCTCAGCCATAACTATTTTTGGTTTGGCAATTCCTTCTACACCTTTATGGGTGAGTGGGAGGATAAAACAGTGTTTGATAAAAATAGGGTAGAACTGTTGTTCTATAAACGCTATATAGACGATCTGTTCCTTATTTGGACAGGATCAAAAGCATTTCTAGAACTATTTCTATTGCATCTTAACAATAATAGCAACAATATCAAACTGACGAGCCAAGTAAGCACGGAACAGATTAATTTTCTGGATGTGACCATTGTGAGGGGGTTAACTCGGTAGCGGGTGTGTGTGACCCCCTGGTTGGGCTCCCCACACAAAAACAGGGCCAGCAGACGGAGGTTGTGGTTTTCAAAATCAAAAGGTGCGGTTTATTTCTCTATGTACAGTGACAAAAACACAGCAAAGCCAAAAAGAAACAAACAAAATAAATCCTGGTCAGTTTGACCTCTGACTAAACATGCAGGTTTCCTAAACTAACAACTGGGATCAGCCTGGTGCTGTCCTAGTCCCTAAGTCCCTGGTTTAGTAAAAGTCCAAACAAATAGCCACACAGGCTTTGCCTCACCGCACAGGGGTTCACTCTCCCTAGACAGTCCACACAGGTCTGGGTCCAGGCATGAGCTAACATCTAATGAATCTGGGAGTTTTTATAGAGGCCTTAAACGAACTGACAGGCTTCAGCTGGTCTCATCAACTCCCTGCCTCACGACGCCCAGCACTCTCCCTAGAGGTATGAGTCATTCATGAGCCCACTAGCCTCAGCTGGGCTTCATCAACTCCCTAGTTGTATAAGTCGGCATAAAGCCTGAATCTGGGAGAAATATATCTACCCCCCTGGATGCAACCAGGTGACTTTACCTTCCTGCTGTCACATACCCCCCCCTCTTGTTTTAACCTTGGGGTTGGAACACCAGCAATCAGGCATTCATGTACTCGAGACAAAGCATCCACATTCCCCATTTGAACGCCAGGGCGATGCTTTACTGTGAAGTTGAATTCCTGTAGGGCCAGGAACCACCTATTCACTCTTCTATTTGTCTCCTTGTTTTGAGCCATCCACTTTAACGGAGCGTGATCCGTAACCATGTCAAAGTGCCTACCTAGCAGATAGTACCGAAGGGAATCTAGAGCCCACTTCACCGCTAAACATTCCTTTTCAACCGTGGCGTAATTTACCTCATGGGACTTCAACTTCCTGCTGAGGTAAATGACTGGGTGCTCTTCCCCGTTCCAGACCTGGGACAATACTGCTCCTAACCCCACATCTGACGCATCACTTTGTACGACAAAGTCTTTAGAGAAGTCGGGTGAGTACAACACTGGCTGGCTACATAAGGCTTGTTTCAAGAATTGGAATGCTGCTTCAGCCTCGGGGGTCCATTTAATCATGACCGACCCTTTCCCTTTCGTCAGGTTGGTTAGGGGCACAGCCTTAGAAGCAAAGTGGGGAATGAAGCGCCGATAATAACCCGCGATTCCCAGAAAGGCTCGTACCTGCTTCTTGCTGTTGGGACGTGGCCAACTCTGGATGGCCTCGACTTTGTTGAGTTGGGGTTTTATTACTCCCCTGCCAATGGTGTACCCAAGATATTTGGCCTCCTCCTGCCCAATGGTACACTTCTTGGGGTTAGCCGTAAACCCCGCTTCCCGAACAGAGTCCAGGACTGCTTGCACTTTTGGCAGATGTGAGGCCCAATCTGTGCTATGGACAATTACGTCATCCAGGTAAGCCGCAGCATACTTCCGATGGGGCCTCAGCATCTGGTCCATTTTCCGCTGGAATGTGGCCGGCGCATTCTGTAACCCGAACGGCATTCTCTTATATTGGAACGCCCCGTCTGGGGTTACAAATGCGGTTTTCTCTTTGGCCGACTTGGCCAGGGGAATTTGCCAATACCCTTTTGTGAGGTCAAGAGTCGTCATGTATCGGGCTGTTCCCAGCCGGTCGATCAACTCATCTATACGTGGCATGGGGTAGGTGTCAAATTTTGTAACTTTGTTCAACTGACGAAAATCGTTACAAAATCGCCAGCTCCCATCCGGTTTAGGCACCAACACAATGGGACTAGACCAATCACTTTGGGACTCCTCTATCACCCCTAAGTTCAGCATTTTCTGTACTTCCTCCCGTATTGCCTCCCGTCGGGCCTCTGGGATCCGATAGGGTTTTAACTTCACCCTTTCACCGGGCGGGGTAATAATATCATGCTCTACCCCAGATGTTTGTCCCGGCAGCTCAGAGAACACCTCCTTGTTGCGAAGCACAAACTCCTTAACCTCCTGTTGTTGGGGTTGTGACAAGGTGGCTGCTATTCCAACCTCCGGAATCACGCAACCAGTTTGAGCTGGTGACCAAGTTTCTGCGACTAGGGACTCTCTATCCCTACAGGCTTTCAACAGATTAACGTGATATATCTGTTCGGGCTTTCGCCTTCCTGGTTGTCTGACCTTGTAATTCACTTCGCTCACTTTTTCCATTATCTCGTAGGGGCCTTGCCATTTGGCAAGGAATTTACTTTCAACCGTAGGGACAAGTACCAATATCCTATCCCCCGGGGAAAAGGTACGGGTCTTTGCTCCACGGTTGTACACTCTCTGCTGTGCCAACTGCGCTTGGGCCAAATGTTCCTTCACGATGGGCATTACCTGTGCAATTCGATCTTGCATCAGGGCGACATGCTCAATCACACTCCTGTGGGGAGAACTCTCACTTTCCCAAGTTTCCTTGGCAATATCCAACAGCCCTCTTGGGTGTCTCCCATACAGTAACTCAAAGGGGGAGAATCCCGTAGAGGATTGGGGCACCTCCCTAATAGCAAACATCAAATAAGGAAGTAGACAGTCCCAATCCTTTCCATCTCTATCCACCACTTTCTTCAACATTTGTTTTAGGGTTTTGTTGAATCTTTCAACCAGCCCATCGGTTTGGGGGTGATACACAGATGTACGCAATTGCGTCACTTTGAACAATTTACACAGCTCTTTCATAACCCGGGACATAAAGGGTGTACCTTGGTCCGTAAGCAGTTCTTTACAAATACCCACCCGGCTAAAAACAAGAGATAGCTCTTTGGCTATGGTTTTGGCCGAGGTATTTCTGAGAGGGATCGCTTCTGGATAACGGGTGGCATAGTCCATTATAACCAATATGTACTGGTGCCCCCTAGCGGACTTGATTATAGGACCTACCAAATCCATTGCGATTCTCTCAAACGGGACCTCAATGATGGGTAGAGGGACCAGCGGGCTACGGAAATGTGGCATCGGGGCCGACCTCTGACACACAGGGCAGGAGGAACAATAATTTTCTATGTCCTTCATCACCCCAGGCCAATAGAATCTCTGTAATACCCTCTCTCGGGTTTTCTCTGTCCCCAGATGACCTCCAAGAATGTGCCCATGGGCCAACTCCAACACCAACTTCCTGTAAGGTTTGGGCACCACCAGCTGCTCAACGGTTTCTTCTGCCCTTTTTGCCACCCGATACAGTAGGTCCTTCTCTACGCTGAAGTATGGGTAAGTGCAGGTATTATCTGGGTTCACTAACTCGCCATCTATTTCCACTACGTTTTCCCGTGCCTTTATTAGGGCGGGGTCTTTTAACTGTTCTGTGGCAAAATTTTCCCTGTGAACCTCCAGATCAGAAAACTCCACAGACGGTAGGTTTTCGTCTGAGGAGGTGGGCTCCTCTCCAGTTTCTTGAGTCTCCCCTGCCAATACTGACAAGGGAAATTCTGGAGAGTCCTCACCACTCTCAGAGGAGTTCTGGCTATCACATTCTTGGTACATAGGGGCACCAGTGGGGGGCTCAGGATCATCCCACAGTTCCCAGAACTTCGGAAAATCCCTTCCCACAATGGCGTCATGCGGTAACTGAGATACTAAGCCCACTGGATGAGAGAGGGTACCTTTGGGGGTCTCGAAACACACTGTAGTCACTGGATACTCTCGGGTGTCCCCATGCACACAAATAACAGCTACCTTGCTATTCCCAGAGACCTCTGTTTTAACTAACTCAGCCTTTATCAGGGTCACAAGGCTACCTGAATCCAACAATACCACAACATTTCTACCATTAACACACATTTTGCATAAATGTTTCTCAGTTCCTCGAATGGCAGTGCATGCGACTGTCGCACACAGCGACTGACGTCTGCCCGTCAGAAAGTCACACTGCATGGGTTCCTCCACAACCGGGCAATTGGCTGCAATATGTCCCGCTTGCCGGCAGCGGTAGCAAACGATCCTTCTTGCGGCCTCTTGAGCCGCTGATTTCCCAGGCTGTTCTCGCCAAACTTGGGGTAGAGCTCCCACCCTCTCACTCTCTCCACCCTCACCCCTTGGAATCCTCTTATCCGCCCCTGGGGATGGTCTGGTCTTAGGGTGGAAAGTCCGAGAGTCTCTGGAAGAGGCCGTCAGGTTCTCTGTAGCCAAGTATCTCTCTACACGATCCACAAGTTTACCGGCCGTTTCTGGGTCTCCGTGGCTTACCCACTTTTGAATGGCGGTAGGAAGAGCTCTCAAGAAACGATCCATCACAACACGTTCCACAATCTCCGGTGCGGACAAAGTCTCTGGCTGTAGCCACTTCCTGCTCAGGTGAATGAGATCATACATTTGAGACCTGGGGGGTTTTCCAAGCTGGAAAGTCCAGTTATGCACACGCTGAGCCCGGACAGCCAGGGTGACACCCAGCCTTGCCAATATTTCAGCTTTTAGCATCACATAGTCTTTTGCTTGGTCAGGCTCTAGGTCATAGTAAGCTTTCTGCGATTCACCAGTTAACAGAGGAGCCACCAGTCCAGCCCACTGCTCCTCAGGCCACTTTTCTCTTTCAGCAGTCCTTTCAAATGTGGTCAAAAATACCTCTGGATCATCCTCTCCAGTCATTTTTGTCAATAAACGACTCACCCCAAAGGACGCGGTATTAGTGGGACGGCTTTCCTCACTGGTCTGCGGACGTTGCTGCATTACTGCTTCCATTTGTTGTAGTCTCTGCTCTTGCTTCTGTAACAGGTCTATGAAGCGGGCCTCAGATTGCTGCTGGGCTTGTTGATGAGCTTGCTGCTGGGCTGCAAGGCTCCTTTGCAAACCTGCATTTGTCTGCTGTTGATTGGCATTTGCTAGAGCCAGCTGTTTCAGTATCTCCTCCATGCTGGCTTAAAAAAAACTGCCACTGGTTCTCCACCAACTGTGAGGGGGTTAACTCGGTAGCGGGTGTGTGTGACCCCCTGGTTGGGCTCCCCACACAAAAACAGGGCCAGCAGACGGAGGTTGTGGTTTTCAAAATCAAAAGGTGCGGTTTATTTCTCTATGTACAGTGACAAAAACACAGCAAAGCCAAAAAGAAACAAACAAAATAAATCCTGGTCAGTTTGACCTCTGACTAAACATGCAGGTTTCCTAAACTAACAACTGGGATCAGCCTGGTGCTGTCCTAGTCCCTAAGTCCCTGGTTTAGTAAAAGTCCAAACAAATAGCCACACAGGCTTTGCCTCACCGCACAGGGGTTCACTCTCCCTAGACAGTCCACACAGGTCTGGGTCCAGGCATGAGCTAACATCTAATGAATCTGGGAGTTTTTATAGAGGCCTTAAACGAACTGACAGGCTTCAGCTGGTCTCATCAACTCCCTGCCTCACGACGCCCAGCACTCTCCCTAGAGGTATGAGTCATTCATGAGCCCACTAGCCTCAGCTGGGCTTCATCAACTCCCTAGTTGTATAAGTCGGCATAAAGCCTGAATCTGGGAGAAATATATCTACCCCCCTGGATGCAACCAGGTGACTTTACCTTCCTGCTGTCACACCATCTATAAAGTTAATGACACTCTGCAAACTAAAGTATTTTTTAAAACCACAGATAGAAATAGTTTTCTACCTATACATAGTGGCCACCACCCATTGTGGTTAAAAAATGTGCCGAAAGGCCAAATTATGAGGGTGAAACGTAATTGTTCTTCTGCGGAAAACTTTCTAGAACAGTCCCTTATTTTAAAAAACTGATTTTTGGAAAAAGGCTATAAGCCTGAACATCTGGACAGGATAGTGGAAGAAGTGGCAGCGATTCCTAGAGAAGAATGTCTGAAAGGAAAAAACCTTGGAAGTGGGAAAAAAACAATCATGAATGGGGGTTCATTTCAGACTTCCACTCCCAGTTCAAAGAGGTTGAGTCGGTGTTCAAAAATCATTGGCATGTACTTTGTTTGGACAAAATCCTTCAAAAGGAATTACCATCTAATCCGAGATTCATTTATAGGAAAGCAAAGAATTTTGGGGATATTATAGTTAAAAAGGTGTTGGATCCTCCCAGCTGTCTTGCGACCCTTTGGGATAGAGATGAATTTTTCTCTTGTAGAAAATGAAACCCTGTAAAGAAGTTTCCTGTCTAATGAGAGGTATAGACAAATTTACATCTACATCCAATAATAATGAATTTAAGATTAGGGAATTTATTACCTGCAACACTACTCACATAGTATACGCTTTACAGTGCCCTTGTGGGTTAATGTATATTGGAAGAACTAAGAGGATGCTGCATATTAGGATAGCAGAACATATTAATAATATCCTCATTGGCTATAAGGACCATAACGTATCCCTTCATTTTAAGCTGTTCCACAATCAGGACCCTTCAGGTTAGATTTTTTGGGAAATTGACCACATTAAGCCAACCTGGAGAGGTTCTAATATGGTACGCAAACTCTCAAAAAGAGAGACCCAGTGGATCTTTTTAATTGACACTCTCTCCCCGAAGGGGTTAAACATAGAACTAGACATCAACTGTTTCATAAGCGATTATTAAATTAATAAAACCACACCAGCCATGTATTAAGAGACTGTTTTTGCGTGCTATTAAATCTGTTTGCTTAAATTTGATACACATTAGAAATTGTCCAGCATGCCGGTGGGGTTTGTTGTTGTTTTTTCTTATGGAATATGTGTATCTTACCGATATCCATGCTTTAGGTATGGGTATCTGAAGTATATGGTAATATATTGTGAAGGACTAGCATCAAATGTAGAGCTTGAAGGACACCGCCACTCGCTGGTTCTTCTTTTTAAGGGCTTTGTTTGCCCATTTTTATTAAAAGAAGTCAAAACAAAATGAAAGGTTTCCCTCGCAGGGGTTTCAGTACTCCTTTTCAACAACAAAATGACATTCAGCCTCCTGGCTTATACATACAGCAGTGCTGCTCAGGCCTTCCACTTCAGGCTCTTGTCTGTCTCCTATAGACTATTCCATCTGCAACACCATCCATTTGGATAGCAGCCCCTTGCTGCTCTGACCCTCAGACCTGGGTCTCTGGCTTCCACTGTGCACACAAGCACTCCCTGACTTCTCCAGTGCACACTTGCACTCTATGGCTTCCCCAGTGCACACCTGCACTTGTCGGGAGGGTGGGGCCCAGAATGCTGGTCCTGATTCTACTATCAGGCCCACACACACCTGAACAATCAGTGTGCAGTTGAGTCTCAAAACCCGGATCCAGGACTGGGGATTTCATCCCACCCGGATCTCTAAGAAATCCCCAAGCTCCGGGTCCCAAAGTAGATTTTAGTAAATCATGAGGAAACTGAAAAGCCAGTTTCCTCCCAAACAAGCAAATACCCTGGAACCCGTCAACCTGCCTGGTTGAGAATCCTGTATTCATACACTGGTGGGGTACCACACTACCACAATATACACAGAATGTACTTCTATATGATAAGTTTGCTATAAGAGAGAAGTTTGTCTTCTGATAAGGCCACTTATGGGGTATCCGTCATTTTAGTTTTTAGTGTCAACCTAGATGTGGGATTTTTTAGACTAATGAGTACATTTATTAACTATTGAGTGATGTTCCCCACATTAGGGTAGTAATATCTAGAAATATTTCCTTTCTTTAGGTGTTAGCGGTTTTTGAGAACCATTTTGTTTGCTTATTAGCATATTTTGTCCATGCTGTTCGGTAAGATGAACCATTTAATGTGTGACTCAATTTTAAAAGATTGATTTAAATTTTTGTTGGTATAGAGAAATTTTAAGATTGTAATGATCATAATTTGATGTTGGTTAACGTTAGTTGATTTATTCCCTTTTATTATTATTATTCTATATAATAGAATTATCATTCCCTTTTAAATACCATAGCTTATCCCACCTGTGTACATCATGAGTTCTATCAACTTTAGTGGGGAAGCATTTAATGAGTTAATCAAGTTTTATTGACTGTATGATAAATCCGGACCTGCCGCGCCGTAAGACCACGCCCTTTGACAAGGTCGTGATGACGAAACGCGTCAGCGTGTGATCTTACGGCAACCGGAAGTAACATATTGACGCCTTGCGTTCCAAGCCACTGTGTGGAGAATCCGGAAGTGTTGCTCGGTAAACTGATGAGCGGTGCGCTTTGCAAACACATTACGGGACAGACCATCTACTCCCCAGTAAGATACTGACTTTAACTTTGAAACATCAAGTTATTCGATCAGAAAAGGAACCAGGCTGATGTATGATAAAGACGTATGAAATAGTCTTTGTATAGGAACAAGTTTTTTCAAAGAGATTTTTTTACAATAAAGCTTTTTAAACGGGACTATACTATGTGGAGTTTTTTCTCTCCCCTCATGCTGTAACCCCTGGAGAACTACGTTGGAAGGATCTCGACTAAAGGACACCCGCAGGTGGCATTATCCTCCTGGATTTTGTTAGAGGCTCATTATCTTCTGATTTCTGGTGAGTGTAATCCCTATAGGGGAGTTTGAAACAGTGTTTTGAAGGTATCTGGAGGAAGGTGCACATTCCACAGACAACATTTGAGATCACCTTGCATGTGTTAATTTTTACTTCGCTCTAGGGATAATTTCCATTTACTGTGTGCATCCTAAACACCTTTGTCTTATGGACATTTGGTAGCTAAATCAATTTCATTATTGATAGGAGCGCCGCATATGATAATTTTAAAACACCTATAGTTGTCAATTTTCTTTGTCATTTTGAATATATGCTTTTATTTATGAATGTGGCTGCTTATGCTTATTATGCTGTGATAAATGGCGTTTATCATTTTGCAATTTATATATCTTTCTAATCTTCTGCCTTAAATAAGACTTGAACACCATAGCGCTGAGAGAAGGAAAATTAGGTACCAGTTGCATCATTATATATTTTCCTTTTGTTTTTTACAAGAATATAGTATGTTAAACACCAACAGCAGAAAACAGAACCTATACTTTGGGCAGAGACAGGAAGGGGAAGTGATGATTTATAGATCACTAAATCAGGGGACTGCCTATAGCTAGACACTGGGTGGAACCAGGGTCCACGATCAAGGAGCAGGGCATAACAAGGGCTCTACACAGATGTAAATTCCCCAGTAGCTCATGCAGTAGGGAACCGTCCACAGAACACCAGGTCCCCGGAACGAATCCCGGTCACGGCATGACAGTACCCCCCACACAAAGATGCCCCCTGACC
Organism: Rana muscosa; assembly: GCA_029206835.1. NCBI lineage: Eukaryota > Metazoa > Chordata > Amphibia > Anura > Ranidae > Rana > Rana muscosa. The sequence goes on along the minus strand of CM055118.1, from coordinate 990,867,667 downwards.
TATTTCGGTTTGGATGGGTGCCTATTAAGGAACGACTTGACCTGCCGTGGCGCATGAACATCACGAGCAGGCACCCAAGTCCTTTCTGCAATGGGGTAGCCCTTCCAGTTCACTAGATACTGCAATTGTCTACCCCTACGTCGGAATCCAGAATTTTACTAACCTCTTGATGGTCATCCACAGAGAATGGAGAAGGACGTCTAGAGGGTATAAATAACCTATTCTTGACAAAGGGTTTAAGTAAGGATACATGAAACCTATTGGGAATTCGAAGGTGCGGATTCAAGCGTAGTTTATAAGCCACTGGGTTGACCTGACAAAGAATGCAAAAAGGTGCTATAAACCTAGGACCTAACTTGGGAGAGGGTTGCCACAGTTTAATGTTCTTGCTGGACAACCATACCAGCTGATTGAGACAATAGCCGGGTGCAGGTTTTCTGCAATGGTCTGCATACCCCTTATATCTGTGTACCGACTAAAGCAGAACCTTTCTTATTTTTCTCCAGTGTATAGTTAATCTTGACACCATGTTGGCTGCTGCAGGTACCTCTACCAGGTAAGACTGGAAGGGGAGAAGCCTGGGTTGATACCCAAAGGGAGCTTGAAAGGGAAAACATCTTAGAGAAGAGTGCCATTGCGAATTGTGTGGCAATTCAGCTAGAGATAACATCCCGCTCCAATTGTCATGTTCAGCATTGATATAAGCCAGTAGATAGATCTCAAAATTCTTATTGACCCTTTCCGTATGTCCCGAAGACTGGGAATCCTTGATCCCCAGATGTTTGCAAACAGCCCTCCAGAACGAAGATATGAATTGAGGGCCTCTGTCGCTAAGAATATTGACAGGAATGCTGTGTAAACCGATGACATTTTCAATAAAGGATTGAGCTAAGCTAGGAGCAGAAGGTAGTGTGGGCATAGGAATGAAGTGGGCTAACTTTGAGAATCGGTCTACTACAACCCAAATGGCGGTATTCCCACTGGAGGTGGGTAAGTCCACAATAAAATCCATGCTAATATGAGTCCAGGGAGCACGAGGGACAGGTAACGGTTGTAGTAGACCTTGTGAAACAGATTGAGGCATCTTGATGGCCACACAAATAGAACAAGCTCTAACAAAAGCCATCACATCCCTCTTTAGGGTAGGCCACCAAACCAGAATTCAAGCGTAAGAAAGTTTGATTGATACCAGGGTGTCCGGATACCTTCTGCCCATGGGCCCATTGCAAAACGTCTTTCCGTAATTCTTGGGGAACAAACAAGGTATTGGGCAGAACAGAAAGATTAGAAGGTGTTCGAGATTGTGCAGCCAACATGTTCCTTTGTAGGGCCGTATTGAGTTGAGCAATGATTCGCTCGGGAGGAACAATATGATCCGGAGGTACTTGCAGATTCTCGAAAGGGAATTGTTGAAGTTCTTGGTGCCTGGAATGTATAGTTAAACCAGGAGAAGAAAAGTGCCCAGCAGGCTTGTCTGGAATTCAGTCTTTGAGCATTCTCCAAGTAGGTCAGGTTTTAATGGTCAGTCTGAATCACAACTGAAAGTTCCGTACCTTCTAATAAGTGTCTCCATTCAGAGAATGCTAGCTTTATGGCCAAAAGCTCTCTATCCCCTCTGTCATAGTTTTGTTCGGCGACAGAGAATTTCTTGGAGAAGAAGGCAACCGGATGAAGTTTATTGGAAGTAGGATCTCTAACACTGCTCCGCCACCTACTTCGGAGGCATCAACCTCCAAGAAAAACTGAGTAGATGGCTGAGGGTGGCGAAGAACAGGAGCAGAGCAGAAAGCAGACTTTAGGAGATTGAATGCCTCCAGAGCTTCTGGAGACCACAGAGAGCAGTTGGTCCCTTTTTTAGTGAGAGCAGTCATGGGAGCCAGAATCTTGGAAAAATTATTGATAAATTTCGGGTAGTAATTACAGAATCCAATTAATCGCTGAATTTCCTTTAAAGTGGTAGGTCTGGGCCATAGTAATGATGCCTGTAGCTGCAGATATAAATTAAGATATACCCACACAAAGTCAAGGACGTCAAATGACGCCCGGCAGGCGGGAAGTGGTTAAAGATCCCTAATGGTCAAAAAAAAAAACTTTGGTGGCCACTCGGTCAGACCCAGTATCACAGCCAGTAAAGCCAAAAAGGGGAAGTCCTGAGAGGCTGGCAAGAGTGGTCCAGAGGGTCTCCCTCTGTTTAAAGACTCCACCTGGGAAGACCCAGAGGAACCGTGGGCATCCCAGTGTTGGCAGTGCAGTGAGTAGGGTCACATCGCTGCCAAGTGTCTCTTGAACCCTGAGCCTAGAGAGTGTCCAACACATGTCCCTTCTTTGCTCGCCCGGCCTGGTCACGGATCTGGACATGCCCAGCTCTGTTGTACAGATAAGGGGGAAAAGTGTGGGTGCCCTCCTGGACTCTGGAAGTCTGGTCACCCTGGTCCATAATCGGCCTTTGGAACCTGAACAGCTGACCCAGCGTCAGGTAGGAGTAATATGTGTGAATAGGGACTGTAAAAAGTACCCCACTGTGCTGGTGACCTTTGAAACCAGCTCAGGATCTGTTTACCACAAAGTGGCTGTGTCCCCTATCCTATTGCACAGTGTAATACTGTGGAGAGACTTTCTACTGTTCCAGGAACTGTGCAGTAGGAAGGATGAGCCTAGACTTCCTAATGGGACTGCAGGGGGGGGGGGGGTAGGACCCTAACCCCTTTGAACCAAAGGTTAGTGAAAATGTTGTAGGGGTGATCCCTGATGAAAATATGTATTTTCACCCTAGCAGTCTGAGAATGAACTGGAGGTTACCACTGAAACACTAGTTGCCCTGTGTGCCGGAGCTAGAACTCTCTCGGGACAACTTCGGGAATGCCCAGTTACAGGATCCTACTCTTGAACAAGCCCGGAAAAATGTGAAGGTAAACAATGGGACCCCGGTAGCCCCAGGGCTGGAGAATGTGTTTCCTCATATGGCAGTTAACCATGACAAGTTGTACTCTGTTGACAAAATTTGGGATGAGATTGCGGAACAAATCATTATGCCTGGCCCTTCTAGGAGGACAGTGTTGAACCTGGCCCATGCACATCCCCCTAGGGGGTTACCTGGCCTAATAAAAGATCAAAGATTGTTTTTTTACAGCGTTTCCTTCATGTATCCCTGGCCTGGGATACATGCCAATGTGAAAAACTATTGTGAGTCTTGCCCTAAGTGTCAAAAGGCAGCCCCATATGCTCCATTACCGTAGCTCGCTGGTGCCATTGTCTTTGATTGAGGTTCCCTTTCACCGAATTTCCATGGATCTGATAGGGCCAGCAGTCAAGTCTGCTAGAGGACATCAGTACATCCTAGTGTTCATGGACCATGCCACCTGGTACCCCAAGGTTGTTCCCTTAAGAAACACTTCCTCCAAGACGATTACCAAAGAGTTGTTCCACATGTTCATCCATACTGGGATCCCAAAGGAATTTTTAACTGACCAAGGGACTCCCTTTATGTCAAAAGTAATAAGAGTTGTGCAAATTGTTCAATATTAAGCATTTGCATAATTTGGTTTACCATCCTCAAACATATGGTTTAGTAGAACAGTTTAACAAAACCTTCAAGAGTGTGCTAAAGAAGGTGGTAGCTAAAGATGGGAGAGAATGGGTTTGTCTACTGCCATGTCTGTTTGCAATTAGAGAGGTCATGCAGTCTTCCACTGGGTTCTCACCCTTTGAACTTTTGTATCGGAGGCATTCCGAGGGCTGCTGGATATTGAGAAAGAAACCTGGGAGACTGCAGCTACTCCCCTCTGGAGTGTCATAGAGCATATCTCAGCCTTGCAGGATATAATTGTCTTGGTAATTGTCAGAAACCATGAACCAGACCAAGACAAAAGTACAGTTAAATCACACTTGTTTAATAATAATAATACAAAGGTAAACAGAGTAAGCGTAGTCAAAACATAGCCATAGTTCAGTAACCGGATCGGGTAGTCAGCCAAGCCAATGTCGGAGAGCCAGAGATAAACGTATTAGTACAGCAAGCTGGATCAGGAGCCAGAAGGAACGTCAGCCGAGCAAGCCTTCAACAGGAACGCAGGAGAAAGTCTCTGTGATGTTGACCAAGGCAAAGGCAGAGATGAAGTGAGCTGGACGGCTTTAAGTAGGCAGGACTGACGAGCAGATCATCAACAGGTGAGTCACTATAGAGAGAAAGGATCTGGCAATTAGCTGACAGCTGAGCAGCCAGCTCAGAGAAGGAAGGGCTGAGCCCATCCCTGAAAGTAATGCCCCTTGTTCAAGAACACATGTAGCAAGCTTAGGAAGCACAGTGTCGAGCGTACAATAGGTCGGCGAAGGTTTGTACATTCCATTCAGGGATTTGCATACTTGTTTTAGTTCCCACAGTGGAAAGCAAGTTCCTAGTTAAGTGGCAAGGACCCTTTCAAATACTGGAAAAGGGTGGGGACAAACTATAAGATATACCAACCAGACAAGCAGAAAAAGTAACAGATCTATCATGTGAATTTAATCAAAGCCTGGAAAGATAGGGAAGCCCTCCTAGCCCTGGGTGATCAGCCACTAAAGAAAGAGGAAGGCATAAGTGAGGTTCAGATACCTGAGTCTATGTCAGTGTCACAACAGAAGGAGGTAAGTTAATTTCTACAGGTGTAATAAATATTTCTTCTCAGAATCGGCAGGTTTCACAAATGTATCTAAACATGACATTGTTGGGGCGTGGAACATCGAGATGTAAGCAGCACACCATCGGAGCTCCGTCCTGCCCGACTTGATGCTCCGCTGATCCTGCCAACCCTGCTACTCCTGCTTGTCTGTATTTGACTCTACAGCCCACCGGATCACACAGAGCCGCATGGGAGATGGTAAACATCGTGAATGCCGGCATGACACTGGGCTTCAAGCCTCCTCTCCCCTCTTGTGCTGGGCAGCAAGATGGAGCCGACTTAACTCATGGCTTGAGGGAAGTACAGTCACCATCCGATATTGTTTCACAGCCTGTTCAACAATGAGTGAGTCCATGGAGCTTCCTGCAACCAGGTTAGCTGAACTTCCATTATATTCTTCTGCAGATGACAATGACCCAGTGTCTCCCAGCAGTATAAACCCGGCTGTAACCCCTGCAGAGCTGACCTTAGCTCAGATTATGGAGGCTATTTAGCACTGCCTCACATCTCTGACTACTCAGATTGATTCAGTCTGGATGGACTTCTCATTCTTGGAGCAGGACGTTCATAACCTCAAGCACAGGTTTACCAATGCTGAGCAGCGTATTGGTGGTTAGAGGATGAAACACGTACCTTACAAGCCTCTGTGAGTGATCTACAAATAAGCCAAGAAGCCACAATAGACAAGTTGACTGATTTGGAAGATCGCCAAAACAATCTACACTTTTTGGGGTTTCCAGAAGGCTTTGAAGGTAGAAACCCTGAATCCTTTATGGAACGCTGGCTGACATCTACTTTTGGTGCACATTTTCTCCACTATTCGCTATAGAGAGAGCACACAGAGTTAATTTGCTTCACCTACCAGCAGGCGCACCTCCTCGCCCTATGCTCATTAAATTACTACATTTTTGAGATAAGGAAGCAGTTCTGAGGGCTGCCAGAGAAAAAGGCAAAGTCTCCTTTAATGGTAACCCGATCACTATATTTCCCGATTTTTCTGCAGCTACGCAAAAACAAAGAGCAACATTCCTTTCTATAAAGAGGAGGCTGCCCAATCTACAACTGCCATATATTATGCTTTACTTAGCACGGCTGCAGGTCATCTGTCAAGGAAAAGCTCACTCTTTACTGATCCAAAGGATGCGACACAGTGGGTGGATGCCTTGGGACCACCAGAACCACCTCGCTCCCATCGTCACTCTCCACCTTGGTAAATGTGGATCTTGATCTGGGGCCTTTTGAGTATATCTCTGCATGGAGCTATACACATTCTCTGTCCTCTCTGAGCACTTCTGCGGAACATGGTGGTATTTTGATCCTATGGTTATCATGCTCTAGTGTCCATGCAGCGACCAATTTTTGCCCTGTACCGTCTGTGTCCTGATGCACCACTTATACTGTAGCTGATGTACCGCTCCATGATGTGATATGGCCAAAGTTTCTTCCTTGGGAATCCCAAGTTGGTTGGGGACCTGTTGTCTCAAGTTGCACTCCTACACTTGGATCTTATCCTTCCTTAAGGGTTTTGTGGGATTGTTCCTTGTTCACTAGCGAGCATGGATGGAAATTATTGCAATAGTCCTCCATTCATCGGACTTCATCTCCAATACCTTTGGTCCCTTTTACAGGCTGTTTTTGAAGGACTGAACCATGTCTCCTCTGCAGTTATCATTTTTGGGAACAAAGCTCTTACGTGTTTGGGGGCCAGGTGGGCTAGGGTTGTTTTTCCTTTTTGGGATTTATTTTTGTTTTTCCAACACTGTTCTTATTTTAATGACTGTCCATTTATTGTGTATGACGTCACATTCTTCCTGCTGGTATCTAACATCTGGGATGGACATTCATGCATGACTCACTCTGGTTACAGGTCCTCTCTTTGTGGTCACCTCTTACACCGTTTTGGCATTATGCTGCATTGTCATTGTCTGGTTATGTCTACATTACGTTTAATCTCATTACATTTAAACTCATGGAACATCAGAGGGCTCAACTTTAAAGTGAAACACTCTCTAATGTTCGAGTACCTGGCTCGTCATAACCCACATGTGGTCCTTCTCGAGGAAACATCTACAGGGCTCTAGCGTTATGGCACTTAAACGTGCCAAAATAGCTCATGCTATCCACTCCACTTACTCCACGTATGCCCGGGGAACTTCCATACTAATAGCAAAATCTGCCCAGATAACTCTCAAACATGTAAAAACAGATCCTGGGGGCTGTTTTGTAATCCTTGTCCTCAAAATCTTAGGTAAACCATATACCATGGTTAACTTATATATACCTCCATTGTTTACTAAAACTCTGTTTGAACGCATTAGGAGAGCGGTGCTAGAACTTGCTGAGGGTCCCCTCCTAATGGCTGGTGATTCACCAGAGAACTAGTCACTTTATTAAAGAATACACAAATGTCACCATATGTCATATAGCAATTATTAATAAAGTTTTTTAAATTCATAACAGCTGGATTTAAAGTACCAGTCACTTTACATATTTATATATTCTGTACCAAGGAAGGTTTATTTATTTATTTCTATACTAGGCAACATTTGTTTTGTTTTTTATAATTGTATTTTTATTTATTTTGGATCTAAAAAAAAAGACAATATTACAGAATATAAACAGTCAGGAGTAACAAGGGTTACGATATTACATGAAAAATGTCCACGTAAACAGAACACAAGAGTGAACTGCATAGCACAAAAATAAAGGCAGACAACTCGTAGGCAGGACAGGATGAGAAAATGAGGTCAAGCATTAACACAAAAGCAAACTTAGTAAATACAGGTATGATGAGGGAGGTTTCGTAGGGGTACCATTCAGTAAGCAATAACAAGGATGAGGCTAACAGGAGTGCTCAGGGGAAAGGAACCAAACACTTTCAGGTGTAGCGGTCGGCAGGGGTGTCCCATATTCCGAACAATCCCATGGTTCCCAAATCTTATTAAATTGAGAACTATTGTCTTGTACAATGGCGGTTAGATATTCCATTCTCCGTATGTCAGCTATAAGTTGGAGGTATCTGAACCACGGCGGGGGAGTGGTGGATAGCCAACACAGTGGAATAAGCCTTTTGGCAGCCTTAAAGAAAGTATGTAATCAGCCGATTGCTATTTTTGGTAATACCTGAAAAGGGGAGGCCCCAGCGGAAGTGACAAACTAGTAACTGTCTGGATTTGTGTCATCACATAGAACCAGAAAGGCTGGATCAGAGAACACTGGCAAAAAATATGAAACTATGAGTGCACTTCTCATTCACATCACCAACAATCTGCTGGGCACGAGGATTCATATTTGTCAATAACTTCGGAGGTCATATACCAAAGCATGAGGACCTTAATGGATATCTCTCTCTGCAACACACACTTGGAGGACTTGACAGTAGAAGACCATACCCTATCCCACATCTGGGAGCTAATGGGCTTACCTAGAAATCCAGCCCATCTCCTCATATATAGATGGGTGACTTCAGTAAGAGGGGTCGACTCATGGAGGATGTGATGGATAGAGGATACGAAGTGTAATTGATGGGGGCCCTGTGCACATAAATATTCAAAAGTGGTGGGTTTATCCAGGGTCAGAAGCGGAGATTGAGAATCTAAGAAATGCCTAACTTGTAAATAGAACTGAAACAGATGTGAAGGGATGTTAAATTTCTCTCGGAGAGTGTCAAAAGTGTGGAGCCTGCGAGAGATTGGATGGACTAGGTTGCGAAGTTGAAATAGGGAGGCATTTACCCATGAAAGGATACGACATAAGGATAGGCTGTCTGGTATAGCCGGATTAAAAAGAACATTCATGAAAGGGGAGCAAGACGAGGCAAGGGAGAAATTCTTGAGACATTTAGAGTGAAGTTTATTAGGGCAGTACACTGGCGTCTGAAAATGGGGTCTGTGGGGGGCACGGGTGACCAAATCAAGGAGCATGGGTGAACCGGATATAGCACCTCCTTCTCAATACCAGACAATGGCTCGGAGCCTGCAAGCTCGACCAAGAGACAATTGCCGGTAGGTGAGAGGCATAATAATTATTAATAATATCCAGAGCCCCCAGACCCCCCCTAGACCTCAGGGAGAAGACCACCGAACTCACTATATGGTGGGCCCCTCCGTTCCAGATGAATTTTAGAAAACTCCTTTGGATGGCCTTGAGCTGGGCAAGAGGGATGGGAACTGGTAATGTCTCAAAATGATATAAAAGCCTGGGCAGGATGGACATTTTCAAAACATTAATCCTACCTAGGACCGTATTTGGTCCAACTTTGTAGAGATTTGTTAATATCTAAAATATCTAAAGTCTTTGCTAATGCCGCGTACACACGGACGTTTTTATTGTCATTTAAAAAAACAACGTTTTTCTCTGCGTTTTTTTCCTTGTTTCCTCTCAAGCCTGTCTTGCATACACACGTTCATGAAAAAATGCTTGAGCAAAGCGCAGTGACGTACAACGCATACGACAACGCATACGACGGCACTATAAAGGGGAAAGTTCAGTTCGAGTGGCGCCACCCTTTGGGCAGCTTTTGCTAATTTCGTGTTACCGCGTGTTAGTAAAAGTTTGGTGAGAGACGACTCGCGCTATTCAGTCTTCGTGCTTTTAAGATCGTTTTGTGGAGTTCAGTTTGTGCTTGTGCGTTTGTATCTGTCTTTCAGTGCTTGTAGTCAGTTTGTATCTGTTTATTCAGTGCGTTCTTGTCCGCTCGTTACTGTTTTTCAGGTCATTCTTCATAGGCCTTGCTGTTCTTCCGTGCGTTCTTTTAGTTCGTTCTGACCAGCCGTCCGTTTTCTAGCCATGTTGCGGCTACGTACTCGTCGTAGAGTTCGTGCTGAGGTTGGAGCTGGGGTTCTTGCTTTATCCCGACTCCAGTCCATCATAAACAGGGTGAGGAGGAGTTCATGGACCAAGAATTGGTTGCTCCAGCGGCACCAATTCTGTCACATGCCTTTGTGGCGGGAGATCCGGGAGAATAATCCTGAGGACAACAGGAATTTTCTCTGGATGTCGGTCCCCGTTTTTCAGCATCTGTTGGCTTTGGTGTCCCCCTATATCACCAGGCAGGACACCGTTATGCGGGAAGCCATCACTGCTGAGCAGAGGCTCATCGCCACGTTGCGATACCTGCAAGGACCTGCAGGACCTCAAGTTCTCAACAGGCATCTCCCCCCAGGCTCTGGGGATCATTATACCAGAGACTTGTTCTGCCATCCTTCAAGTTTAGCAGGAGGACTATATTAAGGTAAAGGTTTTCTACTTTAACATCACATTCTATGTATTTAATGCTTAATAATGTATTATATTTCTTTCATCAGTCCCTAATTACCATGATTGTAATATGCTGTGAATGTCCCCTTTGTCCCCATGCATGCTGTAAAAGATTTTTAATGCTCCTTGTTTGGCCTACATGCATATTTTCCCTAACTAACCTCTCCAGCATGGTATCCTGGGCCCATACACACCTAGCCTAGTCACTTCCCAATGTATTTTGTCTGCTCCATTGTAGTGCTTTACCCTAAACACCCCCTAAAAATTTCTGAAGATTGATATTTTTTCTTTAAATTCAGACAGAGTGCTACAGCCTTGATTTGTGAGGTCCCCAACTCATCTTCAACCCCCCCCCCATAAAATTTATTAAATGGCCCATCAGAGGGGGTGATGAATCTGATAATTGAAAATATTTTTTTGGGGATTCAAATCATCTAAAAAACAAAGTTTATCCTGATGTTGGCCAAGAATAATTTTGTCAAATCTGCTTGCAATGTTTATGTATGAAAGTATTAATTTTTTATTTTTTGTTAACTCCACAGTTCCCTTCTACGCCACAGGAATGGCAGAATGTGGCATCTCAGTTTGCCCAGCGATGGAACTTTCCAAACTGTGGAGGGGCCATCAACGGCAAGCACGTCCGGGTCGTGCCACCACCCCATTCGGGATCCTATTATAATTACAAGGGGTTCCACAGTATCGTCATGATGGCAGTGGTGTCGGCCAACTACGAGTTTCTATATGTGGATGTGGGGAAGAATGGACGGATGTCTGATGGTGGAGTATTTGCTCAGACTGAGTTTGGCCAACGGCTCCTATCTGATGAGCTGGCATTGCCATCTGCGGCACAGAATGTGGAGGGACTCCCATTCGTTTTTGTCGCGGATGAGGCGTTTGGCCTGGGTCCCCATCTTATGAGGCCATTTCCACAAAGGACCCTCACCCCTGAGAGGAGGGTGTTTAATTATAGGCTGGCCAGAGCCAGAAGGGAGGTGGAAAATGCCTTTGGCATCATGGCCAGCCGCTTCCGCCTGTTCCTGACCTCCATCCATCTTGCGGAATACAAATGGAACCATGTGGTTATGACATGTTGTGTTCTTCACAATTTCTTAAGGGTACATTCCCAGAATTATCTGACTTTTGTTGGGCCTGAGGCAATACAGGACCAAAATCCTTTGTTGGCCCTGGAAGCTGGCCGTCCAGGCTTGGCCCCCCAAAGCGGCCGTGATGTGCGGCAACAATATCTCAAATATTTTGTGGGTAGGGGGGACCATTGATATGCCTGATGAACCTAAACTTTGAATTTGAATGAATAAAAATTTTCAGCTGAAAACATCTTTTCTTTTCTTTTTGGTTGTGTTTCTTTTATCTTTCTCTTAGGTTCTCCTAGTGCACTTGTAGTGCCATGTGTATTTTCCATTAGTAAATACCCATCATTGTCAGTGTAAACACAAAACATAATTTTGCTTACTTTGGTCAACATTGATATAAGAAGCCACACATTGTTGAGTTTAAAAGCTTTTTACTATTTGCACATTATATATATATATTTTTTTTTTTTTTGGAAAAGTATGTCTAAAATTTTGAGTGCTACAAAATATTATTTTGTGTTAAAACGTATGAACAGGCATGCTTAAATTTTTTTACTAAAATGGAACTTCTAAAGTTCAACATGTACAATTATTAAAATGGTAAACCAAAAAAGAACATTACAAAAACAAAAGCAATTTCAAAGTTTTTTAAGAAAAAAAAATTAAACCCGCCCAAGCACAGCCATGATATTTTGGAGCCTTTGCTCCACCCGCTTGTTTTTTTTGCCTGATCTGTATCAAGTCTCCCTTTATTTTTTCAAGGTCACGACAGCAGACCATTAGGTATTGTATCAGGATCTATGCACTGTGACTTGTGATCTATGCACTGTGACTTGTGAAACTTTCTTGCTCTACAGGCAGAACAGCGCCTATAATTGTAAAAAAACAACATGTATTATAAATATGCAGGCCTACATCTATTACCTGAATTTGTGGTGTATGACACTGACCTGTTGTGGTGCCAGTTTCCACTTCCTCCACTTCTCGTTCCTCTACATCATGCGGTTGTGGGTCTCTTGTTGGAGGTGTGGGGTTCCTAGGCTCATGTCTAGAACCTGTTTGAAGCCCTATTGAGATGGCAAGAAAAAGTATACTTTAGTTAATAAATAATACTTTACTAAAAAAATGAGGCCTGAAAGAGGAATATGAAACATTCTTTGGAAGTGTGGTACAATTGTCTGTTTTGCCAAAGTTCCAAGCTGAACACATAATTGTAACCCTTACCAAAACAGGAACATATATATTTTTATCAAGTTTCACACATGGAAACAACCCCAAGTATATACACTGTTTCACCTGTGTGTGACATCCTAAAAAGGTTGTTCTGTTAGTAGCACAAGTGTGGGCCGAGTCCAGATGTTTAACCAGCTGCTGAGCATTCTCTCATTTACATTACAATGCATCCAGTTCTATTTTTTTAATATAGTTACCAAAAAATCTATTCAACCATGTCAAAAAAATCATCTCACCAAAATAGGCATGGTAACATTTATTTAAACGCTGTATCAGCCAAAAACATTGTATTATTAAGTGAACGTACGAAAGAGGTTACTACGACCGATTACTGTGCCCACGAACATGAAAGTTGCTATCTTTAACTGTACTACATTAAAGAAAAACACATGCAGCAACATGCAAGTAATAATAATCAGAAGTTCAAAGACATGAAAATTACTTACTTTTTCCTATAATTTTCTTTATTCTTTTGTATTGGTCGGGCTCCCGCAACTTGAGGTCAGACCACCGTTTTCTGAGCTGTTCCTTAGTTCTGCACACCCCTCATAATTTTGGCCTGGACAAGATTAGGCTTTTTTATACGGCCCATGCTTGGCATCATAATCCTCCCTCCTCAAAATGGTGACCATCTCCACCATTTCCTAGAATGTCATGTTGGATGCCTTATATCTCCAGGATCGGGTCTTTGGTTCCTCCGGAATTTCATCCTCTGTTGAGGTAATCTCAGCCACGTGTGTCTCCGCCATGTTGTGTAGCACTACGACGAGTGAGAAGGGGCGGGGAAAGTACTATATCGAACGTCAGGGGCGGGTAAAACGTGTGGAGTTTCACGCCTGCTCAGTGTATATAAAGCTAATACGCATGTGTCGTAACTACGTTCATTGTGCGGGAGTAAGCAACGAACATGATAACGAAGGTGCGTAAAATTTTTCTGAACTTTGATTCATCAGTGGATGAGATTGTGGCCTATATATGGTGATAAAGATTATTTGAAGAGTCTTGACTGACACTAGTATTTTTGTCTTGTTTTTGACTTTCAGAAAACATGCAGGCTTTCAAACGTCCAGAATTTATGGGGGAGTTCCTGGACAGATGGAAGGAACTTCCCGTTCTCTGGCAAACAAAAACAGCAAAAAAAAAAAATAAAGCAGCCAGGAAGGCAGCACTGGAGAGCCTGCTTGAATTTGTCAAGACACAGATCCCCACAGCAACCATCCAAGATGTGAACACCAAAAATTTCTACCATTAGGGGCACATATAGGACTCAGCGCAATATGGTCCTGAAATCCCAGAGGTCAGGAGCTGCAGCAGAGGAAGTTTATAAACCCAGTCTGTGGTACTACAGCAAATTAAGCTTTCTGGATGACCATTTGGAAGTCAGGGATTCTCTTTCAACCCTTCCCCACAGATGTCTCTCCAGCCTTCCCTGCAGCCAACCCTCCAGCCTTCCCTGCAACCCAGCTCTGCCTTCTTCGGAGGAACAACCAGAGGTCCTTGAGGAGCCGGATTTGGACATATGGAGCCAGGTATAGTATTGATATCAAGATTTATATGGAATAAAAGTAATGCTGTAAAATAGATGGAACTATTGCTAACTATTTAATGCTTGAACAAAACGTGTTTTACATATCAATAGACAGTAGTGGTCAAAAATGATGGGGACAAGAATAAAAAATGCAGGGGTCAGAATCATTGTCTTTTTAATTTCTTAGCATTCAATTTGCAAATGTCATGAGGTGAAAAATGTGTGTGATTGATGAAGCTAAAAATATATGTCCCTTTTTTATACACAGCCAGAGCTGAGCCAGAAAGAGGGTGACGTTGTGGACCAGGAGGAGGCAGGGCCCAGTGGCACACAGGAGGAGGCAGAGCCCAGTGGCACACAGGAGGAGGCCAGGGCCAGCACAAGAGCCCAGATGCCTCCCCTCAAAATTCAACCAAGAATGCCCAGGAGGGTTAGGCAGGTGGAGGAGGAAACACGTGCCTTTATTAGAGAGGCTACTGCGGCCCTCAGAGAGCCCCCCTCCGGCTATGCCGCAGTACTGGCACATAAACTAGCCAGAATGGACATTCGGCAACGGCTCTTTAGTGAGAACCTAATGTTGAAGGTCATCAACAGGGGGTTGATGGGCGACCTAACACAATACACTGACCTAGCAGAGGTTGTCCCTCCTCCTCCTCCTGCCACAAGCTCTCCTCCTGAGACACAGCCTCCAAGAAAGCGCTTAATGAAGGCTGGAGAGAAGGCTACAAGGAAGAGAAAGAAATAATGGCCTTGCTTCTGGATGGTCTGACAGAAGGCACAGACTGTTCTAGTACCACAGACTGGGGACATATATCTCACTTACCTGCTGCTGTTCCTGATGTCAGAGAACTCACCTTGCTGGACGTGTTGTGCATGCTCCTGTGCGCGCTGGTTCACGTCCTTGACTACGGGTGCGCGTGCCTGTGCGCGATGGTGTGCCTGTGCGCGCGGGTGCATGTGCGCGCGCCGATCCGTGCGCCGATGCGTGCCAAACAGTCCATTTAAACCCCTGGAATACTTCAGACCGGTGCTGTCTGATCTGCACTTACCTGTGACCTTTTGCTCCTGATACCTGTCTGAACACTTGCCTCTTGATTACCCGGCCTGCCCATCGGATTACCCTTGTCTCCTGCCTGCACCTGACCTCAGCTTGCCTTGACCTTGAATCTGCCTGTTCCTCTGTACTCTGCTGCCTGCCTGTTGCCGATCCTGCCTGTGACCCGACCATCCCGCTCTGCTCCTGCTCAGCATCCTCTGCCTGTGTTCCTGTTTGCTGTTGCCTGTCCGGCCGGACACCTACTCCTCTGCACCTGGATCCAGAGCTGCATCCCCTGCAACTACCTGCCAGGCTCTCATACCACTCCGCACTCCCGTGCCTCCTGTTCATACTATCAGGGGCCGCGAGTCGGACACGTAAGGGAGACCTTCCTCTGCTCCATTGGGCTCACCAGTATGGTACATATAGTCTGACAGTATCAGACAGCCATGCCCGAGCAAGGAACCACTCCCATGGAGGAACTCTGTAGACACCTGGCGGGTCTAACGCAAGTTGTGAAGGATCTTCAACAAGGCTACACAAGATTGGAAGAACGGGTTCACGTCCTGTCTTCGCCCGCCAGCCCACAAGGCGCTGCCGCAGCTGCACCCTCTGTAGTAATGCTACCTCCCGAGCCCAGGGTACCCACACCTGACAGGTTTTCGGGTGAACGCAGTCAATTCCGGACTTTTCACAATGCCTGCGAACTCTACTTCGCTCTACAACCTCGCACCTTTTCATTGGAAGTAACACAAGTAGGCTTTGTAATCTCTCTCCTGTCTGGTGAACCTCAAACCTGGGCCCACCGTCTCTTGGCGCAAAAAGCAGAATCCCTGAATCATCTAACCACATTTTTTGCCTCCATGTCTCAGCTTTATGAGGACCCCCAGCAGACTGCCACTGCCGAGTCTGCACTATATGCTCTACAGCAAGGTCACCGAGCAGCGGAAGATTATGTGGCAGAGTTCAGACGGTGGAGTTCCGACACCAATTGGAACTGCGTGATCAATTCCAGATAGGACTATCTGATGCACTTAAGGACGAACTGGCACGGGTTGGTACTCCTCCAACTTTGGATGGTCTCATTAATCGGTCAATCCAAATCGACCGATGCTTACGGGAGCGCCACTCCGAGAAGTCCACCAGCCAACTTCGACCCACCTGGATGCTTCCCAAGGTCCCCAGCTTTCCCAGCCAGGCCCCTTCGTCTCCAGCCGTCCTAGTCTCTGACGCTCCTGAGTCCAGGCAGCTGGGTCTACTTCGTCCTTCCTCACCCCAGAAGAACGACAGCGCAGATGGATCCACAACCTTTGTATGTACTGCGGAGAACCGAGGCACTATGTGAGGTCTTGCCCTACCAAGATGCGTAAAATCCTCCCAACTTCTTCCTTGTGTGCATCGGTTCTACCTAAACCAGCTTCTCACCTTGCTCTTTCCATC
Organism: Rana muscosa; assembly: GCA_029206835.1. Classification (NCBI taxonomy): domain Eukaryota; kingdom Metazoa; phylum Chordata; class Amphibia; order Anura; family Ranidae; genus Rana; species Rana muscosa. The sequence goes on along the minus strand of CM055118.1, from coordinate 990,851,422 downwards.
CTGTTGCAGCTACCAGGAAAAGATACTCCGATCCCAGTCTCCGTCATAATTGACTCTGGGGCATGCAGTTGCTTCATTGACCTATAATTTGCTGCCAACCTCCACATTCCTCTTCAGCCTAAGACCCCCGGACTTGCTGTGCACCTTGCTGACGGGTCCACCATTAAATCCGGCCCTGTTAAACAGGAAACTGTTCCATTGCTGGCCACCATGGCCACCCATCATCAGGAATTTCTACGCCTTGATGCAATCTCCTCACCCCTGTTCCCTATCATCTTGGGGATGCCCTGGCTGCAAGCCCATAACCCCAGTATTGACTGGGCCACGGGGGAGATCAAGTTCTTGTCCAGCTACTGCCAGCAGCACTGTTTGCAACAAACCTCAGTTAACTCCCAACAACTGCTCTGCCTTGATACTGACTCTGAGCTATGGCAGTCAGTCCCTGCGCCCTATCATGACTTTCTGGACGTGTTCAGCAAGAAGGGGGCAGAGACTCTTCCTCCTCATAGGCCTTATGACTGCCCTAACGAGTTATTACCAGGAACTGAAGTCCCGTTTGGAAGAATCTTCCCTTTGACTGAGCAGGAGCTGGGCACTCTGAAGGTCTATATTGATGAAAACCTAAAGAAGGGGTTTATTCGCCCCTCTACCTCTCCGGCCGGTGCTGGCATCTTTTTTGTTGAAAAAAAAAGACCATTCATTACGACCCTGCATTGACTATCGGGAATTGAACAAAATTACAATTAAGAACCGTTACCCACTGCCCCTTGTGCCTGAACTTTTCCAAAGGTTGGGATCTGAAGTCATCTTTACTAAGCTTGACCTCCAAATATATTATGTGCTATCACTCTAGTGTTGATGTCTTCTAAAGTGGAATTAAATAATAAAGGGAGACAAAAATATATTTGGGGGAGAGTATGGGGGACTGTATTCCCCCATCCCCCCCTTCTAAAATCATCCCCACTCCCTCCCCCCCCCTTTTTTCTTTTTTTTCTCTCTCTCTCTCCATTTCCCCATCTCTCCCTCTTTTTTCCCCCCTTTTTTTTTTTTTTTTATTTGTAATGGGAAATATTGAGACTGTAAATGTGTTTCATGTATTGTAATGTGTGTTATATATGTTTTTGGAAAATTTATAAAAAAAAAAAAAGTTTGACCTCCGAGGAGCCTACAATTTAATCCGTATTCGAGAAGGGGACGAGTGGAAAACGGCTTTTCGTACCCTATTCGGGCACTTTGAGTACCTTGTTATGCCATTCGGGCTGTGTAATGCACCGGCCACATTCCAACATTTTGTCAATGACATCTTCCGTGACTATCTGGATTTGTACGTTATAGTTTACCTGGATGACATCCTGATCTTCTCTCCCTCAGTAAGTGACCACCGCAGGCATATCCGAAATGTTCTAACCCGGCTCAGGCAGCATGGACTTTATGCTAAACCAGAAAAATGCGCATTTGAACTGCAATGCATCCAGTTTTTGGGATTGATCATCTCTGTTGAGATTGGCCAGCTCCTACAGATAAAAAGGGGGTTCGGCGCTTTATCGGTTTTTCTAATTTTTACCGGAAGTTTTTCTGCGATAATTGCTCCCCTTACTGAACTAACCAAGCAAGGAACCCGATTCTTCTGGTCGTCCAAGACTCAAACCGCCTTTGAAAAGCTCAAGGAATTGTTCACATCTGCTTCCATCTTGAAACACCTGACCCTGCTTTACCGTTTGTCCTCGAAGTTGATGCTTCAGAAATCGCGGTTGGGGCTGTGCTATCCCAACGGCAAGGAGCCAAATATTTCCTCTATCCAGTGGCCTTCTTCTCTCGTAAGCTCTCCACAGCGGAAAATAATTATGACGTGGGAGATCAGGAACTTCTGGCCATCAAGGCCGCATTAGAAGAGTGGCGTTACCTACTTGAGGGTGCTGCACATCCCATCTTGGTCTACACCGACCATAAAAACTTAGAGTATCTAAGAACGGCCAAGAGATTGAAACCACGGCAGGCAAGGTGGGCACTTTTTTTTTCAAGATTCCTGTTTCACATTACGTACAGACCTGGGTCAAAAAATACCAAGCCCGATGCGCTCTCCCGCATGTTTAACGATTCCGAGAAGTCTATATCTCCAGACACCATCCCCCCTTCGGGGAACTTTCTGTTGCTTCAAGGGGATTTCATATCCCGAATTAAACAAGCCTCTGCCGGACTAACCTCGTTTCCTGATACCTGTGTAAGGGCACAAGATGGGCTGATGTGGCATAAAGGCAAGATTGTGGTCCCAGAGAACTTAAGTGTAGCAGCGCTAGAGCTTTGCCACGACCATAAATTGGCTGGACACTTGTGCGCTGAAGACAGCTAAATTGATACAGCGCACGTTTTGGTGGCCTCAACTTGTGAGCAACTGTAAAAGCTATGTGGAGTCATGCAATACCTGTTCTCGAGCAAGAGTAGCCGGGCAAGAGCCTGGGGTCTATTAAAGCCTCTACCTGTCCCAGAAAGACCTTGGCAGATGATCTTGATGGATTTCATCGTGGAACTTCCCCTGGCTGAGGGGTTTTCTACTATTTTTGTTGTAGTGGAAAGATTGTCCAAAATGGCCCACTTTCTGCCTATGAAAGGCACACCTTCGGCTATGGAAACGGCGAAGATCTTTATCAAAGAGATAGTGAGTTTGCAGGGAGTTCCAGCCAGCATTGTGTCCGATCGAGGTGTTCAGTTCACCTCCAGGTTCTGGAAGACTCTTTGTGGTTCTTTGGAAATCGAGTTGGCTTTTTCTTCTGCTTATCACCCCCAGTCGAACGGTCAAACGGAAAGGACCAACCAAACTTTAGAGCAGTACCTCCGTTGCTTCTCCTCATTCTCACAGGATGACTGGGCCTCTTTACTGCCTATTGCCGAGTTTGCGTATAATAATTATCTGCATTCTATCAGGCAGACGCCATTTTTTGCTAACTATGGCTTCCACCCATCCTTCCTGCCCAGTACTATACCTGAATGTGCTATTCCTGCAGTTTCCGAAACAATGGACTTCTTCCTCACTAACAATAAACTTTTACAGGAAACCATGTCCAAGACTCACCTGACCTCTGGGAGTCCAGGACAAGATTGTGCTCCTAATCTTTTTTTTTTGATTTTTAAAATCCATATTTTGGTGTTCTATTCTTTGATGTTTGCTGTGGGGTCCAAAGGATGCACATATTCAAGCAGGGTCTCCAGTGCTGCCTTCCCCTCTAATTTGTTATGTGCCACAGAGCAAGGTGGACTCGAAGGGGCGTTATATATTCCTTTTTTGCCGTATAGAGACAAAGAACTATGTGGTGGCTAATATTTATATCCCTCCCCCGTTTAGCACAGAGATACTCTGGGAGTTAATGGAATTTGTTATGGACAAGACGGGTATACCTGTTATAGTGGCGGGGGACTTTAACATGACAATGAACAAAAATTTGGATAGATTCCCGGCCGGGGCCTTCGCCGTCCGCACACCCGGCAGCAAGGGAAAAGGTGAAAAGGGCAGAGGTTAGCTAAGTGGAGAATCCAACCTTGGAGAGACACAAAGAATGGCTGGGAAGACAGGAAGAGTATAAAAAGCTGCTGTTGGGAAAGGCGGAAAATAAAAGGCTGTTCCAAAAGCAGACCTTCTTTGGGGAGGGTGAGAGAGTGGGCAGAATTTTGGCCCTAATAACTAGGGCCAATGCTGTCATTCCAGCAATCCATGATGAGGACGGGGAAATTAAGAGCGGAACCCCGGAAATAGTAGAGGTCTTTAGAAAGTACTATCAACAGTTGTATAGTAGCACGCAGCATAGCAGTGTAGAAGGAGAAATGGAGACCTTTTTTGAAGGACTGCAGATTCCCAAGTTATCAGAGGAAGACAAAGAGAGACTGGAGGCACCGCTTGCGCTGGAAGAGTTACAACTGGCGATAGCTAATATGGCAGGCCAAAAGGCCCCAGGGCCAGATGGTCTGCCAATTGAAATATACAAAACCTACAGCGAGGCATTGCTCCCAGGACTCCTGGAGGTATTTAATTGGGCGGCAGAGGAAGGGAAGCTACCGGCATCTATGACAGAAGCAACAATTATTGTTCTACTAAAAGAGGGAAAAAAACAACTCGAGACATCCTCATATAGGCCGATATCTTTATTGTGCTCAGACGTGAAGATTCTAGCCAAAATACTGGCTATGAGATTAAATAAATTGGTCTCAAAATTGGTACACCTGGACCAGATTAGATTTATTCCAGGTAGATCCACAAGTACCAACATAAGAAGAACGTATTTAAATATACAGCTGCCAATAGAGGAAGAGGGGTCCAGAGCGGTTCTGTCTTTGGATGCCACCAAAGCGTTTGATAGCGTGGAGTGGCACTACTTGTGGAGGGTGCTGGTAGGATTCCAGTTTGGTCCTAAATTTATCCAATGGAAAAAAATCTTGTATGAAAGGCCTAGGGCGAAGGTGAGGATAAATGGCGAGTGCTCGGAGTGGTTCCGGTTGGAGAGGGGGACAAGGCAGGGGTGCCGTTGTCGCCCCTGCTTTTCGCCCTCGCATTGGAGCCACTGGCTATCGCCATAAGGGCATCCCCGGAAGTTCAGGGTTTTAGGAGGAGATTGGGGAGGAGAAGATCGCAATGTATGCGGATGACATCTTATTTTTTCTAGGGGATACGCAGACCTCACTGGTGACAGTGATGGGCATAATAGGGGCTTTTGGCAAATTTTCAGGGCTAACAATCAACTGGGATAAATCAGTACTCCTGCTGATAGACCCACTGTCACGCCAGATAACTCAAGTGAAGGTTGTGAACCAAATGAAATATTTGGGAATAACTGTCACAAGAGATCCAGGGCAGAACATAGATGGAAACTTAGTTCCTCTGTTGACTAAGCTGCAGAGTTTGGAACCGGCTCCCACTTTCCGTGGCTGGTCGGTGCAACCTGGTGAAGATGGTTTGGATGCCGCAAATCCTGTATATCCTGCACAACTCTCCCGTATGGATTCCCAAACACTGGTTTAAAAAACTGGATAGTTTATTTAGGGAACTGATATGGAGGGAGAGGACAGCTAGGATCCGCCTCCGAATCTTACAGCAACCAAAAGAGAAGGGGGGAGTAGCACTTCCTAACGTGAGACACTACATCTTGGCCGCACAAATGCAGCATATGCGGGGTAGTAACTTATCCGCAGGTAGAGAAGCTATAAAAGGGTCAATCCTGAATGATACCAGCCATGACACAATGGTTAAGGCAGTGGAGGCGGACTCCTTTTGCTCTAGGTGCCCCACGGCTCAACTGATGGTAAGATACTGGGAGACCACTAAGAGGATGTTGGGATATAGTGGATTTTCTGAATTCTCCCCAATATGGGATAACAATCTAACAGAATTCAAAGCTATGGGAAAAATTGAATAATGGGATAGAGGTGGAATACACCTACTATCACATATCTTCAAAGCAGGGCGAATTAAATCATTTCAGGAGATAAGGGAGGAATAGATCCTTTTACAGATACCTGTAAGTTAGACATGCGGTGAACGCACAATTTGGACAGGGCCCACCAGCATGGAATGACATGCCTTTTCTCCGCAAGCTGGTAAACGCAGAAGACTCCAGAGGGATGATCTCAGAGCTGTACGGGCATATAGAAGAGGTGAACCAGGGTGCGGAATTAGACACTAAAAACAAGAACAAATGGGTGAGGGATGTGGGCCCACTGTCGGGGGAACAGTGGAAAAGCATATTAGAAGCAGGATCCAGAGTGTCACTGTCCCCCTCGCAGATAGTGTCCCACCTTTTTCTGATACATAGAGCATACTACACACCTCAAAGAATGTTCCAGTTTGGTAGGAGGCAGGACGCAAGATGTCAGAGATGTGGGGACGACAGGGGAGACCTAATGCACATGTTCTGGAGGTGCCCTAAGCTATATCAGTATTGGAAGGAGATTGTGGGAAAAAAAATGTGGTATTTGAGACTGCTTTGCAGCCAGAGGCTAAGACATGTGTATTGGGCCTCGTGGAAGAAAGGGGGGTGGCAGGAGACAAAAAAACGGCAATTACAAGGTGTTTGTTCAAGGGAAGGAAACTTATTGCGCAGAAATGGCAATCGGTAAACCCCCCCACAGTGTTAGAATGGAGGAATGTGATAGAGGATATGATTAACAAAGAAGAATTCATATACACTAAAATGGGAAATAACAAGAAATTCAAAACTATGTGGAAACAATAGATAGAAGTGGAAGCACATTAAGGGTGGGAGTTTGAAAGTGAAGTTGGTGAAGGGAAGAGGGATAAGGAGGAATGTAAGGGTAGAAGGAATTGTGGGATGTATTATCGCTGTGATATTCGATTTATATATTGCGATACATAAAGGATGAAGGTTGTATGGTTTTATATGTGGTGTAAAATAAGAATAAAAAAGGATTTGATTAAAAAAAAAAAAATTATGTGCCAGAATAAATGTTTTTTTGATTTACAGTAAATACATGACCATGGGGCTGATTTACAAAACGTTTGCGCCATGAGTATCGGCGCATCTGCGCGCGCAATGGCTGTTTTGGTATTTACAAAACATTGTAGCACAGCCCTATTTGCCATTTACTATAGTGTTGTCGGCAGACGGGAGGAGGCGCTCAGTGCGCCACTATGGACCTGGCGCACAGCATGTTAAACTCTAAATATAAAGAAGCTGGAAGTGAGAATATAATGGGGGTGACATGGGGTGATGTGAGGAAGTGTAGTGACACCTGCCCAAGTAACAAATATGCCCAAAATAGAGTGAGAAAGTAACTTTTTTCAAAACCAGCCCGCTGCGCCGGCAAGTACGATTCGAGCTGCGAGAGTTTTTTTTTAGCTCACCGCGGCAATTTTCCTTGTTTTCTTGCGCCAAGACACTGCGCCGGTAAAATCGTAGTAAATGTCAAGTCACCTAAGTCAATTTGCATAAGTTGAACAGGCGCAGCTCTGAACTTCCCAGTGCGCCAGCAAAATGAGATTTCTAAAGGGAAAAAAAGGCATTTAAAAGCACCCGCGGCTATAATGAATTGTCGGCTCCCGGCAATATAGAGAAAAGTCATTGAAAGTCTTTGATAAAAACCAAAAAAAAAAGCGTGGGGGTTCCCCCAAATTCCATTACCAGGCCCCTCAGGTCTGGAATAGATATTAAGGGGAACTCCGCCGCAAATTTAAAAAACAAAATGCGTGGGGTTCCCCCAAATATCCATACCAGGCCCTTCAGATCTGGTGTGGATTTTAAGGGGAAATCCACCCCAAATTAAAAAAAAAATTGTGTGGAGTCCCCCCAAAAATCCACACTAGACCCTTTATCCGAGCACGTAACCTGGCCGGCTGCAGAGGAAGAGGGGGGGACGAGACAGCGCCCCCCCCCTCCTGAACCGTACCAGGCCACATGCCCTCAACATGGGGAGGATGTCCCCATGTTGATAGGAACAAGGGCCTCATCCCCACAACCCTTGCCCGGTGGTTGTGGGGGTCTGCGGGCGGGGGGCTTATCGGAATCTGGAAGATCCCTTTAACAAAGGGGACCCCCAGATCCCACCCCCCCATGTGAATTGGTAAGGGGTACATTGTACCCCTACCATTTCACAAAGAAAGTGTCAAAATGTAAAAAATGACAAGAGCCGGTTTTAGACAATTCTTTTCTTCCATCTTCTTCCATCTTCTTCTTCCATCTTCTTCTTTTCTCCATTCGGGTTTCTTCCTCCATCTTCCTCTTCATCTTTATCTTCATCTTCCTTCTTCCTTCGGTCTTCTCGTCCGGCATCTTGCTCCGGCTTCTTCTTTCTTCTTCAGCCGCTCCGTTTGAATTGGAGGTTCCCGCTGTGCGACGCTTCAGTTCCCCTCTTGGTCCGCTGCCACCCGGTGGCTCCGCCCCCCTCTGACACCACGGGGAAAGTCCATGTGCGTCAGAGGGGGGCGGGGTCACCGGGTGGCAGCGGACCCAGAGGAGAACTGAAGAACTGGGGCAGCACAGTGGTGTAGTGGTTAGCACTTTCACCTAGCAGCAAAAGGGTCGCTGGTTCGAATCCCGACCACGACACCATCTGCCTGGAGTTTGCATGTTCTCCCTGTGTCTGCGTGGGTTTCCTCCGGGTACTCCGGTTTCCTCCCACACTCCAAAGACATGCTGGTAGGTTAATTGAATCTTGTCCAAATTGGCCCAGTATATATGTATATATGTGTGTACGACTGTGTGTCCCAAGCGTGTCGAGATCCTACGGGGTAAAATGACCGCACCAGCCAAGCAGACACTGGCTGCAAAATGCGCCTAGAGGCGATTCAGTTCGCATGTGAGCGCTATACAAGTCACTCATTCATTCATTCATTCAACTGAAGCGTCGCACAGCGGGAACCTCCAATTCAAACGGAGCAGCCGAAGAAAGAAGAAGGGAAGACGCCGGAGCAAGATGCGGACGAGAAGACCGAAGGAAGAAGGAAGATGAAGATAAAGATGAAGATGAAGAACAAGATGGAGGAAGAAACCCGAATGGAGAAAAGAAGAAGATGGAAGAAAGGAAAAGACATTAATAAAGGAATTGTCAAAAACCGGCTATTGACATTTTTTACATTTTTGTCACTTTCTTTGTGAAATGGTAGGGGTATATTTGTACCCCATTACCATTTCACGCACGGATCTGGGGGTCCCCTTTGTTAAAGGGGTCTTCCAGATTCCGATAAGCCCCCTGCCCGCAGACCCCCACAACCACTGGGCAAGGGTTGTGGGGATGAGGCCCTTGTCCCCATCAACATGGGGACATCCTCCCCATGTTGAGGGCATGTTGCCTGGTACGGTTCAGGAGGGAGGGGGGGCCACTCTCTCGTCCCCCCCTCTTTTCCTGCGGCCTGCCAGGTTGCGTGCTCGGATAAGGGTCTGGTGTGGATTTTTGGGGGTACTCCATGCCATTTTTTTTTTAAATTTGCGGCAGAGTTCCCCTTAATATCTATACGCTTTTTTTTTGTGTTATCAAAGACTTTCAATGACTTTTATCTGTATTGACGGGAACCAGCAATTCATTACAGGCGCAAGGACTTTTAAATGACTATTATTTTACTTTAGAAATGTCATTTTGCTCTCGAACTGTTATAAACATGGAAAACATGCACTACTTTACAGGCATACTATAGACACCCCCCAGGTATGATATTTAGGGCAAGTTCACACCGGATGCAGTGCAGTGCGTTTTTTTCATGCATAAAAAACGCAAAGAAAGTTGATCACATTAATGCCAATGGCATAGGTCACACCACTGCAGTCCGTTCCAGTGCGTTTCATAAAGGAAAAAAAAAATGGTCATGCTGCATTTTTTAGGTACAGAACTGTACTGGACCGCAGTAAAACACATCAAAAACGCAACGGAACGTACCAAAAACACACTGGAATGCACCGGGCCGCACCTAAATGCACCAAAGACGCACTGCAACACACTTGTCCTTCTCTTTGGTTAATAAAAAAGAGGGGTGAAAATAAAGCACTGGACTGCATCAAAAATGCACTGGAACACACTTGTCTTTCTCTTTGGTTAATAAAAAAGAGGGGTGAAAAAAAAAGCACTGGACTGCATCAAAAACTCAACAAAAATGCACTGGAACGTGTCAAAAACGCGCATGCAGAAAAGCACCTGGAACGCATCCAGACTGCGTTTCTATGGTGTGAACTAGGGCTAGTTTATGATGCGTTTTGCTGCGTTCCAGTACAGTCCAGTGCAGGTAAAATGCAGCATGTTCTACTTTTTGGGGGGAACTGGAACGCACTGGAACAAACACTGCCATTTAGAACCATATAACCAACTTTCCATGCATTTTTGATGCATAAAAACGCAATGGACTGCATGTGGTGTGAAATGGCCCTTAAGCAATTTGGCATATTTAAAGGCACTTCTCTTTGTTTTGTTTTTGGTGTTGTCCAAATTGGTGACATTGATATATGTCCCTTAGGGTGGGACCTGGGCCCCAATTTTAAGGCCAATAACTAGAAGAAAAGCCAGCCAAGTGGGGACTAGCAAAATTAACAAGTCAGTTCCCATAGACTGCAATGGTATTTGTTGGTAAGTGTGGGGGGGGGGTGATTGTCCCATCCCTAATTTTGTAGCATGCTGGATGATGTGCTTAATTTTGGACGGTGGGGGGGGGGGGGGGGTTATTTTCTGCTAGCTGCATTTGAGTTCTTCTGAGCATGCCCAGCCTGTTAGATTTATTTTTTGGTGCTTTTTGTGTGTGAACAGCACCTGGATATTTCGGGGCATGTTCAGAGATTGTTTTTATGGGTTAGTAATTGAAGCACATCCTTAACAGGTGTAGCCACTTTGAAGTTCAGTCTCTACATTGGGTGAACTTACATTTTGGGTGTTTCATGGACTGTGCATGTGTTTTCAAAATGTACATTTTGGTGTCCTTATCGAGTTTGTAACACATGCATTTTATTTGTTATGTCTTTGCAAAACAGGTGTTTGGTTTATTTTGTGGATTGTGTGTGGGGGAAATGTTCCCCTGAAATAATTTTGATGTTGTTAATGTTTGTCGTTTGTTCACTTTGATTTAATTGTCTGTGCTGCACTATTTAGTCAAATCTTTATCAAGATGTTGTGAGTCTGTAACTGTTTCAAATTGACCCTGTTTTAAAAAAATGTATTTCTTATTTTTTATTATTCTTTGTTTTGTTGACCAATAAAATTTGATGCAAAGTTTTGAGGTTTGTTTTGCGTTTTCTTTGCAACAAATGTGACAGCTGATTGGCATGTCAAAACAACAGGTGTGATTTGTCTACCCTGGTGCCTTCATGCTAGCATATGCATGTATTGTGTGCTGCCATGGAGAGTCACCAGGAAATGAAAAATACAGAGCGGTAAGTATTCAATTTTCCTTTTTTACTGCAGTGGTTCTCAGCCTCAGTCCTCAAGTACCCCCAACAGGACATGTTTTGTTAATTTATCTCATGGAGAATTGCTGTCCAAAATACCAAACCATTGACTGTGATTTAAAGCACATGTGCAAGATGAAGGAAAACCTGCAAACATGGCCTGTTGGGGGTACTTGAGAAGCACTGATTTAGAGCACTGCACTTAAAAATAGCTCAAGGCAATACAATTCTAATTGTGGGCATTTTGAGGGAAACCGTGCTTGTGTTTTTATTTTTTTATTTTTTAAAGGTTGGGCTTTGTGTCCCCTTGTAGTAAAATTGGCTTCACTTCCTGTCACACAGCTAAACAGGAAGTGAAGGTAAAACCCTACCAATGTCTTTTCTTGGGGACACACAGATCAATCTAACTAGTGTCCCCATTAAGCAAATTGCACTCTAGGACTTTGTTGTGTACACCCCAAATCATTGGGTAGTTTGGGGTTTAGTAAAGACAAATCCACTCTGCAGTAAAAGTGTAGCTGCTGAAAATCTGATGGATCACTGGTGATTGTAACATCCAATCATGTAAAAGCAAAGATGGTGTTTTATTTGGTTTGCTTGCATTTCCCTTTCGGATATCCAGCAAGTGCACTTGTAGTGCAAAGTAGATTTGCCTTTATTAAATAAACCCCAAAGTCCAAAAAACCTAATAATTCGGGGTGTAACCTGCAAAATGCTGGAGTGCAATGTACATTGGTAGGGATTTCCCCTCACTTCCTGTGTGGCTATGTGACAGGAAGTGAATTATTTGGAAGGATAAAGTGGCCAAATTTGGGAGTTGTCTTCACCCTATCAGGGGTGCAGACATCCCCAAAAACTGTCTAGACTTGTAATCCCTCTGCACTCTATCCCCAAGCAAAAATAAGAAAGGATTTCATTTAGTTTAACTTTGCAAAGACACATTCCTAAGTTGAATTGTGATGCATGTCAATGGCCCATTTAGACCCTGTTTAATCACTTGAGATCAGCGCTATAACTGATCGCCAGCCACAGCACGGTCCTCAATTGCCGGGAGTCCGTCAATAAACGTCGTCCCCTTCGCGCGCGCTGTGGTCACCGAGTCACTGAGACTCGGCTGATGACAGATCCAAGTAAGGGACCGATCCCTGCCCTTTACCATGTGATCAGCTGTCAGCCAATGACAGCTGATCACGTGATGTAAACAAAAGCTCGGTAATGGTTTTTGTTTTCTCCTTGTGCTGACAGCGTGAGCAAAAAAAAAGGCAATCACCAGCTTATGTGCAAGGGACATCGGGCCCGAAGAGGAAGAGGCAATTCTACGTCATCTGTGACAATCAGTAGCCCCTGTCAGTGCCACCTATCAATGCCCACCACTGGTGCCAATCAGTGCCACCTAGCAGTGCTGCCTATCAGTGCCCCGCACTGCCAACTATCATTGCCACCTAGCAGTGCCACTTCTCAATGCCCACCAGTGCCAACTAGCAATGCCACCTCTCAGTGCCCACCCTTGCCAACTTATCGGTGCCCATCAGTGCAGCCCATCAGTGCAGTCTCATCAGTGTACATCAATGAAGGAGAAAAATTACCTTTTGTCTAAATTTTTAAAATATTAACCACTTTCCTACTGCCCACCGTCAAATGACGTCCTTGGCTTTGTGCGGTGACATCTGAATGATGCCTGCAGTTGCAGGCATCATTCACATATCATTATTTTCAGCCGGCAATTCTGTGCACGATAAAAATGATCATAGCGGCAGTTCCGCCGCTTGATCGTTCTTATAGGCGGCGGGAGGGGATGTCCCCCTCCCTCCCGCCACCATCCGGTGCTTCTCCGGGCTATCCCGTGCCATCTTGGGCTCAGAGAACGATTTGGCCGGCGCCGGATGGGAAGCATAGCGATGAATGGGGACCAGATGGTCACCAGTCATCTCTATGACCGTCGGAGGCCAGGGCGCGACGTTATGACATCACGCCGGGTTCCTGTATGTAATCCAAGCCGTGATCTCGGCTGTCAGCATGAGATTGGCGAATTTTTTTGACCGATTTCCTGCTTTCCAGCCTCGAGGACAGATGTGGGGTCTTATTGACCCTGCACCTCTCCATAAAGAGGACCTGTCACAATAGATTCCTATTACAAGGGATGTTTACATTCCTTGTAATAGGAAAAAAAGTGATCCAAAAAACAAAAAAGGTAAAAAAAGAGTAAGAAATACAAAAAAGGAAAAAACAAAAAGAAAAATAATTTAAAAAAAGAAAAAAAAACCATGTCCCCGGTAGCTCGCGCTCATAAGCGAACACACACCTAAGTCCCGCCCACATATGTAAACGCCGTTCAAACCACACATGTGAGGTATTGCTGCGTGAGTTAGAACGAGTGCAACAATTCTAGCACTAGACCTCCTCTGTAATGCCAAAATGGTAACATGTAAAAAATTTTAAAGCATCGCCTAGGGAGATTTTTAAGTACTGAAGTTTGGTGTTATTCCATGAGTGTGCGCAATTTTAAAGCGTGACATGTTAGGTATCTATTTACTCAGCATAACAACATCTTTCACATTATCCCCAAAAATTGGGCTAACTTTACTGTTTTGTAATTTTTTTACATTCATGAAACCATTTATTTCCCAAAAAAAAGGCGTTTGAAAATTTATTGCGCAAATACAGAGCGAGATAAAAATTTGCAATGACTGCCATCTTATTCCCTAGGGTGTCTGCTAAAAAAACTTATATAATGTTTGGGGTTTTGAAGTAATTTTATAGCCATAAATGTATGATTTTTACATGAAGGAGGGAAGTGCCAGAATAGGCCCAGTGCTGAAGTGGTTAAAATATAAAAAAAAATATTTTTTAACTCGGTCTTTTGTATTTTGTGAGGGGGCTAGCTCGGCAGCGGGTATGTGTGACCCCCGGGATGGGCTCCCCACCCAAAAACAGGCCCAGCAGACGGAGGTTGTGGTTTTCAAAATCAAAAAAGGTGCGGTTTATTTTCTATTTACAGTGACAAAAACACAGCAAGGCAAAAAAAAACAAACACAAAATAAATCCTGGTCAACTTGACCTCTGACTAAACTTACAGGTTTCCTAACTAACGACTGGGATCAGCCTAGTGCTGTCCTAGTCCCTGGTTTTAAATGTCCAAGCAAAATATAGCCACACAGGCTTTCTCTCACCGCACAGGGGTTCACTCTCCCTAGACAGTCCACACAGGTCTGCTTCCAGGCATGAGCTAACATCTAATGAAGCTGGGAGTTTTTTATAGAGGCCTAAATGAGCTGACAAGCTTCAGCTGGCCTCATCAACTCCCTGTCTGCACGACGCCCAGCCCTCTCCCTAGAGGTATGAGTCATCAATGAGCCCACTAGTCTCAGCTGGGCTTATACAACTCTCCACCTAGCTGTATAAATCGGCGTAAAGCCTGAATCTGGGCGAAATATATCTACCCCCCTGGATGCAACCAGGTGACTTTACCTTCCTGCTGTCACATACCCCCCCCTCTTGTTTTAACCTCGGGGTTGGAACACCAGCAATCAGGCATTCATGTACTCGAGACAAAGCATCCACATTCCCCATTTGAACGCCAGGGCGATGCTTTACTGTGAAGTTGAATTCCTGGAGGGCCAGGAACCACCTATTCACTCTTCTATTTGTTTCCTTGTTTTGAGCCATCCACTTTAACGGAGCGTGATCCGTAACCATGTCAAAGTGCCTACCTAGCAGGTAGTACCGAAGGGAATCTAGAGCCCACTTCACCGCTAAACACTCCTTTTCAACGGTGGCGTAATTTACCTCATGGGACTTCAACTTCCTGCTGAGGTAAATGACTGGGTGCTCTTCCCCGTTCCAGACCTGGGACAATACTGCTCCTAACCCCACATCTGACGCATCACTTTGTACGACAAAGTCTCTAGAGAAGTCGGGTGAGTACAACACTGGCTGGCTACATAAGGCTTGTTTCAAGAATTGGAATGCTGCCTCAGCCTCGGGGGTCCATTTAATCATGACCGACCCTTTCCCCTTCGTCAGGTTGGTTAGGGGCACAGCCTTAGAAGCAAAGTGGGGAATGAATCGCCGATAATACCCAGCGATTCCCAGAAAGGCTCGTACCTGCTTCTTGCTGTTGGGACGTGGCCAACTCTGGATGGCCTCGACTTTGTTGAGTTGGGGTTTTATTACTCCCCTCCCAATGGTGTACCCAAGATATTTGGCCTCCTCCTGCCCAATGGTACACTTCTTGGGGTTAGCCGTAAACCCTGCTTCCCGAACAGAGTCCAGGACTGCTTGCACTTTTGGCAGATGTGAGGCCCAATCTGTGCTATGGACAATTACGTCATCCAGGTAAGCCGCAGCATACTTCCGATGGGGCCTCAGTATCTGGTCCATTTTCCGCTGGAATGTGGCCGGCGCATTCTGTAACCCGAACGGCATTCTTTTATATTGGAACGCCCCGTCTGGGGTTACAAATGCGGTTTTCTCTTTGGCTGACTTGGCCAGGGGGATTTGCCAATACCCTTTTGTGAGGTCAAGAGTCGTCATGTATCGGGCTGTTCCCAGCCGGTCGATCAACTCATCTATACGTGGCATGGGGTAGGTGTCAAATTTTGTAACTTTGTTCAACTGACGAAAATCGTTACAAAATCGCCAGCTCCCATCCGGTTTAGGCACCAACACAATGGGACTAGACCAATCACTTTGGGACTCCTCTATCACCCCTAAGTTCAGCATTTTCTGTACTTCCTCCCGTATTGCCTCCCGTCGGGCCTCTGGGATCCGATAGGGTTTTAACTTCACCCTTTCACCGGGCGGGGTAATAATGTCATGCTCTACCCCAGATGTTTGTCCCGGCAGCTCAGAGAATACCTCCTTGTTGCGAAGCACAAACTCCTTAACCTCCTGTTGTTGGGGTTGTGACAAGGTGGCTGCGATTCCAACCTCAGGAATCACGCAACCAGTTTGAGCTGGTGACCAAGTGTCTGCGACTAGGGACTCTCTATCCCTCCAGGCTTTCAACAGATTAACGTGATAGATCTGTTCGGGCTTTCGCCTTCCTGGTTGTCTGACCTTGTAATTCACTTCGCTCACTTTTTCCATTATCTCGTAGGGGCCTTGCCATTTGGCAAGGAATTTACTTTCAACCGTAGGGACAAGTACCAATATCCTATCCCCCGGGGAAAAGGTACGGGTCTTTGCTCCACGGTTGTACACTCTCTGCTGTGCCAACTGCGCTTGGGCCAAATGTTCCTTCACGATGGGCATTACCTGTGCAATTCGATCTTGCATCAGGGCGACATGCTCAATCACACTCCTGTGGGGAGAACTCTCACTTTCCCAAGTTTCCTTGGCAATATCCAACAGCCCTCTTGGGTGTCTCCCATACAGTAACTCAAAGGGGGAGAATCCCGTAGAGGATTGGGGCACCTCCCTAATAGCAAACATCAAATAAGGAAGTAGACAGTCCCAATCCTTTCCATCCCTATCCACCACTTTCTTCAACATTTGTTTTAGGGTTTTGTTGAATCTTTCAACCAGCCCATCGGTTTGGGGGTGATACACAGATGTACGTAATTGCGTCACTTTGAACAATTTACACAGCTCCTTCATAACCCGGGACATAAAGGGTGTACCTTGGTCCGTAAGCAGTTCTTTACAAATACCCACCCGGCTAAAAACAAGAGATAGCTCTTTGGCTATGGTTTTGGCCGAGGTATTTCTGAGAGGGATCGCTTCTGGATAACGGGTGGCATAGTCCATTATAACCAATATGTACTGGTGCCCCCTAGCGGACTTGATTATAGGACCTACCAAATCCATTGCGATTCTCTCAAACGGGACCTCAATGATGGGTAGAGGGACCAGCGGGCTACGGAAGTGTGGCATCGGGGCCGACCTCTGACACACAGGGCAGGAGGAACAATAATTTTCTATGTCCTTCATCACCCCAGGCCAATAGAATCTCTGTAATACCCTCTCTCGGGTTTTCTCTGTCCCCAGATGACCTCCAAGAATGTGCCCATGGGCCAACTCCAACACCAACTTCCTGTAAGGTTTGGGCACCACAAGCTGCTCAACGGTTTCTTCTGCCCTTTTTGCCACCCGATACAGTAGGTCCTTCTCTACGCTGAAGTATGGGTAAGTGCAGGTATTATCTGGGTTCACTAACTCGCCATCTATTTTCACTACGTTTTCCCGTGCCTTTATTAGGGCGGGGTCTTTCAACTGTTCTGTGGCAAAGTTTTCCCTGTGAACCTCAAGATCAGAAAACTCCACAGACGGTAGGTTTTCGTCTGAGGAGGTGGGCTCCTCTCCAGTTTCTTGAGTCTCCCCTGCCAATACTGACAAGGGAAATTCGGGAGAGTCCTCACCACTCTCAGAGGAGTTCTGGCTATCATATTCCTGGTACATAGGGGCACCAGTGGGGGGCTCAGGATCATCCCACAGTTCCCAGAACTTCGGAAAATCCCTTCCCACAATGGCGTCATGCGGTAACTGAGACACTAAGCCCACTGGATGAGAAAGGGTACCTTTGGGGGTCTCGAAACACACTGTAGTCACTGGATACTCTCGGGTGTCCCCATGCACACAAATAACAGCTACCTTGCTATTCCCAGAAACCTCTGTTTTAACTAATTCAGCCTTTATCAGGGTCACAAGGCTACCTGAATCCAGCAATACCACAACATTTCTACCATTAATACACATTTTGCATAAATGTTTCTCAGTTCCCCGAATGGCAGTGCATGCGACTGTCGCACACAGCGACTGACGTCTGCCCGTCAGAAAGTCACACTGCATGGGTTCCTCCAAAACCGGGCAATTTGCTGCAATATGTCCCGCTTGCCGGCAGCGGTAGCAAATGATCCTTCTTGCCGCCTCTTGAGCCGCTGATTTCCCAGGCTGTTCTCGCCAAACTTGGGGTAGAGCTCCCACCCTCTCACTCTCTCCACCCTTACCCCTTGGAATCATCTTATCCGCCCCTGGGGATGGTCTGGTCTTAGGGTGGAAAGTCCGAGTGTCTCTGGAAGAGGCCGTCAGGTTCTCTGTAGCCAAGTATTTCTCCACACGATCCACAAGACCATCGGCCGTCTCTGGGTCTCCATGGCTTACCCACTTTTGGATGGCAGTAGGAAGAGCTCTCAAAAACCGATCCATTACAACACGTTCCACAATCTTTGGTGCGGACAAAGTCTCTGGCTGTAGCCACTTTCTGCTCAGGTGAATGAGATCATACATTTGAGACCTGGGGGGTTTTCCAAGCTGGAAAGTCCAGTTATGCACACGCTGAGCCCGGACAGCCAGGGTGACACCCAGCCTTGCCAATATTTCAGCTTTTAGCATCACATAGTCTTTTGCTTGGTCAGGCTCTAGGTCATAGTAAGCTTTCTGCGATTCACCCGTTAACAGAGGAGCCACCAGTCCAGCCCACTGCTCCTCAGGCCACTTTTCTCTTTCAGCAGTCCTTTCAAACGTGGTCAAAAATACCTCTGGATCATCCTCTCCAGTCATTTTTGTCAATAAACGACTCACCCCAAAGGACGCGGTATTAGTGGGACGGCTTTCCTCACTGGTCTGCGGACGTTGCTGCATTACTGCTTCCATTTGTTGTAGTCTCTGCTCTTGCTTCTGTAATAGGTCTATGAAGCGGGCCTCAGATCGTTGCTGGGCTTGTTGCTGAGCTTCCAGACTCTGTTGGTGAGCTTGCTGCTGGGCTGCAAGGCTCTGTTGATGAGCTTGCTGCTGGGCTGCGAAGTTCTGTTGTTGAGCTGCAAGGCTCTTTTGCAAACCTGCATTTGTCTGCTGTTGATTGGCATTTGCTAGAGCCAGCTGTTTCAGTATCTCCTCCATGCTGGCTTAAAAAAAAACTGCCACTGGTTCTCCACCAACTGTGAGGGGGCTAGCTCGGCAGCGGGTATGTGTGACCCCCGGGATGGGCTCCCCACCCAAAAACAGGCCCAGCAGACGGAGGTTGTGGTTTTCAAAATCAAAAAAGGTGCGGTTTATTTTCTATTTACAGTGACAAAAACACAGCAAGGCAAAAAAAAACAAACACAAAATAAATCCTGGTCAACTTGACCTCTGACTAAACTTACAGGTTTCCTAACTAACGACTGGGATCAGCCTAGTGCTGTCCTAGTCCCTGGTTTTAAATGTCCAAGCAAAATATAGCCACACAGGCTTTCTCTCACCGCACAGGGGTTCACTCTCCCTAGACAGTCCACACAGGTCTGCTTCCAGGCATGAGCTAACATCTAATGAAGCTGGGAGTTTTTTATAGAGGCCTAAATGAGCTGACAAGCTTCAGCTGGCCTCATCAACTCCCTGTCTGCACGACGCCCAGCCCTCTCCCTAGAGGTATGAGTCATCAATGAGCCCACTAGTCTCAGCTGGGCTTATACAACTCTCCACCTAGCTGTATAAATCGGCGTAAAGCCTGAATCTGGGCGAAATATATCTACCCCCCTGGATGCAACCAGGTGACTTTACCTTCCTGCTGTCACAATTTATAGACAAAAAAAAAAAAACGCAGAGGACATCAAATAGCACCAAAAGAAAGCTCTATTTGTGTGCCAAAAAATAATACATTTTCATTGGGTTACAGTGTTGTATGAGTACGCAATTGTCATTCAAAGTGCATCAGCGCTGAAATGTGAAAATTGGTCTGGGCAGGAAGGGGGTTTAAGTGGCCAGTGCACAAGTGGTTAATATAAGGCTACATGCACAAGGACATTTTTCCAGCCGCTTGTTTGAGCGTTTTTTGCAGCTTAAAAACGTCTCTCCATGTTAGCCTATGGCCTGCCTCATGGCCACCATGGCGTTTTTGAGCTGTAAATGGCATAGGTGTTTTTAGGCCCCATGTACACGGGACGCTGGTGCAAAGTGTTCAGAACTAAGTTTGAAAGCGGCGTTTAGAAAGGAGCGCTTTGTGGCGTTTGCATGCCGCGTTTTACCAGATTTGCCTCTATATGCGTTTAGTTAGGAAACATGATAAGGAGCCGTCCTAAGCTCCAAAAACAGTATTATTAACGATTTCAGCTATTTTTTGAGACCAGAGTGAGTATCAGCAGCTGAGAGAGCAGCAGTGTAGTTGTATTTAGCGTGTCACTTGCCACGTCACTTGCCCCAAGTTGTGGATTGTCCACTTGCCACGTCAGCTGCCCCAAGTTGTGGATTGTCCACTTGCCACGTCACCTGCCCCAAGTTGTGGATTGTCCACAATGCAATGGAAGCAATTCAATTATTTTTTTGATATACCGGTATATATATATTTTTAATGGTTTTTCCTCATTTGCCCTAATTTTTGAGTTTATCAATGTAGAAAAATAGGTCACCTTTAAAAACGCTTCTAAACTAAAATGCGTCTAAACGCCGGTACCGCGTCTGAAACGTGGAAATCTTTGGCGTCTGAAGGCATTTTTAGGCTTTGTGAAAAACGAGTTTAAACGCAACTGCAGATTTTTTTTTTCAAGGCCAAAAACAGTGTTTTGGATGTAATAGAATTCAATGGACCTGCATCCAAAACGCAAGTACCGCAAATTTGCGGCAATTTTTTTTTAACCTGCTTATAGCTGGTTGTTAAAGGAAAAATAAACATTGCCGGCTCTAAAAAAAAAAAAAAACAGCGTGGGGGTCCCCCCCCCCAGGTCCATACCAGGCCCTTGGGTCTAGTATGGATTCAAAGGGGACCAACCCCCCCCCCCCCCCACCAAAATGAAAAAAAAATAGCGTGGGTCCCCTAAAAATCCACACCAGACCTTTTATCCGAGCACGCAACCTGGCAGGCCACAGGGGAAGAGGTGGGGACGAGAGAGCGGCCCCCCCTCCCTCCCGAACCGTACCAGGCCACATGCCCTCAACATGGGGAGGATATCCCCATGTTGATGGGGACAAGGGCCTCTTCCCGTTGGTTGTCGGGGTCTGCGGGGGGCTTATCGGAATCCGGGAGCCCCCTTTAATAAGGGGGCCCCCAGATACCGGCCGCCCACCCTATGTGAATGAGTATGGGGTACATCGTACCCCTACCCATTCACCTGGTGGCAAAAAAAGTTAATAAAAAACACAACACAGGTTTTTAAAGTAATTTATTAGGCAGCTCCGGGGGTCTTCCTGCCGGGCGCCCCGCTATCTTCTTCCAGCTCTTTTGCTAGCGGGGTCCCGGGCTTCCTCGTCGTCTTCCTGCAGGGCACCCGCTTTCTTCTTCCAGCTCTTTTGCTAGCGGGGTCCCGGGCTTCGTCGTCGCCTTCTTCCGACTTCGGGGGTCACAGTCCCATCATTCCTCTGGACTGTGACATCATACGGGGGCGGGGTCAGCGGTGGCATCACCCGGTGACCACGCCCATGCCAATATAAGTGGGCGCGCTCCGCTGCCAGAGCATTGTAGCAGCGGACAGCGACGAGGCAACATCGGGCGAAGAGAAGAGGGAAGAAGGCGACGATGAAGACTGGCCCCCGCTAGCAAAAGAGCTGGAAGAAGATAGCGGGGCGCCCGGCAGAAGGCAGAAAGAACCGGAGATCGTGGAGAAGGCACCGGAGAGCGGGAGAAGAACCGGAGATCGTGGAGAAGGCACCGGAGAGCGGGAGAAGAACCGGAGAGCGCGGAGACGACACCAGAGAACAGAACAAGAGACCCCCGAAGTCGCTCTCGTCCCCCCCTCTTCCCCTGCGGCCTGCCAGGTTGCGTGCTTGGATAAGGGTCTGGTGTGGATTTTGGGGGGACCCCCACGCCGTTTTTTCGGCTTAGGGGGTTTCCCTTTAAATCCATACCAGACCTCAGGGCCTGGTATGGATCTTGGGGGAACCCCCACGCCGTTTTTTTGGCTTAGGGGGTTCCCCTTAAAATCCATACCAGACCTAAGGGCCTGGTATGCTCCTGAAGGGGAACCTATGCCGGTTTTTTAATTAAAATTCGGCGTGGAGTTCCCCTTCATGATTCATATCAAACACGGGACAGCGAGGCTGCCGAGAACCAGCGCGATGCCATCGCGCTGGAGACATTCTCGGCCAGCTAGTCGCCTCTAGGACACAACTTGAGCGGCTGCTTCACGCTCAGGTCGTGTCCAAGTTGCCTCGCAAAGTCGCGCTGTCCCTGTGTCAGCCGCCACACGAGTCGCCCCGCGAGTCGGATCGGCTTCATCCGACTTCCTGGGCGACCTCTATTCAAATCAATGGGCTCCCATAGGGAACCATTCATTTTCAATAGAGCGCCGCTGACATTTGTATTTACTATAACAGTGCGCCGCTGTGCGCCGCTGGTTCCTGCTCTAAGTGAAGGAGTTATCCGGCGCACCAATTAAGGTAAGAACCAGCGCAGCGCACTGTTATTAGTAAATCAGCCCCCATGTGTTTTTAATTCAAAAAGAGAGTTTGCTAGTGAGTAGGCATGGACATTTAAAAAATACATTTTATAATTAACAAGGGACCCCAACCTCCTTGAGGGGAAATAATACAAATTTATAATGTTGTTGTGGTAACTTGACACACAAAAGAAAAATACAAAAAACAAAAAAAATCGGAAATATAAAAAAAAAAAAAAGGCAGATCTTTTAATTAAGAAATTTTAAATGAATTTATAATTTATTATGGAGATCTGGCTTTCCAAAAAATAAAAATATTCATGAGATCACAAAAAATTGAAATAGACAAGTTTGTCATAACTCGGTCTGAATATCATTAGCAAAAGAAGTTCATTTTTGTAGCAATATATAAATTAGAAATGAATGCGCTGCATTAAACGATGCAATAATTTACAGCGTGACGAATGTGCTATCCCCATTACAAACGCTAGTTTTACCAGAACGAGCGCTCCCGTCTCATACTTGATTCTGAGCATGCGCGTTTTTTTCCCCCTCGTAAAAGCATACACACTACCGTTTTTCACGACGTTAAAAAGAACGACGTGAAAAACGAAGTGAAAAAAATAGAGCAGGTTCTAATTTTTTTTAGGCCATTTTTCACGTCGTAAAAATGCTCTGGAGCCTACACACGATCGTTTTTAATGCTCAATTTAAAAAATAGAATTTTTAACGTCATGAAAAACGGTCGTGTGTATGCGGCATAAGAGTTAACTTGTTGCCTTTCACTCCTGAAGGACTCCCCCCCCCCCCCCATTCCTCTTCCCGCTCCCTCTTCTCTGTCTTTTTCCTTCTTTTTCATGACCGAGACCATATTCATGGCCGCCTTTGGTCTCTTCTGTCCTAGAGTGACCCTGAGCCCTCGGACTTGGGGCATACCTCTTGTTAGCAGGCAGCCACCGCTGCTGGACTTCAAAGTATCTTGTTGCGCCTATCCTTTTCTTTTTGTACCTCCCTACAGGTGTCTCACCCTGTCCTGTGCCAGGGGTGTCCCATAGAGCAGTACACACTTTACCTTTTGCTGAAACCAGCGCATCTGAAATCTGGGCCCCTGTTAGATGGCCCTTAGCGATCTTTATGGACCTTTGGTTTATCCCACTAGGTCGCCCAGTGGACAGTTATTTACGAACATTTTTTGATCAGACTTCCCTAGCCCACATCTTTCTGTGCTGACTATTGTGCTGTACCCCTGCGTGGGTGAAGGTTTGTCAAATGTTATATATTTTTTTACAATAAAAATTATTATACCAGAAAAAAATCATGACATCACGTGGTCTGACCATGCTGCCATATCCATAACGATAGACACAAAGGTGTCTCCCTTCCTGTCTCCATCTGAAGTTGCAATGTCAGTATATTGCAAGATCCCACTAGCTCAACAATTATAAAAAAATAAGCTCCAGGAATTCTTGCAGACAAATGCTCCCTCAGTAAACAATCCCTTTGTGGTATGGAATGCCTATAAGAGGCTGAAATGCTATAATCTCAAACTCAACACTATTACCTTGGAAATAAATAGATTAGAAGTTTTAAATAAACAGAACCCCACACCAAATATTTTAAACTCCCTTTACAAACTCAGGGAAGACCTCAGAATCTTCCTAACACGATATGATAAATTCTAAAACTGCAAAAGCCAAATCTAGAATAGCTCATCTTCTTCACTCCTCCCTCAACCACAAGATTACTAATAAAAATCTGTGCAATCTCTAAAATGATCCTCATACACCCCAACCTACTGTAAAGAGCATTTTGGAATTTCTACACAAACTACACCTACCATCCCTAGCTAGCACCCAATTGCAAGTGCTTAACGCCCCATTCACCCCTAAGGAAATAGACCAAACCATAGCCACTCTTCCAAATGGAAAATCACCTGAACCAGATGGATTTCACAACAAATACTACAAATTATTTAGCTCCTCCCTATCTCCCCATTTGAACGTGTTTACTGAGGCAGCGTCTTTCTTCCTCTTTCCCCCAGGAATTGCTAAAAGCATATGTTATCACTCTCCCTAACCTGGGAAAGCCCATACGTCACTAGCTAATTTTAGACACATCTCGTTATTAAATCCAGATATCAAAACATATGCAAAACTTTTAGCAAAACACTGAACAGACATTATTCTGTCTTTAATTCAAAAAAACCAGATGGGGTTCATCAAGGGGAGACAGACCTCTGACGCAACCAGGAGAATACTGAATATTACGCAGTCCCCGGAGTGCTTACGAACACCTTCTCTGCTGCTTTCGATAAACACAGGCATTTGATAGGGTGAACTGGAGTTAACTCATGACAACATGCCATCAATCTTTTTGCAGGTGATGACATACTCACTCTGACTAAACCGCACATCTCCCTTCCAGCAGTCCATCAAATCCTATCTAAATATAGTGAAATATTCTACTACAAAAGGTAAATTTTTCCTCAGTGACTCATCAAAAAGTGCTCTCCAGAGTAATCTACCCTTCAAGTGGAGTACACAGGGCATCCCTTACCTAGGCATCACCCTAACAAAGCCTCTGAACTGCCCTCACTAAACTCCCTTCCTCTTATAAACAAAATCAAAGAGCAACTGAAACAATTTTCAGCACGGGAACTATAATCTTCTGACCTGCATTTTTGGACTGAGCTCAGGGTGGCCCCTGTGTGCCTCATCCTCCCACCTCTGCACTGCTGCACCCTTCCTTGCAGGCTGTGCTGACAGCCTCCATCTTGCTGCTCCTGCTCCTTGCTGCTCCAGCTTTCATCTTGCTGCACCTGCATAGCGTAGCCAGCCCACCCGGCGTCCCGTTGCTTGGCAACCAGCGTGACCCGACGTGGGATTTGGCCACGCGCCCTCATCACCGGGACTTGCTAAAAGTGTCATGGTGCCCCCGCGCCGAGCAGGCGCTCAGCGGGCGTGCCAGAGGCAAGCCTGTCGGTGTCCATCTGGGCCCGGGTGGACGGGGCAGACGGGCCACAAACTTTTGGATCCAGTACAGAATTTTTTTTCACCCGGGACATAGGTACCGTACAGTGGCTAATCTACTCGAGGTCGCTGCTTATTTTACTTAACAATCAACATACTAAAATTCTAAGAGAATCTCAACTCGTCTGCATTGAAAATAAAATCTGGTGCCCCCTGGAACTTAAGAAATGGGTCATCCAGCAGAAAAGCACCTTGGTGAAATCATCTAACTTGGAGACTTTAAAGACCGCCTTTATCAATGCCCGTTCAGCTACTAAGCACTGCTCAGACATTTTTGAAATGCTAGAGTCAGAGAAATTTCATATTTTAGGAATCACAGAGACTTGGTTTAATGTAAATTATAAGTCAGTTTTAGAAGAATTACTTCCTCAGAACTTTAAGATTTTAGTCAAAAACTGAGAACACAAGAGGGGAGGGGGGGTTTGTGTGATTTATGACGACTGTTTGGACTGTGCGGAGTTAAAACACCTGAGTATAACTCATATGAAAATCTGGTGCTCAGGTGTAAAGTAAGTGACTGATCCTCATTTGTATTAGCCACTGTTTATCGTCCACCCGGCCCAGCGGGGACTTTCCATGTGGATCTATCGGAACTTATGATTTCCCTGTGTCTACAAGCAGATTGTGTCATTCTCCAGGGAGACATGAACATGTGGCTGGAGGATGAAATAAGCTGTGACTCTCAAGATCTTATAGGTGACTTAGATGGCCTTAATTTTTCCCTAGCATCCACCATGACCACACGCATAAAGGGTCATATGTTGGATGCCCTTTTTACTCACGGAATTGGAAGCCTCCAATGTCAAGACCATGAGGTGGGGTGGTCAGACCATAGCCTGGTCACCTTCAACCTCTCGGATTTTGCACCAAGAAAAATTCAGAAAGGAAATCCCATGACAAAATCTGTTCCTTTTCGGAAACTAACTATTATAACAGCTGACTATTTTAAAACATACTATGATAATCATCAGGGACTGCCACACCTAGTAAATGCTGCGAGAGAAATTAGAACTCCCGTTTTGGAAGCCGAGATCGAAAGGTTGTAGATAGCTGTAAATTTATTTGATTTAAGAATAAAGGCAAGTCTGGACATTTTGGCCCCACTGACAACTCTAAATAGGCACCCAAGACTCTCTAAGTCCAGCAAATGCTACACCCCAAGTCTCAACATACTCAAGAATAAAAGACAAATTCTGGAAAGAAAGTGGCTTAAATCAAAACTCCCCCGGGATAAAATGGCTTATCGGGTCTATTGCCGAGGCTACATAAAGGCAGTAAAACGCCAAAAAAGATCCTACTATAATGAGCAAATAATGCAAGCCTCGAACAAACCTCTGGAACTATTCACATTGGCTAAGGACATATTTGAACCGAAAAAAATTCATCCTAAGATTGTTCCATCTATGGAACTATGCTCTGCTATTTAGTTTACCTTTGGGGGAAAAATTAGAAAAATTCGTAATCAGGATAATATCTTACCTGATGTCCTTGAACCACCTGTTCTCACAAAAACTCCTCCTACTTTCAGCTCATTTGAAACCGCTACAGTTGCAGAGATAACCAAAATAATGTCCAAGCTTAAACCATCAAGCTTCCCAAATGATACCTGCCCTGCATGGTTCACGAAGAAGAATGTAGACACACTGGCCCCAGAGATAACAAGGATAGTGAACCTATCTTTAAAAATAAGAGCCGTTCCAACTCGTCTGAAGCATGCCATTGTCTCTCCTTTGTTGAAAAAGAGCACACTCGACCCTTCTCTTTTCACCAATTTTAGACCTATATCTCTCCTTCCCTTCCTGGCGAAGATCCTGGAGCAGGTCGTCTTTCAACAAATGCAAAGCTTCTTTGAGGGTAACGACCTGTTCCATGATTCCCAGTCGGGATTCAGGCCGGGACGTGGCACTGAACTTTCAGCACTAGATATGCGTGAACGGTTGTTGAAGGTAAAGTATGCGGGGGGGTCGGCAGCCTTGGTGCTGCTTGACCTCTCCGCAGCCTTCGATACTATTAACCATCAGATTCTGGAAGATCGTATGAAACAACTTTTTGGATGTAGAGGCACTGTTCTCCGGTGGATCAAATCCTTTAAGGACTGGACCCATCAAGTCCGGATGAACACATGCAGCTCGCCAATTGAACACTCTTCTCTATGGAGTCCCACAGGGTTCGGCATTGTCGCCCCTGCTATTTAACTGCTATATGCGCCCTCTAGCTGACATCATTGCTACACACAAACTAGCTCGTCAGATCTACACAGATGACACACAGATCTTGGCAAATTCCGCCGACGGGACTAACATGCATTTAAATCTGAGAAATGGACTTCTCCATATACAAAAATGGATGGCCAATAACAAAGTGGGCCTTAATGAAGTAAAGACCGAGGTGATGCTGGTGGGCCCTCAATCTTCCACCAATTTCTTCTCAGCCTGGCCCACTTCTTTCTGCCCTATTCCAATGCCGGCAAAACAGGTTAGAAACCTAGGCATCATCTTCGATTAATGTCTGTCCTTTATTCCTCATGCAAAACACTGTATTAAAGACTCATATTTTTATATACAGAGACTCAGAAAAATTAAAGAACTGTTCTCGCATGAAAACCGTCTAACTCTAGTGCAGGGCCTTGTGCATTCCCGGTTGGATTGTTCCAACATTTTTTTTCTTGGACTTCCACTAAAGTGGCAAAAAAAAATTGCAAGTGACCCAGAACCAAGCTGCTCGCCTGGTCTCCGGATGTGCAAGAAGAGACCACATAACTCCTGTGCTCGCAAAATTGCACTGGCTCCCCATTGCAAAGCGGGTACTATTTTTAGGCAAGGTGCTATATGTATAGGGCACACCGGAAGCTGGGCCCAATCTGTCTGAATGGGCCTCTCACTATGTACCATCGAGAACACTTCGATCAGCCAACCTACATCTAACAGAACCAACAACTAGCAGACTACAATCCACTGGCAACAGACGCCTGGTCACAAAGAGCAATGAGCTATGGAACTCACTACCATCGACCCTAAGGTCATTGCCCTCCCTTCTGAGCTTCAGGAAGGGTTTAAAGACCTTTCGATTTATCCAAGCCTACTGATAAAAACCTGACGATAATCCTGCTATATACATGTTTTCTTCCCATGCTCTTTCCCCCCCACTCTATTCGTTTTTTCTTTATTCTACCTCCCCCTCTTATAGCTCTGTACTTTCAACCCAGGGCCCTCTACCAGTTTATCGGTCATCTTAGTTCATTCTAGGGTCAGTGTGCACCTAGACGCGCTCCTAAGGGGGCGTATTCGGCGCAGTACAAATCCTATATCATCATCATCATCCTGGGGCAGGTATGCTCACCTCCTTTAAAATGATGATACTACCCCAAATTATTTACTTATTCAGATCCCTCCCCACCCCCATACCAAATTACTATCTAAAAACCCTGTTGAGTATCCCGAGTAGATATGTGTGGCGGGGCAAGAGAGCCTGATGCTCCCAATCCCATCCAGTTTCCCACAGGTCAATAGGAGGAGCAGGATTAGTGGACATTCAAGACTATTACCAAGCTGTTCACATGGACCAACATAAATTTTGGCTTCGCAACACTGACCTTCCACTGTGGACAGAAACCGAACTAACCCTAGCTCCTATCACCAACCTGCTCAACCTCATCTGTGATTCCTGGAAACCATGGAATATTTCCAAACTACCACTACCATCCCAAGCATTGATTTTAGCATGGAGAGCATTGACCAAACTCCCCACTGAAAAGATACAGAAGGGACCATCAAACTACCCCGTTCAAATCTTATGCCGCGTACACACAATGGAACATTCCGACAATAAAACGGTGGATTTTTTTTCGATGGATGTTGGCTCAAACTTGTCTTGCATACACACGGTCACACAAATGTTGCTTGGAAATTCCGAACGTCAAGAACGCGGTGACATCCAACACTACGGTGAGCCGAGAAAAATTGAGTACAATGATTCCGAGCATGCGTAGAATTTTTGTGCGTCGGAATTGGATACACACGATCGGAATTTCCGACAAGAACTTTTGTTGTAGGAAAAATTGAGAACCAGCTCTCAAACATTTGTTGTCGGAAATTCCGATAGCACATGTCCGATGGAGCCTACACACGGCCGGAATATCCGACCAAAAACTCACATCAAACATTTGGTGTCGGAAATTCCGATCATGTGGACGCGGCATTAGAAAACACTATCCAGATGATCTCCACTAAGTCTCTTTCCCTACAAGGTATTAACTCAGTACATGATCTTATGCAGGATAACCCCTGAAAACCACCTGGGGTCTTTTAGGCAAGATAGTCTTTAAAATCTTGTTATTCTTTAGAATATGCCAGTGTTTACTCACAATATGTTTAATATTAAAATTCTGGCAAGAAAATGTGGTAATAATTGGATTACGGAATGTGCTGCTCCCATAACCTTCAGTTTTTACTTCTAGTAAGTTGGTTCTATCAACACATTTCACTTGATCAACAGTGCTGGCAAGGGACTCAAGGGGGTAACCCTTATCCACAAATCTTTGCGTGAGGACCTGTGCTTGTGCCAAAAAGGTTGTCTGTTCGGTACAATTATGCTTTAATCTCAAATACTGGCTTTTCGGCACAGATTTGAGCCAAGAGGCATGATGGCAACTATCACCTGGAATGAACAAATTCCTGTCAGTAGGCTTGAAAAAAGTTGATGTAACAAAACTATCTCCACTGACAGAAATAGTCAAATCCAAAAAGTTAATTTTCTCCCGGCTGGCCTCATAGCTAAGATGGATACCCCTATTGTTAATATTAAGGGAATATATAAACATCGAGAGGTCAGTTTCACTGCCATCCCATAGTAGGAGGATGTCGTCTATGTAACGAGCCCACAAGATCACCTGAGGCCTTGTCTTGGCACAGACTACATCCTCCTCCCATTTGGCCATAAAGAGGTTCGCCAAACTGGGGGCATATTTAGCCCCTATGGCGACACCTCTGTCTTGACGGAAGAAGTGGCCATCGAACCAAAAAAAGTTGTGGGTAGCAGCGTACTCCAACAACTCCATGATAAGGCCAACCTGTTCCTGTGGTAGGTTGGAATCTCTATCCAAATAAAATAGCACAGCATCCAAACCTAACTGGTGAGGAATCACAGTGTACAGTGAGGTAACATCAGCAGTCACCAACCAAAGGCCATCACAAGGCTTATGATTGGAAAGGAGGTTGATGACATGCCGAGTATCCTTCACGTACGATGGCATCATACGTACCAAAGGCTGCAAAAAGAAGTCTATATACTTGCCCACCCGGGAAGTGAGAGAATCGATCCCACTGACTATGGGACGTCCCGGGGGGCAAGTGAGACTCTTGTGCACCTTCGGTAGGTAATAAATGATTGGAATCCATGGTGCCTTAGGCACCAAGAATGCTCTTTCCTTCTTATTGAGAATGTTTAAATTAAAACCCCTAGTGACAATTTGTTCTAAAACAGTCTTATACTTTTCTCCATGATTGGACGACAGGGGGGTATAGGTAGCGTCATCTCCCAAAATCCGATACATCTCTTGCATGTAGTCATCTTTATTCAAAACTACTATGCCACCCCCTTTATCCACGGGGAGGATGACTATATTCTTATTAGCACAAAGGGAGTCAATGCCTAGATCAATATCCTTTTATTTTTGATCTGTTTGATCCGCATTTCATCAAGGTCTTTCAGGGCTAAATCTCTGAAAACTGTCAGTGAGGGAGATAGATGTCCAGGTGGGTTGAATAAGGCCAGAGTGGGAAAAACCCAGAGTAGCCGTTCTTGAAGGGTTAAACGGATTGGAAGTCAGATATCTCTGGCCATTTAATTTACGAACATATTTATGAATGTCCATGTAGGTCTGGAACTTGCTCATATTTCGAGGTTAAGCAAATTTCAGTCCTCTATCTAAAACTAACATCTCAGAATCTGTCAGGGTGTGAGAGCTCAAATTGAAAATGCCAGCACCTACTACATCTTTTTTTCTTTTTGGACTGAGCGCGCCTCCCCCCTCTAGTTCCTCTCTTAGTTTGACCACCCTTTTTATTCCTTGGCCGGGCCTGGGAAAACCCCAGTTCTGTTGTCCATAGCTATCAACATGGTTAGTTTCTTGGTAGTCTCCATAGTTAAAGCGGATCTCCCGCGGCCATTTGTTTTTTTTTTGTCATTAAATTATTTATGGCTTATTAAAAGAGTACTCACTGTTCTGCTGTTTTAAGTCATCCGCTGTCAGATTTAATCTTTAATTCTAACTTATATTCTCATTGTAACGCGGTTTCCATTTTGCTTGTGGACATGAGAAGCCCACAAGCACTAATTTCCTTGTTGCAGTGAATGCTCATCTCCCAGCATTCACCGCTCATTCCCGCGCATGCTCAGTCTTACGCCCTCCACACTTGTTGTAATCGTGTCACTTCAGCTTTAGGAAATCACACGATAACTCGCTGAAAACCTCCGCAATGACTCCTGGGAGCAATGACAAAAGCCCCCAGGAGACATTGCGGGTAAAGGAAATGACACACTACCCGCAGACTACCCACAGAAGATAGAGACAGGAAGCAGATTGACAGATGCAGATAACAAAGATACTGTCACAAAAAAAAACATCTTTTTTTAATGCATTCAAGTCTGCCATTTGTTTCAGCTAATGTTTTGAAATAGGTTGGCGCTCCGCTTTAAAACTCTAATAGCTTTCTATAGGACCAACATTATCTCCAGCATTAGGTGTTGGTTGATAAGCACCCTCGTTGGAACCACCCATATCCCTCAAGGGGAGAAAGCTGTTTTGTGTGGAGACATTATAATCCGGCTCGTAGTCAACATCATAGTGTACTACCTGATGGTCACTGTAGGCATAAGGTTGATTATATCCCTGACCTCGGGAGTAAGATTGGGTGGGCACCCATATCCCTCAAGGGGAGAAAGCTGTTTTGTGTGGAGACATTATAATCCATCATAGTGTACTACCTAATGGTCAATGTAGGCATAAGGTTGATTATATCCCTGACCTCGGGAGTAAGATTGGGTGGGCATTCGGTTATCAGGGTAACCAAATTTGGGGTTAGTGACAAAACCACGTCCCCAAGGGGGTGGCGGACCCTGTGTCCAGCCACGCCCCTGTGCACGTGAAGGGCCTAAATTTTTTTATATTGTTGGCCCCGTCCATGTGGTCGCAATGAGGGGGGAGCACCCCGATAGCTGCCAGCACCCCTTCCTGAATTACCATTGTTAGGGGCAAAATGCTGTTTTCCACCCCCCGCCTGAACAAAGGCCTGAGGCCCTCTAGCCGGAGAGCGAGCCCGCCTCATGCCAGGAGAGGTACGGCTATTGAATGTACCCTGTGGTCTTGCCGCCAATTGACTGGCAGCCTGAGGTGTGGTATCCATGGCAGGATTGGCCGTGGCAGTCTGTTCAGCCAGCAGCTTGTTCTGCCATTCAAATAAAGTTTAGGAATCATAATCCCCAATGTCGCGATTGTATTTCTTTTTCTTTTTGATTTTTTGCTCCCACTCCTCTTTTTCAAGTAACTTAAGCAAGTTTTTAGACCTCTCTGCGTATTCATCGCTAGTCTTGAAAGGAATAATTTTCTCCTTGATGAGTTTGACCTCGTCATTGAGTCTCCCTAATTTGCCGACTTTCCTTTCCACCAAAAATTTCAAAAAGCTGATCCCAGCCTCATTGAAATATTTATACCATCCCTCAAATTCAACTTCACCTCTTTGGGGACACACCTCCCACCTCAAACTGCGAGGTACCATATGATGTTTAATATATGTCTCAAGGAATGCAATAGCCCACTGAGTGTGGGTTTCGGATATGGTGAGATTTTTAAGCCTCATAAACAAACCGCCCAAATCTCCATCATAAAAAGAAAAACAATCGCAACATTGGGGATTATGAATCCCAAACAGTATTTGAAAGGCAGAAAAAGCTGCTGGCTGAACAGACTGCCACGGCCATGGATACCACACCTCAGGCTGCCAGTCAATTGGCGGCAAGACCACAGGGTACATTTAATAGCCGTACCTCTCCTGGCATGGGGCGGGCCCGCTCTCCGGCTAGAGGGTTTCAGGCCTTCGTTCAGACGGGGGGTGGAAAACGCCATTTTGCCCCTAACAATGGTAATTCAGGAAGGGGTGGTGGCAGCTATCAGGGTGCTCCCCCCTCACTGCGACCACATGGACGGGGCCAACAATATTAAAACAATGTAGGCCGTCCACGTGCACAGGGGAGTGGCTGGACACAGGGTCCGCCACCCCCTCGGGGACATGGTTCAGTCACTAACCCCAAATCTGGTTACCCTGATAACCGAATGCCCACCCAATCTTACTCCCGAGGTCAGGGATATAATCAACCTTATGCCTACATTGACCATCAGGTAGTACACTATGAGGGATTATAATGTCTCCACACAAAACAGCTTTCTCCCCTTGAGGGATATGAGTGGTTCCAATGAGGGTGCTTATCAACTAACACCTAACGCTGGAGGTAATGTTGGCCCTATAGAAAGCTATTAGGGTTTTAACCATGGAGACTACTGAGAAACTAACCATGTTGATAGCTATGGACAACAGAACTGGGGATTTCCCACGCCCGGTCAAGGAATAAAAAGGGTGGTCGAACTAAGGGAGGAACTAGAGGGGGGAGGCGCGCTCAGTCCAAAAATAAAAAAAGATGTAGTAGGTGCTGGCATTTTAAATTTGAGCTCTCACACCCTGACAGATTCTGAGATGTTAGTTTTAGAGGACTGAAATTTGCTTCACCTCGAAATATGAGCAAGTTCCAGACCTACATGGACATTCATAAATATGTTTGTAAATTGAATGTCCAGAGATATCTGGCTTCCAATCTGTTTAACCCTTCAAGGACGGCTTTTCTGTTTTTTTCCACTCTGGCCTTGCCAACACCTCATTATTCAATCCACCAGGATATCTATCTCCCTCACTGAGAGTTTTCAGAGATTTAGTCCTGAAAGACTTGGATGAAATGCGGATCAACCAGATCAAAAATAAAAAGAATATTGATCTATACATTGACTCCCTTTGTGCTAATAAGAATTTGGGGGGGGGGTGGCATAGTAGTTTTGAATAATGATGACTACATGCAAGAGATGTATTGGATTTTGGGAGATGACGCTACCTACACCCCCCCTGTCGTCCAATCCTGGGGAAAAGTATAAGACTGTTTATAACAAATTGTCACTATGGGTTTTAATTTATACATTCTCAATAAGAAGGAAAGAGCATTCTTGGTGCCTAAGGCACCAAGGATTCCAATCATTTATTACCTACCGAAGGTGCACAAGAATCTCATTTGCCCCCCGGGACGTCCCATAGTCAGTGGGATAGATTCTATCACTTCCTGGGTGGGCAAGTATATAGACTTCTTTTTGCAGCCTTTGGTACATATGATGCAATCGTACGTGAAGGATACTCGGCATGTCATCAACCTCCTTTCCAATCATAAGCCTTGTGATGGCCTTTGGTTGGTGACTGCTGATGCTACCTCACTGTACACTGTGATTCCTCACCAGTTAGGTTTGGATGCTGTGCTAAATATGCCCCCAGTTTGGCGAACCTCTTTATGGCCAAATGGGAGGAGGATGTCGTCTGTGCCCAGACAAGGCCTAAGTTGATCTTGTGGGCTCGTTACATAGACAACATCCTCCTCCTATGGGATGGCGGTGAAACTGACCTCTCGATGTTTATAGATTCCCTTAATATTAACAATAAGGGTATCCCCATCTTAGCTATGAGGCCAGCCGGGAGAAAATTAACTTTTTGGATTTGATTATTTCTGTCAGTGGAGATAGTTTTGTTACATCAACTTTTTTCAAGCCTACTGACAGGAATTTGTTCATTCCAAGTGATAGTTGGCATCATGCCTCTGTGCCGAAAAGCCAGTATTTGAGATTAAAGCATAATTGTACCGAACAGACAACCTTTTTGGCACAAGCACAGGTCCTCACGCAAAGATTTGTGGATAAGGGTTACCCCCTTGAGTCCCTTGTCAGAATTCTCGATGAAGTGAAATGTGTTGATAGAACCAACTTACTAAAAGAAAAAACTGAAGGTTATGGGAGCAGCACATTCCGTAATCCATTTATTACCAACTTTTCTTGCCAGCATTCCAATATTAAACATATTGTGAGTAAACACTGGCATATTCTAAAGAATGACAAGATTTTAAAGACCATCTTGCCTGATAGACACCAGGTGGTTTTCAGGGGTGCTCCCTCTTTGAAAGAGAAATTAGCCTCTAATATCTTTAATCCCCAGATTATAAGACCTATGTTTTTTTCAGGACTTACTGGGTATTACCAGTGTAGAAAATGTCAGGTTTGATCTTTAAATGGGTGTAGGACCAGAAGAACCACCAGTTTTAGCTCCAGCTGTACCTCTAAAAGTTTTACTATTGAGCCTTTCATCACTTGCTCCACGGTGGGAGTGGTCTACATGCTCCAATGCCCGTGTGGATTACAGTACGTGGGTAGGACCAAGCGTCCGTTACAAGTACGCTTAAATGAACATAACAATATAAGAAGAGGTTTCACCAAACATTCTGTGTCAAAACACTATCTCACAGTACACAACAGAGACCCAGCCAACACTATTTTTTTGGGCATTGACAAGAATAGTCCCCATTGGAGGAGTAGTTGCCTTGTCAGGAGCATCTCCAAATTGGAGATGTCATGGGTGCACAAGATTACATTTTACACCCCTTACGGCCTAAATATAGACGTTGATATTAACTCTTTCATTGATAACTCCTAGTGACAATTTTATATAAACTCATTTTTACTTTTTACGTTATTTTTGTATCTCCAATGTTTGCTTTATTAAATACGTTATTATTTAGTATCATATAAACTTGATTTGAGTCCTGGGTAAGCCGCGTTACCTACCAGTTCTCTATATTTCTGAATGCATTTATGCTTACCCAGGTGGGAGGTAAAGATGAGCACTAGTAATTCGGGTACCTAGTGGGGCCCAGTCCCGTTCTTCTCCTTTTCCTTTCTGTTCTCATTTTCATTTTTATCCATTTTTGTTTTTCATTTTTTTTTATTAGTATCTATGTATACATGTGTGCATTCATACATGTATATTTCTATATGTTTTTACATATACAATTATCTAATTTTATCTATGTACCCATATACATTCATGGTTTGTTAATTCACAACGGTGTATACTGTTGTGGCCCAACGTGAATTTATACAACACAGATAACTAGTCTATATTGTCCTATTGCCATTTGGCAGTTTGCTTAGTGCACTGCCCTTTGCCTTATCATGGATCTCTGATGGTTTCCAGTGGATAATATATATGAGGGCTTTTAGGTCATTTGCTATTTCAGCCATGAATTATATTTGGTGTTATCCTTATAATTTTTATGACTGCAGTCCGTTTTTCGACTTTAGCTTTTATTTTTTTATCATTTCTTTATTGTCCATATGAATATATATATTGTTTGCCCTCATGGGTACTCTCTTATATACTCATGTTCGCACCTTTTCCATCAACCAAGATGGCGTTATTAGCGGCTTCCCGGGACTCAGACTGAGGCTTAGCTATCTATTTCCTGTATTTAAGTGGTGCATCAGAACGCCGCCCGTATCCCGTGACCACGAGTGACAAAACGTTGGGAGGAACAACGTTCTGACGTCACCGCCTGTGCGCCAGTCCCGGAAGTTTACGGGCTGCTATCGAGAGCCGGCTGGCTCGATTTTCCTATATGCTGTTTTTAAACTTTGTAACTAAGTGTCCACTTGTCTTGAATATTTTATTAAATCTAAAAAAGGTTTTACACTATACCAGCCTTTTTGTTTTTATATGGGGCACATTGAACCTGTTATACCTCTATGAGAACCATTACCGCTGAGATGGCACAGAGACCCCAGGCTGGGTTACAAGCCATAAGCGCCTATTGATCTCCTGTAATAAGAGATCATACCTATCCGGTACGCGGAAGTGTGTACTTAGGTGGAGGCACTTTCCTATCCTAACTTCCTCTCGGGTGTTGTGGATTATCTGTCACTGTGGATGCTTCATTGATATTACCTATACAGACTTTATTTTTTTGCATTTTTTTTGTAACTACCAGCCACCAGCACTGTTTGCTATTGTGATTATTGAGGGTTTTTTGTTTCTTCCCTCCTCCTTTATATATTTCCTTATATGGACTGATATTTATTATTATTATTCACTGATTTTTTTCACTGATTATTTTTCACTGATGATTAACATCTTTCTTGGTGGTAACCTATTGATGTTCAGTGGCACTGTTATGTCATTCAATACTATCCTAAACCTATATTCACATTTATAGAGTTATGATATGTACAGTATATTCATTTAAAATATTTTTTGGTTATAACATTTTCTGTTTATTTATCTTTGTTTACATCATTGTAATTACCTTTTTCACTACTTTTTCCTGCTGTGAGTGCATTCACATCAGTACGGTCGGTTAGTGCAACACAGGTTTTATATATATATATATATATATATATATATATATATATATATATATATATATATATATATATATATATATATATATATAGATAGCGCAGCTTTTTCTTTTTGCCTATTCTTTTGGTGTTGTATAACATTTCTAGTTGCAGCTTGATACATCCACTTAAATAGCGCAGTTCTTTATTTTCCATAAAATCTTGACAAGATGGTACCGCACTCCGCAGCTATTGCACAAATACTTTCCAACAGCTGATGACAAATGTTGGAGGTGCCAGTCAGACAAAGGGACACTTCTTCATATTTTCTGGTCATGCCCCCTGCTACAATCTTTCTGGACGACAGTCCAAACAGTGACCCAAAAATTTACGGAGCACAAAATCCCTAATGACCCAGCTTTCCTATTGCTCCATGCTACCACGATCCCAGCAAGAAACTACCAGTGATCAATAATACGGCACTTGCTAAATGCCGCTAAGTCCTGTATTCCCCTTATGTGGAAAAACGTCTCACCCCCATCTGTTGGGATGTGGTTGCGTAGAGTTGAGGAAATCCAAAAATTGGAAGACTTAGTCCTTACGGCCCAAAACAAACAGGAAAAACATTCTAATGCATGGAGGCTCTGGAACATGTTTATCCTCTCTGAAGGAATATCTCTGCTTGGTACACAATGAACGAACCACTATAGATCCGACTGATACACATAGAGGTGAAGGGTCTGGCCCCCTTGGGCCTTTACCCCCTACCCTTATTTTCCTACCCTTTCCCCCCTTCCTTCCCCCCCAACTACTATTTCTATTTCTCCTCTTTATCTGCTACTCTATTTTACTTTTTCTTGATTTAAAGATTGCCGAGGTCCGGGCAGTTCACTGGAGTCTCGGATAATGGGACTGCAGAAGACGTTACCCATTCTGGGATGTCAGAGATAGGCACCTCACTGTATAAGATACATTAATCTCATAGGTTGTGTTGCCATTAATGTTGGGTGGTTGCCTAGTAGGACATATGAAGAGTTAGTGGCAAGGTAACTGTACCATACCTGTCCTGTTTCTAAAAACAATAAAAATTTATATTAGCAAAAAAATAAATAAATACCACTGACATAGGTACTAGAGGCAAACAAAACTGAATGTTTTATTAATATTTTGAACAATGAATAACAGATGAAAAAAATACTCACAACATAAATTAATCTAATCATCTGTGCTTTTAAATAAAAAACAAACATTTAATTTTTCTTTAAAAAAAATCCACATTACATACTGTTCTGCCACACAACTGCATCCCTGTCCACAAAGTAATGCATATAGTCCACTGGATTTTGTTGTGCATTGGCACTGGGCAAGCAAGGACATGCCGGTGCTAAGTTTTCCAGTCCTACATTTTAATTTCTCTGTTCTCCTGGGATAAATGTTCCACTCACAATGTTCTTCCTAGCAACTGATGCTGTTGACATGTAGGATACAGCTCTGCTGTGCATGAAATTCTGCAACAAGATTCCACCATTCCACCACCAAAATATTTGCTCAGGGGTTAATTTCCTAAGTTTCAATTAATGTCCGTGAGGAGAAAATGCGTCACCCCCCAACAAAGACAAAGTTCGGCCTTTTAACTGTGTCTGCTTTAGTTGGCAGTTTTCTTTCACACAAGCATCACCCGTTCAGTCACATTGTTTTCCAAAAAAAAAAAAGGACTCCGTTTACATTACTTTTTACATCCGTTTTTAGTTCAGATCAGTTTACATACAGTTTTACATCTGTTTTTACATCTGCTCGCTGGCGTCCTTAATAACCATAACTCATCCTTGCTGTCAGTGGGGAATTCCCA
Source organism: Rana muscosa (assembly GCA_029206835.1). Classification (NCBI taxonomy): domain Eukaryota; kingdom Metazoa; phylum Chordata; class Amphibia; order Anura; family Ranidae; genus Rana; species Rana muscosa. The sequence goes on along the minus strand of CM055118.1, from coordinate 990,811,925 downwards.
AATTGTAAACAAAAGAGCTGACATTAGAAAGCCTTTTAAAATAACGGCATACAGATTACTTTTCTGATCCATATCAGGCCCTTCAGATTTTTGGAGAAACTTTACGCCAAAAATAATTAGAACAAAATGGTGCGAGGGTCCCCCTAATCAATACCAGGCCCTTATCCAAGCATGCAGCCCAGAAGGCCGGGAAAGTGTGTGTGGGTTGTGGGAGGGTGTAGAACGAGAGTGCACCCCCCCACCACCATTGAAGGCCACATGCCCTTTTGTTTTAAAAACAAGTCCCCCAAAATACATCCATCGTCAATCACATCGTCCAGTGATGTACTGTGGGTCTACATCAAAAAACACAGCCTGCTGTACCCGGCCGCTTCATTTGCTTGCCAACACCAAATGACAGCTCCACTTCCCCCCCACCACTATGATGTCAATTATGATGTCAATGAGGAGGAGAGGGCTTTTATTCGTCACCAGCAAGAAACAGGAGCAGGTGGCATTTTTTTTTTTCATGCGGGTCAGCAGGCCACTATTCATCATGATTGATGATAGATATACATTGGTGGAGTAGCCCCATACTCATTCACATAGGGAATAGGGGCAGTATCTGGTTGCCCCTAAATTTGCCATCGTGTGGGCGCGCGCGCGCCCCTGCCACAAGCTCTGTGACCCGTGGACTCGATGTCCACCAGTGTTCCGCGATCATAAAGCTATCCCCTATTTTGTAGACGCTATAACTTTTGCGCAAACCAATCAATAAAGGCTTATTGTGATATTTTTACCAAACATATGTAGAAGAATACGTAAACTGAGGAAAAAAATATATTTTTTTATATATTTTTTGGGGGATATTTATTAAACCAAAAAGTAAAAAATATTGCTTTTTTTTCAAAATTGTCGCTCTATTTTTGTTTATAGCGCAAGAAATAAAAACCGCAGAGGTGATCAAATACCACCAAAAGAAAGCTCTATTTGTGGGAAAAAACAAAACGTCAATTTTGTTTGGGAGCCACGTTGCACGACCACGCAATTGTCAGTTAAAGCAACGCAGTGCCGAATCGCAAAAAGTACTCTGGTCATTTGGCAGCCAAAAGCAATACGTTTTTTTTTTTTTTCTTAGAGTAGAATAGTTAAAACCATTTGTCATTTTTTTTTGCCACCTGTTTCCCAATGAATAGATTTATCTTCCTCACTCCCTGTCCTGAGGAAAAGTAAATGGCCGCACACTCCCACAGAGCTGATGCAAAATGGAATCTTTAAAATCTTCACAGTCAGGAGATCAGTAAAGGAAAAGCTGTTGATGCGTTTCACAGTCTAATCACGTGCTTATTTATAACTGAATAAGCACGTGATTTGAGTGTGAACGTGTCAACGGTTTGTCCTGTACTGCTCTCCTGACTGTGAAGATATTAAAAAATCAGTTTCACATCAGATTTGTGGTGGTGTGGGCCATTTACTTTTCCTCTTAATGTATGCAGTGGCAAGTCGGGGCAGGCACCCACATGAAACTACAATTAATTCACCTGAGTGGTATACACATTTCATTTTGATCACTCCCTGTTCTGTAAACACAGCAAGAAGCGAAGATAAATATCTCCAATGTGAGGTAAAGTCCCTCCTAGGCAGTTATCTCTACTGCCGCGTACACACGATCATTTTTCCCGTCTGGAAAAATTACATGTTTTTTTTTTTAACAAGAAAAACGACCGTGTGTGGGCTTTTTGTCATTTTTCCCGACGGGAAAAACGGCATTAATCACGACGAGAAAAATTAGAACATGCTCTAATTTTTCTCGTCGTGATTCCCGTAATTTTTTTTCCGCGGCAGTTTTCCCATAGGGAAACACTGCCACGGAGCCCACACACGGTCGTTTTTCTCGACCAAGAAAAAAAATGTCGGGAAAAACGGCCGTGTATAGGGAACCAAGCCGTTCCCTCGTTTTTCCCGTCGATTTTCTCGACGGTGTTTTCACCGTCGAGAAAATCGATCGTGTGTACGCGGCATAAGAAAAAAATATACCCTTTGGAAGATTTCTTCTCTATGCCTATTGTGGTGAATTGTCAGCACAATGTAACCTTTTGCCTATTATTCATGTAGCACGGCTCCAGTTTCTTCTATGTACATACAGACTACAGTTGACAAACTAGAAGGTACTTAGCTCCCTTCGGTGTTCAATCTTGAAATTTGTAGCAATACCCCCAGCTAAGAGGGCTGCTGGTATTATTTTCGGGCCTGTAACGCTCTGCTGCCAACCCCCAGTAACTGGTTCTACCCTCCCTTGGCACAGCTAGTGAAACTAAAGGATTTTGAGACCCGTATGCGATGGGTATCACAATACTGCAGATAACATACACAGTAATCAACCCACACAAAATGTCTGCTTAATCACTAAGGCGTTTACTGAGTAAAATAAAGATCAGATTAAGCAGTAGTACATCAATTAATGCAGAGCCCTGCAATAAGTTAGTCAGCATATAAAACAGGTATACTATCCCCGCAATCCTATGCGCATCAATTAATAAACCCTGCTTGCAAGCTTCCCCCTCGTGGGCAAGATAGCGCCCAGCAATGTCTCTACTCTATCCAGTCAGACCTGACTACTTAGTTCACAATGTTTCTGTAGAGAAGGATCTTCGCTAGCAATGATGGTGCACTTTGTAGGTTATTTGTAATCCACAGGGTGTGAAACAATTTGCTGCTGATTGTGCGACAAAGGATTTAACTAAGGCTGCACGGCACACTGTCCCTCTGGTGAGCAACTCAACTTGATAAACGAAGGGCCCTAAGCAAAAGATACTGGGCCTAAAGAGTAACTTAAGAAATCTTCGAGCAAGTGCTCTCTCACCCAACCGAACCAGTCCGTGCGGCCGACTTCCACCACTGTGTGTCCCACACACAGTCTCACGATGCCCGGGGTCTCCGATTCTTCCGACGAGTCTTGGAAGGTAGATACTTGAGACGTCTCAGGGATTCTTCCACAAAGGGTAGAAGGCTTTTTGGATCCACAGGGCCCGGCTCTCGAGCCTAGTCCAGAACAGCAGACAGCACAGAGTTCCACTTGCTAGGCGGGCGATGTCCAAAAAGACCCCCCGTCCTGCTTCGCAGACCTTGCGCCGGGCCCAAAGGAACTGTGGGTATCCCATTGCATACTGGGTAAGGTAGTCTCTAGGGCTATTTAAAGCAACACCCCGCTATACACTCCTCCCACTTAGAATCTTTGGTCCCCAAAGATATCACCAGCATTATTATATGTACAAGCAACACAATTCACGGCTACAAAAGAGCCGGGCAGAGGAATCTCCCACCAAGCTTGGTGGGGGAGATTGTCTTGCCCACAGGTCACATTAGCAGAGGTGGCCTGCCTAACTGTGCCAGGGAGTGAGCTGGGGTTGCCCTCCACCAACTTTGCATTAGAGGGGACAGGCTTGTTTACTGTCCTCCTTGCTGTGACAATAGTCTGTTCCGAACACTCTCCCATCTGAGAATAAGTTAGTCTTCTAGGGGGGTGGATAGTTGTTCTTCCCCTTTGTTCCCTGGGAGCCGGGGTTGCAACTGTAGGGGGTGCCTCCAATCTTCCTTCTGCCAAGTCAGGTGTATTGGATTTACACAACTCAGGGGCGTCTGGTTCAGGTGCAGAAAGTATAAAGAGTCCCTGGGATCTTCCTCTGGAAACGACTATTGAGCATCCTCCCATTCCTCAGCAAGAGTATCAAGTGGTACAAACTCAGCGGCCTCCGCATTTAAAGTGTCTCTAACGGCAGCCTCAGGTGATGGAGAGGCCGTGGTCATGGATTCAGGTATTGGTGGTGTCCAAAGACAGTCAAGTCCCAATTCCTCCTCTTCACTCTGGTCTTGGGCATCTATCTCTGCTGAACTGGCTGCTTGGGATCTAGTAGCAGGCCTAGGGGTATTTGAGACTGAAAGATGCTCAGGAGGATCCAAGGCAGGAGGCAAACGAACAGCTTCGGAAAGGGGCAGTAGGCGATTCCTATGGCCACCACACTTCCTTCTGTTTGAGTTGGTAAACGGGTAGACCTGGCAGTTGTTTACAGATCACATAGGGTTGGGACCTCCACTGGTCGGCCAGCTTGTGCTTCCCTGGTATGTTTAAGTTCCACAACAGCACCCGGGCTCCTGGCTGCAAGTCATGAATCCGAACCCTTAGGTCATAGTTCCGCTTGTTCCTGGCTCCTCTTTGATCGGAAGTGGCTTGGGCGTTTTCATATGCCATTCTCAGACTTAGTCGTAACCGATCCACAAATCCCTTATGAGAGGTTGTTGAAGTATGGTCTATCGAGGTACCGAAAGCCAGATCTACTGGTAGCCTTGCTTCCCTGCCAAACATCAAACTGTATGGGGAGTATCCTGTAGCGTCACTGATTGTACTATTATATGCATGCACAATGGCGGCCACATGCTTTCCCCAATGTTGCCCAGCATGTTTAGCAATGTCTGATTGAATCTCTCCGGTTGGGCATCCCCTTGTGGGCGGTAGGGGGTAGTTTGGGTCTTCTTAATACCCAGGGAATCCAACAGCTTCCTGATCAGCCGACTCACGAAGTCCCTTCCTTGGTCCGAGTGAAGGCATTGAGGTAGGCCATAGTGTACAAAAAACTACTCTACAAGTACCTTGGCCACGGTGGAGGCCTTCTGGTCTTTGGTTGGAAACGCCTGGGCGTAACGAGTGAAATGATCGGTTATCACCAGAACATTCCCCATTTCCATTAAAATCAGGTTCTATACAAAGAAAATCCATGCATACCAGATCCAAGGGCCCTTGGCTTTGTAGATGGCCCATTGGGGCGGCCTGATGAGGCACAGTCTTCCTTTGTATGCAACTTGCACATGAATGGCAATATTCCTCCACTGCAGCCCGCATACAGGGCGAGTAAAACCGGTCCCTCACTAGCTGAAAAGTTCTTTCCGATCCTAAGTGACCATGATCGTCATGTAAGGTGGTCAGGACAGTCTTCCGATACTCCTCGGGCAGAAACAGTTGCCACTTATCCTCCAGATCATCAGAGGAGCCCCTTCGGTAGACCACCCCTTGATGCATCTGTAACCGATCCCATTCTTTCCTCAGTAGGCGAGCCCCTTTTGATGGGTCCTTCAGAAGTGAGTCTGGGGCTTAGTTCTCTAATGCTTCCAGGGCCAGTTTTCCCAACGGGTCTTCCAGTTGATCTCTTTGCAGATCTCTCTTCGAGAGTCTGGGTAGGTTCTCTTCTCCAATCTGTGTTATATTACAATAATACTTGGGTACCCCCACTACTGAGACTCCAATTTCTTCGGCCCTTGACCCTCCATTGGCTTGAAGTTCCGCCCCTTGACACAGGGCTCGCACTCCCTCTGGGGTCAGTCGGGTCTAATACTCAGCATGGTTAGCAGGAGCATGGGCCCTTCTTGACAAGGCGTCTGCATCTCTGTTCCCAGCCCCAGGTCTGTACTTTAAACTAAAGGTGAACCCCAAAAGGGCTGCTAACCAGCGGTGGCCGGTGGCATCCAGCTTGGCGGTGGTCAGAAGGTAAGTGAGCGGGTTATTGTCTGTTTTGACCACAAATTCTGCACCATACAGGTAATCCTTCAACTTGTCCACCACTGCCCACTTCCAGGCCAAAAATTCCAACTTGTGGGTGGGGTCAAGCTTCTGCTCACATAAGCAATGGGTCTCAGTTGGCCATTGTACTCCTGGTACAGTACTCCTCCCAGACCGTCATGGCTGGCATCCACATGCAACTCATAGGGCTTCTTAGTGTCTGCATAGGCCAAGACAGGGGCAGTGGTCAAACTCTCTTTCAATCTCTGGAACGCTTCCTCACACCTCACAGTCCACTGATCTTCCACAGACTCCCCTGACTTCCTAGGGCCTGAGTCATCCTCCTCTCCTTCTGTCTTCAAAAGTTCATTTAAGGGCTTGGCGATCTTGGCGAATCCCTCCACAAACCTTCTGTAATAGGAGCAGAACCCTAAGAACAATCGAAGCTCAGTCACTGTAGTGGGCCGGGGCCAGGAGGTGACAGCCTCCAATTTTTCCGGGTCTGTGGACACTCCTTCTTCGGACACAATGTGACCCAGATAGTGGACTGAAGATTGGTAAAACTGACATTTTTCTAGCGAGAGTTTGAGTCCTTCCTCGCTGAGCCTCCTCAAAACCTTCTCCAACCTCTCTTCATGCTCCTCTAGAGTCCTTCCAAACACAATAATATCATCTAGATACACCAGTACTTCAATGAGATTCAGATCTCCCACTGTCTTCTCCATGAGTCGCTGGAAGGTAGCTGGGGCTCCCGACAAGCCTTGGAGCATGCGATTGAACTCATAAAACCCCACAGGGGTGATGAAGGCAGTTTTCTCCTTATCCTCAGGATGCATGGGAATTTGATAATACCCACTCTTCAAGTCCATTACACTGAACCATTTTGCTCCAGACAGACTCTGTAGGGCATCCTCTTTTCGGGGGGTAGTGTATTGGTCAGATATGGTTCTTCTGTTAAGAGTTTGATAGTCGACTGGGAATTCCTTCAGGGCAGGCTCCATACACACCGTGTTGCTCTTCTGACATTTAGCAACTAGGTCCCCTAAAGCATTAAGGAGTTCAGGGCCTATGACGTTCAGTGGCGCCTCCGCAGGTGCTGCTGCCTCTTTTACTGTTAGTTTGGGTGGTTCTTTCTTCATGGGCTTTGCATGCGATAGACCATATATCTTTTGGTCTATGGCCTGTACACTCTGACCTCTAAAACTCTCTGGCATCCCTTCACGCCATTCCACCAATGCGCAAGTAAAGGAGGCCTCCGGATCCGGCTTTAGGTCCATGATCCAAGCCTTTTGACTCGGGGACAGCAGCACAATGAGCCGCTCCACATCATTCTCCTGCCAGTCTTTCCCGGGAAGTTCAATGACTACCGCCATGTCCGGACAAGCTCCAGCTGTTATGCACCACTGTGTCACTACCAACGGATCCATGCCGATACTTCTGGCAGGCTTGACTGCAGCATACAGGATCCCGGACTCTGAGCCCCCACGTGTAGCAATACCCCCAGCTAAGAGGGCTGCTGGTATTATTTTTGGGCCTGTAACGCTCTGTTGCCAACCCCCAGTAACTGGCTCTACCCTCCCTTGGCACAGCTAGTGAAACTAAAGGATTGTGAGACCCGTATGCTATGGGTATCACAATACTGCAGATAACATACACAGTAATCACACCACACAAAATGTCTGCTTAAACACTAAGGCGTTTACTGAGAAAAATAAAGATCAGATTAAGCAGTGGTACATCTATTAATGCAGAGCCCTGCAATAAGAGTTAGTCAGCATATAAAACAGGTATACAATCCCCGCAATCCTATTCGCATCAATTAATAAACCCCACTTGCAAGCTTCCCCCTCGTGGGCAAGATGGCGCCCAGCAATGCCTCTACTCTATTCAGTCAGGCCTGACTACTTAGTTCACAATGTTTCTGTAGAGAAGGATCTTCGCTAGCAATGGTGGTGCACTTTGTAGGTTATTTGTAATCCACAGGGTGTGAAACAATTTGCTGCTGATTGTGCAACAAAGGATTTAACTAAGGCTGTGCGGCACACTGTCCCTCTGGTGAGCAGCTCAACTTGATAAACAAAGGGCCCCAAGCAAAAGATACTGGGCCTAAAGAGTAACTTAAGAAATCGTCAAGCAAGTGCTCTCTCACCCAACCGAACCAGTCCGTGCGGCCGACTTCCACCACTGTGTGTCCCACACACAGTCTCACGATGCCCGGGTTCTCCGATTCTTCCGACGAGTCTTGGAAGGTAGATACTTGAGACGTCTCAGGGATTCTTCCGCGAAGGGTAGAAGGCTCTTTGGATCCACAGGGCCCGGCTCTCGGGCCTAGTCCGGAACAGCAGACACAGCACAGAGTTCCACTTGCTAGGCGGGCAATGTCCAAAGAGACTCCCGTCCTGCTCCGCCCCTCCTTATATAGTCCAACCCCAGCAGACCTTGCACCGGGCCCAAAGGAACTGTGGGTATCCCATTGCATACTGGGTAAGGTAGTCTCTAGGGCTATTTAAAGCAACACCCCACTACACATTGCATCTACTTATTGTTTTAATACTATCAAAGCAAGGCATGCTGGAACTCGTAGTACAGGGAGAAAGAGACTCCATTTGCCATGGATAGTAAATAGACTATAGTACCCACAGTGCAACTGTACTCCCAACGTGCATTGCCTCGTTGCTTGGCCTTCTGGGACTGCTTACTTAAAGAAGGGGAGGAGCTACGGAAGGTCTCTCTGAACATCGGCCTGCTAGCAAGAGGAGCGTCTGAGAGGCCTGCTGTGTGTGTGTAGGCCACATAATCTGGGCCTATTGTCTGTAGAGAGGCCTGCCTGCTGAAGGGAGAAGAATCCTCCTTTGAGAAGCCCAGCTGATTCTCCCCAAGTGTCCAGACATCTTCCCCCTACCGACGTGTGGTGGAGTGAGGGACGGAAGACCAGGATAGCGGAGAGATCGCGTACCGAAGAATCAGCAATGGAATCAACCAGGCAGACTAGGCCTATTTGAGTGAGCGGGCACCTGCCCAGGATTTATCAGTTACTTTATAGGCCTGTGACTGTTAAGGCCCACCATCACTAGAATAGTGCGACACACACACACCAGAACATCGTGTGGTAGTGCACAGTTTAAAGTTGGCGTTTGCACCGCTTGACAGTTTCACACTCCCAAAAGCATTGCAGGAGTTTTGTTTATTCTTCTACACCCTTTGGATTACAATTAACATGTGCACCGTTTGCTAGCGAAGACTCCATCCATTGAGGAATTTGTACACTAATATTGGTCAGGCCTGACTGGAACGTATAGTGACAGGACACAGGGTGGTATTGCCCACTAGGGGGAGCTCGCGAGCAATACAGTTCAGTCAAATAATAGACATTAACACTGCAAGTTAAGATATTTTGTCTGATAGCAATTATTTATTTTATTATTGACTCTCGCAGGGCCCTGCAGAGTCAACTGTATGTATAACCTTGTTTTACCTTTATATCTTACGAAGTAAAGTTCACCCTTGGTTAAGTGCAGACCTATGTGCAGTTTCTCTGTTATCTTGTGGAAGGAGAAGTGGCCAATTCAAGGTAAAAATCTATATTGCAATTTTACTGTGGTGTGGTTTTATTGTGTTCCCCAGCAACCAGTGGGTTCCACAATATTTGCATATACCAGTTGTGCCAAGGGAGGGTTCGAGACAATTCCAAGGGGTTGATAGGTAGAACGTAGACCCAACATTTAAATCAGCAGCTCCTACCGGGGTAGTGCTACATTCAGTTCCAAGGAAAATAGTCACCATGACAAATAAAGAAATAATTCTCTCCAGTGGGGACAGAGTCAATAATGAAAACCTTACAGTAGTTAGACACGTGCGATGCATTTAGTTGCGAACCAGAATTCAAACAAAATTTGCGTGATTCATAGATTAGGATGTATCCAAATCTCTGAATCACAATAGTAATACATTCAACTAATCCGAAAAAAAAATTATAACAAAAACAAAAGTTCATTTGTATTTGTTTTATTTGGATGGCATGATGCAATAATTTAGACCTTTTATTAATGTTTGAAGCATCTGAAATGACATAACTACATAACAAATTATCTGAATTTATTCGGATTCATTTGTTTTTATTCTAGTGAATGTAACATGAATATTCTAATAAGATTCTTTTGGTATTGGGGTTGAACTTAAGACCATTTGTTTAATTTGTATGTGCACGGACCAAAAAAGTCAGTTGGGAATAAGGAAATAAATTCAACTTAAAGTATAACTAAAGGCAAAACTTTTTTGTGGAGAGGGATTAGAACGCTTGCCAGTTTTTATTGCATTCTGTGCCCCCATTAGGGAGATTCACCCTATTTACCATTAGCATTGAAAGTGAAAGTAAAAGAAAATCCCCAAATTTTGGGTTGTCCCCAGAAAAGTAATAGAGGGGAAATCTTCTAATTGGGACACTACTTCTGGCGATCTGGGGGTCCCCAAGGAATTCGCTTAATTTGCAGGGATTTCCTCTTACTTCCTGTTCCTGTGACTATGGGACAGGAAGTGAAGAAAATTTTCAGCAATGGCACACAGATGGCAAAAAAAAAAAAAAAAAAAACTGATTTGGGGTTATAACCCTCCCTTGTTCTGTCCAAAATGAAAAAAAAAAAAAAAGGTTTGCCTATAGCTCCACTTTAATAACATAATGAATAAATATGTATTAATTCAGATTTATTATTATTATTACTATACAAAATTCATATAGTTTGCACAGCGCTTTACGTTCGGGTGAAGAGTACAGCTACAACACAATTCAATACAGGAGGAATCAGAGGGCCCTGCTCATTAGCCACTTCAGCCCCATAAGGATTTGCCTCCTTAATGACCAGGCCATTTGTGTGACGCTGTACCCAAACAAAATTGATGTCCTTTTTTTTCCCCCACAAATAGAGCTTTCTTTTGGTGGTATTTGATCACCTCTGTGGTTTTTATTTTTTGCGCTATAAACAAACAAAGAGCGACAATTTTGAAAAGAAAATATTTTTTTAAACTTTTTGCTATAATGCATATCCCCAAAAAAACTATATAAAAAAAACACATTTATCATCAGTTTAGGCCAATATATATTATTCTACATATTTTTGATTAAAAAAAGAAATCGCAATAGGCGTATGTTGATTGGTTTGCACAAAAGTTATTGTGTCTACAAACTATGGGATAGATTTAGGGACTTTTATTTATTTATTTATTGTTTTTACTAGTAATGGCAGTGATCTGCGATTTTTAGCGGGACTGCGACATTGCGGTGGACAAATCTGACCCCAAATTACACTTTTTGGGGACCAGTGACATTATTACATTGATCAGTGCTATAAAAATGCACTGATCAATGTAAAAATGACACTGGCTGGGAAGGTGTTAACACTAGGGGGGTTAAGAGTGTTTCCTGGGTGTGTTCTAACTGTAAGGGGGATGGGCTATCAGAGACATGACAGAGATCACTGTTCCCGATCACTGGGAACAGTAGATCTCTGTCATGTCCCCTGTCAGAACAGGGAATCGCCTTGCTTATAAAAACAGTCCCCCATTTTGCCTTTGTAATAGGCGATCGCGGGTTGCCGGCGGACATGGAGAGGGTCATCTGCACATTCCCTTACGGGATAATAATGCTGCAGCCAACCAGTCCCAGATAGCGATGCACAAACACTTCCAAGACTCCAAGGTACTATGAATCATGCAATAATAAAAAAGCAATACATAGTGCTCTCCGCAATATTGATAGATTTAATGGTAAAATATAGTGATAAAACGTACAAACATGGCACTAATCCAGTGCCAGATAAACAGCGTGTAATATATGAGGAACAGATAGCGCGATGGCCGCGGGTGATGTCACTACGCTTCCTTCTGTACGCGTTGCGTCCCAATGGGCGGGACTTCTTCAGCGGATACAAAAACCACGTGACCACCCGCTTTATATAACACAAGCAATTGCCATAGTAACCCGACGCCGCGGGGCGGAAATAACTAATCTCTCTTGCTTAACTGACAAATAAAATTCCCCCCCCCCCCTCCAATGCTTGGTGACCCTTTTGATACCCCAAAATTTGAGGCCTTTCGGGTTTTTCTGGTGGAATTGTTTAAAATGTCTGGATACATTGTGGGTTTTAAGCCCCTTTTTAATATTGTTGACATGTTTTGCCAATGAAACATGTAGAGGCCTAGAGGTCTTGCCAATATATTGTGACCCCCATTCACACTCTAGCATATAGACCACTCCTACTGTGTCACAATTGATCAGTTGTTTTATATCATATTCTCTATTAGTGGCTGACGCGAAAATCTTTTTACGTTTTTTTTAAATATTCACCTTTGAGTGTTTGCATGGAACACAGTGTCCACAAGCATAAAAACCCCGTAAAATATAAAATAATCTATTTTCAGGTGCAACTGGAGGGTTTAAAACACTAGGCACAAGACGGTCCCTTAAAGAGGGAGCTTTCTTGTATATGAACTATGGACGTACTGGCAAGACAGGGCCAAGTACTTTGTCCTGTTTTAAAAAAGACCAATTATTTTCCACAATCTTCTCAAATTTTTTGTATTGGACGTTGTAGTCAAGTATCATTCTGAAATTATGATCATCTCCATTAGGACCTCTGATACAATTGAAGACAAAGCCTTGTCTATCCATCGCTTTGACTTTTTTTATTTCACCCTTCAGGCTTTGCTTATCGTACCCTTTTTGTTCAAATCTAGAGGATAAGATTTGTGATTGACTGATGAAATCATTTTCCGGAGTACAATTTTGACGTAACCTAACAACTGTCCCCTGGGGATGTTGCACAACCATGAACAATGGTGGCAACTACCCAAGGGGATGTAGGCATTACGATCAATCGGTTTGAAGTAATTGACTAATCTAAAACGATCAACATCTTTATTGATGACCAAATCAAGGAAAACAACTTTTTCATGATCAGTGGTCCATGTGAGAGAGATGTTTCTGTCATTACTGTTCAATGAGTCAATAAATGACTCTAGAGCAGATCGCTCACCATCCCAGATCATGACAAGATCATCAATGAATCTGCGATAGCAGACCAATTCAGGAGGACGATGGAGAAAAATAGCTTCCTCCTCCCAGTGTGCCATGAACAAATTGGCCACACTAGGAGCAAAGCGAGCCCCCATCGCCACTCCTCTGGTCTGTAAATAAAACTCCTTATTATACCAGAAATTGTTTCTCGTGAGGCAAAAATTCAAGCTACTAAGCAAAAATTATTGACTTCTCCCTGATAATGAAGAATTGGAAAGAGCCCATTCTACCGAGGTCATGGCATCTTTGTGGCCTATAATAGTATATAGTGAGCTCACACCCGCCGTAACCAATATAATGGAGGGAGAACATCCTATTGTTTCCAAAATCTGTATAATATGTTTTGTATCCTTCAAGAAGGCTGGAGTTTTTAGCACTAATGGCTGTAAAAAAGAGTCAATATATTGTCCTAACCGTGCGGACACAGAATTGATCCCATTCACAATGGGCCTCCCTGGCGGGTTAGTGCTGTTTTTATGGTTTATGGGCAAGAAACATATAATGAGTGTTCTACAAAATAGGGGATCGAGATATAATGCCTCCTTTTTTGTTAAAATTATTTGGTCCTTCCCATCTTCAATGATAGAATGTAATTCTTCCTTAAATGACAGCATAGGGTCCTTATTAAGAATTCTATATGTATCCCCGTCACATAATAAGTGGCTCATTTCCATTTGATAATATTCCTTACTAAGGATAACCAGACCTTTCCCCCTGTCTGCTGGTCGTATGACAATCTCTTTGCGTTTTTCAAGAGACTCCATACCTCGCCTGTCAAACTGGGGATCTAGAACTTTTTTTACTTTAAGTTCATCCTGGTCTTTTGAGACCAAGTTTTTAAACATCTCCATGTATTTACTATCCACATTCAGGGGATTAAAATAGACTTGTTCCGCAAGGACGAATGATCATTTCCTATAGATGCCTTATTTTTACATGGATTGGACAAGAAATACTGTTTCATGTTTATAGACCTGATGTATTTCTGAAGGCTCACATACGTTTGAAACGTATTTAAGTTTTTAGTTGGTGCAAACTTAAGGCCTCTATCGAATACTCTCATTTCATCGTCGTTCAGTGTAACGCCACTAAGATTGTATATTCCTGTTCCTATTGGGGTTTGGGTCTTTTGTAATTGCCTACCCCCTCACCTTCCTCTCTTTTCTTTTTCTGGGTGGGCCTGCACTCGGCGGTGTGTGTTGTGAAGGCTGCCTCCACCACTCCCCCGGATTGGGTTTGTAAATCAGAGGGGCTTGTCCCTGTCCTCTGATAAGGGCGCAAACCTATTCTGTGTGGGAATTGGACTATTTTGAGGAAAATTAGAACTATCCCTATGAGGGACATCTGGATTTCCACCATAATGATGATTATCTCTCCAGTTATAAGCAGAATTATAGTGACGACGGGAGGGTGGATAATTTTCCACATACATATGGGGTGGAAGATTACCTCCTCTACTCCTCCTATTCTTACCTCTTTTGTTATTTCCTCTGAAGGAATTATCTCTCTGTGGTGAGAAATATCTAACTGGTTGTGGGGATCATATTCATGAATAGGATTCATTCTGAGGGTTCCTACTGGTATTTCACCAGCAGGCCTGATGGAGGGACCCTTAGCCGATGCATTTTTAGCAGGAGAGGGAATATTTTGCAATTTAAATATATCGCCCCCCCCCCCCCCCATCTAAGACGTCTTGGGATGAGTTTAGCAGATAGATTTTGCTCAAAAGACGTAATATCCCACCAGGTTTTTATTTTTTTCTCAAAAATATGGCCCAGTTTTTTGAACGACAGGGACATATCATTATTGGGTTCATTGGAAGAGCTCCTAGAAAATACCTCACTAATTTTAACTTCACGTTTTTCTAAATATTGAAAGACTTCCATAATTGCTGCTAGATTTAAAGGTAATTTTATAAGCAAAAATATATAGAGAAAACAAATCAGCGCAAAAAAAACCCCCCAAATTCTAGCAGCTGAACACCAGGGTCAATGATCAAATCCCTAAGGTAAAATATAAAACAGACAGTGCAGCGCTAGTATACAGTCCATTTATCAATGACAAACACCATGTGTGTGATCTTCAGTGATGATACATGGATACAACATGCAGGTGACTTGGTAATGAAACAGGAAACCTCCACCAATAATCAGGATGCCCGCTCACCTCATGTAATGGACCCTTTTATTATAGAGGGTCATCTGCACATTCCCTTATGGGTATAATAATGATGCAGCCAACCAATCCCGGATAGCGATGCACAAACACTCCAAGGTACCACAAATCATGCAATAATAAAAAAGCAATACATAGTGCTCTCCGCAATATTGATAGATTTAATGGTAAAATATAGTGATAAAACTTACAAACATGGCACTAATCCAGTGCCAGATAAACAGTGTGTAATGTATGAAGAACAGACAGCACGATGGCCGCAGGTGACGTCACGACGCTTCCTTCAATACGCGTTGCGTCCCAATGGGCCGGACTTCTTCAGCGGATACGGAAACGACGTGACCACCTGCTTTATATAACACAAGCAATTGCCATAGTAACCCGACACCGCGTCACATGATGCAGCGCGGGGCGGAAATAACTAATCGCGGGCATAAACCCGGAAGTGTCCCCACATACTACTTATAAAGCTTGGGACGCTTTAGCAACCAAATGAGGCCGCTTACATGACTCACCAAAAATAAACATATGTGAAGCAATGGCATAAATATTATGCACAATTCAGTACACAATATTAGAATCACCATGTGAAATGGCAAAGTAACAAACAATATATAATATAAAAATATCTAAATATCTTTATCGTTTGTCATTGACATATGGACTATATACTAGCGCTGCACTGTCTTTTTTATATTTTACCTTAGGGATTTGATCATTGACCCTGGTGTTCAGCTGCTATAATTTGGGGGGGTTTTTTGCGCTGATTTGTTTTCTCTATATATTTTTGCCTATTTAAAGATAACCCAATGAGGAGGGAGTTGCAGTAGTCGAGGCAAGAGATAACCAGGCAGTGAATTATCAGCTTTGTGGTGTCATTGGTTAGGAAGGGGCATATTTTGGAGATGTTGCAGAGGTTGAGGCGTTAAGCTTTGGAAAATGATTGGATGTGTGGCCAAAAGTAAAGTTCAAAGTCCCGGATAACAGTCAGGGGATTTATTTGTATTATTTGGATAAGAGTGACACAGTAGTCTTTGACTTTTTGCATTAACATTTTTTATTATTATAAAAAATGCACTACTTATGAAATAGAAACTTATTGAAATACATACATTATTAAAAAAAAAGTGCATTAAGATGATTCCTACTTATTGTGTTTGGGTTGGATAGAGGAGGATTTATCACAATCTTTGAATCATAACATAACAAATATATCCAGAATTCATTTTGTGCCATTTGTTACTTTTGGATGTACCTGACACCAGTTGATATTATCCAGTTGGCTCATTCCATTTTGCTTTGTGGGTTGGACTAGCAAGGATATAGCCAATTTTCCGTAACAAAAGAATAACTGAATTTCCGAAAATACGCACCGATTCAGGAGGAATATACAAAACAAATTCTGAAAATGAATCATTCTAACAATGATTTTTGAGAAGAGCACACAATACTGGACATGGGAGTGCGCCCACAAGATAACCCCCCCAGGAGAGCGCTACTCCTAGGGGGTTATCTGATGCGGGGAGGACCCGCAAGAGCCGCTGGGGGACCCCAGAAGACGGCGTTCGGGGCCACTCTGTGCAAAACTAACTGCACAGTGGAGGTAAGTATGACATGTTTGTTATTTTATTTTTATTTGAACCTTTAGTATCACTTTAATAATGATTATGATGAAACAAAATGATTTACTTGACGAATGAAACAGAATTACATTTTCGGTTGTGCACATCTATAACAGTCCTAAACCTTAACCACTCTATGCAAAACAAAACATTTTTGCTTTAGATACACTTTAAAATTGGGTGGGCTGTCTTGACAGCTGCTAGATGTCTGGTAGCTCTTCAGTGGAAGAGGTAAACACCACCAACCTCCATTGAGTTGTACACTGGGATTAAGGATGTGGACATCATGGAGTACCTCACAGCATGTCTTGCAGATATGGTAGAGCGTCATAACGTGACATGGGAGCCTTGGCATTTGCAAGAGGACCCCCCATGAGGTTCTATCTCTTGCTGGTTGTAGTTCCAGTGCTCTCTTCCCCCTCCGGAGTTGTGAGCTTGTGTCTTTCCCTTGCCCCCTTTTCTCTCGCCTCTTTCTCTGTTGTTCTTTGGTTTCTATACAAAGGCATTATTCTGGGTACTGAACATTATCCTTGGGCCTTGTTCTATTTCAGACGGCCCTTTTGGGATTGGGTTCGATGAATATTGCTCATAATGCTAGACTGTTTTTCTTTATATGGTTTACGGAATATGTTGCAACTGTAATTTGCTGCTAACTTGAGGATACAAGTCGTAAACAATTCCAGATCTTTATTTTGTTGGAAATTTGGTCAGTAGTTGACATTATACAATGTCATTTGTTTGTTATGCCTAGATTTGTTTTGTTTTATAAAATTAAATCTAATAAAAATTGTCAATTATAAAAATAAAAATAAATTGGGCGGGAAAGTATTGAAACCTCTGACATATTTATATGATGTCTGTGTCCCTCTTGAGGGACATTTGTCATGGTGACTATTGCCTTGAGACAGAAAGGGAGAGGAGACAGTAGAAGGGATATATGCCAATGGGGACACTTTTTCCTTCATCAAAGCGAACATTTCCCATCACTTTGGGCAGAATTCCGCTTACTCTCTGTCACATCTCTGCGACAGGAAGTAAATAGAAATTTATCCTAAGGGGATGTGGACAGAGATACAAACCCGACAGAGTCTAACCCTTCCATACAATAACTATAAACTATAAGTGATCCACTTTAAAATAAACATCTTGTTAACATATAATATGTATTGCAGGTAAAAGCTTTTCTGTGGTATTTATTATAAATATAATGTACACTTACTGAGGGTTGTTACAGCTCCTTGTTCTGTACCTAACACCTGTTCCACAAGTGCGAGAGCATGAACCAAATTTACTCCATGACCCCCAATTTCCATCTTGTCGGAGAATTTCAGGAGTGAGCCAGATGCAGTGGCCTTTATAGCAATGCTTGCAACAAAAAACAAAGTATTTATGTACACAACTCCTCAAAAGAGACATTTTGATTCAAAAACATTTCTGTAAAATCATTTATTTTATTTTTTATTTTTTTACAAGTGACCCAGAGATTTATGTATTGTATACTTTAAGAATGCTAGTTCTATAACTGTCATGTCGATAGTTTGCCTTGATTACACTTTATGGGGTGGCCTGCATTTTTACGCACTGGATAAACTCAGATCACTGCTAGGGCACATAGAAAACGAGTGTTGCAGTGCAGCATAAAAAAGCATGTCTGCATTTTTTCACACCACATATCACTACACAGCAGTGCAATGCACTATGCTGCAGTGCAGTGACATGAATGAAGTATCACTATGTGATTCTTCAAATAAAGTTGAAAGAAAAAAAAAAAAAGAAAAAAACAAACAGCTTTTACTGCAATATTGACCTTCAATCTAGAGATGTTCTCCTTTTTTCCAGTTGCTATAAGTCCTTAGACTTTTGGGAGAAGGGAGTTGCCGCTCCAGGTGGATGAGCTCTACTAATCAATGGTTCCTAAGGAAGCCGTAGGTGCTGGCAATGCACAAGATAGGCAAAAATACATAATGGATGAAAGATGGACAGCCGCACTCCAAAAAGCCTTTCGGTTGCCTTTATTGTAAAAAATAAACAATGCACTACAAATCAAAGCATAGCTTATGAGCAAGCACTAATTATAGTGTGAAACACGTCAGCTGCCATCCCTGCTTGCTGTGATTTGTAGTGCATTGATTATTTTTTACAATAAAGGCAACCAAAAGGTTTTTTGGAGTGCGGCTGTCCATCTTTCATCCATTATCTATTTTTTCCTTCGACTTTTGGCCAGGATTATTCATATCAGTTCAACTGAGCCCAGGTCTTTCTTGACCCAGCCCCAGCTTTTGACTGGACAGTGAAAGCAGAAGCAGCACAGTGATGAGTTCTGCTTTCTCTTCCTGTAAGTGTGCTTCTTGGGGTGTGCACATTAATTGATTGACTTATTGTGCTGCTTCTTCCACTTACAATCCATCCCTGATTATAGGCAGTTAAATTGGCTCATACCAAGCAGGCTAATACAATGTTTTCAATTAAAAATGTAATGCTGTTAAAAAGCAGAATGCAACTGTACCTGAGCAACAAAAATCAAAGACACTAGTTAATCCTTTTAATATTCAAAGCAACCTCATCCATCCATCCATCCATAGGCGTGCACAGCCTATTGCATTAGGGTGTGCACCCCAAAGCTCAACACATACTACCGATCACTCACGATGAAAGGGAAGGGGCCGGTAAGTTACATATTTACCTGCCCCTTCCCCCACTCATCCTATAACATCCCCAGCAGCAACAGCCGGTGGGAGAGGAGAGTAGGGAAGCTGGAAGCACTGCGAGGGGAAGGAGGGGGGAGCCAGGGCAGTAGGGGGAATCTGTGCTGCACAGTGTGATTAGGGTGTGCCTGGGCACACCCTGTGCGCACGCCTATGCATCCATCCATGTATCCATGCTCTATTTTGTTGAAAAACTCACTTTGAAATACACCCCCCCCCCCTCAGCATTTCTAGCCACAGCCATCTTGAGTAAGGGCAGAGGATTCATGTAGCATTTTCCTCCTGGAATTCATCTGCCCTTACTGTGATGATGCCCTACAAAAATGTATAATATACTGACGAGGGAGGGCGGTTGGTGGGACTTTATATTAGGCAATGATGCAGCCATTAACCTCCATCCCTATATTAAGTATTGTTGTGTTACACTATGTGATTATTCTTGCTCTGTGTCTTTAAGATCTGTCCCCTTCTTTCTAGCTGAACTCTCTCTCTCACCGTAGTTCTTTATATGTCTCCTCCACTTCCTGATTCTGGTCATTACTCCTGTATATCTTCCATGCTAAACATCTTACATGTGGCTTACAACTGCAACGTTTTTCTACCTATGAATATCCATCATTAAATAGAACATTCGAAAGGATTCATCGTCTGTCGTCCTAACTGTGAGTTTATTCATTGAGTTAAACTGCCTGTATCGATGCAAGGGATGAATATCAAACCAGCTTGTGTAAGGCCTACTTCAACCTGGAGATGAACTTTATCGCTTTGTAGTTGAGACAGAACAGTAGAAAAACGAAGTTTCACAGCCTAATTACAAGATTTCTGCATGTCAGTACTGAAACAGACAAGATTTACTGCCCTCATAGCAAGACAGAAGGGACAGAGCAGCACATGGCAGCCTTATAGCCTGAGACAATCTGCACAGTGTCATATTTCAGCACACAGATCCTGCCTGCTTTCACAGTCAGTCTGCTATCATGAGTGACCAAGCTTCTGCATGTGAACTCACATCTACCTCCCCACAAGTTCCTAAAGAAACTGAGTTACCCAAACGCTCAGTTAAACCCACTTGGAAATTAATGGAGAATTATGAAGCTTCAAGGACTGAATTGTCAAATAGCTTGGAATTAGTCTGGGAGAAAATCCTTGCTGAAGCCAATACAGTGTCTGTTGAACGTGAACTACTGACACTAGAGGGCGCCATTAAACAACTTTCTGCCTCATATGAGCTTTATCAGCTTACCAGCATCAAATTCACTAATGTCTTACAAAACATGAAGTCAGAAAGTGCGATGATGCAATTGAAGCGCGTCAATGCTCTCAATATTGAAAGAGACAGTTTTATCCAGCAAACCAGATTAAAGGCAGAAGCAAAAATAAAGCTGTTACAGGACACTGCATCTCACAGATCTGTTTCCACCAGACGTTCTAAAAACTCGTCAAGATCCCATAGTTCAAGATACTCAACACTCAGTGAGCGACTTATTAATGCCCGCGCTGAAGTGGAAGCCAGCAAAGTGCAGGTGGCATATGCAGAAAAAAGAGCAGAGTTGGAAGCGCAGTCAGCACGTCAAAGAGCAGAGTCAGAAGCGCAGTCAGCACGTCAAAGAGCAGAGTTGGAAGCTCAGAGGGCAGAGTCGGAAGCGCAGTCAGCACGACAAAGAGCAACAATGGAAACCTTAAATGAACAGTGTAAACATGACGCAGCTATGGCAAAGCTAAGGGTCCTACAGCAAGCTATCAGTGCAGACGAAGGTGCAAGTGAGAAAGACAGCATTAACCTAAACATAGCAGATATGGAAGACCCCCTCAAACGCACTAAAGACTATGTCCTAAGCCACTGCAGTGCACACTCCATTGTCTCCAATGCTCCAGACTACATAGAGACTCCTTCACAGCTTCAAGTTAAAGAGGTTCCAGCAACTTCCAGCACTCAAAATCACTCCACTGCATTTCCTACCTGCCTACCTTGCCTGCCTTCATACGTCACAGAGCATCAGCGCAAGCTTCAAGCAAGTCATCAATCTCCAGTCATCGGTACAGCCTTGAATCAACGTACCATTGGAACAACTGACTTCAAGCAAGCAACTGACCTGGATGAATCTGCTGCACCATATTTCCCTGTGTCCTTTAACAACAATGTCAAAGATAACACAATCAGCACCATACAGCCAACAGCATCTCACATAAAGGCGGAGACAACTGAGACAGAAGAGTTTGTGAGGTACATGCTTCGCAGAGAGCTCACAAAGACTGGTCTTACAAGTTTTGATGACCAACCTGAGAACTACAGAAGTTGGAAATGTGCCTTCAGAACTACAATCAGCAATATTGGCATTACAGCTGATCAAGAATTGAATCTGCTGATCAAATGGCTTGGTCCTCTATCTGCTGCACGTGTTAAGCCATTAAGATCGATTTTCATGGACAATCCTACTGCAGGCCTCACAGCTGCATGGGAGCGACTAGAGCAAAGTTATGGCAGTCCAGAAGCTATAGAAAATGCTTTGTTCATGCGTCTGGAAACAGTCCCAAAGATATCCGGTAAGGACAACAAGGAGTTCCAGAGACTGAGTGACCTTCTCCTTGAGCTTCAGCTAGCCAAGACAGACCCAAAACTACCTGGACTCAGTTACCTTGACACTCCAAGAGGGGTAAACTCAATTGTCTCCAAGCTCCCGTATGGTTTGCAAGAGAAATGGACTGCACTAGGGTCATCATACAAAAGAGAGAACAAGGTTTCCTTCCCTCCATTCTCTTTCTTCTGTGAATTCATCAGGAAAATTGCAGAGACCAAGAACGATCCAAGTTTTTCCTACGGTGAGTACAGCCTCTTCTCACCCTTTCCTAATGCCCCGTACACACGATCGTTTTTAATGTCATTTTTTAAACCGACGTTTTTCTCCTCGTTTTTTTCATGTTTCCTCTCAAGCCTGCCTTGCGTACACACCATCATTAAAAAAAACGATCAAGCAAAGCGCAGTGACGTTCAACACGTACGACGGCACTATAAAGGGGAAGTTCCGTTCGAATGGCGCCACCCTTCATGTTAGTAAAGTTTGTTGAGCGACGATTCGCGCTTTTCAGTCCGTTACTGTGTAATGAATGTGCTATCTCCATTACGAACGCTAGTTTTACCAGAACGAGCGCTCCCGTCTCATACTTGATTCTGAGCATGCGCGTTTTTTTTCACGTCGCGAAAGCATACACACTATCGTTTTTCACGTCGTTAAAAAAAACGACATGAAAAACGACGTGAAAAAAGAGAGCATGTCCGGAATTTTTAATGGCCGTTTTTCACGTCGTTAAAAATGCTCTGGAGCCTACACATGATCATTTTTAATGGCCATTTTTTAAAATGGCATTTTTAACGGCATGAAAAACGATCGTGTGTATGGGGCATTAGAGTACCAGTCTTCAGGGCAACTATAGAAACCATAGAGGCCCAGTGTCCGTGAAAAAGACTGACATCCTTCCCACTCCTACCACAGTTTTGGCCACGAACAAACAGAGTAGGAAGATTGAAAACCCTAATAGAGAGTGTCCCATACACAAGAAGCCACACCCCCTCAATAAATGTATCGGCTTTAGAAAAAAGCCTCTGGAAGAGCGCAAGGAGCTTTTAAAGACATTTAGGGTATGTTTCAGGTGCTGTGCTTCTACAGAACATTTTGCAAGGGACTGTAATGTGTCCATCAAGTGCATAGAGTGTGGCTCTGAAGAACATGTGCAAGCCCTCCATCCTCTTGAGCCCAGCTCTGCACAACCTGCCAACACTCCTTCCAGGTTAACGCATGGCGGGGAGAATACAGACCAAGTGCCTAATTCTACCATCATTTCTTCATCCTGCACTGAAGTTTGTGGAGAAGACCGCTGTGGTAAGTCCTGTGCTAAGATATGCTTGGTGAACATATACCACAAGGATCAACCAGAAAAGTCTCTAAAGGCATATGCTATCTTAGACGATCAGAGCAATCGATCACTTGCAAAATCGGAATTGTTCAATCTATTTGAAATAAAAGGCGAAGCTCATCCTTACACCTTGGGTACCTGTAGTGGAACTATAGAGGTTTCTGGAAGAAGGGCTCATGGACTCATGGTATCTTCTCTAAAAGGTAACTTGCAATTACCCTTACCTACACTTGTTGAGTGCAATCAGATACCTGCTAACAGGGAAAAAATCCCTACTCCAGCTGCTGCTTTCCATCACCCTCACCTCAAGGTAATAGCAAATGAGATACCGCCGCTTGACAAAGATGCTCAGATCCTTCTTCTGTTAGGAAGAGACATTCTAAGAGTTCACAAGGTACACAGACAAGTCAGTGGACCCCCAGATGCCCCATTTGCCCAGCACACGGATCTAGGGTGGGTCATCATAGGCAATGTCTGCATAGGCAAAATGAAAGGACCTACCAACATTTCGTCATTCAAGACAAATGTTCTGCCAAATGGCCGAAACACTTACTTTGAGCCATGCCCACATCACTACTGGGTGAAAGAGAAGATAGCCAGCCATGAATGGCAACATGGTATCTCAGGTGACACAAGCCCTTTCTCCTGCCATGATGGCGACTTCGGCTCTAAAGTGTTTAATGCAACCAGTGAAGATGACATACTGGCTCCTTCAATGGAAGACAAAGAATTCATCAAGGTAATGGACAATGAGTTCTTTCAAGATGACTCCAATAACTGGGTAGCACCCCTACCCTTTCGTCTCCCAAGAGAGAGATTGCCCAACAACTTACAGCAGGCCATCAGTAGATTCTCCTCCTTAAAGCGAAACTTAAGCAGGAAACCAGAGATGCAAAAGCACTTTGTGGACTTTATGCAAAATGTATTTGACAGAGATCTTGCAGAGCCTGCTCCCCCACTAAAGGAGGGAGAAGAATGCTGGTACCTTCCATCCTTTGGCGTGTATCACCCACGCAAACCAGACCAAATCAGAGTTGTCTTTGATTCCAGTGCTCAGCACGAAGGTGTTTCTCTTAACAACATGCTTCTTACTGGACCCAACTTGAACAACAGTCTTATAGGAGTCTTGATTCGTTTCAGACAAGAGCCTGTAGCAGTAATGGCCGACATTCAACAGATGTTTCACTGCTTCATCGTCAGAGAAGACAACAGAAACTACCTCAGGTTTCTATGGCACAAGGACAATGACCTCAACAAGGAAGTTATAGATTATCGCATGAAGGTACATGTCTTCGGTAACAGTCCTTCCCCAGCAGTGGCAACTTATGGGCTAAGGAGAACAGCTCAGACTGGAGAAATTGAATATGGATCTGATGCCCGTCAATTTGTTGAAAGAAACTTCTACGTTGACGACGCACTTAAGTCCTTTCCAACTGCTAAAGAAGCAATTGATCTTCTCACCAGAACAAAGGAGATGCTGTCTGTAGCAAACCTTAGACTGCACAAGATTATATCCAACAGCCAGGAACTTATGAATGCCTTTCACTCTGAGGACTATGCCACTAGTCTAAAAAACCTTGACTTAGGTACAGATGTGCCTCCTGTACAGCGAAGTCTGGGTTTGTTGTGGAACATCAAGCAAGACAAATTCACCTTCCAAGTGTCAACTTGTGACAAACCCTTCACTAAGAGAGGAGTCCTGTCCGTGGTGAATAGCATCTATGACCCACTGGGTTTCCTTGCTCCAGTTACCATTCAAGGTAAGATTTTACTAAGACAGTTGTCTACTGAGAACAGACTGGGATACTCCCTTGCCTAGTGAGAATCAACACAAGTGGGAAAGGTGGAGATATTCTTTGAAGTCACTAGAAAAACTTCAGATTCCCCGTTGCTATGTTCCAGGATCCACTTCAACTGCTAACCGGAGAGAGATTCATATTTTCTCTGATGCATCAGTTGAAGCTATTGCTGCAGTAGCCTATTTGAAGACCTCTGAACTGAATGGAGAATCACAGTGTAGTTTTGTCCTAGGCAAGGCAAAACTCACACCCAAGCCTGCACATACCATACCAAGACTTGAACTTTGTGCAGCCGTGCTAGCAGTAGAAATTGCCGAGGTCATACGAAGTGAAATGGACACTACAATTGATTCTTTCACCTTCTATACAGACAGTAAGGTAGTACTTGGTTACATAAACAACCAAACAAAACAATTTTATGTGTACGTCAGCAACAGGGTTGAACGTATCAAGAGATTCTCTCTACCAAGTCAATGGCATCACGTTCCCACTGAACTCAAGCCAGCTGACTGTGGGACCAGAGCCGTGTCACCTGCCGCTCTTCAGGACAGCTTATGGCTGTCACCTCCAAGGTTTCTGTGTGAGGACTCTTACTTACTCTCTATTGACACCACCTATGGGCTAGTAAACCCTGAAGATGATAAGGAAATAAGAACTGTGAACACCTCACTCCACACTTCTGTAAGTACAAAACAGAAGCTGCGGTCACACCATTACGAGCATCAATGGAAGCAGGTGCAGCATCTAGCCAATGTGTTCTGGCATCGCTGGAAGAAAAAGTATCTTCACCACCTTCAAGGTCGTAACAAATGGCAAGCATCTAAGCTGAATCTTAAGGTTGGAGTCCTCATCCTTCTAAAAGACAAGGAAGTTTGTCGGAATGAGTGGCCTATGGGTCTTACTACTAAAGCTATGCCCAGCGACGATAACAAAGTCCGGAAGGTAGAAGTCAAGGTAACCAAGGGAGGATCGACACGAACCTTTAGTTGACCAATTACAGAGTTAGTACTCCTTTTGCCAGGTGAGTGACTTGTGCAAGGACTAGCCATGCTGTTGGCAAGGCGGGGAGTACATTGCTGCCATCTACAGGTTCTACTCAGAACTTTGGAATTATTTGAAGACATCATACTGTGACTTTATGTTCTTCATCCTGTTGAACTTACGTTTATTATTTGCTTGTTGCATGTTTTTCATTACAGGTTCCAGGACATTCGTCAGTATCGGACTTTTTGAAAATATATATTTTAGTTTAAGGTTATGAAATCTAAAGATTTCAGACGGGGAGTGTTGTGTTACACTATGTGATTATTCTTGCTCTGTGTCTTTAAGATCTGTCCCCTTCTTTCTAGCTGAACTCTCTCTCTCACCGTAGTTCTTTATATGTCTCCTCCACTTCCTGATTCTGGTCATTACTCCTGTATATCTTCCATGCTAAACATCTTACATGTGGCTTACAACTGCAACGTTTTTCTACCTATGAATATCCATCATTAAACGGAACATTCGAAAGGATTCATCGTCTGTCATCCTAACTGTGAGTTTATTCATTGAGTTAAACTGCCTGTATCGATGCAAGGGATGAATATCAAACCAGCTTGTGTAAGGCCTACTTCAACCTGGAGATGAATTTTATCGCTTTGTAGTTGATACAGAACAAGTATAAAAAAGCAAGGAAAGTGGGACTTTACATTAAGTACGTAAGGAGCAAGGTTATATATTGTAAAAAACAAGTAATAAAGGCGCATTGTACAAGTACCTCAGTTTATGATGTAGAGTACCAATAGTCCGTGGTCAATATATTGAGAGATAACTCTCAGGTGTATACATAAAGAAAGGACAGTCAGGGCAGCCACCAGCAGGACCAGAAGCTACTTTCCAGTGAGCTAAAACAGAAAAAACAAGGAGAGGGGCGCCTCTGAGATAGATATCAAAACAACATTTATTGGTAGCAATATTCACTCACATTGAAGATGAACCAGTTGCATTCAGCTGGGCAGAGGAGTAGATGAACTACAGGTCACAGAGGGTCCATGGAGCTGTCATCACAGAGAATCCTGTCAGGGAAGCTGGTGATGGTAAGCAAGCAGGAGGATTTCCTTCTGGACAGATCTTTATATTGCCACAGCAAAAACAGAGTTTATTAAAAAGGCAGAGTGAGTAAAAACAGAGGGGTTTTCATTCAGTCTAAGGTTCCAAACACAGTGGACAGGAGGGGAGACATCTAAGCCGGATGGCTGGCAGCGCTGTGCTGAGGTCGCAGGTGCTCACTGCACTTCCTGGTGGATGGAGGAGCCCGACCATGTGATCTGATTCAGAACGAGGCTTGAGCAGCACTTGGGCAGCACAACAGTACACAGCGCCGAGCTATGACGTCATAAACATGCGACGCGTTTCTGAGCGGGCTCGTTGTAGATGTTTACAGCAACGGCACTCCTTTTTCAAGCATTAGCTAATGTTCAAGAATTAGCTAATGCTAGAAAAAGGAGTGCCGTTGCTCTAAACATCTACAACGAGCCCGCTCAGAAACGCGTCGCATGTTTATGACGTCATAGCTCGGCACTGTGTACTGTTGTGCTGCCCAAGTGCTGCTCAAGCCTCGTTCTGAATCAGATCACATGGTCGGGCTCCTCCATCCACACCAGGAAGTGCAGTGAGCACCTGCGACCTCAGCACAGCGCTGCCAGCCATCCGGCTTAGATGTCTCCCCTCCTGTCCACTGTGTTTGGAACCTTAGACTGAATGAAAACCACTCTGTTTTTACTCACTCTGCCTTTTTAATAAACTCTGTTTTTGCTGTGGCAATATAAAGATCTGTCCAGAAGGAAATCCTCCTGCTTGCTTACCATCACCAGCTTCCCTGACAGGATTCTCTGTGATGACAGCTCCATGGACCCTCTGTGACCTGTAGTTCATCTACTCCTCTGCCCAGCTGAATGCAACTGGTTCATCTTCAATGTGAGTGAATATTGCTACCAATAAATGTTGTTTTGATATCTATCTCAGAGGCGCCCCTCTCCTTGTTTTTTCTTTTTTTAAGGTTATATATTGAGTTATTGTAATGAATATATTTATGGTATATAGTATATTATTTTATTTTATGCCACATTATTAATTCATTAGTAACTATTTTTCATTTTCAGCTAAACTTTATATATATATATATATATATATATATATATATATATATATATATATATATATATATATATTTTACACACCGTATTTATCGGCATATAACACGCACTTTTTTTCCCCTGAAAATAGAGGGTAAACCGTGCCTGCGTGTTATACGCCAATATATATATTTTTTACCAACAGGGGGGGGAGGCGGGGATTGGGCAGTCCACCCCATTGGAAGGGTGTCAGGCCAGCCGCCCCGCCTCTCCTGACCCTGGAACAGCGCCGCCATACCTTAAAAACATTAGAAAACATCACTGCCAGCCCTTCTTCCTGTGTCAATCTCAATACAAATAGAATTCTGATACCTAAAGTAACGCCGCTCTCCTCCTCCCGCTCCGCCTTCTCCTCCTCCTCGAGTGTAGCTTTTGATTGGAGGAGGAGAGTGATCATGTGACCATCAATGAAACAGCAGAGGAGTCACATGACCAGGTCCATGAGAGAGCAGCGTCAATCGAGGTACACAGAACAGAAGCTTTGTTTTACAATGGCAGTGACACAGGAGCGGTGTAGAAGTGGCTGGCAGTGATCTTCTCTCCACTCTTGAGTAGGCTTGCAATGCTGTCCCAGGAGACTGGGGGTCTCCTGGGAGTGCAGGGGGACTTTATAATGAAAGGGGGCTGTAAACTGTGCAGTGCAGTGCTGTGCAGGGGTCTGTGTTCTGTTCAGTGCTGTGCAGGGGGTCTGTGTTCTGTGCAGTGCTGTGCAGGGGGTCTGTGTTCTGTGCAGTGCTGTGCAGGGGTCCGTGTTCTGTGCAGTGCTGTGCAGGGGGTCTGTGTTCTGTGCAGTGCTGTGCAGGGGTCCGTGTTCTGTGCAGTGCTGTGCATGGGGTCCGTGTGCTGTGCAGTGCTCTGCTGTGCAGGGGTCCGTGTTCTGTTCAGTGCTGTGCAGGGGGGGTATGTGTTCTGTGCAGGGGGTCCGTGTTCTGTGCAGTGCTGTGCAGGGGGTCTGTGTTCTGTGCAGTGCTGTGCAGGGGGTCCGTGTTCTGTGCAGTGCTGTGCAGGGGGGTCCGTGTTCTGTGCAGTGCTGTGCAGGGGGTCCGTGTGCTGTGCAGTGCTGTGCAGGGGGTCCGTGTTCTGTTCAGTGCTGTGCAGGGGGTCCGTGTTCTGTGCAGTGCTGTGCAGGGGGTCCGTGTGCTGTGCAGTGCTGTGCAGGGGTCTGTGTTCTGTGCCGTGCTGTGCAGGGGGTCCGTGTTCTGTGCAGTGCTGTGCAGGGGGGGTCCGTGTGCTGTGCAGTGCTGGGGTCTGTGTTCTGTGCCGTGCTGTGCAGGGGGTCCGCGGGCTGTGCAGTGCTTTGCAGGGGGTCCGTGTGCTGTGCAGGGGGTCTGTGTGCTGTGCATTAGCTAATGTTCAAGAATTAGCTAATGCTAGAAAAAGGAGTGCCGTTGCTCTAAACATCTACAACGAGCCCGCTCAGAAACGCGTTGCATGTTTATGACGTTTATGACGTCATAGCTTGGCACTGTGTACTGTTGTGCTGCCCAAGTGCTGCTCAAGCCTCGTTCTGAATCAGATCACATGGTCGGGCTCCTCCATCCACACCAGGAAGTGCAGTGAGCACCTGCGACCTCAGCACAGCGCTGCCAGCCATCCGGCTTAGATGTCTCCCCTCCTGTCCACTGTGTTTGGAACCTTAGACTGAATGAAAACCACTCTGTTTTTACTCACTCTGCCTTTTTAATAAACTCTGTTTTTGCTGTGGCAATATAAAGATCTGTCCAGAAGGAAATCCTCCTGCTTGCTTACCATCACCAGCTTCCCTGACAGGATTCTCTGTGATGACAGCTCCATGGACCCTCTGTGACCTGTAGTTCATCTACGCCTCTGCCCAGCTGAATGCAACTGGTTCATCTTCAATGTGAGTGAATATTGCTACCAATAAATGTTGTTTTGATATCTATCTCAGAGGCGCCCCTCTCCTTGTTTTTTTCTTTTTTTAAGGTTATATATTGAGTTATTGTAATGAATATATTTATGGTATATAGTATATTATTTTATTTTATGCCACATTATTAATTCATTAGTAACTATTTTTCATTTTCAGCTAAACTTTATATATATATAATATATATATATATATATATATAATATATATATATATATATATTTATATATATATATATATTACACACCGTATTTATCGGCATATAACACACACTTTTTTTTCCCTGAAAAGAGAGGGTAAACCGCCGCCATACCTTAAAAACATTAGAAAACATCACTGCCAGCCCTTCTTCCTGTGTCACTCTCAATACAAATAGAATTCTGATACCTAAAGTAACGCCGCTCTCCTCCTCCCGCTCCGCCTTCTCCTCCTCCTCGAGTGTAGCTTTTGATTGGAGGAGGAGAGTGATCATGTGACCATCAATGAAACAGCAGAGGAGTCACATGACCAGGTCCATGAGAGAGCAGCGTCAATCGAGGTACACAGAACAGAAGCTTTGTTTTACAATGGCAGTGACACAGGAGCGGTGTAGAAGTGGCTGGCAGTGATCTTCTCTCCACTCTTGAGTAGGCTTGCAATGCTGTCCCAGGAGACTGGGGGTCTCCTGGGAGTGCAGGGGGACTTTATAATGAAAGGGGGCTGTAAACTGTGCAGTGCAGTGCTGTGCAGGGGTCTGTGTTCTGTTCAGTGCTGTGCAGGGGGTCTGTGTTCTGTGCAGTGCTGTGCAGGGGTCCGTGTTCTGTGCAGTGCTGTGCAGGGGGTCTGTGTTCTGTTCAGTGCTGTGCAGGGGGTCCGTGTTCTGTGCAGTGCTGTGCATGGGGTCCGTGTGCTGTGCAGTGCTCTGCTGTGCAGGGGTCCGTGTTCTGTTCAGTGCTGTGCAGGGGGGGTATGTGTTCTGTGCAGGGGGTCCGTGTTCTGTGCAGTGCTGTGCAGGGGGTCTGTGTTCTGTGCAGTGCTGTGCAGGGGGTCCGTGTTCTGTGCAGTGCTGTGCAGGGGGTCCGTGTGCTGTGCAGTGCAGTGCTGTGCAGGGGTCCGTGTTCTGTTCAGTGCTGTGCAGGGGGTCCGTGTTCTGTTCAGTGCTGTGCAGGGGGTCTGTGTTCTGTGCAGTGCTGTGCAGGGGGTCCGTGTGCTGTGCAGGGGTCTGTGTTCTGTGCAGTGCTGTGCAGGGGGTCCGTGTTCTGTGCAGTGCTGTGCAGGGGGTCCGTGTGCTGTGCAGTGCTGTGCAGGGGGTCCGTGTGCTGTGCAGTGCTGTGCAGGGGTCTGTGTTCTGTGCCGTGCTGTGCAGGGGGTCCGCGGGCTGTGCAGTGCTTTGCAGGGGGTCCGTGTGCTGTGCAGGGGGTCTGTGTGCTGTGCAGGGGGTCTGCGTGCTGTGCAGGGGGTCTGCGTGCTGTGCAGGGGGTCTGTGTTCTGTGCAGGGGGTCTGTGTGCTGTACTGTGCCGGGGTCAGTGTGCTGTGCGGGGGGTCTGTGGAAAGTTTTTTACCTGAAACTTCCCTCTTAAAATTAGGGTGCGTGTTATACGCCAATAAATACGGTATATATATATATATATATATATATATATATATATACATATACACACATAAATAAGTACCTGCATAGTTGGAAATTGCTCAAATCCCTAACATTAAAGAGGGATGTGAAAATATACTAAAATAAAAACAAATATACAGAGTCTATTTTACATGGATAAATGCAAAATTCGGAACAATCCAAGAAAAAAAAAAGAGGCAAACACATGATGGGTAATGGAACCCAAGGTCTGTAAACTAGAAACAATTGATACAACAGAAAATATGCTGGTCACAGCCCCAACTGGTACTTACAGGGTATCCATGTACTGATGGTGTGGTAGTATGGGCCATGTGTCTCCCCATATACAGGAAATGTCCCCCCAGGGATCTGTGATTGAGTACTTCATGACAGTCAGCTCACACAGGCCCCATCCAGGACGGGCAAGCATCAGGCAATGAATGATGTGTAGGCATGATACCAATGATGTACTGTAACTATGAAAACTGATGTTGTAAATATTGAATCAAGGATGCATTGCATCTCCTGTCTAGATAGTGAAAGGTGATACAAAGGAAAGGAAAGACGTGACAGGTGAAACTTAAATCAAACGTGAGCAATAGAAACACAAGTGGGGGAAATCCTAGGAAAGATAGGAAGAAGGACCCCCCAATAAGTAAAAAAAAAAAAACAGGAGGATTGGTAAGAGATGAGACAAAAACAGGGTGAAGAGATCCCGTATATGGGGAGATGCATGGACCATACTACCACACCATCAGTACATGGATACCCTGTAAGTACCAGTTGGGGCTTTGACCCTCTGTTTTTGCTTGACAATGTGTGAATACACTGGACCAATTGGAAATGTATCTATGTCATTGCAGAGACATATTACACGCTTGCTCCTGATGAGCGACGCCAAGTCGAGAAACGCATTGAGCCAACAGATGTTGTGTTCTTTTTTTTTTTTTTTTTCTTGTCAAAATATTTTATTGATTGGATCAACAAGTAAATACAAGCAGTTGTAACAAATAATACAACAGTAAACAAACCATGTTTAACATAAATGGTAGAATTTTAAGGTCCACTAAGTAGCTACTGTTAGGTAGGCTATTTGACCATTTCAGAAAAGAAAAGTAAATTAGTTAATATAACTAAGAATAATTAACTACAATTGAAATAATGCTACCATATAGAGCAGGGATATTCAATTAGCGGACCTCCAGCTGTTGCCAAACTACCTGTACAAGTCCCATGAGACATAGCAAGACTCTGACAGCAGCAAGCATGACACCCAGAGGCAGAGGCATGATGGGACTTGTAGTTTTGCAACAGCTGGAGGTCCGCTAATTGCATATCCCTGATATAGAGTATTAGCTTGGACCAGAGCTGTTAAAATGTGTTAAATAGAATAATACTTCATTACTGTTCAGTAAAAGAATAAAAAATAGAGCCGAAGAGAAAAAAATATATATAAAAGAAAAGAACACACAGAAAAAGGGAGACACAAGAAAAGGAAGAATAGAATAATGAGGAGAATAGAGAAGAAAGTGCAGGAGTCCACTGGATTAGCTCAGATCGTATGGCTTCCTGTCTGAGGGTGTAAAAAGCATTATAATATTCACAACAGAAAGTAGGGTAGCACCAAGGCTCTGAAAGTTTGGGTTTGGGATTGCAAATCACTTTTATCTGAGTAGGGTTGTCAGCTACCATGGCATGAGAATTGTGTTATCACAGAGTGGTGATAAGTGGTATTTGATCCAAGCATTCCAGGTTTTTTCGAAAGCTGGAATTTGATCTCTTTCTATTGCTAGCATTTTGGCATGAGACATGAAAATGTTTAGTCTGGATTCAGTCTCGGGTACCTCTAGGTCGGGGGTCCTCCACGCCTTTGCGATTGTTTGCTTAGATGCCGTTAGGAGTTGGTTAAGGAGTTTAAATTGTCTATAAGTAATACAGTCCGGTTTTAGATTGAGCAAGGCTGTGGCTGGGTCAGGTTGCACGTTGAGATTAAACATTCTGGAGGCAACTCCAAATATTTTCTTCCAATATATCTGTGCCAATGGGCAGGACCACCATATGTGCAGGTGGGTGCCCGGGTCAAGGCAGCCTCGAAAGCATTGCGCCGTTTGGTTTGGCGTAAATTTGGCCAACCTGGAAGGGACGAGGTACCAACGAGTTAAAACCTTATAGTTGGTTTCTACCGCCAGGATATTTGGAGAGGAAGATTTTGTTGCGGACCAAATTTTAGACCAGTCAGCCATATCAAATGTTCTATCCAGGTCCTCCTCCCATTTACGGGCATATGGGGGTTTATCAAGACCAGGGTAAGTTAAAATTTGGGAGTATAAAGAAGATATCATACCTCTTGAGTGGGGATCCTTCAGACAGGCTGATTCAAAGTGTGTGGTATGTGGCGGGGAGGTAGTAGTACTTAGTAATGGTGCGTAGAAATTTTTAATCTGGAGAGATCTAAAGAGTTCGGAATTTGGTAAATTATAGGTGTCACGAAGGGTAGGAAATGTGAGGAAGGATGTAGAAGATATTAGATTACTAAGCCGTGTAATGTTCAGAGAGGTCCAAGCCTTGAATGATTTGGGAAAGACCCATGCTGGGTAGAACGAGGGGTTTTTGGAGAATGATAATAAAGGGTTGTGGGGAGATTGTAGTTGGTGTTTGAATTTGAGTTTGTCCCATAAAGATAGAAAATATTTGGTGATGGGGTTACGCAAGGTTTTGCGTTCCTTGGGGAGGAACCATAACAAATTGGAGATGGAGAGTGGTTCACATTCTCCGGCTTCTATTATAACCCATAAGGGTATTTCATGAGTAGCATGATATTTAGAAAGGCTGGCAATGTGTGCAGCTCTATAATAATTTGCAAAGTTCGGAAAACCAAGACCTCCTCTGAGTTTTGGTAAATGTAATGTGTGAAGTGAAATACGGGGTTTAGTAGAGCCCCACACAAAGGTTGTTGTCCTTTTTTGAAATAGTCTAAGGTAAGAAGATGGGATTGAGATTGGCAAAACTCTAAATAAGTAAAGTAGTTTCGGGAGAATTGTCATTCTGATTGCATTCATTTTGCCAATCTAGAGATGTGTCCATTGCTGTATAAGTTTTGTAATTCGTTTTAGAATTGGGGGGTAATTTACTGTGAAAAGGTCGGAATAGGAGGCTGTTAGGTGAATTCCTAAGTAGGGAATTGACCTCTCAGCCCAAATGAATGGGAGTGAATGTTTAACCAAATCTAATTCTACTTTGGGGAGGGATATATCAAGGGCTCTGGATTTTTTAGGATTTGTTAAAAGGCCTGAAATCATCCCAAATTTGTTGAGGATGGGAAGGAGGTTGGATCCTGAAACTTGTGGGGAACACAAAAATAGTAATATGTCATCTGCAAATAAACATAATTTGTGTTGATATCCAGCAGTTTCTATACCTGTGATTGTCGGGTCAGAACGTATTCGTTGGGCTAATGGTTCCACTAAAAGGGCGAATAAAAGGGGGGAAAGCGGGCATCCCTGGCGAGTTCCTCTTTCTATATTAAATGGACTAGATTTGTAACCTGCATATTTGACGTATGCAATTGGTTTGTTATAGAGTGCCTCAATCCAGGTTAAAAAGTGGGGACCAAAGCCCCATTTTTGTAATGTATAGGGTAGGTAAGGCCATGATACAGAATCAAAAGCCTTTTTTAAATCAAGAGATAGAAAACAGGAGGGTATATGCCAAGCTTTAGCTATTTGTGCTAGTAATACTGCCCGGCGGACATTATCGCCCGCTTGGGGTGTTGGCATGAAACCCACTTGATCTTTGTGGATGAGTTTCCCTATTATCGTGTTTAATCTGTTGGCTAAGATTTTGGCTAGAATTGTGATATCTAGATTTAAAAGCGAGATTGGGCGGTAATTTGTACATAAAGTGTCATCAGAGGGAAGTTTGGGGATCATGCAAACAATGGCTGTTAATGTTTCTTGCCTAAAGGACTTTCCTTCCAGCAGTACATTAAAGGCTTCAGCTAAGATCGGTGATAACGTTTCTGCGAAGGTTCTATAATATAAAGCGGAGTATCCATCCGGACCCGGTCTTTTATTTAGCTTTAGGTCTTTGATGACATTGGTGACATCCTCTGGTGTAATTTTATCATCTAAGACATTCTTTTGGTTAAGGGAGAGTTCTGGTAGATTAATGTCAGAGAAGAAAGCGTCTGCTAATTTTGGATCAAAGGTGGTGTGTGAAGTATATAGCGAGGTTAAGTGGGAATGAAATCTCTGGACTATTTTGATAGGGTTACTCGTGAAAAATAGGATTTTTGTACTCACCGTAAAATCCTTTTCTCTGACATCCATGGACCGACACGGCGGCTCTTATTTACTGAACGTGTGGGTATATGTCCCTGCTTGTAGGAGAAGACCTAGGCAGAATGTTAAATGTTAAAACATTCTAGAACAAACCAGAGCTGAACAGCCTCGCCCAGGGGGGCGGTCCCTCCGGACATTACCCTCCCACCTGCAGCTAGCAGACCTCAGTTCGTAACAAAGCAGTACAAACTTAAAAGGAAGGGTGGGTGCCGTGTCGGTCCATGGATGTCAGAGAAAAGGATTTTACGGTGAGTACAAAAATCCTATTTTCTCTTATCATCCATGGACCGACACGGCGGCTCTTATTCACTGAATGTGTGGGATGTCCCAAAGCAGTGTCAAGAGGGATGGGAGCAGTATAAATGGAAAAACCCAAAAAACTTCACTCCAAACAAAGCAAAGCTCCTCAACGGAGGAGTTGCAACGTTAAACAGCGGCCCGCAACACCTTGCGGCCGAAGGAAGCATCCGGAGATGCAGCCACATCAACCCTATAAAACGTAGAAAAGGTATAAACAGACGACCAGGTCACCGCCTTGCACACTTGTGCAACCGACACTTGATGTCGGAAAGCCCAGGAAGCACCAATTGCCCTGGTGGGATGCGCCGTAACCGGAAGGGGAGGCGGCCGCCCCATGAGAGCATAGGCTTGAATGACGGTTTGTCCGATCCACTTAGAAAATGTTGGCAAAACGAGGGATCGGCTTCCCTTGACGTGGTCTGGGAGGCGGGCAAGGCTCATGCCAGAGGAGAATACATCTCCTCTATCAAGGCAGTGAGATCCGGCTTTGCGTTACAGACCGCTCAACTGGAAAGAAGTGAGGGGGCGGCTTTGGATCTTTTCACGAGGCATCCAACGCCTGAAAATTATTCTAACCTAGCCCAAACGAGGAGAGACCTGAAGCTCCACTACACCTCGCTGGTACACTCAGATGCGCGAAAGCTTGTAGCCAAGCTTTTCGAGTCAGGGGACAAGAACGGCAAACTACTGGCCAACCTCGTAGCAGAACCTACGCTCCAAACAGTAATCCCTAGACTTCAGACTTCCACTGGTTGCCAGGTTACGGACCCCGAAGTTATACTGCGGGAATTCCATCTCTTCTATAGCAACCTGTATGCCGACCCATTCTCTGGCTCAGCTGCTGCTGGGCTGGAGGAAATGGGGGGAAATACTTTGCCTCTCCTCTCTGAGGAGGACAGGATAGCGCTAGATAAGCCATTAACACGTCTGGAAATAGAGGCCGCAATATACTCCCTGCCCAACAATAAATCCCCGGGCCCAGATGGTCTACCTGGGGACTGGTATAAAACTAACGCTACTTTACTGGTTCCTAAACTAAATCAGTTATACACAGACTGCCTGGAATCCGACAGGCTTCCAGACAGCATGTACCAGGCGCATATAGTGCTGCTGCCCAAACCAGGGAAGGACCCCACCTGTTGCTCATCCTACAGACCCATCTCGTTGCTGAACTATGACCTTAAGATACTCACGAAAGTACTAGCCAATAGACTCATGAAGGTTTTACCATCCCTAGTCAACATAGATCAGACAGGCTTTATGCCGGGCAAGTCCATGGACATTAATCTTAGGCAAGTTTTTACCCATCTCCAGCTCCCATCCGAAGAGAATGCCTCTCGGGTACTGGTATCCCTCGACATCGAAAAGGCTTTCGATACAGTCAGATGGTCCTATATGATGCAGGTTCTGGAGGGTTTTGGCTTCGGCCCAACTTTCCGGAAATGGATCGGCCTACTATATAGGGCACCCACCGCTCGTATCAAACTGAATGGTAGTCTCTCGCCCTCTTTCCCGATTAGGAGGGGAACAAGGCAGGGGTGTCCTCTATCACCTGCATTGTTCGCCCTGGTAATGGAGCCTCTGGCCGAGGCCCTGCGGAGGTCGGGGGAGGTGTCTGGAGTACGGGTCGGCTCGGTGACCGAGAAGCTGGCATTGTATGCTGATGATTTGATTCTCTTCCTCGGGGACCCCGGTCCCTCGCTCGCCGGGGCGCTTCGGATTCTGGACCGTTTCGCGACTCTCTCTGGCCTCAGAACCAACTGGAGCAAATCACTAATTCTACCCATAGACCCCGGGGCAAGGAGGCTGAGTGATCCTACTTCGCCTCTACAATGGGCAGATACCATCAGATACTTAGGGATAAATATCTCGTCCAATACTAAAGACTTTTTCAAACTTAACCTGTCCCCGGTGCTGCAGTGGTGTAAACTAAAACTGAAGGCTTGGTCAAACCTCCCATTATCTCTAATAGGGAGAATTAACTTAATAAAAATGAAATTACTCCCAGTCTTGCTATATACCTTACGGCACTCTCCGGTATGGATCCCCAGGTCTCTTCTCCGGCAACTAGACTCCTCAGTGGCTTCTTTCTTGTGGCAATCACACCCGGCCAGATTTAGTAAAAAGATTTTGTGTAGACCATGGACACAGGGGGGACTTGCCTGCCCGGACTTCCACACCTACTACTTAGCAGCAATGCTCACCCATGCACATAACTGGCTGGTTTCGGACGACACCAATGCGTCAGTTGTCCTGGAGGCGGCACACCTAGGATCTTTCGAGGCCCTTCGTAATGCACTCTATAGGGGGTCAGGAGGCTCTGCGGTACCCTCGACCCTAGCTATGAAAGCGATCATTAAGGCATGGTTCACGGTAGTGATTAAACCTAATTTGGCGAAGGCCAGGTGGTCCCCTAACACACCACTTTGGTGCAATCCGAGGCTCAGGGAGTTCCACTCTTTGCAGGATCCGGGTCTGTGGGCCGGCAGGGGCATCAAGTATTTGAGGGATATCTGTGACGAGCTGGGGCTATTTACATTCGATAGGTTAAAGAATAAATTCCAGCTTCCGAACTCTTTCTTTTTCAGGTTCCTGCAGCTCCGCCGCGCCTTCAGCTCGCAGTTCAAGTCGGTTCAACTCCGGCTGGAGCTTGATACCTTGGAGATTCTCCTGGACGATGCCGAGCTCTCAAAGCCCCTGTCCCGAATCTATCGAGCACTCCTGCCATCCATCCAGGAGGGTCTGGATGGTCTGCGTGATTTGTGGCGGGCGGAGGTGCAGGAGCTGGACAGCGAAGACTGGGAGGATATGTGGAACTACCCATTTCAGCCGCTGGTGGCTACCAGGGACAAACTGATCCAATTCAAGATCCTCCACAGGATCTATTACACACCCCAACGCCTCCACCGCATATACCCGGCCCTGACAGCTAACTGCTGGAGATGTTCTGATACTCCTGCAGATTTCACACACATATTCTGGGATTGCCTACAGATTCGGGAATATTGGCGGGAGGTAACACAATTCATCCATAACCTAACTACCATTTCTATTCCCCTGACAATTAGTGTATGCCTTCTTGGCCTGGTGGAGCCACTGGCACTTGCCAAAGCCCCACGTACCCTAATAGGTATCCTCCTGTTTTACGCAAGGAAAGCCATAGTACTAAAGTGGAAGTCAGCCATCCCCCCAACCCTGACCTCATGGAAGCATCTAGTCAATACAGTGGTCCCCCTCTATAAAGCGACGTATCTGTCTCGTGGATGTCCCAGAAAATATGAAAAAGTCTGGCATCTGTGGACTGATTCGGAGTCCACAACAGATGACCGACCCCAAGAGGAGTAATTCACCAGATCTCCTCCGCATTCATCAGTCCTGATAGGAGCTAAGGTCCATACTCTGAATAAATGAATGGAGGTGTAAACATAGCTCAAATCCAAAGCACCTACCCCTGCATGCTCCTGATAAGCCCAACCCAGACATCTAGGAACGAGTAGTGGTCCTGCAAGGAATAACAACTCTTGTTGTAATCCTACCTTGTGTATCCCGAGAGGTGTCCCTGTTATGTTAGTTAGATATATTTAGCGTTAAGATGTGATGATAAGTTGTCATCTGTTTTTTGTTTTCTTTTTCTTTATGTCCCCTTGTGTTTTTCGGGGTGTCCCCCCCCCTTTTTTTTTTCCTCCCCCCCTTTTTTTTCCCCCTCCCCCCCTTTTTTTTCCCCCCTCCCCCCCCCTTTTTTTTTTTTTTTTTTTTGTTGTGTTCTTTCTTCTTTCTTTGATGTGCACGTGGTAATGTGCAAGGTTAGGCCGGGGTATGCCCCAATGGCCATGTTTTGTATCTCAGAAAACTTTAACCACTTAAGCCCCGGACCATTTCGGGCCATTAGGACCAAGCCTGTTTTTGGGATTCGGCACTGCGCTGCTTTAACTGTAAATTGTGCGGACATGCAATGTTGTACCCAAATGAAATTTGCGTCCTTTTCTTCCCACAAATAGAGCTTTCTTTTAATGGTATTTGATTGCCTCTGCGATTTTTATTTTTTGCGATATAAATGGAAAAAGAACGAAAATTTTGAAAAAAAAAGATATTTTCTACTTTTTGTTATAAGAAAAATCGAATAAACTCAATTTTAGTCATACATTTAGGCCAAAATGTATTCAGCCACATGTCTTTATTAAAAAAAATGTCAATAAGCGTATCTTTATTGGTTTGCGCAAAAGTTATAGCGTTTACAAACTAGGGTACATTTTCTGAAATTTACACAGCTTTAAATTTATGACTGCCTATCTCATTTCTTGAGGTGCTAAAATGGCAGGGCAGTACAAAACCCCCCCAAATGACCCCATTTTGGAAAGTAGACACCCCAAGGAAATTGCTGAGAGGCATGTTGAGCCCATTGAATATTTTTTTTTTGTCCCAAGTGATTGAATAATGACAAAAAAAAAAAAAATTACAAAAAGTTGTCACTAAATGATATATTGCTCACACATGCCATGGTTATATGTGGAATTGCACCCCAAAATACATTCTGCTGCTTCTCCTGAGTACGGGGATACCACATGTGTGGGACTTTTTAGGAGCCTAGCCACGTACGGGACCCCGGAAACCAAGCACCGCCTTCAGGATTTCTAAGGGCGCAAATTTTTGATTTCACTCCTCACTACCTATCACAGTTTCGAAGGCCATAAAATGCCAAAATAGCACAAAACCCCCCCAAATGACCCCATTTTGGAAAGTAGACACCCCAAGCTATTTACTGAGAGGCATGTTCAGTCCATGGAATATTTTATATTTTGCCACAAGTTGCGGGAATATGACAAACTTTTTTTTTTTTGCACAAAGTTGTCACTAAATGATATATTGCTCACACATGCCATGGGCATATGTGAAATCCCCCCCCAAAATACATTCTGCTGCTTCTCCTGAGTACGGGGATACCACATGTGTGGGACTTTTTGGGAGCCTAGCCGCGTACGGGACCCCAAAAACCAAGCACCGCCTTCAAGGTTTCTAAGGGCATAAATTTTTGATTTCACTCCTCACTACCTATCACAGTTTTGAAGGCCATAAAATGCCAAGATGGCACAAAACCCCCCCAAATGACCCCATTTTGGAAAGTAGACACCCCAAGCTATTTGCTGAGAGGCATGTTGACCCCATTGAATATTTTTTTTTTTGTCCCAAATGATTAAATAATGACAAAAAGAAAAAAAAAATGTACAAAAAGTTGTCACTAAATGATATATTGCTCACACATGCCATGGTTATATGTGGAATTGCACCCCAAAATACATTCTGCTGCTTTTCCTGAGTACGGGGATACCACATGTGTGGGACTTTTTGGGAGCCTAGCCGCGTACAGGGCCCCAAAAACCAAGCACTGCGAACGCTGCAGTTATGTGTGTTGTGTATCAGATACTATACCACTAAGGGGGGTGTATGCTTTGCGCGTGGGTGTTAGCGTTACTGTCACTAACCTAACACTGCCTGGGGCGACGCAGACCCTCTCTGGCGCTAAAACCTAATTGATCTCACCCGCCGGGCGATCAGGGGGGTTAAACCTTTATTGGGTTATATACGGCGGGTGCCCTGATGCTATAAAAAGCAAACTAATCAACCAGCGTCACCCGTAACCTTTATATGGTGATCACTGGTGAAAGGGTTAACTAGGGGCAATCAGGGGGTTAAAACCTTTATTAGGTTAAATATGGGGGTACCTGACACTATATAAAAACCTGACGGGTAACCTAAATAACTAAATAACTTACTGGCTAACCAGTGACACCAGTGACGCTTATACGGCGATCACTGGTGAAAGGGTTAACTCTAGGGGCAATCAGGGGGTTAAAATAATATATGGGGGTACCTGACACTAATAAAAACCTGCGGCGAACCTAAAAAAAAATAACTGCCTATCTAAAACACCAGCGACACGAATACAGCGATCGGAAAAACAATCGCTTAGTGACGCTGAAGTTAGGGGGTGAAAGGGTTACCTGGGGGGTGATCAAGGGGTTAAACCTTTATTGGGGGGGGTTAGGGGGCTACCCTAGACCTAAAGGGGCCTAATCCTAACTGCCCTGCAACTTTTTACAATCACAGATGACACTAAATGCAGTGATCAGTAAAATAAATGATCACTGCAATCAGTGACACTGTGATTGGGGGCTTTGGGGTGACCTGGGGGGTGATCTGGGGGTGACTGGGGGGTGATTTGTGTGCCTATGTGTACCTACGTGTCAGTGGACTGTTGGTGCACTAACCTGCTTCTTCTCTGCTCGGCGCCGGGAACGGAAAGACCGCGGCGAGGGAGATGACATCACTTCCTCCAGCCTTGTTTACATCACATGGCGGAGGAAGCATTTTCATTGGCCGGGAGCGATCGCGAGGGGGG
The DNA here is from genome assembly GCA_029206835.1 of Rana muscosa. NCBI lineage: Eukaryota > Metazoa > Chordata > Amphibia > Anura > Ranidae > Rana > Rana muscosa. The sequence continues at coordinate 990,769,423 of CM055118.1, read as the reverse complement.
GGCAGAATCGAGCAGCCGCCCCCTCATGCCTGATCGCTCCCGAACACTTAACGGCCGCTCACTGCAGTGAAGGGGGGTCCGGATGGACCCCCCAACTGCACAAAGGCGATCACGTAGATCTACGTGATTCTGCCTGTCCGTGCCATTCTGCCGACGTAAATCGGCGGTGGGCGGTCGTTAAGTGGTTAATAAAGCGAATTTAAAATAAAAGAAAATGTTGGCAGACGAAGCCGCGTGGCCCTGTTTTTGACCGTAGACAGTCAAACAGAGAGTCAGACTTCCGAATAGAAGCAGTAGCAGACCGGTACACCCGCAAGGCTCGTACCACATCCAAAGTGTGCCACGCAAACTCTCTGGGATGCGATGGGTGAGGACAAGGACGGGAGGACAATGTCCTCATTTAGGTGAAAGGTCGAGATCACCTTTGACACAAGAGAAAGTCGCGGATGCAACACCGCCTTATCCTTATGGATGACTAAATATAGCGACTTGCGGGACAAGGTCACCAACTCAGACACTCGTCTAACAGAAGTGAATGCCACTAAAAGGGCCTCCTTCTGAGACAAAGTCAAGAGGGGAACAACCCTGATATTCTCAAAAGGAGGTTCCTGGAGAACCGAGAGTACCAATTCCGATCACACGGGGGGAGAGGAGACTTGACAGGAGGGAGCACATGGCGAACCCCCTGCACAAGGGTGCTAACCAATGACCCGCTAGTGGTCGCTGAAAGAAGACGGCCAAGGCCAAAATCTGACCCTTAATGATACTCAAAGCGAGCTTTTGGGCCACTCCATGCTGCAGGAAACGCAGGATTCTAGGGACGGAATATGTCCGAGGACGTCAGTCCAGCTCTTTGCACGTGGCGATGTAAGCTTTCTAGGTACGGTGATAGATCATTCTGAGGAAGACTTCCGTGCCCTGAATATGGATGAAATGACCGAGTCCGAGAGACCTCGGTCTCTCAACACCTGGCTTTCAACAGTCATGCCGTTAAAGCCAGAGACTGTAAAGCAGGATGAAATATAGGACTTTGAGACAGAAAGTCCTCCCTTATTGGCAACCGCCAGGGAACGTCCACGACGAGACATACCAGATCGGCATACCAGTGAAGCCAAGGCCAATCCGGAGCAATGAGGATCACCGGAGATCCCTCGGTCACCACCCTGTAACCTGAGGTGATCACCTCGCACACCCACCGGTAGGAGATCCGGGAGGTCCACCGATCCGTGAACCTGCAAATTCGTCCCCCCTACCGCAGAGTCGGGTGGGGGCAAGACTTCACGCAGAGGCGGGCTTGGGAGCCGGCTTGTTTGGCTTACGCACAAAGGGGTGCTTGTGTCCACCAGCCGCACCGCTGTCAGTCTGGGAGGGGCTCCCCGTTGACTGACGAAAAAAAAAAAAATTGCTGGAAAGGAAGGACCCTGCTTACAGCGGCCTCCTTACCCTTGCTAGCCTGAGGAAGAAGAGTGCTTTTACCTCCCGTGACATCCTTGATGATGTCATCCAGAGCAGCACCTAAAAGCCTACCACCTTTAAATGGTAGATCCGTCAGAGGCTTTTTAGAAGCTAGGTCAGCAGACCAACATTTTAACCAGATCAGACAATGCAATACCACCGCCAAGACAGAGGCCCTGAGTAATAAGGGGCCGCGTCTAACGTGGCGTCGTAACATAAACCAGGCCCTGCACCATTTGGTGGGCCAGAGCAATAGTGTCTGGAGGAAGATTATGCTCCTGTACAGTTTGGTGCAAAATTTTTGCCCATCCCGTAAGTGTCTGAGACACAAGGGTCGCCGCTACCACAAGCCGTAGGGCGGACCCCAACAAGGCAAACATGGCTCTGCTCACCACTTCTGACCTCCTGTCAGTGGGGTCCTTAAATGCAGGAGTCCCCTCCATCGGGAGAGTGGTGGCCTTGTTCAACCGGGCGACTGGATGGTCGACCACTGGGGGAGAAGCCCACGTTTTAAGTAGGGCATCTTCAAAGGGGTATCTATAGGCAAACGCCACGGGACCATAAAAGTCTTCTGCGGCTTTTTACCCAGACCTTATCAATGAGCTGGTCAAAGAAAGGTACCTATGGAAAAAACCTTTTTAGAAGGCCCGGCCCTAAGGAACTAGAGGAGACTGTCCGCCTGAGGTTCTACATCTGCAGCATTCAGCTTGCGAGTGTCCCTCACTGCAGCAATGAGTTCACTAACAAGCGCCCTGTCATTTACTGACTCAGAACTGGAGTCTTCCTCGCAAGGAATGTCCTGTTCAAAACCATCAAATATATTCAGAGCTAGGGTCCTGAGCGGTAGTGGCTAGGCCCATATCTGAATCAGCGCATACCCCATTTTATTTTTTATGGAACTAACGTGGGGAGAGGGGCTATTTTGCTCCCTTGCGCTCACACACTGCATCCCTCCTGGTCAGAATGATTCCAGGACTGCCGACAACTGGTCCATAAGGACCGCAGGTGCAGGAGCACTGCCAGTTGTCTCTAACAAGTGTGGAGAAACAGGTGAACCAGACTCCATATTGCCACCCTCTGAGACCTTATTCACCATTACAGTGAATAATACAGTCCACCCACTGGCTGTGCTGGGGCTGAGGAGGGGATACCCGGAGTACTCACCACCCCTAGGGACCGCTCGGTACCGCTGTATGAGCCGCGCTGTAGCCTGAGGAGAGTGAAGAATCTGTGAGGAGATGAGGTATTTCGCGCCGTTCAGCAGCGCTGCTAGAGGCTGAAAACGAAACTGAAAGCGCAGCGGCTACAAGAAAATGGGCGCCTGTATAACTGCGCTTTGAGCCGCGGCAAATGGCTGCCGATGGCGCACTTTTTTAATTTAAAACACTGCGCCAATGGCGCACGCAAAAAAAAACTCACACATTCCCCCAGAACACTTCCCAAGTACACTAACAGCCATTGAGCAGCCCCCCCAGGGCAGAGTGACCCCCCAAGCATCCCCACACAGCACAGCAGCAGAACAGGGTGCAGAGAGCAGCATAACAGGGGGAGACAGGGAGAACCCCCCCACACAGAAACACAGCCAGCATGTACTCACCTTGCAGCAGGAGAGACTACTTACCCGTCCCGCAAGCACCTTGGAGAACACCCTCGGTGCCAATAGAGGGACCCACTGACTTGTTTCAGACAGACCTATCACAGAGTCGTACTGCGTAGCTGTCGGCCCGGTCCACCGCGAAAGATACAGTAGGTACTGTTCAATCTTGAGAGGACCGCGGAAGCATGAAAGCAACCCGGCCACCCCTGGAGCCATGGGGTATGTCGTGAACCGAGTCTCGCGCACACAAGGCGAGGATCAGCGCGCTCGATGGTCGGACAGGGAAGACTACGAGGATACTAGTGTACCCAACCTGTTGCCCAGCCGACAGTTGATTGAAGGTCTCAAAAATAAAATAATAAAATTCCCAAAGGAATAAAATTAAAAGTAAAATCTTCCAGGAGACTGGCTCATGAGAGAGCCACGTCTTCTCCTTCTGCTAGGCAGAAAAAAACTGAGGTATGCTAGCTGCAGGTGGGAGGGTAATGTCCGGAGGGACCGCCCCCCTGGGCGGGGCTGTTCAGCTCTGGTTTGTTCTAGAATGTTTTAACATTTAACATTCTGCCTAGGTCTTCTCCTGCAAGCAGGGACATATACCCACACGTTCAGTGAATAAGAGCCGCCGTGTCGGTCCATGGATAAGAGAAACATCTTTTGCTAATTTTAAACCAATTGGTTTAAATGGTTTGCTTAAAGAGTTAAGCATGCGTGCTAGGTAGGTTCCCGATTTATTGGAATTCATAAAATAATTATGTTTTGAACGTTTATAAGATTTTTCATCTCCTTCGGTCAAAAATAAGTGATATGCGACACGAGATTTGTCTAAGCGAGATTTTGTTAGTGGTGATGGATTGTCTTGGTGGGATAAAAAAGCGGCATTAAACTCAGATTCCAGTTTGCGAGCAAGGGTTTTCCGTTGACGTTTAAATATGGCTGATTGTTTTTGCATTACATTACGTATTACTGGCTTGTGTGCTTCCCAAAGTGTTAGGGTATTAATATCGGGGCTGGTATTGAGTAATAGGTAATCTTTTATGGCTTGTTCAATGGTTTGACGGTAAGATGGGTGCTTGAGCAAAATATCTGGGAGATTCCAAGTTGGGTCATGGCCTTTGGGTAGTGTTGATTTAATAGAAGTGATTACTGCATTATGGTTGGACCATGGGATGTGAATTATCTCTGCTGTGATTATTTCAGGGATCATACCGATAGTTAGAAATATGTAGTCAATCCGTGAGAATGTTTTATGAGGGTGGGAGTAGTATGAATATCTAAGTTTTGTGGGATTACATTCTCTCCATGTGTCTACTAAATTATATTTGGAAAGAAGCTGGGAAAAAGACAATTTGGATCTATTGTGGGGTGGGTTGTACGGGGATTTATCTAGAAATAGGAGGAGGACCTGATTGGAATCTACACAAAGTATGACTGTTCCTGTTTTGTGGTCATTCACAACCTGTAGTAGGTGTGACAAACGGGTTTGGTTGCTTATTAGGCGCGTAGTATGAAACAACAGTAATTTCAGTGTCCATAATATGGCCTATGAGAATTAAGTAGCGTCCTTCTGGGTCTTTAATTTGAGATTGGAGGGAAAATGGAGTAGAGCGGTGAAAGTCTATGAGGGTACCACGTTGCCTAGAGGTAGACGAAGCTGTAAAGGTTTGCGGATAAAAGTGGGACATAACTTTAGGTGTAGAAGAGTTCGTGAAATGCGTCTCTTGTAGGCAAACTATATGTGCCTTTCTGGCATGAAATGTGCGGAAGGCCTTGGTACGTTTTTGGGGGATGTTGAGTCCCTGGACATTCAGGGACAGGATGTTTAGTGGTGCCATGGTAGCTGAGTAGATAAAAGAGACTTACCTATAATCGGGCTGCTCGAGTCAGTTGATACAATCCAGGTGGACTTGAAGGAAGAGGAGAGAAAAGGAATAGAGGTGAGTACTGAAGTGAGGAAAATAAATAAAACAGAAATGGTTAGAGAAAATAAGAAGTAATTCAACAGAAAAACACATTCAAACATATCCCGTGAGTGGGGACAAAAATCACCCTCAGGGGAAAGGGTGCTTCCATCAGACTTCCACATATTATGTGGCTGAATGAGGGAGGCAAAATAGGGCACACGGATCTCCCGTTCGTGGGAGGAGAGCCGTCTAATGAAAGCTTCTTATTAATGTACATAACTGTAAACCAAACGACTTATAAAGAAAACTATTAAAGTTAAAGTTAACTATAATTAGTTAAAAAGGGGGCAACAGGGAAATGGGAAATACGAGAATGGCATCTGACTACCCCAGGGTTTCCTGGTATGGAAGTGGGATGTGCTCAGGGAGTGATTAAGGGATTTGGGGGGTGAAAACTGGATCAGTTAACAATAAGGGTATAACAGAAGGATCTACCAGGAAAGGTAGAGAGGAATTCCTAAAATTACAGTGCCAAAACTACCTTAAAACTTCCTAATGATAGGCTAACGGTCAGCAAAGTCATAAAAAATTAAAACGAATGGGACCTTTGGTCATAATACTTCTTATGAATGCCAAAAGACCTTACAGTTATGTCCATTACTTGGGACAAAAATTATCCAGGATAAAAATAAAAAAAAACACACTATGCATGCAATGGGTTAAGCAAAGAACTTAAAACTATGATTATAATTTGTTTAAAAAAGAGGTGAATATAAGCAATATAATAAAATATGGATAAAAACACCCAGATAGCGCTAATGCATAAAAAATCATGCATCAACAATATTCATTGAAGTCCACTTGAGAGTTCATAAAAAGTTAAAACACCAATATATTTCTATGAATATTGGAAAATAGAAATAATAATAAAGTCCGCTGATCCAGTTGGATGAAGGGAAAAAACTGCTGTCACCAGGAGAAATAGAGGAAAGACACCTTCACTCGTGTGCTGCAATCATATAGAGGGGGGTGTGTGTATAAAACCCCCTCCTAGATGGACTCTTACCACAAAGTAATGAAATAACAGCCAATATGCAATCAGAGAGATAGGGCTTCCCAGCAAAGAAATCCACACTTCTGGTCCATGGTTACAGTTCTCATCAGTCACCGTAGGAAAAACAAAGGTGCAGACATAGTGTAACTCTGTTTTACAAACTTTTATTTTAACTAAAATAAACTCCCTTACAAATTTGCACTCACATGTACAAAAAACATTTCAGGCTTATGTTCTCATTCCATACAGCGCCAGAACCAGGCTCTTTAGCTTTTTAGGCTGTGTAATACTACTTCCTACCGCACTCGCCGCTGTCCGTGCTGTGGGGATGGAAGCAGTATGATTATAATTTGTAAACGCAGTCTTGGTGAGTCAACTGAAACAGAGAGAATTGAAAGTAAACGTTGAGCATGCAAATCTGGAGGACAAAAAGGGAAACAGGATGTAGCATCTTGAATTGGAGAACTAAAAGGGATAAGGTGAAGCCCTGAGATTCTTTAGAAAGACTAGAAAGGGTGAAAAAATAGTCAAGTTCACAGTTATAGGAGCATCCTTCAGTCCATAGAATCATTTTGTTCCTGAGGAGGTGATGTGTAGCGACCTCTCTTGTGAGTTGGATGGGTACCATTTTTCAGGTTGGGATGGGAAGGGTTTCCTGCGGATGAAAGAGATGTTGATCTCCTGCGGGTTGGAGTATTTCGTGGGACTGGTTCCATGAGATTCAGGTCTAAGAGGATTTGCTGGAGTTTATCAAAAGATCTACAGATGTATTTCTTCCCTTTGTAGGCAAAGCGTAGGGAAAATGGGAACCCCCACTGATAGATGATGTTGTGGCACTGTAATTCCAGGAGAAGGGGCTTCATTGCTCGCCTTTTTGCAATCGTTATCTGGGACAAGTCAGCAAATAATTGAAAGTCATTGCCATGGAAATTCATCTGCTTTTTGTCCCTGGCAGATGCTAGGAGCTGTTCCTTTGTGCGATAAAAATGTAATTTCACTATTATATCGCGTGGGGGGCCATCAGGCTTTTTTGCAGCCAGGGCTCGGTGGATCCTGTCAAATTCTAACCTCTCAATAGGAATGGCTGGTTGCAATTCCTGGAACAAAGCAGTTATGGTGGATTGTAAGTCCGTGATGGTTTCAGGAATTCCCCTGATACGTAGGTTAGACCTTCTGGCCCTATTCTCATGGTCTTCAAGTTTGGTTTGAAGCAATAAGTTTTCCTCTTTGAGGTTCTCTATTTCCATAGAGTGTTCAAGAGAGATGTTTTCCAAATCATCTGCTTTAAATTCTAGTGTTGCCGTGCGCTTGCCAAGTTCTCTTATTTCTCTGGTGAGATTAGCTGTAATTTGATCTGATGTTTGTTTTAAGGCTTTGTTCAACATGTGTTCAAATTGCTTTAATACAGCTGGAGTTACGTGAGAAATCTGTATGGGGTCCTGTGAGGTAAATAGTTCACTGTCAGAATCAGCTGGGGAGTCAGGTTGTGTCAGGCTTTGTCTGTGAGAGCGCATAGAGGCTGTGTATGAAGAGGGGGGAGGTGCCATTTTAGCTGCAGTTTTCCCCTTAGAGTCCTTCATAAGGGGATTCTTTAACTTTGCACGGTCGCCTCCCAAAGCCATAAATTCCCCCACAAATTGACCAGAATAGTCCCGGGTACTAGCTTAACCCCGTGGGTATGTCCAAATACTTGCGGGTTATGTGGAAATATTGGCTCTCCTCCCGAACGGTGTGGAACTCTAACTCTGCATGACCACACTGCTAGACTCCACGCATGCACCCCAGATGTTGTGTTATGTGTCATACCAGCATATTTTCTAGTGTATCAATTGTTTCTAGTTTACAGACCTTGGGTTCCATTACTCATCAAGTGTTTGACTATTTTTTTGGATTGTTTTCCGAATTTTGCATTTATCCATGTAAAATAAAATCTGTATATTTATTTCATACATATATGTTTTACTGAAAAGGAAACATAGTTACTAATAAATTAATAATGTGCCATAAAATGAAATGATATATTATATATCATAAATATATTTATTACAATAACTTAATATATAACCTTGCCCCTCACGTAATTCATTCACTTTCCTTGCTTTTTTATACATGTATAAAATACAGTACATGGACTTTAGGTACACTTTCACAAGGGCGGGCATACAGACAGGAGGGCATGCTTAACTGAGAAATGTTCTACTCCCTTCCTCTTCCTCCATATGAAAGAAAAAAAAATGGCCATGAAGACTCCTGGGGCGTACAACATTATTTTGGTCTAGGCAAGAAACCAAAAAGCAACTGAAGAAATGTAAATAAAATGTTTCAAACAAGTGGATATAATATACCTTCCATTATACTTACTAAAGCTAGCATATCATATATATATATATATATATATATATATATATATATATATATATACATACATACATACATACACACATATACATATATAAAATGCAAAAAGTTTTAGGCAGGTGTGAAGAAACGCTTTAAAGTAAGAATGCTTTTTAAAACATATACAGTGGAACTAAGGATTACGAGCATAATCTGTTCCAGGAGAATGCTCGTAATCCAAAGTACTCGCCTATCAAAGCGAGTTTCCCCATTGAAGTCAATGAAAATGAAAATAATTTGTTCCGCATTGACTTCAATGGCATGCAATACCGAATGCGGCCAGAGGCGGGGGGCGGCGGGGAGAGCCTCGGAAACGGACGAAAAGGCCCGAGGACACTTCGGCTGCCCTCGGCAAATCTCGGAAAGACTTTGTTACCGAGATTTGCCGAGGTCAGCCGTGCTGTCCTCAGGCCTTTCTGTGAATTTTCGAACGGCGCAGATCGCTGTGATCGGCAATGTTCGGCTCTGCTCGGCTCTGGCGCACCCCCACCTCAGGCCAAACGCGGTACTGCACACCGCTTTGGCCTGAATCGTGCTCGTTTTGCGAGACAACACTGAGCAAACAAAAGAAAAATTGGAATCAAATCAATATTTGGTATGACTACTGTGACAGCAGGCAGGTAAAATCACCAGGTTGCATCCAGGATGGAAGATATATATGTCCTAGATTCAGGCTTTATGCTAATTTATACCACTAGGGGGAGTGCTGGGAGTCTTGCAGGTGAAGAGTTAATGCGCCCAGCTGAAGTAAGTGGGCTCATTAAGGCCTCTACAAGAACTCCCAGCATGCTAAGGGAGATGCTCCAACCTGGAACCAGATCTGTGTGTAGAGACTGGGGAGTGTGTTTTCTGTGTGGTGAGCCAAAGCCTGTGTGGCTATTGCTAAGACCTTCTAAAAGCAGGGAGCTAGGGACTGGGGCAGCACAAGGCTGTACCCAGTTGCTAGTTAGGGGCACCAACGTGTGTAGTGAGCGGTCAAGTTGACCAGGATTTATTTTCCTGTTTCTTTTGTTTTCTGTTATATTTTTTTGTCTGTATATAGTTCAAATAAAACCCCACCCTTTTGTTTTTCTCCTACCACTTTCTGCTGTGCCTAATTTTGTGTGGTGAACCCTTCCAGGGGGTCACACACACACGCTGCCGGGCTAACCCCCTCACAGTTGGTGAAGAACCAGTGGCAGTTTTTTTTTTTAAGGCCAGCATGGAGGAGATACTGAAACAGCTGGCTCTAGCAAATGCCAATCAGCAGCAGACAAATGCAGGTTTGCAAAAGAGCCTCGCAGCCCACCAGCAAGCTCATCAACAGAGCCTTGCAGCCCAGCAGCAAGCTCACCAACAGAGTCTGGAAGCTCAGCAACAAGCCCAGCAGCAATCTCAGGCCCGCTTCATAGACCTGTTGCAGAAACAAGAGCAGAGACTACAGCAACAAATGGAGACATTAATGCAGCAATGTCTGCAGACCAGTGAGGCAAGTAGTTCCACTAATACAGCGTCCTTTGGGGTGAGCCGTTTACTGACAAAAATGACTGGAGAGGATGATCCAGAGGTGTTTTTGACCACATTTGAAAGGACTGCTGAAAGGGAAAAGTGGCCTAAGGAGAAGTGGGCTGGACTGGTGGCCCCTCTGTTAACTGGTGAATCGCAGAAAGCTTACTATGACCTTGAGCCTGACCAAGCAAAAGACTATGTGATGCTAAAAAAATTTATATTGGCACGGCTGGGTGTCACCCTGGCTGTCCGGGCTCAGCGTGTGCATAACTGGACTTTCCAGCTTGGAAAACCCCCCAGGTCTCAAATGTATGATCTCATTCACCTGAGCAGGAAGTGGCTACAGCCAGAGACTTTGTCCACACCAAAGATTGTGGAACGTGTTGTAATGGATCGTTTCCTGAGAGCTCTTCCTACTGCCATCCAAAAGTGGGTAAGCCATGGAGACCCAGAAACGGCCGATAAGCTTGTGGATCGTGTAGAGAAGTACTTGGCTACAGAGAACCTGACTGCCTCTTCCAGAGAATCACAAACTTTCCACCCAAAGACCAGACCATTCCCAGTGGCGGGTAAGATGATTCCAAGGGGTGAGGGTGGAGAGAATGAGAGGGTGAGAGTTCTAACTAATGTCTGGCGAGAACAGCCTGGGAAGTCAGGGGCTCAAGTGGCAGCCAAAAGGATTGTTTGCTACGGCTGCCGGCAAGAGGGACATATTGCAGCAAATTGCCCGGTTGTGGATGAACCCATGCAATGTGACTTTCTAAGGGACAGACGTCAGTCGCTGTTTGCAACAGTTGCATGCACTGCCATTCGGGGAACTGAGAAACATTTATGCAAAATGTGTATTAACCACTTAAGCCCCGGACCATTTGGTAGCTAGAGGACCAGAGGTGATTTCAGAATTTTGCACTGCGCTGCTTTAACTGTAAATTGTGCGGACATGCAATGTTGTTCCCCAACGAAATTTGCGTCCTTTTCTTCCCACAAATAGAGCTTTCTTTTAATGGTATTTGATTGCCTCTGCGATTTTTATTTTTTGCGATATAAACGGAAATAGACCGAAAATTTTGAAAAAAATGATATTTTCTACTTTTTGTTATAAGAAAAATCGAATAAACTCAATTTTAGTCATACATTTAGGCCAAAATGTATTCAGCCACATGTCTTTAGTAAAAAAAATGTCAATAAGCGTATATTTATTGGTTTGCGCAAAAGTTATAGCGTCTACAAACTAGGGTACATTTTCTGGAATTTACACAGCTTTTAGTTTATGACTGCCTATCTCATTTCTTGAGGTGCTAAAATGGCAGGGAAGTACAAAACCCCCCCAAATTACCCCATTTTGGAAAGTAGACATCCCAAGGAAATTGCTGAGAGGCATGTTGAGCCCATTGAATATTTTTTTTTTTGTCTCAAGTGATTGAATAATGACTGAAAAAAAAAAAAATTACAAAAAGTTGTCACTAAATGATATATTGCTCACACATGCCATGGTTATATATGGAATTGCACCCCAAAATACATTTTGCTGCTTCTCCTGAGTATGGGGATACCACATGTGTGGGACTTTTTGGGAGCCTAGCCACGTACGGGCCCCCGGAAACCAAGCACCGCCTTCAGGATTTCTAAGGGCGCAAATTTTTGATTTCACTCCTCACTACCTATCACAGTTTTGAAGGCCATAAAATGCCAAAATAGCACAAACCCCCCCCCAAATGACCCCATTTTAGAAAGTAGACACCCCAAGGAAATTGCTGAGAGGCCTGTTGAGCCCATTGAATATTTTTATTTTTTTGTCCCAAGTGATTGAATAATGACAAAAAAAAAATAAAAATTCCAAAAAGTTGTCACTAAATGATATATTGCTCACACATGCCATGGTTATATGTGGAATTACACCCCAAAATACATTTTGCTGCTTCTCCTGAGTACGGGAATACCACATGTGTGGGACTTTTTGGGAGCCTAGCCGCGTACGGGACCCCGAAAACCAAGCACCGCCTTCAGGATTTCTAGGCACAAATTTTTGATTTCACTCCTCACTACCCATCACAGTTTCGAAGGCCATAAAATGCCAAAATAGCACAAACCCCCCCCAAATGACCCCATTTTGGAAAGTAGACACCCCAAGCTATTTGCTGAGAGGCATGGTGAGTATTTTACAGCTCTCATTTGTTTTTGAAAATGAAGAAAGAAATTTTTTTTTTTTTTTTTTTCAATTTTCAAAACTTTGTGACAAAAAGCGAGATCTGCAAAATACTCACAATACCTCTCAGCAAATAGCTTGGGGTGTCTACTTTCCAAAATGGGGTAATTTGGGGGGGTTTTGTGCCATCTGGGCATTCCATGGCCTCCGAAACTGTGATAGGCAGTGAGAAGTGAAATCAAAAATTTACACCCTAATGCCGCGTACACACGATCATTTTTCCCGTCGGGAAAAATGACTTTTTTTTTTCACCGAGAAAAACGATCGTCTGTGGGCTTTATGCCGTTTTTCTCATTGAGAAAAACGGCAGGAAAAACGACGAGAAAAATTAGAACATGTTCTAAATTTTCTCATCGTTTTTTCCATCATTTTTTTCCGCTGCAGTTTTCCCATAGGGAGACACTGCCGCGGAGCCCACAGACGGTCGTTTTTCTCGTCAAAGAAAAAAATGACGGGAAAAACGGTCGTGTGTGGGGGAACATGCCGTTCCCTCGTTTTTCTTTTTTTTTCATGCCGTGATTCACGGCGGTGTTTTCACCGCCGTGAATCACGATCGTGTGTACGCGGCATTAGAAAGCCTGAAGGCGGTGCTTGGTTTTTGGGGTCCCGTACGCGGCTAGGCTCCCAAAAAGTCTCACACATGTGGTATCCCCGTACTCAGGAGAAGCAGCAGAATGTATTTTGGGGTGTAATTCCACATATGCCCATGGCATGTTTGAGCAATATATCATTTAGTGACAACTTTGTGCAAAAAAAAAAAAAAAAAAAAATTGTCTTTTTTCCGCAACTTGTGTCAACATATAAAATATTCCATGGACTCGACATGCCTCTCAGTATATAGCTTGGGGTGTCTACTTTCCAAAATGGGGTCATTTGGGGGGGTTTTGAACTGTTCTGGCATTTTATACACAACATTAGGAAGCTTACATCCACTCTTCTAACCACTTGAAGACAAAGCCCTTTTTGACACTTTTTGTTAACATGAAAACATTTTTTTTTTTGCAAGAAAATTATGTTGAACCCCCAAAGATTATATATATTTTTAAAGCAAAGGCCCTACAGATTAAAATGGTGGGTGTTTCATTTTTTTTTTCTACACAGTATTTGCGCAGCGATTTTTCAAACGCATTTTTTGGGGAAAAAATACACTTTTTTTAATTTTAATGCACTAAAACACACTATATTGCCCAAATGTTTGATGAAATAAAAAAGATGATCTTAGGCCGAGTACATAGATACCAAACACGACATGCTTTAAAATTTTGCACAAACGCGCATTGGCGACAAACTACATACATTTTTAAAACCTTTAAAAGCCTTTACAGGTTACCCCGCTAGATTTACAGAGGAGGTCTACTGCTAAAATTACTGCGCTCAATCTGACCTTCGCGGTGATACCTCACATGCATGGTGCAATTGCTGTTTACATATGACGCCAGACTAACGCTTGCGTTCGCCATTGGGCAAGAGCAGGGCAGGACAGGGGTGCTTTTTTTTTTTTTTTTTTTTTTATTATTAATTTTGCTTTTTTATTTTATTTTTAAATTGTTCCTTCCATATTTTTTTTTTTTTTAATCATTTTTATTGTTATCTCAGGGAATGTAAATATCCCCTATGATAGCAATAGGTAGTGACAGGTACTCTTTTTTGAAAAAACTGGGGTCTTCCAGACCCTAGATCTTTCCTCTGCCCTCAAAGCATCTGACCACACCAAGATCGGTGTGATAAAATGCTTTCCCAATGGCGCGTTTTATATCCGGGGGGGGGGGACATTCCCTCCCACTGCTTGTAAAAGCAGTCCAGAGGCTAATTAGCCACTAGGATTGCTTTTACATGAAAGCCGGCCGCTGGCTGAAAAGAATGATACCAAGATGATACCTAAACCCGCAGGCATCATTCTGGTATTAACATTCAAAGTCCAGCAACATACCAGTACGTTGCTGGTCCTTGTTGGACATGTATTGTAATCTTTTTTTTTCATGCAGCCAGTTGGCTGAACGAAAAAAGAGATTGATCGGTGGGTATGCCCACCATTAGAATACCGCCCTTCATCCACCCACTTCTAATGATGGGCATACATGCACCATTTATATATGCCGAAGCATGGGGGCATCCTCCCGCAAAAAAGTTATGCCGCACACACATGGTCGGACTTTTCCACGGGCAAGCCTCCGTCGGAATTTCGACCGTATGTACGCGGCATTAGGAGCAAAATCGCTCCTCCGCCCCTGCTGCTCCAATGCTTCAGCATATATGCTTTTTTTTTTAACTGTGGTGGTGAAATCACCTCCTACAGCACTGGAGTCGCAGGGATCAGGCCTGCCTCTGCGAACGCTGCAGTTATGTGTGTTGTGTTTTGTAAGTGACAGTGATCGATCGATACTGCACTTGGGTGGCCTGGGCTGGACGGAGGGGCAAAACGCAGGTGCTAGCAGGTATCTGGGCTGATCCCGCTAACACTGCGTTTTTGGGAACCCTAAACTGCTGGGGACGCTAGTATAGATCTGATCAGATCAGATATTGATCTGATCAGATACTATACCACTAAGGGGGGTGTATGCTTCACGCATGGGTGTTAGCGCTACTGGCACTAACCTGACGCTGCCTGGGGTGTGACGCAGACCCTCTCTGACGCTAAAACCTAATTGATATCACCCGCCGGGCGATCAGGGGGTTAAACCTTTATTGGGTTATATATACGGCGGGTGCCCTGACACTATAAAAAGCAAACTAACTAACCAGCGTCACCCGTAACACTTATATGGTGTTCACTGGTGAAAGGGTTATCTAGGGGCAATTAGGGGGTTAAAACCTTTATTAGATAATATATGGGGGTACCTGACGCTATAAAAACCTGCGGCGAACCTAAAAAAAATTACTGGCTACCGATCTGCATCACCGACGCTAAGACAGCGATCAGAAAAATGATCGCTTAGCGACAGTGGTGATAGGGGGTGAAAGGGTTACCTGGGGGGCGATCAAGGGGGTTAAACCTTTATTAGATCATTTATGGGGGTACCTGACGCTATAAAAACCTGCGGAGAACCTAAAAAAAATTACTGGCTACCGATCTGCATCACCGACACTAAGACAGCGATCAGAAAAACTATCGCTTAGCGACAGTGGTGATAGGGGGTGAAAGGGGGTGAAAGGGTTACCTGGGGGGCGATCAAGGGGGTTAAACCTTTATTAGATAATTTATGGGGGTACCTGACGCTATAAAAACCTGCGGCGAACCTAAAAAAAAATTACTGGCTACCGATCTGCATCACCGACACTAAGACAGCGATCAGAAAAATGATCGCTTAGTGACAGTGGTGATAGGGGGTGAAAGGGTTACCTGGGGGGCGATCAAGGGGTTAAACCTTTATTCGATAATTTATGGGGGTACCTGACGCTATAAAAACCTGCGGCGAACCAAAAAAAATTACTGGCTACTGATCTGCATCACCGACGCTAAGACAGCGATCAGAAAAATGATCGCTTAGCGACAGTCGTGATAGGGGGTGAAAGGGTTACCCTGGGGGGTGATTAAGGGGGTTAAACCTTTATTAAATAATTTATGGGGGTACCTGACGCTATAAAAACCTGCCGCGAACCTAAAAAAAATTACTGGCTACCGATCTGCATCACCGACGCTAAGACAGCGATCAGAAAAATGATCGCTTAGCGACGGCGGTGCTAGGGGGTGAAAGGGTTATCTGGTGGGTGATCAGGGGGTTAAACCTTTATTAGGGGGGGGTTAGGGGGCTACACTGGACCTAAAACTAAATGTAGTGACACTTTTACAGTCACAAATGTCACTGATTGCAGTGATCAGTAAATAAATGGTCACTGCAATCAGTGACACTGTGACTGGGGGCTGGGGGGTGATCTGGGGGGGCGATTTGTGTGCCTATGTGTCCTGGTGTCAGTGTAGTGTTAGTGTACTGACCTGTGTGTCTTCTCTTGTACGGCGCTCGGTATATGTGAGCGCAGCATGAGAGATGACATCACTTCCTCCTGCTTCCTCTGCCTGTGTAAACATTACACAGCAGAGGGAGCATTTCCATTCGCCGGGAGCGATCGCGGGGGGGGGGGGGTGGCCGGAATTAAATGGCCGTCCCCTCATGTCGGATTGCTCCCCAACGAATACCGACCGCTCACTGTATAGGAGGGGGGTCCCCCCAACTGAACAAAGGCAATCACGTACACTGTACGTGATTGTGCCTGCCGGTGCCATTCTGCCGACGTACATATACAGTGAGCGGTCGTTAAGTGGTTAATGGTAGAAATGTTGTTGTGTTGCTGGATTCAGGTAGCCTGGTGACACTGATAAAAGCTGAATTGGTTACTACAGAGGTCCTAGGGAATAACAAGGTAGCTGTTATTTGTGTGCATGGGGACACCCGAGAGTATCCTGTGACTACAGTGTGTTTTGAGACCCCCAAAGGTAACCTCTCTCATCATTAGTGTCTCACTTACCACATGATGCCATTGTGGGAAGGGATTTTCCAAAGTTCTGGGAACTCTGGGATTGTCCTGAGCCCCCCACTGGTGCCCCTATATACCAGGAATGTGATAACCAGAATTCCTCTGAGAGTGGTGAGGACTCTCCAGAATTCCCCTTGTCGGTATTGGCAGGGGAGACTCGAGAAACTGGGGAGGAGCCAACATCCTCAGACGAAAACATGCTGTCTGTGGAGTTTTCTGATCTCGAGGTTCACAAGGAAAATTTTGCCACAGAACAGTTAAAAGACCCCACCCTAATAAAGGCACGGGAAAACGTAGTGAAAATAGATGACGAGTTAGTGAACCCAGATAAGACCTGCACTTACCCGTACTTCATCGTGGAAAAGGACCTACTGTATCGGGTGGCTAAAAGGGCAGAAGAAACTATTGAGCAGCTTGTGGTGCCCAAAGCTTACAGGAAGTTGGTGTTGGAGTTGGCCCATGGGCACATTCTTGGAGGTCATCTGGGGACAGAGAAAACCCGAGAGAGAGTATTGCAGAGATTCTATTGGCCTGGGGTCATGAAGGAAACAGAAAATTATTGTTCCTCCTGCCCTGTGTGTCAGAGGTCGGCACCGATGCCACATTTCCATAACCCGCTGGTACCTCTTCCCATCATTGAGGTCCCCTTTGAGAGGATCGCAATGGATTTGGTAGGTCAGATAATGAAGTCCGCTAGGGGGCATCAGTACATTTTGGTTATATTGGACTATGCCACCCGTAAGTGAGCGGTCAAGTTGACCAGGATTTCTTTTTTTTTTTTCAAAATTTTTTATTTTTCATCAGGGAAGCCGGCCCACACGGACCCCGGTAGTACATATCTTGCATACACATACAGTAAATTATACAGCTGGCAATTCTCGTGGGAAGCATAGGGTGGAATCCTCCTCCCACCCATGCCCCTTTGGTATGTGTACACTCCCCAGGGGGGGGGTGAGGTCCCCCGGGGCTCCAGTATAGCTACTCATCTACCTTCGGGATAAATCCGTCAGGGATTTGCAGATGCCAGAGTGCCCGGGTCCCGCGGACACAGCTCCCCCTTTATTTTCCCGTTTATCTAAAAGGAAACAGAACTTGGAGGCATAGTGCCTCCTGTGAAGTGAGTTGGGTAAAGCCCAAATGAAAGAAGAAGGAGTAAAGAGAGAGACAGTAAGATTAGGAGGCTAGCACCAGGGGGTGCAGCAGCTAGAGAGAAACTAAATTAGCCCTAAGGGCTAGGGCGCTCCCTGGGAAGATCCCAGAGCTGGAGCACAGTCCTAATTGGGGTAGTGGGTAGACAAGGCCGTGATACGAGCCCCCCGGCCCTCTCCACCCACCCCCGGCAACCTATGAACATAATGTAAGTGGTAGACCGTATTAATTTAACAAGCAACATTTAACATTGGCATATAGGAATGTCCTTCCTTGAACATTGAACCATTTAGTGCAGGCTTAAGCTATAGCATTATTTCAGGCAGTGCAACATCACAGAGGCCCTGAGCTTCATGTCCCTTCCCCTCCGTCGTTCTCCCCCCCCCCTCCCCCCCCCCAAATCAGACACGGGCCCGTGTCCCATTAGTGCGCAGCTCCCGCAGGAGATCCACAGCGTGCATCAGTCAGTGTGTCGGGCTGCTATTAGCTCCGGGCAGCTGGAATGTGTAACAACCAAAAAGAAAACAATAATGATAAACCAGAGCCGCGAGAGCTCACCTCCACAGTCCGCTGATTGCCATCCCCCTCCCCCTCCCGGGGCAGGGCACCACATCGGTCGGACCAGTGTTTGAATGCTTCCAGCGCCCCCCCACGTCTCGCCACCCCAGCCGTTCGCCCTGTCTCGGCCAGGCGAGCATGGTATTGCCAGCGTGTAAAGGCATCATTAGGAGTACATCCATTTCCTGAATCCTGTAGGGTTACGGTCTCCCGGGCAGGTCACCAACATCGCGTGGGCCGTCTTGGGGGAACTTACAAATATAGTGCCATCTACCTCTCCAGCTATGTGTTGTCTCCCCTCTCCCCCCACTTGCACAGTGTTCTGTATGGACCGGGACAGGAGGAGGGGGGCGGATGTCCCCCTGCAGGGAGCCGCACAACAAATCATACGGGGAAGGGAGAGTGGCCGGGGGGAACCGTTCAGGTGGGATTTCAGGGCTGTCTGGTGCGTAATTGTCAAGTTAGGGCGGCCCAGGGCCTACTCACGTAGTTCTCCTCCAGATGCCGACCTTCGTCTTCGCCTACCCCTCTGCCGGCGGGGCGGCAGCGGGCCTTGTTGAGCGGCTGGTCCCGGTCTGCCCATCTGGCGTGGAAGTATCTGAAGCCAGTCCGGGACCTGGACTGGTGCCACCTCCAGGAACCGGAATAAGGCAGGCAGGTCAGTTGCGGTCTGGAGCGTGAATGATCCGGATTCCCTGCGGAAGGTCACCGAGAACGGGTACCCCCATCTATAGGACACGTCCTTCTGTTTCGCTATTTCCAGGACCGGTCGGAGCAGTGCTCTCCTCCGTAAAGTCGCTCTCGAGAGATCCGGCAGGATCCGGATCCGCGCGTCTCCCTTCTCCACGTCGCCATGATCCCAGGACGCCCTCAGGATCTCCTCCTTCTGCGCGTACCTGTGCAATCTGCAGATCACGTCTCGAGGCCTGTCCGGGTCTACAGATTTAGGTCCTGGGGCCCTGTGCGCCCTGTCCAATATGACCTCCGCCGCAGGGTCTTCCAGTACCGTCCGGAACACTTCCGTTACCGCAGCCCCAACATCCATCAGGGACTCAGGGACACCTCTCAGCCGTAGGTTGTTGCGTCGGCTGCGGTCCTCAATGTCCTCTAAGTGTAGCTGGAGGGCGATCGCTGTGTCCCGGTGTTGGTCTCTCGACCTCTCCAGGTCGGAGACCCTGCTTTCGAGGGAGGACAGGGAATTTTCACCCGCTCCGACTCTGTCCGCCAGGGTAGATACCTCTCCCCTCACTTCCTGAATGTCTCTGCGATGTGTTTCCTCAAGTCGGAGGATCAGGGCCTCTATGGCTGTCTGGGTTGGGAGGGCCTGCAGCATCTCGCGGATGTCTTGACCCAGATCTACCGCCTCTGGCCTGTGCGGGGAGGACATCTCGGCTCTCGGGGGGTCGACAGACAAATCCCGGGAGCAGTCAGGTACCACGGGGGGCTCCGGTCCTGGAGCCTCAGTGTCTGGTGTTTGTGTCTTTCGCCGTCCTCCACGCGTTGTGCCACGTGCCGCTGCTGCTTTCGTCCCGGAGGAGGCTTCTTTGGCGGTGAAATACCGGTGTATATCACCCGGAAACTTGCCTACTGGGGACCCCTTTGCCGCTGCTCGAGTCCTGTGCTTTTTGAGCGAGCTCATGCCGGTCTGCTATCTAGGAGTTGCCGGGGTATAGGGGATCAGGCCCGGAGCTCGGAGAAAACACAACCTCACACCGCCATGTCCAGGCCACGCCCCCGACCAGGATTTCTTTGCCTGTTTCTTTTGTCTTCTGTTATATTTTTTTGTCTGTTTATAGTTCAAATAAAACCCCACCCTTTTGTTTTTCTCGTACCACTGTCTGCTGTGCCTAATTTTGTGTGGTGAACCCTTCCAGGGGTCACACACACCCGCTGCCGAGCTAACCCCCTCACACTACCCTTTGGCTTCAAACTAGCATCTGTTGGGGGGCGTGGCCACTATGTGAGTGAGGAAGGATGTGTGCAGCTCAGGCTCCCGCCATCCGTCCAGTTAATCCGCCGGAATCCTGCTATTTCCCCTGCCATCCTGCTTAGCAAACACCGGGCTGTGGTCTGGGGGGACACTCCGGTCCTCCCCATGACTGGTAAACGCAAATTGGCTAAAAAAGCAGCGGCAAAATCTTCTCAGCTCTCGTCGCCAGTCACTCGTGCGGCGGCCATCTTGCCTTCCATCTCCCTGTCTCTGGCGTCTATTGCGGTGCAGACGGACCTAGGGATGGCGGCTCTCGGGACATCTGATCCGGAGGGAGCCTCGGCAGCACCTCGGGAGGATCCGGAACCTGTGGGGGAGCAGTCCACAGCGGCGATCCTGGCAGCCATCGCGGACAGTAAGGCCTCTGTGGAGGGTAAGATTGACACCCTGACCATAGAATGTGGGCTCATTAGGCGGGACATGGACAAGTTCAGGGGCCGCCTTACTGAAGCAGAACACTGCATATCTGCTGTGGAAGATACCACTGCCTCCACATTGCACTCTGTGTCTGAATTGCAGCAGCAGGTTAAAATCCTTATGGCTCGCTCTGAAGACGCAGAGAATCGCCTCAGGCGCAATGATGTGCGGGTGGTGGGGCTCCCTGAGGGTGCGGAGGGCCCCAACCCTGTTGTCTTTGCGGAGGCCTTTTTTAAACAACTTCTTGGCCTGCAGCACTTGTCACCTGTGTATGTTGTGGAGCATGTCCACAGAGTGCCCACTGGTCGGAGGCCTGCCGGCGCATGGCCGCGTGCATTTCTTGTCCGCCTGCTCAACTTCAGAGATAGGGATCTGATCCTGGCGGAGGCTCGCAAGCATCAGGAATTGAAACATTAAAATAATGCTATACATCTATATCCTGATTTTTCTCCGGATTTACAGAGAAAGAGGCGCTCTTTCACAGATGTCCGCAAGCGCTTGAGGGAGAAGAACCTGGTTTATAGTATGCTGTATCCGAGTCGTCTGAAGGTTATTCACCAGGGCTCTGCAAAGTTTTTTGATTCCCCTGTGGAGGCGGCAGACCGGCTGGATTCCATTGCCTAGGGATGTGTGCAAGTGGCATGTTGGTTGTGACTGGTGCCTGTGATTTCTAACAATGGGACTGCGTTCCCCCCTTGCTGGGACATGTTGTTCTTGTTGCCCAAATGACTATCCGATGCTGTGCTGGCATTTAGCTGCACCTGCCTTTTCGGGGGTGGGCACTGTGTCTACTACCCGGGGTCTTTGGTCCATGCATCATCGGGAGCCCTGCTGGACGGTACTACGTGTCCCCTGGAGTGACCCCCTACTGAGTGGATGAACTCTCTGAACTGTCCACTACTGTTTTTTTGGTTTTTGGGAAGAAAGTTTCTCGGGCGTATTTTTTGTTTGGTTAGCCTAGAGCAAACAGGGTGTTGGGATTTTGAACTGTTAACTTTCTGGACTGTTCTGCTGTTTTTCTTTTTCTTTTTTTTTTCTTCTTTTTTTTGTTTGGGGGTTCTTTTTTTACCCCGTTTGCGCCCTGCTTCACAGGCTGGTGCAGATGGGTGGTTACCTTGCCTAGTATGGTTCCTATTGCGTAACTGCTGTCATGTGGTGGTCCGTGGCTCTCTGTGTCCAGGCTCTTCCCCCTCCGGCCCTCCCTATCTGGTGCTTTTCTCCTTCCCTCATATTATGTTCCCTCGGACGTGATGAATGACCTTACACTTATCTCATGGAACGTCCATGGGTTTATTTAAACGCTCACTGGTCCTGCAATATCTTAAATCCCTTGGTCCCCACATTATCCTTTTACAAGAGACTCACCTTATTGGCTCTAGGATACTGTCCCTTACCAGGAACTGGATACAGAGGGCCATTCACTCTACATACTCCTCCTATGCGAGAGGGGTGGCTATTTTAATACATAAGAAACTGGTATGTGCTATCGAACATGTGGTGACGGATCCAGGTGGTCGTTATGCCATTGTGGTCTTGACTGTTGAGTCGCAATTAATTGCCATTGTTAATGTTTATGTACCCCCTCCCTTTAGGAATGAGGTACTCTATCAGGTCCTGGACAAGGTTGCCACATTTGGCCCCCTGAGGCTATTTGTGGCTGGGGATTTTAATAATATCCTTGATTACTCCTTGGATTCCTCAAACCGGAATAGGGTGCGGAACCTTAACCTGGGGCTTCGGGCAGACTCTGCGGCTTTGGAGGAGGTCTGGCGGTGGAAACATCCAGGTGAGAGAGGTTATTCCTATCTTTCCCACGTCAGTACTTCCTCCTCCCGCATTGATTTGGCCAACCCTGATCTATTGCCCCACGTTGAGGAGGTCCGTTATCTAGCAGGGGGTCTTTCTGATCACACCCCTTTGTGGGTGGCATTGACCTTTGCCGCTCAGGGCTGCAGGAGGGTTTGGAGACTACACCCTGGTTGGGTGGCCGAGCCCTCCGTCGAGGCCCTGATTTCGCCTCATTTGCAGGAATATTGGCAGCACAATGAGGGCTCAGCGAGTGGGCCGGTACTGTGGGACACGTTTAAAGCATCCACATGGGGGGCATATGTGTTGGCCATAAAGGCTGCTAGGATTGAGAAAAACTCAAAGTCTGAGGAGTTGCAGGCCCATGAAATCCTGTGCGCACAGACGCATGCTGATGCGCCTTCCCCTGCTTCTCTGGTTGAGCTCCAAATGGCCAGAAGGGCCCTTCTGGTGCATTTTCAGGACTTGACCCACTGCACTCGCAAGAGTAGGGCTGAGGAATTGTTTGAGAGGGGCGATAAGAATGGGAAGCTGTTGGCATTCCTCTCAGCAGACACTAGGGCACATGCAGCTATCCCATGCATCTCTTCCCCAGATGGTGCAGTAGTGAGGGATAGAGAGGGCATAATGCAGGCCTTTGTATCCTACTATTCGGAACTTTACTCAGCTATCCCACCGTATGACCACCGGGACCTGACTGACTTGCTGGGTCCCCTTCAGATCCCGGAGTTGTCCGAGGAGGCGGTAGCCAGTCTCGAGGCCCCCTTCACGGACAAAGAATTGGCATCTGCCATTGCATCTTTCCCTAATGCTAAGTCGCCGGGCCCTGATGGACTCCCAGCAGAGTGGTATATACAGTATCTAGAGGTTTTATCCCCCAGACTTTTAAGACTCTATAGTGACTATTTTGACTTGGAAAGCCTCCCGGCATCTTTCTATGAGGCCCATGTTGTGTTACTCCCCAAGCCCGATAAGAACCCTCTCTGCTGTTCTTCCTATAGGCCCATAGTGCTTTTAAATATGGATCTGAAAATCCTCACTAAGATGATTGCAAATAGACTGATGAAAATTATACATTATTTGGTATCGCCTGACCAGACCGGGTTCATGCCCCAAAAAGCCACTGATATCAACCTGAGACGGGTGTTTACTCACACGCAGTTGGGGGCCGAGGTGTCCTCCGGGGGGGCTTTGGTGTTCTTCGACCTGGAGAAGGCCTTTGATTCCATTGATTGGGGTTATATGACCTATGTCCTACAGCGCATGGGGTTTGGCCCCAGGTTCCTTAAATGGATTTTGCTGTTATACGACCACCCGGTTGCGGCCCTCCGCTTTAATGGAGGGGTCTCTGGGACTTTTCCAGTGTCCAGGGGCACCAGACAGGGGTGTCCACTTTCACCCGGCCTGTTTGCTCTCATCATGGAGCCTTTGGCGATTGCGCTACGTTCCTCCCCTCAAATCCAGGGAATTAGCATAGGCACCCTAATTGAAACCACAGCACTATATGCGGATGACTTGGTACTGTTTATTAGAGACACTGGACCTTCTCTACGGGCTGCGTTGTCACTTTTGAAAAAATTAGCTATGGTCTCTGGGCTCCGGGTTAAACTGGACTAAGTCTAAGATACTTCCCCTGTGTTCCCACCCCATCCCCGCTCAGACAGATCCTACCGTTCCTTTGCTGTGGGTCTCCCAAATTAAGTACTTAGGGCTTCAGATCACTAACTCTGTGACAGACTTTGTCAATCTTAATATCTCCCCGCTACTCATTACAATATCTAAAAAATTTCAAGCCTGGAAAAATCTCCCCTTGTCCCTCATAGGGAAAATCAATCTGGTTAAGATGAATATTCTGCCATTATTGTTATATACCCTTAGAAACTCTCCAGTGTGGATTCCTAAGTCCCTTTTTAAGTCCATTGACACTATAATTTCCTCCTTTTTGTGGCAGGGGGGCGTTCCTCGCCTTAAATTGGCGATCCTGCAGCAGCCATGTGGGGAAGGAGGGCTTGCAGTCCCTCACTTCCACAAATATTTTCTGGCTGGACAGTTGACGGTGGCCCACCACTGGTTAACTGCACCTCTGGATGATACATCTGTGTCCCTGGAGGCTGCCTGTCTGGGCTCTTATGAGGCGTTGTCTCATTTGGTCTACAGGGGCCTGAAAGCTCCCTATCCCTTGACGCACTCCATGCGCTCAGTGATGAGGGCCTGGGCTGTGGTTCAGGGACTGCGGTCACCTAGCTCTCCTAGCTTGTCGCCTAGTCTCCCCATTTGGAGGAACCCCAACCTACCGCATTTTTTCTCTTACCTGGACCCAGTGGTTTGGACGGGGTGTGGGATTAAGCTTTTGGCCCATATTGTGTCCAACGGTACCTTATTGCCCTTTGATGAACTAAAATAGAAGTATAATGTACTTAATTCCCACTTTTTCAGGTTTTTGCAACTGAGGCATGCCTTTCACTCACAGTTTGGTGGGGGGACCCTTAGCCTGGAGCCCAGTGATCTTGAGCTATTGGCGCACAGTGAGTCCCTACCCAAGCCAGTTTCCAGATTTTACAAAGACCTGTTCCCGGAGACAACTCTCCTACTCGGACCTTGCAGGGGGGCTTGGGAGGCTGTGGCCCCGGGATTGGACAGAGATGATTGGGATGACATGTGGGGGACTGCTTTTCAATATCTGGTCTCGAGTAGGGACAGACTGATCCTTTATAAGTTTCTGCACAGAGTATATCTTACTCCGGCTAGACTGGCAAGGATGTATGGGACAAATACCAAAAAATTCTGCGCTGCCTAGTTATATAGCAGCTCACACAATCAGTTGAAAATGGTGGAAAACAAACAAAACAAAAAAGTGTAGCGCTAAACTAGATAAGGACTGTACTCGGATAGAGTGCAGTATGTGACAATAATGTGTGACCATAGTACGTGATCAAAACAAACAATGTAACATCTAACAAACAGATTAAAAAAATGTGCAAATAGTCCACAGTGATGTAAATTGTGTGACTTGAAGGTCACCAAAAAGAATGAAGTTCATAGATGAAAATAAAAATAAATCTTGGTGAGAAATAATAAATAACAATCAAGGTGTTGGTGCTCCCAAATGAACTTCACATGAAACAAGTGCACTTATAGTGACCACCACCAATCGGTTGTAGAGAAGGCTTACCAGAGAGAGTGGACCCCAAAAACATACGTTCAGAGGGTCAATCAGGCATAGGTAAGCCGCTATGGACAGCGAATCTCCAGAAGCAATTCAAACAGGAACCTCAAACTTCAATCCAAAAAAGATGGGAAGAAGTGTCTCTCGTATTCGGATGGCGATGAGATTTGCGGATAGTGCCCGATTAGAGCCAGATGGTGTTACCAGATGAATTGCAAAAATATAAGGAAAGAAAAAGGCACTTATGCCTCGTTTCCACTGAGCGGATCGGTTCGGTACGGTTCGGTACGGTACGCTATTTTGGGTGTTTCCATTATAAAAGCGTGCCATAAAACCGAACCGTACCGCACCATTCTGGGTCCTGCTTCAGATGTGGGGCCATAGAAAATGGAACGGTTCGGTTAGGGCGGAGCTACAATACATTCCACTGATTGGCGGACACGCGAGGCATTTTTTCTAAACCCTGAATGGTCCCTGACGGTCCGACTTGCAGTGGAAATGCTCACCAGAATAGACCGGACCATTCAAACCGTTCCATTCTGTACCGACCCGAACCGTTCCGTTCAGTGGAAACAAGGCAATAGTGTGATACTGTGTAAAAAGGGTGTTTTAATGTAGGTAGGAACACTTACATTTAGAAGAGTGTAACAGCGCTTTATCAAATGATCAGTTGGCAACAGTGGGGTTCCGACGCGTTTCGCATCCAAATGCATCGTCTGGGGTGATCCCCCACTGCTGCCCTCCATAAATTTATAGATATTCTGACCCCTTGTTTGGGAGGCCATCCTCTGGGCGTCCATGTGTTCATGAATCACTTCCTGGTTAACCAAGATGGAGTTCCAGTGTGTGTTCCAAGCCTCCACCTGGATCACACTCCCCCTAATAGAGTAGTGCAAAAATTGAAGGTGTACCAACATGTCTGTCTTGCTTGTGTGTCAAGCCTCCCTCTGGTCTAACTTAGTGGGCTGGGCTATCTGTTGGACTTTATATATAAATTTAATTGTAAATGTGATATTGTGCCTTGCCTTTAAATGTGCTGTATAATGATCCTGTTATAAAACAGGCATTAGGGTGACAAGTCCAAATTACTTTAAATGTATGAAACTCCGCCGAAACACGAGTCCGGCGGAGTCTTAGACTTCCGGCTTGTATGTCAAGCCTCGTTTTGATATGTACCAAGCCTCACTATGGGACTCCGGAGGCCATGTGACTCTGCTTGTGTGCCGCACCTCGATCTGATATCCGGGCGCGCACCAAGCCTCACTCTAGTGTGATGACGTCGCACGTCCACTGTTGTTATTGGGACGCGCGACGCAACGTTACATGCGTCACCATGAGGAGACACCATTGGAAGGAAATTGGCTGGCGACGTGAATGCGGTCATGTGACACCTCACCAGCCTCTGTAAGGACCAATCTGTATTAGACATCAGAGATGTAACAATGCATTATGTGTTGGAACGCAGTATGAAATGCGGTCCAACTCATTGCAGCTAGTACAGGGACCACGGGGTCAATCCATAAAACGATCTAAAAAAACTAGCATTGTGTAAGACGTTCCATCATGAAATAATACATTATAAATGTATATGTTTAATATAAAGGGAAACTAATGTGATAAAACAGTAGGTCACGAATGTAAATAAAATAAAATTCATTAAATGGAACTGGGACACACATCATTATATGATAATTACCAGTATATGGGATAAATTTCACACTCCACTGGGGGACTCCACGCCATTTTTTAAAATTTGGGGTGGAGTTCCCCTTAAAATCCATGCCAGATCTGAAGGGCCTGGTATGGATATTTAGGGGGAACCCCACGCCATTTATTTTTTTAATTTGCGGCGGGGTTCCCCTTAATATCCATTCCAGACCTGAAGGGCCTGGTAATTGAATTCTGGGGGACCCCCACGCTTTTTTTTTTTTATCAATGACTTTTGGATGTATTGATAGAAGCCGACAATTCATTATTAGCCGCGAGTGATTTTTAAATGACTTTTTCCTTCAAAACTGACACTTTGTGCAGGGACAGTTCTAAGCACGGGAAACATGCGCGACTTTACATGCATATCATACACACCCCCTAGGTACGAAATTTAAAGGAATATTTCACTTTTATTTTTTCATTTTAAGCATTATTAAAATCACTGCTCCCGAAAAAACTGCAGTTTTTAAAACGTATTTTTGCATTGATACATGTCCCCTGGGGCAGGACCCGGGTTCCCAAACACTTTTTAGGACAATAACTTGCATATAAGCCTTTATAATTAGCACTTTAGATTTCGAACGTTCGAGTCCATTGTATTTAATAGGGTTCTAAAGTTCACACGAACATTTTGTCTGTTCGCAGGTTCTGGTGCGAACCGAACAGGGGGGTGTTCGGCTCTTCCCTGGTTCCAGTTAATCTTACATAGTCTTGATATTACATTCTACAAATGGTATACATTCTTCCGCTTCCTAAATTACTATGTTAGCTTACCCACTACTTTTCTATCTCCCTCCCTACCCTCCCCCTCCTCCCCCCCCCGGCACCCAACCACCAGAAAAAGGACACAAAAAAAAAGGAAACCCCTCCTCTGCATTGCTCCTCCTCTCCCCTCCCCCCCCCCGACCAGAGCAATCCCCTAATCCTCTGTTCTTGTCTCTTCTCTATACGTCATACAGGTATATGGGGCCCATATCTTTCGGTACCTCTCATCTTGGTCCTTCATCGTCAGAGTAAGATTCTCCATTTGTTGGATTTCTGCAATTCTCAAAAGCCATTGTGCTCTTGAAGGGGGACTTTCACACTTCCACAGCACAGGGACGCAGGCCCTCGCTGCCACCAGCAGGTGTCTTACTAAGGAGTTTTTATATTTCTCCAGTGACATAGGGATATCAGGCAATAGATATATAGCCAGATTCTCTCCTAATGGTACTCCTGTTATTAATTCAATAGTTTCAGCTACCATTCTCCAAATTTATTTTATTTTCGCACATTCCCCAAAAATATGCAATATAGTACCTTCTGCTTCCTTACATCTCCAACAGATTTCTGATATTTGGGGGTATATCCGATGTAGCACCGTCGGTGTTCTGTACCATCTCCTGAGGATTTTATATCCCCCTCTTGGTATCTACTCGCGACTGAGGCTTCCCAAGTCTCTCTCCCACTCCCGTAGGAAGGAGAGTTCCTGTGGTGTTTCCAAATAAGTTAAATATATGTAGCGGGATGTTAAATTTAGGGGAAGTGTCTGAGTGGTAACCAGGCTCAGACACATTAAATTGTTAGGGTTCATGGACCATTTTTGTTCTCAGGGGTTAATGCTGGTGATGTGTTCCCTGTGGCCGGTGGGTGGCGCTGCCATTCTGGGCCAGGGTTGAACCGCGAGCGCAGTGTTGTGCCTTGTGTCCCCTCTTGGCAGCTGTACAGTGGGGCGGGGAACCTGCTGTGTATGCCGGGATAGGGTATAAAAGGGGCAGACATCTTCTGAGAGGGGTTCATCCACGCCCAGGCACCTTCGGCCTGGGTGTGTGTGTGTGTGGGTCGTCCACACCCAGGCACCTTCGGCCTGGGTGTGTGTGTGTGGTTCCATCTCCGGGTGCCCTAGGCCCGGAGGCCTTGTTCCGGTTCCACCTCAGGCACCTTTAGCCTGGGGTGAGGTACTACCTCACTGTTCCTGTCTTCCTGGGCACGGAGGCCCAAGAGTTGCATTAACGGCCCAGAGCCCAGCAGCCTTCGACTGGGGTCCGCAAGGGATCGAGGAGTCCAGGGTGCCGCCTTGCGAGGGGACCCGCACCCTAAGAGAAGGGAGGATCTGTTCCGAGGGACCGGTGCTGTGGACACGGTGAAGGAAGGGGTCTGTTGACTCTCTGGGGGGACATATTTTCCCTGAAAGGGGCTATGTCCTAAGAAGGAACCAAAGTTCATCAGGTCAGTGGCAGTGACCTTGTTCGCCAGGTCAGTGGCAGTGACCTTATTCACAGGGTCTGTGGCAGAGACCAACCTCATGGTCTGTGGCAGAGATCATGCGCCAAAACTGTTTGAGACACCTGAACAGTCAGAAGAGTTTGAGCTACGCTTGTGCCTGGACCTCCTCCACACCTTAGAGCTGTCCTGTGTCTTTGCTCTAACCTTTCTTCTATCCAAGAGACTATGTGTTGTGCAAGTGAAAATAAATATTGAGTTGGACTTTCAGCTGGTGTGGACATTTACGTTCCTGGGGAAGTCAAGGACTTGCATCTACACACTGTAGAGGTGAGAATCATACTCAGGAGGACTTTATACTCTGGCTGCAGACAAGGCCCAAAATCAATACCGCCTAACCTCTTAACACAGGAGGGTACGGGCTTGTGGTGCGGTGTGCCTCTTTTTCCTGAGAGGAGCCGAAGCAGACAGGTAAAAGGGGGTCTGTGCGCTACACGTGGGGGCTCGAGTCCGGGATTTGTCTGCAGGTTGGAAAATGTGAAGACCCCCCCAGAGTTTGAACTTTATTCCCCAGTGAAGTTCCATGGAGGTCGACCATATTGAGAACTGTGCCACGAGGAGATCCCTGACTGCGTAGTTCGTGGGCGTGCCTATAGAGAAAGCCCGCAAACAGTGCAGAAGATGGGAGGAGTCTGGCCATGTGAAGAGTTGCACATGGGGACTTTGGCGCCAAAAGGACAGTGCGCAATGGAACAGCAAGCGAGCAACATGGCGTCTCCTGCCTCATGGATTCCGGCCATAACCACCATGAATATGACCTCTTTTGCTGCTTCCGTGACGGATACAGGGATTCAGCTGAAGCCCGGGGACATTTTGCCCTCTACGTTTGCAGAGATGTGGAGACCCTCGGAGTGGTTTGTCCCGGCTTCTCGGGACTAGTGGTGCATCTCAAGCCCTTCGGCAGATGCGAGCAATGTAGGGAGTTCTTGTTTGAGGTGGAGCAACCTACAGAGAAGCCTCGGGCTTTCCGCCTCAACTGCCTTACAGGCGCCACTACTTTGGAGGAAGGAGCCAGAGCTTTTGCAGCCACCCCTATGCGCACTGTTGAGACTTCGGAGGAAGTCGCAAGCAGAGATGTTCCGGAGATTGAGGAACTGGAATCGGAGAGACCGAAGGATGTTGCCTCGGTCACCACAGAGTCCCTACTCCCACCGCCCAAGAGGAAGATTGGCTTTGTGAAGGCTTCCTGCGGCCGTGGTGAAGTTACGCCCCAGCGCTTACTCGGAACGGATGCATCCGAAGGGAAAAGTTCCGGACGTCCTGGCTCAGCTACAAGCCGAGGTAAGCCGGGGAAAGAGACTCTGTCAGAAGTCCGAAGTGTCAGGGATCCCAGGGCCCTTGAACTGTTTAGAGGCGGTGACTCGTCTTCTACCCGGAGCTACTTGCCTGCAGAGGAATGTGACACCTCTGACCTGGAGTCGGTCTCTGATCCGGGAGACGACGCCGCCATTGACAAAGTGTTTGAGCGAAAGTGTTGGGAGAGGATGCCCCTGTCCTTGTCCTGTAGAAATAAGGACCCACCAGTGTCCACTGGGGAGAGCATACACCAGGTGGAGGCCCCGGAGCCTGAGGAGGGATCTGTCCCCTTGTCTGCCCTTCCACCGCTGGAGATACCTGGATCCGTTGCTGGGATGGAGCGGGTGTCATTGTGGGCCCCTGTGTCTGGTCCTGAGGTAGTGAAAGTACCTCAGCAACCGGATGCCATAGTCATGACCGGTATGGGAGATCGTCTGACCATGCCACCTTTGTCCCGTTTGCAGAGGTTATTTAACCAGAAGGTTGCTAGTGAATACAGGTGGGAGTACCCGTATCTGCCAAAGGAACTTTTGTTTGAGGAAGAGGCCTATAGACACCGGTGGTACGCGGACTTTGTATGGACACATATTAAAGTACCCCAGGTCCGTAGGTTCTATTCATGTTCTCCTACAGCTACCAAGCGGTACAAGGACTGTAGGAATGCCTGGATGCTCGGTCGGCACATACATGCGGACAAGGTGGTTATTTGCCGAAAGGACAAAGATAATGTTGAGTACCATATTGACACCTTTGATAAACATTGGAAGCCGTTGGTGTTGCCGCATCCATAGTATTATCTGTGAAGAGACTAGACTCTTGTTGTTTGCGTTTTATTTCCAGAGTGCACTCTCTGGAGCCCAGAACTGTTTGCCCACACAGAAGGGGTATACTACTTATGGAAGAGTGGGAACAGTAGTTGTTTTTTTTTTCCCTCTGTCCTCACAACAAAGACACAAAGACTTTGGGTTAGAATAGCTCAGAGCAGGGCCAAGGAAGAAGTAGAGGAAATTTTACCCAAAAAGTAACGTTTTCTTTCAGGACGAGTGTTCTGACGGTGGCACTCTCACTAGGTGGCGGTGTTGCATTGTCCAAAAGAAAAAGGAAAAGACTCTGGTTTTAAGAAAAAAAAAATGTGTTTTACTTTTAGAAGGAAAGGATTGTTCCTCCGGGGAGAATCTTTTCACTTCTACTGTGAATGTGTTGAATATGTCTGTGTTTTCTCCCTCTGCAGGTGGATACCAATCAAGATACTGAGAACGGGGTGGTTTTGACTAGTGCAGACAGGAAGGGAGTGTAATGATTAAAATGTGTTTATGTGACATTTGAGACTGTGATGTGCACATTATGTTTTGCTGATCTTCTTTCATTTCTGCTTTTATTTCCCTTTCCCCATGTTAGGTTCCGGCACAAACAAGCAGCTTATATTTGTTTTTGTTTTTCTGTCTCTGGACCAGGCCTATGCTAACTCAGGTTCAGGAGGCATGGGTTTGTTCCAGACACTGGGGACTAGTGTCCATTAGTGGGGGGAATGTGTAGCGGGGTGTTCAATTTAGGGGAAGTGTCTGAGTGGTAACCAGGCTCAGACACATTAAATTGCTAGGATTCATGGACCATTTTTGTCCTCAGGGGTTAATGCTGGTGATGTGTTCCCTGTGGCCGGTGGGTGGCGCTGCCATTCTGGGCCAGGGTTGAACCGCGAGCGCAGTGCTGTGCCTTTTTTTGTCCCCTCTTGGCAGCCGTACAGTGGGGCGGGGAACCTGCTGTGCATGCCAGGAGAGGGTATAAAAGGGGCAGACATCTTCTGAGAGGGGTTTGTCCACACCCAGGCACCTTCGGCCTGGGTGTGTGTGTGTGGTTCCATCTCCGGGTGCCCTAGGCCTGGAGGCCTTGTTCCGGTTCCACCTCAGGCATCTTTAGCCTGGGGTGAGGTACTACCTCACCGTTCCTGTCCGCCTGGGCACGGAGGCCCAGAAGTTGCAGTAACGGCCCGGAGCCCAGCAGCCTTTGGCTGTGGTCCGCAAGGGATCAAGGAGTCCAGGGTGCCGCCTTGCGAGGGGACCCGCACCCTAAGAGAAGGGAGGATCTGTTTCGAGGGACCGGTGCTGTGGACACGGTGATGGAAGGGGTCTGTTGACTCTCAGGGGGGACGTCTTCTCCCTGAAAGGGGCTATGTCCTAGGAAGGAACCAAGGTTCATCAAGTCAGTGGCAGTGACCTTGTTCGCCAAGTCAGTGGCAGTGACCTTATTCACAGGGTCTGTGGCAGAGACCAACCTCATGGTCTGTGGCAGAGACCAACCTCATGGTCTGTGGCAGAGATCATGCGCCAAAACTGTTTGAGACACCTGAACAGTCAGTAGAGTTTGAGCTACGCTTGTGCCTGGACCTCCTCCAAACCTTAGAGCTGTCCTGTGTCTTTGCTCCAACCTTTCTTCTATCCAAGAGACTATGTGTTGTGCAAGTGAAAATAAATATTGAGTTGGACTTTCAGCTGGTGTGGACATTTACGTTCCTGGGGAAGTTAAGGACTAGCATCTACACACTGTAGAGGTGAGAATCATACTCAGGAGGACTTTATACTCTGGCTGCAGACAAGGCCCAAAATCAACACCACCTAGCCTCTTAACACAGGAGGGTACGGGCTTGTGGTGCAGTGTGCCCCTTTTTCCTGAGAGGACCGAAGCAGACAGGTAAAGGGGGGTCTGTGCGCTACATATAGTGATAATTAGTGATAATTATTAAAGCAGTGAATATTAACTGTGAAAACTCAATATGCAATATAAATAAAGTCCAAGAAAAATAAACATTCATCTGTTTTAAAAGTTAAGTGATGATCAATCCCAAAAAATAATATTCATTAATGATGTAAACTTGAAATCCAGATACGGAGTGCTGTGAAAACCGCCACCAAGAGTGAGTTGAAAGAGGCTTACCGGAAATCTCGGACCTAGAGAAGCATATGCCACTCAGGTCGAGAAAGGCTTGGGGGTTAACAAACCCAATAAAGATGGTCTGGAGTCTGAGGGGTTTCTTATTCCACTTCAATCTCATAGGACATCCGTATTCCGTATTTTGTACGTATGAAAGTAAAAAAAGCTCATATAGCGTGATACCGTTTGGAAAGGTTTTTAATCGCAAAAACAAGAGTGAAGCCCCGTACACACGAACGAGTTTCTCGGCAAAAACCAGCAAGAAACTTGCTGGCAGAGATTTTTTGCCGAGAAATTCGTTCGTGTGTATGGTTTCTCGTCAAGAAAAGCGACAAGAATCTCGACGAGAAAATAGAGATCCTGCTCTCTATTTTCTCATCGAGATTCTCGTCAGCCTGTTTCTCTACGAGAAAATTGTGTGTGTGTACACTTACCTTTTCGCCGGGAAGCCCGCGCATGCTCGAAATGACTTTGACGCATGCGCGGTAGCTTCCTAGGCATAGATAGGGTATACCAAGATGGCGGCGACGGCATTGAATGTGACAAGTGCATGCTCGTCGTAGTCGATGACGTCACCGTGTACACTCCATTCAAAGAACCGCGGGTTCTTTGAATCGAGCGTGTGTACACTCGGCCGGGACAAGTTTCTTGTCCAAGAATCTCGGCGAAAAAAACGACATGTTTTTTTCGACGAGAATCTCGGCCGTGTGTACGAGGCCTAACAATAAAACACTCACATTTGAGATGGTATAAAAGGCATAGATTCAGGTACAAGAGCGATACGTGTAGACAGGTCCACCCGACTAGTTTAGACTAATCAGTCATCATCTGGATGTCCTATGAGATTGAAGTGGAATAAGAAACCCCTCAGACTCCAGACCATCTTTATTGGGTTTGTTAACCCCCAAGCCTTTCTCGACCTGAGTGGCATATGCTTCTCTAGGTCCGAGATTTCCGGTAAGCCTCTTTCAACTCACTCTCTTGGTGGCGGTTTTCACAGCACTCCGTATCTGGATTTCAAGTTTACATCATTAATGAATATTATTTTTTGGGATTGATCATCACTTCACTTTTAAAACAGATGAACGTTTATTTTTCTTGGACTTTATTTATATTGAATATTGAGTTTTCACAGTTAATATTCACTGCTTTAATAATGATCACTAATTATCACTGTAACCTCGTTTATACTTATAACCTTAAAATGTATTTGTATTTTTTGTTTTTTGTTTTTACACTGCTTTTTGCTTTGATAGCACATTCAGCCACGTTTTCCAATTCATCTATGTAAGATTTAATACTGTACTTAGATTAACAAATAACTAGCGCTACACTTATATCCACATTTTCTATTGCTTTATCCACAGCAGTGTTGGCGGCTGCCTTTTTGTGTTTATCTCAGCGCAGTATGCCCTTTTTTACAGCATATGTAGCGCCCTGCTCCTGATGATCAGGTGCTATGTTAAATTTAGTGGGTGTCTGAGCTGGTAGTTAGCTCAGACTTTGTAAATAATTAAGGCTAAATTGGCCTCTGTTCCGGCTATGGCTGTGTTTGGGAGGATTTCCCACTGTTGCCTGTAGGTGGGGTTACCACTCCAGGCCAATGTGGAAAACAAACAGGCCAAAGTGCATTGGGTGTCTTTCCCCGGGAACAGTTCAGTGGGAGTGGTCTACCCACTGAGCATGCTGGGGAAGGGTACTTAAGGGGCAGACGCCTTATTTTGGGGCTCTTCTTCACCTCGTGGCCCTCCTAGCTCGAGGCGTGTGTTACTGGGAATTCAGCGTTGGAGCCATGCTGGTCCAGGGCTGTAACTATGCCAGGTAGGCCCAGTTGTCTAGACTGGGGCCTACGCTTGAAGGTGATCCTGTGCTGTCCGTCCTGAGGGAGGAAGCCACTCAATGGAGGAAACCAGGGGAGGACCTGTCCAGGAGAGGACCGAGCGGAAGGCCGGTATCTTGCGGAAGGCCTGGGGACCTTATTGAGGGATGCACCGTAACTAAAGTAACCTTACAGTCTGTCGGGTTGGCGTAAAGGCTCTTAGACTGTAAGGCTGGATATCCGGGTACTAAAAATCCTGTGGCAGAGGATAATTGAATGGTTCAACATAACCATCAAAAAGGTCTGTGGCAGAGACTGTTCTTTTTTTATCTGTTCGTGCATCATTCCGGCTGCTAGACCAAGTGAGAGGGGCCTATCCGGGGTGAGCAATACCCACTCAAAGGAGAGTGGTGAGGGAGACTTTGTACATTAGGAGTTTTCCCCAGTGACCTGCTGTGTGCGTGCCTGAACCTTCCCCTAACCCTCCATCCCTCTATCTATGCAAGTTTGTTTGGAAAATAAAGCCTGAAGAAAAAGGATTTATAACTTGTGTGGACATTGCAGTTACTGTAGACTCTCAACCCCTAGACAACGAATATTGAGGTAACATGCAAGGCCCAAAATATAATCCAGCAGCTCCTATGGGGGTGTGCTACACGTGGGGGCTCGAGTCCAGGATTTGCCGTTACCTCTCGCAACTGGACTGAAAATTTTTATTATTTCACCGAGAGTCTACAATTAAGAGGGTGTTGGACTGCATTCAAGAAAAAAAAAAAAAGGGGGTTAAGTGTACAGATCACTCTGGTAACTGCGTAGGCTGTGGGCGGAGCCAGGAAAGCCCGCGAGCTACGTGCCAAAAAGACCAAAGGGGAGGAGTTCCTGCCTCCTGCATGAGACACACGTGTTTCATTTTGCACACCAGTGGAGATGTGGAAGCGCTGGGCATGCTGTGCCATAAATGTGAGGGACTGGCTGTTCAGCTACGTCCATTTGCCCGATGCTTACACTGCGGTATTTGTTTGCGGTGGACCAGCCTACTGAATCGCCCCGTGCCTACCGGGTGGATTGGACTGCAGGCATCGCTATGTTGGAGGATGTTGCCCCTGGGCCTGTGGCCGAACCTGTACTTGTCGCCGCCTGTTCCAGTGAGTGACCCCAGAGGGAATGCTGTTGCTGCAGTTGTTGCAAAACCCTCCGCGGACACTGTTCCGGATACCACCTAAACGGCACTTGTCCCCATTGCACCCACCCGGAGAAAGGTAGGATACGTGAAGGCTTCCTGCGGCCGCGGTAGAGGCCTACCCCATATGCGACAGGAACTGGCCCCTGAGAGAAATGATATCCCAGGGACGTCCACGTCAGGAACCGGTAAGAAATCTGGGGAAAAACTATTTGGGACTGTGCGTAGTTATTTGCCGGCAAAAGAGTTGGAAGACTCGGAGTTGGACTCTTTGTCAGATGCTGGAGATGACTATTTGTTTTAGAATATGTCTCAAGAGTTGGTGTGGGATAACGTGGAAGATGTTACCTCAACACAAAGCGGTTCGGAGTGGACAGCTATGGACTCTGGGGAAACTACACCCAGGGTGGAAACCCCAGACATTGATAAAGGGACTTTGCCTGTTAAAGAGATGTTGCCTAAATCGCACATTATTGGAAAGAAGTACTCCAGGTAATTATTAAGGTCACTAAGACTCGTGTTCCTTATGATCCTATATATTGTCTGCTGGGGCTGGTGGAACAAATTTCAATGATCAGAGCCAGGAAAATACTCATATCCCTGTTACTATATTATGCTCGTAAAGCCATTACGATGAACTGGAAACAATCATCTCCCCCCTCTGTCAGATTTTGGAAGAGCCTAGTGAATGCCAGTTTGCCCCTATATAAAGCCACCTACTCGGGCAGGGGATATCCACAAAAATTTGAGATGGTATGGAGCTGTTGGCTAGATGATAATACCATGGCAAATGATGCAGTAACCAATGCCTAGATTGACAATATATCTTTAGTCTGTTAGTTTATTGACCCAACTATTCTCCTGTTGTATTATCCTGTCGGTACCAATTTGAGCACAGATTATCCTGAACTGAACCTCTCCCCACATTGGGGTTATAGTATAAGTTAAGTTAGGCTGTTTATGTTGTGTGTTGTGCCCTGTTGCGGTGTGATGCCGCAGCAGAAGAACTGCCCCTGCGTGGGCAACTGTTCGGCCCCTACGTGGGCTAGTTTTGTATGCTAACGTAAACTTCAATAAAAAGGATTTTGCAAAAAAATGTTGCCTAAACCTGCTAAGTCCATGATAAAGAAATCGTCGGATTCATGTGTGTTACCCGGGACAGGAAGCTCCCGTTCATTACCCAGACTTGCCCGTCTACAGAGAGTGCTTATGAAAAGGGTAGCCATGGAGTACGGCCTGGAATTCCACTACGTCCCAAGGGAGATAATGGAGGAGATTGAGGCAAACAGGGAGCATTGGTACGGAGAAGCCATTTGGGACTATTTTTCCATGCCAAAGCCATTTAGAAAACTGGACTACTCTTTTATTATGGCAGAACGCTTTAAAGGATGTTGGCTGCACTGGAGCTATGGCCAACACATCCACGCTGATCGGGCGACTATTTGCAGACCGGGAAAAGATGACATTGTGTACTTTATTACCACCCTGGACAAGCAAGGGAAACCCCCTGACTCTTCCGGATCCCAGGTTTTACCTATGATTATTCAAAGTGACCCTTTGTCTTCATTTCCATTTTTTTTTCTTTTATTCAAGAAAGAATATTTTCAACAAAGAGAAGGATTTTTGTTTACCTTCTCAAATTTTGCTGTGCTAACTGGACTCTGGGAAAATTAGTCAGTTAGGAATAGGGTTGCTGAAGGATTTTGGGATCAAGATTTCTATCTGTTTAAGCTCTTGGATTTAAAAGACTCTTGTGTGTTACCTCTGACACTAGGTAGCAGTGATCAGTAGAGTAGGGAGAGACTTTTCAAGTTGATTATGCATCTTTTAAAAGTAGAAGGAAGGTTCCATCTCCTAGGAGATGTAGCTTTGCTTCATTTGTAAATGCCTAAATGGTTGCTATGGTATTTGTCTGTGTGCCTTTGTTTTTTTTTTGTTTTTCAGGTGAGCCGGATCTTCTGTCAAGACTGCTGGAGAGTGGGTGGTCTAGTCAGTTAGTGAGGGATTGTAAAGAGAAGCCCGGAGCAAAAGAAATACAATGCATGGGCGGAAGGCTGGCATGACTAGGGAAACAGGGACTGATGAGAGGGATTGTGGGATTGGTGGGTTAATTTGTGTGGGAGGGGGCACAGAGGGTATAAAAGAGTGACTCCGCCCCCCCCTGGTAACACACGGCGCAAGGAAAGTTTCAGCATGGCTGGTGTAGACAAGCTCTTGGCTCAAGTGCGGGCAGAGGCGGCAGCGCGGGGCCCTGAGTGGGTTCAGGAGAACCTTGGGCCGATGTTAGTGTGTCCGGTGGAAAAGGACACTGTTAGGGGGAGGGAGTCAGCGCGAGCTTGGCAGTCTAAGCCGCCGGAGCGCTTCTCTCCTGACCTCTCCTCCGGAGCTCGGCGTCACATAGGGAGTCCCCATTCGCTGGGCCCCTTCGGGTCCTCCCGCAAAGCGTGCAGCTGCTATCGCTGGGATGTACGCCGGAAGGAATCCCCAGCACAGACGGAGCTCCGCGGGTGGCCGGTCCGGGAGTTCCGGAGCGGCTACTAGGCCCGCACGGCGGCTGGAGTCGGAGCGAGCGGGCCCCGCCCCCAGAGTGATGTCACCGGGGTCGGCGCCTCGGCGTAGGAAATCTAGCATGGCGGTGGCCGGGCCTTCTTCCTCCGCGGCCGGGGACCTTGTGCAGGCGGTGCAGAGGACGGAGGAGAGGACAGAACAGTCAGCTGATGATAGAGTCGCCAGAACAGGACGGAGCCCCCCCGGTCCAGGTAAATCGACTATGAAATCGCACGGCGGGTCTGGTGCGCGGAGTGCAGCGGGACCCTCGGCATCCAGGGATCTTTCCCCTGGAGGGCTTTCATCCGGCGAAGAGGAAATGATGGAGCGGAGGTCGGAAGGCGAAGTGTCGGACTCGGAGGACGATCGGGAGCTTCCTAGGCGAACGGCGGCGAGGGAGAGTGGGTCTCTTCCTAGGCAGCCCGGTAAGTTTATTTTTCCTTTATCTTCCCTGGGTCGGTCAGGGGTGTTGAGTGATGGGGGTTACTGTGGTTCCTTAGTGGGGGGGA
Organism: Rana muscosa; assembly: GCA_029206835.1. Taxonomy (NCBI): domain Eukaryota; kingdom Metazoa; phylum Chordata; class Amphibia; order Anura; family Ranidae; genus Rana; species Rana muscosa. Next base: position 990,729,515 of record CM055118.1, on the reverse strand, counting down.
GTGCTGGGACTGCGGGGGTGGGGGCCCCGGCTGGGAGTAGGGATATGGCAGGCCAGGGTCAGAGGTCTGCAGTGGGGATGGATATGGGTATGTTGTGGTTTTTGGCAGGGATCAAGGAGCTGGTGGGCAAATTTGAGAACGCAGCGGGTGGGTCGCCAAGCCCGGCAGCGGCATGGGTTCCTCCAGTAGGGGGAGATGGAGGGAGCGGGGTGGCTGGGGCAGTGCCAGCGGTTACGGTGGCAGTGGCACAGCCGGTGGTGGGGGACAGCCCTCCGCAAGGGGGGCGGCGGTCGCAAAGGCAACGGCAGTGGGGGAGGCAGGCAGGCAGGACCTGGTGAGGCTGGCGGACGCGGCCAAGTGCGAGGTATATATTTGCTTTGAGGGGCCGTTGGGAGCGCACTTGAAAGTGGAAGTGCGTGAAAAGATTTGGAAAGGTGAGTACGTGGAGATATTTTCACTGCTGCCGTTAGAAAAGTTCAACTTGGACAGGGTCAAGCCAGACGATTCCAAGAAGGAAGATGAGGAGAAGCGAAGGTATCGGCTGATCCCACGGACATTTACAAATTGGCTGCAGGCGTTTGGCATTTTGGCGAGTGTGATAGGGGTAAAGAAGCCGGAGTTCTGCTCAGCCTTATTTTGCTACCAGGACGCGGTAGGGGAGGCATATAGGGTCTACGGTGGCTCGGCGTGGCTGAGGTACGATGAACAATTCCATCAGAGGATGGCAGTGCGTCCGGAGTTGAGGTGGGATCATAAGGATATCAGTTTGTGGATGAGATTGATGTCTGCGGCGAGGGCTCCAAACCAGTTTTTTCAGGGGGGGGGGGCGGTGGATCGTCTTCCCCTGGACAACCGGCCGGCAAGGCAAAAGGGGTCTGTTGCCAATTTAATTCAGGTACATGCAAGTTCGGAGGTTCGTGCCGTTTCAAACATGAATGTTCCGGCTGCGGGGGTTCCCACCCCTTGGCCAGATGCTTTAAGCAAGGGAAGAACCGTTCCGGAGAGCCTGCGAATAAGAGGGAGGACGCAGGTGATGGCGGAAAGGATGCGGCCGTTTCTAGGTAGGTATCCTGACAGGGCGGCTGCTCGGTTGTTGGAAGGTCATTTTACTGAGGGTTTTCGTATTCCGTGCTCTTTGAGGGAGGTTCCTCCGGTGCCGCGCAATTTGCGATCGGCATTGCAACATTCGGACGTAGTTTGAGAAGCTGCAGAAGGAAGTTGCGATGGGTCGCATGGTTGGCCCTTTTCTGGTGCCTCCGTTAGAGGATTTGGTGGTTTCACCTCTGGGGGTGGTGCCAAAAAAGGAGCCGAATAAATTTTGGCGCATTCACCACCTTTCTTTTCCCAAAGGGGGGTCGGTGAATGATGCTATTGAGCCTGATACTTGCACGGTGAGTTATACGTCATTCGATGCAGCGGTTTTTTGGGTCCGTCATTTTGGCCAGGGGGCTCTCATGGCAAAATACAGACGTGGAGGCGGCCTTTCTGCTCCTTCTGGTGCACCCCGATAGTTTCAGGTTATTGGGGTGTCACTGGAACGGGGGGTTTTATGTGGACCGGTGCCTGCCTATGGGTTGTTCCATATCGTGTGCGCTGTTTGAGAAGTTTAGCTCTTTCCTGGAATGGGTGGTCAGGGACGTGTCGGGGGCGAATTCGGTCATACATTATTTGGATGACTTCCTCTGCGTGGGCCCGGCTTCCTCCAGGTGCTGTGCGATTCTTTTGTCAACGCTGGAGCATATGGCGGATCGTTTTGGAGTACCGTTGGCACCGGAAAAGACGGAGGGGCCTAGAACGGTCATTACATTCTTGGGGATAACGCTGGATTCGGACGCCATGGAATGCCGTTTGCCGGAGGACAAGCTTACTGCTCTAAAAGGGGAAATTAAGGTGATGTTAGGTTTGCGTAAGGTACAGCTGTGGACGTTGCAGTCTTTGTTGGGGAAGCTTAACTTCGCCTGTCGCATTTTGCCGATGGGGAGAGCGTTTTGCCGACGGCTGTCGGCAAGTACAGCTGGGGTACAGTCGCCGCAACATTTTGTTCGTTTGGTGCGGTCCCACAGGGCTGATCTGCAGGTCTGGCATACATTCTTGGAGTCCTTCAATGGTAGGGTGCTGTGGATGTCGGGCTCAGTCAGTAATTTTGATATGGATCTGTTCACGGATGCTGCGGGCTCAGCTGGTTTTGGAGCTTTTTTCCAAGGCCGGTGGAGTGCAGGTCCGTGGCCAAAGTGTTGGGTGGAGGCAGGCTTCACGAAGAACTTGGTGCTGCTGGAGCTCTTTCCAGTGGTATTGGCGGTGGAGTTGTGGGGCGAGGCTTTCCGGGATCGGAAGGTGCGTTTCCACATTGACAACATGGGTGTGGTACAGGTGATTAACAGAGCGTCGGCTTCATCACCGCTGGTGGTTCGCCTGCTACAACAGCTGGTGTTGAGATGCCTGCAGTTGAATGTCTTTATATATGCGGTTCACCTCCCTGGGGTGGACAACGTTTTGGCTGACGCTTTGTCTCGCTTTCAGTGGGACAGGTTCCGAGAGTTGGCGCCGGAAGCGGAGCAACAAAGTGTACCTTATCCCGACTGGCTGTGGAAGATTGCGTTGGAGTAGTCTCCGGATGGATCAGAAGGTCGGTGAGTGAGACGACGTGGGCCGCATATCATAAAGTATGGCAAGAATGGGCGGAGTTGGGTCACATGGGTCACATGGTGGGAGTGGGTCACATGGTGGGAGTGGATATTGCCGGGCCAGAGGCCAGAGGTGAGGTTGTTAGTCTTGTACTTTATCTCCAGGTGCATGGAAGCAGGGGTGTCGGTATCCGTGCTGGGGAGAAAGGTTGCAGGTTTGGCATTTTTGTTTAAATGGCAGGGTTTGCCAGATTTTACCAAAGATTTTTGGGTGCGACAAGCGCTCAAAGGCTATAGGCGGGCCAGACCTTTTAAGGACACCAGACGACCAGTTGGCTAAGTTACCGGAGGTTTGCGCCTCGGTATACGAGGCCTCCTTGTTCCAGGTTGCATTTTCTTTGGCATTTTTTGGAGCATTTAGGATTGGTGAGCTGGTTAGCCCGTCGAAGAAGGTTCATGGGGGGATTTGGGTTACTGAAGTGTGCTGCTATGAGGATAGTGTGTCCTTGTGGTTGCGGAGATCTAAAACGGATCAGACAGGGAAGGGCAAGAGAGTGCAGATTTTTTCATTGCCAGGCTCCCCGCTCTGTCCAGTGGGGGCGGTGCGAGGTTTTCTGGCAGTGCGCCCAGAAAAGGAGGGTTCGTTTTTGATACATGCTGATGGGTGTCCGTTATCCAAATTTCAGTTTATTTCGGTTTTCCGGAAATGTCTGGGGTACCTAGGCTTAGAGGCAAAAGAATTTTCGTCACATTCTTTTAGGATTGGGGCAGCTACGGAAGCGGCTCGTAGTGGGTTGGATGCGGAGGCTGTGAAGCCTATTGGTAGATGGGAATCTAGTAGATTTTGGACTTACATTCGCCCTCACTTGGTTGTAGGGGTGTGAGGATAGTGGGGGAGGGGGCTGGTAATGAATTAAAAAATAAAAATAAATAAATAAATAAAATGAGGTTACGTTGATGGGGTTTGCTGTGGTTACGGTGGATACATGTTTTTTCTCTTTCAGGTATGGCGCCGGCGCTGGTCTGGATACTGGGGCACTCTTACGTGTACTGGGGGGTAAGAGGGCTGAGGCTAGGCCGGAAGGTCGGCAATTGGGGTTTCCAAGGCAGGAAGCCCGGGTTCGCTGGCTGGGAGTTCCGGGAATGTTGTGGAGTAGAATGGTTCCAGAGGTGCATCGTTATGCGCGTCTGGACCGCCCGCCTGACGTTTTAGTTCTGCACGTAGGTGGGAATGACTTGGGTGTTAGATCTATGCTGGATGTGACGAAGGATATCAAATTTGATATTCTTTGTCTTCGCATGGCATTCCCGAACATGGTGATAGTGTGGTCCGACATGGTGGCTCGTACCTCATGGCGGACGGCTAGATCTTTGGAAGGCATTAATAGGGCCCGGAGGAAAGTTAATCAAGATGTGGCCAGGTTCATGGTTAAGAATGGTGGGTTGGTGATACGTCATTTTGAGCTGGAGTTGGAGACATGGCGGTACCTTCGGGGTGATGGGGTACACCTTAATGATGTGGGTATAGACCTGTGGGCGTTGGGGTTACAGGATGGTATCCAGAGGGCTCTCAGGGTGTGGAGGGGCACCCAATTGTAAAGGTTTTTACATTTGGGTGCTGTGGCGGGTGTCTGGTCTTTGCAGGGGGAAGGATGATACCTCGGAAAGAAGGGTTCAGGACCTGTCGTTGGTATGGGTCCTGATGGTGGGCTTACAGTTAACGGAGGTTTAGCTGGAAGCATTGGGAACGGGTGCACTGCGGTCATGGTTGTCTCTGAGCCAGCATGTCGGCTTGAGGCCTATTAGCGAATTTTGAGAAGTACCGCAGTGCAATAATGTACACAGATGTTAATAGAGGTTCCTGCAGAGATCGACACCAGTAATTTACTGAGGGTCCTTTAGTACAGAGTTTATGGTCATTGTTAAAAGTTATACAGCGTTTTAATAAATAAGGCTGCTACGGCCTATGTTTTCTCCAACTCCTGGTGTGGTCTCGTTTACTTAGTCATAAGTAAGAAGGTAAATAAGGGGTAGTATAGTAAGTACATCTGTTATACTATAGTCATGTGTGTATTATTGTGATTTTACTGTAAAATTCATGTTAATGTTTTGCATTTTCACTTTCCTTCCCCTTCCAGGGTTTTGGTTCAGGTACTGGTCCTCAGGATTGAGGACAAAGTTTTCCCAAACACTGGGGACAGTATGTAGCGCCCTGCTCCTGATGATCAGGCGCTATGTTAAATTTAGTAGGTGTCTAAACTGGTATTTAGCTCAGACTCTGTAAATAATTAAGGCTAAATTGGCCTCTGTTCTGGCTATGGCTGTGTTTGGGAGGATTTCCCACTGTTGCCTGTAGGTGGCGATACCACTGCAGGCCAATGTGCAAAACAAACAGGCCAAAGTGCATTGGGTGTCTTTCCCCCGAGATCAGTTCAGTGGGAGTGGTCTACCCACTGAGCATGCTGGGGAAGGGTACTTAAGGGGCAGATGCCATATTTCGGGGCTCTTCTTCGCCTCGTGGCCCTCCTGGCTCGAGGCGTGTGTTACAGGGAATTCAGCCTCTGAGCCATGCTGGTCTGGGGCTGTAACTATGCCAGGTAGGCTCAGTTGTCTAGACTGGGTTCTACGCTTGAAGGTGATCCTGTGCGGTCTGTCCTGAGGCAGGAAGCCACTCAATGGAGGAAACCAGGGGAGGACCTGTCCAGGAGAGGACCGAGCAGAAGGCAGGTATCTTGTGGAAGGCCTGGGGACCTTATTGAGGGATGCACCGTAACTAAAGTAACCTTACAGTCTGCCGGGTTGGCTTAAAGGCTCTTAGACTGTAAGGCTGGATATCCGGGTACTAAAAATCCTGTGGCAGAGGCTAATTGAACGGTTCAACATAACCATCAAAAAGGTCTGTGGCAGAGACTGTTCTTTTCTTATCTGTTCGTGCATCATTCCGGCTGCTAGACCAAGTGAGAGGGGCCTATCCGGCTGAGCAATACCTACTCAAAGGAGAGTGGTGAGGGAGACTTTGTACATTAGGAGTTTTCCCCAGTGATCTGTTGTGTGCGTGCCTGAACCTTCCCCTAACCCTCCATTCCTCTATCTATGCAAGTTTGTTTGGAAAATAAAGCCTGAAGAAAAAGGATTCATAACTTGTGTGGACATTGCAGTTACTGTAGACTCTCAACCCCTAGACAAGGAACATTGAGGTAACGTGCAAGGCCCAAAATATAAACCAGCAGCTCCTACGGGTGTGAGCTACACATAGAAATATGAGAGTAAATGTTTTACTATTTCCCCCCTTCAAGCATATTTCCTCGAACCCTGTCAGTGGCCTGACTTCCGTGTACATATTTAACTTAGTTCTAATGAAGGTATCCAATTGCATCCTCCTTAAAAAGTCTAAATCTGGTACCATCTCTCTTTCGATCTCTTTTATTGTCTTTAGCCAATTGTTATTCCTGTTCTGTCAGGGGAGAGGAGACATATTGTTTGTTCATACTAAGTAGGAACAACGATATGTCTCCTCCCCCAGTCATTCCTATCCCCATAGTTAGAACACACTGAGGGGACACACATGTGACCCCTTGATCGTCCCTAGTGTTAACCCCTTTCCTACCAGTGACATTTACACAGTAATCAGTAGATATTTATAGCATTGATCGCTGTATAAATGTCAATGGTCGCAAAAATGTGTCAAAAGTGTCCGATCTGTCTGTCACAATGTCGCAGTACTGCTAAAAAAATCACAGATCACCGCCATTAGTAAAAAAAAATATCAAATAATAAAAATGCCATAAATCTTTCCCATTGTAGATGCTATAACTTTTGTGCAAGCCAATCAATATATGCTTATTGGAATTTTTTTTACCAAAAATATGTAGAATAATATATACAGTGGAACCTTGGATTACGAGCATAATCAGTTCCAGGAGAATTCTCATAATCCAAAGCCCTCGCATATCAAAGCGAGTTTCCCCATAGAAGTCAATGGAAACTAAAAAGATTTGTTCCGCATTGACTTCAATGGCATGCAATACAGCATGTGGCTAGAGGAGGGGGCGCCGGAGAGCCTCGGAAATACTCGGAAAGGCCTGGGGACAGGTCGGCTGACCTCGGAAACCCTCAGAAACACCTGGGAACGGAGTATTTCCGAACAGCTCTGCTCCGGCGCCCCCACACCTCAGGCCAAATGCGGTACTGCAGGCCCCACTAGCTTGACTTCTGCTTGTTTTGCAAGACAACACTCACAAACCGAGTCAGAATAAAAATAAAAAAAAGTTGCTTGTCTTTCAAAATTCTCATTAACCGCATTACTCGTAAACTGAGGTTCCACTTTATTTTCCTAAACTGATGAATATATATACATATATACATATATATATATATATATTTTTTTTTTTATTTTGGGAATATTTATTAAAGCAAAAATTATTATTTTTTTTATTTTTTTCAAAATTGTCGCTCTTTTTTTTGTTTATAGCGCAAAAAAATAAAAACTGCACAGGTGATCAAATACCACCAAAAGAAAGTTCTATTTGTGGGAAAGAAAAAGGATGCAAATTTTGTTTGGGCACAGCATTGCATGACCGCGCAATTGTCAGTTAAAGCGACGCAGTGCCAAATTGTAAAAAGTGCTTTGGTCAGGAAGGGGGTAAAATCTTCCGGGGCTGAAGTGGTTAAAAAGATCAGAGAAAAGAAAACTATTGGGTTGACCATTCCTAGGTCACTCTCCAGCCTGGACAGGTAAGTTACATTTGGTTTGATTCAGGTTCAGCCTATTATCCCATAACAGATGGAAAAAACTGAAAATTTACTATCAAATACTTACCGTAATTTTCCTTTCCTGATAGGCTCCATGGCAGCATACGTGTGGGTTGGCCTTGCCTCCATAACTACCCAATAGGACCCCTCCCTATAAATTTCAGCTCTGGGCTCTCAGCCGTGTTCCGTAACTAGCCTACTCCAAGCATTGGGAGGGACTCCTGCTGCCATGGAGCCTATCAGGAAAGGAAAATTACGGTAAGTATTTGATAGTAAATTTTCCGTTTTCCTGACATGCTCCATGGCAGCATACGTGTGGGAAATAACTCGCCAAACACACACCTGGTGGGCAAAATGCTGAGGCAAGAAAAATAGGATTTTTATAACAGCTTACCTGTAAAATCCTTTTCTTGGAGTACATCACGGGACACAGAGCGGCATAGTCATTACTATGTGGGTTATATAGTTTACCTTCAGGTGCTGGCACTGGCAACTTCCAAACCGGAAGTACCCTCCCCTATATAAGCCCCTCCCATCCGGGAGCACCTCAGTTTTGTAGCAAAGCAATAAGTGTCCCCAAAAGAGGGGTGGGAGCTCTGTGTCCCGTGATGTACTCTAAGAAAAGGATTTTACAGGTAAGCTGTTATAAAAATCCTATTTTCTTTCTCGTACATCACGGGACACAGAGCGGCATAGTCATTACTATGTGGGACGTCCCAAAGCAATGCCCAATGAGGGGGGGATACACCATACATAAGCTGAGCGCTATCAGACATGAGGATCTTTTGCGGCCTGCAACACACTGCGCCCAAAGGCGACATCCTCCTGACTTCTAACGTCCACCTGGTAGAACCTAGTAAACGTGTGTACTGAAGACCATGTTGCGGCCTTACAGATTTGAGCCAGGGAAGCCTAGTGATGCACTGCCCATGAAGTTCCAACTGCTCTCGTGGAGTGCGCCCTAACTTTGAACGGAGGCGGTCTCCTTCTCAAGCCATAGGCTTGCATAATGACCTGTCGAATCCACTTGGCTAAAGTAGATTTTGACGCTGCCTGACCCTTTCTGGGGCCTTCCAGCAGAATAAACAAAGTATCTGTTCTGCGAATCTGAGCAGTGGCTTTTAGATAAGCTTTAACTGCTCTTACTACATCCAAAGAATGTAATAACTTTTCCTCTACCTTACTAGGTTTGGGGAAAAAGGAAGGAAGGAAGAACCACATCTTGGTTCAAATGAAACCTCGATACCACCTTAGGAAGAAAGGCTGGATGAGGACGTAACACTACTCTGTCCTTATGGATAACCAGATATGGCTCTTTACAGGACATAGCGGCTAATTCCGACACTCTTTTAGCCGAACAAATGGCTACTAGAAAAATCAATTTCCTGGTGAGAAGAACCAAGGAAATGTGCTGTAATGGTTCAAATGGTTGCTTCTGTAGAACCGACAGAACCAGGTTTAAGTCCCATGGACATATGGGAATATTAACCGGAGGGCTAATACGCATCACTCCTTGTATAAAGGCTTTGATTAGTGAATGCGAAGCCAAGGGCCTTTGAAAAAATATTGACAAGGCCGAAATCTGACCCTTGATAGTACTCAAGGCAAGCTTCCTATCTACAGCCCACTGTAGGAAGTCCAGAATCCTACCTATTACGTACTTACGTGGATGCCATTTCTTGGCCTCACACCAGGCGATGTACGCCTTCCAGATTCTATAGTAGATCTGCCTGGATACCGGCTTCCTGGCATTGATCATGGTAGATACCACAGGATTAGAGAGACCTCTCTTTTTTAGAATGTGGGCTTCAATAGCCAGGCCGTCAAACCTAGGGCTGGTAAGAAAGGGTGGTATATCGGTCCTTGCGAAAGCAGGTCCGGACGATGTGGGAGGGTCCAAGGACTCCCCACAGACATTTTTACAATCTCCGCGTACCATGCTCTTCGGGGCCACCAGAATCACTGGTTTCTTTTCTACCCTGATTCTGCGGAGTAATCGAGGTAACAATTGTGGCGGTGGAAATGCATATATCAGCTTGAACTGATCCCAAGGGAACACTAGGGCATCCGAGCCGCAAGCTAGGGGATCCCTTGTCCAAGAGACAAACCTGTCCACTTTTGCGTTGAATCTGGATGCTAGCAGATCTACATCCGGTGTTCCCCACCGCTGACATATTGTCCGGAAAACCTCGGGGTGAAGGGACCATTCCCCTGGGCATAATTGTTGGCAACTTAGAAAGTCCGCCTTCCAATTCTCCACTCCTGGAATGAATACTGCGGATATGGCTGGGACATATCTTTCTGCCCATTTCAGGATGCAATTCACTTCCCTCTGGGCTGCACGACTCCTGGTGCCACCCTGATGATTGATATATGCCACTGCCGTGGCATTGTCTGATTGAATTCTGACAGGGGCCCCTTGGAGTTTGGATGTCCATGCTACTAGGGCATACCGGGCTGCTCGTATCTCTAAGAGATTGATGGGCAGGGCCTTTTCTGCATCCGACCACCTGCCCTGGAGAGACCATTGCTCCAGTACTGCTCCCCAGCCTATAAGGCTGGCATCTGTAGTGACCACCTTCCAAGAAATCGGACTGAAGGATTTCCCTTTTTCCAGATTCTGGGGAACCAACCACCAACGGAGGCTCTTGCGCACGGAAGGGGACAAGGACATTGGTAAGTCTAGGGCCTGAACTTTTTTGTTCCAGGCTGACAGTATGGCCCTTTGCAAATTCCTTGAATGGAATTGACCGTAGGGTACTGCTTCGAATGATGCCACCATTTTTCCCAGCAGCCTCATGCACAGGCGTATGGATGGCTGCCTTTTTCTACCCACTAGGTGGATCAAATCTCTCAAAGACGACACCTTTTCTTGAGGCAAGAAAATTTTTCTCTGGTCTGAATCCAGCCTTAGCCCCAGGTATTCCAGACTTTTGACTGGTTTTAGGGCTGACTTGTCTCGGTTGATAATCCAACCGTGAGATTCCAGATACTCGATTGTCTCGTTAACAACCACTTCTAGTTTTTCCACTGAGTGGTCTATCAGCAACAAGTCGTCTAGATATGCCATTATCGTTACACCTCGTGTTCTTAGATTGGCCAATAATGGGGCCAGAATTTTTGTGAACACTCGTGGTGCTGTGGCCAGACCGAAGGGTAAGGCTCTGAACTGAAAATGGCGCCCTTCTACTGCAAAGCGTAGACATTTTTGGTGGACTGGAAAGATGGGAATGTGCAAATAAGCATCTTTGATGTCGATCGAGGCTAACCATTCCTCCCCTTGTAGGGCAGTGGCCACCGATCGGATCGACTCCATCCGGAAAGTCCTGATATGTAGGAATTTGTTTAGCCCTTTTAGATTTAATATGGGCCTCACGTCCCCGTTTGGCTTCAGGACTGTAAAGAGGTTTGAGTAAAACCCGAACCCCCATTCTTCCAGGGGAACCTCCATAATTACTCCTTGGAGCAATAGTTGTTCTAGTGCCAACAGGAGGGATCCTCTCTTCCGGGGATCCCTTGGCACGTTTGACCTTATAAAATGGGAAGGAGGGGAGTCTTTTAACTCCAATTTGTATCCCAGACTTACTGCGGAGAGCACCCATCTGTCTCTGATCGTGTCCCGCCAGGTCTCTGCGAACAACTGAAGTCTTCCCCCCACCCGATTGAGTGGGGGCAACCCTTCATGCATTTGACTTTGGGGGAGGTTTTGTACCTCTCCTGACCCAGGGTTTCTTGTTACCCTGCGATTGTCCCTGATTTTTACCCCCGGGATTTAACCGAGGAGGCCGTCGGAACTGTTTCACAGCCGATGTCCTAGGGACTGGAGAAGCAGGCCTCTTAAAAGAGGGACCTCTAACTCTGTTTTTAACCGGCAAGAGTGTACTTTTACCGCTGGAAATTTTCTGGATATATTTGTCCAGGTCTTCCCCGAATAAGCGTTCACCATGAAATGGGAAGCTGACCAGCAATTTTTTACAGGGAGCTTCAGCAGACCAGTTTTTAAACCATAGAAGCCTGCGCATATGTACTACAGACAGCGTAAGGCCTGATGGATTGAATCCTTTATAGCGTCAACCGCAAAGCATAAGGCTCTAGGTAGATCAGCTAGGGCAAGAGCCTGCTGATCTGGCAAGTCCCTTAAGACCTGTTTCAACTGATCCTTCACTGCTTGGCAGACCCCAATAGCTGCCACTGCTGGTTGTGTCACCAAGCCTGCTGTAGAGAAAGCAGATTTTAATAAGGACTCCAATTTTTTATCTATTAGGTCCTTGAACATTTGGACATTATCTACTGGACATGTCAGTGATTTATTCACACAAGAGATGGCTGCGTCCACTGTAGGGACCCTCCATTTTTTGATGAACTTATCCTCCATGGGATAGACCACCGGAAATCTCTTGGGGGGAGTAAATATTTTATCAGGATGTTCCCAATCCTGGTAAATGAGCCCTTCCAGTAAAGGATGGATTGGAAAGGAACAAACAGTCTGGGGAGCTTTTAGCGACCCCAATGAGGAGACAGAAGTGGATGATGGCTCCGCAAGGGGCATTTTAAATGCTGATCGGACCATGTTAGTCAGGGACTGAACCCATAATCTTTCAGCATGTGATGCTGAGAATGGCTCTTCCACTGTTGATTCCTCTACAACAGAATCAACCTCATCCTGATCCCCTTCAGGTAGGTCGATCCCTGTATGGGACTGTTGCTCTGCTAACAGGTACTCTGAGGGAGGAGACGGAGATCGGGCGCGCTTTCCCTCTGACAGGGAAGCAGCGATCAATGTTGTCAATCTCTCTTCCAGTCCTCCCAGAGCTGAGGAAAAAACCTCCTCTGTTATATACACAGGAGCAGGTGAACTGAGGACAGCCACAGTACCAGGTACTCCTGAGGGTGCTCTACGGTCACTAACCTCTGATTTTTCAGGGGAGATTGGTGCAGCCGAAGCATGCCCAAGATCCTCAGAGCCCGATGGAGACCCCCTATGCTTCCTGGGATTCTTAGTCCCGGAGACTTTAGACGGCATATTCCTAAGCCCAAAGCTGAGGTATTCCAGCCGAAATACACCACTTACTGACAATAGTCTAGCACAATTGCTGCTATATAAACAGTTGGTGTCTACTAATGTGCCTTTCTATGGGGATGCCTGCATCAACCGCCTGCTGTATGCCTTTCTAAATGTTGCCAGCTCTGTTTCTGCCTTCCATAACCAGCTAACACCTAATTGTGCTTTTTATCATGCTGGGACGCCCGCACATGCGCAGAAGCGCTGCGGCGCGCACAGAGCGTCATCCGCCAAGCTCCACCCCTTTTTCCAGCTCACCTCTATAAATAGAGGCGCGCGCACGTGCAAGGGCACGTGCGCCTTCGGCGCTCTTTTTTGAAAGGAACTAGGGACAGAAGCCAGGGCACTGTTTGCCACAGGGCCAGGGGATGGACGAGCATTGCAACATGGCAGAGGAAACAGTTTCCCATCCAGAGAACTCACCATCTGCCTGGATTTTGACTTGGAAAGAAAAAATCCACATGACAAGAAAACAACGTTCCACAGCGGCCTCTAGTGGTTTAACACAGGTACCGCGGTTTAACCATTTTTTTTTTTTTTTTCTTGACCACTCTTAAAATTATTAAATTTTTTAGTAGTTACAGGCATGCACAGATATTTAGCGGGAATACCGTTAGGTAACAGGCAGAAAGACATATTAGACTTGGGGGTCCCCTCAATAGAACCAAGTTCCTGAGGGGCCCCCACTTACCTTTTCCCCGCCGCAGGACTCTGTTTGGTCCACAGAAGCCCAAACTTCACCTCTCACGGCAGGCATTGTAATTAAACCTTCAGGGACCGGGTTCCCAAGGATTCCACTCCCCTGGACCTGTATAGCACCCTGCACAGAAAACATCTTGGTCGTGGGTATGACCAGAGCTCTGGATCCCAGGGTCCAGCCCTTCTAAGAGAAGCATTACAGGCAAAACCTTGCTCTTCTCTGCAAGGCCCGGGTACCGACCGTTTAGCTATGAAGCTTTTTTGGTCGGATCCGGAATAGCTTACTGAGGCCCAAAAGAACCTGTACGCAAGCTCAGTGAAAAACACGTTACTTCTTGGCCAACACCTTAGACACTGGCAAAAAACTGAGGTGCTCCCGGATGGGAGGGGCTTATATAGGGGAGGGTACTTCCGGTTTGGAAGTTGCCAGTGCCGGCACCTGAAGGTAAACTATATAACCCACATAGTAATGACTATGCCGCTCTGTGTCCCGTGATGTACGAGAAAGAAATACATTTATTTAACACTGTAAATTATTTAACCGACAGAACTTGTAAACCAAAATTCAGTGATGATAAGGCAGCTGGTTCGACACAATAGTGGGAAACAAAAGTATTAATAGACGACCAAGAGGCCACTCTGCATATAACGTCAGGTGCGATATGACGAGAGGCTGCCCAAGAAGTTGAGATGCTCCGGGTTGAGTGCGCAGTTACTGCCTCTGGATGAGCCAAACCTTTTGCTTTGTAAGCCCTTTTGGATGGTCTGAACTATCCATCCCGCAATAGATCTGATTGAGGCCCGTTTTCCTCTGTTCTTCCCATGAAGAAGAATGAAAAGAAAGTCTGTTTGTCTGAAAGACTCTGTCATTTCCAGGTATTAACTTAATGTGTGGCCCACATCAAGGGGATGAACATCTTGACCTTCAGAAGTTCCAAAAGTGGGCAGTACAATTTCCTGATTTTCATGAAAGATAGATGTAACTTTAGGGTTTGAGCCCAGCATGGGAATTAATACTGCTGTATCTGGGAAAAAGGTCAGGAAAGGCTCTTTTGAACCCAAGTTTCTGATATCAGACACTCTTTTAGCTGAGGTGACCGCTACTAGGAAGACGGTCTTGAGAGTAAGATCTTTTGCCGAAAGAGGTTTTTCAGGATCTGTGCCGAGTATGGGAAGATAGTCCAGTACAAGAGGCAGGTCCCATTTGGGGAACCTCGGTTTTATCTGTGGTCTAAGTCTGACAGCACCCTTAAAGAACTGGCGAATCAGGGGATGATTGGCCCAAGAGATTCCTGTAAATGCTGAGATGGCTGATATTTGTACTCGAAGAGAGCTTACTGCTAAAGGCAAGTCCAAACCTGTTTGTAAAAAACGAAGTATATCCTGGACTTCTGGAGAATTACAAGAATTAGCTCTGGAAGACATATGATCTGTAAATTTTGACCAGATACGCTCATAAACTCTGTTGGTGCTATTTCTTCTAGCATTAAGGAGAGTCGACATGGCTTCTTCTGGACATCCTAAGGCTTCCAGCCTTCCCCTCTCAAGAACCATACCCTGGAGGTACAGATGAGCCGGGCATGGGTGCAAAGTTGTGCCCTGAGACAGGAGATCCGGTCTGAGAGGTAGAGGGATTGAGTCCCGATAACAGAGATGTCAGGAGGGAGAACCATGGCCTGTTGGGCCAGAATGGAATCACTGCTATAATTTCTACTCCCTCTGATCTGAGCCTGCAAAGAAACTGAAGTATCACAGGTACTGGAGGAAAGGCATAAGCCTGGCTGAATCTCCACCGGTCCGTGAGGGCATCTATCCCATAAACTTGGGGATCTTGGAACCTCGAATAATACTTGGTCAACTTGTGGTTGGATGGAGATGCAAACAGATCCACTTCTGGAGACACTCCCAGAGTTAGAATCCAATTGAATACCTCTATGTGTAGAGACCATTCGTTGTTGTTCATTTGAGTTTGTGATAGAAAGTCCGCTTGTACATTCTGGACCCCCGGAATGTACACTGCAGAGATGTTGCATAGGTACTTCTGAGCCCAGATCATTATTGGCTCCACTTCCCAGAGTAAGGACCAGCTGCGGGTTCCACCCTGCTTCCTTATGTAAGCAACTACGGTTGTGTTGTCCATCCTGAGCATCACAGAAGAGTCTGTCAACAGATGGCGGAAGGATATGAGCGCCTGGAAGGCAGCTCGCAACTCCAGTATGTTGGATACAATTCCTTGGGATGGTGTGCTCCACCTGCCCTGGGCTATTTCCGACAGGCAATGAGCGCCCCAGCTCTGATTGCTGGCATCCCAGGTTACTGTGACCCAAGTGATGGGACGGATCGAGTGACAGTTGCAGAGATTCTTCCCTTGAAGCCACCAAAGAAGAGACTCTCTCATGGATGGAGTGAGCCTGATGCGTTGACTCTTTGCTGGGGGAGTCCCATTGCTGGAGGAACCCTTTCTGGAATGGGTGAGTGTGCCACTGAGCCCACTTCACCATAGGGATGGTGACTGCCATGGTGCCAATTACCTTCAGACATTGAAGAGCAGACAGGTGAGAGGAAGCAAGTGTTGCGCGGATCCTGTCCCGGATTACTGCAATCTTTTCCTCGGGCAATGAAATGGTGCCATCTATTGTGTTGAAGAGTGCACCTAGAAACACAAGGAGCTGTGTTGGAATGAGATGACTCTTCTCCAAATTCAGGAGCCACCCGAATTCTTGGAGAGTGGCAATTACAAGATCTCTTGGTTCCAGGAGTTGACTTCTGTCTTGAGCTAGAAGTAAGAGGTCGTCTAGGTAGTGATGAAGACGAACTCCTTTCACTCGGAGCAGAGCCACAATGTCTAACAGAACCTTGGAGAATACCCGAGGAGATGTCGTGAGACCAAAAGGTAGGCAGGTGAACTGCAAGTGTTGATTGCCTACAGCAAAGCGGAGGTACTTTTGATAGTCTGCAGCCACTGGAATGTGAAAATATGCGTCCTTCAGATCTATTGATACTAACCAATCTCCTGGATAGACTGACTGCTGGATTGTCAATAGTGACTCCATTTTGAATCTTTCTTTCCGAATAAATCAGTTGAGATGTGTTAGGTCTATTACTGGTCTCCAGGTACCGTTCTTTTTCTGTACCATGAACAACGGGGAGTACATGCCTTCTCCTCGTTCGCCCTCTGGAACAGTAATGGCTGCGCCTTGAGTTAATAAAGAGCTTACGTAAGTTAGTAATACTTGTTTCTTTTCCTCTGAACTTGGAAGGCTTGTAGGTATTGTGAGGGGGTTAGCTCGGCAGCGGGTATGTGTGACCCCCGGGATGGGCTCCCCACCCAAAAACAGGCCCAGCAGACGGAGGTTGTGGTTTTCAAAATCAAAAAGGTGCGGTTTATTTTCTATTTACAGTGACAAAAACACAGCAAGGCAAAAAAAACATAAACAAAATAAATCCTGGTCAACTTGACCTCTGACTAAACATACAGGTTTCCTAACTAACAACTGGGATCAGCCTAGTGCTGTCCTAGTCCCTAAGTCCCTGGTTTTAAATGTCCAAGCAAAATATAGCCACACAGGCTTTCTCTCACCGCACAGGGGTTCACTCTCCCTAGACAGTCCACACAGGTCTGGTTCCAGGCATGAGCTAACATCTAATGAAGCTGGGCTTTCTTATAGAGGCCTAAATGAGCTGACAAGGTTCAGCTGGTCTCATCAACTCCCTGTCTGCACGACGCCCAGCCCTCTCCCTAGAGGTATGAGTCATCCATGAGCACACTAGCCTTATACAACTCTCCACCTAGTTGTACAAATCGGCGTAAAGCCTGAATCTGGGCGAAATATATCTACCCCCCTGGATGCAACCAGGTGACTTTACCTTCCTGCTGTCACAGTATGTATCTGAGCCTAGCGGTGCTGTTGAAGACCCATGTGTTATCTGAAGAGACCGTCTTGATGGTCCAAAAATCTTGAATTGAGGCCGCCCAAACATGCCGAAAGTGGAGAAGACGTGCCCCCACCTGACATGTTTGAACGGGCCCAATTTCAAAAAGACTTAGTAGACTCCCGACTACCAGACGGAGTACTTTTAGTTGGCTTCTTGAAAGAGGAATGTCTGGACTTCCAGGTCCTTGAAAATTCACGACCAGGTCTGTAGCTGCGTGCTTCCCTTGCACGATCTGTATTTTGTGCCCTTGAAAAGATGCGTTTCTGGTTTTGCAAACGCCTATCTTGAGGGAGGAACCCCGATTTACCACCCGTGGCCTGGGAAATGGCATTATCGAGTTTATTGCCAAAGAGAGAGGAGCCCTCAAAGGGAATGCGGCACCAAGCTTGCTTTGAAGCTGGATCCGCCGACCAGGGACGGAGCCATAAAGCACCGCAGGCGGTAACCGCTGACAACATTACTCAAGCCACTAGGCAAATAACATCAATAGAGGCCTCCCCCAAAAAGGCAGATGCTAGCCTAGTTTCCTGAATAGGTGATCTTTTCGCCATTTCTTCAGAGATACTTCTGAGGGAATCATCCATATTGTCTGACCATGCTTCTAGGGCTTTTGAGACAGCTGCTAAAGCCAGAATTGGTTTACAGACTGAACCTGCTGTCAGATAGATTCGCTTCAGGTCCGAGTCAATCCGTCTCTCCAGAGGATCTTTGAATGAGACCGTATATTCCAGAGGAAGAGTTACATATCTAACCAGACGCATTAAAGCTGCATCAACCAAGGGAGCTGAATGAGGGTGTTTTACCTCTTCTTCCTTAAAAAGGATATAATTTTGCAATTTTTGACTGCATAGAACTTTTCTTGTCCATTTTACCGCATTCTTCTGAGATAATGGCACCCACTTCCGTGACAAACGGGAAATAATGTCGCTCCTTACTGAG
Organism: Rana muscosa; assembly: GCA_029206835.1. Classification (NCBI taxonomy): domain Eukaryota; kingdom Metazoa; phylum Chordata; class Amphibia; order Anura; family Ranidae; genus Rana; species Rana muscosa. Next base: position 990,711,503 of record CM055118.1, on the reverse strand, counting down.
CTGTTTAAAAAGTTTTCTTTGTTTGGGAGGAGATATAACTGACTCTTCCCAATTCAGAACTTCTTTAACTGCTTTCACTAAAGCAGGAACTAAGGCATAATCAAAACCCATCCCAGGATCATTCACTTCCGAACCACTTTCTGAGGGAGGAGCTGAGGGATGGCTGGGTTGAGAGACTTCCAGTATCTCATGCACCTGTCCCTGTTCTAACGAGGGAACCAGTGGGTCTAGAGGAGAATCATGCTACATTCTTGCATCTTTCTCTAGTAGCGACTCGTTTACGACCCGCTTAACCAATGCTTCCAGGTGCTTATCTGCACCTTCCCTCTCATTGGCTGCCTTTGAAAAACAATGGTCACAAAGGGACTTGCTGGCAGGAACCGGAGCCCTGCACCCCCAACATTGTCTCTCTGACCTCTTGCTGTGAGATGAGGGGGGTGAGGAGTGTCTCTACTGGGATGTCCGGATTTAGAAGAACCATGGTGTTTAGAGCCAGAAGAGGAGTGCCGGTGGTGTGTGTGATTTAGAGGACCCACTGCGTCTGCGGGAACTACTATGTCGGAAAAGAAAGGAAAAGAAAGCATAGAGAGAGAGAGAAGAAAGGCACAAAGTCAAATAATGCCCTACACTCCACTCTCTTCCCCCCTCAGCAGGCAGAATAAAAGGAAAGAATCCCAATCTTACCTACTGCAAGAGGGTTGGCCACCGGGAGGCAGTGAAGAGTCTATACTGAATCAGAAATCACTGCAGGTGGAAGGTAAACATCAGACACCAGTATGAAAGACAAATGCAACATTCAGACCCTTCTGAACCAGCACTTACCTGGGGTAGGCTCTGCAGGTGCTCAGGGAAGTCGCCGCTATGCCCACGATCATTCCCGGCGTCTACAGGCTTCCCCAGGTTTTTAAAATTGGTGCCACGTGACGTCACGTCAGCGACAGGCCCGCGATTCTCGCGCGCATGCGCAAACCAGGTCTCGCTTTCGTTCCGGCCGCGCATGCGCAGACCGCGGAAGAACCCGGAAGTAGAGGGAGTGGCGGCTGGATCGCACAGGGAACCAGCCGCTCGTAGGAACATTTTACAATGAAAGGAAAGACAGATAAACAAACAACAAACATAAACATTGCTGCCATGAAGGCGATACAGCTTACCACCACCTACGATCGATTTGGCCAGGGACACCGCATCCATACACACACCGGGCTTTCAGCAGATAATGGCCACCTGCACACTGCTAGGTAATCAGACCTGTGCGCGCTCATCTCTCCAGTGGAAGACATAATCCAGCTCTTCAGCACTACTCTGCAATACACTCCATACCCTGCTCAACAGTCAAGGCTTAACGGAGGGATGAGACACCATATCGTCGGCCGATCTTGATCGTAGGAACAATCGTCTTCAGGTAGGAGAACTAAACATATAGTCCTACGGAGGAGGACAAAAAAGGAACACGGCTGAGAGCCCAGAGCTGAAATTTATAGGGAGGGGTCCTATTGGGTAGTTATGGAGGCGGGGCCAACCCACATGTATGCTGGCATGGAGCATGTCAGGAAATCAGATGTGGACTCTTGCATGGGAAGATTCTGGCAAGATACAAAGCTGACATATAAAAAGACAGGGATCAAGTCAACCCTCTCTTCTCAAGTAAAGCCAGCTAGATACTTTGGCGTTGTCATCCACCAGTCTGCTTTCCTAATTTCAATGACCATATTCACCAGGACCATATTTGATCTCCAATACTTAAATTTCCTGCTGGAGCTCTGGGAAGGCATCTGGAAGTTGAAAGCATTCACCCTCCACACCCATCCAGAAAACTTCAGTTTTTTCATGACTGACTTTAGAACTAAAAGCCTCAATGTACTGTTCTATCACAGAAACCACCCATTTGCACCTCTTCTGTCCCGGGGGGGGGGGCGACTAAGGGCTATGGTGTACCATCGTAAAGGCTGTCCATGGCAACCAGGTATGTCTAAAGTGATCCTCTCTTCTATGAAGATATGCTGTTAAAATCTCCATCAATTTAGTCTAGTCTGGTAAACCAATGTTTTAAAGTTGTGGGGTAGTGAGCTTCCATAAGTCAGGGGCACATGCCCGGGCAGCATTCAGCATATGCACAGTCAGAGACTTTTTGTAACGGCCCAAGTCTCCCAAGTTGTCCGTGCCAAGGTCGACTGATGTCAGTTATTTTACTATTCTCCTCACCCTCTTTCAGAACTATGTAAGCAGAGGGCACTGCTAAAAAATATGTAGGAACATGGCGGGCTTCTTGTTACAGCATCAGCACAGTTTAGAGATTTAAGGGTAGTATTTGTTAAGTAGCATTGGGACCCTATACCACCTAGATAAGAGCTTGCGGCCCTGTTCATGAAAATGGTTGGCAGTGGAAGATTTAGGAGCAAGAGTGATGATCCTATTGATTTGCGGTTTCGAAAAGAAGATTTGTAAATCCGACTCCCACCGGCAAATGTATGAAGGGATATAATCTTCTGGAGGCGCGTTCAACTGTTTATAAAGGATTGACAACAAATGTGGCACAATCCTTGTGGCACTGTACCGCCGGTGGAGTGCTACACACTGGAGAGTTGGGTAGGCGCTAATCGCCGGACGGCTGAGCCACCCAGGTGAAAGCGTTCCTCTCTCCACTGTTGCGTTTGCCCACGTGATGCTGGGGGTGGGGCTGCGGTAGTACACCTATATAGGCATCCCCCATGGTCGGTTTACACACACATCACTTTCTCTCCCCACCTTGGACCAGTATATGTCAATGTAACTTGGCTTCCATCTGTCAACAATAGGTATAAATCCCCTTTCACCTATTCACTTTCCCATTTTTTTCTGTATATTTTTTTTTTCCATTTTTGCTCCTGATTTTTGTTTTTTATTTTATTTCCACTCACACTCTTTTACCTATTCTCATTCCCCACCCCTACCCACTCACTTTTTCACCACACCTACATTGTTGTCCTTACACACCCTATATATATATATATATATATATATATATATATATATATATATATATATATCTATCTATATATATATATATATATATATATATATATATATATAAATATACACACACACACACACACACACAACATATATAATTTTCCTCCCACCCTCATTGGGGTCATCACTCCTAGCCTCTATCAGGGTCATCCACCCATACCCACCCACCTTGGATTTGTCTGTGCCGGTTGTCATCGCCCTTGAAAGCCACCACAGCACCCGGAGGTGATACTTTGCGGTGTATTGGCGATTTGCGATGCAGCACTGCCGATGCGCGGATACAGATGTGAGTTGAACACACAACCATTTAGAATCCTATGTACAATTTTTATTATTTATATTGTTTTGCACCCATTTTTTTTACTTTTATTTATTTTATCTTTATTTCTATATTTATCTTTATTTCCAAATTAAAATTTTTGAGACTATCTAGATATGTATGTTCTCTGTTTCTAGATATATTTCATGGTCTATTCTCCTGATGAGCGGCTATAAGGCCACGAAACGCATCGAGCCATCAACTCTTACCATAATCTTCTCATGTATTAACAAGATTCCTTATGATCTAACTCATGTTTTTAACAATTCACCACAGTAATTTTGTTATCTTACCTCTTTTTTTCTCCCCTCCCTTTTTCTATTTTGAGAGGATTTTAGGAAGATCATTCAGGCCATTTAGGCTCCAATTGTATCATGGCTATGTATATAAATGTATCAGTTGCCATTTATGTATATATGAATGTTTATTGGATTGTGGATTATTATGTAACTTATGTTGTAAGTGATCAAAAGTTTATTGTTTAGAGGCTTTATGCCCAAAATGTCTTATAAAAGATTATATAATATAAATAAACATAATTTCCCAGTCACTTGACTTCCTTATTTGCTGCTGTGTGCTTCATATAAAGTCCCACTTCTTGCTCTCTTCTTCTTCTAAATCAAATGTAGCACATAGTTGCAGTCTGCACAGAGACACTCAAAGGCAGTCAGTGGTCTAACATCTGTTATGGACTTCAGAAAATCTGACAATTGGTAGGCTGACCAGGAGTTCACAGGGGTCTGGATACCTCAGCTAGTTTCTGACAACAGCTTGTCTCTGCTGATCACTGTTGTGACCCAGACCTGGCTCCTGATCGTTACTTGCCTTCAGCCCTTCATGTGCCTGTCTTCAACTATGTTTCTAGCCTCCACTATACAACCAGCTGCCTTCCAGTCTGCTTCTCTTATGTGATCTTCTCATCAACCCATGTAAGCATCCCCATAGCCAAGCCTTCTTCTGTCACTGTTACTGTCATTTGGATGTTACAAAACTGTTAAAAATTAAACTAATGATGTTTCTTGATTTCATCAATAGGTAAAATAATCTTAATAATTTGTAAAATACTGCAGTAGTGCCCATTTTTGTGTTCTACTTGCATGGCTAAACATGATATAAACATGACACTATAGTCTAGAATACAGATAGATTAGCGCTGTATGATACATGTATACAAGTGCACTCTGTTTTCACTAGGTGCATATTACAATTGTGGTGTCAATAATTTGATTGAAATCCCAATGCTCTATTACAGTGGCACCCATACTGCAGCACACCACAACGCACATGCGATGCCATTGTGCACTGCTTTGAAAAAAAGGCCATGTCTGTTGACTAGGTTGTAGTTCTCTTTGAACATGCTGTCTTACCTTAACATGCATTACCAGACAGTCATAAACACAACACAGTGCTATAAATAATGGTCTCCAACTTAGTACAAATATTATGATCATGCAAAATAATCTTACCTTTCCTTGAGCACACATTGTTCCATCCAAAGGAGGACCTTTTTTTGTTTTGCAAAAATATGGATTGTCTGGATGACTGCACCAAAGTTGCTTGCAGGGGTCAAATGTTCGAAACTGAGGATAAACAAAAACGGTCAAAATGTTATTCAATATTTTACAAAATGCAATTATAGGTTATCAGAAATAAGTTGTTTCCAGCTGGTATACTGTAAAAGTATTACCTTATTGAAGCAACTCATTTAGTTTCCATCATTATTTTAACAAGGTTTTAACCACTTGACGACCCGCCCATAGCCGAATGTCGGCTACAAGGCGGTTCGTTAATTCTGGGAGGGCATACATTGACATCCTCACAGAATCGGGCGTGCACGCAGGAGTGTCCATGACCGCCGGGTCCAGAGGACCTGGGCATCACGGATCACGGTAAATGGCCGCTGATAGCGGGCATTTACCACGTGATCACTCCGTCAAATGACGGAGCGATCACTGGTAAACAAACCGGCGTCATGTCATGACGCCAGTTCCTCTCTCCCCTCTGTGTACCGATCGGTACAGTGTGAGAGGAGAGGGGGAGAGAGCGGATGGCAGCAGCGCTGTGGGCTGGATCTGTAGTGCCCACAGCACTGCTCTGTGACAACTGCAGCACTCATCCCAGCCATCCATCCATCCATGCTCAGCCCTCCCTCCATGCTCAGCCATACCCAGCCATACCCTGCGATACCCAGCCATACCCTGCGATACCCAGCCATACCCTGCGATACCCAGCCATACTCGGCTATAGGGATGAGCCGAACACTGCCCGGTTCGCACCAGAACCTGCGAACGGACCGAAAGTTTGCACGAACGTTAGAACCCTATTAAATACAATGGATGCGAACGTTCAAAATCTAAAGTGCTAATTATAACGGCTAATATGTAAGTTATTGTCCTAAAAAGGGTTTGGGGACCCGGGTCCTGCCCCAGGGGACATGTATCAATGCAAAAAGAAGTTTTAAAAACTGTAGTTTTTTCGGGAGCAGTGATTTTATTGATGCATAAAGTGAAAAAAATGTGAAAAATCCTTTAAATATCGTACCAGGGGGGTGTCTAAGAATGCCTGTGAAGTGGCACGTGTTTCCCGTGTTTATAACTGACCCTGTACAAAATGACATTTCTAAAGGAAAAAAAACACATTTAAAACTGCTTGCGGCTTTAATGTAGGGTCTGGTCCCGGCAATATGGATGAAAATCATTGAGGAAATGGCATGGCTACCCCATCACCCCCCCCCCCACCCTACCCCAGCCCATTACCAGCCCCTTTGGGTCTTGTATGGATGTCAAGGGGAACCCCGCACCCAAAATAAAAAAAGGCCCTATATACTCTGAACAGCAGTATACAGGCGGTGCAAACAAGACACGGACTGTAGGTTTGTTCTTAAGTAGAATCTGTTTGTAATTTGGAACAGGTACATTTTTTAAGTGTAGCTCTAGCCAAAAAATCTATTTTTAAGCTTTTTGGAGAACATAGGGAAGGGTTAACGCCCCTGTAACATTTGTTTTTTTGTCTGTGCACCTGTTCAGAACATTTCACCTCACTTTCCGTCCCAATGACAAATGTTTTTGGAAAATTTGGGGTTTTTATTGAAACAAGGATTGGTGATAAAGTATCAGTGGAGAGGAGACACCTTTTTCCCATATTAACTCTTACAGGAGAGAATTTCCCTTCCTAGGGGTAGATTTCCTCTCACTTCCTGTTGTCTCCTTCTGTTTGGAAGTAGGAGTCGTTTGTAAGTTGGATGTTTGAAAGTAGGGGCCTGCCGTATATACTCTGCAGAAATTTGCCACTTAGGTGTTGGTGTTGCCACAACACTGTAAGCCCTCACAGTTACTCTTGGTGGGTGCTGGAACGCCCTGCTGTGAACTATTATATCAGGAATTGTAATTACATGCCATTGTTGAACAGTGGTAGGAAAAATTGGGCCTTTGGTGGAGGTGCTGGTGCCACAACACTGTAAGCCCTCACAGTTATTCTTCGTGGGCGCATGAATGGGCCCTGCTGTGAATTATTAGATCAAGAATTGTAAATGCATGCCCCTGTTAAACAGGTGCTGAAAAATTGGGCCTTTGGTGGTGGCAGTGGTGGTGCTGGTGCCACAAGACTGTAAGTCCTCACAGTTACTCTTGGTGTGCGCAGGAATGGGCCCAGCTGTGAAATATTAGATCAAGAATTGTTATTACATGCCCCTGTTGAACAGGGGCAGAAAAATTGGGCCTTAGGCACTGGTGCCAAAACACTGCAACCCCTCACAGATACTGTACTTGGAGCGCAGCAATGAGCCCTGCTGCAAAGCATTGCATAAAAAATTGTAAATACACGCCCCTGTTAAAAAGGGGCTGAAAAATTAAGCCTTAGGCACTGGTGCCACGACACTGCAACCTCTCCCAGATACTCTAGTTGGAGTGCAGGAATGAGCCCTGCTGCAAAGCATTGCATCAAAAATTGTAACTACATGCCCCTGTTAAACAGGGGTTGAAAAATTGGGCCTTAGCCACTGGTGGCGGCACCCAGAACCAAAAATGTTCTTCCAAGCTATCAGCAGGATCATTGAGGAGGAAGAGGATAGTCAGTCAACATAACAGGACAGTCACTCAGCATCAGCATAGGCAGTCTTGAAGGGATGTGACATGTAAAAAAAAAAATATTCGGTTACATCAGCTTCAGGTGCTTGGTAGCTGATGGTTGATCGACTGACCTTTATAAACATGAATCAGTCTTGGATCACCGAGTCAGTGGACAGGCACACCCTGTGATCGGTTACAAAGCCTCCAGCAGCACTGAATGTGCGTTTCGAAAGAACGCTGGATGCAGGACAGGGCAGTAGCTCAATTGCATACTGTGCAAGCTCTGGCCAGTGATCCATCCTCAAGACCCAGTAAGCCAGAGGATTTTCGGTGGGAAAGGTGTCCAAGTCTGACCTTGCCCCTAGGTATTCCTGGACCATGTAAATCAGACGCTAGCGATGGTTGCTGGAACCGATCATACCTTGGAGCTGCGGACTAAAATATTGTCTGAACGCATTAGTTAGACGGCCACCTTCTCCACCGCCCCTTCTCTGACTGACCGAAGCCTCAGCAACTCGTTGTCCAGGACCAGGAGTTTGTAACCTTCCAGTCTCTGGGAACGCGTTGCACAGACCTTTCTGCAAGGCCTCCTGCAGATGTCTCATCCTCTGCTCCCTCTGCGACGGCAAGATAAGGTCCGCAACCTTACCCTTGTACCGTGGATTAAGGAGAGTGGCCAGCCAGTAATGGTCCCTCTCCTTTATCCGAAGAATACGAGGATCCTTCCGCTGGCTTTGCAGGATCAGGGAAGCCATGCAGCGTAGGTTAGCTGAGGCATTCGGTCCGGAGTCCTCTGGGTCACTAAGGACGACATGATCCGCAGCCACCTCCTCCCAGCCATGTACAAATCCACGGGATTCTTGGGACTGTAAATCATCCCTAAAAGACTGCTGCTGCTGCTGAGTGCCAGGCTCCACCTCCATGCTGACACAATCCTCCTCCTCGTCCTCTTCCTGTGTGATAGGTGGGACAGAAGGAACACTGTCTGGATAAAAAGGGCCTTGAGAGGCAAGGAAGTCCTCCTCTTCCTGCCTCTGTTCTGCCTCAAGTGCCCTGTCCATTATTCCACGCAGCGTATGCTCCAACAGGTGGACAAGAGGTACAGTGTCACTGATGCATGCAATGTCACTGCTCACCATCCTCGTGGCCTCCTCAAATGGTGCCAGGACAGTGCATGCATCCCTGATCATGCCCCACTGGCGTGGTGAAAAAAAAACGAGCTCCCCTGACCCTGTCCTGGTGCCGTAGTCACACAGGTATTTATTGATGGCCCTCTGCTGCGTGTGCAGCTGCTGCAGCATGGCCAACGTTGAGTTCCACCTGGTGGGCATGTCACATATAAGGCGGTACTTGGGCAGGTTCAACTTCTTTTGCAGCTCAGCCAGCCGAGCACTGGCATTATATGATTGGCGGAAATGCACACAGACTTTCCTGGCCTGCCTCAGGACTTCCTGTAAGCCCGGGTACCTGCCCCAAGAACCACTGCACCACCAGGTTAAGGACGTGAGCCACACAGGGCACATGGGTCAGTTGTCCCTGTCGGAGGGCGGAGAGGAGGTTGGTGCCATTGTCGCAAACCACCATTCCTGGCTTAAGCTGGCGTGGCGTCAACCACCTCTCAGCCTGTCCCTGCAGAGCTGACAGAACCTCTGCCCCAGTGTGGCTCCTGTCCCCCAAACACACCAGCGCAAGCACGGCATGGCATCTTTTTGCCTGCGTACTTGCGTAGCCCCCTGAATGCCTACGGAGCACCGCTGGTTCCAAGGACAAAGCACAGGAAGAGGCCATGGAGGAAGAAGAAGAGGGGGTGGAGGAGAGAGGTGTGTCACAACCAGTAGTAGCATTTTGGAGGCATGGTGGCGGAACAACCTCCAACACTACTGCACCTTGTCCTGCATCCTTCCCAGCTGCCAAAAGAGTGACCCAATGGGCCGTGAAAGATAGGTAACGTCCCTGTCCATGCCTGCTGGACCATGAGTCAGCAGTAATATGCACCTTACCGCTGACCGCCCTGTCCAGCGAGGCATGGACATTGCCTTCCACATGCTGGTAGAGAGCCGGAATCGCCTTCCGTGAGAAAAAGTGGTGTTTGGGAACCTGCCACTGAGGAACCGCACATTGCACAAACTCACGGAAGAGGGCCGAGTCTACCAACTGAAAAGGCAGCAGTTGAAGTTCTAGCAATTTAGCCAAGCTAGCATTCAACCGCTGGGCATGTGGATGGCTGGGAGTGAACTTCTTTTGACGGTCCAGCAGCTGGGGCAGGAAAGTTTGCCTGCTACAATCGGACGTCTGTGTACTGCTAGCAGAGTGCCCGCAAGTACTTGGCTGTGACACACCTAATTCTACACCTTCATTCCTCTCAGTGCAGGTTTCAGAGAGGACTGAAGGTATAGTGGGGTTGGAGATCCCAGCTAATGAGGAGCAAGGAGAGGTCCGCTTTGTTCTTTGGTGTGGGTCTTTAAGGTACGCTTGCCAACGAGCTGCATGGCAGGTCAACATATGTCTGGTCAAGCATGTGGTGCCCAAGTGGCTGATGTTTTGGCCACGCGAGATACGCTTGAGACATATGTTGCAAATAGCAGCGGTGCGATCTGATGCACTCGACTCAAAAAAGGCCCACACCAAAGAACTTTTGGAATAACGCGCAGAAGCAGCGCCCTGCACAGGCAGAGCTCTGCGGTGTGATTCAGTCGGTGTGCTGCCCTTAAGCTGGCCCCCGGAGGGCATCCTGCCTCGTTTGTGATGTGCCTCCTCCTCTTCCTCCTCCTCTCTCCTATCAGGCACCCACATGGAGTCAGTGACTTCATCATCCCCTCCATCTTGATCACTGGAGCAAACCTGGCAGTATTCTGCAGCTGGTGGAACATGACTGCCAGATTGCTGTCCTTCTTGAGCATCCCCTCTATCTGCGCTCTCGCTACTGCCTTCCTCTAGCTGGGTATCATCATCAGAGCCTTCAAAACGCTGGGCATCCTCCTGGAGCATGTACCCAACACTGTGCTCAAACAGTTCGGGAGACTCCTCAGGAGGACATGGTGGGTCTAGGGAAGGAGTGACTGATGACATTGATACGAGGGAAGAGGACGCGTTGGCAGCTGCTTTGCCAGTACCCTGAGCCTGGGTGAGAGAGGATGAGGAGGATGAGGAGGGCTTGGTCATCTACTCTACCAAGTCTTTGGCATGATGCGGCTCAACACGTCCAGCTGCCGAAAATAAGGACAAGCGTGTCCCATGGCCACGTGCTGATGACAATGCACCGCGTCCACGACCAGCACTGTTGCCCCTAGACGCAGAGCCTGCTTGCCCTCTTTTATTGGCTTGTGACTGTCTGCCTCTCCTTGTTGGTCTTCCAAACATACTAATGGCCTGCAGGGAGATGGGGGTTAGCTTCAGGTGTATACTGTGCAGGAAGCACACTACACCCACTAACTGCTGCAGATGCCTGTGTTACACAACAGAACAACACCAGCAATAAGTCATAGCTTCAGGTGTATACTGTGCAGGAGGCACACTACACTCACTGTAACTGCTTGCAGATGCCTGTGTTACACAACAGAACGACACCAACACCAGCAATAAGGGGTAGCTTCAGGTGTATACTGTGCAGGAGGCACACTACACCCACTGTAACTGCTTGCAGATGCCTGTGTTACACAACAGAACAACACCAACACCAGCAATAAGGGGTAGCTTCAGGTGTATACTGTGCAGGAGGCACACTACACCCACTGTAACTGCTGCAGGTTAACAAGCAAAGATGACACTGACACTGTCCTTGCCTATCCTGCTCTCTCCCTGCACACCAACACACTACACTCACTGTAACTGCGCTAGGTTAAGCAAATATGACACAGACACTGTCCCCGCCTATCCTGCTCTCTCTCTGCACGCCAACACACTACACAAGGCCCGAGAAACAAAAATTGCCCCTCAAGGCAGGTATGGCTTGGTAAGGTCTTACTCTCAGAGACCGAGGGTGCTGGCAATGCACATGGCAGTAGAAACGAAATTGATGAGGACAGCCGCACTCCAATCCAACGTAGTTTTATTAAAAGGAAACGGGCACTACAAATAACAGCATGAACCTAGGACAGCTGACACGTTTCACACTCTATTCAGTGTTTACTCATAGCTGATGGATCAATCAGCTATGAGTAAACACTGAATAGAGTGTGAAACGTGTCAGCTGTCCTAGGTTCATGCTGTTATTTGTAGTGCCCGTTTCCTTTTAATAAAACTAAGTTGGATTGGAGTGCGGCTGTCCTCATCAATTTCGATTACACTACACAAGGCTGCCGCGCTGGCGACCTTATATAGTGTGGGGCGTGTACTAAACCCCCCTGAGCTATAATTGGCCACAGGCATCCTGCCTGTGGCCAATTATGGCTCTCCTCGCTGCCGGCGCTGTGATTGGCCAAGCATGCAGGGTCACAGTGCATGCTTGGCCTATCATCAGCCAGCAATGCACTGCGATGGCGCAGTGCATTGTGGCCTGTTCGCGCCACACGAATATGGCGCAAACGGCCCACAAAGTTCTGGCTTTGCCGAACAGGTGAACAGTCGATGTTCGACTCGAACAGCGAGCTCATCCCTACTCGGCGATACCCAGCCATGCTCAGCCATATTTGGTGTCAGGAAAGGCTTCACCCGCTGGTGGTGCTGTTGGTCCTTTGGAATGCAGTACTAGTGTCCGCCAGCAGGTGTCCTCTTGCAGCCAATATCCTTGTTGGAGGATCTCACCTGCTGGTGGTAATGCATGATACATGGACTGAAGTACCGGCATCCACCAGCGGGTGTATTCTGGCAGTATGGGACAAGCAGCACTTCCTGTGGTCAGCTGTGACCTGAAGCTTAATTACTAGACTTCCTTAAATACCCTGGCAAAAAAATGAGCAAGAAAAAAATGAGCAAAAAAACGTCTCTGCCTGGTGTTTGCTGTTTGCCCTTCAGGTGGTGGGTATGAAGGTATATTCGGAACCTGAGTTGAGTGAGACCTCTAGTGGAATTACAAGTAAAATGTAAAATTGGTAAAATAAAATAAAGTAGAGTGTCTCTGTCAGGTGTTTGCTTGATCCTTAGTGATGGTCGTCCAAAAGTGGTAGTGTTAATAGGTGTACAAGTGGGTGAAAAAAAATTGGTTGAAATAAATAAGTGGTATGAATTTTCCAAGTCCGGCTCAGCCGGGTGTTTGCTGACTGTGAACCAGCTTATGGAGGTGCTGTGAAGCAGATAGATGCTACCAATGTAGTGCTACAAGAAATGCAGTGTGAGTAGGTAAGTTGCAATAAATTACAATGTATTAAAGTGTTGTCTCGGCCGGGTGTTTACTAAACCCAGCTGGGATTATGCTTAATCCCTAGTGGTTGAGCAGTTAGAGTGTTTGAGTGATCCGTGATACACTCTAATAATGCACATAAAATATTCAACATAAATTTAAACTAATAATAAAAAATATTAAAAATCTTAAAATAATAAAACTGATAATAAAATCAAATAAAGTCCAATGGTGAAAAGTCCAAAAATGGTGACAAGATAAATTGGTGACTTTGCTGCAGTGCTTGTCTTAGTAGCCAGTGCCGTGAATGTGATTATCCGTGATTGTTTAAGATGTTACCTTTTTTCCTTTCTATAACCCTCACCTTCTCGGAGAACCAAAAGGGACCATAGGAGCCACCCTGATTTCCTGAGACTGCTACACAGTGGCATATACTGTGACTGCATCATACCCCGCGAGGGTATGAAGGATCTGGTGAGTGTAACATCTTAAACAATCACGGATAATCACATATCGCCATATTTTGGTATGTACATGCTATGTGTTAGAAATATTGTATAAATGGACAACTTTGTGTTAAATGTGTTTTAACCACTTCCCGCCCGCCGGCCGTCATATGACTTCCTTGACTTTGTGCGGGGATATCTGAATGATGCCTGCAGCTACAGGCATCATTGAGATATCAGCTTTCTCACCCGGCGATTCCCTACACCATAAGAATGATCATAGTGGCTGTCCCACCACTTGATCGTTCTTACGGGAGGCGGTGAGTCGGTGCTTCTACCGACTCACCGCTACGATCAAAGCAAGGATCGTTTTTTTATTTCCGGCTTCCCAGCCTAGAGGTGAGATGTGGGGTCTTATTGACCCCATATCTCACTGTAAAGAGGACCTGTCATGCCATATTCCTATTACAAGAGATGTTTGTAATAGGAATATTAGTGTTAAAAAAAAAATAGGGGGGGGGGGGGAAGTGTCAAACTAAAATAAATAAAGTAAAATGAACTATATAAAAAAATAATATATATATATATATATATATATATATATATATATATATATATATATATATATATTGTGAGGGGGTTAGCTCGGCAGCGGGTATGTGTGACCCCCGGGATGGGCTCCCCACCCAAAAACAGGCCCAGCAGACGGAGGTTGTGGTTTTCAAAATCAAAAAGGTGCGGTTTATTTTCTATTTACAGTGACAAAAACACAGCAAGGCAAAAAAAACATAAACAAAATAAATCTTGGTCAACTTGACCTCTGACTAAACTTACAGGTTTCCTAACTAACGACTGGGATCAGCCTAGTGCTGTCCTAGTCCCTGGTTTTAAATGTCCAAGCAAAATATAGCCACACAGGCTTTCTCTCACCGCACAGGGGTTCACTCTCCCTAGACAGTCCACACAGGTCTGCTTCCAGGCATGAGCTAACATCTAATGAATCTGGGAGTTTTTTATAGAGGCCTAAATGAGCTGACAAGCTTCAGCTGGCCTCATCAACTCCCTGTCTGCACGACGCCCAGCCCTCTCCCTAGTGGTATGAGTCATCAATGAGCCCACTAGCCTTATACAACTCTCCACCTAGTTGTATAAATCGGCGTAAAGCCTGAATCTGGGCGAAATATATCTACCCCCCTGGATGCAACCAGGTGACTTTACCTTCCTGCTGTCACATACCCCCCCCTCTTGTTTTAACCTCGGGGTTGGAACACCAGCAATCAGGCATTCATGTACTCGAGACAAAGCATCCACATTCCCCATTTGAACGCCAGGGCGATGCTTTACTGTGAAGTTGAATTCCTGGAGGGCCAGGAACCACCTATTCACTCTTCTATTTGTTTCCTTCACGATGGGCATTACCTGTGCAATTCGATCTTGCATCAGGGCGACATGCTCAATCACACTCCTGTGGGGAGAACTCTCACTTTCCCAAGTTTCCTTGGCAATATCCAACAGCCCTCTTGGGTGTCTCCCATACAGTAACTCAAAGGGGGAGAATCCCGTAGAGGATTGGGGCACCTCCCTAATAGCAAACATCAAATAAGGAAGTAAACAGTCCCAATCCCTTCCATCTCTATCCACCACTTTCTTCAACATTTGTTTTAGGGTTTTGTTGAATCTTTCAACCAGCCCATCGGTTTGGGGGTGATACACAGATGTACGCAATTGCGTCACTTTGAACAATTTACACAGCTCTTTCATAACCCGGGACATAAAGGGTGTACCTTGGTCCGTAAGCAGTTCTTTACAAATACCCACCCGGCTAAAAACAAGAGATAGCTCTTTGGCTATGGTTTTGGCCGAGGTATTTCTGAGAGGGATCGCTTCTGGATAACGGGTGGCATAGTCCATTATAACCAATATGTACTGGTGCCCCCTAGCGGACTTGATTATAGGACCTACCAAATCCATTGCGATTCTCTCAAACGGGACCTCAATGATGGGTAGAGGGACCAGCGGGCTATGGAAATGTGGCATCGGGGCCGACCTCTGACACACAGGGCAGGAGGAACAATAATTTTCTATGTCCTTCATCACCCCAGGCCAATAGAATCTCTGTAATACCCTCTCTCGGGTTTTCTCTGTCCCCAGATGACCTCCAAGAATGTGCCCATGGGCCAACTCCAACACCAACTTCCTGTAAGGTTTGGGCACCACAAGCTGCTCAACGGTTTCTTCTGCCCTTTTTGCCACCCGATACAGTAGGTCCTTCTCTACGCTGAAGTATGGGTAAGTGCCGGTATTATCTGGGTTCACTAACTCGCCATCTATTTTCACTACGTTTTCCCGTGCCTTTATTAGGGCGGGGTCTTTCAACTGTTCTGTGGCAAAGTTTTCCCTGTGAACCTCAAGATCAGAAAACTCCACAGACGGTAGGTTTTCGTCTGAGGAGGTGGGCTCCTCTCCAGTTTCTTGAGTCTCCCCTGCCAATACTGACAAGGGAAATTCCGGAGAGTCCTCACCACTCTCAGGGGAGTTCTGGCTATCACATTCCTGGTACATAGGGGCACCAGTGGGGGGCTCAGGATCATCCCACAGTTCCCAGAACTTCGGAAAATCCCTTCCCACAATGGCGTCATGCGGTAACTGAGATACTAAGCCCACTGGATGAGAGAGGGTACCTTTGGGGGTCTCGAAACACACTGTAGTCACTGGATACTCTCGGGTGTCCCCATGCACACAAATAACGGCTACCTTGCTATTCCCAGAGACCTCTGTTTTAACTAACTCAGCCTTTATCAGGGTCACAAGGCTACCTGAATCCAGCAATACCACAACATTTCTACCATTAATACACATTTTGCATAAATGTTTCTCAGTTCCCCGAATGGCAGTGCATGCGACTGTCGCACACAGCGACTGACGTCTGCCCGTCAGAAAGTCACACTGCATGGGTTCCTCCAAAACCGGGCAATTTGCTGCAATATGTCCCGCTTGCCGGCAGCGGTAGCAAACGATCCTTCTTGCCGCCTCTTGAGCCGCTGATTTCCCAGGCTGTTCTCGCCAAACTTGGGGTAGAGCTCCCACCCTCTCACTCTCTCCACCCTTACCCCTTGGAATCATCTTATCCGCCCCTGGGGATGGTCTGGTCTTAGGGTGGAAAGTCCGAGTGTCTCTGGAAGAGGCCGTCAGGTTCTCTGTAGCCAAGTATTTCTCCACACGATCCACAAGACCATCGGCCGTCTCTGGGTCTCCATGGCTTACCCACTTTTGGATGGCAGTAGGAAGAGCTCTCAAAAACCGATCCATTACAACACGTTCCACAATCTTTGGTGCGGACAAAGTCTCTGGCTGTAGCCACTTTCTGCTCAGGTGAATGAGATCATACATTTGAGACCTGGGGGGTTTTCCAAGCTGGAAAGTCCAGTTATGCACACGCTGAGCCCGGACAGCCAGGGTGACACCCAGCCTTGCCAATATTTCAGCTTTTAGCATCACATAGTCTTTTGCTTGGTTAGGCTCTAGGTCATAGTAAGCTTTCTGCGATTCACCAGTTAACAGAGGAGCCACTAGTCCAGCCCACTGCTCCTCAGGCCACTTTTCTCTTTCAGCGGTCCTTTCAAATGTGGTCAAAAATACCTCTGGATCATCCTCTCCAGTCATTTTTGTCAATAAACGACTCACCCCAAAGGACGCGGTATTAGTGGGACGGCTTTCCTCACTGGTCTGCGGACGTTGCTGCATTACTGCTTCCATCTGTTGTTGTAGTCTCTGCTCTTGCTTCTGCAACAGGTCTATGAAGCGGGCCTCAGATTGCTGTTGGGCTTGTTGCTGAGCCTCCAGACTCTGTTGTAAAGTTGCAAGGCTCTGTTGATGAGCTTGCTGCTGGGCTGCAAGGCTCCTTTGCAAACCTGCATTTGTCTGCTGTTGATTGGCATTTGCTAGAGCCAGCTGTTTCAGTATCTCCTCCATGCTGGCTTAAAAAAAAACTGCCACTGGTTCTCCACCAACTGTGAGGGGGTTAGCTCGGCAGCGGGTATGTGTGACCCCCGGGATGGGCTCCCCACCCAAAAACAGGCCCAGCAGACGGAGGTTGTGGTTTTCAAAATCAAAAAGGTGCGGTTTATTTTCTATTTACAGTGACAAAAACACAGCAAGGCAAAAAAAACATAAACAAAATAAATCCTGGTCAACTTGACCTCTGACTAAACTTACAGGTTTCCTAACTAACGACTGGGATCAGCCTAGTGCTGTCCTAGTCCCTGGTTTTAAATGTCCAAGCAAAATATAGCCACACAGGCTTTCTCTCACCGCACAGGGGTTCACTCTCCCTAGACAGTCCACACAGGTCTGCTTCCAGGCATGAGCTAACATCTAATGAATCTGGGAGTTTTTTATAGAGGCCTAAATGAGCTGACAAGCTTCAGCTGGCCTCATCAACTCCCTGTCTGCACGACGCCCAGCCCTCTCCCTAGAGGTATGAGTCATCAATGAGCCCACTAGCCTTATACAACTCTCCACCTAGTTGTATAAATCGGCGTAAAGCCTGAATCTGGGCGAAATATATCTACCCCCCTGGATGCAACCAGGTGACTTTACCTTCCTGCTGTCACAATATATTTTTTGTAAAATTTTTATTGAAGTTTTATAGAACATACACACATTTTGCCCACACGTAGGCACAACATCTGCCCACGTAGGGGCCATTACCCTGTTTCGGGATCAGACCGCCACAGGGCGACAAATAACATATACACTTAACTTAACCTATACCACAGCCCCAAGCTTGGGGAGAGGGTTCATTCAAGATAAGTCATGCTCAAAGTGATATTGATAGAGGAAGGTAGCCTGGAAACAGTATTTGGGTTAATAGATCGATAGTTCAACGATACAGTAGGAGTCTAGGCAGTGGTCACTGCATCACTTGCCGTGCTTCTGTCATCTAGCCAACAACTCCACACCTTTTCAAATTTGTGCGGACAACCTCTGGACAAGTACGTGGCTCTATATAGGGGCAAACTGGCATTAACTAAGTTTTTCCAGAATTTAACAGAGGGGGGAGACGATTGTTTCCAGTTCATTGTAATGGCTTTGCGCGCATAGTACAATAGCAGGGATATGAGTGTTTTTCTGGCTCTGAGCATTGACAGTTGGTCAACCAGTCCTAGCAAACAGTGTATGGGCTCACATGGGACGCAAGTCCCAGTGGCCTTAGTGATCACCCGTATCACTTCACTCCAATACTGTACAATTGCTGGGCAAGCCCAGAAAATGTGGAAGAAACCCCCTGGCCGGTAGGAGCAGCGCCAGCACTCCGGAGAATGCTCCGGTGACATCTGGTGCAGCCTGTGAGGTGTGTAGTGAGCTCTATGCACAATTTTATATTGGACTAATTTGTCCCTCGCTGAGATCAGAGGGGAGAAGGGATAATCCCAAACCTCCCTCCAGTCGTCCGCGTCCAGCCCCGGTATGTCCTCCACCCATTTCCTGCGGAGGGAGGACAGCTCGGGGATAGCAGCAACCAGCAGGGAACCATAGATCTGAGACGCGGGTTTCTCCAGGTCCTTCACCCGGATGGTAGATTCCAGCTCTGAGTATGCCAGTTCAACTGGCCTGCCCAAAAATTGGCACCTGAAGGCATGTGCAATTTGGAGATATCTAAATTGGGCTCGGTCAGGTACATTGAATTTAGCACATAAAGTGTGAAAGGGGGTGAGATCCCCATTGGTCATGATATGTTTGAGGGTCAGTATTTTATACTTGGCCCAGGCCTGCAGATCGGGGATAGTGTGGAATTGCGATAGGTTGGGATTCAGCCACAGGGGGGTGTGAGGAGACCAAGAGTTCGGCTGGGGTGCCCTTCGTGCCTCACCCGCCCTCCATGCCCGCATAGTGGCACGCATGGAAGGGGTGAGATTGTGAGGCGTTTTAGGCCCCCTGAATAGCAGCCCCTCCAATGCCTCCAGGGACCCCACTATGGCTGCCTCCAACACCGTCGCGGAGTTGGTCAGGTCCGGTCTCAGCCACCAATGGGCGGTCACAAGCTGAGTGGCCAAATAATACTTGTAACAATCAGGGAGAGCCAAGCCTCCACTGTCCACAGGCCTGGTCAAGGTGGAATATTTGAATCTAGGTGGCCTGCCCCCCCAAATAAAGGAAAGGAAGAGTTGCCTGAGGGAATTAAAGAAGACTTTAGTCAGCCAGTGAGGGGAGTTCCGAAAAATGTACGTGAGTTTAGGGAGGACTTTCATTTTTATCAGGTTAATACGCCCGATGAGAGAAAGGGGGAGATTACTCCACGCCTTAAGTTTGGCTTTAATGGTCACCAGGACAGGGTCGAGATTGAGCCGCAAAAAATCCCCAGTCTCTCTTGAGATAACAATTCCCAAGTAGGTGAACTGCTCAACCCATTGAAGCGGGAGAGAGGAGGGTGAGGAGGACCTAGCCCCCGCATCCACTGGAAACAATAGCGACTTGTGCCAGTTCACCCTCAGCCCCGTGAAGGCGGCGAAGGCATCCATGATACCAAGTGCGCCCCGCAGAGAGTCACCAGCGTCATTCAGGAACAGGAGCATATCGTCCGCGTAGAGAGCCACTCTCTCCTCCAGCCAGCCCACCCTAAGACCACGGACCTCGGCCGAGCTCCTAAGGGCCACAGCAATAGGTTCCACAGCCAGGGCGAAGAGAGCCGGGGAGAGAGGGCAGCCATTCAGCTTAATGCGTGCCGTAGGACCAGTGTAAAGTGTGCGTATCCAACCTATAAATTTTAACAGGAACCCCATTCGTCTAAGCACCTCCCACAGATAGACCCATTCCACTGTGTCGAATGCCTTCTCTATATCCAAGGTGGCAATGGTTCTAGTACCCTGGTTAGTATGGGGGGCATGAATATTAGTGAATAATCTGCGTATGTTAATGTCTGTAGATCTACCGGGCATAAAGCCCGTTTGGTCGGAGTCAATCAGGGATTTTATTACTACGTTGAGTCTAGTGGCCAATAACTTGGTCAAAATTTTAAGGTCACAGTTGAGAAGTGCAATTGGCCTGTATGAGGCGCATAACTTAGGGTCTCTATTAGGCTTAGGAATGAGAACTACATGGGCTTCTCTCATAGAGGGCGGCAAGAAGTCTTGATTCAAGCAAGCTTGAAACATCTGAGCTAGTTTGGGGGCGAGCAATTCTGCGTGGGCCCTATAGTACTCAATGGGCAGTCCGTCCGGCCCTGGGGTTTTACCTGCCGGAAAAGATTTAATGGCCAGTGTGACCTCTTCTGGGGTGATCTCTGAGACAAGGAGCTGTCTCTCCGTGTCAGAGAGCCACCCCAGGGCCAACGTATCCAGCAGGGAGATCATAGGCGTAGGATCAAACCCGTCAGGAAGTGAAGAGACATAAAGAGAGGTGTAAAAAGTGTTGAATGCAGACAGAATATCCTCCTGAGAGGTGGCTAAAGCGCCATCTGCCGTGAGGATCTCCGATATAACCGCTGAGGGCCTGTCCTGCTGCGCTAGCATCGCTAGCAGTTTGCTATTTTTGTCTCCATGTTCAAAGTATGCCTGTCTGCTACCCTGTATACCAAGACTAGTGGCATCTGAAACATGGAGATGTAGTTCTCGCCTAAGCGATGACAGGTGCTCAAAATTGGAAACCGTTGGCGAGGCTGAATACTGATTCAGTGCCTCATCCACCCTACGCTGCAGGTCAGATACCCAGTCTCCCAGTTCCGCCTTTACCGCCGCTACAGCCGAGATATACTGACCCCTGCTATGAGCCTTGGAGGCGTCCCAGGTCATCTCCAGAGAAGCCGACCCCGCATTGTGCGCCCAATATTCCCCCAGGGGGGAGAGAACTCTGTCGTGGACAGTATCGTTGTTGATCCAATGGGGTTGCAACCTCCAAAGGGCATTGTTCCGCGACATGGTGGTCCTAATGGTCAATTTAAGGGGGTGATGGTCAGAGAGGCCAGAGGGGAGGTAACATGCCTCTTGAACGTTAGCCAGCATGGTGGAATTAGCAAAAGCCAGATCAATGCCGGAGGAGGTTCGAAATGTGGTCAAAAAACAAGAGTACGTTCTATCTTGGGGATGAAGCCACCTCCATGCCTCCTGGAACTCAGTGGCCTGAGCCCACGTTCCGAGATCAGAGTTAAAATTGGATTGGGGGGAAGGCCTGTCCAGGTCACGGGACAGCGTAGCATTAAAATCTCCCATGAACAGAACCTGCGCTGGGCAATGTGGAGCCAGCCTCTCATAGAGAGTGTACAGAGTCTGTATCTGACCGGGGGGAGGCAGATAGACATTCACTATGACATACTTTTGGGTATATACACTTAGGACTACCATAACAAATTTTCCCTGGGGGTCCAGATGAACATCGTGAATCACACACGGTACACGTTTGCTAATCAGGATAGACACCCCACGAGAATATGAAGAGTAGGTCGCATGAAGCGCCCTCTGCACCCAGGGCTTCTTCAGAGCCAGAACCTTGCTGCCAGTTAAATGTGTCTCCTGCAGTAGCACTATGTGGCGATTATGCATTTTCAGGTATTGGAATAAGAGTGACCTCTTAAACTTCGAGTTGAGCCCCCGAACATTCCACGACAGAACGGTCAGGAGCTCAGCATCCGGAGGAGCCATCAAGGAACACCAGGGGGAAATAGAAGCAGGATGAGACCATTAACCCAACACATATAAGTAAACACAGCATTGGCACACCTATTCAATAGGGTCAGAGACCCATAAGGTAATTGAGCAACACAGTAAGTATCTGGACCTTCATAACAGTTGAACCCTCCTCCCCAGAACATAAAACACCCTACCCAAACACCATACAAACCTAGCGTCAAGGGCCAAAAAAAAAGGGGCCCAAGAGCCATAAAAACTGATGCAGGGTTTTGTCCCGTAACTGAGAAAAACATGAAATCTTTAGGTCACTGCGACCCCAAGAAGTCGGCCCGTAGGACCGCAGGTGAGGGAGAAGTTTCCGGGGAAGTCCGCCTCGACTCTGGGTGGGGGTCCAAGGTGTGGAAAGGGGAACAACTTGGGTCACCTTGGTTCATGAGCGAGGCAGTTCGTTAGTTGCCGTTGGAGCTCCTTAGGCAGGAGTGAGTGGAAGTTCAATCAGCCGAAATGAACATTTATGTAGATGAAACAAAGGTGGAAGCCAGCAGGGATACGCAGGATAGGGGGCACAGAAGGGGGCAGTGCTGGGATTCATCAGGAGACAGGAGAGATGTTCATTGATGGGATAGTTGATGCACATCTGTTCCCTGCCGGGTGAATTCCACCGTTGGTCCTCGGCTTTATATAGTTAACGGGCGTCTAGCCACACCGCTGCCGCCTCCGGGGTGTCAAAGAAATGAGTGTCGCCACCGTCGGTGACTCGCAGTCTGCTGGGATACAACAGGCCAAAGCGTATTCCCTTCTTCCGGAGCCGGCGTTTCACATCAGTGAAGGACTTGCGACGTTGCTGTACCTCCTGAGAGAAGTCTGGGAAGAAAAGTAGTCTGGTATTCTCATACTTAATGTCAGGCATGGCTCGTGCCGCCGCAAGAATGCGGTCCCGGTCCCGGTAGTTCAGCATTCGTAGCAGGAAGGGGCGTGGAGGGGCCCCAGGTCTCGGAGGGAGCGGCGGAACCCTGTGGGCTCTTTCAACCAGAAAGGTGGAAGCCGGGGCACCCAGGTCAAACAGGGTGGTCAGTAATTGCTCAGTAAATTCAGCAGGTCTAGGGCCCTCGGCCCTCTCGGGCAGTCCAATTATGCGGATGTTGTTCCGCCTGAGGCGGTTCTCGGTGTCTATTGAGCGCTCCTGCAGCGCTTTCACTTGAATTTGGAGGGCCCGTATCTCCCTAGAGTCCGACCGGACCGTATCCTCCACCACGGAGACCCTGTCCTCCACCTCTGCGATGCGAGAACGAAACTTATCCATATCTTGACGGAGAAGACCGACATCCACTGTCAAAAAATCAATCTTAGATGTCAGAGTTTCCTTACATGATGTGATGGCTGCCAGGATCTCCACTCCCGTAGGTGGCGCCGCCACCCCCGACTCCGCAGCCATCTGCGTATTGGCCGCCATCCCAGCCGAGGATCGCCGTGGAGACGAGACAACCGCTGACGGGGGTATGTGGGGAGCCTTCGGGCCCTTATTTGTGGAGTAGCGGGTCTTAGGGCGGCCCATCCAAGCCTTACCCCAAGATTAGGGAAAGTTCAGGTGGGGGGGAGGGGTTCGCGGGCAGGGGGCTCAGTCCAAAGGGGAGGATGCAGTGACAGGGTGGCGAGGTGCAGGAGTGGGGCAGCCCCCCCCGCAGTATTGTGAAGCAGTCAATCGCCCAAAGGATCCCAGGAGGAGGGGAGGTATACCTGTGTCCGATGGATGGGGCCGGTACTGGAGGCCAGAAGATGGCTGCGGGCTGCAGGTGTGGGTGCGGTGGAGCAGCCCTCCGAGAATCGTTGGATGCACTGCCAACCCCCC
Organism: Rana muscosa; assembly: GCA_029206835.1. Lineage (NCBI taxonomy): Eukaryota > Metazoa > Chordata > Amphibia > Anura > Ranidae > Rana > Rana muscosa. The sequence goes on along the minus strand of CM055118.1, from coordinate 990,687,911 downwards.
CCCCCCGCACGGATGGTGGCTCAGGAGGACGTGAACGTCCGCCGTGCGTCCCAAAGAAATTGAGGACGGAGGCTGCTGAAATTGCGGTAGGCCGCAAGATGGGTGTAGGCCGCAGGCCCGGGTAATCAGCTTCCCGAGGCCCCCAGGCGGTCGCAGCGCAGATCCGGACCACCTTCCCTACCACTGGCGCCCTTGGTGTGCGTGGATGAGGCACCTCCAACCCCGCGAACCACGGCAATTGAGCCCAGAGGCTCCGAGAATGACAGCAGGCCGCAAGATGGCGGCGGGTCCCGGGAGCACAGAGCCAGCCGCAAGTCCCGGTAGCGGCACGATCGGGTGACCAGGGCCAAAAATACAGGATGTGGCCGAGGCAGAGGACTTTCAGGAACCCGCAGGGTAAGTTTGAGGGCTCACCCGGGCGGTGGGAAGGCAGGATGGCAGCAGATTGGGTCAGGATGTGTGGAGCTCCTCAGCAACACGTCTTCCTTGCTCTACATCCGGACACGCCCCCTATGCATCGACTCAATAATATATATATTTAAAGCGCCCCTGTCCCTGTGTGCTCGCATGCAGAAGCGAACGCATACGCAAGTACCGCCCACATATGAAAACGACGTTCAAACCACACATGAGGTATCGCTGCGAACGTTAGAGCGGGAGCAATAATTTTGGCCCTAGACCTCCTCTGTAATTCAAAACATGTGTAGCGATACCTTCAACTAAGAGGGCCGCAGATTTAGTTTGGGCCCTGAAGACAGCTCCGCCAACCCCCCGGCAATTTACTCGACCCCCTACTGGCACAGTTAGTCTAGGGTAATATGTGTATATCTTATGCTCTATGATTAAATTCAAACACCAAGGCAGTGATAGAAGAATAACGAATTTTCTTTCTATGGCAATAAAAATCAACAGTGATAACAGATCATAAGAATCTATCTGCAGAGCCCTGCAGCAATAGTCACACTATAACTATTAAGATATGGCGCACACGCGCCACGTGTAACAGTACTTCACTATGCGCCCTATGGCGCAGCAACTAAATAAACTACCTAGATAACCAGGCCTGACCATATAACTCAGTCTCTAGGGGGGTAAAATTCTTCGCATGCAAGTCTTTAAACGGTGGTGCACATTTCAAGAACACATTTGTAATCCAGGGGTGGGGGTAAAAATACCAACACAGTACACTCCACTAGAGATCCGTTTGACTCAGTTCTGCTATGGATCTCAAGTGGGGGAAAAGAACAAAAATAGGAACTGGTGGGCCACGGCAGTCTGTAGGCCTAACAATGGTATACAGTATTTGTGGATTGAGCATGTGCTCGCTCACCCCTCCGGACGCGATCCCAGTCCGGGAACTTCCACCTGCTGTGTCTCCACACACAGCGTCTGCAGCGGTCTGGTCTCCGGCTCAGCAGCGGTTGAAGAAAACTGAGTCAGATGCCACCCAGGCTCGCGATGGGGTGTAAGGCTCTTTGGGTAGCAGCGCAAGGCCCCAGGCCTTGCACCACAGCGGATCCGCACAGGAAGATCTCTCCCTTGAAGTCTCGTGTCCCAAAGAGGCCGAGCGCAGCCTCGCCTCCTCCTTATATAACCCCTCCCATGAGTCTCTGGGGTGAAACATTGCCGAAAGGGGTTCTGGGTAAGGTAGTCCTGGGAGTCTTAAAGGGGACCCCGCTACACATGTAACAAGTAAAAAATTTTAAAGCGTTGAATATGGGGATTTTTAAGTAGCGAAGTTTGGCGCCATTCCATGAGCGTGTGCAATTTTGAAGGGTGACATGTTAGGCATCTATTTACTCTGCGTAACTTCATCTTTCACATTATGCAAAAACATTGGGCTAACTTTACTGTTTTGTTTTTTTTAAAGCACAAAACTGATTTATTTTTTTTTAAACGCGTTCAAAAAATTGCTGCGCAAATACTGTGCAAGATAAAAAGTTGCAACAGCCGTGGCTGCCCTGCCGCAGTAAATGTATGTGGGGTGGCCGCTAAGCGGTTAATTAAATCTGGGTCATCGGGTCCAAAATTAGGTTTCTGGAACAAGTCTGATGAGACACCTGAGATTCAGGTAAAAATGGTATGTGAAGACTGGCAAAATTGATCAGAAAAGAGAATCTGTTCAAGATTTCAATAGAGATCCAGGTGGTGTTGGAAAAGGTCAGGTCTGCCTGAAGAGTGCATGACGCCAGGGGAGGTGGCATCTTGTGAGGTTCCTGTGGGTGATGGCCGCCCTCTGGTGTGTGCCCTCTGCAGATACCCTAACAAAGGCTGGCAAATATAATATTGAGAGGCGTTATAATGACTTCAATAGATTTGTTCATGATAAACTGAATACTGTGTTGATGATTCATGAAGATATTGTGTCCAAAGCTACCTATGAAAGCACAGGTAAAACTGAAAACCTGAATCAAAGAGTCAGAAGGATTGATGGAAAGGGAACCCGGTTAAAATTTCAGGAGAGGAAATGCTTATGGAAGTGCACCCTGAAAAAAAGTTGAGAAGCACTAATTAGAGCCGTACTAGAGTGACAGGGAGACTTAGAGAGAGAGATACCAAAGAAGGCATTGGGTAGAGTCCCCTTTTAGGAAAAAAAAGTATGGTTGAAAAAGATTGGACCCTGTAAGAGAGCACTGGCCCAGAGGTGCCAAAAGGAACTTGGGGGGGGGTGGTATGTGACAATATGCTTCTCTGTCATGGTGTCTGTCGCCCAGGATTCTAAACAAGGCAGGTTGAGGGGCTCCAGGATGATTGTGTAATTTGGAGGAAACTTTTTTCAGTTTACTCAATGGTTTGGGACCTGAAGACTGGAGATTTCATAGTGATCTGGGAGGAAATCTCCAACCATGGGACCAGGATTTAGGAAAAGCTAGGACACTGATTGTGCAGGCGGGATCTGTTTTTTTTTTTAACAGTCAGGACAAGGGTTCTCGAGGAGTCCTTGGTGTAAGGAAGCAGCCACAAGCATACAGGTGTGCATGATGCAGTCTGACAGAGCCGACAGAGGGCCCAAGCCTGTGGGCTGGAGCAACAAGGAAGCCGTGAAAGAGTGCTGAGACACAGTGTTAGTACATGAATACAGGACACTGTTATATAGTCAAAAGGACTGAGGCATAAAGCCTGAGCAGTGATGCTGCTAAAGAGAGCCAGGAGGCTGAACCTGACTTACTTTGTTTTGCATGGATGGTGGATACCCTTGCATGGGCAACTGTTTGTTTTGCTGGACATTTTCTTTCTTATTAATAAAAATGGGCCAACAAGCCCTTAAAGAGGAAGTAAACCCTAATGGGTTTTACTTCCTCTTTTGATGTCTGCAAAGCCTGCAAATGAAAAGCATAATGGGCTAGTATGCATCGAATACTAGCCCAATTTGTGACACTTACCTGCAAAAGAATCCAGTGATGTCAGCTGTGTAGGCAGCGTCCATCTTCTGGCCCCTCTTCCTCTGTTATTCGCCGGAGCTGCGTGACGTCACTAACGCGCATGCGCACGGGAGCCGCCATTAACGGCACAGGCTAGGGAAGAAACGGCGCTTAGTTTAGTTTCTTCCCCTCGCATGCGCCGTTAACATTTTCGGTGGACTACATGTGAAATATCTCCTAAACGGCACACGTTTAGCAGATATTTCCACTACCTATAAGTAAGCCTTATTCTAGGCTTACCTATAGGTAGAAGTCCAAAGAATGAGTTTACAACCACTTTAAACGGCATAACTGGCATGGACTTTGCTCACTGGTAAGCTCTACACTGAGCTAAACAACCCCCAAACTTCACTACCGTATATATATATATATATACTGTGAGGGGGTTAACTCGGTAGCGGGTGTGTGTGACCCCCTGGTTGGGCTCCCCACACAAAAACAGGGCCAGCAGACGGAGGTTGTGGTTTTCAAAATCAAAAGGTGCGGTTTATTTCTCTATGTACAGTGACAAAAACACAGCAAAGCCAAAAAGAAACAAACAAAATAAATCCTGGTCAGTTTGACCTCTGACTAAACATGCAGGTTTCCTAAACTAACAACTGGGATCAGCCTGGTGCTGTCCTAGTCCCTAAGTCCCTGGTTTAGTAAAAGTCCAAACAAATAGCCACACAGGCTTTGCCTCACCGCACAGGGGTTCACTCTCCCTAGACAGTCCACACAGGTCTGGTTCCAGGCATGAGCTAACATCTAATGAAGCTGGGAGTTCCTTATAGAGGCCTAAATGAGCTGACAAGGTTCAGCTGGTCTCATCTCTGTCTGCACGACGCCCCACACTCTCCCTAGAGGTATGAGTCATCCATGAGCCTACTAGCCTCAGCTGGGCTTATACAACTCTCCACCCTAGTTGTACAAGTCAGCATAAAGCCTGAATCTGGGAGAAATATATCTACCCCCCTGGATGCAACCAGGTGACTTTACCTTCCTGCTGTCACATACCCCCCCTCTTGTTTTAACCTTGGGGTTGGAACACCAGCAATCAGGCATTCATGTACTCGAGACAAAGCATCCACATTCCCCATTTGAACGCCAGGGCGATGCTTTACTGTGAAGTTGAATTCCTGTAGGGCCAGGAACCACCTATTCACTCTTCTATTTGTCTCCTTGTTTTGAGCCATCCACTTTAACGGAGCGTGATCCGTAACCATGTCAAAGTGCCTACCTAGCAGATAGTACCGAAGGGAATCTAGAGCCCACTTCACCGCTAAACACTCCTTTTCAACCGTGGCGTAATTTACCTCATGGGACTTCAACTTCCTGCTGAGGTAAATGACTGGGTGCTCTTCCCCGTTCCAGACCTGGGACAATACTGCTCCTAACCCCACATCTGACGCATCACTTTGTACGACAAAGTCTTTAGAGAAGTCGGGTGAGTACAACACTGGCTGGCTACATAAGGCTTGTTTCAAGAATTGGAATGCTGCCTCAGCCTCGGGGGTCCATTTAATCATGACCGACCCTTTCCCTTTCGTCAGGTTGGTTAGGGGCACAGCCTTAGAAGCAAAGTGGGGAATGAAGCGCCGATAATAACCCGCGATTCCCAGAAAGGCCCGTACCTGCTTCTTGCTGTTGGGACGTGGCCAACTCTGGATGGCCTCGACTTTGTTGAGTTGGGGTTTTATCACTCCCCTGCCAATGGTGTACCCAAGATATTTGGCCTCCTCCTGCCCAATGGTACACTTCTTGGGGTTAGCCGTAAACCCCGCTTCCCGGATAGAGTCTAGGACTGCTTGCACTTTTGGCAGATGTGAGGCCCAATCTGTGCTATGGACAATTACGTCATCCAGGTAAGCCGCAGCATACTTCCGATGGGGCCTCAGTATCTGGTCCATTTTCCGCTGGAATGTGGCCGGCGCATTCTGTAACCCGAACGGCATTCTCTTATATTGGAACGCCCCGTCTGGGGTTACAAATGCGGTTTTCTCTTTGGCCGACTTGGCCAGGGGAATTTGCCAATACCCTTTTGTGAGGTCAAGAGTCGTCATGTATCGGGCTGTTCCCAGCCGGTCGATCAACTCATCTATACGTGGCATGGGGTAGGTGTCAAATTTTGTAACTTTGTTCAACTGACGAAAATCGTTACAAAATCGCCAGCTCCCATCCGGTTTAGGCACCAACACAATGGGACTAGACCAATCACTTTGGGACTCCTCTATCACCCCTAAGTTCAGCATTTTCTGTACTTCCTCCCGTATTGCCTCCCGTCGGGCCTCTGGGATCCGATAGGGTTTTAACTTCACCCTTTCACCGGGCGGGGTAATAATATCATGCTCTACCCCAGATGTTTGTCCCGGCAGCTCAGAGAACACCTCCTTGTTGCGAAGCACAAACTCCTTAACCTCCTGTTGTTGGGGTTGTGACAAGGTGGCTGCTATTCCAACCTCCGGAATCACGCAACCAGTTTGAGCTGGTGACCAAGTTTCTGCGACTAGGGACTCTCTATCCCTCCAGGCTTTCAACAGATTAACGTGATATATCTGTTCGGGCTTTCGCCTTCCTGGTTGTCTGACCTTGTAATTCACTTCGCTCACTTTTTCCATTATCTCGTAGGGGCCTTGCCATTTGGCAAGGAATTTACTTTCAACCGTAGGGACAAGTACCAATATCCTATCCCCCGGGGAAAAGGTACGGGTCTTTGCTCCACGGTTGTACACTCTCTGCTGTGCCAACTGCGCTTGGGCCAAATGTTCCTTCACGATGGGCATTACCTGTGCAATTCGATCTTGCATCAGGGCGACATGCTCAATCACACTCCTGTGGGGAGAACTCTCACTTTCCCAAGTTTCCTTGGCAATATCCAACAGCCCTCTTGGGTGTCTCCCATACAGTAACTCAAAGGGGGAGAATCCCGTAGAGGATTGGGGCACCTCCCTAATAGCAAACATCAAATAAGGAAGTAGACAGTCCCAATCCTTTCCATCTCTATCCACCACTTTCTTCAACATTTGTTTTAGGGTTTTGTTGAATCTTTCAACCAGCCCATCGGTTTGGGGGTGATACACAGATGTACGCAATTGCGTCACTTTGAACAATTTACACAGCTCTTTCATAACCCGGGACATAAAGGGTGTACCTTGGTCCGTAAGCAGTTCTTTACAAATACCCACCCGGCTAAAAACAAGAGATAGCTCTTTGGCTATGGTTTTGGCCGAGGTATTTCTGAGAGGGATCGCTTCTGGATAACGGGTGGCATAGTCCATTATAACCAATATGTACTGGTGCCCCCTAGCGGACTTGATTATAGGACCTACCAAATCCATTGCGATTCTCTCAAACGGGACCTCAATGATGGGTAGAGGGACCAGCGGGCTACGGAAATGTGGCATCGGGGCCGACCTCTGACACACAGGGCAGGAGGAACAATAATTTTCTATGTCCTTCATCACCCCAGGCCAATAGAATCTCTGTAATACCCTCTCTCGGGTTTTCTCTGTCCCCAGATGACCTCCAAGAATGTGCCCATGGGCCAACTCCAACACCAACTTCCTGTAAGGTTTGGGCACCACCAGCTGCTCAACGGTTTCTTCTGCCCTTTTTGCCACCCGATACAGTAGGTCCTTCTCTACGCTGAAGTATGGGTAAGTGCAGGTATTATCTGGGTTCACTAACTCGCCATCTATTTCCACTACGTTTTCCCGTGCCTTTATTAGGGCGGGGTCTTTTAACTGTTCTGTGGCAAAATTTTCCCTGTGAACCTCCAGATCAGAAAACTCCACAGACGGTAGGTTTTCGTCTGAGGAGGTGGGCTCCTCTCCAGTTTCTTGAGTCTCCCCTGCCAATACTGACAAGGGAAATTCTGGAGAGTCCTCCCCACTCTCAGAGGAGTTCTGGCTATCACATTCCTGGTACATAGGGGCACCAGTGGGGGGCTCAGGATCATCCCACAGTTCCCAGAACTTCGGAAAATCCCTTCCCACAATGGCATCATGCGGTAATTGAGATACTAACCCCACTGGATGAGAGAGGGTACCTTTGGGGGTCTCGAAACACACTGTAGTCACTGGATACTCTCGGGTGTCCCCATGCACACAAATAACAGCTACCTTGCTATTCCCAGAGACCTCTGTTTTAACTAATTCAGCCTTTATCAGGGTCACAAGGCTACCTGAATCCAGCAATACCACAACATTTCTACCATTAATACACATTTTGCATAAATGTTTCTCAGTTCCCCGAATGGCAGTGCATGCGACTGTCGCACACAGCGACTGATGTCTGTCCGTCAGAAAGTCACACTGCATGGGTTCCTCCACAACCGGGCAATTGGCTGCAATATGTCCCGCTTGCCGGCAGCGGTAGCAAACGATCCTTCTTGCGGCCTCTTGAGCCGCTGATTTCCCAGGCTGTTCTCGCCAAACTTGGGGTAGAGCTCCCACCCTCTCACTCTCTCCACCCTCACCCCTTGGAATCCTCTTATCCGCCCCTGGGGATGGTCTGGTCTTAGGGTGGAAAGTCCGAGTGTCTCTGGAAGAGGCCGTCAGGTTCTCTGTAGCCAAGTATTTCTCTACACGATCCACAAGACCACCGGCCGTCTCTGGGTCTCCATGGCTTACCCACTTTTGGATGGCAGTAGGAAGAGCTCTCAAAAACCGATCCATTACAACACGTTCCACAATCTCTGGTGCGGACAAAGTCTCTGGCTGTAGCCACTTCCTGCTCAGGTGAATGAGATCATACATTTGAGACCTGGGGGGTTTTCCAAGCTGGAAAGTCCAGTTATGCACACGCTGAGCCCGGACAGCCAGGGTGACACCCAGCCTTGCCAATATTTCAGCTTTTAGCATCACATAGTCTTTTGCTTGGTCAGGCTCTAGGTCATAGTAAGCCTTCTGCGATTCACCAGTTAACAGAGGAGCCACCAGTCCAGCCCACTGCTCCTCAGGCCACTTTTCTCTTTCAGCAGTCCTTTCAAATGTGGTCAAAAATACCTCTGGATCATCCTCTCCAGTCATTTTTGTCAATAAACGACTCACCCCAAAGGACGCGGTATTAGTGGGACGGCTTTCCTCACTGGTCTGCGGACGTTGCTGCATTACTGCTTCCATTTGTTGTAGTCTCTGCTCTTGCTTCTGTAACAGGTCTATGAAGCGGGCCTCAGATTGCTGCTGGGCTTGTTGATGAGCTTGCTGCTGGGCTGCAAGGCTCCTTTGCAAACCTGCATTTGTCTGCTGTTGATTGGCATTTGCTAGAGCCAGCTGTTTCAGTATCTCCTCCATGCTGGCTTAAAAAAAACTGCCCGCATTCTCCACCAACTGTGAGGGGGTTAACTCGGTAGCGGGTGTGTGTGACCCCCTGGTTGGGCTCCCCACACAAAAACAGGGCCAGCAGACGGAGGTTGTGGTTTTCAAAATCAAAAGGTGCGGTTTATTTCTCTATGTACAGTGACAAAAACACAGCAAAGCCAAAAAGAAACAAACAAAATAAATCCTGGTCAGTTTGACCTCTGACTAAACATGCAGGTTTCCTAAACTAACAACTGGGATCAGCCTGGTGCTGTCCTAGTCCCTAAGTCCCTGGTTTAGTAAAAGTCCAAACAAATAGCCACACAGGCTTTGCCTCACCGCACAGGGGTTCACTCTCCCTAGACAGTCCACACAGGTCTGGTTCCAGGCATGAGCTAACATCTAATGAAGCTGGGAGTTCCTTATAGAGGCCTAAATGAGCTGACAAGGTTCAGCTGGTCTCATCTCTGTCTGCACGACGCCCCACACTCTCCCTAGAGGTATGAGTCATCCATGAGCCTACTAGCCTCAGCTGGGCTTATACAACTCTCCACCCTAGTTGTACAAGTCAGCATAAAGCCTGAATCTGGGAGAAATATATCTACCCCCCTGGATGCAACCAGGTGACTTTACCTTCCTGCTGTCACAATATATATATATATATATATATATATATATATATATATACATATATTTTGACATTAGGTAGGTAAAATCACCAGGTTGTATCCAGGATGGAAGATTCAGGCTTTATGCCAATTTATACCACTAGGGGAAGTGCTAGGAGTCTTGCAGGGGAAGAGTTAATGAGCCCAGCTGAATTAAGTGGGCTCATTAAGGCCTCTACAAGAACTCCCAGCATGCTAAGGGAGATGCTCCACCTTGAACCAGATCTGTGTGTAGAGACTGGGGAGTGTGTGTTCTGTGTGGTGAGCCAAAGCCTGTGTGGCTATTGCTAAGACCTTCTAAAAGCAGGGAGCTAGGGACTGGGGCAGCACAAGGCTGTACCCAGTTGTTAGTTAGGGACACCAACGTGTGTAGTGAGCGGACTAGTTGACCAGGATTTATTTTCCTGTTTCTTTTGTTTTCTGTTATATTTTTTTGTCTGTATATAGTTCAAATAAAACCCCACCCTTTTGTTTTTCTCCTACCACTGTCTGCTGTGCCTAATTTTGTGTGGTGAACCCTTCCAGGGGGTCACACACACTCGCTGCCGAGCTAACCCCCTCACAGTTGGTGGAGAACCAGTGGCAGTTTTTTTTTTAAGGCCAGCATGGAGGAGATACTGAAACAGCTGGCTCTAGCAAATGCCAATCAGTAGCAGACAAATTCAGGTTTGCAAAAGAGCCTCGCAGCCCACCAGCAAGCTCATCAACAGAGCCTTGCAGCCCAGCAGCAAGCTCACCAACAGAGTCTGGAAGCTCAGCAACAAGCCCAGCAGCAATCTGAGGCCCGCTTCATAGACCTGTTGCAGAAGCAAGAGCAGAGACTACAGCAACAAATGGAGACATTAATGCAGCAATGTCCGCAGACCAGTGAGGCAAGTAGTTCCACTAATAGTGCATCCTTTGGGGTGAGTCGTTTACTGACAAAAATGACTGGAGAGGATGATCCAGAGGTGTTTTTGACCAAATTTGAAAGGACTGCTGAAAGGGAAAAGTGGCCTAAGGAGAAGTGGGCTGGACTGGTGGCCCCTCTGTTAACTGGTGAATCGCAGAAAGCTTACTATGACCTAGAGCCTGACCAAGCAAAAGACTATGTGATGCTAAAAAATTAAGTATTGGCACGGCTGGGTGTCACCCTGGCCGTCCGGGCTCAGCGTGTGTATAACTGGACTTTCCGGCTTGAAAAACCCCCCAGGTCTCAAATGTATGATCTCATTCACCTGAGCAGGAAGTGGCTACAGCCAGAGACTTTGTCCACACAAAAGATTGTGGAACGTGTTGTTATGGATCGTTTCCTGAGCGCTCTTCCTACTGCCATCCAAAAGTGGGTAAGCCATGGAGACCCAGACACGGCCAATAAGCTTGTGGATCGTGTAGAGAAGTACTTGGCTACAGAGAACCTGACTGCCTCTTCCAGAGACTCACGGACTTTCCACCCTAAGACCCGACCATTCCCAGTGGCGGGTAAGATGATTCCAAGGGGTGAGGGTGGAGAGAATGAGAGGGTGAGAGTTCTACCTAATGTCTGGTGAGAACAGCCTGGGAAGTCAGGGGCTCAAGAGGCAGCAAAAAGGATTGTTTGCTACCGCTGCCGGCAAGAGGGACATATTGCAGCAAATTGCCCGGTTGTGGATGAACCCATGCAATGTGACTTTCTAAGGGACAGACGTCAGTCGCTGTTTGCAACAGTTGCATGCACTGCCATTCGGGGAACTGAGAAACATTTATACAAAATGTGTATTAATGGTAGAAATGTTGTTGTGTTGCTGGATTCAGGTAGCCTGGTGACACTGATAAAAGCTGAATTAGTTACTACAGAGGTCCTAGGGAATAACAAGGTAGCTGTTATTTGTGTGCATGGGGACACCCGAGAGTATCCTGTGACTACAGTGTGTTTTGAGACCCCCAAAGGCAACCTCTCTCATCAGGTGGGGTTAGTGTCTCACTTACCACATGATGCCATTGTGGGAAGGGATTTTCCAAAGTTCTGGGAACTCTGGGATTGTCCTGAGCCCCCCACTGGTGCCCCTATATACCAGGAATGTGATAACCAGAATTCCTCTGAGAGTGGTGAGGACTCTCCAGAATTCCCCTTGTCGGTATTGTCAGGGGAGACTCGAGAATCTGGGGAGGAGCCAACATCCTCAGACGAAAACATGCCGTCTGTGGAGTTTTCTGATCTCGAGGTTCACAAGGAAAATTTTGCCACAGAACAGTTAAAAGACCCCACCCTAAGAAAGGCACGGGAAAACGTAGTGAAAATAGATGGCGAGTTAGTGAACCCAGATAAGACCTGCACTTACCTGTACTTCATCGTGGAAAAGGACCTACTGTATCGGGTGGCTAAAAGGGCAGAAGAAACTATTGAGCAGCTTGTGGTGCCCAAAAATTACAGGAAGTTGGTGTTCGAGTTGGCCCATGGGCACATTCTTGGAGGTCATCTGGGGACAGAGAACACCCGAGAGAGAGTATTGCAGAGATTCTATTGGCCTGGGGTCATGAAGGAAACAGAAAATTATTGTTCCTCCTGCCCTGTGTGTCAGAGGTCGGCACCGATGCCACATTTCCGTAACCCGCTGGTACCTCTTCCCATCATTGAGGTCCCCTTTGAGAGGATCGCAATGGATTTGGTAGGTCTGATAATGAAGTCCGCTAGGGGGCATCAGTACATTTTGGTTATATTGGACTATGCCACCCGTTATCCGGAAGCGATTCCTCTCCGAAATACCTCGGCCAAAACCATAGCCAAAGAGCTATCTCTTGTTTTTAGCCGTGTGGGTATTTGTAAGGAACTGCTTACGGACCAAGGTACACCCTTTATGTCCCGGGTTATGAAAGAGCTGTGCAAGTTGTTCAAAGTGACACAATTGCATACATCTGTGTATCACCCCCAAACAGATAGGTTGGTTGAAAGATTCAACAAAACCCTAAAACAAATGTTAAAGAAGGTGGTGGATAGAGATGGAAAGGATTGGGACTGTCTAATTCCTTATTTAATGTTTGCCATTAGGGAGGTACCTCAATCCTCTACGGGTTTCTCACCCTTTGAGTTACTCTTGGGAGACACCCAAGAGGGCTGTTGGATATCGCCAAGGAAACTTGGGAAAGTGAGAGTTCTCCCCACAGGAGTGTGATTGAGCATGTCGCCCTGATGCAAGATAGAATTGCACAGGTAATGCCAATCGTAAAGGAACATTTGGCCCAAGCGCAGTTGGCACAGCAGAGAGTGTACAATCGTAGTGCCAAGACGCGTACCTTTTCCCCGGGGGATAAGTTATTGGTACTTGTCCCTACGGTTGAAAGCAAATTCCTTGCCAAATGGCAAGGCCCCTACGAGATAATGGAAAAAGTGAGCGAAGTGAATTACAAGGTCAGAAAACCAGGAAGGCGAAAACCCGAACAGATCTATCACATTAATCTGTTGAAAGCCTGGAGGGATAGGGAATCCCTAGTCACAGAAACTTTGTCACCAGCTCAGTCTGATTGCTTGATTCCTGAGGTTGGAATAGCAGTCACCTTGTCAAAACCCCAACAACAGGAGGTTAAGGAGTTTGTACTTCGCAACAAAGAGGTTTTCTCTGAGCTGCCGGGACAAACTTCTGGGGTAGAGCATGATATTATTACCTCGCCCGGTGAAAGGGTGAAGCTAAAACCCTATCGGATCCCAGAGGCCCGACGGGAGGCAATACGTGTGGAAGTACAGAATATGCTTAAGTTGGGGGTGACAGAGGAATCCCAAAGTGATTGGTCCAGTCCCATAGTGTTAGTGCCTAAACCGGATGAAAGCTGGCGATTTTGTAACGATTTTCGACAACTGAACAAAGTTACAAAATTTGACACCTACCCCATGCCACGTATAGATGAGTTGATCGACCGGCTGGGCACAGCCCGATACATGACAACTCTCGATCTCACAAAGGGTATTGGCAAATTCCCCTGGCCAAATCGGCCAAGGAGAAAAACGCGTTTGTAACCCCAGACGGGGCGTTCCAATATAAAAGAATGCAGTTTGAATTACAGAATGCACCGGCAACATTCCAGCGGAAAATAGACTAGATACTGAGGCCCCATCAGAAGTATGCTGCGGCTTACCTGGATGATGTAATTATCCATAGCACAGATTGGGCCTCACATCTGCCAAAAGTGCAAGCAGTCCTGGACTCTATCCGGGTAGCTGGGTTTACGGCCAATCCAAAGAAGTGTACCATTGGACAGGAGGAGGCCAAATATCTTGGGTACACCATTGGGAGGGGAGTGATAAAACCCCAATTCAATAAAGTCGAGGCCATACAGAATTGATGGACGTTATGTTTCACCTCCCATGCATTAATTTGCAGAGAACGAAGGTGGAATCCGGCCTGGGTTTTACCAGCCACCTTGGCAGGGTTGGTACTGGACCAGATTTTGCAGTCCACTTGTGTCCACCAACAGGTGGTATAAATTAAGCAGGACTAGAGCAAAGGATTGCTCTTGGCCTGGGACTCAGGAAGCCAAAACTTGAGAGAGCTGCTTATGTGAAGTTTGCTTTGTGAGAGAAAGAAAAGGTTTGTATTATCTTTGTTTTGTTGGTGACTGGGAGAAGCCCTTCACCTCTGAGTTAGGAACCTGCAATGTTTAGTTAGTGCCTGGATAGCAAGGATTTATTTTCTGTTTTGTTTGTTTAATTTTCATGCAACCTTTTAAAATAAAACTGGCTACAAGTAAATTTTTTAAGAAAACCTGCCGTTTGGACTACCTTTTTCCCAAGTTGATTCCCATTGAGCTAATCCCTGACATATAGTGGATTTGGATTGGCATCTTCCTGAACAAGTGGGAAGATGGAGGATGTGTTAAAAGCCCTGCTGCAGGCAACTGCAACCCAGCAGGAAGCCAACTGCCAGGTCGCCAATGCAGCGCAGCAGGAGGCAAATCACCAGTTTGCGGAGGCACTGGTGGAACTAAAGAAGGAGTCCCACTGGTAGGGTTGCAACCTCATCCCTGTAAACCAAAACACATATTAATTACACAGGTTCTGTGGCTGATTATGGTGGTAATTAAACTCACTTGGTGCCTTATTTGCATTAAATTAGCCACAGAACATGTGTAATTCATATGTGTTTGGGTAAAGGGATGAGGTGGCAATCCTATCGGCAGGTCTTTTGCCAGTGGAACAGAAAATGGTGCGTGTCAGCTATTACCTGCAGTAGATGACACCTGCAGATGTTGTGGAAACTTATCTTGCAACTTTTGAAAGAGTCACAGTTTGGGAAGGATAGCAAAAAGAGCAATGGGAAAGACTGCTTGCACCCTTTCTGACAGGAGAACCCCAAAAGGCCTATTAGGACCTAGAACCAGATGCCGCCCGGGACTATGAGACGCTGAAGGTTGAGATACTTGCACGCCTGGGCATCACCATTGCAGTCCCGGCTCAGTGGGTGCATCGTTGAGCATACAGTACTGACAAACCACCCCGCTCCCAGATGTATGACTTAATACACCTCACCAAGAAGTGGCCGCAGCCAGAGCCTTTGGCAGGCTCCAAGATTATGGAGCGTGTGGACTGTTATTTACGTGCGCTCCCTGCCACTTTGAGGAAGTGGGTCAGCCATGAGGACACTAAATCTGCAAACCAGCTGGTGGACCTGGTGAAGAGACTATGGGCTCTTCTTGATTGTGGAAAAAAAAAAACTATGGGCTCAGGACCTGGAGACTGGCCAAATAGGTCAGGAATGTCTCTGAGGCCGTTTAAAGCAGTGGTTCTCAACCCTGTCCTCAAATACCCCCAACAGGCCATGTTTGCAGGTTTTCTTTTATCTTGCACAGGTGCTTTAAATCAGAGTCAATGGCTTGGTATTTCGAAGAGAAATTTCCAAAACATGGCCTGTTGAGGGTACGCGAGGACAGGGTTGAGAACCACTGGTTTAGAGGATTGGGTACAGAACACATAAAATGTTATCGCTGCCATGCGTTAGGTCATATTGTTGCTAATTGTTCCCTAAATGATGAATCAATGCAATGTGATAATGCTTATTTGAGAAAATGCATGTCTCTTTTTGCACAGGTGGCATGTACTGCTTTATGTCAGGGACACATGGAAAAACAAATGCGTGTGATTTCAGTTGATGGAAAGCCAGTCACTGCTCTGCTAGATTCTGGTAGTGTTGTGACATTAGTTAAAGGTGATTGTGTAAATCCTGAAAAGTTACACCCTAGCACTATTGGGGTTATTTGCATACATGGCGACACACGTGACTACCAGAATGCGGTGGTTGAGGTTGATACCCCTTGGAGCACGATGACACATTTAGTGGGGGTGGAACACTAGTGTTGTTTAAATGTTACAAAGAATATAACAGAATATGTAAAAAGGAAATAAAGGATGCAAAAACTCCAAACGAACGACAGATTGCAAAAGATAGTAGGACAAACCCCAAAAAAATCTTAAAATATATTAATAGTAAAAAGGTCAGGCCTGATAATGTAGGCCCTTTACAAAAATAATCTAGAGTTGGTGACTGGGGACAAAGAGAAGGCTAATTTATTAAATACTTTCTTCAGCTCTGTGTATACAAAGGAGCATGGGGGAGCTCATGTCCATAATGGGGGTGGTATTGACACAGCCCCAAATGATCCACAATGACTCAAAAGAGATATGGTCCAGAAATATTTAGACAAAATAAAGGTGGATAAAGCACCTGGCCCTGATGGCATCCACCTACGGATCCTAAAAGAATTGAGCTCTGTAATTTTAAAGCCATTGTATCTAATTTTTAGGGACTCATTAATGACAGGAATAGTACCACTGGATTGGCGCAGGGCCAATGTGGTGCCTATCTTTAAAAAGGGAACAAAGTCTTTACCAAGTAACTATAGACCTGTTAGTTTAACTTCTATAGTTGGGAAGTTACTGGAGAGTTTAATAAAAGACTACATAGACGAGTTCTTGTTGGAAAATAAAATTTTAAGCAACAGATAGCATGGATTCATGAAAGACAGAAGTTGTCAGACAAACCTGATTTATTTTTATGAAGAGGAAAGTAACACCTTGGACAGTGGAGGTGGACGTGGTATACTTGGATTTTGCAAAAGCGTTTGATACAGTTCCCCACACATGGCTAATGTGTAAGGTAAAGTCTACAGGCTTGGAAATATCAGTTTGTAAATGGATAGGAAACTGGCTAAAAGACAGAATTCAGAGAGTAGTGGTTAATGATTCTTAAGGCCCGTACACACGGTCGGACTTTTTGCCAACAAACTTCAAAATGAGCACGTTTTCCAAAAAATCCGACCGTGTGTACGCTCCATCGGACAAACTTTTTCGGTTTTCATCGGACAAAAGTTCGCTCTGCAAACGGACAAACTTTCCGGCAACAAAAGTCCGATGGTGCAAAGTCCGACCGTTTGTACAGAAATCCATCAGACTTTTGTCCGAAGTACAAATAGGCATGCCCAGAACCAATGTTAAAATCAACCAACAATAGCAGAAGTTGACCAAAGGGTGGCGGTAAAGAGCAGAAAAACCACGTGATGTTGGGAAAGTTTTGGGAAAGTTTGCAGAAAAGTCCTGCTGTGTGTATATGCTATGGGTGTGCCCGGCCAACTCCCTTCGGACAAAAATCCACGGAAAAGTTTGTTTGAAGGCCGATTGTGTGTATGAGGCTTTACTCTGAATGATCTAAAGTTATCAGTGGTGTACCCCAAGGTTCAGTGCTAGGACCCTTACTTTTTTTTCTTTTTTTTTTTCTTTTTATTGAGTTTTGCAAAGGTATATCATACAAACATTGGACATGCCAACTGGGCACCATCCACATAAGGCCAACATGGTCCACTATCGACTTACTAACATAGACCTACTAACTAGCCCCCAGCCCCTCCCCCCACCCTCGAGTCACAGCTCATTAACGAAAGGATGCTAGCTCATAGATATAATTGCTATTGTCTGCAAGGGAAACAATCCCAGGCTCAGGTATGTTGTAGTGCAAGAATCACCAGACCTATGATGGCAACAAAAAAAAAAATACATAGTACTATTAATAAAACAGCCCCTGCTTCTTAGTATGTCCCATAGTCTTCCAGGACTAACACTTTATCCAAATTACACTATCTCTCTATCCTACTGTAGTACTGGACGTATACCATGTCTGCCAAACCCTGTCAAATTTTTTCATACATCCCCTAGATTCATATGTAGCTTTGTAATACAGCAACATAGAGTTTACCAGACCCTTCCAGAAAGTGACGCTCGGTGCCCCTGGCTTTTTCCACTTTAACAGTATAGACTTCCTCCCGTAAAACAGTAAGATGTTCAACATAGTCCGCATAGCACATGATGGCACCACGTCATCTACAAGACCCAGCAGGCAGACCCTTACAGTCATCGGTATCGGTACCGACAATAGGTCTGATATGCAAGAGGTGACATTCGACCAGAATCTCTGCGCAAGAAGGCAATGCCAGAAAATGCGGTCAGCGTCTGCAGGCGAATGAGAGCACCTCCAACACTCAGCTGAAGCTGTGGGAAAGATCTTGGCCAACCTAGCCAGGGTATAACTCCTGTGTAGGGATGAGACGAACACCCCCGGGTTCGGTTTGCACCAGAACCCGCGAACGGACCGAAAGTTCGCACGAACGTTAGAACCATATTAAATACAATGGATGCGAACGTTCGAAATCTAAAGTGCTAATTATAACGACTAATATGCATGTTATTGTCCTAAAAGGGGTTTGGGAACCCGGGTTCTGCATCAGGGGACATGTATCAATGCAAAAATAAGTTTTAAAAACTGCCGTTTTTCGGGAGCAGTCATTTTAATGATGCATAAAGTGAAAAAAAAAAAGTCAAATATTCCTTTAAATATCGTACCTGGGGGTGTCTAAAGTATGCCTGTGAAGTGGCACGTGTTTCCCGTGTTTAGAACTGTCCCTGCACAAAATGACATTTCTAAAGGAAAAAAAGCCATTTAAAACTGCTTGCGGCTTTAATGTAATGTCTGGTCCCGGTAATATGGATGAAAATCTTTGAGAAAAATGGCATAGCTACCCCCCCCCCACCCCAACCCATTACCAGCCCCTTTGGGTCTTGTGTGGATATTAAGGGGAACCCCGCACACAAAATAAAAAAGGCCCTGTGAAGGATCTTCACTAGTAAATGGTGGTGCACTTTTTGAAGATAAATTGTAATCCACAGGAATAGGTACTGGTAACTCGATGGATAACAGAAAGTGACTAAGCTACTCCATGCACTGTCCCTCCGGCGTGCAAATGCAAACTATAAGCGGTGGGTCCTGAACAACAGACACAGGGCCTAGAGATCCTGTAATAATCTTTGAGCAGGTGCACTCTCTCACCCAACCGGACCAGTCAATGTCAGTATCTTCCATAGCTGTGTCTCGGTACACAGATCCCATGACACCCGGGGCCTTCGGTCCTACTGGAAGTAGTAGACGTGCGGCAGGATGAGACATCCCTCGGGCTCCTCAGTGGAAACTGGAAGGCTCTTTGGAAACACAGGGCCCAAACTTCAGGCCCTATCAGAAACAACAGACTTAGTACAGAGTTCCACTTGCTGGGCGGGCGATGTCCAAAGAGAGCGATTGCCGGCCCGCCCCCTTTTTTATAGCCCACCCCAGCAGTCCTTGCGCGGGGCAATGCACCCTGGGTGTCCCGCTGTACCCTGGGTACGGTAGTCTCTGGGTCCTTAAAGCAACACCCCGCTACACAGGTAAAGTTGATACAGGGAGGGGGCGTGTCCGGATGTGACCCCATCGGCGGCCATCTTGCACACGTGCTCTCCCCCTCCCTCTCCATCCTGTGTCACGGCGAGCACACAGATGGCAGCTGCCAGCATGGGAGACGCGGCGCCATCCAACTCGGACCTAATGGCGGCAATTACATCACTGAAGGACACACTAACCACCAAGATAGATGCAGAGTCAATGGAGGTGGGCCTCCTGCGCCATGATATGGACCGATTCCGGATGTTGGAGGCAGAGTCCTGCATCTCCCAGGTGGAGGACACGGTGAGGGAAGACTCGAGAGACCTCAGGATCCTTCAGAAGCAGGTACAGGCTCAGCAGGAGAAGTCAATCGACATGGAGAACAGACTCAGAAGAAATAATCTGCGGGTGGTGGTTCACCCTGAGAGGGCTGAGGGTGCCAATCTTGCTGAGTTCACTGAGAAGTTTCTCACCACCCTGCTAGGCCTCAAAGATCTCCCCCCCACGTTCGTAGTGGAGCGGGCCAACAGAGTCCCCACAACCCCACCTACCCAGGGGGCGCCACCTAGGCCCTTCCTGCTCAGGCTCTCTCTATCAAGACAGAGACAGACTGCTTGCTGCTGCCAGAAATGCTGGGGAGCTTAAATATGACAACTCCAAGATCTCCTTGTATCCTGATTACTCTCCTGAAATACAGCAAAGACGCCGCACCTTCACTGAAGTACGTAAGCGCCTCAGGGAGAATGGTCTAAAATACAGTCTCTTGTACCCCAGCAAGCTCCGGGTGATTGATGGCAACTCCACCCGCTTCTTCGAGACCCCTGCTACAGCTGCTGCCTGGCTGGATTCCCGTTGATCCGAGAGATTTCTCCATGCTGTCCCACTGTTTCACCTTGTCCTCTTCTTCTCCGGTTGATGGTATCCTGTTCTTCACCCTCTCCTCTTTTGCATCAGAAGCGGTGCGCCATGGCCACACCACAGCATACAAGAGACCCCTGATATCCCTCACTTCCTTTCCCACACTTTGGATCGCTCCTATTGTCCCGAGACGGATATCCCAGGAAGCGCTTCTTCGTTGGGCCGACTTCTAGGGGACCTTGTGGCCTGAAGATTTATGTTTGTTTTTGTTTTTGTTTTGGGACGAAACCCTGCATCAGTTTTTACGGCTCTCTGGCCCTTTTTTGTTTTGGCCTCTGAACCAGGTTTGTATGATGTCTGGGTAGGGAGTTATTTGTTCTGGGGAGAGGGGTTTCTATATTTTGATGCTCTTAATGTACACTGTGCCGCTCTAATGGTTTACTGGACTCAGATCCCAATGACTTTGCTGCTTTTTGGTTCCCCAACAGGTCTGGGTTTCCTGGGTCCATCCTGTTCCTATTTCCCCCTGGTGTTTCATGATGGCTCCCTCAGATACTGAGCTGCTGACCATTCTCTCATGGAACGTCAGGGGGCTTAACTCCAAATAAAAACGGTCAATTTTATTCCAATATTTGAAACTGCACAATCCACACATAGTGTTGCTGGCAGTAAGGTCCTAGGGATGCCTCCAAGGCTCATGGCAGGGGGCAGTATATCTCTGCTGTGGCTGCGGTGAAGGCGGAGCTTGGAGACACTGTCTCTGACCTGCAGCACAGGGTTGATGAGGCCATGACTAAGTACACTGACTCGGCTACGGCCCCTAACTTTGACCACCTGTCCTCGCTTCGGCGGGAACTCCATCTCCAGGTATCTGAAATTACCAGGTTGGGTATACAACGTAGCAGACAGGAATATTTTGAGTTTGGGGACAAGAATAGCAATCTACTGGCCTTACTAGCGCAGCAGGATAGGCCCCCAGCAGTTATACCAGAGATCCTCACAAATGATGGCGTTTTGGTCCACTCTCAGGAGGATATTCTCTCCGCCTTCTACACCTCTCTGTATGTCTCTTCGCTCCCTGCAGACTTTGACCCCGCACCTATGATGTCTAGGTTGGGCACGTTGGCTCTGGGGTGGCTGTCTGACACGGAAAGGCAACTCCTCGTCTCGGATATCACTCCAGAGGAAGTCGCACGGGCCATTAAATCTTTCCCGACAGGCAAAGCCCCGGGCCCCGATGGACTTCCCATAGACTATTATAGTACCCATGCCAAACTTCTTGTCCCTAAGCTGGCCCAGATGTTTCAAGCCTGCTTGCAACAGGGCTCCCTACCGCCCTCCATGAGAGAAGCGCATGTTGTTCTCATCCCAAAGCCTAATAAAGACCCTAAGTTATGTGCCTCTTACAGGCTGATCGCCCTCCTTAATTGTGATTTAAAAATTCTCACCAAGTTACTGGCCACTAGACTTAGCAAGGTTATAAAATCCCTAATTGACTCTGACCAAACTGGCTTTATGCCCGGTAGATCCACAGATATAAACATTTGTAGGCTGTTTTCTAACATTCACGCTCCCATGACAACCAAAATACTAGAACTATTGCCACACTTGATATGGAGAAAGCGTTCGATAAAGTGGAGTGGATATAAAAGTGCCCCTGGAAACTAGTCGGGCGGAACGAGCGGTGCACTGTTGTCACCCCCCTACTTTTTTGCTCGTAACCCCTGCACGGATGGGTGGCCTGTTTGCGTTCGGCCGGTGTATCAGGCTATAGGCCTACCTACTACTGCAACTCTAAGTGTATTTCGTATTTGTTTTTTGGAATAAACTCAAGGATTTTACACTATTAGAGGCTTTTGTTTGTTCCATATACTTACTATCCATCGAGATCCATTGCCCTGGAGGGTGGAGTACAGCAGGTGTGAAGGAGTTTGGAGTCATCCAGCCCAGCAGCACTTGTATCCAAGGCCTCCCTGGGTCCTCCATGATAGGGGACCACGGGGTTCTGGTAAGCAGATCCCCTTCATTGGTGGTGGATAATATTTTGTGTTGCTGCTTCATTGCTGCAGAGCGTGGATTGTCACCATTATAAGATTTTCTGCACGGGTGGATTTCATCATTTGTATACACATTTTTGTGGAAGATTCAAGGATTCACTTTTTGGACTTTATCTTGGGACATTCATCCATTTACACATTAATTTATATATATCTATAGATTTTTTATTCTATATTCATTTGTTTACTTGAGTTACACCATCATTTTTGTGATAGTGTGTAGGCACAAGTAATCTGTTTATTGGTTCCTCACAGAACTGTTAATATTGGTAGCACGGCTTTAATATTTTCTTTTATGTTGCTCACTGTTTGATCTATCACAGAAAGCCGCAGCTTTTTTACTGTTATTCATTTGCACTACTTTCCTACATCGTAGGATCATTCTTTCAAATTTATCACTTTTAGCGCAGTTTCTTTCCTTTTTTCTTCAATTATTTTATTTTATTTTCTCATACACGGAAATACAGAATATCCATACATACATATTATTTCAAATTCCCCATCAATACTTCCACTAACCTAACAACACAATACATCTAAAACATAACCTCCTCTTCCAGGCGGGAAAGAAGGACAAAAAACAAACCAAAAAAAAAAAGGGAAATAAAGGGGGGAACAAACAAACAAACAAACCCCCCCTCCCTCCCCTTCGCTCTCCCTCCTCGACCACCACAAAGACCTAAATACTTAGGTCTCCTCAGATCTCTTCCTCCCTTCCTCCATTCTCAAGGAGGATTCTCCCCTCATCCGAGGCAAGGAAGGCATTCCAAGCAGACCAAGTCTCGGAATACCTTCCCTGCTGTTGGCGTACGGAGAGGACTAAATCTTCTAGTTTTTTGACCTCCTTCACCTTACGTATCCACATCTCAATTGTTGGTGGTGATGATGATTTCCATTTTAACGGAATACATGCCTTTGCAGCATCTAAAAGATGAGGGATACATGATTCCTTGTATGTCCTCTCAGGTATCTGATTAGCATGTAGAAGGAAGAACGCCGGGTCCTCCGGTATTGTTAGTTCCGTACAGCATTGGAGGATCTGTTTGATCCCCAGCCAAAAACGTCTTAGCCTGGTGCAGTCCCAGAAGATGTGCAGCATAGTGCCTTTGTCTTCTTGACATCTCCAACACCGATCTGAGACCTCCGGAAACATTTTCCCAAGCTTCTCTGGTGTTCTATACCACCTAGAAAAAATCTTAAAATTGGTTTCTTGTATTTTAATGCATATTGATGTCTCATGTGTCAACCTCAACATTTTCTGTCGCTGTTCCAGGCTAAAGGTCCTCCCCAGTTCCTTTTCCCATTCCTGCACACATTTCAGGGGGTGGGTTTCCGGCTGTGTGATCAAGAGTCCATAGCATATAGATAATGTGTGCGATATTGCTCCCTTCTCATTACAGAGTTTCTCAAATATGGTTAGGGGTCTGTCAAACTGTCCCGGGTTCGGTAGAGTGCCAAGAAAATGAGTGATCTGTAGGGCGTTCCAAAATTTTAATCTAAAAGTGTTTCCTTGTTCCATCAGCTCCTTTATTGTGAGCCATGTTCCACTATGTATATATTTAAGTGCTCGGGTATATCCTTTTCTCATTAAATATTGAAATGCGCTCTCTTCACAACCTGGCTGGAAGAGAGGGTTACCCAATATTGGGTATAGGGGAGAGGACATAGGTGTTACTCCAATAGTGGGAAGCAGGGTCGAGCATAGCCTGAGCGTGTTAGCCACCACCGGGCTGGCAGTCACCTCTCTTGGTAATGCAGCGTAGCACCATGGTGCTCCACTTAAGGGTACTGAAGACTGCGCATTTTCAATTTGTACCCATAGTTTAGTGTCTACATGCCTGTTCCAGTCAACAACTCTATTCAAATGTGCTGCTTGGTAATACTTCCGTATATCCGGTACAGCCAGGCCTCCCTGTCTCTTAATATACATTAATTGTTTCTGTTGCATCCTTGGTTGTTTATGTGCCCATATATATTCAAATATTATCTTCTGAGTTTGTTTAAAAAAACTCAACGGAATATTTATTGGTAGTGCCTGTAGTAGATATAGGAATTTGGGAAGTATACTCATCTTGATGATATTACGTCCTATCCAGGTATGTAAGCCGGAACTCCATTTGTCTAAGAGGGTCTTGACCTTTTGCAATAGCGGGGGGAAATTTAACTCATAGATCTTGGCTATATTTCTTGGGATTAACGTTCCTAAATAGGTTAAGGCTCTGTCTGTCCATTTAAACTTATAATTTTGTTTCATCTGTGTTAGCGATGTGGGTATTAGATTAACCCCCATTGCTTCAGATTTTTTAAAGTTAATACGGAGATTCGAGAGTGCCCCGTATTTCTCAAATTCCCTCATCAAATTCGGAATCGTAATCAGGGGGTTAGTAAGGGTGAACAACATGTCATCCGCGTACGCCGAAATTTTACATTGAATATTCCCGATTTGAATCCCTAAAATATCCTGGTTCAATCGCACTGTGCTGAGAAATGGTTCCAATGACAGGGCGAAGAGGAGTGGAGACAGGGGGCATCCCTGTCTTGTCCCATTTGTAATAGAGAAGGGTTCTGATAATATTCCATTCGCCCGGACCCGAGCCGTTGGGCAGAAATATATAGCGGCAATCCACCGTAGTATCTTACTTCCGAACCCTCCGTGTTGAAGGACTGCCCGCATCCACTTCCAATTAACCCTGTCAAAGGCCTTCTCTGCATCTGTATTCAAAAATACACATTGCGTCTGTGTTTTATTGGCTGTAGAAGATTGATGACTTTCGTTGTGTTGTCTCGAGCTTCTCTTGTGGGAACAAATCCCACTTGGTCTAGATGTATCAGATTTGGAACAAACTGTTGAATCCTATTCGCCAGAACCTTAGAGAACAATTTCAGATCTGTATTTAACAAGGAAATTGGATGATAGCTTCCGCATGCGGCTGGGTCTTTCCCCTCTTTTGGTATCACTGTGATATATGCTAATAGGGTATCTTTCATTAGAGTAGCTGAAGACCCTAGGTCGTTGAAAAGCTTAACCATGTATTCAGATAGATAGGGAAATAGTATTTTATAATATTGTGCCGTAAGGCCATCCGGTCCCTAGGCTTTCCCCAATTTCATAGAGCCTACGGCTTCCTCTACTTCGTCTCTAGTTATGGAATCCTCCAATTTCTCTCTATCCATTTCTGAAAGACTTGGCATTAATGACTCTAATGCCGCGTACACACGATCGTTTTTTTCGACGGTGAAAACACAGTTGAGAAAATCGACGTTAAAAACGAGGAACAGCTTGTTCCCCCCACACACGGCCGTTTTAAATGTCATTTTTTTTTTGGTCGAAAAAAACGACCATGTGTGGGCTCCGCGGCAGTGTTTCCCTATGGACACTGCCGCGGAAAACATGTCGAAAAAAACGACGAGAAAAATTAGAACATGTTCTAATTTTTCTCGTCGTTTTTAATGCCGTTTTTCTCATCGAAAAAAACGACAGAAAGCCCACAGACTATCGTTTTTCTCGTCGAATGGGAAAAATTTCGTTTTTCTCGACGAGAAAAACGGCCGTGTGTACGCGGCATGAGAGATAACAATCTATTTGCTCCTGCGTAGGAGGTTTATTCTCTAAATTATAGAGAGTATGGTAGAATTCTTGAAATTCTCTTACTATCTCCTGTGGTTTCATTGCCTTAGATTTATTCGAGGAGATAATATGTGGTATATAATTACTTAACTTCTGTTCTTGTAAGGTTCTAGCCAGTAGTTTCCCACATTTATCCCCTGATTCGTATGAGAACTTCCTACATTTCTGTAGGGCTGCTTTAGCTTTGTAGTAGAGAAGATCTGAGACTTGTGTTCGTTTATCAATGAGATTTCTCTCCAGTGATAATGAACGTGTCTGTTTATGTTTTGACTCTAGTCTAGCTAATTCCTCCAGTAAATTTTTTAACTGTTCTGTACGTTTCTTCTTAACCCATGTTCCATGTTTAATCAGCACTCCACGAATGACCGCCTTATGTGCTTCCCAGATGACTCCTGGGTCACAGTCTGGGGTATCATTAGTTTGGAAGTAAAATTGTATTTCTTTAATCACATCTCCCAGGATCTCTTTATCCTGTAGAAGACTTTCGTTTAATCTCCATTGATTAAATCTGGTCCAAGTGGAATCCTGTAATTCAGAAGTCAAAAAAATAGGTGCGTGGTCTGACCACGTGATCACGACAATTTTGGTCATTTTAACTGAGTGAAGTTGAGCATGAGGAACAAGGAAATCTATCCGCGAGTATGTTTTGTGGGGAGGGGAATAGAACGTATAGTCTTTTTCTTTAGGGTGGAAAAGCCGCCATACATCAGTCAGTTGATTTTTGTATAAAGTTTGGGCTACTCGATTTTGTGCGCCAAGGGGAATCGATGATACTCCTGAGGAGGTATCCTGTTTCGGGGCTAGTGTTATATTTAGGTCTCCCCCTAAAATCAAATGACCTTCTGTAAATTCCATCAAGCATTTAATCACTTTGTCTAAGAAGGCCTCTTGATGGTCATTGGGTGCATACGCAGTTGCTAATGTAACTCCTATACCTCCTATTTTACCCTTCACGAATATGTATCGTCCTGTTGGGTCTCTCATAGAATCTATATAGGTCCATGGGATTCTCCCGGCAAGGATAATCGAGACCCCTTTTGATTTTGCTATTTGGTTAGTCGAATGGTATACTGTTGGGAACGTCCGATTTTTTAGGATCGGGGTTTTATCATCTCTGAAGTGTGTCTCCTGTATGAAGGCGATGTCTATTTCCAGACGCCGTAAATCATGCAGGAGCATCCTCCTTTTTTCTGGCGTATTTAACCCCTTAGCATTTAATGATAGTATTTCCAGAGTCTCCATCTTTTATTTGTGGTCAGAAGAGAAAGATAGTAGGAGGGAGGGGGGAGGAAAGGAAAAGAAAAAAAAAAAAAGAAAAAAAAGGGGAGGAGGAACAAAAAACCTCCCCTCTACCTAATACAATTAGCTATATGCTAAAAAAGAAAAAAAACACTCACCGGTTGAACGGTATTTGAGCGTCTACCTATTTGGGTGCGTGTACCTGGAATGGTCAGAAGGACCTGTGAAAGCCTGCTCCAGGTCCCCTCGTATTCCCCTGTTTATTTTATATCTAGGGGCCAAAAAAAATAAAAAATACAATAAGAAGAGGGCATAATCAAGGAGAAGGTGGCCGCTATCTAATTTAGCTAAATAGTGAAGGTAGGGAAGGAATTCATATATTCGTATATTCTTCTTCTCTATCGTTCCTCTATCATTCCTCTTAAACTTTATATTTTTATTTCTTAATTCTTAGAGCGAAAAAAGAACATGAACCCTCCCCTTTATTCCCTCCCTAAAACCCAAAGAAAGAAGACACCCCTTATACTTTAATTGCCTGTTTCTCCTTTATGGGCTTGTATCTATTTAACCACTTAAGCCCCGGACCATTTTGTAGCTAAAGGACCAGAGGTGTTTTCAGAATTTGGCACTGCGCTGCTTTAACTGGAAATTGTGCGGACATGCAATGTTGTACCCAAACGAAACTTGCATCCTTTTCTTCCCACAAATAGAGCTTTCTTTTAATGGTATTTGATTGCCTCTGCGATTATTTTTTTTGGCGATATAAACTGAAAAAGACTGAAAATGTTGAAAAAAAAAGATATTTTCTACTTTTTGTTATATGAAAAATCGAATAAATTCAATTTTAGTCATACATTTAGGCCAAAATGTATTCAGCCACATGTCTTTATAAAAAAAAAGTCAATAAGCGTATATTTATTGGTTTGCGCAAAAGTTATAGCGTCTACAAACTAGGGTAAATTTTCTGGAATTTACACAGCTTTTAATTTATGACTGCTTATCTCATTTCTTGAGGTGCTAAAATGGCAGAGCAGTACAAAACCCCCCAAATGACCCCATTTTGGAAAGTAGACACCCCAAGGAAATTGCTGAGAGGCATGTTGAGCCCATTTAATATTTTTTTTTTGTCCCAAGTGATCGAATAATGACAAAAAAATAAATAAAAAAAATACAAAAAGTTGTCACTAAATGATATATTGCTCACACATGCCATGGGCATATGGGAAATTACACCCCAAAATACATTCTGCTGCTTCTCCTGAGTACGGGGATACCACATGTGTGGGACTTTTTTGGAGCCTAGCCGCGTACGGGGCCCCAAAAACCAAGCACCGCCTTCAAGATTTCTAAGGGCATACATTTATGATTTCACTCCTCACTACCTATCACAGTTTTGAAGGCCATAAAATTCCAAGATGGCACAAACCCCCCAAATGACCCCATTTAGGAAAGTAGACACCCCAAGCTATTTGCTGAGAGGCATGTTGAGCCCATTGAATATTTTTTTTTTGTCCCAAATGATTGAATAATGACAAAAAAAAAAATTTACAAAAAGTTGTCACTAAATGATATATTGCTCAAACATGCCATAGTTATATGTGGAATTGCACCCCAAAATACATTTTGCTGCTTCTCCTGAGTACGGGGATACCACATGTGTGGGACTTTTTAGGAGCCTAGCCACGTACGGGCCCCCCAAAACCAAGCACCGCCTTCAGGATTTCTAAGGGCGCAAATTTTTGATTTCACTCCTCACTACCTATCACAGTTTCGAAGGCCATAAAATGCCAAAATAGCACAAACCCCCCCAAATGACCCCATTTTGGAAAGAAGACACCCCAAGCTATTTACTGAGAGGCATGTTGAGTCCATGGAATACTTTATATTTTGCCACAAGTTGCGGGAATATGACAAACTTTTTTTTTTTTTTTGCACAAAGTTGTCACTAAATTATATATTGCTCACACATGCCATGGGCATATGTGAAATTACACCCCAAAATACATTCTGCTGCTTCTCCTGAGTACGGAGATACCACGTGTGGGACTTTTTGGGAGCCTAGCCGCGTACGGGGCCCCAAAAATAAAGCACCGCCTTCAGGATTTCTAAGGGCGTAAATTTTTGATTTCACTCCTCACTACCTATCACAGTTTTGAAGGCCATAAAATGCCAAGATAGCACGAAACCCCCACAAATGACCCTATTTTGGAAAGTAGACACCCCAAGCTATTTGCTGAGAGGCATGGTGAGCATTTTACAGCTCTCATTTGTTTTTGAAAATGAAGAAAGAACATTTTTTTTTTTTTCTTTTTTCAATTTTTAAAACTTTGTGACAAAAAGCGAGATCTGCAAAATACTCAACATACCTCTCAGCAAATAGCTTGAGGTGTCTACTTTCCAAAATGGGGTCATTTGGGGGGTGTTTGTGCCATCTGGGCATTCCATGGCCTCCGAAACTGTGATAGGCAGTGAGGAGTGAAATCCAAAATTTACACCCTTAGAAAGCCTGAAGGCGGTGCTTGGTTTTCGGGGTCCTGTACGCGGCTAGGCTCCCAAAATGTCTCACACATGTGGTATCCCCGTACTCAGGAGAAGCAACAAAATGTATTTTGGGGTGCAATTCCACATATAACCATGTCATGTTTGAGCAATATATCATTTAGTGACAACTTTTTGTACATTTTTTTTTTCTTTTTGTCATTATTCAATCACTTGGGACAAAAAAAAAAAAAAAATATTCAATGGGCTCAACATGCCTCTCAGCAAACAGCTTGGGGTGTCTACTTTCCAAAATGGGGTCATTTGGGGGGGGGGTTTGAACTGTCCTGGCATTTTATGCACAACATTAGGAAGCTTATGTCACACATCATCCACTCTTCTAACCACTTGAAGACAAAGCCCTTTCTGACACTTTTTGTTTACATGAAAACATTTTTTTTTTGCAAGAAAATTACGTTGAACCCCCAAACATTATATATTTTTTTAAAGCAAACACCCTACAGATTAAAATAGTGGGTGTTGCATTTTTTTTTCCACACAGTATTTGCGCAGTGATTTTTCAAACGCCTTTTTTGGGGAAAAAACACACTTTTTTTATTTTTAATGCACTAAAACACACTATATTGCCCAAATGTTTGATGAAATAAAAAAGATGATCTTAGGCCGAGTACATGGATACCAAACACGACATGCTTTAAAATTGCGCACAAACGCGCAGCGGCGACAAACTACATACATTTTTAAAAGCATTTAAAAGCCTTTACAGGTTACCACATTAGATTTACAGAGGTGGTCTACTGCTAAAATTACTGCCCTCGATCTGACCTTCGCGGTGATACCTCACATGCATGGTGCAATTGCTGTTTACATATGACGCTAGACCGACGCTTGCGTTCACCTTTGCGCAAGAGCAGGGGGGGGGGGCAGGGGTGCTTTTTTTTTATTATTTATTTTGCTTTTTTATTTTATTTTTAAACTGTTCCTTCCATATTTTTTTTTTTTTTTTACCATTTTTATTGTTATCTTAGGGAATGTAAATATCCCCTATGATAGCAATAGGTAGTGACAGGTACTCTTTTTTTGAAAAAAATTGGGGGGTTAGACCCTAGATCTTTCCTCTGCCCTCAAAGCATCTGACCACACCAAGATCGGTGTGATAAAATGCTTTCCCAATTTCCCAATGGCGCCGTTTATATCCGGGGGGGGGCATTCCCTCCCACTGCTTGTAAAAGCAGTCTAGAGGCTAATTATCTGCTAGGATTGCTTTTACATGAAAGCCGGCCGCTGGCTGAAAAGAATGATACCAAGATGATACCTAAACCCACAAGCATCAATCTGGTATAACCATTCAAAGTCCAGTACGTTGCTGGTCCTTGTTGGATGTGTATTGTAATCTTTTTTTTCATGCAGCCTGTTGGCTGAACGAAAAAAAGAGATTAATCGGTGGGTATGCCCACCATTAGAATACCTCCCTTCATCCACCCACTTCTAATGATGGGCATACATGCACCATTTATATATGCCGAAGCATGGGGGCATCCTCCCGCAAAAAAGTTATGCCGCGTACACACGGTCGGACTTTTCCACGGGCAAGCCTCCGTCGGAATTTCGACCGTATGTACGTGGCATAAAAGGTTATGCCGCGTACACACGGTCTGACTTTTCCACGGGCAAGCCTCCGTCGGAATTTCGACCGTATGTACGGAGCATTAGGAGCAAAATCGCTCCTCCGCCCCTGCTGCCCCCATGCTTCGGCATATATGCTCTTTTTTTTTAATTGTGGTGGTGAAATCACTTCCTACAGCGTTGGAGTCACGGCTTTATGTATCGTGGGAGCAAACGCTGTTGCTGTCAAGGTAAATAGATCCACGCTGCAACTGAATGGCGTACCTGCTAAGCAAATGATGGTTAACATTAAAACAAAGTAACATTACAGTACAACAGTAAGACATTACCATACCATACCTGCAAAGCAAATACCAAAAAAAAAACCTAGTAAAAAATAAAACATTTTTTTAACGCAACCTGTGCCTAAAATATATTTTTGCCGAAGCATGGGGGCATCCTCCCGCAAAAAAGTTATGCCGCGTACACACGCTCGGACTTTTCCACGGGCAAGCCTCTGTCGGAATTTTGACCGTATGTACGCGGCATAAAAGGTTATGCCGCGTACACACGGTCTGATTTTTCCACGGGCAAGCCTCCGTCGGAATTTTGACCGTATGTACGTGGCATTAGGAGCAAAATCGCTCCTCCGCCCCTGCTGCCCCCATGCTTCGGCATATATGCTCTTTTTTTTAACTGTGGTGGTGAAATCACCTCCTAAAGCACTGGAGTCACGGCTTTATGTATCGTGGGAGCAAACGCTGTTGCTGTCAAGATAAATAATTCCGCGCTGCAGCTGAATGGCGCACCTGAAAACAAAAAATTACATACCTGAAAAGCAAGCATGATAAAACATTGCAGAATAGAATACAGTATAAAAGAGCAGAACAATAGAGAGAAAATATATATATAGAGAGAGAGAGAGAGAGAGAGAGAGAGAGAGAGAGAGAGAACAATAAAACAACAACTATTTTTGTTTTTTTTATTTTATATTTTTTTTGTGTTTTTACGGGTTTTTTTTTACACTTTTTTTTGTAACTTTAACAACTGTAATGGCTCGGGTCTCTCAAAATGTGATGGCATCTTGGGAGACCCTGTGTAAGTGTGTCCTAGTCTGTGAAATGCTGTACCCTACGCTAAAACTTCACTTTTGAGTGGAAGCGTTCAAAACATTCACCAATGCAAAGACCAGGATTGTGAGGACAGAGTGGACAAAAACAACGGGTGTCACGCCTAAATCCGCGCTTGCTACAGACACAACATCTTTTTTGGGGGGTTCGTTGGGTAGGGGTACTCTGGAGGACATACGGATAATGCCTCTCATGCAGCCGGCTTACTGCATTTGGTAAGGGATGGTGAGGTGCAGAACCGCCTGGATACAGGAGTTCTGTGACTATCTCATTCTGGAATTTTAGAAGAGATAAAGTCCCGCCTGAAGCTCTATATAGCACATGAGCGTTCAGCAAAGCCAATTGGAATAAGGATAGAGACACTTTTTTGTACCAGCGTCTCGCCTTACGGTCAATTAGATACGGCGCCAACAACTGGTCGTTGAGGTCCACCCCTCCCATATTTGTGTTATATTCGTGGACACAGAGGGGTTTCTCCACAACACCAGTCGCCGTACGAATTTGGACTGTCGTGTCTGCATGAAGGGAGGTAAGAAGGAAAACATTCTTATTGTCCCTCCACTTCATAGCGAGCAAGTTATTACACTTCAAGCAGGCTCTCTCCCCCAGCCTAAGAAGGGAATCTACAAGCCGCTGGGGAAAGCCCCGGCGATTAGGGCGCACGGTGCCACATGCTCCAATCTGATGATCAAACAAGTGACTAAACAGTGGCACGCTTGTGTAATAATTGTCCACATACAAGTGGTACCCCTTTCCGAATAAGGGTGACACCAAGTTCCACACTATCTTGCCAGCGCTCCCTATGTAATCCGGGCAGTTGACCGGCTCAACCTGACTGTCTTTTCCCTCATAAACCATAAAGCTCCATACATAGCCTGTTGCCCTGTCACAGAACTTATAGAGCTTGACCCCGTATCTGGCACGCTTGCTGGGAAGGTACCGCTTGAAAGACAAGCGGCCAGAAAATGTAATCAGGGACTCATCAACGCTGACAACTTGATCGGGAATAAACAAGGCTGCAAAACGTTCATTGAAGTGGTTTATGAGGGGCCGAATTTTGTAGAGCCGGTCGTATTCCGGGTCTCCACGTGGACGACAAAGTTCATTGTCGTTGAAGTGCATGAACCGCAAGATCTGCTCGTATCGTTTCCTGGGCATGGAGGCAGAGAACACGGGCATGTGGTCAATTGGGTGCGTGGACCAATAAGCACGCAATGACGGGAATTTATGTGTGCCCATGTTGAGGGAAAGGCCCAGAAAGGTCTTAAATTTGGAAACCGTAATTGGTTTCCAATCTTTGGCAATGGAAGGCAACTGGGGACTAGCGGCGATGAATTGACCAGCATATAAATTACTCTGGTCCACAATAGAACCTTTTCTCCTTTACTTCCCTGAGGGTCAGCCGGAGGTTCCCTTGGTTGCCTGAGATGCCTATACATTGGTGTTGGTTGGTGAGTTTGTCTATTACAGCCGTTTTTGTCTTTTACCATGTTGACTGATCCCACTGGAACCATACGACTGCTTTCTCATAATGTCCAGGGATTGGGCTCTCCATCTAAGCGTATTAAGGTGTTTAATTACTACAAGTCACTGGGTGCTGATGTTGTAGCTCTTCAGGAAACACATTTTGCTTCTTCCTTCACTCCCCGTTATATACATAAAAACTATCCCGTTTGTTATTTTGCTAATGCCAGGGAGAAAAAACGAGGGGTGGCGTTATGCTTATCGTGACGTCTATCGTTTACTGAAACTGAAGTACTGAGGGACCAGGAGGGGAGGTACTTATTGGTGAAGGGACACTTGGGGGTAATTTAGTGACATGTTTGGTCTATTATGCCCCCAACACGAACCAGGTAGCGTTCTTTGATTCCTTACTCCGATCTTTGGCACCGAAGTTTGAAGGAGATGTAATCTTAGCTGGTGACTCTAATTTAGTGTTAGACCATATACTAGACAAATCTCATCTATCACAACTTCAGTCCCCTCCTGAACAAAGCCGAAAACTTGCTCAGCTGTTGCATCATCATGGCCTAGTTGATGCTTGGAGAGAGGCCAACCCTACCACTAGAGACTATTCCCATTTCTCTAGAGCTCATAATCGTTATTCACGTA
The DNA here is from genome assembly GCA_029206835.1 of Rana muscosa. NCBI lineage: Eukaryota > Metazoa > Chordata > Amphibia > Anura > Ranidae > Rana > Rana muscosa. The sequence continues at coordinate 990,653,722 of CM055118.1, read as the reverse complement.
TTGATCATGTATTTCTCCATTCGGGACTATTGCCTAAATTGACAGCGGCCAAAATTGTGTCGGCGCCCTGGTCTGATCATGACCCTGTGGTGGTTATGGTTTCAAACTTGACGATCAAGTTGGCTAAATCTCACTGGAGGCTTAATGAATCTATACTCAGTAATGAATCTTATTGCCTAGATATTATTACTCACCTTAAAACTTACTTTGCTGTTTGCTCCTGGGGAACACCCATCCTTCTTTCGGGTCTGGGCGGCAGACGGGGAGTCCAGATGTGGCAGATTTATTCAGGACCATGGCCTGCTGCCTCTGGTCACTCTGAGGGAACAATACGGCCACTTCCCCATGGATGAGTGGCGTTACCGACAACTTCAGCACTTCCTCGCCAGTCTACCCCAAGGGGTTCGATCGCCCTCCCTAGCCTCTCCCTTTGAACGACTATGTATGTCGACTTCTGCTATCCCCCACGCCATTTCAGTGCTATATAACTTGCTACAATCCCTACATACTGAGGGGAAACCGGGGTTCATCCGGGACTGGGAGAGGGACCTTCAGCACGTCTTTACCGAGCCTCAGCTAGACCACATGTATAGACTCACACATTCGAGCACGGTAGATACGAGAATGCAGGAGAATAGCTATAAAGTCCTGACCAGGTGGGTATAGGGTACCCACCAAACTCACTAGGATCTATCCTTCTCTCTCAGACGCGTGTTGGAGGGGTTGTGGCCACAGGGGCACTTTCTTCAGCATTTGGTGGGAATGCCCCAGAATACGGCCCTTCTGGCACGATGTCCATGCGCAAATTAAGCTAATTTTAGATGTGGAATTACCAGATTCCCCGTTGGAATCCCTGCTACACTTCCCCATTATTCCCATCGGCCAGTATCGCAAGTCCATATTGCCCCATCTGCTCAACGCGGCCCTTTGGTTAATTCCGATTTATTGGAAGATGCCACAGGTGCCCACCCGTTCTGAATGGGTGGCATTAGTGAATAAAATCATGGCCGCGGAGGAGTGGATGGCGCAGTATAAAGACAAGTATGAAAAGTTCTACTCCATTTGGGCCACTTGGATACATTATGCAAGCCCGGATGGGCTGACTAACCCAGGGCCCCCGCCGGACTCGGCCACCTAGGGTGTGGAGCCGAGCGGGCGGGAGTCCGATTTGCTGAAAGTTCAGGCGTGGAGGAGCGGTAGAGCCTTAGGAGACTTGCTACAGTTTATACCTTGCATAGTGCAAGTAGCGGATGTGTTTATTTTATTTTTTTTCTGTCCCCAGTTTATTGTGGTTCGTCGGATTTATATGTTTGTTTGGAGGCGTCTACCCTCCACAGGTGTGGGTGTGCCCAACAGGGATGACAGGGGTGACCCACTACTGAGCAAATCTATAACGTGGGTGAAATATGTTAATAATCATTCCCCCAGGTGTGTCTCCCGAAATGGGTATGCCCATGGACTGTTGCTACGTTTATGCTGAATATATGCACCCGGTATACGGCCCGATATGTTATGTGATGTCCTTGTCTTCCTCTTTCTGTACTATGTTGAAAGTCTAGTTGTCTGATTACTTGAAAAATTTCTAAATAAAGATTACATAAAAAAAAAATTACTTTGCTATTCATAAAGCAGAAGATACTACTCCTGCTATTAACTGGGCAGCGCACAAAGCTTCAGTGCGGGGTTTCTTGATTCAGTTGGCATCCAGACTTAAAAAAGCCCACGAAGAAGTGATTTTGGTCAAAACTAAGGAATATGAAACTTTAGTTACCCAACAAACGTTCCCCACATCCGGACTTGTTGCTTAAACTTGAACAGGCCCGTACAGAACTTAATATTTGCCTCACTACTAAAGCGGAAAAAAAGCCTACGCTGGACTAATCATAATTTTTTTACCTGGCGTGACCGGCTGGGTTCCTTACTGGCACATAAACTTACCCCTAAACATGCACAGGCTGCTCTCCCGAAAATTAGACTCTCAAGAGGCAATCTTTCCCAAAATCCTCAAAAGATTCTTAGTGAATTTCAAGATTTCTATACTAACCTATATACCCCGGCCCAGGGCCATGTGTCTTCTTCTATTAGTGACTTCCTACATACCTTATCTCTGCCGTCTCTCACAGAATCTCATAGAGAACGTATGGACCAACCCATTACATGTGAAGAAATATGTAACACTATCAAATTGTTGTCTTTACATAAACCGCCTGGCCCTGACGGTCTTCCTAATAATTATTATAAAACGTTTTCTGAACAATTGGCTCCTCATATGGTTCTCTATTTCAATTCCTTGCGAGGCGGTGGAGAAGTTCTTTTAGACGAAAGTAGGGCTTACATTAGTGTCATACCGAAACCAAATAGAGACTCTACTGATATTCTTAATTACCGCCCTATATCGCTGATCAATTGTGATCTCAAAATTCTGACGAAATTATTAGCTTTGCGGCTCGGTGCTTTTCTGCCACAGTATATCCATAAAGACCAATCTGGCTTTATAAATCAATGCCAAACGCTAGACCAGATTCGCCGATCTATAACATTGATTTCTGCAGTTCGCTCTAAATGGGATGCCCCATGGTCTAGGGAATTACTGCTGCTTTCATTGGATCTTCATAAGGCCTTTGATAGCTTGAATTGGGACTACTTTTTTGCCACCTTAAAGGCCTTTGGATTTGGTTCTACCTTTATCACCCTATTACAAACAATATATAGCAATCCGTCGGCCCAGGTCTCCATTCGAGGTTATAGATCAATTTCATTTCCTATCCGACGAGGGACAAGACAGGGTTGTCCACTTTCCCCATTGCTCTTTGCGTTAGCAATTGAACCCTTAGCTGTTGCAATTTGATCCCACCCCAAAATACATGGAGTATGCTGTGGGCAACAAGAGCATAAATGCTCCCTTTTTGCTGACGACGTCCTCATGTATGTCACTAACCCTCAAGTTACTCTACCTAATCTACTAGCTCTATTTCGTCAATTTTCCCAGCTCTCAGGGCTTTCTTTAAATACTCAGAAGACTATGGCTCTTAATATCTCTTTACCCCCCTCGATGGAACGGAATCTACGAACTACATATAACTTTCAATGGGCGACACACTCCCTTCCGTACCTAGGTGTTCAGCTGACGCCTTCAATTAACACTCTATATCGGGCTAACTATCCTCCACTGTTTCGCCGTCTCCGAGAAGATCTTCAACGATGGGCAGACTATCCCTTATCCTGGTTTGGTAGAATCAATTCCATTAAGATGACATTTCTACCCAGGATACTTTATTATTTTAGAACTCTTCCAATTGCAGTCCCGAGGGGAGATTTACAACAACTACAAATCGGATGTTCTCCATTTTATTTGGGGTAATAAAAAACCTTGCATAAACAAACTGACGTTATTTGTCTCGAAACCATGTGGTGGGCTTGGCCTCCCTGATTTACAAGCTTACTATCAAGCAGCTCAAATAACACAGCTTTCCTACACAACAGCTAAGGGGTCTCCACCCCTGTGGGTTTCTATTGAGGCTCTTTCGTGCCATCCTTTTAGTATCGGATCACTAATGTGGCTCCCAAGCCGCCGCCGCCCCCCCCATTTTGTGCCCCACCCTGTCTCACTCCCTAGCGGTTTGGGACAGAGTGCGACATCGTAGATGCCTATCGTCTCCACATACCCCACTAGCCCCCTTGTTCTGTAATCCTGAGTTTTCTCCCGGCCTGACTCCATTGTTATTTCAATGGTGGCTTAATAAGGGACTTCTTAGGATAGGAGACTATCTTGATGGAGATCAACCACTCTCTTTGCAATATTTTAAAGACACGCTGCAGATGCCCTCTAGTGAATTGTTTAGGTACAATCAGCTTATTTCCTTTATACGTTCTAAACTTAAATTGTTAGACAGACCTTTTACACTTACAAATTTTGAATTATCTTGCCAAACAAGGGGCCTCCTACGGGGACGGATTTCTGCGGTATATGCTACCCTTACTAACCCGAATACTAAACTCCCTTACATGATTCAATGGGAACGGGATTTAAATACCACTTTTGATTTGGCTGAATGGCAGGATATTGCTTATGCGTTATCTAAAGTATTAATACGACATTAATTGAAGCTAACTATAAAACTCTCCTTCGCTGGTATTTGGTTCCAACCAGGGTCGCTAGGATGCATCCATCTGCATCCCCCACCTGCTTTAGAAAATGTGGCCAGATGGGTACAATGTATCACGTTTGGTGGAAGTGCCCCAATATCACTAGATTCTGGATTCGGATATTCAACCTGGTATACTCTGTGACAGGAATTAATATCCGTAGATCCCCGGAGGTGGCGCTTTTCCAAAGGCTTCCTGAAGGGGTCCCTAAAAAATCGAGGAAGCTAATTATATACATACTTTTAGCTGCCAGAATAACCATTGCTAAATATTGGAAGCAGTCGATGGTTCCTCTTGATTCTGTGAAGAATAAGCTCAACTGGATCATGGTTAATGATAGACTCACCTGCATCCTCCGCAACACTACTAAGAAATTTGATCTGATATGGGATCCGTGGATACGATACATCTCTCCATCCTAATACACCTCTGGCTGACCCTCTCTTCTTCTCTCTTCTCCCCCCCCCTTTTTTTTTTCTCTCTCTTTTCTTCTCTTCTCCTTCTCTCTTTTCTTTTGTTTCTTCTCCTTTCCTTTTCTCCTCTTTTTCATATTTACTGCTTATCAGATATATTTTTGTAGATACAGGATGTCCTAATAATACATATACTTCCAGGTTGCTGATACTCGAGAGAAGGTGCACAAGAGAACCCCCCCTTTTTTTTTTTTTTTCCTTTATCCCTTCCCACTCCACATTCCCTTCCCACTCCACATTCCCTTCCCACTCCACATTTTCTTCCTTTGCTTCCTATACTGTACCTTTTCCCTGTGCTATATCCCTTCCTAATATTGCAGGCCTAAATGATTCATTGGGACTTTATGTAGTTAGTCCCCAACAAATCTGAAGCATACTTCATGATCTGATCATTAACAACTCTTAAACTTCTATGTTATTTCACTCTGTCAATCTCACCACTATTTCCATCAATAGTATTTTATATTGACATTTCTCAATTTATTGTGTTGAGGTGGTGTATTTCTGTTTATCCTGATGGAAGGACATTTGGCGGCTTATGCTTACTTTCTCATTTGCAAACATTGTTGATTATTGAATGTATTCTTTGAGACATCGTCTTGTCATTTGATTAATAAAAAATATTGAAAGTCAAAAAAAAAAAAAAAAAGAAAAACCGTGAATAAAAATCAATTGGCATAAAATCAGCCGTTTCCACCTGAATACCGGGTTGGGCAGTGAATGGGGGAAGTACGGGTTCTGCAGAAGTGGTGGGGACCCAATCAGGATAGGCAAATTCTGCAGGAAGGGCATATGGGCACGACGGGCCTGCCTTTGTCTTCTTGGTGGCAGCGGGACACTACTTGTGCTTGCCACCTCGCCAGCTTGAACTGCACTTATGGGACTCGCCACGTCACCACGTGATACTGCAGTGCTGGATGTACGCCCAGGCTGTACTAGGCCACTGGTGCTTGCCAATTCACCAGAAGGAATAGAGTCGCTAGTACTACTCTGCTCCATGATACGAGAGACCTGCGGTTCTTGCTCCTCAGCAACCTCAGAAGATCGGGATCGGGTACGCCTGACCTTAGCAGGGACCTAATCTTCGTCGTCAGAGCTATCTGACATGGAGCCGCTGACTTCACTGTCTTCTATGGGAAGATATTCTGAGCCTGAATCTGACAGATGCGTGACTTCCTCTTCACTATCTGTCATGCTCAGAATCTCGTAGGCCTCTTTACTAGTGTACCTTCGTCTTGCCATTTTGGGCTCTAAATTTAGGGGTACACTAGCAAGATTCACAGGTAAAAAAGCACCTGACTGTCAGCAAATGTATCAAACGCTTCAAAAAAAACTGTTAGCGATCGCAGGGATCAGGACTGTCTCTGCGAACGCTGCAGTTATGTGTGTTGTGTTTGGTAAGTGACAGTGATCGATCGATACTGCACTCGGGTGGGCTGGGCGGAGGGGCTAAACGCAGGTGCTAGCAGATATCTGGGCTGATCCCGCTAACACTGCGTTTTTGGGAACCCTAAACTGCTGGGGACACTAGTATAGATCTGATCAGATCAGATATTGATCTGTTCAGATACTATAACACTAAGGGAGGTGTATGCTTTGCGCGTGGGTGTTAGCGTTACTGGCACTAACCTAACGCTGCCTGGGGCGACGCAGACCCTCTCTGGCGCTAAAACCTAATTGATATCAGCCGCCGGGCGATCAGGGGGTTAAACCTTTATTGGGTTATATACGGCGGGTGCCCTGATGCTATAAAAAGCAAACTAACCAACCAGCGTCACCCGTAAAACGTATATGGTGATCACTGGTGAAAGGGTTAACTAGGGGCAATCAGGGGGTTAAAACCTTTATTAGGTTATATATGGGGGTACCTGACGCTATATAAAAACCTGACGGGTAACCTAAATAACTAAAACCTGACGGGTAACCTAAATAACTAACTGGCTAACCAGTGTCACCAGTAAAACTTATACGGTGAAAGGGTTAACTCTAGGGGCAATCAGGGGGTTAAAATAATATATGGGGATACCTGACGCTATAAAAACCTGCGGCGAAACTAAAAATAAATAACTGGCTATCTAGGGCACCACCGGCACTAAATACAGCGATCGGAAATACGATCGCTTAGTGATGCTGGCGTTAGGGGGTGAAAGGGTTACCTGGGGGCGATTAGGGGTTAAACCTTTATTAGGGGGGGTTAGGGGGCTACCCTGGACCTAAAGGGGCCTAAACCTAACTGCCCTGCAACTTTTTACTGTCACAAATGACACTGATTGCAGTGATCAGTAAAAAAAATGACCACTGCAAACGGTGCACTGTGACTGGGGGTACTGGGGGTGATCTGGGGGCTGATCTGGGGGTGACTGGAGGGTGAAAAGTGTGCCTACGTGTACTGGTGTCAGTGGGCTGTTGGTGCACTTACTGTGAGATGTCTTCTCTCCTCGCGCCGGATCGAAAAGACCGCCACGAGGAGAGATGACATCACTTCCTCTGCCTGTGTTTACATTACACAGGCAAAGGAAGGTTTTCATTCGCCGGGAGCGATCGCGAAGGGGTGGCCGGAATCAAACGGCCGTCCCCTCATCACGGATCGCTCCCGAACAAATAACCACCGCTCACTGTATAGAAGGGGGGTCCAGCAGGACCCCCCAACTATACGTAGGCAGTCACGTACCGGCACGTGATTGTGCCTGTCCGTGCCATTCTGCCGACGTATAATTACAGTGGGCAGTCGTTAAGTGGTTAAGAAAGAAAGAAAAAAAAAAAAAGGAGAGACTCAAATCTCATATATATACCCCCCTCCCCCCCTTATATAGGGTAGGGAAGGGGGGGAAGGGACCCACATCTAAACAAAAACATACCCAAATATACCCAAGTGTACCCCGATATTTTCAACTTTATAACCAGGTTATATTCAAAGGCAGTCTATTCCCCTCTCCTTCGTTTAGCCCCTTCTATACACCAAAAGAGGGAGAGAAACCAAAAGAAAAAAAATAAGAAAAAAAGAGCATGAAAAGAGAAAAAAAAGAAAAATGAGGATCCATCCGGCAATATAGAAAGGTGAAGATGGCTATTATGTATAGGCCGGGAGATGGGAGGCCCAGCAGGAATAATATGGTGTATTGTGTAGTGCAGTGTGAGAGTAGTGTAGTGTAGTGTAATGTTAGAAACTCCTAAATGTGAACCACCCTTTACTTAAATGTGCTTAAATGTGCAATCTCCCAACTCTAAAAAAAAAAAAAAAAAAAAAAAGAAAAAGAAGAAAGGCTTCTCAGCCATATGAATTAATGTGTCTTGTATCTTATATCTTGGGTGGTAGTGTTGTGTAAAAAGAAAAATATATATATATAAGTTATGTTTGTGTGATGCTTTAAGCATGTGTCAAATCGCCGCCCAGATTCCTGAGACGGTTTGCAAAAAAAAAAAAAAGGGGAAAAAAAACAAACATATCCCCTATCAAAAAGAAAATTATTAAATAGATATTTAGAAAGGAACCTCTACATATAAAGTACCTAAAGAAAAAACTTGTTATTATTAATCGTGAGAAAAGTTTTGTTTTTTTTCCCTTTTCCTTTTTAAGAATTAAATCATCCTGCCTGCGATCTCCCATACTCCCCGCCTTTGTCCCTCTAAAAACAACACTAACTACATTTCCCATCTCCACCTCATACCTTATCTATATCTTAATGGGTTATCCCCTTTCTAATATTCCTTCAATATACAAAACTAATATTTCATAGACATTATCACCTTTTTCTCTCCCATATTTCATACATATTTCATACATGATATTTAACCATAGGGACTGCTACAACAACAACCGTCAAAAAAAAAGAAAGGGGGGGCGTGGCCTATGAATGGCGGAGTGAAGGAGCTCTGGGACCTCTGTATATCCCCGAGGCATCCCCTGTGTGTATCCCGGTGAAAGGCTTGAAGGGCTGGGGAGTGAACTGTGACTGTGCTCTGTGATCAGGCGGCGTCTCCAGCTCATTCACGCGGCTTGCACACCAGCCGCTCCGTAGTGTCTCTCATCTCAGCTGATAAGATTTCACCGCATGACATCAGCCTGTCAGCACTAGCTTGTCTCTGGCACAGGCATCTACTTGGAGCCTAATCCCTGGGGAGTGAAGCAAGGCTTACCATCTCAAGGAGCATCAAGGAGCAGCATTTTCCATGGGAACTCTGAACGGTCTGCATGGCAGGTGAGACTGTTCATGGGACGCGGTTCCCGGATGTATACTCAGCGAGTGAGCTTGTATAACGGCGCTGATATGCCTCCCTATGTGTGATCACCTATTTGCTCCTTCCACCTTCTCCCCCCCACGGCTGCCTTTGCTGCACATTGTTGGTCATTGATTTTGCCATTGATTTATTCATTGACTGCTCAGTTTTTTAGCATCAGGTTATCTCGGTGCTGTTCTGTCCATCCTGATCTAACATTACATGAACTTAAATACATCTGCAGCCTGTGATTGTTGCCTCTGTGGGACTAGGAATGACGGGGTGAGAGACACGCTGTGAAGGAGCTCTCGTTATTTTATTTTTTTCTTTTGTTACTTTCAAACTCTGGGACCTCCGTACATCCCCTAGTATATCCCCTGGGCACCCTCTGTGTGTTTCCCTACGAAAGGCCTGGAGGGCTGGGGAGTGAACTGTGGCTAAAAAAGCCCATGCAAAAGTTGACAACAGACGCTGCGGCATGAACACCGGCTGTAAACAAAAGACGAGATCTGCCACAAGGAAACTACCGGTGAATACCACTCAAGGGGATATTCAGCGCTATCTTATTTCACCCCAGCCTGTGTCCCAGAGCGCAGGAGATCCAGCGTGACGCGAATTGGACCGCATCACAGGAACGAGGTCAGGCTCCATTCGGAGGTCCTCCGGGTCAGGCGGAGAGCAGGAGAGAGGGGAGACTGACGAGTAAGTATTAGAGCACAGATCTCTGAAGATTCCTTGAGAGCGCCTACATTAACAAAGATGGAGGAGGCCGCGGACATTAGGGCTGACATTAAAGCTATGTTGGCGACGCTCCCTACGCGACAGGACATAGCTGCTCTGCCTACGCGACAGGACATTGAAGCAATGATCCTTCGGATGGAAGAGACGCATCGCCAGGACTTACAAGCGGTAAGGGCAGATATGAAAATACTGTCAGATAGGGTGACGGAGAGAGAGGCCTCTATAGTGTCTATTAAACACCGGGTAGGCGATATTGAGAAATCTCAGGATAACCAGGCGGATACAGTAGTAGAGCTACAGCTACAGATGGAAGTCCTCGAGGATAGAAGTCGCAGGAATAACCTGCGACTTCGGGGACTACCGGAAGCCTCGGAGTCAGAAGATCTGGACATTAAAATAAAAGCGGTGTTCCGGACAATCTTAAAATCACCGCAGGCAGAGATCGAAATAGAGAGGGTCCATAGAGCTCTTGGCCCTAAATCCCAAAACGTGGAAAGACCCAGGGACATTATATGCTGTCTATACAGATATCAACAAAGAGAGCAAATTCTTAGGGCAGCATGGGACATGGGGGATATTGTTTATGAGGGGGCACACAAACGTTCTTCAGGACTTGTCACGAGCTACACTTCAGCGTAGGGCATGCTTGCGGCCAATTTTAGATCTAGCTAAAGAACAGGGGTGTTCCTATAGGTGGGGGTACCCACTTGAGGTGACTTTCCGTAGGGCAGCAAATTCATTTACTCTTCGAACAATGGCAGAGTTACCAGACTTTTTTTGTTTATAGAAGTGTCACCGATCCAGACTCCAAATTGGCTACTGCCGATCACCTACTTAGGGAAGCGTCGGGGGCCTGCAACTTCCCAGGGACAATGGAGGAACCCAGATGCAGGACGACGCCAACTAGGTAGTGGTTCCATACAGGGATTGACAGGGGACGCAAACCTAAATCCAGGGCCTATTCCGACAACATTAGACAGAAAATAGAAGAAATATAGAAGGAGATTCTGGCATCTCTTGAGCGGTCCTCAAAAACTTTGAGATTAAAAGGACTATTTTTTAGCCCCCCTTCCCCGACCGGAGAGCACCGTTGCCCCCCCCCCTGCTATTTTTTTTTTGTTGCTCCCACCTCAGCCCGCTGTGCCTCAGGAGTTGTCTCCCCTCCCCTTTTTTCTTTCCTTTTTTCTTATAGTGGAGTGGATATATCTGTGGGAGGTACTTAGGAGAATGGGATTCCCTCTTAAATTCATTGATTGGATACGCACTCTCTATACTGATCCTTCGGCACGTATCAAACTGAATGGCTCCTTTTCTCCCCCGTTCTCCCTTCAGAGGGGCACCAGACAGGGGTACCCTCTCTCCCCGGCCCTCTTCGCCCTGGCCATGGAACATATTGCAGAAGCCCTTAGGAGCTCGGCCGAGGTCCGTGGTCTTAAAGTGGGCTGGCTGGAGGAGAGAGTGGCTCTCTACGTGGACGATCTCCTGCTTTTTTTGAACGATGCTGGTGATTCTCTGTGGGGTGCTCTTGGGATCATGGAGGCCTTTTACGCCTTCACGGGGTTGAAAGTGAACTGGCAAAAGTCTCAGTTGTTCCCAGTGGATGGGGGGGCCAGGTCCTCCTCACCCCCCTCCCTTCCACTTCAGTGGGTCGACCAGTTTACCTACCTAGGCATTGTTATCTCGAAAGAGAGTAGAGACTTTGTGCGGCTCAATCTTGACCCTGCCCTGGTGGTAGTCAAGGCCAAACTGAAGGCATGGAGCAATCTTCCCCTTTCCCTCATTGGCCGTTTTAACCTTCTAAAAATGAAAGTCCTCCCTAAATGTACTTATATTTTTCTAAATTCCCCGCAATGGTTGACCAAAGCTTTCTTTAAATCTCTTAAGCAGCTCTTTCTCACCTTTATTTGGGGGGCCCAAGCCACCTAGATTTAAATACACTACTTTGACCAGGCCTGTGGACAATGGGGGCTTGGCTCTCCCTGACTGCCACAAGTACTTCTTGGCCACTCAGCTTCGTGACCGCCCATTGGTGGTTGCAGCTGGACTTGAAAAACTCTGCGGTGGTGCTGGAGGCGGCTATAGTGGGGTCTCTGGAGGCCCTGCAGGGGCTGCTGTTTAGGGGTCCTAGGACGCCCCACCATCTCACACTTCTATGCAAACCACTTTGCAAACCACTTTTGCGGACATGGAGGGTGGGAGAGGAGCTGAGGACATCCCAGCCTAACTCCTGGTCTCCTCACACCCCCCCTGTGGCTGAATCCCAACCTCTCGCAGTTTAACACCAATCACCGGGCCAAATACAAAGTTCTTACTCTTAAGCATGTGATCACTAACGGGAAGCTTCCCCCCTTCCATGTGTTATGTGCCAAATTTCAGGTTCCTGCACAGCTCCATTTCAGGTACCTTCAAATAGCCCATGCCTTCAGATGTCAGTTCTTGGGCCAACCGGTTGTTTTGGAGTATTCTGAGCTCAAATCCACCCTTCGAGTGAAGGACCTGGAAAAACCCACATCCCAACTCTATGGGTCCCTGTTGGTTGCTGCTGCCCCCGAGCTGTCCTCCCTCCGCAGGAAATGGGTGGAGGACATACCGGGGCTGGATGAGGACGACTGCAGGGAGATTTGAGACTTTCCCTTCTCCCCTCTGGTCTCAGCACAATAGTGTACATAGAGCTCATTATACGCCCCATAGACTGCACCAGATGTCTCCGTCACATTCTTCGGCGTGCTGCTCACATCAAGTGGGGAATTTTTTCCACATCTTCTGGGATTGTCCAGCGATAGCCCACTATTGGACGGAAGTACTCCGGGTAATTGCTAAGGTCACAAAAACCTATGTCTCTTATGACCCTAGATACTGTCTGCTGGGGCTGGTAGAACAACTGTCGGTGCTCCGACCCAAAAAAATACTCATCTCCCTGCTAGTGTACTACGCTCGTAAGGCTATCACGATGCATTAGAAAAAATCATCTCCCCCCTCTGTCGGATTCTGGAAAAACCTAGTTAATGCCAGTTTACCCCTCTATAAAGCCACCTACTCGGGTAGGGGCTGTCCACAAAAATTTGAGAAGGTATGGACATGTTGGTTGGACGATGCTACCACGGCAAATGCTGCAGTGACCAGCGACTAGGTTAACGGTCGCAAACTAGTCCGTTAAGGTATTATCTCATTTTCTTGTTTTTCCCAGGATGCTATATCCTCCCGATACCATTTTGAGCAATGTTCCCCCTGAACTGACCCCCCTCCCCGCATTGGGGTTGTAGGTTTAGTAGGTTGTTTTGTGTTTATTGTTGTGCCCTTCTACAACCTGTTCCTGTAGCGGGAGTATAGCCCCTGCGTGGGTAACTGTTTGGCCCATATGTGGGCTATTTCCGTATGTTGAAGAAAAACGAAATAAAAATTATTTTACAAAAAAAAAAAAAACAGAGCAAATATATCACATTAATCTCTTGAAACCTTAGAAGGACAGAGAGAATTTACTGGCAGTCTCAAAGGACATGTCCCCTGGAACACCTGAAGTAACCATAACTGAAACCTTGTCAGTGGCCCAACATAAGGACGTTAAAGAGTTTGTGAGTAAAAATAGAGACTTTTTCCCTCACCTGCCCAGACTGGCCACAAAATGCAGCATGACATAATTACAAAACCGGCCCTCTGCGTAAATGTAAAGCCCTATGGAACACCCAAAGATAGGCGAGAAGCAGTTGCAAATGAAATAAAGAATATGTTGGAGTTGGATGTGATGGAAGAGTCCCACAGTGATTGGTCCCAAAACCAGATGGAACTATAAGGTGTTGTAATGATTTCAGGAAGTTGAACAGCGTGTCCAAATTTGATGCATACTCAATGCCTGGGGTCGACGAGCTTGTTGACAGATTGGGAAGTGCCCGGTACATAACTATGTTAGATCTGACTAAAGGTTATTGGCAGATACCCCTAACAGAATCTACAAAAGAGAAAACAGAGTTTTCTACCCCCAAGGGGTCTTTCCAGTATAAGTGAATGCCTTTTAGTTTGCATGATGCGCCTGCCTCATTCCAGAGAATGATGGATAAGACATTAAGACCACATGGCCAATATGCATCCGCCTATTTGGACGATGCGGTCATCCACAGCCCAGATTGGGAATCTCATTTGGCCCGGGTGCAAGCAGTAGTAGATTCCCTTAGGAAAGCAGGACTCACTGCCAACCCCAGAAAGTGTGCCATAGGCTTGGAGGAGGCCAAATACCTTTGCTACGTTATTGGTCGAGGGCTGATCAACCCTCAGATCAATAAAATTGAGGCGGTTCAAAAGTGGCCCCAACCTATAAATAAAATGCAAGTTTGTGCATTTCTTGGGATCACAGTATACTACAGTTGTTTTATACCCAATTTTGCCACCATTGCAGTCCCACTGACAGATCTGATGAAGGGTAAAAGGTTGGTCATGATTAAGTGGAAGCCTGAGGCAGAGAAGGCATTTCATATGTTGAAGCAAGCTCTTTGTTTACAACCTGTGCTCGTGACCCCAGAGTTCACAAAGGAGTTTGTGGTACATACTGTTGTGGAGAATTTTATAAAGATGTATTTAATATGTATTGTCATAATGTCACCCAGTGTTAGTACTTCCGCAACCCGCTCTAAAGAGCTGACCGGGGCAGTCTGAGGCTGGTTGAATCCTGTCTGGTAGGGGAAAACGTCTTGAGGTTGGAGTGTGATGTTTGCAGGGTGCGGATATGCTCGCCGACGAGGGACCCTCTGTGCATTACCATGGACGATCGTTGAAGGGGATATTGCTCGCTCTGCAACGACATCATTGGTTATAGGCAGATGCGCGCTCTTGTTTTGGCGGTGTGTTAATCAGCATTGGTCCGGATTCATAGCGCGCGCCTGCAAATAGCCTCCAACAAGCAATAATAGTATAATCTGAATATGCGTTATTCTTTGGAATAGTGTAGAATAAGGATTCCTATAAGCGGTAATATGAGAGCTTGCGAGCGTTGTCAGAGTCAGGGAAAGCGTCCATGTTTTAAAGCAATATGGCTTCGTTTGCTGGGAGCATACACGCTTTCCCTGCCCGGACACGCCCATAAGACTTTAGCCATCATGTTGTTGAATAGGTTGTTGTATTGGTATTATATTGTATGTATTTAAATAACCCTGTTGGAAGGAATATCTTTATATGGACATTTGCTGTGTAAAGAGAACATCATGTGATGACCACTCCCATGGAGGTCACATGCTGTGTCCTCACTTCCTATGGAGGAGGTCACATTCTGTGATGACCACTCCCATGGAGGTCACATGCTTTGGAGTTTAATAAAATAACCTTTTGTGGGCATCGACAGGCAGTTGATGCTGGGATGCCTTGATGATAAGACCAGTCTGCTGATGCTTCCTTCTTTGAATGAATGGGACGAATGAATGGTGAGTGAATTTTAGTTTAAGAAGCATCATTGCAAAAAGATGAAGTGTGTGCTTAGTTAGCACAAGGCAAAAATGGCTGTGTGCTCTGCAAACAACCAATTTTGCCACGACAATACAGACGCCACAACTCTCAAATGGATGTGCGATAACAAGGAGAAAAACAGTTGTGTGAGAAGGTTCCTTGCTCTTCAAGCATTTAAAGTAACAGAAATTACATATTACTTACAGCAGTGCACATCATGTAACCCATGCCAAAATCAAATCGACATTGCTCATTCATTGAATATTGAAGTCCTGGCAGCTGTGGAAGAGATGGCCAGTCATGTGCAAATGGATCATCACGCAGACAATCATATGAACTGTAAAAAAAAAAAAAAAAGTGTGAGAATTAGAGAAACTAAAGAAAAAAATTAGGAAGTTTGAACTGCAAAGAATATAAAGTGCAACTATGTGCAGCATGAGATATTGATTCTCTAGGAACAGACATAATGTGGTAATATGTATGCAGTGAACTGCAAAGATTATACTGGTGACCCCACAATAGGGATAAAACTTTTTCGCGGAAGGGAGTTTAACAAGACATGTGGCCACTAACAGATGGTGGTCTCAGCGGTGGGCATCGATGGTTTCAAGAAACTATTAGATAAGCACCTGAACGACCACAACATACAGGGATATACAAGGTAATACTGACATATAATCACACACATAGGTTGGACTTGATGGATTTGTGTCTTTTTTCAACCTCACCTACTATGTACTATGTAATGTACAAATAGCAAATGTACCTGCTTCATAAACAGCCAATTAGTAATGGTGTGCTTTGTTAAAATAGAAATTACCCTAGTTTTGTAGCTTGCGTAGTGTGTTATAAAACTTTAGTGCAAACAATATTTAACCACTTAACAACCACCTGCCGACAAATAACGGCGGCAGGGTGGTTGCTTAACTCTGGGAGGACGTTATATAACGTCCTCCCAGAATCGCGCTCCCGCGCGCCCCCTGGGGCGCGCACACGGGAAACTCCGTGCCCGGCGGATCACGAATCGCGGTAAATCGCCGCTGATAGCGGCCGTTTACCACGTGATCGCTCCGTCAAATGACGGAGCAATCACTTGTAAACAGACCGGCGTCATTTGATGACGCCGGTTCCTCCCTCCCCTCTCTGTACCGATCGGTACAGTGTGAGAGGGGAGGGGGAGGGAGCGGATGGCAGCAGCAGCACTGTGGGCTGGATCTGTGACAATTGCAGTCACAGATCCAGCCATCCATCCATCCCTGCTCAGCCATCCCTGTGCTATACCCTGCCAATACTCTGCAATACACCCTGCCAATACTCTGCAAAATACCCTGGTGCAATACTCTGCAAAATACCCTGGTGCAATACTCTGCAAAATACCCTGGTGCAATACTCTGCAAAATACCCTGGTGCAATACTCTGCAATACCCTGGTGCAATACTCTGCAATACCCTGGTGCAATACTCTGCAATACCCTGGTGCAATACTCTGCAATACCCTGCTGCAATACTCTGCAATACCCTCCACAATACTCTGCAATACCCTCCACAATACTCTGCAATACCCTCCACAATACTCTGCAATTTCTGCAATACCCTCCACAATACCCTGTGCAATACCCGTGCAATACCCTGCCATGCCCGGCAATACTCCGCAATGCCCGGCAATACTCCGCAATGCCCGGCAATACTCCGCAATGCCCGGCAATACTCCGCAATGCCCGGCAATACTCCGCAATGCCCGGCAATACTCCGCAATGCCCGGCAATACTCCGCAATGCCCGGCAATACTCCGCAATGCCCGGCAATACTCTGCAATAACCACTTCCCGCCCTCCGGCCGTCATATGACGTCCTTGACTTTGTGCGGGGATATCTGAATGATGCCTGCAGCTACAGGCATCATTCAGATATCGGCTTTTTCAGCCGGCGATTCCCTACACCATAAGAACAATCATAGCGGCTGTTCCGCCGCTTGATCATTCTTACGGGAGGCAAGAGGGGATGTCCCCCCCCCCCCCGCCGCCCTCCGGTGCTTCTACCGACTCACCGCTACGATCAAAGCCAGGATTGTTGTTGTTTTTTTTGTTTTTTTTTCAGGCTTCCCAGCCTAGAGGTGAGATGTGGGGTCTTATTGACACCCCCCCCATATCTCACTGTAAAGAGGACCTGTCATGCCATATTCCTATTACAAGGGATGTTTACGTTCCTTGTAATAGGTATAAAAGTGATCAAAAAAATGTTTAGGGCGGAAAAACATGTCAAACTAAAATAAATAAAGTAAAATGAAGAATAAATTTTTTTTTTTTTTTTAAAGCGCCCCTGTCCCCGTGAGCTCGCATACAGAAGCGAACGCATACGTAAGTCCCGCCCACATATGAAAACGGTTTTCAAACCACACATGTGAGGTATCTCTGCGAACGTTAGAGCGAGAGCAATCATTTTGGCCCTAGACCTCCTCTGTAACTCAAAACATGTAACCAGTAAAAATATTTAAAGCGTCGCCTATAGGGATTTTTTAAGTAGCGAAGTTTGGCGCCATTCCACGAGTGTGTGCAATTTTTAAGGGCGACATGTTAGGTATCTATTTACTCGGCGTAACTTCATCTTTCACATTATGCAAAAACATTGGGCTAACTTTACTGTTTTTTTTTTTTTTTAAGCACAAAACATTTTTTTTCCGTAAAAAACGCGTTAAAAAAATTGCTGCGCAAATATCGTGCGAGATAAAAAGTTGCAACAACCACCATTATATTCTCTAAGGTCTTTGCTAAAAAAACATATATAATGTTTTGGGGTTCTATGTAATTTTCTAGCAAATAAATGATGATTTTTACATGTAGGAGAGAAATGTCAGAATTGGCCTTGGTGCTCCAGAACGCCTGAAGCTGCTCCCTGCATGTTGGGCCTCTGTATGTGGCCACGCTGTGTAAAAGTCTCACACATGTGGTATCGCCATACTCGGGAGTAATAGCAGAATGTGTTTTGGGGTGTAATTTGTGGAATGCATATGCTGTGTGTGAGAAATAACCTGCTAATATGACAATTTTGTGAAAAAAAAAAAAAGAGAAAAAAAAAATCTTGATTTTGCAAAGAATTGTGGGAAAAAATGACAACTTCAAAAAACTCACAATGCCTCTTTCTGAATACCTTGGAATGTCTTCTTTCCAAAAAGGGGTCATTTGGGGGGTATTTGTACTTTTCTGGCATGTTAGGGTCTCAAGAATTGAGATAGGCCGTCAGTACTTCAGGTGTGATCAATTTTCAGATATTGGCACCATAGCTTGTGGACTCTATAACTTTCACAAAGACCAAATAATATACACCAATTTGCACTTATTTTTACCAAAGATATGTAGCAGTATAAATTTTGGGCAAAATTTATGAAGAAAAAATAGTAATTTGCAAAATTTTATAACAGAAACGAAAAAAAAATCATTTTTTTACAAAATTTTCAGTCTTTTTTCTCTTATAGCGCAAAAAATAAAAAACCCAACAGTGATTAAATACCACCAAAAGAAAGCTCTATTTGTGTGAAAAAAAGGACAAACATTTCATATGGGTACAGTGTTGTATGACTGAGTAATTGTTATTCAAAATGTGAGAGCACCGAAAGCTGAAAATTGGTCTGGTTATTAAGGGGGTTTAAGTGCCCAGTGGTCAAGTGGTTAAAGGCAAATTTTAGAAACAGGGAGGGGTTTATAGTAGAACATTTGGGGTCTGTGTGTGATTGAAAATTGAGGCACACAGATCCTGTGATAGGAGCCAGAGAGCAGCAGTGGCAGGCAGTGCCTCAGGCTTGTCTCCTTCATTGGTGCAGAGTAGGTCAGAGCACAGTGGACCCCACCCCCCTCACACTTTGCACCCATGGAGGAGACAAGCCTAAAGCGCTGTAGCAATGCCTGTCACTGCTGCTCTCTAGCTCCTGTGACAGGATCTGTGTGCCTCGATTCTCACTCACACAAAGGCCCGGTCACTGGAGCGGACTGCTTCTCTGGGGGGGGGGGGGGGGGCAGGGTGCTCATGTTATCCACTGCCTGCCCAGGAGAAAGGAAATCTTTCATGCCTGCGAGAAAGATCTGAGAGACTGATGTGAGGTCTGTGAATTTGGGGGGGGTTGACCTATGCAGATGAGCTGGAAGGGGGCTGTGAAGACTGTGGATGGGATGAGACAGATATTGGGATATTTATTATAGCAAAAAGTATAAAATATTGTTTTTTTTTTTTTTAATTGTCAGTCTTTTTTCGTTTATAGCACAAAGAATAAAAACCACACAGATGATCAAATGCCAAACGAAAGCTCTATTTGTGGGGAAAAAAGGACGTAAATTTTGTTTGGAAGCCACGTCGCACGACCGTGCAATTGTCATTCAAAGTGTGACAGTGCTGAAAGCTGAAAATTGGCATGGGCAGGGAGGGGGTTTAAGTGCCCAGTAAGCAAGTGGTTAAGGCAGTGCTGGAAAATAATGGTGGCCACACAAAATATTGACACTTTGGTCCCAATTTGGACATTTTCACTTAGGGGGTGTACTCACCTTTGTTGCCAGCGGTTTAGACATTAATGGCTGTGTGTTGAGTTATTTTGAGAGGACAGCAAATGTACACTGGTATACAAGCTGTACACTCACTACTTTACATTGTAGCAAAGTGTCATTTCTTCAGTGTTGTCACATGAAAAGATATAATAAAATATTTACAAAATTGTGAGGGGCATACTCACTTTTGTGAGATACTGTATATATCAAAAATTTGTTTAGGAGGCACTCACAGGTGTTGCAGAGGAGGAAGGTCAAAAACAGCAGTGTTTTTATTGTCAACGTTTCGATGAAGTGCAGTCCATCTTTCTCAAGACGTCTTAAATAAGATGGACTGAGCTTCATTGAAATGTTAACAATAAAAACACTGCTGTTTTTGGGATCTTCCTCCTCTGCAAGACCCGTGAGTGCCTCTGAACCAGTTTTGGATTTATATGGATATTATTTGTGGGTGAGCACCTGGGCAATTACATAAACTATATTGCCAAAAGTATTGGCACGCCTGCCTTTACATGCACATGAACTTTAATGGCATGCCAGACTTACTCCGTAGGGTTCAAAATTAAGTCGGCCCACCCTTTGCAGCTATAACAGCTTCAACTCTTCTGGGAAGGCTGTCCATAAGGTTCAGGAGTGTGTCTATGGAAAAGTTTAACCATTCTTCCAGAAGCGCATTTGTGAGGTCCGGCACTGATGTGGACAAGAAGGCCTGGCTCGTAGTCTACGCTCAAATTCATCCTAAAGGTGTTTTATCGGGTTGAGGTCAAGACTGTGCAGGCCAGTCAAGTTCCTCCACCCCAAACTCACTCATCCATGTCTTTATGGACCTTGCTTTGTGCACTGGTCGAAATCATTTGGTGGCGGGGGGATTATGGTGTGGAGTTGTGTTTCATAGGTTGGGCTTGGCCCCTTAGTTCCAGTGAAGGGAACGCTTAAGGCGCCAGCATACCAAGGCATTTTGGACAATTTCATGCTCCCAACTTTGTGGAACAGTTTGGGGGAGGACCCTTCCTGTACCAACATGACTGCACACCAGTGAACAAAGCAAGATCCATAAAGACATGGATGAGCGAGTTTGGGGTGGAGGAGCTTGACTGGCCTGCACAGAGTCATGACCTCAACCTGATAGAACACCTTTGGGATGAATTAGAGTGGAAAATGCGAGCCAGGCCTTCTCATCCAACATCCGTGCCTGACCTCCCAAATGCGCTTCTGGAAGAATGGTCGAACATTCCCATAGACATGCTCCTAAACTTTGTGAACAGCCTTCGCAGAAGAGTTCATGTGCGTGTAAAGGCAGGTGTCCCAACTCTTTTGGCAATATAGTGTGTGTGTATATATATATATATATATATATATATATATATATATATAAGTGTAGCGGGTATATTGCTTTCTATTTTTTGAATCTGGTGGGGAAACTGTGATGTATGGTTCCCTGGGGCCCACCAGGTGGCACTGTCGCTTTGGGCCTGGGGTTGAGTCATCGTTGCGGTGGCGTACCTCTTTTGGTCTCTCTCAGCAGTTGCATGGTGGGGCGGGGAACCCGCCATGCTTGCTGGGAGGGGGTATATAGGGGGCGGCCATTTTTGGTGGGGGGAGTCGAGTCCCGGGCACCTTCAGCCTGAGGGCGGTGGTTCGTGTCGGTCCCCTAGGCGGCCTAGGCCTAGAGGACGTTCGGAGGTCGTGTTCCATCCCAGGCACCTTTAGCCTGGGGTGAGGTACTCGGATGGAGGTCGGGAGCTCAGTGCCCAACACTGAGTTCCGCGAGGGAAGGAGGTCCTAGGGAACCCGAATCCAGAAGGCGTAAAGGAACGGTGGGAGATACTTGCTTGAAGACCCGGTGCAGCATATTGCCAGAGACAGGTGAGCCTCCCATCGGAGACTGCCTGGAAGGAAATCCCCCCTCGCTAGGAGACCGCAACCCACTTTCAGGGAGGAAAGTGGAGAGTTCATTGTGTCTGGGCCTACTCGCATCCACACCAACCTTTTCTGTTCTGTTCTACAAGGGAGTCTAAGGCCACTTTCACACTGAGGCGCTTGAAAAACTGCCAGTAAAACATTGAGCGCTTTTGGAGCGCTTTTCAGGCGCTTTTAATTCATTTCAATGGAGAGGGGTCTTTTTTCAGCGCACTGCCCCAGTGTGAAAACATTCATTGATTTTAATGGAAATAAGTTTTCAGGGTCTTTTTTTAGCGTAAAAGCGCCTGAAAAGCGCCTCAGTGTGAAAGTGGTCTAACTGATTGTGTTCATTCAAGAGGAATAAAGGAGTGTTGGACTTTAATGGTGTGGGGCTCATTTTCTGGCAGACATTGTTCAAGGTAATTCTCTTCGGAGACTCCAGGTTCTGCACACAGGTTCACACTGACCCGAAGGTAAAGAAAGAACTTTTGCTTACACCACACAACTAACTGTGGTGAAGGCTTGGCCTGGTGACCCCGCTCTATCTCCTCTAAAGTACCCCTAGACAAGAGACAGACGAGCTGATAGAAGAGAGGCGAGAGAGGAGGCCGCTACACGTGGGGGTTCAGGTCCGGTATAGTGTTTGTGTACCACGGAATTGAACGTGTCTGCCTGAAGGAGTTACGAGTAGGCAGGCCTTCATTGGCCGAAGTGCATCCCTGCTCGAAGTCGTGGACATGACCCAATGAAGGGAAAGGCCCGTGCAGAAGAGTGGAAAAAGGGGGAAGCTCAGCCGCGTGAAGTAGTATACGTGGGGGCTTCTATTGCACTGCGCCACCAGGCACACCCCCACCGCCTAGTTCGTGGGCGTGACTCAGAAAAAGAAAAGAATAAAAGCCTGCGAACTGGAGCAAAGGGGAGGAGTCCAATACGTTGAAGGACTACACATGGGACGTTGGCACAAAACCCTGGCAGTGTGCGATGGATCAGCAACAGGTCACCATGTTCGGACATACATCGTGGATTCCGGTTCACCCTTCTACCACGACACTGACTGCTGCTGCTCCGGTAACAGATACAGGGATCCGGCTAAAGCCAAGGGGTCGATTCGCCCTGTATTTGTGCATGGACGTTGAGGCCCTGGGTGTGATTTGTCCCGGTTGTTCGGGACTGGTGTGCCAACTGAAGCCGTTCCGGCAATGCGAGGCCTGTGGGGAGTTCCTTTTTGAAGTGGATCCAGCGGGTTGAGAAGCCGAGAACCATTTACCCCGGCCGGGCTGCAAGCAACACCACTCAGAGAGGAGGAATCACTGCTTTGACAGCCATCCCTGTGCACACTGCAACGACCGCGGAGGAGGTCGTGAGTACTCAACGGGAGAAATCCGAGGATGCTGACTCGGTCACCACTGTCTCGCAGCGTCCACCACCGAAGAGAAAGACCGGTATGGTAGCCCCGACCAGCGGTTGTGGTGGACCATCTTGCCCGCTTACGCCCGGCCCGGACGGATCCGCCAGTAAAAGTTCCGGACGTCCCGCTTCAAGTAAAGGCAGAGGTAAGCCAGGCAAAGAGATTTGGTGTGTGGGAAGAGGTGGCAATTCAGTCTTCACTACAGGCTACTTGCCCGCGGAGGAGTGTGACACCTCTGACATGGAGTCGCTCTCGGATGTGGGAGACGATGTTGCTATTGATGAACTGTTTGCTGAAAAGGGCTGGGACAAAGTACCTCTCGCCTCATCCCGCAGAACCAGGGACCCACCCATGTTTACAGGGGATAGTACACCCCGGGTAGAGGCACCAGCGCCTGAGGAGGGGTCCCGTTCCCAACCTGCCCTTTCATCCCCGGTGTCACCTACACCCAGGACCGGGGAAAAGAGACTGTTGCTGCGGGCACCTATGCCCAGATCAGATGTGATCAAGGTCCCTCGCCATCCGGACTCAATAGTTTTACCTGGCGAAGGGGACAAAGCCACTATGCCTCCTCTGGCGAGACTACAACGCCTATTTGGCCAGAAGGTTGCTGCAGAGTATGGATGGGAGTATCCGTACTTGTCCAAGGAGTTGTTGTACGAGGTGGAAGTTTGCCGGGAGCGCTGGTACAATGACTTTGTGTGGACTCACCTTCAGATTCCACACGCCCGCAGGTACCTGGCGTGTTCTTCCAAGGCCTCTCAGCGTTTTAAGGATTGCAAGGCAGAGTGGATGTTGGGACGGCACATCCATGCGGACAAGGTGCTGATCTGGCGCAAGGAAGGGGAAGATGTTGAGTATCATCTGGAGACCATGGATCAGCACTTGAAGCCACTTGTTCTGCCGCATCCCCGTTTCTATTTGTAGGAGGAAAAAGACTCCGTTCTTGTTTGTATGCTGCTGAACTTTCTGGAGCCTGTTGTCCTTGTTGCCCAGAGGAATGAAGGACTGTTCCTGTTTTTCTTCACTTTTCCAGCAAGAGATCATGGACTCTGGGGTAGATAGGGCTCAAGAGAAGAAGGAAAGTTCCACGAGTGCAGTTACCGCGACGCTGTCACCAGGTGGCAGTGTTGCGCATCGTTAACACTTTTCACACACTCACTCTTTGGAGAAAAGGGATTTATTTACGGAGAAGTTTCTTTCCTCTTACACGAATATATGTGTCAGGGTTTATGTGTGATCATTTTTTTTTCCCTCTGCAGGAGAGCATCCCATCAAGACCACTGAGTATGGGGTGGGTCTTAGTCAAGATGGGTGGAAAAAAGCATAATGTGAATATGTGATTCTAACAGTTATGGTTAAAATGTTGTTGTTTCCCTTCCCTTTTATGTAAGGCTCAGACAGAATTTCTTTATATTTTTGTACAATTTATAGTCGGTTTCTGGACTGAACTATGTCAGCTGATGAGGGCATGGTTTGCTCCAGACACTGGGGACCAGTGTCAAATCACCAGGGGGAGAGAGTAGCGGGTATATGCTTTCTATTTTTTGAATCTGGTGGGGAAACTGTGATGTATGGTTCCCTGGGGCCCACCAGGTGGCACTGTCGCTTTGGGCCCAGGGTTGAGTCATCGTTGCGGTGGCGTACCTCTTTTGGTCCCTCTCAGCAGTTGTATGGTGGGGCGGGGAACTCGCCGTGCTTGCTGGGAGGGGGTATAGAGGGGGCTGCCATTTTTGGTGGGGGGAGTCGAGTCCCGGGCATCTTCAGCCTGAGGGCGGTGATTCGTGGTCGGTCCCCTAGGCGGCCTAGGCCTAGAGGACGTCCGGAGGTCGTGTTCCATCCCAGGCACCTTTAGCCTGGGGTGAGGTACTCGGATGGAGGTCTGGAGCTCAGTGCCCAACACTGAGTTCCGCGAGGGAAGGAGGTCCTAGGGAACCCCGGGAGTGGGTACCCGAATCCAGAAGGCGTAATGGACCGGTGGGAGATACTTGCTTGAAGACCCGGTGCAGCATATTGCCAGTGACAGGTGAGCCTCCCATTGGAGACCGCCTGGAAGGAAATCCCTCCTCGCTAGGAGACCGCAACCCACTTTCAGGGAGGAAAGTGGAGAGTTCATTGTGTCTGGGCCTACTCGCATCCACACCTCTTTTTCTGTTCTGTTCTACAAGGGAGTCTAACTGATTGTGTTCATTCAAGAGGAATAAAGGAGTGTTGGACTTTAATGGTGTGGGGCTCATTTTCTGGCAGACAATGTTCAAGGTAATTCTCTTCGGAGACTCCAGGTGCAGAACACTGACCCGAAGGTAAAAAAGAACTTTTGCTTACACCACACAACTAACTGTGGTGAAGGCTTGGCGTGGTGACCCCGCTCTCTCTCCTCTAAAGTACCCCTAGACAAGAGACAGACGAGCTGATAGAAGAGAGGCGAGAGAGGAGGCCGCTACATATATATATATATATTCAGGTGCTGGGTTACTAAGAAGCGGATTACCTACAATGCACAGCTGCACCAGATTTTGCACTCTTCAGTTTTAGTAAATCAACCCTGTTGCCTTTATTCTTTTCTCTACTGAGATATTTATGCTTATGTTATGCACCATCATCCTCCTCAGCAGCCAGCAGGGGAATAGCTAAGGCCAAGCAAGCCTATAGACTTCTATGTAGAGCGCTGAGAGTCTTGGGAGTGGTAAATTGAGACGATAGCCATTGTAGCACACACCACCCCTTCTCCCTTTGGCTCACTTGTGGGAAAAGGGGCACACCATGCCACATGCCCATACCCTCATGTGTGAAGAGGTTGAGCGGTGTAATGTACCTGGGTCTCTATGGTCAGGTTCCCCAAAGAATGGCTCCCGTCTTCACTGCAATAAAGACAAGTCTCCATTCCCCAATAACGCCAAGGTCCACACCAATTGCAAACTTCAACGTAGAGTTTATTTCTCTCTTATGCATAATCATTGAACAGGAAAGGTTGGAGGAAGATCAGGACAGCAAGAGGTGTTGGAGTAGGTCCAGGCACAAACGAATACTTATTCACTACCCATTTCTTCAGGTAGTCTCAGCTCATCCAGATAGTCTCCCAATGGAGTGGATCCTAGCAGAAGGAATGATGCTCGAATCAGAGTACACACACAGTCTCTGCCACAGACCTGGTGAGCGTTGGTTCTGGTTTTAGGCCTCTAACGGGAAGATGACATCCCTCCAGAGAGTTATCGGGCCCCTTCCTTCACTGTGATCTCTCACCAGTCCCTCGGAATGGTCCTCCCCCGGCCTCATCATCTAGATACGGGTCTCCTCGCAAGGCAGCACCCTGGGATTCCTCCTCCCTCTGTGGGCTCCAGCCAAAGGTACTGGACCCAAGGCCTTCAGTTGCAGCCCCAGGGCTAAAGGTACCTGGGACTGATCCGCCAGTGTACCGGGCCAGGAACTCCACCCCAGGGCTAAAGGTGCCTGGGGTGGCCACAAACAGAATCACACGCTCCCGGAGTCGGACCCCCGGGAACTCACCCCTGACAGACAGGGTCTGCCCCTTTTATATCCTCTCACGGGATGCACAGCAGGCCAACACGCCCACCATACCACCGCCGAGAGGGGACATCCAAGGCACAGCACTGTACCAGTGGTTCAACCCTGGCCTCAGACGGCAGCGCCACCAACAGGCCACAGGGAACTACACACCAGCATCCCACCTGCAGTAAAATAATGGTTTACAGAACCCTATCAAATAGTGTGTTTGAGTACAACTACCACTCAAACATCTCCTTAGATTTTAAAGCACCGCTACACCATATAATAGGATGAATGGACTCCATGCAATTCAAATCCCAATAGGCATTGTGCTGTAAGAGGAATGGAGAGATTATTAAAGTTCCCAGGAAAACTCTTCTTCTTGGCACCGAAGTAGAGAGAGAGAGAGAGAGAGAGAGAGATGGCACCTCTGTCTGGATATTTCCCTATCAGCGGAAGAACATACCAGTGGAGATCCGAGCCTGAAACTGGGAGTGAGTACACCTGGGTTTAGCGCAGTAAGAGAACAGCCACATCATAGCATCCACACTGTGGCAGCAAGGAGAATGGTGAGAGGGCCATTTTCGCTCATTGCTAATACTGCAGGGATTGAGCCACTGAGGCAGGACACCAAGTGTACCCAATCCATACCAAACCCATACTGCACTTATTTCAAACCTAGACTGCACCTACACCAACCCTATACCGCATTATACCAAACCTTTAACGCATCTGAGCCACATCTATCTTGCACCGGTGCGGAGATTATACCATACCTATACTGTACCTATACTGCATGCAGGTTAAGTTGTCGTTAAGTGCAAAGACGCTCCTAATTGGCCCCAATGATACCGGCAGAAGAACATGTCAAAGGACTGCCCCTCTCCCCCCTGTAATAAATATTTTACAAGCCCCCTTTGTTCCCCTTGCCCCCTCTGCTTCCATCATTATTTTTGGACACTGCATACCCAGTCAGCCAAGGACTAGCATTGAGTGAGTGAGAACTTGTATAGCGCTGCAAATACGAACTAAATCGCCTCATTGCCACCATAAATGCACTCTGGCAGTATAGTTCCAGTACTCAGTAGATTAAACTTTATTACTGTTGACTGCTGCACTTGAGGTGGCCTTGCTACTGTTTATGCTGATCTTGATGCCTACTCCTTATTGTTAATCAGGTTGTATGCTAAATTGTGTTATTAACATTGTTAATTAATTTTATGTTTGCCTAGTTACCAACCATATTGGATGACAGTATATACTGTAAGTTTGCCTTTACTACCTGGTTTAGGGCTGGTTTTCTTTGATATAACACTGCTATTGCATCATATTACTTTCAGTGATTTCCTGTGATATTATATCTTTGTACACTCTGAGGTTCTTGAGAAGGTCAAGGCAAAGAACAGAGGACCCATCCTATCCAGTACCAGTAACCTATTTAACGAGCTGGAAGAAGTCAACATGGACCCCGCTGCAGCTGTCGAATGGTGCCAAGAACACAAGGGTCGACCAGGGGGGCGTGGCCAGGATGTAAATGAGGATGGCCGTGTGGCGCTTAAGCTCCGATCCTGCCGGCATCCCATCATCTGGGCTCTTTTCCTCCATACCTGTCGCTACTGCCTACATTCTGGGTCCCCCGCAACGAAATCCGGATGCCTCAAGACCAGTCGCACAACACTAAATCGCAAGGCGGTGTTCTTCACCCCTCTCCTCCCGCAGCCATCTTGGACATGAGGCCTTCCACTATGTCTGCGGCTGCCAGCATTTTGGCAGCAATCACTGATACTAAGGAGGCACTTACAGCCAAGATAGGTGTGCTGACCACGAATGTCAGTCAAATCTGGCATGACCTTGACAAATTTCTGTTCCCGCATGTCAGAAGTGGAAGATCGTATCTCACGGGTCAAAGATGTGGCCCAATCTGACTCCACTGAACTTCATGCTTTACAGATGCAGGTGAGAGCACTCCAAGCAAAGGTCGTAGATACTGAAAATCGGGTACACCACAATAATGTGCGGATTCTGGGCCTGCAGAGTTTGCTAAAACGTTACTGGCACAACTCCTAGGCCTACAAGATAGGGTCCCCCCCTAATCCACCGATCCCAGGAGCGCCTATTGAACTATAGAGATCGGTCCTGGAGGCTGCCAGAAAAAATAAACTAGATCTCCACTATGAAAATTCCAAAATCCTTCTCTTCCTGGATTATTCCCCGGAGATCCAGCAATGCCGCAGATCATTTACGGAGGGCCGCAGATCATTTACGGAGGTCCGCATACGCCTCAGGGACAAAGGCATCTTCAGCTTGCTGTATCCTAGCAGACTCAGAATCGTGGATGGAGATCACACACGCTTCTTTGAGTCTCCTGAGGCTGCCTTTACCTAGCTGGATACGCGTTAAGCTCAGAGTTATCTACCCTGTTCGGTGATGTCCTGTTGACACCTTCATTATTTCTAAGTTATAGTGCAAGTTGCAGGTACTGTTCACTTTCTTTCTCAATGTTACCACTGAGGAACGTGCCCACTTGTTGTGCGACAGAGGATCTATCTGTGTTGGGCCTATGACTCTGGGCTGTTTCATGCTGTGTTCATCTGTGATGTGCTTACGGTTTGCCTTTATCTCCTGCTATGTGGAGAGCCCATACTACCGGAGCGTGGTAAAGTGCCTTACTGGAACTCTCTCTACTACTCCCACCCTTGATTCCAGTTCTACAGTCTGGGACACTATAGACATCCCCTCTACTATCCCTGGGATTGACAGTGTTTCTCATCTGAGCCCTCTCCATACCCCCCTCCTCTTTTTTTTGTTTCACTGGACATAGTGTGTTGGATGTGACCAGTCAACTTTTTGATTGTTATGGGATAAAAATCCCTACTTGTTCTTCCTCATGTTGAGTTGCACAGGTATGGATAGGGCTGGCACCATGGTGCCAAGTTGTTTGGGTTTACACGCTGCTGTTTGTTTGTTTTTTGTGTTATTTTTTTTTTTACCATTTCATTTTGAAATGCTCATACTGCTATGGCGATGGCTTGTATATCTCTTGCTGCCTTACAGATGCTTCTCTGTCCCTGATCCACTCATGCCTCATATTTCTCAATCTCTATTTCATCATGGCATCACATGACTTTGAAGAATTTAAAGTTATATTGTGAAATGTTAGAGGTCTAAATTCAAAATTTAAAAGGGCACTCTTGTTCCAATATCTTAAGCTTGAGACCCCACATATCATCTTACTTCAGGAGTAGGGATGAGCTTCGTGTTCGAGTCGAACCCATGTTCGACTCGAACATCGTCTGTTCGACCATTCACCGAATTGCGAACATTATGGGCCATTCGCGCCAAATTAGAGTGGCACGTCACGGCCCATAATTCACTGCGGCATCACAGTGCATTGCTGGCTGATGATTGGCCAAGCATGCACTATGACCCGCATGCTTTGGCCAATCACAGCGCGCAAAAAACGGAGAGCCATAATTGGCCAAAGCCAGGGTGGCTTTGACCAATTATGTCTCAGGGGGTTTAGTACACGCCCCACCCTATATAAGGCTGCCTCCGTGGCAGCCTTGTGTAGTGCGTTGCGGTGTTGGTTAAAGAGAGAGCTTACAGAGAGACAGTGTCCTTTATATTGAGTTAGATATAGCAGGCAGGCGAGTCAGTTAGCTCCAGTTAAAGTGTGTAGAGGATATACTATATATGCATCCTAGGTGTTGTATATATATCCATACATTGTATTCAGTTTAGCTACATCCGTTTCTGTTATTCTCTATACTGTGACAGGCAGGCAGGTGATTGTGCTAGCTGCAGTGTTTCACTTAATGTACTGTGTTCTTTGCATAGCGTTCACCTAAAGCTTGCCTGAATACAATTAGTGGACAGAATAAAACCACAGGCAGGGAGCTGCATTAATTTAATTTAGTGTACTGCAGTACTTCTGTCCTTTGCACAGCGTTCACTTAAAGAAACCTGAATACAGATTGTGGTGTTCTTCTAATAAAACCACAGGCATAGAGATGCAAGTGTTCACCTAAAACTAACTGAAGACAATTGCTGCTTTTCTCATACTAATACCACAGCAGGCAGTTGATTCTGATAGCTGCATTATAATCAGTACAGATATATATATAGATATATATATATATATTGTGAGGGGGTTAGCTCGGCAGCGGGTGTGTGTGACCCCCGGGATGGGCTCCCCACACAAAACAGGCCCAGCAAACGGAGGTTGTGGTTTTCAAAATCAAAAAGGTGCGGTTTATTTTCTATTTACAGTGACAAAACACAGCAAAGCAAAAGAAACATAACCAAAATAAATCCTGGTCAAGTTGACCTCTGACTAAACATACAGGTTTCCTAACTAACAACTGGGATCAGCCTAGTGCTGTCCTAGTCCCTAAGTCCCTGGTTTAGTAAAAGTCCAAACAAATAGCCACACAGGCTTTGCCTCACCGCACAGGGGTTCACTCTCCCTAGACAGTCCACACAGGTCTGGTTCCAGGCATGAGCTAACATCTAATGAAGCTGGGAGTTCTTATAGAGGCCTAAATGAGCTGACAAGGTTCAGCTGGTCTCCTCATCTCTGTCTGCACGACGCCCCACACTCTCCCTAGAGGTATGAGTCATCCATGAGCCCACTAGCCTTAGCTGGGCCTATACAACTCTCCACCTAGTTGTATAAGTCAGCGTAAAGCCTGAATCTGGGCGAAATATATCTACCCCCCTGGATGCAACCAGGTGACTTTACCTTCCTGCTGTCACAATATCTATATATATATATATATATATATATATATATATATATATATATATATATATATATATTGTGACAGCAGGAAGGTAAAGTCACCTGGTTGCATCCAGGGGGGTAGATATATTTCTCCCAGATTCAGGCTTTATGCCGACTTATACAACTAGGGAGTTGATGAAGCCCAGCTGAGGCTAGTGGGCTCATGAATGACTCATACCTCTAGGGAGAGTGCTGGGCGTCGTGAGGCAGGGAGTTGATGAGACCAGCTGAAGCCTGTCAGTTCGTTTAAGGCCTCTATAAAAACTCCCAGCTTCATTAGATGTTAGCTCATGCCTGGAACCAGACCTGTGTGGACTGTCTAGGGAGAGTGAACCCCTGTGCGGTGAGGCAAAGCCTGTGTGGCTATTTGTTTGGACTTTTACTAAACCAGGGACTTAGGGACTAGGACAGCACCAGGCTGATCCCAGTTGTTAGTTTAGGAAACCTGCATGTTTAGTCAGAGGTCAAACTGACCAGGATTTATTTTGTTTGTTTCTTTTTGGCTTTGCTGTGTTTTTGTCACTGTACATAGAGAAATAAACCGCACCTTTTGATTTTGAAAACCACAACCTCCGTCTGCTGGCCCTGTTTTTGTGTGGGGAGCCCAACCAGGGGGTCACACACACCCGCTACCGAGTTAACCCCCTCACAGTTGGTGGAGAATGCGGGCAGTTTTTTTTAAGCCAGCATGGAGGAGATACTGAAACAGCTGGCTCTAGCAAATGCCAATCAACAGCAGACAAATGCAGGTTTGCAAAGGAGCCTTGCAGCCCAGCAGCAAGCTCATCAACAAGCCCAGCAGCAATCTGAGGCCCGCTTCATAGACCTGTTACAGAAGCAAGATCAGAGACTACAACAAATGGAAGCAGTAATGCAGCAACGTCCGCAGACCAGTGAGGAAAGCCGTCCCACTAATACCGCGTCCTTTGGGGTGAGTCGTTTATTGACAAAAATGACTGGAGAGGATGATCCAGAGGTATTTTTGACCACATTTGAAAGGACTGCTGAAAGAGAAAAGTGGCCTGAGGAGCAGTGGGCTGGACTGGTGGCTCCTCTGTTAACTGGTGAATCGCAGAAGGCTTACTATGACCTAGAGCCTGACCAAGCAAAAGACTATGTGATGCTAAAAGCTGAAATATTGGCAAGGCTGGGTGTCACCCTGGCTGTCCGGGCTCAGCGTGTGCATAACTGGACTTTCCAGCTTGGAAAACCCCCCAGGTCTCAAATGTATGATCTCATTCACCTGAGCAGGAAGTGGCTACAGCCAGAGACTTTGTCCGCACCGGAGATTGTGGAACGTGTTGTGATGGATCGTTTCTTGAGAGCTCTTCCTACCGCCATTCAAAAGTGGGTAAGCCACGGAGACCCAGAAACGGCCGGTAAACTTGTGGATCGTGTAGAGAGATACTTGGCTACAGAGAACCTGACGGCCTCTTCCAGAGACTCTCGGACTTTCCACCCTAAGACCAGACCATCCCCAGGGGCGGATAAGAGGATTCCAAGGGGTGAGGGTGGAGAGAGTGAGAGGGTGGGAGCTCTACCCCAAGTTTGGCGAGAACAGCCTGGGAAATCAGCGGCTCAAGAGGCCGCAAGAAGGATCGTTTGCTACCGCTGCCGGCAAGCGGGACATATTGCAGCCAATTGCCCGGTTGTGGAGGAACCCATGCAGTGTGACTTTCTGACGGGCAGACGTCAGTCGCTGTGTGCGACAGTCGCATGCACTGCCATTCGAGGAACTGAGAAACATTTATGCAAAATGTGTGTTAATGGTAGAAATGTTGTGGTATTGTTGGATTCAGGTAGCCTTGTGACCCTGATAAAGGCTGAGTTAGTTAAAACAGAGGTCTCTGGGAATAGCAAGGTAGCTGTTATTTGTGTGCATGGGGACACCCGAGAGTATCCAGTGACTACAGTGTGTTTCGAGACCCCCAAAGGTACCCTCTCTCATCCAGTGGGCTTAGTATCTCAGTTACCGCATGACGCCATTGTGGGAAGGGATTTTCCGAAGTTCTGGGAACTGTGGGATGATCCTGAGCCCCCCACTGGTGCCCCTATGTACCAGGAATGTGATAGCCAGAACTCCTCTGAGAGTGGTGAGGACTCTCCAGAATTTCCCTTGTCAGTATTGGCAGGGGAGACTCAAGAAACTGGAGAGGAGCCCACCTCCTCAGACGAAAACCTACCGTCTGTGGAGTTTTCTGATCTGGAGGTTCACAGGGAAAATTTTGCCACAGAACAGTTAAAAGACCCCGCCCTAATAAAGGCACGGGAAAACGTAGTGGAAATAGATGGCGAGTTAGTGAACCCAGATAATACCTGCACTTACCCATACTTCAGCGTAGAGAAGGACCTACTGTATCGGGTGGCAAAAAGGGCAGAAGAAACCGTTGAGCAGCTGGTGGTGCCCAAACCTTACAGGAAGTTGGTGTTGGAGTTGGCCCATGGGCACATTCTTGGAGGTCATCTGGGGACAGAGAAAACCCGAGAGAGGGTATTACAGAGATTCTATTGGCCTGGGGTGATGAAGGACATAGAAAATTATTGTTCCTCCTGCCCTGTGTGTCAGAGGTCGGCCCCGATGCCACATTTCCGTAGCCCGCTGGTCCCTCTACCCATCATTGAGGTCCCGTTTGAGAGAATCGCAATGGATTTGGTAGGTCCTATAATCAAGTCCGCTAGGGGGCACCAGTACATATTGGTTATAATGGACTATGCCACCCGTTATCCAGAAGCGATCCCTCTCAGAAATACCTCGGCCAAAACCATAGCCAAAGAGCTATCTCTTGTTTTTAGCCGGGTGGGTATTTGTAAAGAACTGCTTACGGACCAAGGTACACCCTTTATGTCCCGGGTTATGAAAGAGCTGTGTAAATTGTTCAAAGTGACGCAATTGCGTACATCTGTGTATCACCCCCAAACCGATGGGCTGGTTGAAAGATTCAACAAAACCCTAAAACAAATGTTGAAGAAAGTGGTGGATAGAGATGGAAAGGATTGGGACTGTCTACTTCCTTATTTGATGTTTGCTATTAGGGAGGTGCCCCAATCCTCTACGGGATTCTCCCCCTTTGAGTTACTGTATGGGAGACACCCAAGAGGGCTGTTGGATATTGCCAAGGAAACTTGGGAAAGTGAGAGTTCTCCCCACAGGAGTGTGATTGAGCATGTCGCCCTGATGCAAGATCGAATTGCACAGGTAATGCCCATCGTGAAGGAACATTTGGCCCAAGCGCAGTTGGCACAGCAGAGAGTGTACAACCGTGGAGCAAAGACCCGTACCTTTTCCCCGGGGGATAGGATATTGGTACTTGTCCCTACGGTTGAAAGTAAATTCCTTGCCAAATGGCAAGGCCCCTACGAGATAATGGAAAAAGTGAGCGAAGTGAATTACAAGGTCAGACAACCAGGAAGGCGAAAGCCCGAACAGATATATCACGTTAATCTGTTGAAAGCCTGGAGGGATAGAGAGTCCCTAGTCGCAGAAACTTGGTCACCAGCTCAAACTGGTTGCGTGATTCCAGAGGTTGGAATAGCAGCCACCTTGTCACAACCCCAACAACAGGAGGTTAAGGAGTTTGTGCTTCGCAACAAGGAGGTGTTCTCTGAGCTGCCGGGACAAACATCTGGGGTAGAGCATGATATTATTACCCCGCCCGGTGAAAGGGTGAAGTTAAAACCCTATCGGATCCCAGAGGCCCGACGGGAGGCAATACGGGAGGAAGTACAGAAAATGCTGAACTTAGGGGTGATAGAGGAGTCCCAAAGTGATTGGTCTAGTCCCATTGTGTTGGTGCCTAAACCGGATGGGAGCTGGCGATTTTGTAACGATTTTCGTCAGTTGAACAAAGTTACAAAATTTGACACCTACCCCATGCCACGTATAGATGAGTTGATCGACCGGCTGGGAACAGCCCGATACATGACGACTCTTGACCTCACAAAAGGGTATTGGCAAATTCCCCTGGCCAAGTCGGCCAAAGAGAAAACCGCATTTGTAACCCCAGACGGGGCGTTCCAATATAAGAGAATGCCGTTCGGGTTACAGAATGCGCCGGCCACATTCCAGCGGAAAATGGACCAGATGCTGAGGCCCCATCGGAAGTATGCTGCGGCTTACCTGGATGACGTAATTGTCCATAGCACAGATTGGGCCTCACATCTGCCAAAAGTGCAAGCAGTCCTGGACTCTGTTCGGGAAGCGGGGTTTACGGCTAACCCCAAGAAGTGTACCATTGGGCAGGAGGAGGCCAAATATCTTGGGTACACCATTGGCAGGGGAGTAATAAAACCCCAACTCAACAAAGTCGAGGCCATCCAGAGTTGGCCACGTCCCAACAGCAAGAAGCAGGTACGAGCCTTTCTGGGAATCGCGGGTTATTATCGGCGCTTCATTCCCCACTTTGCTTCTAAGGCTGTGCCCCTAACCAACCTGACGAAAGGGAAAGGGTCGGTCATGATTAAATGGACCCCCGAGGCTGAGGCAGCATTCCAATTCTTGAAACAAGCCTTATGTAGCCAGCCAGTGTTGTACTCACCCGACTTCTCTAAAGACTTTGTCGTACAAAGTGATGCGTCAGATGTGGGGTTAGGAGCAGTATTGTCCCAGGTCTGGAACGGGGAAGAGCACCCAGTCATTTACCTCAGCAGGAAGTTGAAGTCCCATGAGGTAAATTACGCCACGGTTGAAAAGGAGTGTTTAGCGGTGAAGTGGGCTCTAGATTCCCTTCGGTACTATCTGCTAGGTAGGCACTTTGACATGGTTACGGATCACGCTCCGTTAAAGTGGATGGCTCAAAACAAGGAGACAAATAGAAGAGTGAATAGGTGGTTCCTGGCCCTACAGGAATTCAACTTCACAGTAAAGCATCGCCCTGGCGTTCAAATGGGGAATGTGGATGCTTTGTCTCGAGTACATGAATGCCTGATTGCTGGTGTTCCAACCCCAAGGTTAAAACAAGAGGGGGGGGTATGTGACAGCAGGAAGGTAAAGTCACCTGGTTGCATCCAGGGGGGTAGATATATTTCTCCCAGATTCAGGCTTTATGCCGACTTATACAACTAGGGAGTTGATGAAGCCCAGCTGAGGCTAGTGGGCTCATGAATGACTCATACCTCTAGGGAGAGTGCTGGGCGTCGTGAGGCAGGGAGTTGATGAGACCAGCTGAAGCCTGTCAGTTCGTTTAAGGCCTCTATAAAAACTCCCAGCTTCATTAGATGTTAGCTCATGCCTGGAACCAGACCTGTGTGGACTGTCTAGGGAGAGTGAACCCCTGTGCGGTGAGGCAAAGCCTGTGTGGCTATTTGTTTGGACTTTTACTAAACCAGGGACTTAGGGACTAGGACAGCACCAGGCTGATCCCAGTTGTTAGTTTAGGAAACCTGCATGTTTAGTCAGAGGTCAAACTGACCAGGATTTATTTTGTTTGTTTCTTTTTGGCTTTGCTGTGTTTTTGTCACTGTACATAGAGAAATAAACCGCACCTTTTGATTTTGAAAACCACAACCTCCGTCTGCTGGCCCTGTTTTTGTGTGGGGAGCCCAACCAGGGGGTCACACACACCCGCTACCGAGTTAACCCCCTCACAATATATATATATATATATATATATATATTGTGGGATGGGGGTGTTTAGCTCAAGTGAATAGATGCATTTTTATGCAGTGAGTCCATATCAGACAGGCGTTCTAGTTAAGGGCCTGGTAGCCCATGTTTATTAAAACAGAAAAAAACAAAAGCAAAATGTCCATTCGGATTCCCACGCAGGGGTTTAAACTTCATTCAGCACATAAATGAAAACATACCAAGCCACCTGGCTCGTCAGCAGTTCCTCTGCTTGCTTTCAAATAGAAACGATTCTTTCCAGCTCCCTGGACTCGCTGGCTTCCTCAGTCTCCCCGACTCTCAAGGCTGGCCAGCCTTTCCCAGTCCCTGGGCAAAGAATCCCCTTTACATGGGCTGCAGTCTCGCACAGGGCAGACCGCTCTCCAGACATAGGTCTGTCTTCACTTAGCAGTAGCAAGTTGCTCACTCTCCACCATCCTCCCCCTTCTGCTCTCACCAGCCCCTCATTATATTGGTTGTGTGAACCTGAGCACACACCCTGCTGGCTGTCCACAAGACCCGGACACAGGGTTGGAGATCCCATCCACCCAAATCTCTGCAGGATCTCCAAACTACACAGCCCCATCCGAACTTAGCAAAACCCGGAGAAAGCTGCCAAAACAGTTTTCTCAATTTCCAAGCTATGCTCTGTAGTTCTGCAGTCTGCTGACATGCAGACTCTGTGTCCGTTTTTGCTCCCTTTCCATAGGGACAGGAACTCTCACTATCACAATATATATATATTACATCCCACCTCTGTGCAGCTACATCTCACTGCAGGCCATTAGTATGTCTGGAAGGCAAACAACGGGAGGCAGACAGTCACGAGGCAATAAAAGAGGGCAAGCAGGCTCTGTGTCTAGAGGCAACAGTGCTGGTCGTGGACACGGTGCATCCTCATCAGCACGTGGCCGTGGGACACGCTTGTCCTTTTCGGCAGCTGGCCATGTTGAGCCGCAACATGCCCAAGACTTGGTAGAGTGGATGACCAAGCCGTCCTCATCCTCCTCATCCTCTCTCACCCAGGCTCAGGGTACTTTGTCTGGCAAAGCAGCTGCCAAAGTGGCCTCTTCCTATGGCTCAATGGCATCAGTCACTCCTTCCCTACCCCCACCCGAATTGTTTGATCACAGTGTTGGGTACATGCTCCAGGAGGATGCCCAGTGTTTTGAAGGTTCCGATGATGGAACCCAGCTAGAGGAAGGCAGTAACGTGAGCCCAGAGAGAGGGGGTAGTAACGTGAGCCCAGAGAGAGGGGGTGCCCAACAAGGACAGCTATCTGGCAGTCATGTTCCCCCAGCTGCAGCATACTGACAGATTTGCTCCAGTGATGAGGAGGGAGGGGATGATGAGGTCACTGACTCCACGTGGGTGCCTGATAGGAGAGATGAGGAGGAGGAGGAGGCACATCTCCAACAAGGCAGGATGCCCTCCAGGGGCCAGCTTAAGGGCAGCACACCGACTGCATCACACCGCAGAGCTCCGCATGTGCAGGGCGCTGCTGTCTCTGCACGTTATTCCAAAAGTTCTTTGGTGTGGGCCTTTTTTCAGATGTGTGCAGCAGATCGCACCGTTGCCATTTGCAACATATGTCTGAAGCGTATCTCGCGTGGCTAAAACATCAGCCGCTTGGGCACCACGTGCTTGACCAGACATACAGTATGTCGACCTGACATGCAGTTCATTGGCAAGCGAACCTAAAAGACCCACACCAAAGAACAAAGCGGACCTCTCCTTGCTCCTCATTAGCAGGGATCTCCAACCCCACTATACCTTCAGTGCTCTCTGAAACCTGCACTGAGAGGAGTAAAGGTGTAGAATTAGGTGTGTCACAGCCACGTACTTGCGGGCAATCTGCTATTGGTACACCAACGTCAGATTGTACCAGGCAAATTTCCCTGCCCCAGCTGCTGCACGGCCAAAAGAAGTTTGCTCCCAGCCATCCACATGCCCAGCGGTTGAATGCTAGCTTGGCTAAATTGCTAGCACTTCAACTGCTACCTTTTCAGTTGGTAGACTCTGCCCCCTTCCGTGAGTTTGTGGAATGTGCGGTTCCTCAGTGGCAGGTTCCCAAACGCTACTTTTTTTCACGGAAGGCGATTCCGGCTCTCTACCGGCATGTGGAAGGCAATGTCTTGGCCTTGCTGGACAGGGTAGTCAGTGGTAAGGTGCATATTACCGCTGACTCATGGTCCAGCAGGCATGGACAGGGACGTTACCTATCTTTCACGGCGCACTGGGTGACTCTGCTGGCAGCTGGGAAGGATGCAGGACAAGGTGCAGTAGTGTTGGAGGTTGTTCCGCCACCACGCCTCCAAAATATTACAACTAGTGATTCTGACACACCTTTCTTCTCCACCCCCTCCTCTTCTTCTTCCTCCATGGCCTCTACCTGTGCTTTGTCCTTGGAACCAGAGGTGCTCTGTAGGCGTTCAAGGGGCTACGCAAGTACGCAGGCAAAAATATGCAATGCGGTGCTTGAGCTGGTGTGCTTGGGGGACAGGAGCCACACTGGGGCAGAGATTATGTCAGCTCTGCAGGGGCAGGCTCAGAGGTGGTTGACGCCACGCCAGCTTAAGCCGGGAAGGGTCGTTTCCGACAATGGCACCAACCTCCTCTCCGCCCTCCGACAGGGGCAACTGACCCATGTGCCCTGTTTGGCTCACGTCCTTTATTTGGTGGTGCAGCGGTTCTTGGGCAGGTACCCGGGCTTACAAGAGGTCCTGAAGCAGGCCAGGAAACTCTGTGGGCATTTCCGCTGGTCATATAATGCCAGTGCTCGGCTGGCTGACCTGCAAAAGGATTACAACCTGCCCAAGAACCGCCTAATCTGTGACATGCCCACCAGGTGTAACTCTACGTTGGCCATGCTGCAGTGGCTGCACACGCAGCAGAGGGCCATCAATGAGTATCTGTTGCAATATGGCACCAGGACATGGTCAGGGGAGCTTGGATTTTTTTCCCCACGCCAGTGGGCCATGATCAGGGATACATGCACTGTCCTGGTACCATTTGAGGAAGCCACGAGGATGGTGAGCAGTGACAGTGCATGCATCAGTGACACTGTCCTTCTTGTCCACTTGTTGGAGCACACGCTGCATGGAATAATGGACAGGGCACTTAAGGCAGAACAGAGGCAGGAAGAGGAGGGACTTCCTTACCTCTTAAGGCCCCCTTTATCCAGACAGTGTTCCTGCTGGCGCGCCTATCACACAGGAAGAGGACGAGGAGGATTGTGTCAGCGTGGAGGTGGAGCCTAGCACTCAGCATCAGCAGCAGTCTTCAAGGGATCAATTACAGTCCCAAGACACCCATGGACTTGCACGTGGCTGGGAGGAGGTGGCTGTGGATCATGTTGTCCTGAGTGACCCAGAGGACTCCGGACCAAATGCCTCAGCAAACCTACGCTGCATGGCCTCCCTGATCCTGCAAAGCCTGCGGAAGGATCCTCGTATTTGTGCGATCAAGGAGAGGGATCATTACTGGCTGGCAACCCTCCTTGATCCACGTTACAAGGGTAAGATTGCGGACCTTATCTTGCCGTCGCAGAGGGAGCAGAGGATGAAGCATCTTCAGGTTCCCAGAGACTGGGAGGTTACAAATTCCTGGTCCTGGACAACGTGTTGCTGAGGCTTTGGTCAGTCAAAGAAGGAGCGGTGGAGAAGGTGGCCATCTGACCGATGTGTTCAGACAATTTTTTATTCCCAGCCCCAAGGTATGATCGGTTCCAGCAACCATCACCAGCGTCTGGTTTACATGGTGCAGGAATACCTAGGGGCAAGATCAGACTTGGACACCTTTCCCACCAAAAATCCTCTGGGTTACTGGGTCTTGAGGATGGATCACTGGCCAGAGCTTGCACAGTATGCAATTGAGCTACTGGCCTGTCCTGCATGCAGCATTCTTTCAGAATGAACATTCAGTGCTGCTGGAGGCTTTGTAACCTATCACAGGGTGCGCCTGTCCACCGATTCGGACAATCGACTGACCTTCATAGAAATGAATCAGTCTTGGATCACCACCAGCTACCAAGCACCTGATGCTGAGGTAACCGAATATTTTTTTGGGAAATGTCAGATCCCTTCAAGACTGCCTATGCTGATGCTGAGTGACTATCCTGATGCTGAGTGACTATCCTGTTATGCTGAGTGACTATCCTCTTCTTCCTCAATGATCATGCTGATAGCTTGTAAGAACATTTTTGGTTCTGGGCACCGCCACCAGTGGCTAAGGCCCAATTTTTTAGCCCCTGTTTAACAGGGGCGTGTATTTACAATTTTTGATGCAATACTTTGCAGCAGGGCTCATTGCTGCACTCCAACTACAGTATCTGTGAGGGGTTGCAGGGTTGTGGCACCAGCACCAGTGCTTAAGGCCCAATTTTTCTGCCCCTGTTTAACAGGGGCGTGTAATTACAATTTTTGGTGCAATACTTTGCAGCAGGGCTAATTGCTGCGCTCCAAGTACAGTATCTGTGAGGGGTTGCAGTGTTGTGGCACCAGTGCCTAAGGCCCAATTTTTATGCCCCTGTTCAACAGGGGCATGTAATTACAATTATTGATTTAATAATTCACAGCTGGGCCCATTCCTGCGCCCACCAAGAGCAACTGTGAGGACTTACAGTGTCGTGGCAACACCACCACTACTATTTAAGAACAAACCTACAGTCCCTGTCTTGTTTGAACCACCTGTATACTGCTGTTCAGAGTATATAGGGGCTTTTTTTAATTTGGGTGCAGGGTTCCCCTTAATATCCATACAAGACCCAAAGGGGCTGGTAGTGGGCTGGGGGGGGGGGGGTACCCATGCCATTTTTCTCAATGATTTTCATCCATATTCCCGGGACCAGACATTACATGAAAGCCGCAAGCAGTTTTAAATGACTTTATTTCTTTTAGAAATGTCATTTTGTGCAGGGACAGTTCTAAACACGGGAAACACGTGCCACTTCACAGGCATACTTTAGACACCCCCCAGGTATGATATTTAAAAGGAATATTTCACTTTTTTTTTCACTTTAAGCATAATTAAAATCACTGCTCCCGAAAAAAACGGTAGTTTTTAAAACTTTTTTTTGCATTGATACGTGTCCACTGGGGCAGGATCCGGGTCCCCAAACCCTTTTTAGGATAATAACTTGCATATTAGCCTTTACAATTAGCACTTTTGATTTTGAACGTTCGAGTCCATTGTATTTAATAGGGTTCTAAAGTTCGCGCAAACTTTCGGTCCGTTTGCAGTTCCTGGTGCGAACCGAACCAGGGGGTGTTCGGCTCATCCCTATTCAGGAGACGCATCTTACGGGCAGCAAGATTATGACAATAAAGAAGCCCTTATTCCAAAGGACTTTCCATGCCACTTTTTCAAACTATGCTAGAGGAGTCTCAATGTTTATCAGCAAAAAATTGCCCTGTGTCATTGACCATGTACAAATAGACCCCTATGGGAAGTATGTGACTGTTGTGATGACAAAATGGCAACAACAATATGTAATAACTACCTTATATGTTCCTCCTCCTTTTTCAGTTGAAATCTTATATACCATTCTGGAGAGGATTGTTCTCCATTGTCCGGCTACACTGTTGATCATGGGCGATATTACTCTAATTTGTCTCCCACATTAGATAGGCCCACCCCAGTTAAACAATTTTCGGGCTACTTGTCAGAATGGGCAACAGCAGAAGGTCTGAAGGATATATGGAGGTGGAAATACCCCACTGTGTAAGCATATCCGTGCTTTTCTTCCTCACACAAAACATCTTCCTGCATTGATCTGACCTTTGCCAACACATCCCTTTTAGCGGATGTTTTAGACGCCAAGTACCTACCCAGTGGGTTGTCAGACCATTGCCCTTTTGTCAGGTCACCTGAAGCCAGGTGACAGATGCACACCGTTGGGGTCAGGAGTGCACCGCTAAGGTAGTGAACCCTATGGCTGACTGCTGCAGATGGAACTCTGGGTGGTTAAGGAAAGCAGGTCCACTGGAGCACAAACAGGGATCCCACAGGGAGCTAGAGCCTAAGATTCCCCAAGGCGCGGAGTCTAAGATCCAGCAGGTGTTCACCAGAGCCTCTAGTGGTGAGGATGGACTGGGCTGCAACTGAATCCAGGTCGCAGCCCCCAGAGGCCCCCAGCTCACGCTCACCGTAGGCTATAGAGGATAGAGGGAAAGCAGCAGGTCAGGATACAAGAGATAGTGAGGGGATAAGCCAAAGGTCGGGGAGTCTAGTAGACAAGGATAAACAAAGGACACGCCAAAGGTCACGGTCACAAGCAGACAGGGATAGTCGAGACCAAGCCAAGATCGGTAAAACAGAGACAGACGTAGCAAACGGCAAGCAGGAACCCAAACACACAATGGCTTAACAAATAACGTTGATCAGCACGGCTGGCTTGCAGTGCACAGGTTAATATAGTGTTCCCTATAAGGGCCTGGGGTGGAGCCATGCTTAGAGGAGAGATTACTAAAGCAGCCGGGTGAGAGTGGCTGGCCTCTTAATCTGAGCACATGGAGAGGTAAGCTGAGAGACAAACATTACTGCATAACCATGACACCTTTGGAAGCAACCCTTTGTTCTAGACCCAGACTTAATGGGTCCTTATGGTGTTTAGGGGCACATTGGGTTTCACACTTGGACATCTCTGAGAAAACTCCCCCATCTTGCAGGAATATTGGGATAATAATAGGGGAACATCTTCTCTGGACATAGAATTTTAAAGCCTTCAGGAGAGGCCATTACATCTCCTCCATAGCCGCTGCCAAGCGGGACTGGGCAGCTGACATGCAATCCCTTCAGAATAAGTTACTTAAGCAAACCAATTGTTATAACTTCAACCCTAACACTGATAGATTTGAGTCTTTAGAATTGGCTAAGTGAGAACTACATTTACATATGGCTGTAGTCACGAGATTAAACCTATTTGAAGGTAGATAGACATTCTTTGAACAAGGGCATAAAAATTTTAGATTTCTAGCACTCTTGTCTCAACATGATGCCCCATACACCCTAATTCCAGAAGTTCAGTTGCATACTGGCAAAAGACTTACCTCTTTGGAGGATATTTTAGAGGA
Source organism: Rana muscosa (assembly GCA_029206835.1). Taxonomy (NCBI): domain Eukaryota; kingdom Metazoa; phylum Chordata; class Amphibia; order Anura; family Ranidae; genus Rana; species Rana muscosa. Next base: position 990,609,909 of record CM055118.1, on the reverse strand, counting down.
ATTTAGATGGAAGTATGCTGAGCTGTATACCTCCTCTCTGCCACTGTCTGCTGATCCACCAAATCTTACCTCTCTCCTGGATAATGTGGCCCTGGGCTGGCTCTCAAATGAGGAACGCTCCACCCTAGTATGCCCCATTTCCCTAGAAGAAGTCCACACAGTCATACTATCCTTTTCTATTTTCAATTGTTTTTATTTAAGTTTTTCATCAAAGAAATATAACAACAAGGCAAAATAAAATTCTACATTCACAAAGATCAGATAAACCTTATAGCTGGTACCATAGTGGTAAGAAGAATGTTGGTTATTACATGAGGAATATATGCTATACCTTTATAGTTATAAAGTTAGGCCCTCTCATAATCTCTCTAAAGAGGGGCTTGCAATAGTGGGGAAACGTTAAAGGTCAGACATCAGTGGTGTATTTAGGTTTTGTGCTGCCCTAGGCCTGACTAAACTTGCGCACACCCTAATTTAAATATGGCCCACTCCTTCCTGTCAAAGCCACACCCCTTCCTTTTTAAGACCAGCCCTGTCATCTTCATGGGAGGAAGACAGAGGGACGCCGTGGGAAGAGGACAGAGGGACGCCGCATGAGAAGGACAGAGGGACGCCGTGGGAAGAGGACAGAAGGACGTTGTGGGAAGAGGACAGAGGGACGCTGTGGGAGAAGGACGCCGTGGGAAGAGGACAGAGGGACGCTGTGGGAGAAGGACGCTGTGGGAAGAGGACAGAGGGACGCCGTGGGAAAAGGACAGAGAGGGATGTTGTGGCGGTCAATAAGGCCTAGAGAATAGCAGGCTAGGCACTTCCTAATGGCTCAGTCCCTGGGAATAGTAATGGATAATGGCCAACAGGCCCTCTTACCAGACCCAGCGAAATCGCAACAATGATCCCTCTGGGTGGACGTTCGCTCACTCTGGGTTGCACGGGGTGACTCTAGTCAGTAGTGTAGCATGTCTGTATCCTGGCAGTGGCTCAGTCTTTCTCCCTCTCTGGTGGTGCAGGTACAGCGTGGCTCTCTGGTGCTGCGGGGTACAGCGTGGCTCTCTGGTGCTGCGGGGTCCAGCGTGGCTCTCTGGTGCGGCGGGGTACAGCGTGGCTCTCTGGTGCGGCGGGGTACAGCGTGGCTCTCTGGTGCGGCGGGGTACAGCGTGGCTCTCTGGTGCGGCGGGGTACAGCGTGGCTCTCTGGTGCGGCGGGGTACAGCGTGGCTCTCTGGTGCGGCGGGGTACAGCGTGGCTCTCTGGTGCGGCGGGGTACAGCGTGGCTCTCTGGTGCGGCGGGGTACAGCGTGGCTCTCTGGTGGGGCGGGGTACAGCGTGGCTCTCTGGTGGGGCGGGGTACAGCGTGGCTCTCTGGTGGGGCGGGGTACAGCGTGGCTCTCTGGTGGGGCGGGGTACAGCGTGGCTCTCTGGTGGGGCGGGGTACAGCGTGGCTCTCTGGTGGTGCGGGGTACAGCGTGGCTCTCTGGTGGTGCGGGGTACAGCGTGGCTCTCTGGTGGTGCAGGGTACAGCGTGGCTCTCTGGTGGTGCAGGGTACAGCGTGGCTCTCTGGTGGTGTGGGGTACAGCATGGCTCTCTGGTGGTGCGGGTACAGGGGTACAGTGTGGCTCCCTCTCTGGTTTCCCCCAGCACAGTATTCTCTTTTGCTCCTCGTCTAACACCCCTTCTCTCCCCTCCAGCAGAGTGCTTGCATGCTGGGGGCTGTAGCTTGGTGTCTATGGACACACTGGGGCCGGAACTACATTTCCCATGATGCCCCAGAGACTTCTGATTGGCCCTCTGCTGTGGCCAATCATGGGGAGGCGCAGTGAATCCAATTAGAGCCGCTCTCTCTCTCTTCGGGTTACAGAAAGGGAAGGGGGGCGGCGGGGGAGATACAGACAGCCCGCAGCTCTCCTCTCCCTGTCACATCGCCGCTACTCTATTTGCCAGAGAACTCGGCAGCAGTGCTGCGACAGGAAGAGGAGAGCTGCGGGCTGTCTGTATCTACCCGCCGCCCCCCTTCCCTTTCTGTAACCCGAAGAGAGAGAGCGGCTCTAAAAGGACTCGCCGCACCGCCGCCCAGCTTCCTGCCCGCTGTTTCCCTCCCCATCATTGGCCACAACAGAATCATGGCTGTGGGGGGGGGCGGCAGCTTGACGGCTCCTCTTTCAACTGTTTCCTGGCCCCCTTTGCACCCGGCGCGAGTCACTGCACTGCTTAGCAGTACTCCCCTGATAGTGGCCCTGCGTGCGGGAGTCGGGGGGAGGGCGCAGGTGCAATTTTCGTGTGGGTGAGGGGGCGGCCTTTTGCCCCCCGCAAAGTGCCGCCCTAGGCCAGAATACAGCACTATCAGACATATCTCCTAGAGTGGGTCTTATGAACCAGAACAGGATATATTCTTCCCTCTTAACATGTTATCCATTGCATGCTATCTATTCTTGTATTGCAGAGCAAATATATACACAAATGATCAAAGAAACAGGTAAAACACGGCATGGGTTAACCAAGAACCTATCACCAGGCGGGTATGCTGGAGTGTATATCAGGGCTGAGGGATGAAGTCTATGAGACTGTGTAAATATTAGGTTGATAATTTACATTAGTCAAGGTAGATTATCTTTACTGTCAAGAGGCCCTGTAGTATTTATGTGACATCCATACGTTTCATGAGGAAAGAAATGCTTGAAATTTGTAAATTTTAAGTGTGTAAATGCATTCTAAAAAAGCAAATTTGGGTTAGGTCAGATAGTACATCTGAAGAATTGGATATTGTAAGAGATTTAGAATTTGTTGTTATGTTTAGTTTAGCAGATAGGAGTATGTGAATAACCAAAGTTCTGATTTTTTTTGGGGTATAGTTTCTATGGTCAGGTGCAATAGTGCCAAGAGATCAGTTTAAAAATTTGGTTCCAGTACGAGGTAATAAATGAAAAGAATCAAAATATATGCATTAGGGAACCGATAGAGCCGCATTGGCGCCAGCATGTGGCAGGTGTGCTAGGATATATTTTCAAAAGTTTATATGGTGTTGAGTACCACCTATGAAGTGTTTTGTGATATAGTTGCCAATGATTAGTGCAGAGTCTCTTTAATAGCTTTCTGCAGGCTTGCTCGCTAATGATGCCATAAAATTGAGAAATACCTTTTCGTGTGGGGTTTCCCTTTGAAAAAATGTGACTATATTTTGGTGTAAGGTTAATTCTGTTGGAATTTTAGTTCTCTTATATAAATAGTGTAGTTGTATGCATCGATAGTATTCAGTGGAAGGGAGGTTGTTTTTTTTGTTGGTGTGTAGTGAATGGGTGGATAGAGTTATCCTCCAATAAGTCTTTTACGTGATGTATGCCCACTTTTACCCATGTAGATAAGTTTAGGTGTGGAATGTAGATCTGCAGGCAGTGGATTGGTAAGGGGAGAGTGGAAACCATATTGCCCGGACAGAGAGGTTTAGTGCTAGCCCAGATAGCCTGGATTGTGGCTTGTATAGATGGGAATAAGGAGTCTGAGGGTTTATACCCAGCTAATGTGGACATTAGAATGTCTCTAGTACTTGGCATTGACAGGGACTTGGCTTTTGGATGGACCAGGTTTTGTTAGTATAATTTGTCCACCGGTATTTAGATTGGTCTACCAAGGAGGCTATATAGTATTGATAACGTTTGGGAATGGATAGACCACCTGTCCTTGAGTGTTTGTTTAGAATGGAAAGGGCAGCTCTTGGTTTAGTGCCTTTCCAAATAAACTTCCAAAGTGCTGTATGTAGTTTGGTAAAATATGTATGAGGATGGGTATAGTGCGGAAGAGGTAAAGTAGTTTAGGGAAAATAATCATTTTAAAAGGCCGCTATTCTGCCTATTTCTGATAATTCTGTGACTGTTAGTTTAGATAGTTCTCTGGGTAGGTTGTTCAAAAAGGGTTGTAGTTTAAGGCAAATAGCTTAGATGTTATTGATGGGATCAGGATGAATATAAGGTACAATCATTTGAATAAGGTGTTGGAGATGCTGGGATATAGTTAGGCCTAGAATTTTATTGATTTTTTTAAACATTCAATTTTTATTGAAAAGAAAGAGGTGTAGTTATATTACAAAATGATTGCAGATGCAACTGCTCTTAACAAGGTCAGTTTAGTTAGTGTAAGGTACATGTGTATATATATATATATATATATATATATATATATATATATATATATATAAAAGGACAGAAAAATCAGGAGCCTAATAGTGAACATTCTATAACTGTTATTATACTCTGCATGGCTGAACATCACTTTAGTGTATTAACATATATAGGCAGTCAGACTAATTAACTGGTAAACCGAAAGGTAAATTCCCTTAACATATGGGTATGAACACATCCATAGTCTTATTGGCTCAAATTCGTCAGTATTATCTGCTATTGCACATTGTGCTTCACATAGGAGAAAGGAGAGAAAAGAGAAGTTGAGTAGTAAATAGATATAGAGAGAGTTGAAAGAAGTAGATGGCATCTTGTTTATCATAATCAGTAAAAGTGTCAATGTGGGTATCGGTGAGGGACCAGGAACAGGGGAGTCTACGAATTGCTTTATGAGATGAGATATGCTTCAAGGAGTTAAGATAGCATTGTAAGCTTGCGAGAATCTGAAGACAAGCCAGGGCTGCCAGGTCTTATGAAACCTCTCAACCGTATCTTTGGCCTGTGCCAGAGTCTCCTCCATTTCATAAGTGTCTGCAATCCTGTGGAGCCAGTCTGCAATAGATGAAACCCGCTGTGTTTTCCAATGAAGTGGAATGAGGGACTCAGCCACATTCAGTAAGTGACTTGATAGAGAGCGTTTATATTTCTGAAACGTAAAATTGGTTACGTGCAATAGACAGCACGCAGCATTTAAGGTGAGTTTGGTTTATGTGATCTGTTTTATCAATTTAATGACCTTGTCCCAGAATGGAACAATCAGCGGGCAATGCCACCAAATATGGGATAATGAGCCCCTCTCTTTCAGGCACCTCCAGCATTCCGCTGGTGTCTGTGGGTTCCAGCTATGCAACTTGGCTGGTGTGTTATACCAATGTGTTAACAGTTTATGAGCCGTCTCTTGCATTTACGTGCTGATTGAACATTTGTGGGTGAAGATGCAAGCATACCTCCATTGTTTAGTTGAAATCTCCTGTTGTAGCTCCTCTGACCATTTCCTCCTGAGTCCATCCAGATCAGTTGTCTTGGAAGATTGCAGCCATGTAAATGCCGTAGAGGTGGCTCTGGGGATCTGAGTGCCCTCCTGGCAAATAGCTTCTAGGTCTGTGAGAGGTCTGATAAAGTGTCCCTTGTTTGCCTGCCCCCCTAAGTAACTGCGTAATTGTAGATATGTCCAAAAGGGCATATGTGGCAGGTTCATTCCTTCTTTAAATGAGGCCCAAGACTTCAATTTGCCCTCGGCATAGCATCCCCCGGCCAGCAAAGTGCTCAATTGTTGGGTCGGTTTGAATGCAGGGTTACCTATGGCAGGAGCAAAGTCGGGATTATCCATTATCAGTGTTAAAGGACTAAGAGAGGAGGTAATAATTGAATATTTAGCTATGCCATGGAAAATTTCTAAGGCGTTTCTTGTCAGTGGGTGTCTGCATAGTGCAAGGGGGTAGCTCTTCCACGTAGTCCATGGGAGAGAATGTTAGCAGGATTGAGGTCAAGTCTGTCTCAAGAGATACCCAGTACTTTGATTTATCGTGACAATGCCAGTCAATTATTCTGGTTATGTGTGATGCCTGGTGGTATTTTCCAAAGTCAGGAAGTCCCATACCCCCCTTGATTTAGGTTTTGACAATAAGGTAAATTTGAGTCTCGGTTTCTGGTGGTTCCATAAGAACCTCAGCAGGATAGACCTTAAAGTGGTAAAAAATTGAGCAGGAATTTTAAATGGTAGCGTATGCAATAGATAGAGTAGCCTAGGTAAGATAGTCATTTTGATTATGGCTGCACGGCCAAACCAGGAGAAATATCCAGGTTGCCATCGAATTAGATCCCTCTCAATATTTTTGATTAGAGGGGGGAATTTTCGTCCATATGTGGTGGTCAAAGTGGTTGTGAGCCAAACTCCCAAGTATCTCAGGGCCCCGGTGTCCCATTTAAAGGTGAAGTTTACTTTGGTCTGTGCAAGTGTCCGCTCTGGGAGGGATATGTTCAGGGCTTCAGACTTTGAATAATTTATTCGAAGGTTGGAAACACGACCATATAATGCAAAGTCCACCAACAAATTTGGAATTGAGATGACCGGGTTAGTCAAAAAGAATAACAAATCATCTGCGTAAGCGGCTATTTTAAATTCCCCATCCTGAACCTTAAAGCCAGAGATGTCCTTGTTAGCATTGATCATTCTAATAAATGGTTCCAGGGTTAAAATGAATAGGAGAGGGAAAAGTGGACAACCCTGTCTGCTGCCATTTTTTATAAGGACTTTGTCAGAGAGTGTGCTATTAATTTTATGTCTGGCTGATGGGTTTTAGTAAAGTGCAGAGATCCTGGCAATCATATGTGGTCGGAGGCCTATCCTCTCACAGACTGCCAGCATAAAGTCCCATGCCACCCGATCGAAGGCCTTCTCCACGTCCGTGGACAGGAGAAGGCCCTTGATGCGCCGCGCATGTGCCGCATAGGTCAACAGCAAGGCCTTAATGACATTGTTCTTGGTCTCGCGACCTGGCATAAAACCAACCTGCTCTGGGCCAATCAGGTTTGGGAGCAGGGGACTGAGTCAGGCAGCTAATATTTTTTTGCCCAAATTTTGACGTCTAGGTTGAGCAATGAGATGGGACGATAGCTGGCACATTCTGCAGTATCCTTAACTGGCTTCGGTATTACCGCCACATAGGCAGAGAGGAAATCAGGAGTGACTGCCCTGGCTTCTGACAGAGAGCCCAAAGCCGCCTTGAGCCGATCGGTCAAGATGTCAGTAAAAGTTTTGTAATAAATGGATGTATATCCATCTGGGCCTGGGGTTTTTCCCAATTTCAGATGTTTGATTGCAAGTTTGATTTCATCGGCTTCTATTGGGCTCTCTAAAAGTGCTATGCTCTCATCTTTTAATTTGGGCATACCACTCTTATCCAGGTAGTCCCGGATTAATTGCTGTCTGTCCTCTCCCACATCTCTCTGCCCATGCTGCGATGGTAGATTGTACAGCTTTGTATAGAAATTGTGAAAGTGACAAAGATCACAGTGAGATAACAAATTATCGCCCCATATCGCTTATTAATGTGGATTTGAAACTACTAATGAAAATTTATGCTAATAGACTTAATACCTTCCTAGCAAAATATGTCCATGTGGATCAAGTGGGCTTTGTCCCAGGACGACAGGCGGCAGGTCAAATCCGCAGGGCCATGGACATTATATATTTGCTCCACTCTAATTGGGATGGCTTAGGAACCAGACGGGGAATGTTGTTATCATTGGACCTTCATAAGGCCTTTGATTTACTTTCTTGGCCTTTTCTGTTCCATATTTTGAGGCAATGGAATTTGGGACTGTACTCTACTCCCTCGGCTAACATTGTAGCTTTTGGCCACAAATCAGATCTGCTACAAATTAGAACAGGAACCAGACAAGGCTGTCCCCTTTCCCCACTCTTATTCATAGTTGCTAGTAGGGTTGTCCCGATACCGATACTAGTATCGGTATCGGCACCGATACCGAGCATTTCCCCAAGTACTTGTACTCGGGGAAAATGCTCCGATGCTTCACCCGATACTTGGGCAGTCAGGGATGATCGGTGCGGCGGGGGGAATTACAAGCACTGATCTGCCTGTATACATTTCAATAAAGCCTGACAGCTTCTCCCCGGACCCCACCCCCCTTTTTAGCTGCTTTAGTGAAATTTATACAGCGGTGATCGGTGCTTGTAACTCCCCCCCAACACGCACTGATCACCGCTGACTGTCACTGTATCTTTCTCCGTGCTGCTATACTCCTCCACGCTCTGTGTCCCCCTGTGTGCTGTTCTCCCCCTCCGTGCTCTGTGTCCCCCTCGGCGCTGCTCTCCCTCTCCGGTTTGTTGTCCCCCTCTGTGCTGCTCTCCCCCTCCGTGCTCCCCTCGGTGCTGCTCTCCTTCTCCGGGTGTCCTTGTATCCCCCTCTGTGCTGCTGCTGTCGGCGCTCCGTGTCCCCCTCCTGCTGCTCTCCCCCCTCTGCGCTCCGAGTCCCCCCACCATGTCCTCCTCCACCCCCTCTGTCCTCGGTATCTCAGGATGGAGAGCGGAGGTAGGAGCCGCTAAAGCCGGCTCCTTCCTTTTCGAATGAACAGAGTCAGTGATCACTGACTCTGTTCATTCATATAACTGAAACATCGTAACCTGTGTTTACGATGCTTCAGTTTATGAATGGAGAGGAGCCTCCTGTCCATTCATTTTAGCTGAGGCTGCAGAGAAAGGGACTGGGGAATCTGTGTCCCTCGTCCCTTTCTCTGTCTCATAGGGGAGATGTCAGAGGTCTGTTAAGACCCCTGAAATCTCACCAAAGCCCCCCAATAGCGCTAAAAAAAAATAAAAAAATGAATTGTAAAAAAATAACAAAAATAAAAAAAACACACTGACACAATCCACTCCCCCCCCTAAAAAAGTTTTTAAAAATAAAGCACTGTAAAAAAAATACTGACACATGACATTAAAAAAAAGTATCGGTAATCGGTATCGGCGAGTACTTGAAAAAAAGTATCGGTACTTGTACTCGGTCTTAAAAAAGTGGTATCGGGACAACCCTACTATAGAAACATTGGCGGTTGCCATCAGGTCTAATATACATAGTGTATTCAGAGGAGGCAGAGATCATAAATGCGCATTATTTGAGGGTGATCTTTTATTATTCATCACAGACCCTATCACGACCCTACCTAATTTGGCTTCACATCTCTCTAAATTTGGAACAGTATCAGAACCGAAAGTCAATCAATCTAAATCAGAGGCAATGGATATTAATCTATCTGCCTCAACCCTGACCTCTATACGCGCTTCTTTTCCATTTTGGTGGTGTAAACAGGCCCTCCCCTACCTAGGAGTAAAACTCACCCCAGATGTATCTACCCTATATAAGGCTAATTACACCCCTCTTCTCTCTTCCAAGACAAAAGATTTAAAGAATTGGCAGAACCATAGTCTTTCTTGGTTGGGCAGAATAAGTGCTGTTAAAATGATGACTCTTCCCAGAATTCTTTATTATTTTAGGTCCATAACGATTTCAGTTCCCGCAACATTTTTTGAACAACTCCAATCATTTATTTTCAAATTTATCTGGAGCCGGGGAGGTTGCAGAGTGGCTTGATCTTCCTTGTATGTCTCAAAGGGGCAGGGTGGATTGGTGGTACCACAGTTTTTGCGTTATTATAGAGCGGCCCAGTTGGTGCAACTTTACCAAATTTATTCTACAACGGATTGGGTTATCCTAGAGGCACAGGCGAGTTCTCCTCTCCCTATGGACCTTCTAATGTGGCTACCTTCTAGGGAACATAGAGCCATTCTGAGCCCCTCTCTCTCTCACTCACTGGGCCTCTGGGACAGGATGTGCAGAGTATACTCTGAGGTCACACCATACTCCAGCGGCCCCCATTTTTGGAAATCCGCACTTTCCCTCAGGACAACATCCACAACAGTTTGCACGGTGGATCAATAAAGGCTTATACAAGATAGCACATTTAATAGATCATAGGGGCATCAGAAAACTCTCCTACTTCCGAGACACTTTAGACATGCCCCCGACGCAGACGTTTCGACTCTCCCAAATTATCCATTATTTACAATCGCTTTATCGAGACCAGGGGGACATCACTACTAGAACATTCTACGAAAAAAGAGGGCCTTGGACGCGAGGTAGTATTTTGGAGATGTATGTTCTGCTAACGGACCAGGGCTCTAAACTTTCCTATCAATTAGCTTGAGAGGCGGACCTGGGGGAGACGATTGATGAGGACGTTTGGTCAAAGTGGTCGACCATGGTGCACAGGGGAATTTTTAACACTTCCCTGGTAGAGGCGAATTACAAGGTATTGTCACGATGGTACCTCATTCCGGCGCGGATAACTAAAATCCACCCAGATGCATCGCCTCTCTGTTTCAGGGGGTGTGGTCAAGAGGGCACAATGCTCCACATCTGGTGGACATGTCCGAAAGTCAAGAGATTTTGGATAAGAATTTCTAACTTGGTTTATTTGGTGACTGGAGTGAACATACCTAAAAATGTTAAGACAGCCTTATTTTCTGACCTTTCGAGTGAACTGCCCAGACACCTCAGATCCCTCATCTTTTTTATCTTCTTGGCAGCTAAGATCACTATCGCGCGAGCATGAAAAACCCTTCTGATAAACTTGGCATTAGTGAAAAACAAAATTTCCTGGATCATGATAAATGAAAAATTAACTAGTATTCTTTGTGACCAACAAAATTGGTTTGAAAAGGTTTGGAACCCTTGTGTCACAGATCAGCTGCAGAGCTAATCTGTGTCTTACCTTTACTGCTGTATGTCGGCTGGCACCTATTGTTCCACAAGATTGTGTTCAGCTCTGGCTGCACTCAGCAGCTATGGGTGTCACCAGCTTCACCTGTTGCTTAATATCCCTATGTGCCTCCCTATTTAAATTGCACTCAGACTAGTTTCTGGTTGCTTGAGCAACACTTGTTTCTGAGCACCCTTCCTGTAACCTGCTTAACCTGACTTCTCGTGAACTGATATCTTGTGTACCGAATCGGCTAGTTCTCCTGATAACGTTGTCTACTGCCCGCCCTGACCTTGGCTCGCTATCCGGCTCTCCTTTTACTTCATCCATCCATCCGTGTCTGACTGTGTCTTCTGGTACTCTCCTCGCGAGCAGGGTGAACCTGGGGGTCGTGACCTGGGGTCAGCACGCAGCTAAGCCCAAACCCTCGTGCGGGGGTTCCTGGCAGAGTATCGGCTGGCCCTTAGATTCCACGCCCTGGGGGATCCCGTGTCACCTGCTCGACGGTGGGCTCACATCAGTACCATTGTGACAGTTTGCTCAAGCCATGAGCTCCTCAGAGAGTCGGCCACTGACTGAGGACCAAATGCAACATCTAGTTCAGAGACGTACTGTAACTCCCAGCAAGCAAATCAAGAGCAAATAATACTGTTTCTTCAGGATCTTGCCACCCACCTGGATCGCCTGCAAGTCGCTGCAACTTCAGCTCCTTCGACTCCTGCTTCTGCCTCATCTGCTCCCGTGTTACTTGCCTCACCTGGCAATCCCTAGTTGCATCTTTCACCACCACCTCGTTTTTCTGGCGACCCTAAGGCTTTTCGTGTCTTCATTAATCAGTGTTCCATCCACTTTGAACTTTTCAGCCACCATTTTCCAACTGATCACACCAAAGTCGCATATATCATCGCTCTACTTTCTGGTGATGCCCTAGCTTGGGCCTCCCCACTTTGGGAACAACACAATTATATCACCTCCGACCTCCAGGCCTTTTTAGATGCTTTCCGGAAAACTTCTGATGAGCCCGGCAGAGTGTCTTCTGCTGCTGGGGCCCTCCTTCGTCTTGGTCAGCAAGGAATGACAGGTCGGTCAATACAGCAACCTGAGCGATAGAGGACGTGCTACAGAAGCTCCTGACATCCAGGGCTGCACTTGCTTCTCTCCCCAGATCTCTTCCCGTTCCCCTTTCCTCACCTCCTTCTCTCCTCCTTCTCCCCCCCTCCACACAGAGTGACCCCAGGGATCCAAGAACCCGCCGCCGCCGGACACCCCCTCCCCCCGCAGCCACCGTCAGGCAAGACCGCGGCTGCGGCCTAGGTCCATCTTCAAGCGGTCCCCCTGCAGGCGCATCCCCCGCATCCCCTCGGGAGCAGACCCCCCTCCAGGACAGAGCCCTCAGCTCACCAGCCTCCACCACCGCCGCAGCTTTCGGCATCCATTCCCCTTCCGCAGCCGCCGTCAGGACAGCCCGCGGCTGCGGCCTAGCATCGCTAATAGCATCCCGGCATCCGGACTTCAGCAAGCCCCTGTACCCCCCCTGCGTGATCAAAGCTCCCCTAGGTGCCAGAGGGCCCCCGAATCAGCACAAGCAGCTGCCTGGCCCAGCAGGACAGACCGCGGCTTCGGCCTAGCCCCGGCGGCCATCTTGGGCCACCCAGCCCCGGCCCCCTTCACCCTCTCCCAGCCCCCCTGGACCACTCTGACCCGGTACAACCACCGGACTGCACCCACTCACTTGCCATCTGAAGGTGGCCCCCACTGGGTCACTCCACAAAGGCTGCCTGGAGGAAAAAACTGTGATCCGGCCTGGTAAGTAGCGGCCATCTTGGTACACCCAGGAGCCTGCCCCTACACACAAAAAAAAACACAACTTTATTCTTTATTCCCCATTCTACTGATTGCACCCCCCCACCCCACACCACCACTTCTTTCGCACCACTCTATACCCTTCTCTATCGATTACTGATCAGCCTATCACACCACCCGCAGCCGCCGACTGCCCCCTGCCGCCATCTGGGCGCCCGCCTCTAGATTGCTAGACCAGCAGGACAGACCGCGGCTGTGCCCTAGCTCCGACCACCCCATTACCTTCCCCCCGATCCTCTCTCCAGCGGGCCCGTGTGAGCCGACCTGGTAAGTACAGCGAGACAGCTCCAACCAGTAGCAAGTTGATCCAGGGTTCACCCGATCGCCTTTCGGGGGGTCAGGAAGGAATTTTTCCCATGCTGTAGCAATTGGCCTTGACTTGGCTGGGGTTTTTTCGCCTTCCTCTGGACCAACGGAGGGTGGCTAGATCACTGGGCCCTATTCACCTCCCCCCTTTACCTTTTTCTTCCCATCATGTGCAACTTTAAATATTCAGAGGACACCCTCCACAGGCTAAGGAATACGACCTCAACATTACCAACCTCCACCCAAAAAATACTACGAAAAGAACAACTGCTAAGTATCAATTGACAATCGACAATCAAAAACACGAAAACACCACTTCAACTACAACATTTATCATGCGCCCTGATCAACACCAGATCGGCAGTCAAGCACAAACAGGAAATTCACGACTTCATCACGCAATACGACGTAGATTGCCTCTTTATCACGGAAAGCTGGCTAACGCCGGACTGTAACACCATCTTAACAGAATTAGTACCTGAGAACTACCGCATCCTAACCGAGCACAGAATAGGACAGAGAGGAGGAGGCCTAGCAGTGATATTCAAATCTAACCTCTCTCTCACCAAACCAACGATACAGAGTTCTTTGCCGTTCATGGAGACACTCACTCTGCAACTCCAAACAACACCCCAGGACACCACCCACATACTGCTTTGCTACAGACCGCCAGGACCAAAGACAAATCTCCTCACACCCCTTACCGAATTCATCTCGACATATACTCTAAAAACCAAAAACTTCCTTTTACTAGGGGACTTCAACCTCTGGGCTAACTCCACTCAGGACCCCATCGCCAACTCCTGCATCAACCAATTGGAAGAATTTGGTCTGCAGCAACTGATAAATGCCCCCACGCATGGATAGGGTCACATTCTTGACCTCATCTTCAAACAAAATTTGGACATCAACATACTGGAGAACATGCCGTTACCATGGACGGACCACCACGCTATCAAATTCAAAATTACCACCAACACCATCTCCCAAAAACCGGAACACTCAATAACAAAATACTGGACAAGATCTCAGAAGAAATTACACTCGGAACTCTTCAAAACTACACTATCAATAAAAATAGGAACGCAAAATCACAATCACTCAACGGAACAAACACTCAACTCCTTAAACAAAGCATCACGACAAACAGCAGATATAGTCGCGCCGAGACGCAGAGCACTCATTCACAAAAACAACTCGGGCTGGTTTAAAAACACTCTTACTCTACTGAAGCAAGAACGGAGAAGGGCCGAAGGAGCCTGGAGAAGAGACCCAACTGAGGAAAACCGCATTAACTATAAAGCACTCACTAAGAAATATCACAAAGCAATTTTCAAAGCAAAAAAGGAACATTTCTCAAACACCATCAAAAAAGCCCTAAACCGACCTCGGGAACTCTTCAAACTAGTCACTCAGACTATGAACCCCACCTGCCTAGAACCTCCAGCAAACGAAACCCAAGAGTTCTGTAATGAGCCATCGGATTTCTTTATCAACAAAATCAAAAACATTCGGGAAATAATTCAACAGAAAAAAACATCCAACCCTCCGCCAAAGCAAATCGAGGGAATCAATACGAAGACTATGCAATTGACAAAATTTTCGCTGGTCCTGATCACCGTCGATGCCACCAAAAACATAATCAGAAGCCTCAGAGACAGCACTTCTCCAAACGACATAATTTCTACAAAACTCCTGAAAGAATGTACCGACATTCTAGCACCTACCATAAACACAGCTCATAAATAAATCATTCAAAGAAGGTATTGTTCCGAGCTCTCTCAAGAAAGGCATAATCAAACCCCTCCTAAAGAAACCCACCCTCGACCCCAAAGACCCAAACCACCGCAGACCGGTAACAAGCCTTAACACCATTTAGAAGATTATGGAGAAAGCAGTAGTACAACAGCTACAACTCCACTTGGACACTTACAAACTCTTAGACCCACTACAATCCGGCTTCCGTCCAGGCCATGGCACAGAAACTGCACTTCTTAAAATATGGGATGACGCCCTCGAAGCAGCAGATGATGGAGAATCATGCCTTCTGGTGCTGCTGGACCTCAGTGCAGCGTTCAACACAGTAGACCACAAAACTCTTCTCATTCGCCTCAAAGAAGTAGCAGGATTCGCAGACCCGGACCTTTCATGGTTCGCATCCTTCCTAGATAATTGTTCCCAGACAGTAAAACTAGGAGCCTTCACCTCTGAAACTCGCGCAATTTCTTGCGGAGTCCCTCAAGGATCACCCCTGTCGCCCTTGCTCTTTAACATCTACCTCCGCCCACTCCTCAAAATCATCAGCAAACAGGACCTGTGCTACCACTCATACGCAGACGACACTCAACACTACTTTTGCATGACCGGGAAAAAAGACCAATATCACGGATTGGAAAATTGCCTCACATTGATCGATGAATGGATGACAGAGAGTTCCCTCGAACTCAACGGATCCAAAACAGAACTCCTTATCCTCCACGCAAACCGAAAGACAATAACCAAAACTTCTTGGACACTCCCCTCCATCCTTGGACAGACCCCAAGCACTAAAGCCAAAAGCCTCGGAGTCATCTTTGATTCGGAGATGTCGATGGATGCACAAATAGGAGCAGTAGTCAGCGGATCTCACCATCTCCTCCGCCTGCTGCGTAGACTCATCCCCTTTATCCCGGAAGAGGACAAAGCAGTAGTAGTTGGAACAATTATCAACTCGTGACTAGATTACGCAAACGCCCTCTACCTCGGACTACTCAAATACCAGATTTCGCGCCTACAAGTTGTCCAGAACACGGCTGCCAGGCTGGTAACGGGAAAAAAAAACTGGGAATCCATCACCCCATCACTGAGGACCCTTCATTGGCTAACCGTAAAGGATCGGATCACATTCAAGACCCTCTGCCTCACCCACAAGTGCACACAAGGAAACGCTCCTCAATATCTATGCGAGAAGATAAAATACTACACCCCCAATCGCACTCTCCGATCAACAAACCAAAACCTCCTTCACATCCCCAAGTCGCGCTACAAAACAAAGGGAGATCGAAGATTTGCAGTCCAAGGACCACGGCTATGGAACGCTCTACCCACGGATATCCGCATGGAAGAAAACCATCGGGACTTCAGGAAAAAACTTAAGACCCACCTCTTCTGATGGATCAGGGCGTCACTGGATGCAAAGCGCCTTGAGGCGATTTAGTTTGCATTTGTAGCACTATACAAGTTATTCACTCACGCACGCAGTTCAATTCCGTACGCTGGCCGCTGAACTCAAATGGAATAATGAGGCTCTTACCGCTACCTTCTGGCAAGGCCTATCTGAGCATGTAAAGGATGAACTCGCTGGACGCACTATTTCTACCACATTGGATGATTTAATTGCATTAAGCATTCAAATAGACATTTGTTTCCAGGAGCGGACCCTGGAGAGATCCAGATCCAGTCATCCCCCTGCTGGCCGTCCACCACAGGCACTCCAAAGACTTCTGAAACCCTCTCTGTCTTCAACCTCTCAAACGTTGGAAGAACCTATGCAGCTTGGGCGAACTCGGCTCACTCCAGAGGAATGTGCCCGGCACATGGGTTTGGGCTTGTGCCTTAATTGTGGCGATAAAGGACATCTTTTGAACTCCTGTCCAGTTCGTCCAGGAAACTCCAGGGTCTAGATCAACTCTCTGCATACGTGGACTCTGGAGCAGCCGGGAATTGAACAATCTTTGGCTTCCGAGTTGGGCATTTCCTTTGTTGCCCTGGCTATACCCCTCTCCGTGACTGCAGTAGATGGCTCCTTCTTGCCAATGAGCCCCATCTAATTTAAAACCCCTCCTATGGCGTTACGCATCGGCGTTTTGCATGGTGAGGAAATCTCTTTCCTAATTCTGCCTAAATCCTCCAGTCCCATCATTCTGGGTCTTCCATGGTTGCAGAAACGCTCTCCGCATCTTGATTGGAACACTGGACAAGTATTGGCTTGGGGTCCTCAGTGTCAGCAACGATGCGTTTCGAAGGTACTACCACCTCCTTCCATTCCTCTTGGCTGAAACCTCCACAACTCCCATGTTGCCTTCCCAATATCAGTCCTTCTAAAATGTTTTCTGCAAAAAGTCCACTGATCGCCTTCCTCCTCACAGAGACTATGACTGCTCCATTGATCTGTTACCAGGGACCTCTCCTCCCCGAGGCCGAGTCTACCCTCTATCTATCCCAGAGACACAAGTCATGTCTGAATACATTCAGGAAAACCTGCAAAAGGGTATCATCAGGAAATCCAACTCACCTGCCGGAGCCGGGTTTTTCTTTGTAGGGAAAAAAGATGGTTCACTCCGTCCATGCATTGACTACAGGGGCCTTAACGCCATCACCGTGAAGAACCGATACCCTCTTCCTTTAATTTCAGAACACTTTGACAGACTGCGAGGTTCTCATGTTTTTACCAAATTGGATCTTAGAGGGGCCTACAATTTAATAAGAATCCGGGAAGGAGACGAGTGGAAGACTTTAACACCAGGGACGGACATTATGAATATCTTGTTGTCAGGTCAACTGTGGCCAGATGACAGATGCACACCGTTGGGGGTCAGGAGTGCACCACAAGGCAGTGAACCCTATGGCTGACTGCTGCGGATGGGATACTGGTTGGTTGTCGAAAGCGGGACCAGTGAAACACAACAGGGATCCACAGGAAGCTAGAGCCAAGATTCCCCAGGGCGCGGAGTCTAAGACCCAGCAGGTTTTCACCAGAGCCTCTAGTGGTGAGGATGTTACGCTGCAGCTCGGTCCAGGTCGCGGCCCCTGGAGTCCCCTAGCTCACGCTCCGTAGGTTAAGGAGGATAGAGGGGAAGCAGCAGCACAGGATATAAGAATAGTGAGGGGAAAGGCCAAGGTCAGGGCAACAAGCAGACAAGGAAAAACGAAGAACAAGGTCACAAGCAGACAGGGATAGTCGGGAACAAGCCAATATCGGTAACAGAGAGACGTAGCACGCAGCAGGCAGGAACCCAAACACACAATGCTTAAACAAACACGTTGATCAGCAAGGCAGGCTTGCAGTGCACAGGTTAATATAGTGTTCTGTGATAGGGCCTGGGGTGGAGTCAGGCTGGGAGGAGATTATAAAGGCAGCCAGGTGAGAGAGAGTCTGGCCTCTAAGATGAACACATGGGGAGGAAGGTAAACTGACAGACAAACATTACTGCATATCCATGACACTTGTGACACCCTTTGGCTTATGCAATGCCCCAGCTGTCTTCCAAAATTTGGTTAAGGGGGAGTTAAACCCAGAAAATGTTTTTTTCACAAAAAATCCCCCCAAAAAATGAAAAAATAATAATTATACTCACCCGAAATACCTGTTGCTATGCGGAAGTCCGTAATCTGTCTCTTCCGTAACTGCGGTTTGTCTTCTTCCCCATCCTATTCTAGTGAATGGGGTGCTCTGCTTTCTGGGAACTGTGTGTAATCCCAGAGAGCAGCCACCCATTCACAAGTCGGCGCGAGACTCGCGCATGCACAGTAGGAAACGGGCAGTGAAGTCGTAAGGCTTCACTGCCTGTTTCCCTTAGTGTGGATGGCGGCGTGGTACCTGCACCGATCGAGGGATCAGCATCGGGGGGGCCATCAGCGCGGGAGAGTAGGACAGGTAAGTGTCCTGATTGAAAGTCAGCAGCTACAGTGTTAATAGCTGCTGACTTTTAAAAAATAAATAAAAAATTGCGGTTGGAGCTCTGCTTTAATGAGATCTTCCGCGACCTTCTGTATGTCTGTGTTATTTTATATCTGGATGATATTCTTATTTTCTCACCAGACTTACTCACCCATCGTCTCCATGTGAAAGCTGTGCTACAGCGTCTACGGGACAATTGTCTATATGCTAAATTGGAGAAGTGCCTATTTGAACAAATACAAGTTCAATTTCTAGGCTACATAATCTCGTCACAGGGCCTCCTCATGGACCCAGCCAAACTTTGTGCCATCTCTGAGTGGCCCCAGCCTTCTGGTCTTAAAGCCACCCAACGCTTTTTGGGCTTCAACAATTACTATTGCCAATTAATTTGTAACTAATCCACCTTGGTGGCCCCTATTAAATCAATCACCCGCAAGGGTGTCAATGCCCGGCTCTGGTCCCCTGAAGCCATTGATGCTTTCCACAAACTCAAGGCAGCCTTCCTCTCCGCCCCAATTCTCCTACTTCTGGACATTACAAAACCATTTTCTATGGACGTAGATGCCTCCTCAGTAGGAGTCGGTGCCGTCCTACTCCAAGCTCAGAAGGGCAATTCTCAGCCTTGCGGATTCTTTTCCAAGAAGTTTTCTGATGCGGAAAAGAACTATACCATTGGGGACCGTGAACTACTGGTATTAAACTAGCTCTTCAAGAAAACCTGCAGTATTTACAATCCGCAATACGCTTGAACCCACGCCATGCTCGCTGGGCCCTCTTTTTCGCCCGCTTCAATTTCAACGTTCCCTTTTGTCCTGGTGCCAAAAACCTTTGTACCGATGCCTTGTCCAGGTCATTCAATGTCAACGATTCTGAGAATCACCTAGATCCTGGTCCCATCATCCCTCCGCATCGAATTCTAGCGACTACTCATCTCCGGTCTATGCAGCCTCCCCAGGTAAAACTTTTGTAGTTGCCGCACTTCGTCCCAAACTCCTTGCGTGGGCTCATGACTCCAAGTTCTCTGGACATCCTGGTATACCTCGTACTTGTGACCTTCTTCAGCGTCATTACCGGTGGCCCTCTCTTCGTAAGGATGTCAAAGAGTACGTTCAAGCTTGTACGGCTTGTGTACTATCCAAGTCTTCCACGTCCACCCCAGCTGGGTTGCTTCTGCCCTTACCAGTTCCCGATATACCTTGGCACTGTATTTCCATGGATTTTATCTCGGATCGGCCCCCCTCAACAGGTTCTATAGTCATCTGGGTAGTGGTGGATCGGTTCTCCAAAATGTGTCACTTGATCCTTCTCCAAGGCCTACCTTCTGCTCCCAGTCTTGCTACAACTTTCATTAAGGAGATCTTTTGTCTTCATGGGATGCCTTCACATATAGTCTCTGACAGAGGAGTTCAATTTACTGCTCGGTTTTGGAGAGCCTTGGCCAAATCCTTTGGGATTAAATTGGATTTTTCTTCTGCCTTTCATCCCCAGTCCAATGGGCAAACGGAACGTGTCAATCAAAATGTAGAACGTTTTCTCCGTGCCTTCATCTCAGCCCACCAAGATGAATGAGTGGACCTTTTGCTCTGGGCAGAGTTTGCCTTAAACCAACACTCCAATGCCAGTTCTGGAAAATCTCCCTTCTTCACTGTTTACGGGCAGCATCCATCTGTTCCCTTCCCTGTTCCCATTTCTCCCCTTGTACCAGCAGCAGCTGAAACCCAAACGACCTTCAACTCAATCTGGGCAGAAGTCTCTAAGAATCTTCATCTGGCTGCTTCCAGGCATAAAACGGCAGCAGATTGTCATCACCTTCTGGCTCCTAAGTGCCTTACCTGGCGATAGAGTCTGGCTCTCCACCAAGCACATCCAACTCTGGGTGCCCTCAATGAAATTTGCCCCTCGCTTCATTGGTCCCTTTCCCATTCTTCGTCAGATCAATCCAGATGCTTTCAAGCTCTGTCTGCCCTCTCATCTCAGGATCCCCAATTCCTTCCATGTCTCCCTGCTCAGGCCACTGGTCCTCAATCGCTTCTCTCGCCCTTCTTCTCGCCCCACTCCTGTGGCTGATACCATGGATCAGTATGAGATTAAAGAAATATTGGACTCCAAATATTCCAGAGGGAAGCTACTCTATCTGATTGATTGGAAGGGCTACGGCCCGGAGGAAAGGTCTTGGGTTCCTGCTGCAGATGTCTCAGCCCCACGCTTGGTGACCAGATTTAATCGAAAATTTCCCTCCAAGCCAGCCCCCAGACGTGTAGGGGACCTCGTAAGCAGGGGGGGGGGTTACTGTCACAGATCAGCTGCGGAGCTGATCTGTGTCTTACCTTTACTGCTGCAGGTCGGCTGGCACCTGTTGTTCCACAAGCTTGTGTTCAGCTCTGGCTGCACTCAGCAGCTATGGGTGTCGCCGGCTTCACCTGTTGCTTAATATATCCTTCCTTCCTGCTACTACCTGTCCAGCCCCCTATGTGCCTCCCTATTTAAATTCCACTCAGACCAGTTTCTGGTTGCTTGAGCAACACTTGTTTCTGAGCACCCTTCCTGTAACCTGCTTAACCTGACTTCTCATGAACTGATCTCATGTACCGAATCGGCTAGTTCTCCTGATAACGTTGTCTACTGCCCGCCCCGACCTTGGCTCGCTATCCGGCTCTCCTTTTGCTTCATCCATCCATTCGTGTCTGACTGTGTCTTCTGGTACTCTTCTCGCGAGCAGGGTGAACCTGGGGTCAGCACGCAGCTAAGCTCAAACCCTCGTGAGGGGGTCCCTGGCAGAATACCGGCTGGCCCTTAGATTCCACGCCCTGGGAGATCCCGTGTCACCTGCTCGAAGGTGGGCTCACGTCAGTACCAATCCTTCCTTCCTGCTACTACCTGTCCAGCCCCCTATGTGCCTCCCTATTTAAATTCCACTCAGACCAGTTTCTGGTTGCTTGAGCAACACTTGTTTCTGAGCACCCTTCCTGTAACCTGCTTAACCTGACTTCTCATGAACTGATCTCGTGTACCGAATCGGCTAGTTCTCCTGATAACGTTGTCTACTGCCCGCCCCGACCTTGGCTCGCTATCCGGCTCTCCTTTTGCTTCATCCATCCATTCGTGTCTGACTGTGTCTTCTGGTACTCTTCTCGCGAGCAGGGTGAACCTGGGGTCAGCACGCAGCTAAGCTCAAACCCTCGTGAGGGGGTCCCTGGCAGAATACCGGCTGGCCCTTAGATTCCACGCCCTGGGAGATCCCGTGTCACCTGCTCGAAGGTGGGCTCACGTCAGTACCATTGTGACACCTTGGATTAGATATCTCCAGTCACCGTGAGGGGCGGGGGGGGGGTCAGTAGCCTGGAGATCATTCGCACATTCTCCCTTCCTTCTTTTCTCTCTCTCTCTCTCTCTCTCTCTTATTTTCCTCCTTTTCTCTTCTTTTATATCTTCATACAACTTTACTTTGCCCCCATAGTTGGGTTCCTACATGTTTTATAGTGGGCTCTACAGTACATTAAGCCCAGCGTATACTTAATACCTAGGTTTTCTATTATAACTTCAAGCTGGGAAATTTGGTTCCACCACACGATAGAACAGTGAAATTCACTGTAGAGGGACTATCTCCCCCCATCCTATTACTTTTCTGCAAGGCCTTCCAGGGTTATACCAGAATAGACTTGACTTGTTATAAATGTTATTAATACTATTGTTAGGTGTACAGTGAACAGTTTTATCGATTAGTGTGTTTTAGGCATCTCATGACCCATCAGTTTGTTTATGGACAGGATCGGACAGCGTCAGTACCTTTGTTTTAGTACAATTATATAATGATCCATTCATACTAATCTGAGACCCACTATTGTAACACTACTGTTGACACACAACTTGTATCATTGTGAACCCCTGTTGTCTGTCAAAACTTGATTTCAATAAAAACCATTGAAAGAGAAATTGTGAAAGTGTTGTGCTATTGCGTCAGTGGACACATCTATTTTACCGTCGCCTCGTCGTATGCCTGGTATGAGATTGTTAGTTGTCTGTTCTCTCAGGGCCCTAGCAAGCAATTTACCCGGTTTGTTGCCTGATTCATAATACAACTTTTTTTTAAAGAACAAGAATCTTTTTGATTTATAGTCAAAGATTTGTTGGAGGGCTTTTCTGGTGTCCAGAAGTTCTTGTGCTGTGTGTGTAAGAAGTGATTGTTTATGGAGTGTTTCCAATTGGTTGATATGGTCTGTCAGAGCCTCGATTTGTTTGTCCCTATCTCTTTTGTGTTGTGCCCCCATTCGGATGAGTTTGCCCCTTATGGTGCACTTATGTGCCTCCCATACCATTAGTGGATCTGCGTCCGGAGAATTGTTATGTTGGAAAAATTATTTTAAAGACACAGTCAGTTTCGTGAGCAAGGTTGGGTCAGCCAGTAGGGAGGCATTAAGTCTCCATGTTTGAGGTTTCTGCGAGGGAGTCATTGGTTTTAAGGTTAGAGAAATGGGTGAATGAGCTGAAAAGGACTGTATACCTATTTGCACAGCAGTAACTGAGGGTAGGTCTCGCTGGGATATGAATATGTAGTCCAGACGCGTATGTTTTTTGTAGGGCGTGGAGTAGTATGTGAAGTCACGTCCCTCTGGGTTCACAAAGTGCCATGTATCAATTAATTGTAAGGACTGTAGCATGTTTTTGAGTTTTTTAAGAATTTTGTAGGTAATGCATGTTTTCCCAATGGAAGTGTCGGTTAAGGGGTTCAGGGGTACATTAAAGTCCCCATCCATAATTAGGCAACCAGATACAAAGCCCAGTAGGTCCTGCACCATTCTCTGGCAAAAAAGAGACATGGGATTTATTGGGAAAGTATATGTTGGCCAACGTAATAGGGGTGTCATTGTAAAGTCCTTTCAGAAAGATGTATCTGCCTTTGGGATCTATCATTGTTTCTTTGAGTTGAAAAGGGGCTCCTTTGATAATTAGGATTGAGACCCCCTTAGATTTAGAGTCATCATTAGTAGCGTAGTAGGCCTCTTTAAAGAAGGACTCTGTCAATTTAAGTATGTGATGTGTCCTAAAGTGTGTTTCCTGAAGAAACACAAAGTATGTCCTACCTTTTTTGAGCTCTCTCAGTAGGGTGGATCGCCGTTCAGGAACATTCAGACCCTTCACATTATGTGATATCAGGAAAGGGCTACGTCCCAGCGATGAGTACGCCATCTGAAGAACTCAGGAGGAAACAGCCAGGTCCAAGCTGTAGAATAAAACTGGAGATAGAAGTGTATCTACTGAATCTTAACTTGCTATTTGAACAGATATAAGCACTATGCCAGAAAGGAGGAGATGTACAGAAAAAGAAAGAGGAAAAAGGAAAGAATTTAGATGTTCAGATCAATTGAGAGAAAGGAATCCCCTTCTTGGTAGGTTATACTACCTCAAAGGGTGGTAAAGTAGTGCACCTAATACTATTTAAACCAGGTATCAGGTCACTTGGTGGGGAAGATGGAGGCGATTTGCGACCGAATGGGTCGAACAATTACCACTGTTAGTTTTCACTGAGGGTGGTAACGTAAAAAAGGAAAAAAAAAATTCAAATCAAGAAAAAAGGTAACTATGGTTGTAGCACACACAGCCTTCTAACATAAGGCATATAACAGTGCATAAAAACTAAGTCTACCCGACCAAACAAGGTGAAGGGCATAAGCTGGATTTAGTGGTAAATAAAATCATTATCAGCCCCCTAATGTTCAGATGCACGAACCCCTGCCACCCGCCACCCCAGTATAATTGTGAACAAAGCAGGTTGTAATCTCCTTGCTGCAACCACAATCATAGTGTTCCAGGTAATTCAATCATATTTACAACCGTAGTCAAGTTCAGATGGCAGTTTAGTGAAGCCAATAAACAGCACTAAGGAGGTTCTGCAGTTCCATGTCTTGGAGGTAGGAGAAGGGAAATGGAGGGGGGGGTGGAGGTGGAGGTGCCCAGGAGCCACCAGCGACCTCACGGCCAAAGAGGTGGGATAGTTCAGAGCACTCCATGGAACAGTCTCCAACCAGCAGCATGAATGAATCAGGGGTGTGTAGGGGGGGGGGGGAGGTGGGGATGAGCAAACTTGTAGCCAACGTACCAGAGCGTGAGCTCAAGCCGTATCCCCCTGGGTCATATCAACAGTTATACCTTGAGTGTCAAGCATCAGGAATAAGGAAAAATAGGATTTTTTGTACTCACTGTAAAATCCTTTTCTCTGTCGTCCATGGACGGACACAGCTCCTTAAATCTTGACCATTGGGTTATGTTCCTGTTCTATAGGAGAGGACTAGGCAGAACATGTTTGATATTTAATGCATGTTACTTTAACAGAGTTGAACAGCCCCGGCCAGTCCCTCCGTACATAACCCCTCCACCCTGCAGTCAGCAGCCTCAGTTCGTAGAAAAGCAGTACAAACTAAAAAAGGAGGGTGGGTGCTGTGTCCGTCCATGGACGACAGAGAAAATGATTTTACGGTGAGTACAAAAAATCCTATTTTCTCTTTTCATCCATGGACGGACACAGCTCCTTAAATCTTGACCATTGTGACGTCCCAAAGCAGTGTCAAAAAACGAGGGGTGGGCACAGCAATCAAAAAAACATTTTCACCCCAAACAAGCAGAGCTCCTCAACGGAGGAGTTGCAACCTCAAACAGCCGCAAAATTTTGCGGCCGAAGCTAGCATCCGAAGATGCACTCACATCAACCTTGTAAAACTTTGAAAAAGTGTAAACGGACGACCAGGTCGCCGCTTTACACACCTGTGATGCAGATGTTTGATGTCGGAAAGCCCAAGAAGCACCAATAGCCCTGGTCGAATGCGCCGTGACAGGAAAGGGAGGCGCCCGCCCCTTAAGGGCATAGGCCTGGATGACGGTCTGCCTGATCCACCAAGAAATGGTAGCCGACGAGACCGCCAGGCCCTTCTGCGGACCAGACACCGACACAAACAGTGAGTCAGACCTCCGGAACGGAGCCGTAGCAGACAGGTACACCCGCAAGGCACATACCACGTCTAAAGAATGTAGCGCAACCTCCTTGGAATGCGATGGCGAGGACACAAGGATGTTAGTACAATGTCGTCATTCAGGTGAAAGCCCGAAACCACTTTCGGAAGAAAAGAAGGCTGCGGGCGTAGCACCGATTCGTCCTTATGGAGGACAAAATATGGGGACTTGCAAGACAAGGCCACCAATTCAGAAACCCTCCTGATGGATGTGATGGCTACCAGGAAGGCCACCTTCTGAGAGAGCGTCAAAAGAGGAATTTCCCTGATGTTTTCAAAAGGAGGTTTCTGAAGTGCAGAGAGCACCAGATTCAAATCCCACGGAGGAAGTGGTGGTCGCACCGGAGGAGCCACATGTCGGACCCCTTGCACAAACGTACTAACCAGTGAATGAGCCGCCAGAGGTCGCTGAAAGAAAACAACCAAGGCTGAAATCTGCCCCTTAATGGTTCTTAAGGCAAGTTTCTGATCTACGCCGCGCTGTAAAAACAGCAGGATCCTGGAAACCGAATAAGTCCGTGGACGCGATTCCATCTCCTCACACATAGAGATGTAGGCTCTCCATGTGCGATGGTAGATCTTCCTAGAAGAAGATTTTCGTGCCCTCAACATGGTTGAAATGACCGAATCCGACAGGCCTCAGTCCTTTAGTACCTGGCTTTCAATAGCCATGCCATTAAAGCCAGCGACTGTATAGCAGGATGAAGAATGGGACCTTGTGAGAGAAGGTCCTCCCTCATTGGTAGTCACCAGGGCACATCTGCCACCAGCCGCACGAGGCCAGCGTACCAGGGAAGCCTGGGCCAATCTGGGGCGATTAGAATCACCGGAATTCCCTCGGTCTCTACTCTGCGGAGTAGACGAGGAGGTAACTTTAGTGGGGGAAAGGCAAAAAATTAGCCGTCACTGACACCACGGGGCCACCAACGCATCTGATGCGTCCGCCCAGGGATCTCTGGACCTGTCCATGAACCTCGTCACCTTGCGATTGAGTCGAGAGGCCAGGAGATCCACGTCTGGCGTGGCCCATCTCCGGCAAAGGAGTTGAAAAACCTCCGGATGTAACGACCATTCCCCGTGATCCAGCATCTGGCGACTCAGATTGTCCGCCTGCCAGTTTTCCACGCCCGGAATGTAAACTGCCGATAGGGCCGCCTTTCCGCCCACCGTAGGATGTGAGCGACCAGCCGAGCTTCTTGTTCCTCCTTGATGATTGACATAAGCCACAGCCGTGGCCTTGTCTGACTGGATCCTGACTGGACGCCCTTTCAGTCTCTGAGACCACTTGGAGAGGCACAGTTTGATTGCCCCGGAGTTCCAGAACATTGATTGGTAGCTGGGATTCGGTCGGAGTCCAGCGGCCCTGGGCCGCCTGAACCCCCCAGACTCCCCCCCAACCGATCAGGCTGGTGTCCGTCGTGATCACAGTCCAATGAAAGGGGAGGAACGACTTCCTGGACCGAAGAGCCGGGGATCTCAGCCACCAACTCAGAGAGGACCTGACAAAATGACTTATCTGAATCTGACGATACAGAGACAACGGAGATTTGTTCCATTTGGAGAGAATCTCCTACTGCAAGACCTGAGCGTGGAATTGGGCATATGGTACTGCTTTGAAAGAGGCTACCATGAGGCCAAGGACTCGCATGCAAAAACGGAGAGACGACCATTTGTGGGATGCCAACAACCTCACTGCAGGTGTCTGCAACTTCTCCAAGGGAAGAAAGGCTCTGGCCTTCGAGGAGTCCAGAATCAACCCTAGGTACTCTAGGCGCTGGGTAGGTACAAACATCCAACTTCTGGAGGTTTAGTATCCAACCAAACTCCCGAAGGGTCTGACTGGCAATAGACACGTCCTGCTCCAATTCTGAGCTTGAAGCAGCTCTCAGAAGAAGGTCGTCCAAGTAGCCTACGATAGCAAGGCCGCGCTGTCTCAGCAAAGCTAGAATCGGGGCGAGCACCTTGGTGTATACTCTTGGTGCCGATGCTAGGCCAAAGGGAAGAGCCACAAATTGATAGTGGTCTTCGCCGATCGCAAAGCGCAGGAACCTCTGATGCCTGACGCAGATGGGGACATGCAAGTATGCGTCCTTGATATCCAAGGACGCCAGGAAGTCCCCCGGATGGAGCGCAGCAACCACCGAATAAATCAATTCCATCCTGAACTTTTAAAGCTTTATAAAAGGCATTGAGGGCCTCGAGATCCAAGATTGGACGGACTCCGTCCTTCTTTGGGACCACAAACAGATTTGAGTAGAAACCCTGAAACCTGTCCCGTGGTGGTACAGGTATGATCACCCCGCACCTCAACAAGTCCTGCACGAGCCGGAAGGAGAGGCAGATTGGAGGGAAAAAAATCTGTTTGGTGGACAAGAAAGGAACTCTATCATGTACCCCGAGGTAACCACCTTCCAGACCCACTGGTCGGAGAGCAGGGAGGTCCACCGAGCTACAAACCCGCCCCCCCACCCTGGAGTCTGGCGGGAGCAAAACTTCATGCGGTAGCAGGCTTGTTTACTGGCTTGGTGGGCTTGCGCACCCAGGGACGCTTCTGTCCCCCAGCTGGACCTCTGTCGGTTCTGCCGGCAGGTCCTGACTGACGAAAATAACGCTTCTGTGTGGGAAAGGAGGGCCCCGGCTTATGGTGCGGCCCCTTTCCCTTAGTGGACTGAGGGAGAAGTGTGCTCTTACCTCCAGTGACATCCTTAATGATGTTGTCCAGTGAGGCACCAAAAAGCCTCCCACCTTTGAAAGGCAAATTCGCCAGACTACTTAGAAGCTTGGTCAGCGGACCAGCATTTCAACCATATCAGGCGGCGCAATACCACCACAGATGCGGAAGTCCTGGAGATCAAGGGGACTGCATCCAGGGTTGCATCACAGACGTACACGAGTCCCTGTACCAACTTGTTCAGCCAGTGACACGCATGATGGAGGAAGCTGATGCTCCTCCACAGTCTGGTGCAATATTTTTGCCCACTCCATGAGTGTCTGGGACACCAAGATAGCAGCCAATATAGGCCGCAATGCTGACCCCAGCATGGTGAACATGGAGCGGCTCACTGCTTTGGACCTCCTATCAGTAGGGTCCTTAAAAGCAGGGGTCCCCTCCACCAGGATAGTGGTTACTTTATTTAACCGAGAGACCGGGGGATCAACGACCGGAGGAGAAGCCCTTTTTTTTTAAAAGGCTCTCTTCAAACGGGTAACGGACCGCCATGCGCTGAGGGACCGCAAAAGGGCCTCTGCGGCCGTTCCCATTCCTTATCTATGAACTTGTCAAAGAAATCGACATGAGGAAAAACCTTAACAGAGCGGGTCGGTTTGTGCGACCCAAAAGGGACAGACCCTGCTGTGGAAGTCCCAGCTGTATCTTCCAGCTTGAGAGTGTCCCTCACAGCATCGATAAGTGCACTTACAAGTGCCCTGTCTTGAGCTGACCCAGACAAGGGGTCTTCCTTACAGGGAAGGTCCTGGTCCGCCTCTTCTGACAGACCAGAACCGGGTTCCGGAGCCACAGCCAGGCCAGAGTCTGAGTCAGAACATTCCCCAGGTGATGGCGGGGGGAGGGGGTGCTTAGTACCCCCTTTACGCTTGCACGCCGCTTCCACCCTGGCAACAAATGACTCCAGGACTGCCGACAAAGCGTCCATGGGAACCACAGGTGCAGGGGCACCGGTTGCTGCCTCTGCAATGTCTGGGGAAAAAATGACAGCTTCTGACTCCATATTGCCCACTGACAGCCCTCAGGGACTTAGTCAAGATACCTGACACAAAATTTAGTCCACCCTCCTTGCTGCACTGGCCAAGGAGGGGATACCCAGGGGACTCACCGCCTAGCCAGAGACTGTTCTGCACCGATGCCCGCTCTCCATCCGCACACCGCATGTGCTTGAGGAACCGTGTGAGGTGAATGGTGCCATTTGTGCTGTTCAGGAAGCCAGCAAGCACAAGAGGCCAAAACCCACTCAAAAATGGCCGCCGGGTGCCTCAGAGAAAGTGTGCGGACCACAAGAAAATGGCCGCCCGCAATTGCAGACCTGCAACATAGCGCGGCCATGGCAAAATGGCCACCAATGGGATTTTCAATGCAATGCACAGGCCCCAGAAAAATGGCGCCAGCGCTTCAAAAAATGGCGCCCACCAAGCGAGGTGGACGAGAAAGCCAGCAGTGGAGGCTTCCCATAATTTACTACAGAAGGAGAGAGGGGAGGGCAATAGGACCCCCTAACGACCCCCGTAGGAATGCCCAGCTGTTCCATCCCACTGAAGTAGGAGGAACCATACTTACCCGTCCTTGCGAGGACCTGCTGGTGCGTTCCTGACAGACCTACAACTGAGCAGTACGGAATAGCTGTCAGCCCGGTCCACTGCGACTGAGGCAGCAAGCTGCCCAGTCATATGTGAACCCTGGATCATAGCTCACCGGTCACCCCTGGAGCCATGGGGTATGTCGTGGCCGACCCTGCACGTAGCCAAGGCCTGCTCACGCTCGATGGCCGGACTGGGGAGACTACAAGGATCTATATTATCCTGCCTGTCATGCCCAGCCGGCAGTTGATAGAAGATTCTCAAAAAAATTAAATAATAAAAAGTAAAAATTTCTTCAGAACTCTGGGCCCAAAGGGAGCCAGGTCCTTCTCCTCTACTAGGCAGAAAAAAACTGAGGCTGCTGACTGCAGGGTGGAGGGTTATGTACAGAGGGACCGCCCCCTGACCCCCTGGCTGTTCAACTCTGTTAAAGTAACATGTATTAAAAATCTAACATGTTTTTCTTAGTCCTCTCCTATAGAACAGGAACATAACCCAATGGTCAAGATTTAAGGAGCTGTGTCCGTCCATGGACGAAATGAGAAAAACAGAGGAGCGACCCCGGCCGGGGTCATTCTTCATCATGTTCTCTGTAATCGTCTAACGGGCGACGGGGTGTTCCAGCTTCGGATCCTCCAGAGCAAAGTGGTTTCTGCTTTTTAGCTTGTCGCTTATCCGGTGTAGAAAATGGTGGTCGTTGAGGACTTCTTTCCAGCGGTGCCACTGTGAAGTCTGCATACCAGTCTGGCAAGTCAATATAGTCTAAATTCAGAGCTGCACAGAAATCCTGCAGGTCATCAGGAGTGCGCAGAGCATGTTGCCGACCATTGGAAACAGTTAAAGTGAAGGGAAACCACCATGTGTATTTTAAATCCTTTTGTCTCAGTTTCTCCAGCAGGGGGAACAGTGCTCCACGATTTTTCAGAGTAATCTGTGAAAGATCCTGGAACAACATGATATTGGCGCCATTAAATATGATCTGTTTGTTCCGTCTTGCTTTGCGCATAATGTCCTCTTTGAGGGCAAAGTTCTGTAAACAGCAGATTATATCTCTGGGGGAAGTCGTATCATTCCCTCTTGGTCTAAGAGCTCTGTGCGACCGCACAAAATCAATCTCCCTGTCTTTCTGTCTTTCCAGTAAACTATTAAAGACTCTTTGTAAAGCAGGTATGATTTGGTCTGGTTCTACCGACTCAGGGATTCCCCTCACCCTAATGTTGTTCCTCCTTCCTCTGTTGTCGAGGTCCTCAATGTGTCTATTAATTTCTATGAAGTAACGGGTTTGTGAGGATGTAACCCTTTCCAATCTGTGGATAGCTTTATTCCTGTGTTTCCCTGCTGCCTCCACCAACGCCATTTTTTCAGTCATCACTAAGAAGTTTATCTTTAAATCAGTTATGGCTGCCGAAAATGTGGATTTAATATTTGCAGCAATCACAGACATGTCAGCATTGGTTACCGGGTGATCTGCGCGGGATCGTCCCCTACCTGAGTCCTTAGGAGCTGATTGTGAGTCCTCACTGATGTCTCCCTTGTGCTGGGTCGGCGCCATCTTGGCTTTCCCAATGCTGCTGTGAGCCTCGGGTTTAGCTTTAAAGATATCCGCAATGTTTCTGGCCGGGTGAGCCGCGGATCCTCTTCTTGGGCGTGAGTGCAGGGTGCTGTATAGCCGTTTACCTGACCATCTAGCACCAGATGCTGGTCAATGTGCTGTAGAAGGCCTTGTGTGCTCAGGAGCTCCCTCAATGTGCAACCATTCCCTTTGCGCGCCAAGCCCTGCCCACGTTATGCCTAGAATTTGTGATTTAGTGTTGTTAACTTTATAGTATGATATTGCTCCAAACTGTGCCAATAGTGTTTGGATCACCGGCAAGGAGTTGAGCGGGTCTGATAAGATAAGATCTAATGTCGTCTGAACAAGCCTATTTGATTATCAATATGACTTATTTGGATTCATGTGATATTCGAAGAGGCTCTGACGGAGTGCGCTAGGGGCTCCATGACTGAGGCGAATATGAGAGGCGACAGTGGGTCACCCTGCCTAGTGCCATTCATTATTTTAAATGCCGATGATAATGCTCCAGATGAGTAAAATTTAACCGAGGGGTGTGTGTCAAGCACCATGATAGCTGAGAGTATAGGACCACAAAATCTGAACTTCTGCAGTACCGCCCTAAAGTACCGCCCTAAGGT
Organism: Rana muscosa; assembly: GCA_029206835.1. Lineage (NCBI taxonomy): Eukaryota > Metazoa > Chordata > Amphibia > Anura > Ranidae > Rana > Rana muscosa. Next base: position 990,578,125 of record CM055118.1, on the reverse strand, counting down.
ACCCCCCCCGTGCACTCGGTCAAACACCTTTTCTGCTAAATTGCTGCTTTTTTATGGAGTTCAATGTGTTTAATGTGTAGCGTCTGGTGCTTGATGTCCTTTGACAAAACCAACCTGATCTGGATGGATCAGAGAAGGTAATAAGTCCAGTAATCGGAGTCAGGGCCGCCATCAGCTTCAGGCATGGGCCCACTGGAGCAGAGGAGAACCGGGGGGTGCTGCCGCGAATTGTTGAGGTCGGGGGGGGTGGGGCTTTGGGTGCTGACGCACAAAAAAAAGGGTTGCCATTCGTATTGTCACCGAGGTTTTTAAGGAAAGGTTTTCTGGTAGCTGCTACTCTCCGTTTGATGCATCTAGCTAGGTATGAGCCAGTTTTGTTGCTCAAGGCATATCTGTTAGTTTTTAGGTGTTTAATATGTTTTTCATGGTTATAAAGTAATAAGTCTGTTAGAGCATTACAAAGTTGGAATAGCCTAGCAGAATTGGTGGAGGATGGGTCCTTCTTGTTAGCCTCTTCAGTTTTATGTATAGAATTGGTCCAGTGGTCAAATTGTTGCCCAACTTTATCAGTATGACTCTGAGGAACGCCTTATGGGCTGTCCAGAGTGAGAATTTGGTAACATCATTAGTGTAGTTAAGTTCAAAATAGGATTGCAATTCTTTTTTAATCACTTGACTATGGTCAGGGTTAGAGAGGAGATATGTGTTAGGCCTCCATAGAGGGGTGGTCTTGGGTGGTCCCGGGCCTTTTGAGGTGTATAGTGATAGGGGCATGGTCTAACCAAGTGATAGTTTATATAGATGAAGAGGCAACAATTGGGAGTGTCCATCATTCAACAATAAACATGTCAATTCTTGAATAAGATCGGTGAGAAGTGGAGAAGGAATAGACCCTCTCTCCAGCATGGTGACATCTCCAGATCTGCAACAGCATTAAAATCTCCTTTTATCAAAAGTTCTTGACGGCATTTAGTAATTTGTTTATTTAAAAACATGGTCTGTTTTACATTGGGTGTATATACATTAACTAGAGTGTAGGTTACATCATTTTCACAGATCAGAACAATTAATCTGTCTTTGTCATCAATTAGGAATGATAAGTTGGAAAATGATAGAGTCCTTAATCGCAATTAGTATGCCTGCCGCCTTCTTTTCAGCATTAGCTGGAAAGATTTGTGAGAAGTGTTTCAGTAGGAGTTTTGGAGGGGAACTTTTGAGAAAATGGGTCTCTTGTATAAATATGATATTTCCTTGGAGGGATAGAATCTCTTACTGTAAGGCCCTCCGTTTGTGTGGGCTATTAAGGCCTTTCACGTTGAGTGATACAATTTTAGGACCCATAGTCACAATGGATATAGTGTATGGTAGCTTGGCTTGATGGATACAAGACAGTAGAAGAGGTTGTTGGATTCCAGACAGAGAATTAGGCTGTCAGAAGGGTAGGTGAATAATTTCCAAAGTCACGGTGAGTATCTTGGTTAAATGTGGCAAGTAGCGCAGTTACATGAGGAGCATACTGTGCTCAGGTAAAGAAAAAAAATATATCCAAAAGTTCCAGATAGGGAAAGGAAAACTAAAAAACTATTTGGAGCACAAACTGAGCTCCATGGGCAATAAGGGACTCTTATTGCTAAGTGGGGGAAAGATAAAAAGGGTAACACAGAGAAACCCAAAAATGTCCGCCACATGGGTCAACATGGTTCTCCAGTGAGGCAGATCCAGACATAAGCGGCTCTTCAGATTGAAAAAATGCAGAGATTAGAGTGAGATGGTAACTAAGGGTTTCCGAATGTTTTATGAGGATTTTAGAAGGTGGTGTCTTGCTGGGGATTGGAGCATCTGGGAGGGAGAATGTTCCATTCTTTCAGAAGTTGCATTCCCGTGTCCAGTGAGTGCACCACATGCTTCTTGCCTTGGTGCATTATGATCAATTTAGTAGGACGGCCCCATTGAAATGTGATCTAGTGGTTGTGCAGGGCTTTAGGTAAGGTGAGAAATTGTCGCCTGCTGTTAAGAATGGCAGCAGAGAGGTTAGCGTACAGTGCTACCCCATTAAACTTTTCAGATAGCGCCGGATTAGTACATGCTGTCATTGCTTTTTCTTTGACAGTATAGAAATGTATGCGAGCCAGGACATCCCTTGGCGTGGTATCAGGGAGGCCTTTGATGGTGGTGGTGCCACAACACTGTAAGCCCTCACAGTTACTCTTGGTGGGCACAGGAAAAGGCCCTGCTGTGAAATATTACAGCAAAAATTTAAATTATACACACCCCTGTTAAACAGGGGCAGACAAATTGGGCTTTAGGCACTGGTGCCACAACACTGCAACCCCTCACAGATACTCTATTTGAGCGCAGGAATAAGCCCTGTTGCAAAATATTACAGCAAAAATTTTAATTATACATGCCCCTGTTAAACAGGGGCAGAAAAATTGGGCTTTAGGCACTGGTGCCCAGAACCAAAAATATCAACATGAACATTGAGGAGGAATAGGATAGTCACTCAGCATAACAGGATAGTCACTCAGCAATCAGCATCAGCATAGGCAGTCTTGAAGGGATTTCATTCATAAAAAAAATAATCGGTTACATCAGCATCAGGTGCTTGGTAGCTGGTGATCCAAGACTGATTCATTTTTATGAAGGTGAGACGATCAACCAAGTCGGTGGACAGGCGCACTCTGTGATCGGTTACAAAGCCACCAGCAGCACTGAATGTGCGTTCCGAAAGAACACTGGATGCAGGACAGGCCAGTAGCTCAATTGCATACTGTGCAAGCTCTGGCCAGTGATCCATCCTCAAGACCCAGTGGATTTTTGGTTGGAAACGTCTCCAAGTCCCCTAGGTATTCCTGCACCATGTAAATTAGACGCTAGTGATGGTTGCTGGAACCGATCATACCTTGGGGCTGCGGACTAAAAAATTGTCTGAACGCATCGGTCAGGCGGCATCCTTCTCCACCGCTCCTTCTGTGACTGACCGAAGCCTCGGCAACACGTTGTCCAGGACCAGGAAATTGTAACCTCCCAGGCTCTGGAAACGCGTTGCACAAACCCTTCTGCAAGGCCTCCCGAAGATGTTTCATCCTCTGCTCCCTCTGCGACGGCTGGATAAGTTCCGCAACCTTACCCTTGTACCGTGGATCAAGGAGGGTTGCCAGCCAGTAATGATCCCTCTCCTTGATACCACAAATCCAAGGGTCCTTTTGCAGGCTTTGCAGGATCAGGGAGTCCATGCAGTGTAGGTTTGCTGAGACATTCGGTCCGGAGTCCTCTGGGTCACTAAGGACGACATGATCCACAGCCACCTCCTCCCAGCCACGTAAAAGTCCATGGGTTTCTGGGGACTGTAAATGATCCCTTGAAGACTGCTGCTGATGCTGAGTGCTAGGCTCCACCTCCATGCTGACACAATCCTCCTCCTCTTCCTGTGTGATCGGCGGGCCCGCAGGAACACTGTCTGGATAAAGGGGTCCTTGAGAGGTAAGGAAGTCCTCCTCTTCCTCCCTCTGTTCTGCCTCAAGTGCCCTGTCCATTATTCCATGCAGCGTGTGCACCAACAGGTAGACAAGAGCATGCATTGTCACTGCTCACCATCCTTGTGGCCTCCTCAAATGGTGACAGGACAGTGCATGCATCCCTGATCATGAGCCACTGGCGTGGAAAAAAAAAAGCCAAACTCCCCTCACACTGTCCTGGTGCCATAGTCGCACAGGTACTCATTGATGGCCCTCTGCTGCGTGTGCAGCCGCTGTAGCATGGCCAACGTTGAGTTCCATCTGGTGGGCATGACACAGATTAGGCGGTTCTTGGGCAGGTTGTATTCCTTTTGGAGGTCAGCCAGCCGAGCACTGGCATTATATGACCGGCAGAAATGCACACAGACTTTCCTGGCCTGCCTCAGGAGATCCTGTAAGCCCGGGTACCTGCACAAGAACCGCTGCACCACCAAATTAAGGACATGATCCAAACAGGGCACATGGGTCAGGTGTCTCTGTCGGAGGGCGGAGAGGAGGTTGGTGCCATTGTCGCAAACCACCTTTCCTGGCTGAAGCTGGCGTGGCGTCAACCACCTCTGAGCCCGCCCCTGCAGAGCTGACAGAATCTCTGCCCCAGTGTGGCTCCTGTCCCCCAAGCACACCAGCTCAAGCACCGCATGGCATCTTTTTGCCTGAGTGCTGGAGTACCCCCTTGAACGCCTACAGAGCACCGCTGGTTCTGAGGACAAATCTATAGAGGAAGAGGCCATGGAGTAAGAACAAAAGGAGGGGTTGGAGGAGAGAGGTGTGTCAGAATCACCACTAGTAGCATTTTGGAGGTGTGGTGGCAGAACAAGCTCCAACAAGACTGCACCCTGTCCTGAATCCTTCCCAGCTGCCAGCAGAGTCACCCAGTGCGCCGTGAAATGTCCATGCCTGCTGGACCATGAGTCAGCGGTAATATGCACCTTACCACTGACCGCCCTGTCCAGTGAGGCCAAGACATTGCCTTCCACATGTCGGTAGAGGGCCGGAATCGCCTTCCGTGAAAAAAAGTGTTTGGGAACCTGCCACTGAGGTACCGGACATTCCACAAATTCACGAAAGGGGGCAGAGTCTACCAGCTGAAAAGGCAGCAGTTGGAGTGCTAGCAATTTAGCCAAGCTAGCATTCAACCGCTGGGCATGTGGATGGCTGGGAGTGAATTTATTTTGCCGGTTTAGCAACTGGGGTAGGGAAATTTGCCTGCTACAATCGGACATTGGTGTAGCGATAGATTGCCCGCAAGTACTTGGCAGTGGCACACCTAATTCTACACCTTCATTCCTCTCAGTGCAGGTTTCTGAGAGGACTGAAGGTATAGTGGGGTTGGAGATCCCAGCTGATGAGGAGCAAGGAGAGGTCCGCTTTGTTATTTGGTGTGGGTCTTTTAAATACGCTTGCCAACGGACTGCATGGCAGATCGACATAGGTCTGGTCAAGCATATGGTGCCCAAGCGGCTTCTGTTTTGGCCACGCTTGATACGCTTCAGACATATGTTGCAAACAGCAATGGTGCGATCTGCTGCACACGTGTCAAAACGTGGAAAACCGTGCAGAGTCCTGCACATGCGGAGCTCTGCGGTGTGATGCAGTCGGTTGGCTGCCCTTAATCTGGCCCCTGGAGGGCCTCCTGCCTCGTTGGAGATGTGCCTCCTCCCAGGCATCCACGTAGAGTCAGTGACCTCATCATCCCCTACCTCCTCGTAACTGGAGCAAATCTGGAAGTATGCTGCAGCTGGGGGAACATGACTGCCAGTTTGTTGTACTTCTTGGGCACCCCCTCTCTCTGGGCTCACGTTACTGCCTTCCTCAAGCTGGGTATAATCATCGGAGCCTTCAAAACGCTGTGAATCCTCCTGCAGCATGTACCCAACACTGTGGTCGAACAGTTCGGGGGACTCCTCTGTGCATGATGGTGGGGCTAGGGAAGGAGTAACTGATTACCTTGAGCCGATGGAATAGGCCGCTTTGGCACCTGCATTGGCAGCCAAGGTACTCTGAGCCTGGGTGACAGAGGATGAGGACGGCTTGGTCATCCACTCTACCAACTATTTTGCATGTTGTGGATCAACACGGCCAGCTGCCGGAAAAAAGGACAAGTGTGCCCCACGGCCACGTGCCGAGGATGCACCGTGTCCACGACCAGCACTGTTGGCTCTAGACACAGAACTTGCTTGTCATCTTTTAGTGTCCTGTGAGTGCCTGCCTCTCCTTGTTGGCCTTCCCGACATACTGTATTTGATGTATTTGAATAGGTACACCAGGAATGGCCTGCAGTGAGAAGTAGCTGCACAAAGCTGGGATGTATATATATATATATATATATATATATATACACACACTGAATATACTGCATATACTGAATATACTGCCTGCCTGTAGTATATTAGGAAGAGAACAACAGGAACGGTCTTGCAGTGAGATCTAGCTGCACACTGTGCACAGGATACAGTACTTTATATACTGCAGCTAACTGAATCAACTGCCTATCTGTGGTATATTAGGAGGAGCACAACAGGAATGGTCTGCAGTGAGATCTAGCTGCACACTGTGCACAGGATACAGTACTTTATAGACTGCATCTAACTGAATCAACTGACTGCCTGTAGTATATTAGGAGGAGCACAACAGGAATGGTCTGCAGTGAGATTTAGCTGCACACTGTGCACAGGATACAGTACTTTATAGACTGCATCTAACTGAATCAACTGCCTGCCTGTAGTATATTAGGACGATAACAACAGGAATGGTCTGCAGTGAGATCTAGCTGAACACTGTGCACAGGATACAGTACTAAATACACTGCAGCTAACTGAATCAACTGCCTGCCTGTAGTATATTAGGACAACAGGAATGGTCTGCAGTGAGAGCTAGCTGCACACTGTTTTCAGGATACAGTACTTTATATACTGCAGCTAACTGAATCAACTGCCTGTAGTATATTAGGAACAGTACTCCAGGAACCCTCTGCAGTGAGATCTAGCTAAACTGTATACAGTATATATATATATATTGTGACAGCAGGAAGGTAAAGTCACCTGGTTGCATCCAGGGGGGTAGGTATATTTCTCCCAGATTCAGGCTTTATGCCGACTTATACAACTAGGGAGAGAGTTGATGAAGCCCAGCTGAGGCTAGTGGGCTCATGGATGATTCATACCTCTAGGGAGAGTGCTGGGCGTCGTGCAGGCAGGGAGTTGATGAGACCAGCTGAAGCTTGTCAGCTCGTTTAAGGCCTCTATAAAAACTCCCAGCTTCATTAGGTGTTTGCTCATGCCTGGACCCAGACCTGTGTGGACTGTCTAGGGAGAGTGAACCCCTGTGCGGTGAGACAAAGCCTGTGTGGCTATTTGTTTGGACATTTACTAAACCAGGGACTTAGGGACTAGGACAGCGCCAGGCTGATCCCAGTTGTTAGTTAGGAAACCTGCATGTTTAGTCAGAGGTCAAGCTGACCAGGGTTTATTTTGTTTATGTTTCTTTTTGCTTTGCTGTGTTTTTTGTCACTGTAAATAGAGAAATAAACCGCACCTTTTTGATCTTGAAAACCACAACCTCCGTCTGCTGGGCCTGTTTTTGTGTGGGGAGCCCATCCAGGGGATCACACACACCCGCTGCCGAGCTAACCCCCCCCCCACAATATATATATATATATATATATATATATACACACATACACACATACAAAGCCTGGAATGCATATATATACTAAATATACTGAATCAACTGCCTGGTCAATCTATCTAAATTAAATTAAATGACACTCTCTCTCTACACGCCGCAACACAAGACACAAAGCCGATGTGCAGGCTGGCTTATATAATGTGGGGCGTGTACTTAATCCCCTGAGCCTGATTGGCCAAAGGCACCCTGCCTTTGCCCAATTATGGCTCTCTGTGTTGATGGCACAATAATTGACCAAAGCATGTGGGTCATAGTGCATGCTTGGCCAATCATCAGCCAGCAATGCACTGTGATGACGCAGTGCATTATGGGCCGTGACGCGCCGCTCGAATTTGGCGCGAATGGCCCATAATGTTCGATCTTCGTCGAAAGATCTAACAGCCGATGTTGGAGTCAAACTCATGTTCAACTCGAACTCGAAGCTCATCCCTAGTCTGCAATAGTGGCAGGTTGAGAAGAGGAGGGATATTCCTCCAGTGGCCACATTAATTGTAATGAGGAGTGGGGTCTGGCTGGGAGCCGTTCTCCTCTTTCCTTATCTTCCTGCCTGGACTTTTTAAGCTTAGTAACTGCGAGTGGTGGGAATGTCAGGAGGGGAAGACTCACCATGTGCCTGGTCCTGGGGGATTGCGCTGACATTCTATGGAGCTGCCACTGTTTGTTCTCTCTCTGCTACACTGTTGTTGCTGTGTGCCTCATGTGAGGAGAAGCTGCCACAGCCATGTTGGTGTGGTCTGCCTCCCGCCAGTGGGCAGACGTCCATCAGCTTTTGTGGTCCAGATGAGTTGTTTCTCCTCTTGGACATGGTGGGCAGATGCCTGGGCAGTGTGTGGCGACAGTGGGGTGAGAAGGAAGTCTCTCCCGTCGCTGTGTGTGGTCGTTGTGAGAGCCACAGAGCTGGAGCTCTCTCACTCAGCGTCCCTTGCAATCCCAGGGCTAGCTACGCCCCCCATACTATCTTTTTCTAATGGTAAGGCACCCGTTCCAGATGGTTTACCAGTAGAATTTCCTCTTCCAGTGTATCAGACTGCAAAATCTCAACTAAAAGCATGGGCAAACTTATCTCTTCCTATTGGGGTGCATAAGTTTAATTAAAATCTGAAAATACTCCCAAAATCTTTTTAGACAGTCTCCCCAATGGATTCCAAAATCCTTTTTTCTACAATTAAATCAACTCTCCTCCTCCTTTATTTGGAGATTGAGTCCACCACGGTACAAATTGTCAACCTTGATGAGGGGGGTTAGTCTTTCCAGACTGTTATAAGTACTACTTGGCATCACAGCTGGTTACTGCTAGGTGGTGGCTATGCCCCGACAGGTATAATACTTCCACGATTTTGGAGGCCCTGCAACACCTTATTTTTCAAGGTCTCAAAGCCCCTTACCCCATGACCCCTTTCATGGTCACCACTATTAAGGCGTGGAAAGTGGAGCTAACCTTTGAAGCACTACCGCAGGAAGTTATTTCTACAAATACCCCTTTGTGGCGTAACCCAACTCTGCAACATTTATCTAAACTGCCGAACCCGCTGGTGTGGGCCAAATTTAACATTACACTTATCTCTCATATTGTTGACAATAGTTCTCTGCGGCCCTTTGCATCCCTTTCTGCTGAGTATAATGTCCCAACCTCCTACCTATTCAGGTACCTTTAGTTGTCCCATGCTTTTAGCAGACAGTTTTCCACCATCTCCCTAAGGTTAAAGCAATCTGACCTGGAACATGTAATACGGGCAGAGTGCTCGGAGAAACCTACCTCAGAGTTACACAATCATCTTTCGCTGGTCTCCCTCCCCGACCTCTGCAAATTGCATCAGAATATATGTCCACGCTTGATAATGAGGATTGGGAAGACGTTTGGGACCTCCCTTTCCACCACTTGGTCTCCCAAAGAGACAGGCTAATTCAATTCAAAATAGTCTGTAGGGAATATTTTACTTCAAACAGGCTGCATATAATGAACCCGTTGGTCTCCCAGGAATGTTGGCGGTGTGACCACGATCCTGCTGACTTCACATATGTTTTCTGGAGCTGCCCGGGTATTGTCAAATATTGGGAGGAGGTCATTTCTACTATTAATTCAGTTGCTCAGATCTCTCTGACCCTGTGAGTCTGTGTCTATTGGGGTTGCTGGAGGAGTTGGTTCCTACGGTGGCAGGGAGGACCATGCTTAGCCTTTTGTTTTACTATGCCCGCAAGGCCATAACAATGTCATGGTAGGTGGTAACCCCTCCACCCCTTGCTTTTTGGAAACACCTGGTCAATGTCAACTTGCCTCTATCTAAAAGGCACCTATGTTAATCGGGGCTGCCCAAAAAAGTATGACAAAGTTTGGTCCAAATGGTTGGCTGATCCAACTACAGACTCTATGCTTGATAAATCATAATATATTTGTCATCCTGTATATCTGTGATGTATGTAATGGATAAATTAGTTGATACTGGAGACAGTCTCCTTCTGCTACCATCTTTGATATTCAAGGAAAGAGCCGTCATAAGGAACAGAGCCATACTCAGATATAACATGGTCACCCGAATCTCAGTGTTTGCCAATAGTTATTACAACCCCTGCGTGGGTGACTATGGCATTTACTGTGACCATTTTTTTATTTTTTTTGTGATGTTGAATGTGTGTACACTTGATAGAGCCTTGTTCTACCAGTCTGGGAAAAAGCTTGCACCTGAGGTCCTGTAAATGGACAGACCTTAGGTAGAGTTGTTATGTCCCCAGTTATCCAGAAGGATAAGCCCCTGGTTCCGGTTACTCTTTCTTGGTCTGAGTCATCCAATGAGATACAGGATCTAATCGACTCTGGGGCTGCAGGCCTGTTCATAGATAGTGTCTGTGTCTAAGCACTCAATCCTGCTGCAGCTTCGTGCCACTCCACTTGCCATTGAGGCCATTGATGGGAGACCTCTACAACCTGCCCATGTGACTCATGAGACTGCTCCATTGAACATGGCCATAGGGCTCTTCTACATGAGATAATTCAATTCCAAATAATTTCCTTACCTCATTTACCGGTGGTTATTGGTTATCCTTGGTTACAGAGGCACAACCCCTCTTTTGATTGCTAAATTTGTTGAACCTCAGCACAAAGCCAATGTCTTTGACAAAGGTCAAACAGGTAGTTTTGCCTCCACATCGTATGATTGCGCAATTGACCTTCAACCTGGTGCCATACCCCCTCATGGCCAGGTTTACCCTTTGTCTGTCCTGGAGGATAAAGCCCTGGAGGAGTAAGTTGCCGATGTACTTTCGAGGATTCATCCGTAAATCCTTGTCTCCTGCTGGTGCTGGTTTCTTCTTTGTGAAAAAGAGTAGTGGTGAACTGAGACCTTGTATTGATTATAGGGGGCTCAATCACATCACGATTAAGAATACTTATCAGATTCTGTTGATTACTGAGTTATTTAACCGCCTCAAGGGAGCAACAGTTTTCCCAAAGCTTGATCTGAGAGGGGCATACAATCTTGTGAGGATCAAGTTAGGCGACGAATGAAAAACTGTGTTTAAGCCCACATTCACACTGGGGCTGCGGGAGTGAAGCCTGCGAGTTCAGCTGAACTCGCACGATTTCACTCCCGCTGGCAGTCCCGATTTCGGCCGCGATTTCAAAGACATCTGAAACAGATGTCAATGTAAATCGCGGCTGAAATCACAAAAAGTAGTACAAAAACTACTTTTTGTAATCGGTGCAGCGCCGCAGATGCGGCGTTGCACCGATTAGGACGGTGCCATTGGCCGCAATTTGCGTCAAATTTCGCCGATTTGACATGCGATTTGACATGTCAAATCGCATGTCAAATCGCACCAGTGTGAACCAGGGCTAATACCAGAACAAGCCATTACAAATATAATGTAATGCCGTTTGGTCTTTGCAACACCCCGGAAGTTTTCCAGGAATTTATCAATGATGTCCTCAGAGATTTGTTGCAGCTATGTCTGGTGGTTTATCTCAATGATATCCTCATATTTTCCAAGTCTCTAGAGAGCCACCACACAGATGACTGCCATGTGCTTCAGAGGCTGAAAGATAATGACCTCTATTGTATATTGGAGAAGTGCGAGTTTCATTGTGAACAGGTTAAATTCTTGGGTTATTCAATTTCCACTGCTGGTTTTTCGATGAATCCAGAGAAACTTCTGGCAGTTCTACAGTGGCCCTGACCTGTGGGTTTACATCCATTGCAACTTTTACTTGGCTTTGACAATTATTATTGGAGGTGTATTTGTAACTTCTCATCTCTGGTCAAACCCCTGACTGATATGACCAGAAAAGATGGTAACCCACAGAATTGGTCTCCGGATTCCATTAATGCCTTTGAGAGTCTCATGGCTGCCTTTATTTCTGCTCCTGTGTTGGTACATCCTGATCCTACGGTAGCTTTCATTCTTGAGGTTGATGCATCTGAGACTGGAGTTAGTGCCCTACTGTCTCAATGTCCTACCTCAGAGCGCTATGCATCCTTGTGGCTATTTTTATAAGAAATTGTCTCCTGTGGAATGCAATTATGAGATGGGGACAGAGAGTTGTTAGCGATCATTTTAGCTCTTAAAGAATAGAGACATCTCCTCAAAGGTACCACTGTGCCAGTTCTTATTCTGACTGATCCCTATCCTGACCTCCAGGCTGCTCGATAAGGGTCTGGTATGGATTTTTGGGGGAACCCCACACCATTTGTTTTTAGATTTTGGAGTGTAGTTCCCCTTAAAATTTATTTCAGACCCAGAGGGGCTGGTATGGATTTTGGGGGGACCCCAGGCTGTTTTTTTTTTCTTTGAATTTTGGTGTGGAGTTCCTTTTAAAATCTATACCAGACCCAAAGGTTTTTTTTTCTTAAATTCTGTCATAGGGTTTCCCTTAATACAGGGCACGTTCACCCCTTCCTGCCCAGACCAATTTTAATCTTTCAGTGATCTCACATTTTGATAGAAAATTACTCAGTCATGCGACACTGTACCCAAAAAAATTTTTTTCACAGAAATATAGCTTTCTTTTGGTGGTATTTAATCAGCACTGGGTTTTTCCGTTTTTGCAATATAAGTAAAAAAAGAGCAAACATTTAAAAAAAAAAAAATTATATATATATTTTCTATTATAAAATTTGGGAAATAATTAAAGTGCATGTAAACCCAATTCATTAAATTTTAGCTGGGCACATATAGCTGCAGTATTTTGTGATCTCTCTTCAAAGAGCTAAGAGCTAAGAGGAAGCACCACATGCTTGGCTTACCCAGCTTAAATAAGCTGAGTGTGCGCCGAGATGTTCTATGTGTTGCGTGCGCACATGCGCGGTCACGGCGGAAGGGCTTAGCTGTAATTGCATATGATGCAAATCTCTGTGCTCCTGAAAAAAAGCCTACTGCGCATGTGCAGCAAAGCCGCGTGTGCCATGGCCGCCAAACAAACAACTGTTGAAAACAGTGGCACAACTGCGAACATGCGGCAAAGCCTCGTGAGCCATGGCCGCCAAACAAACAACTGTTGAAAACAGTGGCGCACTTGCGAACGCCTGTTCGCCATGGTGAATCAAGTGAAAAATGCGCATGATGGTGCGCCATCATACAGGTAAGGTAAAAAACAGCTAGACACAAGCAGAAGGAAGTACACTTTGCAAACACCCACAGTTAGCCCAAAATTCCCCTGTATGGTCACCGCACACAGGTGTCCAGCCCTTAGCTAACTTGACTGATTGTTACCATTATTATTTTTTAAACCATAAAGCTTTTATTAATGCTTAATAATAACATTTGTACAATCATACTAGCATTTGTACATAAGTATCATATAAAAGTATAACATTGTATAATTGAGTTCAATAGTAGAGTATTTTAATAATAAAACCATTGAAGTGGCTTTGTAATTAACCGATCATTGCATCGATAGTCTATTTAGAAATACTCTGAATATTTGTAGAAAAAATTGATTATTTAATCTCAAAAAGAAAGGAACAAAAGTAAAACTTTGTGGACCTCAGGGAGAAGCCCATAGAAGAAGGTATAATGATAGAAATGAAAGGGAATAGAAGGAAGGGAAATAAAAATAAGGAGAGATATTGTTCATTCACATTTCTCTATATTTGAAGGTCTATGTTCGAGTAAAGGTGGTATAGGAATCAGAGTATTTAAAAATGATCCACGGTTGCCACATTTTATTGAATTTTTCTGTATTCTCCTGTGATGTAGCCCTGATCTCCTCCATACCTCTGAGTAGATGTATCTCTTCTAGCCGTTCTTTAATCGTGGGTGCGGCGGTACTTCTCCAGTGCCTCGGTATCACTGTTTTTGCTGCAGTGATTAAGAATCTGGTCAAGGAGTTTTTGTATTTTCTCATGGTGCAATTGGTGATGTTTATAAGACAGCAAGCTGCGTCTAAATGAATTTTCGTTTCTGTAATGTGTTTTATGATCTTGATTACTTGGTCCCAAAAGGGTTTAATCAAGTCACATTCCCACCAGATGTGGTATAAGGTGCCTTCTTCCCGGTTGCAGCGCCAACAATGTCCAGGAACCGTCGAGAACCATTTGTTTAATTTGTATGGTGTGATATACCAATTTGTTAGGATTTTGAATGCAGTTTCTTGTAATCTCACACTGATTGCGCATTTGTGTGCGAACACACAGGCTTGTAGCCATTGATCTCTCGTAAAGGTTCTTTTTAGGGTTGTTTCCCAGAATATTTTGTGTCTGTTGGGCTCCTGTAAATCATAGGACTGCAACCAGGTGTATGTTAAGGAGATGTTCTTTGTGGTCGTGGTAGCCAAGAAACATATGGTTTCGAAGGGCGTTAAGGGTCTAGTGAAATGTTTTTGTCTTTGAGAGTTCATGATGAAATCATGTATTTGTTGATATTCCGTGATGTGTAGGGGTATTTGTCCTACTTCCTTTTGCAAATCTACATGAGACTTGATTTTGTTATTCTTTAAGCAGTGTGCAACTAAGAGTGGTGTATTTCTGTTGCAAAGAGATTGGATAGAACCATCCATTCCCAATGGTAAGTCAGGGTTAGTTGTCAGTGGGGTTAGTGGCCCCAATGAGGATGTGAGTGAGTGTCTCTGAGTAATTGTTTGTAGGTTTTTTAGTGTTGCCCCTATGAGGGGATGTGGTTTCAGTATTTTCAGACATGAGTTCCAGGGTATCCATGGGGTGTGTGACACCGGTATAGGTCCCATGCTATTCTCCAATCCCACCCAATCTTTATTCTCATTGTGGCAAGTCCAATCTATGATTCTAGTTAGATGCGTAGCTAGGTAATAATTTTTAAAATTGGGAAAACCCATGCCTCCATTTTGTTTATTCATAGTAAGTAAGTTCAGACTGATTCTTGGTTTTTTGGAGGCCCAAAGAAATTTTCTTAACAAGCTATGTAAGGATTTGAAGAACTTCGAGGGTAGTAGTATAGGTAATGTTTGGAAAAAATATAGTATTCGAGGCAGAATTGACATTTTAATTATAGCTGCCCTGCCAAACCAAGAAAAAAATTTCAATGTCCACTTCTCTAGATCTTTGGTAATGTTTTGTAAGAGTGGTTGAAAATTGACTTTGTACATTGAGTCTAATTTCGGAGTTAATTGTATCCCCAAGTATGTGAGGGATGTTGTTTCCCATTTGAATTTGCAATTGTTTTTTGCATTATTTAGTGTGGTTTCCCGTAGTGTCAAGTTCAAAGCTTCGGATTTATTGTAATTAATTTTGAAATTTGATATATAGCTATATTGGGAGAATACGTTACATAAGTTGGGCATGGTGATATGTGGTTGGGATATAAAAAACAGTAAATCGTCCGCATATGCTGCGCATTTATATATTTTGTCATTGACATTGAAACCATGAATGTCAGGTAGTTTATTTATAGTGCAGATTAGTGGTTCCAGGGTGAGAATGAATAGCAGGGGTGATAATGGGCATCCCTGTCTAGTCCCATTTTTAATTGTTACTTTGTCAGATAGTGTACCATTTATTTTGATCTGGGCTGTCGGGTTGTGGTATAAGGCCTTTATCCAAGTTAGCATATGTGTTTTTAGACCCATATGGGAGCATGCGGCAAATAGGAAGTCTCACGACACTCGGTCGAAGGCCTTCTCCGCATCAGTTGATAATAGCATGCCTTCGTGTTTATCTATGTGTGTTTTATGTATAAGGTTCATAGCTTTTATCACATTATCTTTGGCTTCCCTGCCAGGCATGAATCCCACCTGTTCTGGTCCTATTAGTTGATTCAGTAAAGGTCTTAGTCGGTTTGCTAGTATTTTTGCGTGCAATTTCAAGTCAAGGTTAAGTAGGGATATCGGTCTGTAATTGGCACAGTCTGTTTTGGTCTTTATTAGGTTTAGGTAATACCGTTACATGGGCTCTTAAAAAGTCTTCAGAGATGGCTTGTGGGTTTTTTAGTGAGTTCAAAGTCTTGAGGAGGTGAGGTGTCAGGATATCGGAGAATGTCTTGTAATAGTGTGCCGTGAGGCCGTCTGGTCCTGGGCTTTTCCCTGATTTAAGGGATTTAATAGCTTTGGTCATTTCTAGTACTGTTATTGGTTCCTCTAATGTTTGTGTGTCTGTGTCATTTAGAGTGGGGAGTCCGCTATCTGTGAGGAATTTGTGAATTATTTCTGTTCTTGGTCCTGTAAGGTCTTTGGGTTTGTGTGTAGGTGGTAGATTATACAGATCTGTATAATATTCTTGGAATCGTCGGGCAATCTTTTGAGTATCATTAGTTATTCGGTCTTGTCTAGTTTTAATGGCTAGAATATTTGTGGATAACAATGTTTCTTTTAATGCTTTTGCTAAAAATTTACCCGATTTATCCCCATGTTCATAGAAAAAACCCCTTCTTGAAAAGAGGATCTTTTGAGCCTTGAGGTTCAGAATAGACTGTAGTTTTTTCCGTAATTCAAGTAAAGCTGTGGCTGTTTCAATTGCTAAAGATAGTTTATGTTTGGCTTCCATATCACTTACGGCCTGCGTTAAAGCCAAGAGTTCTTTTTCAGCTTCTCTCTTTTTTGCAGCCCCCAACCTGATAAATTCCCCTCGGACCACGCATTTGTGAGCTTCCCATATGTTCATAGGTAGTATGTCTTCCGACTCGTTTTCTTTAAAATAATATTTAATTGTTTCTGATATTTTGTTTGCGTCTGCCACATCAGTGAGCAGGGAAGGGTTTAACCTCCAATTTGTGGCTCTAGGCCTTCTGTTTTTTTTATGCAAGGTCATTGATATGGGTGCATGGTCCGAGAAAGTCTTTATTCCAATCTTGGCTGATTGTAAGAGGGGTAAGTCTCTTTGTGTAAGGAAGATGTAATCAATGCGTGTGAATTTGTTGTGTATTGCTGAGAAGTATGTAAAATCCTTTCCTCTACATGAGCGCCATGAGTCAATTAAAGTGAGTGAGGCAAGGAGTGTTTTGATCTTCTTTAGTTTTTTATATGGCACACTAGATTTGCCATCTGATGTGTCCTGTAAGGGATTTAGAGCTAAGGTAAAATCCCCCCCAAACACGATGCAACCTGTTGCAAAGCTTTTTAGTTCATCAATTACATGTTGGCAAAATGTGATTTGTGCGGAATTAGGAAAATATACATTGGCCAACATAATTGGAATCCCCGCCCATTCACCTTTGAGGAAGATGCATCTCCCTTCTGCATCCGTTAATTGTTGTGAAACAACAATCTCTGAATTCTTATGTAATAGAATGGAAACTCCTTTAGATTTGGATGTGGGGTTAGTTGCGTGAAAGGTTTGTGGATAGTGTTTGTCATGTAGTTTGGGTATGTTACCTGTTTTGAAGTGAGTCTCCTGGAGAAATACCACCGCAGGCTTAGCTTTATGTAGTTCACGATGTAGCAATACTCTTTTCTCTGGTGTATACAAGCCCCTGACATTGTGGGATATCACAAAAGAATGGTTATTTATCGATGTATATGACATTTTGATAGATCAGAGATTATGATCTATTTACTTAAGAGACAACTGTGAATATCCTACTGTCAAATTAAAGGTCTGTGTTTAAGATAAAATAAAATATATGTAAAATTAGGAAGAGGAAGGAAGGAAGGGAGAAAGGTGAGAAAAAGGAGGAGAAAGTTTTAGTAAAAGGTAAAGGTAAGAAAAAGAAAAAGTAAGGTTATAGTAACTCTCCAGATGAGTGTTACTTGCAATGAGAAGTAGTAAACACGTCTCCAGGTGTTATCCTAAGGAGAGAAATATAGTGGGTGTGTGTTGGTAATGCCAACCCACATCCACTGGTGGGAGCAATGGGAGGTAGTCACTGTAGGGGATCAGGGGTAGTTATACCTTAAAACCTGATCAAGTAACTTGGTGTAAGTACAATAGTGAGTGTGAACTCCCGTGACTCATCTTAAAGCATATAAAAATAAAATGAGTCATGTACCCCTTCCAGCCTTTGAGGCGATAACATGAGTTTGGTATAAAATTTTAACAGTGTAAACAATGTGGAGCAGTGGTGCATAGCAACAATCATGCACCAGTTTTCCATTAAACTTATATTAAGGACATCCAGGCGCCCTCCAACTTAGTTAAAC
This sequence comes from Rana muscosa, assembly GCA_029206835.1. Classification (NCBI taxonomy): domain Eukaryota; kingdom Metazoa; phylum Chordata; class Amphibia; order Anura; family Ranidae; genus Rana; species Rana muscosa. Next base: position 990,560,383 of record CM055118.1, on the reverse strand, counting down.
CTTGTAAAATCGGGCATGTGTCTATACCTCCGAACTGAGTGTAATAACAATGGTTATGTAACATCTATGAGTAGCTATGCCGTCATATTCGCCCCTCCGGGTGGACCAACTAGGTCCCACCTACAGAAACGACATATTTGGCATCAGAAGATATCTATCATCTCGCTCCTAGTTCCATCATAATTGTTGACAGTCTAGTGGGGGTTACAAGTCAGGCGGGGGAGCATCTTCCCGACCGGCTCATAACTGATCTGGACCATATAGAATCCACTTCTCCACCTGAGAATTTTGTGTGCACAGTTTGAGTTTCTTAGTAAATGCTAGACATGCAGTTGCCCTTTCCCATAAATCTATCTCTTTCATTAGGAGCTCATGCATTGTATTCAAACTGGCATATATATTAAATTAATGAAAATAAACAGAGAACGCTGAGCAGTGGGCATACATAACTGAAAACTTGAGTCAATATACATCCAACTTTGCTGTTTTAAGACTATGACCTGTGAAGAGAGAATGTTTTCCCTTCTCTAATGCCATTTCAACTTTTCACCATGAGGTGTCACCCTTGTATCAAAAATCTTAAGCAGAAGCAATGTTATACTTTAAGATGACAGTTTGTTCTAGTTGCTGAAGGAAATTGAGAGAAAAAAAGAGAGAAGAAAAAATCTTTTCCATCATTCTCTCTACATAATCATGTCTTGTAATCAAACCAATAAAATAAAAAGAAGAAAGGCAGTTATGTTCAGCCAAAACCTTTCACGATAGCATATTTCAAAACTTGCCATATATTTTGTGATTGGATATGCCGTAAGGTTTCTTTGCCTGTAAAAGGCTTAAATAATGCCATCCTAGTTTCCTCCAGTAGATGTCACTCCTGAACAAGAAATTTTATATGGAGTCAAAGCATTTATGGAGTTTTCTGCTAAGACACTTCCTGTATTCAAGAAATAAGATTATATTATGGTGAAGTTGGATGGTTATTGCTGCCATGAAAGGTCAGTACAGGCTCTCATGTTTGTTGTGGCCAGTCTTGTGATGCTATAAACTGTCTGTGCATGTCAGGTCAGACAATGTGGTGGTTGCAGAAACTAGTCAAATCTCATGGTCCAGATAAGCGAGACAGACAGGTATAAGGTAAGGAAGTTAGGCATTTTCCTGTATTCTCATGCCTTTGGAGGTGTAGGCTTATCTGCTTGTGCTGGATCCCGGGTATTTGTCGGGCTTGGCTTTTTTGGATGATGAAGGCCTAAAAGGTGACGCTTGGGGAGTAGTTGGTGGGGATGATCCCTGTGATGGAATGCGGAATTCTTTGTACCAGTCTGGCAAATCAATCAGGGGAAGCTGTAGATGTTCACAAAAAGCTGGGATGTCTTCAGGCATTCTTAAGTAGTATTGTTTTCCCATGTATGTGGCATTCATGGCAAAAGGAAAACACCAACGATATGGTATGCCTTTATCTTTCAATGCAGTGATCATAGGCCGCATGGCTCGTCTGTTCTGCAGTGTTATGTGAGATAGATCCTGGAACAGGGTCACAGCATGTGCTTCAAAAAGGATCCTTTCATTGCGCCTGGCCTTGTTCAATATCTCCTCCTTTAGTGGGAAATTTTGTAAACAGCAAACTATATCCCTTGGTGGAGCTGCATCTGAGGGACGGGGTGCAAGGGCCCTGTGCGCCCGGACAAATTCAATGTCAGTGTCCTTAGGGCGATCGAGCAGGTCATTAAAGACTGCTTGGGGTGTTGGTTTGATTTGTGCAGCTTCTATATGTTCGGGTATTCCTCTCACTCTAAGGTTCGCCCTGCGTCCTCTTATCTAAATCTTCTAAATGTCTATTAATAAGAATTAAATGCGTGGCATGGGATGAGACTGTGGATGTCAGCTTCTCCACCGCTCTGTCTCTTTTGGCTTCTGCTCTCTCAGTATGGGACAAGCGGTCTGATAGTGCCATAAAATCTGCTCTTAGGTCAGTGATGGCTGAGGAGAATGTACTTTTAATGTCTGCTGCAAATTTTGCCATCTCAGAGAAGCGCAGTGGGTGGTCAGAGTGGTCTGCATCTCTTACCATGTCCTCTGAAGCCGACATTGAGTCCTCACTGTGTGCAGCCTCATGCTCCAGCAGCGCCATCTTGGCAGCAGCACGTCCTCTTGTCCTCAGAGCTTGTGTCTCAAATATCTCCAGTTTTCTGTGGGATCCAGGGGTAGATTGTGACCTGTTTTGTCGGTTGCTAGTGGGCACGTTGTCTCGTCTGCCCATCGCCGATTTTATCAAGGCTGGAAGGGGTTTTTGAGCCACAGAGGTGCAGAGCTCAGCTAGTCTGCTGCCATTCCCTTCAAGCTCCAGGCCACGCCCCCGATTGTTACAATTATTGGGACACCCCACAATATATAATAAAGGGGTTTCACTTACCCATCCAGGTGCAGGGCCACTTAGAAACTAAGGGACCAATCTTCACCCTTCACGGTAGGTTCCAGTCACACGGGACCTTCAGGGACTGGGTACCCTTTCAGTTTTAGGGTCCACTCCCCTGGACCTGTATAGCACCCTGCAGGAAATGCCTTAGTGCTGTAGTGTCCAGGATTTCCACTCCACAGGGTCCAGTGCCCAGAGGTAGCTTACAGGCAAAACCTCGCAGGATCAAGATTCTTATTTTGCGGGGCTCAGGTACCATTTATTTAGGCATAAAAGCCTGTATTCAAATGAATCAGATTGGTCAATCCCTTGATTCGTTTTGGAACCGTTTGTGGGAATAGAGACCCGGAGCTCAGAGAGCTCCAACAAACCGTGCCATTCACCTTGTAGACACTGGTAAAAAAACTGATGTGCTTCCCATATGGGAGGGGTTATATAGGGAGGGGCACTTCCTGTCTAAAGAATATTAGCCTGGCCTCTGTGTCCCATGATGTGTGAAAAATAAATATATATTTATATATATAGTTGTGCTCATAAGTTTATGAATAACAAAAACTTTTCTTTCACTCATGGTTAGTGTTTGGCTGAAGTCATTTATTATCAATCAACTCAGGAGACTGAGATGGCCACTCCAGAACCTTCAATTTATTCTGCTGTAGTCAATGACGGGTCGACTTGGCCTTGTGTTTTGTATCATTGTCATGTTGGAATGTCCAAGTACGTCCCATGCACAGCTTCCTGGCTGATGAATGCAAATGTTCCCCCATTATTTTTTGATAACATACTGCATTCATCTTGCCATCAATTTTGACCAAATTTTCTGTGCCTTTGTAGCTCACACATTCCCAAAACATCAGCGATCCACCTCCGTACCTTTCATCATAGGCCTTGTTGACTCCTCTCCAAATGTAGTGTTTATGGCTGTGGCTAAACAGCTCAATTTTGGTCTCATCACTCCAAATGACTGTGCCAGAAAATTTGAGGCTTGTCTCTGTGCCGTTTGTCATATTTTAAGTGGCACATTTTGTGGCATTTGCATAGTACTGGCTTTCTTCTGGCGACTCGACCTTGCAGCCCATCTTTCTTCAAGTGCCTCCTTATTGTGCATCTTTAAACAGCCACACCACATGTTTTCAGAGTCCTGTATTTCACCTGAAGTTATTTGTGGGTTTTTCTTTGCATCCCAAACTATTTTCCTGGCAGTTGTGGATGCAGTTTTTGTTGGTCTATCTGACCGTGGTTTGGTTTCAACAGAACCCCTCATTTTACACTTCTTGATTAGAGTTTGAACACTGCTGATTGGCATTCTCAATTCCTTGGATATCTTTTTTATATCCCTTTCTTGTTTTATACAGTACAGCTACCTTTTCCCGCAGATCCTTTGACAATTATTTTGCTTTCCTCATGACTCAGAAGCCAGAGTGCAGCACTGGATGAAAGATGCAAGGACCTGTCAGAAGTCCAGAAACTCATTGACTTTTTATACACACACACTAATTACAAGCAAACAGATCATAGGTGAGGATGGTTACCGTTAATAGCCATTCAAACCCCTTTGTGTCAACTTGTGTGCATGTTATCAGGCCAAAATCACCAGAGTATATAAACTTTTGATCAGGGTCATTTGGTTAGTTTCTGTTGTCATTATGATACATGGCTTTAAGGGGGGCGTGGCCTGCTGCAGATCAGGATGGCTGCCTGAAGTCCGAGTTTCGCTCCACGGCCTGGATTACGGCAACCCACCGCTACTTCCCTCCCCGCATCGCACACTACCAGAGCGGGGGAGGACCGGGGGCACTCCAGGGCATGGCATTACAACCCACCGATTCCCCGCCGTTTGACCGTCTATTACCCGCCGGCCGCCGCTATGCAAAGAAAACCAAAATGGCGCCGGCGCCAGCACTAAAAGCCACGCTGACTGTGCGAGCCTGCCTGCCAGCTCAGCACCGCTGCAATCACCAGGAGACCCATCCACCGCTCCTATGAGAGAAAGCATGGAAACTCTCCCCCCTCCAGAAGTCACCCCAGGAGGACATCACACGGACAGAGGTAAGAGGCTGGCTACCTCCCCTGCTAATTCCCCAAACAAGGAGCCACATGCAAAAAAGCAGCTATGGTCCTCTGTTGTTGCAGGGACACTCGGATCCCAAAATTCTCCCTCCCTAGCTTCTATCCCTGTCACTGACAATACTGTCTCAGAAGCAATGCTAAAATCTATGCTCCTTACGCTACAGCAAGATTTACATAGGGAGATTCAGATATTTATGTCCCAGATACATGACAGAATAACGGTTTAGAAGAACATACAGATGCTCTGGAGGATAACTTGCAGGATTACTCTAAAGCGCATAACAAATTGTTAGACGCACATGAACATCACACGGAAGAAATCCACCATATCAAAATGAAATTAGCAGATTTAGAAGACCGCTCTAGGTGGAACAATATCAAATTCAGAGGCATCCCAGAGTCGATCAAACCGAACAAAATAACGCCATACTTGCAACAACTCATCTCAACCTTACTCCCATGCCTCAACGCTCGAGATACATTGATCGATAGGGCCCACAGAATTGCTAAACCATCGCACGTTCCAGACGACATCCCCAGGGATTTTTTGACCCGTATACACTTCCTTCCATATCAAGGAAAAAATTCTCTCCACTGCCAGGTCTGCGAAACCCTTGCTGGCCCCTTACGCCAATATTAAGCTGTACACTTATATGTCTCCTGCCACAATGGAAATGCACAGAGCTTTCTCCCCCGTTACCTCTATTCTCCAACAGAAAAAAATTGCTTACAGATGGGGTTTCCCAACAAAGTTGCTGGTCTCTCACCAACAAAAGATCGTCCCTATCCTCACTCCAAAGGATGGCTACAAAAAGCTAACCAACTGGGGACTCCTCCCCATCCCTCCTGGAGATGTGGGACAAAAAAGTTCCTCTCGCACGCCATCTGATTCCAGGAATTCCAGGAAACCGGTCGAAAAAATATGACCTTTGTCTTAGCCTAGGTCCTCAGCCTACTCAAATCCAGCCTGGGCGATTCACCTTTCCCTTTTCTTCTCCACCCCTCAGGTTAAAAGTGTGCTAGGCACACGTTTCTGTGACACTTGTTATCCATACGAGTTATTCAGGCATTGTTTTATTGCTATTTCATAATTGCATTTATTTTGTGTATTAGTAGCTATACAGTTTCATTTCAGTTACCTGCTGCATATACGGCATTGATATACTTGTTTTTTTATATTTTTCAAGTATCACTAGCGGGTGTAGTCTCTCTCCCTCTGCCCACACCTCCAACACTACTTTTCCACCATGACCCTCACTATCACCTCCCTAAATGCCAAAGGCCTAAACTCGCCTTTTAAACGCAACCTCCTTTGGAAAGAAGCATTAAATCAACATACAGATGTTCTCTGTGTACAAGAGACCCACTTTTCTAAACTTAAACAACCCCAATGTAACCACAAAAGATACCCATACTGCTTCTTTGCGAATGCCCCTAAAAAGAAAAGAGGTGTAATAATTGCCATAAGCGCAGCAGTGAATTTCACACTACACCACTGAAGAGGACGGCATATTTCTATTCCTGTCAGCCACGCTTGATAATCGCCCCCTCACCTTGGTCAATATTTATGCCCCCAACACGGGCCAAAAAAAATTCTATGCTACCCTCTTCTCCAAACTGTCTCCTTATAGATCCTCACCTTTGATAATTTGTGGAGACTTCAATGAGGTGATTGACCCCACACTAGATACCTCTAATGCTTCAAGATGTAGGCCTTCAGCATTATCCACCCTCCTTAAACGGGCAGATTTATATGACTCCTGGAGGTGCATGCATGATACGGAGAGAGACTACACCTTTTTCTCCCCACCACACCAGTCTTACTCTCGGATTGATCTATTCATAACAGATAAACATCTACTTCAATCTATCACTGCTTCCCACATAGGAACAATATCTTGGTCAGACCACGCTCCGGTCACAATCAAGCTAGCCTCCCCATCCCAAACTCCTAGCCACACGATTTGGAGATTAAACACCTCCCTCCTCAACAACCCCGCTTTTGAGATTCAAATACAGTCCAAGATTGAGACTTACTTCCATCAAAATTAAAACTGTCAAGGTCACCTGTGGCCAGGTGACAGATGCACACCGTAGGGGGACAGGAGTGCACCGCAAGGTAGTGAACCCTATGGCTGACTGCTGCAGATAGGAAACTGGGTGGTTGTGGAAAGCGGGACCAGAGGAGCACAACCGGGATCCCAACGGAAGCTAGAGCCAAGATTCCCCAGGGCGCGGAGTCCAAGACCCAGCAGGTCTTTTCCAGGGCCTCTAGTGGTGAGGATGTTATGCTGCAGGCTGGGACCAGGTCGTGGCCCCTGGAGTTTCCTAGCTCACGCCCCGTAGGATAAGGGGAAAAGAGGGGAAGCAGCAGCACAAGATAAGAGAGAGAACCGAATAACAAGCTGAAGGTCAGGGGCCACAAGCAGACAAGGATAACGAAAGAACGAGCCGAAGGTCAAGGGTCACGAGCAGACAGGGATAGTCGGGGACAAGCCAAATATGTAACAGAGAGACAGACGTAGCACACGGCAGGCAGGAACCCAAACACACAATGCCTAACAAACACGTTGATCAGCAAAGCAGGCTTGCAGTGCACAGGTTAATATAGTGTTCTGTGATAGGGTCTGGCTGGGAGGAGATTATAAAGGAAGCCAGGTGAAAGGGCTCAGGCCTCTAAGATGAACACATGGGAAGGAAGGTAAGCTGACAGACAAATGCTACTGCATATCCATGACAGAAAACTCTGTAACTGATCATGCTATAACATGGAATAAGGCTTGCCTCCGAGGTCTTTTCATAAAACTTGGGGCCCGCTCTAAAAAAAAAAAAAAAAATACTCCTCCATCACAGAGTCCCTCCTAAAACAGATTTGATCCCTAGAAATCATGAACAAAAGATCCCCTTCAAATGCTATCTCTTCGGAACTTAAAAACCTTAAACACCAGTTCAGTGACCACCTTTGCAAAACATTTTACTATTATATCAAAAGACTTTGACTACAAACCTATTAAGCAGCCAATAAACCAGGGGCCTTTATGGCCAAACAATTTAAGAAGCAACTCTCCAACAAAAAAATTGCACAACTAACTCGCTTGATATCGCCAATGAATTCAGCAACTTTTACGCAAAACTCTACAACCTCACGGAATCAGATCCCCTATCCCCACCTACCCAAGCAGACATATCAAGTTTCTTATCCTCCATCTTCCTCTCCTCTATCTACCCAGAACAACTTGACCTCATAGCAGCTCCTTTTTCACACACTGAAATTCACAAATTGATACAAAACTTGCCACTAAATAAAGCTCCAGGCCCTGACGGACTGCCCAATGAATATTTTAAGCGATTTGCCCAACCCTTAGTCCCCCATCTCTGTAACATGTGTAACCAATTTGCTACCACGGGTACAATCCCTAAGGAATCCCTTGATGCCTTAGTGGTCACCATCCCTAAACCGGGTAAAGCTCCAGACAACCCCACCAATTATCGTCCAATCTCACTCCTGAATAAGGACACAAAATTTTACGCTAAACTCCTTGCGCAACGCCTCTCCACTGTCATCCCCCAGATTATACACCCTGACCAAGTTGGATTTGTGCTCGGCAGACAGGCCTCAGATGGAACCAGACATTTTATTGACCTAATCCAATGGGCGGAACATACTCAAACGCCTTCTCTCTTCCTATCTTTGGATGCAGAGAAGGTGTTCTAAAGGGGCTATTGGCCGTACATGGAAGCAGTACTCCGTAAATTTGGAATGTCAGGCACCTTTCTTACTGCCATACTAGGTCTGTACACTCATCCAACTGCACGCATCTGGACCTCGGGCATCGTCTCCAACCCCTTCAAAATTAACAACGGCACCAGACAAGGGTGCCTGCTGTCCCCTCTAATATTTGCCATGATAATGGAACCTTTAGCACAATCCATAAGATCTGATCCATCGATCTCGGGTATAAAAATTGGAACTGTTGACCATAAAATTGGCCTTTACGCTGATGATGTGATTATAGCCCTGACTAATCCCTTAGTGTCCCTACCCGCAGTCCGAGTCCTAGAAGCGTTCGGTGCAATATCCATGTACAAGCTGAACCATAGTAAATCCCTTATGCTTAATCTCAGCCTAGACCCCCAAACTTCTAAAGCCATCTCCTTTAATTCCCCTTTTGCTTGGGCCCCCAACTCTTTTCTTCCCTATTTAGGAATCCACCGGACATTCCCAAGCCACATATTACTGAGAACCAACCTAGAAGACCTCGTGGGCAGGCTCACACGGCTAGTAAAAGAACTGAGCCAAGTTCCAGCCTCTTGGGCTGGAAGGGTGGCTCAAGCAAAAATGTATTTACTTCCGCATGTCTTATATTTTTTTTTTGTAAGATACTTCTTCCACTGGTACAAAATCAGATCAAAAAGCTCCAGGGAATTATCAACAGCTTTATTTGGCAACAGAAACACCCCAGAGTGAAAAAAGCCATACTTTTAACTCCAGTTCAACATGGTGGCTTAGGCGCACCTGACATCCAAGCTTATTACCGAACAACTATCTTATACCAATTGAAAACCTGGTGGTCAGACAAGCAACACACAACCTGGAAACAAATAGAAGCCACCATACTACTTACAAATCCTAAACTTCTCCTGGCCGCCACTTGGCTTAACCTCAACCCTAAGCGCTGCCCACTAGATACCATAACGGCCTCCACAAGGGTCTGGGCTGCAATGTCGCAACTTGCAGGAGGGATATCAATGGACACTCTGTCAAAAATACCCATTGAAGTATTGCATCTTATCTCCCCGGACTTACCCCTATCGGAATAGACCAAGGCCGGCATCACCAACATAGGTATGCTTTTCTCGGCATCAGGACTGCATCCCTTTGCCCACCTAGTACAGCAGTTTGGCCTATCCAACCAAACATTCTTTCTCTACTTGCGGATAAGGTCCAGTCTATCAAAAATGCGCTGGTCAAATTCAGACTCTCTTTCGCTCCCTCTGATAAAGTTTTACAACCTTGATGTAACCAAAACCAAAGGAATTTCCCTAGTGTTCAAGCTGCTTGCCAAACCATCTCCAGACCTACTCTCCTCCTCCACTCAATATTGGTCCTCTTTGTTAGACCAGCCACCTCCGTCTGCACATCGGCAGAAAGCCCTCACAATACCCTTACGCCTATCTCACTGCATTACCCATTGGGAATCATTACAGAAGTTGTTCCACAAATGGTACTTCACCCCAGAAAGGCTGGCGAAGATATACCCAAATACCTCTCCCAAGTGTTGGAGAGGCTGCGGTAATATTGGATCTCTCTCACACATTTGGCGGGAGTGCCCACATATCAAGGGATTCTGGGAAAAAGTGAAGAAACAAATCTTTTCTTTGTGCGGCATATCCTTCCCCATGTCCCCACTTGATCTGCTCCTGGGACTCTATTCACACCTGGCCTAAACATTTACAAACTTTGGTGACACAAGTCCTAATAGCAGCAAGATTGCGAAAAAATGGAAATCAACACATCCTCCTTTATTGAAGGATACCATTCAACTACTCAACCTGCACTTCCTAATGAAATTTTCTTTTGCCAAAGCCAACATATCCACAAACCGATTTACCAAAGCCTGGGAGCTTTGGATCACTGACTCTAGAAGTGCACCTTTGTGTTAGTTGTTCTACCTTTTCTGTAGCAGGTCCTGTACCTCCCTTCCTTCCTACTCCACTTACCTGCAAAAGATCTCGTTGTGATACTCAAAACAGCTCCTATTGTTTACGGCACCACTATTACCCTTTTGGAGATTTCTTGATACAGTATTCTAATTGTTAACTAAAGTAATATTTTATGCCTATTTGCATATCTGTTTCATACCGTTTGACCACTACTAATCCCTCAAGTTCCGATGTAACTTGGTAGAAGCTACATGTTAATACTCCTCTTTCTTTGTTCTCATTTGCCTCTTATGTACGCAAATTAATGCCAGGGTATGCCCAACTGGCAATGTTTTTGTATTATTTTTCTTTTGAACCATAATAAAAAAAATTAATCAAAAAAAACAGTAAATGGCTTTAGCCAATCAATAACCATGAGTGAAAGAAAAGTTTTTGTGTTATCATTCATATTCTCTGAAAAATGGCCAAGAAAACATAAATTCTGCAAATGTCAGCATAATGAGACATGAGTTTGACGAGTACAACAAAAGATCTTAGGAGTTGAAGTTTGTGTCTCAAAAGTAGAAGATAAATTAAAAATGGATAACAGAGAATGGCATATACTGAAAAAACAAATCAGTACTCTACAGGATAGAGCAATCAACACAGAAAGTCGTTTGAGGAGAAACAACATTCGGATCGTAGGCCTCCCAGAGAGAGCAGAAGGAAATAATCCAATTGAATTTTCAGAGGAACTTTTGATAAAAGCATTAGGCCTTACAGATATTCCGCAACATTTGCGGTAGAAAGAGCGCATAGGATCTCTTTCCGCTCACCAAAACCAGGGGCACCTCCCCGTCCGTTCCTGATGCGTTTGTTAAACTATAGACATCGGGATCGTGTTTTGTCAGTGGCTAGGATAAGGGCAGAAATACAATATGAAAATGCCAAACTATTGTTTTTTTCCCTGAAATACGTCAGCAAAGAAGAGCATATACAGAAGTAGTGAGAAGACTAGGAGAGAAGGGGATAAAATTTAGTCTCCTATATACCACGGCCCATGTCCTCCGTAACTGGGAGGTGAAGGCCAGAGATTGGGCTTTTGTGTAGGTGACCTAGAGTCAAGTCCAGTCCTTCGTCCCTGACTCCTTTGCTTTAGTAACCCAAGTTCCACACAGTGAATAGGTACAACTCAGTTTTATTCTTCTTGCCAAGCAATAAAACAATCTTTCTCCTTTGGAAAATGAGGGGGACAGATCGAGGCACAACCCTTTCCCTTTTTGCTGCTGCCCACTGTGCTGTCACCAGTGGTGAATAGTCACTGCCACTGACTAGGTAATATAGAACGTGAATTACCTTTGCTCACTTTGCCCCTGTCAGGGGAAGAAATCCATCCAAGGGAGAAGTGGAGGCCTCTCTGTCACCAGCGATGCTGCGCCGGGCTCTTCAGAGAAGTTACTGCGCACCAGTCCTCACGAACTCAGACACGGGCACCCAAGGAGTTAAGGCACCCCTCGGATTCCTCCACCCTCGTGGAACTCAGTCGAAGGTACTGAGCCCCAGGCATCCGCCATAGTACCTCACCCCAGGCTAAAAGTGCCTGAGATGGACTCCATCCCTGCTCCAGCTAGGCCAAGGGCGCCTAGGCCTGAAACACCGGAGCACCAGCACCCAAGCTGAAGGTGCCTGGGTGCGGCAGCGTCCTCCGACTCTCTCCCCCAAATCAGGGCGTCCGCCCCTTTTATGACCTCTCCCTTTGCATCACAGCGGGTTCCCCGCCCCGCTGTACCAGCTCCAGGGGAGGACAAGAAGGCACAGTTCGCAGGGTGAGTTCAACTCCGGCCCCAGGCAACAGCGCCACCCAGGGACCCCAAGGAACCTCACACCACCAGAGTCCTCACATAATTCAAATACCCGCTACACCAGTAAATTACGGATCATGGATGGTTCGCATGCCTGTTTTTTTTAAACACTGATGGCCGCATCGGAGTGGTTGGACACTAGATAAATCAAGTCTTTACCTTTAGGAATGCATTTTTTATTTTTCTCTCTTTTTTGAGCCCCTTCCTGTACCTGAGAAACCATGGAGCATGATCTCCATGGATTTTATAGTAGAACTTCCCCCATCTGAAGACTTCACTACCATTTTCGTTGTGGTTGATCGTTTGACCAAAATGGCCCACTTTGTACCTCTGCAAGGAACTTCTTCTGCCCCGGAGACTGCCTCAACTTTTATCAAGGAGATTGTAAGGTTGCATGGCATCCCTGACAGCATAGTTTCTAATCGAGGGGTGCAGTTCACTTCTAGATTTTGGAGGGCCTTATGTGAAACTTTGAACATTGAACTCTGCCTCTCCACAGCTTATCACCCACAAACTAATGGACAGACTGAAAGGGTCAATCAAACCCTTGAACAGTACCTACGAGGCTTTTCTTCTTTTGCACTGAATAATAATAGTTTTTTTTGGACAGTGGGGACTATGCATGCGGAATTATAAAGTACTAACCAATGTCAAGGATGTAATAGCACAGAATAACTGACACATGTGGATTTTTTTTTTTCGGGGGGGGTTCATGTATATGAAATTTTGAAATGATGGCACTGAATAATAATAATATGCTTTTTTCCTTTTCTTTCCCCCCTTTTGAAAGCAGGGATTATACATGTAAAATCATAAAGTATTAATTGATATTGAGGATATAACAAAACAACACATTATATGTTTCTTGGATATAGGGGAAATATAAAGTAAATTATATGACACAAGGGAAGTAAAGAATTGTAAAAGATATGTGGACGGGAGAAGGTCTTTATATTGAACATAGATTTTAAAATAATTGGGATAACACTATTAATGATGTATAACAATATAATTATTTTTTTTGTGATAAAGGGAAAGGTAGATGTCTGGAACAAATAGCCTTCGGGTATGGTGTCCCTAAGATCTATTGTATATTAGAGAGCCCGCCACGCAGTGGAATGAAAGGGTGATAGTTCTTTGTGTGGTGGGGTTGAGTTGGGTTATGTTGGATACTGAGGATAGAATAGATACTATGGGCAGTGAAGAAGGGGACAGGAGAAATTCCTCTCCATTCCCATCCATGAATAGATGGGGTTGTAAATTGGGGAAGGGAGTGGAAAGGGATAGGGGGGGTGGGAGGGATGGGAGGAGGGAGGTGAAGTGAGTGTAAGGAGGGAGTATGTGTTGGATCAACAATGGTGTGCTTTAAAGGACCCTATGGATGTCGCCTGTAAAAATCAGGAGGCATAAAATATGGTGGAGGTATTTATCCCTCCCATACTTTTTTTACAATGTCAGGTAAAAAAGACAATTCCTATTTGGTACTACCCTGGAATGTTTGAGGATTAAATTCAAAGTTTAACCACTTCAATACAGGGCATTTTCACCCCCTTCCTTCCCAGACCAATTTTTAGTTTTCAGCGCTGTCGCACTTTGAATGACAACTGCGCGTTCATGCAACACTGTACCCAAAATAAATTTTTATGTTTTTTTTCCCACAAATAGAGCTTTCTTTTGGTGGTATTTGATCACCTCTGCGGTTTTTATTTTTTGTGCTATAAACAAAAGAAGAGCGACAATTTTGAAACCAAACAATATATTTTTTACTTTTTGCTATAATAAATATCAATTTAAAAAGAAAAAAAAAATCCTCAGTTTAGGCCGTATTCTTCTACATATTTTTGGTTAAAAAAAAAAATCGCAATAAGCATATATTAATTGGTTTGCGCAAAAGTTATAGCGTCTACAAAATAGGGGATAGAATTATGTTTTTTTTTTTTTTACTAGTAATGGCGGCGATCTGCGATTTTTATTGTGACTGCGACATTGCGGCGGACACATCGGACACTTTTGACACATTTTTGGGACCATTCGCATTCATACAGCGATCAGTGCTATAAAAATGCATTGATTACTGTATAATGTGACTGGCAGGGAAGGGGTTAACACTAGGGGGCGATCGAGGGATTAAATGTGTATCCTAGGGAGTGCTTCTAACTGTAGGGGGTGGAGACTCACAAGGGGAGTAGACCGATGTGTGTTCCTCTGTACTGGGAACACACATCGGTCTCCTCACCTCTGACAGGAGGTGGATCTGTGTGTTTACACACACAGATCCACGGTCCTGCTGTGATCGCGGGCAATCGCGGGTGCCCGGCGGACATCGCGAACCAACGCGCACCAGGTCCCAAGTGATGCCGCGGGCGCGTGCGCCCCCTAGACGGCCGGGAAGGCCAGGATATCATATGACGCCCTCCCAGGATGGGAGATCCCTCCTGCGGACGTCATATTACTATGGGCGGGTAGTGACGTGGTTAAACAAGCATTAATGTTTCAATATATAAGAAAATATAGTCCCCAGCTGATTATACTTAAGGAGACATTTAATGGGATGAACATTAATAACATTAAAAAAAGCTTGGATACAAAAAGAATATCATGCCACTTATTCTTCCTATGCTAGAGGGGTATCGGTTTTGGTAAATAAATCCTTTCCTGGGTAAATAGAGAAATAGAGAAGGCTTATATAGATACACAAGGAAAATATGTTATTCTTTTATATATTTTCGGACAACAGAGGTATATATTACAGTGGCAGTATATATAAAACCTCTGTAGGAGTTTTGAATGAGATAATGGAAAAAATTATTCAATATTTTCCAGCAAAGCAACTGCTTATTGGAGATTTCAACTCGGTCTTATCCCCAGAGCTGGATAGACCATTACATTCATTATACCACTTATTCCTGCTTTTCTACTTCCTACAAAACAGCGTCTATGATAGCAGACATTGCGGAAGCCGCATATTTACTGAGTGCCGCATATTTACTGAGTGGCCTTTCAGATCGCTTACTTTTCTCGATACATATCCCTACTCCGAGGAATGCATCACTGTGGAGATTAACTCAACAGTGGGTGTTGTACCCTAGAATAATGGAAAAAATTACATCTATAATAATGGAATATTGGGAGAGTAATGCAGGATCGTCCTCTGTGAATATTGTTTGGGATGCATTCAAGGCGTATCTGCGAGGACAATATAGCTCAAATAATTCAGTGGTTAATAAAAAACAGAAGGTTAAGATACAGGAGCTGCAGAAGCAGATAGAATTGCAGAAGAAAAAATAGGATTTTTCTACTCACCGTAAAATCCGTTTCTCTGATGTCCATGGACTGACACAGCCTCTTCATTCTTGACAAAGTGGGTTATGCTCCTGCTCATAGGAGAAGACTAGGCAGAATGTTAGATGTTTTAACATACATTCATTTACCAGAGCTGTACAGCCCCGCCCAGGGGGCAGTCCCTCCGGACATAACCCTCCTACCTGCAGCCAGCAGCCTCAGTTTGTATCAAAGCAGTACAAACTCTAAAAAAGGAGGGGTGGGTGCTGTGTCAGTCCATGGACATCAGAGAAACGGATTTTACGGTGAGTACAAAAATCCTATTTTCTCTTACCATCCATGGACTGACACAGCCTCTTCATTCTTGACAAAGTGGGACGTCCCAAAGCAGTGCCAAAGAACGAGGGGTGGGAACCATATCAGGGGGAAAAAAAAAACCAAGGGGTGGGAACAGCAAGCAAACAACCTCCACCCCAAACAAGCAGAGCTCCCCAATGGAGGAATTGTAACATTAAACAGCCGCCTGCAAAACCTGCGGCCGAAGGAAGCATCAGAAGATGCAGCCACATCAACCTTATAGAACTTTGACAAGGTATGTGCGGACGACCAGGTCGCCGCCTTGCACACTTGTGCAACAGACGCTTGATGTCGGAAAGCCCAGGAAGCACCAATTGCCCTGGTTGAATGCGCCGTAACCGGAAAGGGAGGCGCCCGCCCCTTAAGGGTATAGGCCTGTATGACAGTCTGTCTGATCCACCTAGAAATGGTGGCAGACGAAACGGCTTGGCCCTGTTTTGGACCAGACACAGACACAAACAGCGAGTCAGACTTCCTAAATGAAGCCGTAGCAGACAGGTACACCCGTAAAGCACGTAACACGTCTAATGTGTGAAGTGCAAACTCTCTGGGATGCGATGGACATAAAGACGGAAGCACAATGTCCTCAATTAAGGTGGAAGGCCGAGACCACCTTCGGGAGAAAAGAAGGCTGCGGGCAGAACCCCCGCCTTATCCTTATGGAGGACCAAGTATGGTGGCTTGCAAGACAAGGCATCGATCAGAAACCCTTCTGATAGAAGTAATGGCTACTAGAAAAGCCACCTTCTGAGATAAAGTTAAGAGAGGAATCTCTCTGATGTTTTCAAATGGAGGTTCTTGAAGAACCAAATTCACCAAATTCAAATCCCAAGGAGGAAGAGGTGGTCTAATAGGGGGGAGCACATGGCGGACCCCCTGTACGAAGGTACTAATCAAGGAATGGCCCGCTAGCAGCGGCTGAAAGAGAACGGCCAAAGCCGTTGGTGCTTAAAGCAAGCTTTTGGGTCACACCACGCTGTAAGAACAGCAGGATCCTGGGAACGGAATACGTCCGTGGATGCCAATCCAGCTCCTCGCACATAGCGATTTAGGCCATCCAGGTACGGTGGTATATCTTCCTGGAGGAAGATTTCCGTGCCCTCAACATGGCCGAAATGACCGAATCCGAGAGACCCCGGTCTCTCAGCACCTGGCTTTCAATAGCCATGCCGTTAAAGCCAGTGACTGTAAAGCAGGATGAAGAATGGGACCTTGAGACAGAAGGTCCTCCCGCACAGGTAGTCGCCATGGAACGTCTGCCACTAGGTGCACAAGATCGGCATACCAAGGACGCCGAGGCCAGGCTGGCGCGATGAGGATAACCGGAATCCCCTCGGCCTCCACCCTTCAAAGAAGGCGAGGAAGCAACTTCAGTGGAGGATAGGCATAAATCAGCCGATACTGACCCCACGGAGCCACCAACGCGATGCGTCTGCCCAGGGATCCCTGGACCTGGCCACAAATCTTGACACCTTGCAATTGTGTCGAGAGGCCAATAGGTCCACATCCGGCGTGCCCCACCTCCGGCAAAGGAGGTGAAACACCTCCGGATGCAAGGACCATTCCCCCTGGTCCAACATCTGGCGGCTCAGATAGTCCGCCTGCCAGTTGTCTATGCCTGGAATGTACGCTTCTTTCCGCCCATCTTAGGATGTCAGCAACCTCGGACGACGCAGCTGAGCTCCGTGTCCCCCCCGATGGTTGACTTAAGCCACCGTCGTGGTGTAGTCCGACTGGATCCTAACTGAGCGTCCCTGCAGTCTCCTTGACCACGAGGAGAGGCACAGTCTGATTGCCCGGATGTCAGGACCTGGGCTTGAACCTGGGACCTCGTCCGTGTCTGGAGTTGACTCTTCCCACTGAGCTATCTGGGATGCTGGACAGCGCCCTGCCTGATCTGCTGGACAAACCTATCTGATCCATTAGATTACTCTGCTTGGTGTCTTGCTTGCTGTTGAACCCTGAACCCCTTGCTCCTCCCATGAAAACCCCACAAGGCCCAGGCTGACCCAGAGGCATGTCCACACATAAAGCAGACCCCACACAGACCCAACCCGGGGCAGAGTGACCCCCAGACTCCCCCAGTCAGTGCATAGCCAGAAAAGGTGACTGAGTAGCAAAAAACAAGGGGGGACAGGGAAACCCCCCTACCATAGGAACACACAGCATGTACTCACCTGCTGAGGCAGGGGGAACAGTACTTCAGCGTCCAGCAAGGACCCACTAGTGTGTTCCTGACAGACCTATCACAGCGCAGTACTGAGTAGCTGTCGGCCGGTCCACCGTGAAAAAACTGTTCAGACATACGTGGACCCTGGAGCAAAAAGCTCACCGGCCACCCCAGGAGTCGCGGGTATGTTGTGGACTTATCTCACGCAGAGCGAGGATCAGCACACTCGATGGTCGGACTGGGAAGACTATGAGGATAGCAAACTACCCAACCTGTTGCCCAGCCGACTGTTGATAGAAGATCTCAAAAATAAAATAATAAAAATTTTAAAAGAATAAAATATTTCTTCAAGAGACTGGCTCTGAAGAGAGCAACGTCCTCCCCTCTGCTAGGCAGAAAAAAACTGAGGCTGCTGGCTGCAGGTAGGAGGGTTATGTCCGGAGGGACCGCCCCCTGGGCGGGGCTGTACATCTCTGGTAAATGAATGTCTGTTAAAACATCTAACATTCTGCCTAGTCTTCTCCTATGAGCAGGAACATAACCGACTTTGTCAAGAATGAAGAGGCTGTGTCAGTCCATGGACGGTAAGAGAAAATATGGTTAAGCCCCAAGTAGTAATAACTTTGATTTAATGATGGCCGCACAAAGAGATTTACATTTACATATGGAAGAAATAACAAGGCTAGGGTTATATAGAAATAGACAAAATATTTTTGAGCAGGGGGACAAAAGTGGGAGATTCCTGGCGAGATTAGCACAACAAGAATATCAAGCTAAAACTATATAAGAAATTGAGACTTTAAAAGGACAGAGAGTAAAAGAACCTGATGAGATATTGGAAACCCTCAGAGAGTATTATAGTTTGCAATATGCCTCTTCTCTCCCCCCCAACTTCCGCCATAATCCCCGGGCGGACCTTTTGGACCGTGTAGCCCTTGGGTGGCTGTTGGACAGGGAGAGAGAGGCATTGGTTTGTCCAATTACAAGTGAGGAGATCATGAAGGCCATACATACATTTTCAGGAGAAAAGGCACCAGGTCCAGACAGAGTTCCGGTGGAATTCTATAAAAAATATGGAGCTTTGGTAGCCCCAAAACTGGCAGAAGTATTTATAAGTGGGTTACTGGAAGGGGCCCTTCCAGAATCAAATGAGACAGGCACATATAACTTTAATATATAAAGAAATAAAATATCCAAAATTATGTTCCTCATATAGGCCAATAGCATTACTAAATATAGATTTTAAAATATTGACGAAAATATTAACATTAACCACTTAACGACCGCTCACTGTATATATACGTCGGCAGAATGGCACCGACAGGCACAATCACGTACAGTGTACGTGACTGCCTTTGTATAGTTGGGGGGTCCAATCGGACCCCCCTTCTATACAGTGAGTGGTCGTTATCCGTTGGGGAGCGATCCGGGATGAGGGGATGGCCGTTCGATTCCGGCCACCCCCCCGCGATCGCTCCCGGCGAATGAGAAAGCTTCCTCTGCTGTGTAGTGATGTCATCTCTCATGCGGTGCTCACATATACCGAGCGCCGTACAAGAGAAGACACACAGGTTAGTGCACAAACAGTACACTGACACCAGGACACATAGGAACATAAATTGCCCCCCCCAGATCACCCTCAGCCCCCAGTCACAGTGTCACTGATTGCAGTGACCATTTATTTACTGATCACTGCAATCAGTGACATTTTTGACTGTAAAAGTGCCACTACAGTTAGTTTAGGTCCAGTGTAGCCCCCTAACCCCCCCCCCCCCTAATAAAGGTTTAACCCCCTGATCACCCCCCAGGTAACCCTTTCACCCCCTATCACCACTGTCGCTAAGCGATCGTTTTTCTGATCGCTGTCTTATTGTCGGTGATGCCGATAGGTAGCCAGTTATTTTTTTTAGGTTCGCCGCAGGTGTTTATAGCGTCAGCTACCCCCATATATTACCTAATAAAGGTTTAACCCCCTTGATCGCCCCCCAGGTAACCCTTTCACCCCCTATCACCATTGTCGCTAAGCAATCGTTTTTCTGATCGCTGTCTTATTGTCGGTGATGCCGATAGGTAGCCAGTTATTTTTTTTAGGTTCGCCGCAGGTTTTTATAGCGTCAGGTACCCCCATATATTACCTAATAAAGGTTTAACCCCTTGATCGCCCCCCCAGGTAACCCTTTCACCCCTTTTTGCCAGTGTCACTAAGCGATCGTTTTTCTGATCGCTGTATTACTTATGCTGGTGCCGATAAATAGACAGTTATTTTTTTTAGGTTCGTCGCAGGTTTTTATAGCGTCAGGTACCCCCATATATTATCTAATAAAGGTTTTAACCCCCTAATTGCCCCTAGTTAACCCTGCGTCACACCCCAGGCATCGTCAGGTTAGTGCCAGTAACGCTGACACCCACGCGTGAAGCATACACCTCCCTTAGTGGTACACAGTGGCGGAATTTTCAGGGTCGCAGCAGTCGCAGTTGCGACTGGGCCCTGTAATTCCGCCAGGTCCGGGGGGCCCGCAGCCCGTCCGTGTACTCCGCCGCGCCACCAGGGGCGGGGCAACGGGTCAATTGCCCCCCGAGAAAATCGTGAGCAGGCTGTACTGACGCCGACCCCATCAGCCGTTGCTGACAGGCTCTGTGAAGGGACACATGCAGAGCCGCAGCTGCGGGGGATTCTACCCCTCCTTCTCCTCCTTGAGCCAAGCAGCTGGCAATGCCTGCTCCTATTGGCTACATTCAGGGCCAATGGCTAGGAAACTAAGAAGAGAGGCTCATGGGAAATGTAGTTCAGGATACCAGCAGGCCTGGGACGATTCCCTGAGAGAGAGTGCACTGTAGCCCCCAACATGCCGAGCGCGGGGAGGAGGGGGAAGAGGGGATTGAGGACTTTAAACGTAGAGGGACCATGAGCCTGTCGGGTGGAGGAAGCCAGTGATTCTACTATATATCCCCCAAGGTAAGAACTTACTTCCAGATGGGGGGGGCAGGGATGCAGGCTTCCATAGAGGCACAGCCGTACAGGACCTTATCACTGGCTGCTCCTACCATCCTCTCCACCACCACCACCTGTGCCTCTTACTGATCCCATCCCCCCACCACTGATCTCATCCCTATCCCCCCCCCCATTACTTCTACAACAGAGGTGATGGGGGGGGGATAGGGATGAGATCAGTGGTGGGGGGATGGGATCAGTAAGAGGCACAGGTGGTGGTGGAAATTTTTTAAAAATATGTGGTGTTGGGGTGTTTGGCACTGCCTCCCACCTGAATGGTGGTGTGGGTAGAGAAATTCTTAAGTGCTAATTAAGTGAGATCCACCTCCACAAGGGTGGTTGTATCCAAATTGATAGTGAACCTTCCAAAGTGATAATGGCATCTTCAATTGTTGTGTCAAGTGAAACCCGTTGCTACATGCCACCTATGAAGAGCGAATCAATGACCGAGTCGCTCTTCCTGGGGGCAAGTCAACAAGGGATGTGTAGCAAAACTTGGTTGCTAAGAGTTTAGGAATTAACCTGAAAAGTGATCCAAACTCGTGTCACCCTTCAACGGGTGGTATTAACCCTTACTGGTTAAATTAGAAACACTCAAGTGCACTAAATGCTAAATCAGGTGTTCAAACAACATATTCTAAACTTCACAGCAATAAGCATCAGGATAAAAAAACATAGTATAGTTGCCCTATATTCAAACACCTGTGGGCAGTGCTTTGTGAAGAAAAAAAAAAAATATAATAATAATAATAATAATTTATTTTATTTCACAAAGTACTGCCCACAGGTGTTGGGCACTTAAGTGTTTCTAATTTAACCAGTACCCCTCAAGTACCACTGCTGCCACCCCCACTCAAGTTGAAATTTAGAAAAAAAATTACTTTGTCGTACAGTGTAAAAAAATTAAGTCTCAAAATCAGGCTTTTCGGGGGGGGGCCTTCATGATTTCTTGCACCGGGGCCCTGAAGTCTCTAGTTACGCCACTGGTGGTATAATATCTGAACAGATCAATATCTGATCTGATCAGATCTATACTAGTGTCCCCAGCAGTTTAGGGTTCCCAAAAACGCAGTGTTAGCGGTATCAGCCCAGATACCTGCTAGCACCTGTGTTTTGCCCCTCCGTCCAGCCCAGGCCACCCAAGTGCAGTATAGATCGATCACTGTCACTTATAAAACACAACACACATAACTGCAGCGTTCGCAGAGACAGGCCTGATCCCTGCGACTCCAGTGCTGTAGGAGGTGATTTCACCACCACAGTTAAAAAAAAAAAGCATATATGCCGAAGCATTGGGGCAGCAGGGGTGGAGGAGCGATTTTGCTCCTAATGCCGCATACATACGGTCGAAATTCCGACGGAGGCTTGCCGGTGGAAAAGTCCGACCATGTGTGTGCGGCATAATTTTTGCGGGAGGATGCCCCAATGCTTCGGCATATATAAATGGTGCATGTATGCCCATCATTAGAAGTGGGTGGATCAAACAGGCTGCATGAAAAAAAAGATTACACTACATGTCCAACAAGGACCAGCAACGTACTGGTATGTTGCTGGACTTTGAATGGTTATACCAGACTGATGCCTGTGGGTTTAGGTATCATCTTGGTATCATTCTTTTCAGCCAGCGGCCGGCTTTCATGTAAAAGCAATCCTAGCGGCTAATTAGCCTCTGGACTGCTTTTACAAGCAGTGGGAGTGAATGTCCCCCCCCCCGGATATAAATAGCGCCATTGGGAAATTGGGAAAGCATTTTATCACACCGATCTTGGTGTGGTCAGATGCTTTGAGGGCAGAGAAAAGATCTAGGGTCTAATTGACCCCAGTTTTTTCAAAAAAAGAGTACCTGTCACTACCTATTGCTATCATAGGGGATATTTACATTCCCTGAGATAACAATAAAAATGATAAAAAAAAAAAATATGGAAGGAACAGTTTAAAAATAAAATAAAAAAGCAAAATTAATAAAAAAAAAAAAGCACCCCTGTCCTGCCCTGCTCTTGCGCAATGGCGAACGCAAGCGTCGGTCTGGCGTCATATGTAAACAGCAATTGCACCATGCATGTGAGGTATCACCGCGAAGGTCAGATCGAGGGCAGTCATTTTAGCAGTAGACCTCCTCTGTAAATCTAACGGGGTAACCTGTAAAGGCTTTTAAAGGCTTTTAAAAATGTATGTAGTTTGTCGCCAATGCGCGTTTGTGCGAAATTTTAAAGCATGTCGTGTTTGGTATCTATGTACTCGGCCTAAGATCATCTTTTTTATTTCATCAAACATTTGGGCAATATAGTGTGTTTTAGTGCATTAAAATTAAAAAAAGTGTATTTTTCCCCCCAAAAATGTGTTTGAAAAATCGTTGCGCAAATACTGTGTGGAAAAAAAAATGCAACACCCACCATTTTAATCTGTAGGGCCTTTGCTTTAAAAAAAATATATAATGTTTGGGGGTTCAACATAATTTTCTTGCAAAAAAAAAAATGTTTTCATGTAAACAAAGTGTCAGAAAGGGCTTTGTCTTCAAGTGGTTAGAAGAGTGGATGTAAGCTTCCTAATGTTGTGTATAAAATGCCAGAACAGTTCAAAACCCCCCCCCCCAAATTACCCCATTTTGGAAAGTAGACACCCCAAGCTATATACTGAGAGGCATGTCGAGTCCATGGAATATTTTATATGTTGACAGAAGTTGCGGAAAAAAGACAATTTATTTATTTATTTATTTATTTTTGCACAAAGTTGTTACTAAATGATATATTGCTCAAACATGCCATTGGCATATGTGGAATTACACCCTAAAATACATTCTGTTGCTTCTCCTGAGTACGGGGATACCACATGTGTGAGACTTTTTGGGAGCCTAGCCGCGTACGGGACCCCAAAAACCAAGCACCGCCTTCAGGCTTTCTAAGGGTGTAAATTTTTGATTTCACTTCTCACTGCCTATCACAGTTTCGGAGGCCATGGAATGCCCAGATGGCACAAAACCACCCCAAATGACCCCATTTTGGAAAGTAGACACCCCAAGCTATTTGCTGAGAGGTATGGTGAG
Source organism: Rana muscosa (assembly GCA_029206835.1). Taxonomy (NCBI): domain Eukaryota; kingdom Metazoa; phylum Chordata; class Amphibia; order Anura; family Ranidae; genus Rana; species Rana muscosa. The sequence continues at coordinate 990,536,551 of CM055118.1, read as the reverse complement.
TATGTTGCAGATCTCGCTTTTTGTCACAAAGTTTTGAAAATTGAAAAAAAAAAAAAAAATTATTTTCTTTCTTCATTTTCAAAAACAAATGAGAGCTGTAAAATACTCAACATGCCTCTCAGCAAATAGCTTGGGGTGTCTACTTTCCAAAATTGGGTCATTTGGGGGGGTTTTGTGCTATTTTGGCATTTTATGGCCTTCGAAACTGATAGGTAGTGAGGAGTGAAATCAAAAATTTGCACCCTTAGAAATCCTGAAGGCGGTGCTTGGTTTTCGGGGGCCCGTACGCGGCTAGGCTCTCAAAAAGTCCCACACATGTGGTATCCCCGTACTCAGGAGAAGCAGCAAAATTTATTTTGGGGTGCAATTCCACATATAACCATGGCATGTGTGAGCAATATATCATTTAGTGACAACTTTTTGTAATTTTTTTTATTTATTTTTGTCATTATTCAATCACTTGAGACAAAAAAAAAATATTCAATGGGCTCAACATGCCTCTCAGCAATTTCCTTGGGATGTCTACTTTCCAAAATGGGGTCATTTGGGGGGGTTTTGTACTGCCCTGCCATTTTAGCACCTCAAGAAATGAGATAGGCAGTCATAAATTAAAAGCTGTGTAAATTCCAGAAAATGTACCCTAGTTTTTAGACCCTATAACTTTTGCGCAAACCAATAAATATACGCTTATTGACATTTTTTTTACTAAAGACATGTGGCTGAATACATTTTGGCCTAAATGTATGACTAAAATTGAGTTTATTCGATTTTTCTTATAACAAAAAGTAGAAAATATTTTTATTTTTCAAAATTTTCAGTCTTTTTCCGTTTATATCGCAAAAAAAAAAAATCGCAGAGGCAATCAAATACCATTAAAAGAAAGCTCTATTTGTGGGAAGAAAAGGACGCAAATTTCGTTTGGGTACAACATTGCATGTCCGCACAGTTTACAGTTAAAGCAGCACAGTGCAAAATTCTGAAAACACCTCTGGTCCTTTAGCTACAAAATGGTCCTGGGCTTAAGTGGTTAAGATTACAACCCCTGCTTAGAAACATTATAGGCTCGGACCAGACAGGATTTATGCCACAGAGAACAACGGACCTCAACTTACGTAGGTTATATACAAATATACATACACACCACATCCAGTAGGGATCTAGGACGGTGGCCTCCCTAGACATAGAGAAGGCCTTCAATACAATTGAATGGCCTTTTCTATGGAAAATACTCAGAAGGATGGGATTCCCATTAGTGTTTATTAAATGGACACAGATAATATATAGGAGACCCATGTCAGCGGTTAAACTCGGGGGGAAGTTATCTTTTTTTCAGCTGTAGGCGATAGCAATAGTGGCAGAGGCTCTTAGGACCTCGCCAAATATCAAAGGATTCCAAGTGGATTCCAAGCTGGAGGAGAGGGTAGCCCTGTATGCTGACGACATGCTGTTATTCTTGAGAGACGCAGGTCCATCCCTGGAAGGAGCCTTAGAATTATTAGATATTTTTTCACCATTTACAGGGCTTAAAGTAAACTGGGGTAAGTCTCTATTGTTCCCCATTGACCAGAGAGCACAAGATACTGCTGCCCCAAATTTGCCATTGAAATGGGTAACGGAATTTAAGTATCTCGGTATAATATTATCCCGACAGGTCGAAGAATTTCGAATGTTGAACTTGGATCCAGTAATACAGGAGAATAAGAAAAGATTAAAAGGTATGGGAAGCGTTGCCCCTGTCGCTATTAGGACAAATACATTTAATAAAGATGAAGATTCTTCCTAAATTTTTGTATCTGTTTAGAAATTCTCCACAATGGTTGCCTAAAAGTTTTTTTACACAGTTGCATGGTATGTTTTCTGCATTTATATGGGCAAACAAGCAAGCTAGAATTAAATTAAGTACACTTATGCGACCAGCAGTACAGGGGGGATTGGCCTTCCCAGACTTCTACAAGTATTATTTAGCCACACAGTAACAGTGGGGAGATGGCTGAACCCTGACGGGTTTGATTCTGCTACAATGTTGGAAGCAGCAGTGGTCCAATCGGTAGAGGCACTTCAGGGATTACTAAATCGGGGGTCAAAATCTAGGTGGTATTTGACCCCTTCGATGAAAACAACAATAAAAATATTGAGAGCTGCCATAGTTAAAGAGGGATATCCGAGAACTAATTTATCCCCAAATACTCCACTATGGAGAAATCCTGAGTTGCCACATCTAGACTCTATTCAAGATCCAGGGGCATGGACTAAATTTGGGGTTAAAAAGCTATCACAAGTAATACAAGGGGAAAAATTCTCCATATTTGTAGAGATGAGGCAGTGTTGGAATAAACCTGAGAGTTATACTTTCAGATATATGCAGCTTGCCCATGCTCTATTGGCTCAATTTTCCGAGGGTACTCCACAATTAATGGAATGGGGTCTAGAGCAAATGTTAAGGAAAAAAAGTGAAAATAAGTCAAATTCAACTCTGTATACTTACCTATTAAAGACTCCATCGTCAGACATAAGCAAATTATGTGAATGTTGGACAAGAGATCTCCCAAATTTGGTAGAAGAGAACTGGTAGGAGATATGGAGGTTCCCATTTCAGATATTAGTATCACTTTGAGACAAACTAATACAATTTAAAATAACACATAGGAGTTATTATACACCATATAAGTTATATAAGATTTCCCCATTAAACTCTCAAAATTGTTGGAGATGTGCAGGAATTCCAGGAAATCGTATCCATATATTTTGGTCTTGTCCGAAGATAGGGGTATTTTGGAGGGAGGTCCTGAGAACAATTGCTATAGTAACATCAGTATCTTTGGAACAAGAGGCAGAGATCTGTCTATTAGGATTAGTAGGGAAGAAAATTATACCTACAGGAAAGAGAACACAGGTAGGCCTATTACTGTTTTATGCCAGAAAGACAATAGCGTTGAGCTGGAAGAAGGTCGAAGCTCCCTCGTTGGTATATTGGAAAAATCTAGTGATAAGTAACTTGCCATTGTAGAAGGAGACATATTGTAAAAGAGGATATGGGGAGAAATGTGAAAGGGTATGGGCAAGTTGGATAGAGAATCCCATGACAGCTTCAGGATAAAGAGGGTATGAAGACAGGGTAAACCACACCATAGAATAAAGAGGGAGAAATTAATGTATAAATGTGTTTTTTTGGTTTGTTTTTTGTGTTAATGAAATGAATGTTAGTGGAACTTTATGGAAGCTCCGGAGAGAGCAGATAAATGTAAGCTGTGAATTGTATACTTTTTTATATAAAAAACAATTAATAAAGAGATATTTAAAAAAATAGGATTTTTTACTCACCGTAAAATCCTTTTCTCTGAGTCCATGGACCGACACAGCTTCTCTATTGACAAAGTGGGTATTATCCATTAATTAGGAGTGACTAGGCAGAAAAACTTGTAAAAAGTGTTGCATCACACCTTCTACAGTACCGCCCAGGGGGCGGACCCCCTCTGGGTATAACCTCTCAGTCTGCATCTCGCAGATCAGTTCGTCAAAAAGCAGTACAAACTTAAAAGGAGGGGTGGGTGCTGTGTCGGTCCACGGACTCAGAGAAAAGGATTTTACGGTGAGTAAAAAATCCTATTTACTCTTTCGTCCATGGACCGACACAGCTTCTCTATTGACAAAGTGGGACGTCCCAAAGCAGTGTCAGAGAAAAAACGAGGGGTGGTAACAGCATAAAAATAAACTTCACCCCAAACACAAAACAGCACTCCTCCAACGGAGGAGCTGCAACTCTAAACAGCCGCTTGCAAAACCTTGCGGCCGAAAGCGGCATCTGAAGATGCACCTACATCAACTTTGTAGAATTTTGTGGAAGTGTGAGCGGACGACCAAGTCGCCGCTTTACATAATTGGGAAACAGACGCTTGATGTCGGAAAGCCCAAGAGGCACCTCTTGCCCTGGTCAAATGCGCCGTGACCGGAAAGGGGGGCGCTTGACCCTTTAAGGCGTAAGCCTGGATTACTATCTGTCGGATCCATCTAGAGATGGTGGCCGACGAGACTGCTTGGCCCTTCTTGGGACCAGCCACCGAAACAAACAGTGAGTCTGACTTCCGGAACAGGGAAGTAGCAGATAGGTATACTCTCAAAGCTCGGACAACGTCCAAGGAATGCAACACCGACTCCTTAGGATTCAACGGATGAGGACACAAGGATGGAAGTACAATGTCTTCGTTGAGATGAAAAGCCGAAACGACCTTCGGAAGAAAGGAAGGCTGCGACCGCAGCACCACCTTATCCTTGTGGAAAACCAAATAGGGAGCCTTGCAGGACAAGGCTGCCAGCTCAGAGACTCGTCTAACTGATGTAACAGCCACCAAAAAGACCACCTTCTGAGAAAGTGTCAACAGGGGAATATCGCTAATATTCTCAAACGGTGCCTTCTGAAGCACCGAGAAAATAAAATTAAAATAAGAGGTTTGTTGTCCCCAGTAAACCACCTCCATCCCTGTAGTCTGTGACAGAAGCAAAAGGTTAGCCCTGGGACTTTAAATGAGCTGGGTACTTATCCTCCAGTGAGTATGACATAAATAAATAAGGTACAAGATTTTATTGGGGTAAATTGTTACAAGCATGATTCACATAAACAGTAGTAAACTTAAAAAGTAATGCAACATGATAAGGCATGATGATCGTGGTAGTCATAGTACATGGGCACTGTGTGTACCCAATTGCCATCAGTTATATATGCAATATTGGTCACATGGTTGCAATGACAACAGTAATGCTGCGGCATCAAGAGATATACCCGACGCGTTTCGCGAGAATCACTCGCTCGTCAGGGGTAGATGCACATAGGGATGTTCTAGAGTATAAAATATTAAAAAATGTGCAAGTTGGCAATACAGGAAAAATTTTAATAATAACAGTACAGGGTGAGGGGGGTCCGAGAGGGGACCCCTTACTTACCCCTGAATTTAGACCGGGGCAGGAACTGTATGGACTCCAGAGGCAGAGACAAAAAAGCCTCCTGAAGCACCGAGAGGACCAGGTTCAAGTCCCACGGAGGTAGCGGGGGACGGACCGGAGGGGCCACATGTCAAACCCCCTGCACAAATGTACTCACGAGAGAGTGAGTCACCAGGGGTCGCTGAAAAAAGACAGCCAGGGCAGATATCTGTCCCTTAATCGTACTTAAGGCAAGCCTTTGGTCCACCCCATGCTGTAAAAAACAGCAGGATTCTGAAAACCAAATAAGTACGCGGATGCCATTTCATTTCCTCACACCTGGAGATGTAGGCCTTCCAAGTGCGGTGATAAACCTTCCTAGAGGACGGTTTCCGAGCACTTCTCATAGTAGAGATTACTGAATCTGATAGGCCCCGGTCTCTCAGTACCTGGTTCTCAACAGCCATGCCGTTAAAGTCAGTGACTGTAAAGCAGGATGGAGCATGGGACCTTGCGTTAGCAGGTCCTTCCGTAGTGGTAGGCGCCAGGGGACGTCTGCTACCAGACGTACTAGATCAGCGTACCAAGGACGCTGAGGCCAATCTGGAGCGATTAGGATCATTGGAATTCCCTCTGCCTCCACTCTGCGGAGCATAAGAGGAAGAAGCCTTAAGGGAGGGAAGGCATAGATTAGCTGATACTGACCCCACGATGCCACCAACGCGTCCGTTGCGTCTGCCCATGGGTCTCTTGACCGGACCACAAACCTCAATACCTTCCGATTGAGTCGGGAAGCCAGAAGATCTACGTCTGGTGTGCCCCATCTTTGGCAGAGGAGTTGGAACACCTCCGGGTGTAAGGACCATTCTCCCTGGTCCAGCATCTGGCGGCTCAGGTAGTCCGCCTGCCAGTTTTCCACACCCGGAATGTACCCGGCCGACAGTGCCAGTACGCTCCTCTCTGCCCACTTCAGGATGCAAGCGACCTCCGATGCTGCAGCTGAGCTTCTTGTTCCTCCTTGATGATTGACATATGCCACTGCTGTGGCGTTGTCTGACTGGATCCTGACTGGACGCCCTTGCAGCCTCTGAGACCATTTGAAGAGGCACAGCCTGATCGCCCAGATTTCCAGGACATTGATCGGCAGGAGGGCTTCCTCTGGGGTCCAGCGACCTTGCGCCGACTCTACACCCCAGACTCCCCCCCAACCTGTAAGGCTGGCGTCCGTCGTGATCACTATCCAGTAAACCGGAAGAAATTACTTCCCGGCCATTAGAGCCGGTGCTGTCAGCCACCATACCAGGGATCTCCTGACTAGGTGGCTCACTCGGATTTGATAATCCAGAGATGAAGGGCATCTGTTCCATCTGGACAGAACTTCCTTCTGTAACACTCGAGTGTGGTATTGAGCATATGGGACCGCCTCGAAGGAGGCTACCATGAGGCCCAACACTCGCATGCCAAAACGGAGTGACGACCAATTCCTGGAAGTCAGCTGCCGTACTGCAGCCCCGAAGGGTCTGCAACTTCTCCACAGGGAGGAATACCTTTGCCTCTGAGGAATCCAGAATCAACCCCAGGTACACTAGGCGTTGAGTGGGCACCATACTGACCTTTGCGTGTTTAGTATCTAACCACAGTCTCGAAGAGTCTGACAGGTAATGGACACGCTTACCTCTAAATTCTGAGCTTGAAGGCGCCTTCAGTAGAAGGTCGTCCAAGTAGCCCATGATAGCGATACCCCGCTGTCTTAGAAGTGCCAGAATCGGAGCGAGCACCTTGGTGAACGTCCTGGGTGCTGAGGCAAGGCCAAACGGGAGGGCCACAAACTGGTAGTGGTTCTTCCCGATAGCAAATCGCAGAAACCTCTGGTGTCTGGAGTATATGGGGACATGCAGGTATGCGTCCTTGATGTCCAAGGAGGCCAGAAAGTCCCCCGGATGGAGAGCCGTGACTACAGATCGAACCGACTCCATCCGAAATCTTTGTACTTTCACAAAGCAATTGAGGGCTCTGAGATCCAAGCTTGGACGAACCCCCTCCTTCTTCGGCACAATGAACAGATTTGAGTAAAAACCACGTTCTGGAACTGGAATAACTACCCCGCGTTCCAGTAGACCCTGGACCGCCCCATACAGGGCCTCCCGACGGGTCGGTAGTAGCTGGAGATTGGAGGTGTTGAATCTGTCCGGTGGACAAGAGAGAAATTCTATCTTGTAGCCTGAGGAGATTACTTCGCAAACCCACCTGTCGGAGATTAGAGCTGTCCACTGAGTCGTGAATTTGCGAAGACGTCCCCCCACCTGAGAGCTGGGTGGGGGTGGACCTTCATGCGGACGCAAATTTGTCCGCAGGCTTATTGGGTATGCAGGACCAAGGACGCTTCTGACCTTGGGCAGGCGCCCTAGGGGGACGAAAAAAACGCTTGCGTGTAGTAAAGGAGGGCCCTTGCCCTTGGCGTGGCCCCTTACCCTTGCTAATTTGGGGAAGCAAAGTGCCTTTACCTCCTGTGGCATCCTTGATGATGTCATCCAGAGAGCCCCAAAAAGTCTGTCGCCCTTAAAAGGCAGATCCAACAGGGCTTTCTTGGAAGTCTGGTCCGCAGACCAGCCTTTTAGCCAGATCAGGCGGCGTATTGCTACTGCATAAACCGAAGCTTTAGAGAGCAGTGGAATAGTCTCCATGTCTGACTCGCAGACAACCTAAGGCCCTGGACCAACAGGTCGGCCAATGTTATCTCATCAGGAGGAGCATCTCGCTCCTTAACCCCTGGAGTAGCAATCTTGCCCATTCAGTAAGTGTGTGAGACACTAGGGCCCCCGCCAATGCCGGGCGTACTGCAGAGCCTACCACTGAGTATAGGTAGCAAGCGAGTGCTTCAGCCTTCTTATCCACAGGGTCCTTGAAAACAGGAGCCCCTTCTACAGGAATTGTGGTGGCTCTATTAAGTCTGGACACCGGAGGGTCCACTATAGGGGGAGAGGTCCATCTCTTCAGAAAACTCTCCTCAAAGGGGTACCGTACCGCAAACCTCTTTGGGGCTGTAAAGACCCTCAGTGGGTTCTCCCATTCCTTGTATAAGAGTTTATCAAAAGACACACAAGGGAACACCTTAGCAGTGCGGGCAGGTCTATGAAACCCAAGTGGACCGGAGTCTCTGCTGCTTCTGCAGTATTTTCCAACTTTAGCGTATCCCGCACTGCAGTAATAAGGTCAGATACAAAGCCGTCTCGCGTACTGACCTGGACTTGGAGTCATCCTCACTGTCCGGTCACAGTCTGCAGTCTCTGATGCGTCAGAATCTGGGCCCGGAGCCGTAGCTGGACCTGGTTCTGCATCAGAATTATCCCCAGAAGCTTGCAGGGGACGGGGCGTTTACTACCCCCTGTATTCCCGTGTGCTGCTTCAACCCTGGCAGCAAACGCCTCTAGGATTGCCGTCATAGCGTTCATAAACACCTCAGGGGCACCAGCTGCTAAATCTGGTGTTTCAGGGGAGAAGACATCTGGCTCAGATGCCATGCTGACCACACGCTGACACTCACAGGGCTCCAGGCAAGATATCAATAGGCCACCCTCCTGCGCTGCCGAGATGCTGGGTTACCCAGAGGACTCACCACCCTGGACCGGTACTGCTATGCTGCCGTGTGCTGCGCCTGTGATGCTGTCCCACTGCTGCTGTGTCAGTCTGCTTCTTTTATCAGCACTTCCTGTGTGAATTTTCGCGCCAGTGTAATGCACCCTAGAGGCCGGAGGCTCTCGCAAAATGGCTGGGAAAAACGTCTGTATGTTAGATAATGTGGGCTCTAAGAAAATGGTAGCCGAGCCGAAGAGAGGTCAAGCAGCCGTAGCCCACAAAAAGATGGCCGCCGAATGGCAATATATACATACAGGGTGGACAAACATGGCCGCCGATCAGCTGATAGGGGTCAGTGGGTGTGGCCGAACCACAGGAAGATGGCCGCCGGGCAGTCACAAGAGGCCGAACTCGGCATGGACCACCTCAAAATGGCCGCCGACAGCATGGAGGAGGAAGCACACACACACACACAGGTAAGCAGAAATGACATTTCTTTTAAATGTTAGTTACAGCCAGCCCCGCTCCAGTGGAACCCCTTAGGTGACCCCCAGCACCCAGCAACCTTTAGCAAGAAGCCCAGGGAGGAGGGAAAGGCAGGGAGAGAGGGAAGAAAGGGGCCACAACCACTTACTTGATCTCTCCAGGAATGTCCAGCTAAATCACCCAGCCGAGGCAGGGGAGTTTTACTTACCTATCCTGCATGTATTATGCTGGAAGACATTCCAAACAGATCATCGTCCGCGCACGGAAGGTGACTGTTGGCCAGGCATGCTGTGATTGGACCCAAAAGGGACGATCATATGTATGCCCTGGAGCGTGACGCTCACCGGACAGGCTGTTGCGACTCGGCCGTAAGGTCAGCCGAAGCTGAGCGGTCCGATGCAAGCCTTGGAGCATAAGCTCACCGGCCAGGCTGCTGCGACTCGGCCGTAAGGTCAGCCGAAGCTGAGCGGTCCGATGCAGGCCCTGGAGCGTAGGCTCACCGGCCACCCGTGGAGCGACGGGCATGTCGTGGAAAACCCAGCGCGTAGCTAGGGTCGGCACACGCTCGATGGCCAAAACTGGGGAGACTACAAGGATCGAGGATCCAGCCTGTCACCCAGTCGGCAGTTGATCGAAGATCGCAGGAAACAAAAATGTAGCAAAAAATATATATATATATATTTTTTTCCCCCGGACCAATGGGCCCAAAGGGAGCCATGTCCTACTCCTTGCTAGACAGAAAAAAAACTGATCTGCGAGATGCAGACTGAGAGGTTATACCCAGAGGGGGTCCGCCCCCTGGGCGGTACTGTAGAAGGTGTGATGCAACACTTTTTACAAGTTTTTCTGCCTAGTCACTCCTAATTAACGGATAATACCCACTTTGTCAATAGAGAAGCTGTGTCGGTCCATGGACGAAAGAGTAATATATATATATATTGTGAGGGGGTTAGCTCGGCAGCGGGTGTGTGTGACCCCCGGGATGGGCTCCCCACACAAAAACAGGCCCAGCAAACGGAGGTTGTGGTTTTCAAAATCAAAAAGGTGCGGTTTATTTTCTATTTACAGTGACAAAACACAGCAAAGCAAAAGAAACATAAACAAAATAAATCCTGGTCAACTTGACCTCTGACTAAACATACAGGTTTCCTAACTAACAACTGGGATCAGCCTAGTGCTGTCCTAGTCCCTAAGTCCCTGGTTTTAAATGTCCAAGCAAATAGCCACACAGGCTTTGTCTCACCGCACAGGGGTTCACTCTCCCTAGACAGTCCACACAGGTCTGGGTCCAGGCATGAGCAAACACCTAATGAATCTGGGAGTTTTTATAGAGGCCTTAAACGAGCTGACAAGCTTCAGCTGGTCTCATCAACTCCCTGTCTGCACGACGCCCCACACTCTCCCTAGAGGTATGAGTCATCCATGAGCCCACTAGCCTCAGCTGGGCTTATACAACTCTCCACCTAGTTGTATAAGTCGGCGTAAAGCCTGAATCTGGGCGAAATATATCTACCCCCCTGGATGCAACCAGGTGACTTTACCTTCCTGCTGTCACAATATATATATATATATTCTGCCAGGGTATGTAAACTTATGAGCACAATTGTGTGTGTGTATATATATATATATATATATATATATATATATATGATTTTATGTAAATAATACAGTACCTTTTTGTGAAGCCAATATATGAATACATACATAAAGGATTGGAAAAAGGATAAATTGCGCTAATAAGTCCAATTAAATTTTAATGACAGTGCAGTCCAAAGGTTGAGCTGGTGTGATGTGACACAAAACACTATCTTGGAAAGTAGATCAGAACCTGTGCAGGCATTCCAGAAAATGTTATCCATATATTTTGGTCTTGTCCGAAGATAGTGGTATTTTGGAGGGAGGTCCTGAGAACAATTGCTATAGTAACATCAGTATCTTTGGAACAAGAGGCAGAGATCTGTCTATTAGGATTAGTAGGGAAGAAAATTATACCTACAGGAAAGAGAACACAGCTAGGCCTATTACTGTTTTATGCCAGAAAGACTGGTTCATCCATTTTTAAATTTTTAAATTTCCTTTAGTGAGCGCAGTTTTTTTACCCTTTAATACATAAAGGACTGTATAGTGAAAAACAATAATACATATGTAGCGGCCTCACCCTCTCTCTCTTCTTTTGCGGTTACTTTGGCTTCGGTCTAGAGGTACCTTGAAGGGGAGAGCGAGGTGCACCACGGCCCATGTCCTCTAGATTACAGCATGTAGGAGGTGAAGGCCAGCATAAAATTACATTCGGGCTGTGTATACGCTCAGAGCCAAGTCTGTTCTGCTGATAACCCCCCTTTGCTCCCAGTAATTTGAGTACCACACACTGAAAAAGGTCCAACATGTATTTATTCTATAACGGCAAACAAATAGTCCTTTGCGAGCAGACAGTTTGAGACCCATAGAACAGTCCAGTATTGGTGGGAAGTAGGTCAAGGCACAATCCTCAAAGAAACTAAACCGTTGAGGTTTCACCAACGGTTGCTAAGCACAGTGGCTGTTAAATGGACTTTTTAGTTGCAGAGTCTCTTCCAGCGACTCTAGTGAACAGGAACTGGAGTTACCTTCGCTACGTTGCAGCCCCTGTAAGGGGGAAGACAACCCTCCAAGGGAGTTACCAGAGGCCCCGCCATCACCGGATTAATGCTGTACCGGGATATTCGGAAGGGTTACACTCCCCGGCCTCCTCACCTCAGATACGGGTCCCAACACCTTAGGGCCCCTCGGACTCCTCCACCCTCGCAGAACCCAGTCGAAATCCTGGGCTCCAGGCCTTGGCCGTAGTACCTCACCCCAGGCTTAAGGTGCCTGGGATAGACTCCATCCCTCGCTCCGGCCAGGTCAAGGGCACCTGGGCCCGGATCTCCGGAAAGCCAGCACCCAGGCTGAAGGTGCCTGGGTGCGGCCACGTCCTCCAACTATGAACCCCGAGGTCAGGGCGTCCTCCCCTTTTATCTCCTCTCCCTTTGCGTCACAGCGGGTTCCCCGCCCCGCTGTACCGGCGCCAGGAAGGGACAAAAAGGAACAGTCTTGAGGTGCAGGTTCAACTCCGACCCAGGGCGACAACTCCACCTGCAGACCACAGGGAACCTTGCACCAACAGAGTCCTCCAAGAACCACAAAAGGGATTCTCAGATTCCCTAACAATTAGTACATCTGGGTTAAATAACCCAGATGCTCCCCCCCAAATTTAAATACCCGCTACACATATAACACATAAAGGTGGGGTTGTTGCAAGTTCATTTTACCAAAGTTGTAAATAGTGTTGAGCTGGAAGAAGGTCGAAGCTCCCTCGTTGGTATATTGGGAACATCTAGTGAAAAGCAACTTGCCATTGTATAAGGAGACATATTGTAATAGAGGATATGGGGAAAAATGTGAAAGGGTATGGGCAAGTTGGATAGAGAATCCCATGACAGCTTCAGGATAAAGAGGGTATGAAGACAGGGTAAACCACACCATAGAATAAAGAGGGAGAAATGAATGTGTAAATGTGTTTTTTTTTTGTTCGTTTTTTGTGTTAATGAAATGAATGTTAGTGGAACTTTATGGAAGCTCCGGAGAGAGCAGATAAATGTAAGCTGTGAATATATATATATATATGATTGTATGTAAATAATACAGTACCTTTTTGTGAAGCCAATATATGAATACATACATAAAGGATTGGAAAAAGAAAAAATTGCGCTAATAAGTCCAATTAAATTTGAATGACAGTACAGTCCATAGTTTGAGCTGGTGTGATGTGACACAAAACACTATCTTGGAAAGTAGATCAGAACCTGATAAAAGACACATGCTTACCAGATAGTAAGCCTTTGAAGCAGATGGCTATAGCCCAGCCCAGGCCTTTAGTTAGTGAGATAACACTAACTTATCCAATGATGGTAAGGTTCCAATTAGTTAGGAAGTTGACTGCACAACGTAGATATATAATTAACCCAAAAAATAAAATATCATAGCGTAATCCTGTTAAATCTATTGAACATATGACAGGACTTCTACAATTGCTATGTGAAAATAAAAACTGCACCCAGTGATAACGACTTGCACAAGTGTTCCACCACCACAAGAAAGGCCTCCTTACCAGACGGCAGATATTATACACAAAAAGGCCCTGAGCAGATGATTAACAAAGGCACCCAAAAATCCACCGCAGTGTGCACCACCACCATATAAGATGTCCCCTTACCAGACAACAAGCAGCTGAAAGCGAATCGTACACTGACAGGAATCTTCTAATCAAGACCAGGCTGCGGGCTAATGGATGGATAGATGCAGGAACTCCATATGTGTTCGTATGCTCCGTGGGACTCGTAGGAATAGGTGTTTACCCCCCAAAAAAATAGTAATGGACCATAGTGTAAAACCATACAGATAGATTTAATTGAATAAAAGTGGTTACACTTACAATAAACACGATAAAAAGTAGCATGTAGTTCAAATGCCGGCCGGCTACAATGCAAAAGCTCCCGTCCTCGACGAGACAGCGTGGTGACGTCAGCACGTGGTGACGTCAGCACGCTGTCTCGTCGAGGCTGCTTTGGACTGGTTCATCCATTTTTAAATTTTTACATTTCCTTTAGTGAGCACAGTTTTTTACCCTTTAATACATAAAGGATTGTATAGTGAAAAGCAATAATACATATAACACATAAAGGTGGGGTTGTTGCAAGTTAATTTGACCAAAGTCGTAAATCTGTAGCCTTGAGTTGATGAAGTCTCATCAGGACAAGGAGGGGTTGGTTTAACATGACTGGGTGCCATACTGTCTCTACACAAGTATTTTAAGGGATAAAACCATAGACAAAACAGTTATAAATAATTTTAATAAACATATAGGAATTCTGGGAATGAATAAGTTTGTCTAGTTGTATGACAGGTGTCAGATGTATGGTTAGTTACATTGACGTAGGTTTAAGCAACCAATCATGTTGTACCTAATATGCTTGCATTGTAAGAAACTGTATAAAGTAGACCTGCATCTTGTAATACTTTGAACATGAACCTGTACGTACTGTATGTTCCCAGCTGTTGTTAATAAACCTGCATCACTGAAGTCCTGCCTGGTTCGATACATTATTATTCTACTTCACCACCTTCTCCACCGCTCTTCCTCTGAACAAATGAAGCCTCAGAAACGTGTTGTCCAGGAAATAGGAAATGGTAACCTCCAAGGTTCTCCCAAGGTGTTTCACAAATTTTTCTTTAAGGCGTCCTGAAGAGCTTTCATCCTCTGCTCCCTCTGCGAAGGCAGGATGAGCTCTGCAACTTTACCCTTGTAACGTGAATCAAGAAGGGTTGCTAGCCAGTAATGATCCCTCTCCTTGATACCACTAAACCTTTGGTCCTTTCGCAGGCTTTGCAGAATCAGGGAGCCCATGCAGTGTAAGTTTGAAAAGGCATGAGATTCTGAGTCCTCTGGGTCACTAAGGATAACATTGTCAGGAACTACTTCCTCGCAGTCACGTACAACTCCTTGGGTTTCTGGGGACTGAAAACCATCCCTTGAAGACCGCTGCATGTTATCCTCTACATCCATGCTAATACAATCCTCCTCCTATTCCTCTTGTGTGTTTGGCGGCCCCACAGGAATTGAATCTGCATAAAGGGGACCTTGAGAGGAAAGGAAGTCCTCCTCTTCCACCCGCTGTTCTGCCTCAAGCGCTCTGTTCATGATTCCACAAAGCATGTGCTCCAGCAGGAAGACTAGAAGGACAGTTTCACTGATGCATTCATTCTCGCTGCTCACCTTCCTTGTAGCCACCTCAAATGGCGACAGGACAGTGCATGCATCCTTTATCAGTAGTCACTGGCGTGGCAAAAAGAAACCAAGCTCCCCTGAGCCTGTCCTGGTGCCATACTCTCACAGGTTCCCCTTTTTTGGCCCTCTGCTGTGTGTGCAGCCGCTGCAGCATTGCAAATGTTGAGTTCCACCTGTTGGGCATGTCACAAATGGGGCGGTTGGTTGGCAGGTTGAATTCCCGTTGAATGTCAGCCAGCCGAGCACTGGCAGTGAATGACCCCAGGAAATGCCTAAGGACTTTTCCGGCCAGCCTCAGATGATCTTGTAAGCCTGGGTACCTGGTCAAGAGATGCTGCACCACCAAATTCAGGACATATGCCAAGCATGGAATATGTGTCAAATGTCCCTGTCAGAGGGCGGAGAGGTGGTTGGTGCCATTGTTGCATACAACCATTCCTGGTTCAAGCTGCCATGGCGTCAACCACCTCTAAACCTGCCTCTGCAGAGCTGACAGAATAGCTGCCTCAGTGTGGCTCCTGTCCCCTAGACAGACTAACTGAACCACTGTATGGCATATTTTACCCTGACTGTTTGCATAGCCCCTTGAAGGCATAGGGAGCCCCCTTTAGCAGAAGATGCCATAGAGGAAGAAGAAAATGAGGGGGCAGGGCAGACAGATGTGGCAGAATCACCACCAGCTTTTTGGAGGTGTGGTGGTGGAACAAGCTCCAACACTGAACCCTGTCCTGCATCCTTCCCAACTGCCAGCAGAGTTATCCAGAGCACCGTGAAGGAAATGCAACGTCCCTGACCATGCCTGCTGGACCATAAGTCAGCGGTAATGTGAACCTTGCTGCTGACTGCCCTGTCCAATGAGGCCAAAACATTGCCTTCCACATGACGGTACAGACCTGGAATAGCCTTACGTGAAAAGAAATTATTTTTTGCAACCTGCCACTGTGGCACAGCACATTCCACAAATAAATGAAAGGGGGCAGAGTCTACCAGATGAAAAGGCAGCAGTTGTAGTGCTAGCAATTTGGCCAAGCTAGCATTTAGATGCTGAGCATGTGGATGGCTGGGACAGCATTTATTTTTTACGGTTCAGCAACTGGGGAAGCAAAATTTCTCTGGTGAAATCAACAGGTGGTGTACTGCTAGCAGATTGGGTGCAAGTACTTGTGGCACCTATTGCTATACCTTTATTCCTCTCAGTGCAGGTTTTTGAGAGGACTTGAGGTATAGTAGGGGTTGAGATCCCAGATGAGAAGCAAGGAGAAGTCCACATTTTTTTATGATGTGGGTCTTTAAGGTGCTGTTGCCAATGGACTGCATGGCAGCTGGTCATATGTCTCGTCAAGCATGTGGTGCCCAAGCGGCTGGTATTCTGGCCATGCTTGATCCGCTTCAGACAAATTGCGAACAGCAATGGTGTGATCTACTGCACGTGTTGAAGAAAGCCCACACAATGAACTTTTGGAAGTCAGTGGGGAGTCCGCAGCGCCCTGCACCTGTGGAGCTCTGTGGTGTGATGCAATACGGTGGCTGCCCTCAAGCCAGCCCCTGTAGGACATCCTGCCTTGTTGGAGTTGTGCCTCTTCCTCCTCCTCTGTTCTCTCAGGCACCCAAGTACAGTAAGTGACCTCATCATCCCCTCCCTCCTTGTCACTGGAGCAAACTTGGCAGTATGCTGCAGCTGGGGGAACATGACTGCTAGTTTCTTGTCCTTCTGTGGCACCCCCTCTCTTTAGGCTCACATTACTCCCTTCCTCAACCTGGGAACCAACAACGGGGCATTCAAACTGCTGTGCATCCTCCAGGAGCATGTAACAGACACTAAGGTCAAATAATTCTTACAAATGTCGGGATGCCATGGGGACTTATTGGCAGGAGATAGATCCTGAGGGTTCCTCAGGCCTCCAATGGGATGCCTTTAAGGCCATAATGAGGGGCTCTTACATGTCAGGAGTGGGTGATTTTAAGAAAGCCAACAATGCTATTTTATCAATATGTATCTGACCCTTCTCAGCAGAGTTACCTTTTATGGCAAGATGCTAAAAGGTCCTACAATGTTGCCTTAACTAACAAAACCCAAAAGAAACTTTTGTATCAAGCCCAGCACATTTTTGACTTGGGTGACAAAAATGGTTGATTACTAGCCTTTTTAGCCAAACCCATACATGAGCCTTTCACCATCCTTAGGATCTTGGATAGTGAGGGTAGTTTTCACACCTCTACAGAGAGTATTTTGAATGTCTGTATACCTCCCAAGTGAACTATGATTCTGAGGCTCTTACGGGTTATCTAAGTGACATTCAGCTCCCCTCTTTATTGTCAGAAAACCAACAATTCTTAGACAGCCCGATAACTGTGGAGGAGATTGACAAAAACCTTATGTTTGCCAAACATAAAACTCCTGGCTTGGATGGCATACCCATCGAATGGTATTTGGCTCACTGAGAATACCTTGTCCCTCTCAACTGAAAGTCTTATACCAAGCCATATTACAAGACAAAATACTCCCCCCGTTTATGAGAGAGGCGTTAATAGTGTTAATTCCAAAACCGAATAAGGAGCTTGCGCTTTATGACTCATCTCGACCCATCTATTTATTCAACACGAACCTTAAGCTCCTTTCAAAAATTTTGGCCCGCTGCCATAACACAGTGATTGCTTGACTTGTAAAGTCGGATCAAACTGGGTTTATTCCTGGCCGAGCTACCAATTATAACCTCTGCAGACTTTTTACTAATCTACAGCTGAAGAATGTCCTGAGTGAGATCAGAGCTTTGGTGTCTCCCGATACTCATAAGGCATTTGATTCCATAGCATGGCCTTATTTATTTCAGGTGCTGCAAAAGTTTGGCTTCGGGCATACTTTTTTAACATGGATACTGTGACAGCAGGAAGGTAAAGTCACCTGGTTGCATCCAGGGGGGTAGATATATTTCGCCCAGATTCAGGCTTTACGCTGACTTATACAACTAGGTGGAGAGTTGTATAAGCCCAGCTAAGGCTAGTGGGCTCATGGATGACTCATACCTCTAGGGAGAGTGTGGGGCGTCGTGCAGACAGAGATGAGGAGACCAGCTGAACCTTGTCAGCTCATTTAGGCCTCTATAAGAACTCCCGGCTTCATTAGATGTTAGCTCATGCCTGGAACCAGACCTGTGTGGACTGTCTAGGGAGAGTGAACCCCTGTGCGGTGAGGCAAAGCCTGTGTGGCTATTTGTTTGGACTTTTACTAAACCAGGGACTTAGGGACTAGGACAGCACTAGGCTGATCCCAGTTGTTAGTTAGGAAACCTGTATGTTTAGTCAGAGGTCAACTTGACCAGGATTTATTTTGGTTATGTTTCTTTTGCTTTGCTGTGTTTTGTCACTGTAAATAGAAAATAAACCGCACCTTTTTGATTTTGAAAACCACAACCTCCGTTTGCTGGGCCTGTTTTGTGTGGGGAGCCCATCCCGGGGGTCACACACACCCGCTGCCGAGCTAACCCACTCACAGTTGGTGGAGAACCAGTGGCAGTTTTTTTTTAAGCCAGCATGGAGGAGATACTGAAGCAGCTGGCTCTAGCAAATGCCAATCAACAGCAGACAAATGCAGGTTTGCAAAAGAGCCTTGCAGCTCAACAACAGAGCCTTGCAGCCCAGCAGCAGACAAACGCAACTTTGCAACAGAGTCTGGAGGCTCAGCAACGAGCCCAGCAGCAATCTGAGGCCCGCTTCATAGACCTGTTGCAGAAGCAAGAGCAGAGACTACAACAACAGATGGAAGCAGTAATGCAGCAACGTCCGCAGACCAGTGAGGAAAGCCGTCCCACTAATACCGCGTCCTTTGGGGTGAGTCGTTTATTGACAAAAATGACTGGAGAGGATGATCCAGAGGTATTTTTGACCACATTTGAAAGGACCGCTGAAAGAGAAAAGTGGCCTGAGGAGCAGTGGGCTGGACTGGTGGCTCCTCTGTTAACTGGTGAATCGCAGAAAGCTTACTATGACCTAGAGCCTAACCAAGCAAAAGACTATGTGATGCTAAAAGCTGAAATATTGGCAAGGCTGGGTGTCACCCAGGCTGTCCGGGCTCAGCGTGTGCATAACTGGACTTTCCAGCTTGGAAAACCCCCCAGGTCTCAAATGTATGATCTCATTCACCTGAGCAGAAAGTGGCTACAGCCAGAGACTTTGTCCGCACCAAAGATTGTGGAACGTGTTGTAATGGATCGGTTTTTGAGAGCTCTTCCTACTGCCATCCAAAAGTGGGTAAGCCATGGAGACCCAGAGACGGCCGATGGTCTTGTGGATCGTGTGGAGAAATACTTGGCTACAGAGAACCTGACGGCCTCTTCCAGAGACACTCGGACTTTCCACCCTAAGACCAGACCATCCCCAGGGGCGGATAAGAGGATTCCAAGGGGTGAGGGTGGAGAGAGTGAGAGGGTGGGAGCTCTACCCCAAGTTTGGCGAGAACAGCCTGGGAAATCAGCGGCTCAAGAGGCGGCAAGAAGGATCGTTTGCTACCGCTGCCGGCAAGCGGGACATATTGCAGCCAATTGCCCGGTTGTGGAGGAACCCATGCAGTGTGACTTTCTGACGGGCAGACGTCAGTCGCTGTGTGCGACAGTCGCATGCACTGCCATTCGAGGAACTGAGAAACATTTATGCAAAATGTGTGTTAATGGTAGAAATGTTGTGGTATTGCTGGATTCAGGTAGCCTTGTGACCCTGATAAAGGCTGAGTTAGTTAAAACAGAGGTCTCTGGGAATAGCAAGGTAGCTGTTATTTGTGTGCATGGGGACACCCGAGAGTATCCAGTGACTACAGTGTGTTTCGAGACCCCCAAAGGTACCCTCTCTCATCCAGTGGGCTTAGTATCTCAGTTACCGCATGACGCCATTGTGGGAAGGGATTTTCCGAAGTTCTGGGAACTGTGGGATGATCCTGAGCCCCTCACTGGTGCCCCTATGTACCAGGAATGTGATAGCCAGAACTCCCCTGAGAGTGGTGAGGACTCTCCGGAATTTCCCTTATCAGTATTGGCAGGGGAGACTCAAGAAACTGGAGAGGAGCCCACCTCCTCAGACGAAAACCTACCGTCTGTGGAGTTTTCTGATCTTGAGGTTCACAGGGAAAACTTTGCCACAGAACAGTTGAAAGACCCCGCCCTAATAAAGGCACGGGAAAACGTAGTGAAAATAGATGGCGAGTTAGTGAACCCAGATAATACCTGCACTTACCCATACTTCAGCGTAGAGAAGGACCTACTGTATCGGGTGGCAAAAAGGGCAGAAGAAACCGTTGAGCAGCTTGTGGTGCCCAAACCTTACAGGAAGTTGGTGTTGGAGTTGGCCCATGGGCACATTCTTGGAGGTCATCTGGGGACAGAGAAAACCCGAGAGAGGGTATTACAGAGATTCTATTGGCCGGGGGTGATGAAGGACGTAGAAAATTATTGTTCCTCCTGCCCTGTGTGTCAGAGGTTGGCCCCGATGCCACATTTCCGTAGCCCGCTGGTCCCTCTACCCATCATTGAGGTCCCGTTTGAGAGGATCGCCATGGATTTGGTAGGTCCTATAATCAAGTCCGCTAGGGGGCACCAGTACATATTAGTTATAATGGACTATGCCACCCGTTATCCAGAAGCGATCCCTCTCCGAAATACCTCGGCCAAAACCATAGCCAAAGAGCTATCTCTTGTTTTTAGCCGGGTGGGTATTTGTAAAGAACTGCTTACGGACCAAGGTACACCCTTTATGTCCCGGGTTATGAAAGAGCTGTGTAAATTGTTCAAAGTGACGCAATTGCGTACGTCTGTGTATCACCCCCAAACCGATGGGCTGGTTGAAAGATTCAACAAAACCCTAAAACAAATGTTGAAGAAAGTGGTGGATAGAGATGGAAAGGATTGGGACTGTTTACTTCCTTATTTGATGTTTGCTATTAGGGAGGTGCCCCAATCCTCTACGGGATTCTCCCCCTTTGAGTTACTGTATGGGAGACACCCAAGAGGGCTGTTGGATATTGCCAAGGAAACTTGGGAAAGTGAGAGTTCTCCCCACAGGAGTGTGATTGAGCATGTCGCCCTGATGCAAGATCGAATTGCACAGGTAATGCCCATCGTGAAGGAACATTTGGCCCAAGCGCAGTTGGCACAGCAGAGAGTGTACAACCGTGGAGCCAAGACCCGTACCTTTTCCCCGGGGGATAGGATATTGGTACTTGTCCCTACGGTTGAAAGTAAATTCCTTGCCAAATGGCAAGGCCCCTACGAGATAATGGAAAAAGTGAGCGAAGTGAATTACAAGGTCAGACAACCAGGAAGGCGAAAGCCCGAACAGATCTATCACGTTAATCTGTTGAAAGCCTGGAGGGATAGAGAGTCCCTAGTCGCAGACACTTGGTCACCAGCTCAAACTGGTTGCGTGATTCCTGAGGTTGGAATAGCAGCCACCTTGTCACAACCCCAACAACAGGAGGTTAAGGAGTTTGTGCTTCGCAACAAGGAGGTATTCTCTGAGCTGCCGGGACAAACATCTGGGGTAGAGCATGACATCATTACCCCGCCCGGTGAAAGGGTGAAGTTAAAACCCTATCGGATCCCAGAGGCTCGACGGGAGGCAATACGGGAGGAAGTACAGAAAATGCTGAACTTAGGGGTGATAGAGGAGTCCCAAAGTGATTGGTCTAGTCCCATCGTGTTGGTGCCTAAACCGGATGGGAGCTGGCGATTTTGTAACGATTTTCGTCAGTTGAACAAAGTTACAAAATTTGACACCTACCCCATGCCACGTATAGATGAGTTGATCGACCGGCTGGGAACAGCCCGATACATGACGACTCTTGACCTCACAAAAGGGTATTGGCAAATCCCCCTGGCCAAGTCGGCCAAAGAGAAAACCGCATTTGTAACCCCAGACGGGGCGTTCCAATATAAAAGAATGCCGTTCGGGTTACAGAATGCGCCGGCCACATTCCAGCGGAAAATGGACCAGATGCTGAGGCCCCATCGGAAGTATGCTGCGGCTTACCTGGATGACGTAATTGTCCATAGCACAGATTGGGCCTCACATCTGCCAAAAGTGCAAGCAGTCCTGGACTCTGTTCGGGAAGCGGGGTTTACGGCTAACCCCAAGAAGTGTACCATTGGGCAGGAGGAGGCCAAATATCTTGGGTACACCATTGGGAGGGGAGTAATAAAACCCCAACTCAACAAAGTCGAGGCCATCCAGAGTTGGCCACGTCCCAACAGCAAGAAGCAGGTACGAGCCTTTCTGGGAATCGCTGGGTATTATCGGCGATTCATTCCCCACTTTGCTTCTAAGGCTGTGCCCCTAACCAACCTGACGAAGGGGAAAGGGTCGGTCATGATTAAATGGACCCCCGAGGCTGAGGCAGCATTCCAATTCTTGAAACAAGCCTTATGTAGCCAGCCAGTGTTGTACTCACCCGACTTCTCTAAAGACTTTGTCGTACAAAGTGATGCGTCAGATGTGGGGTTAGGAGCAGTATTGTCCCAGGTCTGGAACGGGGAAGAGCACCCAGTCATTTACCTCAGCAGGAAATTGAAGTCCCATGAGGTAAATTACGCCACCGTTGAAAAGGAGTGTTTAGCGGTGAAGTGGGCTCTAGATTCCCTTCGGTACTACCTGCTAGGTAGGCACTTTGACATGGTTACGGATCACGCTCCGTTAAAGTGGATGGCTCAAAACAAGGAAACAAATAGAAGAGTGAATAGGTGGTTCCTGGCCCTCCAGGAATTCAACTTCACAGTAAAGCATCGCCCTGGCGTTCAAATGGGGAATGTGGATGCTTTGTCTCGAGTACATGAATGCCTGATTGCTGGTGTTCCAACCCCGAGGTTAAAACAAGAGGGGGGGTATGTGACAGCAGGAAGGTAAAGTCACCTGGTTGCATCCAGGGGGGTAGATATATTTCGCCCAGATTCAGGCTTTACGCTGACTTATACAACTAGGTGGAGAGTTGTATAAGCCCAGCTAAGGCTAGTGGGCTCATGGATGACTCATACCTCTAGGGAGAGTGTGGGGCGTCGTGCAGACAGAGATGAGGAGACCAGCTGAACCTTGTCAGCTCATTTAGGCCTCTATAAGAACTCCCGGCTTCATTAGATGTTAGCTCATGCCTGGAACCAGACCTGTGTGGACTGTCTAGGGAGAGTGAACCCCTGTGCGGTGAGGCAAAGCCTGTGTGGCTATTTGTTTGGACTTTTACTAAACCAGGGACTTAGGGACTAGGACAGCACTAGGCTGATCCCAGTTGTTAGTTAGGAAACCTGTATGTTTAGTCAGAGGTCAACTTGACCAGGATTTATTTTGGTTATGTTTCTTTTGCTTTGCTGTGTTTTGTCACTGTAAATAGAAAATAAACCGCACCTTTTTGATTTTGAAAACCACAACCTCCGTTTGCTGGGCCTGTTTTGTGTGGGGAGCCCATCCCGGGGGTCACACACACCCGCTGCCGAGCTAACCCACTCACAATACATATCTTATATACGCAACCACAAGCTCAGCTGAGAGTCAACGCTCAGATTTCTGACCCCTTTCCCATAAGCAGAGGCACTAGACAGGGGTGTCTTCTTTCACCCCTGTTTGCCTTGGCCATGGAGCTGTTGGCGGAACCTATACGATCATCTTCGGTGATCTGGAGGAGTCCCATCAGCTCCTTGGAGGAACGTGTCTCGCTTTATGCGGATGATATGCTCATTTACCAGGTTTTACAAAAATAATTTGGACCTCTGTATTTCCTCCTTCCGTTCTAGAATGGCTCAGTGGGTTAATCTGCCTCCCTCTTTGATGGGTCATGTTAACCACTTGACAACTGGGCACTAAACCCCTTCGTGCCCAGGCCAATTTTCAGCTTTCAGCGCTCTCACACTTTAAATGACAATTACTCAGTCATGTAATACTGTACCCAAATGATTTTTTTGTCCTTTTTTTCATACAAATAGAGCTTTCTTTTGGTGGTATTTGATCACCTCTGGGTTTGTTTGTTTTTTGCGCTATAAATGAAAAAAATATGGAAAATTTTGAAAAAAAAACGTTTTTTTTTTTAGTTTATGTGATAACATTTTGAAAATTCTTAATTTTTCTTCATAAAATTTGGCCACAATTTATACTGCTACATATCTTTGGTAAAAATAACCCAAATTAGTGGATATTATTTGGTCTTTGTGAAAGTTATAGAGTCTACAAGCTGTGGTGCGGATCATAAACAATTGATCACACCTAATGTACTGGTGGCCTATCTCATTTCTTACGACCCGAACAAGCCAGGAAAGTACAAATACCCGACAAATGACCCCTTTTTTGAAAGTAGACATACCAAGGTATTTAGTAAGATGCATGGTGAGGTTTTTGATGTTGTAATTTTTTCCCACAATTCTTTGCAAAATTAATATTTTTTTTTATTTATTTTTTTCCCCACAAAATTGTCATTGTAATAGGTTATTTCTCTCACATGGCATGTGTATACCACAAATGACGCCCCAAAATACATTTTGCTACTCGTCCTGAGTATGGCGATACCACATGTGTGGGACTTTTTCACAGTCTGGCCACATACAAAGGCCCAACATCAGGTAATTTAGGAGCATAAATTACACATCTAACTAGTTGACTACCTATTACAATTTTGAAGGCCCTGGAGCACCAGGACAATGGAAACGCCCACAAAGTGACCCCATTTTGAAAAGCTAACACCCCAACGTATAATCTATGAGGCATAATGAGCCTTTTAAATGGTTAATTTTTTTCCTGAAGTTTTTGGAAAATGTGGGAAAAAAATGAAAACGCAATTTTTTTACGCACAGTTGTCCATTTATAAGATATTGCCAACACATAGCATGTACATAGCAAAAATTACACCCCAAAATACATTCTGCTACTCCTCCTGAGTATGGCGATACCACATGTGTGAGACTTTTATACACCCTGCCCACATACAGAGGCCCAATATTGAAATGGCACCTTCAGGCATTCTAGGAGCATAAATTACACATCTCATTTCTCAACCAACTATTACACTTTTGAAGGCCCTGGAGCACCAGGACAATGGAAACGCCCACAAAGTGACCCCATTTTGGAAAGCTAACACCCCAACGTATAATCTATGAGGCATAATGAGTCTTTTGAACGGTTCATTTTTTTCCTGAAGTTTTTGGAAAAGGAGGGAAAAAAATGAAAACGCAATTTTTTTACACACAGTTGTCCATTTATAAGATATTGCCAACACCTAGCATGTACATAGCAAAAATGACACCCCAAAATACATTCTGCTACTCCTCCTGAGTATGGCAATACCAAATGTGTGAGACTTTTATACAGCCTGCCCACATACAGAGGCCCAACATTCAAGGAACACCATCAGGGACACATAGCATGCACACACCAAGAATCACACCCCAAAATACAATCTGCTGAGCAAAGGGTAAACAAAAGATTACCTGTGGTTTTAGTAGCGCAGTTGTCCACAGGAGGATAGCACTGGTCCAGGCAGCAGGCAGGGACTTGGTCGGCAAAAGCGAATGCAATTGTCCAGGAAACAGGCAGGAATACTGTCCATAGTTAGTACAGGCAGCAGGCAGGGATACTGTCCATATACAGTGCAGGCAGAGATTGTCAGCAGTGCCAAAATATTGGTCCTGGTAGTAGGCAGGTCCATGTGGTGTGGTCAGTTCATGCAACAGGCAGAGGCATGATGGCATAGGTCCTACATGCAGTAGGCAGAAGTAGGGCCTCATTCAGGACTGAATGGGGACAGGGGTAGAGGCTTCTCCCACCCAAATCTCTTTGAAGCCTCCGAGTCTCCAGACCTGAATCTAGGAATGAGAAAACAAAAACAATTGTTTTCTTCATCCAGAAAAACAATTCTGGAGCCCCTCACATATGTGAGACCCCTGTGCTATGAATCCCACTAGTCCACTGGCAGGGTACAAGATCAGTCCAAGAGGCAGGCAAAAAGCATGGTCAAACAGTCCAAAGTCAGTTCCCGATCAGGCAGAGGTATGTACAGAATCGGTAGGCAGAAGCGTGGTCGAATAACAGTCCAGGGTCAGTTCCAGATCAGGCAGAGGTATAAACAGAATCGTTAGGCAGAAGCGTGGTCGAACAACAAGCCAGGGTCAGTTACAGAGAAAGCAGAGGCATAAGGGGTGTGAAGGTAAATGGCAGGAAGTGAACTAATAATTTATTTTGGTATGGTAACGGCGGAAGCATTCGCCTACGCAGAGGCCTGGTTCTGAAGGACATTGGGCACAATAATAAATGGTGTCTCTTCTCTCTCCTCTTTTGGTGCACACCCGGCATTTTTTCTGGCGTTTTTGGCCTGTTGGTCTGGGAGGGATTTTATCTGGGAAGTGGCGCTCGGAGAGTCGGCTAATGACATCGGATCTAATGTTTACTGGTGGGGCGTTCGGGTATAAAAGGGCAGTGGTGATTTCCTCCTGGAAGAAAAGGAAGGATTTGGGTCTTATAGTGGATTTCCGATAGATGACATAGGAGTTGTACATGGCCAAATTAAATAAATAAATGGAAACTTTCTTATACCACTGGTATGTTCTTCTTGTGGAAAGGTAGGGTTCGAGCATCTGGTCATTGAAGTCGACACCCCCCATGAACTTATTGTACTCGTAGATGCATTTGGTTTTTTGGATCCGGCCATTCCTCCTGGTGATCTCAACTAATTCATTGTTGTGGATGGAAGAAAGTACGTAGACGTCTCTTCTGTCCCTCCACTTCACAGCCAAAATTTCCTCATTACGTAAACTCGCCGTCTCCCCTCTTCTCAATTTTTTCGTGACCAGGCTTTGAGGAAAGCCCTTCCGGTTCGTCCGTACGGTGCCACATGCTGGAGTCTTCATTCTATGTAGGTTTCGGAACAGGGGCAAACTTGTATAAAAATTGTCCACATACAAGTGGTAGCCTTTCTCAAGAAGTGGGTTTATGAGTTCCCAAACTACTTTCCCACTGGTTCCTATATAGTCTGGGCAATTAGGGGGGTGCAGTTGGGTGTCCTTCCCTTCGTATACGATGAATGCATACACATACCCTGTGGCTCGGTCACACAATTTATAGAGCTTCACCCCAAAGCAGGCCCTTTTGCTGGGTATAAATTGTTTTATGCCCAGCCTGCCAGAAAATTTGATAAGGGACTCATCCACGCATATGTGTTGGTCTGGGGTAAACAACTGGGGGAAGATTTCAGAAAAATAATTTAGTAGTGGCCGAATTTTATAAAGCTTATCAAAATTTGGGTCATTTCGGGGAGGGCACTGGGTATTGTCACTGTAGTGTAGGAATCTCATAATCATGAGATATCTGGTCCTGGGCATTACTGAAGAAAAGATGGGCATATGGTAGATGGGGCAGGTTGACCAATAGGAACGCATCAGATTTTTTCCATTTAGTCCAATGCAGAATGTGAGGCCCAAAAAAATTCTAAACTCCTCCACTGTAAGGGGTCTCCGCTCGTAGGGACAGGCATAATAGGATGTTGGGTTGCTGGTTATTAACTGTTGGGCATATAAATTGCACTGGGCCACAATTGTTGCCAGCATGTCCTCAGTAAAAATTAAATTTAGAAAATCTATTGGGGAAAAGTTTTCTGTAGCCACCTGGACTCCTGGCTGGGCAGTGAAAGGGGGAATGTTGGCTTCTCCTGAATTAGGAGGAAGCCACAAGGGGTACTGAAGGGAATAGGGAAGGCTGGCATGGGACCTAACCCTTTGGGGCTGAGGTGACACCCCACTGGTACGTGGCCTTGCTTGCCGAGGTACTGCGGTGCTGGTGGATGGCACTGCCTCCTCAGCAGAACGCCTTCGTCTGGCAGGCGGGCCCTCCTCCTCTTCCTCCTCCTCGGATGTAATTGTTCCACTGCTTAGGACAGGCTCGTAGTCCACGACAGACTCATACTCTGAATTTGCGGAGGAATCTGAATCGGAGAGCTCCCCGTTGCTCCCGTCGGCCGCAAGAATTTCGTACGCCTCCTCGGCTGAAAACACTCTTTCAGCCATTGTTGGTGATGACAAAGGGCACTGATGACACGTGACACTGACAGATGGCACTAATACGTGACACTGATACGTGGCACTAGAGACGCTAATAAAAGATGGCACTGACAGGTGGCACTGATGGCAGATGGCACTGACAGGTGGCACTGAGGGCACTGACGGTGGCACTGATGGCAGATGGCACTGATGGCAGATGGCACCGACGGTGGCACTGATGACAGGTGGCACTGATGACAGGTGGCACTGACAGGTTGCACTGATGGAAGATGGCACTGATGGCAGATGGCACTGACGGTGGCACTGATGGCAGATGGCACTGGCAGGTGGCACTGGCAGATGGGACTGGTGGCAGATGGGACTGGTGGCAGATGGGACTGGTGGCAGATGGGACTGGCAGGGACTGTGGGCACTGTTTGATGTATTTTGTGTTTTTTTTACACTCACTTTATCAGCACAGATCTCTCCCTCCTCACACGCTGTCTCTGTGTGAGGAGGGAGAAGCCGGCAATGAGAGATGATCTCATATGTTTACATTTGAGATCATCTCTCATTGGGCAGTTAGATGGAGTGCTGAATGGCCTCTGTGATTGGCCATTCAGCACTGTAACGACACCCCAAATATGAAAGGGGTTTAATGCCGTTTAGATATCTTCCCTCTCCTGGACACAAATTCATTGTCGATCCTCCACAGCCAGACGACCACTTCCCATAGGAATTAATCCTTCTGAAAGAACGAGACGCACTATGTATCTTTCTAGGATAGACTGACTTTATTGCCAAAAACATTGTAACTTTTATACACATCCAATACTGCATTAATCTAAAATGAACAATGGTTCAGCTCCACCCACAACATAACAAGAACCAATACACATTTGACAGTAGGCTAGCTTTTGTCTCCCAATACCCATCTCTTAGAAGGCAACAGCTAATCCCTTTATGTTTAAATAACTATGCATGACCTTTATATTCACCAGACTGTCTGTTACTTTACAATACACACAAGGACAGACTTACGGTAATTATCACAATCCACATCACCACAAACAATGAACAGGTCTTTTAGAAGCTGGGATTCATTAGCATTACACTAGGCAGACAGGTGATTGAGGCTGAACACATCAGTATCTCTCAATTAACCTGTTGAGTTCAGAATCAGTAAATAGTCCTTTACAGATATCCTTGGGAATATGGTGGATACATATTACAGACCCATTTTAGGTAGTCCAAGATATATTTCTTAATGTCCATTATTTCCTGGCTCACCCTGTGTCCAAAGTGACCCTCCTGTCACAAGCACGATCTGTGATTGGCTGTGTCCAAGGGACACGGCCAACACAGATTTTCCCTGATGCGCGCGTGCGCGGGGGAGGAAACAGGAGGACGTCCATTGACGTCCTCCCGGCAATTGAGCGCCGCAATGCTGACGTCTTTTCAGCATTGCCCGGGCGCGAAGAGGTTAAGCTATAATGGTCTTTCTTCCTAAATTTTTATATACCAGTATTTTAGCAAATTCCCCAGTCTACAGGTGAAACTCGAAAAATTTGAATATCGTGCAAAAGTAAATTTATTTCACTAATGCAACTTAAAAGGTGAAACTAATATATGAGATAGACTCATTACATGCAAAGCCAGATAGTTCCAGCTGTGATTTGTCATAATTATGATGATTATGGCTTACAGCTCATGAAAACGCCAAATCCACAATCTCAGAAAATTTGAATATTACATGCAATCAATAAAACAAGGATTGTACATAGAACAATATTGGACCTCAGAAAAGTATAAGCATGCATATGTACTCAGTACTTGGTTTAGGCCCCTTTTGCAGCAATTACTGCCTCAATGTGGCATGGCATGGAAGCTATCAGCCTGTGGCACTGCTGAGGTGTTATAGAAGACCAGGATGCTTCAATAGCGTCCTTCAGCTCTTCTGTATTGTTCGGTCTCATGTCTCTCATCTTTCTCTTGACAATGCCCCATAGATCCTCTACGGCATGGATATGCAATTAGCGGACCTCCAGCTGTTGCAAAACTACAAGTCCCATCATGCCTCTGCCTCTGGGTGTCATGCTTGCTGCTGTCAGAGTCTCGCTATGCCTCATGGGACTTGTAGTTTGGCAACAGCTGGAGGTCCGCTAATTGCATATCCCTGCTCTACGGGGTTCAGGTCAGGCGAGCTTGCTGGCCAATCAAGCACAATAATCACACGGTCATTAAACCAGGTTTTGGTGCTTTTGGCAGTGTAGGCAGGTGCCAAGTCCTGCTGGAAAATGAAGTCAGCATCCCCATAGAGCTCATCTGCAGAAGGAAGCATGAAGTGCTCCAAAATCTGCTGGTAGACGACTGTGCTGACCCTGGACTTAATGAAGCACAGTGGACCAACACCAGCAGATGACATGGCTCCCCAAATCAACAGACTGTGGAAACTTCACACTGGACTTCAAGCATCTTGCAGTGTGTGCCTCTCCATTCTTCCTCCATACTCTGGGTCCAGGCCCGGACTGGGACAAATAATAGGCCCAGGCATTTTAGATTGAGCAGCCCATACCAGGCACGGACTGACAACTCATGGGGCCCCCGGGGCAATAAGAGATCATAAGCCCCCTGTGTCCCCACCCACACTCAACGCTGTACCCAAATAAAATCTATGTCCTTTTTTTCCCACAAATAGAGCTTTCTTTTGGAGGTATTTGATCACCTCTGTGTCACTTTGTTTATAGCCCAAAAAAAAGGAAGTCAATTTTGAAAAAAATAAATAATAAAAAAATATATATATATATATTTCACTTTCTGCTATAAAACGTGTAAAAAATCAAAAATATGTATTCTGCTACATGTGTTTGGAACAAAAAATTGTGTAAATTGCGTAAAAGTTATAGTGTGACAGCGATCAGCGACTGTGATATTGAGGCAGACATTTGGACACTAGCTGACACTTTATGGGGACCTGTGACACTAATAAAGTGATTAGTGCTAAAAATATGCACTGTCACTGTACTAATGACACTGACTGAGAAAAGGTTAAACATCTAGAGGTGATCAAAGGGTTAAATGTGTGCCTAGCATATGTTTGTGTGTACTGTGATTGGTGCTTTTACTAAGGGAAGTCATGAATTTTATTCCCTGCTTTGCAAGTAAAGAAAATCTATTACTTCCCTGCTGACAAAACAGAGCTCTGCCTTGTTTACACAGGCAGGGCTCTGTCCTGTGTAAATTCATGATGATCGGCGGGTGCACCGGCCATGCTGTGTTTAGTCACAGCATGGCCGGGTCGCCAGCGGTGTGCACTCCCTACCCGGAAGTGTCAGATCACATACTAGGTACATGATCTGGAGCAGCGGAGCCGCCTTGCCGCCGTATATCTATGTCTAGGAGGGAGAGAGAGATGGGAAAGTAGGAAAGAGATAGAGGCAGGGGAGAGAGGGAGGGGAAAGAGGGGGGTAAAAGAGAGAAGGGGAGGAATAAGGAGAAGGGGGTGAGAGGGAGTGTGAGAGAAGGGGATTTAGGTAGGGGGAGGGATAGAGGGGAGGAGTGAGAGAGGAGGGAGAGAGAAGGAGAATGGGGGAGAGGGGTGTAGGAAGAGGGGGTAGTGAGAGAGGGGGAGAGGGGGTGTAGGCAGTGCGGGGGTAGTGAGAGAGGGGGTAAGGGGTGGGGGTGTAGGAAGAGAGGAGGGTAGTGAGAGAGGGGGTGTAGGCAGTGGCGGGGGTAGTGAGAGAGGGGGGTGTAGGAAGTCGGGGGTAGTGACAGAGGAGTGTAGGAAGAGGGGGTAGTGAGAGAGGGGGAGGGGGGGTAGGAAGAGGTGGGGTAGTGAGAGCGGGGGGAGGGGGGGGAGGAAGTGGGGGGTAGTGAGAGGGGTAGGGGGTGTAGGCAGTGGGGGGGTAGTGAGGGGGGGTGTAGGAAGTGGGGGGTAGTGAAAGAAGGGGGAGAGGGGGTGGGGGTGTAGGGAGAGGGGGAGGGGGATGTAGGAAGTGGGGGGTAGTGGGGAGGGGGGTGTAGGCAGTGGTGGGGGGTAGTGAGAGAGGGGGGTGTAGGAAGTGGGGGGTAATGAAAGAGGGGGAGGGTGGGGGAAGTGAGAAAAGGGGAGGGGGTGTAGGAAGTGGGGGGGTAGTGAGAGACGGGGGAGGGGGAAGGAGAGGGGGGGTTGATCAGTATATCTGCCCACCATTATACTGTATAAGGTTCAGTACACCCTCCACCCACATGTCTCCTCTCAGAGTGGTCTCTCCCCTGTCTGTGTAGAAGGCAGGCTGTCACACTCTAGTTCTCAGCTGCTCGTTGGTCCCTCTCCCTCCCCTCCTCCCACCGTCACATCCAGTAACACTTACCCCATCCAGGAAGTGTCCTCCTCCTCCTCCCCGGGCTCTCTCGGTCCCTCTCTCTTCTCTCTTCTCTCTGGACCAGGAGCCCATTGACGCCACCCATCCCACGGCGGAATCCACCCTGCCCCTTCCACCCAGTAGCCTCTCATAGATCCCCCATTGGCCACGTCCCGAGAGCCTGAATGGTCAGTCCACCCCTGAAGGCGGGCCTTGCACTGGTCACCGAGCAACCACGGCCGGCGCTCGCTTGGCATTGCCTCGCCCCCCAGAAGTTGGGAAACGACAATAGAATGGAGAGGAGTGAATGCATGGGATCGAATTTACAACATGCGGCCCGACTGCCAGGCGGCCCACCGGGCAAACGCCCGGTAGGCCCTCTGGCCAGTCCGGGCCTGTCTGGGTCCTTGGTTTCCAAATGAGATGCAAAATTTGCTCTCATCAGAAAAGAGGACTTTGGATCACTAAGCAACAGACCAGGTCTGTTTTTCTTTAGCCCAGGTAAGACGCTTCTGACGTTGTTTGTTGTTCAGGAGTGGCTTGACAAGAGGAATACAGCATTTGAAGCCCATGTCCAGGATCCGTCTGTGTGTGGTGGCTCTGGATGCACTCCAGCCTCAGTCCACTCCTTGTGAAAGTCCCCAACACTTTTGAATGGCCTTTTCTTGACAATCCTCTCCAGTCTGTGGTCATCCCTGCTGTTTGTCAGAGATGGCTCTCTAATTAGGCGACCACCTAAGGCCTCGCAACACATAGGGGCCCTGCGGGCTCCTAATTTGCCAAATTGAAGAGCCGCCTCTGTAGCAGAGCTCCCTGCTCTATCGCATTGGCTGCTATGTTTCCCATGCCCTGTCCTTGTCCTTGGCCAGCTCCTCCAGTTTCCTCTCTCCTGCTTAGTGCAGCGCCGCTCAGCTCAGTGTCCTCCCCAGCCAGGGTCCCCCCCCCCCCAAGTTGGCTGCATACATTCCTTTCTGCAGTGTTCCAGGGATTCTCTGTACACTTCCCCCGCGCAAAGGAAGTTTAAGTACACATGTGCAGCAGCCCTATGAGAGCCGGAGGACACTGCAGGCTTGTCTGCCAGCCCCCACCTCCGTCCCCCGTCATACACAGATCTCTCTCGCCTTGGAGATATGCTGATGCTGATCGCCCTGTCTGTGCTGCTGCTGGAGGGAGTGCAGGCAACCATGGATGAGTGCCCTGCAGCTTGGTTATGGTGAGTGAGCTGACCCTATATCCCCCACACCCCATCCCATTACCCCTCCCCTGGGGGCAGGGCCCTCCATCCTCTCCCCTGGGGACAGGGCCCCCCATCCTCTCCCCTGGGGACAGGGCCCCCCATCCTCTCCCCTGGGGACAGGGCCTCCCAATCTCTCCTCTGGGGACATGGCCCCCCATCATCTCCCCTGGGGACAGGCCCCCCCGGGGACAGGGCCCCCCCATCATCTCCCCTGGGGACAGGGCCTCCCATCATCTCCCCTGGGGACAGGGCCTCCCATCATCTCCCCTGGGGACAGGGCCTCCCATCATCTCCCCTGGGGACAGGGCCTCCCCTATATATCCCCTGGGGACAGAGGCCCCCATCATCTCCCCTGGGGATAGGGGCCCCATCCTCCTTGAGGACAGGGCCCCATCTTCATCTCTCCTGAGGATAGGGCCCCCATCATCTCCCCTGGCAACAGGGACCCCATCTCACTTGGGGACAAGGCCCCCATCATCACACCTGGGGGCAGGGCCCCCATCATCTTTCCTGGCAACTGGGACCCCTTCTCTGGGGACAGGACCCCCACCATCTTTCCTGGGGTTGGGAACCCCATCTCACTTGAGGACGGGGCCCCCTTCTCACTTGAGGACAGGAGCCCCTTCTCACTTGAGGATGGGGTCCCCTTTTCACTCAGGGACAGGGACCCCATCATCTCCCCTGGGGACAGAGACCCAATCTCACCTGGGGACAGAGACCGCATCATCTCTCCTGGCTACAGGGACCCCTTCTTTCCGGGGGACAGGGCCTTACCAACTTCCTTGGGGATGGAGACCTCATCTTTCCTAGGGACGGGAACCCCATCTCCCCTGTGGACAGGAACACCTTCTGACGTGGGGACAGGGACCCCTTCTCACTTGGAGACAAGGCCCCCATCATCTCCCCTGGCAACGTCAACAGGGACCCCTTCTTCTTTCGGAACAGGACCCCTACCATCTTTCCTGTGGATGGGAACCCCTTCTCACTTGGGGACAGGGACCCCTTCTCACTTGGGGACAAGGACCCCTTCTCCCTTGAGGACAGGGCTGGGCCCCCATCATCTTCCCTGGCAACATGGACCCCTTCATCTCCCCTGGGGACAGGTACCCCATCACCTCCCCTGGCAAAAGGGACCCCTTCTTCTCTGGAGGCAGGTCCCCCACCATCTTCCCTGGGGATGGGGACACCATCTTTCCTGGGGATGGGAAACCCCATCTCCCCTGCTGACAGGGACCCCTTCTTACGTGGGGACAGGGACCCCATCATCTCCCCTGGGGACAGGGATCCATCTCACCTGGGGACGGGGACCCCATCTCACCTGGGGGTGGGGACCCCATCTCACCTAGGGACCCCATCTCCAGACCATGCTGGCTGGCAGGGCTGGTGTCAGCCATCCTTGGGTGCCAGGATGGGGGAGGGTGCATTAAAATCCAAAGAAGAGATCAATTCCTTTATATGCAGCTGTGCCTGCCGCTCCTCCTATCCAGCTTTCTTCCACTGTCCCCCGTGTGCTCTCCAGCCCCTGTGTGACCCCCCCCCCCTCGGGATCTGTCAGGATGGGGAATGGGCCGGTAAATATGCCAATTTCCGGCCCCTTCTTTTTCTGAGGTGGTGAAACTTGCACAGCCCCTTCTCTTCTATGAGGCTGAGTTCAAGGAGCTCTGTGTGAGTACAGCACTGATAGAGACAGAGCACTGACGCCAGCACTAAGAGTGTGCACTGACACCAGCACTAAGAGACAGAGCACTGACACCAGCACTAAGAGAGACAGAGCACTGACACCAGCACTAAGAGAGACAGAGCACTGACACCAGCACTAAGAGAGACAGAGCACTGACACCAGCACTAAGAGAAACAGAGCACTGACACCAGCACTAAGAGACAGAGCACTGACACCAGCACTAAGAGACAGAGCACTGACACCAGCACTAATAGAGACAGAGCACTGACACCCACTAAGATAGAGGACATTGACACCACCACCGAGATAGGGCACTGACTCCAGCACCAAGACAGAGTGCACTGAGAGAGTGTCATGACACAGCACTAAGATAGAGAACACTGACATCAGCACTGAGAGCATGACGGCACCGACACCAGCGTTGAGATAGAGGACACTGACTCCAGCACCAAGACAGAGTGCACTAAAATAGTGCCATGAAACCAGCTCCAAGACACACTGTACTGCGATAGAGTGCCCCAACACCAGCACTGAGAGCATACGGATGCCAGTGCTGAGAAAGTACACTGACGCCAGCACTGACGCCAGCGTTGAGATAGAGGACACTGACACCAGCACGTTAAGGTTCTTAATATATGCAGTTTATACAGTTAATTTTTATAGCTTTATTTTTTTTTTTTCCATTACAGACGTGAGTGGGGCCTCATATCTAAGTTTTGCCTAAGGCCTCACAAAGCCTAGAGCCGCCTCTGCTGCTTGTGCACCTTTTTCTTCCACACTTATCCCTTCCACATAACTTTCTAATAAAGTGCTTTGATACAGCACTTTGGGAACATCAAACTTCTTTTGCAATTACCTTTTGAGGTTTTCCCTCCTTATGAAGGGGGTCAATGATGGTTTTCTGCACAACTGTCAGGTCAGCAGTCTTTCCCATGATTGTGATTCCTACTGAACCAGACTGAGAAACCATTTAAAGGCTCAGGAACCCTTTGCAGGTGTTATGACTTAACTAGCTGATTAGAGTTGGGACACTTTGAGCCTGGAATATTGCACCTTTTCACAATATTCAAATTTTCTGAGATTGTGGATTTGGGGTTTTCATGAGCTGTAAGCCATAATCATCACAATTATGACAAATCATGACTTGAACTATCTTGCTTTGCATGTAATGAGTCTATCTCATATATTAGTTTCACCTTTTAAGTTGCATTAGTGAAATAATATGATTTTTTGTACTCACCGTAAAATCCTGTTCTCTGTCGTCCATGGACGGACACAGCCTCTTAAGTCTTGACAGTTGGGTTATGTTCCTGTTCTATAGGAGAGGACTAGGCAGAACATGTTAGATATTTAAATACATGTTACTTTAACAGAGTTGAACAGCCCCGCCCAGGGGGTGGTCCCTCCGGACATAACCCTCCGCCTTGCAGTCAGCAGCTCAGTTTGTAAAAAGCAGACCAAAAAAAGGAGGGGTGGGTGCTGTGTCCGTCCATGAACAGAGAAAAGGATTTTACGGTGAGTACAAAAAATCCTATTTTCTCTTTTCGTCCATGGACGGACACAGCCTCTTAAGTCTTGACAGTTGGGACGTCCCAAAGCAGTGTCAAAAAACGAGGGGTGGGAACAGCAATCAAAAAACCAATTTCACCCCAAATAAGCAGAGCTCCCCAACGGAGGAGTTGCAACCTCAAACAGCCGCCTGCAAAACTTTGCGGCCGAAGCTAGCATCCGAAGATGCACTCACATCAACCTTGTAAAACTTTGAAAAACTGTGAACGGACAATCAGGTCGCCACCTTACACACTTGTGAGACAGACGCTTGATGTCGGAAAGCCCAAGAGGCACCAATAGCCCTGGTCGAATGCGCCGTGACAGGAAAGGAAGGTGCCCGCCCCTTAAGGGCATAGGCCTGGACGACAGTCTGCCTGATCCACCGAGAAATGGTGGCAGACGAGACCGCCAGATCCTTCTGCGGACCAGACACCGACACAAACAGTGAGTCAGACCTCCGGAATGGAGCCGTAGCAGACAGGTACACCCGCAAGGCACGTACCACGTCTAAAGAATGCAGTGCAACCTCCTTGGAATGCGATGGCCGAGGACACAAGGATGGAAGCACAATGTCCTCATTTAGGTGAAAGGCTGAAACCACCTTCGGAAGGAAGGAAGGCTGCGGGCGTAGCACCGCTTTATCCTTATGGAGTACCAAATATGGGGACTTGCAAGACAAGGCCGCCAATACAGAAACCCTCCTGATGGATGTGATGGCTACCAGGAAGGCCACCTTCTGAGAGAGCGTCAAAAGAGGAATTTCCCTGAAGTTCTCAAAAGGAGGTTGTGACAGGGGTTACTTGGGGCACAGGGGGAATGAGAACCCCACCATGATCTGTGATAGTCATATTCAATGCTGTATATACATGGTATATATTGGGTGTATATTGTGTGTGGGCTGTTGTGTCCTAATTGCTGTGATGAGGTAGGGGGTGATTACATTCTACTGTCTAGTGTGGCTTGTGGTAATTAAGTCTATAATTATAGGTATTGTACTCTAGCAGACAGACAGGCTGGGGAACACAAAGGGTCATGCATAATCATTTAAACTGAAAAGGGATTAGCTAACAAACTCACCTATTGTCTCTTAAGAGATGTCAAAATAATGTGCATAGTAGGAGACATAAGGCTAGCCTAAATGTCCTGTGTCTGAATCATCAGCTGTAGTTAATTAGCTCATGTAAATTGGGTCTGGTCAAAGGTGTATTATGAGAGGAAAATCAGAAGCTTCTCCCTGTGTGTATAAAAGTTGTAGTGTTTTTGCAATAAAGGTTCAGTCTAGTTGGAAAGATACAGAGCGTTCGTCTCGTATGTTTGGAAGGATTAATCCTATGGTAGGCGGTCGCCTGACTGTGGAGGATCGGTAGCGGATGTGTGTTCAGAGAGGAAATATCCTAAACGGCATTAACCCCTTTCATACTTGGGCAGCCGTTACAGAGGTTTCTGAAGCGCCGAGAGCACCAGATTCAAATCCCTCGGAGGTAGTGGTGGTCGCACCGGAGGAGCCACATGTCGGACCCTTTGCACAAACATACTAACCAGTGAATGAGCCGCCAGGGGTCGCTGAAAGAAAACAGCCAAGGCTAAAATCTGCCCCTTAATGGTGCTTAAGGCAAGTTTCTGATCTACGCCGCGCTGTAAAAACAGCAGGATCCTGGAAACCGAATAAGTCAGTGGACGCCATTCCATCTCCTCACACAGAGATGTAGGCTCTCCATGTGTGATGGTAGATCTTCCTAGAAGAAGACTTCCGTGCCCTCATCATGGTTGAAATGACCGAATCCGACAGGCCTCGGTCCCTTAGTACCTGGCTTTCA
Organism: Rana muscosa; assembly: GCA_029206835.1. Taxonomy (NCBI): domain Eukaryota; kingdom Metazoa; phylum Chordata; class Amphibia; order Anura; family Ranidae; genus Rana; species Rana muscosa. Next base: position 990,498,151 of record CM055118.1, on the reverse strand, counting down.
ATAGCCATGCCGTTAAAACCAGCGACTGTAAAGCAGGATGAAGAATGGGACCTTGCGAGAGAAGGTCCTCGTGCATTGGCAGTCGCCAGGGTGCCACTAACGTCTGCCCAGGGATCTCTGGACCTGGCCACGAAACTCGTCACCTTGTGATTGAGTCGAGAAGCCAGGAGATCCACATCTGGCGTGCCCCATTTCCAGCAAAGTTGAAATACCTCCGGATGTAACGACCATTCCCCTTGGTCCAGCATCTGGCGACTCAGATAGTCCGCCTGCCAGTTTTCCACACCTGGAATGTAAACTGCCGATAGAGCCGGCACGCTCCTTTCCTCCCACCGCAGCATGTGAGTGACCTCCGACGCTGCAGCCAAGCTTCTTGTTCCTCCTTGATGGTTGATGTATGCCATTGCCGTGGCGTTGTCTGACTGGACCCTGACTGGACGCCCTCTTAGCCCCTGTGACCATTTGAAGAGGCACAGCCTGATCGCCCGGAGTTCCAGGACATTGATCAGCAGTTGGGAATCGTCCGGAGTCCAGCGTCCCTGGGACGCCTGAACCCCCCGACTCCCCACCCCAACCGGTCAGGCAGGCGTCCGTCGTAATCACAGTCCAATGAAAGGGGAGGAACGACTTCCTGGACCGAAAAGCCGGGGATCTCAGCCACCAACTCAGAGAGGCCCTGACAAGATGACTTATCTGAATCTGACGATCCAGAGACAACAGAGATTTGTTCCATTTGGAGAGAATCTTCCTTTGCAAGACCCGAGTGTGGAATTGGGAAAACTGCACTGCCTCAAAAGGAGGCTACCATGAGGCCCAGGACTTGCATGCAAAAACGGAGAGACGATCATTTGCGGGATGTTAACAACCTCATCGCAGACTGGAGTGTCTGCAACTTTTCCAAAGGAAGAAAGACTCTTGCCTCCGAGGAGTCCAGAATCAACCCCAGGTACTCTAGGCACTGGGTCGGTACTAACACCGACTTCTGGAGGTTTAGTACCCAACCAAACTCCCAGAGGGTCTGACTGGCTATAGACACGTCCTCCTCTAATTCTTTACTTGAAGCAGCTCTCAGAAGAAGATCGTCCAAGTAGCCCACGATAGCAATGCCGCGCTGTCTCAGCAAAGCTAAAATCGGGGCGAGCACCTTGGTGAAAACTCTTGGTGCCGACGCTAGGCCAAAGGGAAGAGCCACAAATTGATAGTGGTCGTCGCCGATCGCAAAGTGCAGGAACTGCTGATGGCTGACGCAGATGGGGACATGCAAGTATGCGTCCCTGATATCCAAGGACGCCAGGAAGTCCCCCGGATGGAGCACAGCAACCACCGAACGAATCGTATCCATCCGGAACTTTTGAACCTTTACAAAGGCATTGAGGGCCTTGAGGTCCAAGATCGGACGGACTCCGTCCTTCTTTGGGACCACAAACAGATTCGAGTAAAAACCCTGAAACCTGTCCTGCGGTGGTACGGACATGATCACCCCGCACCCCAACAAGTCTTGCACTGCCCCCAGCAGGGCAGTCCGACGAGCCGGAAGGAGAGGCAGATTTGAGGGAAAGAATCTGTTTGGTGGACAAGAAAGAAACTTGGTCTTGTACCCCAAAGTGACCACCTCGCAGACACACTGGTCGGAGAGCAGGGAGATCCACCGAGCTGCAAACCCGCAAAGCCGTCACCCCACCCAGGAGTCATGCGGGGGCAAAACTTCATGCAGTAGCAGGCTTGTTTGCTGGCTTGCGCACCCAGGGACGCTTCTGTCCCCCAGCTGGACCTTTGTCCGTTTGGGAGGGTCTGCCTGCAGGTCCTGACTGACGAAAATACCGCTTCTGCACGGGAAAGGAGGGCCCCGGCTACGGCGCGGCTCCTTCCCTTTAGTGGACTGAGGGAGAAGTGTGCTTTTACCTCCAGTGACATCCTTAATGATGTCGTCCAGTGAGGCACCAAAAAGCCTCCCCGCTTTGAAAGGTTTTCTTGGAAGCTTGGTCAGCGGACCAGCATTTCAGCCATATCAGGCGGCACAATACCACTGCAGATGTGGAAGCCCTGGAGATTAAAGGGGCCGCATCCAGGGTTGCATCACAAACGTACACAAGTCCCTGTACCAACTGTTCGGCCAGTGACACGCATTCTGGAGGGAGCTGATGCTCCTCCACAGTCTGGTGCAATATTTTTGCCCACTCAGTGAGTGTCTGAGGCACCAGGGTTGCAGCCAATATAGGCCGCAACGCTGACCCCAGCATGGTGAACATGGAGCGGCTCACCGCTTCGGATTTCCTATCAGTAGGGTCCTTAAAGGCAGGGGTCCCGTCTACCGGGATAGTGGTTACTTTATTTAACTGAGAGACCGGGGATCAACGACCGGAAGAGAAGCCCATTTTTTAAAAGGCTATCTTCAAATGGATAACATACCGCCATGCGCTGAGGGACTGCAAAGGACCTCTGTGGCCGTTCCCATTCCTTATCTATGAACTTGTTAAAGAAATTAACATAAGGAAAAACCTTAACAGAGCGGGTCGGTTTGTGCGACCCAAAAGGGACAGACCCTGCTGTGGAAGTCCCAGCTGTATCTTCCAGCTTGAGAGTGTCTCTCACAGCATTAATAAGCGCACTCACAAGTGCCCTGTCTTGAGCTGACCCGGACGAGGGGTCCTCCTCACTGGGAAGGTCCTGGTCCGCATCTTCTGACATACCAGAACCGGGGTCCTGAGCCGCAGCCAGGCCCAAGTGAGTCAGAACATTCCCCAGGAGATGACGGGGGAGGGGGCATTTAGTACCCCCCTTATGCCCGCATGCCACTTCCACCCTGGCAACAAATGACAAAGCGTCCATGGGGACCGCAGGTGCAGAGGCACCGGTTGCTGCCTCTGGAATGTTTGGGGAAAAAATGCCAGCTTCTGACTCCATATTGCCCACTGACAGCCCTTAGGGACTTCAAGAACCTGACAAAAAAAGTCCACCCTCCTTGCTGCACTGACCGGGGGGGTTTTACCCAGGGAACTCACCACCCAGCAAGAGACTGTTCAGCGCCGCTGCCTGCTCTCCATCCACACACAGTGTGTCTGAGGAACTCTGTGAGGTAAATAGCGCCGTTCAAGCTGTTCAGGAGGCCATCCAGCACTAGAGGCCAAAACCCACACTAAAATGGCTGCCGGGCGCCTCAGAGAAAAGAGTGCGGACCACAAGAAAATGGCCGCCCGCAATGCAGACCTGTGTCACAGCACGGCCACAGCAAATGGGATTTCCAATGCAATTCACAGGCACCTGAAAAATGGCGCTGGCGCTTCCAAAATGGCGCCCAAACGAGGTTGACTCACATGCTAGTACTGTTATTTCAGCCAGGGATAGGCTCAGTTACGTTATCTACATAGAAACTATAATGCCGCGTACACACGATCGATTTTTTAGACGGTGAAAACACCGTTGAGAAAATCGACGTGAAAAACGAGGAACAGCTTGTTCCCCCCACACACGGCCGTTTTAAATTACATTTTTTTTTTGGTCGAAAAAAACGACCGTGTGTGGAATCACGACGAGAAAAATTAGAGCATGTTCTAATTTTTCTCGTCGTGATTAATGCCGTTTTTCCCGTCTGGAAAAATGACAAAAAGCCCACAGACGATCATTTTTCTCGTCCAAAGGAAAAAATTTCATTTTTCCCGACGGGAAAAATGATCGTGTGTACGCGGCATTATACTCCACTGCGTTTGTTCTATATGCGTAAAATACCCACTCCAACCTGTCATAAATGTGAATGTGAGAGGGGGGGGGGGGGGATTTCCTGCATATGGTCTGGAGTTGCAATAGGATCCATCCCTTTTGCTCGCAGATCACAGCATTTATAGCAGACACATTTGAGTTACCTGTGTGTTGCCCTAAATGGTGTCTGCTGGGTATCTTTGAGGATCTGGAGATCACCATGGCAACAAAACATTTTCTCTGTTTGTTGTTTTACTATGCAAGGAAAACAATTGTAATGCACTGGACTCGCACCAAATTCCTACATCTTGGGTTATGGAAGCAGCTTATTAATCAAGCACTCCCACTCTAACATTTGAGGTGAGAAGCTGCCCTTGAAAGTTTACTAAAGTATGGGGCCCGTGGCTAGATACTCAAGACACTAGTCACTGGCTGTTGGCTATGATTTCTGATCCCAGTTAGATCATCTTGCACGGTTTAACTTTAATACTGCTAGACGGACTGGTTGCAGCGACCACAGTATTCACTACATGAGCTGTTTTTTTGTTTTTTTTGTTTTATAAGTGTAGCACACAAATCCCTTTCTCCTGCTTACCTCCACCTGCAGAGTGGGACACACCATGCCACATGCCCAGTATCCTCCATCTTGTAGAGGGTGAGCGGAGTTAATCGTTTTGGGTCCTGCAGCGAGTTACCTCTTTCCATTGGTTCTCGTCCCTAGAGTGTAGGGAAAAGTCTATTCTCTCTCTCTTTGAAGGAGGCCATTGTCCAAACAGTATTAAACCCAATAAAATAGTTTCTTTTTCTTGCTCACAATTTGACAGGAAAGATTGGAGATAGAGAGAGTCGAACAGGGAGGCAGGTTCAGGCACGCGGCACTTAATTACCCTCGTCGCCACTCAAGCCTGAGTGGGATTTGCTCACCCGGATAGTCCCCTCTCACAGTCCAAGCAGCCGGAGTGGAGCACGGACATTCACTTTAAGTTCTTTTCCTAAGGATACAATCAGGATATTAGCCTCTAAGCCCTAAACTTCCCAGCACTTGTAATACTTGAGACCTTAGGTGCCAATGGGGCACGTTACAAAGCTTTTGGCTGATAATGGAATCCTTCCCTCTGTCAGGTAACCAGGCTTCTCCCGAGACAGTGACTTCCTTCACCAATCTCCTGGATAGGTCCTCCCCTGGTTCCCTCTCCGTCAGAGCGGGTCACCCTCCCACGGGTACCCTGGGATTCCGCTGTTTCGCGTAGGCCTCAGCTAAATGTGCTGGGCCTACCTGGAACGATGCAGCCTCGGGCTAAAGGTGCCCGGGACTGAACTCACACACACGCACACCTGGCCTGGAGGGCCAAAGGGTGCAAACTGCTCCCCGAATAATGGCGTCTGCCCCTTATGTATCTTCTCCCAGCATGCACAGCGGGTAGACCACGCCCACTGCACGGCTGCCGAGAGAGGACACCCAATAGCACTGTAATGCCACCTGTGGTTCGACCTGAGACCTGGGCAACAGCGCCACCTACAGGTCACAGGGAACTGTACTGTCAGGCAACATCACAACAGAGCAGAGGTCTATTAAAATATTTTCAATAGCCTGAGCCTATCTGCTCAGGCTAGCCCCTAAATTTAGGCATAGCAACCCCAGTTTTGGGGGGTCCGCTACATAAGTAATGGGCTATACATTTAAGAAATTGTCTATATAGGGATTAGCTATTTGGAAGGTTTTTTTTTTTTTTTTTCTTTTACATGCAGCTGTTTGTCTGCTGTTGTGTTGTATTGGTTAGTTATGTTTATTTCATCTCCTTTTTCTTCATAATTTTCACGTGTCAGGACTAGATAGGATCCTGAAATTATTGATATCCTTTGGACTCTGAGGGGCCGGTCTTCCTCATACAATGTTCTAGGATGATTCTAACATAAGATTTTGTATGTAAGATGGTTAAGAACTTTAACTGCTATAACAAATACTTTTGTTTGTGCATACTCTTGTTTGTGCAGAAGACATGTATATTTTCAATTAAAAAAAGTAAAAAAAAAAAGGGGTTAAATAATTCTGGTGACTCCTCTGTGCTTGATGGTGGGGCTATGTAGGGCGTAACTGTGGACAAGAAGCCGGTGGAATAGGGCACTTTGGCAGCTGCGTTGGAAGGCAATTTAGTATAAATATAAAAAATGTCGCGCCCCTAAAAATATTACAAACTTGATAGACTACACAGGTGACACTAAATGAATAGTATCAAGTAATACCTGTAAAAATAGTCCCACAATATATATTTCTCTCAGTGAAGTGTAAATATAATGAAAACGTGCAAACATAAAATAAACACTGATTGCTGAAGGCCGATCAAACCATCAGGTTGAATAATTAGCTAACCAGAGGCTGAGCAACAATAATGTGCAAATGAATATGAATATTGAAAAAAAGTCCTTAAATAACTTAAAAAACACAAAATTGCAAAAAATAATGTCCACCACATATAGAAATGTTTCCTTCACGCTGGAAAGAAGGGGAAGAAAAAAAGGAACTTTGAAAGATGTAATCAAGGGGGAGGATGATGGTGTAAGGAGATAAGTCCCAAAGAATCCACAGATGTCGAAGAAGACCACATCCACCGCGGTGAGTAAATACGTAAAAGATGGGTACGTTACCAGAAATGATGGACCTCCACTATGGCAAGGTCTAGCAGGCATGCAGATATCACCCTCTGCGGGGTACAGGAGTTAATCCACCTGATTTCGCGAAACGATGATACCAGTGTAGGTTCTTAGCCTCCGTTATACTGATCCTTTTACTGCAGGTGCTGCGAATGATCACTCCAAACCAGGAAAAAAACGAACTTTCAAGTTGGTGTAGGAACCATGAAAGAAAAGGGAAAAGGACTCCAGTAGTGTAATACCTCAAGGTATATTTATTCCCAATAAGTAGAGGTATACAGATAAAACAGCAGTACAAAATAAAAATAAAAAACAAAAAGTTTAAAATTGCCGGCATGCAATGTGGCATTCGCCCGTGCTAGCGGGGTCACGTGGTAGTGACGTCAGTGCGTTGCACCGCCCTGACTAGTTTCGTTTCCTAAAAACGTTCTCAAAGGGCACGCTTAGTATAAGCCTGGGTGACAGAGGATGAGGAGGATGAGGATGGCTTAGTTATCCACTCCACCAACTCTTCTGCATGTTGTTGCTCAATAACATGGCCAGCAGCAGAAAAAAATGACAAGCATGCCACACCTGCAGAGGATGCACCATGTCCACAACCACCAGTTTTTCCTGTAGACACAGAGGCTGCTTGCCCTCTTTGAGTGAGTGTCTGGGGCATTAGTGGTAGGGTAACCAAAGCATATAAACCCAAGGTAAGTATAGTAGCAAGTCCTAGTTGCAATCTGGGAACACCCAAGAGGATAGTATGTGACCGGTCAAAATATATTAATGCATTAAAGTGTCTGTTCACCAACGCCAGAAGTCTGCCAAGCAAAATAGGTGAGTTGGAAGCTCTGGTGCATGAGGAGAGCTATGATGTAATCGGAACTGCTGAAACTTGGCTTCATTCCTCTCATGACTGGGCTATTAATATTCCTGGCTATGCACTCTTTCGGAAAGATAGGGTAAAAAGGAAGGGTGGAGGGGTCTGTCTCTATGTGAGAAGTGATCTCAAAGCGAGTGTGAAAGAGGACCTGGTGGATGGAGAGTGTGATGAGTCTGAAGCATTATGGGTGGAACTGCATACAGATGTGCGTAGTTCAAAGCTAATCATTGGAGTTTGTTATAGACCACCCAATGTTAATGAGGAGTTAGAGACTCAGCTCCTTGCACAGATGGAAAGGGCTGCAAGGGCTGGGACGGTGATAATAATGGGGGATTTCTTTCTCGTACATCACGGGACACAGAGCGACATAGTCATTACTAATGGGTTATATAGATACCTTCAGGTGCTGGCACTGGCAACTTCCAAAACCGGAAGTACCCTCCCCTATATAAGCCCCTCCCATCCGGGAGCACCTCAGTTTTTTGCCAGTGTCTAAGGTGTTGGCCAAGAAGTAACGTGTTTTTCACTGAGCTTGCGTACAGGTTCTTTTGGACCTCAGTAAGCTATTCCGGATCCGACCAAAAAAGCTTCATAGCTAAACGGTCGGTACCCGGGCCTTGCAAGAGAAGAGCAAGGTTTTGCCTGTAATGCCTCTCTTAGGAGGGCTGGACCCTGGGATCCAGAGCTCTGGTCATACCCACGACCAAGATGTTTTCTGTGCAGGGTGCTATACAGGTCCAGGGGAGTGGAATCCTTGGGAACCCGGTCCCTGAAGGTTTGATTACAATGCCTGCCGTGATAGGTGAAGTTTGGGCTTCTGTGGACCAAACAGAGTCCTGCGGCGAGGAAAAGGTAAGTGGGGGCCCTCGGGAACTTGGTTCTATTGAGGGACCCCCAAGCCTATTTTGTCTTTCTGCCTGTTACCTAAGGTATTCCCGCTAATATTCTGTGTATGCCTGTTACTACTGAGAAAATGTAAAAATTTTAATAGTAGGCAAGAAAAAAATAAAATAAAAAAAATGTAAGACCGCGGTACCTGTGTTAGACACTAGAGGCCGCTATGGTTCTTTTTCTTGTAATGTGGATTTTTTTTCTTCCAAAATCAAATCCAGGCAGTTGGTAAGTTCTCTGCTGGGAAGCTGTCTCCTCTGCCCTGTTGCTGCGCTCATCCATCCCCGGGCCCTGCGGCAGGGACCCTGGCTCCCATCTAGCTCCTTATTTTTTTCAAAAAAGGCGCCGAAGGCGCACGTGCCCACGCGCGTGCACGCGCCTCTATATATAGAGGCGATCTGGAAAAGGGGCGGAGCGGGTGGATGACGCTCGGTGTGCGCCGCGGCGCTACTGCGCATGTGCGGGCGTCCAGCGTGTTTTAAAGCACAATCATAGCTGGCTATTGAAGTGCACAGACAGAGCTAGCAACAGTATAAAGGCACACAGAGGCGGTTGATGCAGGCATCCCCTAGAAAGGCACTTTAGTAGACACCAACTGTTATATAGCAGCAATTGTGCTAGACTATTCTCAGTAAAAGTGGTGTATTACGGCTGGAATACCTCAGCTTTAGGCTTAGGAATATGCCGTCCAGAAGCTCCGGAACTGAATCTTCCAGGAAGCGAAGGGGGTCTCATCGGGCTCTGAGGATCTTGGGCATGCTTCTGCTGCACCAGTCTCCCCTGAAGTTCAGAGGTAAGTGACCGTAGAGACCCCGCAGGGGTACTTGGTACTGTGGCTGTCCTCAGTTCACCTGCTCCTGTGTATGTAACAGAGGAGGTTTTTTCCTCAGCTCTGGGAGGATTAGAGAGAGATTGTCAACATTGATCGCTGCCTCCCTGTCAGGGAAAGCACGCCCGATCTCCGTCTCCTCCTTCAGAGAGCCTGTTAGCAGAGCAACAGTCCCATACAGGGATCGACCTGCCTGAAGGGGATCAGGATGAGGTTGATTCTGTTATAGAGGAATCAACAGTGGGGGAACCTTTTCTCAGTATCTCAAGCTGAAAGTTTATGGGTTCAGTCTCTGACTAACATGGTCCGATCAGCATTTAAAAATGCACCTTGCGGAACCATCAACCACTACTGTATCCTCGTTGGGGTCGCTAGAAGCCCCCAGACTGTCTGTTCTTTTCCACTTCACCCTTTACTGAAAGGGCTCATTTACCAGGATTGGGAACATCCTGAGAAAATATTTATTCCCCCAAGAGATTTCCGGTGGTCTATCCCATGGAGGATAAGTTCATCAAAAAATGGAAGGTCCCTACAGTGGACGCAGCCATCTCTTGTGTGTATAAATCACTGACATGTCCAGTGGATAATGTGCAAATGTTCAAGAACCCAATAGATAAAAGATTGGAGTCCTTATGAAAGTCTGCTTCTTTCTACAGCAAGCTTGGTGACACAACCAGCAGTGGGGTCTGCTAAGCAGTGAAGGATCAGTTGAAACAGGTCTTGAGGGACTTGACAGATCAGCAGGCCCTTGCCCTAGCTGATCTACCTAGAGCCTTAGGCTTTGCGGTTGACGCCATAAAGGATTCAGTCCATCAGGCCTCCCGCCTTACGCTGTCTGTAGTACATATACGTAGGCTTCTATGGCTCAAAAACTGGTCTGCTGAAGCTCCCTGTAAAGAATGGCTGGTTAGCGTCCCATTTCATGGTGAACGCTTATTCAGGGAAAACCTGGACAAATATATCCAGAAAATTTCCAGCGGTAAAAATACGCCCTTGCCGGTTAAAAACAGAGTTCGAGGTCCCTCTTTAAGAGGCCTGCTTCTCCAGTCCCTGGGGCATCGGCTGTGTAACAGTTCCGACGGCCTTCTGGGTCAATTCCCGGGGGTAAAAAACAGGGACAATCGCAGGGTAATGAGAAACCCTGGGTCAGGGGAGGTACAAAACCTCCCCCAAAGTTAAATTCATTGAAGGGTTGCCCCCACTCAGTAGGGTGGGGGGAGGACTCCAGTTGTTCGCAAGAGACCTGGCGGGACACGATCAAAACAGATAGGTGCTCTCCGCAGTATGTTTGGGATACAGTTTGGAGTTAAAAGACTCTCCTCCTTCCCATTTTTGAGGTCAAACGTGCCAAGGGAACCCCCGGAAGAGAGAGTCCCTCCTGTTGGCACTAGAACAACTATTGCTCCAAGGAGTAATTATGGAGGTTCCCCTGGAAGAATGAGGGTTCGGGTTTTACTCAAACCTCTTTACAGTCCCGAAGCAAATGGGGACGGGAGGCCCATATTAATTCTAAAAGGGCTAGACAAATTCCTGTATATCAGGACTTTCCGATGGAGTCGATCCGATCGGTGGCCACTGCCCTACAAGGGGAGGATTGGTTAGCCGCGATCGACATCAAAGATGCTTATTTGCACATTCCCATCTTTCCAGTCCACCAAAAATTTCTACGCTTTGCAGTAGAAGGGCGCCATTTTCAGTTCAGAGCCTTACCCTTCGGTCTGGCCACAGCACCACGAGTGTTTACAAAAATTCTGGCCCTTTATTGGCCAATCTAAGAACACAAGGTGTAATGATAATGGCATATCTAGATGACTTGTTGCTGATAGACCACTCAGTGAAAAAACTAGACGTGGTCGTTCACAAGACAATCAAGTATCTGGAATCTTACGGTTGGATTATCAACCGAGACAAGTCAGCCCTAAAAAACAGTCAAAAGTCTGGAATACTTGGGGCTAAGGTTGGATTCAGGCCAGAGAAAAATATTCTTGCCTCGAGGAAAGGTGTTGTCTTTGAAAGATTTGATCCACTTAGTGGGTACAAAAAAGACAGCCGTCCATACGCCTGTGCATGAGGCTGCTGGGAAAAATGGTGGCATCATTCGAAGCAGTACCCTACGGTCAATTCCATTCAAGGAATTTGCAAGGGGCCATACTGTCAGCCTGGAACAAAAAAGTTCAGGCCCTAGACTTACAATGTCCTTGTCCCCTTCCGTTCGCAAGAGCCTCCGTTGGTGGTTGGTTCCCCAGAATCTGGAAAAAGGGAAATCCTTCAGTCCGATTTCTTGGAAGGTGGTCACTACAGATGCCAGCCTTATAGGCTGGGGAGCAGTACTGGAGCAATGGTCTCTCCAGGGCAGATGGTCGGATGCAGAAAAGGCCCTGCCCATCAATCTCTTAGAGATACGAGCAGCCCGGTATGCCCTAGTAGCATGGACATCCAAACTCCAAGGGTCCCCTGTCAGAATTCAATCAGACAATGCCACAGCAGTGGCATATATCAATCATCAGGCGGGCACCAGGAGTCGTGCAGCCCAGAGGGAAGTAAATTACATCCTGAAATGGGCAGAAAGATATGTCCCAGCCATATCCGCGGTATTCATTCCAGGAGTAGAGAATTGGAAGGCGGACTTTCTAAGTCGCCAACAATTATGCCCAGGGGAATGGTCCCTTCACCCCGAGGTTTTCTGGACAATATGTCAGCGGTGGGGAACACCGGATGTAGATCTTCTAGCATCCAGATTCAACGCAAAGGTGGACAGGTTTGTCTCTCGGACAAGGGATCCCCTAGCTTGCGGCTCGGATGCCCTAGTGTTCACTTGGGATCAGTTCAAGCTGATATATGCATTCCCACCGCCACAATTGTTACCTTGATTACTCCGCAGAATCAGGGTAGAAAAGAAACCAGTGATTCTGGTGGCTCCAGCGTGGCCCCGAAGAGCATGGTACGTGGAGATTGTAAAATGTCAGTGGGGAGTCCTTGGACTCTCCCACGTCGTCCGGACCTGCTTTCGCAAGGACCGATATACCACCCTTCCTTACCAGCCCTAGGTTTGACGGCCTGGCTATTGAAGCCCACATTCTAAAATAGAGAGGGCTCTCTAATCCTGTGGTATCTACCATGATCAATGCCAGGAAGCCGGTATCCAGGCAGATCTACTATAGAATCTGGAAGGCGTACATCGCGTGGTGTGAGGCCAAGAAATGGCATCCACATAAGTACGTAATAGGTAGGAGTCTGGACTTCCTACAGTGGGCTGTAGATAGGAAGCTTGCCTTGAGTACTATCAAAGGTCAGTTTTCGGCCTTGTCAATATTTTTTCAAAGGCCCTTGGCTTCGCATTCACTAGTCAAAGCCTTTAGATAAGGAGTGATGCGTATTAGTCCTCCGGTTAATATTCCCATATGTCCATGGGATCTAAACCTGGTTCTGTCGGTTCTACAGAAACAACCATTTGAACCATTACAGCATATTTCTTTGGTTCTTCTCACCAGGAAAATAGGATTTTTTACTCACCGTAAAATCCTTTTCTCTGAGTCCATGGACCGACACAGCTTCTCTATTGACAAAGTGGGTATTATCCGTTAATTAGGAGTGACTAGGCAGAAAAACTTGTAAAAAGTGTTGCATCACACCTTCTACAGTACCGCCCAGGGGGCGGACCCTCTGGGTATACCCTCTCAGTCTGCACATCGCAGATCAGTTCGTCAAAAAGCAGTACAAACTTAAAAGGAGGGGTGGGTGCTGTGTCGGTCCATGGACTCAGAGAAAAGGATTTTACGGTGAGTAAAAAATCCTATTTACTCTTTCGTCCATGGACCGACACAGCTTCTCTATTGACAAAGTGGGACGTCCCAAAGCAGTGTCAGAGAAAAAACGAGGGGTGGTAACAGCATAAAAACAAACTTCACCCCAAAACACAAAACAGCACTCCTCCAACGGAGGAGTTGCAACTCTAAACAGCCGCCTGCAAAACCTTGCGGCCGAAAGAGGCATCCGAAGATGCACCTACATCAACTTTGTAGAATTTTGTGAAAGTGTGAGCGGACGACCAAGTCGCCGCTTTACATAGTTGGGAAACAGACGCTTGATGTCGGAAAGCCCAAGAGGCACCTATTGCCCTGGTCGAATGCGCCGTGACAGGAAAGGGGGGCGCCTGACCCTTTAAGGCGTAAGCCTGGATTACTATCTGTCGGATCCACCTAGAGATGGTGGCCGATGAGACTGCTTGGCCCTTCTTGGGACCAGCCACCGAAACAAACAGTGAGTCTGACTTCCGGAACAGGGAAGTAGCAGATATGTATACTCTCAAAGCTCGGACAACGTCCAAGGAATGCAACGCCGACTCCTTAGGATTCGACGGCTGAGGACACAAGGATGGAAGTACAATGTCTTCGTTGAGATGAAAAGCCGAAACGACCTTCGGAAGAAAGGAAGGCTGCGGCCGCAGCACCACCTTATCCTTGTGGAAAATCAAATAGGGAGCCTTGCAGGACAAGGCTGCCAGCTCAGAGACTCGTCTAACTGACGTAACAGCCACCAAAAAGACCACCTTCTGAGAAAGTGTCAACAGGGGAATATCTCTAATATTCTCAAACGGTGCCTTCTGAAGCACCGAGAGGACCAGGTTCAAGTCCCACGGAGGTAACGGGGGGCGGACCGGAGGGGCCACATGTCGAACCCCCTGCACAAATGTACTCACGAGAGAGTGAGTCGCCAGGGGTCGCTGAAAAAAGACAGCCAGGGCAGATATCTGTCCCTTAATTGTACTTAGGGCAAGCCTTTGGTCTACCCCATGCTGTAAAAACAGCAGGATTCTGGAAACCAAATAGGTACGCGGATGCCATTTCATTTCCTCACACATGGAGATGTAGGCCCTCCAAGTGCGGTGATAGACCTTCCTAGAGGACGGTTTCCGAGCACTTCTCATAGTAGAAATTACTGAGTCTGACAGGCCCCGGTCTCTCAGTACCTGGTTCTCAACAGCCATGCCGTTAAAGCCAATGACTGTAAAGCAGGATGGAATATGGGACCTTGCGACAGCAGGTCCTTCCGTAGTGGTAGGCGCCAGGGGACGTCTGCTACCAGACGTACTAGATCGGCGTACCAAGGACGCTGAGGCCAATCTGGAGCGATTAGGATCATTGGAATTCCCTCTGCCTCCACTCTGCGGAGCAGAAGAGGAAGAAGCCTTAAGGGAGGGAAGGCATAGATTAGCCGATACTGGCCCCACGATGCTACCAACGCGTCCGTTGCGTCTGCCCATGGGTCTCTTGACCGGGCCACAAACCTCAATACCTTTCGATTGAGTCGGGAAGCCAGAAGATCTACGTCTGGTGTGCCCCATCTTTGGCAGAGGAGTTGGAACACCTCCGGGTGTAAGGACCATTCTCCCTGGTCCAGCATCTGGCGGCTCAGGTAGTCCGCCTGCCAGTTTTCCACACCCGGAATGTACACGGCCGACAGTGCCGGTACGCTCCTCTCTGCCCACTTCAGGATGCGAGCGATCTCCGATGCTGCAGCTGAGCTTCTTGTTCCTCCTTGATGATTGACATATGCCACTGCTGTGGCGTTGTCTGACTGGATCCTGACTGGACGCCCTTGCAGTCTCTGAGACCATTTGAAGAGGCACAGCTTGATCGCCCGGATCTCCAGGACATTGATCGGCAGGAGGGCTTCCTCTGGGGTCCAGCGACCTTGCGCCGACTGGACACCCCAGACTCCCCCCCAACCTGTAAGGCTGGCGTCCGTCGTGATCACTATCCAGTAAACCGGAAGAAATGACTTCCCGGCCATTAGAGCCGGTGCTGTCAGCCACCATACCAGGGATCTCCTGACTAGGTGGCTCACTCGGATTTGATAATCCAGAGATGAAGGGCATCTGTTCCATCTGGACAGAACTTCCCTCTGTAACACTCGAGTGTGGTATTGAGCATATGGGACCGCCTCGAAGGAGGCTACCATGAGGCCCAACACTCGCATGCAAAAACGGAGTGACGACCAATTCCTGGAAGTCAGCTGCCGTACTGCAGCCCGGAGGGTCTGCAACTTCTCCACAGGGAGGAATACCTTTGCCTCTGAGGAATCCAGAATCAACCCCAGGTACACTAGGCGTTGAGTGGGCACCAATACTGACTTTTGCGTGTTTAGTATCCAACCACAGTCTCGAAGAGTCTGACAGGTAATGGACACGCTTACCTCTAATTCTGAGCTTGAAGGGCCCTTCAGCAGAAGGTCGTCCAAGTAACCTGTGATAGCGATACCCCGCTGTCTTAGAAGTGCCAGAATCGGAGCGAGCACCTTGGTGAACGTCCTGGGTGCTGAGGCAAGGCCAAACGGGAGGGCCACAAACTGGTAGTGGTTCTTCCCGATAGCAAATCGCAGAAACCTCTGGTGTCTGGAGTATATGGGGACATGCAGGTATGCGTCCTTGATGTCCAAGGAGGCCAGAAAGTCCCCCGGATGGAGAGCCGTGACTACGGATCGAACCGACTCCATCCGAAATCTTTGTACCTTCACAAAGCAATTGAGGGCTCTGAGATCCAAGATTGGACGAACCCCCTCCTTCTTTGGCACAATGAACAGATTTGAGTAAAAACCCTGACCCCGTTCCTGTTCTGGAACTGGAATAACTACCCCGCGTTCCAGTAGACCCTGGACCGCCCCATACAGGGCCTCCCGACGGGTCGGTAGTAGCTGGAGATTGGAGGTGATGAATCTGTCTGGTGGACAAGAGAGAAATTCTATCTTGTAGCCTGAGGAGATTACTTCGCAAACCCACCTGTCGGAGACTAGAGCAGTCCACTGAGTCGCGAATTTGCGAAGACGTCCCCCCACCCGAGAGCTGGGTGGGGGCGGACCTTCATGTGGACGCAGATTTGTCCACAGGCTTGTTGGGTCTGCGGGACCAAGGACGCTTTTGTCCTTGGGCAGGCGCTTTATCGGCCTGGGGTCTTTTCCCTGTCGCCTTAAGAGGGCGAAAAAAACGCTTACGTGCAGTAAAGGAGGGCCCTTGCCCTTGGCGTGGTCCCCTACCCTTGCTAGTTTGGGGAAGCAAAGTGCTTTTACCTCCTGTAGCATCCTTGATGATGTCATCCAGAGAAGCCCCAAAAAGTCTGTCGCCCTTAAAAGGCAGATCCAATAGGGCTTTCTTGGAAGTCTGGTCCGCAGACCAGCCCTTTAGCCAGATCAGGCGGCGTATTGCTACTGCATAAACCGAAGCTCTTGACAGCAGGGGAATAGTATCCATGTCTGACTCGCAGACAAACTTAAGGCCCTGGACCAACTGGTCGGCCAAAGTTATCTCATTAGGAGGAGCATCTCGCTCCTTTAACCCCTGGAGTAGCAATTTTGCCCATTCAGTAAGTGTCTGAGACACTAGGGCCCCCGCCAATGCCGGGCGTACTGCTGAGCCTACCACTGAGTATAGGTAGCGAGCGAGTGCTTCAGCCTTCTTATCCACAGGGTCCTTGAAAACAGGAGCCCCTTCTACTGGAATAGTGGTGGCTCTATTAAGTCTGGACACCGAAGGGTCCACTATAGGGGGAGAGGTCCATATCTTCAGAAAACTCTCCTCAAAGGGGTACCGTACTGCAAACCTCTTTGGGGCTGTAAAGACCCTCAGTGGGTTCTCCCATTCCTTGTATAAGAGTTTGTCAAAATAAGACACACAAGGGAACACCTTAGCAGTGCGGGCAGGTTTACGAAACCCAAAGGGGACTGGAGTATCTGCTACTTCTTCAGTCCTTTCCAACTTTAGCGTATCCCGCACTGCAGTAATAAGGTCAGATACCAAAGCCGTCTCGCGTACTGACCTGGACTTGGAGTCCTCCTCACTGTCCGATCGGTCACGGTCTGCAGTCTCTGATGCATCAGAATCTGGGCCATGAGCCGTAGCTGGACCTGGTTCTGCATCAGAAATATCCCCAGAAGATTGCAGGGGACGGGGGCGTTTATTACCCCCTGTATTCCCGTGTGCTGCTTCCACCCTGGCAGCAAACGCCTCTAGGATTGCCGACATAGCATCCATAGACACCTCAGGGACACCAGCTGCTAAATCTGGTGTTTCAGGGGAGAAGACATCTGGCTCAGATGCCATGCTGACCACACGCTGACACTCACAGGGCTCCAGGCAAGATATCAATAGGCCACCCTCCTGCGCTGCAGAGATGCTGGGTTACCCAGAGGACTCACCACCCTGGATAGGTACTGCTATGCTGCGCCTATGATGCTGTCCCCTTGCTGCTGTGTCAGTCTGCTTCTTTTATCAGCACTTCCTGTGTGAATTTTCGCGCCAGTGTAATGCACCCTAGAGGCCGGAGGCTCTCGCAAAATGGTTGCCAAAACCGTCTGTATGGAAGATAATGTGGGCTCTAAGAAAATGGCCGCCGACAGAAGATAGAGGTCAGGCAGCCATAGCCCACAAAAAAGATGGCCGCCGAACGGCAATATCTGCATACAGGGTGGACAAACATGGCCGCCGATCACCTGATAGGGGCCAGTGGGTGTGGCCGAACTACAGGAAGATGGCCGCCAGGCAGTTACAAGAGGCCAAACTTGGCATGGACCACCTCAAAATGGCCGCCGACAGCATGGAGACACAGAAACACAGGTAAGCAAAAATGACATTTCTTTTAAATGTTAGTTACAGCCAGCCCCGCTCCAGTGGGACCCCCTAGGTGACCCCCAGCACCCAGCAACCTTTAGCTAGAAGCCCAGGGAGGAGGGAAAGGCAGGGAGAGAGGGAAGAAAGGGGCCACAACCACTTACTTGATCTCTCCAGGAATGTCCAGCTAAATCACCCAGCCGAGGCAGGGGAGTTTTACTTACCTATCCTGCATGTATTCTGCTGGAAGACATTCCAAACAGATCATCGTCCGCGCACGGAAGGTGACTGTTGGCCAGGCATGCTGTGATTGGACCCAGAAGGGACGATCATATGTATGCCCTGGAGCATGACGCTCACCGGACAGGCTGCTGCGACTCGGCCGTAAGGTCAGCCGAAGCTGAGCGGTCCGATGCAAGCCTTGGAGCGTAAGCTCACCGGCCAGGCTGCTGCGACTCGGCCGTAAGGTCAGCCGAAGCTGAGCGGTCCGATGCAGGCCCTGGAGCGTAGGCTCACCGGCCACCCGTGGAGCGACGGGCATGTCGTGGAAAACCCAGCGCGTAGCTAGGGTCGGCACACGCTCGATGGCCGAAACTGGGGAGACTACAAGGATCGAGGATCCAGCCTGTCACCCAGTCGGCAGTTGATCGAAGATCGCAGGAAACAACAAATGTAGCAAAAAAATAAAAAATATATATATCTTTTTTCCCCGGACCAATGAGCCCGAAGGGAGCCATGTCCTACTCCTTGCTAGACAGAAAAAAACTGATCTGCGATGTGCAGACTGAGAGGGTATACCCAGAGGGTCCGCCCCCTGGGCGGTACTGTAGAAGGTGTGATGCAACACTTTTTACAAGTTTTTCTGCCTAGTCACTCCTAATTAACGGATAATACCCACTTTGTCAATAGAGAAGCTGTGTCGGTCCATGGACGAAAGAGTAATTGTTTTTTCTAGTAGCCATTTGTTCGGCTAAAAGAGTGTCGGAATTAGCAGCTATGTCCTGTAAAGAGCCATATCTGGTTATCCATAAGGACAGAGTAGTATTACGTCCTCATCCAGCCTTTCTTCCTAAGGTGGTATCGAGGTTTCATTTGAACCAAGATGTGGTTCTTCCTTCTTTTTTCCCCCAAACCTACTTCGGTAGAGGAAAAGTTATTGCATTCTTTGGATGTAGTAAGAGCAGTCAAAGCTTATCTAAAATCCACTGCTCAGATTCGCAGAACGGATACTTTGTTTATTCTGCCGGAAGGCCCCAGAAAGGGTCAGGCAGCGTCAAAATCTACTTTAGCCAAGTGGATTCGACAGGTCATAATGCAAGCCTATGGCTTGAGAAGGAGACCGCCTCCGTTCAAAGTTAGAGCGCACTCCACGAGAGCAGTTGGAACTTCATGGGCAGTGCATCACCAGGCCTCCCTGGCTCAAATCTGTAAGGCCGCAACATGGTCTTCAGTACACATGTTTACTAGGTTCTACCAGGTGGACGTTAGAAGTCAGGAGGATGTCGCCTTTGGGCGCAGTGTGTTGCAGGCCGCAAAAGATCCTCATGTCTGATAGCGCTCAGCTTATGTATGGTGTATCCCCCCCCTCATTGGGCATTGCTTTAGGACATCCCATTAGTAATGACTATGTCGCTCTGTGTCCCGTGATGTACGAGAAAGAAAATAGGATTTTTATAACAGCTTACCTGTAAAATCCTTTTCTTGGAGTACATCACGGGACACAGAGCTCCCACCCCTCTTTAGGGACACTTATTGCTTTGCTACAAAACTGAGGTGCTCCCGGATGGGAGGGGCTTATATAGGGGAGGGTACTTCCGGTTTTGGAAGTTGCCAGTGCCAGCACCTGAAGGTATCTATATAACCCATTAGTAATGACTATGTCGCTCTGTGTCCCGTGATGTACTCCAAGAAAAGGATTTTACAGGTAAGCTGTTATAAAAATCCTATTTTTAACTACCCAGAAATTGACTGGAGTAATGGAACTGCTGGGACAGTTAAAGGGCAAAAATTTATAAACCTATTGCAGGACAATTTTATGGTCCAGTTTATTGAGGCCCCATCTAGGAATGATGCTCTGTTGGACCTGGTAATCTCAAACCATGCAGAGCGTATTACTAATGTTCAGATAAAGGAACACCTGGGTAGCAGTGACCATAACATGATTTCATTTGATGTTAGTTGTAAGCAAAAATCACATACAGGAAAGATAAAAACACTTAATTTCAAGAGAGCAAATTTTCCAAGGATGAGCGCTGCTCTCCAGGACTTAGACTGGGAAGGAATATTGGCATCAATGGGCACAGAACAGAAATGGGAATTCTTCAAAAAGACTGTTTGTGAACTCACTGCAAAGTATATTCCCATGGGCAATAAGTTTAAAAGGCTAAAAATAAAACCTATGTGGCTCACTGCCAAAGTTAAAAAAGCTATAAACTATAAGAAAAGAGCTTTTAAAAAATATAAAAATGAGGGAACACTAGTGTCATTTAAATGTTACAAAGAATATAACAGGATATGTAAAAAGGAAATCAAGGATGCCAAAATTCAAAATAAACGACAGATTGCAAAAGATAGTAGGACAAACCCCAAAAAATTATTCAAATATATTAATAGTAAAAAGGTCAAGTCAGAGCATGTAGGCCCTTTACAAAATAATCTAGAGTGGGTGACTGGGGACAAAGAGAAGGCTAATTTATTAAATACTTTCTTCAGTTCTGTGTATACAAAGGAGCATGGGGGAGCTCATGTCCAAAATGGGGGTGGTAGTGACACAGCCCCAAATCCACAATGGCTCAAAAGTGATATGGTCCAGAAATATTTAGACAGAATAAAGGTGAATAAAGCACCTGGACCAGATGGCATACACCCACAGATCCTAAAAGAATTGAGCTCTGTAATTTCAAAACCATTGTATTTAATTTTTAGGGACTCATTAATGACAGGAATAGTACCACTGGATTGGCGCAGGGCCAATGTGGTGCCTATATTTAAAAAGGGAATTAAGTCTTTACCAAGTAACTATAGACCTGTTAGTTTAACTTCTATAGTTGGGAAAATACTGGAGAGATTAATAAAAGACCACATAGATGAGTTCTTGCTAGAAAAAAACTATTTAAGCAACAGAAAGCATGGATTCATGAAAGACAGAAGTTGTCAAACAAACCTGATTTCTTTTTATGAAGAGGTAAGTAAGACCTTGGCTAGAGGGGTGGCTGTGGACGTGGTATACTTGGATTTTGCAAAAGCGTTTGATACAGAGTTCCCCACACACGGCTCATGTGCAAGGTAAAAGTCTACAGGATTGGAAATATCAGTTTGTAAATGGATAGAAAACTGGCTAAAAGACAGAATTCAGAGAGTAGTGGTTAATGATTCTTACTCTGAATGGTCTAAGGTTATCAGTGGTGTACCCCAAGGTTCAGTGCTGGGACCATTACTTTTTAATATGTTTATAAATGATATTGGGTCTGAGATCAAAAGTAACATTTCTGTCTTTGCAGATGACACCAAGCTATGCAGTGGAATAACGTCCTTACAGGATGTCGCCAATTTACAAGCCGACCTCAATGCTCTGTCTAATTGGGCGACTATGTGGCAGATGAGGTTTAATGTTGATAAATGTAAAGTTATGCACTTGGGGGCTAAGAATATGAATGCATCATACATACTAGGGGGAGTACAACTGGGGGGATCCGTAGTGGAGAAAGATCTGGGGGTTTTGGTAGATCATAAGCTCAATAATGGCATGCAATGCCAAGCTGCGGTTTCCAAAGCGAGCAAAGTCCTTTCTTGTATTAAGAGATGTATGGTCTCCAGAGAGAGAGATATCATTTTGCCCCTGTTCAAATCATTAGCAAGACCTCATCTGGAATATGCAGTTCAGTTTTGGGCCCCAGTTCTCAAAAAGGATATTGGGGAACTGGAGAAAGTGCAGAGAAGGGCAACCAAACTGATAAGAGGGATGGAGGAGCTCAGCTATGAGGAAAGATTAGAGGAACTGAATTTATTCACTCTTGAGAAGAGGAGATTAAGGGGGGATATATATCGATCAACATGTACAAATATATAAGGGGTCCATATAGTGAACTTGGTGTTCAGTTATTCACTTTACGGTCAACACAGAGGACAAGGGGGCACTCTTTGCGTCTAGAGGAAAAGAGATTTCACCTCCAAATACGGAAAGGTTTTTTCACAGTAAGAGCTGTGAAAATGTGGAATAGACTCCCTGCAGAGGTGGTTCTGGCCAGCTCAGCAGATTGCTTTAAGAAGGGCCTGGATTATTTCTTAAATGTACATAATATAACTGGGTACTGACATTTATAGGTAAAGTTGATCCGGGGAATATCCGATTGCCTCTCGGGGGATCAGGAAGGAATTTTTTCCCCTGCTGTAGCAAATTGGATCATGCTCTGCTGGGGTTTTTTGCCTTCCTCTGGATCAACTGTGGGTATAGAATTGGGTATATGGGATGGTACGATATATTTTCTTTTTTTTCTTTTTTTTTATGGTTGAACTGGATGGACTTGTGTCTTTTTTCAACCTGACTAACTATGTAACTATGTAACTATGTCTTTCCTTGGTGGCCTTCCAGGCATGATGGGGATTTTAGATTTTTCTTTTCACACCACACTACACTGTATTATATACTCTGCACTCTACTGTAGTATATACTCTGCAATATATACTGTACACCGCCTGCACTGTATTATATACTGTACACTGACTGCAATATATTATAAACTGTACACCGACTGCCCTGTATTATATACTGTAAACCGACTACCCTGTATTATATAATGTACACTGACTGCAATATATTATATACTGTGTACACCAACTGCACTAATATATATTCTACACAGCCTGCACTGTATTATATACTGTACACTGACTACACTTGATTATATACGGTGCACTGACTGCAATGTATTATATACTGTACACCAACTGCACTGTATTGTATACACTATTATATACTGTGTACACTGATTGCACTGTATTATATTCTGTACACCACCTGCACTGTATTATATTCTATACACCGACTGCACTATATTATATATTGTACACCGCCTGAAGTGCATTATATACTGCACACCGACTGAAGTGTATAATATACTGTACACCACCTGCACTGTATTCTATACTGTACACCACCCGAAGTGCATTGTATACACTGTACATCACCTGAAGTGTATTATATACTGTACACACCGACTGCACTGTATTGTATACTGTACACCAACTGCACTGTATTATATACTGTACACCAACTGCACTGTATTATATATTGTACACTGCCTGCACTGTAATATACATGCTTGTGTGTGTATATATATATATATATATATATATATATATATATATATATATATATATATATATATATATATAGTGACAGCAGGCAGGTAAAATCACCAGGTTGCATCCAGGATGGAAGGTATATATGTCCTAGATTCAGGCTTTATGCCGATTTATACCACTAGGGGGAGTGCTGGGAGTCTTGCAGGGGAAGAGTTAATGAGCCCAGCTGAATCAAGTGGCTCATTGAGGCCTCTACAAGAACTCCGAGCATGCTAAGGGAGATGCTCCAACCTGGAACCAGATCTGTGTGAATAGTCTGGGGAGTGTGATCTCTGTGCAGTGAGCCAAAGCCTGTGTGGTTATTGTAAGAACTTCAAAAAAACAGGGAGCTAGGGACTGGGACAGCACAAGGCTGTACCCAGTTGTTAGTTAGGGACACCAACGTGTGTAGTGAGCGGTCAAGTTGACCAGGATTTCTTTTCATGTTCTTTTTGTTTTGCTGTTTTTCTCTTGTAAATAGTTTGAATAAACCGCACCTTTCGCTTTTGCAACTACAAACTCTGTCTGCTGTGCCTGTTTTGTGTGGTGAACCCATCCAGGGGGTCACACACACCCACTGCCGAGTTAACCCCCTCACAATATATATATATATATATATATATATATATTGTGGGAGATTATCTCGTGAGGGATCACCTTTTCTGAATGAAGGTCAGCAAACAGGCACTTTCTTTAAAATACGGCGGATACCAGGTTTATTTACAGGTTTGCAAATACAAATAAACAAAACAGTAAATTAAATCCTTGCTGTTCCCCCCCTGAGTCTCCAGCCAGAGCCCTGCTGTGCTCTCTTCCTGGACATTTGAAGTCCAGCTGACTGTGGACTTGAGTGGAGAAAAACCAGGCGGGATTCCGGTTCAGTCCCTTACAATGGGACAAATGCAAGGTGAAATGTATCGATTATCGTGTATCTCACCTCGCATACCGTCACATATCCTCCCCCTCTGCTCAAGCCCCTTCGGCTGAGCACTTAACCCAACCATAAGGTGCATGTGGGAGATCTTCATTATTTTGGAACTTGCCCGGCCTGTGCTCAACCGTAAATTTAAAGGGTTGTAAAGCCAGGAACCACCTTGTCATGCGGCCATTTTTCTACCTGTTGTCACACATCCACTTTAGGGGAGCATGGTCAGTGACCAGCTTAAATGACCTCCCCAATAGGTAATACCTCAGGGAGTCTAAGGCCCATTTAATGGCAAGACACTCCTTTTCAACGATGGCATATTTATTTTTGTGCTTGTTAAGCTTCCGGCTCAGGTATACAACAGGGTGCACCTCGCCATCCCTGTTCTGTGACAGTACAGCCCCTAGGCCCACCTCAGAGGCGTCCATCTGTACGACAAACTCCTTGCTAAAGTCTGGGGTCACTAGTACCGGTAACCCACAAAGGGCCTGCTTTAAATTCTGAAATGCCTCCTCGGCTTCAGGATTCCACTTGACCATGACCAACCCTCTACCCTTCATCAGGTTGGTCAGAGGGGCGGCAATGGTGGCAAAGTTGGGTATGAACCGTCTGTAATACCCTGTAATGCCCAGGAAGGCCCTCACTTGTTTTTTATTTATCGGTTGGGGCCATTTTTGAATTGCCTCAACCTTATTGGTCTGAGGCTTGACCACTCCCCGGCCAATAATGTACCCAAGGTATTTGGCCTCCTCCAGGCCTATGGCACATGATTTCTGGTTGGCCGTGAGACCTGCTTCCCTAAGGGAATCTATCACTGCTTGTACACAGAGCAGGTGCGATTCCCAATCTGGGCTGTGGATGACCACATCGTCCAAATACGCAGCTGCATACGGGCGATGTGGTCTCAAGGTTTTGTCCATCATTCGCTGGAATGATGAAGGGGCTCCGTGCAGACCAAAACGCATCCGCTTATACTGAAACAAGCCCTCAGGAGTGGAGAAGGCAGTCTTCTCCTTGGCCGATTCAGTTATCGGTATTTGCCAATAGCCTTTCGTTAGGTCTAGGGTCGTTAAGTAGCGAGCCTGTCCGAACTGTCCACGAATTCGGGCCTCGGGTATGCGTCGAACTTCAACACACTGTTGAGTTTCCTAAAGTCGTTACAAAACCTAATAGTGCAATCAGGTTTTGGGACCAGCACTATGGGGCTCGACCACTCACTGTGGGACTCTTCTATCACGTCCAGCTCTAACGTATTTTTTTATTTCCTTCGCGACTGCCTCTCACCTGGCCTCTGGGATTCTATACGGCTTTACATTTACGCGAACCCCTGGTTCCGTCACTATGTCATGTTGGATCATGTTGGTCAGTCCGGGTAAGGGGGAGAAAAATAGTGAGAGAGGAGGGCGCTGATATGTAAAAGTAAATCTAAATTCATTATAAAACGGTAGACATATATAGAATCAAAAACAATATAATCTCCCCACTTAAATTAATGCTGTGTATAAAAATCAACCAGTGTATACAAAAAAATTCCAAATAAATTTGTGAACAACAAAAATTGACTATCATATAAATCAATACGAACAATATAAAAATTCAATTGAAACTTATTGCAAATAAAGTCCAAACCAATGAACCCCCAAACAAGGGTTAATAAATGCAAATAAATGTCCCACAAGAAAAAGTGTTGTATAAACACCAAATAAATCCACTTCAAACAACGTATTGTGAAAAAATCCAATGTGATTCTTGAGAGAAATGAAGATCCACCTTCACCAATAATAATATTGACACCCGATAGTGCACATTAAGTAAGGATGGCAGCTTACCGCAGCAAATTGACCCTTTTAATTAAAAAAGAAGTCAAACAGGCTTTCAGCAAGTTCCAATTGCTAAGGATCAGCGAAATGTTGTCCACCATGCAGGTAATGATAACGCTTGGATTCAGTGGTATATAATCAGAAAAAGGAGAAGCGAGCAATAGCGTGATACCATTTTTATTGCGTATAAAATTTCTAAAAAGCCAAAATCATGCTTACATGGTTATGTGCCCCGACCCGGCACTGAGGCTGTAAAGGCGTAGGGATAACGAATGAGAGTCCTGTGGATACTGGCGTGCGCTCCACCACTATGGAGCAGACAACCAGCTGGACCGGAAGTGACGTCAATTGCGTGACCTGTATTGCGTTTCGACGTACTTTTCGGGCGCTTCCTGATGACGGAACCCGAAATGTACGTCGAAGCGCAATACAGGTCACGCAATTGACGTCACTTCCGGTCCAGCTGGTTGTCTGCTCCATAGTGGTGGAGCGCACGCCAGTATCAACAGGACTCTCATTCGTTATCCCTATGCCTTTACAGCCTCAGTGCCGGGTCGGGGCACATAACCATGTAAGCATGATTTTGGCTTTTTAGAAATTTTATACGCAATAAAAACGGTATCACGCTATTGCTCGCTTCTCCTTTTTCTGATTATATACCACTGAATCCAAGCGTTATCGTTACCTGCATGGTGGACAACATTTCGCTGATCCTTAGCAATTGGAACTTGCTGAAAGCCTGTTTGACTTCTTTTTTAATTAAAAGGGTCAATTTGCTGCGGTAAGCTGCCATCCTTACTTAATGTGCACTATCGGGTGTCAATATTATTATTGGTGAAGGTGGATCTTCATTTCTCTCAAGAATCACATTTGATTTTTTCACAATACGTTGTTTGAAGTGGATTTATTTGGTGTTTATACAACACTTTTTCTTGTGGGACATTTATTTGCATTTATTAACCCTTGTTTGGGGGTTCATTGGTTTGGACTTTATTTGCAATAAGTTTCAATTGAATTTTTATATTGTTCGTATTGATTTATATGATAGTCAATTTTTGTTGTTCACAAATTTATTTGGAATTTTTTTGTATACACTGGTTGATTTTTATACACAGCATTAATTTAAGTGGGGAGATTATATTGTTTTTGATTCTATATATGTCTACCATTTTATAATGAATTTAGATTTACTTTTACATATCAGCGCCCTCCTCTCTCACTATTTTCACTATTGATTTCAGTATTTCACTGTAATTTGAGGTGCAGCTTATATATAGCAAATATTTAGTATATTAATTGGCGCAGGCTTCATTTAAATCAAGGGGGAGAAAAAGCCTATATTTTTATGCACAAACGCCCTAACGTCACTTTGTTGTGCCACAGACAGGGAATCCGTTATGGGGACGTCAGGTGTCACTGGTACCCGGTCTGTTAGAGGCGGGGATGTGGCCAGTAAAGTCTCTCTGTCCTTCCAGGGCTTTAAGAGATTCACATGGTAAATTTGGTGTGGTTTCCTTTTCCCTGGCTGGTAGACTTTGTAGTTTACCTCCCCCACCCTTTCGACAACCTCAAAAGGGACCCTGACACTTGGCTAGGAACTTACTTTCCACTGTGGAAACCAGTACCAACACTCTGTCCCTGGGGCTGAAAGTACGGACCTTGGCACCCCGGTAATAGACCCTTCTCTGGGCCTCCTGGGCTTGCTCCATATGTTCTCGCACCAGGGGCAGGACAGCTGCGATGAGATCCTGCATCAAGGAGACATGCTCTATAATGCTTCTATATTTGGTGGCCTCTCCTTCCCACGTTTCTTGGCAACATCTAGCAGCCCCCTGGGATGTCTACCATACAAGAGCTCAAAAGGGGGAATAACCTGTGGATGCCTGCGGAATCTCTCGTAAAATCCCAGTTTCTCCCATCTTTGTCGACCACCTTTTTCAACATACTTTTCAAAGTTTTATTAATTCTTTCGACGAGACCATCCGTTTGGGGGTGGTAGACAGAGGTACGGAGATGGGAGATTTTGTATAGTCTACACAGTTCCTTGGTAACCCTGGACATAAATGGGGTGCCCTGATCGGTTAAGACCTCTTTTGGGATCCCCACTCGACTTAACACCTGAACCAATTCCTTGGCGTTAGCCTTAGCGGTGGTGTTGCGCAAGGGTATGGCCTCAGGATAGCGCGTTGCATAGTCTCCAGGATTACCAGAATATGCTGGTGACCCGGTCAGATTTCACCACCGGCCCCGCCAGGTCCATACCAATCCTCTCAAATGGGACCTTGATTATTGGTAGAAGGACAAGGGGGCTGCGAAAATGGGGCGACGGTGCCAACATTTGGCACTCGGGCACGATTCGCAGTACTCCTTGACATCTGCATGCAACTCGGGCCAGAAAAATCTTTGGGCGATTCTCTCCCTGTTTTTTTTGATACCAAGATGTCCCCCCATTACGTGACCATGGGCCAGGTTTAGCACCACCCTGCGAAAGGGTTTGGGAACTAGTAGCTGTTCTACCTCGTCCTCTCCATGTTTTACCACTCGATACAATAAATTGTTTTTAATGGCCATGTAAGGGAAAGACACCCCCCAGTTAAGATGTTGGATGGGGAACTGGTAGATCCTAACGTTTTCCCTGGCTCTCAGGAGGGTGGCATCTCGCAGTTGCTCGGTACAGAAATCCTCTCTCCTGACCTCGAAGTCGGGTACCACATTTTGGCTACGCTCAATGTCAGGGTCAAAGATGCTCTCCTGTTCGTTAGCTTCCAGGTCCCCCGGCTCCCCAGCCATGACAGGGAAAGGAAGAGGATCTCCAGCTTCCTCGATCCCACCAACAGCATCCCCTTCCTTTTGGCAAAAAGGGTCTGGTGAGAGTTCCTGTGCTTCCCCAGCAGGGGGAGCTCGATCTACAAGCCTCCCTTTGCTCTCCCATAAATTTCAGAAATGGGGAAAATCTCTTCCCACTAAAGCTTCATGAAGGAGTGAAGGTACCACCCCCACTGAATGTGTTAAACTGCTCCAGGGGGTATCAACCTCCACCATTGCTGTCTGGTAATCCTGAGTGTCCCCATGGATGCAAATTACCCCAATAGTACTGGGGTGTAGTTTTGTGGGTGTCACGTACCTGGTAGGAGTCTGGATGACGAGGTTGGCCTCCCTTGTATCTCCAACCCAAGCCCCACTGAAGGTAGAACAGATGTGGCTAGGGTGAGGAGGAACACGAGTGCCTGCAGGTGTTGCGTGTAGAACTTGTAAGTGGAGTTGCAGGCTTGGAGGTGCAGGCAGAGCATCCGGTAAGGAGCCGGACCCAGGAAAGCTGATAGGATGGATAGCCAGCACAGGCACTTGGAGACAGCATTGAGCCAAGCAGGAGACAGGAGCAGGGTCACAATGATAGCCGGGTTCGGTAACAGGCGGGCAGCGAGGTAACAAGGCATAGGCAGGAACAAGGTTAGATGGGAAGCAACGATCAGGAACCAGTAATCAGAATAATCAGAGTCCAAAAGCAGGGTCAATTAAAGCCAAGGATCAGCAACAGGAATCAGGCCAAGTTTAACATAGTTCAGATTATCAGGACACAGCTGAAGACCAGTCAGCACTTGTCAGAAGTCAGGACATCCTTTAAATAGGCCGTCTGGTGCCAATTGTGGCTAGGGGTGCGCTCCTGCGTGTGCACGCCGGGCGATGCGCGCGCATGCGCATTGACGCGTATGAGAATCTGCCGTTGCCCGCACGTGTGCATTCTAACAGTCCTCTTACAGTGGGGTTTATACAATCATTTCTGACGAGGGTCACCACACTACCAGAGTCTAGTAGGGCTGTCAGTGGCTTTCCATCCACTGAAATAACACACATCTGTATTTCAATGCGACTCTGACACGATGCGATTCATGCGACCTGTGCAAACAGAGAAATGTGTCTTTTCATATAAGCATAATCGCATTGCATAGGTTCATCATTTATAGGACAGTTCGCAGCAATGAGCCCTAATGCATGGCAACGAAAACATTGTATATGCTCTACCCCCAGTTCTCTTAACGGTCCCAAAGACCTTCCTGGCTTCTTTGACCAGTCTCCAGGTCTAGGACCCACAGTCTCATCAGCAGTAACAGTCTTATCAAATTTCCACAAGCTCTTGAACCCCGGAACAGTCTTACCAGAACAGCTGGGAGATCTTGCACCCCTAGACACACCGAAGTTGGGCGTAGATGGGTTCACCAAGTCCTCAGAAGCACTGTACCTTTCCAGTAGGTCCACCAGTTGGGCTGCAGTTTTGGGGTCCCCCTGTCCGACCCACTTCCTCAGAGCAGCAGGGAGCGCACACATCTGAGGGCCCGTCAAGGTCTCTGGCTGCAACCACTTCCTGGTGAGGTGGACCAGGTCAAACATTTGTGAACGGGGTGGCTTGTTGCTGGAGTAGGACCACTGATGCACTCGCTGTGCCCGGACTGCCATGGTGACACCCAAGCGTGCGAGTATCTCTGTCTTTAGAGTCCTGGGCCTTATCTGGTTCAAGATCAAAATAGGCTTTTTGAGGTTCTCCTGTTAGAAATGGGGCCAACAGACCTGCCCACTGTTCTTTTGGCCATCCTTCGCAGACAGCAACTCTCTCAAAAGTCGCAAGGTATGCCTCAACATCATCGGCAGCTGTCATTTTTTGTAGGTGGTAGGATGCACATACCATCTTTGGTTCCACTGACACAGGAGGTGTGGACCCCTTTTTCAGTTCCACCAGAGCCTCTGCGAACTGCCGGATCATCTCCTGCTGGGCCGCCTGTTACCGTGCAGCGGCCTCTGTGACTTGGCGGTACGTCTCTTGCTGGGCCACCAGTTGTGCTGCCGCGGCCTCTGCGACTTGCCGGCTAATCTCCTGCTGAGCCTCCCGTTGTGCTGCAGCGGCCTCTGCGACTTCGCAGTTGGTTTCCCGCTGAGCTGCATTGGCCTGTAGCAGGGCCTTTAACATTTACTTCATCTTCAGAAAGTGCCCGCTGAATCCACCATATGTGGGATATTAGCTTGTGAGGGATCACCTTTACTGAATGAAGGTCAGCAAACAGGCACTTTCTTTAAAATCTGGCGGATGCCAGGTTTATTTACAGGAGGTTTGCAAATAAAAATAAACAAAACAGTAAGAGCCCATTCACACAGGGGCAACACGACTTCCAGCGCGATTTTATGAGGCAACTCAGACACGATTTTATGAGGCAACTCAGCGCGACCTGGAGCTATTTACAAGGCAACTCCAAGTTGCCTGCAGGACAGGAGACATTCCAGTGGCCAATCAAACAAGAATCAGCTCTGTGGGAGGGAGGGGGGAGGGAGAGCTTTGCCTGATAAATGTGTGTTATCTTCCTGGAGAGTCGCTCCTATTAAGACAGTGATAGGCGACTCCCATTGAAATGAATGGGTACAGGTCGCCTAGGAGTCGGATTGAAGTAGTACAGGAACCTTTTTTGAAGTCGGAGCGACTGCAGTAGTGTGCATAAGGACGGCTCCATTAACTTACATTGATTTCTTCAGCCAGCGCGACCTGAGGCGACTAGGGGCGACCTGGGGCGATTTGGAGTCGGATCCAAAGACGCCCCTGTGTGAATGGGCTCTAAATTAAATCCTTGCCGTTCGGCGCTAAACTAAACAATAATCAATAAACATGAGGGTAAGCAAACCTTTCAGTCCAACACACAGAGCTCCTCTCACTCAGGTTCCTTCCTGAAACTCCAACCAGAGCCCTGCTGTGCTCTCTTCCTGGACATTTAAAGTCCAGCTGACTGGGGATTCGAGTGGACCCGAACATCCGGACCGGAACCCAGCCTGCCAATGAGGCTGGAAAAACCAGACCGGATTCCGGTTCAGACCCTTACAATGGAACGAATGCGAGGTGAAATGTATCAATTATTGTGTATCTCACCTCGCATACCGTCACAATATATATACATACATACATACATACATACACTACACTGACTACACGCTCTATTCACAAACTAACCTGCCTAATCTATCCACTCCTACACACTACATAAGGGGAAAAGGACAAGGAACTCACAGTGGACATTACAAAGAGACAGCAAGACACAGTAAGGCACAATTTCAATTTCATTACGTAGTGGGTGTGTATGAATTATTTTTGGAGAATAAGGTGAAAGTTTAAAGTATTAGCTTTAAAAAGACTGTAAATATACAGGTGCATCTCAAAAAAATAGACTATCATTCAGTAATTCAATACAAAAAATGAAACTTGTATATTATATATATCCATTACACACAGAGTGATATATTTCAAGCATTTTTTTTATTTTAATTTTGATGATTATGGCTTACAGCTAGTGAAAAGCCAAAATTCAGTATCTCAGAAAATTAGATTATTAGAATATGAAAAAAGTTCAATAATGTAGACACATGGGGGGTTATTTACTAAAGGCAAATCCGTTGGATGATAAAAATCAGCAGAGCTTCCCCTCATTTCAGATCTTCTCCTCATATTTACTGCGACTGCACTTCTAAGTGCACTTTCAATGCAATTTCAAGTGGATTTGCCTTTTGTAAATAACCCCCATGGTGTCACTCTAATCAGCTAATTACTCAAAACACCTCTAAAGGCTTCCTGAGCCTTAAAATGGTCTCTGAGTCTGGTTCAGTAGGTTACACAATCATGGGGAAGACTGCTGACTTGACAGTTGTCCAGAAGACACAGTCATTGACACACTCCACAACGAGGGTAAGTCACAAAAAGTCATTGCTAAAGAAGCTGGCTGTTCACAGAGTGCTGTATCCAAGCATAATAATGGAGAGTTGAGTGGAAGGAAAAAGTGTGGTAGAAAAAGGTACACAAGCAACAGGGATAACTGCAATCTTAAGAGGATTGTGAAGCAAAGACCATTCAAACATTTTTTGGGGGAAATTCACAAGGAATGGACAATGGCTGGTGTCAGTGCTTTAACCACCTCAATACTGGGCACTTTGTCCCCCTTCAGTCCCAGACCAATTTTCAGCTTTCGGTGCTCTCGCACTTGGAATGAAAATTACTCAGTCATGCTACACTGTACCCAAATTATTTTTTGTCTTTTTGGTGGTATTTATTCACCACTTTTTTTTTTTTTTGCAATATAAGTGTAGCGGGTACTTGAATTTAAGGGAGGCATCTGGGTGGTAGTGTAACCCAGATGCACAGATTGCTAGGGGATCCGAGACCCTTTTTTGGTTCTTGGAGGACTCTGGTGGTGTGAGGTTCCTTGCGGTCCACAGGTGGCACTGTTGCCCTGGGTCGGAGCTGAACTCACACCGCAAGACTGTACCTTTTTGTCCTCCCCTGGAGCTGGTACGGCGGGGCGGGGAACCCGCTGTGGCGCAAAGGGAGAGGGGATAAAAGGGGCGGACGCCCTGACCACAGGGTTCAGAGTTTGGAGTGGGAGTCGGAGGACTCGGCCGCACCCAGGCACCTTCAGCTTGGGTGCTGGCGCTCCAGTGTTCCAGGCCTAGGTGCCCTTGACCTTGCCGGAGCGAGGATGGAGTCCATCCCAGGCACCTTTAGCCTGGGGTGAGGTACTATGGCGGAGGCCTGGGGCTCAGTACCTTCGACTGAGTTCCGCGAGGGTGGAGGAATCCGAGGGGGCCCTAATTACCGGGGTGCCCGTGTCTGAGTTTGTGAGGACTGGTGTGCAGAACATCTCTGAAGAGTCCAGCGCAGCATTGCTGGTGACAGAGAGGCCTCCTGTTTCTCCCTTGGACGGATCTCCTTCCCCTGACAGGGGCCGTGCTAGCGAAGGTAATCCACGTTCTACCTCACATAGTCAGTGGCAGTGACTACCCGCCACTGGTGATATCACAGTGGTTAGCAGGAGGAGGGAAAGGATTGTGCCTCGATCTGTTCCCCATTACTACTCAGTAGAAGAACTGTTTTATTGTTTGGCAAGAAGAATAAAACTGAGTTGGACCTATTCACTGTGTGGAACTCTGGTTACTAGGAGCAAAGGAGTCAGGGACGAAGTACTGGACTTGACTCTAGGACACCTACACAAGACCCAATCTTCTGGCCTTAACCTCTTAGCTATGGAGGACATGGGCCGTGGTGTATCTCATCCCTCTCCCCAATGCAGAGACCCCTAGACAAAGAAAGACAAGAACGAGAAGGGGAGAGAGGGGGTGAGGCCGCTACGCGTGGGGGCTTGTCCGGGATGTGTATGGTGTCTGAATTTGAACTTTGCTGCCCGGAGGAGTTCCGAGTAGGTCGGCCATATTGGCTAACGCGCCACGAGGCAACCCATAGCTGCGTAGTTCGTGGGCAGGGAAAGAGAAAAGCCTACGAAAAAGGGCAGAAGGTGGGAGGAGTCTGGCCATGTGGACGTACGCACGAGGAGATTCTGGCGCGGGTGGGTCAGTGCGCAATGGAGCAGCGAAGAGAGAAGATGACTTCAACTGCTCCATGGATTTCAGTTTCTTCCGGAATGGACATGACTTCTCTGGCTGCTCCGATTATGGATACGGGGATAAGACTAAGGCCCCGGGGGCGATTGGCTCTGTACACCTGCAGAGACATGGAGGCCTTCGGTGTGATCTGTCCCGGCTGTTCGGGACTGGTGGTCCAGCTGAAGCCATTCGGGCGATGTGAGGTCTGCAAGGAGTTTCTCTTTGAGGTGGAACCATCCACAGAAAAGCCTTGGGCTTTCCACCTCAACTACCTCACAGGGACTGCCACTCCGGAAGGAGAGATCGATGCTGGTGCGTTCCCTGTGCGCACTGATCCGGGCGAAGTGACTGCCCAAGCGGAGATGAAAAGAGAAAAATCCGAGGACGCTGCCTCGGTCACCAGCAGCTCCCTGCTCCGACCACCGAAGAGGAAAGTCGGCCTAGTGATGGCCTCGTGTGGTCGTGGAAGAGCTTCGCCCCGCCGCTTGCCTGGCCTGGATGGATGCGGAGAGAAGAGTCCTGGACATCCCTATTCTTCTGAAGGTCCAGGTGAGCCAGGGGTTGGGACTGTCTGCGTGGTTAAGAGTGGCGGAAGCCCACAGTCGGTAGAGGCCGTCAAGGGGGATAGTTCCGTGACTGGGAATTATCTGCCCGCTGAATGCTATGACACCTCTGACCTGGATTCATTGTCTGACAATGGCGATGATGGGGAGATAGACAAAATCTTCCACCAGAAGGGATGAGACAAGATGAAGCTACCCTCGTCCCGTGTCACAAGGGACCTGCCCATGTCTACTGGAGATAGTACACCTCGGGTGGAGGCCTCGGCGCCTAGGGAAGAATCTGGTCCCCTGTCCTTAGTTCCTCTTCTGGACTCAACATCCATCTCACCTGTTCCTGTTGCGGGAGTGCAACGCCAGTCACTGCGGGCTCCTAGGCCCAGATGTGCTGAGGTGGTGAATGCACCTCGTCACCCAAAAGAGATTGTTCGGCCTGGAGAAGGAGACCGGGCCACCATGCCACCTTTGTCAAGGCTGCAGCGTCTCTTCGGCCAGAAGGTTGCCCAGGAGTATGGGTGGGAATACCCTACCTGCCTCGAGAATTGCTTTATGAGGTGGAGGTTTTTCGCCAAAGATGGTATGATACCGTTGTGTGGGACAAACTTAAAGTACAGCAAGCATGGTGGTACCTTTACTGTTCACCAACGGTTACCAAGAAGTTCCAGGACTGTAAAGCTAAGTGGATGCTGGGAAGGCATATCCATGCGGACAGAGTGGTGATTTGCCGCAAGGAAGGAGGAAATGCTGAGTACCATGTGGAGGCTTTGGACAGACATTTGAAGCCTGTGTTCGTACCGCATCTAAGGTTTTACCTTTAGGAGAAAAGGAAAGACTCCTGTGTGTTCTTTTTGCTGTTCATTGCTGAACTTTCCGGGGTGTTTTCACCGGAACACAGGGACTGTGCCCTAGTTTTTTTTTGCATTTGGGCAGTTCTACTCTTTGGAGAAATGGGAGCTGTTTTTGTTTGTTCTCCCTCCTTCTCCTTGCACTTAAGAGAAATCAGTGACTTTGGGGTTTTAGTTAGTGTAGAATCACAGAGAAATATGAAGAGAAAAATTCATCTGGAAGTGATGAGTGTCTTGACCGCGGCATTGTCACCAGGTGGCAGTGTTGCGCAACGATTGTTTTTTTGACATTCTGCAGCACCTATTGGAATGAATGGGTTTCTTCTCGGATAGACTCATTCATTCCAAGCAAACACACATATGTTGGTAGGATGTATGTTTCTTTTCTTTGCCTCTGCAGGAGACTCGTCTATCAAGGCTGCTGAGAATGGGTGGTCCTTAGATAGCCAGGGGGAGGGAAGAATGTAAATGTGTAAGATATTTAATGTGTTTTTATGAAAAGTTTTATAGTTTTATTGTTCTAAGTTTTCCCTTTCCCATTCAGGTCTTGGCACAATTCAGGGCTAAATTGTGTAGTTTGGTTTCTGGGCTGAACTTATGTCACCACCCTTGTGGGATGTGAGTTTGTACCAGACACTGGGGACCAGTGTCAAGTCACCAGGGGGAGAGTGTAGCGGGTACTTGAATTTAAGGGAGGCATCTGGGTGGTAGTGTAACCCAGATGCACAGATTGCTAGGGGATCCGAGACCCTTTTCTTGTTCTTGGAGGACTCTGGTGGTGTGAGGTTCCTTGCGGTCCACAGGTGGCACTGTTGTCCTGGGTCGGAGCTGAACTCACACCGCAAGACTGTACCTTTTTGTCCTCCCCTGGAGCTGGTACGGGGCGGAAGCCCTGACCACCGGGTTCAGAGTTCGGAGTGGGAGTCGGAGGACTCGGCCGCACCCAGGCACCTTCAGCTTGGGTGCTAGCGTTCCAGTGTTCCCAGCCTAGGTGCCCTTGACCTGGCCGGAGCGAGGATGGAGTCCATCCCAGGCACCTTTAGCCTGGGGTGAGGTACTATGGCGGAGGCCTGGGGCTCAGTACCTTCGACTGAGTTCCACGAGGGTGGAGGAATCCGAGGGGGCCCTAATTCCCGTGGTGCCCGTGTCTGAGTTCGTGAGGACTGGTGTGCGGAACTTCTCTGAAGAGTCCAGCGCAGCATTGCTGGTGACAGAGAGGCCTCCTGTTTCTGCCTTGGACGGATCTCCTTCCCCTGACAGGGGCCGTGCTAGCGAAGGTAATCCACGTTCTACCTCACGTAGTCAGTGGCAGTGACTACCCGCCACTGGTGATATCACAGTGGTTAGCAGGAGGAGGGAAAGGATTGTACCTCGATCTGTTCCCCATTAATACTCAGAAGAACTGTTTTATTGTTTGGCAAGAAGAATAAAACTGAGTTGGACCTATTCACTGTGTGGAACTCTGGTTACTAGGAGCAAAGGAGTCAGGGACGAAGTACTGGACTTGACTCTAGGACACCTACACAAGACCCAATCTTCTGGCCTTCACCTCTTAGCTATGGAGGACATGGGCTGTGGTGTATCTCATCCCTCTCCCCAATGCAGAGACCCCTAGATGAAGAAAGACAAGCCGAGAACGAGAAGGGGAGAGAGGGGTGAGGCCGCTACATAAGCAAAATAAAAGAGAAAATATTTAGAAAAAAATAAATAACACATTTCTCTTTTCGTCCATGGACGGACACAGCTTCATAAATCTTGACATGTGGGTTATGTTCCTGTTCATAGAAGAGGACTAGTCAGAACATGTTAGTTATCTTAAAACATGTAACTTTAACAGAGTTGTACAGCCCAGGCAAGGGGGCGGTCCCTCCGTACATAACCCTCCACCCTGCAGTCAGCAGCTTCAGTTTTTTACTGCCTAGCAGAGGAGAAGGACATGGTTCCCTTTGGGCACAGAGTCCTGAAGAATTTTTTATTTTATTTTATTTTTATTTTGTTTGTGATATCTTCTATCAACTGCCGGCTGGGCGACAGGCTGGATATTATAGATCCTTGTAGTCTTCCCAGTTCCGGCCATCGAGCGTGCCAGTCCTTAGCTTTGCGCTGGTTCTGCCACGATATACCCCATGGCTCCAGGGGTGGCCGGTGAGCTTATGCTCCGGGGTCCACATATGACTGGGCTGCTTGCTGTCTCACTCACAGTGGCCCGGGCCGACAGCTACTCCGTATCATCGGTTGTGGGTCTGTCAGGGACGCACCAGCATGTCCTCACAAGGACGGGTAAGTACGGTTCCTCCTGTTTCGGCAGGATGGAACAGCTGGGCATTCCCGGGATTAAGGGGTTCTCCTGTCCTCCCCTTCCCTGCTCTCTGTCGCCCTTTCCCCTCCTGCCCTAGGGCCCGCTGGGACTGGGGTGTACCTGTGGGGGGGCTCCGGGTCCCTGTGGGGGACCATGGGGCGCTGGGGTCCGCTTCTGTGAGGGGGGGTCTGTCTCCTGGGAAGTCTCTGCACAGCCTTCTCGTCCACATCCCGGGGCGCGGGTGCCATTTTTTGCTGCGCCGACGCCATTTTTAGTGTGCTTTTTTCTCTATTAAAATTCCCATTGGCAGCCACTTTGTCGTGGCCGCGCTGTGGCGCAGGTCGGTATTGCGGGCGGCCATTTTCTTGTGGTCTGCGCCCTTTCTATCCGAGGCGTATGGCGGCCATTTTGGAGTGGGTTTTGGCCTCTAGCACTGGCTTTCTGAACGGCGCACGGCTCATTCTCCTCACAGTTTTTTCATCCACACACGCTGTGTATACAAGGCGGGCAGCGGTGCTGAGCGGTCTCCCTCTGGGTGGTGAATCCCCTGGGTTACCCCCCCCCGGTCAGTGCAGCAAGGAGGGTGGACTCTTAAGTGTTTTTCACTTGGTCCCTGAGGGCTGTCAGTGGGTGTGCATGGAGTCAGTATGTGACCTTTCTTCCCCTGAATTGCTAGAGGCAGCTAATGGTGCCCCTGCACCTGCGGTTTCCATGGATACGCTGTAGACAGTACTGGAATCATTTGTTGCCAGGGTAGAAACGGCGTGCGGGCGTAAGGGGGGTAAAAAAAAAAAACGCCCCTCCCCCCGCCATCTTCTGCAGAATGATAGACAGGGCACTTATGAATGCACTTCCGATGCTGTGCGGGACACTCTCCAGCTGGTAGATGCAGCTGGGACTTCCGCAGAGGAGTCTGTCTCCTTTGGGTCACACAAATCTGACTGCTTTGTGACAGTTTTTCCTTATGTTACTTTCTTTGATAAGTTCATAGATAAGGAATGGGAATGGCCGCAGAGGTCCTTTGTGGTCCCCCAGCGCATGGCGGTCCGTTATGCTTAAGGACCCTACTGATAGGAGGTCCGAAGCGGTGACCCGCTCCAGGTTCACCATGTGGAGGTCAGCGTTGCGACCTATATTGGCTGCGACTTTGGTGTCTCAGACATTCACTGAATGGAGGGCAGCATAGTGGTGTAGTGGTTATCTCCCTCACCTGGCAGCAAAGGGGTCACTGGTTCACACCCGGACCCCGTCACCATCTGCCTGGAATTTGCATGTTCTCCCTGTGTTTGCGTTGGTTTCCTTCAGGTACTCCGGTTTCCTCCCACACTCCAAAGACATGCGCGCCTTCGGCGCCACAGTAAAAACATATACACTAAACATACTCAGTGTGTGTATATAAAATGGTTTCCAGAGCCTCTGTATCTGCGGTGGTACTGCGCCGCCTGATTTGGCTGGAATGCTGGTCCGCTGACCAAGCATCGAAGAGAGTTCTGGCAGATTGTTTTTTAGAGGCTTTTTGGTACCTTGCTGGACGACATTATTAAGGATGTCACTGGAGGTAAGAGCACACTTCTCCCGCAGTCCTCTAAGGGGAAGGAGCCGCGCCGTTGGCCGGGGCCCTCCTATTCTGCACAGAAGCGGTATTTTCGTCAGTCAGATCCTCCCAGACTGACAAGGCTCCAGCTGGGGGACAGAAGCGTCCCTGGGTGCGGAAGCCGAACAAGCTGGCTAACAAACCTGCTACCGCATTAAATTTTGCCCCCGCCAGACTCAAGGGTGGGGGGACGGCTTAGCGAGTTTACAGCTCGGTGGACCTTCCTATTCTCTGACCAGTGGGTCTGCAAGGTGGTCACTTCGGGGTACAAGATAGAGTTTATTTCTTGTCCACCAAACAGATCTTTACCTTAAATCTTCCTCTCCTTCCGGCTCGTCGGTCTGCTTTGATGGGAGCAGTACGAGACTTGCTCAGGTGCGGAGTAATTTTACCTGTGCCCCTGGAGGAAAGGTTTCAGGGATTCTATCAAATCTGTTGGTAATCCCACAGAAGGACGGTGTCCGTCCAATCTTGGACCTCAGGGCCCTCAATACCTTTGTGAGGGTGCTAAAGTTTAGGATGGTATCCATTCGTTCGGAGGTTGCTGCGCTCCATTCGGGGGATTTTCTGGCATCCCTGGCAACAGCCATCAGAGTTTTCTGTGCTTTGCGGTTTGGCATAACGTCAGCACCAAAAGTTTTTAACAAGGTGCTCGCCCCGATCTGGATTTTGCTGAGACAGCGAGGCATTGCTATCGTGGGCTACTTGGACGATCTTCTTCTGGGAGCTGCTTCTGGCTCAGAATTAGAGGAGGACATGTCTATAGCCAGTCAGACCCTCTGGGAAAATGGTTGGGTACTGAACATACAGACGTAGGTGTTGGTACCGACTCAGCGTCTGGAGTACCTAGGTTTGATCCTGGACTCCTTGGAGTCGAAGGTCTTCCTTTCTTTGGAGCAGTTGCAGACGCTCCGGTCAGCGGTGTAATTTTTAGCATCCCGCAAATGTCTCTCCGTTTTTGCATGCGAGTTCTGGGCCTCATGGTGGCCTCCTTCGAGGCAGTACCGTATGCCCAATTCCACACTCGAGTATTGCAGAAGGAGATCCTGTCCAAGTGGAACAGATCTCCATTGTCTCCGGATTCAGGTAAGTCACCTGGTCATGGCTTCCCTGAGAGGGTGGCTGAGATCCCCGACCCTTCAGTCCGGGAGGTCGTTCCTTCCTTTCCATTGAACTGTGATCACGACGGACGCCAGCCTCACAGGTTGGGGGGGGTGGGAGTCTGGGGGGTCTAGTCGGCCCAGGGTTGCTGGACTCCGGACGAATTTTGTCTGTCGATCAATGTCCTCGAACTTCGAGCGATCAGACTGTGCCTCTCCAAGTGGTCACAGAGACTTCAAGGGCGCCCGGTCAGGATCCAGTTGGACAACGCCACGGGGGTGGCTTCTGCCAACCATCAGGGAGAAACAAGGAGCTCGGCCGCAGCGTCAGAAGTCGCTCACATCCTAAGATGGGCCGAAAGGAGTGTGCCGGCTCTATCGGCTGTTTACATTCCGGGCGTAGAAACTGGCAGGCGGACTGAGTCGCCAGATGCTGGACCAAGGGGAATGGTTGTTACACCCGGAGGTGTTTCAACGCCTTTGTCGGATATGGGGCACACCAGTTGTGGATCTCCTGGTCTCTCGACTCAATCGCAAGGTGTCGAGGTTTGTGGCCAGGTCCAGGGATCCCTAGGCAGACGCGTCAGATGCATTGGTGGCTCCATGGGGTCAGTATCAGGTAAATTTATGCCTTTCTCCCAATGAAATTGCTTCCTTGTCAGCTCTGCAGAATGGAGGCCGAGGGGATTCTGGTGATTCTAATCGCCCCAGCCTGTCCCTGGTACGCCGACCTCGTGAGACTGGTAGCAGATGCTCCCTGGTGGCTGCCAATGCGGGAGGACCTTCTGTCTCAAGGTCCCATACTTCATCCTGCTTTACAGTCGCTGGCTTTACCAGCATGGCTATTGAAGGCCAGGTACTAAGGGACTGTGGTCTGTCAGATTCGGCAATCTCCACCATGTTGAGGGCCCGGAAATCTTCTTCCAGGACGATCTACCAACGCACTTGGAAGGCTTACGTCTCTATGTGTGTAGAGATGGCTTGGCGCTCATGGGCATATTCGGTTTCTCGGATCCTGCTGTTCTTACAGCGCAGAGTGGATCTGAAACTTGC
Source organism: Rana muscosa (assembly GCA_029206835.1). Classification (NCBI taxonomy): domain Eukaryota; kingdom Metazoa; phylum Chordata; class Amphibia; order Anura; family Ranidae; genus Rana; species Rana muscosa. The sequence goes on along the minus strand of CM055118.1, from coordinate 990,456,668 downwards.
CTTAAGCACTATTAGGGGACAGGTTTCAGCCTTGGCTGTCTTCTTCCAACGATCCCTGGCGGTTCACTCACTGGTAGGTACGTTTGTACAGGGGGTCCGGCACGTGGTTCCCCCGATTGGACCATCGCTTCCTCTGTGGGACTTGAATCTGGCGCTCTAGGTACTCCAGGAGCCTCCCTTTGAGAGCATCAGGGAGATTCTTCTCAACACTTTCTCAGACAGATGCCTTTCTAGTTGCCATTACATCAGTCAGGAGGGTTTCTGAATGGGCGGCCTTGTCTTGCAAGTCACCTTACTTGGTCCTCCATAAGGATAAAGCGGTACTACGCTCGCAGCCTTCATTCCTTCCTAAAGTAGTTTCGGCTTTTCACCTACACAAGGACTTTGTCCTTCCATCCTTGTGTCCTCGGCCGCCGCATCCCAAGGAGGCTGCGCTACATACCTTGGACGTGGTACGTGCCCTACGGGTGTACCTGTCTACTACTGCTCCGTTCCGGAGTTCTGACTCACTGTTCATGTCTGTGTCTGGTCCACAGAAGGGCCTGGCGGTCTCGTCAGCCACCATTTTCTAGGTGGGTCAGGCAGACCGTCATCCAGGCCTATGCCCTTAAGGGGCGGGCGCCTCCCTTTCCTGTCACGGCGCATTCAACCAGGGCAATTGGTGCCTCCGGGGCTTTCCGACATCTAGCATCTGTCTCACAGATGTGTCTGTTCACACTTTCTCAAAGTTTTACACGGTTGATGTGAGTGCATCTTCGGATGCTTCCCTTGGCCGCAAGGTTTTGCAGGTGGCTGTTTGAGGAGCTCTGTTTCTTTGGGGTGAAGTTAAGTCTTTTTTTGATTACTGTTCCCACTCCTCGTTTTTTCTGACACTGCTTGGGGACGTCCCACATGTCAAGATTTATGGAGCTGTGTCCGTCCATGAACGAAAAGAGAAAATAGTATTTTTTTTGTACACATCGTAAAATCCTTTTCATCCATGGACGGACACAGCACCCACCCCTCCTTTTTTAGTTTGTACTGCTTTTCTACGAACTGAGGCTGCTGACTGCAGGGAGGAGGGTTATGTACGGAGGGACCGCCCCCTGGGCGGGGCTGTTCAACGCAGTTAAAGTTACATGTTTTAAGATAACTAACATGTTCTGCCTAGTCCTCTCCTATGAACAGGAACATAACCCACATGTCAAGATTTATGGAGCTGTGTTCGTCCATGGACAACAGAGAAAAGGATTTTACGGTGAGTACAAAAAAATCCTATTTTTCTACTTTCTGTTTTAAAAGAAATCCAATGAAATCTAATTTTGTCAAAAATTTAGGCCAAAATGTATTCTGCTACATGTTTTTGGTAAAAAAAAATCTTGATAAGTGTATGATAATCGGTATGTGTGAAAGTTATAGAGTCTACAAGCTATGCTACGCATTATTGAAAATTGATCAATCCTCATGCACTGATGGGCTTATTGAATTTCTTGAGGCCCTAAAATGTCAGGACAGTACAAATACCCCCCAATTGGCCCCTTTTTGGGGGCCAATTGGGGGGTATTTAGTAGGAGGCATAGTGAATGTTTTGAAGTTGCAATTTTTTCCCCACAATGCTTTGGACAATTAATAAATAAATATATATATATTTTTTCTTCACAAAATTGTGATATTTATGAGTTATTTCTCACACACGGTGCAGGCATACTTGCAATTGCACCCCAAAATACATTCTGCCACTCGTCCCGAGTATGGCGATACCCGACACGTGAGACTTTTCCACAGCCTGGCCACATACAGAGGCCCAACATCCAAGTAGCACCATCAGGCGTTCTAAAGGCATAAATTACACATTTTGTTTCCTGAGTACCCATCACATTTTTAAAGGCCCTGGAGCACCAGGACAATGGAATTGCCCACACAATGATCCCATTTTGGAAAGAAAACACCCCAATCTATATTCTATGAGGCATAATGAGTCTTTTGAACATGTAATTTCTTTCCAAAAGTTTTTGGAAAATGTGGAAAGAAAATAAAAACATTTTTTTTTACAACGTTGTCAATTTAGAAGATATTTCTAACACATAGCATGTACATAGCAAAAATGACACCCCAAAATACATTCTGCTACTCATCCTGAGTATAGCGATACCCCATGTGTGAGATTTTTTCACAGCCTGGACACATACATAGGCCCAACATGCAAGTAGCACCTTCAGGCTTCTAACACTTAGCATGTACACACCAAGAATTACACCCCAAAATACATTCTGCTGAGCAAAGGGTAAAAAAAAAAGGATTACCTGTGGTTTTAGTAGGCAGGAATACCATCCCAGAGCAGTCAAAGCATTGGTCCAGACAGCCAAAGGAAATGTCCAGGAATTGTCCAGGGAGCAGACAGAGATATGGCAAAAGTATGAACATGGTCCGTGGTTTAGCAGGCAGTTCAGGTAACAGGCAGAGGCGTGGCCAGTTCAGGCGCCAGGCAGAGGCGTGGCCAGTTCAGGCGCCAGGCAGAGGCGTGGCCAGTTCAGGCGCCAGGCAAAGGCGTGGCCAGTTCAGGCGCCAGGCAAAGGCGTGGCCAGTTCAGGCGCCAGGCAAAGGCGTGGCCAGTTCAGGCGCCAGGCAAAGGCGTGGCCAGTTCAGGCGCCAGGCAAAGGCGTGGCCAGTTCAGGCGCGGCCAGTTCAGGCGCCAGGCAAAGGCGTGGCCAGTTCAGGCACCAGGCAAAGGCGTGGCCAGTTCAGGCACCAGGCAAATGCGTGGCCAGTTCAGGCGCCAGGCAAAGGCGTGGCCAGTTCAGGCGCCAGTCAAAGGCGTGGCCAGTTCAGGCGCCAGTCAAAGGCGTGGCCAGTTCAGGCGCCAGTCAAAGGCGTGGCCAGTTCAGGCGCCAGTCAAAGGTGTGGCCAGTTCAGGCGCCAGTCAAAGGCGTGGCCAGTTCAGGTGGCAGGCAAAGGGTGTGGCCAATTCAGGTGACAGGCAGAGGCATGGCCAGTTCAGGTGGCAGCAAGCAGCACTATAACATTTAGGCCTTGGTCAGGTAAGACCTAAGGACAGGTCTTACCCAAATCTCTACAAAGCCTCCGAGTCTCCAGAACCTAATCCGAGAAAACAAAAACCCAGAGAAAAACGTTTTCTCCACTGCTGTACAGTGGCATTGCAAATGATAAGTTCAGGAGGCAGGCAAAAAGCTTGGTCATTTAACGGGTGGAGGTCAATTCACGTGGAAGGCAGAAACATGGTTGGCATAGTCAGGGCCGATCCACCCTATACGCGGACTACGCAACCTAGAGGTCGTTGGCCGGCGGAGATAATGTCTCCGCCGGCCGCCATTTTCCTAAAGACCAGAACTAGAAGGGAGCCTGCGTGAGGTGCCCGCCTGCCTGTGTGGTTTTGTTTCTTCCGCCGGAGGGAGGGGGCTTTCACCCGCTGAGGTGAGAGAGAAGGCAGAGGCAGCGCAGCGTTGAGAGACTGTGTACCGCCCCGCTCCCGCCTCCAGAGACAGCAAGAATGTAGGGAGGCGGGGCGGACACTGAAAAACACCAATTGAGTGAAGGCGTGGGAGGAGCTCTCCCCTCTGCGTCTGCTTCGAGTACCTGTCCCGTCTAAGTACCCATGAGGCAAGGCATTCCTGGAGGAGGCACAGTGACGGATTTCTGAGGGGGAATTGATTGATTGCTGGTAAGTCCTGTCAAGTGACATTTTGCACTGCAATCGACCCCATCCCCCCACCACCGCAGATCTCATCCCTAACCCCCCATCATCACCTCTGTTGTAGTGGGGGGGGGGGTAGGGATGAAATCAGTGGTGGTGGTGGTGGGGGGATGGGATCAGTAAGAGGTGGGGGTGGGAGAGGATGGCACCACCACTTCCACCCCTCCTCGTGTATCACCGCTACCACCACCGCTGCCCCTCAACACTACTGCTGCCACACCTCCTCAACACCACCGCTGCCATCCACAACACTACCGCTGCCACCCCCCTCAACACCACCGCTGCCACCCCCCTCAACACCACCGCTGCCATCCCCCTTCAACACCACCACTGCCATCCACAACACTACCGCTGCAACCCCCTCAACACCACCGCTGCCACCCCCCTCAATACCACCGCTGCCATCCCCCCTCAACACTACCGCTGTAACCCCCCCTCAACACCACCGCTGCCATCCCCCTCAACACCACCGCTGCCACCCCCCTCAACACTACCGCTGCCACCCCCCTCAACATCACTGCTGCCACCCCCCCTCAACATCACTGCTGCCACCCCCCCTCAACACCACCGCTGCTCCTGACAACACTACCGCTGCCACCCCCCTCAACACTACCGCTGCCATCCCCCCTCAACACCACCGCTGCCATCCACAACACTACCGCTGCAACCCCCTCAACACCACCGCTGCCACCCCCCTCAATACCACCGCTGCCATCCACAACACTACCACTGCCACCCCCCTCAACACCACCGCTGCCATCCCCCTCAATATCACTGCTGCCACCCCCCTCAACACCACCGCTGCTCCTGACAACACTACCGCTGCCACCCCCCCTCAATACTACCGCTGCCATCCCCCCTCAACACCACTGCTGCCCCCCACAACACTACCGCTGCCATCCCCCCTCAACACCACCGTTGCCACCCCCCTCAACACCACCGCTGACACTAATGGGGGGGCCCTTCATGATTTCTTGCACCGGGGCCCTGAAGTTTCTAGTTACGCCTCTGGACACCTGAGATGTAAGGAGGCACTCCGCTGGGGACACCTGAGATGTAAGTTAGCACTCCACTGGGGACACCTGAGATTTAAGGAAGCACTCCGCTGGGGACACCTGAGATGTAAGGAGGCACTCCACTGGGGACACCTGAGATGTAAGGAGGCACTCCACTGGGGACACCTGAGATGTAAGGAGGCACTCCACTGGGGACACCTGAGATGTAAGGAGGCACTCCACTGGGGACACCTGAGATGTAAGGAGGCACTCCACTGGGGACACCTGAGATGTAAGGAGGCACTCCGCTGGCTGGGGACACCTGAGATGTAAGGAAGCACTCCGCTGGGGACACCTGAGATGTAAGGAAGCACTCTGCTGGGGACACCTGAGATGTAAGGAAACACTCCGTGGGGACACCTGAGATGTAAGGAAACACTCCGCTGGGGACACCTGAGATGTGAGGCACTCCGCTGGGGACACCTGAGATGTAAGGAGGCACTCCGCTGGCTGGGGACACCTGAGATGTAAGGAAGCACTCCGCTGGGGACACCTGAGATGTAAGGAGGCACTCCGCTGGCTGGGGACACCTGAGATGTAAGGAGGCACTCCGCTGGGGACACCTGAGATGTAAGGAGGCACTCCGCTGGGGACACCTGAGATGTAAGGAGGCACTCCGCTGGGGACACCTGAGATGTAAGGAGGCACTCCGCTGGGGACACCTGAGATGTAAGGAGGCACTCCGCTGGGGACACCTGAGATGTAAGGAGGCACTCCGCTGGCTGGGGACACCTGAGATGTAAGGAGGCACTCCGCTGGGGACACCTGAGATGTAAGGAGGCACTCCGCTGGGGACACCTGAGATGTAAGGAGGCACTCCGCTGGGGACACCTGAGATGTAAGGAGGCACTCCGCTGGGGACACCTGAGATGTAAGGAGGCACTCCGCTGGCTGGGGATAGTGACATCAGAGCTCCCACTGATTATGATTCTGCATTATGGTGAGTTGAATATTTCTATTATTACATTGTAATATAAAATGAAATCAATGTGCTTCAATCACCCTGACACCATAACAACCATGGAGCCGGGATGATTGAATTGCTGACACCAGGTGTCTTTATCTGCTGATTGTTAAACTTTCTGGAACACACATTTCTATTGTGGTGTAGGATCTGGGCCTGCTCTCCCTCCATCCCTCTTTTTTTTACTTCCTCTCTCTCTCTTTCTTACTTTGTTTTTCCCTTCATCCCTCGTTCATCTCAGACTCTAACCACACCCCTTTGAGTCATGCCTCTTTAAGCCACGCCCAATATTACGCTTAAACCAAGCCCATTATTCACGGTTCAGGTAGAGGGCCCCTTAGCAGAATTTTGCTTAGGGCCCCAGGGAGGTCAGGATCGGCACTGGGCATAGTCATTAAACAGTCCGGGTCATTCACAGAAATGGAAGATAGTGGAAACTGGAAAAAAATCATCTTCACTTTACTAATCGTGTAGTGAAGTGTGATAGCTCCGATAGCACTCTTCAATACAGAGGCCTGGCTGGGAGGGACATTGAGGACAGTAGTATCGGGTGTCACTGTGAATTCCTCTACACACACAAATTTTTTGGGGGGGGTTGTGTCCTGTTTGGGTAAGAGGGAGGATTTGGGGAAAGTGCCTTTCATGGAGTCTGGCTAATGTATTGGAGAAAATTTGTTGAGGGGCTTGGCCATGTGGATAGAGAAGGGCTGTGATAACGTCTTCTTGAAATTTTAGATAGGTTAGGGAACTTTGGGTGCACTTAGAAAAAATAACATACAAATTGAACAGGGCTAGTTGCATCAAATAAATGGCAACTTTCTTGTACCAAAACCGTGATCTCCTGGTGGCCAAGTAGGGCTGAATCGACTGTTCGTTCATATCCCCCCCCCCCCCATCTAAAGGTTATATTCATGCACACATTTTGGCTTCTGGGTGGGGCCTTTCTTCTCTGCAGTTCCACCAAAGTGTAATCATGCCATGTGGAAAGGATGTAGACATTAGAGATGGGCCGAATGAACCTGTCATAGACAGGTGTGACCAGAACTGTGTGGACTGCAACAGAGTGAACCAAATGTATGTAAGGTGAGAAAGTCATGTCATTTATTAAGATAAGTGAACACAGATATAAACGCAACTCCAATACCAAACAGTGTAAAACAAATCAAACAACCAAACAGTGACCCTCAAAGAACAACAGTCTAAACTAGTATATATAGTAGATAGGGAATACCAGAAATCGTAATCGTAGCCAGGCCCATATACGGGAGATCAGCAGATGGGGGCAAGTAGCAAGACAGGACAGGGAGAAGGTGGAAGGGATCAGGCTGCAGGGCAGGGGTACAGGATAACAGGAGGAACAGGAACAGGTTCAGGATCACAGGTCAGGGCTCAAGGACAATACCAAGGCAAGTGTGTGAGTGCTTGCCGGGTATAAATAGACATCTCCTGCAATCAGTCTCAGGTGACGCCTGATTGCAGGAGATGATGTCGGCTCCAGACTGCTAGAGACACCCGCTGGTGGACACCAGTACTGCGGCCCAAAGATCCGACAGTGCCACCAGCAGGTGAAACCTTTACTTACAGCTCCAGACTACTAGGAGACACCCGCTGGTGGACATCAGTACTGCGGCCCAAAGATCTGACAGTGCCACCAGCAGGTGAAACCTTTCCCGTCAGGACCCCTGTTAGATTCACACCAGAACTTTCAAACATTGCGGAAGTTCGGACCTGAATAACGAACCCCATTAAAGTCAATGGGACCCGAACGTCAAAAATGTAAAAGTGCCCATTCTGAGGGCTTATATGAAAGTAATTGGGCATACAATGGATATAGGGGTCCGGGTCCTGCCCTGGGGGACATGTATCAATAAAAAAAAAAGTATGTGAAAAACATCATTTTTAAATGAGCAGTGATTTTTTGATTTTAAAAGTAAAAGCCTAAAAATGAAAAATTCCTTCCAATTAAGTGCCTGGGCGGTCCCCTTAATCTACATGTAAAGTGGCAGATCTGTACCATGTCTAGAATCTGCTGCAGCAATATTTGCATTTATAAAGCCAAAAAAAATGAAAAAATTAATTGAAAGCTGCCTTTATTTTGCTCAGAGCTGGGGAACCAGTGTGTATGATGAGGCCACAATGCAGTGCACTGGGAACAAGATTAGAGATTTTTGGGATACATTCTGGTGTCACTTTGACTTTGGATAGAATGGATGTGTAAAAATTGGTCTTTGGGTGTCGGTGGCGCCTTTCCACCGTAACCCTATAGAGGTACTCTTGATGAAAGCAAGAACTGGCCTTGTTTAAAAAATTGCAATGATGAAACAGGTGCAGAAAAATTGGTCTTTGGGTGTTAATTGTGTCCATCAAACCTATACCAAAAACATTCTTCCAGATGAAATGATTGAACACCCTTAAAGCTAGGCAGCCTCAAAGTCCTGCAAAGATTCCACATCCCAAAAAGTCTTAATCAGTGACATCGGCATCAGGGGCTTCATAGCTGTAATCCAGGACTGATTAATTTTAATAAAAATCAAACGGTCCACGGAGTCTGTGGACAGACGTGTTCTATGATCAGTTACAAAACCTCCTGCAGCACTGAATGCCCGTTCTGAAAGCACGCTGGATGCAGGGCAGCCCAACAACTCAATAGCATACTGGGCAAGTTCTGGCCAGTGGTCTATTCTCATGACCCAGTAAGTCAGTGGATCGTCAGCTGGAAAGCTCTCCATGTCTGTTTTGGCCCTGAGGTAAACGTCCACCATGTAATGCAGACGCTGCCAATAGGATGTGGAAGCTGACAGCCCTGGGCAGCGAGGACTAAAGAAATTACGAAATGCCTCACTTAGGCAGACGCCTTCTCCAACGCTCCTCTCTTGACCAACAGAAGACTGAAAACAATGTTTTCCACCACACTGTAACCTACTGGAGTCAGGAAAATTGTTCAATAAAATCCTCTTTAACGTGTCCTCAAGAGATTTTATCTTCTGCACTCTCTGTGGGGACGGGATGAGTTCTGAGACCTTCCCCTTATAATGGTGGTCAAGGAGGTTTGCCAACCAGTAATCATCCTTCTCCTTTATGCCACGTATTCTTGGATCCTTTTTCTGGCTTTGAATCATGAGGTTGCCCATGCGCCTCAAATTTGCAGAGGCTTGAGAAGCAGACGCATTGGGGTCACTCAGGATGACAGCATCTGAAACTTCCACCTCCCAGCCACGTACTACTCCCAAGGGTCCTGGGGTTGGAAAGCCATCGCTTACAGATTGACACATGTCTTCCTCTTCTTCAAAGCCTATGAAAGTGCCAGAATCCTCCTCCTCATCCTCCTCCCCTCTCTCCTCCTGTGTGTTCTGTGACACAGGAATGATGGTGTCTGGATAAAGTGGGCCTTGAGAGGAAAGAAAATCCTCTTCTTCCTCCTGCTGCTCTGCCTCCAGTGCCCTGTCCATAATGTCATAAAGTCTGCTCCAGCAGGAACACATTAGGGATTGTGTCACTGATGCATGCACTGTCACTGCTCACCATTCTTGTGGCCTCCTCAAATGGTGATAATACAGTGCATGCATCTATCTATACAGTGCGTGCATGCATGATTAATGATCAGCAATTGGCGTGGGGAAAAAAGCGAAGGCGGCCTGAGCCTGTCGTCGTTCAGTACTGGCACAGGTACTCGTTGACAGCCCTCTGCTGCATGTATAGCCGCTGCAGCATTCCCAAAGTTGAGTTCCACCTGGTGGGCACGTCACAAATCAGGCGGTTTACGGGCAGGTGGAATTCCCTTGAATTTTAGCCAACCAAGCACTGCCTGTGTATGATTGCCTGAAATGGCTACAGACTCTTCTGGCCTGCTTTAGTACATCTTGCAACCCTGGGTACGTACTTAGGAAATGCTGCACCACCAAATTGAGGACATGTGCCAGGCATGGCACATGTGTCAACTTTCCCTGTCTAAGGGCGGATAGGACGTTTGAGCCATTATCGGACACCACCATTCCTGGCTCCAGCTGGCGTAGTGTGAACCACCTCTGGACCTGTCCCTGCAGAGCTACAAGAATCTCTGCTCCGGTGTGGTTCCTGTCCCCTAAACACACCAGCTGAAGCACTGCATGGCATCTTTTAGACTGATTCTGGGAATAGCCCTTTGAACGCTTATGGGGTTCCTGATGTTCATAAGACAATTCTGCAGAGGAGGACATGGAGGTGGTGGAGGAGGAGGAGGAGGAGAGGGGGTAGAGCTCACAGGTCTGGCATCATTACCACCAGCTATATGGAGACGTGGGAGCACAACAAGCTGCAGCACCAAGCCCTGTCCTGCATCCTTTTGAGTTGCAAGCAGCGTTACCCAGTGTGCTGTGAACGAAATATATCGTCTCTGCCCATGCTTGCTGGACCACGTGTCAGCAGCAAGGTGTATTTTACGGCTGAATGCCTTGCCCAACGATGCCAGAACATTCCCTTCCACGTGATGGTTTAGAGAGATGGAATGGCCTTACATGAAAAGTAGTAGCAACTGGGAACCTGCCATTGTGGTACAGCACATTGTGCGAATTCCCGGAAGGGGGCAGAATCCACCAGGCTGAAAGGCAGAAGTTGGAGAGCCAACAGCTTTGACAAGCTTGCATTCAGACGCTGGGCATGTGGGTGGCAGGGACTGTATTTTTTTTTCCGGTGCAGCAGATGGGGCAGAGAAATTTGCCGGCTACAGTCTACAGCTGGTGGTGTGCTGCTGGCAGATGTGCTGCTAGGACCTGGGACACCCTGTGCTATACCATCATCCCTGTCAGTGGAGGCTGCTGAAAGGTAATTACTCAGTATCATAGTGGCAGACTGAAGTGGGTAAGGAGGAGGGACAGATTTGTGCCCCTTTTGTGTGCTCTTGCCAACGGGCTGAATGGTTGGACGTTAAATGCCTTGTTAGGCATGTGGTACCCAAATGGTTGGTGTTTTTGCCACGTTGCAGGTGCCTGAGACACAGTTTGCAGATAGCAACAGTGCGATCTACTGCAGATGTGCTGAAAAAGGCACAGACAGCTGAGCTTTGGGGAGTGAGCCGGGAGATAACAGATGCAGAATGTGATGGAATAGGGTGGCTGCTCTCTACTCTTTCTTGATGTCCGCCTCCTTGGGGTTGTGCCGCCTCAGCTTCAGTTTCCTCCCCTGCTCTATCTGGCACCCAATTAGCATCAGTGACATCATCATCTCCATCTCCTCCATCTTCATCATTACCACTGGAGACAACCAGGCAATACGCTGCGGCTTGGGGAAGATAAATGCCAAATTTGTATACCAGTGTTCCTCCCTCTCTCTAGGCTCATATTCCTGTCATCCTCAACCTGAGAACCAACATCTGAATCCAGTAATGGCTGGGCATCATCCAGGAACAAGTGGCTGACGCTGTGGTCAAATAACTCAGCTGACTCCTCAATGGCTGATGTTGGGGCTATGGCAGGAATAGATGTGGACAAGGAGGAAGGTTTATCCACTCTGGCAACTGCAGGGGACTGCACACTTGTCTCTACTAGCGTGACAGAGGATGAGGAGGACGAGGAAAGTTTAGTAAGCAGTCCACCACCTCCTCTGCATGCTGTGGCTGGAAAGCACGGGCAAAGTCACTAAACAGGGGAAATGATGCCCTGCCTGAGGACTGACCACCACGTCCACCTTGCCTGTGGATACATTTGTTGCTGGCCCCATTACAGTGCCAAGGGAACGTCTGCCTCTCCTTGTTGTCCTCCCAGACATTATTGGGAGGGATGGGGCGTGCTTATAAGAAAATGCAAAGAAGAAGTTAAAATCTGTACGTAGATGCACGTAAAGAGGTGTTTGGTGCACTTTAATTTGAGTACTCACAGTACACAGACACACTCCACGGATACACAATAATATACTGCAATATAATGCGCACAGTCTCACTACAATGCACTAAAACTATATGAGCTGTCCCTACTCTACACTAATGTATGTATGAATGACACGGTCTCACTACACTACAGTGAAACTATCTGAGCTGTCCCTACTCTAGCTGAACACTATGCAAAGCTGAATGATGGTCCTCCTCGCTACACTCACACTATCCCTAGACTGACACTAAACTAATATTCTACACTGACAATTGAAGCAAAATAGCACAGTATAGCACACTAATAGCACTGAACAGAGCCTCGTTTGATCTCTCTTCATGCCAAAATCACACTGAAAATGGCTTCCATTGAAAGAATACTTTTATACTGTGGGGCGGGAATGAGCCATGATTGGATAAAGTCATGATGACAGTGTCCAAGCATGACTCTGACAGTGATATTTTCCCTTATTGGCTAATGGTTTCACTGCTTCAGCCAATCAGGGCTTGCAATGCACTGTTCAGCGCCGCAATGCATTGTGGTCGGTTCGGGGGGGCGAACAAACAGTCGGACGACCCATTTGTTCGGCTGTTTAGCAAACGCCCGACCAATGAAAGTTCAGCTCGAACTTATGCTTGGGCCGAACCGTTCGCCCATCCCTAGTAGACATCTCTTCTTTTATCTCTGCACTTCCGTGCTAGAAAATCTTCATTCCGCATACTGGCCATTTCCCAGTTTCAATTTCTTGACGGCCAATGTCTGTGAGAAGCCCTTGTGGTTGGTCCGTGCTGTCCCACAGGCCACAGTCTTCGTTTAGTACAGATGGCGGAAAAGTGGGAGACTCGTGTAGAAATTGTCTACATATAGGTGGTAACCTTTCCCAAGCAAAGGTTCGATCAGCTGCCAGACAATTTTGCCACTTGTTCCCATGTAGGCAGGGCATCCAGGGGGGTTTATCTGTCTGTCTTTTCCCTCATAAACGATAAAAAAATATTTTTAACCCGTGGCCATGTCACATGCCTTAGAAAATGTTACCCCACGTCTGGCTCTTTTACTGGGGAGGTATTGCTTTATGCCAAGTCTTCCGGTGAAGTGTAGTAGGGATTTATCTACACAAATATTTATATCAGGAGTAAACATCTGCTTGAAGCTGAAGAAAAAAAAAATGATTAGGGGACAAAGTTTGAATTTATCATAATCGGGATGATTTTGAGAGAAGCATTGGGCATTGTTGTTGAAATGTAAAAACTTTATTATCATCTCGTAACGGGTTCTGGGCATCAAAGACAAATTGACTGGCATGTGGTGGATAGGTTGGGTAGACCAGTAGGCTTGGAGTTAAAAAAAAAATTGTCAGCCCCATGTTGAGGGTTAGGACAAGGAAAATTTTAAATTCTTCCACAGTGAGGGGTTTCCAAACAAAAGGGCAGGCATATGAAGAATTTGGATTGTTGGCTATATGTTGGCTGGCGTATAGATTACACTGTTCCACAATGCAATTTAGGAGATCATCGGTAAAAAATACGTGAAAATAATAAATTGGGGTTACATTTTACAACTGTATCTGTGAGCCTGGCTGGGCTATAAAAAGGGGAATTTCAGGTTCCACTGACGTATCAGGCAGCCATGTTGGATACAGTAGAACATCTGGGGGCTAGTATGGGCCCTGCCTGGTTGTGGATGGGACGCCCGGCCATTGCTAGCATCTGGCCTATCCTCTAGAAAGGTGGCAGGCCTATCCTGGAGTGTTGCGCTACTGGTGGATGCCTGCATATGATCCTGGAGTGTTGCGCTGCTGGTGGATGCCTGCATATGATCCTGGAGTGCTGAACTGCTGGTGAATGCCTGCATATTATCCTGGAGTGCTGTGCTGCTGGTGGACGCCTGCATATTATCTTGGAGTTCTGCGCTGCTGGTGGATGCCTGCGCCTGCTCATATCTCCTGAGCCTCTTTGTAAGGATTCTATCCGCCTCAGTTTCCATTTCAGAGCCACTGCTTTCCACTGGCTCATAGTCGCTATCCGAGTCTGACGGAGAGAGTTTCCCGCTACTCTCATCCGACATACTCTGGAGTATCTGGAGAGCCTCCTCGCTGCTGTAGAATCTTTTAGCCATGTGGACTGATATGCACAGATTATAACAGACAGATGTGTTATAGATGTTGATCACTGGGATGTGGCAGATGTTCACAGGCAGATGTTGATCACTGGGATGTGGCAGATGATCACGGGCAGATGTGCGCCAGATGTGGCAGGTGATAATGGACAGATGATGACACAATTGTGCCAGCTGTTGGTGGGCAGATGTGCCAGCTGTTGGTGGGCAGATGTTTTCACTGTGTTTGGGAACACTGTGTTTTGGGGACACCATCTGGGTGATCAGTGAGTAAAAAGCAGACAAACAGCTAAAAACTCACTGATCCCTCAGCTGCAGCACATATCTATCTTGCTCTCCTCACTGACAGGCTCTGTGAGAGGGGAGGAAGAGATGAGAGCCGTTAAAATGGCTCTCTATTTACATTACATGACGGCTGTGATTTGACACAGCCGTCATGTGATCAGGAGGGCCAATCACAGAGCCCTCCTGTCCTGCAGCACTGTCCTGTCTCTGGGGGGCACAGGCAGATCAGGATTTCTCTGCTGCGCGGCCACGCAGCTGCGCGATCCCGTGTCTAACATCACCCCCCGCTGTTTACATCACAATGGCTGTGATTAGACACAGCCATCATGCGGATAAGGAGGGCAAATCCCAGTGCCCTCCTGCCGTTCCAAGATGTGGCATGTTGGGGGGAACACGCGCGCATCGGGATCGCACGGGTGAGCGGGCACGATCCCACTCCTTCTGAAGGACATTCAGGAACGTCCACTCAGAAGGAGGAAGCGCCCACCCGGCCGTTTATGTCAAGTGGCCGGGTGGGAAGTGGTTAAGAGCCACCACACACAGACGTATCCAGGACATGGGCTACAACTGTCACATTCCTTGTGTCAAGCCACTCCTGAACCAGAGTTCAGAAGTGTCTTGCCTGGGCAAATGAGAAAAAGGACTGGACAGTTGCTCAGTGGTCCAAAGTCCTGTTTTTTGGTTAAAGCAAATTTTGCATTTGGAAATCAAGGCCCAGAGTCTGGAAGAAGAATGGAGAAGCACAAAATCCTAGTTGCAGGAGGTCCAGTGTGACATTTCCACAGTCAGTGATGATTTTGGGAGCCATGTCACCTGCTGGTGTTTGTCCACTGTTTTATCAAGTCCAAAGTCAGCCGCAGCCCTCTATCAGGAAATTCTAGAGCACTTCATGCTTCCCTCTGCTGAACAGCTTTATGGAGATGCAGATTTAATTTTCCAGCAGGAAAAACTATACCTGGTTTAATGACCATAGTATCACTGTGCTTGATTGGCCACCAAACTCGCCTGACCTAAACCCAATGGAGAATCTGCGGGGTATTATCAAGAGGAAGATGAGAGACATCAGACCCAACAATGCAGATGAGCTGAAAGCCACTATCAAGGCAACCTGGGCTTCCATAACGCCTCAGCAGTGCCACAGGCTGATCGTCTCCATGTCATGCCACATTGATGCAGTAATTCATGCAAAAGGAGCCCCGACAAAGTATTGAGTGCATACTATACTGTACAGGGACATACTTTTCAGTAAGCCAACATTTCTGCATTAGAATTTTTTTTTTTTATTGGTCTTATGTAATATTCAAATTTTCTAAGATACTGAATTTTGGGTTTTCACTAGCTGTGGGCCATATTCATTAAAATTAAAAGAAAGGGGGCGTGGCCTGGCACCAGAGCAAGATGGTCGCATAGACAGAGAGCTCCGCCATCCAGAGTTTCTGTTTGCCCTTTCAGTAGCGAGAAAGCCTCGATCACACGGAGCACCGATGGCTGGAAGAAGCCATTCAGCCTCCCGGTCTCAGCCGGACCAGTCTACCCAGCTGAGCAGGAACATTCCAGTGATGTGCCGCACTCAGATCACGGATTCACAGGCCGCATCTCAAGCCGCAGACCAGAGTGCAGGGAACTACGCGGCCACAGATGCCCCTCCAGCAGCCCCGGCGGCAAGCGTGAGTAATGCTCATCCCTCTCCTCTCCTGTGCATGGCCGATCTACAGATGGTGGGCCTTGATATTAAGAACACCCTGTCTACTGCCATATCAGACTTAAAAACTGAAATTAGAGCCGTTGCCTCTAGGATGGAGCACATGGAAAATGTCGCCATGACACATGGCACTGCAATTAAGCAAATATAGCAAACCTCTACTGCACATACACAGCATTTGATGGACATGCATAGGCATATGGAGGACTTGGACAATAGGGGTCGTAGGCGCAATCTGTGGATCAGGGGGATACCTGAATCAGTGGAGGGGCCCCAGTTACAGGCTGCTGTATGGGCCATTTTCAACACCCTGTTAGGCAGGCTGCCTGATGCCCCAGGCGACATGGAGAGGTGCCATAGAGCCCTTAGACCTAGGGGCAGAGACACTGACCCACCCAGGGATGCTGTGTGCTGTTTGGCCAGCTTTACTCAGAAGGAAGAAATATTGCGCTTAGCTCGCAATCATAATCTAGAACATGAGGGAGCATGCATCCAACTGTTCCAGGACTTATCCGCCATTACTCTCCAACATAGGAAAGACCTGCGCCCTCTCCTTCAGGGACTATGGGAAAGACATATCCCATATCGATGGAAATTTCCCTTCTGTCTTCAAGCAACTATTGGCAATCGCACGGCACAATTGAGAACACCGGCGGACCTCCAACCCTTCTGTGATATACTCAATATCCCAGTGGTTCGTGTTTCGGAGTGGTATAGCGCATTCTTACAACCGGAACCGTGGATTCCCACCAACCCTGATGACAACCCGAGGGCACAAAGAAGCAGGCATAGACGCCGCAGGCTTTCGACTAACTCTCCACCAAGATACCGCGGAGGCATTAAAACCGACGAGAGCCCACGTGTCTCTACATCTTCTGTTCATCGAAAGACTGACCATTGAGTCCTGATGCTGAGGTTTGGTGAGCTGACCCTTATCAAGCTCTTATTCTTCACTTAACACACTACACTGTCTGAGGCATGGATCGTCTATCTGAAGCGCAGGCACATAGCATGGGATGGGTAAGGTATTGCTGGTAATTACACTGCTACACATAACACACCCTCTCTGCGACCTGTTCCCCTTTGGGCATCTACACTGGAGTTTGAGATGACTCTTTCATGCTCTGGAGGAGTATATCTGCTAATCCGGACTTTGATGTAGCCCAGGTTTCTGGCAGATGCCTGCATTTTGGAGCATTGTGATAACAGGGAACAGAGACCATGTGTCCGGTGACTGGATACTGCCTAAAGGGAATTTGGGGAAATGCTTGACCTCCCCTTCTTGTTATACTGAGACTCTAGACATATGTGAGACTGATGCAGCATGGAAACACAGCAGATGTCTGGTTCTTTTTTTTTGCTCTTACTTAATCTGCAACACGATTGAACTGTTGCACTTCGCGAAAGAGTCACTAGCTTGCTGGTCACTTTTTTTTTGTCCTCTCCACCCCCCCCTCCCCGATAGCTCTCAGAGACTATGAGCTGAGCGTAGGGGCCTTGGGCTCCATGATTTGCTCTTACAGACAGTGTACTTTGGTCCATAAATGTGATATATGTGTTATGGGGGGGTCAGCCTACCACAGTTATAAAATTTTCTTTGTTTTATGCTGTTCTTGCTACCTTAGTTCTCCCCCAATAAGGAATTTCAATGATTAGCATGTGGTAAAGGGAACATGACCCACTCTCTCATCAAAAGTTATATATGATGTATGGTAGTGGGGCTAAGGAGGCCGTCTTGAGATGACTAGCCCACCTTGTTCTCCATAGGATACGTGTGTCTTTACACAATTAGATGGTTTGCTGCACTATTGTTTTTTTAGTTCTTGCCTTTTGTAGGTGTTCCTTTAAGGAGCACACTGAGGGAAGGGGTTGGGCGCTGGAGCCTCCTATGGGTAACCACCTGATTGGTGTCCCTAGGGGCGGGGCTTTCTGTCGACCAACGTAGCATACACAATGATGGTTATTTGTCCTTTTATAACGGTCTTGTTACATATATATGTTGCTTAATGCTTGTATATATTGCTTTAGAGAAATTTACACCCTTTGAGTCCATCGTCTCTGTAGGATGGGGGTCCCCCGGGGAATGCCTCACTCATCTTTTTTGAAAGGGCATCCCCGGGCTCTACTTATCCTTCACAAGCTGAGGTTTTTCTGTAATGGTTAAGCTCACATTTTGGAGCTCTGGATGGTAGAATGCAAAATTTGGTCTTGGTGTCAGGTTTCTTCCCCACCTCAAAGAGGCAGGTCTCCCCTTTGAAACTTGCCGGCATAGTTTTTCACCTCTCCAGTACACCTTATGATCCTACTCAGGTAGTTCAGCAGGCCTGTAATTACCTCCGGTTTATTTTCCACAAGCCCCTTATTTGGGGTAGTTGATACAAGGGGGTGTTATACCCCCCTCAGGTTACTTAGGCACTTATACGTAGCCTGATAGGTTTGGAGCAGATTCTGCCCCATCTCTTTTTTTTTTTCTTCTCCCTTTTTTCTTTTCTCTCTTTCCTTAACTTCTTCCTTCTTTTTTACCCACTCCCCCTTTTTTTTTTTCCTCTCTCCCTTCCACACGGGCCCTCTCCGCTTGCTATCTGAGGGTGACACCGAGGTATACTCCCTTCTGGTGAAAATGCCTTCTGTGATGCACTCATCAGCTCCTCTACCTCTCAAGGTCTATTCCTTAAATGCTAAAGGCCTTAATATCCCAGTGAAACAATGTAGTGTCCTTACTGAGGCACACCGCCAAAGAGCTCAAGTGTTTTTTTCGCCAGGAAACCCACTTTAAATTAGTATCAATTCCCCGCCTATCCAATAGTCACTTTCCGGAGGTTTAACATGCATCCTGTCAGGGGTCAAGTCCTGGGGAAAAAAGTGTGGGAACTCCCACCCAAGATCCACTCCCCCACCAAAAAAAAAATGATACGCTCAGGGTACAAAAAGGGCTTTTTTTACAGCTCACTGCACACACAGTGTCAGTGTGTCAGTGTCAGGGCAGAGTGCGTGTGACAGTGTGAGGAGAGGAGAGGCGGGCTCAATCTAGTGTTGCTGTGTGACTCTGCCTCCGCATGATGTCACACGCAAACAGCCGCATACTGAAGGACAGGTGGCAGGCGAGGTTGGAGCCTGGAGGAGGAGCTCCGAGTCTGCTCAGCTCAGTTCGCCTGCCCCTGACAGTGACTAGAGCAGGGCTGGACTGGGACAAATTTGGCCCTGGACTTCATCCAGCCCGGCCCACTTTAATTTTGCAAACACGCACTAAAACAGTATATAATCTATACGCAATTGCGCAAAAAAAAACACAAGTAAAAAAAAAAAACACAGGTCACTGCACTATGGGTGAGCAGGGACTTGGGTATCTGTGGTGTCACTGAAAGAAAAAAAAAAGTCCCTGCATTGGTGGTTTCACTGGAAGGACAAATGTCCTGCATCCATCATATGCGACGTGCACCAGTAAATATAAGGAGGTGGGGTGGTAAGAAGCTGACGGGGGGGGGTGAAGTTGACAGGGAGTGGGGTGGTACAAAGATGACAGGGGGATGAAGATGACGAGGGGATGAAGATGACAGGGGGTGGGAGGAAGATGACAGGGGGTGGGAGGAAGATGACAGGGGGTGGGAGGAAGATGACAGGGGGGGATGAAGATGACAGGGGGTGGGAGGAAGCTAACGGGGGGATGAAGATGACAGGGGTGGGAGGAAGCTGATGGGGGGATGAAGATGATAGGGGGTGGGAGGAAGCTGACGGGGAGATGAAGATGACAGGGGGTGGGAGGAAGCTGACGGAGGGGATGAAGATGACAGGGGGTGGGAGGAAGCTGACGGAGGGGATGAAGATGACAGGGGGTGGGAGGAAGCCGACAGGGAGGATGAAGACAGACAAAATCTGTGGAGAATACCTATTAGGACATCTTTAAAAAGGTAGCCTGTTGGGGTTGAAATATGGGATTTACCACTCTGGCTTGCTTTTAGGAACCCTGTTGTCAGTCACCCACCCTATAATTTGGCCAGAACAGTTCCCATCAAAAGTAAAGGTTGTGTGCTTACTTTTACACAGCCCTGTGCTTTCTTCTTTCTCTCCTTTTTAAATGCTGCAGCCTTTTTCTGACTCTTCAGCAATCAACTTAAGAACTGGAAAGATAAGTATTCCACACACCATGTGGGACAGGCCAGACAGCCAGGGAGGGACTGTGCGGGCTTCTCTCTGATCTGTCATGGGTGGGACACTGGGACTAGAGCCTGGAGGAGGGGCTGACGTCATGTTGAGGTGGGCAGAGCGATGTGCCTGCGCTCAGCAACTCATTGGCTGGCACGGCACCTGTCCTGGGTACACCACCAATCCGAAAGTGCACACTGCACACAGACAGCGCTGCCCGGATGGACCGTGGGGCTTGCACACTGAGTACATTATGCATAGGCGCACACACAGTGAGTGACACTCCAGGCCGTATGAGTCACTCAGCACTATTCCAGCAGAGACTGGCAAACTGATCACTCGAGTCCTTCACTATGCGGCGATGCTGGGCATCGCCGCTTAATGAAGGATTGGCTCGGCTGCTCTAGTCCTGCAAAGGGAACGGCGTCCCTACTGTGAAAAACGTGCAGGGACGCCGTTCCCGCAGGACTCGAGCCCTGCATCCTGTGCTGATTCCAAAACGAGAGGAGTTTCAATAGTACTCGCAAAGTCGTTCGCCTTTCGCCTCACCGGCCAGATGCTAGATCCAGAGGGCAGATTCCTGTTTCTTAAGGGGATATGGAAAAACAGACCGGTGATGCTAGCTAATATCTATTGTCCCAATTCCAAACAGGTGACCTTTTTGAAAGAAACCCTCTTGTGGCTCACAACGTTTTAGTCAGGCTTACTTATTCGGGGGGGGGGGGGGGACTTTAACATGGCCCTAGATCCACTCCTTGACACCTACACAGGCACCTCCTCACTTCCATTCTCCACCATACGGCAAGTGAAACTCGCTCTGGCCTCTCTCACACTCCACGACACCTGGCGCACCCTGAATCCACGGGGGAGGGACTACACGTTTTTCTCGTCTCCGCAACACCGCTACTCGAGGTTGGATTACCTTTTCATACACCAGGCAGACCTATCTTACCTCTATGATGCGACAATAGAGAACATGATACACTGAGATCATCACCCGATCACACTGACTTTATGTTTCCCTCAGAGGGAAACATCAACCAAGATCTGGAGACTGGACGCCTCCCTTCTTACAGACCCTGGGGACATGGGGGCTATCAAACAGACCATTAGTGACTACAGTAGGTGCCGCCGATATTGTGTCAATCTCGCCGCTTCTAGCGGCGAGATTGACACCCTATGAGCTCCGTCGCGAGAGCCAGCGCCGAGCTGTCTCGTCATCGGGAAAGGAAAAAATGTTCCTTTCACGATGAGCGACACGCATTGCCGATAGACGGGATCCAACGTGGATTTCCGCCAATACCAGACACTGCGTTTGGTATGAATCCTGAGCGGGAACTCCACGCCAATTTTTTTTTTAAAAACGGCGTGGGTTCCCCCTCCAGGAGCATACCAGGCCCTTGGGTCTGGTCTGGATTTGAAGGGGAACCCTACGCCGAAAAAACGGCGTGGGGGTCCCCCTCAAGATCCAAACCAGACCCTTATCCGAGCACGCAACCTGGCAGGCCGCAGGGGAAGAGGGGGGACGAGAGAGCGGCCCCCCCTCCCTCCTGAACCGTACCAAGCCACATGCCCTCAACATGGGGGGTTTGGTGCTCTGGGGCAGGGGGGCCACCTGCGGCCCCCCACCCCAGAGCACCCGCCCCCATGTTGATGAGGACAGTGCCTCTTCCCGACAACCCTGGCCGTTGGTTGTCAGGGTCTGCGGGCGGGGGGCTTATCGGAATCCGGGAGCCCCCTTTAATAAGGGGGCCCCCAGATCCCAGCCCCCCCACCCTATGTGAATGAGTATGGGGTACATCGTACCCCTACCCATTCACCTGGTGGAAAAAAATGGCAATAAAAACACAACAC
This sequence comes from Rana muscosa, assembly GCA_029206835.1. Lineage (NCBI taxonomy): Eukaryota > Metazoa > Chordata > Amphibia > Anura > Ranidae > Rana > Rana muscosa. The sequence continues at coordinate 990,435,019 of CM055118.1, read as the reverse complement.
AGTTTTTAAAAGTATTTTATTACACAGCTCCGGGGGTCTTCTTCCGACTTCGGGGGTCTCCGGTGTCGTCGCCGCGCTCTCCGGTTCTTTCTTCTGCCGGGCCACCGCTATCTTCTTCCAACTCTTTTGCTAGCGGGGCCCAGTCTTCTCCGTCGCCTTCTCCCCTCTTCTTCTCTCCGGTTCTTTCCTTCTTCCGCCGGGCCTCCGCTAACTTCTTTTAGCTCTTTTGCTAGCGGAGGCCCGGTCTTCTCCGTCGCCTTCTTCTTCTCCCGCTCTTTCTTCCGCCGGGCCTCCGCTAACTTCTTTTAGCTCTTTTGCTAGCGGAGGCCCGGTCTTCTCCGTCGTTTCGTCTGGCTCTCTGTTGTCCTTCTGCCGGCCCCTCCACTAACTTCTTGGTAGCTCTTTTGCTAGTGGAGGGGCCGGTCTTCCCGTCGTCGCCGTCTGCGTCTTCTTCCCTCTTCCCCTCCTCGATGTTGACTCGTCGCTTCCTCTCGCAGTAATGCTAAATCTTCGGTCTGCAGAGATTAATATAGGCTTCTCATGACGTCACAGTCACATGCTGCGGGGCACATGGCCCCGGAGCATGTGACTGTGACGTCAGGGGAACATGTGACTGTGACGTCATGAGAAGCCTATATTAATCTCTGCGGACCGAAGATTTAGCATTACTGCGAGAGGAAGCGACGAGTCAACATCGAGGACGAGAAGAGGGAAGAAGACGCAGACGGCGACGACGGGAAGACCGGCCCCTCCACTAGCAAAAGAGCTACCAAGAAGTTAGTGGAGGGGCCGGCAGAAGGACAACGGAGAGCTGGACGAGACGACAGAGAAGACCGGGCCTCCGCTAGCAAAAGAGCTAAAAGAAGTTAGCGGAGGCCCGGCGGAAGAAAGAACCGGAGAGCGGGAGAAGAACCGGACAGCGGGAGAAGAAGAAGGCGACGGAGAAGACCGGGCCTCCGCTAGCAAAAGAGCTAAAAGAAGTTAGCGGAGGCCCGGCGGAAGAAGGAAAGAACCGGAGAGAAGAAGAGGGGAGAAGGCGACGGAGAAGACCGGGCCCCGCTAGCAAAAGAGTTGGAAGAAGATAGCGGTGGCCCGGCAGAAGAAAGAACCGGAGAGCGCAGCGACGACACCGGAGACCCCCGAAGTCGGAAGAAGACCCCCGGAGCTGTGCAATAAAATACTTTTAAAAACTGTGTTGTGTGTTTATTGCCATTTTTTTCCACCAGGTGAATGGGTAGGGGTACGATGTACCCCATACTCATTCACATAGGGTGGGGGGGCTGGGATCTGGGGGCCCCCTTATTAAAGGGGGCTCCCGGATTCCGATAAGCCCCCCGCCCGCAGACCCCGACAACCAACGGCCAGGGTTGTCGGGAAGAGGCCCTGTCCTCATCAACATGGGGGCGGGTGCTCTGGGGTGGGGGGGCCGCAGGTCGCCCCCCTGCCCCAGAGCACCAAACCCCCCACGTTGAGGGCATGTGGCCTGGTACGGTTCAGGAGGGAGGGGGGGCGCTCTCTCGTCCCCCCTCTTCCCCTGCGGCCTGCCAGGTTGCGTGCTCGGATAAGGGTCTGGTTTGGATCTTGAGGGGGACCCCCACGCCGTTTTTTCGGCGTAGGGTTCCCCTTCAAATCCAGACCAGACCCAAGGGCCTGGTATGCTCCTGGAGGGGGAACCCACGCCGGGTTTTTCTTTAAAAATTGGCGTGGAGTTGCCGCTCAGGATTCATACCAAACGCAGTGTCTGGTATTGGCGGGAATCCACGTCGGATCCCCGCTCAATACAGTGTCGCGTATCCTCGCTATTGCAGCGAGCGTGACACGTGTCGCCACCCTGTTGCCGAGATCTCGGCACTCCTGTCGCCGAGAATCTCGGCGATGGGAGCGCGATAGATATACAATATCGGCGGCACCTACTGTACTTTCGCCAAAACGACATTTCAGATGTGTCACCCATGATTCAATGGGAGGCGCATAAGTGTGTCATAAGAGGTAATTTATTGGCCATTGCTGCAAGAAAAAAGGAGCATCAAACCCTAATTCGAGATCTATCTAACAAAATAACCCTGCTGGAAACGCAGCACAAATGTTCACTAGGACTTAAAGTAGCGACAGAATTAGCTGAAACATGAGTGCTCCTATTAGAAGAATTACTCAAAAGGTCAAGGAAACGGCAGACGCTATCACAAAAATTGTTCTATGAACAAAGCAATAAATCCCGCAGACTTTTAGCCAGGTTTACGCAGAACCGAACCCTCGCCTCCACAGTTAACCACGTAGTGGACGCCCAGGGGGTGACTCATTCAAAAAATGAGGACATTGCATAACAGTTCCACATCTTTTATAGTAAACTATACGACCTGAACACAAATGAGAACAGAACGGTAGCTGAGGACGCTCGACTGGATTTAATGCAAGATTTCCTTAGCAAACATAGTCTTTGTGCGCTCTCTGCATCTGACTGGCAGGCCTTGGAAGCACCGCTATCCTCAGAGGAATGGGTGGAGGCCCTAAAAACCACAAAACCTGGCAAATGCCCGGGGCCGGATTGATTTTTGGCACAATACTACAAAAGCTTCTCAGACCTCTTAGCGCCAGGTTTTCTTAAAGCCTTTAATTTGCTATCTCATGGAACCTACTAGAAGCATATGTCTCGGTGATACCGAAGGAAAATAAAGATCCCACTAATGTAGCAAACTATCGACCCATCTCCCTTTTAAATGTGGACGTCAAACTGTTCTCCAAGATCCTGGCAACCAGATTGTCCTATCATGTGTCGGCCTGGGTGGGTTTGGATCATGTTGGATTTGTTCCTGACAGAGAAGCCAGGGACAACACCATTAAGGCTCTAAATCTGCACCACTGGCTCACCTCAACCCAAAGAGAATGTTTCTTTTTTGGCAATGGATGCAAAGGCGTTCGACCGTGTGGCCTGGGATTACATGGACGCGGTCCTGGAAGCTCTGGGTCTGGGAAGGTTTATGAGGGCCTTCATTAGCGCGTTATATACCAAACCCACAGCCAGGGTGCGGGTTAATAGCCACTTGTCGGACGCCTTCTCCATCCATAATGGAACCAGACAGGTTCTAGAACAATTCAAAACTATATCAAACCTGAAAATTAACTACTCAAAGTCCTTTGCACTAAATATTTCTTTACCTCCTAAGCTAGTACAACTCTGCCAGTCGAACTTCCCTTTCTGCTTGAAAATGGATGCTGTCACCTATTTGGGTATCCAGCTTACGGGTAGGTTGAAAGATCTCTATGAAAAAAAATTCCTGTCAGAACTTAAAAACATACAAGACCTCCACAAATGGGAGGTACCCACTGTCTTCTGGTTTGGTAGGGCCTCAATCCTTAAGATGAAGGTACTCCCCCGGATATTATACAAAATGCAGACTATCCCGATCCATCTACCACCTTCTTTTTTTTTGTCCTACAGGAGGATGTGCAGGGCCTTTCTTTGGGGAACCAAGGCAGCCCGAATTGGGTGGGAGAAGCTGGTCCTACCAAAAATCTGGGGGTGGTATAGGTTTTGCCGGATCTCCAGAGGTACTACTGGGCTGTCCACCTAGCTAGGGTGGTTGACTGGAGATTACATATGCAATGTAAGGGCTGTGTGTTGCTCGAGCAATTGATCTCAGCAGCGGAGCTTTGTTTAATCCCCTGGGTCTCCAAAAAAATGCAGAATACCTCTTATACACAGGCATCCGCTTATTGGGGCGACACTTCAGGCATTTGATAGGGCTTGCAAAATACACGCAATATCAGACAAAGACTGCTCGATCACCCCTATCAAGGGTAATCCAGATTTTTCCCCAGGAATGGCCAGGGCTTTCTTATCAGTGGAGTGGCCATACGCAGAAATACAGGCTAAAAACTTCTATTCGAGAGGTAGGTTCATCAGGCAAGGAGAACTCGCCACGTTGTCTAACACAAATTTTTTCCCTTTTTAGGCCTATATGCAACTTAAACACTATTTGGACAACGCGGCGAGCAGAGAAAGCTTCACAAAGCCTCCTACTATCTTTGAGTCGCTGTGTTCTAGCTCGTCTCCCCAGAGTCATGTGATCTCAGTGCTCTACGCTTTCATGTTCAAGGAACGATATGCTTCTTTGCGATTGGAGCGTATGTTCTGGGAGGCTGAGCTGAACATGATAATTGAGGACACCAGTTGGGACCGCGTTCACCTATACATTCATAAAGGCTCTCTGAATGTTCACACTCAAGAAAATGGGTATAAAATGAAAACAAGATGGTATAAGACTCCGGAATTACTTTACAAATTTATGCCGACAGTCTCAGATCGTTGCTGGAGATGCGAACAAGAGCTGGGCACATTTCTCCATATATGGTGGCAATGGCCAATGATCCAGCCTTACTGGCGAAAGGTACACGACGTTACGACTGCGATTGGAGTTTTCACCAGCACAGTATCTCCTTCACCTTTCCAAAATGTCTTCAAAAAGATATTATAAGTCATTGGCTATGCATATGATCAATGCAGCCAGGCTTTGCCTGCCGGTTCATTGGCGGTCTAAATCTCCCCCTTCCATGAAAGAATGGGCATCATGCATTAACCATATAGCAACGATGGAGGAGCTGATACACATTACTCAAGACAGGATCTCCTGTTTTACAGTTACCTGGGCGAATTGGTTTGAATATCGAACTTCTCAGCAATATCAGGAACTGATACAAGACAATACTTAACCAATGATCTACTACACTTGATACACCTTGATGATACAACCAAAAACGTTCTGGTTTGGGGGTCTCGAGGGGCGTGTCTGGTGGTGAGTGGAGAGGGTGTCATGGATATGCATGAATGTCTGTCTGCCATCTTACCTTCCTCCTCATGTGTTCATCTAGAGACCAGACCTCCTTCACCTGGCTTCCTTTATAATCTCCTCCCAGCCTGACTCCACCCCAGGCCCTATCACAGAACACTATATTAACCTGTGCACTGCAAGCCTGCCTTGCTGATCAACGTGTTTGTTAGGCATTGTGTGTTTGGGTTCCTGCCTGCCGTGTGCTACGTCTGTCTCTCTGTTACGTTATTGGCTTGTCCCCGACTATTCCTGTCTGCTCGTGACCCTTGACCTTCGGCTCGTTCTTTCGTTATCCTTGTCTGCTTGTGGCCCCTGACCTTCGGCTTGTTATTCGGTTCTCCCTTATCTTGTGCTGCTGCTTCCCCTCATTTCCCCTTATCCTACGGGGCGTGAGCTAGGAAACTCCAGGGGCCGCGACCTGGTCCCAGCCTGCAGCGCAACATCCTCACCACTGGAGGCCCTGGAGAAGACCAGCTGGGTCTTAGACTCCGCGCCCTGGGGAATCTTGGCTCTAGCTTCCGTTAGGATCTCGGTTGTGCTCCTCTGGTCCCGCTTTCCACAACCACCCAGTTTCCTACCCGCAGAAGCCAGCCATAGGGTTCACTACCTCGCGGTGCACTCCTGTCCCCCTACGGTGTGCATCTGTCACCTGGCCACAGGTGACCCTGACAGAGGGTAGCCAGTGGTTTTCCACCCCCTCTCCTTACAGGCCCTCATATTCACTCCCCCCTTCTTTCTTTTTTTCTTCTCCTTCTTTACTTTTCTTTTCCTTCCCCTTCCTATCTACTGTAATAGATGGGGGGTATGGGGTGGGGGGCGGACTTAGTGGTCTGCTCACCTTCCCATCCCCCCATAACATATGCAATAAACAGAAAACAAGTTGGGGTAACCTGGAGGACCCAGTCTTCTTGGTTGCTCCGATGTGGCTACAGATAAGAGAGATACCAATCTCAGCAATGGATATGCACTCACATCCTCTGAAAGAATATATGAAAGTATATGTCAGGTAATTAGGATGCATCTAATATAGGATTTATGATTAAGGGTTCTGTTATTAGTATACAGATGTCTATTTTATTTTTGTTTAAACCCAGTCTTGTTTTGTAGATATTACTTTAAAGATGTCCTCTGTATTACCTGCTTAAAAATTCTAAAAATTCTAATAAATTCTTTATGGAAAAAAATAAAATTAAATAAAAGAAAGAAATGCTTGAAATATATCACTCTGTGTATAATTTATCTATATAACCCCTTGCCGCCGAGCGTTCGCACATATGTGGCCTCGGCTTTCGGGGGGTATACTGGGATAATGCCCGCAGATGCAGGCATCATACTGGTATCGTTTTTTAGAGCGGGCGATCGGCTTTCCAGGGATAACAACCGATGCTAAAAGCCGCTCGGTTGTTATCCCGGAGGAGGAGGGAACACCCCCCCCCCTTCTGCCGCCTCCCCCGCTCCTACCGGGCCTCCCGTCCCACCGGGAGACCAGATCCACGATGCACCACTTCCAGCGCCTAGCCACAGACTGGAACGAAGCCATAAACGGCTTTGTTCCATTCTGCTGAATGTAAACACAGAAGCGACGTCACTTCCGGTTTACTCGGCTGACAATGGCGCCGGATCTAAAAAATATACAGTATTTAGAATCACAGTTTTCGGCGATCTGAATACTTTGAAGTGCAAAGGAGGGATTGGGGGTCTTTTAGACCTTTTAGAGGCCCGATTCCCTCTATAAAGAGTACCTGTCACAAGGGATGTTTACATTCCTTGTGACAGCAATAAAAGTGATGAAATTTTTTTTTTTAATCACTTAATCACCGGCCCATAGCCGAATAATGGCTACAGGGTGGTTCCTTAACTCTGGGAGGACGTTATATGACGTCCCAGGAGCATCACGGATCACGGTAAATGGCCGCTGATAGTGGCTGTTTACCATGTGATCGCTCCGTCAAATGACGGAGCGTTCACTTGTAAACAAACCGGTGTCATGTCATGACACCGGTTCCTCTCTCCCCTCTCTGTACCGATCAGTACAGTGTGAGAGGGGGAGAGATCCATCCACCATGCTCAGCCATCCCTGCAATACTCTGCCATACCCAGCCGTACCCTGCCGTACTCGGCCTCTGTATGTGGCCAGGCTGTGGAAGTCTCACACATAAATTTTATAACAGAAACAAAGAAAATTCAATTTTTTATAGAATTTTCAGTCTGTTTTCTTTTATAGCGCAAAAAATAAAAAACCCAACGGTGATTAAATACCACCAAAAGAAAGCTCTATTTGTGTGAAAAAAGGACAAAAATTTCATTTGGGTACAGTGTTGTATGACTGAGTAATTGTCATTCAAAATGTGAGAGCACCGAAAGCTGAACATTTATCTGGTTATTAAGGGAGTTTAAGTGCCCAGTTGTCAAGTGGTTAAAAACACAATTTAATAATATAAAAACAAATACAAAAATAAATAAAATAAAAGCGTCCCCACGAGCTTGCGCAGCAAAGAAAACGCATACGGAAGTCGCGCCCGCATATGTAAACAGTGTTCAGATTACACATGTGAGGTATCGCCACGATCGTCAGATTGAGAGCAATAATTCTAGCACCAGACTCCCTCTGTAACGCTAACCTGGTAACCGTAAAAAAAAATTAAAGCGTCGCCTATGGAGATTTTTAGGTACCGAAGTTTGTCGTCATTCCACGAGTGTGTGCAATTATAAAGCGTGACATGTTTGGTATCTATTTACTCGGCGTAACATCATCTTTCACATAATACAAAAAAATTGGGCTAACTTTACAGTTTTGTTTTTTTAAATTCACGAAAGTGTACTTTTTCCCAAAAAGTTGTGTTTATATATATATATATATATATATTGTGAGGGGGTTAGCTCGGCAGCGGGTGTGTGTGACCCCCGAGATGGGCTCCCCACACAAAAACAGGCCCAGCAAACGGAGGTTGTGGTTTTCAAAATCAAAAAGGTGCGGTTTATTTTCTATTTACAGTGACAAAACACAGCAAAGCAAAAGAAACATAAACAAAATAAATCCTGGTCAACTTGACCTCTGACTAAACATACAGGTTTCCTAACTAACAACTGGGATCAGCCTAGTGCTGTCCTAGTCCCTAAGTCCCTGGTTTTAAATGTCCAAGCAAATAGCCACACAGGCTTTGTCTCACCGCACAGGGGTTCACTCTCCCTAGACAGTCCACACAGGTCTGGGTCCAGGCATGAGCTAACATCTAATGAAGCTGGGAGTTCTTAGAGGCCTAAATGAGCTGACAAGCTTCAGCTGGTCTCATCAACTCCCTGTCTGCACGACGCCCCACACTCTCCCTAGAGGTATGAGTCATCCATGAGCCCACTAGCCTCAGCTGGGCTTATACAACTCTCCACCTAGTTGTATAAGTCGGCGTAAAGCCTGAATCTGGGCGAAATATATCTACCCCCCTGGATGCAACCAGGTGACTTTACCTTCCTGCTGTCACAATATATATATATATATAATTGTAGCGCCCATCCCAATTTATGGGACGCTATATGTGTAAATTTAGGGGTGGTCCGAGCCAATAGTTGGGCTCAGACCTGTTAATTAGAACAAATTGTGCTTCTGCTCTGGGTGTGATGCTGCCTGGCAGTACAGTTCCCTGTTGCCTGGGGGTGGCGCTGTCACTTCGGGCTCAGGTTGAACCACAGGAGGTATCGCAGCACTTTTAGGTGTCCTCTCTCGGCAGCGGTGCGGTGGGCGTGGTCGGTCCACTGTGCCTGCTGGGAGAGGGTACTTAAGGGGTAGACGCCATCAGGCGTGGTTTAACTCCAGGGGACCCCTTGGTCCTGGAGGACGTGTGGTGCGTACCCCACCTTTGTGGCCCTCATGGCCAGGGGGTGCGTGCGTGTGCTTCAGTCTCGGGCACCTTCAGCCCGAGGCTGCATCGCTGTTTGGTAGGACCGGCTCGGCTGGCTGGGGCCTACACCTTATGGGGGAATCCCAAGCTGCCCATCATTTGGGAGCCCAACTTTAGGAAAGGAGTCCAGGGGAGGATCTGTCCCAAGAGGAGATCAGTTACGTTACTGCTGTCTCAGGGAGAGGCCTGGAGACTTGGCATCTTTATTTGTGGAGGTTCAGAACAGTACTAATTCCTGTGGCAGAGGAATTCTCCTGATTGCAACCTATTAAAAGGAAAGGAAAGCTTTAATCCGTGCTCCACTCTGGCTTCTAGGACCGCTCTTAAAGGGACTATCCGGGTGAGCTATACCCACTCAGGCTTGAGTGGCGATGAAAGTGTTCTTCGAGTGTTGCATGCCTGAACCTTCCCCTACTCTGTCAGTCCTCTCTATTTATCTCAAGTTATACCCCAAGCAAAAGAATAAAGCCTTGCTGTTCAGGTATTTACTCCTGTGTGGACATTGACTTTATTCAAGCGAGATACTTTCTACCCCAGATGGCAGAGCACAAGGATCCACTCGTGAGAGGTAACTCGCCGCAAGGCCCAAAATCTAACACCGCTCGCCTCTCCATATATGGAGTTGGATACCGGGCAAGTAGCAGGTGTGCCTTACTGCAAATGGGTGAAGCAGAGGGGTCTGTGTGCTAAATAATGTTTGGGGGTTCTGAGTAATTTTCTAGCAAAAAATATGGATTTTAACTTGTAAACACCAAATGTCGGAAATAGGCTTAGTCATGAAAGGGATAATGTAAGAGTTTAACTTTTTGAATTGAATTACTGAAATAAAAACTTTTTGATGATCACATTTTTTGAGATGCACCTGTATATATATATATATATTTTTTTTTTGTTAAATTGGGCACTGAAAAGGCACTATAAAGTGATGGCTAACATTTTGTTACAGTAGAAAACTCCTAAAATACCCTGAGCACAATACAAATAATGAGCATGTATTAACCACTTCTGGACCACCCGGTGTTGTTTTACGTTGCTACTTTGAAAAGGAATACCGTTGTTATGGTAGCAGCTAGCTACCATAACCCCGGTATCTTCTTCAAGAGCAGGCGGACCATTTCAAGATAAAAGTGGTCTCTGCGGCGAATCACCGCAAGATCACTTTTATCGGCGGCAGGAGAGGGCCCCCCTGCCGCCCCTCTCCGGTGCCCTCTGCCGCTTACTGGAGCCGTCGGCAGTGGCGGAGGCGATTGGATCCTTCTCCTGGCCTGGCATGGAGGCGAGTGAGGTGAAGATGGCCCCCATCCGCCTCCATATCATTGCAGGGCGGAAGCAACGTCAAAACGTCACTTCCGCCCAATGCTCTTAAAAGGGACATTTTTTTTTTTAATGACATTCATTTTTTTTTTCTTTATTGCATTTTAGTGTAAATCTGAGATCTGAGGTCTTTTTGACCCCAGAACTCTTATTTAAGAGGTACTGTGATTCTCTTTTTCTATTACAAGGGATGTTTACATTCCTTGTAATAGGAATAAAAGTGACCCGATTTTTTTTTTTTTTTTAAAAGAACAGTGTAAAAATGTAATGGTAAAATAAATAAGGAAAAAATAATAATTAAACGCGGCTCGTCCGGCCGAGCTCGCATGCAGAAGCAAACGCATACGTGAGCAGCGCCCGCATATGAAAACGGTGGTCAAACCACACATGAGGTATCGCCGCGATCGTTAGAGAGAGGGCAATAATTCTAGCCCTATACCTCCTCTGTAACTCAAAACATGCAAACTGTAAAAAAAATTAAATGTCGCCTATGGAGATTTTTAAGGGTAAAAGTTTGTCGCTATTCCACGAGCCGGGGCAACTTTGAAGCATGACTTGTTGGGTATCAATTTACTCGGCGTAACATTATCTTTCACAATATAAAATAAATTGGGCTAACTTTACTTATGTCTTATTTTTTTATTCAAAAAAGTGAATTTTTTCCCAAAAAAAGTGCGCATGTAAGACTGCTGTGCAAATACGGTGTGACGACCGCCATTTTATTCTCTAGGGTGTTAGAAAAAATATATATATAATCTTTGGGGGTTCCAAGTAATTTTTTAGCAAAAATAAAACAGTTTTTAACTTGTAAGCACCAAATCTCAGAAAGAGGCTCGGTCCCTTAAGTGGTTAAATGGAACTGAATACTGCTAATCCCTCTGACTATCTAGTGAATTAAACAAAAAAAAGCATATCTTAACTAGGGATGAGCCGAACACCCCCCCCCCCCGGTTCGGTTCGCATCAGAACATTCGAACGGACCAAAAGTTTGCGCAAACTTTCAAACCCTGTTAAAGTCTATGGGACTCGAACGTGAGCAATCAAAAGTGTGAATTTTAAAGGCTAATATGCAAGTTTTTGTCCTTAATAGGGTTTGGGGACCCGGGTCCTGTCCCAGGGTACATGTATCAATGCAAAAAAAAGTATTAAAAAAGGCATTTTTTTCGGGAGCAGTGATTTTAATGATGTTTAAAGTGAAAAAAAAAATAATGAAATATTCCTTTAAATATCGTGCCAGGGGGTGTCTATAGTATGCCTGTAAAGTGGCGCGTGTTTCCCGTGTTTAGAACAGTCCCTGCTCAAAATGAAATTTCTAAAGAAAAAAAAAGTAATTCAAAACTGCTTGCGGCTTTAATGTCATGTCTGGTCCCGGCAATATGGATGAAAATCATTGAGAAACTCCCATCTCATTACCAGCCCCTTTGGGTCTTGTATGGATATTAAGGGGAACCCTGCACCCAAATAAAAAAAAAGGAAAGGCGTGGGTCCCCCAAGCCCTATATACTCTGAACAGCAGTATACAGGCGGTGCAAACAAGACAGGGACTGTAGGTTTGTTCTTAAGTAGAATCTGTTTGTAATTTTGAACTGGTACATTTTTCACGTGTAGCTCCAGCCAAAAAATCTATTTTTAAGCTTTTTGGAAAACATAGGGAAGGGTTATCACCCCTGTAACATTTGTTTTGCTGTCTGTGCACCTGTTCAGAAGATTTCACCTCACTTTCTGTCCCAATGACAAATGTATTTTGAAAATTTGTTTTTTTTAGTGAAACAAGGAAGACCATCAGGAGAGAATTTCCCTTCCTAGGGGTAGATTTCCTCTCACTCAAGCCTCGTACACACGACCAAGTTTCTCGTCAAAAAACGACAAGAAACTTGCTGGCAGAGCTTTCTTGTCGAGTAAATCGGTTGTATGTACGCGGCTATCATGTTTCCTCGTCAAGAAAACCGACAAGTATCTCGACGAGAAAAATAGAGAACCTGCTCTCTATTTTCTCGTCGAGATTCTCGTCAGCATGTTTCTCGACGAGAAAAGTGTGTGTGTGTACACTTACCTGTCGTGGAAACCCGCGCATGCTCGAAATGACTTTGACGCATGCGCGGTAGCTTCCTAGGCACAGGTAGGGTGTAGCAAGATGGCGGCGACGGCATCGAATGTGACGAGCGCACGCTCGTCGTAGTCGATAACGTCACCGCGTTCGCTCCATTCAAAGAACCGCGGGTTCTTTGAAAGGAGCGTGTGTACACTCGGCCGGGACAAGTTTCTTGTCCAAGAATCTCGTCAAGAAAAACTACGTGTTTTTTCTTGACGAGATTCTCGGCCGTGTGTACGAGGCTTTACTGTTGTCTCCTTCTGTTTGCAAGTAGGAGTCGTTTGTAAGTTGGATGTTTGAAAGTAGGGGCCTGCCCTATATACTCTGCAGAAATATGGGCCTTAGGTGTTGGTGTTGCTACAACACTGTAAGCCCTCACAGTTATTCTTGATGGGCACAGAAAAGGGCCCTGCTGTGAAATATTAGATCAAGAATGGTAATTACATGCCCCTGTTGAACAGGGTAAGAAAATTGGTCCTTTGGTGGTGGACGGTGTGGTGGTGTTGCCACAACACTGTAAGGCCTCACAGTTACTCTTGGTGGGCGCAGGAAAGGGCCTTGCTGTGAAATATTAGATCAAGAATTGTAATTACATGCCCCTGTTAAACAGGGGCTGAAAAATTGGGCCTGAGGCACTGGTGTTGGTGCCACAACACTGCAACCCCTCACAGATACTCTAGTTGGAGTGCAGGAATGAGCCCTGCTGCAAAGTATTGCATCAAAAATTTTAATTACATGCCCCTGAAAGGGGGCGTGGCTAGCCGCGGACCGAGATGGCGGCGTGAGAGCTGAGCTCTGACTACCAGGGACACATCGCGACTAACAGCGGCTTTCCAAGGCACATTTTAGCACCAGAGAGGGAGCGTTCTACACCCAGACAGCCCGGGGACCATGACCAGGAAAAGGAAGGAGCTCCGGAAGCCTCAGAAGCTGACAGACTTTTATGCATGGGGGACGAGTGGAGGTAGGCAAAATGGCGCCGGCGCCACATCCACCCCAGCCCTGACCACACATCCCCGCTCGCATCCTGCAGCACATAGCAGCAATGATGGTTCCCTTAACAGCTCACATTCCCTCCCTGACACCCCGCAGTCAGCTAGCCCAGCTAAGGCTAGATTTCGGCTGGATGGCTCTGGATGCGATCTGGCGGCAGGCCCTGGCATAGACGCTGGGGAGGACACGAGGGAACTGCCAGACAGCATAGAGGTTTTCCCTACTATGAATCAACCGGTCATGGATACAGTACTGAAGTATATGTTGCTATCACTCAGGAGTTCACTCCAATCAGATATAGTGTCTTGCATGCAGAAGTTTAATAAGGAGATCCAAGTGGTTGAAGCACGGGTGGACCATGTGGAAAATAAGATGGGAGAATTTGCGGAAACCATTAATGATTTGGTAGACGCGCATGATGAGCGCGGGGAGGAAATAGAAGGGCTTAAAGCAAAAATCGCAGACATGGAGGACAGGGCAAGAAGAAACAACCTAAAAATAAGAGGTATCCCTGAATCAGTGCAGCAAGGTGAGCTGAGGACATTTGCTATAGCCCTGTTTAAAGATATTCTGCCTGACCTTACGGAGCTGGATGTTTCCATAGACAGGATTCACCGCCTACCTAAGCCATCCTATCTCCCTAACCAAGTGCCACGGGATGTTATCCTACGGCTGCATTTTTACTACACAAAAGAAAACTTATGACAGCCATGCGCAACAAAGATCAAATTCCCCTGCAGCATCAACACCTGCAGTTTTTTGCAGACCTCTCGCAACACACTCTCCAAAAAAGGAGAGACCTCAACACCATAACTAAGGCCCTGCGGAACCACAAGATAAGTTATAGATGGGGATACCCTACCAAACTCACAGTCACTAAGGATGAAACCACCTTTGTTATAGACTCTTTGGAAAAGGGATTGAAGAAGCTTAAAGAATGGCAGATCGTCCCAGAAATGGAGGGCCAACCGGTGTCTTCCAAAAGTAACTCCCACAGGGAGCCTGAGTGGCAGAAAGCGGATGCACAGAATTGCAAAAAACACTAGTCCTTGGAAACTGTACATATTACCATAAGTGCCCTGGAGAGTGAGGTTCTCTCCCACCTGGACTCACCCCTGATTACACTTGAGCAGCTATTGCTGCACCCGAGGGTATACCCTCATTTGTTTCTCTTCTACCCTGAGAAATATGTTTGCACCCTTTAAATCACGTGATTTTGTGTTGCAAGATATGCAACATTCGTTTCTTCTTAGTTCTGTTTTTGTTTTTCTATTGTTTATCAGGTTTTTTTTTGCACTGCAGCATATATATGAGCTATTAATTCCTAAGCTGATGCAAGCACCTGGAACGCTCGGACAGCCTGAGAAGAAGAGGTCAGGTCTCTACGGAATGTTCTACTCCCGAACCAAACAACTTTCCAGACATCAACTGGTCCAACTGGTACAGTGAGTACTCCCCTCATGTTTCCTTCAGATACAATAACTATCCAACGCACTACCACTTCTCACCACAGGAGGGAGATGTGGTCACTTGTATTATTTAACTTTGATTTACAGCATCCCATTAGCAAATGCTCCTCTCAACCATGGGGATAACTTTTTTGTCTATAAACGCAAAGGGTCTTAACCACCCTGCTAAAAGGAGATCTATATGGAAGGAGGCCATTAAGTTTAAATGCGATGTACTTTGTGTTCAGGAAACTCACTTTAACGCCAAAGATCCTCCGCAATGTTCCAACAAAAGTTTCCACTACATTTTTTCTGCCAACGCAGATGCTAAAAAGAGGGGGGTTCTTGTAGCATTCAGGGACACTATTTCCTTCCAACTGCAGGAGGAAATAAAGGATCCACAGGGCCGCTATATCATAATTCTCTGTGAAATTAACTCCTCACAATACACCACTGTTAACGTGTACGTCCCCAACTCCAACAAAATTCGATTCTTTAATAAAACTATCAACAAGATGAGGAAACACCAAAAGGGCTCACTGATTGTTTGCGGAGACTTTAACCTCATACCAGACCCTATTCTGGACTCTACTTCATCGGGTCCCAGAACTGGTAATTGCCTTCAACCCTCTATCCACCAACATGACTTGTTTGATGCTTGGCGTTGCCTACACGCTGGTGAAAGAGATTTCACTTTTTTTTCTGCTTCACACAAGTCTTACTCTAGACTGGATCTTTTTTAAGTGGATCAAGGAGTGCTGACCAGAACAACATCCACTGCCATTAATACTATCACATGGTCCGACCATGCATCATTGACTCTGACTATCTCCAATGCTTTTTCCTCTAACTCCGGTGTGGAGAGCTAACCCCATTCTCCTGCAATCCAAAGACACTAAAAAATTGCTGGAAAAACATCTGACTCAACATTTTATAGATAATGAAATGTCTGTCAATGATAATTTTGTATTATGGAACGCCCATAAGGCTTATATGAGGGGTATTTTTATTCAGCTGGGGGCAAGGAGGAAGAGGCAGCAGCAAAAACTATTACAGGAACTAACACAGAAAATCCAACTCCTAGAAACCCAAAATAAAACCAACCCTTTACCTCAAATCTCCCAACAACTATCCCAACTCCGCTATGACTTACGCCTGCTCTTATTGGGCGAATTTGAAAAATCCTCTAGAAGGCTTAAAACGAATTATTACGCAAATGGGAACAAGGCAGGTAATCTACTGGCTCAACGCCTGAGAGGTACCAGATATAAATCCAAAATCCCCTGTCAGGGTCACCTGTGGCCAGGTGACAGATGCACACCGTAGGGGGACAGGAGTGCACCGCGAGGTAGTGAACCCTATGGCTGGCTTCTGCGGATAGGAAACTGGGTGGTTGTGGAAAGCGGGACCAGAGGAGCACAACCGGGATCCCAACGGAAGCGAGAGCCAAGATTCCCCAGGGCGCGGAGTCTAAGACCCAGCTGGTCTTCTCCAGGGCCTCTAGTGGTGAGGATGTTACGCTGCAGGCTGGGACCAGGTCGCGGCCCCTGGAGTTTCCTAGCTCACGCCCCGTAGGATAAGGGGAAAAGAGGGGAAGCAGCAGCACACGATAGAGAGAACCGAATAACAAGCTGAAGGTCAGGGGCCACAAGCAGACAAGGATAACGAAGAACGAGCCGAAGGTCAAGGGTCACGAGCAGACAGGGATAGTCGGGGACAAGCCAATAACGTAACAGAGAGACAGACGTAGCACACGGCAGGCAGGAACCCAAACACACAATGCCTAACAAACACGTTGATCAGCAAAGCAGGCTTGCAGTGCACAGGTTAATATAGTGTTCAGTGATAGGGCCTGGGGTGGAGTCAGGCTGGGAGGAGATTATAAAGGAAGCCAGGTGAAGGAGGTCTGGTCTCTAGATGAACACATGAGGAGGAAGGTAAGATGATGGCAGACAGACATTAATGCATATCCATGACATCCCCTTCCTTGTACACCCACTCACCAAAGAAAAACAATTCCATCCTAATGACATAGCAAATGCCTTCAGCCACTACTATGGCTCTCTATACAATCTATCAAATGATCCTACTATACCTCAACCCTCCACTGACCTTATTAATGATTTTTTACAAAACATCTCCCTCCCAAAGATCAGTCCTGAACAGCTTATACAACTCAACTCTCCCTTCACGACCCCTGAGGTTATACAAGCTATACATACACGTCCAGTGAACAAATCTCCTGGGCCAGATGGTTTCATTGGGGAATATTACAAGACCTTCCAAAATATTTTAGCACCCTACTTATCCAAAGTTTACAATGCTGCGGTTGCCTCTTCGTCCTTTCCCCCTGAAATGTTGAGAGCATTAATAATCACCCTACCGAAGCCGGGGAAGGAACCATCCCACTCCTCAAAATTTCAGGCCAATTTCCCTCCTTAACAATGATTTGAAACTCTATGCCAAATTGATAGCAATGAGTCTAATAGACATTCTCCCCCAAATCATACACCCCGACCAATCGGGATTCACAAAAGGTCGACAGACGTCCGACGCCACAAGGCGATTAATCAATATTATCCATCAAGCAAACCTACAGGGAACGCCTTCTCTGCTCCTAGCTCTGGACGCGGAGAATGCGTTAGATAGAGTTCACTGGGGGTATTTGTCACAGGTGCTGCAGACCTTCGGGTTTGAGGGGCCTATATTCTCTGCTATAATGGCATTGTACACTAAGCCATCTGCTCAGATATTCAATTCAGGGGTGTTATCAAAACCATTCCAAATCACAAAATGGGACTCGCCAGGGGTGCCCTCTATCCCCTCTGATCTTCAACATGATCATGGAGCCCTTGGCGAGCCACATCCGCAACCACTCTCACATAGAGGGATTCAAATTTCAAAACTCGTCCCACGTCATCAGCTTATTTGCGGATGACGTCATTCTGATGCTCACGGATGTAAAAACCTCCTTGGCTTCGGTACACAGGGTATTACAGAGGTTTAACAGCATTTCATATTATAAAGTCAATGAGGATAAATCATTCATACTGGGTCTTAATGTGCCACAGGATACAATGAGAGAATTAGCTGATAAATACCCTTATAAATGGACCACATCAGAGCTGAAATATCTTGGTATTCAACTAACCTCTACCACAAAAGAGCTGGTCAAGGCAAACTACTTGAAATTTTTAGATAGCTTGCATAAGAAACTCCAGAACATATCCAAATCAGAACTATCATGGTCAGGAAGACTGGCAGCTTTCAAGATGCTAATACTTCCCCAATTCCTGTATTTATTCAGGACCTTGCCCATCCCGGTTCCCAACAGTTTCTTCACAAGGGCCCAAACTCTGATTAACAAATACCTTTGGATGGGCAAGAGGTCAAGATGTGCTTTTTCCAAATTAACCTCCTCTAGGAAGGCGGGAGGTGTAGGTCTAACAGTCCTAAAGGATTACTACACAGCAGCCATATTGACACAACTCAAGACATGGTTCCCTCAACATATAACTAGTAGATGGATAGAAATTGAGAAAACCCAAGCCTATAAGGGTAACTTACACCATTTTCTTTTAACCAGTCTACAAGCAACCGTTAAATCGCAAGATTGGTCACCTAGCATTAAAGCGTCATTATCAGCTTGGAAGATACTACTAACCACCAAGCTCCACAACACCAATATTACACCCGTCCATATACCGCTGACAAGTATACCTAACATTATCCCAAATATAGACGTCAGTACCTGGGAAAGGATGGGGATTACACAAATAGGTCATCTATTAATAGGCCCTGCCCCTAAAACTTTTCGCTCCCTCCAAATAGAATATGGGCTCCTAGATAAGGAATATTATACCTATCTGAGACTGTTGAACTATCTACATACTTCGCCCCCTACCACGATAAATCTTCCATGGCAAGTATCCCAATACTTCACTACTCCAACCTCTAAAACCAAAGGAATATCCTTATTTTATAATATTCTGGGCAATAAACACACCTTTAACAGGAATCACAATATACTAGCTTGGGAAAGGGACCTTGGCAATGGGTACATAGAGGAGCAGCGGCAATATGCCCTGCTAGCTAACTATGCAGTGACTAGAAGTGCAAACCTGTGGGAACTAATGCAAAAAATTCTACTAAGATGGTACCTGACGCCCTACAGAATTGCCAAATTCTCCCCTCAGACACCTAGCACGTGCTGGCGGAAGTGTGGACTGACGGGATCACTGTTCCACATTCTCTGGACTTGTCCAGTGATATCTGCTTTTTGTAAAAAGGTATTTCACCTGATTAGAAAGGTACTACATATGACAGTACCCATTTCCCCGGGTCTTGCACTGCTAACATTGACAAAAGAATCCATACCACATGAGCACAAAACTATACTTGTCCATATACTTCTTAGTGCTCGTTTGACCATTATGAGATATTGGAAGAACCAGCTAATTCCAAGCATAAGCGAGGTCATTATGACTACTAATACACATTCTACATATGAAAGATTGTTTGCCAGGGCCCAAAACAACCACTTAAAAGTCGATGCTTTATGGAAAAGATGGATAGATTGGTATGATACAAGCAAACTCCTTATATAAATTTTAATATATACATTTTAATTTACAATTTTTATTTACAATTACAGTTTGATATTTCACAAAACACCTATGACTCTCAGTTATGGAATATGGTCCAGCAACACTACTCCAATACCTATATTTGCTGCATTTCTGTTCGTTTTTCTGTTTGTTTAAATGTTCTAATGTTACTTATCCTTAATACTGACAGTTTTTTGGTCAGGGTTAAACTATCTCTCATGCCAACGTGCTCATACATACCTAGGTTAAACCTATGTTTGAAATATGCTTGGGAATAGTTCCTTCTTACTTAACTTGTGGGTGTTCGGTGGGGTTGGGGCGCCGCTTTCTGCCGGACGGCACAGCATGATCCCTACCGGGGTGCTGGGGGCGGGGAGGGGCGGCCTACGGTAGCTGAATACTACAAGACGATACGAGTTACCAATTATGGGACTACATGAGTTGGCATAGAATTAGTCTACTTTCTTATCCTGAATTGTTCTGCAATTATAGTTGACCAGGAAATTGTTCTCCATACAACATTGTTGTTATCACTTATGCTTTACATTACTTTGTATGTGAAATACTTCAATAAAAATCTATTGAAATTAAATTACATGCCCCTGTTAAACAGGGGCTGAAAAATTGGGCCTTAGCCACTGGTGCTGGTGCCACGAACCAAAAATGTTCTTACAAGCTATCAGCATGAACATTGAGAAGGAAGAGGATAGTCACTCAGCATCAGCATAGGCAGTCTTGAAGGGATCTCACATTCAAAAAAAAAATATTCGGTTACATCAGCATCAGGTGCTTGGTAGCTGGTGATCCAAGACTGATTCATTTTTATGAAGGTCAGCCGATCGACCGATTTGGTGGACAGGCGCACCCTGTGATCTGTTACAAAGCCTCCAGCAGCACTGAAAGAACGCTGGATGCAGGACAGGCCAGTAGCTCAATTGCATACTGTGCAAGCTCTGGCCAGTGATCCATCCTCAAGACCCAGTAACCCAGAGGATTTTTGGTGGGAAAGGTGTCTAAGTCTGATCTTGCCCCTAGGTATTCCTGCACCATGTAAATCAGTTGCTGGCGATGGTTGCTGGAACCGATCAAACCTTGGGGCTGCGGACTAAAAAATTGTCTGAACAGATCGGTCAGACGGCCACCTTCACCGCTTCTTCTGTGACTGACCGAAGTTTCAGCAACACGTTGTCCAGGACCAGTAATTTGTAACCTCCCAGGCTCTGGAAACGCGTTGCACAAACCTTTCTACAAGGCCTCCCCAAGATATTTCATCCTCTGCTCCCTCTGCTACGGCAAGATAAGGTCCACAACCTTACTCTTGTAACGTGGATCAAGGAGGGTTGCCAGACAGTAATGATCCCTCTCCTTGATACCACGAATATGAGGATCCTTCCGCAGGCTTTGCAGGATAACGGAGGCTATGCAGCGTAGGTTTACTGAGGCATTCGGTCCGGAGTCCTCTGGGTCACTAAGGTCAAAATGATCCGCAGCCACCTCCTCCCAGTCACGTACAAGTCCATGGGTTTCTTGGGACTGTAAATGATCCCTTGAAGACTGCTGCTGATGCTGAGTGCTAGGCTCCACCTCCATGCTGACACAGTCCACCACCTCCTCGTCCTCTTCCTGTGTGATCGGCGGGCCAGCAGGAACACTGTCTGGATAAAGGGGGCCTTGAGAGGTAAGGAAGTCCTCCTCTTCCTCCCTCTGTTCTGCCTCAAGTGCCCTGTCCATTATTCCACGCAGCTTGTGCTCCAACAGGTCGACAAGAGGCATGCACTGTCACTGCTCACCATCCTCGTGGCCTCCACAAATGGTGACAGGACAGTGCATGCATCCCTGATCATGACCCACTGGCGTGGCAAAAAAAGAACAAGCTCCCCTGACCCTGTCCTGGTGCCATATTGGCACAGATACTCATTGATGGCCCTCTGCTGCGTGTGCAGCCGCTGCAGCATTGCCAAAGTTGAGTTCCACCTGGTGGGCATGTCACACATTAGGCGGTTCTTGGGCAGGTCATATTCCTTTTGGAGGTCAGCCAGCTGAGCACTGGCATTATATGACCGGCGGAAATGCACACAGAGTTTCCTGGCCTGCCTCAGGACATCCTGTAGGCCGGGGACCTGCCCAAGAACCGCTGCACCACCAAGTTAAGGATGTAAACCAAACAGGGCACATGGGTCAGGTGTCCCTGTCGGTAGGCGGAGAGGAGGTTGTCGCAAACCACCATTTCTGGCTTAAGCTGGCATGGCATCAACCACCTCTGAGCCTGACCCTGCAGAGCTGACAGAATCTCTGCCCCAGTGTGGCTCCTGTCCCCCAAGCACACCAGCTCAAGCACCGCATGGCATCTTTTTGCCTGCGTACTTGCATAGCCCCTTGAACGCCTACGGAGCACCGCTGGTTCTGAGGACAAATCAGCACAGCAAGAGGCCATGGAGGAAGAAGAGGAGGAGGGGGTGGAGTAGAGAGGTGTGTCAGAATCACCACTAGTAGCATTTTGGAGGTGTGGTGGCGAAACAACCTCCAACACTACTGCACCCTGTCCTGCATCCTTCCAAGCTGCCAGCAGAGTCACCCAATGCGCCGTGAAAGATAGGTAACGTCCCTGTCCATGCCTGCTGGACCATGAGTCAGCGGTAATATGCACCTTACCGCTGACTGCCCTGTCCAGCGAGGCCAAGACATTGCCTTCCACATGCCGGTAGAGAGCCGGAATAGCCTTCCAGAAGGGGGCCGAGTCTACCAAATGAAAAGGCAGCAGTTGAAGTGCTAGCAATTTAGCCAAGCTAGCATTCAACCGCTTGGCATGTGGATGGCTGTGAACGAACTTCTTTCGGTGGTGCAGTAGCTGGGGCAGGGAAATTTGCCTGGTACAATCGGACGTTGGTGTACCGATAGCAGATTGCCCGCAAGTACTTGGCAGTGACACACCTAATTCTACACCTTCATTCCTCTCAGTGCAGGTTTCTGAGAGGACTGAAAGTATAGTGGGGTTGGAGATCTCAGCTGATGAGGAGCAAGGAGAGGTCTGCTTTGTTCTTTGGTGTGGGTCTTTTATGTATGCTTGCCAATGGACTGCATGGCAGGTCGACATATGTCTGGTCAAGCATGTGGTGCCCAAGCGGCTGATGTTTTGGCCACGCGAGATACGCTTCAGACATATGTTGCATATAGCAACAGTGCAATCTGATGCACACGTCTCAAAAAAGGCCCACACCAAAGAACTTTTGGAATAACGTGCAGAGACAGCAGCGCCCTGCACATGCGGAGCTCTGCGGTGTGATGCAGTCGGTGTTCTGCCCTTAAGCTGGCCCCTGGAGGGCATTCTGCCTCATTGGAGATGTGCCTCCTCCTCTCTCCTATCAGGCACCCATGTAGAGTCAGTGACCTCATCATCCCCTCCCTCCTAGTCACTGGAGCAAACCTGGCAGAATGCTGCAGCTGGGGGAACATGACTGCCAAATTGCTATCCTTCTTGGGCACCCCCTCTCTCTGGGCTCACGTTACTGCCTTCCTCAAGCTGGGTACCATCATCGGGGCACTCAAAACACTGCGCATCCTCCTGCAGCATGTATCCAACACTGTGATCAAACAGTTCAGGGGACTCCTCAGGACATGGTGGGGCTAGGGAAGGAGTGACTGATGCCATTGAGCCAATGGAAGAGGCTGCTTTGGCAGACAAAGTACCCTGAGGCTGGGTGAGAGAGGATGAGGAGGATGAGGACAGCTTGGTCATCCACTCTACCAACTCTTCAGCATGATGCGGCTCAACACGGCCAGCTGCCAAAAAAAAGGACAAGCGTGCCCCACGGCCACGTGCTGATGAGGATGCACCGTGTCCACGACCAGCACTGTTGCCTCTAGACACAGAGCCTGCTTGCCCCCTTTTATTGGCCTGTGAGTGTCTGCCTCTCCTTGTTGGCCTTCCAGACATACTGTCTTTGATGTATTGGAATAGGTACACAACGAATGGCCTGCAGTGAGATGTAGCTGCACAAAGCTGGGATGTGTATATATATATATATATATATATATATATATATAAATATATAAATATATATACACACACACACACTGATTATACTGCAGCTAGCTAAATCAACTGCCTGCCTGTAGTATCTTAGCAACAGTAGAACAGGAACAGTCTGCAGTGTAGCTAAACTGAATACAGTATACTGAGTGATATACAGCAGCTTACTGAATCAACTGCCTGCCTGTAGTATCTTAGCAACAGTAGAACAGGATTGGAACATTCTGTAGTGTAGCTAAACTGAATACAGTATTACTGAGTGATATACTGCAGCTTACTGAATCAACTGCCTGTCTGTAGTATATTAGCTTAGCAACAGTAGAACAGGAACGGATCTAGCTAAACTGAATACAGTGTGTGTGTATATATATATATATATATATATATATATATATATATATATATATATACATACATACACACACACACACACAACACAAGGGATGCAATATATATACTAAATACACTGACTAAAGCCAACTCAATCGCCTGCCTGCTCCAAGTAACTGAAAATAAATGACACCCTCTCTGTCAACGCTGTTACACACTACATGGCGCCGACGCGCAGGCGGCCTTATATAGTGTGGGGCATGTACCTAATCCCCTGAGCCATGATTGGCCAAAGGGCACCCTGCCTTTGGCCAATTACGGCTCTCTGTACTGACGGCGCTGTGATTGGCCAAGCATGCAGGTCAATCATCAGCCAGCAATGCACTGCATTGGCGCAGTGAATTATGGGCCGTGACGCGCCACTCGAATTTGGCGCAAACGGCCCATATGGTTAGAAATTTGGCGAACGGCCGAACAGACGATGTTTGAGTCGAACATGAGTTTGACTCGAACACGAAGCTCATCCCTAATCTAAACTCAAAACACAAACATATTATATACTGCAGCTTAGTAGTCCTAAGATGTGGTGGCTGCATTCGTTTTTATATCCAGGCTAAGAACATGTTCAGCAAGTACCCTTTCTTCAGTTGACGATTAGTTCTTATCAATTCACCATGTAATTGAGATAAATATAGACTTCATGTATGAAGTCCAGCCATTTAACTGCCATGGCTCCCCCCATTAAATGCCTTGGAAAAATGAGTTTAGCCACAGAGGGACAGGAGGTGTGTTATTTGGATAAATACCAGGTAAAAATAAAGGGAAAAATAAATCTAATGCAACCACTGATAAGCTGCAATGCATTACATGTTCGTTTTTTTGCTTTAGATACACTTGATACACTAGGGGGTATTAGAAATTAGTGAAAATGGTAACCTGTAACAGTAAACTAAGCAAAATAAATTATATTATAATGTGACATAATTAGGAAATATGCCTTTCAATTTACAGAAGTTAAGAAAATGTAACTGCTCACCTTAGATAACGACTAAGCTCTTGCTGACTACATCGAGACCAGTGGAAACGGTGAAATGCAGCTTGTACAAGCGGTGCCATAATGCTTCCCATCCTGACTTCATCTCCACACCTATTTCCTTGTCCATCATGTTCCATTCCTAACCTAGGATAAGCATATATTAAACTATGATATGTAGATCAATATATCAGGTACACATTCATGCCAAGGTGTCATGTTTGACAAGATGGCATCTACTCAAGATACAGAGAGAATTTACATCACATTTTGCTATACATGACATATACAGTTTGCCCTATATGCCCTCCAGTGGACCTTATACCTTACTTTTGTTGATTGTCCTGCTTCAGGTTATTTGGCCTATCATGGCGTGGGGGGCGGAGCCCCGCGGGGTCTCCTGGGGATATATATTGGAGGGCGGACATGGTGTGGATATTTGCATCACAGAGGACACACACACCTGTTGATTCACCTGCTCAGACTTACCAGATTCACATACTCTCATCAACTCCAGGTACACTTCTAAACTTTCACATGGCTCACTCCGAGCACTCATCTCAATTTTTGCTTTTATTTTTTGCTTTCTTGTCATCACAGACCTCAACACACATGAATATTCTATTTTGTTTCCTTTCACTCTTTTTCTTTCTTTTTTGTCTGTTTTCCTGTCCTCTATCACTTGCTGGCATCTCCCTGCCATTTTCCATTCCCCCTATAGTCTCCATACCCTTACTATTCTTGGCTTAGGCTTTTTATGTATACCGAGATATTTACATACTATTATTACTGAACTTATTATTACTTATTTTCTGACAAACATATTTACGCCTACAGCTTTTATCACACATGGACTCAGTGAGACTTTTGGGGACACACTTTCACATGCGTACTATGCCTGTCCTCTGTTTTCCCCCATTGGGGTACAGTTTGGCTCCGCCTCCTCAGTTTCCGGGTGAGACACCTGCTGCTGCCTTTGGGAGCCACACACCTGTTGTCCTGGCCTTATTTAGTGGTGAGTATGGGATCCTATATCACGGCTCCCACGCTCTGTGTCCATTTTATTAACACCATATTATATACCCATTTATATTTTTCCATCCTAGGTACATTTATACACGCATCAACCCCTGAAGAGCGAGCTGGGTCTTGCGAAACGCGTCGATACACTAGATGCCCGTGTATCACATGTACCTACTGTCCATTCCCATGTATGTTGTTCTATAACGGGCCATTGTTGAGGATATCAATGTATGCATGACTTTTACCTGAACAAATTCATGGGTACACTAGATGCCCGTATATCACATGTTTATTACTCATATATGTACCTACTGTCTATTCACATGTATGCTGTTCTATAACTGGCCATTGGTTATATCAATGTATGCATGACTTTTACCTGAATTAATGCATATACTTTATACTTCAGTTACTAGTACTATGTTTATTGGTCAAATGGTGCCCACCTCATCTAAAGTCCCATAAGGGCAAATCTTTTGTTGCATATTACAGGGATGGAGGTGGGTCACCGGTGACACCAGATCCTTTTTTTATTTTTCAATATCAAGGGAACCTACAGCCTGTGATCACTAATGACTGATTTAAAGTGGTAGTAAAGGCACTTGCTTTACTTGCACCTACAGGTAAGCTTACAATCAGGCTTACCTGTAGGTACAATAAAATATCTCCTAAACATACACCATTTATGAGATATTGTTCAGACCGAGCTCGTCTGCTGGTGGCACTGTGGTTCTCTGGGCGTAAAGCTACAGTTTTAGTGTCCACCAGCAGGTGTCTCCCAGCAGCCAGCAGGTTTCAGCAATCAGCTCCACATGGTCACACCTGCCGGGAGGGCACTTAAAGGGTAACTCCACTTTTGTGGGCAAAAAAAATTACAAATAAAAAATAATAATAATATAGCATATATAATTGTGACGCAAGTCATATTGTGATTGAATGCTATTAAAAGTTACCTTTCCTTTTCAATCTGCAGCACTGTAATTTTCTGTAAAATGCAATGCAACATGGCTACCTGGAGGTGTTTTGTACACAGAATGTGTGCAGAACTCCCTCCAGATATGTCATTTTCTGCTTTTGCGACTGGCTCACGTATTTTCCCAGAAGTCTGCACTAAAATACCAAGTCAGAATTCTGGCATCCCCTATAACAAAAATGTAATTGTTGGTGATATACTCCCATTAGGCAATCACGTCTAAAGGGTTGCAGACCCTGCAATTTTCCTCATCAGAGGCCTGTAGGTGCAGCAGCTGATTGATAATTATGAAACCACTCCCATTAGACTCACTTAGCACATCCTGGGATGTCTTTAGAATAACAAAAAGGTAGGAAACTGCAACAAAGCTTGTTAAAATCCTCATAATGTACATAGATCACCCAGAGGGGGATGTTTTTTCTCAACAAAAGAAAAACTAAAAAGTTACTCTTTAAATTCCATCTTTGTTACTGCTCCTTGCCTCAGAGCCGGTTCACACAGGGGCAACACGACTTCCAGTGCGACTTTGGGAGGCAACTCAGACACGACTTGAGCATGAATCACAGCGCGACTTGGGGCGACCTCAACGCGACCTCAGCGCGACTTGTGGTGATTTACAACACGACTTGAAGTCGTCTCCAGGACAGGAGACATTCCAGTGGCCAATAAAACAAGAATCAGCTCTGTGGGAGGGGGGAGGGAGGGGTTTGCCTGAGAAATGTATGTTCTCTTCCTGGAAAGTTGCTTCTGTTAAGACAGGGGATCCGATTTCTGAGCGACTTCCATTGAAATCAATGGGTACAGGTCGCCTAGCAGTCGCCTAGAAGTCTGATTGAAGTAGTACAGGAACCTTTTTTGAAGTCGGAGCGACTGCAGTCGTGTACATAAAAATGGCTCCATTCACTTCAATTATTTTTAAAAATAGCGCGACTTGGGGCAACTCGGGGCAACCAGAAGTCGCGTCCGGAATCGCCCCTGTGTGAACTGGGTCTCAGTGTTTTGACTGCTCCTGCTTGTACCCAGTTTGTTGTCCTGCATTCAGTATCCTGCTGCCTTGTTCCCATCCCAGTTTTGTTTTCCTTCCTTCTCATCTCCTTCCTGCTCTCTCCTGCCTTGTGTGTTTCTCATTTGTACATTTGTATGTATATAGTTAGTTTGTTAGGATTGCTGGTTAGACATTTTGTTATTTAGTTTTGCTTTTCATGCATTCTCATGCTAATTGTTTGCTGGTGTGTGATTATCTTTCATTCACCATAAATAAATCTCACTTTAACCACTTTCCTACCGGTGCATAGGGAAATGACACAGGCAGGAACATCTCCTCCCTTCGGGTGTCCACCGGTTCTTGACGCTAGTGCGCGCCCGGGAGAAAAATTGCTCTTTCCCACGTGATTGACTGTGCCCAATCACAGCCGGCCACATGCAAGGTCTTTGTGCATGCCGCTTGTGCACGTCTCTGGGGGCACACACCTGTCTGAGTCTATCAGAGTACGTGTCTGTGAGCCCATCAGAGTACCTGTCACCAGCTCATCAAAAGGTACCCGAGTACCTGTCACCAGCTCATCAAAAGGTACCCGAGTACCTGTCACTAGCCAGGGATGGACTGGCCATAGTTTCCCGGTGGGCCGATGGCTCAGTGGGCCGTTTTAAAAAAAATATATATATTTTTTTTGTGGCCCATTTTTTTATGCAGTTCGGCAGCAGCTGGAGCGTGGCAGCAAACAGCGGCAGAGATTCGGGGAAGGTGGCCAGCGAGGAGGGCAGTTGGATGTAAAATTCCGAGGAGGGAGAAGAGCTCCACCCGCTACCTGACCACCGAAGAGGCGAACAGTAGCGAGCGCGGCCACCCTGGCGTTCCCAGAACCTTGATTCCTCCACCTCCTCTCTGCTCCAGGAACCATGCGGCCTGGGCCGGAGGGCAGGCTGACTGGGAGCCTGGAGGAAGAGAACATGCGCCACTGTAAGGAGCAGAGCAGCGAGAGCACCCCCCGGATCAAGAGGGAGACTCGGCGCTGCCGCTGCTGGCCATCAGGTACCTGGCATCCTACACAAACATGCCAGAACACTGAGACAGCAGGGAGGTGAGCAGAGGAAGGACTGCAGAAAGGGATAGTGCTATGTGGTCTGTCTCAGCTCTCCCCCCTCTGTCTCTCAGCTCTCCCCCCTCTGTCTCTCAGCTCTCCCCCCTCTGTCTCTCAGCTCTCCCCCCTCTGTCTCTCAGCTCTCCCCCCTCTGTCTCTCAGCTCTCCCCCCTCTGTCTCTCAGCTCTCCCCCCTCTGTCTCTCTGCCCTTTCCTCTGTCTCATTCACTCCCTGACTCTTAGGCTGCGTTCACACTGGGGCGGGCATTGACGGTAAAACGCTGCTAGTTTTAGCAGCACTTTACTGTCGTTTTAGCTGCGCTATTCGGCTTCTAGCAGGTGCTAATAACCCCGGCTAGCAGCCAAATTAAAGGTTAAATGTGCCCGTGTAGCGCTGCTGCCGAAGTGCTTTGCAGGCGCTTCAGCAGAGGTGGCCATTCATTTCAATGGGCAGGAGCGGTGTGTACACCGCTCCTCCACCGCCCCAAAGATGCTGCTTGGAGGACTTTTTTTAATGCCCTGGCAGCGCCCCAGTGTGAAAGCACTTGGACTTTCACACTGGGACTGCAGCGGAGGCATTTTTCAGGCGCTTTACAGGTGCTATTTTTAGCCCAAAAGCGCCTGAAAAATGCCTCAGTGTGAAAGGGGTCCTACACTCACCCCCTCTCTTTTACACTCACTCCCTCTCTCTTACACTCACCCCCCTCTCTCACCCCCTTTCTCTCAACCCTCCCTCTCTCTCTCTCTCTCATTCCCCTCTTGCTCACCCTCTCATGATATACAATAATGGATGTAGCGGCCTTTGGTGGGCGTGATTTTTTGGGGGGGTGGGGGCAGCATTTTATTGAATTAAAGTGGGCCAGTCTGGATGAAGTCCAGGGCCAAATTTTTGTCCCAGTCCAGCCCTGTCACTAGCCCATCAGAGTACCTGTCTCCAGCTCATCAGAGTACCCAAGTACCTGTCATCAGCCCATCAGAGTACTCGAGTACCTGTCGTGCAGCCCATCAGTGCCTTTCATGCAGCACAGCAGTGCCTGACGTGAAGCCCAGCAGTACCTGACGTGCAGCCCAGCAGTACCTGACGTGCAGCCCAGCAGTACCTGACGTGCAGCCCAGCAGTACCTGACGTGCAGCCCAGCAGTACCTGACGTGCAGCCCAGCAGTACCTGACGTGCAGCCCAGCAGTACCTGACGTGCAGCCCAGCAGTACCTGACGTGCAGCCCAGCAGTACCTGACGTGCAGCCCAGCAGTACCTGACGTGCAGCCCAGCAGTACCTGACGTGCAGCCCAGCAGTGTCACCCATCATATAGCCACCATGTCCAAATTTTTTTTTACTACTGAAGAGTCATATCAAATACTAAGCCTGACGGATATAAGCAACAGGGAGCTCTCACCATCTGATTCCAGTTCTGATTCCGGTTCGGAATTCAAGCCCATCGAAAACAGTAGATTGACGACTGAATAGGAGGGGGAAGCAATCCATCCTAAAAGAAGACACTCTGAAGACCAGGCAGCCACCAGCAGCACCATACACCCTAATAGCCAATCGGCAAACGCCAACGGCGCTAGACCCCAGAAGGAAAGGCACAGTACAAGCACTGGAATTTCACGCCAGAACCAAAGAATTAGGGCCCGAACCCATCTTCCAGATGCCATAGCAAACCATTGTGGCTGTCTTCTAGTTCAGGGTCAGCACCAATCCTCCTTTCACAGCACAGCCAGGTGTGCAGGCCAACACCGAAAAAATTTCTGAGATAGATTTTTTTAATTTATTTTTCCCCTGACGAGTTACTTCAAAGCATCGTGGACCAAACAAATCTTTTTGCCCAACAATACATAGATAACTCATTCTAAACCTGTCCTTTCGAATGGAGACGCCTAACAGTGGAGGAGTTTTGATTGTTTTTGGGCCTTACGATCAACATGCTTACAAAAAAAATGAATTGCATGCTTATTGGTCTACCAACCCCATCTACCACATGACATTTTTGTCAGCTGTCATGTCCAGGCAGCACAGTTTGAGAAAAAAGTTTGTACAAAAAGGCTATGATAGTGGCTTTATTAACAAACAGTTGGAGTCAAGAATATGGAAATGAAAAAATTACTGGTAACAAAAGAAAAAGTTGGAAGTAAGGAAGGAGACGAATATAGGATTGTACTGGGCTATAATATCCAAAAGAATAAGGTAGAAAACATCATCAGAAAGCATTGGAATGTATTGAGGAGGGATAAAGTTCTGGGGAATGTCCTTCTCCCTTACCCCTCATTCGTATATAAAAAAAGCACCCCTGGAGTATTAGACCATCTTAGTAGGAAAATAGGAACATTGACTCCCTTTTTAACAGGTTTTTATGCGTATGGGAGGTGCTTAGCAAGCAGGACCACTAAAGGTAGCACCGTTAAAAAGAAGAAATAATTTCTAGCTACAGCTATAGGAAAGGTCCATAAAATAAGAAAAAATTATAACATGTTTCTCTGAGGGGGTGGTGTCAGGGTTGGAATGTTCGTGCAAAATCCAGTATATTGGACGGACTTCCAGACCCCTTTAAGTACGAGTACATGAACATATTAATAATATTAAAAAAGGGAAGAACGAACATAGTGTATCCAAACACTTCAGAGAGGTCCATAATAGAAACCCAAAAAGTTAAAAATGCTGGGCGATTGAGAAGGTTGAACATCATTGGAGGGGAGGTAACTTCATAAGACATTTAAGCCAACATGAGTCAGCCTGGATATATGAGACCCAGGTTTTAGCTCCTAGGGGGCTCAACATAGATTTTGACCTTAATTGCTTCATTTATAATGGTTAAAATAGGTGCATATATAGCAGATAGGGCAAACAAATCAGTATATTTTGAAATGTTTTCATAGAGGTTTTTTTTTAGGTACTTTTTCATTGTTGCGCTTTATGGAAGTACTATGGGATAATTATAATTATTTTATTGTATATTACTTTGATATTCTTTGTGCAATTGATGGTAGGTAGAAATGTATATAAAAATATCAATTAGTATTGGTTGTATATTGTAATTTTAGGCATATGTATAGATTAATTCCTGTTTTAGACTGTAACGGGAGGTGGCTGAGGTTGTCAGCAGTAATATTGTTAGAAAATGCTATTTATTCACATAATGTAATTATTTCAACTCAGTGACACACTTTGTGTTAGTAATTTGCGTTCCATAGTCCACAGGAAGTTGGAGTGTCCACAAATGCTGCTGGAGGCCATGGCGACGCCTGAAGGGTTGCCTAGGCAACACTAGAGTGTATGTATATATATATATATATATATATATATATATATATATTGTCAGAACATTTGGGGTTAAAAAGAATATACATATAGGCCTTTATATTATGCAAATTATGTATTTTTCATATGGTTCATATTCATGTATATTGTGAACGAGAGGACAGCCATTTTGTCTCTAAAGTTTAAGTTCATAACTAATGATATGCTATGAACAATACTTTGGTTTCTACTTTACGTTAACCCAAATTCACTATCTTTAAAGTTATTTTCTGTCTCACAAGAAGGCATTGTTTTTCTGTATCTTTTTCCCAGACCATAAATTCAAAGGTTTGACACTTAGAGATAAGGGGAATTCCATAGGCTGTGTATAGTTAGCGGGACATGAGCTCATAGTATTGTATTTACATAACGAGACCAAAGGGTTTATTCACAAATAAGCTGTTGTACTGTATATCTTAAATTGGTTCTTTCAAATATCTTAACAATGTATCTATACTAGTAATACATGTATAAAGCCCAATTGTGCATATATATAGATTAGTATTAGGGAGTTGTATACATGAGATTATATTAGAGGGATAACAATAGAAACTGCTTAAACTTACATTCCAGTGATTAGTTTCAAGGAATTTCCCAAAACATTAACAAATGGTCTGGGGTAGTGTTGATCCTAAACATTCACACCTGTAAATCTGAAGTGGGGCCGAAATGTCTGAAGATGGTTGACACATTTTGACACCGTTGGACAATCAATGGTATTCTACTAAGCTAGGTCAAAGGGTAGTCATGAAATTGTTTCTGAACTACATGACCCTAACATTAGGAATTATTCCTTATACACCACTGCCCCTACAGGTTAAAAATTACATTGTTCAAGATGGCCGCATACTTGGTTGCTAAGATAACCTTCCAAAAACATTGTCATTTGACTCGTCAATTATGTAGTAATGTAACACACACACCCACTTTTTGGAGTAAGATAAAAGTAGCAGCTGAGATAGCAAGGGGGGAATCTAGATCTCTTGAAGGAATTAGATCTCTGAGGGAACTCACTCTCTGAAGCAAGCTGGAAGGAGATCTTGAACGCCAATATGTAGCAATGGTGAAAGAAGTCCCTCTTGGGACTTGGATTCTCAAGCAGACAGAACTCTTAACTACTGGTAACATATAAATATTTTATTTATACCTTTGGTAATGGAGTTGTTTTTGCATACACAGAACTAAAACCATTTAAATATGTATGGCAAAAAAATTTGGAATTATCTATATTTTTAACTGCAGTATAAAATAATGATAATCCAAATATTAGGACACATACCCTAATTTGGTTGTCTTTAAAAAGCTAGAGCTGAGTTGGTACAATGGTTTTATTATGATATATGTGTAAAACAAATTCTCTCTAAATTTAACATAAGTATTGATTGAATTATCTAACTGCGTGTAATTTGACATTTGGTCTGCACACACAGAGTATAAAGAGGAGATCTGTTTGTCTTGAGAAAGATAACAGTGTTAATGTAAACAAGAGTGTTTACACTAAAGCCGTGGAAGTCACGGAGAGACATTTCACAAGAGTTACCAAGTTTTAAATGTACAAGTATCATTTAAGTATTGAACTGTGAATATACCTTGTCATATAGAGCTTGCATAGAAATGTATGTAAATATTATCTGAACATTAACCATCATTTATCTCTGATTGTAGAAGTATATCCATTCATTTGTTTCATCACAAATTATACCTGATTTTAATTTGCACTGTACTTTAGCTAATAAATATATATAATATTTTAAGCAATATTCATTTGTGTTACTTGTCTTCAAACTAGCACGGATAAAAAGAACTTAGAATTTCTTGTTTGATAATGTAGAAAATTGGAAATCTCCCAAAATTAAGATTTGCATATTTCCATAAATACAATAATATTTTTATATTTCAGTATAAACAATCTGACAATATATAAAGGTTCAGGGGAAACGGCCCACCCATCTACTGATGAAGCCCAATCAGAGGGTGGCATGCGTATAGAGGGGAGGAGCGAGCCTGTGATGTCACGCAGCCACTGTGAGTCTATGCCCATGGTGAAAGAGCAGACGTTTTTTATACATGCTATTTTAACTTCGGATCTTGTAAGTGTGCCTTTATTTTGAAGGCTGTTTTAATAAAAGTACAAGCAGAGAGAACTATGGTAGCTGTGTTTGTTATTACATGTCTATAACCGATTTGAGAATAGTGGAGCTGAGCTGTGAGCAGGGAGAGAAGGGGGAGTTTCCTGAAAGCATCTGTGTGAAGTTACCAATGCAGGCATGCAACTCTGAGAGCATATGAGTTTCTGTTGTTGAGGAGCTGAAAAGAGAGATTGAGGAGGAATTAAAAGTGATCATTCCCGGGGGCGTGGCCTGACATAGCATGGAGTAGGACGTGCATGATTTGAGCTCCGTCCAATACTCCTGTACAGCCCATCCTGATCTTCAGTGTCATCCTGTACCAGCCCAGCGGGACCCCCTGGGGACCCTGAACATCCGTGGCCGCAAATCCACCATCCTCCGCTCGTACGGCGGCCTCCGCAGGGCCGCGATCCCGATTGCGGGTGCCGCATTTAGGAAAGCCCCCGGCTTCGGCCTAGCCCTGGAAGTCGGCGGCCATCTTGCTCCACCCGACCTGCTGCCTGTGCTGCTTCCTGGCCCTTCTGCTCTCAGGTAACAGCCTGCAGGGGCCCACCGAGTCCCCCTGAGGACCCCTCACACCCACAGAGGCGGATACATCAGCCTCTGACTGCGCGGCCGCCGCGTTCAGGAAAGGCCCCGGCTTCGGCCTAGTGCTGGTCGGCGGCCATCTTGCTTCACCCGGCCTGCTGACTAGTGACTCTTCCCGGCCCACCAGCCCTACAGCTCCCTACCATTCGGTATAGACTGAGCTGCCTGCTTTGGAGGGGGAAGGGAACACAGCGGATACCTGCCATGACTCCGCCAAAAACGCCAAAGGCCACCCTGGCGAAATTGGACCAGTACCGCCGCCAGGAGGAGGAAAGAGATGGCGGTGCCGTAGGCGGTGAGCAGGACGCTACGGGAGGTGACACAGCTAAACTGCTCGAGGCGATCACATACTGCCGGACGTCCCTGACGGCGCAAATAGAGGGGGTCAAGGTGGACCTTTCACTCATGCGACAAGACTTCCAGAAACTTCGTGAGCGTGTCACGACTGCCGAAACCCGCATTGGAGAGGTGGAGGACACCGTTACGCCGCTCCAAGTCAGCTCCGATCGAATGCAGCTCCAAATCAATCAGATTCTAAGCAAGCAAGATGATATGGAAAATAGGCTCCGGAGGTGCAACCTCCGTTTCATCGGGCTCCCCGAGGGAGCTGAGGGCAAAGATCCTACCACCTTCTTGGAGAAACTCCTTGTTGACACCTATGGCCGCGAGGCCTTCTCCCCCACCCTGGCGGTGGAGAGGGCTCATCGTATGCCTGCCAGATCTCCTCCTCAGGGGGCTCCCCCCCGCACGTTTATAGCAAAATTCTTGAATTACAAAGATAGAGATGCGGCGCTGCGCATGGCCAGGGAAAAAGGTAACATCCACCTTGGAAACTCCAAGATCGCTATCTTCCCCGACTTTTCTGCCGAGGTGCAGCGCCGCCGCCAAGGCTTCATGGAGGCGAAGAGGAGGCTCCGGATACAACATCTTAAATACTCTATGCTATTTCCAGCTCGTCTTAGAGTCGAAAGGGACGGTCGTGTGTTCTTCTTTGAGGATCCTCAGGAAGTCATTGCCTGGTTGGAGCGTCCGGGGCCCGCCAGAGGGGCGGCGGAGTGACCTGACCGAGCATGTTCATCAGCACTATTGATTGCCTGTCATCATCACCAGCACATTATACGCCGCAGCGGGAGTCTGCAAATCCTGGTATGTTACCCCCCTTTTTTTGTCTCCCCTTTACTGCCCGCGGCGCATACCCTATTGCTCCTTACCCCTGGGACCCCCTTTTGCCTTCCCCTGCTATAATCCTCTTTCAATTGTAACCTGCATAGGGGGTCTCCCATACTCAGGGCCCCCACTGACTGGTTGATCCATGTAACTACCCTGGAGACTGTAATTGCGGAGCACAATCAGTCCTACACTCCACATGCCTAACACAGCGAATTTTCGCCCCCCAGCAACCGGAACACGCATCTCTTTATTATGTGACTGCAGAACTTTCTATACCACCGACCCCGCACTGTACTTCTGGTTCACAGTACAAGAAGAGCCTGTTGCTCTTTATTTGCGGGCATTGAATCTTCCACACCTCCCATGTGAGGCGATCGCTGCAGATCTTTTACGTAACAGCAAGATATTTTGGTTTTATCTGCTACCGGTTGTTACTTTCTTTTGGTTTTGGGAACATACCCGCATCAGTTGGGGAAGATGCAGGGTGGGGAGGGGGGAGGGGGGGAGGGGGAGGTTTGTTTTTTCTTGATGGACTGCAATACAACGAAGTGCATGCTAACATTGATACTGCATAGATGGCAAACCTTGTATTCATGTAATGCTACTGTCCCACGATATGTTTTAATGTTTGAATTATGGCATCGATAAAACTGCTCACTTGGAATGTGCGTGGGCTTGGGGACAAGGTAAAGAGATCTGCAGTTTTCTCATTTCTCAAAAAACAACGAGCCGACATTGTGGTGTTAGTGGAGACACACGTTGAGGGTCGGCTCCAGATGGCACTCCGCCGGCCATGGATTGGGTGGGCATATCATTCATCCCACTCGTCCCACGCCCGCGGAGTCTCAGTTTTGATTGCCAAGACGGTACATTTTGAGCTGTGTGATGTTCAGTCTGACCCACAGGGGCGCTATGTCTTTCTTTCGGTTAAATTGTATGGTGAACCTTTCCTACTGATGGCATTCTATGTACCTCCACCATTTAATTCTACTATAGTCACAGAGGGCTTGCTATATATGACTCGTCATCCTTCGATTCAGGCGGTGTGGCTGGGGGATTTTAACGCTACGTTGAACCCTACATTAGACAAACTGTCGCCCTCGCCATTATCTACTACAGCTCCAACCCACACTAGATTCTCCCGACTTATCTCTTCCTTTAATCTCACTGACACCTGGCGTTTTAAATTCCCGCTCACTCGAGCTTACTCCTGTTTCTCAACTACCCATAACACCATGTCCCGTATAGATTTTATATTCATTTCTAGTACCCTTGCCCCAAGATTACTGGGAGCTGAATTTGCCCCCAGATTACTTTCAGACCATAGCCCATATTTCATTAGCCTCTCCATCCCATTAGACAAACCGCCCCGTACGTGGCGCCTGAATCCGTTTTGGCTCACCCTGTTGTCGGAGGATGACGAGCTTGGTAACAGTTGGAGAACTTACTTTTTAGAGAATGACGGATCTGCATCCCCAGACGTAGTATGGGAAGCCTTCAAACTGCATGCACGTCTGACTCTGACCTCCTTTATCAACAGGCTGAAGGCTAATTCATCAGCCATACTGGACGGGGCAATGCGGGATCTGTCCTCCTCTGAACAGGGATACATGTCGAACCCCTCTCCTGATGGAGCTGCCCGACTCAGGTTACAAACCAGGGTGGTTAATCAGCTACAACACGAGACGGCCAGGAAAAAACTTTTCTTTGCCAGACAGAAATTGTATGAACATGGGGAGAGAGCGGGTAAACTGTTGGCCTACTTGGCACATAGTGAGGATAGACCCCCTACTGTCATTTCCCTCACTGGTCCTAATGGGGAAAAGATTACGGAACCCCAGGCTGTCACTTCTAAATTTAGGGACTTCTTTTCTCAACTCTATACGTCCCAGGTTTCTACCACTGACTCTCAATTGGAAGATCTACTGGCGGAAATCATCTTTCCACAGCTAGACGATGCCCAAATGGCTATGCTAGACGCACCTCTTACACTCGACGAAATAACCACAGCGATTGGGAGCTTCGCCAGATCCAAGGCCCCGGGTTCAGATGGGTTGCCCATAGAATTTTACGCCCAATACATCGAGATACTTGCCCCCAAGTTATTGTCCCTCTTCAACCATCTATTTGACAATTTCACCTTACCCCCATCGATGGGCGAGGCGGTAATTATCCTCATACCTAAGCCAGGCAAGGACCCAGGCCTCCCGGAATCTTATAGACCAATATCGCTCCTCCAGGTAGACATAAAGATTCTGGCTAAAGTACTTGCCCTACGCCTTAACCAAGTGATTCTAACCCTGATTCATGCTGACCAAGCTGGATTTATGCCGGGGCGTAACACCTCCTTCAACCTCAGAAAATTGTATATTAACTTACAAGTGACACATAATAATGTTGGGTCCCGGGTGGTGGTGGCTTTGGATACTGCCAAGGCCTTTGACTCAGTGGAGTGGCGGTACCTTTGGGGATGCCTCCGTGGCTTTGGTTTTGGACCTAAATTTATTAAGTGGGTTCAATTATTATATCTGGCACCCAGGGGTAAAGTAGTGGCCAACGGGAGGGCCTCCCAGACATTTGACTTATCCAGGGGCACTAGACAGGGCTGCCCACTGTCTCCGCTTCTCTATGCCTTGGCGGCGGAGCCCCTTGCAATCTCCATTAGAGAGGACCCCGAGATACAGGGTCTCTGCCTTGGTTCCCTGACTGAAAAACTTAGCTTATACGCAGACGACACGCTACTATACCTGGCCGACTCTGCCACATCGCTTCGGAAGGCGTTACATACAATTGAGCACTTTGGTCAGTTCTCTGGCCTTAAAATTAATTGGGAGAAATCTCAAATATTGCCTATGGATAGTTTCCCCTCTCCCAAGCTACAGGCACAGTTACCACTCCAGCGAGTGAACACTATCAAATATCTTGGAGTATTGGTGAATAGAACACCGGCTGACTATATATCCCTGAACATAGAACCCCTTTTTGATCTCATCAAGTCTAGAACCCAGGTATGGGCGAGACTACCGCTCGGCGTGTGGGGCCGCATTAACATTGTTAAAATGATATTATTTCCTAAAATATTGTATATACTCTGGCACACACCCGTATACTTACCCTTGAAATTTTTCAAGTCAATGGAGGCCATACTCAAGACATTTATTTGGGGTACCAACAGACACAAGCTGGCCTGGAGAGTCCTTAAGAACCCTACTGACCTAGGTGGAACAGCCCTCCCTGACTTAAATCTTTATTACCTTGCGTCCCAACTGTCTCAACTATACCACATAGATAAAACCGACAGACTCAGATTCCTCACCCTTCTCTGTCCACGGTGGGCACAACTGACCACTGACCCACTCACTGCAATTGCAGTGGGACATAGTGGGAATAACACCAATAGAGACCGTGGGTCCCTATTGTACCAATATAGGCGCGTATGGGACATCACCACTAAAATATTAATGACCCCTAAACACAACAATTATACCCCCTTATGGCACAATAGACTACTCTCAGAGTTTCTCTTGATCCCTGACACAGAGATATGGTGCGAATATGGAATATATTATTTGCACCACATAATTTCCGATGGCACACTTAAAAACTTTGAGGACCTCCAAAATGAGTTCCTGCTGCCCAATTCTATGCTTTTTAGATTCTTCCAGGTGCGTCACGCAGCCCAAGCTCAGTTTCCCCAGCCTTTGCCACAATCTACGCCCAATGATATTATGGCAGTGATTAAGGGTGTGGACCCGCGAAAGCTGATCTCTGATTTTTATGTCATGCTTCTCACCCCATCATCTACCACGCTAGCTTACAGCCTTAAACCAAGATGGGAAAGAGAGGTGGGCCCACTGGAGGATGAGGAGTGGAGTGAAGCACTAGACTCGTGCAAGACTGTATCCCCCAAGCTCTCTGACAGGCTGACCCAGTTATACGTGGTGCACCGAGCGTATCTCACCCCCCTAAGAATCGCCCGCTTTAGACGACAGTTTTCTACCTTGTGCACAATGTGTAACCAAGCGACGGGCACATTCTTCCATCTACTCTGGGCGTGCCCGGTCCTTCAGGGTCTGTGGAAGCAGATTGTTGACTTCCTCCATGATGACATGGGATCCCCATTGACCCTGGACCCCAAACAATGCTTACTGGGGATATTCCCCGACTCTGGGATGGACAAATTCACTAAAACATTCTTGCATGAAACATTGTTTAATGCTAGAAAAATTATAGCCAGACAGTGGATGAGACCCACTCCCCCCAGCTTCAACGATTGGAAACTAGATATAAATAACACTCTTCCCTACAAAAAGTTCATATACATCAACAGAGGTTGTCCAGATAAGTACTACAAAATCTGGGATCGATGGCTTGAGTCCGCAGACACATGCACTGATGGTCCGTAATATTATACATCCTTCTAGCGTGCAATTCCATGAATAGCGTGGACATAGGGTTTTCCACTTATTGATAGTCACTGAATCCAGTGTTCAATCTGAACAAGTTTTTTGTTCTACTGTGCCTATATATGTATAAGCCACATTTCTTTGTTTTATGCATTTCTCCAGTATTGCCTTGTAACTTGCAGAATTATGTTCCAAATGTAAATTGTTCAATAAAAACTTTTTTTTCTCAAAAAAAAAAAAAAAAAGTGATCATTCCCTGACTTTTTAACTCATTAGTGAGGTGAGCAGGCATTTTGGCTGGTGATGGAATGAACAGGATACGATTTTGATCCAACTTTGAGATAGTCCGACTTGTCCTTTGACCAATAAACAAATCCCAGTGTGACATAAATTTCCTTTCCTGCTGCTGTAATCAACTTGTCGAATGTCACAAGTTGGATGGTTAGGACAAGGATCCAACTTTGATCCGACTTCAATGATATTAAATGGGTTGAAAACGGACCAAAGTCAGACCAAAGTAATTCAGGAACTTTTTCTAAAGTCGGACCGACTTGTGTCGGACCAGTTAAGACGGCTCATTAATTTGTCCACGTCAGGCGACATGTGCTCCCAAAGTCAGAGAACCGGGCCTCTCTGTGTGGCTAGGTTGTGAAAAAGTCTCCCACATGTGGTTTTGAAGAATATATTTGGGGGTGTCATTTTTGCAAAAAAAAATAAAATATATACGTTTTCATTTTCTTTCCACATTTTCCCAAAACTTGTGGAAAAAAAAAGACATGTTCATAATGCCTCATAATACAAACGTTGGGGTGTTTGCTTTCCAAAATGGGTTAATTTTGTGGGCGTTTCCATTGTCTTGGTGCTCTAGGGCCTTCAAGTAGTCAGGAAATGATATGTGTAATTTATGCTCCCAGAATGCCTGGAGGTGATACTTGGATTTTGAGCTTCTCGATGTGGCCAGGCTGTGTACAAGTGTCACAAGTGTCACACATGTGGTATCGCCATACTCAGGAGTAGCAAAATGTGTCTTTGGGGTGTAAATGCAAGTATGCCTGTGCTGTGTGTGAGGAATAACTTAATATGACAATTTTGGGTATATATATATATATATATAAATTAGACTGTCTACTTTCCAAGTTTTTGAACTGTTCTGACATTAAAGGGCCTCAAGAAATGAGGCAGTCAGCACATGTGTGATCAATTTTCAATGATTGACACCATAGCTTGTAGACTCTATAGCTTTCACACAGACTAAATAATATACACTATTTTTGGTTATTTT
The DNA here is from genome assembly GCA_029206835.1 of Rana muscosa. Taxonomy (NCBI): domain Eukaryota; kingdom Metazoa; phylum Chordata; class Amphibia; order Anura; family Ranidae; genus Rana; species Rana muscosa. The sequence goes on along the minus strand of CM055118.1, from coordinate 990,393,499 downwards.
TACCAAAGATATGTAGCAGTATAAATTGTGGCCCAAATTTATGAAGAAAAATTATTACTTGAATTACTTGCAATTTTTTATTTTTTTTCAAAAATGTTGCTCTTTTTTCGTTTAGATCACAAAAAAAACCAAAAAAAAAAAAACAGTGACATAACACTGAGGGCCACTAATGACCAGATCAGTTACACCTGGGAACCGGGAGCCATTTGCTTGGAGTATTTACTTCCCTTTTTGTCAAGATGCTTAAAGCAATGGTTGTCGCATGCAATTTGTAATCGGAAATGAAGATTTTTTTAGCTCATTTTGGCAGGGTCTTACTGATGAGGAACTGCTGGGAAGCATTCTGACAGCACATGCCTTAGTTGATGAGGGCAGATTCTCCCTTAAAGTATTTGTAAAGGGTGAAGGTTTTACAACTACATGCAAGGTAAAAAAAACATTCAGTGTGTAGCTTCCCCTCAGCCCCTCTAATACTTACCTAAGCCCAATCCTAATCAAGTGATGTGCACGAGACCCGAGGCTGTCCCTCCTGATTGGCTGAGATGCAGCAGCAGGAGCCATTTGCTCCCGCTGCTGTCAATCACAACCAGTGAGTGTTGGATGCAGACAGCTGGCTCAGGAGCGAGCACACACAAATGCCCCCACAGCAAGTGGCTTGATATGGGGGCACTCAGCGAGGGGGAGGGGCCCAGAGCTCCGGCAGGGGACCCGAGAAGAGGAGGATTGGGGCTGCTCTGTGCAAAAACCACTGCACAGAGCAGGAAAGTATGACATGTTTATTTTTTTAAATGTCCTTTACAGTCACTTTAATGAAATATAGCCTTTGGTTTGGGTCTGTTCTACAATTGTATTTGCATTTAACTCAAGTCCATGAGGTTTTCTTTTTTTTTTAATAAATGTAATAAATTTTCACTATATCAAAATACAAGATATTTAAAAAACAATTTTTAAATATGTATGGCGGCATTTCCATTCCCACCAGTATTTTATAAATCTGGGAAATACCCTTTTTTGTGTTTGTCTTCTGGTCCTATTGGTTGTGGCAATGTAGTGATGAAATGTTTCAGCTGGAAATACCGCCATTCAGCTATCAACAAAAAATATTTCTTGTGCCTTAACTCCTGTAGTGTACATATTTTCCCTTTATCCATTATGGCTTTTAACCACTTCAGCCCCGGAAGAATTGGCTGCCCAATGACCGGGCCATTTTTTGTGATTCAGCACTGCTTCGCTTTAACAATTGCATGGTCGTGCGATGCTGTACCCAAACAAAATTTGCGTCCTTTTTTTCCCAGAAATAGAGCTTTCTTTTGGTGGCGTTTGATCACCTCTGTGTTTTTTTTTTGCGCTATAAACAAAACAGCGACAATTTAAAAAAAATATAAAAAATTCTATTCTTTGCTATAATAAATATCCCAATTTAAAAAAACAAAAAAAACAAACAAATGTTTTCCTCAGTTTAGGCCGATATGTATTCTTCTACATATTTTTGGTAAAAAAAAAAAATTCGCAATAAGCGTATAATGATTGGTTTGCGCAAAAGTTATAGAGTCTACAAAATAGGGGATAGAATTATGGCATTTTTATTTATTTTTTTACTAGTAATGGCAGGGATCTGCGATTTTCATCGGGACTGCGACATTATGGCGGACAGATCGGACACTTTTGACACATTTTTGGGACCATTGACAATTTTACAGCGATCAGTGCTATAAAAATTCACTGATTACTGTAAAAATGTCACTGGCAGGGAAGGGGTTAACACTAGGGGGCGATCAAGGGCTTAAGTGTGTCCTAGGGAGTGATTCTAACTGTGGGGGGATGGGACTTACTAGGATAAATTCCAGATCGCTGTTCATACTTTGTATGAACAGACGATCAGTCATTTCTCCCCTGAAAGAACCGGGAGCTGTGTGTTTACACACACAGCTCCCGAGTCTCGCTCTGTCACGAGCGATCGCGGGTGCCCGGCGGTCATCGCGTGCCTCCGGCGGTGCGCGCTCCTAGTGGCGACAGGGCGAAGCAACGTAACATAACGTTGTTTCGCCCAGCCGAGCCATGCTGTCGCAGTAAAACTGCGGCAGCTGGTCGGCAAATGGTTAATTGTGCATTTTTTATCGATTCCCTGAATAATTTAATTTTTCCCGGTAAAAAACTATTTGTTTCCCTAAGTGGAATTATTGGTGAATTATGCCTCCATTTCCCTTGTTTGTCAATTGTATCTCAAATTCTAAGTAGGTTTTGTGCCATTACATGTGCATTCTCATCCAACTTTCTATACCAGGGATCTCCAAACTATGGCCCTCCAGCTGTTGTGGAACTATACTTCCCATGAGGCATTGTAATACTCTGACATTCACAGACATGAATAGGCATGATGGAATGTGTAGTTCCTGAACAACTGGAGGGGCATAGTTTAGAGACCCCTGCTCTATACTGTGGCAGTATCCATATGATCTTACCCAACGGTGCATTACTAATTGTGTTTTCCAAATTTATCCATTTGTCTTTTTTGCCCACTCTATTATTTGTGTTAACAGAACTGCATTATAGTATTTGTTTTTTAAGTCTGGTACATTTAGTCCTCCTTGCAATTTATCTTTATTTAATACAGCAAATTGTATTCTCGTTTATTTTGCCATATAAGCTTTAACATTAATGTTTTTAATACCTAAAATATGTCTGTGGTAGGGATATCGGCAACATTTGTAATACAGTGGTGGTGCGTCCATAAGGGCGCACGGGCGCTGCCTCCTATCTCCAGCCACCCCCTCTATGACCAATGGATAGATTCATGCATAACACTAGTAATGGTGGGGATCAACAATTTTTTGCGGGACTGCGACATTGCGGCGGACAAATCTGACCTTAAGTGACACTTTTTGGTGACCAGTGACACCAATACAGTGATCAGTGCTATAAAAATGCATGGATCACCGTATACATGGCAATGGCAGGGAAGGGGTTAACACTAGTGGTGATCAAAGGGTTAAGTGTTCCCTGGGGAGGGGATTTCTAAGGCTTTATGTACACAGGACATTTTTACAACCTCTCCTGAACGATTTAACTTGACAGATAGTAACCCACGTTTAAAATGTCAGTTTTGCCGCGTTTACATGCCACGATTGCGTTTAGAAACGTTTATTTTTTTAATGACCAAAAACACCTATAAACGAAACGCTGCTAAACGTGGGTTACCGCGTTTAGCCATGTTTAGAAGCGTTTGGCGTCGGAAACTTCGGCGTCTGAACAATTTTTTTTGCCTTCAAACGCTATAAACGTAACTGCCTAAAGACGTCAGTAAACGAACCTGTGTACATGTACACATAAGATAATATTGAATGAGTTCAGGGGCAGTTGAAAAAGTGTCCAACTGCCTCTGAACGTACATTTAGTAGCAGCAGTGTACATGGGGCCTTACTGTCAGGGGGACAGACTGACTGGGAGTAGAGAGAGAGTGCTGTCCCTGATCACTCTCTCTCTTCCCCTGTCAGAATGGGGATCTGCCTTGTTTACATAGGCAGATCCCCGTTCTGCCTCTCTTTCCCGTATATGTATGTATAGGTACATCGGTTCGTGCAGCCGGGCCGCCCTGCTGCAGTATATGTGCGGTGGGCGGTCCAAAAATGGTTAAAATACCACGTTGCACTTACAAAAAAATTATGAAAATATAGCAGTAGAAAGAAAATGATCTGACCGCAAAATACACCAGCGGGACCAGAACGTAGTGACATCACAGCTCCTATCTCCTCCCGACGCATTTCTCAGTATAAGGCATCATCTGGGGAATGAAGGATAGAGCTGGGACATTTGTCATTATTTTTAAAGCGGCCAAAACACCGGAAGTCACAGTCAGAACCATATTGACCTGGGGTCAACGCACAAAGGCTGAGTGATGGTAAATATTGATTCAAAAACATTGCATATAGAAAATTATAAGTTATTACAAAGGTCTTCATACCATTAAATGACTTCATAATAACTGTATACAAAATGTGTGCCAACATTATATTAATCACTTGCTTACTGGGCACTTAAACCCCCCTCCTGCCCAGACCAATTTTCAGCTTTCAGTGCTCTGACATTTTGAATGACAATTACTCAGTCATGCAACACTGTACCCAAATTAATTTTTTGTCTTTTTTTCATACTAATGGAGCTTTCTTTTGGTGGTATTTAATCACCGCTGGGTTTTTTATTTTTTGCTCTATAAAGGAAAAAAAAACAGATAATTAAAAAAATTAAAAAAATGTTCTTTGTTTCATACATTTTTACTGCTACAATTCTTTGGTAAAAATAACCCAAATTAGTGGCTATTATTTGGTCTATGGTGCAAATCATAAAAAAAATTATCAGATCTGATGTACTGGCGGCCTCATTTCTTGAGACCCTAACAAGCCAGGAAAGTACAAATGCCCCACCTAAATGACCCCTTTTTGGAAAGTAGACATCCCAAGGTATTTAGTAAGAGCCCTGGTGAGTTTTTTGAAGTTATAATTTTTCCCCACAATTCTTTGCAAAATTAAGACTTTATTTTTCATAAAATTGTCATTGTAATAGGTTATTTCTCTCATATGGCATGTGCATACCACAAATGACACCCCAAAATACATTCTGCTACTCCTCCTGAGTATGGCAATACCACGTGTTGGACTTTTTCACAGCCTAGCCACATAGAGAGGCTCAATATGCAGGGAACACCATCAGGTGTTCTAGGAGCATAAATTGCACATCTAACTTGTTGACTACCTATTACACTTTTGAAGGCCCTGGAGCACCAGGACAATGGAAAACGCCCACAAAATGACCCCATTTTGGAAAGCGAACACCCCAATGTATAATCCATAAGGCATGATGTATTTCCAACACATAGCATGTACATAGCAAAAATTACACTCCAAAATACATTCTGCTACTCCTTCTGAGTATGGCAATACCGCATGTGTGAGACTTTTACACAGCCTGGCCACATACAGAGGCCCAGCATGCAAGGAACACTGTCAGGTGTTCTAGGGACACATAGCATGCACATTCCAAAAATTACACCCCAAAATACATTCTGCTGAGCAAAGGGTAAACAAAAGATTACCTGTGGTTTTAGTAGCGCAGTTGTCCACAGAAGGATAACACTGGTCAAGGCAGCAGGCCGGGACTTGGTCAGCATCAGTGAACACAACAGTGTGTGAGGGGGTTAGCTCGGCAGCGGGTGTGTGTGACCCCCGGGATGGGCTCCCCACACAAAAACAGGCCCAGCAAACGGAGGTTGTGGTTTTCAAAATCAAAAAAAAGGTGCGGTTTATTTTCTATTTACAGTGACAAAACACAGCAAAGCCAAAAGAAACAAACAAAATAAATCCTGGTCAACTTGACCTCTGACTAAACATACAGGTTTCCTAACTAACAACTGGGATCAGCCTAGTGCTGTCCTAGTCCCTAAGTCCCTGGTTTTAAATGTCCAAGCAAATAGCCACACAGGCTTTGTCTCACCGCACAGGGGTTCACTCTCCCTAGACAGTCCACACAGGTCTGGGTCCAGGCATGAGCTAACCCCTAATGAAGCTGGGAGTTCTTATAGAGGCCTAAATGAGCTGACAAGCTTCAGCTGGTCTCATCAACTCCCTGTCTGCACGACGCCCCACACTCTCCCTAGAGGTATGAGTCATTCATGAGCCCACTCGCCTTAGCTGGGCTTATACAACTCTCCACCTAGTTGTATAAGTCGGCGTAAAGCCTGAATCTGGGCGAAATATATCTACCCCCCTGGATGCAACCAGGTGACTTTACCTTCCTGCTGTCACATACCCCCCCCCTCTTGTTTTAACCTCGGGGTTGGAACACCAGCAATCAGGCATTCATGTACTCGAGACAAAGCATCCACATTCCCCATTTGAACGCCAGGGCGATGCTTTACTGTGAAGTTGAATTCCTGGAGGGCCAGGAACCACCTATTCACTCTTCTATTTGTTTCCTTGTTTTGAGCCATCCACTTTAACGGAGCGTGATCCGTAACCATGTCAAAGTGCCTACCTAGCAGGTAGTACCGAAGGGAATCTAGAGCCCACTTCACCGCTAAACACTCCTTTTCAACGGTGGCGTAATTTACCTCATGGGACTTCAACTTCCTGCTGAGGTAAATGACTGGGTGCTCTTCCCCGTTCCAGACCTGGGACAATACTGCTCCTAACCCCACATCTGACGCATCACTTTGTACGACAAAGTCTTTAGAGAAGTCGGGTGAGTACAACACTGGCTGGCTACATAAGGCTTGTTTCAAGAATTGGAATGCTGCCTCAGCCTCGGGGGTCCATTTAATCATGACCGACCCTTTCCCCTTCGTTAGGTTGGTTAGGGGCACAGCCTTAGAAGCAAAGTGGGGAATGAATCGCCGATAATACCCAGCGATTCCCAGAAAGGCTCGTACCTGCTTCTTGCTGTTGGGACGTGGCCAACTCTGGATGGCCTCGACTTTGTTGAGTTGGGGTTTTATTACTCCCCTCCCAATGGTGTACCCAAGATATTTGGCCTCCTCCTGCCCAATGGTACACTTCTTGGGGTTAGCCGTAAACCCCGCTTCCCGAACAGAGTCCAGGACTGCTTGCACTTTTGGCAGATGTGAGGCCCAATCTGTGCTATGGACAATTACGTCATCCAGGTAAGCCGCAGCATACTTCCGATGGGGCCTCAGCATCTGGTCCATTTTCCGCTGGAATGTGGCCGGCGCATTCTGTAACCCGAACGGCATTCTTTTATATTGGAACGCCCCGTCTGGGGTTACAAATGCGGTTTTCTCTTTGGCCAATTTGGCCAGGGGGATTTGCCAATACCCTTTTGTGAGGTCAAGAGTCGTCATGTATCGGGCTGTTCCCAGCCGGTCGATCAACTCATCTATACGTGGCATGGGGTAGGTGTCAAATTTTGTAACTTTGTTCAACTGACGAAAATCGTTACAAAATCGCCAGCTCCCATCCGGTTTAGGCACCAACACAATGGGACTAGACCAATCACTTTGGGACTCCTCTATCACCCCTAAGTTCAGCATTTTCTGTACTTCCTCCCGTATTGCCTCCCGTCGGGCCTCTGGGATCCGATAGGGTTTTAACTTCACCCTTTCACCGGGCGGGGTAATGATGTCATGCTCTACCCCAGATGTTTGTCCCGGCAGCTCAGAGAATACCTCCTTGTTGCGAAGCACAAACTCCTTAACCTCCTGTTGGGGTTGTGACAAGGTGGCTGCTATTCCAACCTCAGGAATCACGCAACCAGTTTGAGCTGGTGACCAAGTGTCTGCGACTAGGGACTCTCTATCCCTCCAGGCTTTCAACAGATTAACGTGATAGATCTGTTCGGGCTTTCGCCTTCCTGGTTGTCTGACCTTGTAATTCACTTCGCTCACTTTTTCTATTATCTCGTAGGGGCCTTGCCATTTGGCAAGGAATTTACTTTCAACCGTAGGGACAAGTACCAGTATCCTATCCCCCGGGGAAAAGGTACGGGTCTTGGCTCCACGGTTGTACACTCTCTGCTGTGCTAACTGCGCATGGGCCAAATGTTCCTTCACGATGGGCATTACCTGTGCAATTCGGTCTTGCATCAGGGCGACATGCTCAATCACACTCCTGTGGGGAGAACTCTCACTTTCCCAAGTTTCCTTGGCAATATCCAACAGCCCTCTTGGGTGTCTCCCATACAGTAACTCAAAGGGGGAGAATCCCGTAGAGGATTGGGGCACCTCCCTAATAGCAAACATCAGATAAGGAAGTAGACAGTCCCAATCCTTTCCATCTCTATCCACCACTTTCTTCAACATTTGTTTTAGGGTTTTGTTGAATCTTTCAACCAGCCCATCGGTTTGGGGGTGATACACAGATGTACGTAATTGCGTCACTTTGAACAATTTACACAGCTCCTTCATAACCCGGGACATAAAGGGTGTACCTTGGTCCGTAAGTAGTTCTTTACAAATCCCCACCCGGCTAAACACAAGAGATAGCTCTTTGGCTATGGTTTTGGCCGAGGTATTTCGGAGAGGGATCGCTTCTGGATAACGGGTGGCATAGTCCATTATAACTAATATGTACTGGTGCCCCCTAGCGGACTTGATTATAGGACCTACCAAATCCATGGCGATCCTCTCAAACGGGACCTCAATGATGGGTAGAGGGACCAGCGGGCTACGGAAATGTGGCATCGGGGCCAACCTCTGACACACAGGGCAGGAGGAACAATAATTTTCTATGTCCTTCATCACCCCCGGCCAATAGAATCTCTGTAATACCCTCTCTCGGGTTTTCTCTGTCCCCAGATGACCTCCAAGAATGTGCCCATGGGCCAACTCCAACACCAACTTCCTGTAAGGTTTGGGCACCACAAGCTGCTCAACGGTTTCTTCTGCCCTTTTTGCCACCCGATACAGTAGGTCCTTCTCTACGCTGAAGTATGGGTAAGTGCAGGTGTTATCTGGGTTCACTAACTCGCCATCTATTTTCACTACGTTTTCCCGTGCCTTTATTAGGGCGGGGTCTTTCAACTGTTCTGTGGCAAAGTTTTCCCTGTGAACCTCAAGATCAGAAAACTCCACAGACGGTAGGTTTTCGTCTGAGGAGGTGGGCTCCTCTCCAGTTTCTTGAGTCTCCCCTGCCAGTACTGATAAGGGAAATTCCGGAGAGTCCTCACCACTCTCAGGGGAGTTCTGGCTATCACATTCCTGGTACATAGGGGCACCAGTGGGGGGCTCAGGATCATCCCACAGTTCCCAGAACTTCGGAAAATCCCTTCCCACAATGGCGTCATGCGGTAACTGAGATACTAAGCCCACTGGATGAGAGAGGGTACCTTTGGGGGTCTCGAAACACACTGTAGTCACTGGATACTCTCGGGTGTCCCCATGCACACAAATAACAGCTACCTTGCTATTCCCAGAGACCTCTGTTTTAACTAACTCAGCCTTTATCAGGGTCACAAGGCTACCTGAATCCAGCAATACCACAACATTTCTACCATTAACACACATTTTGCATAAATGTTTCTCAGTTCCTCGAATGGCAGTGCATGCGACTGTCGCACACAGCGACTGACGTCTGCCCGTCAGAAAGTCACACTGCATGGGTTCCTCCACAACCGGGCAATTGGCTGCAATATGTCCCGCTTGCCGGCAGCGGTAGCAAACGATCCTTCTTGCCGCCTCTTGAGCCGCTGATTTCCCAGGCTGTTCTCGCCAAACTTGGGGTAGAGCTCCCACCCTCTCACTCTTTCCACCCTCACCCCTTGGAATCCTCTTATCCGCCCCTGGGGATGGTCTGGTCTTAGGGTGGAAAGTCCGAGTGTCTCTGGAAGAGGCCGTCAGGTTCTCTGTAGCCAAGTATTTCTCCACACTATCCACAAGACCATCGGCCGTCCCTGGGTCTCCATGGCTTACCCACTTTTGGATGGCAGTAGTAAGAGCTCTCAAAAACCGATCCATTACAACACGTTCCACAATCTTTGGTGCGGACAAAGTCTCTGGCTGTAGCCACTTTCTGCTCAGGTGAATGAGATCATACATTTGAGACCTGGGGGGTTTTCCAAGCTGGAAAGTCCAGTTATGCACACGCTGAGCCCGGACAGCCTGGGTGACACCCAGCCTTGCCAATATTTCAGCTTTTAGCATCACATAGTCTTTTGCTTGGTCAGGCTCTAGGTCATAGTAAGCCTTCTGCGATTCACCAGTTAACAGAGGAGCCACCAGTCCAGCCCACTGCTCCTCAGGCCACTTTTCTCTTTCAGCAGTCCTTTCAAATGTGGTCAAAATACCTCTGGATCATCCTCTCCAGTCATTTTTGTCAATAAACGACTCACCCCAAAGGACGCGGTATTAGTGGGACGGCTTTCCTCACTGGTCTGCGGACGTTGCTGCATTACTGCTTCCATTTGTTGTAGTCTCTGCTCTTGCTTCTGTAACAGGTCTATGAAGCGGGCCTCAGATTGCTGCTGGGCTTGTTGCTGAGCTTCCAGACTCTGTTGGTGAGCTTGCTGCTGGGCTGCAAGGCTCTGTTGATGAGCTTGCTGCTGGGCTGCGAAGTTCTGTTGTTGAGCTGCAAGGCTCTGTTGATGAGCTGCAAGGCTCTTTTGCAAACCTGCATTTGTCTGCTGTTGATTGGCATTTGCTAGAGCCAGCTGCTTCAGTATCTCCTCCATGCTGGCTTAAAAAAAAACTGCCACTGGTTCTCCACCAACTGTGAGGGGGTTAGCTCGGCAGCGGGTGTGTGTGACCCCCGGGATGGGCTCCCCACACAAAAACAGGCCCAGCAAACGGAGGTTGTGGTTTTCAAAATCAAAAAAAAAGGTGCGGTTTATTTTCTATTTACAGTGACAAAACACAGCAAAGCCAAAAGAAACATAAACAAAATAAATCCTGGTCAACTTGACCTCTGACTAAACATACAGGTTTCCTAACTAACAACTGGGATCGGCCTAGTGCTGTCCTAGTCCCTAAGTCCCTGGTTTTAAATGTCCAAGCAAATAGCCACACAGGCTTTGTCTCACCGCACAGGGGTTCACTCTCCCTAGACAGTCCACACAGGTCTGGGTCCAGGCATGAGCTAACCCCTAATGAAGCTGGGAGTTCTTATAGAGGCCTAAATGAGCTGACAAGCTGCAGCTGGTCTCATCAACTCCCTGTCTGCACGACGCCCCACACTCTCCCTAGAGGTATGAGTCATTCATGAGCCCACTAGCCTTAGCTGGGCTTATACAACTCTCCACCTAGTTGTATAAGTCGGCGTAAAGCCTGAATCTGGGCGAAATATATCTACCCCCCTGGATGCAACCAGGTGACTTTACCTTCCTGCTGTCACAAGTGTTAATTTCGTCAACGAAAACGCTTTCGTCAACGATTTCGTCAGATGCAATTTTAAAGAGATGAAAACGGAACGAAAAGTACAGCACGTTTTCGTCCTCTGACAAAAACTATGATGAAAATTTGATCCGTTTTCGTTATCGGACGACAACGAGACGAAAATGGCAAGGAGGGACGCTTAACAACTTAATGAGCTCCGCATACTTACGCAATCCGCGCGCCCAGCGACACCGTAAGAAGAGTCCGACGCCAGTGGTGAGGCGAGGCTTCCCGCGTGAGTACACAGAGAAACCACTCTGAGTCTCCAGACAGAGTCCCGCACCCGACTCCCGGCTGCTCCAACTCCTCTGATGCCGCGCCCGCCACTCTTCTCCCACCCAGAGAGGCAGAGAAAACGTTGGTTTGTCGGCTGAGCCCGAAACCGTGAGACGACGAGCAGAGTACAGACATCACTCAGCACTGCAGCAGTCAGAGCTACACAAATTGGGGGTACATACAACAGGCCTGGGGCCTCCCCCCTCCCCTCACTCACTAGTTAGTAGTACTACTACCCTGCCCTTAGACGACCAATTGTGTGTGTGTGAATGAAATTCCAGTCAGTGCTGCAGGCTGCTCTGACACTGACAGCAGGCAGTGGCACTGGCATCCATTCCAGGGCCAGGTTTTTTTCCAAAATATGTCTCACCGTCGATTATAGGCCATCCACTCAGAGTCAGACCACCATCCAGGCAGAATGTGTACTGTACTGACTGCATTCCGTTTATTTCCTAATTTCACAGGCCTACTCTACTCAGAGACCACAGTCGAGAGAGCACTGCAGCCACATACAGGGCACCTTCCCCCCCCCCCCCACCGTACAATCCAAGACTCCAAAGTCCAAACTATTACTATACCAGAATGTCGGCTGTGATTATCACTGGTAGAAAGAGAAGAGGAGATCTATGGCTGTATTTTACATTTGATGTTAAGGACAAGAAGACTCTTTGCAAACCATGTGGAGCGACACTCGCTGGTAAAAATACAACAAACTTGAAGCGTCATTTGCGGACAACTCATCCTGAAATTCATAAAAAGGTAAGCACAGCAACACGTGACAATATAAAATAAATAAAATGAATAAGAATTATTTTTTTTAAAGCGTCCCTGTCCCCACGAGCTGAAAACTTAAGTGGCCCCTGCATAATGCATATGTAAACGCCAGTGTTCAAATCACACATGTGAGGTATCGCCGCGATCACGAGAGCAATAATTCTATCATTAGAACTTCTCTGTAATCTGTATTAACTCTAACCTGGTAACCATTTTTTTTTTAAGATGTAGATGTTTAGGTACAGTAGTGTAGTTTGTCGCCAATTCGCCATTATTACACAAGTCATGTTGGGTATCTATTTACTCGGTGTAACATCATCTGATCTTTCACATTATACTAAACAATTGGGCTAATGCCGCGTACACACGTCCGTTTTTAATGTCATTTTTAAAACCGTTGTTTTTCTCATCGTTTTTTTTCTTGTTTCCTCTCAACCCTGTCTTGCGTACACACGATCATGAAAAAAACCGCTCGAGCAAAGCGCAGTGACGTACAACACGTACGACGGCACTATAAAGGGGAAGTTCCGTTCGAATGGCGCCACCCTTTATGTTAGTAAGGTTTGTTGAGCAACGATTCGCGCTTTTCAGCCTCGTGCTTTTCAGTCCGTTACAGCGTGACGAATGTGCTATCTCCATTACGAACGCTAGTTTTACCAGAACGAGCGCTCCCGTCTCATACTTCATTCTGAGCATGCGCATTTTTTTTCCCTCGTAAAAGCATACACACTACCGTTTTTCACGACGGGAAAAAAACGACATGGAAAACGACGTGAAAAAATAGAGCAGGTTGTAAAAAATTTTAGGCCGTTTTTCACGTCGTTAAAAATGCTCTAGAGCCTACACACGATAGTTTTTAATGCCTTTTTAAGTTTTTGGCATTTTTAACGACGTGAAAAACGATCGTGTGTACGCGGCATAACTTTACAGGTTTTTTTTGTTTTTTTTTATTCATGAAAGTGTATTTTTTCCTAAAAAAATGTGTTTAAAATACCGCTGCGCAAATACCGTGTGACATAAAATATCAACGACCGCCATGTGTTTCTCTGCTATACATATAGTATATTATAGAGAGGCAACTTAGTTGGAGCTGACTGACTGTGTGGGGAGGGTCACTGGGGTGAGAGAGCACGTAAAATCAGAATAACTTTAATTTTCCCCCCTAATTCAACCCCACAGATACTGAAAACATCAAATGATGGACCAAGTCAAGCCAGTGGCAGTGCACAACCACAGCAAACTATTTGCACTGCTCTTTTAGGTGCGTCAAAATATTAAATTGACTCTAAAGGAACAACATGCAAGGGAGGAGGCCATAGCAAGATGGATTGGGCGCACCGGATTACCAGTCAGAACGATTGAAGATGAGGACTTTGTTAGCATGATGGAGACACTAGATAGGAAGCTGACTGTTCCAAAGAAAACTAAAATAAGCAATCTGATTGACAAACAGTATGAAGATGATAAACAAAAATTCAAAAAGAGAGTGGCTGCTGCTCGGAGAGTATCTATTTGCACTTATTTGTGGACCAAAAAAGGACTCTCAGCTTCATTCCTTGCCATAAGTGCATGCTACTTTTGTATTGAACAACATAAACCTGAACACATATTGTTGGCCCTTGAACAAGTAGCCCACCCACACTGTCAGGAAAGATGTTCTCACAATCATCCCAGCAATCTGGGTTTCAGAATACCTGTGCACAGGAGACCTGTTCGGGGCACGCGCATGCGCGATAGCGGCGCACGGGCGCACGCAGATGCGCGATAGCGGCGCACGGGCACGTGCGGATGCGCGATAGCGGCGTGCACCTATGACGGGACTTGGCGCCAAGACTGCCTATTTAAAGAGAGCTGTCACCTTGCATCCTTGCTGTCCGGTCTACAGCGTTCTCCTGAGACCCTTGCTGCCTGAACCTCTGATTGTGTTACTCCGATACCTGATCCGGCTTCCCTTGACTTCTCCTGTTTGCTGCCTGCCTTGATCCCGGCTCGTCCCGACTTCGCTCCTGCCTGCCCGCCTGATATACTGACCCGGCCTGGACTTTAACTACTCCTGGATCCTGCTTTGTACCTATCTGCCCGCTTGTGTTTGACCCGGCCTGTCTTCTCCAAGTCTGTCTCCTGATCCTCGAGTGTCTGCTGCGGACCACTGCACGCCTCCCATCAGCTACCTTCAGCTGCAGACTGCTGCTTCTACCTCCACCTGCTTCAGTTCCTGCCAGGCACTTGTGTCCCTTCGCCCTCTTGAGCCAGAGCTTTACGAGAGGCCACTCCCTGCACGTTGGGCTCACCTACCAGGTACGTGACACACACACTGCACAGTCAATCAAATCCTGTGTGGACAAATGCTTGCAAGACTGGTACATACCAAAGAGGAAGATCTTTACAGTGATAACAGACAACGGGAGCAATATGGTGGCGGCATTTAAACATTTAGAACCACCCAGCTCTAGTGAGGAAGACTCCCCCATGACGGAAATTAACTCTGAGCCTGAGACGGAAATTGATGATCTGCAGTGAGTGAGCCATTTTTATTATTTTACATGATGACATGGTTGACACGGTGACACCAACCAATTATCTAATGGCTATGAGATGATTGATATGGGGTCACGTCTGGAACAATAACAAGTCAACCACCACTTTTTATCAACCAACTTGTTGACTGACTTGTACTCTCTCTCGCTCTCTTAGCATTGACAAATTTGACAATATAGGTAAATATCACACGAATGAAAGAAAAATAGATCAGTAACGGTAATGGACGGTCAAAAAGGGCAACCGTCTTTTCTTTTAGTGATATTTACCTCTATTTTGTCATTGTGAAACTGGATGCTGAGAGAGAGGACTGGAGTTGATAAAAAGTGGTGACTGTTATAATCCAGTAAATCCACGCACTAATGGCATTATTGTAGACTTTGCACTTTTTCTTTGAATGTATCTGAGAATTAGAACTGTTGAAATAATAAACTGACAGTAAACGTATTCTTATTGTAGAAATAAGCATTACCCTCAAGTATTGGTTTGTTTGTTATGCTGTCACAGCATAGTTGGGAGTCGGGAGTCAGACTCGGGAGTGCTCTCTCTGTGCCTGTGCCACTGCCAGACAGGCACCAGGCAGTAAGTAACAGTGCCTGTGCAGTGTGCTTCTGTCTGTGTGTGTGTGTGCTTGGTTGGCCATGTACAGCTATGGCCAAAATGTCTGCTAGTGCTGCTTCAGTGTTTTAGATCTTTGTGTGTCAGTCTCAGATGTATCTGGGATACAATGATCTGACATTTGTGTCAGATCATTGTATCCGGTAAAAGCATTGCATAAGTGTCAAATGCTTTTATAGACATTAATTTTATGCATTGCAAATGCAGAGAGTCAATATTTGCAGTCACGCAGTGTTGACTTGAGTTAGTTGACCCTTCTTTTTAAAGACCTCTGCTCTGCTCCAATTTGCCCTGGGCCTGACAATCGTGGTGGCATGTTGTCATTGTCAATCAAGTTCAACTTGTCAGAATGTGTTTTTTTTTTTGGGTTCCCTTTCCCTCACCACCAGCCTCTTGAGGTCGGATTGACCATGACCACCAGTCCACCACAAGTTCAACTTCTCAAAGGGACTAAGGTCTAGTTTCCCTGGCCATGGACCCAAAATTTAAATTTTTTGTTCCCAGTTCACGTCCCCAAAGTACCGCTTACTTTACTACTTAGTTATCATTTTTGCCTTCTGGTAAGGAGCTCCATCATGCTGGAAAAGACATGTTGTTCTGTTCATCACCAAACTGTTCTTAGATGGTTAGGAGTAGGACTTAGGAGAAGTTGTTCTCGGAGAACGAGTATGTTTTTGTACCATTCATTCATGGCTCCCTTGGCTGAGAAGAAGCAGAAGAGCCAACCACACACACATGAATGTCACGCAAAGTGTTCCTATTTTTTTTTTTTGGTATTTTATTAGGGCTGTGGAAATTAACTATTAATCCTTGATTAATCGATTAATTTTTTTGATTGATTAAAATTGTTTTAATCGGTACTCAGCTCTCCGCCGGATTCCGGGTCTTCAGGAAGTTCTGTCGGAGATCCGGTGACATCACGGACACCGGCGGGGCTTGCTGTGTCCATCTGAAGGTCTCCTTTGCTGTGCCTTCATGTCTGCATGCCGGCGGGACCTTACTATCTGCCACACGCAAGGGCTGTTACACTTCCCTCTATCACTTCCCTCTATCAACCTGGGATTCTACAGCCATCCACTGGGAGTTGTGATAGTTCCCTTCACGGGACATCTACATGCCGACGGACTGATGTTAACCCCTCCTCATCTGGATTCAGCAGTGGCATCGTTGTACACATTTTTATACCAGTATCATACTTACTGTAGCTACATGTTTTTATGACTGCTTTTGCTACCGTTTGGTATTACTCGCACCATTTTTACAGTTTATGTAGCTACATCGATTTTATCTCCAGTGCAATATTTATTTTGTTACCTACTTGAAGACTATAAAAGTTTTAATGCTATTCCCATCGAGCGCTGCCTTTGTGTGTTTTTTGTATCCTGCTATCCATTTTTCCAGTGGTTGGTAGCTGCACTGGGAATTAGCCTGCAAGGAGATCAGCTAAAAGTAGTTGGATCTATGTGCGTTATAATTAATCAAAATGAGTCGATTAATCGATTTCAAAAAATTGATTAAATCGAACACGAAAATTTTAATCAGTAACAGCCCTATATTTTATCCTTTTATGAAAACCGCAATATTCTTGACGAAAAGTTTTTACTTAAATAAAGACGTTATACAACGACTAAATCTGTGTCTCAAACAACATATTTGATTTCTCACTCCAGCAGCAGTAACTATATAATAATGAGTTTGGAAATGGTAGAGAAATGCTTAAATGATGCATTACAATTACAATTTAACTACACCCATTAGATTTTAGACGACTAAAAGGAGTTTTAGTCGACTAAAACTCGACTAAAATGAATTGGAGTTTTAGTCGACTAAATACGACTAAAGCTAAAACTATTGCAGAAGACTAAAATGGGACTAAAACTAAAATGCCATTTTAGTCCTGAGACTAAGACTAAAACTAAAACAAAATTTGCTGCCAAAATTAACACTGGAACACAATTGTCCAGACACCAGGCAGGTATACTGTCCATATACAGTCCAGGGTCTGTGCAGGCAGAGATATTGTCAGCAGTGCCAAAATATTGTTCCTGGTAGTAGGCAGGAACATGGTCCATGTGGTGTGGTCAGTTCATGTGACAGGCAGAGGCATGATGGCAGTAAGTCCTACAAGCAGCAGGCAGAAGTAGGGCCTTGTTCAGGACAGAATGGGGACAGGGGTAGAGGCTTCTCACACCCAAATTTCTTTGAAGCCTCCGAGTCTCCAGACCCTTAGGAAAGGAAAAACGTACAGCTCAAAAGCTTGAGAATTCACCAAATAGCTGCTTCCGCCCGGTCACTCACACAGGTGCTGGCTCTGCACTGATGCATGGGAGAAAAAGAAACCCTGGACTGCCGCACTCTGTATAGACAGTTATTTATTCCAAAATTTCAGGTAAAAAATCCAAATTCAAAATAAATCCATAAATCCAAAACAACAAATGCAGATGGTGTGCATGCAGGGAAGGGTGGCTAACGCGTTTCACGTCACGAATTGACGCTTACTCATAGCTAAGGTGTGTGGGAATCAATAGAGGTATAAATGAAAAATAAAGTAACTTTACACCAATCAGTACTGAAAGAACACAGCTGACTGGGATAACCTTATGTTTGATTCCGACACTCCCAAGAAAGGGTGAGGGGGGAAGGGAATAGCACTCTTTTGAAGACCATTCACAAAAATACAAAATTACAAAATGTGTATAAATTATAAACTAAACACTTAATGCTTAAACATAGACACACCAAAGTGTGTCTATATATTATTTAAAGTGAATGAATATGACAGTGATAAGTATGAATGTCAATTAATTAAGTTCAAAAAATGAACGGAAAAATCTTTTTAAATGAAAAAATAAATGAAAAGTGAAAATGTGAAAATGTTTTTTGGAGATGGTGAGCCATAGATGTAAATATATTCATGTATGTGAAATAATTATTATGTGATATTCGTGTGAATTGAAATAATAATAATAGTAATTTACAAATACTCCAAAAAACCATAATGATGAATTAATTAATAAATAATAAATAATAAAATTTAAATGCACAAAATGTGCACAATGCGTGCTACTGCCAAACAGACTGTGTGACAATTACATAGGGAAATGTGAAGAATGATAAAAATGAATAAATAAATGATAAGTGATCATGAAGGAGATATATGTGTGTGTATAAAGTGTAAAGAAATGTCCATGTATGAATGTCTATAAATGTGCTATATAACATAATATAATCCACCTTGTAATGGGTCAATGGATATAATACAATATGCCATGGAACAAAATAAACATGGATAAATCAATAAAATTTAAATAAATATCATGTGTGAATATATGCATTTACCGGAGACACATGTCTCTCCTGTATGCACACATGAAACTTGGACTTTCAACTTTAAACATAAACATAAATAAGAAATGTGTAATAAATGAGTATAAGAATGTACAAAGATATGCACGATAATATACAATAAAATCATGCAAGGGGGTACATGAAAATGTGTGTAAGGAAATTCGGATGTTCAGATCCATATAGGAAAATGGTATTGAACCACACACAATACTATCTAGCAGGATGACCATGCATCTTTGCATAGATGTACCCTCATCTCTGCGGTTTAAGATGTAAACCCAATATTCAAATAATGATAAAATCATGATATTAACCTTAATTGTCAAGGGAATCTGTTAAAATAGTGTGTATGCACATGTCAATCACCGCACTTATCCAAAATCAAAAATTAAATAATATATGAACATATAAAAGTGTGCATGGTGGCCAGGCATGTGCATAGACACTATGGTGCCTAAGTACTGGAAGCCGATACTCATAATCACGGAATTTCAAATATGTATTAAGAACGGAATTACTATTAGTTCGAGGACTGGTAGTTGATAATAGCTCGAAAATTGTCGTTGTGGTGTATGGGCATTTATAAAGAAAGAAAAATGTAAAAAAAATATCAAAATATAATATCAAAAATTGAAAAAAATCAAAAGGATATTTTTATCCTATATAGATATATTACATTAGAGTTATGTCCATACAAACACGGCGACAAATGATTGGAGTAATTGGCCATCATTGGTTTGAAAAAATGAAAATAAAAAATGTTTACAAATATGTGTTTACAAATATGTGTACACAAAGAGAAGGTAGATGTAAACAGAGGTAGAACAGATACAATGATGCTTGGCCTCACAATGATTGATCTCCAAAATCCTCTGGAGGACAAGAAACACCAATGATACTCATTAGAAAAAAGGGACAGGACACTGTGCAGACAGGCTCATGTTTCAAGTCTAACGCACCAAAGGACAGGATATGTACTAAATTTGCAAAATTCCAATGCAATAAAGCACATCCTTGCAAATTATGCTATAAATCTCAAAAAAAGGGGTCCTCTGTGCGAAAGTCTTGAAAACAAGTTATGGGAAAAAAAAAAAAAAAAACACAACACTGGTACTCATTACAAAAAAAGGGGACAGGACACTGTGCAGACAGGCTCATGTTTCGAGTTGGAGAAAAAAAAAAAAAACACAACACTGGTACTCATTACAAAAAAAAGGGGGACAGGACACTGTGCAGACAGGCTCATGTTTCGAGTTGGAGAAAAAAAAAAAAAACTATATGCCCAAAGATGTGCATGTGTGGACCATGAAAAGTGCGAAATATGAATGCAATAATGCATAATTTCGCAACTGCAGTTGTAAATTATGGAAATAAATGACAAAAAAAATGTTTTTTGTTCAAATTGTGAAGACAAGCAGTATAAGGAAAAACCAACACTAAATGAGAGGATCATTGTAACAATGAAGCAAGTTATCATGATAACTTGCTTCATTGTTACAATGATCCTCTCATTTAGTGTTGGTTTTTCCTTATACTGCTTGTCTTCACAATTTGAACAAAAAACATTTTTTTTGTCATTTATTTCCATAATTTACAACTGCAGTTGCGAAATTATGCATTATTGCATTCATATTTCGCACTTTTCATGGTCCACACATGCACATCTTTGGGCATATAGTTTTTTTTTTTTTTCTCCAACTCGAAACATGAGCCTGTCTGCACAGTGTCCTGTCCCCCTTTTTTTTGTAATGAGTACCAGTGTTGTGTTTTTTTTTTTTTTCTCCAACTCGAAACATGAGCCTGTCTGCACAGTGTCCTGTCCCCTTTTTTTGTAATGAGTACCAGTGTTGTGTTTTTTTTTTTTTTTTTCCCATAACTTGTTTTCAAGACTTTCGCACAGAGGACCCCTTTTTTTGAGATTTATAGCATAATTTGCAAGGATGTGCTTTATTGCATTGGAATTTTGCAAATTTAGTACATATCCTGTCCTTTGGTGCGTTAGACTTGAAACATGAGCCTGTCTGCACAGTGTCCTGTCCCTTTTTTCTAATGAGTATCATTGGTGTTTCTTGTCCTCCAGAGGATTTTGGAGATCAATCATTGTGAGGCCAAGCATCATTGTATCTGTTCTACCTCTGTTTACATCTACCTTCTCTTTGTGTACACATATTTGTAAACACATATTTGTAAACATTTTTTATTTTCATTTTTTCAAACCAATGATGGCCAATTACTCCAATCATTTGTCGCCGTGTTTGTATGGACATAACTCTAATGTAATATATCTATATAGGATAAAAATATCCTTTTGATTTTTTTCAATTTTTGATATTATATTTTGATATTTTTTTTACATTTTTCTTTCTTTATAAATGCCCATACACCACAACGACAATTTTCGAGCTATTATCAACTACCAGTCCTCGAACTAATAGTAATTCCGTTCTTAATACATATTTGAAATTCCGTGATTATGAGTATCGGCTTCCAGTACTTAGGCACCATAGTGTCTATGCACATGCCTGGCCACCATGCACACTTTTATATGTTCATATATTATTTAATTTTTGATTTTGGATAAGTGCGGTGATTGACATGTGCATACACACTATTTTAACAGATTCCCTTGACAATTAAGGTTAATATCATGATTTTATCATTATTTGAATATTGGGTTTACATCTTAAACCGCAGAGATGAGGGTACATCTATGCAAAGATGCATGGTCATCCTGCTAGATAGTATTGTGTGTGGTTCAATACCATTTTCCTATATGGATCTGAACATCCGAATTTCCTTACACACATTTTCATGTACCCCCTTGCATGATTTTATTGTATATTATCGTGCATATCTTTGTACATTCTTATACTCATTTATTACACATTTCTTATTTATGTTTATGTTTAAAGTTGAAAGTCCAAGTTTCATGTGTGCATACAGGAGAGACATGTGTCTCCGGTAAATGCATATATTCACACATGATATTTATTTAAATTTTATTGATTTATCCATGTTTATTTTGTTCCATGGCATATTGTATTATATCCATTGACCCATTACAAGGTGGATTATATTATGTTATATAGCACATTTATAGACATTCATACATGGACATTTCTTTACACTTTATACACACACATATATCTCCTTCATGATCACTTATCATTTATTTATTCATTTTTATCATTCTTCACATTTCCCTATGTAATTGTCACACAGTCTGTTTGGCAGTAGCACGCATTGTGCACATTTTGTGCATTTAAATTTTATTATTTATTATTTATTAATTAATTCATCATTATGGTTTTTTGGAGTATTTGTAAATTACTATTATTATTATTTCAATTCACACGAATATCACATAATAATTATTTCACATACATGAATATATTTACATCTATGGCTCACCATCTCCAAAAAACATTTTCACATTTTCACTTTTCATTTATTTTTTCATTTAAAAAGATTTTTCCGTTCATTTTTTGAACTTAATTAATTGACATTCATACTTATCACTGTCATATTCATTCACTTTAAATAATATATAGACACACTTTGGTGTGTCTATGTTTAAGCATTAAGTGTTTAGTTTATAATTTATACACATTTTGTAATTTTGTATTTTTGTGAATGGTCTTCAAAAGAGTGCTATTCCCTTCCCCCCTCACCCTTTCTTGGGAGTGTCGGAATCAAACATAAGGTTATCCCAGTCAGCTGTGTTCTTTCAGTACTGATTGGTGTAAAGTTACTTTATTTTTCATTTATACCTCTATTGATTCCCACACACCTTAGCTATGAGTAAGCGTCAATTCGTGACGTGAAACGCGTTAGCCACCCTTCCCTGCATGCACACCATCTGCATTTGTTGTTTTGGATTTATGGATTTATTTTGAATTTGGATTTTTTACCTGAAATTTTGGAATAAATAACTGTCTATACAGAGTGCGGCAGTCCAGGGTTTCTTTTTCTCCCATCTCCAGACCCTTATCTAGGAATGAGAATTTATTTATGTTTTTCACCCAGAAAAAAACATTTTGGAGCCCCTCACATATGTGAGACCCCTGTGTTATGAACCCCACTAGTCCAGTAGCAGGGTACAAGATCAGTCCCAAGAGGCAGGCAAAAAACATGGTCAAACAGTCCAGGGTCAGTTTCCAGATCAGGCAGAGGTATATACAGAAGCGGTAGGCAGAAGCGTGGTCAAATAACAGTCCAGGGTCAGTTCCAGATCAGGCAGAGGTACGTACAGAAGCGGTAGGCAGAAGCGTGGTTGAATAACAAGCCTGGGTCAGTTACGGAGCAGGCAGTGGCATAAGGGGTGTGAAGGTAAAAGGCAGGAACTGAGGATTATGTTTACCATACTTCGCTAACAATTTACTGAAGTATGGTAACAGTCACCTATGCAGAGGCCTAGTTGGGAAGGACACTGGAGACAATAATAAGAGGTGTCTCTTAACTCCCCCACTGGTACACACCTTACATTTTTCTGACGTCTTCGGCCTGCTGGTTTGGGAGGGATTTTATCGGGGAAGTGACGCTCGGAGAGTCTACTAAGAACATCGGACTGAATGTATTCTGGTGGACTGTTTGGGAAAATAAGGGCAGTGATAATTTCCTCCTGTTAGCCAAGGAAGGGTTGGCAAAGTGAAAAAAAAATTGCTACTTTTTTATACCAATGGTATGTTCGTCTTGTAGCAAGGTAGGGTTTGAGCAGTCGACTCCCCCCATGAACAAATTGTATTCATGGACACATGTTGGCTTTTGGATGGGGCCATTCCTTCTGGGGATTTTCACGTAGGTGTTATTGTGGAACGAAGACAGCATGTAGACATCCCTTCTGTCCCTCCACTTCACTGCCAGATTTTCCTTGTTTCGCAGACTCGCCGTCTCCCCTCTAAACTTCATATTGACGATCCTTTGAGGAAAGCCCTTCCTGGTCTTTCTCACGGTGATGATCCCAAGTAGTCTGGCCAATTAGGGGGATGCAGCTGGGTGTCCTTCTCTTCGTACACTATGAAGGCTCACCAACACCCTGGATTGTAGTAACAATCTGTAGCGAAGGAGGGGCCCCACGATGTGGCAATCAGCGCTGACCTCTTCACAGAAACATGGCATGCATAGCCGGCCAAAATTGCAGAAGCACGGATATTCCTGTAGCACTTGAGGTACAAAGTTACATAGTTGGTAAAGTTGAATAAAGACAACAGTACATCCAGTTCAACCGGTGTGGGTGTGTGTGTGTCCGTGTAAAAAAAAATGTCCCTGTATATTGTTTTCGCTATGATGCACGTCCAAGAGTCTTTTAAAATTATCCGTACTTCCTGCCAACACCACCGATTGTGGAAGAGAGTTTCACATCCTTACCACCCCGACAGTGAAAAAAAACCTATGCAGTTTATGGTTAAACTGCTCCTCTTTCAGTCTCATTGTGTGGCCCAATGTCTTCTTACACTCCCTGGGACTGAAAAGTTTCATACTCACGCTGGGATCACCATTGATATATTAGTATATTGCTATCATATCTCCTCTTAAGTGTCTTCTCCAGGGAGAATACATTTTGTGTTTGTAGTTGTTCCTCGTAAATGAGGTCCCCCTGTCCCCAGATTAATTTAGTTGCCCTTCACTGGACTCTCTCCAGCACATCCTTTCTGATGATTGGTGACCAGAACTGGACAGAATACTCCAGATGTGGCCAAATCAGAGTTTTATAAAATGGAAGGGTTATATAGTTTTATCTCTCGAGTGAATCTCCTTTTTAATGCATGCTAATATTCTGCTGGCTTTGCTTGCTGTAGATTGACACTGCATGCTATTGCTCAGTCTGTCTTCTACTAGGACCCAAAAATTTCTAAATCCTAGAATCCCCTAGGGGTTCTCACCTAGTGTGTAACTTGCATTTATATTTTTACCCTCCAAGTTACATTTACCAATGTTAAACTTAATTTGCCATCTAGTCACCCACTCCATTACCGTATTTATCAGGGGAAAATCGTGGGTGCGTGTTATACGCCGATACTCCGTCGAATTCCCCTGCTGAAACGAGCGAGAGGAGCCGAAGCCGAAGTACACTCGGCTTTACTCGGCTCCTCTCGCAGTCCCGCCCATCTCTGACTGCGCCGCTGACATAGAGAAAGCCGGATGTGTACTTCGGCTAGTCTCGGCTCCTCTCGCAGTCCTGCCCCTGACTGTGAGCAGAGCCGAGTCTAGCCGAAGTACACTCGGCTTTCTCTATGTCAGCGGCGCAGTCAGTGGAGATGGGCGGGACTGCGAGAGGAGCCGAGTCTAGCCGAAGTACACTCGGCCCCGCTCGCTCCTCTCCACAGAAATCGGCGCCAAATTTAAAAAACGCCGAGACTGACAAGGCTGCAAAGGCACTGGGCAAGGCTGCAGATGGACAGATGGACACTGGGCAAGGCTGCAGATGGGCAGATGGACACTGGGCAAGGCTGCAGATGGACACTGGGCAAGGCTGCATGCTGCATTTAAATGTAAGTTTTTTTTCCTTGAATTTCCCTCCTAAAAGTTTTTTTCCTTAAAATTCCCTCCTAAACTTGGGGTGCGTGTTATACGCCGGCGCGTGTTATACGCCGATAAATACGGTAATTTATTTAGGTCCTCTTGTAAAGTTTCTATATCCTATTTCTATGTATGGTATGGTATGAGCCAGTGACGATGTAGTGCTGTTGTGGCATGTAGGGCACACAGTTCTGTCAGGGGGCTTGCAGCTGTGTCAAGTACCAGAGCCTCTTAGTCTTGTTTCCCGCCTCTTCCCACAGAACAGCCACATGGATCTGCACTTGGCACCAACAATCCTGGCTCGTTACTGGGCTTTTCACTATAAACCCCTCTTAGAACTCCTCCCACTCCCAGAGTTTATTGGGGCTTGTAGTTTATAGACTCAGTTATTACACTCACACTGTTATGGCCCAGACGTCATCTTCCAACATTCCCAGTGCTCTGAATTGTAACCCAAGAGATTAACTTGCTCAACATCTCTCCCTTGTGGCTGAAAAGAGAGAATTGTTCTAGAAGGTTTATATAGAGAGAAACAACTAAAAAAGTTAAATATCCTGTAGCAAATTACCTGGCTACATACCGTACATTTTGTGATATTAGGTTACTCCTAGTATGCTTCAATTTACCCATTACTGTTTTACATCAGTGTGTTACTTATTACATTATTTTAATGTCTGTTGATTTTTTTGACTGGGATGTGTATCCTAAAGACTACTGTATTGCATCACTGTGTAACTGAAAT
Organism: Rana muscosa; assembly: GCA_029206835.1. Classification (NCBI taxonomy): domain Eukaryota; kingdom Metazoa; phylum Chordata; class Amphibia; order Anura; family Ranidae; genus Rana; species Rana muscosa. The sequence goes on along the minus strand of CM055118.1, from coordinate 990,367,811 downwards.
GCTCTGTATCTTTTTCTTTTATTTACTTTATGTGTTATACAAAACAATCCATAAAAACCCAGATGGTTGTGAAACCAAGGAAACAAGGTATGTTGGCATGGTAAGTTGATAACAAGAATAGCTGGGAATGGGTACCACCTAAAGGAGCTCAGAAGAATTGATTATAGGAGTGTTTGACAGACTTTACAAGAATGAACGTACAAAATTACATATTTTCTCATTGAGGGCCACCATAAGTCATGGGAGATTATGGCCAGAGTCTTAGATATACCAGGCTGACCCGCAGTTCAGGAATAATGGCAAGGAGGTACAAACAACCTTCAAGATGGGACCTCCTTCAGGAGTCTGCTTCACTGGCCAGGCAGAGTTTAAGAGAAAGTAGTTCCAGAAACTGTATGAGCAGAAGGATATTCCCTGGGCTCTGTGCCATAATCAAAGGCAGGAAGCTATGGGACAGAGTGTCAGTCCTAATAGTTTTGGAAACATGTCTGCAAATGATCTTAAGGTTTAAGTAAGGCATTTTAAAAATTTTGGATAGAGTGGAGATGGATTAGAACACCAGTTTTTATTGCGGTCTGTGCCCCCATTAGGGATACAAATCCTCTATATTTGTCCTGTTTACCATTATCATTGGAAGTGAAAGTAAAAGAAAATTCCAAATTTGAGGTTGACACCAGAACAGTGCTAGAGGGCTTTGGAGAGATGATCATGACAGTTCATCCGATATTATCCGATCGGACAAGCACAACATTTTTCTCGTACAATACTAGATCATAAGATTTTCGTTTAATCAGTACTTTTGTCGTTTAAAAATACAATACAAATACACTACAACACATTACATCAATTCCAAAATTGTATTCTGTGGTATGAGAATTTTTGTAACTTTAGTAAAAACTTTGTTTTTGATTAGCATGCAAAAAATATCTCATTGTGTGTACCAGGCATAACTCTCTCCAAAAGACTTTAACCACTTCAATACCAGCCACTTTAACCCCATTCCTGTCCAGGCCACTTTTCAGCTCTGTCACACTTTGAATGACAATTGTGCGGTCATGCAACACTGTACCCAAATTAATTTTATTTATTTTTTTTAAGACGGATAGAACATTCTTTTGGCCGAATTTAATCACCAATAGGGTTTTTATTTTTTGATAAATAAATTTAAAAAGACCGAAAATGGCGAAAACAAAAAAACACATTTTTCTTAGTTTCCGTTATAAAATTTTGCAAATAAGTATTTTTTCTTCTTCACTAATGTGTGCTGATGAGGCTGCAGTGATGTGCACTGAGGAGGTGGCACTGACGGGATAACCAGCAAGACTGTTTGCCTGTGACCAGTTGTGATTGGACACAGTTGATCACAATGTAAAGGGATGCAGTGATTGGCCCCTTACCCAATCTGTGATCCCTTGGACACAGCTATCACAGACACTTCCCGAAGCACGCCCCAGGGTGTGCACAGGAAGCGTGTTCTCATGAGGACGTCCACGGACACCCTCCCAGAACTTGAGAGCCACGCTGTAGCCTTCTATCAGCTATAATGCAGTGTGTAAGTGGTTAAAGTCAAATTAAATAAAAAACAGGGAACAAGGTGCCCGCCTGACATGTAAACTTTTGGTCACTCTAATGTATTCGAGATTCTTAGGCCTCATGCACACTGGACGTTTTTTGACGTTTTTACAGCAGCTGTTTTTGGCTGTAGAAGTTTTTCTACAGTCATAAAACTCTCCATCATGTTATCCTATGTGTCCATGCACAGCATGCATCAGCAGTTTTGGGCAGTGGCGTTTTTAAGCAGTAAAAGAAAAAAACCTAGTGGGTTCTGAGAGATGTTTTTAGCTGTAAAAACGCTCTAACGCTGATAGACGTCCATAAACGCTCAAAAACCCTGCTCACCAAAAAAAAAACAAAAAAAAAACGCTAACACAGAAAAATGCTAAAAAATGCTATTGCAAAAACGTTGAAAAAGTTGAAAAACTCACTGCAAAGCTACTGCCATTTTTATAACGTTATTTTAACGTCCAGTGTGCATGAGGCATTATAGTCAGTATACACAATAAAGGAGTGCTGGACACCTTCAAGACAATGGCACCACTCCTCTATGACCAATTTGGCTACAAGAAGTGTCTGTTACCAATAATACTATTATACACAATTTGTATACAACAGTTTGCACAGTACTTTACAAAATAATGGGAGACTTTACATTTACAATACAGTTGAATACAAGAGGGTTCACAGAAACAAATCTTGGTAGACAGAGAATGTTGTGAGAAAGAAGCTCTAGCTCCAACTTCCAAGGCATCAACCTCTAAGAAATCCAGTAGGGTAGGGTCTGGGAGAGTGAGTACAGCAGTCAAAATAAGTCTTTAATTTGAGGCTGACAGAGCTTCTTTGGACCAGTTAAAAGCACAGGCACCTTTTCTGTGTGAAAGTAGAAAATCCTAAATAAATTTATGATGAATTTTCTGTAGAAGTTGGCAATGCCAATAAAGTAATGGTCTATATTGATGCTTTCAAATCTTGGGGGTGGAGCCCAACTGAGGACCAGCTGGACTTTGTCAGAAAAGGTAAAAAAGGAACCAACAGAGGTCCCAGACCCGTGCAAATGAAAGTAAACAAATCTCAATAATCAAAATTATTTACAGTGAGGAGCTGCACGTTGTAATATGCAATACACCTGCAATATTTAAAAAAAACACATAGTGTGTGGTTATTTCGGTTTTATTTATATAGATTCCAGTGTCTGAAATGACGTATCTTATTTAGGAAACTTGAGTTTGGTAGAAAAATAGGATTTTTAAGAACAGCTTACCTGTAAAATCCTTTTCTTGGAGTACACCACGGGACACAGAGCCTTTAATCATTACATAGTGGGTTGTATAGTTCACCAGAGGTGATTGGACACTGGCACACCCAATGAAGACAAGTTCCCCTCTATATAACCCCTCCCATAAGGGAAATACCTCAGTTTTGTAGCAAAGCAGTAAGGATCCAATAGAAGGGGGGGACCTCTGTGTCCCGTGGTGTACTCCAAGAAAAGGATTTTAGAGGTAAGCCGTTATTCAAAATCCTATTTTCTTTATGGTACACATTACATAGTGGGACGTCCCAGAGCAAAGCTCAATATGAGGGGAGGGAGACACAGATCAAGCAGACCACCGCCGGACGTGAGGCCCTATACTGCTGCCTGCAGCACACTAGGCCCGAAGGCGGAATCCTCATGCCCTCTTACATCTATTTGATAGAATTTGGTAAATGTATGGACTGAAGACCAAGTTGCAGCTATACAGATCTGAGCCATAGAAGCCTGATGATGCACTGCCCATGAAGCACTTACTGCCCTGGTCGAGTGCGCTTTAACAGGAAAAGGAGGAATTTTGTTCTTTAAACCATAAGCTTGAATTATGACTTGTCGAATCCACCTAGAAATGGTTGATTTTGATGCCGCTTGGCCTTTTTGGGACCCTCTGGAAGAATAAACAAAACATCTGTTTTACGTATCTGAGCAGTTGCTTGCAGATAAACTTTTATTGCTCTCACTACATCTAGAGAGTGCAATCATTTTTCCCCTGCCGACTGCGGCTCAGGAAAAAAGGAAGGTAAAACAATATCTTGATTTAAATGAAACGTCGGAACCACCTTAGGATAGAAAGAAGGATGGGGACGTAACACAATTTTGTCTTTGTGACAAACTAAATAAGGCTCTTTACAAATAAGAGCTGCTAATTCAGAAACTCTCCTAGCAGAGGATATAGCAACCAAATAGGCCAATTTCCTACTCAAAAGAATTAATGAAATATGGCGAATAGGTTCAAAGGGCTGCTTTTGCAAGACCAACAAAACTAGATTCAAATCCCAGGGACACAAGGAAGGTTTGACCGGTGGATTTACTCGCAGTACCCCCTGAATGAATGCCCGGACTAGGGAATGAGATGCCAGCGGTCTCTGAAAGAAAATTGATAGAGCCAAGATTTGACCCTTAATGGTACTCAGGGCTAGTTTCATATCTACCCCCAATTGAAAAAAGTCCAGAATCCTACTAATGACATACTTTTGCGGGTTCCACCCTCTGGATTCACACCAGGAAACATATGCCTTCCAGATTCTATAATAGAAGAGCCTGGAGGCCTGCTTTCTAGCATTAATGAGTGTGGAGAAAACTGGACCCGAGAGCCCACGTTTCTTCAATATGCAGGTTTTAAACAGCCAAACCGTCAAATTTTGCTTTCGTAAGGAAGGATGGAACACTGGACCCTGCGATAGCAGGTCTTGGCAAAGTGGAAGAATCCAAGGTTTCCCCACCGCCATCCTTATGATTTCAGTGTACCAGGACCTTCTGGGCCAATTCTGGGCCAATTTGGGGCCACTAGGAGTACTGGTATCCCCTCTTTTTTGATTTTGCAAAGCAGTTTCTGTAAGAGCAGAACCGAAGGGATAGAGCTGCACGATTAATCGTATGAGAATCGCGATTTCGATTCACCCCCCCGCGCGATCTCGATCTTGGATTACCGCGATTTTCTTAAATCCCCGCCGGTTCCACGTAACCAGCGTGGAACGCAAATGGATCATAGAGCGTGATGCATTGAAACTGTTTCCGCTCTGCTCGCACACAGCCCCGCCTCCTCCTAACCCTGCACTGTGATAGACTGAATGCGGGTCCAATGCTGGAATGCGTTCTGTCTATCACAGTGCGAGGTTAGGAGGAGGCGGGGCTGTGTGCGAGCAGAGCGGAGACCGTTTCAACATACAGGCGGTGAGTTGCTTTCTAGGAGAAAATGTGTGCTGCCTTCCGTCCTCCCCTCTCCCCCCTACCACACTTTGCTGGCTCTGTCTTTGGGACTTGGGACTCTGTTGTCGTCATCGTCCTCCCCCCCGCCGCCGAGTCTGTCTCCTCTCTTCCATTCTCAGCTGTGACAGGGCTACAGGACAGGACTACTGTTTTTGGAAGTGAGAGGGTCAATAAAGAGAACCTGTCTCCTCCAATTGCTATCACACAGGGAATTGTTTTCTCCTGTGTGATAGCAATAAAGTTAAGTGAAAAAAAAGATTTTAAAAAAAAGAAATAAATAATTAATTTAATAAAATAAAGTAATTAAAAAGTAAAGAATAAGAAAAATATTAAAAATAAGAAAATTATGCAAAAATAAAAAAAAAGTAAAAAACGACAAGCAAATTTTTTTTTTTTTTTTTAAATTTACCATTTTAAAGAATCGTGAGAGAATCGTGATCTGTGTTCTAAGCAAAAGAATCGCGATTCTCATTTTTCCCAGAATCGTGCAGCTCTACGAAGGGAATGCATAGATCAGTGAAAACTTATCCCAAGGAATCATTAGTGCATCCGTTCCGAAGGCTAGAGGATCTCTTATCCTTGACACAAAGGTGTCCAACTTCCTGTTGAACCTGGAGGCTAGTAAGTCTACATCCGGGGTCCCCCATTTCTGACATACATCCTGAAAAATGTCGTGGTGGAGAGACCATTCTCCTGGCAACAGCTGCTAGTGGCTCAGGTAATCCGCTTGACAATTTTCTACCCCTGGAATGAAGATTGCAGAATGACATGGAATATGACTTTCCACCCATACGAATATCTGGTTCACTTCTCTCTGAGCATCCCGACTCCGGGTGCCCCTTGATGATTGATATAAGTTACCGCAATAGCATTGTCGGCTTGAATCCGAACAGGATAACCCTGTAACCTGCGTGTCCAGGTTCTGAGGGCTAGATACAGTGCCCGAATCTCCAATATGTCGATGGGCAGGCTTCTTTCGAACTTGGACCAAGTTCTCAGGGCCGAGGCCTCTTCCAGAATTGCCCCCCAGCCAGAAAGGCTGGCATCCGTAGATACCACCTTCCATCTCACCGGGAGGAAGGATTTTCAGCTTCGCAAATTCTTGGTGTTTAACCACCAACTGAAGCATTGGCGCACCATTGAAGACAGGTGCATTGGTAAATCTAGAGCTTGGATTCTCCTGTTCCAGGCACCCAGGATACTGTTTTGAAGCAGTCTCGAATGAACCTGGGCATGAGGAATGGCCTCAAAGGAGGCCACCATATTCCCCAATAACTTCATGCAAAGGCGAATAGATGGCCCCTTCTTTGCCTTGACCATGTTCCTTTAAGGATTTGATCTTTGGCTCTGGAAGGAATACTCTGCTTTGGGCCATGTCTATTACCATGCCCAAATACTCCACCCTTCTTCGGGGCTGTAGAGAGAATTTTTGTAGGGTTAGGATCCACCCTAATTGCTCTAGGTATCTTACCATACTGAGCACACTGTGATTTAATCGTGCTACTGACTCATCTACCAGGAGTAGGTCGTCTAGATAAGCCGTCACCGCTATGCCCCGTGCCCTTAAATTTGCCAAAAAGCGGGGCCAAAAACTTTTGTGAATAACCGAGGTGCAGTAGCCAAGCCAAAAGGCAGAGCCACAAACTGGAAGTGGCGGTGTTCTACTGCGAACCTTAAGAACTTTTGTTGAGCGGGATGGATAGGCACGTGTAGATATGCGTCTTTGATGTCTATTGATGCCAAGAATTCTCCGCCTTGTAGGTTGGAGACTACCGAACAAATAGTCTCCATTTGGAAATGGTGAATGTTCAGAAACTGATTCAGAGCTTTTAGATCCAGAATGGGTCTGACGTCTCCATTTGGTTTCGAAACCAAAAAGAGGTTTGAATGAAACCCCCGAACCTTGCTCTTTCAGGGGAACTTCCACGATTACCCAGAGACAGCAAGTGATCCAATGCTTGGAAGAAGGGTTTTCTCTTTAACCACTTGCTTACTGGGCACTAAAACACCCTTCCTGCCCAGACCAATTTTCAGCTTTCAGTGCTCTCACACTTTGAATGACAATTACTCAGTAATGCAACACTGTACCCAAATTATTTTTTTGTCCTTTTTTTCATACAAATAGAGCTTTCTTTTGGAGATATTTGATCACCTCTGGGTTTTTTATTTTTTGCGCTATAAATGAAAAAAGACCGATTTAAAAAAAAAATGCATTTTCCTTTGTTTCTGTGATAAAATTTTGCAAATTAGTAATTTTTCCTTCATAAATTTTGGCCACAATTTATGCGGCTACATATCTTTGGTAAAAATAACCCACATTAGTGGATATTATGTGGACTGTGAGAAAGTTATAGAGTCTACAAGCTGTGGTGCAAATCATAACAAATTGATCACATCTGATGTACTGACGGCCTATCTCATTTCTTGAAACCCTAACAAGCCAGGAAAGTACAAATGCCCCCAAATGACACCTTTTTGGAAAGTAGACATTCAAAGGTATTTAGTAAGAGGCATGGTGAGTTATTTGAAGTTGTCATTTTTTCCCACAATTCTTTGCAAAATTACGATTTTTTTTTTCTTTTCACAACATCGTCATTGTGATAGCTTATTGCTCTGACATGGCATGTGCATACCACAAATGACACCCCAAAATACATTCTGAAACTCCTCCTCAGTATAACGATACCACATGTGTGAGACTTTTTCACTGCCTGGCCACATACAGAGGCCCAACATGCAGGGAGCACCATTAGGTGTTCTAGGACCATAAATTACACATCAAACTTGTTGACTACCCATTACACTTTTGAAGGCCCTGGAGCACTAGGACAATGGAAACGCCAACAAAGTGACCCCATTTTGGAACGCTAACACCCCAACGTATAATCTATGAGGCATAATGAGTCTTTTGAATGGTTCATTTTTTTCCAGAAGTTTTGGGAAAATGTGGGAAAAAAATGAAAACGCATTTTTTTTCACACAAAGTTGTCCATTTATAAGATATTTCCAACACGTAGCATGTACATAGCAAAAATGACACCCCAAAATACATTCTGCTACTCCTCCTGAGTAGAACGATACCACGTGTGAGACTTTTACACAGCCTGGCCACATACAGAGGCCCAAAATGCAAGGAACACCATCAGGTGTTCTAGGGACACATAACATGCACATACCAAGAATTACACCCCAAAATACATTCTGCTGAGCAAAGGGTAAACAAAAGATTACCTGTTGTTTTAGAAGCGCAGTTGTCCACAGGAGGATAGCACTGGTCCAGGCAGCAGGCAGGGACTTGGTCAGCAAAAGTGAATGCAATTGTCCAGGCAACAGGCAGGAATACTGTCCATAGTTCGTACAGGCAGCAGGCAGGGATACTGTCCATATACAGTCCAGGGTCAGTGCAAGCAGAGATTGTCAGCAGTGCCAAAATATTGGTCCTGGTAGTAGGCAGGTCCATGTGGTGTGGTCAGTTCATGCAACAGGCAGAGGCATGATGGCATAGGTCCTACAGGCAGCAGGCAGATGTAGGGCCTTGTTCAGGACTGAATGGCGACAGGGGTAGAGGCTTCTCCCACCCAAATCTCTTTGAAGCCTCCGAGTCTCCAGACCCTAATCTAGGAATGAGAAAACAAAAACAATTGTTTTCTTCATCCAGAAAAACAATTCTGGAGCCCCTCACATATGCGAGACCCCTGTGTTATGAATCCCACTAGTCCACTGGCAGGGTAAAAGATCAGTCCAAGAGGCAGGCAAAAAGCATGGTCAAACATTCCAGGGTCAGTTCCAGATCAGGCAGAAGTATGTACAGAATCGGTAGGCAGAAGCGTGGTCAAATAACAGTCCAGGGTCAGTTCCAGATCAGGCAGAGGTATAAACAGAATCGGTAGGCAGAAGCGTAGTCGAATAACAAGCCAGGGTCAGTTACAGAGCAAGCAGATGCATAAGGGGTGTAAAGATAAATGGCAGGAAGTGAAATAATAATTGAGTTTGGTAGGGTAACGGCGGAAACAATCAATCATGCAGAGGCCTGGTTCTGAAGGACATTGGGCACAATAATAAATGGCGTCTCTTCTCTCTCCTCTTTTGGAGCACACCCGGCAGTTTTTCTGGCGTTTTTGACCTGTTGGTCTGGGAGGGATTTTATCTGGGAAGTGGCGCTCGGAGAGTCGGCTAATGACATCGGATCTAATGTTTACTGGTGGGCTGTTCGGGTATATAAGAGCAGTGGTGATTTCCTCCTGGTAGAAAAGGAAGGGTTTGGGTCTTATAGTGGATTTCCGATAGATGACATAGGAGTTGTACATGGCCAAATTAAATAAATAAATGGAAACTTTCTTATACCACTGGTATGTTCTTCTTGTGGAAAGGTAGGGTTCGAGCATCTGGTCGTTGAAGTCAACACCCCCCATGAACTTATTGTATTCGTAGATGCATTTTGGTTTTTGGATCCGGCCATTCCTCCTGGTGATTTCAACGAATTAATTGTTGTGGATGGAAGAAAGCACGTAGACGTCTCTTCTGTCCCTCCACTTCACAGCCAAAATTTCCTCATTCCTCAAACTCGCCGCCTCCCCTCTTCTCAATTTTTTGGTGACCAGGATTACGGTGCCGCATGCTGGAGTGTTCTTTCTGTGAAGGTTTCGAAACATGGGCAAACTTGTATAAAAATTGTCCACATACAAGTGGTAGCCTTTCTCCAGAAGTGGGTTTATGAGTTCCCAAACTACTTTCCCACTGGTTCCTATATAGTCTGGGCAATTAGGGGGGTGCAGTTGGGTGTCCTTCCCTTCGTATACGATGAATACATACACATACCTTGCGGCTCCGGTCACACAATTTATAGAGCTTCACCCCATTACGGGCCCTTTTGCTGGGTATAAATTGTTTTATGCCCAGCCTGCCAGAAAATTTTATAAGGGACTCATCCACGCATATATGTCGGTCTGGGGTAAACAACTGGGGGAAGGTTTCAGAAAAATAATTTAGTAGCGGCCGAATTTTATAAAGCTTATCAAAATTTCGGTCATTTCGGGGAGGGCACTGGGTATTGTCATTGTAGTGTAGGAATCTCATAATCATTAGATATCTGGACCTGGGCATTACTGAGGAAAAGATGGACATATGGTAGATGGGGCGGGTTGACCAATATGAACACAATTGATTTTTTCCGTTTAGTCCCATGCAGAATGTGAGGCCCAAAAAAATTCGAAACTCCTCCACTGTAAGGGGTCTCCACTCGTAGGGACGGGCATAATAGGACGTTGGGTTGCTTGCTATGAACTGTTGGGCGTATAGGTTGCTCTGGGCCACAATTGATGCAAGCATGTCGTCAGTGAAAATTAAATTGAAAAAGTCAAATCGGGGCAAAATTTTCTGTGTCCACCTGGACTCCTGGCTGGGCAGTGAAAGGGGGAATGTTGGCTTCTCCTGAATTAGGAGGAAGCCACAATGGGTTCTGAGGGGAATAGGGAAGGCTTGGGACCTAACCCTTTGGGACTGAGATGACACCCCACTGGTACGTGGCCTTGCTTGCCTGGTGGATGGCACTGCAGTGCTGGTGAATGGCACTGCGGTGCTGGTGGATGGCACTGCCTCAGCAGAACGCCTTCGTCTGGCGGGCGGGCCCTCCTCCCCCTCTTCTTCTGAGGCTGTCAGTGTTCCACTGCTTAGGACAGGCTCGTAGTCCACGTCAGACTCATAGTCTGAACTTGCAGAGGAATCCGAATCGGAGCGCTTCCCGTTGCTCTCGTCGGCCGCAAGAATATTGTATGCCTCCTCGGCTGAAAATAATCTTCTAGCCATTGTTGGCACTGAAGACACGTGGCACTAATACGTGGCACTGATGACCCTGATAAGTGGCACTGATGACCCTGATACGTGGCACTTATACGTAGCACTGATGACACTGATACGTGGCACTGATGACAGATGGCACGGGCAGATATGGGACTGGCAGATATGGGACTGGCAGATATGGGACAGGCAGATATGGGACAGGCAGATATGGGACAGGCAGATATGGGACAGGCAGATATGGGACAGGCAGATATGGGACAGGCAGATATGGGACAGGCAGATATGGGACAGGCAGATATGGGACAGGCAGATATGGGACAGGCAGATATGGGACAGGCAAGAGGGCACTGTTTTTTACTGTGTATGTGTGTTCACTCACAATAACTGACAGCAGCAGCAGCACAGATCTCTCTCTCTCTCTCCTCACACGTTGTCTCTGTGTGAGGAGAGAAAGCCGGCAATGAGAGATGATCTCATATGTTTACATTTGAGATCATCTCGAATTGGGCAGTGAGATTGAGTGCTGAATGGCCATTCAGCACGATCTGTGATTGGCTGTGTCCAAGGGACACGGCCAACACAGATTTTCCCCGATTCGCGCTCTCAGGAGCGCGCAGGGAGAGTGTAAATACAAGGACATCCTGGGGACGTCCACCCGGCAGTTCAGGTCCGCGCTGCAGCCGTCTTTCTTTGACTCTGGGTCTTAGCTCTTGTGGCTGGCTGAGAATGCCGTCGCCACTGCCTGGAAGCTGAGGTTCCGGGAACCGGGGAGAGAGAACGCTTAAAACATGGGCGTTTATTCTTTTTCTTATCTGGTAACAGAGTAGTTTTACCACTTGAAATCTTTTTGGATGTATTTAACCAAAACATTCCCAAAGCAGGATGCCTGCTGAATCATAAGGCCCTAGGCAGGTTCTCCCATAACTTGACCTGATCCGGAGGAAGATCCTTAAGCCCTTGCTTTACCTGTTCCTTTAGGACCCGACACATGCCCACCGCTGCCACAGCAGGTTGGGTTGCAGCGCCAGCCATAAGAAAAGAGGATTTAGTAAAGATTCCAATTTCTTTTCAGAAGGATCTTTAACCACTTAAGACCCGGACCAATATGCAGCATAAGGACCAGGCCCCTTTTTGCGATTCGGCACTGCGTCGCTTTAACTGACAATTGCACAGTCGTGCGACGTGGCTCCCAAACAAAATTGGCGTCATTTTTTTCCCATAAATAGAGCTTTCTTTTGGTGGTATTTGATCATCTCTGCTGTTTTTATTTTTTGCGCTATAAACATAAATAGAGCGACAATTTTGAAAAAGAAAATCAATATTTTTTACTTTTTGCTATAATAAATATCCCCAAAAAATATATAAAAAAACATTTTTTTTCCTCAGTTTAGGCCGATACGTATTCTTCTACATATTTTTGGTTAAAAAAATCGCAATAAGTGTTTATTGATTGGTTTGCGCAAAAGTTATAGCGTTTACAAAATAGGGGGTAGTTTTATGGCATTTTTATTAATTTTTTACTAGTAATGGGGGCGATCAGTGATTTTTTTTCGTGACTGCGACATTATGGTGGACACATCGGACACTTGACACTATTTTGGGACCATTGTCATTTTTACAGCGACCAGTGCTATAAAAATGCACTGGTTACTGTAAAAATTACACGGGCAGTGAAGGGGTTAACCAGGAGGGGGCGCTGTAGGGGTTAAGTGTGCCCTGATTTGTGTTGTGACATCACTGATCATCGTTCCCTATTACAGGGAACAGACGATCTGTGACAGGCTCACTAGGAAGCACGGGGAGAGGTTTGTTTACACTTACCTCTCCCCGTTCTTCCTCTCTGTGATCCGATAGCGGGACACTAGCGGCGATCGGGTCCGCTGTTCCCGCGGGGACGGTCATGGAGAAGAGGACCGGGTCGCTGGCGCGCTCGCGACCCACGGCTGGTCTCTTAAAAGGGACGTACCTGTACGCCCATGTGCCCAGCCGTGCCATTCTGCCGACGTACATCGGCGTGCGGCGGTCCTCAAGTGGTTAAACACCTGAGCATTGTCTACAGGACAAGTTAGGTTTTTATTCACACAAGAAATGGCTGCATCTACTGTAGGCAGCCTCCACTTCTTGGTAACTTTTTTCCTCCATAGGATAAAGAACCTCAAATTTCCTCGGAGGAGAAAAATGCTTGTCTGGATGTAGCCAGTCTGCATAAATAAGATTCTCTAATAGAGGATGAACCAGAAAGGGACATGCAGCCTGTGGGGATTTTAATGAACCCAGGGAGGAAACAGATGACTCATGTAACCCAGAAGAGGGCAATTTATATGTTGAACGCACTGTTTCAGCATAACATTGCACCTGCAGTTTAAGGACCTGGGAAGCAGAAAAAGTTCCTCTGAAACCCCCGATCCATCCGACTGCTCCTCATCCTTATCCCCTGATGGAGATACATCCTCATCCTCATCAGATTTTTCAGGCGGAGGATCTAGAACAGAAGGGGACCTGCTCCGTTTTTTATCCTTCTTTGAGGATGCTGCGATTAAGGTAGCGATTCTCCCTTCTAAGTTGTTCAAAGCTGCTGCCAAAGTGTCCTCAGTGACATATGCAGGAGCTGGCACAACAGGAGAGGCTGATATGCCAAATAAGGGCAATGGCTCATCCTGTGCAGGTGCTTCTGGTCTTACAGGAGAGGATGGAACTAGGCAGGAATGGCTAGAACCCCCCGATTCAGGTGGCGATGCTTTAGTGCCCTTCTTTGATGTCCCTGAATTCCTCCTATGGGAAGACATAGTCCTATGCCAAAAGCAGAGGTACCAAAATTGCATACAGTACTGTGCTAGTTTAGCAATAAAACATATAACATGCAACTAATTGCGCAGCCTGATGCTGAGTAGGCGTCGAGGGTGCCTGTATCCAATACACATAGGGAAGCTTACGTGCCCCTGAAGCTGCTGTGTCTCCATTTGCAGAGTTATTTCAGACATCTGAGGTCTTTTCAAGACTCCCGCTCTGCACATGCGCAGTAGAGCGGCGTGCACGCCGCACATGCCCGCTTGCGTGACCCCACCCCCCTCTCTCCCTCCAGCTGTGAAGTTTCAAAAGCGGGCCCCCACACGCGCGCACATGTGTAGGGAGATGGTGGCCACTGAGGCAGGAAGGGGAGAGAGGAAGGAGCGCTCCCAAACAAGCCCACAAGGCGAGAGACTTTCCCTGGTCACGGCAGAGCTCTGCAGCGGAAGAAGTGTGCTCTCCGAGGAGCTGTCTGACACTAAGCTTTTTGTTTCCTGATAAGTAAAACATCAGCTCTTTACTCCCTCTAGTGACGGATACAGGTAAGACATGCACTACTCACAGAAGAAAGTCCTTAAAGTTTTTTTAAACTTAGGATCTTTCTGGCTTACCTTATCCCCGGCGCAGGACTGCTGAAGACTAGACAGTACAAATCTTCACCCATCTCGGCGGGTATGTTGTGCCAACCTTCAGGGATCTGGGTTCCTACTTAAAGAAGACCTCCTCCCTGGACCTTGTAAAAGACTCTGCCAGAAACTTTTGCACATTTTTATGTATAGCGAAAGTACTGGATCCCAGAGCCCAGTCCTCAAAAGAGACATTACAGGCAAAACCTCGGTCTTCTGCGAGGCCCGGGTACCATCCATTTTAGCGTATTTACTAAGCTTTTTGGATGGATCCGATTGTGTAGCTCTTTAACCCCCGGAGGGATTTTTAGTAGAGCTTCGTTCTTTAGCACATTCTTAGTCGCAACCAACACCTTAGACACTGGGGAAAAAACGGAGGTACTTCCCTTATGGGAGTGGTTATATAGAGGGGAACTCATCTTCATTGGATGTGCCAGTGTCCAATCACCTCTGGTGAACTATACAACCCACTATGTAATGATTAAAGACTCTGTGTCCCGTGGTGTACGATAAAGGAATGCATTTAGAAAGTTTAGCATAGAGAGAATGCTCCTGGAGCTTGGATAGGACAAAGTGAATGCTCATTGAGGACGAGAAAATTAGGATATTTTCTAGGTAAATTACTATGAAAGAACAGTAAAGACAAAGGACAAGAGTACGTCAGCAAAGGGCAGATGAGCGACTCCAATTTTGCATACATCTGTTAGAACCAGGAGCCCTTGGGATGACTCGTGGCAGGTAAGGGTGCCAGAGATAAGGTGGAATAACATTTTAATTGTCTCTCCTGTAGGCAACAATCAATGTGTATGGCAAAAGCCATGGCACCCTCTAAGGTGACAGGAGCTAAAACTAGAAAAGTCTTTATACTAGCTAAAATACCCAGTCTGAATTGGCTATGAAGGGCCAAGAGCTGGAAGGCAACTAGGACACTAGTTGAACAAAGGAGGAGTTCCTCATCTAGAGTCTGGTAACTGGGACACAAGCCACCGCTGGGAGCTTGAAGCAGACGGCAAGGGCCACCAGTGGACAGGTAAATATGCAAGCTACCCAACAGGGACAGACCTTTCTACTCAGGCTGTGGCCTCTTTCTAAAGTAAGCAAACAAGACTTTATACACTTGTTCTGATGTACCTGGAATGTATTTAGCTTCTTTAACCACTTCCTGCCCGCACTATAACCAATAGACGGCTACAGCATGGGCTTACTTTACTGGGAGGGCGTACATAGACATCCTCCCGTGACCGTGCTTGCCCACACGCCCCCTGTGTTAAAGCACATCTGTTGCCAATCCCAATAGTGTTATATTTTAATTTCTGATATTCAATTATACTGAAGCCAGAATTAATCTGAAGGTGAAATTTAAAAAAATTACCCATGTTGCATGACATATGGCAGTGGTTCTCAACCCTGTCCTCAAGTACCCCCAACAGGCCATGTTTTGGGAATTTCTCTTGGATAAAATAGCCGCCCGAAATACCAAGCCATTGACTCAGATCTAAAGCACCTGTGAAAGATAAAGGAAAACCTGCAAACATGGTCTGTTGGGGATACTTGGACAGTGTTGAGAACCACTGGCATTATATAAATGGTGTGAATGAAAATAATAGTATTAATAAAAATACTTCCTTATTGTGTGAGACTCAAAATCAATAAAGAAGTGAAAAAGAAAAATATTTAGTGGAAAATATATATATATATATCTCTACTACCCTGCTGAATTACAAAGTTTTGTTCATCAAGTGCACCACCGAGTTTTGCTAGCGAAGATTCCTTTGCAGAACTTCCATTTAGTTCAGTCAGGCCTGACTGCATAGGTAGATATTGCTGGGTGTCAGTCTGCCCATGATGGGAAGTAGCAGAAAAAGGGCATCGTTAGGGAGCTGCAAATAGCTATATATATATATATATATATATATATATATATACACATATATATTCTTGTTTAACAGTCTTGAACACCTTACAGTATCGCCAAGTGTTACATCATTGCAGGGCTCTGCATGTGTTATTGTATGCTGTGCCTTTATCATACCTTTATTTACAGTAAAAGCCTTATAGTTAAGTATATTGGTTCTCTGTGTCAATTACTGTGCTGCTTTATCACTGTGTGCCTTATTGTGGTAGTGTGTCATAGAGAATTACAGAGGGATTGTGATTTCATCATCCCCTAGACTAACTGTGCCACGAGATACTAGAGTAGATTGCCGGGGGTTGACAGCGGTGCACTACAGGGCCCAAGAAATCAATACCAGCAGCCCTCTTAACTGGGGGTACCGATTATATATATATATATATATATATATATATATACACACACATACACAGTCAGGTCCATAAATATTGGGACATCAACACAATTCTAATCTTTTTGGCTCTATACACCACTACAATGGATTTGAAATGAAACAAACAAGATGTGCTTTAACTGCAGACTTTCAGCTTTAATTTGAGGGTATTTACATCCAAATCAGGTGAACAGTGTAGGAATTATAACAGTTTGTATATGTGCCTCCCACTTTTTAAGGGACCAAAAGTAATGGGACAATTGGCTGCTCAGCTGTTCCATGGCCAGGTGTGTGTTATTCCCTCATTATCCCATTTACAAGGAGCAGATAAAAGGTCCAGAGTTAATTTTAAGTGTGCTATTTGCATTTGAAATCTGTTGCTGTCAACTCTCAATATGAGATCCAAAGAGCTGTCACTATCAGTGAAGCAAGCCATCATTAGGCTGAAAAAACAAAACAAACCCATCAGAGAGATAGCAAAAACATTAGGTGTAGCCAAATCAACTGTTTGGAACATCCTTATAAAGAAAGAACGCACCAGTGAGCTCAGCAACACCAAAAGACCCGGAAGACCACAGAAAACAACTGTGGTGGATGACCAAAGAATTCTTTCCCTGGTGAAGAAAACACCCTTCACAACAGTTGGCCAGATCAAGAACACTCTCCAGGAGGTAGGTGTATGTGTGTCAAAGTCAACAATCAAGAGAAGACTTCACCAGAGTGAATACAGAGGGTTCACCACAAGATGTAAACCATTGGTGAGCCTCAAAAACAGGAAGGTCAAATTAGAGTTTGCCAAACAACATCTAAAAAAGCCTTCACAGTTCTGGAACAACATCCTATGGACAGATGAGACCAAGATCAACTTGTACCAGAGTGATGGGAAGAGAAGAGTATGGAGAAGGAAAGGAACTGCTCATGATCCAAAGCATACCACCTCATCAGTGAAGCATGGTGGTGGTAGTGTCATGGCGTGGGCATGTATGGCTGCCAATGGAACTGGTTCTCTTGTATTTATTGATGATGTGACTGCTGTGTCAGCAGGATGAATTCTGAAGTGTTTCGGGCAATATTATCTGCTCATATTCAGCCAAATGCTTCAGAACTCATTGGACGGCGCTTCACAGTGCAGATGGACAATGACCTGAAGCATACTGCGAAAGCAACCAAAGAGTTTTTTAAGGGAAAGAAGTAGAATGTTATGCAATGGCCAAGTCAATCACCTGACTTGAATCCGATTGAGCATGCATTTCAGTAGCTGAAGACAAAACTGAAGGGAAAATGCCCCAAGAACAAGCAGGAAATGAAGACAGTTGCAGTAGAGGCCTGGCAGAGCATCACCAGGGATGAAACCCAGCGTCTGGTGATGTCTATGCGTTCCAGACTTAAGGCTTCAATTGACTGCAAAGGATTTGCAACCAAGTATTAAAAAGAGAAAGTTAGATTTATGATTGTTAATCTGTCCCATTACTTTTGGTCCCTTAAAATGTGGGAGGCACATATAAAAACTGTTGTAATTCCTACACTGTTCACAAGATTTGGATGTAAATACCCTCAAATTAAAGCTGAAAGTCTGCAGTTAAAGCACATCCTGTTCGTTTAATTTCAAATCCATTGTGGTGGTGTATAGAGTCAAAAAGATTAGAATTGTGTTGATGTCCCAATATTTATGGACCTGACTGTATATAATAAAAAAGGTAAAAATAAATAAATAATAGTCCAAATTCAAACGAATGTCCTTCCAAATTCTTAAAGTGTCCTTTCAAAGCGTTATCCACCACCACCGAATAATGTGCAAAATCAACCGCAAGGGATGCTCGCTTACAAGCTGATGGTGACCTCCTATTACAGAAGGTCACAAACACTTGTGGCTAATACCCAGCCAGGTCCTTTATCCAGTTTAGGGATATCCAAATGGCATCTCTCACCAAGCCTATATTTCAGAGAGCAGGGCATGGATGAACTCGGATAAGGAGACAGGGTCCAAGGCACTCCACACAACTTGAAATGACGAGTTCCTCTCTCAGGCCGGGTTCACACTATTGCAAATTGGATGCGGGATCCCTGCATACAATATGCAATAGCAGGAGAATGTGAATGGCTCTCTATGGAGCCGGTTCACATATCTTCGATGCGGCTCCGGTGCGAATTTGCACAGGAGCGCTGTGCGTCTTTTGGTCCGTTTTAGGTCCGAATTCAGCCAAAATTTGGGCTGAAATCGGACCTGAAACAGTGAACCAGGACGCACTGGACCCCTGCTGGGAGCTACATTGGCATTAGGTGTGAACGGAGCCTTAAAGTACAATCTAGCAGGTTCAAGTCAGAAGCAGGAGGCTTCCATCCAGCATTAGGGTCTCATCAGCACTGATAGCAAAACAGCCAGTTTGGCTGTTTTGCTATTAGTGCTGAGGAGACCTAAATTAACCCCCTATGTTACGTACCTCCGAGGATGAGTCTGACTTGTAGGAGAAGACCTCTCATACAGCTCTGGCTCAGGAGCCACTGCAGTGGGGACAGTGATCTCGGGAACACAGCGGGGTAGGAGTGCCTGTGGAGACTGTGGTGGTTGACACTGTAGCTGGTTGATGATCCTCCAGATGTAATTGGAACTGCAGGTGACCGCAGAGACAGGTGCAGGTCAGCGACCTGGTGAACTGGTGAAAGCAGGATCAGTAGCAGGCTGAAGCAGGGAGAGATAAGCCAGGTCAACACAGAGCAAGTAGCAGGCAGGTGCAGGGTCAGGCGAGCCGGGTCAGATCAGGTGGTTAGGCAGAGGTCTGGCAACAGGATATCAAGTAATAGCAGCAGGGTCAAGGCAAGCCAAGGTCAGGGTTGGAGATAGCAGTTAAGTCAGCAGTGCTGGGTCGTCCAGGTAGTCAGATAGCAGATACAGGTAATGAGGCACAGAAGCTGCATATCAAACAGCACTGCATAAGTGCAGCTGCTGTCCTTTTAAAGGCCCATTGGCGCCAAGCAGCGCTCAGCGTGCACGCACATGCACGTGCGTGCACATATGCGCCTAAGGGTCACGCCCGTGCACGTGCCGCTGTCCATTCTGACCAATGACCTTCATGCGCATGCGCGTTCCTGCGTCCCGTTATGGCAAGTCCCTGACATCCTATCTGTCTCCTTATCAGAGTTCAGCCATGCCCTGGTCCCTGGAATATAGGCTTGGCAAGAGATGTCATTTGATTTCCCTCTAGTGGATAAAGGCCCTGGCTGGTTATTAGCTACAAGTGTTTGTGACCTTCTGTAATAGGAGGTCCCCATCAGCTGGTAAGTGAGCATCCCTTGCGGTGGATTTTGCACTTTATTCGGTGGCGGTGGATACAAATACTTTGAAAGGACATTTCTTCGAATTTGGACTATTATTTTATTTTTTTAACCTTAATATATATATATATATATATATATATATATATATGTGTGCACTAATTATAATTTTTTCACCCATTTATTGATTTTGGTTCTCACACGTTAAGGAAGTAGTTTTATTATTATTATTTTCATTAGCACTATTTAATTAATTGCCATTAGCGCAGCCTTATTTACTATTTTGTTTATGCACTGTATATACCTTACATGAGGGTTGCTGCTCAAATATGATTTCAATTAGTGTGTTTTTTCTTTCTATGATATGGCATTAAAGGTATACTATAATTCAGCTTTAAGGTGTTTCTACCTCTGTGCTCCCCAACCTGTTATGGAATTAATTATGGTTTAATTTCTGGTATCTAAAAATGTCATATTAATAAATGCACAGCCCTAAAAAAAAAAAAGGATATGAGTAGCCACAATCCTACTTACACATGCCCAGTTTCATGAGCTACTACAAAGGCAGAGGAGAACCCATCTTCATGATTAAGTGTACAGCTTCGTACTGGATGACACATTCCGGTTACTGGAGCATAGCCTAAATAAAAATAAATTTAAATACACATTAATTTTACATTTAAAAAGCATGACATGGTCTATATTTGCTTCTCTAATGAAAAAGGGTGTTATCATTAACCGCTTGCCGACCAGCCGCCGTCATACGGCAGCAGGTCGGCACATTCCTGCGAGCTGTCGTAGCTGTACATTGGCCCTTTAGGTGGGGATAGCAGGTGCGCGCACGCTCACTGCACTGGGGGGGGGTGCTGATGCACGTGTCCAGCGGTCATGATGACCGCCGGACACGCGCGATCGTGGCTGCCAGAACAGGACCGTGTGTGTAAACACACACATCCCAGGAACAACGATCTGTCATCTCCTCTAGTCAGTTCCATCCCCCTACAGTTAGAACACACACAAGGGAACACAGTTAACCCCTTGATTGCCCCCTAGTCTTAACCCCTTCCCTGCCAGTGACATTTTTTATAGCACTGATCGCTGTAGAAATGTCAATGGTCCCAAAAATGTGTCAAAAGTGTCTGATCTGTCCTCCATAATATCGCAGTCCCAATAAAAAATTGCAGATCACCATCATTACTAGTAAAAAAATAAAAATAAAATAAAAAATAAAACATAAATCTTTCCCATAGTTTATAGACACTATAACTTTTGCGCAAACCAATCAGTACATGCTTAGTGCGATTTTTATTACAAAAAATATGTAGAAGAATAGACTGTAAGCTCTAACGAGCAGGGCCCTCTGATCCCTCTGTATTGAATATTATTGTGATTGTACTGTCTTCCCTAATGTTGTAAAGCGCTGCGCAAACTGTTGGCGCTATAAAAATCCTGTATAATAATAATAATAAAAATATTGGCCTAAACTGAGGAAAAATTTAGGTTTTTTAAAAAAAAAATGGGGATATTTATCATAGCAAAAATAAAAATTGTTGCTTTTTTTTTTTGTTTATAGCACAAAAAATAAAAGCCACAGAGAGATCAAATACCACCAACAGAAAGCTTTATTTGTGAGAAAAAAAGGACGTCAATTCTGTTTGGGTACAGTGTCGCACGACCGCGCAATTGTCAGTTAAAGCGAAGCAGTGCCGTATCACAAAAAAATTACCTGGTCATTAAGCAGTCAAATCTTCTGGGGCTGAAGTGGTTAAACAACATATTATACACAAAATAAAAAAATTAAAAATTATTGGTTGAACTAGATGGACTTGTGTCTTTTTTTAACCTATGTTTTATGTATTTGTGGAAAATAAACATGTCATAAGCAAACACTGTAGATATCTGGTGAGGTAAACTTGCAAAGAAAATGGCAAATAAAATAAATAAAGAAAAACTATGATTGAGACATAGATCACCTGCATAACAAATATACGGTATATACTTACACATGGATTGTAGTGCAAGAATCAATGTGCAAAAGGCACCAACTGCAGGGTAAGTGTGTCAATGGATCACAATTGGATAAGGGTGACTCCAGCAGGGTAAACACTGTCCGGAAGCTGATAGAAATGATTGGGGTAGGAGAGTATTGCAGAAGGAGATGAGATGGGATCATTCACTATGGTGCGCTTTACGAACGGATACCAGCGTATATAAGCAGCGGTGAGACATCAGGTCTCCGCCCCCTTACTGGAAAAGTCATGCCCACTTGATGTAACGCGTATAGGGGGAGAAGTCGCAATGGTGACATCATCCCGCAAGCATCTTGTTCTATGCATCCTGAGCCCGCACTGCCCAAGTGCTTCGCTTGTGAGTAATGTTTTACTGTTTTTATCAATAAAATAAACCTTTAGCATACAGAGAGCACTAGATTTGGTGTTTTTTTTTTAATCCTATGTTATACCATAACGATCTAAGGGAGGTCTAAGACTGGTTGACAGCCAGATAAAAGATTTATGGGTACACAGACGGAATAGGAGCTCCACGCCAAGCTGATTCACTTATTACCCTGAGAGGGAATCTGCTTTATCTGACCTGCTGGTAAAACAAGGGCCAGATTTTGAGGTGAGTGGCTAGGATATTGGAGGTGGAGGAGAGCACCAGCACTTTATATTATCCTGCACAAATCAGTGAAGTCTTCACTTGAAATTTACCGAGGACTAGGGATGAGCCAAACACCCCCCCGGTTCGTTTCGCACCAGAACCTTCGAACGGCCCGAAAGTTTGCGCGAACGTTAGAACCCTATTAAATACAATGGACGCGAACGTTCGAAATCTAAAGTGCTAACTATAATGACTAATATGCATGTTATTGTCCTAAAAAGGGTTTGGGGACCGGGTTCTGCCCTAGGGGACATGTATCAATGCAAAACGAAGTTTTAAAAACTGCAGTTTTTAGGGAACAGTCATTTTAATGATGCATAAAGTGAAAAAAAAAGTGAATTATTCCTTTAAATATCATACCTGGGGGGTGTCTAAAGTATGCCCGTGAAGTGGCATGCGTTTCCCGTGTTTAGAACTGTCCCTGCACAAAATGACATTTGTGAAGGAAAAAAAGCCATTTAAAACTGCTTGCGGCTTTAATGTAATGTCTGGTCCCGGTAATATGGATGAAAATCTTTGAGAAAAATGGCACTCCTCACTACCTATCACAGTTTCGAAGGCCATAAAATGCCAAAATAGCACAAAACCCCCCCAAATGACCCCATTTTAGAAAGTAGACACCCCAAGGAAATTGCTGAGAGGCCTGTTGAGTCCATTGAATATATTTTTTTTTTGTCCCAAGTGATTGAATAATGACAAAAAAAAAAAAAAAAAATTACAAAAAGTTGTCACTAAATGATATATTGCTCACACATGCCATGGTTATATGTGGAATTACACCCCAAAATACATTTTTCTGCTTCTCCTGAGTACGGGGATACCACATGTGTGGGACTTTTTAGGAGCCTAGCCGCGTACGGGACCCCGAAAACCAAGCACCGCCTTCAGGATTTCTAGGCACAAATTTTTGATTTCACTCCTCACTACCTATCACAGTTTCGAAGGCCATAAAATGCCAAAATCGCACAAAACCCCCCCAAATGACCCCATTTTGGAATATAGACACCCCAAGCTATTTGCTGAGAGGCATGGCGAGTATTTTACAGCTCTAATTTGTTTTTGAAAATGAAGAAAGAAAATATATATATATATATATTTTTTTTTTTCAATTTTCAAAACTTTGTGACAAAAAGCGAGATCTGCAAAATACTCACAATACCTCTCAGCAAATAGCTTGGGGTGTCTACTTTCCAAAATGGGGTCATTTGGGGGGGGGGGGGTTTGTGCTATCTGGGCATTCCATGGCCTCCGAAACTGTGATAGGCAGTGAGAAGTGAAATCAAAAATTTACACCCTTAGAAAGCCTGAAGGCGGTGCTTGGTTTTTGGGGTCCCGTACGTGGCTAGGCTCCCAAAAAGTCTCACACATGTGGTATCCCCGTACTCAGGAGAAGCAACAGAATGTATTTTGGGGTGTAATTCCACATATGCCCATGACATGTTTGAGCAATATATCATTTAGTGACAACTTTGTGCAAAAAAAAAAAAAATTGTCGTTTTTCCGCAACTTGTGTCAACATATAAAATATTCCATGGACTCGACATGCCTCTCAGTATATAGCTTGGGGTGTCTACTTTCCAAAATGGGGTCATTTGGGGGGGGGTTTGAACTGTTCTGGCATTTTATACACAACATTAGGAAGCTTACATCCACTCTTCTAACCACTTGAAGACAAAGCCCTTTTTGACACTTTTTGTTTACATGAAAACATTTTTTTTTTTGCAAGAAAATTATGTTGAACCCCCAAACATTATATATATTTTTAAAGCAAAGGCCCTACAGATTAAAATGGTGGGTGTTGCATTTTCTTTTTCTACACAGTATTTGCGCAGCGATTTTTCAAACGCATTTTTTGGGTTAAAAAATACACTTTTTTTTATTTTAATGCACTAAAACACACTATATTGCCCAAATGTTTGATGAAATAAAAAAGATGATCTTAGGCCGAGTACATAGATACCAAACACGACATGCTTTAAAATTTCACACAAACGCGCATTGGCGACAAACTACATACATTTTTAAAAGCCTTTAAAAGCCTTTACAGGTTACCCCAGTAGATTTACAGAGGAGGTCTACTGCTAAAATGATTGCCCTCGATCTGACCTTCGCGGTGATACCTCACATGCATGGTGCAATTGCTGTTTACATATGACGCCAGACCGACGCTTGCGTTCGCCATTGGGCAAGAGCAGGGCAGGACAGGGGTGCTTTTTTTTTTTTCTTTTTTTTTTATTATTAATTTTGCTTTTTTATTTTATTTTTAAATTGTACCTTCCAAGTATTTTTTTTTTTTTATCATTTTTATTGTTATCTCAGGGAATGTAAATATCCCCTATGATAGCAATAGGTAGTGACAGGTACTCTTTTTTTAAAAAAAACTGGGGTCTTCTAGACCCTAGATTTTTCCTCTGCCCTCAAAGCATCTGACCACACCAAGATCGGTGTGATAAAATGCTTTTCCAATTTCCCAATGACGCTTTTTATATCCGGGGGGGGGGGCATTCCCTCCCACTGCTTGTAAAAGCAGTCCAGAGGCTAATTAGCCGCTAGGATTGCTTTTACATGAAAGCCGGCCGCAGGCTGAAAAGAATGATACCAAGATGATACCTAAACCCGCAGGCATCATTCTGGTATAAACATTCAAAGTCCAGCAACATACCAGTACGTTGCTGGTCCTTGTTCGACATGTATTGTAATCTTTTTTTTTCATGCAGCCAGTTGGCTGAACGAAAAAAGAGATTGATCGGTGGGTATGCCCACCATTAGAATACCGCCCTTCATCCACCCACTTCCAATGATGGGCATACACGCACCATTTATATATGCCGAAGCATGGGGGCCTCCTCCTGCAAAAAAGTTATGCCGCACACACATGGTCGGACTTTTCCACGGGCAAGCCTCCGTCGGAATTTCGACCGTATGTACGCGGCATTAGGAGCAAAATCGCTCCTCCGCCCCTGCTGCCCCAATGCTTCGGCATATTTGCTTTTTTTTTTTAACTGTGGTGGTGAAATCACCTCCTACAGCACTGGAGTCGCAGGGATCAGGCCTGTCTCTGCGAACGCTGCAGTTATGTGTGTTTTTGTTTTGTAAGTGACAGTGATCGATCGATACTGCACTTGGGTGGCCTGGGCTGGACGGAGGGGCAAAACGCAGGTGCCAGCAGGTATCTGGGCTGATCCCGCTAACACTGCGTTTTTGGGAACCCTAAACTGCTGGGGACGCTAGTATAGATCTGATCAGATCAGATATTGATCTGTTCAGATACTATACCACTAAGGGGGGTGTATGCTTCACGCGTGGGTGTTAGCGTTACTGGCACTAACCTGACACTGCCTGGGGTGTGACGCAGACCCTCTCTGACGCTAAAACCTAATTGATATCACCCGCCGGGCGATCAGGGGGTTAAACCTTTATTGGGTTATATACACGGCGGGTGCCCTGACACTATAAAAAGCAAACTAACTAACCAGCGTCACCCGTAACACTTATATGGTGATCAATGGTGAAAGGGTTAACTAGGGGCAATCAGGGGGTTAAAACCTTTATTAGATAATATATGGGGGTACCTGACGCTATAAAAACCTGCGACGAACCTAAAAAAAATTACCAGCTACCGATCTGCATCACCGACACTAAGACAGCGTTTAGAAAAACGATCGCTTAGTGACAGTGGTGATGGGGGTGAAAGGGTTACCTGGGGGGCGATCAAGGGGGTTAAACCTTTATTAGATAATATATTGGGGTACCTGACGCTATAAAAACATGCGGCGAACCTAAAAAAAATTACTGGCTGCCGATCGGCATCACTGACGCTAAGACAGCGATCAGAAAAATGATCGCTTAGTGACAGTGGTGATAGGGGGTGAAAGGGTTATCTGGGGGTGATCAGGGGGTTAAACCTTTATTAGGGGGGGTTAGGGGGCTACACTGGACCCAAGACTAAACTTTGGTGACACTTTTACAGTCACAAATGTCACTGATTGCAGTGATCACTAAATAAATGGTCACTGCAATCAGTGACACTGTGACTGGGGGCTGGGGGGTGATCTGGGGTGTCTGGGGGGGCCTGGGGGGGCGATTTATGTCCCTATGTGTCCTGGTGTCAGTTTAGTGTTGTGTGCACTGACCTGATGTCTTCTCTTGTACGGCGCTCGGTATATGTGAGCGCTGCACCAGAGATGACATCACTTCCTCCTGCTCCCTCTGTCTGACACAGACAGAGGGGGCATTTCCATTCGCCGGGAGCGATCGCGAGGGGGTGGCCAGAAACGAATGGCTGCCCCCTCATCCCGGAACGCTCCCGGACACTTAGCCACCGCTCACTGTACAGAAGGGGGTCCGATTGGACCCCCCAACTGTACAAAGACAATCACGTACACTCTACGTGATTGTGCCTGTCGGTGCCATTCTGCCCGACGTATATATACAGTGAGCGGTCGTTAAGTGGTTAAGCGCTGAAGTTCAGTGCGAAACGCGTCAGCTCACATTAGCTGTTTCCTTTGCTGTGCCATGTATTCATTGTTTTTATCTTAATTTTAATAAAAGAACAAACATTTTTTTGGAGTGCGGCAGTCCAAGGTCTCTCACTATTTTTGCATTGCTACATGCATTGGCTGCACCCTTGGTCTTGGATCCTGTGAGGAGATTATCAACTGCACCTGAGCGGTAACCTCCCTTCTTCTACCCATCTAGGAGTCGTTTGTAAGTTGGATGTTTAAAAGTAGGGGCCTGCCGTATATACTCTGCTGAAATTTGCCCCTTACATGTTGGTGTTGCCACAACACTGTGAGCCCTCACAATTACTCTTGGTGGGCGCTGGAACGCTCTGCTGTGAACTATTATATCAGGAATTGTAATTACATGCCATTGTTGAACAGTGGTAGGAAAAATTGGGCCGTTGGTGGTGGTGCTGGTGCTACAACACTGTCAGCCCTCACAGTTACTCTTGGTGGGCGCATGAATTATTAGATCAAGAATTGTAATTACATGCCCCTGTTGAACAGGGGCAGAAAAATTGTGCCTTAGGCACTGGTGCCACAACACTGCAACCCCTCACAGATACTGTACTTGGAGCACAGCAATGAGCCCTGTTGCAAAGTATTTCATCAAAAATTGTAATTACACGCCCCTGTTAAACAGGGGCTGAAAAATTGGGCCTTAGCCACTGGTGGCGGCACCCAGAAACAAAAATGTTCTTGCAAGCTATCATCATGAATCGGATCATTGAGGAGGAGGAGGATAGTCAGTCAACATAACAGGACAGTCACCCAGCATCAGCATAGGCAGTCTTGAAGGGATGTGACATTTCAAAATAAATTATTCGGTTATATCAGCTTCAGGTGCTTGGTAACTGGTGGTGATCCAAGACTGGTTCATCTTTATGAAGGTCAGTCGATCAACCGAGTCGGTGGACAGGCGGACCCTGTGATCCGTGACAAAGCCTCCAGCAGCACTGAATGTGCGTTCCGAAAGAACGCTGGATGCAGGACAGGCCAGTAGCTCAATTAAATACTGTGCAAGCTCTGGCCAGTGATCCATCCTCAAGACCCAGTAAGCCAGAGGATTTTCGGTGGGAAAGATGTCCAAGTCTGACCTTGCCCCTAGGTATTCCTGCACCATGTATATCAGACGCTGGCGATGGTTGCTGGAACCGATCATACCTTGGGGCTGCGGACTAAAAAATGGTCTGAACGCATCGGTCAGACGGCCACCTTCTTCACCGCTCCTTCTGCTACTGACCGAAGCCTCAGCAACTCGTTGTCCAGGACCAGGAGTTTGTAACCTCCCAGGCTCTGGGAACGCGTTGCACAGACCTTTCTGCAAGGCCTCCCGGAGTTGTCTCATCCTCTGCTCCCTCTGCGACGGCAAGATAAGGTCTGCAACCTTACCCTTGTACCGTGGATCAAGGAGAGTGGCCAGCCAGTAATGGTTCCTCTCCTTGATCCGAAGAATACGACGATCCTTCCGCAGACTTTGCAGGATCGGGGAGGCCATGCAGCGTAGGTTAGCTGAGGCATTCGGTCCGGAGTCCTCTGGGTCACTAAGGACGACATGATCCGCAGTCACCTCCTCCCAGCCACGTACAAGTCCACGGGTTTGTTGGGACTGTAAATCATCCCTAAAAGACTGCTGCTGTTGATGCTGAGTGCCATGCTCCACCTACATCCTGACACAATCCTCCTCCTCCTCGTCCTCTTCCTGTGTGATGGGTGGGACAGAAGGAACACTGTCTGGGTAAAGGGGGCCTTGAGAGGCAAGGAAGTCCGCCTCTTCCTGCCTCTGTTCTGCCTCAAGTGCCCTATCCATTATTTCACGCAGCGTATGCTCCAACAGGTGGACAAGGGGTACAGTGTCACTGATGCATGCACTGTCACTGCTCACCATCCTCGTGGCCTCCTCAAATGGTGCCAGGACAGTGCATGCATACCTGATCATGCCCCACTGGCTTGGTGAAAAAAACCAGAGCTCCCCTGACCCTGTGTCCTGGTGCCGTAGTCGCACAGGTACTCATTGATGGCCCTCTGCTGCGTGTGCAGCCGCTGCAGCATGGCCAACGTTGAGTTCCACCTGGTGGGCATGTCACATATAAGGCGGATCTTGGGCAGGTTCAACTCCTTTTGCAGCTCAGCCGAGCACTGGCATTATATGATCTGCGGAAATGCACACAGACTTTCCTGGCCTGCCTCAGGACATCCTGTAAGCCCGGGTACCTGCCCAAGAACCGCTGCACCACCAGGTTAAGGACGTGAGCCACACAGGGCACATGGGTCAGTTGACCCTGTCGGAGGGCAAAGAGGAGGTTGGTGCCATTGTCACAAACCACCATTCCTGGCTTAAGCTGGCGTGGCGTCAACCACCTCTCGGCCTGCCCCTGCAGAGCTGACAGAACCTCTGCCCCAGTGTGGCTCCTGTCCCCCAAACACACCAGCGCAAGCACAGCATGGCATCTTTTTGCCTGCGTACTTGCGTAGCCCCTTGAACGCATACGGAGCACCGCTGGTTCCGAGGACAAAGCACAGGAAGAGGCCATGGAGGAAGAAGAAAAGGAGGGGGTGGAGGAGAGAAGTGTCACAACCAGTATTAGAATTTAGGAGGCGTGGCGGCGGAACAACCTCCAACACTACTGCACCTTGTCCTGCATCCTTCCCAGCTGCCAAAAGAGCGACCCAATGGGCCTTGAAAGAAAGGTATCATCCCTGTCCATGCCTGCTGGACCATGAGTCAGTGGTAATATGCACCTTACCGCTGACCGCCCTGTCCAGCGAGGCATGGACATTGCCTTCCACATGCCGGTAGAGAGCCGGAATCGCCTTCCGTGAGAAAAAGTGGCGTTTGGGAACCTGCCACTGAGGAACCGCACATTGCACAAACTCACGGAAGAGGGCCGAGTCTACCAACTGAAAAGGCAGCAGTTCAAGTGCTAGCAATTTAGCCAAGCTAGCATTCAACCGCTGGGATTGTGGATGGCTGGGAGTGAACTTCTTTCGACGGTCCAGCAGCTGGGGCAGGGAAATTTGCCTGCTAGAATCGGACATCGGTGTACTGCTAGCAGAGTGCCCGCAATTGCTTGGCTGTGACACACCTAAATCTACACCTTCATTCCTCTCAGTGCAGGTTTCAGAGAGGACTGAAGGTATAGTGGGGTTGGAGATCCCAGCTGATGAGGAGCAAGGAGAGGTCCGCTTTGTTCTTTGGTGTGGGACTTTAAGGTACGCTTGCCAACGAGCTGCATGGCAGGTCAACATATGTCTGGTCAAGCATGTGGTGCCCAAGCGGCTGATGTTTTGGCCACGCGAGATACGCTTGAGACATATGTTGCAAACAGCAGCGGTGCGATCTGATGCACTCGACTCAAAAAAGGCCCACACCAAAGAACTTTTGGAATAACGGGCAGAGGGAGCTCTGCGGTGCGATTCAGTCGGTGTGCTGCCCTTACGCTGGCCCCTGGAGGGCATCCTGCCTCGTTGGAGATGTGCCTCCTCCTCATCCTCCTCCTCCTCTCTCCTATCAGGCACCCACGTGAAGTCAGTGACCTCATCATCCCCTCCCTCCTCATCACTGGAGCCAATCTGGCAGTATGCTGCAGCTGCTGGAACATGACTGCCAGATTGCTGTCCTTCTTGAGCATCCCCTCTCTCTGCTCTCACGCTACTGCCTTCCTCTAGCTGGGTATGATCTTCAGACCCTTCGAAACGCTGGGCATCCTCCTGGAGCATGTACCCAACACTGTGCTCAAACAGTTTGGGGGACTCCTCAGGAGGACATGGTGGGTCTAGGGAAGGAGTGACTGATGATGACATTGATACGAGGGAAGAGGACGCTTTGGCAGCTGCTTTGCCAGTACCCTGTGCCTGGGTGAGAGGATGAGGAGGATGAGGAGGGCTTGGTCATCCACTCTACCAAGTCTTCGGCATGATGCGGCTCAACATGTCCAGCTGCCGAAAATAAGGACAAGCGTGTCCCATGGCCACGTGCTGATGACGATGCACCGCGTCAACGACCAGCACTGTTGTCTCTAGACACAGAGCCTGCTTGCCCTCTTTTATTGGCTCGTGACTGTCTGCCTCTGCTTGTTGGCCTTCCAGACATAGTATTGGCCTGCAGGGAGATGGGAAAACCAGCAATTAGGTAGTGTATATTGTGCTGGAAGCACACAACACCCACTAACTCCAGCAGATGCCTTTATTAGAGAACAGCAATGACGGGTATATACAGGTGTATACTGTACTAGGGCACACAACACCCACTAACTCCAGCAGATGCCTTTATTAGAGAACAGCAATGACGGGTATATACAGGTGTATACTGTACTAGGGCACACAACACCCACTAACTCCAGCAGATGCCTTTATTAGAGAACAGCAATGACGGGTATATACAGGTGTATACTGTACTAGGGCACACAACACCCACTAACTCCAGCAGATGCCTTTATTAGAGAACAGCAATGACGGGTATATAAAGGTGTATACTGTACTAGGGCACGCAACACCCACTAACTGCTGCAAATGCCTGAGAAAAGAACACACTGTCCATGCCTATCTAGCTTAGAGAACAGCAATAACGGGTATATACAGGTGTATACTGTGCTGGGGCACACAACACCCACTAACTGCTGCAGATGCCTGAGAAAAGAACACACTGTCCCTGCCTGCCTATCTAGCTTAGAGAACAGCAATGAACAGCAACTCCTGCAGATGCCTGAGAAAAGAACACACTGTCCATGCCTATCTAGCTTAGAGAACAGCAATAACGGGTATATACAGGTGTATACTGTGCTGGGGCACACAACACCCACTAACTGCTGCAGATGCCTGAGAAAAGAACACACTGTCCCTGCCTGCCTATCTAGCTTAGAGAACAGCAATGAACAGCAACTCCTGCAGATGCCTGAGAAAAGAACACAACGTAGAACACACTGTCCCTGCCTATGTAGCTCTTACCCTGCACGCTGGAACACACTGCACAAGGCCGCTGCGCTGGCGGCCTTTTGTAGTGTGGGGCGTGTACTAAACCCCCCTAAGCTATGATTGGCCACAGACATCCTGCCTGTGGCCAATTATGGCTCTCCTCGCTGCCGGCGCTGTGATTGGCCAAGCATGCGGGGTCACAGTGCATGCTTGGCCAATCACAGCGCCAAGATTGCACTGCGATGGCGCAGTGTATTGTGGGCCGTTCGCGTCACTCGAATTTGGCGCGAGCGGCCCATAACTTTCGATCGTCGAACGATCGAACAGCCGATGTTCGAGTCGAACGTGTGTTCGACTCGAACACGAAGCTCATCCCTACTGAGGACACTTTTTGGACTTTAATAATATCAAGGTCACAATTATTATTATTTATGTCACAATTTAAATGTTTTTGATGAATAAAAATTTTCAGTGTTGTGCCATTCTAATCAAGGGAATAGGTATTATCAACACTGTAGGGGAGGTATATTGTCCCATCCTATCTGCATAATTGATTGTGCACATTGTATCTTGCATAATATTGCAGATTTAACCGCTTGCCGACCGCGCCATGTATTTTTACGTCGGCAGAATGCCACAGCTTCGCAAAGTAACGTACAGTATATTTACGTTACTTTGAATTTTGCCCGGGCAGGCGCCCCCTGCCGCGAGCTCCATGACCGCGGGACCCGCGGACTCGATGTCCGCCGGTGTCCCGCGATCGTGTCACGGAGCGGCAGAACGGGGCCAGGCCAGCGTAAACAAGGCATCTCCCTGTTCTGCCTAGTGACAGGACACTGATTGTCTGCTCCCTCTCATCGGGAACAGTGATCAGTGTCGTGTGACAGTAAGCCCTGCCCCCCCACAGTTAGAATCACTCCCTAGGACACACTTAACCCTTGTACAAAAGCCCCTCTCCCGGTACTTTTCTAATTACCTAGACCCTGTTATAAGAAGGCTTAAAAACACTAAAACGTTGGTCCAATTTGCCCCTGACCATTCTAGGCAGGGTTAATATTTTTAAAATGATTTTCCTGCCTCACTTTCTTTACAGTGCCTTGAAAAAGTATTCATACCCCTTGAAATTTTCCACAATTTGTCATGTTACAACCAAAAATGTAAATGTATTTTATTGGGATTTTATGTGGTAGACCAACACAAAGTGGCACATAATTGTGAAGTGGAAGGAAAATTATGAAGGTTTTTATTTTTTATTTTTTTACCAATAAAGCAATATATCTGATTAACTATGTAAGCTTTGGGTATGTATCCACCATTTTTTTTTATGTTCTGGTCAAAATATGTCATTTTCTTTTCTGTGATGGTTCTGTAATTATTGGACATTTTGTTTACTACCATGCTACCCATTTGTGTAAACATTTTTCACTACGATTTGTATTTGCTCTCTTTTATATGCAATAAAAGTTAACTTAAAAAAATAAAATAAAAAGGCCTATACTGTATACAATCCAGTAATACACGGTTTCACCCTGCTCTGCACATGCACAGTTGATCTCCATTTTTAGGAACTGCCGAGAGTGTAGAGGCCATCTGCTGACAGCATTAAAGAGAAATCAAACCCTCCTATCATTTACAGCCAAGGAAGCTGCTGCCGTTTGAGCTGCAATTGCCATGGTGCTGCACATGTGATCATTTATGACACCAGCCATTTGATGGTTTGATTAAGGACACACAAAAAAATGTGACCGTTAGCAATCCCGGCATTCCAGGAATGTAACTTATTTTTTGAGACTGTTAAGGCTGCTTTCACACTGAGGCGCTTTACAGGTGCTATAAAGCTAAAAATAGTGCCTGCATAGTGCTTCTCACTCCAATGTGAAAGCCCGAGGGCTTTCACCCTGGAGCGGTGCGCTGGCAGGATGCTAAAAAAAGTCCTACAAGCCGCATCTTTGCAGCACTGCAGGGCAGTGGCACCGAACCGCTGGCAATTCGCCGCTTTTCGGGCAATTTTAACCCTTTTTTGGTCGCTAGCGGGGGTTAAAAGCACCCCGCTAGCAGCTGAAAACCGCCGCAAAAAAGATGGTAAAGCGCTGCTAAAAATAGCAGCGCTTTACCACGGACACCTGGCGTTGCTCAGTGTGAAAGCAGCCTGAATCAATAGGTTTTGTTCCGCTTTATGATTTACTGCTGGGGCTCTGGGCTTCAACAAAAAAAGCAGCCTCCAGTGAGAATAAACAGGAGCAATGCAGCGCACACTCATTTTTGTAGCATAATTATCAATGTGGAATGTTGCTAAAGAACATAATTTTTTATCAAGTTATTATGGGTAAAGTTCCGCTTTAAGTAGTTAGTAACATTTAACAGGACTATAATGTTGAAGGCATTTTGTAGTTTATCTAAGCCAGTTCTTTATTTCTCATAAGTGTCAGGAACCCTGTGTCCATTACACAATCTCTTTAAACAAGACAGAACCATGTGATTAAGTGTCAGTGATAGCTAGTTTTGATGTAGTTTAATACAGCACACTGACCTTGCATTCCAGAAGGTCCAAAATCCTGTCTTGTGAGAAATATTGCATGATCATGATATTCAGCATGGTCAGAATCAGGTTTCTGTTGCAGATATGCCCATCGACACACATTTTCCAGGCTTTGCGAAGGGTTTCCGATTTCAATTAAGCTAGAAGACTATGGAAGGAAAAAGAAACAGAATAGTTATTAGGGTTTATTTCTTAATTTTTATTTTATCTTAGAGCTGATCTACTGGCAGATATTAATCACAAATCTGTTATGTATTCATTTAGACATGGTGCAATGTATTTTTAAGTGCACCTTGGCATCAATGGGCACAGAACAGAAATGGGAATTCTTCAAAAAGACTGTTTGTGAACTCACTGCAAAGTATATTCCCATAGGCAATAATTTTAAAAGACTAAAAATAAAACCTATGTGGCTCACAGTTAAAGTTAAAAAAGCTATAAACAATAAGAAAAGCGCTTTTAAAAAATATAAAAATGAAGGAACACTAGTGTCGTTTAAATGTTACAAAGAATATAACAGGATATGTAAAAAGGAAATCAAGGATGCAAAAATTCAAAACGAACGACAGATTGCAAAAGATAGTAGGACAAACCCCAAAAAAATCTTCAAATATATTAATAGTAAAAAGGTCAAGTCTGAGCATGTAGGCCCTTTACAAAATAATCTAGAATGGGTGACTGGGGACAAAGAGAAGGCTAATTTATTAAATAGTTTCTTCAGCTCTGTGTATACAATGGAGCATGAGGGAGTTCATGTCCATAATGGGGGTGGTAGTGACACAGCCCCAAATCCACAATGGCTCAAAAGTGATATGGTCCAGAAATATTTAGACAGAATAAAGGTGGATAAAGCACCTGGACCAGATGGCATACACCCACGGATCATAAAAGAATTGAGCTCTGTAATTTCAAAGCCATTGTATCTAATTTTTAGGGACTCATTAATGACAGGAATAGTACCACTGGATTGGCGCAGGGCCAATGTGGTGCCTATATTTAAAAAGGGAACAAAGTCTTTACCAAGTAACTATAGACCTGTTAGTTTAACTTCTATAGTTGGGAAGATACTGGAGAGATTAATAAAAGACCACATAGATGAGTTCTTGCTGGAAAAAAACTATTTAAGCAACAGACAGCATGGATTCATGAAAGACAGAAGTTGTCAGACAAACCTGATTTCTTTTTATGAAGAGGTAAGTAAAACCTTGGACAGAGGCGTGGCTGTGGACGTGGTATACTTGGATTTTGCGAAAGCGTTTGATACAGTTCCCCACACACGGCTCATGTGTAAGGTAAAGTCTACAGGATTGGAAATATCAGTTTGTAAATGGATAGAAAACTGGCTAAAAGACAGAATTCAGAGAGTAGTGGTTAATGATTCTTACTCTAAATGGTCTAAGGTTATCAGTGGTGTACCCCAAGGTTCAGTGCTGGGACCCTTACTTTTTAATATCTTTATAAATGATATTGGGTCTGAGATCAAAAGTAACATTTCTGTCTTTGCAGATGACACCAAGCTATGCAGTGGAATAACGTCCTTACAAGATGTCTCTAAATTACAAGCCGACCTCAATGCTCTGTCTAATTGGGCGACTATGTGGCAGATGAGGTTTAATGTTGATAAATGTAAAGTTATGCACTTGGGGGCTAAGAATATGAATGCATCATACATATTAGGGGGAAGTACAACTGGGGGAGTCTATAGTGGAGAAGGATCTGGGGGTTTTGGTAGATCATAAGCTCAATAATGGCATGCAATGCCAAGCTGCGGTTTCCAAAGCGAGCAAAGTCCTTTCTTGTATTAAGAGAGGTATGGACTCCAGAGAGAGAGATATCATTTTGCCCCTGTACAACTCATTAGTAAGACCTCATCTGGAATATGCAGTTCAGTTTTGGGCACCAGTTCTCAAAAAGCATATCGGGGAACTGGAGAAAGTACAGAGAAGGGCAACCAAACTGATAAGAGGCATGGAGGAGCTCAGCTATGAGGAAAGATTAGAGGAACTGAATTTATTCACTCTTGAGAAGAGGAGAATAAGGGGGGATATGATCAACATGTACAAATATATAAGGGGTCCATATAGTGAACTTGGTGATGAGTTATTCACTTTACGGTCAACACAGAGAACAAGGGGGCACTCTTTACGTCTTGAAGAAAAGAAAAGATTTCATCTCCAAATACGGAAAGGTTTCTTCACAGTAAGAGCTGTGAAAATGTGGAACAGACTCCCTGCAGAGGTGGTTCTGGCCAGCTCAGTAGATTGCTTTAAGAAAGGCCTGGATACTTTCCTAAATGTACGCAATATAACTGAGTACTAACAGTTATAGGTAAAGTTGATCCAGGGTAAATCCGATTGCCTCTCGGGGGATCAGGAAGGAATTTTTTCCCCTGCTGTAGCAAATTGGATCATGCTCTGCTGAGGTTTTTTGCCTTCCTCTGGATCAACTGTGGGTATAGAATTGGGTATATGGGATTGTACGATATTTTTTTTTTTTTTTTTTTTTTTTTTATGGTTGAACTGGATGGACTGTCTTTTTTCAACCTGACTAACTATGTAACTATGTAACCTGGCATAAGGATCTATTAATTTGGTTTGGTTTTACCCTCTTATCATACTATGCACAGTAGCACACACACTGGGAAAAGTTCGGCCAGAGCTAAAAGCCAACCAAGCATGCTGAAATACACATGTGATCATGAAGAATCAGACAATTGAAAGTAGGACCATAAAGCCAGTGATCTCCAGTGAACCTTTAACAATAATATCTTGCATTAGCAAAATACTTAGGGTTCATTGACATTTTCATGCTGTGTTAACATACACATTACTGCAGGGCCCAGTATTAGCAGTTTTGGTGCATAACATCAATTAAAGTCTATAAATAAAGGTAAACTAGAAAGTCCATCAACCGATAGATCAAACAAGTGTCTAAAATGAAACAATACCGCTTATTTTCTTTACCACATCAAATTCCAGTGTAATGTGCCACTCAAAAGTGAAATAAGACGCCTAGTAATAAGAAGCTCTTCTCCCCAAAGATTGCTCCACTCACTAGATCATCATGACTTTGTGAGCCTTAAACTGGAAAGGGTGCAGCCTTAGGCTGCATTCACACCTGAGCATGGCATCGGAGGGTTTTTCTGGCGTTTTTTTTTGGCAACAATTTTGGTGCATTTTTATGCGGGACTTGCAGGCGTTTTTGAGCTTTGGCTTTTTTTTAGTAGCCAATAGAGAAAACTATAATTTGGTGTATAATTTGTTGCTAGATATTTCAGTTTTTTTAGCTTTTCCCTTAGCTTTTATTACTTTTTGAATTATTATTATTCATTTTTTTTTCCATTAAGGTAAGGGGTTAGAGTTAAAGTGGTTGTAAACCCCGTACAACCACTTTTACTTACAGGTAAGCCTATATTAGGCTTACCGGTAGGTGCTGGAAATATTTCCTAAACCTACGCGGTTTAGGAGATATTTACAATATACCCTTGTGCCGACGTCATCGGCACATGCGCACTTTAGAAAGGACATGATTGTGCCCTTTCTAAGGGGATTGTGCCGTGACTGGCAGCTCCAGCCAGTCACAGAGCTGTAGTACGCGGCTACGGAAGGAAGAGGGCTGAAGATGGACGCCTCCAGCCAGCGGGGACATCACAGGCTTAGTTTTCAGATAAGTGACACATAATGGGTTACTATGCAATGCATAGTAGCCCATTATGCTTTAACTTTGCAGGGAAATAAAGAGGAAGTAAAACCCATCAGGGTTTACTTCCTCTTTATGGTTAGGATTAGGAGTTGGGATTAGGATTAGGATTAGAGGTTAGGGTGTCACGTACCTTGTTTGGAGGCCGAGTTGAAGAGAGGGCTTCCCTCGGGCTCTGGTCCGAACACCCCTAAATGTGGTGACAGAGGTACAAGGCTCAAAGAAGCACGGGTGCCAGTAGCTTGATAGCAGATGCCACAGTCAGGGACATAGTCAAGGTGAGCCGGGGTTATACACGGTAAGACAACCGGGTGGTCAGGAGGCGCCTATATGTCAGTGCACACTGGTTATTAGCCTGAGCTTGTATGCTTGCGTGCTGGTACACGTGCACGAGCATTAGCTGTATGGGAATGAGCAGTAGATGCAGAAGAATTTTCATTAGCTGTATGAGTATTAGTATTAGCTGAACTAGCTTCCTGACATAAGCTTATTTTTTTTTATTTTTTTTGTTAAGGTGTTACTGCTTCTAATAATAATAATAAATTAATAAATAGATGTAAAATAAATACACAAATAAATAAAAATTATCATACATACATTAAATAAAATGAATATGAAGTAATAGTAAATAAATAATTAAACCCTAACCTTAAAAAAATAAAAATAATAATAAATAATAATAAGCACTCGAACTCAAAATAAATAAATATATATTTATAATAATTTTATATATTTTTTTTAAGGTTAGGGGTTAATTCTCATTTATGTATGTATTATTACATAATATTAATTTATTTTATTTATGATTTTTAGCTATTTGTGACATGTGTTTATATATTATTGCAATTTTTAATTTGAGCAGAAAATTGCACACAAACGTGTGACAAAACGTGTTTCTATTAATTTAAATAGGAACAAAAACACTCCAAAAATGCTCAAATCTGCACGATTCAAGCTACAAAATGCCAGCCGTGGGACTGCATGGACGCTGAGTGAGAGAACTCTGGATCCATGGTTTTAATCAGAAAATTGAAAGTACACAATTCCAAGAGAAATAATATCTGGAAAACAATAAAGGAAATAGAAAAAAAAAGAACAACATAATCATTAGACCAGCTGATAAAGGGGGGGCTGGTCATATTCAGCAAAAAGGACTATGAACTCGAAATGAAGAATCTCGAGTGTACCAGACACATATAGGAAATTGAGGGGAAATCCGAAGGGCGAATATGAAAAGAAACTTAAAACGTTTGTCAAAAAAGGGGAAGAAAAGGGCATCCTTACCAAAAAGGAAACTATGTTTTTAACACCTGAGGCCGCAAAGACACCAGCGATATATTATGTCCCCAAAATCCACAAGGATCAAAGTAAGCCACCAGGAAGACCAATAATCAGTGGCATTGATTCACTGTTTTCCAGACTAGGTGCCTACCTAGATGTTTTTTTACAGCCACTAGTGAAAGAAGGAAAGTCCTAACTAAAAGGACAGCAGACAGTTAATTGAGAAACTGAAAAACTTTGAGGAAGAGAATGACATTTTAGTCACTATAGATGTAAATTCCCTATATACGAACATAGTGCAAGAAGATGGTCTGCAGAGTGTGGAATGGGCATTATATAACCAGACGGATATGAAAGATGAGCAAATCAAATATATTATCGAAGGGCTTAAGTTAGCCACGAGCCATAATTATTTTTGGCATAAGGGGGAATACTTCACGCAAACCAAAGGAGTAGCCATGGGGGGCAAAATACACACCCAGTGTAGCAAATATCTTTCTTAACCATTGGGAGGAAGAACAAATTTATAGCATCTGATGGGAAAATTTGAGGCTATGCCGCAGGTATATCGATGACATTATCATTGTCTGGATAGGTACAGAAGCAGAGTTGCAAAACTTTTTTGACGAGATAAATCAAAACGCATATGGAATGACATTCTCAGGAACCTGGAACAAACAGACTATCGATTACCTAGATCTTCAACTGTTCAGGAACAATGGTTTCATTAACACCAGGACTTTTTTTTAAACAAACAGATCGAAATGGTTATATACCAATGAATAGCTGCCACCACAGACAGTGGATAGGCAACATCCCAAAGGGACAACTGATGAGAATGTATAGGAACTGCAGTAACATCAATGACTATAACATCCAAGCAGATATCATCATAAATACAATTAGTGGAAAAGGGTTATAAGAAAAAAAGATCTGTTAATATTAAAAGAGAGCATGAAGAAAATTAACAGAAACCTTATGACAGCAAATATCCCAAAAAATAAGACAGAAAATAATAAACGTATCGATATGGCTTTTCTAACAGGATATAATATACAGTACAACACAAAGCCCTAGAACAGGGGTCTCAAACTGGTGGCCCTCCAGCTGTTGCAAAACTACAATTACCATCATGCCTCTGCCTGTGGGAGTCATGCTTGTAGCAGTCAGCCTTGCAATGCCTCATGGGACTAGTAGTTTTGCAACAGCTGGAGGGCCGCCAGTTTGAGACCCCTGCCCTAGAAACTATCATCAAAAAACAGTGGCCCATCCTGCAATCAGACAAAGTACTAAAATACATAATACCTATGAGACCCTCCATCTATAGAAGGGCACCAAATCTAAGAAATTGCCTTGTCCATAATGCCCTGGACCCTCCAAAACAAATTAAAATCTTCAAGCACTTAAAAGGTTTTTTTTAAATGTGGCACCTGTTTACCCTGCAACAAAACAAATACAAAACAAGTGAAATTCGTTTTTTTGGCAAATGGATCAGAATACAATATCAATGAACTGATCACATGCAAAAGTACTCATGTGACTTATGTCATTGAATGCCCGTGCCGGAAGCAATATGTAGGCAGAACCACAAGAGAACTACATGTCAGAATACGGGAACGCATAACCAATATAAAGAATGGGTTCAACAAACAGTGTTTCCAGACATTTTAGAGATTACCATAATCGAGACCCCACATGCATGATTTTTTTATGGAATAGACAAAATTAAGGGGCATTGGGTGGGGAACAAAAAGATTAAGGTATCTCAAAATGAAACACAATGGATTTTCCAGTTCGATACCCTCCAGACCGTAGGCATGAATATAGATTTAGATCTGAATTGTTTTCTGACCAATTTTTTATATTTTTAATATTAATTTCTATTATTTTAACATATTTTTTATTACTCATTACACACTTTCCTTTCTTATATTATATTTCCTTCATATTTCCTCTTTACATACAATAGTATGTTTATTTATTTATATATATATATATATATATATATATATATATATATATATATATATATATATATATATATATATATATATTGTAGCGATACCTTCAGCTAAGAGGGCCGCAGATTTGGTTTGGGCCCTGAAGACAGCTCCGCCAACCCCCGGCAATTTACTCGACCCCCCCTGGCACAGTTAGTCTAGGGTAATGTATATATCTTATGCTCTATGGTTAAATTCAGACACCAATGCAATGATAGAAGAATAACTAGTTTACTTCTACTGGCAATAAAATCAACAGTTATAACAAATCACAGGAATATCGCTGCAGAGCCCTGCAGCAATAGACACACTATAACTAGTAAGATATGGCGCACACGCGCCACGTGGAACAGTACTTCACAATGCGCCCTATGGCGCAGCAACTAAATAAACTATCTAGATGGCCAGGCCTGACCATATAACTCAATCTCTAGGGGATGAATTCTTCGCATGCAAGTCTTTAAACGGTGGTGCACATTTCAGGAACACAATTTATAATCCAAAGGGTTAAAAGTACCAACACAGAACACTCCACTAGAGATCCGTTCGGCTCAGTTCTGCTATGGATCTCCAGTGGGGCTTGAATAGAACTGGTGGGCCACGGCAGTCTGTAGGCCTAACAATAGTATACAGTATGTGGATTGAGCATGTGCTCGCTCACCCCTCCGGACGCGATCCCAGTCCGGGAACTTCCACCTGCTGTGTCCCCACACACAGCGTCTGCAGAGGTCCCGTCTCCGGCTCAGCAGCGGTTGAGGATGACCAAGTCAGATGTCACCCAGGCTCGCGATCGGGGTGGAAGGCTCTTTTGGGTAGCAGCGCAAGGCCCCAGGCTTCAGGCCTTGCACCACAGCGGATCCGCACAGGAAGATCTCTCCACTGAAGTCTCGTGTCCCAAAGAGGCCGAGCGCAGCCTCGCCTCCTCCTTATATAACCCCACCCATGAGTCTCTGGGGTGGAAACATTGCATCCTGGGTACCGAATGGGGGTCTGGGTAAGGTAGTCCTGAGAGTCTTAAAGGAAACCCCGCTACAATATTTTTTACAATATAGGGCCAATACCTATATATATATATATATATATATATATATATATATATATATATATATAAAATAAAGCATCCGTAGTCCATATGGACAGTACTGGCTCATATTAACATCACATTAGAACACATCATTAATTGTAGTATAGAAGGGTTAATCCCATGTGTTTAACTGTTTTATTAATGCCAATTATTGTTTAACATTGTTGTTATCCTTTTTAAAAAGAACGGTAGATCGTGACCTGGACATTATGCTATTTAGTTTAATAAGAGATTTTGTTGCACAAAGCTCATGTCCTCAATATCTTACACAAAATGGCCGACGGGGTGAGATTGTCATTCTTACTTCAGGCTTCGGTCTCCATTACCTTACCAAAACTGGTGGCCGATACATTTGGGCTTCGGTCTGCAATATCACACCCAAAATGGCGGGCGACAGGTCATGATGTGCCATAAAAGGGAAGGGATACTGATGTTTGGGGTGTTCCAGAATTAGTCACATGACGAAACCGGTAGAACACGCCCCCAGAACGTCACATCGCTTCCTGTTGCCTGACCAGAGTGTCAGCGTTGACTGCATGCTTTTACTTTGTCTAAATGTGAGTAACCACGCTGTGTTTTATTACTAAATAAGATTTTAAAACGTTATCACACCATCTGGGGCTCCCTTCCTTTCTCTTTTACATGGGCCATTATTGAGCAATAACACCATCAAGAGAAGAGGGACGAGCAATTGCCAAAGGGCTACACAGTGGCACACACTGTGAAGGCATCATACCCCAAGAGGGGGGTAATATCTGGTGAGTGCAGTTTTTGTAAGAGCACAGTTTGCAGTGATCACAGCTCCTTCAAACTAGGCACCAAGCACCCTTTTTACAGCACCTGAATAACCTGATTGGATATTTCCTTTGTATGTTTTCCATAAGGACTCTTTTTTAAGGATTTTTATAGCACTAATTGAGGAGGACTGCATTTTTTTTTTTTTTTTTATTTCATACATTGATTTTTGCACATACATTAATTGCACAAGTGTGTTCACTTGTATATTCTTTATCATGATTATTAAGGAGGGGTACAGATACCCCAATGTATTTTTACTATTCAATTTATTTTGCACATATTTAGAATTATATATATATATATATATATATATATGTGAGCAGTTTGCACAGGCACTTTAGGATTCAAGAACTTTTTAGCACTTTGAGTTTAGTTATTCACACATTGCACTTTACACATTTGCATTATTTAGTGCAGCACCAGGCTGCACAGGCCTCCAATAGACCAGCTCCATATCTGTATTTTCTTTCCTTTCCATTAATTTGCCCCACTCAGGTGGACGCAATCAGTAGAGGCAGCTGTCTATTGATTCCCTTGAAAAACATATATCCTATACCTCTGCTGACATTGGTGTTTTTAAATATTTTTGCACGGATTCATTTTTTATACATACTTTTTATTTACAAGCAAAAAATCTGTATTTTTTGCTAGAAAATTACGTAGAGCCCCAAACATTACATATATATATATATATATATATATATATATATATACATACATACTGTGAGGGGGTTAACTCGGTAGCGGGTGTGTGTG
Source organism: Rana muscosa (assembly GCA_029206835.1). Classification (NCBI taxonomy): domain Eukaryota; kingdom Metazoa; phylum Chordata; class Amphibia; order Anura; family Ranidae; genus Rana; species Rana muscosa. Next base: position 990,324,012 of record CM055118.1, on the reverse strand, counting down.
ACCCCCTGGTTGGGCTCCCCACACAAAAAACAGGGCCAGCAGACGGAGGTTGTGGTTTTCAAAATCAAAAGGTGCGGTTTATTTCTCTATGTACAGTGACAAAAACACAGCAAAGCCAAAAAGAAACAAACAAAATAAATCCTGGTCAGCTTGACCTCTGACTAAACATGCAGGTTTCCTAACTAACAACTGGGATCAGCCTGGTGCTGTCCTAGTCCCTAAGTCCCTGGTTTAGTCAATGTCCAAACAAATAGCCACACAGGCTTTGTCTCACCGCACAGGGGTTCACTCTCCCTAGACAGTCCACACAGGTCTGGTTCCAGGCATGAGCTAACACCTAATGAATCTGGGAGTTCTTATAGAGGCCTAAATGAGCTGACAAGCGTCAGCTGGTCTCATCAACTCCCTGTCTGCACGACGCCCCACACTCTCCCTAGAGGTATGAGTCATCCATGAGCCCACTAGCCTCAGCTGGGCTTATACAACTCTCCACCTAGTTGTATAAGTCGGCGTAAAGCCTGAATCTGGGCGAAATATATCTACCCCCCTGGATGCAACCAGGTGACTTTACCTTCCTGCTGTCACAATACATACACACACACACAGTATCTATGTACTGTATATACACACACATACAGTATCTCACAAAAGTGCTTCTGTACCCCTTTCATTTTTGTAAATATTTTATTATATCTCTTCACGTGACAACACTGAAGAAATTACACTTTTCTACAATGTAAAGTAGTGAGTGTACAGCTTGTATAACAGTGTAAATTTGCTGTCCCCTCAAGATAACTCAACACAAAGCAAATAATGTCTAAACCGCTGTCAACAAAAGTGAGTACTCCCCCAAGTTAAAATTTGGCCCACTTAGCCATTTTCCCTCCCCGATGTTATGTGGCTCGTTACTGTTACAAGGTCTCAGTGAGTGGGGAGTAGATGTGTGAAATTAGATGTTATCACTCTCACTCTCTCATAATGGTCACTAGAAGTTCAACATGGCACCTCATGGCAAAGAACTCTGAGGATCTGAAAAAAATAATTGTTGCTTTACATAAAAATGGCATAGGCTATAATAAGATTGCCAAGACCCTTAAACTGAGCTGCAGCATGGTGGCCAAGACCATTTGGGGGTTTACCACCCCTGCTGCTGCTTCCAAAAGTGATCCGGCAGCTAATCAGCTACTTGGATCAATTTCATGAGAAACAGAATCACCTGGGTTATGGCTTAACCCCAATAAACTACTTGAAAGTAACAATGTATGTATATGTATTGCAGTTAACCAATGGTTGCAGAAGACCTTCATTGAAATAGTCAGGGACTACTTCGCAAACGTTAGTACAATGAACACTTTAGTGAGAATTGTAATGTACAACACAATGTATACAAGTAAAAATGTCTGCACAGTCCCCCCCCCCCCCCCATCCTCAGTCTGCACAATTTCTCTCCACCTCACCCCCCTCCCCATACCCCCCCCCCCAACAGTCTCGGATTGGGCGGGACTTTCCCACATTCACACCTCTGTCCCGCTGTACAGGGGCTTTGTCCCACATAATTATGTTCCTTATATGTAGGGATGATATGTAGGGGGGGGGGGGCCGTTCGGTTCGCACCAGAACCTTCAAACGGACCGAAAGTTTGCGTGAACTTTAGAACCCTATTAAATACAATGGACGCAAACATTCTAAATCTAAAGTGCTAATTATAACGGCTAATATGCATGTTATTGTCCTAAAAAGGGTTTGGGGACCGGGTCCTGCCCCAGGGGACATGTATCAATGCAAAAATAATTTTTTTAAACGTTTTTAAATATTCCTTTAAATATCGTACCTGGGGGGTGTCTAAAGTATTCCTGTGAAGTGGCATGTGTTTCCCGTGTTTAGAACTGTCCCTGCACAAAATGACATTCGACCAACACATCATGAAATGGTGAGTGAGTGTCTTCTATACATGAACTTTCTGGCCGCTTCTAATGGATGTTGGATTCATCCCATAGATACCATTGGTGAGGTACAGGTGTTGACTACTCACCCGACCCAAGTCCCCCCACTTCTTTGAAGCGTGACTCAGCCTACCTTCAGTTCTGTGACACCCTCACCTCATTACCCAGTGTTCAACTATATCGGCTGGTCTATGGCTATTCAGCAAAGTCACCTGCCAACTTTCTTATCACAAACCATTTCATGCACGGATTGAATACTGTCCATTTATCAGTGAGATACATACAAACCTATGAGTCCTTGCGACTATTCCTATATCGATATTCTGCACATGATCAGCAGCGGTTGTATGTGTGTGGTGTGTATGGTCGCACGGGTGGCCACCCCTGTTTCACTGTTCTTTCCCTTTGACTAGTCTCATTTTATTATAGTCGTTTTTGATGTGGTGTGCAATTATCATGTATATTCAATAAATTGTTTTCTTTATTTCTAAAATTGCGGTTTACTTACATTTAGTATTCATAATTACCTGAGCCTTTTTGAAGAATACTGTCTGTGGGGGAATTTTGGATATTCCATATCCGGTTTTTCCCTCTTCTTTTTCCTGTTTTTTGCACGTGTTTAGAACTGTCCCTGCACAAAATGACATTTCTAAAAGGAAAAAAAGCCATTTAAAACTGCTTGTGGCTTTAATGTAATGTCTGGTCCTGGCAATATGGATGAAAATCATTGAGAAAATGGCATGGCTACCCCATCATCCCCCCCCCCCTTTACCCCAGCCCATTACCAGCCCCTTTGGGTCTTTTATGGATATTAAGGGGAACCCCGCACCCAAAATAAAAAAAGGCCCTATATACTCTGAACAGCAGTATACAGGCGGTGCAATATAGACAGGGACTGTAGGTTTGTTCTTAAGTACAATCTGTTTGTAATTTGGAACAGGTACATTTTTTAAGTGTAGCTCTAGCCAAAAAATAAATTTTTAAGCTTTTTGGAGAACATAGGGAAGGGTTATCACCCCTGTAACATTTGTTTTGCCGTCTGTGCACCTGTTCAGAGCATTTCACCTCACTTTCCATCCCAATGACAAATGTTTTTGGAATTTTTTTTTTTTTTTTATTGAAACAAGGATTGGTGATAAAGCATCAGTGGAGAGGAGACACCTTTTTCCCATATTAACTCTTACAGGAGAGAATTTGCCTTCCTAGGGGTAGATTTCCTCACTTCCTGTTGTCTCCTTCCGTTTGCAAGTAGGAGTCGTTTGTAAGTTGGATGTTTGAAAGTAGGGGCCTACCATATATACTCTGCAGAAATTTGCCCCTTAGGTGTTGCCACAACACTGTAAGCCCTCACAGTTACTCTTGGTGGGCGCTGGAACGCCCTGCTGTCAACTATTATATCAGGAATTGTAATTACATGCCATTGTTGAACAGTGGTAGGAAAACAGATGAAAACAGTCCGATGGATTTTTTTCATCGGACAAACCGATTGTGTATGGGCCCCATCTGTTTTTTTTCCCCATCGGTGTTGAACAGGGGCAGAAAAATTGGGCCTTTGGTGGTGGTGGTGGTGCTGGTGCCACAAGACTAAGTCCTCACAGTTATGCCGCGTACACACGACTGTTTTTAATGTCATTGAAAAAACCTGCGTTTTTCTCGACGTGATTCTTCTCAAGCCTGCCTTGCCTACACACTATCATGGAAAAAAATGTTTGAGTAAAGCACAGTGACGTACAACACGTACGACGGCACTATAAAGGGGAAGTTCCATTTGGATGGCGCCACCCTATGGGCTGCTTTTGCTGATCCTCGTGTTAGTAAAGTTTGTTGAGACAATTTGCGCTTTTCAGCCTCGTGCTTTTCAGTCCGTTACAGTGTGACTATTGTGCTATCTCCATTACGAACGCTAGTTTTACCAGAACGACCGCTCCCGTCTCATACTTGATTCTGAGCATGCGTATTTTTTTTTCACGTCGTTAAAGCCTACACACGGCCGTTTTTCATGACGAGAAAAACGACATGAAAAACGAGAAAAATTAGAGCATGTTCCAATTTTTTCATGCCCATTTTTCACGTCATGAAAAATGCTCTGAAGCCCACACACGGTCATTTTTAATGACCATTTTAAAAAATTGCATTTTTCTCATCATTAAAAATGGTCGTGTGTACGTGGCATCACTCTTGGTGGGCACAGGAATGGGCCCATCTGTGAAATATTAGATCAAGAATTGTAATTACACGCCCCTGTTAAACTGGGGCTGAAAAATTGGGCCTTAGGCGCTGGTGCCACAACACTGCAACCCCTCACAGATACTGTAGTTGGAGCACAGCAATGAGCCCTGCTGCAAAGCATTGCATCAAAAATTGTAAATACACGCCCCTGTTAAACAGGGGCTGAAAAATTTGGCCTTAGCCACTGGTGGCGGTGCCCAGAACCAAAAATGTTCTTTCAAGCTATCATCATGATTATTGAGGAGTTAGAAGATAATCACTCAGCATAACAGGATAGTCACTCTGCATCAGCATAGGCAGTCTTGAAGGGATCTGACATTTCAAAGAAAATTATTCTGTTACATCAGCAACAGGTGCTTGGTAGCTGGTGGTGATCCAAGACTGATTCATTTTTATGAAGGTGAGTCAATCGACCGAGTCGGTTGACAGGCACACCCTGTGATCGGTTACAAAGCCTCCAGCAGCACTGAATGTGCGTTCCGAAAGAACGCTGGATGCAGGACAGGCCAGTATCTCATACTGTGCAAGCTCTGGCCAGTGATCCATCCTCAAGACCCGAACGATCGAACAGCCGATGTTCTGGTCGAACGTGTGTTCGACTCGAACACGAAGCTCATCCCTACTTATATGTCAACTTCTGGCTGAATAGGACCTGCAGCAGTGGGAACATAAAGCACATCCAGGGATTGGCGAGCAAGCCAGCTGGATGTGCACTGTGCAGCCCCGAGGAAGGAACTTCACCTGTCAAATCCAAGCTGTGATGTCAGGTATGGATGGGAGGAAGATGGCTTCATGTGTACTGCAGACGATGCCAGGAGAATCAGTGCGGCCCCAGCTCTTTCTTCCCCCCGACTCCATGATGGTAAGCAGCTAATTGGCACATTTACATTCGCGGCTGTTCATCTCGGGGGGGGGGGGGGGGGGTGGGCAGTAGTGTATTTAGGTTTTGTGCTGCCCTAGGCCTGACTAAACTCGTGCACCCCCCTAATTTAAATATGACCCACCCCTTCCTGTCAAGGTCACACCCCTTTCTGTTTAAGACCTGCCTTGAAATTTTTGAGTGGGGACACTAGTTCTGAGGGCCTGGGGGGGGGGGGGCAATGGATTCCCTTATTTTGCATAGATTTCCTCTCACTTCCTTGTTTATCTTTGGGACAGGAAGTGAAGGGAAATCTCTGTAATGGGACAGGGATGGTAAAAAATAAACTGACAGGGGCAATAACCCTCCCTTACTCTATCCAAAATGAAAAAAAAAGTGTTGCCTATAGTTCTACTTTAAGCACAAATTTCTGATTATTTTATGGAGAGGACAAAAAGATATAACAATGCCAATGGTGCAGCAGAAAACATATAGCACAGCAAGGAAGTTTTATGGATGATAGGACAGTCAAAATTAAAAGCAGTGCCCCCCCACAGTTGCGGAATGCCGGCCGCCCGCATACCGGAAGCAGTGCGGCCGCTTTATTGGGGCGCTAGACTAATAAGCCTCTCAGCCCAGTCTGCCCCATAAGACTGGCGCTACACTTACAGTGTGGCTCAAGCCGACGGGGACTCTTTCTGTGCTGTCCCCCTTCAAAGTGCTGCCCTAGGCCTGGGCCTTGTTGGCCTAGGCCAGGATACAGCGTTGGGGGTGGGTGATCGCCGCAGTCCATCTAGCTGCCACTGCCAGGAGGAACCCTGGCCCTGGGATGCATGTTAATTCAGCTGGTACTGCAGATCAGGGGAAAGCACCTTCCACCACCGTGGCTGTGTCTGCTCAACTTCTATGAGATTAGCCACCTGTATGTATTTAGACGCCCCACATCTCATTTATGTCACCTCTCTCCCTGCCTGCTCTTTGCTCTTTCTGTGCCCTCTTTGTTCAGATACACACCCCCCCCCCCGCACAATTCCCAGTGGAATGATGAAAGAGCTAAGTGCAGAGCAGGACCACTGCCAGTCACTGCTGACACTGACATGCAGGGAGGGAGGTAAGTGGAGCTGATCTTGTAAAACTTTGTTTGGGGAGGGAAGCTGGTAGCCTGTAAGGAGGAGGATTGTGTGCAGGAAATAAGATAGGTGACAAAAAGGGTCATAAGAAACATGGTGTATGGGGGAATCAGCCAAGTCCCCCACCTATTACAGACATCTCTCAAGGCATCACATCACACTACACATAGGCATCCCCACAGCATTCAGTATATCCAGATAATCTGAAGTTAAATTTATGGCCATGCCATTTAATTCTGTGTTGTCCAAGCTCTGTAGAATGAAAAGAGTAAACCGAGCACTGAAGCTAAACACTCTGACTAGTTACAGAATAACAATCCTCAGTTAAACAGAGCAGAGCTATTTGCATGGAAGCACAATTAATGATGGCGGGGGCACAGTGCTCCTGTGCTTGTAGAAGGGATGGAGGAGGCCGACATGTATGTGTTCCCCACCCCTATGAGTGCTGGGTGGGTGCACTCTGGTAGGCAATCTTGCTGTGGTGGTTTCTAGCGGCTGTCAAGTGTATTGATGATGGGCTTCTGTAGTTCAGATCCAGGTCCTCAGTTGGAGAACAGTGCAGCCTGAGTCTGACTCAGCCTGGGCATCTGAATGCTCCAAGATCTGTCAGGACTGGAAAACACATTGCATCATGGCTTACCACACGTCATTGCTGAGAAGTGGTGTGGGGGTGTACCTCTATACCCACTGAGGGACCCTCTATCGTGGGGAGTGTAAGCTCCTTGGGCAAGGTCACTTTCTCCTGTATATGTGTGGAGGTTTTCATTTCCATCCGTCTAATACCTGGCTGCCTTATAGGTTGCGTCCTTTTAAAAAAAAAAAAAGGTAATATTCATTTTGGCAATATGATGGCCCCTGAGTGTGTGTCATATTGTGTGTGTGTGTGTGTGTGTGTGTGTGTGTGTATATCCCCTTAGTGTGTCTCTCAGTATATTCCACAATAGGGCCACTAACCCCCTATTATGGGATAAATATTGAGAGACACCTTAATATGGGATATATTGAGAGTGAGAGACCCCCTATTATTGAATATATACTGAAACCCCCTATTATGGAAATACTGAGAGACCCCCAATTTTATTATAGGGGTTCTCTCAGTATATCCCATAATAGGGGTCTCTCAGTATATATTACATATACGGTGGTGGTGGGGGGGTCTCTCTCACTCAGCATATCCCATAAGAAGAGGTCTCTCAGTATATCCCTTAGGGTGTCTCTCACAGTATATCCCATAATATGCCCCTATTATGGGATATACTGGGAGAATGTGTTCAAGCAAGTGGAATAAAGGAAATGGAGTGGGGGGAGTCTATAAAGGGCAGGGCTTCTGAGAAGTGAGAGTGGTCAATAAGGAATGGCGCGGTCTGGCACCCCATCATCTTAAAACTTCACCAGCTGCCACTGAGTTAGGAGCTGAAAATGAGTGTGCACCCAGTGCACTGAAAGGAACAGATAAAGCTGTGTCTGCGGTGGATAGAAGAGCTTGCTACAGAAATGTGCCGATTTTACTAAGGTAAACAAGTGGAAGATGTTGAAGCTCGGAGGAGGGGAGATGAGGGCAGAGGAGATAGGCAATAGTGAGATGTGGATGGATGGCTGCACTCTGTAATTAGAGCTTTTGAATAGACACGTGCACTGCCGAAAAATTTGTTTTTGTTTTAGTTTTCTTGCTTTTTTCGTAAATTCGAAAAATTCATTTTTTTCGTTTTCGTTTCATTTGTTTTTTTGCTTTTTTCGTAAATTCATAAATTCGTAAATTGAAAAATTCGGAGATTTCGGAATTAACTAATTTGTCAAAATACGTTAAAAAATGAATTAGAAACTAAACGAATTGCACATGTCTACTTTTGAACCCTTCACTATGTACATAACACATTCCAGAACCATACACTATGCCCAGCACTCTCCTGTACCCTGCACTTAACACACTCCAGACCCCTGCACCCTGTACATAACACACTCCTAAACACTGTACGTAATGCATTCCTGAATCCTTCCTCACTTTGTGCAACACACACTTCCATAGTTTATGCAAAACCATTTGTAATGGAAGCTTTTTCTTTTTTTGTGGCACAGCAATCAAAGCATATTTTAAAGGTTCAAGGAAACCTGGGTTTTGTTTAACCATGTCCATTACATAGTTGCCAACATTGCAAAAAAAAATCCGGAACACTTTTTTGCATGTAGGCGGAGCCTTGTTATAATTAGGGGGAGGGGCATCCATTTGTAGGCGTGACATAGCGTAAAAGAAAAATGTGCCGCGCTATGGGCGCCGGGGCGAAAAATGGACGTGGCTTACATGAGATAGTGGGTGTGGCTTTAATGGGCGTGGCTCAGAAGGGGTGTGGTTAGAGTCTGAGATGAATGAGGGATGGAGGGAGAGGGAGAGAAAAAGAAAGAGAAAAAGAAAGAGAAAAAGAAAGAGAAAAAGAAAGCGAAAAAGGAAGAGAGAGAAAGAAAGAGAAAGAAAGAAAGAAAGAAAGAAAGAAAGAAAGAAAGAAAGAAAAAGAGGGATGGAGGGACAGCAGGCCCAGATCCTACACCACAATAGAAATATGTGTATTCCAGAAAGTTTAACAAATCAGCAGATAAAGATACTCCAAACACCTGATATTAGCGCTTCAATCATCCCGGCACCATGGTTGGACACAGTACAGGGCGGGCAGATGGACGCAGGTCGAGCAGGTAGACACAGTGCAGGGCGGGCAGATGGACGCATGTGGGGCAGGTGGACGCAGTGCCGGGTGGGCAGATGGACACAGTGCAATATGGGCAGGAGGGTGCAGTGCAGGGTGGGCAGGTGGACGCAGTGCAGGGCGGACAGGTGGACACAGGGCGGGCAGGTGGACACAGGGCGGGCAGGTGGACGCAGTGCAGGGTGGGCAGATGGACGCAGTGCAGGGTGGGCGCAGTGCAGGGTGGGCAGGTGGACGCAGTGCAGGGTGGGCAGGTGGACGCAGGTCGGGCAGGTGGACGCAGTGCAGGGTAGGCAGGTGGACGCAGTGCAGGGTGGGCAGGTGGACGCAGTGCAGGGTGGGCAGGTGAATGCAGGTCGGGCAGGTGGACGCAGTGCAGTATGGGAAGGAGGGTGCAGTATGGGAAGTAATGTATAATACAGCACTGCTCTTACAAGAGGGGGGAGATGGAGGAGGGAGAATACAGCAGAGTCTGCACCTCCTCCAAGCTCTCTTCCGTTTGCTGCTGTCACTTCTGTCCCAACTGCTCACTGTAGTTTACTGCCAGACTGCTACCACCCCGACCCCCCCCCCCCCTCCCGCCCCGTCCCTGACCTGAGCATTCTTTTCTGCTCAGGCACGGTCTGTGTCTCTCTGCTGACCTTATCCCAGGGGAGCATTCCGTCAGGTAACAGAGCAGAGCTTTGTGACCTGCAACGTGCATTGTATTCAGGAATAAAGTGACCATCTTCTGGGCAATGGCATCCAGAACTCCTGCATGCAGCTCCAGGTGCTCTGCTCTCATGCCTTTCAGCCGAGGGGGTAGAGATAAAACACACACTTATCTGTCACTTGTCCACTATGCCCGGCCAGTATTTTCTCTGCAAGCAGTGGGGGAGTGGACCCCTCTCTGCGTGCACTTTGAGCTGCATGAAGCAGGGAAAATACCAGGCTTTTGTGATTTTTCAGCACAGCCCCCCACCTTGCTATCACTGCTTGCACAACCAGTTAAAGGGGTTGTAAAGGTTTGTTTTTTATTTTCTAAATAGGTTCCTTTAAGCTAGTGCATTGTTGGTTCACTTACATTTTCCTTTGATTTACCTTCTAAATGTTTTTTTTTCTTTCTTTTCTTTGTCTGAATTTCTCACTTCCTGTTCCTCCTCAGTAAGCTGTTCAGTAAGCTGTTCTGGGTGACTCAACACCACTCGGATGATGGTGTGGAGTTTAGTGAGGAGAAACAGGAAGTGAGAAATTCAGACAAAGAAAAAAAACATTTAGAAGGTAAATCAAAGGAAAAGGTAAGTGAACCAACAATGCACTAGCTTAAAGGAACTTATTTAGAAAATAAAAAACTAACCTTTACAACCCCTTTAAGCCCGTCCACAGCCAGCTTGGTCTCCCCTTCAGTTTGAGACAGTCTCATGGCTACTTAGGGAGAGGATTGCTCAGAATACAGAAGCCTGGCCATGAGCCAGCTAATAAAAGACTGCCGCTGCCACTTACTACTGCGCTGTCTGACCCCAGGACATCTGACTCCCTCACTGCACAGATCCTTGTGTTCAGTGGAGAGGGGGAGGGGCCACCAATCCTGCAGCCAATAGGCTTCAGTGTAAAATAGAATTTTCCCGGGACAAGCAAAAAGTCCAGAAAAAAAAAAAGATTGGGACAAAAACAATCCGGGACAAGGGTCCTAAATCCGTGAATGTCCCAGGAAATCTGGGACTGTTGGCAACTATGCCATTAAGCCCCTCCACTGTTAAGTTTGACCACACCCACATTTGCCACAGTGCACGTAGCGCACCGTCAGTCCTCCCTCAAGTGTCCCTCATTCTGAAATTTGGGAGGTATGCCTCCCTCATTCTCAGGCTTCACAGCCCCCCTCATCTTCAGGCTTCACAGGTCCCTCCCCCATCCTCAGTCTGTACAGTCGCTTTTTGCTACAAATCAATTTTATCATTTAACTTGGACTTTTTTACATTTGTTTTAGTGCTCTCAAACATGTTGTATGTGTGTTGTTCTGCACTGTCTCTCTATGAAGGGGTGGAAATCTTTGTAGAGCCATCTTTGATTCCACATATCAGAACTGCCTCTCTGATGACTGCCAATCTGCTAATTTGTGAAGGAATGTCCAAGAAGCAGCAGGACAGGATATCACACATAAAATTGTTGAAGCAGAAGCAGTGAGGTGAGTGCAGTACAGACTACAGCAAGCAGCATAGTAATGACATCACCAAATCTCACTGCAAATCTCAAGACAAAAACAACATTTCATTCCAAATCTCATAAAACATGCAGTCAGATGCAGCTGTGCTTACACAGCAGATATACAGCTTTGAGGCTGTAGGTATAGGAGTGCCAAGGCACCCTAAAATACCAGGAAGTGCACTGTAATTTAAGGAAGAATTCAGACAGAAGGTTTATTATGGTTACATACAATTAACAAGCTGTTGCATATGTAGCGGGGTCTCCGTTGAGGCTCCATGGACTACGTTACCCAGAACCCCGTTTGGCACCCAGGGTGCATTGGGCTGCCGCAGAGACTCATGGATGGGGTATAAATAGGAAGGGCGAGGCTAAGCCCGGCCTCTTTGGACACCGCGCGGCTGGCAAGAGGACATCCTGTGCGGACCTGCTGCGAGTGCAAGACCCGAGGCCTGGGCCCTTGCGCACTTCCAGAGAACCTTCCACCTCGCTGCGGAGCCTGTGCGGCTGCAGACATCTACCTGCTTCAGGGACGTCAGTGGACCGGAGATCCGGCGGTAGCAGATCCTGTGTATGTGGACACAGCGGTGGGAGTCCCGGACTGGGATCGAGTCCGGAGGGGTGAGAGAGCACCTGCTCACAAGCTATAACCGAGTACTTTATTAGGCCTATTGACTGCCTTGGCCCATCGGGTTATATTTTCCCTTTTTCCTGTCAGGAGACTAGTTGTGGGACTGAGTTACATAGTCTCCGGGGAGTTGCTTCCATTACCTCAGGCCACCATTGGATTACAAATATTGTTCCTGTATGTGCACCACTGATCATCTTGCATGTGAAGATTCCTTGTCTAAAATACTGAGCTTTAACTGAGTCAGGCCTGACTGGGAGTTGATAGTATTGCTGGGCGCCATATTGCTAACGGGACTCTATCTATATGTCAGTGTGAGATAGAACTATTTGTGTGCTATAGTTAACCAGTGTTAGTATTACTGCAGGGCTCTGCACGCATGTGTTATATATGATATTGATCGTCAACCCCCTTTATTCACAAGTAAACCTTTTTTACAGTTGATCAACCTGGTATTGTAGTCTATTAATCTATCTTATCACTGTTAGAAAAGTATTGGGGGGTGGGGGGATTGTACATGAACTGGTATAGAGCTATACAAAAACACCACCCCTAGACTAGCTGTGCCAGAGAAGGGTTGAGTAGATTGCCGGGCGTTGGCTGTGCTGTGTACAGGGCCCAAAAGCAAACCAGCGGCTCCCTTAGTTTGGGGGTATCGCTACACATATAACATAGCAAATATTCACATTTTGACTTTAGGTCCACTTTCAGGGATTTCATTCACATACTCATGTGAACCTGAAAAATAGTCATTACTCTATACTTGATAGCAAAGTTTCACTGCTCTTTTAGATGTCCTTTATGTAAATCAGTCTTGCTCAGCGAGTCAAATTATGCTGTTTAGTGGTAGATCTTTTTTTAAATATACTGAAACAATTTACTTACAAATGTATATATTTAATCATATGAATTTATTACTTTTTCCCAGTATACTTACTTTGCTGTGACTCAGCATTATTATTCTCACAAGGATAACATTAATATGGGCCCCCAATGACTCATCATGGTAGATTTCATTCACCTGTGAAACAATGTAAATTGGGATTAAAAGAGAAGGTTCTGATGAAAAACATATTTAGGGAAACATTCTAATGTTTTTTCCTTTTTGTTAATATTGTGTAATTTTTTATCCTTTTCACTACTTTAATTGTTTACATAAAAACACATTTTGACAAGCGACCGTCATGTCGATCATCACACTTTCACCAGTTGTAGTAACATGTTGCACCATACTGCACCAAGTACAGTGTTATACTTAATTGTACAGTAGGTGCCGCCGATTTTGTGTCAATCTCGCCTCTTCTAGCGGCGAGATTGACACCCTACGAGCCCCGTCGTGAGAGCCAGCGCCGAGCTGTCTCGTCATCGGGAAATAAAAAATGTTTTTCCTTTCGCAATGAGCGACACGCATTGCTGACTTTGAGGCCGGTGGATTCCCGCCAATACCAGGCACTGTGTTTGGTATGAATCCTGAGTGGGAACTCCACGCCAAATTTGAAATAAAAAACCGGCATGGGTTCCCCCTCCAGGAGCATACCAGGCCCTTGGGTCTGGTATGGATTTTAAGGGGAATCCCCTAAGCCGAAAAAACGGCGTGGGGGTCCCCCTCAAAATCCAAACCAGACCCTTATCCGAGCATGCAGGCTGCAGGAAAAGAGGGGGGGACGAGAGAGCGGCACCTCCTCCCTCCTGAACCGTACCAGGCCGCATGCCCTCAACATGGGGGGTTTGGTGCTTTGGGGCAGGGGGGCAACCTGCAGCCCCCCCACCCCAAAGCACCCTGCCCCCATGTTGATGGGGACAGGGCCGCTTCCCGACAACCCTGGCCGCTGGTTGTCGGGTTCTGCGGGCTGGGGGGCTTATCGGAATCCGGGAGCCCCTTTAATAAGGGGGGCCCCAGATCCCGGCCCCCCCACCCTATGTGAATGAGTATGGGGTACATTGTACCCCTACCCATTCACCTGGTGGTACAAAAATGTCAATAAAAAAACACACGTTTTTAAAGTAATTTATTACACAGCTCCGGGGGTCTTCTTCCGACTCCGGGGCTCTTCCTACTTCGGGGGTCTCTTTTTCCAACTTCGGGGGTCTTCTGCTCTCCGGTGCCTTTTTCCTTCTGCCGGGCTTTCCCGCTAACTTCTTCCAGCTCTTTTTCTAGCGGAGAGGCCCGGTCTTCCCCGTCGTCTCCTCCCGCTCTCCGTTGTCTTTCTGCCGGGCTTCTCCACTATCTTCTTACAGCTCTTTTGCTAGTGGAGGGACCCGGTCTTCCCGTCGCCGTCTTCTTTCCTCTTCTCCTCTGCGATGTTGACACGTCGCTTTCTTCCGCTGTACCGCCGGGTGTGCGGTGCGCAACGATTTATATAGGCCTCTCATGACGTCACAGTCACATGCTCCGGGTGGCCCCGGAGCATGTGACTGTGACGTCATGGGAGCATGTGGCCACCCAGAGCATGTGACTGTGACGTCATGAGAGGCCTATATAAATCGCTGCACACCGCACACCCGGATTTTGAGGGGGACCCCCACGCTGTTTTTCGGCTTAAGGATTCCCCTTAAAATCCATACCAGACCCAAGGGCCTGGTATGTTCCTGGAGGGGGAACCCATGCCGGTTTTTTTATTTAAAATTTGGCGTGGAGTTCCCGCTCAGGATTCATACCAAACAGTGCCTGGTATTGGCGGGAATCCATGTTGGATCCCGTTCAATACAGTGTCGCGTAGCCTTCTCGCTATTGCAGCGAGCGCGAGATGTTGGCACCCTGTCATCGAGAATCTCTGCGATGGGATCGTGATGAATATACGTCGGCGGCACCTACTGTATGTAGCACTGGCAATTGTGGGTCCCACTGAATGCTGGGAACACAATTTGGCAAAGATATATATATATATATATATATATATATATTGTGACAGCAGGAAGGTAAAGTCACCTGGTTGCATCCAGGGGGGTAGATATATTTCGCCCAGATTCAGGCTTTACGCCGATTTATACAGCTAGGTGGAGAGTTGTATAAGCCCAGCTGAGACTAGTGGGCTCATGGATGACTCATACCTCTAGGGAGAGTGTGGGGCGTCGTACAGACAGGGAGTTGATGAGGCCAGCTGAAGCTTGTCAGCTCATTTAGGCCTCTATAAAAACTCCCAGATTCATTAGATGTTAGCTCATGCCTGGAACCAGACCTGTGTGGACTGTCTAGGGAGAGTGAACCCCTGTGCGGTGAGGCAAAGCCTGTGTGGCTATTTGTTTGGACTTTTACTAAACCAGGGACTTAGGGACTAGGACAGCACCAGGCTGATCCCAGTTGTTAGTTTAGGAAACCTGCATGTTTAGTCAGAGGTCAAACTGACCAGGATTTATTTTGTTTGTTTCTTTTTGGCTTTGCTGTGTTTTTGTCACTGTACATAGAGAAATAAACTGCACCTTTTGATTTTGAAAACCACAACCTCCGTCTGCTGGCCCTGTTTTTGTGTGGGGAGCCCAACCAGGGGGTCACACACACCCGCTACCGAGTTAACCCCCTCACAGTTGGTGGAGAACCAGTGGCAGTTTTTTTTAAGCCAGCATGGAGGAGATACTGAAACAGCTGGCTCTAGCAAATGCCAATCAACAGCAGACAAATGCAGGTTTGCAAAGGAGCCTTGCAGCCCAGCAGCAAGCTCATCAACAAGCCCAGCAGCAATCTGAGGCCCGCTTCATAGACCTGTTACAGAAGCAAGAGCAGAGACTACAACAAATGGAAGCAGTAATGCAGCAACGTCCGCAGACCAGTGAGGAAAGCCGTCCCACTAATACCGCGTCCTTTGGGGTGAGTCGTTTATTGACAAAAATGACTGGAGAGGATGATCCAGAGGTATTTTTGACCACATTTGAAAGGACTGCTGAAAGAGAAAAGTGGCCTGAGGAGCAGTGGGCTGGACTGGTGGCTCCTCTGTTAACGGGTGAATCGCAGAAAGCTTACTATGACCTAGAGCCTGACCAAGCAAAAGACTATGTGATGCTAAAAGCTGAAATATTGGCAAGGCTGGGTGTCACCCTGGCTGTCCGGGCTCAGCGTGTGCATAACTGGACTTTCCAGCTTGGAAAACCCCCCAGGTCTCAAATGTATGATCTCATTCACCTGAGCAGAAAGTGGCTACAGCCAGAGACTTTGTCCGCACCAAAGATTGTGGAACGTGTTGTAATGGATCGGTTTTTGAGAGCTCTTCCTACTGCCATCCAAAAGTGGGTAAGCCATGGAGACCCAGAGACGGCCGGTGGTCTTGTGGATCGTGTAGAGAAATACTTGGCTACAGAGAACCTGACGGCCTCTTCCAGAGACTCTCGGACTTTCCACCCTAAGACCAGATCATCCCCAGGGGCGGATAAGAGGATTACAAGGGGTGAGGGTGGAGAGAGTGAGAGGGTGGGAGCTCTACCCCAAGTTTGGCGAGAACAGCCTGGGAAATCAGCGGCTCAAGAGGCGGCAAGAAGGATCATTTGCTACCGCTGCCGGCAAGCGGGACATATTGCAGCAAATTGCCCGGTTTTGGAGGAACCCATGCAGTGTGACTTTCTGACGGGCAGACGTCAGTCGCTGTGTGCGACAGTCGCATGCACTGCCATTCGGGGAACTGAGAAACATTTATGCAAAATGTGTATTAATGGTAGAAATGTTGTGGTATTGCTGGATTCAGGTAGCCTTGTGACCCTGATAAAGGCTGAATTAGTTAAAACAGAGGTCTCTGGGAATAGCAAGGTAGCTGTTATTTGTGTGCATGGGGACACCCGAGAGTATCCAGTGACTACAGTGTGTTTCGAGACCCCCAAAGGTACCCTTTCTCATCCAGTGGGCTTAGTGTCTCAGTTACCGCATGACGCCATTGTGGGAAGGGATTTTCCGAAGTTCTGGGAACTGTGGGATGATCCTGAGCCCCCCACTGGTGCCCCTATGTACCAGGAATATGATAGCCAGAACTCCTCTGAGAGTGGTGAGGACTCTCCCGAATTTCCCTTGTCAGTATTGGCAGGGGAGACTCAAGAAACTGGAGAGGAGCCCACCTCCTCAGACGAAAACCTACCGTCTGTGGAGTTTTCTGATCTTGAGGTTCACAGGGAAAACTTTGCCACAGAACAGTTGAAAGACCCCGCCCTAATAAAGGCACGGGAAAACGTAGTGAAAATAGATGGCGAGTTAGTGAACCCAGATAATACCTGCACTTACCCATACTTCAGCGTAGAGAAGGACCTACTGTATCGGGTGGCAAAAAGGGCAGAAGAAACCGTTGAGCAGCTTGTGGTGCCCAAACCTTACAGGAAGTTGGTGTTGGAGTTGGCCCATGGGCACATTCTTGGAGGTCATCTGGGGACAGAGAAAACCCGAGAGAGGGTATTACAGAGATTCTATTGGCCTGGGGTGATGAAGGACATAGAAAATTATTGTTCCTCCTGCCCTGTGTGTCAGAGGTCGGCCCCGATGCCACACTTCCGTAGCCCGCTGGTCCCTCTACCCATCATTGAGGTCCCGTTTGAGAGAATCGCAATGGATTTGGTAGGTCCTATAATCAAGTCCGCTAGGGGGCACCAGTACATATTGGTTATAATGGACTATGCCACCCGTTATCCAGAAGCGATCCCTCTCAGAAATACCTCGGCCAAAACCATAGCCAAAGAGCTATCTCTTGTTTTTAGCCGGGTGGGTATTTGTAAAGAACTGCTTACGGACCAAGGTACACCCTTTATGTCCCGGGTTATGAAGGAGCTGTGTAAATTGTTCAAAGTGACGCAATTACGTACATCTGTGTATCACCCCCAAACCGATGGGCTGGTTGAAAGATTCAACAAAACCCTAAAACAAATGTTGAAGAAAGTGGTGGATAGGGATGGAAAGGATTGGGACTGTCTACTTCCTTATTTGATGTTTGCTATTAGGGAGGTGCCCCAATCCTCTACGGGATTCTCCCCCTTTGAGTTACTGTATGGGAGACACCCAAGAGGGCTGTTGGATATTGCCAAGGAAACTTGGGAAAGTGAGAGTTCTCCCCACAGGAGTGTGATTGAGCATGTCGCCCTGATGCAAGATCGAATTGCACAGGTAATGCCCATCGTGAAGGAACATTTGGCCCAAGCGCAGTTGGCACAGCAGAGAGTGTACAACCGTGGAGCCAAGACCCGTACCTTTTCCCCGGGGGATAGGATATTGGTACTTGTCCCTACGGTTGAAAGTAAATTCCTTGCCAAATGGCAAGGCCCCTACGAGATAATGGAAAAAGTGAGCGAAGTGAATTACAAGGTCAGACAACCAGGAAGGCGAAAGCCCGAACAGATCTATCACGTTAATCTGTTGAAAGCCTGGAGGGATAGAGAGTCCCTAGTCGCAGACACTTGGTCACCAGCTCAAACTGGTTGCGTGATTCCTGAGGTTGGAATCGCAGCCACCTTGTCACAACCCCAACAACAGGAGGTTAAGGAGTTTGTGCTTCGCAACAAGGAGGTATTCTCTGAGCTGCCGGGACAAACATCTGGGGTAGAGCATGACATTATTACCCCGCCCGGTGAAAGGGTGAAGTTAAAACCCTATCGGATCCCAGAGGCCCGACGGGAGGCAATACGGGAGGAAGTACAGAAAATGCTGAACTTAGGGGTGATAGAGGAGTCCCAAAGTGATTGGTCTAGTCCCATTGTGTTGGTGCCTAAACCGGATGGGAGCTGGCGATTTTGTAACGATTTTCGTCAGTTGAACAAAGTTACAAAATTTGACACCTACCCCATGCCACGTATAGATGAGTTGATCGACCGGCTGGGAACAGCCCGATACATGACGACTCTTGACCTCACAAAAGGGTATTGGCAAATCCCCCTGGCCAAGTCAGCCAAAGAGAAAACCGCATTTGTAACCCCAGACGGGGCGTTCCAATATAAAAGAATGCCGTTCGGGTTACAGAATGCGCCGGCCACATTCCAGCGGAAAATGGACCAGATGCTGAGGCCCCATCGGAAGTATGCTGCGGCTTACCTGGATGACGTAATTGTCCATAGCACAGATTGGGCCTCACATCTGCCAAAAGTGCAAGCAGTCCTGGACTCTGTTCGGGAAGCAGGGTTTACGGCTAACCCCAAGAAGTGTACCATTGGGCAGGAGGAGGCCAAATATCTTGGGTACACCATTGGGAGGGGAGTAATAAAACCCCAACTCAACAAAGTCGAGGCCATCCAGAGTTGGCCACGTCCCAACAGCAAGAAGCAGGTACGAGCCTTTCTGGGAATCGCTGGGTATTATCGGCGATTCATTCCCCACTTTGCTTCTAAGGCTGTGCCCCTAACCAACCTGACGAAGGGGAAAGGGTCGGTCATGATTAAATGGACCCCCGAGGCTGAGGCAGCATTCCAATTCTTGAAACAAGCCTTATGTAGCCAGCCAGTGTTGTACTCACCCGACTTCTCTAAAGACTTTGTCGTACAAAGTGATGCGTCAGATGTGGGGTTAGGAGCAGTATTGTCCCGGGTCTGGAACGGGGAAGAGCACCCAGTCATTTACCTCAGCAGGAAGTTGAAGTCCCATGAGGTAAATTACGCCACCGTTGAAAAGGAGTGTTTAGCGGTGAAGTGGGCTCTAGATTCCCTTCGGTACTACCTGCTAGGTAGGCACTTTGACATGGTTACGGATCACGCTCCGTTAAAGTGGATGGCTCAAAACAAGGAAACAAATAGAAGAGTGAATAGGTGGTTCCTGGCCCTCCAGGAATTCAACTTCACAGTAAAGCATCGCCCTGGCGTTCAAATGGGGAATGTGGATGCTTTGTCTCGAGTACATGAATGCCTGATTGCTGGTGTTCCAACCCCGAGGTTAAAACAAGAGGGGGGGGTATGTGACAGCAGGAAGGTAAAGTCACCTGGTTGCATCCAGGGGGGTAGATATATTTCGCCCAGATTCAGGCTTTACGCCGATTTATACAGCTAGGTGGAGAGTTGTATAAGCCCAGCTGAGACTAGTGGGCTCATGGATGACTCATACCTCTAGGGAGAGTGTGGGGCGTCGTACAGACAGGGAGTTGATGAGGCCAGCTGAAGCTTGTCAGCTCATTTAGGCCTCTATAAAAACTCCCAGATTCATTAGATGTTAGCTCATGCCTGGAACCAGACCTGTGTGGACTGTCTAGGGAGAGTGAACCCCTGTGCGGTGAGGCAAAGCCTGTGTGGCTATTTGTTTGGACTTTTACTAAACCAGGGACTTAGGGACTAGGACAGCACCAGGCTGATCCCAGTTGTTAGTTTAGGAAACCTGCATGTTTAGTCAGAGGTCAAACTGACCAGGATTTATTTTGTTTGTTTCTTTTTGGCTTTGCTGTGTTTTTGTCACTGTACATAGAGAAATAAACTGCACCTTTTGATTTTGAAAACCACAACCTCCGTCTGCTGGCCCTGTTTTTGTGTGGGGAGCCCAACCAGGGGGTCACACACACCCGCTACCGAGTTAACCCCCTCACAATATATATATATATATATAGATATCACAATAACATGCAAGAATATGGTTACCTTCCTTTTTGTAGCAGTCCCACAGGAAACAAAGATACTCCAACAAAGTGTTTCACTTAACCAAGGGCAACTTTACTTGGTATGAAAAAAAAGGAACAATATTACACATATGCGTACAGTTGACACAGCAGGGCCCTGCAGGAGTCAATGAGGATAAAGAAAGAAAGGGTTTCTAAAACAAGGTTAAAATATACTTATAATCTAATGAAACAGGTATAATGCTCACAAGCTCCCCCTAATGGGCAATACCACCCTATGTCCTGCAGTGTTATTGTCAGGCCTGACTGGAACTGATCACCAACACAAGTTCCTCAATGGTGGGAGTCTTCGCTAGCAACGTTGGTGCACGTTATACTTGTAAGCCAAAAGGGAATAAAGATGCAATCAAACCTTCACAATGTTCGTGGAAGTGAACTTTCAGTTAGTAAAACTTTAACCCAAACTGCGTAGTTATCACGTGCTGCACTATGTCCTAATATGCGCGCGGCGTACTATTCTGCTGCTGATGGGCCTTCAACGAGTCAATGGGCCTAGAACAGTTATAGAATATAGGCAGGTGCCCTCTCACCAGAACAGGCTTAGTCCACCCGATTTTCTCCACTACTGATGACTTGATCCGTGGCCTCTCCGCAACGTGCAGTCTCCGGTCCTTCCCTTGGCAGCAGTAGATGTCAGCCGACGGACGACTCCGGTCTCTGGGAAGCGCGAGCTGGACACACAGAAAGATCACCCTCCTGGCTTGGTGATCCTCCGCAAGATTGTAGGCCCAGGCTTCAGGCCTAGTCCTTTTGGCAGCAGGCCTCACACACACATCCTGCAGGGAGGGGGTGAAGATCCCAAGAGACCGAACAAAGCTCCTCCCCTCCTTTAAGTAACCTCTAACACAAAGCTCCGCGGGGATGCAATGCACTCTGGGAGGACAACTGCATTGTGGGTACCATAGTCTATTACCTACTCATATCAATGGAGTCCAGTTCTCCTGGTACCGTAAATTCCACAATGCACCGCTTCACAATGTAAATGACAGTTTTATATTACATTACAAACCACCACCCCGCTACACACTCCCCCTACTTTAACTCTTTGGTCCCCAAAGACATCTAAAATCTTAGTTCTGTAACACATCTTAGACTCTAAGCGGTTGCATAAAACTGACAGAGGAGCCTCCCACCAATTATCATATAATGGGGAGCTGTCCTGTCCACAGGCTATCTCAACTGGAGTAGCCTGATCAGTTGTGCCAGGGGGTGAGCTAGGGTTGCCTTTTACCAAACATACAGTGGAAAGACCAGGTACATCGGATGCTCTCCTAGCAGTGGAAAAGACCTCTTCAGAACATTCACCCATTTGACTATACGTCAGTCTCTTAGGAGGGTGAATGACTCTTTTCTGCCTCTGTTTCCGAGGTGTCGGTACATCTGGGTCATTAAGCACCCCTGTTTCTCTGAATTATTCTGGCCTCTTTGGTCAGAGGTGGCTTGGGCCTGCTCATAGGCCAACTTCAAACTCTTCCTTAGTCGATCCACATACACCTTGTGGGATGTTGCTGAGGTGTGATCCGATGAAGTGCCAAAGGCCAAATCCACGGGTAGCCGAGCTTCTCTCCCAAACATCAGGCGATATGGGGAGTATCCAGTCATATCACTAGTAGTGCTGTTGTAAGCATCTACTATAGCAGCCACATGCTTGCTCCAGTATGACTTCTGTTCTGAGCTCAAAGTTCCCAGCATATCCAAAAGAGTCCGGTTGAACCACTCAGGTTGAGCATCCCCTTGTGGGTGGTATGGGGTTGTTCTGGTCTTCTGGATGCCCAGTAGATCTAACAATTTCCTTATCAATCTGCTCTCAAAGTCTCTTCCCTGGTCTGAGTGAAGACGTTGTGGTAGACCATAATGCACAAAGAATCTCTCTACTAACACTTTGGCTACTGTTGAGACCTTCTGATCCTTAGTGGGGAAAGCCTGGGCATATGTAGTAAAGTGATCTGTCACCACCAGGACTTTCCCCTTTCCAGTCAAATCGGGCTCCAAGCAGAGGAAATCAATGCACGCCAGATCCATGGGTCCTTGGCTTTGTAGGTGGCCCATTGGGGCGGATTGACGTGGCAAGGTTTTCCTCTGAATACATCAGGCACAAGAGTGGCAGTACCCCTCAACATCAGCCCGCATGCAGGGCCAGTAGAATCTCTCACAAGATGAAAAGTTCTTTCGGACCCCAAATGGCCATGATTGTCATGGAGGGCATTTAAGACCGCTTCCCAGTGCTTGGTGGGTAGAAACAGCTGCCATTTTCCTTCCAGGTCACCAGAAGAGGGGCCCCTTCGGTAGACCACCCCTTGGCATATCTGCAACTGGTCCCATTCCTTGTGCAGTAGCTGGGCTTCTCTTGGAGAGTCTCCTAGAAGTAACTCAGTAATATTTTCCCCAAAGGGTCTTCTAACTGATCCCTCCTCAAGTCCTTCTTGGATAACTTGGGCAAACCCTCTTCTGCAACCTGGGTCACATTGCAGTAGCATCTGGGGACTCCGGCAGCTGAGACCCCAATTTCTTCGGCCCTTGATCCTCCCCTGGACTGGAGCTCTGTTCCCTGGTATAGGGCTTGCACTCCCTCTGGGGACAGTTGGGTCCACTCTCTCGGCAGATTGGGAGGGACATGGGACCTTCTGGAAAGTGCATCCGCATCCCTGTTCCCTACTCCTGGCCGGTACTTTAGGCTGAATGTAAAGCTTGCGAAGGCAGCCAGCCACCGATGTCCTGTGGCATCCAGTTTTGCGGTGGTTAGAAGATAGGCGAGTGGATTGTTATCCGTTTTGACCACAAAATTCTACCCCATATAAGTAGTCCTTCAGCTTATCCACCACTGCCCACTTTAAAGCCAGAAATTCCAGTTTGTGTGTGGGATAGTTCTTCTCAGCAAGTGTTAGACTCCTACTCACATAGGCAACGGGTCGTAGGTGACCGTCATGTTCCTGGTACAGTACCCCTCCTAGCCCGTCTCGGCTGGCGTCCACATGCAGCTCATAAGGTTTTGTAGTGTCCGCATAGGCCAATACAGGGGCAGTAGTCAGACTCTCTTTTAATTGGTTAAAAGCTTCTTCACACTTGAAGGTCCACTGATCCTGTATGGACTCTCTGGATTTCCTAGGGCCCTGGGAAGGCTTTAATGGCTGGGCTGGCTGTACTTCATCCCCCTCATTCTTCAGAAGCTCATTTAAGGGTCTGGCTATCTTGGCAAACCCCTCCACGAACCTCCTGTAATAGGAGCAGAATCCCAGGTACGACCGAAGCTCAGTCACATTGGTAGGCCTTGGCCAGGAAGTGACAGCATCTAGCTTCTCCGGGTATGTGGCTACTCCTTCCACCGATACAATGTGACCCAAGTAATGCACTGAGAACTTGTAAAACTGGCACTTCTCAAGAGTCTTCCCGAACACGATGACATCATCCAAGTACACCAGCACCTCTATTAGGTTCATGTCTCCTACCGTCCTCTCCATCAACCTTTGGAAAGTGGCAAGGGCTCCTGATAACCCCTGAGGCATCCGGTTGAACTCAAAGAACCCCACGGGGGTGATGAAGGCTGTATTTTCCTTGTCCTCCGGGTGCATGGGAATTTGGTAGTAGCCACTCTTCAAATCCATCAAGCTGAACCACTTGGCTCCAGACAGGCTCTGTAACGCATCTTCTATGCGGGGGGTGGTATAGTTCTTCCATTCAATGTTCGGTAATCTATACACAGCCTCAGAGAGTCATTTTTCTTTCGGACCACCACTATGGGAGAAGCGTAGGGGCTTCGAGACTCCCGGATTATGCCTGTTCATTTCAACTCAGATAGTTGCTCACGTAGGTCTTCCAGATCTCCTAAGGCAACTCGTCGGACCCTCTCACTTTACGGCTTATCCTCTTGCAAGCAAATCTTATGGGTGGCACTCTTCGCACATCCCACATCGAATTCGTCCTTCGAGAAGATCTTCTGCCATAGAGTCAGTTGGTCCCTAGCCCTCTTCCTCCAGGCCGGTGGGAGACTGGTGTCCTCTGCACAGAGCTTCTCCATTATGTCCTCCCCTTTAACCTTTTCCCAGTCTGAAGGGCTCACCAGGGTGGCTTGGTTCACCTGGCCCAACAGTATCCAGGCTGGCATTCTCACTGGAGCGGTGGTAGCGTTCCTGATGCTCACCGACACCTTCCCTTGGTTCCTCTGTAAGGCCTTCAACGAGACCACATCGGGAATCACTTCTATTCTCTTCTCCTTCTCCTTTGGGTCCGGTTCAAGGAGGACAAAGGGGCCTGGTTGTTGCCAGATGAGCTTAACAGCAACTCTCAAGCAGGTCACCGCCCCTGGTTGTAACACTTGTCCCATTTTGTCCAGCTTCCAGATCTTCCCAACCCCCTCTTCTGGGGCCTTCTGCTCCAGTACTAGGCGCTGGCAGACTTGCTGTAACAAAGAGTGGACTCTGGTTGTCCAAGGACCCCGCTCTTCAACCAGGGGGGTTAACAGTCTTCTCACAAGATCTGTATTAGTCCCTATTATCAGTGAGCTTAAGTTGGCCCCAGGAGGTCGGGGGCAGACCACTGCCAAAGTGTCAAACGTCTCAGTTTCTCCAGCCACTGAAGGATCAAAGGTGAGTCTGATCGGGATATATCCGTCATAGGGGAAGCTCTGGGTGCCAATGCCCCATATCTGTAAGTCTTCCAGCTTCTGTAGCGGTAGATGCCTAAGATGCTTATTATAGAAGTCCCGGTATAGGAGAGTCACTTGAGCTCCGGTGTCAAGGAGGGCCTTCGTGTAGATTCCCTCTACTTGGATGGAGATGATGGGAGAGGGTCCCACTAAATTGTCAGGTACATTCTTTGGAGAGGCCTTCTTGTTGGGCTTAGTAACTTGCCCCTTTATTTGTCCTCTTTCGGCTTCTCTTGGACTTCAACCCTGGTGAAGTCTGATGTGCATTGACTTCCCGCTCTCGGGCATTTTGAAATTTTGGGTGGGAGCTGCCATGTCGAGAAGGGGTGGCATCAGGGGCATGCGGTCAAGGCCTGGGCTCCTGACATTGCCTCTTTTTTGTTTGTAGTGAGCTGGTACTGGTGGGCACACGGTTGACTCCTTCATCGGGGCCCTCTGAAGTTTACCGCCGGCTTGCGGGAAAATGTAGCAAAGTTCCTTGGGTTGGGGCACAATTTTGCATGGTGTCCAGTTCCTACGCAGTTATAGCAGACACCCTCACTCCTTGTGGTCTTAGGTGGGGAAGCTGGTATCTTTTGGGCCGCCTTGGCTTCAGTTCCTCCTCCTTTCTTTAAGTCTGCAATACTGGTCATCATAGAGGATAGCATCCCCATCACCTATGTCATCTGAGACTTCAAAGTGTCAACCTCCGAGTCCCTTTCTTGAGCCATGGCTGACCTAACCCCAACACATGGGATGGAGTTGGGTGAAGTTCCTGATGTCTGATCATTCAACATGGTTTCTTCATCCCTCACTACTTTAATGAGGTCGGAGTAGCTTAGAGACATAACATCCTTTGAGGTCTTCAAATGGAGCCAGATGGGATCAGAGCGCAGGGCACCTCGTAGGATCCGTTTCATTCTCACTTGGTCTGCCGTAGAGGGTTCCACTCCCTTCCTCAGCACAATTTGACACAACATCTTGTTCAGTCTCCTTACATATTCGGAGAAGCGTTCACCCCGTTGTTGAGAAGTGTGTTTGAATTGATACATGAGGTCAGCTACCTTTTCCAGTTGTCCAAATTCCTCTTGCAGCATCACCAAGTAGTCATATGCTGTACAGGTTTTACTGAATCTCAAGTTTTTAACAGCTTCTGCAGAAGCTCCTCGCAGACTCTCACATACAAGCTGCTTCTTCTGGGCCTCGGGCAGTTCCCATCCTTCAAGAGCTTGCATAGCTTGCTCTATCTAAATGTCGAACTCTTCTTCACGGACCGGTACCGCTGCTTGCCTGAAAAGATTCTCAGCTTCCGATATCCAGCTTCCACACACACTGTTACCTAAGCCACAAAACTATATGGGCTCGTTCCCGCAATGGTTTCCCCCAACTTGAGGCGGCTCGTCATTGGAGATTGACAGCAGCACAGCCATTGGCTCCCACTGCTGTCAATCAAATCAATGATGCAGCGCACCAGGGGGCGGGGCCGAGTGATACAGTCGGTGGCTATAGCCGCCGGCTGTATCACGGGAGCGCGCCCGCAAGCTAACCCCCTTGGGAGAGCGCTTCCCAAGAAGGGGGTTAGCTCTTGCGGGGAGGAGCCCGGACAGGCGCAGAGGGATGCCAGAAGACCAGGATCAGGGCCACTCTGTGCAAAACGAACTGCACAGTGGAGGTAAGTATGATATATATATATATATATATATATATATATATATATATATATATATATATATATATATATATTACACATACATATACACACACCTTTACAACCACTTTAACTTCCCCACTGACTTGATGTTATTACTCCACTGACACTTTGCTAGGGGTTATCATTGCTGTCCTGATATATACTGGGGGTTTTAATTGCTGGCCTCAATGGAGCTTATTTTACAATCTCTTCAGTGTACCTCCAGACCCTATTTAACCTATACAAAGAGGGAAAGGTGGCACACTAAAAACTAAAGACTGGGAAGAATCGCTCACTTTTGGTCACACCCATTTTAGCCACACCCACTCTTTGGCCATGCCCATACTCTCAAATTTCCTGGCACGCTGCGTGCCACATCGACCCCACCACTTTTCTTTCTGGCACCTGCACAGCACCCCCAAAAAATTTGTTCTGGATCCACCCCTGCTGCGACTAAGTCACACAGATATGAACGGTACTAATTGGGGAAACATGGGGCGCGAATTGTCATGCGACTTTGGGGTCCAAAGTCACATGACAAGTCACACAAGTGTGAATGGGACCTTAACCTCACTTCGAAGCACATATACATGTAGTGGGGGTCGGTTTGTAATGAAATATAAAACTGTCATTTACATTGTGAAGCCGTGCATTGTGGAATTTACGGTACCAGGAGAACGGGACTCCATTGATATGAGTAGGTAATAGACTATGGTACCCACAATGCAGTTGTCCTCCCAGAGTGCATTGCATCCCCGCGGAGCATTGTGGGAGAGGTTAAAGGACGGGAGGAGCTTTGTTCGGTCTCTTGGGATCTTCACCCCCTCCCTGCAGGACGTGTGTGTGAGGCCTGCTGCCAAAGGGACTAGGTCTGAAGCCTGGGCCTACTACTTTGCGGAGGATCACCAAGCCAGGAGGGTGATCTCTTTCTGTGTGTCCAGCTTGCGCTTCCCAGAGACCGCTTCCCAGAGACCGCTGACTGACATCTACTGCTGCCAAGGGAAGGACCGGAGACTGCACGTTGCGGAGAGGCCACAAGATCGAGTCATCAGCAGCAGAGAAAATCAGGTGGACTAAGCCTGTTTTGGTGAGAGGGCACCTGCCTATATTTTATAACTGTTCTAGGCCCATTGACTCGTTGAAGGCCCATCAGCAGCAGAATAGTACGCCACACGCATATTAGGACATAGTGCAGCGTGTGATAACTACACAGTTTGGGTTAAAGTTATACTAACTGAAAGTTCACTTCTACGAACATTGTGAAGGTTTGATTGCATCTTTATTCCCATTGGATTACAAGTATAACGTGCACCAACGTTGCTAGCGAAGACTCCCACCATTGAGGAACTTGTGTTGGTGATCATTGTCAGGCCTGACTGAAACTAACACTGCAGGACATAGGGTGGTATTGCCCATTAGGGGGAGCTCGCGAGCATTATACCCGTTTCATTAGATTATAAGTATATTTTAACATGGTTTTAGAAACCCTTTCTTTCTTTATCCTCATCGACTCCTGCAGGGCCCTGCTGAGTCAACTGTATGCATATGTGTAATATTGTTCCTTTTTCTTCATACCAAGTTGCCTTTGGTTAAAGTGGCGTTCCACCCATTTTTTTATGTTTGTCTGTGCTGCATGCCCTTAGCACATAGTTTTCACAATGGGCAATATTATAATTTTTTTGGGATGGTACATACCTTTTTTTTCAGTTTTTCAGCCTAACTTCCTGGTCTTAATAGCCTAGGCTATTATGTCACAAGGCAATTCGCAAGGGTTCCTGGGATATCGGCGTCATGTATCCCATGACTCCTTGTGAATCGCCTCCTACCGAAATCTTGCGTGTTTTGTGTGACACTGTCATATTATAACTGTGTGCAGGGAGAGAGAGAGGAGCTTTCAGAAGTCATCAGCGATGTATGGGTGGGCGGGACAGAGCAGCTATCGCACGCCAGCCAATAGGATGGGGTCAGGGCGGGCCGCTACGTGTATGCGGCTCCGCCCCTTTTCTCAAGAAGCCAAATAATTGGCTGGTGTGCGATAGCTGCTCTGTCCCGCCCACCCATCGCTGATGACTTCTGAAAGCTCCTCTCTCTCTCTCTCTCTCCCTGCACACAGTTATAATATAAGCAGGGCTTTTTTTCAGCCAGAACGAAACCTGAGACAGCTGTTGAGACACTGAGGTTGTTCTGCAGTGGTCAGAGCTGGGGATGATGAAGATGGAGGGGGGGGGGTGTATTTAGATTGGGCACAGTGAGAGCTGTGGGGGGAGATATGGATTAAGGGGAGCTGTAGATAAGGGTGCAGAGGTGACATGTGGAGGGGCAGAGTGATAGTCTGTGGAGGGGTTGAGCAGAGGTGACATAGTCTGCAGAGGGGATGTGCAGAGGTGACATAGTCTGCAGAGGGGATGTGCAGAGGTGAGATAGTCTGCAGAGGGGATGTGCAGAGGTGAGATAGTCTGAAGAGGGGATGTGCAGAGGTGAGATAGTCTGCAGAGGGGATGTGCAGAGGTGAGATAGTCTGCAGAGGGGATGTGCAGAGGTGAGATAGTCTGCAGAGGGGATGTGCAGAGGTGAGATAGTCTGCAGAGGGGATGTGCAGAGGTGAGATAGTCTGCAGAGGGGATGTGCAGAGGTGAGATAGTCTGCAGAGGGGATGTGCAGAGGTGAGATAGTCTGCAGAGGGGCTGTGCAGAGGTGAGATAGTGTGCAGAGGGGCTGTGCAGAGGTGAGATAGTGTGCGGAGGGGCTGTGCAGAGGTGAGATAGTGTGCGGAGGGGCTGTGCAGAGGTGAGATAGTGTGCGGAGGGGCTGTGCAGAGGTGAGATAGTGTGCGGAGGGGCTGTGCAGAGGTGAGATAGTGTGCGGAGGGGCTGTGCAGAGCAGAGGTGAGATAGTCTGTGGATGGGGGGTGCAGAGGTGAGATAGTCTGTGGATGGGGGGTGCAGAGGTGAGATAGTCTATGGATGGGGGGTGCAGAGGTGAGATAGTCTATGGATGGGGGGTGCAGAGGGTCAGAGAGACAATCTGTGGACGGGGGTACAGAGGTGACATGTTGTTAATGAGTGAGCTGTGGAAGGGGAGGAGAGAAGGTGAGTTGAGGATAGAAATGCTAATTTTTTCCTGCACAATGTGTGATACACACTCCTCAGCACTGCACAATATTTACTGCTGTGTGTTATGTACTCCTGAGTCCAGTACTCTGTGTGTTACACCTTCCCGAACTTTGAATTGTGTGCGAAACTCAGTTCTGACCCTTTATTTGGCATGACTTTACTTCTCTTTCTCAATGAATGGCGAGATTGGGGGTGGGGTTTGGGGTCGGAAAGGGGGTGGGGTTGGGGGCAGGGAGTTGACTGGGGAGGGTGGGTTCCTGCACCTATTCTCTGAGAAAAAAAGCTCTGAATATAAGACAGTGTCACACAAAACACCAGCTTCCAGCACCAATATATGCTCAGTCCTATAATATAACTGTGCAGGGAGAGAGAGAGAGGAGCTTTCAGAAGTCATCAGCGATGTGTGGGTGGGCGGGACAGAGCAGCTATCGCACACCAGCCAATTATTTGGCTTCTTAAGAAAAGGGGCGGAGCCGCATACACGTAGCGGCCCACCCTGACCCCATCCTATTGGCTGGCGTTCGATAGCTGCTCTGTCCCACCCACCCACACATCGCTGATGACTTCTGAAAGCTCCTCTCTCTCTCCCTGCACAGTTATATTATAAGACCTTCTCGTCCCTCATCCCTCACCTTCGACCTTCTCGTCCCTCATCCCTCACCTTCGACCTTCTCGTCCCTCATCCCTCACCTTCGACCTTCTCGTCCCTCACCTTCGACCTTCTCGTCCCTCACCTTCGACCTTCTCGTCCCTCATCTTCGACCTTCTCGTCCCTTGTCCCTCACCTTCACCTTCGACCTTCTCGTCCCTCATACCTCACCTTCGACCTTCTCGTCCCTCATCCCTCACCTTCGACCCTCATCCCTCACCTTCGACCTTCTCGTCCCTCATCTTGTTGCTGAGATAATTTTTTTCATTTATTTTTTTAAAAGCTGCACAGAAAAAAAGTAGCCGCTGAGTGTATATGTGTCTGTGTGTATATATATATATATATATATATATATATACATATACACACACAGAACAAGATAAATATATAACAAAAGATATATATATTTCTTGAATAATATTTCTTCTACATGCAGTATATTTACTGGTTCCTGGAGGGAGGAGGGGGGGAGAGGTTTGCATAGATAAGGACAACTTCCGCTGACACTACCGTTGCTATGGAAACCTGACTTGAAACCTGACTTGAAACCTATTACACTGCTTGTGCAGCACTGAGCATGTGTGAGATTTGCAAGTCTGAAATCAAGGAAGACATGCAGTCTGGCTTCAGATGCCCACACTTAAGATGGCCACAGCCTATTTCTAGTTTATAAATGTTCTAAATGCTGTAATAACCTAACAAAACGGACCTCAGTTTACAGACTAACTTTACTAGAATACATTAAGCTTGTGTATTATAAGGGTATTTTTATTTAAAAAGTGTCATTTCGGCCGGAACACCACTTTAAGTGAAACACTTTGTTGGAGTATCTTTGTTTCCTGTGGGACTGCTACCAAAGGAAGGTAACCATATTCTTACATGTTATTAAGATATCTATATATATATATATCTATGCCAAATTGTGTTCCCAGCATTCAGTGGGACTCACAATTGCCAGTTACACCAGTTGTGCCAAGGGAGGGTCTGAGCCAGTTAAGGGGGTTGCATTAAGGCGAAAAAACACTAAGCGTTGCAACCCCTTTAAGTATATTAATTCAACAGCCACAAAGCAGTAAGAGAACCATCTAAAAACTAAGTCACAGACTGAAAACAGGCCATGCAGGCACACTGACCCATGCCAGAGCTAGACACTCTTCCACTTCCTCTTTGCACCACAAGCAAACGCTCTTCTTATATCAATCTGCCAACGTTGGCAGTACTTGCAGCCCTGAGGACCAGCAGCCTGCAAGTACTATAAACTAGATGTCAGGAGCTGCAGGATTGCTTATTAGCAGTGGTGTCTCCAGCTTTCATATTTAGGGGGGGCACATGGGGGGACAGGGACAAAAGTAGGGGGGCCAACTATAAAATGCAATTTATATATATATATATATATATATATATATATATATATATATATATATATATATATAATATGTGTGTGTAGCACACAGATCCTTTTGCCCCCGCTTACCTTCACCTGTGGGGGGTAAGGCACACCATGCCACAAGCCTGTGTCCTCCTTATCAGAGGTCAGGCGGTGTTCACAGATTTGGGTCCTGCAGCGAGTTACCTCTTTCCACTGGTTCTCGTCCCTAGAATGTAGGGAAAAGTCTATATTCTTCCCCAAGAAGGCCAATGTCCACACAACTTCAACTCCAACAAAGAGTTTATTTTCTTTTGCTTCAGTTAACGGGAAAATTTTAGAGAGAAAGAAGCTAGCGAAGATAGGAGGTAGATTCAGGCACACAACGCTTACTCGTCGCCACTCGATCCAGAGTTGGTTTAGCTGACCCGCATAGATCTCTCTCACAGTTCTAGCAGCCGGAGTGGAGCTCGAATAATACTGTAACGTTGTCCCCTCCAGGGACGGGTTCAGGAGATCCTCTAATAGTAGCAGAATCCTGTTATTCCTGAATCCAGAACATTCCTTGAAACTCTGTAAAATTTAGAGAACCGATGATGCCAATGGGCACTTTACAGGGTTATCTTGCTGAGTAATGAGTCCTCCCTCTGATAGGCAACCAGGCCTCTCTTTCACCGTGACATCTCTCACCGGTCCATCAGACAGGTCATCCCCTGGTTTCCTCTCCTTCAGAGCAAGCCGCCCCTCACATGGGCTCCCTGGAACTCCAGCATATTGATCGCAGACCCAGTTAAAGGTACTCGGCCTGCCTGGAACGTTGCTGCCTCGGGCTAAAGGTGCCCGAGACTCCTCGGCCAGTTCACGCACCCCCCGGCCAACAGGGCCATAGGGTGTGACTTCACCATCAGGGGTCCTTGGACTCCCCCTGACATACCACCCCCGTGGGGCACACTCCTCTGGGTACTCCTCTCCCGGTACTTCTCCTCCAATCATGGCGTCTGCCCCTTATGTATCCCTTTAGTACGATCCCACAACGGGCCCTTTCACATGTTCTGCAGTGAGCTCCCTTCCTACTATACTGGGGCCCCCCAGGATGGCAGAAAACAAGAGATATATGTCACCAGCACACCAAGAAAATATAAGGGTCCAAAGCAGTGGGAGAACTATCAGGGTTGCAAAGGTTGTCTTGCCACCGGGCCCT
Organism: Rana muscosa; assembly: GCA_029206835.1. Taxonomy (NCBI): domain Eukaryota; kingdom Metazoa; phylum Chordata; class Amphibia; order Anura; family Ranidae; genus Rana; species Rana muscosa. Next base: position 990,291,154 of record CM055118.1, on the reverse strand, counting down.
GGTGTTCTGCCACTGTGGGGTTCCCCAGCTGTCCTGTCCCTGCTATTGACAGCGCTGGTCTGGCATCTGTCTCCTTGGCAGCGGCGGCAGTCTATTAGGACCTAGTGCTGGTGACATTATGGGTGCATGCAGGGGAAGGCTGGCACTATTGGTTATAGAGAGCCGAGCCCCCAGCTGGTCACCTAGCAGCAGTAATGCTGTATAACCTTCTCTGTTGACATGCTGATCGGGATGTGATCCAGGTGAGGCTCATAGTCAGATCTAATAAACACAGTATATATTAGCATCAAGAGTACAACCACATATATATATAAACTTTATGTTCAGCAGCCATGTGGGCTCTATGCCTGTAAAGTGTGGGCTTTGATCAATAAAATCACTGATATTTAACACTAGGATTTGACTAGGAGCATCACCTGGATTGCATCACGATCAGCATGTCAGAGAAGGCTCTACTGCTGCTAAGCAACCTGCAGGGAGCTCAACTGTCTACAACCAATAGAGATGGGCTCGGGTGTGTTTTAAATTCCACATGCCCGATCCCGCCAGGAAGCTGACACTCCACAGTGCTAATCACAGCCAGTGAGACATTTCCTGATCTGTGCAGCTGCGGACTGGGAAACGTCTCACTGCCTGTGATTAGCGCTGTGCAGTGTGGGCTTCCTGGCAGGCTCTGGCATGTGGAATTTTGAACATGCCCAGCCCATCTCGAACAACCAATTGTGCTGGCCCTCCTGTACATCAGCCCCATAAAGTAGCCAGCACTGGGTTCCAATGTGCTGCCACCGTTGCCATGGAGACAGAGACCAGCGCTGTCAATAGCCGGGACAGGACAGCAACTCTGGTTGTTCCAGCACTGGTCCACACTGGGAGGATTCCCCCATCCAATTATAATGTGTAGATGGGGGAATTTGAGCATTTCTTTTTTTTTTTCATTCAACCTAATAGTTGATTGAAAAAAAGTGATCAATGTATGGGCTGCCTAAGAGCCAAGACCAGCCATAGACAGTTTAACCACTTAAGCCCCGGACCAATATGCAGAATAAAGACCAGGCCCCTTTTTACGATTCGGCACTGCGTCGCTTTAACTGACAATTGCACGGTCGTGCCACGTGGCTCCCAAACAAAATTGACATCCTTTTTTTCCCACAAATAGAGCTTTCTTTTGGTGGTATTTGATCACCTCTGTGGTTTTTATTTTTTGCACTATAAACAAAAATAGAGCGACAATTTTGAAAAAAATACAATATTTTTTACTTTTTGCTATAATAAATATCCCCCAAAAAATATATAAAAAAACGTTTTTTTTTTCCCTCAGTTTGGGCCGATACGTATTCTTCTACATATTTTTTGTAAAAAAAATTGCAATCAGCATTTATTGATTGGTTTGCGCAAAAGTTATAGCGTTTACAAAATAGGGGGTAGTTTTAGGACATTTTTATATTTATTTATTTTTTACTAACAATGGCGGCGATTAGCATTTTTTTTCTTGACTGCGACATTATGGCGGACACATCGGACACTTTTGACACATTTTGGGACCATTGTCATTTTTAGAGCGATCAGTGCAATAAAAATGCACTGGTTACTGTAAAAATGACACTGGCAGTGAATGGGGTTAAACACTAGGGGCGCTGAAGGGGTTAAGTATGCCTAAGGGAGTGATTCTCACTGTTAGGGGGCGTGGCTACAAGTGACACGTCACCGATCTCCGCTCTGGTTACACAGAGCAGAGATCGGTGAGTGTCAGTAGGCAAGCGGGGAGATGTTGTGTTTACACTAACATCTCCCTGCTCCATCCCTCCGTGAGACGATCGCGGGGATCCCCGCGGCGATCGAGTCCGCAGGACCCACGGTCCGACTCACGGGGATGACTTCAGGGTCGCGAGCGCACCGCCGGCGGCGCGCGCCCGCGACCACACGGCAGGCAGTTAAAGGGTACATACAGGTACCTGATTGTGCCTGTACGTGACATTTTGCTGACGTATATATGCCGTGAGCGGCCGTTAAGGGGTTAAATCTCAGCTGGTTCAGCAGGAACTGGCTGTGAGATTTGAACCATTAATGAGCAGATTCTCTTATGATTATCACTAGTGGTTGCTATAGCCCAGTGTTTCTCAACTCCAGTCCTCAAGGCGCCCCAACAGGTCATGTTTTCAGGCTTTCCATTATTTTGCACAGGTGATTTGATCAGTTTCACTGCCTTAGTAATTACCACAGCCCTTTCATCTGAGGGAAATCCTGAAAACATGACCTGTTGGGGCGCCTTGAGGACTGGAGTTGAGAAACCCTGCTATAGCCACTAGTGATAATAACTGTTTGTCGGGAGAATACAATTGCTGGGCAGGAGGGATATTCCCCTGTCAGCACTGTCTGTGTTGATGGGGGAATTATGCAAGTTTCTTTCCTGCAATCTGTGGATGCAGGAAAGAAATTTGCACCGTATATTACCTGCCTAACTGAAAGTGAAAGTAAATTGTGAATGTCTTGAACGAACAGGAGAGGGGGAGGCAGACAGATGGGGGAGAGAAGGGATGGAGATAATGCAGTTCAGTGAATACAGTGTACTGCAGTCTACACACTTACCCACGGTCCAGGCTAGAATCTCAGGCGTCATTCACACACAGCCAGGAATTCTGCTAATTTTCATATTTCCCGCCCACACATCCCCTCTCTTCAGATACAGCATGCCGGGATAGTGTGGGCGGGACTGGAAGGAGGAGGAGGCGCTGTATTCCTCCCTGCTCGTATGTGAGGCTGGACTCGTTGGGCTGTGAAACAGTGTCATAGACTGACACTCGGCAAAGCTTGCAGTCACCACTCTCGGAATTTACAAGCTGGTTCTCCTGTCCTAAGGATGGGAGAAATCAGTCTGTTTTTTCAGTAACTGTGATGAAGGCTTGGGCCCCCTCCCCCCCCCCACAGTGCTCATGGAGTCCTTCCTGCAACTCTCTCTTCTCCGTGCCAATGAGGATGCAGGGGAAGGAGCAGATCGGGCGGCTGTGGTTGTGTGAGCGCTCACATTTTGCAGTTTCAGCGAGCAGAGGGATGGGGGAGGAATCCCCGCAGGAGCTGACTGGGGATGCTCTCCCTCTCAGGAGAGACTGTGTTACTCCAGCGGCGGCCCGAGCAAAATACAAAAAATGCAAAAATGTTTGTTTTTTTGGGGGGGGGGGGCACATGGTGGGGCAAAGCATAATGTTAGGGGGGCCAGGGCCCCCTCTGCCCCCCCCTAGGGACGCCATTGCTTATTAGCTAGGAAAAGTTAAATACAGACTCTCACTATGGTGCATTGGTATTGCTAGGATTGTGAAAGACCTAGGGCATCCAGTGGCACACACAAAAAAAAAAAAAAAGTAAAATGCCCATAGCATGCCCATAGGTGAATTTGAATGTACAGATATAGCACCTAACAGTGGAATCTGAGCCTACTTGCTAGATACTGTATAGTGCACACATGTAACAGTATGTGTACCCAAAAATATGCCTTTATTACTGTGCTAGTCTAAGGCCCCTTTCCCACTGGGGCGGTGGGTGCGTTGGCTATATTTAGTGGTGCTTTACCGTCAATTTCACTGCACTATTCAGCGCTTTTACCCCCGCTAGCGGCAAAGAAAGGGTCAAAACCACCGCAAAGCGCTGCTGCAGCAGCGCTATGCCGGCGGTATAGCCACGCTGCCCACTCATTTCAATAGGCAGGAGTGGTGAAGGAGCGATATAAACCCATAACTAAGTCACGTGACGTAATGCGTAGGGGGAGGAGCCTAGTTACGCTAGCGGTGTTCGAAGGAACTGGAAGCCGCAGCGAGTGAAGGAGATCGCTCCAACTGAGCTGAATAGTGGCTACTGTGTGCATACTTTGTCTACGGTCACGTGAGTGAGATGAGTAATTGGAATATCATTGCTTGTAGTACCTGCAGCGCTGCGCAATGAATGTTTCTCTCTCTCTTTTCATTCCAAGATTCATCTGTTTGTTTAGCTACCGTTTGTACTGCTCAAGCAAAATATCTGATAGCTGTCTGGACCTATGTACAGCTGAGAAAGAGAGACTTATTGAGGAAGTTTCTAGCTGTTTGTCATTAAGACTTTGGCCGCGTACACACGACCGGTTTTTTCGTCAAAAAAGCTCTCCCAACAGTTTTCTTGTCTTTTTTGGTCGAGAAAACCGTTCGTGTGTATGCTTTCTCGTCGAGAAAACTGTCCAAAATCTCGACGAGAAAAAAGACGACCTGCGGTCTTTTTTCTCGTCGGAGTCTAATTTTTTCTCGGCGTGATTCTTGTCAGACTGTGTTTGGACGAGAAAACCGTTCGTGTGTATGCTTTTCCGCGCATGGTCAGACTCAATATGAGACGGGAGCGCACCTACTTGTAAAACGAGCGTTTTGAATGGAGATAGCACATTCGTCACGCGTTACCAATTTTAGCCACGTTTAAATGCTGCCCATTTAAATCTTCTTTAGAATACTACAATGATAATGTGCAATTTAGATCTTTTTTGGCAGAAGATATTCCTGCATATTTAGGACTAATTTTTACCAACATTTCTGAATGCAGATCTCATGAATATGTTATTTTAGTTGATCGAGCAAGTTTTTTTTTTTTTATTAATTAGTATGTTTTTATTCAGATATGCATTTTAAAATCTTCTAAAATTTCTAGTGTTCTCCTTTTTTTTTTATCCGGTGTAAATTTGACATAAATAGTATTAAATTATCCTCTTTTTTTTGTTCTGCAAGGCGTTTTTTGGGTGTTATCTGTGGCATTTAAACTCTAGCTTTGGAGTTTAAGAAAATTACCTGCCTACTCACCAGCTAAATATGGAGCTTTAACAAAAACACATATGCAAGTATTAACTGGAACACAAAAAAACATTTATTCTGGTATACAAAATAATAATAACCAAACTAGAAGGCAGCGCTGGAGAGCCTGCTGCAATTTGTGTGACTGTGTGGACACCAAAATTGGAACCTTGAGAGGAACATACATTACTGAGCACAATCTGGTCTTGGACTCCCAGAGGTCAGGAACAGCAGCAGGTTAGATACATGTCCCAAGCCTGGGGAACTACAACAGGCTGCCTTCTGTCTGACCACATTGCAGCAAGGGAATCACTTCCTGGTCTTCTTGCTCCGCTTCCCTGCAGCCTTCTGGGTAGGCTTGCCTGCAGCCTTCTCTGTAGCCTTCTCTGCAGCCTTCTCTGTCCGCCTGGCTGGAGGCTGTGCCTCAGGAGGTGTACTCATGTCAGGAGGAGGAGGTGGAGCTGGAGAAGAAGGAGGTTGGGGAGAAGAAGAAGAAGGAGGTGGAGGAGAAGAGGAAGTGGAGGAGAAGAAGAAGAAGAAGAAGGAGGTGGAGGAGAAGAGGAAGGAGGAGGTTGTGAAATTGGAGGTGGAGGTGGAGAAAGAGGTGGAGGAGAATAGGAAGGTGCAGGAGGATGGCCGTGGTCACAGATAACAGTGCTCTCTGTGAGTCTGCCCCTCAACCCCTTATTTAAAAGGGGTCATGAGCAGGGACTCACAAAGTAGCCTCTGTTCATTTTGCATCTGGGCCATTTTCATGCCCACCAATGCCGCATAGCCCTCATCAGGGGTTAGGGGCTGCTGGAGGGTGGCATGGGCCTCTTTAATGAGGGCCAGTGCTGCCACACTCACAGCCCTATCCCTCCTGCCCCTTCTTGGTGGCATGTGGATTGGTGGCACCTGACACCTAGTCCTACTACTTGGACCAGCCACCTCCTCTCTGCCACTTGGACCAGGCACCTCCTCTCTGCCACTAAGCCCAGCCTCCTCCTGCCTGACATTTTCTGCCCTCTCATCTTGGCTGACCTCCTCCTGTGTAAAAAAAAGGGACATATTTTAGAATTTGTTTTCATCAATCACACACAGCGGATTAGTTTGTAAAGGCAAATCCACTTTGCAATACAAGTGCAAACTACAAGTGCACTTGTAATTGCTTGGAAAGTGGACTTGGAAGTGCAGTCGCTGGAGATCTGAGGGGGACATGCAAGGCAAAGCAAAAGCATAAATTTAGCTTAAACATGATTGCAGATTAAAATCAGCAGAGCTTCCCCTCATTTTCGCTCTCCCCCTCTGATTTACAGCACCTTTACTTCCAAGTTCTCTTTTGGTGAAATTTTAAGTGCTCTTTGCACTTGTAGTTTACACTTGTAGTGCAAGTGGATTACCTGTTCCTAAAGCAGCCCCACAATGTTCAGATCATTGCCTGTTGCAAATCCTTCAAAATGTGTCTGTATAATACTCTCATTATGCCCCCATAATTTTCATATCTCCTCCCCCCACTTTTTTGCCCACTAATGTCTATTGCTATGTCAATCCCTTTTTCTTGATTGCCTACCTTTTTACCCATCTTAACATCTATTTTACATCATTCACTTTTGACAAAGAAATGTGATAAAATTACTATACCTGGCTCCAGACGGACAGATCTGGGTCCTCATCCAAGATGGAAGGCTCCTCCTGATCCTGGGAAGAAACATCTTGGCTGGAGGGAAGGCTGGATGGAAGGCTGGAGGGAAGGCTGGACAGTGATTCCCTTGCTGTAATGTGGTCATTCAGAAAGGCCAACCTGTCATAGTACCACAAATATGGGACATATACCTCCCCTGCTGCTGCTCCTGACCTCTGAGATGCCAGGACACGATTGCGCGCAGTCCTATATGTTCCTCTCAAGGTCCCAATTTTGGTGTCAAGCTGTTCAATGGTTGCATGGGGCACCCTGGTCTGCACAAATGGGAGCAGGCTCTCCAGTGCTGCTCTCCGAACCCCTTTTTTTATGCTGTGGATTTTTAGTCTCCCACAGAGCGGGCAGCTCCCTTAATCTGTCAATGAATTCCGATAGAAAGAATTTTTCCCCAAACACATTCATTATTTCTGCAAGACAAAACACCAGACATAATTAAAAATGTCAATCACACTCTAAACTCGTAAACTCTTTATGCCCATATATGCCTCTCCAATCTCTATGCAGTATAGGCCACTGATGTACCAATTAGCAAATGATACCTTCGGTCTAACGTTCGTCGCTCTAAACTCCTTCGGCCGCACACAGAACGTAGGTACGTCACATGTGTGTGTTAGCTTTATATACGCTACGCATGCGTGACACTCGTCGCCCGCCCATGACGGTCTTTTCTCGATGTTTCCCTGCCCCTTCTCTTTCGGCACGCAGGCGACATGGCGGAGTCACAGCAGGTGTCTGTGAATTCAGAGAATTCCAATGAGGAGACCAGCCCAGAGCGGGAAACGTCACAAACAAGGAGGCGCTACAAGGCATCTAATATGTCCTTTGAGGAGATGGCGGAGATGGTGGCCATATTGAACAATTGTGATTATGATGCAAAGCATGGGCCGTATGCCCACCCTAATCTTCGGAAGGACAAAATTATGAAGAAAGTAGTGAAAAGTCTAAATAAGAATTTCGGTGTGAAAAGATCCAAGGGGCAGCTCAGAAAGAGGTGGTCTGACCTCAAACTGAGGGAGCCGGAGCAGTTAAGGAGCATTAACAGAATGCTTAAAAAAAATAAGTAAGTACTTCTCCTGTGTCCCTATTGTTGTATTTCACAACTTGCATGTTGCTCCCTGTTGTGTTTTTTTCTTAATTAACATTCTTAACCACTTAAGCCCCGAACCATTTTGTAGCTAAAGGACCAGAGCTGTTTTCAGAATTTTGCACTGCGCTACTTTAACTGTAAATTGTGCAGACATGCAATGTTGTACCGAAACAAAATTTGCGTCCTTCTCTTCCCACAAATAGAGCTTTCTTTTAATGGTATTTGATTGCCTCTGCGATTTTTATTTTTATGTTTCAATCTTTTTATTAAAGTTTTCGTCATACAAAAAGTATAAAAATATACATCAAGACACTGTACAGTCATATTACCGCTTCTGGGATTCCAGTCGTTAGGCGATTTTATTTTTTTGCGATATAAACGGAAAAAGACCGAAAATTTTGAAAAAAAATGATATTTTCTACTTTTTGTTATAAGAAAAATCGAATAAACTCAATTTTAGTCATACATTTAGGCCAAAATGTATTCAGCCACATGTCTTTAGTAAAAAAAATGTCAATAAGCGTATATTTATTGGTTTGCGCAAAAGTTATAGCGTCTACAAACTAGGGTACATTTTCTGGAATTTACACAGCTTTTAATTTATGACTGCCTATCTAATTTCTTGAGGTGCTAAAATGGCAGGGCAGTACAAAACCCCCCCAAATGACCCAATTTTGGAAAGTTGACACCCCAAGGAAATTGCTGAGAGGCATGTTGAGCCCATTGAATATTTTTTTTTTGTCTCAAGTGATTGAATAATGACAAAAAAAAAATTACAAAAAGTTGTCACTAAATGATATATTGCTCACACATGCCATGGTTATATGTGGAATTACACCCCAAAATACATTCTGTTGCTTCTCCTGAGTACGGGGATACCACATGTGTGGGACTTTTTGGGAGCCTAGCCGCGTACGGGCCCCCGAAAACCAAGCACCGCCTTCAGGATTTCTAAGGGCGCAAATTTTTGATTTCACTCCTCACTACCTATCACAGTTTCGAAGGCCATAAAATGCCAAAATAGCACAAACCCCCCCCCAAATGACCCCATTTTAGAAAGTAGACACCCCAAGGAAATTGCTGAGAGGCCTGTTGAGCCCATTGAATATTTTTTTTTTGTCCCAAGTGATTGAATAATGACAAAAAAATAAAAATAAAAAAAAATTACAAAAAGTTGTCACTAAATGATATATTGCTCACACATGCCATGGTTATATATGTAATTACACCCCAAAATACATTTTTCTGCTTCTCCTGAGTACGGGGATACCACATGTGTGGGACTTTTTGGGAGCCTAGCCGCGTACGGGCCCCACGAAAACCAAGCACCGCCTTCAGGATTTCTAGGCACAAATTTTTGATTTCACTCCTCACTACCTATCACAGTTTCGAAGGCCATAAAATGCCAAAATAGCACAAAACCCCCCCAAATGACCCCATTTTGGAAAGTAGACACCCCAAGCTATTTGCTGAGAGGCATGGTGAGTATTTTACAGCTCTCATTTGTTTTTGAAAATGAAGAAAGAAAATATATTTTTTTTTTTTCAATTTTCAAAACTTTCTGACAAAAAGCGAGATCTGCAAAATACTCACCATACCTCTCAGCAAATAGCTTGGGGTGTCTACTTTCCAAAATGGCCTCCGAAACTGTGATAGGCAGTGAGAAGTGAAATCAAAAATTTACACCCTTAGAAAGCCTGAAGGCGGTGCTTGGTTTTGGGGTCCCGTACGCGGCTAGGCTCCCAAAAAGTCTCACACATGTGGTATCCCCGTACTCAGGAGAAGCAACATAATGTATTTTGGGGTGTAATCATACATATGCCCATGACATGTTTGAGCAATATATCATTTAGTGACAACTTTGTGCAAAAAAAAAAAAAATTGTCTTTTTTCCGCAACTTGTGTCAACATATAAAATATTCCATGGACTCGACATGCCTCTCAGTATATAGCTTGGGGTGTCTACTTTCCAAAATGGGGTCATTTGGGGGGGTTTTGAACTGTTCTGGCATTTTATACACAACATTAGGAAGCTTACATCCACTCTTCTAACCACTTGAAGACAAAGCCCTTTTTGACACTTTTTGTTTACATGAAAACATTTTTTTTTTTTGCAAGAAAATTATGTTGAACCCCCAAATATTATATATATTTTTAAAGCAAAGGCCCTACAGATTAAAATGGTGAGTGTTGCATTTTTTTTTTCTACACAGTATTTGCGCAGCGATTTTTCAAACGCATTTTTTTGGGAAAAAATACACTTTTTTTAATTTTAATGCACTAAAACACACTATATTGCCCAAATGTTTGATGAAATAAAAAAGATGATCTTAGGCCGAGTACATAGATACCAAACACGATGAGCTTTAAAATTTCGCACAAACGCGCATTGGCGACAAACTACATACATTTTTAAAAGCCTTTAAAACCCTTTACAGGTTACGCCGTTAGATTTACAGATGAGGTCTACTGCTAAAATTACTGCCCTAGATCTGACCTTCGCGGTGATACCTCACATGCATGGTGCAATTGCTGTTTACATATGACGCCAGACCGACGCTTGCGTTCGCCATTGGGCAAGAGCAGGGCAGGACAGGGGTGCTTTTTTTTTTTTTTTTTTTTTTTTTTTATTAATTTTGCTTTTTTATTTTATTTTTAAACTGTTGCTTCCATATTTTATATTTTTTTATCATTTTTATTGTTATCTCAGGGAATGTAAATATCCCCTATGATAGCAATAGGTAGTGACAGGTACTCTTTTTTTGAAAAAACTGGGGTCTATTGGACCCTAGATCTTTCCTCTGCCCTCAAAGCATCTGACCACACCAAGATCGGTGTGATAAAATGCTTTCCCAATGGCGCTTTTTATATCCGGGGGGGGGACATTCCCTCCCACTGCTTGTAAAAGCAGTCCAGAGGCTAATTAGCCACTAGGATTGCTTTTACATGAAAGCCGGCCGCTGGCTAAAAAGAATGATACCAAGATGATACCTAAACCCGCAGGCATCATTCTGGTATAAACATTCAAAGTCCAGCAACATACCAGTACGTTGCTGGTCCTTGTTGGACATGTATTGTAATCTTTTTTTTCATGCAGCCTGTTGGCTGAACGATAAAAAAAAAAGATTGATCGGTGGGTATGCCCACCATTAGAATACCGCCCTTCATCCACCCACTTCTAATGATGGGCATACATGCACCATTTATATATGCCGAAGCATGGGGGCATCTTCCCGCAAAAGTTATGCCGCGTACACATGGTCAGACTTTTCCACGGGCAAGCCTCCGTCGGAATTTCGACCGTATGTACGTGGCATTAGGAGCAAAATCGCTCCTCCGCCCCTGCTGCCCCAATGCTTCGGCATATATGCTTCTTTTTTTTTTTTTTTAACTGTGGTGGTGAAATCACCTCCTACAGCACTGGAGTCGCAGGGATCAGGCCTGTCTCTGCGAACGCTGCAGTTATGTGTGTTGTGTTTTGCAAGTGACAGTGATCGATCGATACTGCACTTGGGTGGCCTGGGCTGGACGGAGGGGCAAAATGCAGGTGCTAGCAGGTATCTGGGCTGATCCCTCTAACACTGCGTTTTTGGGAACCCTAAACTGCTGGGGACGCTAGTATAGATCTGATCAGATCAGATATTGATCTGTTCAGATACTATACCACTAAGGGGGGTGTAGGCTTCACGCGTGGGTGTTAGCGTTACTGGCACTAACCTGACGCTGCCTGGGGTGCGACGCAGACCCTCTCTGACGATAAAACCTAATTGATATCACCCGCCGGGCAATCAGGGGGTTAAACCTTTATTGGGTTATATACGGCGGGTGCCCTGACACTATAAAAAGCAAACTAACTAACCAGCGTCACCCGTAACACTTATATGGTGATTACTGGTGAAAGGGTTAACTAGGGGCAATTAGGGGGTTAAACCTTTATTAGGTAATATATGGGGGTACCTGACGCTATAAAAACCTGCGGCGAACCTAAAAAAAATAACTGGCTACCGATTGGCATCACCGACGCTAAGACAGCGATCAGAAAAATGATCGCTTAGCGACAGTGGTGATAGGGGGTGAAAGGGTTATCTGGGGGGCGATCAAGGGGGTTAAACCTTTATTGGGGGGGGGGGGTTAGGGGGCTACACTGGACCTAAAACTAACTTTAGTGACACTTTTACAGTCACAAATGTCACTGATTGCAGTGATCAGTAAATAAATGGTCACTGCAATCAGTGACACCGTGACTGGGGGCTGGGGGGTGATCTGGTGGGTGATCTGGGGTGTCTGGGGGGGGCGATTTATGTGCCTATGTGTCCTGGTGTCAGTGTAGTGTTTTGTGCACTAACCTGCATCTTCTCCTGTGCGGCGCTCGGTATATGTGAGCGCCGCAGGAGAGATGACATCACTTCCTCTGCCTGTGTAAACATTACACAGGCAGGGAAGCTCTCTCATTCGCCGGGAGCGATCGAGAGGGGGTGGCCGGAATCGAACGGCTGTCCCCTCATCCCTGATCGCTCCCAAACGAATAACGGCCACTCACTGTAAAGAAGGGGGGTCCGATGGGACCCCCCAACTATACAAAGGCAGTCACGTAGATATACGTGATTCTGCCTGTCGGTGCCATTCTGCCAACGTATATTTACAGTGGGCGGTCATTAAGAGGTTAAATGACATCTTCTACAATTTAGTGGGCACAGTAATCGGTCGATATAGACACATCGTTTGCACACTACATACGATGATTTGGCAATATCCCTTTTTTATTTCCAAAAATAAATGTATATTTAAAATCACTAAATGTTATGACATTGTTGTCTAGATGATGTGTTTGAAGCTAGAATGAAATGCAAACTTGAATCAATATAAAAGGAGAGGACACTCAGCAGTTGTTTACACATCTGCACTCACAGGAGCACTATAGTGTGGACCGCAATAAGAACCTTTTTAGGGTGTCCACCACAGGTGCTACAGTGGGTACTGGGGGGGGGGGGGGGCATGTGATAAAATTGTCACCAAAATTTCTGTTTTTTAGCTTTGTATAGTTCTCGAATCTGGTCTTCATCTTGGAACTGGGCCAAAACAGACAAGTGTAACCCACCTGCAAGCAATGTTTCATATTCCTAGTTATGACTTCATATATGTGTGTGTTAAGTGTACCATTTGTTTTAATCTCATAGGGGAGAGAAGACTGGGAGGACACGACTCCTCGGAGCCCAGGAACCCAACACCTTCTAAAGAACCCCAACCTCCCCAACAAGGCCAACCTGAGAATGTGGAGGATGTCGAATTAGATAAAGGAGAGGTGGAGGAAGGAGAAGTCGAGGAAGGAGAGGTGGAGGAGGTGGTGGAACTTGTCACTACAACAGGTCAGTATCTGTCTCCCCAGCTTCAGGTTTACGAGATGTAGGCCTGGAGATTGATATATTTTTATTTTTATTTTAGGGGATGAAGATTTTCCTGAAAGTCCACGATTCTCCAGGGATAGTGCACAACGACTCATACAACAACTAATGGATTGTAGTACTCAACTGGACTTCATTAAAAAAAGGATTCAGGATCTGGAGAATGCATTTAAGGACATCATAGATGTGTTGTTGAGAATAGACTAAAATAAACCTTTTAATCTCAAGTTTGTGTTCACTTTTGTAGCACTTTGTTGGCCAAACAAATTTAGAAGATGCACACAGTGGGTCAACATGTGCTATCTGCCATCACGGGATCTCCATGTACGTGTTTTGGGGGTGCAACCTCTTCCTCACAACTCAAGAAGGAGAAAGGAAGAAGGGGTTGCCCCCCCCCAAAACATGTTGAATGATCCCCCATGATGGCGGGTAGCACATGTTGATGAGAGGGATGAGGAAGTATCTAACCTAGTTTCCCCCCCCCCCCTAAAAATGTGTGCATCTTCTAAATTTGCCAGGTTCAGGGGTGACAACACTCCATTTTTGAGGAAGGGCAGATAGACATTTGTGGACAAAACGTTTAACATTGTTGTATTTGGAGGAATGTTGGAGATTTTTTCAAAGTTCATTATCAGCAAAATTTGCCATGTTAAGTGAAAAGGCGAAAATGGGTTTCTAAAATGTTCAGACACCAAAAATGTATACCTAACCATATGTGCGATTGAGTAAAATACAAGAAAATACAAAAAAATTCTTAGTTTTTTTTAAAACCACTCTAACCTTTCTGGGATTTAGTTTTGTTGTTAGCAGTGAAATGTTTGTGGTTTACTAAGGAAAATACACTTGGCACTACAAGTACACTTAGAAAAAGTAGCACACAACTCAAATATAAACAAAGCAAAACTAATAATTGAAAGTTGATATTTTTTATTTTGGATTTTTTTATGGCAAAATTATAATTCGGATAGGCAACATTATAATTGGAATGGCCCCCCTACCCATGAAATAATCAACATATTTCTGCCTGATTGCACGGGCACTTTTGGGGGGGCAAGCCAGCACGGACAGGTTCCAGGCCCGGCAGGGCATTGTCCGCAGCAAGTCCTGGATCGGGCCCAACTGTGGCCATATATGTAGGAGATTTCTTCCTCAAAAAATTGTGCAGTAGACAACAACAAAACACAATATAGTTCAATTTGTACTCCGCAAGATTAATAGGAGTCAGAAAAAGATGGAACCGGCTGGCCATTATCCCGAAGGCATTCTCCACAACTCTTCGGGCTCTGGCCAGCCGGTAGTTGAAGACCCTCCTCTCCGGGGTGAGGGTCCTCTGGGGGAAAGGCCTCATGAGATGCCGACCCAGGCCAAAGGCTTCATCAGCCAAAAACACAAAGGGGAGTCCTTCCACATTCCCTGCATCCGGTGGCAATGCAAGGTCATCACTCTGTAGACGAACGGCAAACTCCATCTGGGCGAAGGCTCCCCCATCCGACATCCGGCCATTCTTCCCCACATCCACATAGAGGAATTCATACTGTGCTGACACCACCGCCATCAGCACAATACTATGAAACCCCTTGTAGTTGAAAAAAAAGGAGCCAGAACTGGGTGGTGGCACGATGCGGACGTGCTTTCCGTCAATGGCTCCTCCGCAGTTTGGGAAGTCCCACTGCCTGGCAAACTCCAATGCCACAGTCTGCCATTCCTGTGGCGTGGAAGGAAGCTGGGGAATCAAACAAGAAAAAAATTAAGGACTTTTGCTAATAACTTTGCAAGCAGATTAGACAAAAACATTTGTGGCCAACATAAGTATAACATTTTGGTTAAGGATTAGTAAAAAAAGATAACCAAATTCACAATTTGCACATTGCTCACCCCCCTCTGATGGCCCATTTATTTTCTTGGGGGGGGGCTACATGTGTTTGGGACCCCACAAATTTCACAATCAGGAAATTAAATTAAGAATTGGAGGGGGGGGGGGGCTACAAGGGATCTGCAAAAATACATTGTTAACGGACTAGGCTATATGTGTTTGGGCCCAGGAGAGCATGCTGGAGAGGTAAGTAAAGGTAACAATGCATGTAGGCCCAAAAATGACTTAAAAAATGACAGCATGCATGGGGACAAAGGGGACATTCTCAGCATATTACAATCATGCTAATTAGGGAAGGATGAAAGAAATACAATACATCATCATGCATTAAATACAGAGAATGTGATATTATATACGAAAACTTACCCTCATATAGTCATCCTGCAGGACTTGGATGATAGCAGAACAGGTCTCTGGGATTATGACGCCCAGAGCCTGGGGGGAGATGCCTGTGGTGAACTTCAGGTCCTGCAGACTTCTCCCTGTCTCCAGGTAGCGCAACGTGGCGATGAGCCTCTGCTCAGCACTGATGGCTTCCCGCATAACGGTGTCCTGCCTGGTAATATAGGGGGACACCAAAGCCAACAGATGCTGAAATACGGGGTCAGACATCCGCAGAAAATTCCTGTAGTCCTCAGGATTATTCTCCACGATCTCCCGCAGCAGAGGCATGTGAGAGAATTGGTCGCGCTGGAGCAACCAATTCTTGGTCCATGAACTCCTCCTCACCCTGTTCATAGACTCGTCTTGGTCCAATACAAGAAGACCAACAGACACACAAAGTCGGTGCACAACACCATCTCTACGATGAGAACGTATCCGCAACATGGCTAAGAAACGGTCGTCTGAACAGAACGAACTAAACAGAACGCACTGAAGAACAGCAAGGCCTATGAAGAACGACCTGAAAATCAGAAACGAGCGGACAAGAACGCACTGTAAAACAGATACGACCTGACTACTCGCCCTGAAAGACAAGATACGAACCCACAAGCACCAACTGAACCGCAGAAAACGAACTGAAAGCACGAAGTCTGAAAAGCGCGAATCGTCTCTTCCCAAACTTTAACTAACACGCGGCAACACAAGATTAGCAAAAGCAGCCCAAGGGAGGACGCCATGAAAATGGAACTTCCCCTTTATACTGCCGTCGTACGTGTTGTACGTCACCGCGTTTTTAGACCGACGAGATTTTGAAATGACAGAGTGTATGCAAGCAAAGCTTCACAAGAATCTCGTCAAACTTGACAAGAAAACCGACAAGAAAAACAACGTTTGTTTTACGATGAGAAACTCGGCCGTGTGTACGAGGCCTGAGAAGTGCATGTGTGGAATTCTCCTGGCTGTTATAAGCTAGCCATCCTGGTGCAGAGGCTGCTCAGTATTAGGAGACTTATACACTTATTTTTGTTGTTTTTTGCACTGTTTCTTGCACTGTGGATATCACATATGTTTTTTGTTTTATTTTTTGCATTTTTGAACTATCCAGTTATACTGTATTCACTGAGGGTTGATTTATAGCGCACCAATACTGTTATTATTATGATATACACACCGCTCCTTCACTGCTCCAAAGATGCTGCTAGCAGGACATTTTTTACCGGCCTGCTAGCGCACCACTCCAGTGTGAAAGCCCTTGTGGCTTTTACACTGGAGAGACAGCAGCGGCTCTTTCAGGGCACTTTGCAGGCACTAGTTTTAGCGTTATAGGGCCTGCAAATCGCCCCAGTGTGAAAGGGGTCTAACACACATAAACCTTAGCACAACAGATAATTTTATATATGCTTTTCTGTATAATATAGAGAGCTAATACTTTGTCTGATCCTACCTAAAAGAAGAACTTGTTTACATTTGTTGGGAACCACTTCGCAACCAGCAACTGTTAAGGCAACAAACCTCTTACTGAGACATACACTATATTGTCAAAAAAGACATCTCAAGTCTCCCGCGAGTCGCGCGAGTCTCCTGCATTTGACAGCGGTCTCATGGACACCCGCGAGTGCGGCACAATCTCCCGGCTGTCAGCCGCAGCAGCCCGAACCAGGGGGCACCTGAACACCTGCATAGGTGGGGGCGCCTAAGTGGCAGATTTCTCCTCTCCCCTCCTTCTCTGTCCCCGTCCAGAACAGTGTGAGCATAGGGCAGCCCGACCCGTACATCCTGGCAGTGCTGGGGGAGGGGTGCTCCTCTTCCTGACTAGAGTTCTCATTTTCAGTGCCTGCTGAGTGCTGATGTTTGGGAATTAATTCCTCACACTGGGACCCCGCACTGTCCCCACCAACTTCAGACTCTCTTCCATCTCTATCTCGGGCTGCAGGGAGAGAGAACCGAGGTGAGTCACACTCACAGTGCACAGTGCACTGTTCAGATGGCATCCCTTTACATTAAGGTGACCAGATTTTTAAAATTAAATCCGGGGACAAATTATTTTTTTGCTAGTAATAGCGGCAATCAGCAACTCTCTGCCCGTCGTTGCCGCCACCCCCCTTACAGTCTTTTCAAATCTTACGCTCCGGCCCCCGCTACTTCTGGGTGGGGAGCGGAGGAAGATCACTCCGCCGGGGAAGGCAAGTAGATAGGCAGGTGGCTGGCTGAGATTTTAGCCAAGGCAGAACAACATGCAAGCGGGAGCAGAATGGGCATGCACCCGAAATTTATGAAATATTCCCTCCGCACTGACCAGCACATGATCATCAGAAAGGGGCACAGATAATGAAAATAAATACACCCCCTTAAGCTAGTAGGAGCTGCAGAGCGCCGGGGGTGTGTAATTCAGATTTTTTTTTTTTTATTCTGCACTGACTGTCTTTGAAATTGCCCCAGCCCCTGTTCAAATCCAATCCGGGGACAGACTTGGTCCGGGGATAGTGTCCTCAATCCGGGGACTGTCCCCGGAAACCGGGGATGTCTGGTCACCCTACTTTACATGTGCTCTAGGCTGCCCCTGCAGATGGATGGCATGATACACAGAGGATCATGGGACCCCCCTCTCTGCTCTCATCCCAGGACCCCCCCCTCTCTGCTCTCATCCCAGGACCCCCCCTCTGCTCTCATCCCAGGAACCCCCCCACTCTCTGCACTCATCCCAGGAACCCCCCTCTGCTCTCATCCCAGGACCCCCCTTCCTCCGCCTCAGTAGTCCATGATGTGATGTATAATGAGATATACTAAGAGCCCTGACACACCGACAGCGCAGGGGCGTCGGCGGTAAAGTGCCGTTAGTCTTAGCGGCGCTTTACTGTCGTTTTAGAGGTACCGTAGTTTTGCCGAGACACTTTGCAGGCACTGCCCATTGATTTCAATGGGCAGGGGTGCTTGAAGAGTGGTGTATATACCACGCCACAAAGAACCCACTTGCAGGAATTTTTTTTGATGACCTGCCAGCGCAGCACTCCAGTGAGAAAGCATTCGGGCTCTCACACTGGGATTCAGATGAGCCTTTTTTCAGGCGCTATTTTTAACGCTAAAGTCCCTGAAAAATACCTCCAGTGTGAAAGGGGTCTAATGGACCATCTCCTGTACTATGTCTGCAGTCTCTGATCATCTCCTGTACTATGTCTGCAGTCTCTGATCATCTCATGTAATATGTCTGCAGTCTCTGACCGTCTCCTATACTATGTCTGCAGTCTCTGACCGTCTCCTATACTATGTCTGCAGTCTCTGACCGTCTCCTGTACTATGTCTGCAGTCTCTGACCGTCTCCTGTACTATGTCTGCAGTCTCTGACCGTCTCCTGTACTATGTCTGCAGTCTCTGATAATCTCCTGATCATCCACTGACGAGGGGGGATTGCGCGAAACGCCGTGCAGCGCCACCTCCCTGAAATAAATTTTTGCAGGTTGGGATGTCTGTCAAAAGTACGGTGATGGGGCGTGGTCTGGACATGGCCGAGTAAGGACATGTACTTTTGGAGCTCCCGGTCTGTCCTGGCCTTACTAGCCCTATTCTCAGTCATATCGATCTAAAAACACAGCATGTACTCAGCTGGGAAGCGGAGAGGCAGACAGAGGAAGTACCAGACTCCCAGAGCCCGGCCAAGCGGAGAAATTCATTGTTACTTACCTGGCTCGCGGGCAGCATCTCCTATCCCCAAAATGGCGGACACCACAAGGCACAGCGGGCATGTGAGTTCTCCCCCACATACTTCCCAGACGCCCCCCATGGCCTCCTGCACCATAGAGGGGGACCCCAGCACGCCAGCAGTGTTTCGATCTGACCCCTAAGACCCACTCCACCCGCATCTCATGCCACTGACTCTGTGGACAGATGTGGAGTTGAGGGCACTGCTGCAGGCTCTGCCTACAAGAGCCGACTTTGAATCACTAGAAGGCTAGAGGCTTCCCACCATAAAGATATTGTGGCGGTCCGCAGTGACATTACCTCGCTAACGGAGAGGATAGGAACAGGGGAAGCCACGATGTCAGCATTTGAACTTAGGCTGCGGCAGGTAGAAGACACGCATGCAGTACAAGCAACCTCCATCCTGATCCAGCAATTGCGCCTGGAAGAAATAGAGGACTGCAGCAGGAGAAACAACTAGAGGCACCGGGGTCTGCCGGAGGCCACGGGTCAGAGAATCTAGCAGCAACAGCTCTGGCCATATTTCGGAACGTGGTTGGGGACTCGCTCCCGCCGAATGCGACTTGACCGGATCAACAGGGCTCTGGGACCTAGATCTACAGATCCGAATCCCCCTAGGGATGTGATCTGCAGGGTCCATCAATACACGCATAAGGAACTCATCTTGCGGAAGGCATGAGGTGAGAGACACTGACTTTGATGGGGCTATCATCCAAATCCTGCCGGATCTCTCCCGAGCCACCCTGCACAGGAGGGCTATGTTGAAACCTATATTGGAAGTCACCCAGCACTCTGACATTACCTACAGATGGGGCTTCCACATAGCAGTGACTTAAACATTCACAGTATTTCACCCTGCACTCACCATCAGATCTCCCTGCACTATTTGCCTTTTTTGAAACAGATCCAATTGATGTTCCAGACTGGCTGCAGGCTCTCCCAGGCTCCTCCACCCGTCCAGGCGGTTCAAGTCAGAGGAGATCCTGATCCCCATGGCCACAGAGGAGCAGACAGAGATTCCGCATCACACCTCTGGAGGATTCCAGGGAAACCAAGTGGCGGCGGCTACTGTGGTGAGACCATGCACACACATCCACTGCTCATAGTGCCTTAACCCAGATACTTGATTCAATTTAACCCCCCTCCTCCCTGTCGGGTCCCACTGACACCCTCCCCTGATTTGTCATGGTTCCGCAAGATACACTTGAGGCCTTCCCCCGGATGGAGACTTTCTGAAGTTTTTCCCCCTCACGGTCACTAGCGCAACTGCATAAACTCCTGAGGACAATGGGGTATATGGGGGGGTGGACTATGGGTGGTGCCCGGTTACTGGGGAGAGGGGTGGGCACCTGTGGTGTGCATTTGACTTGAATCTCACCCTACCCCTTCCTGTACCCTATTGAGAGACATGGACACTGGAAACCGTAACCCCCGGGATTCCCAGAAGGACGACTGACTCCCTGAGCAATTACTTATGGGAAGTACTACAATTTAAGCCCTTATACCCCGGAACCTGAGGGGCCTGTGACAGGGACGCTCCCTGGGATACTAAGGGCTCTCAGAAACTTTACTAGCTGGAGGCATCCTCGCACTGAGAACTGCAACGATGGCACTGTGTAGTGGGGCATCTGTTTGTACTTGAAAATGTGGGGTTTTCCTCTTCTGAAGATTAGGGCTCACTGTCACCCCCTTTTTCTTTGCTCCTATGACCTTTGTACAGGCGGCGGGTGCGCCGTTAAGAGTTGGGAGCACCGTGGGGGACTGGGGACAAACGGAAACTTTAAATGCAACTCCCTCTGAGGTTTTTAGGCCTTCATCCCCCTTTTTCTGCATCAGCTAACCCCCCGGGTGAGTCTGGATGGGTACAAGGGAGGCGAGCCACTGTAAACATGAAATTGCATTTTTATACTGATCGGGGGGGCCACACAATGAACCGTCCCTCCGCCTCCCTCCACGGTGTCCCGACTTGAAGATGCTGTGTACTGGCCGTTGTGATTATGCTCTAACATGTTGTAAACGTTGTTCCTGGAAGGGGTATGTTTCTAGGATAATATACGGAGCATTAGAATGGCACTTATATCTGGGGTCATTCCAGGCAGGAAACAGAGAGGGAAGGTGGGCCGACTCCTGGAGGGGGTAGGTCAGGCCCTGGGGACAGAGGATGGACACACCATTACCCTTTACTTCTCCCACCCTCCCTCCTTTCTCCGGTCTTTGTGGGGCGGGTTGCAGGTTACAATACCGGACGGGCGTTCCTCCTATGCGGGGCCAAGACTGTACTGGTCTTGTATATGATTCAAATTTCATCATTCCACACTCATTTACCGAAAGTGAATGATGGGGGAATGGGTGAGACACCGACTGGGTCATATAGCCTAGCATGGAGTCACAGGGTCCATGTCTTTACCTCATACCAGCTGTACTGCTTTAAAGGTCACGACATGAGCTTTACAATTCTTGCTTTGGATGTGAAGATGTGCATGTGAATATATTGTTGTTTGTTGATCCATTTCCTTGTTCTATGTTTATGGTTCCACCTCTTTAATTTTTCAGGTTTTATTAGAGTACATGCCCAGTTTATACCCTAGGGCTGGGAGGTCCGGACGGGGCTGGGAATACTCCCCCGGTCCTAATCTAACCTCCTCCCCACTAGGTCGAAGCATTACACCCGGTGATATCCAGGAGTGTGCTTCACTGAAAAAAATTGCACTACGATTGATTGAGTTTTAACGATCAATTGTGAACAAGACAACTGTGGGCACTTATTGCTCACCTTACTCTTTCCCGAGCTAATCTTGCTCTCTCATCTCTCTATTCCCTCCCCTTTCTAAGGTTTCTTTCTTAATTTGCTTTTGTTTGCACTCCCCCCTGTTTTACCCTCTCCCCACCCCCCCACTCGGCATGGTCTTGATAGATCACATCACTTTTTTCTCGCTGAACGCCAAAGGGTTAAATATACCTGAGAAACACTGTATGCTCTTGAATGACCTTAAAGGAGCTAGAGCGGATATAGCGTTTATCCAGGAGACCCACTTCAAGACAGGCTCTCCACCATGTTTGAAAAATTGGTACTTTCCCATAACCTACTACGCTACGAATCCCACACACAAATCTAAAGGGGTATCTATACTCTTGGCAGGAAAGGTACCCTGGACTCGCTGCAACTCTAGAATTGACCCTGAGGGTCGATACATGTTTCTTAAAGGACTAATAGGGGATGTGCTAATGACGCTAGCCACTGTCTATGCACCAAATGACAGACAAGATGCCTTTTTACACAGTACACTGTCCCTCCTGATGGACTTCACGGAGGGTCATCTGATTTTGGGAGGTGATTTTAATGCACCGTTGGTTCCAACAGTAGACACTTCCTCCGGTACCTCCTCCTTGAGGCCCAGTGTACATAGAAACATTTCGAGAGATCTACATAATGCCCAACTGCTGGACATATGGAGACTTCACCATTCGGGAGAAAAAGACTACACGTTCTTCTCATCCCCACACAAAACATACTCCCGTATCGATTACTTCCTGATACCACACCGCAACCTGGAGGCAGCACATGACCCAGTAATAGGGAATATCACATGGTCAGACCATGCACCCATTACCATGCGTTTCTCTCTTTCGCGGGCCTCGACATCCTGCACACGGTTCTGGAGGCTGAACGAAAGCCTACTACAGGATGCTACTGTATTGACGGATGTAATGACCGAACTGACAATACTTCCGAATAAATGACGTTGCAGAATGTGACCCGGGCATACTGTGGGAGGCGCACAAATCTGTAATAAGGGGGGTCTTGATTAAACACGGCGCACGTATCAAACGAGAACGGGAAAAATTCAGTGCTCTTAGACAAGATCCGGGATCTTGAAGCAAAACATAAACACAACCCAACCCCCTTATTAGAAACAGAACTCCTGACCGTTGGAAGACAAACGATAGACATACTGCAATACAAAGCCAAAGCAGCACTGCAGTGTGGGAAATTGTTGGCTAATGCAGTTAAACAGCAGAGGTGACAAGCGTATATACCCCAAATTATCTCCTCTTTGGGACAAAAAAAGGAATTCTACTCCTCCATATACAACTTCCCGAAACTACAGTCAGGTCCATAAATATTGGGACATTGACACAATTCTAATCTTTTTGGCTCTATACACCACCACAATGGATTTGAAATGAAAGGAAGATGTTATTTAACTGCAGACTTTCAGCTTTAATTTGAGGGTACTTACATCTAAATCAGGTGAATGGTGTAGGAATTACAACAGTTTGTATTTGTGCCTCCCACTTTTTAAGGGACCAAAAGTAATGGGACAATTGGGCTGCTCAGCTGTTCCATAGCCAGGTGTGTGTTATTCCCTCATTATCCCATTTACAAGGAGCAGATAAAAGGTCCGGAGTTCATTTCAAGTGTGCTATTTGCATTTGGAATCTGTTGCTGTCAACTCTCAATATGAGATCCAAAGAGCTGTCACTATCAGTGAAGCAAGCCATCATTAGGCTGAAAAAACAAAACAAACCCATCAGAGAGATAGCAAAAACATTAGGTGTGGCCAAATCAACTGTTTGGAACATCCTTAAAAAGAAAGAACGCACCGGTGAGCTCAGCAACACCAAAAGACCCGGAAAACTGTGGTGGATGACCGAAGAATTCTTTACCTGGTGAAGAAAACACCCTTCACAACAGTTGGCCAGATCAAGAACACTCTCCAGGAGGTAGGTGTATGTGTGTCAAAGTCAACAATCAAGAGAAGACTTCACCAGAGTGAATACAGAGGGTTCACCACAAGATGTAAACCATTGGTGAGCCTCAAAAACAGGAAGGCCATATTAGAGTTTGCCAAACAACATCTAAAAAATCCTTCACAGTTCTGGAACAACATCCTATGGACAGATGAGACCAAGATCAACTTGTACCAGAGTGATGGGAAGAGAAGAGTATGGAGAAGGAAAGGAACTGCTTATGATCCAAAGCATACCACCTCATCAGTGAAGCCTGGTGGTGGTAATGTCATGGCGTGGGTATGTATGGCTGCCAATGGAACTGGTTCTCTTGTATTTATTGATGATGTGACTGCTGACAAAAGCAGCAGGATGAATTCTGAATTGTTTCGGGCAATATTATCTGCTCATATTCAGCCAAATGCTTCAGAACTCATTGGACGACGCTTCACAGTGCAGATGGACAATGACCCGAAGCATACTGCAAAAGCAACCAAAGAGTTTAAGAGAAAGAAGTGGAATGTTATGCAATGGCCAAGTCAATCACCTGACCTGAATCCGATTGAGCATGCATTTCACTTGCTGAAGACAAAACTGAAGGGAAAATGCCCCAAGAACAAGCAGGAACTGAAGACAGTTGCAGTAGAGGCCTGGCAGAGCATTACCAGGGATGAAACCCAGCGTCTGGTGATGTCTATGCATTCCAGACTTCAGGCTGTAATTGACTGCAAAAGATTTGCAACCAAGTATTAAAAAGTGAAAGTTTGATTTATGATTGTTAATCTGTCCCATTACTTTTGGTCCCTTAAAAAGTGGGAGGCACAAATACAAACTGTTGTAATTCCTACACCGTTCACCTGATTTGGATGTAAATACCCTCAAATTAAAGCTGAAAGTCTCCAGTGAAAGTAAATCGTGTTTGTTTCATGTCAAATCCATTGTGGTGGTGTATAGAGCCAAAAAGATTAGAATTGTGTCGATGTCCCAATATTTATGGACCTGACTGTACATACTAGTGACACTGATATAAGAGACTACCTGATCAAATCGGACATCCCCACTCTTCCCGAGGAGACAGGGGCAGCCCTGGAGGAACCCATTATGTTGGTGGAACTGCAGGGTGGCATCAAGGGAATGAAACCAGGGAAGGCGCCAGGTCCGGACGATTTTACTCTACAATATTATCGAACCCTCTTGCCAGTACTAGGAGGTCACTTCCAAAGAGATACCTTAAAGGCCCACATCTCCCTCATTCCTAAAGAAGACAAGGACCCAGCCGCTTGCGGCAGCTACAGGCCTATGTCCCTCTTGAATATAGATCTTAAATTCTTCACTTAAAATCCTGGCCAATAGATTGTCCCAACACATGACAGATCTCGTACATTTAGATCAAGTGGGTTTTGTCCCTTCCAGGGAGGCCAGGAACAACACTAATAAGGTACTCAACCTAATTCATAGGGCCTCACTGCTCAAAACACCATGTGTCTTTCTCAGCACAGATGCTGAGAAAAGCCTTTGACCGGGTTAGTTGGGAATTTATTCTCTCCGTCCTTAGGCATATTGGCTTAGATAGTAAGATGTTACACTGGATTTCTAATATTTACTCGGTGCCGACTGCCCAGGTTAAAGCCAATGGAGTCCTGTCCGAACCCTTTACTATTTCTAATGGCACCAGACAGGGCTGCCCGTTATCCCCCCTTCTCTTTGCCCTAGTTCTAGAGACATTTTTATGCACGATCCACCAGAATCCAAATATAACGGGCATCATGATAGACCAGGGTCACTACAAGATTTTGGCATATGCGGATGACCTTTTATTTTCCCTTACCAATCCTGTGGTGTCCCTTCCAAACCTGATTAAAGAATTCCAAAAATATGGGGTCATATCTAATTTGAAAATTAACTTCAACAAGTCTGCAGCTATGGGTGTCAACATGACTCCAGATGACCTGTCTCCTTTGAAATCTAAATTTAAATGGTCTGATAGCCACCTCAATTACCTGGGGACATGTATCCCGAGCGGCTTGACGCGCACATTTGAACTCAACTTTTCCCCAATGCTGACTAAAGCCAGAGGACTGCTTGAGGAGTGGAATAAAGGGCTTCAATCCTGGTTTGCGAGATGCAATTTCCTCAAAATGTGCATTCTCCCGAAATTTCTGTACCCATTTCAAGCCCTGCCAATCAGGATCCCAGCTCCATATTTCAGACAAGAACAATCTCTCTTTACCAAATTTGTATGGGCACACAAGAAACCGCGAAGGGTGGAGCTACAAGTCTCTGACGTCATCACGTTTCAGCTAGCTGGTGCTAACCGCGGCTGTTTTTGAAAAACTGTCTCTGTTCCATGGATGTCAGTGTTTAACCACTTCGTATCCGGGCCATTGTAGTTTGACGGCCACAAGGTGGCTCTACAATGCCGGGAGGCCGTCTATTGACGCCCCCGGGCCGCTCGCCGCTGGGGGGCGCGCGCACCTGCTGCATCACTCAGGTGCCGATGCGCATGCCTGGCGGCCGCGATGTCTGCCAGGTACCCACGATCGGCAGTTACAGAGCCAGGACTGTGGATCTGTGTGTGTAAACACACAGATCCACGTCCTGTCAGGGAGAGGAGACTGTACATAGGGACAACCATCGGTCACCTCCCCCAGTCGGTCCCCTCCCCCCACAGTAAGAATTACTCCCAGGGAACACATTTAACCCCTTGATCGCCCCCTAGTGTTAACCCCTTTCCTGCCAGTCATATTTATACAGCAATCAATGCATTTTTATAGCAGCGATTGCTGTATAAATGTGAATGGTCCCAAAAATGTATCAAAAGTGTCCGATGTGTCCGCCATAATATCGTAGTCCTGACAAAAAATCGCAGATAACCGCCATTACTAGTAAAAAAAACATTTTTAAAAAAATGTCATAATTCTGTCCCCTATTTTGTAGACGCTATAGCAATAAAAATTGGGATATTTGTTATAGCAAAAAGTAAAAAATATTGTGTTTTTTTCAAAATTGCTGGTCTTTTTTTGTTTATATCGCAAAAAAAAAAAAAACACAGAGATGATCAAATACCACCAAAAGAAAGCTTTATTTGTGGGGAAAAAAAAGGACGTCAATTTTGTTTGGGAGCCACGTCGCACGACTGCGCAATTGTCATTCAAAACGTGACAGTGCTGAAAGCTGAAATTTCGCCTGGGCAGGAAGGGGGTATATATGCCCAGTAATAGTGATGAGCCGAACACCCCCCGGGTTCGGTTCGCACCAGAACCCGCGAACGGACCGAAAGTTCGCACGAACGTTAGAACCCTATTAAATACAATGGATGCGAACGTTCTAAATCTAAAGTGCTAATTATAATGACTATTATGCATGTTATTGTCCTAAAAAGGGTTTGGGAACCCGGGTTCTGCACCAGGGGACATGTATCAATGCAAAAAGAAGTTTTAAAAACGGCAGTTTTTTGGGAGCAGTCAATTTAATGATGCATAAAGTGAAAAAAAAAAAGTCAAATATTCCTTTAAATATCGTACCTGGGGGGTGTCTAAAGTATGCCTGTATAGTGCCATGTGTTTCCCGTGTTTAGAACTGTCCCTGCACAAAATTACATTTCTAAAAGGAAAAAAAGCCATTTAAACCTGCTTGCGGCTTTAATGTAATGTCTGTTCCAGGTAATATGGATGAAAATCTTTAAGAAAAATGGCATAGCTACCCCATCACACCCCCCCCCTACCCCAGCCCATTACTAGCCCCTTTGGGTCTTGTATGGATGTTAAGGGGAACCCCGCACACAAAATAAAAAAAGGCCCTATATACTATGAACAGCCGTATACAGGCGGTGCATACAAGACAGTGACTGTAGGTTTGTTCTTATGTAGAATCTGTTTGTAATTTTGAACAGGTACATTGTTTAAGTGTAGCTCCAGCCAAAAAAAGTATTTTTAAGCTTTTTGGAAAACATAGGGAAGGATTATCACCCCTGTAACATTTGTTTTGCTGTCTGCGCAGTGTGCACCTGTTTAGAACAGTTCACCTCACTTTCCGTCCTAATGACAAATGTTTTTTGAAAATTTGGGGTTTTTATTGAAACAAGAATTGGTGATAAAGCATCAGTGGAGAGGAGACACTTTTTTTCCCATATTAACTCTTACAGGAGAGAATTTCCCTTCCTAGTGGTAGATTTCCTCTCACTTCCTGTTGTATCCTTCCGTTTGCAAGGAGGAGTCGTTTGTAAGTTGGATGTTTGAAAGTAGGGGCCTGCCGTATATACTCTGCTGAAATTTGCCCCTTACATGTTGGTGTTGCCACAACACTGTAAGCCCTCACAATTACTCTTGGTGGGCGCATGAATGGGCCCTGCTGTGAATTATTAGATCAAGAATTGTAATTGCATGCCCGTGTTGAACAGGGGCTGAAAAATTGGGCCTTTGGTGGTGGTGCCACAACACTGCAACCCCTCACAGATACTGTACTTGGAGCACAGCAATGAGCCCTGTTGCAAAGTATTGCATCAAAAATTGTAATTACACGCCCCTGTTAAACAGGGGCTGAAAAATTGGGCCTTAGGCACTGGTGCTGGTGCCACGACACTGCAACCTCTCCCAGATACTCTAGTTGGAGTGCAGGAATGAGCCCTGCTGCAAAGCATTGCATAAAAAATTGTAATTACATGCCCCTATTAAACAGGGGCTGAAAAATTGGACCTTAGCCACTGGTGGCGGCACCCAGAAACAAAAATGTTCTTCCAAGCTATCATCATCAATCGGATCATTGGAGAGGAGGAGGATAGTCAGTCAACATAACAGGACAGTCACTCAGCATCAGCATCAGTCTTGAAGGGATGTGACATTTGAAAATAAATTAGTCTGTTATATCAGCTTCAGGTGTTTGGTAGCTGGTGGTGATCCAAGACTGGTTCATCTTTCTCAGTCGATCAACCGAGTCGGTGGACAGGCGCACTCTGTGATCCGTGACAAATCCTCCAGCAGCACTGAATGTGCGTTCTGAAAGAACGCTGGATGCAGGACAGGCCAGTAGCTCAATTGCATACTGTGCAAGCTCTGGCCAGTGATCCATCCTCAAGACCCAGTAAGCCAGAGGATTTTCGGTGGGGAAGGTGTCCAAGTCTGACCTTGCCCCTAGGTATTCCTGCACCATGTATATCAGACGCTGGCGATGGTTGCTGGAACCGATCATACCTTGGGGCTGCGGACTAAAGAATTGTCTGAACGCATCGGTCAGACGGCCACCTTCCCCACCGCTCCTTCTTTGACTGACCGAAGCCTCAGCAACTCGTTGTCCAGGACCAGGAGTTTGTGACCTCCCAGTCTCTGGGAACGCATTGCACAGACCTTTCTTCAAGGCCTCCCGGAGTTGTCTCATCCTCTGCTCCCTCTGCGACGGTAAGATAAGGTCCGCAACCTTACCCTTGTACCGTGGATCAAGGAGAGTGGCCAGCCAGTAATGGTCCCTCTCCTTGATCCGAAGAATACAAGGATCCTTCCGCAGACTTTGCAGGATCAGGGAGGCCATGCAGCGTAGGTTAGCTGAGGCATTCGGTCCGGAGTCCTCTGGGTCACTAAGGACGACATGATCCGCAGCCACCTCCTCCCAGCCACGTACAAGTCCACGGGTTTCTTGGGACTGTAAATCATCCTTAAAAGACTGCTGCTGATGATGATGCCGAGTGCCAGGCTCCACCTCCATGCTGACACAATCCTCCTCCTCCTCTTCCTGTGCGATGGGTGGGACAGAAGGAACACTGTCTGGGTAAAGGGGGCCTTGAGAGGCAAGGAAGTCCTCCTCTTCCTGCCTCTGTTATGCCTCAAGTGCCCTGTCCATTATTCCACGCAGCGTATGTTCCAACAGGTGGACAAGAGGTACAGTGTCACTGATGCATGCACTGTCACTGCTCACCATCCTCGTGGCCTCCTCAAATGGTGCCAGGACAGTGCATGCATCCCTGATCATGCCCCACTGGCATGGTGAAAAAAAACCGAGCTCCCCTGACCCTGTCGTGGTGCCGTAGTCGCACAGGTACTCATTGATGGCCCTCTGCTGCGTGTGCAGCCGCTGCAGCATGGCCAACGTTGAGTTCCACCTGGTGGGCATGTCACATATAAGGCGGTTCTTGGGCAGGTTCAACTCCTTTTGCAGCTCAGCCAGGCGAGCACTGGCATTATAAGATCTGCGGAAATGCACACAGACTTTTCTGGCCTGCCTCAGGACATCCTGTAAGCCCGGGTACCTGCCCAAGAACCGCTGCACCACCAGGTGAAGGACGTGAGCCACACAGGGCACATGGGTCAGTTGTCCCTGTCGGAGGGCGGAGAGGAGGTTGGTGCCATTGTCGCAAACCACCATTCCTTGTTTTAAGCTGGCGTGGCGTCAACCACCTCTCGGCCTGCCCCTGCAGAGCAGACAGAACCTCTGCCCCAGTGTGGCTCCTGTCCCCCAAACACACCAGCGCAAGCACGGCATGGCATCTTTTTGCCTGCGTACTTGCGTAGCCCCTTGAACGCCTACGGAGCACCGCTGGTTCCGAGGACAAAGCACAGGAAGAGTCCATGGAGAAGAGAGGTGTGTCACAACCAGTAGTAGCATTTTGGAGGCGTGGCAGCGGAACAACCTCCAACACTACTGCACCTTGTCCTGCATCCTTCCCAGCTGCCAAAAGAGTGACCCAATGGGCCGTGAAAGAAAGGTAACGTCCCTGTCCATGCCTGCTGGACCATGAGTCAGCGGTAATATGCACCTTACCGCTGACCGCCCTGTCCAGCGAGGCCAAGATATTGCCTTCCACATGCCGGTAGAGAGCCGGAATCGCCTTCCGTGAGAAAAAGTGGCGTTTCGGAACCTGCCACTGAGGAACCGCACATTGCACAAACTCACGGAAGGGGGCCGAGTCTACCAACTGAAAAGGCAGCAGTTGAAGCGCTAGCAATTTAGCCAAGCTAGCATTCAACTGCTGGGCATGTGGATGGCTGGGAGTGAACTTCTTTCGACCGTCCAGCAGCTGGGGCAGGGAAATTTGCCTGATAGAATCGGACGTCGGTGTACTGCTAGCAGAGTGCCCGCAAGTACTTGGCTGTGACACACCTAATTCTACACCTTCATTCCTCACAGTGCAGGTTTCAGAGAGGACTGAAGGTATAGTGGGGTTGGAGATCCCAGCTGATGCGGTGCAAGGAGAGGTCCGCTTTGTTCTTTGGTGTGGGTCTTTAAGGTAGGCTTGCCAACGAGCTGCATGGCAGGTCAACATATGTCTGGTCAAGCATGTGGTGCCCAAGCGGGTGATGTTTTGGCCACGCGATATACGCTTGAGACATATGTTGCAAACAGCGGCTGTGCGATCTGATGCACTCGACTCAAAAAAGGCCCACACCAAAGAACTTTTTGAATAACGGGCAGAGGCAGCGCCCTGCACAGGCGGAGCTCTGCGGTGTGATTCCGTCGGTGTGCTGCCCTTAGGCTGGCTCCCCGAGGGCATCCTGCCTCGTTGGAGATGTGCCTCCTCCTCCTCCTCCTCCTCCTCTCTCCTATTAGGCACCCACGTGAAGTCAGTGACCTCATGTTCCGGATCCGCGTCGTTGCACTGATGATATGACTAGACTCAGATCGGCTGATGGTGTTAGTGGTTGAAGGGGTTTGTGATTGCTGAGGATCCGAATCATAGGGGCGACGTTGCGACTAGATTCAGATCGGCTGTTGGCAAGTGCTTGGTACACATACATACTTATTTTTATTTTTTTATAGTTTTTTTATATAGTTTTTTTTTTTTTTTTTTTAGGGAAAATTACATCCAACCTGGTGCAGGGTGGACCTACTTGACTGACCTGGAGGAGAAATGACAGGTGGTGAGGGGTTTGACTAGCTGATTTGAACACGACAGACTGCATCTGTTGTTTCATACACGCTGTTACACTCAGCACTGGTTTAGTGCCTTTTACATGTAAGTGCATTTCTTTTTATTAAATATCCTTTTATATGCGGAGAACACTATGGTCTGCCTGTCTTTTATATATATATTTATATACACACCTCATTGGAGTCATTTGTGATCCGGTCCATCTGCTGTTGTCATCCAACCATCCCGGAGCTGCAACACATGCCTGAGACGTATATACCCATATGGGAAGGTATCTGTGACCCTCTATAACCAAAGGGTCCACTTTGGGAGGTGAGCGGCCATTCTTATTACTGGTGGAGGTCTCTCACTGTGTTCACATCATCTGCATGTTTCTGATTCTATAAATCACTCTAGAAGATCACTGGGACTGTCTTTTGATCTATGGACTTGTTCAGTGCTGCACTGCCTTTTTATATAAGTGAGCGGATCGGATGGTGGAGCGTGTCGGAGAAATTAGTGACAAAAATGTCCCATGACAGAGGCATGAATCGGTGCGCCACAGGCTGAAGCATGTACTGAATTGAGGCCAACTACAACTGGGGCACGCTTAAGACAAGTATGCACACGAAAATGCACGTGGATTCAAATCAGATGCGTGATAGTGAAATGAGTGACAGAAACTTCCCATGACAGAGACTCGAAACGGTGCGGCGCTGTGCGTGTAACAGCAAGCGAACTCTGGAGCATGTACTGAAATGTGGCCAACAACGACTGGGGCACGCTTGAGATGAAGCTGCACCTAAGAACGCGCGTGGATTCGAATCAGATGTGTTACAGTGCAATGAGTGACAAAAATGTCCCATGACAGAGGCATGAATCGGTGCGCCGCAGATGCGACTGACAACGGCCAGGCTCTGGAGCATGTTCTGAGATGAGGCCAGCAATTTGGGCACGCTTGGCGAACCTGCACACGAAAATGTGCGTGGATTCAAATCAGATGCGTGGCTGTGACATGAGTGACAGAAATATTCAATGACAGAGGCATGAATCGGTGCGGCGCTGTGCAACTATCAGCAAGCAAACTCTGGAGCATGTACTGAAATGAGGCCAGCAACTGGGACACGTATGGGACGAACCTGCACATAAGAATGCGCGTGGATTCAACTCCGATGCGTGATGGTGACGTGAATGACAGAATTCTCCCATGATCTAGGCATGAGACGGTGCGCCGCATGTGCGGCTGACAACGAGCGGACTCTGGAGCATGTACTAAAATGAGGCCAGCAACTAGGGCCCGCCGGGACGAATCGGTGCATTGTGGATGCGACTTGGATTCATATCAGAATGATGCAGAGGAAATCACTATCGATGCAAGACAAATCAGTAGCTATGTGCAGGGTTTCATGAGGAGAGAGAAGGGTGTGCGAGATGAGACAAGTGAAATTACTATCAGTGGAATGAGATGACAAACTAGCGGGGACGAACCAGTGAGTCGCTGATGCGACTAGATTCGACCGGAGGGTAATGCAAAGTAAAATAACTGTAATGATAGACAGTGCATTCTAAGTGACATGGGCCTACTACTTGGCGTGAAACGAGAAAAAAAAAAAAAAGCACAAAACTAAACTGATAAACAGCTCTGCGTTTGTGTTCACGAATTGCACGACAAGACTGTGGTCTTGCACGAGGCTGAAATAAGGCCGCATATGGAGACTTGACTAAAGACTCGCAAGTTCCACAGCGGGGTTTTGATGACATGGTTTACCTGGCAAACAGTGCGTGAAGCAAAGAAATTGCACGAATCCTACCTGTGACAGTTTGAAAACTTGATGTACGAAAAGCATGGTGGGTGTCCAAGACATCCAAAAAGTGTGGTGTTGCGCCATGCATGACGCACAAAAAATTACTTTGGTTTGGTAAACTAGTGAGAGGAAAAAACGTGTACAAGCGATACGCAAGTTCCGCTGCGGGAATTAAAACACACGGCATGAAGGCAAACAACAAATGGCAACGATGGAAAGTATGCAACGTATGTGACCCGAATCAGTTCGTAAATATACGAAAGGAATCCGATACGAATCGGTAGTGAGGAGTATAGAATTAATGTAATACGAATTGGTTTTATAGTGTATGCCGCCCTTTACTCTAAAACTGAACACCAATCAATCACCCCTCCCCCCAGGCTAACCAGTGCAGAGAGGCAGCAGGTGGGACTAATTAGAGTCTCCTTTTTTTTCCTCTTTTTTTTTTTTTCCCCCCAAATGGAAGAGACGGCAACCTTATGGACAGTGAATCTTTACGTCCAGCGAAACCTACGGCGAGTGATATCGGCCAATAACCGAAAGCGACTCGGAGGTTTGGATTTATAAATGAATCGTATGTATGGGACAGACAATAACTCAGAAGCAGACTTTTAAAGAAAGGAATGTAGGACAGGAAGCATTACTAAATTGCAAGATTGTACCTGACGCAAAAGATTCTAAAAGTAACTGCGATAGTGAGCGGGAACCGCCGACGAAGACCACGAACGAAGACGCCGAAATGCCCTGCGATCGAAACGCCAGGACTCACAAACATGAGGTGAGCTGGTAAGAGTCGGCCCAGTGACATCTAGTATCACTCACAGGAAACCAACGAAGACTGCAGGTGAGTGGGCTGGTTAAATAGCCCCCCGGGCTCCTCCCATAAATTCAGGCCAGCATACTGGCCTTCTAATATATATATATATATATATATATATATATATATTTATTATATGGCTGTGAAGGGATAAAAAAAAAAAAAGAGGCTCCCCCTGCATCCTAATTACCACTGTAGATAAGATTACTCTCGTTAATCTAATTGGGCCTCTCAGTTGTTCCTTTTCAAGAAGGGCTTTCCCCTCTTCAGAAGCCAGGAAAGCCTTCCAGGAGGACCAAGTCCCGGAATATCTTTCCTGTTGATTACGTGCCGATAGACCCAGATCTTCTAATCTGCTGATCTCCCTCACCTTACGAAACCACATCCCTATTGTTGGTGGAGATGCTGATTTCCATTTCAGCGGGACACATGCCTTTGCGGCGTCTAAGCGATGGCAGATACTAGATTCCTTATATTCTTTCTCCGATAGTTGATTTATATGCAGGAGGAAGAACTCCGGGTCTTCCGGTATCATTTGATCTGTGCAAATTTGGAGATTTCGTTTAATTTCCACCGAGAAATTCCTTAGCTTGGGACAGTCCCAAAAGATATGTAGCATAGTGCCTCTATTTCTCTGACATCTCCAACAGCGGCCCGAGATATCAGGGAAGATTTTATTAAATTTTTCTGGTGTTCTATACCACCTGGTAAAAATCTTATAGATTGTTTCTTGTGTTTTCGCACAAATTGATGTTTCCTGTGTGAGCTTATACATACGTTGTCGCCGTTCCGAGCTAAAGGTCCTCCCCAATTCCTGAACACATTTCAAGGGATAGGTTTCCGGCTGTGTATTTAATAATTCATAACTTACTGATAAGGTATGTGATATTACTCCCTTTTCAGAACAAAGTTTCTCAAATTTAGTAAGGGGTCCAATAAAACATTCCGGGTTCGGGAGAGTCCTAAGGAAATGATTGATCTGTAAAGCGTTCCAAAATTTTAATCTGAATATAT
Organism: Rana muscosa; assembly: GCA_029206835.1. Classification (NCBI taxonomy): domain Eukaryota; kingdom Metazoa; phylum Chordata; class Amphibia; order Anura; family Ranidae; genus Rana; species Rana muscosa. The sequence continues at coordinate 990,256,028 of CM055118.1, read as the reverse complement.
TTCTTTGTTCCATCAGTTCCGATATTGTAACCCATGTCCCTGTATGAATATAGCTGGCTGCCCGGATACAATCTATACTCCTTAAGTGTCGAAAGGCACTATCTTCATATCCTGGTGAAAAGAGGGGGTTCCTTATTATCGGTACAAAGGAGAAGTCGTGGGTACTATACCTATCGTGGGGAGCAGGGTCGAGCAAAGCCTGGCCACGTTGTCCACTACAGGATTCTTAGTCACTTCTTTAGGAAGTGTAGCAAAACACCATGGTGCTCCACTCAAGGGTATTGGTGATTGGGCTTGTTCGATTTGTACCCACAGCTTAGTATCTGTAGGTCTATTCCAGTCGATAAGTCTATTCAAGTGTACTGAATAATAATACTTCCTTATATCTGGAACCTCAAGTCCTCCCTGTTTTTTAGTAAGCAGTAGTTTTTTCTTTGTATTCTGGGGTGTTTATGTGTCCATATAAACTCAAAGATTATCCTCTGGCTCTGTTTAAGATGACTCAAAGGGATATGCACAGGTAAGGCTTGTAATAGGTAAAGGTATTTAGGGAGTATACTAATCTTAATAATATTGCAACGCCCTAACCAAGTGTGGAAACCTAAATTCCATTTATCTAGTAGCGCCTTAACCTTTTGCAATAAAGGTGGGAAATTTAAGTCGAAGATCTTAGTTACATATTTTGGGAGATGAGTTCCTAGGTATGTTAAAGATCTATCAGTCCATTTAAACTTAAAGTTTTGTTTCAGCTGTATTATCGATATTTGTGGTTGATTAACCCCATAGCTTCAGGAGAATTTGAAGAGTATACCTGTCACCTGTATCTTAGCTTCAGACTTATTAAAGTTAATGCAAAGGTTTGAAAGAGAACCGTATCTCTCGAACTCCCCCATCAGGTTAGGAATTGTGATCAGAGGATTTGTTGAGATAAACAGCATATGATCCGCATAGGCCGAGATTTTACAGTGGTTATTCCCCATTTGTATTCCTGAAATGTCCCGGTTTCGGCGCAACATACACAGAAACGGTTCCAGTGACAGGGCGAAAAGGAGTGGGGACAGGGGACACCCCTGTCGTGTCCCATTTGAAATCCGGAAGGTTTCTCATAGTACTCCATTGGCCCGAACCTGTGCCGTTGGACAAGAATAGATGGAAAAGATCCACTGTATTATCTTATTACCAAAACCTCCGTGTTGTAAAACTGCCCGCATATAACTCCAATTCACCCTGTCAAAGGCCTTCTCCGTGTCTGTATTTAAAAATACACATTGCGTCTGGGTTGTGTTCACTATCTGTAGTAAATTCAGAACTTTCATGGTGTTATCGCGGGCTTCCCATGTAGGAACAAATCCAACCTGATCTAGGTGTATCAGGTCCGGGATGTATTGTTGGATCCTATTCGCCAAAACTTTAGTAAATAATTTAAGGTCCAGGTTTAACAGGGAAATTGGCCGATAACTTCCACAAGAAGCTGGGTCTTTCCCCTCTTTCGGTATCACAGAAATATATGCCAACAAGGTATCTTTTGTTAAAGTTGCCGAAGACCCTAAAGCATTAAATTATTTAACCATATATTCAGATAAAGGAGGGGAGAAGTATTTTATAGTATTGAGCCGTTAACCCATCAGGCCCAGGAGCTTTCCCCAGCTTCATTGATCCTACCGCTTCCTTGAGTTCATCCGCAGTTATAGGGTCTTCAAGTTTCTCTCTATCTGCCTCTGAAAGTCTGGGCATTGATGCCTCCATAAGATACCAATCTATCTGCTCCTGGATCTGGGATTTACTCTTTAAATTATAAAGGGAGTGGTAAAATTCTTGAAATTCCTGCACTATATCATGTGGTTTCTTAACCTTGGGTTTATTCGATGGGATAATGTGTGGGATATAATTACTTAACTTTTGTTCTCTTAAAGTTCTAGCCAATAATTTCCCGCATTTATCCCCTGATTCATATGCAAACTTCCTACAGACCTGTAATGCTGCCTTAGCTTTATAGTAAAGAAGATCAGTGATTTGTGTTCGTTTACTGGTCACCTCTCTCTCTATTACAATTGAACGTGTCCGTTTATGTCTAGACTCCAGTGTAGCGAACTCTTCCAGTAAGCCTTTTAACTGTTCTGTGTGTTTCTTCTTAATCCTCTATCCATGTTTAATCAACACTCCACCAATGACTGCCTTATGTGCCTCCCAGATGATTCCAGGGTCAGTCTGGGGTGTTGTTAGTATTGAAATAAAAGATTAACTCTTTAGTCACATCTTCCAGGACATCTTTGTCCTGTAGAAGGCTTTCATTAAATCTCCATTGATTTGATCTAGCCCGCAATGAATCTTGTAATGTATATGTCAATAAAATTGGTGCATGGTCCGACCAAGTAATAGAGCCTATTTTTGTAATTCGTACGGAGTGAAGTTGAGCATGTGGAATAAGGAAAAGGTCTATACGGGAGTATGTTTTATGGGGTGAGGAGTAAAACGTAAAATCTTTTTCTTTAGAATGAAGAAGCCTCCATATGTCAATCAGTTGATTATTATTATGTAGGATTTGAGCAATGCGATTCCGCGCACCAAAGGACGTCGATGACCTCCCAGAGGAGGTATCTTCCTTAGGAACTAATGGGATATTCAAGTCTCCCCCTAGGATCAGCTGTCCTTCCGTGTACTCCATCAGTCGCTTAATCGCCTTTCCCCAAAAAAATTTGGGGCATACAAAAGTAGCAAGTCTGACCCCTACTTCTCCTATTTTACCTTTTACAAATATAAAACGCCCTATTGGGTCTCTGATAGAGTCTACTGTATATAGGTCCATGGTATTCTTCCTGCTAAAAGAATAGAGACCCCCTTCGACTTGGCAACTTGATTAGTCGAATGGTACACTGTTGGATATAGTCGACTCTTTAAGATCGGTATTTTGTCATCTCTAAAATGAGTCTCCTGTATGAAAGCAACATCTATTTCAAGGTGCTGCAAGTCATGCAGGAGAATCCTCCTTTTCTCAGGTGGGTTTTACCCTTTAACGTTCAATGATACCACATTCAGATTCTCCATTTCACTTCACAGCCACCGTGTGGAAAAAAAACCAAAAACAAACACAAAGAAACAAAAAACAAAAAAAAAACCCTATAAAAAATCCCCAAGGGGAAACACCCCCTTAATCTAATACTATTAGCTAAGTTGCCAATGGAAAAAAGAACGCTCACCGGTTGAGCGGTTTTTGAGCGTCGGCCTATATGAGACCGTGTGCTAGGAATGGTCAAAGGAGAGAGATAAAAGAAAAAAAAAAAAAAAGAAATCTTAGGCTCCGGGCACCTCCCTGCCCCCCCCCCCCGACTTTCCCAATTTACATAATGAAAAACCCCCAGAAGGCAAAAAGGGGCGGGAGAAAGGGGGGAAAAGCTAAATAATATCCATGATAATCATATTATCACACTATCACCATTTCTTTTTCGTACATCACGGGACACAGAGCGACTTAGTCATTACTAATGGGATTATATAGATTACCTTCAGGTGCTGGCACTGGCAACTTCCAAACCGGAAGTACCCTCCCTTATACAAGCCCCTCCCATCCGGGAGCACCTCAGTTTTTTGCCAGTGTCTAAGGTGTTGGCCAAAGAGTAACATGTGTTTTCACTGGGCTTGCGTACAGGTTCTTTTATGGGCCTCAGTAAGCTGTTCCGGATCCAACCAAAAAAGCTTCATAGCTAAACGGTCGGTACCCGGGCCTTGCAACAGAAGAGCAAGGTTTTGCCTGTAATGCCTCTCTTAGGAGGGCTGGACACTGGGATCCAGAGCTCTGGTCATACCCACGACCAAGATGTTTTCTGTGCAGGGTGCTATACAGGTCCAGGGGAGTGGAATCCTTGGGAACCCGGTCCCTGAAGGTTTAATTACAATGCCTGCCGTGATAGGTGAAGTTTGGGCTTCTGTGGACCAAACAGAGTCCTGCGGCGGGGAAGAGGTAAGTGGGGGCCCCCAGGAACTTGGTTCTATCGGGGGACCCCCAAGCCTAATTTGTCTGTCTGTTACCTAACGGTATTCCCGCTAAATATCTGTGCATGCCTGTAACTACTGGAAAATGTAAAATTTTAATAGTAGTCAAGAAAAAAAAAAAAAAAGGGAGACCGCGGTACCTGTGTTAAACCACTAGAGGCCGCTGTGGTCCATTTTTTCTTGTCATGTGGATCTTTGTCTTTTCAAGTCAAAAGATCCAGGCAGTTGGTAAGTTCTCTGTGGGAATCCACTTCCTCTGCCCTGTTGCTGCACTCATCCACCGCACAGGCCCTCCGGCAAAAAGGGCCCTGGCTCCTAGTCCCTGCTTATTTAAAAAAATAAAAAAAAATAAAAAAGCGCCGAAGGCGCACGGGCGCGCGTGCACGCGCCTCCTATGTAGAGATGAGCGGAAAAAAAGGGGCGGGGCTGGTGGATGATGCTCGATGCGCGCCGCGGCGCTTCTGCGCATGTGCAGGCGTCCCAGCATGGATAAAAGACACAGTACAAGTGTCAGCTGGATGCAAACAGAGCTAGCAACAAAACGGTGGCACACAGAGGCGGTTGATGCAGGCATCCCCATAGAAAGGCACTTTAGTGGACACCAACTGGTATATAGCAGCAACTGTGTTAGACTATTCCCAGTAAAAGTGGTGTATGACGACAGGAATACCTCAGCTTTGTGCTTAAAGGATATGTCGTCCAGACGCTCTGGAAATAAATCTTCCAAGAAGTGAAAGGGGTCTCCATCGGGCTCTGAGGATTTTGGGCATGCTTGTACTGCACCAATCTCCCCTGAAATTTCAGAGGTTAGTAGCCGTAGGAACCCCGCAGGAGTACCTGGTGCTGTGGCTGCCCCCAGTCCACTTGCTCTTGTATATATAACAGAGGAGGTTTTTTCCTCAACTCTGGGAGGATTGGAAGAGAGATTAACAGCATTGATCGCTGCTTCCCTGTCACAGGGAAAGCGCGTCCGATCTCCGTCTCCTCCTTCAGAGTGCCTGTTAGTGGAGGAACAGCCCCACACAGAGATCGACCTACCTGAAGGGGATCAGGATGAGGTTGATTCGGTTATAGAGGAATCAACAGTCTCAGGCTGAAAGATTATGGGTTCAGTCTCTGACTAACATGGTCCGATCAGCATTTAAAATGCCTCTTGTGGAGCCATCAACCACTACTGTCTCCTCGCTGGGGTCGCTAAAAGCTCCCCAGACTGTCTGTTCCTTCCCAATCCACCCCTTATTGGAAGGGCTTATTTACCAGGATTGGGAGCATCCTGATAAAATATTTACTCCCCCCAAGAGATTTCCGGTGATCTATCCCATGGAGGATAAGTTCATACAAAAATGGAAGGTGCCCACAGTGGACGCAGCCATCTCTTATGTGAATAAATCACTGACATGTCCAGTAGATAATGTTCCAATGTTCAAAGACCCAATAGATAAAAAATTGGAGTCTTTACTAAAATCTGCTTTCTCTACAGCAAGCATGGTGACACAACCTGCAGTAGCAGCTATTGGGGTCTGCCAAGCAGTGAAGGATCAGTTGAAACAAGTCTTAAGGGACTTACCAGATCAGCAGGCTCTTGCCTTAGCTGACCTACCTAGAGCCTTGTGTTTTGCGGTGGACGCCATAAAGGATACAATCCAACAGGCCTCCCGCTTTACGCTGTCTGTAGTACATATGCGTAGGCTTCTATGGCTCAAAAACTGGTCTGCTGAAGCTCCCTGTAAGAAATTGCTGATTAGCTTCCCATTTCATGGAGAACGCTCATTTGGAGAAGATCTGGACAAGTATATCCAGAAAATTTCTGCCGGTAAAAGTACACTCTTGCCGGTTAAGAACAAAGTTAGAAGTCCTTCTTTTAAGAAGCCTACTTCTCCAGTCCCTGGCACATCGGCTGTGAAACAGTTCCGACGGCCTCCGCGGTCAAATCCTGGGGGCAGAAATCAGGGACAATCACAGGGTAACAAGAAACCCTGGGTCAAGAGAGGTACGAAACCTCCCCCCAAGTCATGAAGGGTTGCCCCCACTCAATCGGGTGGGGGGAAGACTTCAGTTGTTCACAGAGACCTGGCAGGACACCATCAGAGACAGATGGGTGATCTCCGCAGTAAGTCTGGGATACAAGCTGGAGTTAAAAGACACTCCTCCTGCCCATTTTATGAGGTCAAACGTGCCAAGCGATCCCCAGAAGAGAGGATCCCTTCTTCTGGCACTAGAACAACTATTGCTCCAAGGTGTAATCATGAAGGTTCCCTTGGAGGAATGCGGGTTCGGGTTTTACTCAAACCTCTTCACAGTCCCCAAACCAAATGGGGACGTGAGGCCCATATTAAATCTAAAAGGGCTAAACAAATTCCTACATATCAGGACTTTTCGGATGGAGTCGATCCGATCGGTGGCCACCGCCCTACAAGGGCAGGAATGGTTAGCCTCGATCGACATAAAGGATGCTTATCTGCATATTCCCATCTTTCCGGCCCACCAGAAATTTCTACACTTTGCAGTAGAAGGGCGCCATTTTCAGTTCAGAGCCTTACCTTTCGGTCTGGCCACAGCACCACGAGTGTTCACAAAAATTCTGGCCCCACTATTGGCCAATCTAAGAACACGGGGTGTAACGATAATGGCATATTTAGACGACCTGCTACTAATAGACCACTCAGTGGAAAAACTGGAAGTAGCTATTCACGAGACAATCAAGTATCTGGAATATCACGGTTGGATTATCAACCGAGACAAGTCAGCTCTAAGACCAGTCAAAAGTCTGGAATACTTGGGGCTAAGGCTGGATTCAAATCAGAGAAAGATTTTCTTAACTCCAGAGAAGGTGTCGTCTTTGAAAGATTTGACCCACTTAGTGGGTACAAAAAGAAAACCATCCATACGCCTGTGCATGAGGCTGCTGGGAAAAATGGTGGCTTCATTCGAAGCAGTACCCTACGGTCAATTCCATTCAAGGAACTTGCAGAGGGCCATACTGTCAGCCTGGAACAAAAAAGTTCAGGCTTTAGACTTACCAATGTCCCTGTCCCCTTCCGTTCGCAAGAGCCTCCATTGGTGGTTGGTGCCCCAGAATCTGGAAAAAGGGAAACCCTTCAGTCCGGTTTCTTGGAAGGTGGTCACTACAGATGCCAGCCTCATAGGCTGGGGGGCAGTACTGGAGCAGTGGTCTCTACAGGGCAAGTGGTCAGAAGTGGAGAAGGCCCTGCCCATCAATCTCTTAGAGATACGAGCAGCCCGGTATGCCCTAGTAGCATGGACATCCAAACTCCAAGGGTCCCCTGTCAGAATTCAATCAGACAATGCCACAGCAGTGGCATATATCAATCACCAGGGTGGCACCAGGAGTCGTGCAGCCCAGAGGGAAGCGAATTGCATCCTGAAATGGGCAGAAAGATATGTCCCAGCCATATCCGCGGTTTTCATCCCAGGAGTGGAGAATTGGAAGGCGGACTTTCTAAGTCGCCAGCAATTATTCCCGGGGGAATGGTCTCTTCACCCCGAGGTTTTCCAGGCAATATGCCAGCGGTGGGGAACACCGGATGTAGATCTGCTAGCATCCAGATTCAACGCAAAGGTGGACAGATTTGTGTCTCGCACAAGGGATCCCCTAGCTTGCGGCTCGGATGCCCTAGTGTTCCCTTGGGATCAGTTCAAGCTGATATATGCATTCCCACCGCCACAATTGTTACCGCGATTAATCCGCAGAATCCGGGTAGAAAAGAAACCGGTGATTCTGGTGGCTCCAGCGTGGCCCCGAAGAGCATGGTACGCGGAGATCGTAAAGATGTCAGTGGGGAGTCCTTGGACCCTCCCACATCGTCCGGACCTGCTTTCGCAGGGACCGATATACCACCCTTCCTTACCAGCCCTAGGTTTGACGGCCTGGCTATTGAAGCCCACATTCTAAAAAAAGAGAGGTCTCTCTAATCCGGTGGTATCTACCATGATCAATGCCAGGAAGCCGGTATCCAGGCAGATCTATTATAGGATCTGGAAGGCGTACATAGCGTGGTGTGAGGCCAAGAAATGGCATCCGCGTAAGTACGTAATAGGTAGGATTCTGGACTTCCTACAGTGGGCTGTGGATAGGAAGCTTGCCTTGAGTACTATCAAGGGTCAGATTTCGGCCTTGTCAATATTTTTTCAAAGGCCCTTGGCTTTGCATTCATTAGTCAAAGCTTTCATACAAGGAGTGATGCGTATTAGCCCTCCGGTTAGTATTCCTATATGTCCATGGGACTTAAACCTGGTTCTGTCGGTTCTACAGAAACAACCATTTGAACCATTGCAGCACATTTCCTTGGTTCTTCTCACCAGGAAATTGATTTTCTTAGTAGCCATTTGTTCGGCTAAAAGAGTATCGGAATTAGCCGCCATGTCCTGTAAGGAGCCATATCTGGTTGTCCATAAGGACAGAGTAGTATTACGTCCTCACCCAGCCTTTCTTCCTAAGGTGGTATCGAGGTTTCATTTGAACCAAGATGTGGTTCTTCCTTCTTTTTTTCCCAAACCTACCTCGGTAGAGGAAAAGTTATTGCATTCTTTGGATGTAGTAAGAGCAGTTAAAGCTTATCTAAAAGCCACTGCTCAGATTCGTAGAACGGATACTTTGTTTGTTCTGCCGGAAGGCCCCAGAAAGGGTCAGGCAGCATCAAAATCTACTTTAGCCAAGTGGATTCGACAGGTCATAATACAAGCCTATGGCTTGAAAAGGAGACCGCCTCCGTTCAAAGTTAGGGCGCACTCCACAAGAGCAGTTGGAACTTCATGGGCAGTGCATCACCAGGCCTCCCTGGCTCAAATCTGTAAGGCCGCAACATGGTCTTCAGTACACACGTTTACTAGGTTCTACCAGGTGGACGTTAGAAGTCAGGAGGATGTCGCCTTTGGGCGCAGTGTGTTGCAGGCCGCAAAAGATCCTCATGCCTGATGGCGCCCAGCTTATGTATAGTGTATCCCCCCCCCTCATTTGGCATTGCTTTGGGACGTCCCATTAGTAATAACTAAGTCGCTCTGTGTCCCGTGATGTACGAAAAAGAAAAAGGGATTTTTATAACAGCTTACCTGTAAAATCCTTTTCTTGGAGTACATCACGGGACACAGAGCTCCCACCACTCTTTTGGGGACACTTATTGCTTTGCTACAAAACTGAGGTGCTCCCGTATGGGAGGGGCTTATATAGGGGAGGGTACTTCCGGTTTGGAAGTTGCCAGTGCCAGCACCTGAAGGTAATCTATATAATCCCATTAGTAATGACTAAGTCGCTCTGTGTCCCGTGATGTACTCCAAGAAAAGGATTTTACAGGTAAGCTGTTCTAAAAATCCCTTTATATATTACCTGTATATATATGACCTTCTATGTTCCGCCCTTCTCCCCTTTCATTCCAATAAGAACAGGTGTATTATAATCTTCATCACGTAAATAACATAACTAAATTCCTCAACCATAAACCACCAAGATCTATAAGGCAGTTCCCTATTCCCCATAATATATAACACATTATAATATTATAATACATAATATAGAATACATCTCCTATATTCCCTCATATATTCCCCTCCTTAATCATCCCTCTTAACCCTTCTTTTTAGGTTGGTAGTTCAAGCTAAAAGTCATAAGCCCCCCTTTTTATCCTCCCCATCATTCCCTTCCCTAAAAAAAAAAAGGAATGCCCTATATCACCTTATATCTATTCCAAAAATCTTCATACATTTATGGTTGAAGCCCTATATCCGATACGGATATAAACAAGATAGATAGACTTAACATAAGACTTGCAACATGAAATGGACCTCAAGTGTGCCCTGATCTGATGGGCGGTATGCCAAAATAAGGGGGCATACCCAAGATTAGAATGAATATTTTGTGGAGAGAAATGAATTTTTAGAAATGCCCTAAAAAAGGGGATGGGAGGGTGGGTATCACTCACAGGAAACCAACGAAGACTGCAGGTGAGTGGGCTGGTTAAATAGCCCCCCGGGCTCCTACCATAAATTCAGGCCAGCATACTGGCCTTCTAACTTATGGTTGAAGCCCTATATCCGATACGGATATAAAGATAGATAGACTTAACATAAGACTTACAACATGAAATGGACCTGAAGTGTGCCCTGATCTGATGGACGGTATGCCAAAATAAGGGGGCAAAAACATTCAGGTAGGGATGTAGTTTTATTGGTTTTAGCTTTATTCCTTGAGCAAGTTTGGTGAATGTTTGTGCCATTTCCAACTGAGGATTGGGGATGTGCTGGATGAAGCAGGCAGACTTCCACTTGTCAAGTCTCTTAATTGTCGTGATCTGGGACCCCACAACGGGATGTGGCCGAGGCCACTCCAATACGATAAGAGCGACTGAAGCACTGACTGGGGTTGAGGTGTAGGTAGCGTGGAAGAGTGAGTGAGTGTGAAGGTGACGGGACCCAAATTGACCTAACCGCCCCACCGTTGATCCAGAGGAAGGCGAAAACCCCAGCCGAGCCTAGGCCAATTGCTACAGCAGGGGAGAAAATTCCTTCCTGATCCCCCGAGAGGCGACCGGGTGAACCCTGGATCAACTTCCTATGGTTGGTTGTGCCCCGATGAATTCTCATGTGTTTGATGAACTAGCAGGCACTCAAGGGTTTGATCGGGAAAGGTAGTAGGGGACAAGAGTTTGACTGTTCAGGTAGGAGTGACAGAAGGCAATCGAGTAAGGTTACTGCACACCAGAGAGTTTGTTTTAGAGTTAAATGTCTAACCCGGTGTCTGATCGCTGGGTTTTGGATAGTGCCAGGTGGAGGATGAAACGATCTTGGTAGCGAGCCAAGTGAGGTCTACGTAGAACTTGGCCGGCGGGGTAGCTGCAGGTGAACTCGCTAGGCCGCAAGAACCCGTGGTAGGCCGAGTCGAAGGCTGCTTGAATGACGAGGCTGGGGAGAAGGCCAAATGGGGAACTAGCTAGGGTAGTGGACATTAACTGGTGCTGTGGGGATAGTTGTACGGGCCTGCATAGGAAGGACATAACTTGGACTTGCCTTTACTAATAATATCGGCCGTGGCCTGGTTGCCGGTGAAGGCCACGGTTTGTCCTGTCCAGATATGACCCCCAGAGCTGAGCGGCTGCCACGATCTGGTATTGTTCGAACAGGGAGAAAGTCCGGGGAAATCCTGGGATTAGGAGAGTCTCTGGAGGTCCTGCAAACCAATAGTGGCCAAAAATTGCAGTGAAGCCTGTGGAGGCTGCGGCATCTGTCACTAGCAGCGGTGATGGGGGCGATATTTATGGTATAACTTTGATACTGTTTCACGTAGTAAGGAACTCCTCCCATATTGACAGGTCCGCTACTGCCGTGGTGTCTAAGTTAAGGATCTGATCGGGGTCCTGTATCTGGGAGAGGAAGACCAGGAGGCGCGATACAAAAGATCGACCCTGGGGAATGATCCTTGCTGCAAATTGAGCATTCCCGGGAGAGACTGAAGCTGCTCCTTAGTACACCCCCGTGTACGGGTGAAGTCTTGGAGAACTGACCTGATGCGGGTCGGCTTTAAGGAACAACAAACGTAGTGAAAGCTAGTTTGCGTGTTTAGCACGACAGAGAATAGGTGAGCAGCCGAGTTGCTACTGAGATGAGTGACCGATTTGAGTCATTTGCAGAAATGCTTGCAGCAATTGCAATTAAGCCGCTTTATTGGAAAAATTAAGACAAAGTTAGCGGAAATTTTGAGTATGTAGGAATGACCGTGCGCAACATTGTATATGCAGATGGAGTGAGATGTAAATGTTTATGCTTGATAACAGACGCAAGGCCAGGGATCTGAATTGTAAGTACCACTTTATTGGTATCACTGATGCGAATAGTTCGAATCGGGCTGAGGTGTGAGCGCCGGTGGGGTTTGGTTTGTAAAGGATCTTAAACGTTGAGCCGGTACTGCGACTGGACTCGGATCGGTCGGTGAAGTTTGTATTGCCGAGGATCCGAATCGTTGCGCTGATGATGCGACTAGATTTGGATCGGCTGTAGATGCAAGGTGACGAGGGAGCTCATGTTCCGGATCCCAGTCATTGCACTGATGATATGACTAGACTCAGATCGGCTGATGGTGTTAGTGGTTGAAGGGGTTTGTGATTGCTGAGGATCCGAATCATAGGGCCGACGTTGCGACTAGATTCAGATTCAGGTAAGTGCTTGGTATACATACATACATACTGTGAGGGGGTTAGCTCGGCAGCGGGTGTGTGTGACCCCCGAGATGGGCTCCCCACACAAAAACAGGCCCAGCAAACGGAGGTTGTGGTTTTCAAAATCAAAAAGGTGCGGTTTATTTTCTATTTACAGTGACAAAACACAGCAAAGCAAAAGAAACATAAACAAAATAAATCCTGGTCAACTTGACCTCTGACTAAACATACAGGTTTCCTAACTAACAACTGGGATCAGCCTAGTGCTGTCCTAGTCCCTAAGTCCCTGGTTTTAAATGTCCAAGCAAATAGCCACACAGGCTTTGTCTCACCGCACAGGGGTTCACTCTCCCTAGACAGTCCACACAGGTCTGGGTCCAGGCATGAGCTAACATCTAATGAAGCTGGGAGTTCTTATAGAGGCCTAAATGAGCTGACAAGCTTCAGCTGGTCTCATCAACTCCCTGTCTGCACGACGCCCCACACTCTCCCTAGAGGTATGAGTCATCCATGAGCCCACTAGCCTCAGCTGGGCTTATACAACTCTCCACCTAGTTGTATAAGTCGGCGTAAAGCCTGAATCTGGGCGAAATATATCTACCCCCCTGGATGCAACCAGGTGACTTTACCTTCCTGCTGTCACAATACATACATACATATTTTTTATAGGTTTTTTTTTTTTTTCCTGGAGGTGTCGGGGGTCAGTTAGGTAAAGTGAGCGTTTATTTTTTGGGGGGAAAATGAAGTCGGGTGGACGTAGGGTGGACCTACTTGACTGACCTGGAGGAGAAATGACAGGTGATGAGTGGTGAGGGGTTTGACTAGCTGATTTGAACACGACAGACTGCATCTGTTTCATACACGCTGTTACACTCAGCACTGGTTTAGTGCCTTTTACATGCAAGTGCACTTCTTTTTATTACATATCCTTTTATTTATATGCGGAGAACACTATGGTCTGCCTTCCTTTATATATATATATATATATATATATTGTAACCTGGGGGACAGGTAGTAGGTACAAAAGCTCCCTGGGATGAGCAGGCACAGATACCAAGTCCATTGCATCAGTGAAAACACAGTGTGGTTTATTGGTGCTATATACAAAGTCAATGACAAGTGCTGTACAGTGTGCTGAAAACAAACAGAAGAAAAAATAGCTAAACAAAAGCCTAGCCGTGTCTCGGCTCTAACTACACAGTATTTACAGGCCCTCACTACCAGGCTGGACAAGCCTAGCGCTTGTCAGCTTCCACATCCAACAGAGTAACAAGTTTTACAAACCTTCTTGCTCTCACAGACCAATGCTGTCTGTGTCTCCCAGGCTGAGCAAAGGCTGTCTGCTCAGGTGAGCTTTTAATTAACCTGGGGGAGAGAACCAACACCTGAAGTGGACCCTGGCTCAGAGATCCCTGAATGTATATGAGAGGTGCCTGGGAGATGTATAAACCCTGAATAGGACTTTCCCAGGCTCTCTCTGGGATGCTCTGTCACAATATATATATATATATATATATATATATATATATATATATATATATATATATACACACACATATACATACATACACACATATATACATATATACACTGTGAGGGGGTTAACTCGGTAGCGGGTGTGTGTGACCCCCTGGTTGGGCTCCCCACACAAAAACAGGGCCAGCAGACGGAGGTTGTGGTTTTCAAAATCAAAAGGTGCGGTTTATTTCTCTATGTACAGTGACAAAAACACAGCAAAGCCAAAAAGAAACATAAACAAAATAAATCCTGGTCAGTTTGACCTCTGACTAAACATGCAGGTTTCCTAAACTAACAACTGGGATCAGCCTGGTGCTGTCCTAGTCCCTAAGTCCCTGGTTTAGTAAAAGTCCAAACAAATAGCCACACAGGCTTTGCCTCACCGCACAGGGGTTCACTCTCCCTAGACAGTCCACACAGGTCTGGTTCCAGGCATGAGCTAACATCTAATGAAGCTGGGAGTTCTTATAGAGGCCTAAATGAGCTGACAAGGTTCAGCTGGTTTCCTCATCTCTGTCTGCACGACGCCCCACACTCTCCCTAGAGGTATGAGTCATCCATGAGCCCACTAGCCTTATACAACTCTCCACCTAGTTGTATAAGTCGGCATAAAGCCTGAATCTGGGAGAAATATATCTACCCCCCTGGATGCAACCAGGTGACTTTACCTTCCTGCTGTCACATACCCCCCCCTCTTGTTTTAACCTTGGGGTTGGAACACCAGCAATCAGGCATTCATGTACTCGAGACAAAGCATCCACATTCCCCATTTGAACGCCAGGGCGATGCTTTACTGTGAAGTTGAATTCCTGGAGGGCCAGGAACCACCTATTCACTCTTCTATTTGTCTCCTTGTTTTGAGCCATCCACTTTAACGGAGCGTGATCCGTAACCATGTCAAAGTGCCTACCTAGCAGATAGTACCGAAGGGAATCTAGAGCCCACTTCACCGCTAAACACTCCTTTTCAACCGTGGCGTAATTTACCTCATGGGACTTCAACTTCCTGCTGAGGTAAATGACTGGGTGCTCTTCCCCGTTCCAGACCTGGGACAATACTGCTCCTAACCCCACATCTGACGCATCACTTTGTATGACAAAGTCTTTAGAGAAGTCGGGTGAGTACAACACTGGCTGGCTACATAAGGCTTGTTTCAAGAATTGGAATGCTGCCTCAGCCTCGGGGGTCCATTTAATCATGACCGACCCTTTCCCTTTCGTCAGGTTGGTTAGGGGCACAGCCTTAGAAGCAAAGTGGGGAATGAAGCGCCGATAATAACCCGCGATTCCCAGAAAGGCCCGTACCTGCTTCTTGCTGTTGGGACGTGGCCAACTCTGGATGGCCTCGACTTTGTTGAGTTGGGGTTTTATCACTCCCCTGCCAATGGTGTACCCAAGATATTTGGCCTCCTCCTGCCCAATGGTACACTTCTTGGGGTTAGCCGTAAACCCCGCTTCCCGGATAGAGTCTAGGACTGCTTGCACTTTTGGCAGATGTGAGGCCCAATCTGTGCTATGGACAATTACGTCATCCAGGTAAGCCGCAGCATACTTCCGATGGGGCCTCAGTATCTGGTCCATTTTCCGCTGGAATGTGGCCGGCGCATTCTGTAACCCGAACGGCATTCTCTTATATTGGAACGCCCCGTCTGGGGTTACAAATGCGGTTTTCTCTTTGGCCGACTTGGCCAGGGGAATTTGCCAATACCCTTTTGTGAGGTCAAGAGTCGTCATGTATCGGGCTGTTCCCAGCCGGTCGATCAACTCATCTATACGTGGCATGGGGTAGGTGTCAAATTTTGTAACTTTGTTCAACTGACGAAAATCGTTACAAAATCGCCAGCTCCCATCCGGTTTAGGCACCAACACAATGGGACTAGACCAATCACTTTGGGACTCCTCTATCACCCCTAAGTTCAGCATTTTCTGTACTTCCTCCCGTATTGCCTCCCGTCGGGCCTCTGGGATCCGATAGGGTTTTAACTTCACCCTTTCACCGGGCGGGGTAATAATATCATGCTCTACCCCAGATGTTTGTCCCGGCAGCTCAGAGAACACCTCCTTGTTGCGAAGCACAAACTCCTTAACCTCCTGTTGTTGGGGTTGTGACAAGGTGGCTGCTATTCCAACCTCCGGAATCACGCAACCAGTTTGAGCTGGTGACCAAGTTTCTGCGACTAGGGACTCTCTATCCCTCCAGGCTTTCAACAGATTAACGTGATATATCTGTTCGGGCTTTCGCCTTCCTGGTTGTCTGACCTTGTAATTCACTTCGCTCACTTTTTCCATTATCTCGTAGGGGCCTTGCCATTTGGCAAGGAATTTACTTTCAACCGTAGGGACAAGTACCAATATCCTATCCCCCGGGGAAAAGGTACGGGTCTTTGCTCCACGGTTGTACACTCTCTGCTGTGCCAACTGCGCTTGGGCCAAATGTTCCTTCACGATGGGCATTACCTGTGCAATTCGATCTTGCATCAGGGCGACATGCTCAATCACACTCCTGTGGGGAGAACTCTCACTTTCCCAAGTTTCCTTGGCAATATCCAACAGCCCTCTTGGGTGTCTCCCATACAGTAACTCAAAGGGGGAGAATCCCGTAGAGGATTGGGGCACCTCCCTAATAGCAAACATCAAATAAGGAAGTAGACAGTCCCAATCCTTTCCATCTCTATCCACCACTTTCTTCAACATTTGTTTTAGGGTTTTGTTGAATCTTTCAACCAGCCCATCGGTTTGGGGGTGATACACAGATGTACGCAATTGCGTCACTTTGAGCAATTTACACAGCTCTTTCATAACCCGGGACATAAAGGGTGTACCTTGGTCCGTAAGCAGTTCTTTACAAATACCCACCCGGCTAAAAACAAGAGGATAGCTCTTTGGCTATGGTTTTGGCCGAGGTATTTCTGAGAGGGATCGCTTCTGGATAACGGGTGGCATAGTCCATTATAACCAATATGTACTGGTGCCCCCTAGCGGACTTGATTATAGGACCTACCAAATCCATTGCGATTCTCTCAAACGGGACCTCAATGATGGGTAGAGGGACCAGCGGGCTACGGAAATGTGGCATCGGGGCCGACCTCTGACACACAGGGCAGGAGGAACAATAATTTTCTATGTCCTTCATCACTCCAGGCCAATAGAATCTCTGTAATACCCTCTCTCGGGTTTTCTCTGTCCCCAGATGACCTCCAAGAATGTGCCCATGGGCCAACTCCAACACCAACTTCCTGTAAGGTTTGGGCACCACAAGCTGCTCAACGGTTTCTTCTGCCCTTTTTGCCACCCGATACAGTAGGTCCTTCTCTACGCTGAAGTATGGGTAAGTGCAGGTATTATCTGGGTTCACTAACTCGCCATCTATTTCCACTACGTTTTCCCGTGCCTTTATTAGGGCGGGGTCTTTTAACTGTTCTGTGGCAAAATTTTCCCTGTGAACCTCCAGATCAGAAAACTCCACAGACGGTAGGTTTTCGTCTGAGGAGGTGGGCTCCTCTCCAGTTTCTTGAGTCTCCCCTGCCAATACTGACAAGGGAAATTCTGGAGAGTCCTCACCACTCTCAGAGGAGTTCTGGCTATCACATTCCTGGTACATAGGGGCACCAGTGGGGGGCTCAGGATCATCCCACAGTTCCCAGAACTTCGGAAAATCCCTTCCCACAATGGCGTCATACGGTAACTGAGATACTAAGCCCACTGGATGAGAGAGGGTACCTTTGGGGGTCTCGAAACACACTGTAGTCACTGGATACTCTCGGGTGTCCCCATGCACACAAATAACAGCTACCTTGCTATTCCCAGAGACCTCTGTTTTAACTAACTCAGCCTTTATCAGGGTCACAAGGCTACCTGAATCCAGCAATACCACAACATTTCTACCATTAACACACATTTTGCATAAATGTTTCTCAGTTCCTCGAATGGCAGTGCATGCGACTGTCGCACACAGCGACTGACGTCTGCCCGTCAGAAAGTCACACTGCATGGGTTCCTCCACAACCGGGCAATTGGCTGCAATATGTCCCGCTTGCCGGCAGCGGTAGCAAACGATCCTTCTTGCCGCCTCTTGAGCCGCTGATTTCCCAGGCTGTTCTCGCCAAACTTGGGGTAGAGCTCCCACCCTCTCACTCTCTCCACCCTTACCCCTTGGAATCCTCTTATCCGCCCCTGGGGGTGGTCTGGTCTTAGGGTGGAAAGTCCGAGTGTCTCTGGAAGAGGCCGTCAGGTTCTCTGTAGCCAAGTATTTCTCTACACGATCCACAAGACCACCGGCCGTCTCTGGGTCTCCATGGCTTACCCACTTTTGGATGGCAGTATGAAGAGCTCTCAAAAACCGATCCATTACAACACGTTCCACAATCTCTGGTGCGGACAAAGTCTCTGGCTGTAGCCACTTCCTGCTCAGGTGAATGAGATCATACATTTGAGACCTGGGGGGTTTTCCAAGCTGGAAAGTCCAGTTATGCACACGCTGAGCCCGGACAGCCAGGGTGACACCCAGCCTTGCCAATATTTCAGCTTTTAGCATCACATAGTCTTTTGCTTGGTCAGGCTCTAGGTCATAGTAAGCCTTCTGCGATTCACCAGTTAACAGAGGAGCCACCAGTCCAGCCCACTGCTCCTCAGGCCACTTTTCTCTTTCAGCAGTCCTTTCAAATGTGGTCAAAAATACCTCTGGATCATCCTCTCCAGTCATTTTTGTCAATAAACGACTCACCCCAAAGGACGCGGTATTAGTGGGACGGCTTTCCTCACTGGTCTGCGGACGTTGCTGCATTACTGCTTCCATTTGTTGTAGTCTCTGCTCTTGCTTCTGTAACAGGTCTATGAAGCGGGCCTCAGATTGCTGCTGGGCTTGTTGATGAGCTTGCTGCTGGGCTGCAAGGCTCCTTTGCAAACCTGCATTTGTCTGCTGTTGATTGGCATTTGCTAGAGCCAGCTGTTTCAGTATCTCCTCCATGCTGGCTTAAAAAAAACTGTCACTGGTTCTCCACCAACTGTGAGGGGGTTAACTCGGTAGCGGGTGTGTGTGACCCCCTGGTTGGGCTCCCCACACAAAAACAGGGCCAGCAGACGGAGGTTGTGGTTTTCAAAATCAAAAGGTGCGGTTTATTTCTCTATGTACAGTGACAAAAACACAGCAAAGCCAAAAAGAAACAAACAAAATAAATCCTGGTCAGTTTGACCTCTGACTAAACATGCAGGTTTCCTAAACTAACAACTGGGATCAGCCTGGTGCTGTCCTAGTCCCTAAGTCCCTGGTTTAGTAAAAGTCCAAACAAATAGCCACACAGGCTTTGCCTCACCGCACAGGGGTTCACTCTCCCTAGACAGTCCACACAGGTCTGGTTCCAGGCATGAGCTAACATCTAATGAAGCTGGGAGTTCTTATAGAGGCCTAAATGAGCTGACAAGGTTCAGCTGGTTTCCTCATCTCTGTCTGCACGACGCCCCACACTCTCCCTAGAGGTATGAGTCATCCATGAGCCCACTAGCCTTATACAACTCTCCACCTAGTTGTATAAGTCGGCATAAAGCCTGAATCTGGGAGAAATATATCTACCCCCCTGGATGCAACCAGGTGACTTTACCTTCCTGCTGTCACAACACATATATACATACACACACACACACACACCTCATTGGAGTCATTTGTGATCCGGTCCATCTGCTGTTGTCATCCAACCATCCCGGAGCTGCAATACATGCCTGAGACGTATATACCCATATGGGAAGGTATCTGTGACCCTCTATAACCAAAGGGTCCACTTTGGGAGGTGAGCGGCCATTCTTATTACTGGTGGAGGTCTCTCACTGTGTTCACATCATCTGCATGTTTCTGATTCTATAAATCACTCTAGAAGATCACTGGGACTGTCTTTTGATCTATGGACTTGTTCAGTGCTGCACTGCCTTTTTATATAAGTGAGCGGATCGGATGGTGGAGCGTGTCGGAGAAATTAGTGACAAAAATGTCCCATGACAGAGGCATGAATCGGTGCGCCACAGGCTGAAGCATGTACTGAATTGAGGCCAACTACAACTGGGGCACGCTTAAGACAAGTATGCACACGAAAATGCACGTGGATTCAAATCAGATGCGTGATAGTGAAATGAGTGACAGAAACTTCCCATGACAGAGACTCGAAACGGTGCGGCGCTGTGCGTGTAACAGCAAGCGAACTCTGGAGCATGTACTGAAATGGGGCCAACAACGACTGGGGCACGCTTGAGACGAAGCTGCACCTAAGAACGCGCGTGGATTCGAATCAGATGTGTTACAGTGCAATGAGTGACAAAAATGTCCCATGACAGAGGCATGAATCGGTGCGCCACAGGTGCGACTGACAACGACCAGGCTCTGGAGCATGTTCTGAGATGAGGCCAGCAATTGGGGCACGCTTGGCGAACCTGCACACGAAAATGTGCGTGGATTCAAATCAGATGCGTGGCTGTGACATCAGTGACAGAAATTTTCCATGACAGAGGCATGAATCGGTGCGGCGCTGTGCGACTATCAGCAAACTCTGGAGCATGTACTGAAATGAGGCCAGCAACTGGGACACGTATGGGACGAATCTGCACATAAGAATGCGCGTGGATTCAACTCAGATGCGTGATGGTGACGTGAATGACAGAATTCTCCCATGATCTAGGCACGAGTCGGTGCGCCACATGTGCGGCTGACAACGAGCAGACCCTGGAGCATGTACTAAAATGAGGCCAGCAACTAGGGCCCGCCGGGACGAATCGGTGCATTGTGGATGCGACTTGGATTTGTATCAGAATGATGCAGAGGAAATCACTATCGATGCGAGACAAATCAGTAGCTATGTGCAGGGTTTCATGAGGAGAGAGAAGGGTGGGCGAGATGAGACAAGTGAAATTACTATCAGTGGAATGAGATGACAAAACTAGCGGGGACGAACCAGTGAGTTGCTGATGCGACTAGATTCGACCGGAGGGTAATGCAAAGTAAAATAACTGTAATGATAGACAGTGCATTCTGAGTGACATGGGCCTACTACTTGGCGTGAAACGACAAGGTACGAGAAGAAAAGGAAGAGGAAAAAAAAAAAAAAGCACAAAACTAAACTGATAAAAACAGCTCTGCGTTTGTGTTCACGAATTGCACGACAAGACTGTGGTCTTGCACAAGGCTGAAATGAGGCTGCATATGGAGACTTGACTAATGACTCGCAAGTTCCACAGCGGGGTTTTGATGACATGGTTTATCTGGCAAACAGTGCGTGAAGCAAAGAAATTGTACGAATCCTACCTGTGACAGTTTGAAAACTTGATGTACGAAAAGCATGGTGGGTGTCCAAGACATCCAAAAAGTGTGGTGTTACACCATGCATGACGCACAAAAAATGACTTTGGTTTGGTAAACGAGTGAGAGGGAAAAAACGTGTACAAACGATACGCAAGTTCCGCTGCGGTAACTAAAACACACGGCATGAAGGCAAACAACAAATGGCAACGGTGGAAAGTATGCAACGTATGTGACACGAATCAGTTCGTAAATATACGAAAGGAATCCGATACGAATCGGTAGTGAGGAGTATAGAATTAATGTAATACGAATTGGTTGTATAGTGTATGCCGCCCTTTACTCTAAAACTGAACACCAATCAATCACCCCTCCCCCCAGGCTAACCAGTGCAGAGAGGCAGCAGGTGGGACTAATTAGAGTCTCCTTTTTTTTCCTCTTTTTTTTTTCCAAATGGAAGAGACAGCAACCTTATGGACAGTGAATCTTTACGTCCAGTGAAACCTACGGCGAGTGATATCGGACAACGACCGAAAGCGACTCAGAGGTTTGGAATTATAAATGAATCGTATGTATGGGACAGACAATAACTCAGAAGCAGACTTCTTAAGAAAGGAATGCAGGACAGGAAGCATTACTAATTGCAAGATTGTACCTGACGCAAAAGATTCGAAAAGTACCTGTGATAGTGAGCGGGAACCGCCAACGAACACGCCGAAATGCCCTGCGATCGAAACGCCAGGACTCACAAACAAGAGGTGAGCTGGTAAGCGTCGGCCCAGTGAGATCCAGTATCACTCACAGGAAACCAACGAAGACTGCAGGTGAGTGGGCTGGTTAAATAGCCCCCCGGGCTCCTCCCATAAATTCAGGCCAGCATACTGGCCTTCTAACATATACCTTCCCCCCCCCCCCCATCCAGCCCTTCCTCCATTATAGATAGGGTTCCATCTCCGGGATACCCCATTCTCCCCCATAGGTAGGGATAGGGGGGTAGGAAACAGAACACAAATATATCCCAGTATATCCGAATATAAAAAACAGAATAATTCCACAGTGTGTTTTCCTGTACTTCACTAGGCTAAAATCATCCACTTCTATACCAAAAAAAAAAAATGTATAAACCAGAAAAGGGGGAAGCCCGGCAGATATAGTGTAGTGTTATAATCTCTAAAATGTGAACCACCATTAACTTTAACCAGTTAACGACCCCTTCACGCCGATATACGTCGGCAGAATGGCTCGTTCAGGCACAATCACGTACCTGTACGTGGCCCTTTAACTGCCGACGGCACGCTCGCGACCCCCCTGCCTTCCCCGTGAGTGGGACCGCGGGTCCCGCGGACTCGATTGCCGCGGGGATCCCCACGATCGTCTCACGGAGGCTCGGAGTGGGGGGATGTGTGTATAAACACATCATCTCCCCGCTCCTCTACTGACAATGTCAGCGATCTCCGCTCTGTGTAATCAGAGCGGAGATCGGTGACGTGTCAGTCGTAGCCACGCCCCCCCTCAGTAACACACCCCTAGGCACACTTAACCCCTCCAGCGCCCCTAGTGGTTAACCCCTTCACTGCCAGTGTCGTTTTCACAGTAACCAGTGCATTTTTATTGCACTGTTCGCTGTGAAAATGACAATGGTCCCAAAAATTTGTCAAAAGTGTCTGATGTGTCCGTCATAATGTCGCAGTCACGAAAAAAAAAAAAAAACGCTGATCGCCGCCATTACTAGTAAAAAAATGTTTTTATAAAAATGCCTTAAAACTATACCCTATTTGGTAAACGCTATAATTTTTGCGCAAACCAAACGCCGATTGCGATTTTTTTTTACCAAAAATATGTAGAAGAATACGTATCGGCCTAAACTGAGGAAAAAAGGATGTTTTTTTTTATATATATTTTTTGGGGATATTATAGCAAAAAGTAAAAAATATGTAATTTTTTTAAAAATTTTCGCTCTATTTTTGTTTATAGCGCAAAAAATTAAAACCGCAGAGGTGATCAAATACCACCAAAAGAAAGCTCTATTTGTGGGAAAAAAAAGGACGCCAATTTTGTTTGGGAGCCACGTCGCACGACCGCGCAATTGTCAGTTAAAGCAACGCAGTGCCGAATCGCAAAAAATAGGATTTTTATAACAGCTTACCTGTAAAATCCTTTTCTTGGAGTACATCACGGGACACAGAGCGGCATAGTCATTACTATGTGGGTTATATAGTTTACCTTCAGGTGCTGGCACTGGCAACTTCCAAACCGTCAGTACCCTCCCCTATATAAGCCCCTCCCATCCGGGAGCACCTCAGTTTTGTAGCAAAGCAATAAGTGTCCCCAAAAGAGGGGTGGGAGCTCTGTGTCCCGTGATGTACTCCAAGAAAAGGATTTTACAGGTAAGCTGTTATAAAAATCCTATTTTCTTTCTCGTACATCACGGGACACAGAGCGGCATAGTCATTACTATGTGGGACGTCCCAAAGCAATGCCCAATGAGGGGGGGGGATACACCATACATAAGCTGAGCGCTATCAGACATGAGGATCTTTTGCGGCCTGCAACACACTGCGCCCAAAGGCGACATCCTCCTGACTTCTAACGTCTACCTGGTAGAACCTAGTAAACGTGTGTACTGAAGACCATGTTGTGGCCTTACAGATTTGAGCCAGGGAGGCCTGGTGATGCACTGCCCATGAAGTTCCAACTGCTCTCGTGGAGTGCGCCCTAACTTTGAACGGAGGCGGTCTCCTTCTCAAGCCATAGGCTTGCATAATGACCTGTCGAATCCACTTGGCTAAAGTAGATTTTGACGCTGCCTGACCCTTTCTGGGGCCTTCCGTCAGAATAAACAAAGTATCCTTTCTGCGAATCTGAGCAGTGGCTTTTAGATAAGCTTTAACTGCTCTTACTACATCCAAAGAATGCAATAACTTTTCCTCTACCGAACTAGGCTTGGGGAAAAAAGAAGGAAGAACCACATCTTGGTTCAAATGAAACCTCGATACCACCTTAGGAAGAAAGGCTGGATGAGGACGTAACACTACTCTGTCCTTATGGATAACCAGATATGGCTCTTTACAGGACATAGCGGCCAATTCCGACACTCTTTTAGCCGAACAAATGGCTACTAGAAAAATCAATTTCCTGGTGAGAAGAACCAAGGAAATGTGCTGTAATGGTTCAAATGGTTGCTTCTGTAGAACCGACAGAACCAGGTTTAAGTCCCATGGACATATGGGAATATTAACCGCAGGGCTAATACGCATCACTCCTTGTAAAAAGGCTTTGACTAGTGAATGCGAAGCCAAGGGCCTTTGAAAAAATATTGACAAGGCCGAAATCTGACCCTTGATAATAGGATTTTTATAACAGCTTACCTGTAAAATCCTTTTCTTGGAGTACATCACGGGACACAGAGCGACATAGTCATTACTAATGGGTTATATAGATACCGTCAGGTGCTGGCACTGGCAACTTCCAAAACCGGAAGTACCCTCCCCTATATAAGCCCCTCCCATCCGGGAGCACCTCAGTTTTGTAGCAAAGCAATAAGTGTCCCCAAAGAGGGGCGGGAGCTCTGTGTCCCGTGATGTACTCCAAGAAAAGGATTTTACAGGTAAGCTGTTATAAAAATCCTATTTTCTTTCTCGTACATCACGGGACACAGAGCGACATAGTCATTACTAATGGGATGTCCTAAAGCAATGCCCAATGAGGGGGGGGATACACCATATATAAGCTGAGCGCTATCAGACATGAGGATCTTTTGCGGCCTGCAACACACTGCGCCCAAAGGCGACATCCTTCTGACTTCTAACGTCCACCTGGTAGAACCTAGTAAACGTGTGTACTGAAGACCATGTTGCGGTCTTACAGATTTGAGCCAGGGAGGCCTGGTGATGCACTGCCCATGAAGTTCCAACTGCTCTCGTGGAGTGCGCCCTAACTTTGAACGGAGGCGGTCTACTTCTCAAGCCATAGGCTTGTATTATGACCTGTCGAATCCACTTGGCTAAAGTGGATTTTGATGCTGCCTGACCCTTTCTGGGGCCTTCCGGCAGAATAAACAAAGTATCCGTTCTGCGAATCTGAGCAGTGGCTTTTAGATAAGCTTTAACTGCTCTTACTACATCCAAAGAATGCAATAACTTTTCCTCTACCGAAGTAGGCTTGGGGAAAAAAGAAGGAAGAACCACATCTTGGTTCAAATGAAACCTCGATACCACCTTAGGAAGAAAGGCTGGATGAGGACGTAACACTACTCTGTCCTTATGGATAACCAGATATGGCTCCCTACAGGACATAGCTGCTAATTCCGACACTCTTTTAGCCAAACAAATGGCTACTAGAAAAATCTATTTCCTGGTGAGAAGCACCAAGGAAATATGCTGTAATGGTTCAAATGGTTGTTTCTGTAGAAACCGCCAGAACCAAGTTTAGATCCCATGGACATATGGGAATATTAACCGGAGGACTAATACGCATCACTCCTTGTATAAAGGCTTTGACTAGTGAATGCGAAGCCAAGGGCCTTTGAAAAAATATTGACAAGGCCGAAATCTGACCCTTGATAGTACTCAAGGCAAGCTTCCTATCTACAGCCCACTGTAGGAAGTCCAGAATCCTACCTATTACGTACTTATGTGGATGCCATTTCTTGGCCTCACACCACGCGATGTACGCCTTCCAGATTCTATAGTAGATCTGCCTGGATACCGGCTTCCTGGCATTGATCATGGTAGATACCACAGCATTAGAGAGCCCTCTCTTTTTTAGAATGTGGGCTTCAATAGCCAGGCCGTCAAACCTAGGGCTGGTAAGGAAGGGTGGTATATCGGTCCTTGCGAAAGCAGGTCCGGACGACGTGGGAGAGTCCAAGGACTCCCCACTGAAATTTTACAATCTCCGCGTACCACGCTCTTCGGGGCCACGCTGGAGCCACCGGAATCACTGGTTTCTTTTCTACCCTGATTCTGCGGAGTAAACGAGGTAACCATTGTGGCGGTGTGAATGCATATATCAGCTTGAACTGATCCCAAGGGAACACTAGGGCATCCGAGCCGCAAGCTAGGGGATACCTTGTCCGAGAGACAAACCTGTCCCCCTTTGCGTTGAATCTGGATGCTAGAAGATCTACATCCGATGTTCCCCACCGCTGACATATTGTCCAGAAAACCTCGGGGTGAAGGGACCCTTCCTCTGGGCCTAATTGCTGGCGACTTAGAAAGTCCGCCTTCCAATTCTCCACTCCTGGAATGAATACCGCAGATATGGCTGGGACATATTTTTGTGCCCATTTCAGGATGTAATTTACTTCCCTCTGGGCTGCACGACTCCTGGTGCCCCCCTGATGATTGATATATGCCACTGCTGTGGCATTGTCTGATTGAATTCTGACAGGGGACCCTTGGAGTTTGGATGTCCATGCTACTAGGGCATACCGGGCTGCTCGTATCTCTAAGAGATTGATGGGCAGGGCCTTTTCTGCATCCGACCATCTGCCCTGGAGAGACTATTGCTCCAGTACTGCTCTCCAGCCTATAAGGCTGGCATCTGTAGTGACCACCTTCCAAGAAATCGGACTGAAGGATTTCCTTTTTTCCAGATTCTGGGGAACCAACCACCAACGGAGGCTCTTGCGAACGGAAGGGGACAAGGACATTGTAAGTCTAGGGCCTGAACTTTTTTGTTCCAGGCTGACAGTATGGCCCCTTGCAAATTCCTTGAATGGAATTGACCGTAGGGTACTGCTTCGAATGATGCCACCATTTTTCCCAGCAGCCTCATATACAGGCGTATGGACGGCTGTCTTTTTTGTACCCACTAAGTGGATCAAATCTTTCAAAGACAACACCTTTCCTCGAGGCAAGAATATTTTTCTCTGGCCTGAATCCAACCTTAGCCCCAAGTATTCCAGACTTTTGACTGGTTTTTAGGGCTGACTTGTCTCGGTTGATAATCCAACCGTGAGATTCCAGATACTTGATTGTCTTGTGAACGACCACGTCTAGTTTTTTCACTGAGTGGTCTATCAGCAACAAGTCATCCAGATATGCCATTATCATTACACCTTGTGTTCTTAGATTGGCCAATAAAGGGCCAGAATTTTTGTAAACACTCGTGGTGCTGTGGCCAAACCGAAGGGTAAGGCTCTGAACTGAAAATGGCGCCCTTCTACTGCAAAGCGTAGAAATTTTTGGTGGACTGGAAAGATGGGAATGCGCAATAAGCATCTTTGATGTCGATCGCGGCTAACCAATCCTCCCCTTGTAGGGCAGTGGCCACCGATCGGATCGACTCCATCGGAAAGTCCTGATATACAGGAATTTGTATAGCCCTTTTAGAATTAATATGGGCCTCCCGTCCGCGTTTGCTTCGGGACTGTAAAGAGGTTTGAGTAAAACCCGAACCCTCATTCTTCCAGGGGAACCTCCATAATTACTCCTTGGAGCAATAGTTGTTCTAGTGCCAACAGGAGGGACTCTCTCTTCCGGGGATCCCTTGGCACGTTTGACCTCAAAAATAGGAAGGAGGAGAGTCTAACTCCAAACTGTATCCCAAACCTACTGCGGAGAGCACCTATCTGTCTTGATCGTGTCCCGTCAGGTCTCTTGCGAACAACTGGAGCCCTCCCCCCACCCGACTGAGTGGGGCTTCAATGAATTTAACCTTGGGGGAGGTTTTGTACCTCCCCTGACCCAGGGTTTCTCATTACCCTGCTACTGTCCCTGTTTTTCACCCCCGGGATTTGACCGAGGAGGCCGTCGGAACTGTTACACAGCCGATGCCCCAGGGACTGGAGAAGCAGGCCTCTTAAAGAGGGCCTCTAACTCTGTTTTTAACCGGCAAGAGCGTATTTTTACCGCTGGAAATTTTCTGGATATATTTGTCCAGGTTTTCCCTGAATAAGCGTTCACCATGAAATGGGACGCTAACCAGCCATTCTTTACAGGGAGCTTCAGCAGACCAGTTTTTGAGCCATAGGAGCCTACGCATATGTACTATAGACAGCGTAAGGCGGGAGGCCTGATGGACTGAATCCTTTATGGCGTCAACCGCAAAGCCTAAGGCTCTAGGTAGATCAGCTAGGGCAAAGCCTGCTGATCTGTCAAGTCCCTCAAGACCTGTTTCAACTGATCCTTCACTGCTTAGCAGACCCCAATAGCTGCTACTGCTGGTTGTATCACCAAGCAGATTTTCATAAGGACTCCAATCTTTTATCTATTGGGTTCTTGAACATTTGGACATTATCCACTGGACATGTCAGTGATTTATACATACAAGAGATGGCTGCGTCCACTGTAGGGACCTTCCATTTATTTTTTTTATTTTTTTTTTATTTTTTTTGATGAACTTATCCTCCATGGGATAGACCATCGGAAATCTCTTGGGGGAATAAATATTTTCTCAGGACGTTCCCAATCCTGGTAAATGAGCCCTTTCAGTAAAGGGTGAAGTGGAAAAGAACAGACAGTCTGGGGGCTTCTAGCGACCCCAACGAGGATACAGTAGTGGTTGATGGTTCCGCAAGGTGCATTTTTAAATGCTGATCGGACCACGTTAGTCAGAGACTGAACCCATAATCTTTCAGCTTGAGATGCTAAGAAAAGGTTCCCCCACTGTTGATTCCTCTATAACAGAATCAACCTCATCCTGATCCCCTTCAGGCAGGTCGATCCCTGTATGGGACTGTTGCTCTGCTAACAGGCACTCTGAAGGAGGAGACGGAGATCGGGCGTGCTTTCCCTGACAGGGAGGCAGCGATAAATGTTGACAATCTCTCTCTAATCCTCCCAGAGCTGAGGAAAAAACCTCCTCTGTTACATACACAGGAGCAGGTGAACTGAGGACAGCCACAGTACCAAGTACCCCTGCGGGGTCTCTACGGTCACTTACCTCTGAACTTCAGGGGAGACTGGTGCAGCAGAAGTATGCCCAAGATCCTCCGAGCCCGATGAGACCCCCTTCGCTTCCTGGAAGATTCAGTTCCGGAGCTTCTGGACGGCATATTCCTAAGCCTAAAGCTGAGGTATTCCAGCCGTAATACACCAGTTACTGATAATAGTCTAGCATAAATGCTGCTATAAGAAACAGTTGGTGTCTACTAATGTGCCTTTCTAGGGGATGCCTGTATCAACCGCTTGCTGTATGCCTTTAAATGTTGCCAGCTCTATCTCTGTACTTCATAGCCAGCTTACTACAATATTGTGGTTTTTAAAACTGCTGGGACGCCCGCACATGCGCAGAAGCGCTGCGGCGCGCACAGAGCGTCATCCCCCAGGCTCCGCCCCCTTTCCCGGCTCACCTCTATATATAGAGGCGCGTGCACGCGCGCGGCCACGTGCGCCTTCGGCGCTAATTTCAAAAATGGAAACAAGGGACAGGAGCCAGGGCCCCTCTTTGCCGCAGGCCGGGGGATAGACGAGCACTGCAACATGGCAGAGGAAGCAGTTTCCTATAAGAGAACTCACCATCTGCCTGGACTTTGCTCTGCTGACAAGAAACTAGTCCACATGACAAGAAAACATTCCACAGCGGCCTCTAGTGGACAAACACAGGTACCGCAGTCTAATATATAAAATATATATATATAAACACATTTTTTTTTTTTTTTTTTTTTCTTGACCACCATTAAAAATTATTACATTTTTTTAGTAGTTACAGGCATGCACAGAATTTTGCGGGAATACCATTAGGTAACAGACAGAAAGACAAATTAGGCTTGGGGGTCCCCCAATAGAACCAAGTTCCTGGGGGGCCCCACTTACCTGTTCCCCGCCGCAGGACTTTGTTTGGTCCACAAAAGCCCAAACTTCACCTATCACGGCAGGCATTGTAATCAAACCTTCAGGGACCGGGTTCCCAAGGATTCCACTTCCCTGGACCTGTATAGCACCCTGCACAGAAAACATCTTGGTCGTGGGTATGACCAGAGCTCTGGATCCCAGGGTCCAGCTCTCCTAAGAGAAGCATTACAGGCAAAACCTTGCTCTTCTCTGCAAGGCCCGGGTACCGACCGTTTAGCTATGAAGCTTTTTTGGTCGGATCCGGAATAGCTTACTGAGGCCCAAAAGAACCTGTACGCAAGCTCAGTGAAAAACACATGTTTCTTCTTGGCCAACACCTTAGACACTGGCAAAAAACTGAGGTGCTCCCGGATGGGAGGGGCTTATATAGGGGAGGGTACTTCCGGTTTTGGAAGTTGCCAGTGCCAGCACCTGACGGTATCTATATAACCCATTAGTAATGACTATGTCGCTCTGTGTCCCGTGATGTACGAGAAAGAAAGTACTCAAGGCAAGCTTCCTATCTACAGCCCACTGTAGGAAGTCCAGAATCCTACCTATTACGTACTTACGTGGATGCCATTTCTTGGCCTCACACCAGGCGATGTACGCCTTCCAGATTCTATAGTAGATCTGCCTGGATACCGGCTTCCTGGCATTGATCATGGTAGATACCACAGGATTAGAGAGACCTCTCTTTTTTAGAATGTGGGCTTCAATAGCCAGGCCGTCAAACCTAGGGCTGGTAAGGAAGGGTGGTATATTGGTCCTTGCAAAAGCAGGTCCGGACGATGTGGGAGGGTCCAAGGACTCCCCACAGACATTTTTACAATCTCCGCGTACCATGCTATTCGGGGCCACGCTGGAGCCACCAGAATCACTGGTTTCTTTTCTACCCTGATTCTGCGGAGTAATCGAGGTAACAATTGTGGCGGTGGAAATGCATATATCAGCTTGAACTGATCCCAAGGGAACACTAGGGCATCCGAGCCGCAAGCTAGGGGATCCCTTGTCCGAGAGACAAACCTGTCCACCTTTGCGTTGAATCTGGATGCTAGCAGATCTACATCCGGTGTTCCCCACCGCTGACATATTGTCCGGAAAACCTCGGGGTGAAGGGACCATTCCCCTGGGCATAATTGTTGGCGACTTAGAAAGTCCGCCTTCCAATTCTCCACTCCTGGAATGAATACCGCGGATATGGCTGGGACATATCTTTCTGCCCATTTCAGGATGCAATTTACTTCCCTCTGGGCTGCACAACTCCTGGTGCCACCCTGATGATTGATATATGCCACTGCCGTGGCATTGTCCGATTGAATTTTGACAGGGGACCCTTGGAGTTTGGATGTCCATGCTACTAGGGCATACCGGGCTGCTCGTATCTCTAAGAGATTGATGGGCAGGGCCTTTTCTGTATCCGACCATCTGCCCTGGAGAGACCATTGCTCCAGTACTGCTCCCCAGCCTATAAGGCTGGCATCTGTAGTGACCACCTTCCAAGAAATCGGACTGAAGGATTTCCCTTTTTCCAGATTCTGGGGAACCAACCACCAACGGAGGCTCTTGCGAACGGAAGGGGACATTGGTAAGTCTAGGGCCTGAACTTTTTTGTTCCAGGCTGACAGTATGGCCCTTTGCAAATTCCTTGAATGGAATTGACCGTAGGGTACTGCTTCGAATGATGCCACCATTTTTCCTCATGCACAGGCATATGGACGGCTGTCTTTTTGTACCCACTAAGTGGATCAAATCTCTCAAAGACGACACCTTTTCTTGAGGCAGAACATTTTTCTCTGGTCTGAATCCAGCCTTAGCCCCAAGTATTCCAGACTTTTGACTGGTTTTAGGGCTGACTTGTCTCGATTGATAATCCAACCGTGAGATTCCAGATACTTGACTGTCTCGTGAACAACCACTTCTAGTTTTTCCCCCGAGTGGTCTATCAGCAACAAGTCGTCTAGATATGCCATTATCGTTACACCTCGTGTTCTTAGATTGGCCAATAATGGGGCCAGAATTTTTGTGAACACTCTTGGTGCTGTGGCCGGACCGAAGGGTAAGGCTCTGAACTGAAAATGGCGCCCTTCTACTGCAAAGCGTAGAAATTTTTGGTGGACTGGAAAGATGGGAATGTGCAAATAAGCATCTTTGATGTCGATCGAGGCTAACCATTCCTCCCCTTGTAGGGCAGTGGCCACCGATCGGATCGACCCCATCCGGAAAGTCCTGATATGTAGGAATTTGTTTAGCCCTTTTAGATTTAATATGGGCCTCACGTCCCCGTTTGGCTTCGGGACTGTAAAGAGGTTTGAGTAAAACCCGAACCCCTATTCAGGGGAACCTCCATAATTACTCCTTGGAGCAATAGTTGTTCTAGTGCCAACAGGAGGGATCCTCTCTTCCGGGGATCCCTTGGCACGTTTGACCTCATAAAATGGGAAAGAGGAGAGTCTTTTAACTCCAATCTCTTCCCAGACTTACTGCGGACAGCACCCATCTGTCTCTGATCGTGTCCCGCCAGGTCTCTGCGAACAACTGGAGTCTTCCCCCCACCCGATTGAGTGGGGGCAACCCTTCATGAATTTGACTTGGGGGGAGGTTTTGTACCTCTCCTGACCCAGGGTTTCTTGTTACCCTGCGATTGTCCCTGATTTTTTACCCTCGGGATTTGACCGAGGAGGCCGTCGGAACTGTTTCACAGCCAATGTCCCAGGGACTGGAGAAGCAGGCCTCTTAAGAGGGACCTCTAACTCGGTTTTTAACCGGCAAGAGTGTACTTTTACCGCTGGAAATTTTCTGGATATATCTGTCCAGGTCTTCCCCGAATAAGCGTTCACCATGAAATGGGAAGCTAACCAGGAATTTTTTACAGGGAGCTTCAGTAGACCAGTTTTTGAGCCATAGAAGCCTGCGCATATGTACTACAGACAGCGTAAGGCGGGAGGCCTGGTGGATTGAATCCTTTATGGCGTCAACCGCAAATCATAAGGCTCTAGGTAGATCAGCTAGGGCAAGAGCCTGCTGATCTGGCAAGTCCCTTAAGACCTGTTTCAACTGATCCTTCCCTGCTTGGCAGACCCAAATAGCTGCCACTGCTGGTTGTGTCACCAAGCCTGCTGTAGAGAAAGCAGATTTTAATAAGGACTCCAATTTTTTATCTATTGGGTCCTTGAACATTATCTACTGGACATGTCAGTGATTTATTCACACAAGAGATGGCTGCGTCCCCTGTAGGGACCCTCCATTTTTGATGAACTTATCCTCCATGGGATAGACCACCGGAAATCTCTTGGGAGGAGTAAATATTTTATCAGGATGCTCCTAATCCTGGTAAATGAGCCCTTCCAGTAAAGGATGGATTGGAAAGGAACAAACAGTCTGGGGGGCTTTTAGCGACCCCAACGAGGAGACAGAAGTGGATGATGGCTCCGCAAGGGGCATTTTAATGCTGATCGGACCATGTTAGTCAGGGACTGAACCCATAATCTTTCAGCATGTGATGCTGAGAATGACTCTTCCACTTTTGATTCCTCTACAACAGAATCAACCTCATCCTGATCCCCTTCAGGTAGGTCGATCCCTGTATGGGACTGTTGCTCTGCCAACAGGCACTCTGAGGGAGGAGACGGAGATCGGGCGCGCTTTCCCTTTGACAGGGAAGCAGCGATCAATGTTGTCAATCTCTCTTCCAGTCCTCCCAGAGCTGAGGAAAAAAACCTCCTCTGTTATATACACAGGAGCAGGTGAACTGAGGACAGCCACAGTACCAGGTACTCCTGAGGGTGCTCTACGGTCACTAACCTCTGATTTTTCAGGGGAGATTGGTGCAGCCGAAGCATGCCCAAGATCCTCAGAGCCCGATGGAGACCCCCTATGCTTCCTGGGATTCTTAGTCCCGGAGACTTTAGACGGCATATTCCTAAGCCCAAAGCTGAGGTATTCCAGTCGAAATACACCACTTACTGACAATAGTCTAGCACAATTGCTGCTATATAAACAGTTGGTGTCTACTAATGTGCCTTTCTATGGGGATGCCTGCATCAACCGCCTGCTGTATGCCTTTCTAAATGTTGCCAGCTCTGTTTCTGCCTTTCATAACCAGCTGACAACACCTAATTGTGCTTTTTATCATGCTGGGACGCCCGCACATGCGCAGAAGCGCTGCGCACAGAGCGTCATCCACCAAGCTCCGCCCCTTTTTCCAGCTCACCTCTATAAATAGAGGCGCGTGCCCACGCACGCGCGCGGGCACATGCGCCTTCGGCGCTCTTTTTTGAAAGGAACTAGGGACAGAAGCCAGGGCCCTGTTTGCCACAGGGCCGGGGGATGGACGAGCAATGCAACATGGCAGAGGAAACAGTTTCCCATCCAGAGAACTCACCATCTGCCTGGATTTTGACTTGGAAAGAAAAAATCCACATGACAAGAAAACAATGTTCCACAGCGGCCTCTAGTGGTTTAACACAGGTACCGCGGTTTAACCATTTTATTTATTTATTTTCTTGACCACTATTAAAATTATTACATTTTTTAGTAGTTACAGGCATGCATAATATTTAGCGGGAATACCGATAGGTAACAGGCAGAAAGACATATTAGGCTTGGGGGTCCCCTCAATAGAACCAAGTTCCTGAGGGGCCCCCACTTACCTTTTCCCCGCCGCAGGACTCTGTTTGGCCACAGAAGCCCAAACTTCACCTATCACGGCAGGCATTGTAATTAAACCTTCAGGGACCGGGTTCCCAAGGATTCCACTCCCCTGGACCTGTATAGCACCCTGCACAGAAGACATCTTGGTCGTGGGTATGACCAGAGCTCTGGGTCCCAGGGTCCAGCCCTCCTAAGAGAAGCATTACAGGCAAAACCTTGCTCTTCTCTGCAAGGCCCGGGTACCGACCGTTTAGCTATGAAGCTTTTTTGGTCGGATCCGGAATAGCTTACTGAGGCCCAAAAGAACCTGTACGCAAGCTCAGTGAAAAACACATGTTTCTTCTTGGCCAACACCTTAGACACTGGCAAAAAACTGAGGTGCTCCCGGATGGGAGGGGCTTATATAGGGGAGGGTACTTCCGGTTTTGGAAGTTGCCAGTGCCAGCACCTGAAGGTATCTATATAACCCATTAGTAATGACTATGTCGCTCTGTGTCCCGTGATGTACGAGAAAGAAAAGTAGTTTCTGTACTACTTTTTGCGATTTCAGACGCGATTTACATTGACATCTGTTTCAGATGTCTTTGAAATTGTGGCTGAAATCGGGACTCCCAGCGGGAGTGAAATCGTGTGAGTTCAGCTGAACTCGCAGGCTTCACTCCCGCAGCCCCAGTGTGAACGTGGGCTAAAAGCGGTAGCAAACTTTCCCTATGCAAAAAATAAAAATTCTTCCTGCAAGGTAATATCATAATGGGCTAATATGCATCGCATACTAGCATATTATGAGAGACTTACCTTAAGACTAAGCCCTCCAGCGGCATGCTGTTTCTTACTATTGGTACAAGTGCCAAAAAATACTTTAATACCACTAAATTATACAACACACTTTTGAGATTTTTATCAGATTAATTGAAACAATAATCGGCCAACTAATCGATTATGAAAATAATCATTATTTGCACCCTGAGATGTTTATGCATCCAAATATTGCAGTACCCCTGGTAAAATAAATGATACAGTATAAAAAAATAACCCAGATAAACAGACCAATAATTATTTGTATTTAAAATGCTCACATAATTTATGCTATAACAATCTAAATTGCAATGTAAAAAAAACAACAATCCTTTTACTATATTTAAGTTTTCCATTCAAGGCCTACCTGTAAAAGAAGACTGGATATTTTGCTCCTGGCCATTCCACTTATTGGCATCTCATTCATGAGAAATTTTCATGTGAAGTCTGCAGGGAAATGGACACTTCTGGTAGTATCACTCTCCCATGTCACCTGCAGCTTTCAATTGTTCCTCTTGTGACCTTCACACATGGTGGATTTGATTTAAATCAAGTCAATTTAAAATCACAATTTAAATCACTAGTAAAAAGGCTTGATTTAAATCCACTCAATTTAAATCATAATTTTTAAAGAGCAACTGACATCTCTGTTCTGCAGCAGCTCCTCCTCCTCCTCCTCTGACCTGCTGTTGACTCACCAACAGTCCCATTCACTTTAATGGGACGGCTGGTGATGCGGCAGTGACACAACAAGGTGCCAACAGGCGCTGCCATGATGGATCTGAAATGACAGGTGCTCTTTAAATGTAAGGACTTATTCTTGCTGTTAGTTAGAATCTTTAATATTTGCAAACAAAACAAAGGTTTCCCATTTAGAATAATAAGCGGTCAGGTTAGTAAAACAGTGAAATCAGAACAAATTCAATCATACAGTTTATAATGTACTTAGACTTGCAAGACAATGGGATAAACTAAAAGGAATATTCCTGAACTTTGTAATTTTTTTTTATGGTTACTGTGAAATTGTATGAATACAGTGCATATTATCATAGCTTGCATTCATTGAATGAGTTTACCAAAAATGTAAAGATTTCAGAATCTACAGCCTCATGCTACATAACGAAGCTTTATTTCATGCTAAATAAAGTAAATTATTAATGTACCTTAAATAAAAAACTCTTTACATAGATTTTACTTCAAAAGCATTTTATTTAAAAAAAAAAAATAGGATTTTTTTTAAAACAGCTTACCTGTAAAATCCTTTTCTTGGGATTACATCACGGGACACAGAGCTCCATTCATTACATCATGGGTTAGATCGCCACCTTCAGGTGTTGGACACTGGCAACCCTAATTGTAAGGAGTTCCTCCCCTATATAACCCCTCCCATATGGAGAGTACCTCAGTTTTGAAGCAAAGCAATAAGTATCCCGATGCATATACATAAATCCCGAAGAGGGGCGGGTGCTCTGTGACCCGTGATCTAAATCCAAGAAAAGGATTTTACAGGTAAGCTGTTTTAAAAAATCCTATTTTCTTGTTCATACATCACGGGACACAGAGCTCCATTCATTACATCATGGGACGTCCCAAAGCAATGCCCAATTTGAGTGGAGGGAGACACAGATCATAAAAAAAGACCACCATTGGACGTAAGGACCTACACTGCTGCCTGCAGTACACTGCGCCCGAAAGCGGAATCCTCATGCCCTCTCACATCCACCTGAAAAAATCTAGTGAATGTATGGACCGAAGACCAAATTGCAGCCTTGCAGATCTGAGCCATGGAGGCCTGGTGATGCACTGCCCAAGAAGCACTTACTGCTCTAGTCAAGTTCGTCTTAACATGAAAAGGAGGAACCTTTTTTTCCAAACCATAGGCCTGGACAATAACTTGTCGAATCCACCTAGCTATGGACTTTGTACTGCAAGACGGTCCCAAAAAGGGCCAGGCAGCATCAAACAGAAAATCAGTCTTTCATATCAGAGCAGTCGCTTCTAGATAAATTAAAAAGAAAACTGTGCTTATTGTATAATAAAATTAAGAGATTTCAATATAATAGTCAGTTGAATGAAGTATAAATGAGATATAGACCCTTCCAAGCAGCAACAATAATGGGATAAACACAGAAGTAGTGGAAAAGAAAAGTTGCGCTATGAGTCCAAGATTCTATTATTTGGATAATGAAAAGTCCAAACAGAAATGCTTAAAGGGCTGATGTCAATTAAAACACTGATCTTGGGTCCTAATAGACTGGTGAGGTTGTATGCTTACCAGAAGATAAGCCAAATCGAACAGATGGCTATAACCCAGCCTAGGCCTTTAAATGCACTTCAGATAAGGTTTCTTCAATGATATTGAAGGACAGCAATAGAAGGGTACTCCACAGTATTGAAGTAAGTTATCCAAAAATTGCATGTATTAAAAAAAAAAAGTGTAATCCTGCCACAAAGAATCTCCCTGTAAGGGACTGATGCTATAGGGTAGGGGAGACAATACAATAACCAGTGAGTGACTCCTATTTTAGTGAACCATCACCGCACATATAGTCTCCTTACCAAAGATACACAAAAAAGGAAGCCTTATACAGTGTAGAAATGACAAACAGATCCACCCTGAAGTGCACCGCCACCTAATAGAATGTCTGCTTACCAGATTGCAAACATAGTATGCAACACAAATCAACCGCAGGTCAGTGGATGGCTGGATTAATGTGGATGTCTATATAGGTATGATTGAAAGCATAGGTTGGATATGAATTCCTCGCTGTCAATAAGAACTTCCGTATGGTCCGGATGGCATATTGAACCAAAAAGAAAGGATGGGAACTGGATAGTGTGATGCCGTCTCAGCAATTTATTATAAAAAATTAAAAGTTACACTTACATCAGAGAAATCTGCAGCTGCTGAAACATGAAAAACAGCAGCTGCAGATTCCTCTGTGAGACTGAATGATTTCTGCTTCCAGCCTGGAAATCATCTGCAAAATCCTTAAAGAAACTGCACTGGATGGGTTGACAATGTCTATGATGACGAAACGCGTCTAAGGGGGTACGTGCGGACGTCACCACGCTCAGAGGACGGGAGTTTGCTTTCTAGCCGGCCGGCTTATATACATGTTCTTTTTATCATTCGCTGATGTAAGTGTAACTTTAAATTTTTTATAATAAATTGCTGAGACGGTATAAAACTATCCAGTTCCCATCCTTTCTTTTTGGTTCAATATACCATCCGGATCATACGGAAGTTCCTATTGACAGCGAGGAATTCATATCCAACCTATGCTTTCAATCATACCTATATAGACGTCCACATTAATCCAGCCATCCACTGACCTGCGGTTGAATTGTGTTGCATACTATGTTTGCAATCTGGTAAGCAGACATTCTATTAGGTGGCGGTGCACTTCAGGGTGGATCTGTTTGTCATTTCTACACTCTATAAGGCTTCCTTTTTTGTGTATCTTTGGTAAGGAGACTATATGTGCGGTGATGGTTCACTAAAATAGGAGTCACTCACTGGTTATTGTATTGTCTCCCCTACCCTATAGCATCAGTCCCTTACAGGGAGATTCTTTGTGGCAGGATTACACGTTTTTTTTTTTTTTTTTCAATACATGCAATTTTTGGATAACTTACCCCAATACTGTGGAGTACCCTTCTATTGCTGTCCTTCAATATCATTGAAGAAACCTTATCTGAAGTGCATTTAAAGGCCTAGGCTGGGTTATAGCCATCTGTTCGATTTGGCTTATCTTCTGGTAAGCATACAACCTCACCAGTCTATTAGGACCCAAGATCAGTGTTTTAATTGACATCAGCCCTTTAAGCATTTCTGTTTGGACTTTTCATTATCCAAATAATAGAATCTTGGACTCATAGCGCAACTTTTCTTTTCCGCTTCTAGATAGATCCTGACTGCTCTAACAACATCTAGAGCAGGGGTCTCAAACTGGTGGCCCTCCAGCTGTTGCAAAACTACAAGTCCCATCATGCCTCTGCCTGTGGGAGTCATGCTTGTAGCTGTCAGCCTTGCAATGCTTCATGGGACTTGTAGTTTCGCAACAGCTGGAGGGCCGCCAGTTGAAGACCCCTGATCTAGAGAGTGTAACAATATTTCCTCCGCGGACTGCGGATCTGGAAAAAAGGATGGTAGGATCACATCTTGGTTTAGGTGGAACTCTGATACCACCTTAGGTAAGAAATCAGGGTGAGGACGCAACACCACCCTGTCCTTGTGAATAATTAAGTATGGCTCTTTACATAGGAAAGCCGCTAACTCCAATACCCTCCTGGCAGAGGATATGGCAACAAGAAAAAACAACTTCTTGGTAAAAAGACACAAAGAAGCATGGCAGAACAGTTCAAAAGGCTGTTTTTGCAAAACAGACAGAACCAAATTCAATTCCCATGGGCACACGGGCGGCCTGACTGGTGGATTTAAACGCAGTGCCCCCTGAATAAAGGCCCGGACTAGGGAATGAGAGGCAAGTGGTTTCTGAAACAATATTGATAAGGCAGAGACCTGACCCCTGATAGTGCTCAAGGCTAGCTTAATTTCTATTCCTAATTGAAGAAAAGCGAGAATTCTATTAATAGCAAACCTTCTAGGATGCCATCCTTTGGACTCACACCAGAAGACATATGCCTTCCAGATTCTGTAATAGATGAGCCTGGAGGCCGGCTTCCTGGCATTAACCAGAGTGGTTAGAACTGGACCCGAGAGCCCGCGCTTTTTCAGGACATGGGTCTCAACAGCCAAGCCGTCAAATTCAGACTTCGTAAGGAAGGATGGAATATTGGCCCTTGCGAGAGCAGGTCTGGTCGCAGTGGGGAGCACCCATGGACTTCCGACTACCATCCTCACGATCTCTGCATACCAAGACCTCTTGGGCCAAGCTACTAGAATCACTGGCTTCCCTTCTGTCTTAATCCTGCGAAGTAACCGAGCAAGTAGCGGCACTGGAAGGAACACATATCAGAGCAAACTGATCCCACTGAACTATAAAGGCATCCGACCCTTGTGCTAGCGGATCCTTTGTTCTTGATACAAAGATGTCCAGCTTGTTGTTGAACCTGGAGGCTAGTAGGTCTACATCGGAGGTACCCCATCTCTGGCATATTGCCTGGAATATGACGGGGTGTAGTGACCATTCTCCTGGATCCAGCTGCTGGCGGCTTAGAAAATCTGCTTTCCAATTTTCTACCCCTGGAATAAAGACTGCAGATAGACAAGGAACATGCGTCTCTGCCCAAGTGAGGACGTGGTTTACCTCCCTCTGGGCACTCAGACTCCTGGTGCCCCCTTGGTGATTGATAAAGGCCACCACTGTGGCCTTGTCGGATTGAACTCGGACAGGACAGCCTTGCAGCCTGTCTGTCCAGGTCTTCAGGGCCAGGTGAACTGCCCGAAGCTCCAGAATGTTGATGGATAAAGACCCTTCCCTTCAGTTCTGGACCACTTGCCTTGGATCAAGGCTTCCTCCAGAACTGCTCCCCAGCCAGAGAGGCTGGCATCTGTAGTTACGACTTTCCAAACAATTGGAACAAAAGACTTTCCCTTCTGTAGATTCTCGTCTAGTAACCACCAATTGAGGCTCTGGCACACTGCTGGTAACAGGCGCAGTGGAAGAGCCAAGGCTTGAACCCTTTTGTTCCAGGCTGACAAAATGCTGTTCTGCAAAGGTCTTGTGTGGAACTGGGCGTAAGGAACAGCCTCGAATGAGGCTACCATCTTCCCCAATAATCTCATACAGAGACATTCGAATGGAAGGATTTTTCCTGGCCTTGACTAGCCGGACCAAATCTTTTATGGCTTTGGATTTTGCCTTGGGTAAGAATACTCTGCTTTGGACTGTGTCTATGACCATGCCCAAATATTCCAGTCTCCTTAGGGGCTGTAACAGTGATTTTTCCAGGTTTACGACCCAGCCTAGGTACTCCAAATATTTTACTGTGTTTAGCACATTGTGCTTCAAGCGTGCCCCGGACTGTTCTACTAGCAGCAGATTGTCTAGATAAGCTGTAACTGCTATGCCCTGATCCCTTAGATTTGCCAGGAGCGGAGCTAGAACCTTTGTAAATACTTGAGGTGCCGTGGCTAGGCCGAAAGGTAGGGCGCTGTTCTACCACAAACCTTAAGAACTTCTGGTGAGCGGGAAAAATTGGCACATGTAGATATGCATCTTTGATGTCTATTGATGCCAGGAATTCTCCCCACTGAAGGGTGGAAACCACAGAGCAAATGGACTCCACGTGGAACGGGTGAATGTTTAAGAACTGATTTAGATCTTTCAGATCCAGAATGCGTCTGACATCTCCGTTTGGCTTCGGGACTGTAAAGAGGTTTGAGTAAAATCCTGCACCTTGCTCCTCTGGAGTCACCTCTATGATCACTCCTTGGTATAATAGGTGATCCAAAGCCAGAAACAAGGGTCTCCTTTTCTCTGGGTCCTTGGGAACGCCCGACTAGAGAAGACGAGATGGTGGGAATTCCCGAAATTCCAGCTTGCACCCGAGAGCCACGGTGGAGGATACCCATTTGTCTTGAACCTCTTTCTGCCAAACACCCACAAAACACTGCAACCTTCCCCACACTCGGCTGAGCGGGGGCGCCCCTTCACCAGGAGGCTTTGGTTTTCTGTTTAGCAGATCTTTGACTCCAAGGCTTCTTTTGCCCATGGGCTTGGCCTTTGACCTTCCCTCTTGTACTGGACTGGGAAGGCAGTCGCCACTGCCTAGAGGCCTAAGTACTGGGGGCTGGGGACAGAGACCGTTTAAGATAAGTACTTTTATCTTTCTTCTTAACCGGCAATAAGGTGGTCTTGCCAAGGCAAAATAACAAATTCTTCTGGACAGCCGCACTCCAAATAAAAATTGCCTTTATTGTAAAATCCAAAACCACACTACAGGTCACAGCACACTGGTCAAGCTGACGCGTTTCACACTGTACTAGTGTATAATCATACTAGTGATTAAACACTAGTACAGTGTGAAATGCGTCAGCTTGACCAGTGTGCTGTGACCTGTAGTGTGGTTTTGGATTTTACAATAAGGGCAATTTTTATTTGGAGAGCGGCTGTCCAGAAGACTTGGTTCTTTTGCCTTGCCTCATATGTGCATTGCTTGTACCCGTGGTTCTGGGAGAAGAGATTACCTTGAAGACATCCACACCTGAGCAGTTTCCCTTTCTGTTGTTCATAAGGTGGTCTTGCCACCGGAAATCTTCTGGATATATTTGTCCAGATCATCCCCAAACAAGCATTCCCCATGAAACGGGAACCCAGCCAAACACCTTTTGCATGAGGCTTCAGCTGCCCGATGTTTAAGCCAAAGGGATCTACGCATGTGTACCAGCAGGAGTGTAAGGTGGGATGCTTGCTGGACAGAATCCATAATAGCATCTACTGCAAAACATAAGGCTCTCGGGAGAGCTGCATAGTCCTGAACTTGCTCAACAGGAAGAAAATTAACTATCTGCTCCTTCAAATATTGGCAGATACCCACTGCTGCAACCGCAGGTTGGACCACAGCGCCTGCTAAGGCAAAAGAGGATTTAAGTAAAGACTCCAGCTTTTTGTCAGTTGGATCCTTAAATCCCTGAACATTGTCTACAGGACAAGTTAGGCTTTTATTCACACAGGAGATAGCCGCATCTATTGCTGGCACACTCCATTTCTTGGTGAATCTTTCCTCCATTGGATAGAGCAGAGAGAACTTCCTAGGGGGAGAAAATGATTTATCTGGGTGAACCCAGCCCTCATACAACAACTTTTCCATTAATGGATGGATGGGGAAGGAAAAAGCAGCCTGTGGAGACCTTCGAGATCCCAAGGAGGAAACAGGGGACACGGCTGGCTCAGTACAGGGCAAATTGTATGTAGCACGCACCATTTCTTTATAATATTGCACCTGTAGCTCGAGAGCCTGCAAGGTAGAAGAGGGCTTCTCCTCATCCCCTGATTCATCCGACTGCTCGTGCTCCTTGTCCCCAGACAGAGCTGTATCATCATCAGACTGCTGATCATCTGATAGGGAACCCAGAGCAGAGGAAGGGGACCTACCCCGTTTTCTGCCATCTGCCAAGGATGCCTTGAATAAAGCAGTAATCCTTTGTTCTAAACCACCCAATGCTGCCTCCATAGCATCTTGAGTGACATATGCAGGAGCTGCAATATTGGGAGAGGCAGCAATGCCTGACAGCGGCGATGGCTCATCCTGCGTGGCTGCATCCAGTCTCTCAGGGGGGATGTTACCCTGCAGGCACGTCTAGAGTCCCCAGACCCTGACGATGATTTTTTGGTGCCCTTTTTAACTGCCACTGAAACCCTTTTGCGGGGAGACCTAGTCCTAAGCTGACAAAACAGAGGTACTAAAAATTAGCTGCATGCTGTTGTGCCTAGCTTACAATATTAGTGTTTGCTTAGAATGCACAACCTGATGCTGAGTCAGTGTCTTGGGTGTGCCTGTATCCGATCCACATGAGATGCTTACGTGTCCTGCCGCTTACAGACTCCTGGCAACCTGGGCTTTTAAAATAAGCGCCTGTGCATTAAAGCGCCGTGCACGGCGCTCGCAACCACCCCCTCCTTCCCACCGTTCTCGCCGTAAAAGCGCGTCCCCTGCGCACGCGTAGGGTAACCATGGCGGCGGGGGCCAAGGAGAAGACCGGGAGGCTATGCGGGGACCCCCAAGCTACGTGGGATCCCTTATAAATCTTTTAAGTGGCAGAGCCTGCAGTGGAGGAGGTGAGCGACTGACAGTGGCTTTACTGAGCTGAATCTCCTGGAAGCATGTAAGTAACAGGCATGTTCTCTTACGCCCTCTAGTGGCAGAAAACAGTAAGACATGCAATAACTCAAAGAAGCGAATCCTTAAAGTGTTCACCTAGGATTTCTTCACTTACCTTATCCCCGCCGCAGGGTATTGCTGAGAACAGCCAGACCCAACCTTCACCCATTACGGCGGGTAGTGTTGTGCCAACCTTCAGGGTTCTGGGTTCATACTTACAGGAGCCTCTTCCCTGGACCTATAGAAGACCCTGCCAGAAAACTGAGCATTTTTTTAATATATAGTATGTGCCCAATAGTCCTGCATCCCAGAGCCCAGTCCTTAGAGAGAGATCTTGTTTCTTCCTCCACGAGGCCCGGGTACCATCCATCTTAGGCAATATAAATTGGCCCGAGGTATGGATCCGGTCATGCAGCTCCTAGAACCCCGCAGGGACCATCAAACAAAGCTTTCTTTTAAGCACATCTTGCATAGTGACCAAACACCTTAGACACTGGCGAAAAAAACTGAGATACTCTCCATATGGGAGGGATTATATAGGGGAGGAACTCCTTACAATTAGGGTTGCCAGTGGCCAACACCTGAAGGTGGCTATCTAACCCATGATGTAATGAATGGACCTCTGTGTCCCGTGATGTATGAACAAGAAAAAAATCATTTTT
This sequence comes from Rana muscosa, assembly GCA_029206835.1. NCBI lineage: Eukaryota > Metazoa > Chordata > Amphibia > Anura > Ranidae > Rana > Rana muscosa. The sequence continues at coordinate 990,211,400 of CM055118.1, read as the reverse complement.
TATTAAATCATTGATTTATATCCCCCCCTGCCTTCACATAATTACAAGGCATCATTATAGTAATGGGGAGGTCAGCAGAAAGAACCAGCGAAAGCTTAGGGAGAAGCATCAGTTTCATTGCAGACCTTACATGAAGATTTAACAGTGAAAACCGACTTTAAGAAAAGCTTGACAGGGATTTTGACAACTTTCACATGCAATATTCATTACCAATTAAGTATTTTTTTCCTTTTTCAGCAGATTTATAGAAAGTAAATTAGAAATAAACCACTCACAATATTTAAAAGCGTCAAAAGATATTTCTGTACATATTCTTTTCCATGAAATCGTACAACTGAGTCATCTACTCCAAGCAGAACTTCAATGTTGTAATCATTATCACTTGCATGTCTACGACTTCGCTTCTGTGTGCTGTTGATTTTACTTTCAAGACTGTAAAGCATGCTTTCAAGGACATTTGAGTTAAACAGACTCGTTTCTGAAAAATAAAATATTAAAGCGGAACTTTACCCATAATAACTTGACAAAAAATAAAGTTCTTACATTCCACATTAATAATTATGCCACCAAAATTTGTGTGTGCTGTAAATTGCCTCCAGCATTGTTGCGGTTTCTTTTTGCTGAAAGCTGCCATTTTGCTGACGCTCAAAGCTCCTGAACAGCAGTAAATCATAAAGTGGAACTAAACCCGACCTCTACAAATTTGGCAGTGTCTAAAAATGGAGAGCAACTGAGCATGTACAGGGAGAGAGTGTATTACTGGATTTTAAACATTATAGGCACTTATTTAATGTTTTACATAGGTATACCTGCAAAAAAAGGGGCCAGCCTTAAGTGATCTAGAAGGACTTAATTTTCTGACTAAAGTTCCACTTTAAGTTCACAAAGCTGGGCTGCAATTGATGCATAATTCATACAACTGTACACATTTTAAAAATGTAATTCAGCAGCAGTTGCCCATAAACCCAAGCCAGCTGTCTTTTGCTGGAGTCTGGACCTAGTGATGATCTAGTAATTACAGTTAAGGCAGCTGCCCACAACTAATTCAAGATGTAACAACAGTTGGACAGGCTAGAAAGTTTTTGCTTCTCCTAAAACATGTAGTACTGGCAAAATCTGCCTATGCTGCTCTCCAAAAACCATTGATATAAAGAATCAATTGAAAGAGGCGGAAAATTATTTTAAAATGGCTATATTACAGAACACACCAATTGCAATGTAGATGAACACCATTAGATTGATAGACTGTGTTGATTAGTAACGCATATTAACCACTTAAAGCGGTTGTATAGTCATTTTTTTTTACTTTTACCTACAGGTAAGTCTATAATAAGGCTTACCTGTAGATAAAAAGAATATCTCCTAAACCTGTACGGTTTAGGAGATATTCCCCTTGCAATGCGCCGTTGACTTCAGCGGCGCATGCGCACAGGGCATTCTCGTCTGAAAGCCCGACAGACGCCGCACCTTGCCGGAAAGAAGTCTCCCACGCGCATGCGCGGGAGTGACGACATTGCATCTCCAGCCACTCACAGCGCTGGAGCCGCGATACCTGGAAGACACGCCGAGGCAACATGTCAGCTCCCTCGGCGTGGACCAGGTGAGTTACCGATGCCTCGTTCTAAGGTAAGTATTTCATAATGAGCTAGTATGCGCTGCATACTAGCTTATTATGCCTTTTGCCTTACAGGTGACTAAAAAAAAATAATAATAATTTGGGGCTATACAACCGCTTTAAGGACAGAGCCTTGTTTTGAGACTTGGTGTTTACTGGTTTAAAACATTTTTTTTTTTTGCTAGAAAATTACTTAGAAAAAATATTTATATAATTTTTGGGGGGTTATAACACCCTAAAGAATAAAATGGCGGTCGTTGCAATACTTTGTCACACCGTATTTGCTCAACAGTCTTACAAGTGCACTTTTTGGGAAAAAAAATACACTTTTTTGAATTAAAAAATAAGGACAACAGCAAAGTCAGCTCATTTTTTTTATATTGTAAAAGATGATGTTATGCCAAGTAAATTGATACCAAACATGTCATGCTTCAAAATTGCTCCCGCTCGTGGAATGGCGACAAATTTTTACCCTTAAAAAAGGTTTAAAAAAATTCTACAGGTTGCATGTTTTGAGTTACAGAGGAGGTCTAGGGCTAGAATTATTGCTCTCACTCTAACGATTGTGGTGATACCTCACGTGTGGTTTGAACATCGTTTACATATGCGGGCCCTACTCACATATGCGTTTGTTTCTGCATGCGAGCTCGGCGGGACAGGGCGCGTTAATTATTTCATTTTTTTATTTATTTTACTTATTTTTACACTGTTCTTTTAAAAATAAAAAAAATGGTGTCACATTTATTTCTATTACAAGGAATATAAACATCCCTTGTAATAGAAAAAAAGCATGACAGGACCTCTTAAATATGAGATCTGGGGTCAAAAAGACCTCAGATCTCATATTTACACTAAAATGCAATAAAAATAAATAAAAATATGTTGTTTAACCACTTCCCACCAGCCGTATGCAGAATGATGGGCAGGAAGTGATTCTGTTATCCTGACTGAGCGTCATACGACGTCCAGCAGGGTAACATGCTGGCGTGCGCCCGTGGCGATCGCGAGTGCGACGTGTCAGTCTGACACACCGCATCTCCGATTGTAGTAAGAAGCCTCTGACAGAGGCTTCTTACCACGTGATCAGCTGTGACCAATCACAGCTGATCACAGCGTGAACCAGGAAGTGCCGGTAAACGTCATTACTCGGTTCGCGCTGACAGGGAGAGCTGATCGGTGGATCTCCCTGTCAGAGGGGGGGTCTGTGCTGAAAATCAGAACATTGATTATCAGCACAGCCCCCATCAATTGTACCCATCAGCTGCCAATTGGTGCCCAGTCTGTGCCCCATCATAACCCCTTCTCAGTGCCCAATAAAGTGCCAATCAGTGACCACCACAGTGCAAGTCAGTGCCCACGATAGTGCCAGTGTCCATCACAGTGCCAATCGGTGCCCAGCATTAACACCTGTCCAGTACCTGCCCAATCAGTGCTGTTCATCAGTGCCATCTATTAGTGCCCACTGCCCATCAGTGCCGCCTGTCAGTGCCAATCAGTGCCGCCTGTGAGTGCACATCAATTCCACATATCAGTGCCTCCTCATCAGTGCCACCTTATCAGTGCCGACTCATCGGTGCCCGTCAGTGAAGGAGAAAGATACATTTTATAACAGAAAAGAAAAACTTTTATTTTCAATAATGTTAGTCTTTTTTAGTTTGTTTAGCAAAGAATAAAAACTGCAGAGGTGATCAAATATCACCAAAATAAAGCTCTATTTGTGGGAAGAAAATTATAAAAATTTAGTTTGGGTAAAGTGTTGCATGACCGCGCAATTGTCATTCAAAGTGCAACAGCGCTGAAAGCTCAAAACTGTCCTGGGCAGGAAGGGGCGAAAGTGCATGGTATTGAAGTGGTTAAAAAAAAAAAAAAAGGTCTCTTTAAGAGCTATGGGCGGAAGTGACGTTTTGACGTCACTTCCACCCTCTAAAATGGTATGGAGCCAGGTGGGGGCCATCTTCCCCTCACTCAGCTCCATACCATAAAGGGAGAAGGATCTGATCGCCTTCTCCGCTGCCGCCGGAGTTGAGCGGCGGAGGGCACCAAATAGCGGCGGGAGGGGGGGGGCCTCTCTCCCACCACCGATAAAAGTGATCTTGTGGCAAATTTGCAGTTGAGACCACTTTGATCTGAAAACCGACCGCCCGCTGAAGAAGTGGATACTGGGGTTGATGCACCTACTACTTTAACCAATTTTTTATGTGTTTTTAAGGCTTTTCTGAGGCTTTAATGAAGCTTGGCAAATGCCATCTGTGTGTTTTGGTTTTCCTTTTTTTTTTAAAGGGGAAGTGATGATGATGAAGTTGCCAGATTTGAGGCATGGTTATGGTACCTGCTGTTTTTGACTTTTTTGTGTAGCGATACCCCTGAAAGAGTTGCTTTTGTATGTTCAGTCTGGTACCCTGCCTCTTAACCCTAACAGCCTCAGCTCCCTCTGGCACACCTGGCAATAGCGTAAGTGCAATGACCAATGAGAAACACACATTATTATACAACACAGAAATTGTCGTTACTGCAATTTTTCTGTGGAAGAATAACAGACAATAACAAAATATATTGAAGTGATCAACTAGAGAGCAACAACTGAAATTTAGGAGCAATATAGCTCTCTATCCTATGTTCAAGCTGCTTTCAGCGGATTCCAAACCTGAGAATGTCCCAGAAAGCAAAGGCACACTTTAAATGGTAAATAAAGCACAATATGACACTTTAAATTGGATTGGTTACCTTTACTCAGATTGCTCTCCTCCTGCCTGGACCCATAGAGCCAGAGAAATTACTCCATTTGTGTCAGGCCTCTCTCTACTGTCACCTGACAACACAGGCCCAACTTTACACACTTATTCAAGTCAACAAGTAATGGCTCAACTTTCTAGATAAACTGTCCCACACACCCAATGCATATGCAGAGCCCTGAATATGTGTTTGCGGATCCGTATGGCACTAGTAGCTTCAGTCCTTTTGAAGAAAATGTAAGATTTGGTGTCTTCAGCTAGCCACGTTTGTTGGTGCACTTAAACTCCTGTATAGCGGGCCCAAACACTGCATCTGGCCCAGCTTATCAAGTGAAACAGGCAGGACCCTCCTCAGCAGGGTGAGAGGAAAATGATGTCTGCATACATTGTCCCAGAAATGGATAGCCTTATCCCTCATCCCTGTGGCACTACAAGTGTCAGCAAGACAACTACCAGCAATGATGTCTGTATACAGTGTCCATACTCCTATGGTGCAGGGTCTCTGTTCCCTGCAGATGGGCAAAATGCCCTCTCACCAAATCCTGTGGTCAAGGCCCAAACAAATGTCTTGAAACAGCAGGCTTTCTTGGTGACCCGACTAGTCATCTCACACTGGAACACTTCACCGTTGGTGCAGGTGCACCTTGATATGCACCTGGAATCTCCCTCTCTCAGGCTGGATTTCCCATCTGGAGGCTGAGGCCTGAATTGCGCGGGTAGATCATCTGAGAGACCGCATCTCTCCATCAGGTCTGATCTCTTTCACTGCCTCATGGTCACTGAGAATCTCCTCAGATAAGCAAGATGGAGTCTTTTGTTTCCTGCCTCCTAGAGCATGCTGGCTCTTGTATTTCTGTCCCCATAGAAAGCTATAGGGCTGTTTTAGATGGGGACTACACATTGCAGAATCCTTTGCATCAGCTGCTTGTTAAAGCCCCATCGATTGGTTCCTATAACTGCTCCTTTAATTGGCTTTCTTCCTCCTGCCAATAAGAACACAGGGGAAAAAAAAATAGCCTGTGTGAGTCAGCTCACATAACATTAAATTCAGTGAGTCAGTGAAATCGGGAGAAGGAGGGGGTGAAAAAGCCCATGCAGACATGACAGGCAGCTCTCTCCCTCTTTCAGGCTGGAAAGCCTATGTACATTGCGGTGGCTTTCTTGGCAGGGTCACAGGTGACAGAGTGAGACAACCCCAACATTTGTTTGGTGTTTTTGGTGGGTCGGAAGTACTCCCGTTTATCAGCTTCCTGTCTTATTAGTACTTCCACTCAGCAGATCCCCAGCTTATCAGTTTCCTGGCTCAGTACATCTCCCAGTCAGTGGTTCCCTGGCTCAGTAGTACCGCCGATTTAGTAAATTCCCTGGCTCAGCAGATCCCCACTCAGCTTTTTCTTGGCTCAGTAGTATCCCCACCCAGTAGTACATACCCCCCCAAACTCAGTATCTCCAATGCTCAGTAGCAACCCCCCCCCCCCCTGTATTCCTCCCTCCCTTTCAGTAGTAGTATCCCTCTCTCTGCTAAGTAGTAACACCCCCACTGAGTAGTAAATTTCCCCTACCCCCAGACTACCATTACTACCTACCCCCCCACCCTCCAACTCTGCTGATCCTCTGTTCTACTGGAACTCCTTTCTGCCAATATTCTTCTGATTCTCTGCTCTGCTGATCTGATAAACCAATCTGCTGATTCTCTGGCGTTCAGTTTTCTGCTTGGTCCTTACTCCAGGCCCTGCTTGCCATCCTGCTGTATCACTCCCACACTGTACACCATTTATGAAATCTGCTAATCCCTCACTCCAGTTTTTGCTCACCTTCCCAAACACCACAGCCTGGATGTGAACACAAAGCACAGCTAATGTTGCATAAGTACCCCTCTACAGCTACAGGTGCAGGAAGGGAGTGCCATCATAGGCATTGTTTATTACACTTGCCACTAAGGGCCGGTGAAAACCCTCCTCAATCACTCCCCCTTTTGCTGTTGAAGCAGTGGCCAACATGTAAACATACTGTGCACACAATGCTGTGCTTCATGGCTGCGGCAGGAATTATACTCCCGTCGTGCACTCAATGAATGGGGCTACCCTGCAACTGCTCCACAACCACGCACAACGTGCATATTTGCGGTGTGATTGTCTGGTAATTAGGGGTTTAAAACAGGCAGTCAGTAGGCAATACAATGCACTTAGACAGGCTTCTATGGGGGCTTTGAGATGCTGCAAAGTATGATGAACGCACTTTTGGGCATAATTTCTAAAGCAACGCAAATTTAACAGTGTGTACATTGTGTTATGTAATGGTTTTAGGTTAGGACCAGATCTAGCATACTGTAACTGGTGCATGAGAGCTCCAGTGTATTCTCTAGCTGAGAACCAGTGTACGCGGAGCTTGAATTAGCATCTAGGTCAGGTGCAGCAGTGGCTGCTTTTTAAACTAAAAAAATCGATAAACTTTGTAAAATTACATTCAGACAATCAACTAAATTAAATTTATTAATTACAGGTACTATGCAGGGCTTTTTTTCTCTCAGAGAAAAGGTGCAAGAACGCACCCCCCTCTGCTAGGCCACACACGTCTCCGCCCCCTCCCCAACCCTAGAATTGCCCCTTGTCTCCAACCCTACACACTCCCTAGCACTACCCCCTTTAGAGAACAGGGGGTCAATTCGCAAATGTTTACCGCATGCGATAACATGGTCACGTGACTCGGTTTGCATAAATTATCGCATGCAGTAAAAAAAATCCAATTCACAAAAAAATTATGATTGTGCGTTATTTACCACAAAATGAAAATGTGCCGGAAAAAAACGCCAATAAAACATGCTTTATGCTCTTAAGTCCTATTCACAAATGGAACAGAAATGTAAAAAACATACATTATTTATCACCAGGGTTTTGCTGGCAGTATCACATGCGATATTTGTCAATATAGCTGGTTTCTAAGGAGCAGGATTGGAAAGCCGGCCGCCGTGTGCCTAACAACGAATGACTCATCAGCTGGGTCAACGGATTACCTGCTGACGGCTGAATGTAAAGAAAACATACCACCAAATTAAAAATTACAAAAAAAACGAAATAAAAAATAGGATTTTTATAACAGCTTACCTGTAAAATCCTTTTCTTGGAGTACATCACGGGACACAGAGCGACATAGCAATTACTATGTGGGTTATATAGATTACCTTCAGGTGCTGGCACTGGCAACTTCCAAGACAGGAAGTACCCTCCCCTATATAAGCCCCTCCCATCCGGGAGTACCTCAGTTTTGTAGCAAAGCAATAAGTGTCCCCAAAAGAGGGGTGGGAGCTCTGTGTCCCGTGATGTACTCCAAGAAAAGGATTTTACAGGTAAGCTGTTATAAAAATCCTATTTTCTTTTTCATACATCACGGGACACAGAGCGACATAGCAATTACTATGTGGGACGTCCCAAAGCAATGCCCAAATGAGGGGAGGGATGCACCATACATAAGCTGGGCGCCATCAGACATGAGAATCTTTTGCAGCCTGCAACACACTGCGCCCAAAGGCGACATCCTCCTGACTTCTAACGTCCACTTGGTAGAACCTAGTGAACGTGTGTACTGAAGACTATGTTGCGGCCTTACAGATCTGGGCCAGGGAGGCCTGGTGATGCACTGCCCATGAAGTTCCCACTGCTCTCGTGGAGTGCGCCCTAACTTTGAACGGAGGCGGTCTTCTCTTCAAGCCATAGGCTTGTATAATGACCTGTCGAATCCACTTGGCTAAAGTGGATTTTGATGCTGCCTGACCCTTTCTGGGGCCTTCCGGCAGAATAAACAAAGTATTTGTTCTTCGAATCTGAGCAGTGGCTTTTAGATAAGTTTTAACTGCTCTTACTACATCCAAGGAATGTAATAATTTTTCCTCTACCGAGCTAGGTTTGGAAAAAAAGGAAGGAAGAACCACATCTTGGTTCAAATGAAACCTCAATACCACCTTAGGAAGAAAAGCTGGATGAGGACGTAACACTACTCTGTCCTTATGAATAACCAGATATGGCTCCTTACAGGACATAGCGGCCAATTCCGACACTCTTCTAGCCGAACATATGGCTACTAAAAAGATCAATTTCCTGGTGAGTAGGACCAAGGAAATGTGCCGCAAAGGTTCAAATGGTTGTCTCTGTAGAACCGATAGAACCAGGTTTAGGTCCCATGGACATATGGGAATTTTAACCGGAGGGTTAATACGCGTCACCCCTTGTATAAAAGGCTTTGACTAGTGAATGTGAAGCCAGGGGCCTTTGAAAAAATATTGACAAGGCCGAAATCTGACCCTTGATATTACTCAAGACAAACTTCCTGTCTACAGCCCACTGCAGGAAGTCCAGAATCCTGCCTATAACATACTTACGTGGATGCCATTTTCTGGCCTCACACCATGCGATGTACGCCTTCCAGATTCTATAGTAAATCTGCCTGGATACAGGCTTCCTGGCATTGATCATAGTAGATACCACAGGGTTAGAGAGACCTCTCTTTTTTAGGATGTGGGCTTCAATAGCCAGGCCGTTAAACATAGAGCTAGTAAGGAAGGGTGGTATATCGGTCCTTGCGAAAGCAGGTCCGGGCGACGTGGGAGGGTCCAAGGACTCCCCACAGACATTTTTACAATCTCCGCGTACCAGGCTCTTCGGGGCCACGCTGGAGCCACCAGGATCACCGGCTTCTTTTCTATCCTGATTCTGCGGAGTAGTCGAGGCAAAAATTGTAGCGGTGGGAATGCATATATCAGTTTGAACTGATCCCAAGGGAACACCAGAGCATCCAAGCCGCAAGCTAGGGGATCCCTTGTCCGAGAGACAAATCTGTCCACCTTTGCGTTGAATCTGGATGCTAGCAGATCTACATCCGGTGCTCCCCATCGCTGACATATTGCTCGGAAAACCTCGGGATGAAGGGACCATTCCCCTGGGCATAACTGCTGGCGACTCAGAAAGTCCGCCTTCCAATTCTCCACCCCTGGGATGAAGACCGCGGATATGCATGGGACATATTTTTCTGCCCATTCCAGGATGTGATTTACTTCCCTCTGGGCTGCGCGACTCCTGGTGCCCCCCTGATGATTGATATATGCCACAGTCGTGGCATTGTCGGATTGAATTCTGACAGGGGACCTTTGAAGTTTGGATGTCCATGCCTTTAGGGCATACCGGGCTGCTCGTATCTCTAAGAGATTGATGGGCAGAGCCTTCTCTGCATCCGACCATCTGCCCTGGAGAGACCATTGCTCCAGTACTGCCCCCCCCAGCCTATAAGGCTGGCATCTGTAGTGACCACCCTCCAAGAAATCGGACTGAAGGATTTCCCCTTTTGCAGATTCTGGGGAATCAACCACCAACAGAGACTTTTCCGAACGGAAGGGGACAAGGACATCGGGAAGTCTAGGGCCTGAACTTTTTTGTTCCAGGCTGACAGTATGGCCCTTTGCAAATTCCTTGAGTGAAACTAGGCGTATGGCACAGCTTCGAATGATGCCACCATCTTTCCCAGCAGCCTCATGCACAGGCGTATGGACGGCTGTCTTTTTGCACCCACCAGGTGGACCAAATCCCTCAAAGAAGATACTTTTTCTTGAGACATGAAAATCTTCCTTTGGTCTGAATCCAGCCGTAGCCCCAAGTATTCCAGACTTTTGACTGGTTGTAGGGCTGACTTGTCTCGGTTGATGATCCAACCGTGAGATTCCAGATACTTGATCGTATCGTGAATTACCACTTCTAGTTTTGCCACTGAGTGGTCCATCAACAACAAGTCGTCTAGGTATGCCATTATCGTCACACCTTGTGTTCTTAGATTGGCCAATAGTGGGGCCAGAATTTTTGTGAACACCCGTGGTGCTGTGGCCAGACCGAAAGGTAAGGCTCTGAACTGAAAATGGCGCCCTTCTACTGCAAAGCGTAGAAATTTCTGATGGACTGGAAAGATGGGAACGTGCAAATAAGCATCTTTGATGTCGATCGAGGCTAACCATTCCTCCCCTTGTAGGGCAGCGGCTACCGACCGGATCGACTCCATCCGAAAAGTCCGGATGTGCAGGAATTTGTTTAGCCCCTTTAGATTTAATATGGGCCTTACGTCCCCGTTTGGTTTCGGGACTGTGAAGAGGTTTGAGTAAAAACCCAACCCCCACTCTTCTAGAGGAACCTCCATAATTACTCCTTGGAGCAATAGTTGTTCTAATGCCAACAAGAGGGATCCTCTCTTCAGGGGATCTTTTGGCACGCTTGACCACATAAAATGGGAAGGAGGAGACTCTTAACTCCAGCTTGTATCCCTGAGTTACTGCGGAGAGCACCCATCTGTCTCTGATCATCTCCCGCCAGGTCTCTGCGAACAACTGAAGTCTTCCCCCCACCCGTTTGAGTGGGGGCAGCCCTTCATAAATTTGACTTGGAGGGTGGTTTTGTACCTCTTCGGACCCAGGGTTTTTTGTTACCCTGTGATTGTCCCTGATTTTTACCTCCGGGATTTGACCGAGGAGGCCGTCGGGACAGCTTAGAAGCAGATGTCCCAGGGATTGGAGAGGTAGGCCTCTTAAAAGAGGGGCCTCTAAACCTCTTTTTAACCGGTAAGAGAGTACTTTTACCGCTGGAAATCTTTTGGATATATTTATCCAGGTCATCGCCGAATAAGCGTTCACCATGAAATGGGAAGCTAACTAGCAACTTTTTACAGGGAGCCTCAGCAGACCAGTTCTTGAGCCACAGAAGTCTATGCATATGTACTAAAGACAGCGTAAGGCGGGAGGCCTGATGGATAGAATCCTTGATGGCGTCAACCGCAAAGCATAATGCTCTAGGCAGATCAGCCAGGGCATGGGCCTGCTGATCCGGCAAGTCCCTTAAGACCTGTTTCATCTGATCCTTTACCGCTTGGCAAACCCCAATCGCTGCCACTGCTGGCTGTGTAACCGCTCCCACTCCAGAAAAAGCAGACTTTAATAAGGACTCCAATTTTTTATCTATTGGGTCCTTGAACATTTGAACATTATCTACTGGACATGTCAGTGATTTGTTCACACAAGAGATGGCTGCGTCCACTGTAGGCAAACTCCATTTCCGGGTGAACTTATCCTCCATGGGATAGATCACCGGAAATCTCTTAGGGGGAGTAAATATTTTATCAGGATGTTCCCAATCCTGGTATATAAGTCCTTCCAGTAATGGATGAATTGGAAAGGAACAATTAGTCTGGGGAGCTTTTAACGACCCCAACGAGGAGACAGAAGTGGTTGATGGTTCCACAAGAGGCATTTTAAATGCTGATCGAACCATGTCAGTTAGGGACTGAACCCACAGCCTTTCAGCTTGTGATGCCGAGAATGGTTCTTCCACTGTCGACTCCTCTAAAACAGAGTCATCCTCATCCTGATCCCCTTCAGGTAGGCCAATCCCTTCATGGGACTGTTGCTCTGCTAACAGGTAGTCTGATGGAGGAGACTGAGATCGGGCGCGCTTTCTTTCTGGTAGGGAAGAAGCGATCAATGCTGCCAATCTTTGCTCCAGTCCTCCCAGAGCTGAGGTAAAAGCCTCCTCTGTTACATACACAGGAGCAGGTGAACTGAGGACAGCCACAGTACCAGGCACTCCTGAGGGTTCTCTACGGGTACCAACCTCTGATTTCTCAGGGGAGACTGGTGCAGCAAAAGCATGCCCCAGATCCTCAGAGCCCGACAGAGACCCTTTTTGCTTCCTGGGAGTCTTAGACCCGGAGACTTTGGGCGGCATATTCCTAAGCCCAAAGCTGAGGTATTCCAACCGCAATACACCACTTACTGACAATAGTCTAGCCAACTTGCTGCTATATATATCAGTTGGTGTCCACTAATGGGTCTCTCTAGGGGATGCCTGTATCAACCGCCTGCTGTATGCCTGCTCTTAGTATGCTACCAGCCCCCTTTGCTCTGTCCATCCACAGCCAGTTCACAGAAAAAAATGTGTTTTTAACATGCTGGGACGCCCGCACATGCGCAGAAGCGCTGCGGCGCGCACAGAGCGTCATCCGCCAAGCTCCGCCCCCTTTCCAGCCTATCTCCTATATTAGAAGTGCGTGCGCGCGCACCCATGTGCGCCATCGGCGTTCACATTTGGTAACACAGGGAGAGGAGCCAGGGTCCCTGTTTACAGCAGGGCCCGGGGATGACAGAGCACATGGCAACAAGACAGAGGAATATAGTTTCCCTTTCAAGAGAACTCACCATCTGCCTGGACTTTCCCCTGGAAGGAATAGTCCAAAGAAAAAGACGTTCCACAGCGGTCTCTAGTGGCTAAACACAGGTACCGCACCTTGTCTTTTTTTTTTTTTTTTCAACTACCATATGAAATAACATTTTCTAGAATTAGCAGTCTTAGGCATTACAGATATTTAGCGGGAATACCGTTTAGGTAACAGGCAGAAAGACATATTAGGATTGAGGGCCCCCCAATAGAACCAAGTTCCTGAGGGGCCCCCACTTACCTTTTCCCCGCCGCAGGACTCTGTTTGGCACAGAAGCCCAAACTTCGCCTCTCACGGCAGGCAATGTACTTAGACCTTCAGGGACCGGGTTCCCAAGGATTCCACTCCCCTGGACCTGTATAGCACCCTGCACAGATAGCATCTTGGTTTTGGGTATGACCAGAGCTCTGGATCCCAGGGTCCAGCCCTCCTAAGAGAGGCATTACAGGCAAAACCTTGCTCTTCTCTGCAAGGCCCGGGTACCGACCGTTTAGCTATGAAGCTTTTTTGGTTGGATCCGAAATAGCTTGCTAAGGCCCAAAAGAACCTGTACACAAGCCCAGATGAATATGTTAACCTTGGCCAACACCTTAGACACTGGCAAAAAACTGAGGTACTCCCGGATGGGAGGGGCTTATATAGGGGAGGGTACTTCCTGTCTTGGAAGTTGCCAGTGCCAGCACCTGAAGGTAATCTATATAACCCACATAGTAATTGCTATGTCGCTCTGTGTCCCGTGATGTACGAAAAAGAAAAGCGTGAGGTCCCCCACAATGCATACCAGGCCCTTGGGGTCTGGTATGGATTTTAAAGGGAAACCACACGCCAAAATTAAACACAGTGTGGGGTCCCCCCCCAAAATCCATTCCAGACCCTTATCCAAGCATGCAGCCCGGCAGGTCAGTAAAGAGGGGACAAGCGAGCACACGTGCCCCCCCACTGCTGAACCACACCAGGCTACATGCCCACCCCAAAGCACCTTGTCCCCAAGTTGATGGGGACAAGGGCCTCTTCCCCACAACCCTGGGCAGTTTTAAAAAGGGGTGCCCAGATCCCGGCCCCTGCTTATGTGAAAAATAAAAAAAACAGTTTTTGACAATTCCTTTATTAAATAGAAAAATAAATCTCCCTGAAGTAGATCCAACGTCGAGCACGATGCTAACCGCACCCGAAGGAGGAGGAAATAAACAACAAAAAAACGTTTGTATTCACAACGATTCACTTTTTCCACATTTTGTTATGTTACAAAATGCTAATTAAATTGTGCACAAAAACACTATGTGCAAGCAGCGCTTGCGGACATCAAAATGCCAAAATTAATACGGTGATGGTGTATAACTTCATAGCCAAGTACAAAGCAAATAATGTGAGAATTAAATGAATATTCAAATGTTTCGATTGAACGGAGGGGTTATCTTGACAAACAAACTCCTCGCCCAGCACAAGTTCACGCGCGAGATGGGGAGGTGCATGCTGGATATCCAGCATCACCATATCCCGGAAGAGACTGCTAGTGGGCTTCACATGCCCACAGTAGAGATAGAAGTATTCTGCAGAGCAGAAATAAACAGTAAGATTAAATACCGGGAATTGAGCGGTGATTTGTTTAATGGCATGGATTTAATGTTTTAAATTAGTGTAATAGAGTGGATTACATGAGAAAAAAGTTCTGGGTGGAACTCCGCTTTAAAACCATCTGTATTGATTATTTCTATTCTGGCAAGCTGCCTATCCCCACCCAGACCGGCAAATGACATGTCTTAAATCTCATATTCTAAAACACTACCTCTCTTCTATGAAGCAGACAATAAGTGACAGAAAATACTTCATTATGAATGAAGGTCATTATTGATTGGCATCGGAGACTTACTATTATGGTGAGTCTCAGCAATCTGATTTGGAAAATATTTTATGATGGCTGATCGACGATACACAACATGCGATCTTCCACTCTCCTCTTGTTTCTTAACTTTCTCTAATGGCTCTATGAAAAATTCATCCTTGTCTGTACGAATCATGCCGGCCTGAAATGAAAGGTTGAGAAGTAAAATAATCTATTAAATATTTGACTCATATTGTACATATTGTAAACTGTGCATTTAATGTGATTTTAAGTCTAGTGGCTTTAAGAAACTGCTTAGGAAATTTTTGGTCTGTAGTATTTTCAAAGCAAAATTAGGTGAAATGGCTTCTTGATATAAATGTGTAGTAGAAAATTAAGTAGTAATTGTAATGAAACGTCCCACACTCCGCTTGAGTGCTTTCGTCATATACCGCTTACACCAGTCTGAATATAGATATCAGCTATTCCAAACCGTTGACGACCAATAACTAGACAGTACTCGTTTTGCCTGCTAAACATCAAACTGTTTATTAGTACACAAAATACAGGCTTTTAAACATTTGAGTAGGAGGTTCCCGCCTTCTGCTCATATTACTCTAACAATACACCATTCTGTCCATCACAGGAGGCGGGACTTTCGATTAAAGAGGAAGCCGAGAAAAAACAGGAAATTCTCCTGTATGTCTGTCGGCGCTCGTCCCACCCCCTCGTGTCTCCTCCAATGCTGCAGATGAATGAATCAGGCTGCAATGGTGAGTCTGCATTCAGGGCAAGGGGGTGTTGCATTCAGGGCAATGTGGGGTGCTGCATTCAGGGCAACGTGGGGTGCTGCATTCAGGGCAACGTGGGGTGCTGCATTCAGGGCAACGTGGGGTGCTGCATTCAGGGCAACGTGGGGTGCTGCATTCAGGGCACTTGTGAGGCTGCATTGATGGGCAGTGACCCTTATTTTGCTTCACAGTTGTTTATTTAAAATTTAAGATTTTTTAAAGTGAAGGTGCGTGTTATACGCCGATAAATACAGTATATGCAAATAACATGCCTGAGCTCATCTCTTCACCATACACAGCCACAAAGGCAGAGGAATTCTTGTTGGGCAATGTATTAGTGCTTGGAGGAACACACTTAGACCGAATTTTAATGGTTCACAGAATATCAGGCAAAATAGTCGGCCCTCACACATGTTCACTTCATCAAATCTGGCCCTCTTTGAAAGTCCTCTTTGAAAAAAGTTTGGACACCCCTGTAGTAGACAATCCAAAACAGGTGGCTGGCTGATGACATCAGCATTTGCTACGAGTCTCAACAGTGTGAAGCAGTCACCATTTTCAATATGGCATATAGGCCCTATACAGCAGTGGTCATCGACCCTGTCCTCAGGGCCCACTAACAGGCCAGGTTTGCAAGATAACTAAAATACATCACAGGTGATATCATTTGCTGTTCAGTGATTGCAGTATTCTAGTCTGCATCTCCCCAAGGTAATACATAAAATCTGGCCTGTTAGTGGGCCCTGAGGACAGGGTTGATGACCACTGCTAAACAGGGTTTCCAGAGTCTGTGTGTCTTGGGGGGACATGGACTTAAATTAAAAGTAACATTACTTCAAGGGTCCCCAGGCATACACCTCACAAAGAGTAGTGTTCCCTTAAAACCCAGGGCCCGTAATCAGTGGGTAAGAGGCTTGCTCCTAGTCCTCTCTAGAACCCAATATCTTAGTTAGGTCTGTCACAGTAATATCCTCCTACCATATTTAAATATAAATCCTGGGTAGAAGATACCCTCTCCCTCTGCTTTTCCTGGAGGATCTCTGCTTTTTAACCATTTCAGACCTGGAAGGATTTACCCCCTTAATGACTAGAGCACTTTTTACAATTTGGCACTGCAATGTTTTAACTGGTAATTGTGCGGTCATGCAATGCCATACCCAAACAAAATGTGCGTCCTTTTCTTTCCCACAAATAAAGCTTGTTGGTGGTATTTGATCACTTCTGGGATTTTTTTTTTTTTTACCGATATAAAACAAAAAATGTATTACATTTTCGACTTTTTGTTATAAAAAAAATACAATAAACTCAATTTTAGTTAAACATTTAGGCCAAAATGTATTCAGCCCCATGGGTAAATTTTTTTTCAATAAGCGTATATTTATTGGTTTGCGCAAAAGTCTACAAACCATGGTACATTTACTGGAATTTACACAGCTTTTAGTTTATGACTGCCCATCTCATTTCTTGAGGTGCTAAAATGTCAGGGCAGTACAAACCCCCTGCAAATTACCCCTTTTTGGAAAGCGGACACCCCAGGGAATTTGCCGAGAGGCATGTTGAGCCCATTGAATATTTTTTTTTTGTCACAAGTGATTGAAAAATGAAAAAAATAAATAAAAAATTTACACAAAGTTGTCACTGAAATTAGATATTGCCCGCACATGCCACTTTCACTCCTCACTACCCATCACAGTTTCAGAGGCCATTAAATGCCAAGATAGCACAACCCCCCCCCCCCCGAAATGACCCCATTTTGGAAAGAAGACACACAAAGCCATTTGCTGAGAGGCATGTTGAGTCCATGGAATATTTTATATTTTGTCACAAGTTTCGGGAAACTTACATAGTTACATAGTAGGTGAGGTTGAAAAAAGACACAAGTCCAACCTATGTGTGTGATTATATGTCAGTATTACATTGTATATCCCTGTATGTTGTGGTCGTTCAGGTGCTTATCTAATAGTTTTTTTTTACGTATTGATGCTCCCTGCTGAGACCGCCTGTGGAAGGAAATTCCACATCCTTGCCGCTCTTACAGTAAAGAACCCTCTACGTCAGTGGTTCTCAACTCCAGTCCTCAGGGCCCACCAACAGGCCAGGTTTGCAAGATAACTGAAATGCATCACAGGTGATATAATTTGCTGCTCAGGGATTGCAGTATTCTAGTCTGCATCTCCCCAAGGTAATACTTAAAATCTGGCCTGTTAGTGGGTCCCGAGGACAGGAGTTGAGAACCACTGCTCTACGTTGTTTAAGGTTAAACCTATTTTCTTCAAATTTTAATGAGTGGCCACGTGTCTTGTTAAAGCGGAGGTCCACCCAGAAAAAAAAATACATAAAAAATCCTAAAAAAAAATAAAAAAAAAAAATTATAGAATTTTTTTTTTTTTTTATACTCACCCTAAATGCCTGTTGCTATGCGGAAGTCCCCTAATCTGCCTCTAATGTGCCTCTTCTCGTCCGCGGTGGGTCTCCTTCCGCTTCCTCTTCTTGTGAATGGGGCGTGCTGCCTTCTGGGAACTGTGTGTATCTCAGGAGACAAGCCGCCCATTCACAAAGCGCCGTGTGAGTGGCGCATGCGCAGTAGGAAACGGGCAGTGAAGCCGTAAGGCTTCACTGCCTGTTTCCCTTAGTCAGGATGGAGGAGCCGGGAGCCTGGCAGCAGCGATCGATCGCCGTGGCAGGACCGACGTCGTGGGCGAGTAGGACAGGTAAGTGTCCTTATTAAAAGTCAGCAGCTACACTGTTAGTAGCTGCTGACTTTTGAAAAAAACAAAAAACAAGCTGCACCTCCGCTTTAAACTCCCTTCCGCAAAAAAGTTTTATCCCTATTGTGGCGTCACCAGATGATATTTGTAAATTGAAATCATATCCCCTCTCAAGCGTCTCTTCTCCAGAGAGGATAAGTTCAGTGCTAGCAACCTTTCCTCATAACTAATATCCTCCAGACCCTTTATTAGCTCTGTTGCCATTCTTTGTACTTGCCCCATTTCCAGCACATCCTTCCTGAGGACTGGTGCCCAAAACTGGACAGCATACTCTAGGTGGAGCCGGACCAGAGTCTTGTAGAGCGGGAGAATTATTGTTTTATCTCTGGAGTTGATCCCCTTTTTAATGCATGCCAATATTCTTTTTGCTTTGTTAGCAGCAGCTTGGAGTTGCATGCTTTTGCTGAGCCCATCATCTACTTTTCCATTCTAGATAACTCCAGATGTTCTCCCCCCAGTGTATAGATTGCATTCATATTTCTTTTTCGTACATCACGGGACACAGAGCTCTGTTAATTACTTAGTGGGTTATATGTCACCACCAGGTGATTGGACACTGGCACACCCTAATTACAAGAGAAGTTTCCCTCTATATAACCCCTCCCATATGGAGAGTACCTCAGTTTTTCGCCAGTGTCTAGGGTGTTGGTCACAGTTAAAGAATGTGCCAAGAAGAAGCTCTGCTGAGGATCCTTGCGGGGGTTAAGGAGCTACACAACCGGATCCATCCAAGAGGGTCAGAAAGAAACACCAAAATGGATGGTACCCGGGCCTCGCTGAAAAGCGAGGTTTTGCCTGTAATGTCTCTCGTAGGACTGCACTTTGGGCACGTATTAAAAAATGCCCAAAGGTTTCTGGCAGAGTGCCTTACAGGTCCAGGGAAGAGGCCTCCTTTCAGTAGGAACCCAGAAGGTTGGCACAACACAACCCGTCATGATGGGTGAAGGTTGGATCTGTCTGAGCTTCAGCAGTATCCTGACATGCCTGCATGATACCAGCCTCCCCTGAGAAACCTGAGGCAGCCACGCAGGATGAGCCATTGCCCCCGTCAGGCATTGCAGCCTCTCCCAACATGGCAGCTCCTGCATATGTCACTGAAGACGCTCTGGCAGCAGCATTGGTTGGTTTAGAAGGAAGGTTAGCTGCTTTAATTTCAGCATCCTCACAGAAGAGCAGAAAGCGGGGTAGGTCCCCTTCCTCTGCTCTGGGCTCCCTATCAGACAATCAACAGTCTGATGATAATGATGATGTTGATGAATCTAAGGACCAGGATCAGGATCAGGGGCAGTCAGATTAATCGGGGGATGAGGAGTAGATCCCTTCTTCCTCTCAGGATGCAGGTGTAGTACTATACAGAAGTTGTGCGTGACGCGTACAAGCTGCCCTCCACTAAGTAAGCCAGGACCCTTGGGGGTCTTTAAAGTCCCTGCAAGCTGCATATACCTTCCCGGTCCATCCTTTACTGGAAAAGCTTATGTATGATGACTGGGATCACCCAGATAAGCTGTTTTCTCCTCCCAAGAAGTTCTCTCTTTATCCAATGGAGGAGAAATTCACCAAGAAATGGAGTTTGCCAGCAATAGACGCTGCTATTTCTTCTGTGAATAAAAGTCTGACCTGTCCTGTAGACAAAGCTCAGGTATTTAGAGATCCAACTTAGAAAAAGCTGGAGTCTGTGCTTAAATCTTCCTTTACTATGGCTGGCGCTGTTACCCAACCTGCAGTAGCAGCGATTGGCATGTGTCAGTTCCTAAAGGATCAGATGAAGCAGGTGATTAAGATCCTCCCTGCTGAACAGGCCAGAGCTTGGGTGGGCCTACCTAAGGCCTTATGTTTTGCAGTGGCTGCTATTAACGATTCAATTTAGCAAGCATCCCGCCTAAGGCTACTTTCACAATGAGGCGCTGGATGCGCTGGCGGTATAGCGGCGCTATTTTTAGCGCCGCTATACCGTTTTTTTTGCCGCGATTTGCGGGCACTAGCGGGGGGATTTTTACCCACGCTAGCGTCCGAAAAAGGGTTAAAAACGCTCGCAATAACGCCTCTTTGCGGCATTTTGTGGGCGCTACCCCATTGATTTCAATGGGCAGGGGCGCTATAGGAGCGGTATTTTTACCGCTCCAGTGTGAATGAAAGCCCTCTGGCTTCACATTGGATACAATTGAGCAGCTTTTTTGGGGCGCATTGCAGGCGCTATTTTTAGCGCAATAGCACCTGCAAAGCGCCTCAGTGCGAAAGGGGCCTTAGAGAAAGGGATATCACCGCTCCAGGAAGTTCAAGCAAAAGCCTTTGCTCCAGATTAGAAGCCCCAGGTGCTGGCAATGCATGTAACAATGCAAAAATGGGAAGAAATTCTGGACAGCCGCACTCCCCAAATTTTTTTGCCTTTTATTCAAAAATGGACATCAAAAATACATGCCACAGCAGAACAGAACAGATAGAAGAGCTGACGCCTTTCACACTAAAAAACAAGCTATGACGAAGCACTATGAGCTATGACTAAGCACTGTTTGTTAGCGTGAAAAGCGTCAGCTCTTCTGTCTGTTCTGTTCTGCTGTGGCATGTATTTTTGATGTCCATTTCTTCCCATTTTTGCATTCAAGAATCCCGCCTTACTCTCCTGCTGGTACACATGCGCAGGATTCTTTGGCTAAAGCATTGGTCAGCTGAAGCTCCGTGCAAAAAGCTTTTGGCCGGATTCCCTTTTCATGGGGAAATGTTTATTTGGGGATGACCTGGATAAATATATCCAAAAGATTTCTAGTGGTAAGACTACTTTGTTGCCAGTTAAGAAAAAGAATAAACGTCCTTTTTTTAAACGTTCTCTTTCCCCAGCCTCCGGAGCTACAGTCTCCAGGCAGTGGCGAAGGCCTCCCCAGCCAAATGCAAGAGGGAATGCCCAGGGACAAAAGAAATCTTGGGGTCAAAGTTCTGCAAAACAGAACCCCAAGGCCTCCTTATGAAGAGGCGCCCCTGCTCGGCCGAGTGGGGGGAAGACTCCAGCGATTTTCAAGGGCTTGGCAGGAAGAGATTCAGGACACGTGGGTAATCTCCACAGTATCTCCAAGTTAGACTGGAATTTTGGGGGCTCCCGCCATTCCGTTTCCTAAGGTCAAGTTTGCCCAAAAATCAAGTAAAAAGAAGGCCCTTGTCCCTAGCGTTGGATCACTTGTTATCCCAAGGGGTAATCATAGAGGTTGCCTCAGAGAAACAAGGCTCTGGGTTTTATTCAAGTCTCTTTACGGTTCCAAAGCCAAACAGAGATGTTAGAAGCTGTGTGAAGTTGGCACCCCATGATTGTAAAACCTAAATACAAATATACCATTTGTTTGTGCCGCAAAAATTTGCGTTTGTGGCGGTTCGGTTTCTGAGATCTTAAACGTTCAATTTAATGCAAGCCCCGCCCACTTTGCACCCCATGTTGCTGAATTTAAAAACAAATGCGCCATTCGTTTGCACCGCAAAAAAAACATTTGTGCCGCTTTGGTTGTGGAGATATTGAGCGTTATAGTTGCTGAAACCCCGCCCACTTTGCACCCCATGTTGCTGAATTAAAAAAAAAACGCGTCATTCGTTTGTGCCGCGTTTGTGCCGCAAAAATAAACATTTGTGCCGCTTTGGTTGCGGAGATATTGTGCGTTATAGTTGCTGAAAACCTGCCCACTTTGCACCCCACGTTGCTGAATTTTAAAAACAAACGCGCCATTCGTTTGTGCTGCAACAATAAACATTTGTGCCGCTTTGGTTTTCAGAGATATTGAGTGGTATATGTTGTCAAACCACACTGACTTTACACCTCGTTGTTAAATCTTACATACAACTAGATTTATTTGTTTGCAGTTTGTGCAGATTTGATGGATATTGTACATGTTTTACTTCACATGCGTAGTTTTGCCACCCCCACAGGGATTCTCCCCCCCACCTTCCGATTCTCTAGCGCTGACTGGAAGAACAGACAGAGGAGGAGATCTGGGGAGGGGGCGGGCACAGCTGGTTATGGCTCTAGTGAGGCAAAGCCAGCTGTCAATAAGGCAGCAGGGTGGATCTCGACAGTATTATCGGGATCTGTCCCGGCTGTCGTACGGCTCTGTGCTGTCAGGATATAGTGGGCAATAGCCCACCACATGCTGAGTTTTTTTGTCACAGGAGAACATACTATATGACATCTTGTGAACAAAAAGAGAACTAAGGCCAAAAAAGGTTCTCTTAACAAAAGTTTAAACCAGGTGTTAACCAAGCAAAACAGCACTCCAACAAGGTCTCTTATATACCGTAAGTCACTTATTTTTTTAATTACTTTTTTTGAAAAACATCTATGTCAGTAAACATTATTTTCCTGACAGACTCCATGGGAGACTACGTGTGGGTTAACCCCGCCTCCTCTCCAATGCTATAGGACCCCACTCCCATAAATTTGAGCTCACCACTAGAAACTGTGTTGCTTTTTGTCCTCCTCATTGAACCTACAAGTCAATGCACTTATGTTTACGGATGTCCAAAATTGATCGTGGAAGTTGATCCCGGGCAGTTTAAAGATAGCCCAGGGCCCAGCCATGGACGGGTGAGTGGCTCCAGGCCCCTGTGTCCTGTGGTGGGGACGGCCTTCGTATGTCCGGGCTCGTGGATCGGCTGGCAGGTCTGAAAATTCTCCATGGCAGCAGTTTTTGTATGTAAAAGCTTCCCGTTTGTTTTTCCCTCATGTGCCTTGCTGTCTTTTTCTTTTGTCATTCTAAGGATTACTACAGGCAGCTTGCGTCAGCTCCTCAGGGCCCAGGTTCCCAGATCATGGTTAGTTTTAGCCTGGGGCTATGGTAAATGAGGGAATGGGGGCCAAGATGCCTCTTAAAGGGGAAGCTGCACTGCTATTTGTACTCCTTTGTTCCAGGACGTGCGAGTGTTCCTACAAAGCTGCAGGATCGCCTCCTATTCGTCCGCCAGGGTGCCATGGACAGATCACCGCCTCTGTGAGGCCAGCCCTCACGCTCTAGGTATGTGGGGCAAGAGAAGGGGAGGGCCAGGTCCATGTGCAGATGGACCGATTCCCTAAACGTCACGTTCTCCCTTCTCCCTTTTTTAGCCCTTCCAGGTCAGACCATCAGCTTACTGTCAAAGATGACAGGGACCTTGTCAGGCCGCAACGCCCACCTTCATCAAGGTCCAGACATGACTCACCGTCTAGGACCCAACATCAGAGGAGATGTTCCCATTCCTCCTCCCAACAGAGGAGATGTTCCCATTCCTCCTCCCAACAGAAGAGATGTTCCCATTCCGCCTCCCAACAGAGGAGATGTTCCCATTCCGCCTCCCAACAGAGGAGATGTTCCCATTCCGCCTCCCAACAGAGATGTTCCCATTCCGCCTCCCAACAGAGGAGATGTTCCCATTCCGCCTCCCAACAGAGGAGATGTTCCCATTCCGCCTCCCAACAGAGGAGATGTTACCATTCCGCCTCCCAACAGAGGAGATGTTACCATTCCGCCTCCCAACAGAGGAGATGTTCCCATTCCGCCTCCCAACAGAGGAGATGTTACCATTCCGCCTCCCAACAGAGGAGATGTTCCCATTCCGCCTCCCAACAGAGGAGATGTTCCCATTCCGCCTCCCAACAGAGGAGATGTTCCCATTCCGCCTCCCAACAGAGGAGATGTTCCCATTCCTCCTCCCAACACCACACCCACCGCCACAACAGCAGTTTTGATCACAGATCCTGCTGGGGTTGTGGGACCGGGGTTTTGAAAGTCAAGTCCTTATGTGACCCTTGTTATGCAAAGGCGGTCGGGGAAAAAAGATGCTGAAAGCCTGCAAATGGAGACGCTGGTCAAACGGGTGGTGCAACAATCCCCGAAAGTGTGGGATACATCTTACACGCGGAGCCAGTCCACATTATCTGGCTCCCTGGCTGACGAGGCCCAGGAGGATCAGAGGCCCATTCCAGCCTTATGATTCCTCCCCTGATTCCTCGCACAGTGAGATGGAGGGAGATGAGTTTGTCGGAGGCTTCGACGTCACCCTGGTTTCTTCACTAATTAAAGCGGTCAAAGAGGCCCTTAAGTGGGAAGACTCTTCTACTTCCCCGGGTAAACAGAAGAAAGCATCTGGAAAGAAAAAAC
Organism: Rana muscosa; assembly: GCA_029206835.1. Taxonomy (NCBI): domain Eukaryota; kingdom Metazoa; phylum Chordata; class Amphibia; order Anura; family Ranidae; genus Rana; species Rana muscosa. The sequence continues at coordinate 990,187,321 of CM055118.1, read as the reverse complement.
ATTCCAATTTTCCACTCCTTTCTAAATTAAAGGATATTATTGATGAGGAATGGAGCAAGGTAGATAAGAAGACCTCTATGTCAAGTAGAACCTCCAGGTTATACCCCTTCAAGGCTGAGGAAGTGAAATATCTGGAAAACGCTGCCCTCGTAGACGCAGTATCGGTATCCTTCAAAGATGGTCTTGAGAGAAGAATAGATCAAGATCTTAAAAGGATGTACGGGTCAGCCGGGATGGCTTGCAAACCCGCCTTTGCCCTTGCGGCCATGTCCAAGGCCATGGAGGTCTGGATGGGGAATCTAGATTCCGTGATCAGAGGAGTCTCAGAAGAACTGGCCAGGGGCTCGGTAATCCAGGAGGTGAAGCTGGCAGTGGCCTTCCTGGGGGAGGCTTCAATCGACCTTATCCGCCTGTGGGTCCGGACTATGCTGTCCTCGGTCATGGCCAAGCGGGCCTTGTGGTTGCGCCCATGGCTCGCTGACCCAGCATCCAAGCAGGCCTGGTGTAGGATCCCCTTGAAGGGTCCTCTCTGTTTGGTGACATGCTGGATAGTGCCAAAGCCCGGGCCACAGGTGGGAGGTCAGGCTTCCTGCCTCAGGTTAGGCATCTGTTGAGTCAGAAAAGGCCTGATCACAGAAGACATAGTACTGAGCGTTCAAGGGAAGCACGCCCTTACAGGCCCGGCCGAGATATCAGAAGAAATTGGAGCAGAAGACAGGCATCCTTCCAGAAGCCTGCTAAGAGCCAGGCGTCCAGTGGACATAAGCCAGCCAAGCCATTTTGAGTTTGGGCCTGCCCAGGTGGGTCAGGTGGGGGCGCATCTGCTTCTCTTCCGGCACGTCTGGGAAAAAGCAATCTGGAACCAGTCCAGCGCCTGATATACTATACTTAGTTCGACATGGTACAAAGTTCCATCTCTCTCACCGTGGAAAAGATTCCAGTCATTCAAGGAAGAATCTCACGAGTTCCGAGCTATTCACACCTAAAAGCCTCTAAATGCTTTAAGATTATCGGCACAATGGTCTCTACGACCCCCATGGTCAAGTGGTCTCTGGAGAGATTACGCCCTTTTCAGATAGGGTTTCTTCAACAATGGAATTCGGGGGACGACAATCAGTCCATTCACATAACTTCAGTGATGAGGAACAGCCTCTTCTGGTGGCTCCAGCGCAGAAATCTGCTCACCTGCCACTACATCGCCCCCGTCTCATGGGTCATGGTCTTGACCGATGTCAGTGATGCTGGTTGGGGAGCCCTTTGCGGGTCAGAACTTTCTCAAGGCAAGCCAGAAGAGGCTGTTCCCCATCACTGAAGTTATGTGAATGGACTGATTGTCGTCCCCCGAATTCCATTGTTGAAGAAACCCTATCTGAAAAGGGCGTAATCTCCCCAGAGACCACTTGACCATGGGGGTCGTAGAGACCATTGTGCCGATAATCTTTGTGCCCGTCTTCACAACCCGGGCTCGAACATCCTGGAGTTACGGGCAGCGTGGTCTGCCCTCCAATCTTTCACTCATCTCCTGAAGGGGGAGTCAGTTTTACTGAAGATGGACAACACCACAGCGGTCTCATATGTGAAGAGACAGGGGGGCACTCGGAGCTCTACTCTGCTCCAAGAAGTCGAGCCCATCATGTCCTGGGCTCAGAAAAATCTGGCCAATAAGAGTCTAGAATGTCCAAGCGGACTTCCTGTCGCACACTCAGCTGGACAACAACGAGTGGTCACTGCATGCGCAGACGTTCAAGTGGATCTTGTCCTTAAAAGTCAATCCCGAAGTAGATTTATTTGCATCCCCCTGCAACTTCAAAATCAAGAAGTATTACACTCGGGGCCATTGTAGCCAGGCCTTCGGAATAGATGCCCTGACAAATCAGTGGAGGCTCCAACAGGGCGTACGCCTTTTCCCTGTTGCCGATCATCCTCAGATTCTTACGGAGGCTTCAAGCGGAGGCGGTCTAGGTGGAGATGATAGCACCTTACTTTTTTTTATAAATTCTTTTTATTTGGTTTTTATACAGTACAAATAAAACAAACACACAAACATATCCCGGGCAGGCAATATACCCGCCCGGCAGCGGCCATGCTAGGCCCAAATTACTAGACTAACATAGTCCATCTCATAGGCGTGCACAGCCTATTGCATTAGGGTGTGCACCCCAAAGCTCAAACAGACAAAAGTATTGGGACGCCTGCCTTTACACGCACATGAACTTTAATGGCATCCCAGTCTTAGTCCGTGGGGTTAAATATTGAGTTGGCCCACACTTTTCAGATATAACAGCTTCAACTCTTCTGGGAAGGCTGTTTAGGAGTGTGTCTATGGGAATCTTTGACCATTCTTCCAAAAGAGCATTTGTGAGGTCAGGCACTGATGTTGGACGAGAAGGCCTGGCTCGCATTATCTGTTTTAATTCATCCCAAAGGCGTTCTATGGGGTTGAGGTCAGGACTCTGTGCAGGCCAGTCAAGTTCCTCCACCCCAAACTCGCTCATCCATGTCTTTATGGACCTTGCTTTGTCCATTGGTCCAAATCATTTGGTGGAGGGGGGATTATGGTGTGGGGTTGTTTCTCAGGAGTTGGGTTGGCCCCTTAGTTCCAGTGAAGGAAACTCTTAAGGCGTCAGTATACCAAGAAATTTTGGACAATTTCATGCTTCCAACTTTGTGGGAGGAGTTTGGGGATGGCCCCTTCCTGTTCCAACATGACTGCGCACCAGTGCACAAAGCAAGGTCCATAAAGACAGGGATTTAGCAGGGGTGGTGGAAAATTACCTTCAAGTGCAAAAATTCACATTATAATAGTAACTAAAACATCTAAAATGAAGTGTAACAATCTAAAAAAGAAAAATTCCAAAGTGCTATAATAGTGGGAACCTCCCAACTAAAAGGTTGTTTCACTTGAGATTAATCGGTATGGTAAAAATCTATAGGAGGGGTTTCCACCATCCCTGCTAAGTTTATTTTTATACAGTATGTCTTATTTTCAGCTTGATGTGTATTATGTGAAGTTGCGTATTACAGGGCGTATTGTGGTAATATTGAAGTTTGAGATTTCCATACATTAGAGGATTTCGACATTATTGTAAAGTTATTGATCAGTAAGTTAGCTCTGCACTTTTTTTTTTTTTTTTGTGGTGAGGGAACACATATTAGTGCTTAGCGGGAGGCCTTTCAATTACACTTTATTTTACCTCCAGTAGTTTCATGTAAATAGTAGTGTGGTGATTACCTATTATACTAAAATCGTCATATGGCATTAATAAACAACAGATTTCAGTTGTGCCCCACCAGGCTGGCACCCCCTTGAACAATGTGCCTGTCTGCTGAGTTCATCACCCCCATCCCTGCACTCAGTGCACTAATAAGCGCCATTGATTGGTACTGACAGGTGGCACTCATTTGCACTGGTGTGGGACTGACTGGCACTGACAGGTGACACTGATTGGAAGCACTGATTGGCACTGACAGGCAGCATTGGCACTGACAGGCAGCACCAGGCACTGATTGGCACTGCCAGGGGGCACTGATTGGAAGCACTGATTGGCACTGACAGGTGACACTGGCACTCGGTGGCACTGATTGGAAGCACTGATTGGCACTGACAGGCGGCACTGATACTGATTGGCACTGATGGGTGGCACTGATACTGATTGCCACTGACAGGTGGCACTGATTGGAAGCACTAATTGGCACTGACAAACTGACAAGCGGCACTGGCACTGACAGGTGGCACTGATTGGCACAGACAGGTGGCATTAGTTGGAAGCACTGACAGAGGAGAGGGGGGGGGTTTCCAGGGGTGTACCTAGAGCATTTGGCACCCGGGGCGGATCCTATATCTGTCACCCCCCCCACGTTAAAATGTAAAAGCACCCCACTGTGCCCCCTGCATCCTTCAATATCTCTTTGTCACTACTGTATCAGTGGACCCCTTTACATTACACAGCACCCTGCACCTCTGGACCCCTTTACATTACACAGCACCCTGCACTTCTGGACCCTTTTACATTACACAGCACCCTGCACCTCTGGACCCCTTTACATTACACAGCACCCTGCACCTCTGGACCCCTTTACATTACACAGCACCCTGCACCCCTTACATTACACAGCATCCTGCATCACTGGACCCCTTTACATTATACAGCCCCCTTCAGCACAGACCCCCCCCTTCAGCACAGACCTCCCCTTTAGCACAGATGACCCCCCCTTCAGCACAAATGACCCCTTCCCCTTCAGCACAGACTAGGGTTGCCCCCTTTTATTAAGCCAAACCCAAACACTTTAGCGGCGCACAGCAGTTTTAATTTTTTTTGCAGTATACATTATAGGATTGTAAAAGAATTGGGACACCTTTGGGTGCCCCAAAAGAGCAGTAATGTGATGCCGTGATGTACAGTAGGTGTGGCCAGAAGGTCAGTCTGTTTCCCAGTATAAATCCTCCCCAGGTTAGCTTATGCTAACATAACAGAAGACCCCAATCCAGGAATACAGGAAATCCCCCTACCTCCCCCCTCCAGTTAAAGAAGACCTCCAGCTAGGAGGACTGTGGGGGGGTGATAAGAGGGGATCCCCATCCAGGAGCATAGGACCCCCTCCAGTAAAGAAGACCTCCAGCTAGGAGGACTGCGGAAAGTGATAAGAGGGGATCCCCATCCAGGAGCATAGGACCCCCTCCAGTAAAGAAGACCTCCAGCTAGGAGGACTCTGGGAAGGTGAAAAGAGGGGATCCCCATCCAGGAGCATAGGACCCCCCCTCCTCCCCACAAGTTAAAAAAGACCCCCAGCTAGGAGGATTGAAGGGGTGATAAGGAGGACCCCATCCAGGAATAGGTGAGGGATGATAAGAGAGGACCTTGATAACCCCCCTCTGGTAGAAAGAGACCACTGACTAGGAAGAATGCAGACATCTGCCCCCTCCTCCATCTTAATAAGGTGAATGACAATGTAGTGAAGACATTCATACAGTTACACACACAACAGCTCCGGCCACAGTGCAGAGGGGGAGGGAGGTGACTCACCGCATCAGATAAGGAGGAGGAAGAAATCCCCATAGAGCTCCGATGTCTGTGAATGAGATCTGGGCTGTCACTGCTGGTTCTTCTCCTCTGTTCTGTCCCCCGCGCTGCTGAACTTTCGCTGTCAGCAGTGGAGGCGGGGGTGGGTGGTGTTATGGAGGGCACAGCACAGCGACAGGCTTCAAGAGGATTCACAGGCTGGCTGACTGGCAGGGGGAGGAGGTTGGACAGCAGGCACCTCACAGGGGAGAAAGCAGGCTCCAGTCCGCTGCTTCTATTCCAAGGGAGAGAGAGGCCGGCTGGGGGGGGGGGGGGGGCGGAGTGCAGATGTAGATCACTCCGCCGGTGCCTGTGGGGACCTGCAGCCGGAACTATAGAAGCTGCATCGGAAAATGCGGCGGGCTTAATCCGCAGCTGAGGTCCTAGTTCCTTGCTCAACTACCTCCCACTCGCAGCACAGCTGTTTTTACCGGCCCCAGTGGTGGTGACTGAGTTACACAGGGACAGGACAGATGTTGCAGGCATTAAGCACTAAAAAAACACAGACAAGGCACAAGGATGATTAGGGTGTGCCTAGGCACACCCGGCACACCCCGTGGGCACGACTATGGTCCATCTACATCTACACACCCCCCCTTCCCCCTCCCCCCCCATCTGGACCAAAGCCCGGTGGTTGACAATCAAACCAAAAGATATATGCACTGATCACCAGAGTAACAATTATAGTAATAGTTATGCTCTATCCCCCCTCAATATCAGTTACATACTTTCAGAGGACAATTTAATTTACCCGGAAACCCTGAGAAAGGTGTATGGCAGATGACCAGTAATATAACTACCGATATGTAAAGGCCACCCAACCACCAATACCCAGTAGGTAATCAACCCACTGTTACCGATGAATCTAGCCACGCCCGCCAAACCTTTATAAACTTTTTCGCACAACCTTTAGTCCTGTAGGTGGCCTTATACAAATGGATAACTGAATTGACCAAGCCCTTCCATAAAGAGTGTGGGGGCGCTAGAGTTCTTCCATTTTAACAAAAAAGCCTTCCTGACATAAAATAGCCCAATATTTAGCAGCGTACGGTGTGCCAAGGACGGAACCACCTCCTCCACCAATCCTATGAGGCAAACCCTGGGTGACAGAGGGACCGGAGCACCGAGCACCTCCGACAGGCAACCCACCACCCCAGACCAGAAAGCTTGAATTTGGGGGCAGGTCCAAAAAATATGTTCCGAATCCGCCGGGGTATGTGAACACCTCCAGCATTGACCGCTAGATGATGAATATATACGAGAAAGCCTGGCAGGGGTGAGGTAGACGCGGTGTAAAAATTTGAACTGGATCAAGCGGTCCCTAGCCGAAACCAAATGTTTGAAGGGGTGATCCCACATATCCTCCCAATCCTCCCCCTGAATCTCCGGGATTTCTCTTTCCCACCTCTCTCTACACCTAAAGACCCCCAGGGGCGTCTTTTTAAATAGAGATTTATAAACCGTGGATAGGGGTTTGGCCAGGTCCTCATCCCTCAAAAGGGTCTCCAGAGCTGATGGAAGGAACTCAACTCTTCGGCCACTGAACTGCGCCTGAAAAGCATGGCGCAGCTGCAGATAGCGGAAGAAGAAGGAATTCGGCAGGTCATGTCTACCTTTCAATTGATCAAACGAAATAAGCTCACCTTCCCTAGTGACAACTTCTAATAGTTTAACCCCCTACACGCCCATATCATGGGATCAGGAAGAGAGCAAAAGTCCGGTAGGCTTGGGTTCAGCCACAAGGGGGCCGAGGGCGACACTCCTGTATAAGATGGTGACATCAGGGTGGTGGTGACCTCCCATGCTTTGATGGTGGCTTTCATTTAGACTACAGGGGCTCTAAATCTAGTCTGCCCTTAACAGAGGGCCAACCTCAGGCTTTCGTACGACCCTAAGTGTGCCGCTTCCAGGACTGTGGCAGAATCTCCAGCAGCCAGCGCCTGGCAAACACCATCTGGCCGGCCAGATAATACTTTTGCCAGTCCGAAAGTGCAACCCCCCCCCTGCCCCCAAGGCTTCTGCAGGACCGTAATACTGATACGAGGTGATTGTGGGGACCAGAGAAAGGATCCCACTATACCATTTAGTGTGTTAAATAAATTCTTGGGGACCCATATTGAGGAGTGACGCAAGTAATATAAAAGTACAGGCAGGAATTTCATTTTAATGAGACTGATTCTCCCCAGTAAGGAGAGAGGCAGTTTCTGCCAAACCTGGGTTCTCTGTTTGAGACTAGATACCAGCGGGAGAAGGTTTAGAGGCATGAAATCTCTAATATCGGCAGTTACCCTGACACCTAGATAGGTAATAGAGGACACCCACTGTAATGGCAACTCGCTATTTCTTAGGGTCTTTGCTTCTGGACCTAGCGGCAAAATAGAGGACTTGCCCCAGTTCACACGCAGGCCCGAAAAGGAGGCAAACTGGTCCATGATTCATAAGGCAGCTCTGAGAGAAGGTCCCGGATCCCTAAGGAACAGGAGCAGATCATCAGCGTATAGCGCCACACATTCTTTAATGGAGCCAACCTGTATACCCCCCCCCACCTCATCGGACTGTCTAAGGGCTCTGGCAATGGGTTCCATCATCAACGCAAAGATAAACGGAGACAGCGGACAGCCCTGTCTGGTACCCATGCCCAAGGGAAAAAACTCAGACTGTCATACCAAGCCGGATCGCCGTCCGAGGATCCTTATACAACAAAGCGATCCACTGACGGAAACCAGGCCCAAACCCCATTACTTCCAATACTTTGTGCATGTAACGCCAGTCCACAGAATCAAAAGCCTTTTCTATATCGATTGTAACAATTACCTTGGCCGGGACATCTGCTGTATCAAGTTGGAGAGGAGTAAACAATCTCCTCAAATTGGTATCTGCCGACATGCCAGGAATGAAGCCCGTTTGGTCAATGTCCACAAGGGTCGAAATTACCCTGGCTAACCTTGACGCCAGCACCTTGGCAAGAATCTTCAGATCCATAGTCAACAATGCTATAGGGCGAAACGACGAGCACTCCAAGGGGTCCTTCCCCGGCTTCAGGAGGAGGACCATATAAGCCTCCATCATTGACGCCGGCAAGGCCCCCTGTTCCCAGCAATGCCGAAAGAGCACATTGAGTCTAGGGGCCAAGTGAGACTTAAACGCTCTGTAGAAATCCGCCAGGAAAAAAAACCAGAAATGGGTTCATCTAGCATGGTCATATCAGTATCTGACAGTCTTGGCATAGAAAGGTTCAGCAAGACACTGACCGGTGTCTTATGGTCAGCAGCGAGGTTGGCCAACAACTTGCCATTTTTGTCCCCCTCAGCAAACACCCTTTGTACCCTCTGTCGTACCTCGGTGTGTGCCAAGTTCGTAAAGTGTAATGCAACTGAGCGTCTAGCTTCCAATAAGGAAACATAGTTGGCCTCCGAGGGAGAGTCTGCATGTATGATAGCACCTTACTGGCCGAACAGTCCATGGTTTCCCCTCCTGACCCAGCTCAGCTTCCGGGACCCAATACCTCTTCCTCTCAGGCCAGACCTTCTTTCTCAGACAGTCCTGCACCCTTGTCTGGCATTACTGAGACTGATGGTCTGGTTCTTGAGAGGGAAAGGCTGGAGTCTCTCGGGTGTGCTTCAGGAGTAATTTCCACCCTCATTGGCTCGAGAAGGGCAAGCACGAATAAAGTAAATGAGAGAATTTGGGCCAAGTTTGTCAAATTCTCATCCTCTACAGGCAGATCATTCAGGGATCCAGGAATCCCAGGATATTCTCAGCTTTACTTAATCCGGCCTAGATCTATCTCTGTCCATCAGCTCTCTCAGGGCCCAAGTTTCTGCCTTGTCGGCCTTCTCTGGTACATCGTGGGCTGTACACCCTCTAACTCTGCAGTTTTTCTGTGGGGCAACAAGACTCAGGCCCCAAAGAAGACTAAGATTCCCCAGGTGGGATCTTCCCCTGGTCCTCGATTCACTGTCTAGACTAAGCACCCCGGGATCTGCCCCACTTTATATTAAGTGCTTTTCTGCATGAGTTGCCTTTCTAGTAGCCATCACTTTGGCTAAAAGAGTTTCTGAGATTGGGTCCTTGGGTCATGAAGAACCATTCCTGACTTTCTTACCGGACCAGGTGGTCCTCATCCCTATGCTCGGCTCAAATCCGAAGTCTCTTCAGTGTTCCATGAGGACCAAGAAATTGTCCTACCTTCATTCAGGACTCCGGGGTCCTCAGAAGTTCATCGTCTGGATTTAGGCGAAATGCTGAAGGAATACCTAAGAGAAACATCCTCCTTTAGACGCTCTGACTTCCTCTTTGCTCTACACTCCGGCAACAACAAGGGGAAATGGGCTACGTCCAGAAAAATTGCGACCTGGATCTTCCAGTATATCTAGCAGGATTATAGGGCTAAGGGCCTGGCTCCTCCAGAGGCGGTGACAGCACACTCTACCAGGGGTATGGCGGCTTAGTGTTCAGCAGCCCAGCATGTGGCTCCTGATGTCATCTACAAGGCAGCCTCATGGGCCTCCATTAATACCTTTATGTCACACTATTGCATAGAACCTGCTTCTCTATCCTCTTTGATCTTTGGTTTAAAGTGGTTGTAAACCCACTCTGTCAACTTGCACCTACAGGTAATCCTAGATTAAGGCTTACCTGTAGGTGCAAGAAATATCTCCTTAACCTACACGGTTAAAGCGGAGCTCCACCCTAAAGTATCGGAACCCTCCCCCCTCCGGTGTCACAATTGACACCTTTCAGGGGGGAGGGGGGTGCAGATACCTGTCTAAGATAGGTATTTGCACCCACTTCCGGGAGTCCTCTCTGCGGGAAATCTGCAGGAAGCGCGTCACTTCCCACAGAATACCCGTTGTGTTCTGGGAGACACTCGGCTCCCAGAACACAGGGGACCATTCAGAACGGCACAGCGCGACTCGCGCATGCGCCGTAGGGAACCCGGGCATGAAGCCGCAAGGCTTCACTTCCTGGTTCCCTCACTGAGGATGGCGGTGGGAGCAGCAGAGTGATGAGCGATTGCTCGTATTCTGCTGCGGACGTCGCTGGACTCCAAGACAGGTAAGTGTCCTAATATTAAAAGTCAGCAGCTGCAGTATTTGTAGCTGCTGGCTTTTAATATTTTTTTTCCCGCGGCACCTCCGCTTTAACCACTTAAGCCCCGGACCATTTTGTAGCTAAAGTACCAGAGCTGTTTTCAGAATTTTGCACTGCGCTGCTTTAACTGTAAATTGTGCAGACATGCAATGTTGTACCGAAACGAAATTTGCGTCCTTTTCTTCCCACAAACAGAGCTTTCTTTTAATGGTATTTGATTGCCTCTGCGATTTTTATTTTTTGCGATATAAACGGAAAAAGACCAAAAATTTTGAAAAAAAATGATATTTTCTACTTTTTGTTATAAGAAAAATCAAATAAACTCAATTTTAGTCATACATTTAGGCCAAAATGTATTCAGCCACATGTCATTAGTAAAAAAAATGTCAATAAGCGTATATTTATTGGTTTGCGCAAAAGTTATAGCGTCTACAAACTAGGGTACATATTCTGTAATTTACACAGCTTTTAATTTATGACTGCCTATCTCATTTCTTGAGGTGCTAAAATGGCAGGGCAGTACAAAACCCCCCCAAATGACCCCATTTTGGAAAGAAGACACCCCAAGTAAATTGCTGAGAGGCATGTTGAGCCCATTGAATATTTTTTTTTTGTCTCAAGTGATTGAATAATGACAAAAAAAAATAAAAATTACAAAAAGTTGTCACTAAATGATATATTGCTCACACATGCCATGGTTATATGTGGAATTGCACCCCAAAATACATTTTGCTGCTTCTCCTGAGTACGGGGATACCACATGTGTGGGACTTTTTGGGAGCCTAGCCGCGTACGGGCCCCCGAAAACCAAGCACCGCCTTCAGGATTTCTAAGGGCGCAAATTTTTGATTTCACTCCTCACTACCTATCACAGTTTCGAAGGCCATAAAATGCCAAAATAGCACACAACCCCCCCAAATGACCCCATTTTGGAAAGTAGACACCCCAAGCTATTTGCTGAGAGGTATGGTGAGTATTTTGCAGATCTCGCTTTTTGTCACAAATAGCTTGGGGTGTCTACTTTCCAAAATGGGGTCATTTGGGGGGGTTTTGTGCCATCTGGGCATTCCATGGCCTCCAAAACTGTGATAGGCAGTGAGAAGTGAAATCAAAAATTTACACCCTTAGAAAGCCTGAAGGCGGTGCTTGGTTTTGGGGTCCCGTACGCGGCTAGGCTCCCAAAAAGTCTCACACATGTGGTATCCCCGTACTCAGGAGAAGCAACAGAATGTATTTTGGGGTGTAATTCCACATATGCCCATGACATGTTTGAGCAATATATCATTTAGTGACAACTTTGTGCAAAAAAATAAAAAAATAATTAAAAATAAATTGTCTTTTTTCCGCAACTTGTGTCAACATATAAAATATTCCATGGACTCGACATGCCTCTCAATATATAGCTTGGGGTGTCTACTTTCCAAAATGGGGTCATTTGGGGGGGTTTTGAACTGTTCTGGCATTTTATACACAACATTAGGACTCTTCTAACCACTTGAAGACAAAGCCCTTTTTGACACTTTTTGTTTACATGAAAACATTTATTTTTTTTGCAAGAAAATTATGTTGAACCCCCAAACATTATATATATTTTTAAAGCAAAGGCCCTACAGATTAAAATGGTGGGTGTTGCATTTTTTTTTCTACACAGTATTTGCGCAGCGATTTTTCAAACGCATTTTTTGGGGAAAAAATACACATTTTTTAATTTTAATGCACTAAAACACACTATATTGCCCAAATGTTTGATGAAATAAAAAAGATGATCTTAGGCCGAGTACATAGATACCAAACACGACAAGCTTTAAAATTTCGCACAAACGCGCATTGGCAACAAACTACATACATTTTTAAAAGCCTTTAAAAGCCTTTACAGGTTACGCCGTTAGATTTACAGAGGAGGTCTACTGCTAAAATTACTGCCCTCGATCTGACCTTCGCGGTGATACCTCACATGCATGGTGCAATTGCTGTTTACATATATATGACGCCAGACCGACGCTTGCGTTCGCCATTGGGCAAGAGCAGGGCAGGACAGGGGTGCTTTTTTTTTTTTTTTTTTTTTTTTTTATTATTAATTTTGCTTTTTTATTTTATTTTTAAACTGTTGCTTCCATATTTATTTATTTTTTTATCATTTTTGATGTTATCTCAGGGAAAGTAAATATCCCCTATGATAGCAATAGGTAGCGACAGGTACTCTTTTTTTTAAAAAACTGGGGTCTATTGGACCCTAGATCTTTCCTCTGCCCTCAAAGCATCTGACCACACCAAGATCGGTGTGATAAAATGCTTTCCCAATGGCGCTTTTTATATCCGGGGGGGGGGGGGACATTCCCTCCCACTGCTTGTAAAAGCAGTCCAGAGGCTAATTAGCCACTAGGATTGCTTTTACATGAAAGCCGGCCACAGGCTGAAAAGAATGATACCAAGATGATACCTAAACCCGCAGGCATCATTCTGGTATAAACATTCAAAGTCCAGCAACATACATACGTTGCTGGTCCTTGTTGGACATGTATTGTAATCTTTTTTTTTCATGCAGCCTGTTGGCTGAACGAAAAAAAAAGATTGATCGGTGGGTATGCCCACCATTAGAATACCGCCCTTCATCCACCCACTTCTAATGATGGGCATACATGCACCATTTATATATGCCGAAGCATGGGGGCATCTTCCCGCAAAAGTTATGCCGCGTACACATGGTCAGACTTTTCCACGGGCAAGCCTCCGTCGGAATTTCGACCGTATGTACGCGGCATTAGGAGCAAAATTGCTCCTCCGCCCCTGCTGCCCCAATGCTTCGGCATATATGCTTTTTTTTTTTTTTAACTGTGGTGGTGAAATCACCTCCTACAGCACTGGAGTCGCAGGGATCAGGCCTGTCTCTGCGAACGCTGCAGTTATGTGTGTTGTGTTTTGCAAGTGACAGTGATCGATCGATACTGCACTTGGGTGGCCTGGGCTGGACGGAGGGGCAAAACGCAGGTGCTAGCAGGTATCTGGGCTGATCCCGATAACACTGCGTTTTTGGGAACCCTAAACTGCTGGGGACGCTAGTATAGATCTGATCAGATATTGATCTGTTCAGATACTATACCACTAAGGGGGGTGTATGCTTCACGCGTGGGTGTTAGCGTTACTGGCACTAACCTGACGCTGCCTGGGGTGTGACGCAGACCCTCTCTGACGCTAAAACCTAATTGATATCACCCGCCGGGCGATCAGGGGGTTAAACCTTTATTGGGTTATATACGGCGGGTGCCCTGACACTATAAAAAGCTAACTAACCAGCGTCACCCGTAACACTTATATGGTGATTACTGGTGAAAGGGTTAACTAGGGGCAATTAGGGGGTTAAAACCTTTATTAGGTAATATATGGGGGTACCTGACACTATATAAACACCTGACGGCGAACCTAAAAAAAAATTACTGGCTACCTATCGGCATCACCGACACTAAGACAGCGATCAGAAAAACGATTGCTTAGCGACAGTGGTGATAGGGGGTGAAAGGGTTACCTGGGGGGCGATCAAGGGGGTTAAACCTTTATTAGGTAATATATGGGGGTACCTGACGCTATAAAAACCTGCGGCGAACCTAAAAAAAATAACTGGCTACCGATCTGCATCACCGACGCTAAGACAGCGATCAGAAAAATGATCGCTTAGCGACAATGGTGATAGGGGGTGAAAGGGTTACCTGGGGGGCGATCAAGGGGGTTAAACCTTTATTAGGAAATATATGGGGGTACCCGACGCTATAAAAACCTGCGGCGAACCTAAAAAAAATAACTGGCTACTGATCGCATCACCAACGCTAAGACAGCGATCAGAAAAATTATCGCTTAGCGACGGCGGTGCTAGGGGGTGAAAGGGTTATCTGGGGGGCGATCAGGGGGTTAAACCTTTATTAGGGGGGGTTAGGGGGCTACACTGGACCTAAAACTAACTTTAGTGACACTTTTACAGTCACAAATGTCACTGATTGCAGTGATCAGTAAATAAATGGTCACTGCAATCAGTGACACTGTGACTGGGGGCTGGGGGGTGATCTGGGGTGTCTGGGGGGGGCGAGTTATGTGCCTGTGTGTCCTGGTGTCAGTGTAGTGTTTTGTGCACTAACCTGCATCTTCGCCTGTGCGGCGCTCGGTATATGTGAGCGCCGCAGGAGAGATGACATCACTTCCTCTGCCTGTGTAAACATTACACAGGCAGGGGAAGGATTCGATTCGCTGGGAGCAATCGAGAGGGGGTGGCCGGAATCGAACGGCTGTCCCCTCATCCCTGATCGCTCCCAAACGAATAACGGCCGCTCACTGTAAAGAAGGGGGTCCGATCGGACCCCCCAACTATACAAAGGCAATCACGTATATGTACGTGATTGTGCCTGTCGGTGCCATTCTGCCGACGTATATTTACAGTGGGCGGTCGTTAAGTGGTTAAGGAGATATTTGCAGAAAACAATGCACTGATGTCTACGGCACATGCGCGCCGCAGACAACGGCGCAGGCGCACTGAGCGTCCCGGTTTTATGAATGGGACATGCCGGGATTATGCCGGTCCCGCGCGCATGCGCGGGAGTGACGTCATCGCCGCTCCGGCCAGTCACAGCGCCGATACACGGAAGGGACTCGAAGGCAAGATGGCGGCGGAGGGGAACGAAGTGCGCTTCGGAGGCTTCGATCTCAGGTAAGTCATTCATAATGAGCTAGTATGCTATGCTTGCAGGGTTTTAAAAAAAAGTCGGTTGACGGGGAGAATTAAACTTCTTTTTATCAGCATACCCACCCGTGGGGCTTGGCTAGTTATTTCCCAAACATAGTCTGGCATGGAGTCTGTCAGGAAAACTGAAAATTTATTTTCAACTACTTACTGTAATTTTCCTTTCCTGATGGACTCCATGGCTGATGGAGTTCCCACCCTTTGGTCATGAGTTGGCTAATTACGGAACACAGTCTCTAGTGGTGAGCTCAAATTTATGGGAGTGGGGTACTAAAGCATTGGAGAGGAGGCGGTGTTAACCCACACGTAGTCTGCCATGGAGTCTGCGGGAGTGACAACATCGTGGCTCCAGCCACTCACAGCGGCGGATTCGCGATACCCGGAAGACACGCCAAGGAAAACGTCCGCTCCCTCGGCATGGACCGGGATCACCTGCGATGCCTCATTCTAAGGTAAGTATTTCATACTAGCTCATTATGCCTTTTGCCATATAGGTTTAAAAAAAAACAAAATTGGTGGGTATACAACCGCTTTAACACCTGGTTTAAACTTTTGTTAAAAGAGAACTATGGCCCAACCTTTTTTGGCCTTAGTTCTCTTTTTGTTCACAAGCTGACATATAGTACGTTCTCCTGTGACAAAAAAACTCAGCATGTGACGGGCTATTGCCCACTATATCCTGACAGCGCAGAGCCGCGCTGCAGCCGGCACAGATCCCGACAATACTGTCGAGATCCACCATGCCGCCTGATTGACAGCTGGCTCTGGCTCACTACAGCCAGAGTCAGTTGTGCCCGCCCCCTCTCCAGATTTCCTCCTCCGTCTGTTCTTCCAGTCAGCGCTAGAGAATTGGAAGGGGGGGGGTCCCTGTGGGGGTGGCAAAGCTACGCATGTGAAGTAAAACATGTACAATTTCCATCAACTCCGCACAAACCGCGAACAAATAAATCTAGTTGTATGTAAAATTTAACAACGAGGTGTAAAGTCAGTGTGGTTTGACAACATATACCACTCAATATCTCCGAAACCAAAGCGGCACAAACGTTGATTTTTGCGGCACAAACCAGCACAAAACGAGGAACAAACGAATGGCGCGTTTGTTTTTAAAATTCAGCAACATGGGGTGCAAAGTCGGAGGGGTTTCAGCAACTATAACGCACAATATCTCCGCAACCAAAGCGTCACAAATGTTTATTTTTGCGGCACAAACCAGCACAAACTCGGCACAAACGAATGGTGCGTTTGTTTTTAAAATTCAGCAACATGGGGTGCAAAGTGGGCGGGGCTTGCATTAAATTGAATGTTTAATATCTCAGAAACCGAACCGGCACAAACGCTCATTTTTGCAGCACAAACCAGCACAAACGAATGGTATATTTGTATTTAGGTTTTACAAACATGGGGTGCCAACTTCACACAGCTGATGTCAGACCCATTCTAGATCTAAAGGATCTGAATCAATTTCTGAACATTCCTTCTTTCCGCATGGAGTCAATCCACTCAGTGGTCTCCACCCTAAAATGGGGAGAGTTCCTGGCGTCAATAGACATCAAGGATGCAAATCTACATGTGCCAATTTTTCCCGCTCACCAAAGATTCCTAAGGTTTGCGGTAGAACAGCGCCACTTCCAATTTGTGGCTCTACCCTTTGGTCTAGCTACTGCACCTCGGGTATTCACCAAGGTTCTAGCCCCGCTCCTGGCAAATCTGAGGGCTCAGGGCATAGCAGTAACGGCATTTCTAGACAATTTACTACTGGTAGAGGAGTCGATTGCATGATTAAATCACAATGTACTTGAAACGGTGAAATACCTAGAGCTCTTAGGCTGGGTCCTCAACCTAGAAAAATCATCTTTGCATCCCCTAAGGAGGCTGGCATATTTGGGTATGGTCATAGACACGGCACAAAGCAGGGTATTTTTACCCAAGCCAAAGATTAAGGCTTTAAAAGAGTTGGTCCAGGTGGTCAAAGCAAAGACAGGAACCTTCCGTTCGCATTTGCATGAGGTTATTGGGGAAGATGGTAGCCTCATTCGAGGCTGTTCCTTACGCCCAGTTTCATTCAAAACCATTGCAAAACAGCATACTGTCTGCTTGGAACAGGAGAGTCCAAGCTTGGACTTGCCAATGCGGCTGGCGTCGGAAGTGCGCCAAAGCCTCAATTGGTGGTTGCTAACCAAAAATTTACAGAAGGGAAAATCCTTTGTCTCAGTTACCTGGAAGGTGGTAACTACAGATGCCAGCCTTATAGGCTGGGGAGCAGTTCTATTAGGAGCTACGCTCCAAGGAAGATGGTCCAAAGCGGAGAAGATCCTGCCCATCAATATTCTAGAGATTCGGGCGGTACTTTTGGCTCTCAGGGCCTGGACGTACAAGTTAAAGGCCTGTCCTGTTCGAATACAATCCAACAATGCTACAGCGGTGGCCTATATCAATCACCAAGGGGGCACCAGGAGTCTGGGTGCCCAGAGAGAGGTGAACCACATTTGTTTGGGCAGAAAAGCATGTTCCTTGCCTATCGGTGGTCTTCATTCCAGGGGTGGAGAATTAGCAGGCGGATTATCTGAGCTGCCAGCAACTGTCTCCAGGAGAGTGGTCTATGCACCCCGACATATTTCTGGCCATATGCCGGAGATGGGGTACCCCAGATGTAGATATGCTAGCCTCCAGGTTCAACAGGAAGTTGGACAACTTTGTTTCAACAACAAGAGATCCACTAGCATCCGGAGCAGATGCGTTGGTAATTCCTTGGGATTAGTTTTCTCTGATCTATGCATTTCCTCAGGTTCCGCTCCTACCGCGACTCCTTTCGCAGAGTCAAGAAGGAAAAGAAACCGGTAATTCTGGTGGCCCCAGCTTGGCCCAGAAGATCCTAGTATACAGAGATTGTGGCCTCCAGACCTCCCAATCTGTCTACTACCAATTTGGCTATGTCTCCATCTAGCCATGACAAGCAACCAATAAACACTGAAAATAACCTTTTGGCCAACATCACATTGGCTTCCTGTACAGATCCATATGATCAACCCTCTAGTGTTACAGGACCCAGCATGCCCACAAGGAATGCATTGCCTTCCACCAATGGCCCTGTTTTTTTTAGTGCCCAGTCCTCCTCCAGCAATAGCATCACGAAAAAGAAAACTCACAGGAGAGGCTGTAGAGGAGGACGAACAAATCTATCAAAACGTACAGAAACTACAAAAACAGTGAAAATCTTCAATCTGTCAAAGTACATTCTTTCTTCCACAGATATCTCATTGCCAAGTTGTGGCCTCAACTTTTCACCTATCAATAGACCCAATCCATTCTTGCTTTTCAAGGACCTCAACAGCTACATAAGAAACTTGACTCTAAAGAGACATTTTCATATGAAAAACGAAAAAGATAAGAACACCATCTCCGTTGAACCTACAACCATCTCTCCATCTGTATCCCATTAATCCAAATCCATTATCATTGACTGTGATGATCTGGACATTCCGTCTACTGAAGATGACCTGTCTAGACTGCTTACACAACATTTAGCCACATCCCCTTCCATTATTCATTCCAGTCTTAAACCTAAATCAGTTTTTTTCCCCACACTTAGAAAGTTTTTATCGAGTAGTATTTTCAGAAAAATAAATATATATAATAGCGCTAAACTTAAACCTAAATTTAAATTAAGTGGACAAAAAATATTTGGTCATGATTATTCCACAAACATATATACAGTGCATAGATCTCCTAATGGTATCGCCTGAACTGATATGATAATGAACCTAAAACATGAAAAACATATGCCAAAAAGTGATTGAATTAATTAACACCATGCACATGAAAAATAAACAAACATGCATATTGTGTCTAACAAGGTGACACACTAAAGCATCAGTCCATATGTGCAGAAAATCTGTTTAAAGTCCAAATAAATGCTGTGATAAAAACCCGTGCACAAGACAAATTCCAAATCTCCAACGTGTTGTCTGAAGACAGGAGTGACATCTACCACCATAAGCAAGTCAGCAGCTTACCAGAACTGATTGGTCTTCTATTACGGAGGACCTGAAATCGCATAAAGGCAATCCCAGCTGGATAGTAATGACTCCTATGGCCACCTCTTCAATCAGCGCTTCCCACAGTAAAAAAGCAGTTTTGCCGCAATATGACATGCAAAAGAGGAGAAGGATTTTTCAGACATGGTCAAACTATGTAACCCCGCGCCCGCATCAAATCGTCACAATCTATCATCTCTTGAAACCAGAGCCCTCAACCACTTTGCAGATATGGATGCAGGGGATCAACCAGGCCCGCAGCAAGTGGAGAGAGCTGGGCTAGTGTTAACTGGCTACCTTCTCACCCTGCCGTGCAAATGGAAAAAAGGTGTGAATAAACAGCGAATTAGCCAGTTGTGGGTGAGTGTGGCACGTCTCTAATAGTACAAGGAAGTTTAAGATCTAGTGATCAAAAGAATTTCCCTCTGTCAAAGAGTGGTGTTCCATCAGTCCCTGGCAGAGGCCGGGTCCAGTGAGGACTCGGAGGGGAGTCGTCTGCGGGTCCTGCGCTTGGCTGACTGCCTCGGCCCGGGCATCGGTATTTTGGTGGTGGGGAGATCCGGCGCACTTCTCCAGTTTGGAAAGTCTACCGGGTCCAAGTCCAGAGAGGATAGGAAATTCGGCAGGTCATCTGTCATGCGGAGAGTCACGGTCCTGCCCTCTTTAGTGACCTGGAGAAAGAAGGGGAAGCCCCAGCTATACTGAAAACCTGCGTCCTGGATGGTGGCCAGGAGAGGGCGAAGTGACCTGCGCTGCATGAGAGTACGTCTAGTGATATCCTGGTAAAAGGCCAAGTGCGCACCATCAAAGTCAAAGTAGGGCTTGCCTCGCATTTTTTGCATGATGCGGTCTTTAAGCGTGCACTTATGAAGCTTACAAATGATGTCCGGCCGGTTGTTCACATCCTGGGATGGGGGCTTTAGCGCTCTGTGCGCACGATCTATTTCGATAGTGGCTGTAGCAGGCAACCCCAGTATCTCTTTAAAAAGACACCTTCAAAGGGTAGGAATAATGTCCCTGGCCCCCGTTGCTTCAGGAAGGCCTCGGATCCTGATGTTGGCCCTGCGACTGCGATTCTCCATATCGTCTAACTGACATAGCAGGGCCTCAATCTGGTGACTTTGAGTAGTGCATTTATCTTGCAGCATGGAGATGACAGGGAGGGTGTCCTAAAACCTTTGCTTCAGGGATTCCATTCTGTTCCCCAGGTGAGAGGTGTCCGTTTTAAGCTGTGCAATGTCCTCTTTGAGGGGTCGCCGATTCACTCACCGACCTTGGAGAAGATATAGGGGAGCTCGCCTGTAGTTGAGACCGGGAGGTGGAGGCCTGTGAAGCCTTAGTCACGTTCTGGACCTTCACGGCCGGCGCCATCTTTGAAGCCTCGCGGCCCTGCTTGTAGGGCTCCGTGAGGAAGGAATCCAGCTGCTCTTGCTTGGTGCGATCGGTCCTCGGAGGCTGTGAGGATGCCCGATTCCTCTGCGACATGGTAGGGGGTGGTTGGGGTGAAAAACTCCCCCGTAGCTGTGATGTAGTGCGTCGGTGGAACAAAGCAGCAGAGACACACGTCCTCACTCCTCTATGGTCAGGACACGCTCCCCCAGGAAGGCATCTTTTAACGATAGGCTGTAGGTAAAAGACTACTTATCTGCTGATCCTGGCTGTTACTGAATCAATTCCACCAACTATGGGGCGGCCAGGAGTACAGACAGGGTCCCTTTTGGACTTTGGAGAGGTAATAGATGGTAGGAATTCTTGGTGCTATAGGTACAAAGTAAGATTTTTCTTTCTTGTCCACAATATTATTCTTATATCCATCGTTAATTGCAACAGCTCTTTCTTGTAAGAAAATGGTGTTTTTTCCCAATAATTCATAAGTATCACAATCATTCAAAATTCTATACATCTCATTTTGGTAATCCCGTTTATCAAGAACTACTATAGCTCTCATTTGTCCGCAGGGCGGGTGACCAAATCTTTTCTTTCACATAATTTAATATGCCTATATTTAAGGCAGGATCTTGATATGATTGTTTTCACTTTAAAGTTCATCAAGGTCTCAAAACGAAATCCTTAAAAACACTGACCGATGGTGCCATAAACACCATGGTGCTATAAACAAAAATAGAGCGCCAATTTTGAAAAAAATGAAATTTTTTACTTTTTGCTATAATAAATATCCCCCAAAAATATATAATTTTTTTTTTTTTTTCCTCAGTTTAGGCCGTTGCGTATTCTTCTACATATTTTTGTTAAAAAAAAAAAAAAAAAAATCGCAATAAGCGTTTATTGATTGGTTTGCGCAAAAGTTATAGCGTCTACAAAATAGGGGGTAATTTTATGGCATTTTTATTATTTATTTTTTTACTAGTAATGGTGGCCACATCGGACACGCTTGACACATTTTTGGGACCATTGTAATTTTTACAGCGATCAGTGCTATAAATATGCACCGATTACTGTGAAAAATACACTGGCAGTGAAGGGTTTAACCTCTAGGTAGTGCTGTAGGGGTTAAGTGTGACCTAATGAGTGATTCTTACTGTAGGGGGGCGTGGCTTGGCGTGTGATGTCACTGATCGTCGTTCCCTATGACTGGGAACAGACGATCACTGACATGCCACTAGGAAGAACGGGGAAAGGTTTGTTTACACTTACCTCTCCCCGTTCTTCAGCTCTGTGACCCGATCGTGGGACACCGGCGGCGATCGGGTCCACGGGCATGGAGCTTCGGACCGGGTCGCGAGCACGCCGCCGGCGGTGCACGCGCGAGACCCATGGACAGGTTCTTAAAGGGGACGTACCTGTACGCTCTTGTGCCTGTCGGTGCCATTCTGTCGACGTACATCGTCGTGCGGCGGTCCTTAAAAGTGGGCCAACAAGCCCTTAACCACTTATTAAAAAGGAAAAGAAAATATCCATCCAGTTTCCCCAATTCCCCATCAGGGGTTTTAACTTCATAGCAATAATGTAATAACAAATGAAAAATACCAAGCCACCTGACTCTCTGGCAGACCAATCATATATGGTATCAATTCTCTCACATCCAATCGACCACCACCTCCACAAATTTGTAAAAAGGCTACCATCCTTCCTTAGGGACACAACCTCCTACTCAAATCTGAAGGATTGCACGTGGTCCACAGACCTTCACTGGCTCACTCTGGATGTAGCCTCACTTTACTTCAACATCCCCCATTCCAACGGAATCGTTGGCACCAAACAATACTTATTTTCCGATCCACTCATGCCCAAACGGCAAGCCAGTTTCCTTCTAGAAGCCATCCAATTTATCCTTACACTCAATTACTTCACCCATCTAGAGGACTTCTATGTACAAGCCAAAAGAACAGCGATGGGAACCAAGTTAGCCCCGAGCTATGCAAATCTATATATGGGCCAATTTGAACAAGAATACATCCTGTCAAAAAACCCTTATACCCAGCACATCCACTTCTACAAATGGTACATAGACAACCTGATCCTCATTAGGCGTGGTGACCCAGAGAAGATCCAAGAGTTCATTAACCATCTCAAGCAAAATGACTGGAGCCTCACCTTCACCTACCACACACCCAACTAGCATAGACCATTTATAGACATCACCATCAATGAAAATACGGATGGCACTTTCTCAACTACCAATTTCTTAAAGAAGGTAGACAACAGCTATCTAGATTTTAAGAGCTGCCACCACAAACCATGGCTGAAGAATATACCCGTTGGTCAATTCAAAAGACTTAGAAGGAATTGCACAACTGAGGAGTTTCTGGCTCAATCACAAATCTTCAGATCAAGGTTCAAAGCTAAGGATGAGCTCCAGCGTGTTCGCACAGCCCACGTGCAGAGCCGTCCAGAAAGTCGGCACTGCGCTAATCACAGGCAGTGAGACATTGTCCCGATGCACGGTTGCAGAGATCAGGAAATGTCTCATTGCCTGTGATTAGCGCAGCGCCGAGTTCCTGGCGGGCTCTGCACACGGGCTGTGCGAACACGCCAGAGCTCATCCTTATTCAAAGCGAAAGAATACCACAATCAACTAATCGAAGGAGCATGGAAAAGAGCTCTAAACATTCCACATGAAGACTGCCTGAAACTGTCCACCACTAAGGGCCCAACAAATCTCCCCACACAGGGCAATTTAATCACAAAGTACAACACAGATCACACCCTAATCAGGGGCATACTCTCTAAACACTGGCACATTTTACAATTGGATCCACTCCTCCAATCCACTCTGCCCCCCCCCCCACCAACCCAGACTAATTTTCCGGAGGGCCAAAACCACCTAGCTCCCAGCAGATTACCTCCCATTTAACGGGACCTTAGATCCTCAGAGGATGCAGGATGCTACAGATGCCACAACTCCATATGCGTCTCCTGCACTATACTCACCAACAGGAACAAAGCCATAAAGTCGACAAGCCATCCAAAAACCTGGCCCATAACCTCTCACCTTGACTGCTCCTCTCAGTTTATCATTTATCTATTCACTTGCCCACACAATATGCAATATGTCGGAAGGATCATTCAGACTTTCTGCCAAAGATTCAAGAAGCACAGATTCAACATTAACCACTTAAGCCCCGGACCATTTGGTAGCTAAAAGGACCAGAGGTGAATTCAGAATTTTGCACTGTGCTGCTTTAACTGTAAATTGTGCGGACATGCAATGTTGTACCCAAACGAAATTTGCGTCCTTTTCTTCCCACAAATAGAGCTTTCTTTTAATGGTATTTGATTGCCTCTGCGATTTTTATTTTTTGCGATATAAACGGAAAAAGACCGAAAATTTTGAACAAAAAAGATATTTTCTACTTTTTGTTATAAGAAAAATCGAATAAACTCAATTTTAGTCATACATTTAGGCCAAAATGAATTCAGCCACATGTCTTTAGTAAAAAAAATGTCAATAAGCGTATATTTATTGGTTTGCGCAAAAGTTATAGCGTTTACAAACTAGGGTACATTTTCTGGAATTTACACAGCTTTAAATTTATGACTGCCTATCTCATTTCTTGAGGTGCTAAAATGGCAGGGCAGTTCAAAACCCCCCCAAATGACCCCATTTTAGAAAGTAGACACCCCAAGGAAATTGCTGAGAGGCCTGTTGAGCCCATTGAATATTTTTTTTTTTTTGTCCCAAGTGATTGAATAATGACAAAAAAAAAAAAAATTACAAAAAGTTGTCACTAAATGATATATTGCTCACACATGCCATGGTTATATGTGGAATTGCACCCCAAAATAAATTTTGCTGCTTCTCCTGAGTACGGGGATACCACATGTGTGGGACTTTTTAGGAGCCTAGCCGCGTACGGGACCCCGAAAACCAATCACCGCCTTCAGGATTTCTAGGCACAAATTTTTGATTTGACTCCTCACTACCTATCACAGTTTCGAAGGCCATAAAATGCCAAAATAAAACAAAACCCCCCCAAATGACCCCATTTTGGAAAGTAGACACCCCAAGCTGTTTGCTGAGAGGCATGGTGAGTATTTTACAGCTCTCATTTGTTTTTGAAAATGAAGAAAGAACATTTATTTTTTTTTATTTTTATTTTTTTTTCAATTTTCAAAACTTTGTGACAAAAAGCGAGATCTGCAAAATACTCACAATACCTCTCAGCAAATAGCTTGGGGTGTCTACTTTCCAAAATGGGGTCATTTGGGGGGGGGGGTTGTGCCATCTGGGCATTCCATGGCCTCCGAAACTGTGATAGGCAGTGAGAAGTGAAATCAAAAATTTACACCCTTAGAAAGCCTGAAGGCGGTGATTGGTTTTTGGGGTCCCGTACGCGGCTAGGCTCCCAAAAAGTCTCACACATGTGGTATCCCCGTACTCAGGAGAAGCAATAGAATGTATTTTGGGGTGTAATTCCACATATGCCCATGGCATGTTTGAGCAATATATCATTTAGTGACAACTTTGTGCAAAAAAAAATAATAAAATTGTATTTTTTCCGCAACTTGTGTCAACATATAAAATATTCCATGGACTCGACATGCCTCTCAGTATATAGCTTGGGGTGTCTACTTTCCAAAATGGGGTCATTTGGGGGGGTTTTGAACTGTTCTGGCAATTTATACACAACATTAGGAAGCTTACATCCACTCTTCTAACCACTTGAAGACAAAGCCCTTTTTGACACTTTTTGTTTACATGAAAACATATTTTTTTTTTGCAAGAAAATTATGTTGAACCCCCAAACATTATATATATTTTTAAAGCAAAGGCCCTACAGAATAAAATGGTGGGTGTTGCATTTTTTTTTTTTACACAGTATTTGCGCAGCGATTTTTCAAACGCATTTTTTGGGGAAAAAATACACTTTTTTTAATTTTAATGCACTAAAACACACTATATTGCCCAAATGTTTGATGAAATAAAAAAGATGATCTTAGGCCGAGTACATAGATACCAAACAAGACATGCTTTAAAATTTCGCACAAACGCGCATTGGCGACAAACTACATACATTTTTAAAAGCCTTTAAAAGCCTTTACAGGTTACCCTGTTAGATTTACAGAGGAGGTCTACTGCTAAAATTACTGCCCTTGATCTGACCTTCGCGGTGATACCTCACATGCATGGTGCAATTGCTGTTTACATATGACGCCAGACCGACGCTTGCGTTCGCCATTGGGCAAGAGCAGGGCAGGACAGGGGTGCTTTTTTTTTTTTTTTTTTTTTATTAATTTTGCTTTTTTATTTTATTTTTAAACTGTTGCTTCCATATTTATTTATTTTTTTATCATTTTTATTGTTATCTCAGGGAATGTAAATATCCCCTATGATAGCAATAGGTAATGACAGGTACTCTTTTTTGAAAAAACTGGGGTCTATTGGACCCTAGATCTTTCCTCTGCCCTCAAAGCATCTGACCACACCAAGATCGGTGTGATAAAATGCTTTCCCAATTTCCCAATGGCGCTTTTTATATCGGGGGGGGGACATTCCCTCCCACAGCTTGTAAAAGCAGTCCAGAGGCTAATTAGCCACTAGGATTGCTTTTACATGAAAGCCGGCCGCTGGCTGAAAAGAATGATACCAAGATGATACCTAAACCCACAGGCATCATTCTGGTATAACCATTCAAAGTCCAGCAACATACCAGTACGTTGCTGGTCCTTGTTGGACATGTATTGTAATCTTTTTTTTCATGCAGCCTGTTGGCTGAACGAAAAAAAAAGATTGATCGGTGGGTATGCCCACCATTAGAATACCGCCCTTCATCCACCCACTTCTAATGATGGGCATACATGCACCATTTATATATGCCGAAGCATGGGGGCATCTTCCCGCAAAAGTTATGCCGCGTACACATGGTCAGACTTTTCCACGGGCAAGCCTCCGTCGGAATTTCGACCGTATGTACGCGGCATTAGGAGCAAAATCGCTCCTCCGCCCCTGCTGCCCTAATGCTTCGGCATATATGTTTTTTTTTTTTTTTTAACTGTGGTGGTGAAATCACCTCCTACAGCACTGGAGTCGCAGGGATCAGGCCTGTCTCTGAGAACGCTGCAGTTATGTGTGTTGTGTTTTGCAAGTGACAGTGATCGATCGATACTGCACTTGGGTGGCCTGGGCTGGACGGAGGGGCAAAACGCAGGTGCTAGCAGGTATCTGGGCTGATCCCGCTAACACTGCGTTTTTGGGAACCCTAAACTGCTGGGGACGCTAGTATAGATCTGATCAGATCAGATATTGATCTGTTCAGATACTATACCACTAAGGGGGTGTATGCTTAACGCGTGGGTGTTAGCGCTACTGGCACTAACCTGACGCTGCCTGGGGTGTGACGCAGACCCTCTCTGACGCTAAAACCTAGTTGATATCACCCGCCGGGCGATCAGGGGGTTAAACCTTTATTGGGTTATATACGGCGGGTGCCCTGACACTATAAAAAGAAAACTAACGCAGAAGAGGGGGGCGTGGTCTGCGCATGTCCGAGTGAGGGCTGAGAAGTGAGAGTTCCTGGCTCCTCCAGCCGCTCCATGAGAGATAGTTCCATGAGAGACTGAGCGGAACTTCCATGACAGCTCCTCTTCCAGCCGCTCCAGGAGAGACTGATAGAGAACGGCAGCAGTAGAAGCGGCGCATTCCAGGAC
This sequence comes from Rana muscosa, assembly GCA_029206835.1. Classification (NCBI taxonomy): domain Eukaryota; kingdom Metazoa; phylum Chordata; class Amphibia; order Anura; family Ranidae; genus Rana; species Rana muscosa. The sequence continues at coordinate 990,160,298 of CM055118.1, read as the reverse complement.
GTGATAGAGCGGGAGACACTCGGCGGACGCACACGCTGCTACGGGAGCATAAGCAGTAGCAGCGTAGCGGCATGTGTGCGTGGAGGCAGCGGGAAACTCGAACCTCACGCAAGGCACAGCCAGTAAAGCCGGGGGAGCAGCAGCCCGAGATCCACCGCTACTTCACCCCCAAACAGGGGGAAGGACCGAAGGTCGGAAGTGAGAGTGGGGAGACAGACGAGCTGCAGCCGAGTGGAGACCAGCTCACACAGATGCAACAGAGCCAGATGGCTGTGAGAGTAGGGGTGGAAGCTCTTCAGATTCCTCCACAGAGCCCTAGGATGACGGCGGTGGTTGCCGAGACTATACCCCTTCCCCCCATACGAGGAGACGTTGAGACAGGGGGGTTGAAGAGGGAAATGGAGGATTTGAAAGCTCTTATACAGGCACTCCCCACAAGAGCAGATATTGGAGCTCTTATAGCTAAAGTGGAGGAAGCACATTGTATGGAACTAGAAACGATCCGAGGTGATTTGCAGGTGGTAGCGGATCGCGTAACAGATGGCGAGAACGCGTCCCATCTCCTGGAACGGGTGAAGGTCTTGGAGGGCTCCAGCCAGGTCCAAGTAGAAACTACGGTGGCCCTACAGTTACGTCTGGAGGACCTTGAGGACCGTAGTCGCCGCAACAATGTACGTATACGTGGTGTTCCAGAGGCGACGGACCAGGAAGATTTACAAGAGATGGTAAAGTGCATTTTTCTAAAAATATTGAAGGACGCCATGCCTGTAAACTGTGAACTTGATAGAGTCCATAGGGCGCTGGGTCCTAAATCTAAAGATAGAAGCCGTCCCCGGGATGTGGTGTGTCGCTTGCACTATTTTGCGCATAGGGAGAGAATCCTAAGGCAAGCATGGGAGGCAGGTACAGTAGAATATAATGGGGCACAGCTAAAGATTTTACCAGACCTATCAAGCGCTACTTTGCAGCGTAGAGCTCTGCTGCGTCCAGTATTGGAGCGAGTGAGGTAATGGGGAGGAACTTATCGGTGGAGATTCCCAATCTCAGTGCTAATCAAAAAGGGTTTACTTGCGTTTTGGTTGCGTTCCAGAGCCGACTTGACAGAACTATATTCCTTTCTGGGAACTGAACCATTTGAGGTGCCGGACTGGTTGCAATTAAACCCAAGAATACATAGACTATAAAGGCAGTGGTCTAGAGGCATGAATAAACAAAGGGACTAATATTTTTTTTCTTCTTTTTTTTTCCCTGCTGGCTGTGTTTTTTTGTTGTTTTTTTTTTTAAGGCCTAAAGCTATTGGACTGGTTTACGTATGATTTAGAGGAAGGGGGGGGGGGCGTGGGGTATGGGGTTTTTGTTAATTTTTTTGGCGCCCAACCTCCTCACTTTGAAATGGCGGGGTTGTTTAATTGTGTAAATGATATGTAAAAGTGGGGAGGCTGGGGGTAAAAGGGCGGCCCACAGAATGCGTTTGGGTAAATGTAGTCAAACTTTTCCTCTTTTTCCTTTCTGTGGGCTGGGTTTTTTTTTTTTTTTTTTTTTTGACGAGTATTGGAAGATGGGGATAGTAGTCGCAATAGGTAAATACCCCGAAAGGTTAAATAGCGAGCTCCTTTGTACTGGCCGTACATCCTGCTCCCGACGGGTGCAGAATAAGCACACAGAGGCAAATATTGATACACACATACACACAGGAATACATTTTTCACTCACATACACTCACTCAAATTCATTTACGGATATACACGTTCATACACAGGAGAATGCCCTTTTTTTTTTAGTTAGTTTTTGTGTTTGTTTGGGCCTTCTTACTGGCCTTTCATATTTAATTACTTTTTTTTTTTTTGTTCCGTTTTATGAGGGACACAGTAGGGGCGGGTTACATACACCAATATACACTATATACACACTATAAATATCACTATGATGGAAAAGAAGGAAAGAGGGGGGGGGGGAGGGGGAGGGGGGGGGAAGAAAAAAGGGAAAGATAGGTTTTCACAATTAGATATGGGTAAGAAACATATACATGGCCACGGGGGGCTAATTGATATATGGACAAGTGGGGCACCGGGGGGGGGGGGGATGGGCGGGTTAAGAGGGGGTGCAGAGGAGGTATGTGCTTAGTGGGGATAACATGTGGGTACTTTAAGAAAATGGGAGGTTTTTCCCTTTTAAGGGAAGAACGACCAGAGTTGATGGCAATAGGCAATATAGGCGATATCTGTAATGTATGGTTGGATAGGAAAAATATGTAAAGTTTTGATGTCACCTTTTGTATTATTATTTTTAGTTTTTTTTTCTGAGTTTATGGAGAACTAAAAGTATACAGTGATATTAATAGATCTCATATCTTGTAAATGATAACTGTTAAGTCACGATAACAATGTTTTTTTTATTTATAAGGCACTCTCGAGTTCCCATCTTTTGGGGGTGCAGAAAGGGACTGCATTTGGGGCCGGGGGTGCAAATTTTTAATTTTTTTTTTTTTTTTTTGGAGTCAGCAGGAATAGGATTATAAGAGCCAGAACAAAGGGCCAGACGGGGCAAAGGTCTAATGGAAGATAAGATAACCGGGCAGATTGGTGACACAAGTGGGCAGCATAAAGGGACAGGAGGAGTGGGCGAGGGGGGGCCGGGGACCCCTCGCTTGGGGGCATGCGCAACTAACACCCCCCTAGTAGGTTAACACTCAGGTGGGGTAAGAGTGTTTAAAGCAAATTGCTTTACATATCAGTGGGGAGGAGGGGTAGGGGCACCTTTTTCCCATTGTATATTAGAGTAGGGTAGGGGAGGGTGTGCTTTTTTTTTTCTCTCCTCTCTCTTTTTCTCTATTGCTCTCTCTCACGGGGGGTACCCCGTCTGCCGCCGTCTGACCATTAAAAGGGGGAAGGTAAGATAATAATAAGGAAGGAAGGGGAAGGGAAAAAGGAAGAAAGGAAAAAAATGGATGCAGTGTCAATAATGTTGATTAATGCAAAAGGGTTAAATACCCCAATAAAGAGACAGATACTTCTGCGGGAGCTGAAGTGGGCAGGAAGTGAGATAGCTTTTATTCAGGAGACACACTTCAGAGAGGGAGGTCTCCCCTTTCTTAGAAATAGAATGTACCCAATAGGATATCATGCCACCAATCCGGTGGCAAAGAAGGGAGGGGTATCTATTCTGATCTCGAATAAGCTTCCATGGTTATGTACTGACACTCTGGTGGATCCCGGGGGACAATACCTGGCCCTGAAGGGGACTATTGGGAGGTCGGTGGTAACGCTGGCCTCGTTTTATGCTCCCAACACACAACAGGACATATTTTTTGGGAAGTTTATGGATAAATTGGGGGTATTTCAGGAAGGGCAGCTGATTCTGGGGGGTGATTTGAATATCCCCTTGGTGCCTAGTATGGATACCTCATCAGGGACTTCGGCAGCACCAGTGGGGACCCGGAAACGGATCTTGCGGTTAATACAAAAAGAAAGATTAGTAGATGTATGGCGATTGACACACTCAGGAGAGAGATACTATTCCTTTTACTCTATTCCCCATAAGATATACTCCCGTATAGATTATTTCCTTATCCCACATAACCAGTTACATGCAGTTAAAGAAACAGGAATAGGGAAAATAACTTGGTCAGACCATGCGCCAATTGTTTTGAAATACAACCTTGCAGATTTTCAGCTTCCTGGATCGGTAATCTGGAGGCTGAACGAAAGTCTCCTGCAGGACCCTGCAGTACTGGAAGATGTACGGAGAGAAGCAAGGTGGTATTTCCAGACTAATGACACGCCCGACTGTGACCCAGGGGTGATTTGGGAGGCACACAAGGCAGTGATAAGGGGAATCTTAATGAAACATGGGGCAAGGATTAAGAGGGAAAGGGAAGCAAAACTGAATGTGCTCCTGGCAGAGATCGCACGGTTAGAACTTTTACACAAACGAGGCCCTAATCCAGACCTGGAAAAGCTATTGCTGGGAGTGCGTAGACAGACTACAGAACTACTCATGTATAAAGCAAAGAGGGCAATACAGATAGGTAGGAGACAAAATTACGAATTTGGGAATAAGTGTGGGAAGCAAATGGCGAGCTCTTTGAGGGAGCAACAATCAAAGACATATGTATCAATGATTAGAGGGGCGGAAGGCGAAAAACTTAGGCTACCTAGAGAGATAGCTGAGCGATTTGGAAATTTTTATACAGCGTTGTATAATTTGCAGCCAAACTCTCAGAACCAAACTAGAATGGAAGAGTATATAGCAACCTCAGGCACTCCGAGTTTAACACCAGTAATAAGCCAGGAATTGGAGAGGCCCATTACCATAGAAGAAATTCAGGAGGCAATTAAGATGGGGAAAAGAGGTAAAGCTCCAGGGCCGGATGGCTTTACAATTCATTATTACAGACTTCTCCTCCCCATTATAGGACCATTCCTGTTAAAAATGTTTAATGGGCTAGGAGATACAAGTTCTTTCCATACAGAAACCTTGAAAGCGTTGATTGCGGTTATACCGAAGGAAGGCAAGGACCCATCTCAATGTGGGAGCTACAGGCCGATCTCCTTATTAAATACAGACCTGAAGCTTTTTTCCAAGATCCTTGCAATGCGAATAGAGCAATACGTTCCCTGCCTGGTCCATAGAGATCAGGTAGGGTTTGTGCAAACACGAGAGGCACGGGATAACACGATTAAGACTCTGAACTTGATCCACTTGGTAAGCACATCCCGAACCCCATGTGTCTTCCTGGGAACAGATGCGGAGAAGGCTTTCGATCGTATCGATTGGCAGTTTATGCTCGCGGTCCTAAGACACATGGGGTTCGGGAATAAGATGCTGCAGTGGATATCAAGTAATTATACCCAACCCACGGCCCAGGTTAAAGTGAATGGAGTAATGTCTCCACTTTTTAAGCTATCTAACGGGACAAGACAAGGGTGCCCGTTATCACCTCTTCTATTTCTCCTATCGTTGGAGCCGTTTTTGAATAGGATCCGCAAGAACCCAGATATTAAGGGGGTATATGTGGGAGGTACAGAGCATAAGACATCGGTGTATGCGGATGACATGATGTTTAACCTGACTAATCCGATGGTTTCCCTCCCTAATCTGCTCCAAGAATTGGAGACATATGGAGAGCTATCAAACTTTAAAATAAATTATGTAAAATCTGAAGCAATGGGAATTGCGATTACCAAGGAAGAACTGAACATTTTGAAAGTTAAACTATAAATTTAGATGGACAGACCAAGCATTGAAGTACCTAGGGACTTCCATCCCGGCGGATCTTACACAAATATATAAGATCAATTTCTTGCCATTACTTGCTAGGGTTCGGGTCCTCCTGGAGGGATGGCAGAAAGGGTTTTTTTCGTGGTTGGGGAGGTGCAATATCATTAAAATGAACATCTTGCCAAAATTTTTGTACCTCTTCCAGACGCTCCCTATTGCGATACCTAAACAGTTTTTCAAACAGATACAGTCCTTGCTCGGAAGATTTATATGGGCAAATAAACACCCAAGAAATAGGAGATCGCTGATGTCACTACCTAAACGATATGGAGGTGCGTCAATCCCAGATGTATATAAGTACTATCAGGCGGCTCTATTGAGCCGCTTGATCGATTGGAGTCGACATAGTGAGGGGAAAATTTGGTCAGAGATAGAACAAGCTCAGTGTAGTGGATTACTTCACCGAGCGGCATGGTGTTATAAGGACCTCCCGGGGTGTGTAAAGACGCACCCCTTGATAGGCCCTACACTCCGGATGGGATATGGGCTATTTGTGAAAGGGAAAATATCAACACTGGATTCACCTCTTTTTCCCATTCTGGGGAATCCACAGTTTGGACCGGGATTGAAGAAGGGACCCTTTAGTGAACTGGTTGAACAGGGGTTGTTTCAGGCATCTCACTTTATAAGAACAGGATCTTGGCCCACGACCCAGGAGATGATAACGGGACAAAGTGTATGTCAATTGGACTTTTGGAGGGCAATGCAATTAAGACACTTTTTTTATACCCTGAGCTCACCGAGTAAATATGAAAGAAAGCTAACGAAGTTTGAGGAGTACTGTAATGGGAGTGGTATAATGCGGCACACCCTATCTAAAATTAGTGAACTGCTGAATACTCCTGGTGAGGAGTTTCAGTTGCCCTTCTTCAGGAGGTGGGAGATGGAGTTAGATAGGGTTTTTTCGGAGGAGCAAAAGAATAAAATATTACGTAACATCTTTGAATCCTCAGTCTGTATAAAAATGCAAGAGATGAACTTCAAGATACTATCACAATGGTACCGTACCCCAGCCGTATTAAGCAGATGTTACCCAGATCTATCAGATAAGTGCTGGCGGTGCGGGGGAAATGGAGGGACGTTAATACATATTTTCTGGACTTGTCCCAGAATACTGAGATTCTGGAAGGAGGTCCGAGAAATTGCGCAAAGGTTTAGAGAGGAGGAGCTACCAGACGATCCGACTTATTTCCTGTTACAGGACTCGGACACCACGGTGAGAGAGTATAAGAGATCGGTCCTCTGTCATCTCCTGAATGCGGCAAGAGCCTGTATTCCAGCAATGTGCAAGCAGACCCAGCCACCGTCAGTAGGGATGTGGCTTAAGCGGGTAGAAGACTTGAATTTGATGGAGGACCTGGTCTGGACCTCCAGACAGAAACGGGGAGTTTATCTTGAAATATGGTCAGAATGGAATGTCTTTAAATACTCGGAAGAGGGAAAAACCTTAATAGACCATAATTGAACGGTCACCGGGGGACTGGGGGGGGGCATGGAGGAGAGAGAGTGGGAGCTTTAATTCCCTTGTGGGGTTGTTTTCTTTTTTTCTTTTTCCTTTTTTTTTTTTGGGAGGGAGGGGTTAAGTTGAAATAAAGAGAGCGTCAATGAGATAGAGGGAAAAATTGGGGCAGAAATCTCCCGGCCATCCTGAGGAGTAAGAGGGGCCTAGGGGTGAGGGGGACTGGATGCCCAATGGTGCGGACACGAACGACTTGAAGGTATATGAGTAATATGAGTAAGGCCTGGGCGAGAGGCGAGGAATTAAATATACATAGAATGGCGGATATTGCATATCAGGATGTATTATATATATGACAGAAGATAAATGTCCAGTGGTGATACAAGAAGTATATAGAATGTACCCTTATGATACTTGTTCTCGCTTTCTGTTTGTTTCAAAACAAAACAATAAAAAAGTTAAAATGAAAAAAAAAGCAAACTAACTAACCAGCGTCACCCGTAACACTTATATGACGATTACTGGTGAAAGGGTTAACTAGGGGCAATTAGGGGGTTAAAACCTTTATTAGGTAATATATGGGGGTACCTGACGCTATATAAAAACCTGACGGCGAATCTAAAAAAAAAATTACTGGCTACCTATCGGCATCACCGACACTAAGACAACGATCATAAAAACGATCGCTTAGCGACGGCGGTGCTAGGGGGTGAAAGGGTTACCTGGGGGGCGATCAGGGGGTTAAACCTTTATTAGATAATATACGGGGGTACCTGACGCTATAAAAACCTGCGGCGAACCTAAAAAAAATTACTGGCTACCGATCTGCATCACCGACGCTAAGACAGCGATCAGAAAAATGATCGCTTAGCGACGGCGGTGCTAGGGGGTGAAAGGGTTACCTGTGGGGTGATCAGGGGGGTTAAACCTTTATTAGGTAATATATGGGGGTACCCGACGCTATAAAAACCTGCGGCAAACCTAAAAAAAATTACTGGCTACCGATCAGCATCGCCGACGCTAAGACATCGATCAGAAAAATTATCGCTTAGTGACAGTGGTGATAGGGGGTGAAAGGGTTACCTGGGGGGCGATCAAGGGGGTTAAACCTTTATTAGGTAATATATGGGGGTACCCGACGCTATAAAAACCTGCGGCGAACCTAAAAAAAATTACTGGCTACCGATCAGCATCACCGACGCTAAGACATCGATCAGAAAAATGATTGCTTAGTGACAGTGGTGATAGGGGGTGAAAGGGTTATCTGGGGGGTGATCAGGGGGTTAAACCTTTATTAGGGGGGGGTTAGGGGGCTACACTGGACCTAAAACTAAATGTAGTGACACTTTTACAGTCACAAATGTCACTGATTGCAGTGATCACTAAATAAATGGTCACTGCAATGACAGTGACACTGTGACTGGGGGCTGGGGGGTGATCTGGGGGGTGATCGGTGGGTGTCTGGGGGGGCCTGGGGGGGCGATTTATGTGCCTATGTGTCCTGGTGTCAGTGTAGTGTTGTGTGCACTAACCTGCATCTTCTCCTGTACGGCGCTCGGTATATGTGAGCGCCGCAGGAGAGATGACATCACTTCCTCCTGCCTGGCAGGCAGGGGAAGCTCTCTCATTCGCCGATCGAGAGGGGGGGGCCGGAATCGAACGGCCGTCCCCTCATGCCGGATCGCTCCCGAAGGTAAAACGACCACCCACTGTAAAGAAGGGGGGTCCGATCGGACCCCCCAACTATACAAAGGCAATCACGTATATGTACGTGATTCTGCCTGTCGGTGCCATTCTGCCGACGTATATTTACAGTGGGCGGTCGTTAAGTGGTTAAGAACGCAGTCACGAAACACAGCGTCTCCCGCCATTTCTCCACGCATCACGATCGCAAACCCAGATCTAATACCGCCACAATCATAGAGCAGATTCCAGAATTTATCAATTATAAAAACAAGGACATCAATTTTGTTTGGGTACAACATCGCACGACCGCGCAATTGTCAGTTAAAGAGACGCAGTGCCGTATCGGGTTTGCAAACAAAGCCAGTGAACCCCGCGAGAACCGATAGTCCTGTGTGCGTGCCCGATTTTGGGAGGACGTCCTATTCGCCCTCCCAGAGTTATCGAGCCACACTGTAGCCATCATTAGGCTATAGCGCGGTTGTTAACTGGTTAAAGTTTTGGAATGACCCAGACCTGAATCCAATTGAAAATCTGTGGGGTGATCTAAAGAGGGCTGTGCACAGGAGATACCCTCACAACTTGGCAGATTTGGAGTGTTTTCGCAAAGAAGAGTGGGCAAATATTGCCAAGTCAAGATGTGCCATGCTGTGTGCTTAAAATCAAAACGTGTTTCAACAAAGCAATAGTTTAAAGTGGTTGTAAACCCAGAAATTTAAAGTGGAGTTCCACCCTCTGACAACTTTGCTGCATCCCCTGTAGTTCTGTCCCCTTATATCAATTTGTCATATTACATTTTTTATTTTTTTTTAAAACTCACTGTTATATCTTGATGTGTTTCTCGTTCCGGCTGCGGCCGCAGGGGCCTCAGCGCGTCATCCATGTACCGCTATGCCTCCTGGGAGAGGTTTGCCATCAATCCCAGGAGGCCCTGGGCCGTAGCATCGCGTTAATTCGAAACAGGAAATGACGCGATGCAAGGCGGCACGGCAACCAGGTGTATTTTGCCATTGTTACACTGACAGTTTCACACACTGAGCGGCTCTGTGCTCAGTGTGTGAAACTGATTTGCAACTGAATGCATTGCAGCCCTACAGCGAGAGTGTCCCGGGCTGTCTGACACGGCGCTTCCTGCACAGCTGCAGCATTCTCACTGACTACTTTGCACTCGGTGGTTCACTGACAGCCTGAGAAGGGAGATCAGTGTGAGAGTGAGTCTCCTCCTGGTTCCGCCCATATCAGAGTCGGGAGGAAAGCATATGCATGTTCACTGTTATTTATAATGTTGAAGAAAATCAATAAAGAAAATATAAATATAGAGTCAGGAGGAACTTTCTCACACTGAGCTCCTGAGCAGGTCAGTGCAGACCGAGGGGAAGGGAGGAAACTCTGTACTACACCAGCCTGTCTCCTCTCTGTATACCATTACTTAGCATCTCCCCTCTCTGTATACCCAGCATCCCCCCCTCTCTGTATACCCAGCATCGCCCCCTCTCTGTATACCCAGCATCGCCCCTCTGTATACCCAGCATCGCCCCTCTCTGTATACCCAGCATCCCCCCTCTCTGTATACCCAGCATCCCCCCTCTCTGTATACCCAGCATCCCCCCTCTCTGTATACCCAGCATCCCCCCTCTCTGTATACCCAGCATCCCCCCTCTCTGTATACCCAGCATCCCCCCTCTCTGTATACCCAGCATCCCCCCTCTCTGTATACCCAGCATCCCCCCTCTCTGTATACCCAGCATCCCCCCTCTCTGTATACCCAGCATCCCCCCTCTCTGTATACCCAGCATCCCCCCTCTCTGTATACCCAGCATCTCCACTTTCTGTATACCATTACCCAGCATCTCCACTTTCTGTATACCATTACCCAGCATCTCCCCTCTCTGTATACCCAGCAGTGTGAAACTGCCAGTGTCAACCAGTGCTAATCAGTGCCACCTGCCAGTGTCAACCAGTGCCACCTGCTAGTGTCAACCAGTGCCAATCAGTGACACTTGCCAGTGCCAACCAGTGATAGGGGCAATGCGATGTGCTGGGGAGCTGCGATTCGATGCAATGCGCTGTGGGCGATGCGATTCGATGCAAAGTGCTGGGGGTGATGTAATGTGCTGGGGCGATGCGATTCGATGTGCTGGGGGCAATGCGATTCAATGTGTTGAGGGCAATGCGATTCAATGTGCTGGGGGTGATGCAATGTGCTGTGGGCGATGCAATGTGCTGGTGGCAATGCGATTCGATGTGCTGGGGGCAATGCGATTCGATGTGCTGGGGTGATGCAATGTGCTGGGGGCAATGCGATTCAATGTGCTGGGGCAATGCGATTCGATGTGCTGGGGGTGATGCGATTCGATGTGCTGGGGGTGATGTGATTCAATGTGCTTGTGGTGATGCGATTCGATGTGCTGGTGGTGATGCAATGTGCTGTGGGCGATGCGGTTCGATGTGCTGGGGGTGATTCAATGTGCTGTGGGCGATGCGGTTCGATGTGCTGGGGGTGATTCAATGTGCTGTGGGCGATGCGATTCAATGTGCTGGGGGTGATTCAATGTGCTGTGGGCGATGCAATTCAATGTGCTGTGGGCGATGTGCTGGGAGTGATGCAATGTGCTGGGGGCAATGCGATTCGATGTGCTGGGGGCAATGCGATTCGATGTGCTGGGGGTGATGCAATGTGCTCGGGGGCGATGTGATTCGATGTGCTGGGGGCAATGTGATTTAATGTGCTGGGGGCAATGTGATTTAATGTGCTGGGGGCAATGTGATTTAATGTGCTGGGGGCAATGTGATTTAGTGTGCTGGGGGCAATGCGATTCAATGTGCTGGGGGCAATGCGATTCAATGTGCTGGGTGCGATTCAATGTGCTGGGGGCAATGCGATTCAATGTGCTGGGGGCAATGCGATTCAATGTGCTGGGGGCGATGCAATTCAATGTGCTGGGGGCGATGCAATTCAATGTGCTGGGGGCGATGCAATTCAATGTGCTGGGGGCGATGCAATTTAATGTGCTGGGGGCGATGCAATGTGCTGGGGGTGATGCGATTCAATGTGCTGGGGGCGATTCGATGTGCTGGGGGTGATGCAATGTACTGTGGGCCATGCGATTCGATGTGCTGTGGGCAATGCGATTCGATGTGCTGGGGCAATGCTATTTGGCGGGGGGCGATGCGATGTGCTGGGAAGATGCAATCTAGATGCATAAATGAATTTTGTTGCTGAGATTATAATTTTTTTAAATGCAGGAAACAGTAAATATACTGCATGTTCAAGAAATATATATATATATCTTGTTATATATTTATCTTGGTGTGTGTGTGTGTGTGTGTCTGTGTATATATACACACATACACCAAGATAAATATATATTTACTGCAGTATATTTACTGTTTCCTGCAGGGAAAGGGAGAGGTTTGCATAGGCAAGTGTCAACTTCCTCTGACACTGCTGTTGCTATGGAAACCTGACCTGAAACCTATTACACTGCTTGTGCATCACTGAGCATGTGCGAGATCTGCAATCCTGAAATCCAGGAAGAAATACAGTCTGGCTTCAGATGCCCACACTTAAGATGGCAACGGTCTATTTCTAGTTTATAAACTTTCAAAATGCTGTAATAACCTAACAAAAACGGACCTCAGTTTTCAGACTAACTTTACTAGAATACATTAAGCTTGTGTATTATAGGGGTATTTTTATTTAAAAAGTGTAATTTCAGCCTAAACACCACTTAAAAAAAAAAAAACCTGCAAGACAAAGCCATAATGCACTAGTATGACTAGCATACTAGCTCATTATGTGGCACTTACCTGAAATCGAAGCTCCCGAAGTCCTCCTCGTTCTCTGCCCTGCCGCCACCATGTCCCCTCGGAGCTTCTTCCTGGTATCGCCGCTCAGGTGCTGTGATTGGCCGAAGCGGCGATGACGTCACACGCATGCACGCGGGGCCGGCACGATCCCATTCATGCAGACGGCCCGCTAGTGCGCCTGCACCGTTGTCTACGGCGCGCATGCGCCGTAGACATCGGTGCTGTGTTTTCAGTGAATATCTCCTTAACCGTGTAGGTTAAGGAGATATTTCTTGCACCTACAGGTAAGCCTTGATCTAGGCTTACCTGTAGGTGCAAGTTGTCAAACTGGGTTTACAACCACTATAACCACTTAAGCCCCAGACCATTATGCAGCTTAAAGACCAGAGGTGTTTTTACAATTTGGCACTGCGCTGTTTTAACTGGCAATTGCGCGGTCATGCAATGTTGTACCCAAACAAAATTTGCGTCCTTTTTTTCCCACAAATAGAGCTTTCTTTTGATGGTATTTGATTGCCTCTGCGATTTTTATTTTTTGTGATATAAACGGAAAAAGACCGAATTTTTTTTAAAAAAAAAAAAAAGATATTTTCTACTTTTTGTTATAAGAAAAATCTAATAAACTAAATTTTATAGTCATACATTTAGGCCAAAATGTATTCAGCCACGTCTTTAGTAAAAAAAAGTCAATAAGCGTATTAATTATTGGTTTGCGCAAAAGTTATAGCGTCTACAAACTAGGGTACATTTTCTGGAATTTACACAGCTTTTAATTTATGACTGCCTATCTCATTTCTTGAGGTGCTAAAATGGCAGGGCAGTACAAAACCCCCCCCCAAATGACCCCATTTTGGAAAGTAGACACCCCAAGGAAATTGCTGAGAGGCATGTTGAGCCCATTGAATATTTTTATTTTTTTGTCCCAAGTGATTGAATAATGAGAAAAACATTTTTTTTTACAAAAAGTTGTCACTAAATGATATATTGCTCACACATGCCATGGTTATATGTGGAATTGCACCCCAAAATACATTTTGCTGCTTCTCCCGAGTACGGGGATACCACATGTGTGGGACTTTTTGGGAGCCTAGCCGCGTACGGGGCCCCCGAAAACCAATCACCGCCTTCAGGATTTCCAAGGGTGCAAATTTTTCATTTCACTCCTCCCTACCTATCAGTTTCGAAGGCCATAAAATGCCAAAATAGCACAAAACCTGCCAAATGACACCATTTTGGAAAGCAGACACCCAAGCTATTTGCTGAGAGGCATGTTGAGTCCATGGAATATTTTATATTTTTCCACAAGTTGCGGGAAAATTACAAACTTTTTTTTTTTTTTGCACAAAGTTGTCACTAAATGATATATTGCTCACACATGACATGGGCATATGTGAAATTACACCCCAAAATACATTCTGCTACTTCTCCTGAGTATGGGGATACCACATGTGTGGGACTTTTTGGGAGCCTAGCCGTGTACGGGACCCCGAAAACCAAGCACCGCCTTCAAGATTTCTAAGGGCATACATTTTTGATTTCACTTCTCACTACCTATCTTAGTTTTGAAGGCCATAAAATGCCAAGATGACACAAAACCCCCCCAAATTACCCCATTTTGGAAAGTAGACACCCCAAGCTATTTTCTAAGAGGCATGTTGAGCCCATTGAATAGAGGCATGGTGAGTATTTTACAGCTCTCATTTGTTTTTGAAAATGAAGAAAGAAAATATATATAATATATTTTTTTTTTAAATTTCAAAAAACTGTGACAAAAAGTAAGATCTGCAAAATACTCATCATACCTTTCAGAAAATAGCTTGGGGTGTCTACTTTCCAAAATGGGGTCATTTGGGGGGGGGGGGGGGGTTTGTGCCATCTGGGCATTCCATGGCCTCCGAAACTCTGATAGGCAGTGAGGAGTGAAATCAAAAATTTACACCCTTAGAAATCCTGAAGGCGGTGCTTGGTTTTTGGGGTCCCGTACGCGGCTAGGCTCCCAAAAAGTCTCACACATGTGGTATCCCCGTCCTCAGGAAAAGCAACAGAATGTATTTTGGGGTGTAATTACACATATGCCCATGGCATGTTTGAGCAATATATCATTTAGCGACAACTTTGTGCAAAAAAATGTAATAAAAAAATTTCTTTTTCCCGCAACTTGTGTAAAAATATAAAATATTCCATGGACTCGACATGCCTCTCAGCAAATAGCTTGGGGTGTCTACTTTCCAAAATGGGGTCATTTGGGGGGGGTTTTGAACTGTCCTGGCATTTTATGCACACCATTAGGAAGTTTATGTCACACATCATCTTCTCTTCTAACCACTTGAAGACGAAGCCCTTTCTGACACTTTTTGTTTACATGAAAAAAAAAAAATTTTACAAGAAAATTACGTTGAACCCCCAAACATTCTATATATTTTTTTTAAAGCAAAGGCCCTACAGATTAAAATGGTGGGTGTTGCATTTTTTTTCCCACACAGTATTTGCGCAGCAATTTTTCAAACGCATTTTTTTGGGAAAAAAATACACTTTTTTAAGATTTAATGCACTAAAACACACTATATTGCCCAAATGTTTGATGAAATAAAAAAGATGATCTTAGGCCGAGTACATGGATATCAAACACGACATGCTTTAAAATTGCGTACAAACGCGCAATGGCGACAAACTACATACATTTTTAAGAGCCTTTACAGGTTACCACATTAGATTTACAGCGGAGGTCTACTGCTAAATTTACTGCCCTCGATCTGACCTTTGCGGTGATACTTCACATGCATGGTGCAATTGCTGTTTACATATGATACCAGACTACCGCTTGCGTTCACCTTTGCGCAAGAGCAGGGGGGGGGACAGGGGTGCTTTTTTTTATTAGTATTATTTATTTTGCTTTTTTATTTTATTTTTAAACTGTACCTTCCATTTTTTATAATTTTTTTACCATTTTTATTGTTATCTCAGGGAATGTAAATATCCCCTATGATAGCAATAGGTAGTGACAGGTACTCTTTTTTTGAAAAAATTGGGGTGTATTAGACCCTAGATCTTTCCTCTGCCCTCAAAGCATCTGACCACACCAACATCGGTGTGATAAAATGCTTTCCCAATGGCGCTGTTTATATCCAGGGGGGGGGGGAACATTCCCTCCCACTGCTTGTAAAAGCAGTCTAGAGGCAAATTAGCCGCTAGGATTGCTTTTACATGAAAGCCGACCGCTGGCTGAAAATAATGATACCAAGATGATACCTAAACCCACAGGTATCATTCTGGTATAACCATTCAAAGTCCAGCAAACATACCAGTACGTTGCTGGTCCTTGTTGGACATGTATTGTAATCTTTTTTTTTCATGCAGCCTGTTGGCTGAATGAAAAAAAGAGATTGATCGGTGGGTATGCCCACCATTAGAATACCTCCGTTCATCCATTTATATATGCCGAAGCATGGGGGCATCCACCCGCAAAAAAGTTATGCCCTGTACACACGGTCAGACTTTTCCACGGTCAAGCCTCCGTCGGAATTTCGACCGTATGTACGCGGCATTAGGAGCAAAATCGCTATTCCGCCCCTGCTGCCCCCATGCCTCGGCATATATACTCTTTTTTTTTAACTGTGGTGGTGAAATCACCTCCTACAGCGTTGGAGTCACGGCTTTATGTATCGTGGGAGCAAGCGCTGTTGCTGTCAAGATAAATAAATCCGCGCTGCAACTGAATGGCGTACCTGCTAAGCAAATGATGGTTAACATTAAAACAAAGTAACATTACAGTATAACAGTAATGCCCCATACACACGATCATTTTTCATGCCGTTAAAAATGCCATTAAAAAAAATGGCCATTAAAAATGATCGTGTGTATGCTTCAGAGCATTTTTAACGACGTGAAAAACGGGCATTAAAAATTTCGAACATGCTCTCTTTTTTCACGTCGTTTTTCATGTCATTTTTTTTAACGACGTGAAAAACGATAGTGTGTATGCTTTAACGACGTGAAAAAAAATGCGCATGCTCAGAATCAAGTATGAGACGGGAGCGCTCGTTCTGGTAAAACTAGCGTTCGTAATGGAGATAGCACATTCGTCATGCTGTAACGGACTGAAAAGCACTAGACTGAAAAGAGCGAATCGTCTCTCAACAAACTTTACTAACATGAAGGGTGGCGCCATTCGAACGGAACTTCCCCTTTATAGTGCCGTCGTACGTGGTGTACGTCACTGCGCTTTTCTTGAACATTTTTTAAAATGATGGTGTGTACGCAAGACAGGCTTGAGAGGAAACAAGAAAAAAAATGACGAGAAAAACGTCAGTTTTAAAAATGACATAAAAAATGATCGTGTGTATGGGGCATAAGACCTTACCATACCTGCAAAGCAAATACCAAAAAAAAAACATAGTAAAAACTAAAAAAATTTTTAACGCAACCTGTGCCTAAAATATATATATGTCGAAGCATGGGGGCATCCTCCCGCAAAAAAAGTTATGCCGCGTACACACGGTCAGACTTTTCCACGGGCAAGCCTCCGTCGGAATTTTGACCGTATGTACGCGGCATTAGGAGCAAAATCGCTCCTCCGCCCCTGCTGCCCCCATGCTTCGGCATATATGCTCTTTTTTATAATTGTGGTGGTGAAATCACCTCCTACAGCACTGAAGTCACGGCTTTATGTATCGTGGGAGCAAACGCTGTTGCTGTCAAGATAAATAAATCCGCGCTGCAGCTGAATGGCGCACCTGAAAACAAAAAATTACATACCTGAAAAGCAAGCATGATAAAACATAATAAAACATTGCAGAATAGAACAGTAAAAAAGAGCAGAATAGAGAGAATATATATATATATATATATATATATATATAGATATATATATATATAGAGAGAGAGAGAGAGAGAGAGAGAGAGAGAGAGAGAGAGAGAGAGAGAGAGAGAGAGAGAGAGAGAGAGAGAGAGAGAGAGAGAGAGAGAGAGAGAGAGAGAGAGAGAGAGAGAGAGAGAGAGAGAGAGAGAGAGAGAACAATAAAACGACAACAATTTTTTTTAATTTTTTTTTTTAATTTCTTTTACACTTTTTTTTTTAACATTAACAACTAACGGTTCGGGTCTCTCAAAATGCGATGGCATCTTGGGAGACTCTGTGTAAGTGTGTCCTAGTCTGTGAAATGCTGTATCCTATGCTAAAACTTCACTAATGTGTGGTAGCGTTCAAAACATTTACCAATGCAAAGACCAGGATTGTCAGGACAGCGTGGACAATAACGGGTGTCACGCCTAAATCCGCGCTTGCTACAGACACATCTTCTTTGGGGGGCTCGTTGGGTAGGGGTACTCTCGAGGACATACGTAAAATGCCTCATGCAGCCAGCTTACTGCATTTGGTTGGGAATGGTGAGGTGCAGAACCGCCTGGATACAGGAGGTCTGTGACTATCTCATCCTGGAATTTAAGGAAGGATAAAGTCCCGCCTGAAGCTCTGTATAGCACATGAGCGTTCAGCAAAGCCAATTGGAATAAGGATAGAGACACTTTTTTGTACCAGCGGCTCGCCTTACAGGCAATGTGATACGGCGCCAACAACTGGTTGTTGAGGTCCACCCCTCCCATATTTTGGTTATATTCGTGGACACAGAGGGGTTTCTCCACAACACCAGTTGCCGTACGAATTTGGACTGTCATGTCTGCGTGAAGGGAGGTAAGAACGAAAACATTCTTATTATACCTCCACTTCACAGCGAGCAAATTATTACACTTCAAGCAGGCTCTCTCCCCCAGCCTAAGACGAGAATCTGCAAGCCCCTGGGGGAACTTGTAGATTCAGTCCCATCATGCTCCGGCGGGACCCGGAGCATGATGGGACTGTGACGTCATATAAGGCCTATATAAATCGTTGCGAACCGCGCACCCGGCATTACAGCGGGAGGAAGCGATGTGTCAACATCGAAGAGGGAAGAAGACGACGATGAAAACTGGGCCCCTGCTAGCAAAAGAGCTGGAAGAAGATAGCGGTGTCGCCCGGCAGAAGGCAGAAAGAACCAAAGAGCGTGGAGAAGGCACCGGAGAGTGGGAGAAGAACCAGAGAGCGCGGAGACGACACCGGAGAGCAGAAGAAGAGACCCCTGAAGTCGGAAGAAGACCCCCGAAGTCGCCTAATAAATTACTTTAAAAACCTGTGTAGTGTTTTTTTATTTACCTTTTTTTCCACCAGGTGAATGCGTAGGGGTACGATGTACCCCATACTCATTCACATAGGGTGGGGGCTGGGATAAAGTGATTTTTATAACAGCTTACCTGTAAAATCCTTTTCTTGGAGTACATCACGGGACACAGAGCGACTTAGTCATTACTAATGGGTTATATAGATTACCTTCAGGTGCTGGCACTGGCCACTTCCAAACCGGAAGTACCCTCCCCTATATAAGCCCCTCCCATCCGGGAGCACCTCAGTTTTGTAGCAAAGCAATAAGTGTCCCAAAAAGAGGGGTGGGAGCTCTGTGTCCCGTGATGTACTCCAAGAAAAGGATTTTACAGGTAAGCTGTTATAAAAATCCCTTTTTCTTTTTCGTACATCACGGGACACAGAGCGACTTAGTCATTACTAATGGGACGTCCCAAAGCAATGCCCAATGAGGGGAGGGATACACTATACATAAGCTGGGCGCCATCAGGCATGAGGCTCTTTTGCGGCCTGCAACACACTGCGCCCAAAGGCGACATCCTCCTGACTTCTGACGTCTACCTGGTAGAACCTAGTAAACGTGTGTACTAAGGACCATGTTGTGGCCTTACAGACTTGAGCCAGGGAGGCTTGGTGATGCACTGCCCATGAAGTTCCAACTGCTCTTGTGGAGTGCGCCCTAACTTTGAACGGAGGCGGTCTCCTTTTCAAGCCATAGGCTTGCATTATGACCTGTCGAATCCACTTGGCTAAAGTAGATTTTTGATGCTGCCTGACCCTTTCTGGGGCCTTCCGGCAGAACAACAAAGTATCCGTTCTACGAATCTGAGCAGTGGCTTTAAGATAAGCTTTAACTGCTCTTACTACATCCAAAGAATGCAATAACTTTTCCTCTACCGAGCTAGGTTTGGGGAAAAAGGAAGGAAGAACCACATCTTGGTTCAAATGGAACCTCGATACCACCTTAGGAAGAAGGCTGGATGAGGACGTAACACTACTCTGTCCTTATGGATAACCAGATATGGCTCCTTACAGGACAAGGCGGCTAATTCCGATACTCTTTTAGCCGAACAAATGGCTACTAAGAAAATCAATTTCCTGGTGAAAAAGAACCAAGGAAATGTGCCGCAATGGTTCAAATGGTTGTTTCTGTAGAACCGACAGAACCAGGTTTAAGTCCCATGGACATATGGGAATACTAACCGGAGGGCTAATACGCATCACTCCTTGTATGAAAGCTTTGACTAATGAATGCAAAGCCAAGGGCCCTTGAAAAAAATATTGACAAGGCCGTCTGACCCTTGATAGTACTCAAGGCAAGCTTCCTATGTAAAGCCCACTGTAGGACGTCCAGAATCCTACCTATTACGTACTTACGTGGATGCCATTTCCTGGCCTCACACCACGTGATGTACGCCTTCTAGATCCTATAATAGATCTGCCTGGATACCGGCTTCCTGGCATTGATCATGGTAGATACCACAGGATTAGAGAGCCCTCTCTTTTTTAGAATGTGGGCGTCAATAGCCAGGCCGTCAAACCTAGGGCTGGTAAGGAAGGGTAGTATATCGGTCCTTGCGAAAGCAGGTCCGGACGATGTGGGAGGGTCCAAGGACTTCCCACTGACATTTTTACAATCTCCGCGTACCATGCCCTTCGGGGCCACGCTGGAGCCACCAGAATCACTGGTTTCTTTTCTACCCTGATTCTGCGGAGTAATCGCGGTGGGAATGCCTATATCAGCTTGAACTGATCCCAAGGGAACACTAGGGCATCCGAACCGCAAGCTAGGGGATCCTTTGTGCGAGACACAAATCTGTCCACCTTTGCGTTGAATCTGGATACTAGCAGATCTACATCCGGTGTTCCCCACCGCTGGCATATTGCCTGTAAAACCTCGGGGTGAAGAGACCATTCCCCGGGCATAATTGCTGGCGACTTAAAAAGTCCGCTCTCCAATTTTCCACTCCTGGGATGAAAACCGCGGATATGGCTGTGACATACCTTTCTGCCCATTCCAGGATGCAATTCGCTTCCCTCTGGGCTGCACGACTCCTGGTGCCACCCTGATGATTGATATATGCCACTGCTGTGGCATTGTCTGATTGAATTCTGACAGGTGACCCTTGGAGTTTGATGTCCACGCTACTAGGGCATACCGGGCTGCTCGTATCTCTAATAGATTGGTGGGCAGGGCCTTCTCTGCTTCTGACCACTTGCCCTGGAGAGACCATTGCTCCAGTACTGCCCCCCAGCCTATGAGGCTGGCATCTGTAGTGACCACCTTCCAAGAAACCGGACTAAAGGGTTTCCCTTTTTCCAGATTCTGGTACCAACCACCAATGGAGGCTCTTGCGAACGGAAGGGGACATTGGTAAGTCTAAAGCCTGAACTTTTTTGTTCCAGGCTGACAGTATGGCCCTCTGCAAGTTCCTTGAATGGAATTGACCGTAGGGTACTGCTTCGAATGAAGCCACCATTTTTCCCAGCAGCCTTATACACAGGCGTATGGATGGTTTTTCTTTTTTGTACCCACTTAGTGGGTCAAATCTTTCAAAGACGACACCTTCTCTGGAGGTAAGAAAATCTTTCTCTGATTTGAATCCAGTCTTGGCCCCCAAGTATTCCAGGCTTTTGACTGGTTTTAGGGCTGACTTGTCTCGGTTGATAATGCAACCGTGAGATTCCAGATACTTGATTATCTTGTGAACGACCACTTCTAGTTTTTTTCACTGAGTGGTCTATCAGCAACAAGTCGTCTAGATATGCCATTATCGTTACACCTTGTGTTCCTAGTTTGGCCAATCGTAGGGCCAGGATTTTTGTGAACACTCGTGGTGCTGTGGCCAGACCGAAAGGTAAGGCTCTGAACTGAAAATGGCGCCCTTCTACTGCAAGGCGTAGAAATTTCTGGTGGGCCGGACAGATGGAAATATGCAAATAAGCATCCCTTATGTCGATCGAGGCTAACCATTCCTGCCCTTGTAGGGCGGTGGCCACCGATCAGATCGACTCCATCCGAAAAGGCCCTGATATGTAGGGACTTGTTTAGCCCTTTTATATTTAATATGGGCCTCATGTCCCCATTTGGTTTGGGGACTGTGACAAGGTTCGAGTAAAACCCGAACCCGTTTTCTTCCAGGCGAACCTTCATGATTACACCTTGGAGCAATAGTTGTTCTAGTGCCAGAAGGAGGGATCCTCTCTTCTGGGGATCGCTTGGCACGTTTGACCTTATAAAATGGGCAGGAGGAATGTCTTTTAACTCCAGCCTGTATCCCAGACTTACTGCGGAGATCACCCATCTCTGATGGTGTCCCGCCAGGTCTCTGAACAACTGAAGTCTTCCCCTCACCCGATTGAGTGGGGGCAACCCTTCATGACTTGGGGGGAGGTTTTGTACCTCTCTTGACCCAGGGTTTCTTTTACCCTGTGATTGTCCCTGATTTCTGCCCCCTGGATTTGACCGCGGAGGCCGTCGGAACGGTTTCACAGCCGATGTGCCAGGGACTGGAGAAGTAGGCCTCTTAAAAG
Source organism: Rana muscosa (assembly GCA_029206835.1). Taxonomy (NCBI): domain Eukaryota; kingdom Metazoa; phylum Chordata; class Amphibia; order Anura; family Ranidae; genus Rana; species Rana muscosa. The sequence goes on along the minus strand of CM055118.1, from coordinate 990,138,360 downwards.
AAGGACTTCTACCCTTGTTCTTAACCGGCAAGAGTGTACTTTTACCGGCAGAAGTTTTCTGGATATATTTGTCCAGATCATCTCCAGATAAGCGTTCTCCATGAAATGGGAAGCTAATCAGCAATTTCTTACAGGGAGCTTCAGCAGACCAGTTTTTTGAGCCATAGAAGCCTACGCATATGTCTACAGACAGCGTAAAGCGGGATGCCTGTTGGATTGTATCCTTTATGGCGTCCACCGCAACACAAGGCTCTAGGTAGGTCAGCTAGGGCAAGAGCCTGCTGATCTGGTAAGTCCCTTAAGACTTGTTTCAACTGATCTTTCATTGCTTGGCAGACTCCAATCGCTGCTACTGCAGGTTGTGTCACCATGCTTGCTGTAGAGAAAGCAGATTTTAGTAAAGACTCCAATTTTTTATCTATTGGGTCTTTGAACATTGGAACATTATCTACTGGACATGTCAGTGATTTATTTACACAAGAGATGGCTGTGTCCTGTAGGGACCCTCCATTTTTTTTTTTTTTTCCATGAACTTATCCTCCATGGGATAGATCACCGGAAATCTCTTGGGGGGAGTAAATATTTTACAGGATGCTCCCAATCCTGGTAAATAAACCCTTCCAATAAAGGGTGGATTGGGAAGGAACAGACAGTCTGGAGAGCTTTCAGCGACCCCAGCGAGGAGACAGTAGTGGTTGATGGTTCCGCCAGAGGCATTTAAATGCTGCTCGGACCATGTTAGTCAGAGACTGAACCCATAATCTTTCAGCCTGAGATGCTGAGAAAGGTTCTTCCACTGTTGATTCCTCTATAACTTTATCAACCTCACCTGATCCCCTCAGGTAGGTCGATCTCTGGGACTGTTCCTCCACTAACAGGCACTCTGCAGGAGGAGACGGAGATCGGACGCGCTTTTCCTGTGACAGGGAAGCAGCGATCAATGCTGTTAATCTCTCTTCCAATCCTCCCAGAGTTGAGGATAAAACCTCCTCTGTTATATATACAGGAGCAGGTGGACTGGGGACAGCCGCAGTACCAGGTACTCCTGCGGGGTTCCTATGGCTACTGACCTCTGAAATTTCAGGGGAGACTGGCGCAGTACAGCATGCCCAAAATCCTCAGAGCCCGACGGAGACCCCTTTCGCTTCTTGGAAGATCTATTTCCAGAGCGTCTGGACGACATATCCTATAAGCACAAAGCTGAGGTATTCCCGTCGTCATACACCAATTTTGCTGGTAATAGTCTAACATAGTTGCTGCTATATACCAGCTGGTGTCCACTAAAGTGCCTTTCTATGGGGATGCCTGCATCAACCGCCTCTGTGTGCCACTGTTTGTTGCTAGCTCTGTTTGCATCCAGCTGACACTTGTACTGTGTCTTTATACAAGCTGGGACGCCTGCACATGCGCAGAAGCGCCGTGGCGCGCATCGAGCGTCATCCACCCGCCCCGCCCCTTTTTTTTCCATAGGAGGCGCGTGCGCGCGCGCCCGTGCACCATTGGCGCCCTTTTTCGAAAATCAAACAGGGACTAGGAGCCAGGGCCCTTTTTGCCGGAGGGCCTGTGCGGTGGATGAGCGCAGCAACAGGGCAGAGGAAGTGGATTCCCACAGAGAAACTTACCAACTGCCTGGATCTTTTGACTTGAGAAAACCAAAGATCCACATCTAGTGGTTTAACACAGGTACCGCGGTCCCCTTTTTTTTTTTTTTTTTTTTCTTGACTACTATTAAAATTTTACATTTTCAGTAGTTACAGGCATACACAGATATTAGCGGGAATACCGTTAGGTAACAGACAGAAAGACAAATTAGGCTTGGGGGTCCCCCAATAGAACCAAGTTCCTGGGGGCCCCCACTTACCTGATCCCCGCCGCAGGACTTTGTTTGGTCCACAGAAGCCCAAACTTCACCTATCACGGCAGGCATTGTAATTAAACCTTCAGGGACCGGGTTCCCAAGGATTCCACTCCCCTGGACCTGTATAGCACCCTGCACAGACAACATCTTGGTCGTGGGTATGACCAGAGCTCTGGATCCCAGGGTCCAGCCCTCCTAAGAGAGGCATTACAGGCAAAACCTTGCTCTTCTGCTGCAAGGCCCGGGTACCGACCGTTTAGCTATGAAGCTTTTTTGGTGGGATCCGGAACAGCTTACTAAGACCCAAAAGAACCTGTACGCAAGCCCAGTGAAAACACATGTTACTTCTTGGCCAACACCTTAGACACTGGCAAAAAACTGAGGTGCTCCCGGATGGGAGGGGCTTATATAGGGGAGGGTACTTCCGGTTTGGAAGTGGCCAGTGCCAGCACCTGAAGGTAATCTATATAACCCATTAGTAATGACTAAGTCGCTCTGTGTCCCGTGATGTACGAAAAAGAAATGGGGGGCCCCCTTATTAAAGGGGGCTCCCGGATTCCGATAAGCCCCCCGCTCGCAGACCCCGACAACCAACGGCCAGGGTTGTCGGGAAGAGGCCCTTGTCCCCATCAACATGGGGGCAGGGTACTTTGGGGTGGTGGGGCCGCAGGGCGCCCCCCTGCCCCAAAGCACCCACCCCCCCATGTTGAGGGCATGCGGCCTGGTACGGTTCAGGAGGGGGGGGGGGGCGCTCGCTCGTCCCCACCCCCTTTCCTGACCGGCCGGGCTGCGTGCTCGGATAAGGGTCTGGTATGGATTTTGGGGGGACCCCCACGCCGTTTTTTCGGCGTAGGGGTTCTTCTTAAAATCCATACCAGACCGAAGGGCCTGGTATGCTCCTGGAGGGGAACCCATGCCGGTTTTTTTATTTAAAATTTGGTGTGGAGTTCCCCCTCAGGATTCATACCAAACACAGTGCCTGGTATTGGCAGGAATCCACGTTGGATCCCCGTTCAATACAGTGTTGCGTCGCACGGCCTGAGCCTTCTCGCTATTGCAGCGAGCGCGAGATGTCGACGCCCTGTCGCCGAGAATCTGCGGGATGGGATCGCGATGGAAATACATTCTCGTGGTCACCTACTGTACCTTCGATTTGCCATTTTGGGCTTTTAAATTTAGTGGTACACTAGTAAGGATTCACAGGTAAAAAAGCACCTGACAGCAACTGTATCAAACGCTACCAAAAAAACTGTTAGCGATCGCAGGGATCAGGCCTGTCTCTGCGAATGCTGCAGTTATGTGTGTTGTGTTTTGTAAGTGACAGTGATCGATCGACATTGCACTTGGGTGGGCTGGGCTGGGCGGAGAGGCTAAACGCAGGTGCTAGCAGGTATTTCGGCTGATCCCGCTAACACTGCGTTTTTGGGAACCCTAAACTGCTGGGCACACTAGTATAGATCTGATCAGATCAGATATTGATCTGTTCAGATACTATACCACTAAGGGAGGTGTATGCTTTTCGTGTGGGTGTTAGCGTTACTGGCACTAACCTGACGCTGCCTGGGGCGACGCAGACCCTAACTGACGCTAAAACTTAATTGATATCACCCGCCGGGCGATCAGGGGGTTAAACCTTTATTGGGTTATATACGGCGGGTGCCCTGATACTATAAAAAGCAAACTAACAAACCAGCGTCACCCGTAACACTTATACAGTGATCACTGGTGAAAGGGTTAACTAGGGGCAATCAGGGGGTTAAAACCTTTATTAGGTAATATATGAGGGTACCTGACGCTATATAAAAACCTGACAAGTAACCTAAATAACTAACTGGCTAACCAGTGTTGCCAGTGACACTTATACGGTGATCACTGGTGAAAGGGTTAACTCTAGGGGCAATCAGGGGGTTAAAACCTTTATTAGGTTGTATATGGGGGTACCTGACGCTATAAAAACCTGGCGGCGAAACCAAAAAAATAACTGGCTACCTAGCGGCACCAGCGACACTAATAAATCGATCAGAAAAACGATCGCTTAGTGACACTGGCGATAGGGGGTGAAAGGGTTACCTGGGGGGCAATCAAGGGGTTAAACCTTTATTAGGGGGTTTAGGGGGCTACCCTGGACCTAAAGGGACCTAAAGCTCTTTGCCCTGACACTTTTTACTGTCAAAAATGACACTGATTGCAGTGATCAGTAAAAAAATGACCACTGCAAACGGCGACTGGGGGTGATTTGTGTGCCTATGTGTACTGGTGTCAGTGGACTGTTGGTGCAACTTGCTGTGAGATGTCTTCCTCTCCTCGCGCCGGACGAAAAGACCGCCACGAGGAGAGTGACATCACTTCCTCCTGCCTGTGTTTACATTACACAGGCAGGGGAAGCATCTCATTCGCCGGGAGCGATCGCAAGGGGGTGGCCAGAAACCAATGGCCGCCCCCTCATCCCGGATCGCTCCTGAACCGAAACGGACCACCGCATGTACCTGGGGGGGTCCGACCCCCCTCCCGCGGGAAGGCAGGCACGTTGATGTGCCATTCTGCCAACGTATATATACATTCGGCGGTTCTTAAAGTGGTTGTAAACCCAATAATTTTTTTTTCCTAACAACCTGTAAGAGAAAGGCATAATGAGCTAATATGACTAGCATAATAGCTCATTATGCATCACTTACCTTAGATCGGGGCCCCCAAAGCCGCCCTCGTCTCCCTCTTCAGCCGCAGCCATCGCTTCGGCGCTGTGATTGGCCGGAGCGGCGAAGACGTCACTCCGCGCATGCGCGTGGGAGCCGTCAAATTCGGCTAGGCCCAGTGATTGCTGGGAACTAGCCGAATTTGTGAATGGGATTAACCCCATGAATGTGCCGTTGTCTACAGCGCGCATGCGCCGTAGACAGCGGCGCCTGTCATTTTAGTAAATATCTCCTAAACCGTGTAGGTTTAGGAGATATTTCTTGCACCTACAGATAAGCCTTATTCTAGGCTTACCTGTAGGTGCAAGTTGAATAAGTGGGTTTACAACCACTTTAAGTGGTTAAGGGTGTGGGTTAAGGGTGTGCACACTTGTGCACTTATAATATATATAAGAGCAAAATAGGGCTGCGGATGACGAAGGGATGTACGCTGACCACGGTGGTCTGGGTTCAGTAGCCCTGATTATCGTGGTCAGCGCAGAGAGGGAAACACAGGAAGTGGCAGGATCAGCCAGGTTTTTTACCATTTTTAGAGAGGTGCAGATTACACAGCACAACAAACACTGTGCTGTTTAATCTGCTTTAAGGGACCAAGATCTTTTTTTTTTGGGTTAATAAACACTTTAACAGGGTTGTGTAGACTTTTTATATCCACTGAATGTTTATTTGTTAGGTTGGTCTAGAGTGCCGCTTTATGGTGGAGCTGCTCCATCATGGATTGAAAAATTATAGTTATTTCACATTGTGTAGATATTTATATCCTTTTGCATAATGTTTTTATTGTTGCCACTAGGTCTTATTGTGTTATTTTGCTTATATTTTTCTGCTGAAAATTTGTTTAGTCCAGGGCTTGACAAACCCCGGGCGCCAGGTCGCCATTGCGACTAGAATTAGCGACCTGGCGCCTGGGGCAGCACAGCTGGGGAATCCTGTGTCTCCGTGCCCCGCCCCCCTCCATGCCGCGGGATCGTGTCGGGCCGCGCCGGCCGGTAATTGAGGCCGCGGCTTTGCGGCCTTCTGCAGGCCTATGCTTCCTTCTGTGGTCTTGCGCCATCTTGTGGTGGCCGTTGGTATGACAACCAGCAATGCTAATGGAGTTTCCCTGTCTGTTTTCCCTGCCATCTCCTTCCCTCTAATTAGAACCCCCAATCATTATATTTATATTTTTTATTCTAACACCCTAGAGAATAAAATGGCGGTCGTTGCAATACTTTCTGTCACACCGTATTAGCGCAGCGGTCTTACAAGCGCACTTTTTTGGGAAAAAATACACTTTTTTTTAATAAAAAAAATAAGACAACAGTAAAGTTAGCCCAGTTTTTTTTTATATTGTGAAAGATAATGTTACGCTGAGTAAATTGATACCCAACATGTCACGCTTCAAAATTGCGTCTGCTCGTGGAATGGCGACTAACTTTTACCCTTTAAAATCTCCATAGGCGACGTTTAAAAAATTCTACAGGTTGCATGTTTTGAGTTACAGAGGAGGTCTAGGGCTAGAATTATTGCTCTCGCTCTACCGATCGCGGTGATACCTCACATGTGGTTTGAACACCACTTTCATATGCGGGCGCTACTCACGTATGCGTTCGCTTCTGCGCGCAAGCTCGGCGGAACAGGGCGCGTTCCTGGCTCCTAACTTTTTTAGCTGGCTCCTAGATTCCAAGCAAATTTGTCAAGCCCTGGTTTAGTCTATAAAATGGTGTGGTCGCTGACGTGCTTCCTTCTGCCCCGGAGAACATTGAATGACAAAACGTGTAGAGTGGGGCAGAGATGTGACATCCCCACGCACGCCGGTGTTGTAAAAAATGTCTTGACACATGCAGGATCTCGACCGCGTCACTTCCTGTGTGGCTACTTCAGAAAACAGTTGATCGCAGGGCTCCACCGCGCATGCGCAGCTTCACGGCACCTATACCGCGCATGCGCTCATTTCAGTCCATGAAAATTAGGCGTTGCCAATTGCTTAACATCGGCAGCACCGCCTCCAGCCCCGCCCCCAACACAGCCCTAGCCTGCTCTGGAGAAGGGGGGCGAGGCCCGTGCATAGCACTGTGTATGTATATCAATGGGACTGAGGTCGAGAGAAAATATAGAGCTGCACCGCCTCCAGCCCCGCCCCCGCCTTTAGCCTGCTCTGCTGAAGGGGGGCGGGCCCCGTGCATAGCACTGTGTATACCAATGGCAGGTCCAGGAAAAATAGAGAGCTTTGCCTGTGGGAGGGGCCAAGCCTTTGCATAGAAGACATTCCTCATCAATATGAGCATCCACACTGCATGATGTACAGTGTGACACACAGAGCCTCCGCTTACACAAATCTGTCTGTGCACAGCCCTGCAAAATACATATACTGGAGGTCAGTTGAGTGGATTGGTTGGGGTTTTGTGAGTTAGTGGGAGGGGGAGATAGAGTGGAGCTTGGAGAGGGGGGCGGGCCAACTACAGTGTTCTGCCATCAAATACACTGCTACTGTACCCAGCAAACATTGCCTCACTGTACCCATCAAACGTTGCCACTGTGCACATCAAACCCTGCCGCACTGTACCATCAAACGCTGCCACTGTGCCCATCAAACCCTGCCGCACTGTACCATCAAACGTTGCCACTGTGCCCATCAAACCCTGCCGCACTGTACCATCAAACGCTGCCACTGTGCCCATCAAACCCTGCCGCGCTGTACCATCAAACGCTGCCACTCTGTACCATCAAACGCTGCCACTCTGTACCATCAAACCCTGCCGCACTGTGCCCATCAAACGCTGCCACTCTGTACCATCAAACCCTGCCACTGTGTACCATCAAACCCTGCCACTGTGTACCATCAAAACGCTGCCACTGTGCCCATCAAACCCTGCCTCACTGTACCATCAAACCCTGCCTCACTGTACCATCAAACCCTGCCTCACTGTACCCAGCAAACGCTTCCACACTGTACCCTCAAACGCTGCCACTGTGCCATCAAACCCTGCCGCACTGTGGCATCAAACGCAGCCACTGTACCCATAAATTGCCACCACTGTGGCATCAAACGCAGCCACTGTGCCCATAAATTGCCCCCACTGTGCCATCAAATGCAGCTACTGTACCCATCAATTGCTGCCAGATTGTCAAGCCGTAGCTGTGCTCCCTGGGGATATGCGGATCGCCCATCCGTGCTGCTGGATGGAGACCAGACGACCATAAATGAGGGACCTGCAGACTTGGTCATGGTAAGTGAGACCATCCCATATCCCCCTCCATCTTCCCCGAGGACAGGGACCCCCCCCCCTGAGGACAGGGACCGCCCTTCCCCCCTCTGTGGACAGGGACCCCTCCCCCCAAGACAGAGAGCCCCTTCTCCCCCTGAGGACAGGGACCCCTTCTCTCCTGGGGACAGCGACTCCATCTCCCCTGGCAACGGGAACTTCATCTCACCTAGGGACCCCATCTTCCCTGGGGATCAGGACCCCAACTCCCCTAAGAACAGGAATCTGATCACCCTGTGTGTGCCATCCTCACTGCCCTGCCTGCCATGTGTCCTGTGTGAGGGACCTCCTGTGACAGCTATTATCAGGACTTCATCCCAATGTGTGATCCGCACCCCTTACACAGGGAATCCCTCTTTTGCTCAACCTACATGTCTGCATACTCTGACCACCACCTGTACCATGTCTGCAGCCTATAACCACCTCCTGTATCCTCACCGCAGCCTCTAACCATCTCCTGTATCCTGTCTGCAATCTCTGACTATCTCTTGTCTTTTATCGTGTCTGCAGTCACTTAGGGGGGAGTCTGCAGAGGAATCAAGAGTGGGAGCGTCGCCAGGATTGGGATTACGGGAGGAGTCACATGTGTATGGACTGTGGAGAACAGACTATAGAATAAAACCCAGAGCCACCAACCTGGAGCCGTCTAAGCCCTGCACGCTGCACCGGAGAGGAGGTCAGTGACAGCACCGTCAGGTCAGTCTGAGGGGGGGGGTCACTGATGTAAGGGTGGAGTGAATACAATTATGTAAGGGGGCACCGATATAAAGGTTTCCCCTCATCTCAGTAACACCCCCCCCCCCTCATACCTTAGTGTATTCACTCTGCGGAAGCCAAGCCTTTGCATAGAAGACATCATCAATTATGAGCATCCACACTGCATGATGTACATAGTGTGAAGGGCTGTGCAAACACCGCCGCCGTGACCCGCTGCCCCACTGAGACAAGGTAAGTGTCTTCTCTGTGCGGGCAAGGCACACTGGCAGCAATTGATGGGGCACACTGGCGGCAATTGATGGGGCACACTGGCGGCAATTGATGGCACAGTCAGTGGCTGCAATTGATGGGGTTTTTTCTCAGTTTGTTTGCGGCGCCCCTCCCAAAAAAATTTGAGCACCAACCGCCACTCCTTTAAAATGACTAAGATTGTATTTTTTTTTCTTTTTTAATAATTACAGTCTGATGATGGCTGAAAAGAGATCAAACCCAGCAGTAGGGAAGGCCAAGTGCAAAATCTGCCAGAAATTGTTGAGCATGGGAGCAGAAAAAGGAAAGGCTAAAAATACCACAAATATCTGGAATCATCTGAAAGTCCACCACCTCCAAGCTTGCTAAAGATGCACAGAGGGAGGAAGAAGATGCAGCTGCTTCTTCGGCCAACTTTCAGCCCACTGTACTACAGATGTTTGATGCTAAAAGAAAATGGCAAAATACTGATCCCCGGTCCAAGAAAATTGATACCCTAATCACAGAAATGATTGCCACAGACAACCAGCCATTTACAGTTGTTGAAGATATTGGCTTCCAACGCTTGCTGGCAACAATAGAACCAAGATATTCAATCAAAAGTGAAAAATACTACCGCACAGACATGCTGGACATTGTGTACTAAAAGGTTACACAGCGAATTAAGACACTAATTGCAACAGAGAATGCTGGCCCCTATTTGTCCTTTACAACAGACTGTTGGTCTGGAGAAACAGAATCACTTATGAGCCTAATATGTCATTTTATAGACAGTAACTGGGAAAGGAAACAGGTAATTCTAAATGTCAAGGCCATGTCTGGCTCCCATACTGGGGACGATATCAGGGAGATGTTTCTTAGCATGCTCAATGATTGGGACATCAACCAAGACAGAGTGGTGCTTGTGCTGCGAGACAGTGGTGCTAACATGATTAAAGGCCTCAGACTGGCAGATATACCAGACTTAAGCTGCAGTGCACACACATTACAGCTTGTGGTGAAAGAGGGCATCAGCAGTCAGCGAGTAGTGGGGGACATCATTGCCAAATTAAAGACTTGTGCTACACACTTTAGCCACTCTGTGCTTGCAAAGCAGAGTCTTGGAGCCATCCAAAAAGATCTTGGCCTCCCCCAGCACATCATTCAGTATGTTCCCACCTGCTGGAACTCCACAGTACATATGTTGCAGAGGATGCTGGAGCAGAAGCGTGCCCTGAATCTCTATGTAGCAGAACATGGCAAGTTTACCACACCTCCAGCAGAACAATGGGATATCATCTCAAATTTGGTAGATACACTGGGCCCTATTGAGGAAATGACTTTGGATATCAGCAAGGCAGAGGCCTCCATCTCCTGCATCATCCCATGCATAGCTGTGCTGAAGATGGTGCTTCAGGCAGAGGGTCACACCACAAGGGGGATACAAAAACTTAGGGAAACCATGTGGCAAAGCTTGGAGAGACAATTTTCAGAGATGGAGGATACCAAATGTTTGGTGCTGGCAACACTGCTTGATCCTAGGTACAATGGTCACGTATTTGCAGGGGACACACTGAGCAAAGCAAAAACTTGGCTGCGAGAAGAGCACGCTATTGTGTCCGAGCAACAAAAAAGAGCCACCAGTGGAGACAAAGGACCAGAACCAAAACGGACCAGGACAAGGGTAGAAGAGAAGGATGAACCCAATCCCTCTGGTCTTCTGGAGAAAATGTATGCAAACATTTTGGGGTCTCATGGAACTCCTGCTGAAGAGAGTGACGAGCACTTCATTGATGAGCAGTTGGAAAAGTACCTCCGAGAGCCACTGATAGACAGACGGACTGGTCTGCCACTGGAATGGTGGAAACAGAATGCATCCCGCCTGTGCCACCTTGCACCACTGGCAAGAAAATTTCTCTGTCCACCTGCCTCTTCTGTTCCCAGTGAAAGAGTATTCAGTGAGATTGGGATCATCTATGACAAGAAGAGGAGCAGGCTCACTGGAGAAAATGCAGAGTGACTGTTTCCTGAACTACAACCTGAAGCTCTTAAACTGGGAGTACTGAGAGAACTTTTAAGTGATAGATGTGGTGAAGAAGAGAATCAGGGACTGGAACTAAAGCACAAAGCCTAAAACTAAAGAAAAATTGCACTTTTGTATGGTTTCCAAACTTACGTCAGTAATGGCCAATACTTATTGCCGTTGATTTATTTCAAAAGTTTTACTTCACCTGTTTTTGTGTATTTTTAAAGATACATAGTTGTTCATCTTAATTACATACATGTGCACTGACTGGAGGCTTGTTGTGTACTTCTGTTGTTTAATAAATGGTTAATTTAAGCAGTTTTCTGTATCCCTTCTTTATTATTTAACTAAACTGTTAAATTATATGAAATGAAAAAAAAAAAAAAAATATTGGCCTAAAATAACGGCCGCAAAAATCAGCATTATATATCGGCCTCCCCGATTTCTAAATATCGGCATCGGCCAGAGAAAACCCCATATCAGTCGACCTCCACTCAGATTCATAAAAAAAATATTCAGTTACATCAGCATCAGGTGCTTGGTAGCTGGTGATCAAAGACTGATTCATTTTTATGAAGGTAAGCCGATCAACCGAGTCGGTGGACAGGCGCACTCTGTGATCGGTTACAAAGCCTCCAGCAGCACTGAACATGCGTTCCGAAAGAACACTGGATGCAGGACAGGCCAGTACCTCAATTGCATACTGTGCAAGCTCTGGCCAGTGATCCATCCTCAAGACCCAGTAACCCAGAGGATTTTTGCTTGGAAAGGTCTCCAAGTCTGATCTTGCCCCTAGGTATTCCTGCACCATGTAAATCAGACGCTGGCGATGGTTGCTGGAACCGATCAGACCTTGGGGCTGCGGACTAAAAAATTGTCTGAATGCATCGGTCAGACGGCCCACCTTCTCCACCACTCCTGTGACTGACCGAAGCCTCAGCAACACGTCCTCGAACCAGGAATTTGTAACCTCCCAGGCTCTGGAAACGCATTGCACAAACCTTTCTGCAAGGCCTCCCGAAGAGGTTTCATCCTCTGCGATGGCTGGATAAGTTCCGGAACCTTACCTTTGTAACGTGGATCAAGGAGGGTTGCCAGCCAGTAATGATCCCTCTTCTTGATACCATGAATCCGAGGGTCCTTTCGCAGGCTTTGCAGGATCAGATAGGCCATGCAGCATAGGTTTGCTGAGGCATTCGGTCCGGGGGCCTCTGGGTCACTAAGGACGACATGATCCGCAGCCACCTCCTCCCAGCCACGTACAAGTCCATGGGTTTCTGGGGACTTAAAATGATCCCTTGAAGACTGCTGCTGATGCCAAGTGCTAGGCTCCACCTCCATGCTGACACAATCCTCATCCTCCTCCTCCTGTGAGATCAGCGGGCCCGCAGGAATACAGTCTGGATAAAGGGGGCCTTGAGAGGTAAGGAAGTCCTCCTCTTTCTCCCTCTGTTCTGCCTCAAGTGCCCTGTCCATTATTCCAAGCAGTGTGTGCTCCAACAGGTAGACAAGAGGGATAGTACCACTGATGCATGCACTGTCACTGCTCACCATCCTCATGGCCTCCTCAATTGGTGACAGGACAGTGCATGCATCCTAGATCATGAGCCAAGCTCCCCTGACTCTGTCCTGGTGCCATAGTCGCACAGGTACTCGTTGATGGCCCTCTGCTGCGTGTGCAGCCGCTGCAGCATTGCCAACGTTCAGTTCCACCTGGTGGGCATATCACAGATGAGGCGGTTCTTGGGCAGGTTGCATTCCTTTTGGAGGTCAGCCAGCCGAGCACTGGCATTATATGACGGGCGGAAATATATATATATATACAAAGCTGGAATGTATATATATATATGCTGAATACACTGCAGCTAACTGAATCAAATGCCTGCCTGAAAGTGTATTTTAGAAACAGTAACTGTCTACAGTGAGATCTAGCTGCACAGGATACAGTAATAATTATATATATATATATATATATATATATATATATATATATATATATATATTGTGAGGGGGTTAGCTCGGCAGCGGGTGTGTGTGACCCCCGGGATGGGCTCCCCACACAAAAACAGGCCCAGCAAACGGAGGTTGTGGTTTTCAAAATCAAAAAAAGGTGCGGTTTATTTTCTATTTACAGTGACAAAACACAGCAAAGCCAAAAGAAACATAAACAAAATAAATCCTGGTCAACTTGACCTCTGACTAAACATACAGGTTTCCTAACTAACAACTGGGATCAGCCTAGTGCTGTCCTAGTCCCTAAGTCCCTGGTTTTAAATGTCCAAGCAAATAGCCACACAGGCTTTGTCTCACCGCACAGGGGTTCACTCTCCCTAGACAGTCCACACAGGTCTGGGTCCAGGCATGAGCTAACACCTAAATGAATCTGGGAGTTTTTATAGAGGCCTAAATGAGCTGACAAGCTTCAGCTGGTCTCATCAACTCCCTGTCTGCACGACGCCCCACACTCTCCCTAGAGGTATGAGTCATCCATGAGCCTACTAGCCTCAGCTGGGCTTATACAACTCTCCACCTAGTTGTATAAGTCGGCGTAAAGCCTGAATCTGGGCGAAATATATCTACCCCCCTGGATGCAACCAGGTGACTTTACCTTCCTGCTGTCAAAATATATATATATATATATATATATATATATATATATATATATATATATATATATATATATATATAGGAAAAAGGTATTTAGTCAGCCACCAATTGTGCAATACCTCCCACTTAAAAAGATGAGAGGCCTGTAATTGTCATCATAGGTATACCTCAACTATGAGAGACAAAATGTGGAAACAAATCCAAACAATCACATTGTCTGATTTGGAAAAACATTTTTTTTGCAAATTATGGTGGAAAATAAGTATTTGGTCACCTACAAACAAGCAAGATTTCTGGCTCTGACATACCTGTATCTTCTTCTTTAAGAGGCTCCTCTGTCCTCCACTCATTACCTGTATTAATGGCACCTGTTTGAACTTGTTATCAGTATAAAATACACCTGTCCACAACTTCAAACAGTAACACTCCAAACTCCACTATGGTGAAGACCAAAGAAATGTCGAAGGACACCAGAAACAAAATTGTAGACCTGCACCAGGCTGGGAAGACTGAATCTGCAATAGGCAAGCACCTTGGTGTGAAGAAATCAACTGTGGGAGCAATAATTCGAAAGAGGAAGACATACAAGACCACTGATATTCTCCCTCGATCTGGGGCTCCACGCAAGATCTCACCCCGTGGGGTCAAAATGATCACAAGAACGGTGAGCAAAAATCCCAGAACCACACGGGGGGACCTAGTGAATGACCTGCAGAGAGCTGGGACCAACTTAATAAAGGCTACCATCAGTAACACACTACGCCGCCAGGGACTCAGATCCTGCAGTGCCAGATGTGTCCCCCTGCTTATGCCAGTACATGTCCGGGCCCGTCTGAGGTTTGCTAGAGAGCATTTGGATGATCCAGAAGAGGATTGGGAGAATGTCATATGGTCAGATGAAACCAAAGTAGAACTGTTTGGTAGAAACACAACTCGTCGTGTTTGGAGGAAAGAGAATGCTGAGTTGCAACCAAAGAACACCATACCTACTGTGAAGCATGGGGGTGGCAACATCAAGCTTTGGGGCTGTTTCTCTGCAAAGGGAACAGGACGACTGATCCGTGTACATAAAAGAATGAATGGGGCCATGTATCGTGAGATTTCGAGTGCAAACCTCCTCCCACCAGCAAGGGCATTGAAGATGAAACTTGCCTGGGTCTTTCAGCATGACAATGATCCCAAACACACCACCCGGGCAACGAAGGAGTGGCTTTGTAAGATGCATTTCAAGGTCCTGGAGTGGCCTAGCCAGTCTCGAGATCTCAACCCCATAGAAAACCTTTGGAGGGAGTTGAAAGTCCGTGTTGCCCAGCGACAGCCCCAAAACATCACTGCTCTAGAGGAAATCTGCATGGAGGAATGGGCCAACATACCAGCAACAGTGTGTGACAACTGTGAGGGGGTTAGCTCGACAGCGGGTGTGTGTGACCCCCCGGGATGGGCTCCCCACACAAAACAGGCCCAGCAAACGGAGGTTGTGGTTTTCAAAATCAAAAAGGTGCGGTTTATTTTCTATTTACAGTGACAAAACACAGCAAAGCAAAAGAAACATAACCAAAATAAATCCTGGTCAAGTTGACCTCTGACTAAACATACAGGTTTCCTAACTAACAACTGGGATCAGCCTAGTGCTGTCCTAGTCCCTAAGTCCCTGGTTTTAAATGTCCAAGCAAATAGCCACACAGGCTTTTTCTCACCGCACAGGGGTTCACTCTCCCTAGACAGTCCACACAGGTCTGGTTCCAGGCATGAGCTAACACCTAATGAATCTGGGAGTTTTTTTATAGAGGCCTAAATGAGCTGACAAGCTTCAGCTGGCCTCATCAACTCCCTGTCTGCACGACGCCCAGCCCTCTCCCTAGAGGTATGAGTCATCAATGAGCCCACTAGCCTTATACAACTCTCCACCTAGTTGTATAAATCGGCGTAAAGCCTGAATCTGGGCGAAATATATCTACCCCCCTGGATGCAACCAGGTGACTTTACCTTCCTGCTGTCACATACCCCCCCCTCTTGTTTTAACCTCGGGGTTGGAACACCAGCAATCAGGCATTCATGTACTCGAGACAAAGCATCCACATTCCCCATTTGAACGCCAGGGCGATGCTTTACTGTGAAGTTGAATTCCTGGAGGGCCAGGAACCACCTATTCACTCTTCTATTTGTTTCCTTGTTTTGAGCCATCCACTTTAACGGAGCGTGATCCGTAACCATGTCAAAGTGCCTACCTAGCAGGTAGTACCGAAGGGAATCTAGAGCCCACTTCACCGCTAAACACTCCTTTTCAACGGTGGCGTAATTTACCTCATGGGACTTCAACTTCCTGCTGAGGTAAATGACTGGGTGCTCTTCCCCGTTCCAGACCTGGGACAATACTGCTCCTAACCCCACATCTGACGCATCACTTTGTACGACAAAGTCTCTAGAGAAGTCGGGTGAGTACAACACTGGCTGGCTACATAAGGCTTGTTTCAAGAATTGGAATGCTGCCTCAGCCTCGGGGGTCCATTTAATCATGACCGACCCTTTCCCCTTCGTCAGGTTGGTTAGGGGCACAGCCTTAGAAGCAAAGTGGGGAATGAATCGCCGATAATACCCAGCGATTCCCAGAAAGGCTCGTACCTGCTTCTTGCTGTTGGGACGTGGCCAACTCTGGATGGCCTCGACTTTGTTGAGTTGGGGTTTTATTACTCCCCTCCCAATGGTGTACCCAAGATATTTGGCCTCCTCCTGCCCAATGGTACACTTCTTGGGGTTAGCCGTAAACCCTGCTTCCCGAACAGAGTCCAGGACTGCTTGCACTTTTGGCAGATGTGAGGCCCAATCTGTGCTATGGACAATTATGTCATCCAGGTAAGCCGCAGCATACTTCCGATGGGGCCTCAGCATCTGGTCCATTTTCCGCTGGAATGTGGCCGGCGCATTCTGTAACCCGAACGGCATTCTTTTATATTGGAACGCCCCGTCTGGGGTTACAAATGCGGTTTTCTCTTTGGCCGACTTGGCCAGGGGGATTTGCCAATACCCTTTTGTGAGGTCAAGAGTCGTCATGTATCGGGCTGTTCCCAGCCGGTCGATCAACTCATCTATACGTGGCATGGGGTAGGTGTCAAATTTTGTAACTTTGTTCAACTGACGAAAATCGTTACAAAATCGCCAGCTCCCATCCGGTTTAGGCACCAACACAATGGGACTAGACCAATCACTTTGGGACTCCTCTATCACCCCTAAGTTCAGCATTTTCTGTACTTCCTCCCGTATTGCCTCCCGTCGGGCCTCTGGGATCCGATAGGGTTTTAACTTCACCCTTTCACCGGGCGGGGTAATAATGTCATGCTCTACCCCAGATGTTTGTCCCGGCAGCTCAGAGAATACCTCCTTGTTGCGAAGCACAAACTCCTTAACCTCCTGTTGTTGGGGTTGTGACAAGGTGGCTGCGATTCCAACCTCAGGAATCACGCAACCAGTTTGAGCTGGTGACCAAGTGTCTGCGACTAGGGACTCTCTATCCCTCCAGGCTTTCAACAGATTAACGTGATAGATCTGTTCGGGCTTTCGCCTTCCTGGTTGTCTGACCTTGTAATTCACTTCGCTCACTTTTTCCATTATCTCGTAGGGGCCTTGCCATTTGGCAAGGAATTTACTTTCAACCGTAGGGACAAGTACCAATATCCTATCCCCCGGGGAAAAGGTACGGGTCTTGGCTCCACGGTTGTACACTCTCTGCTGTGCCAACTGCGCTTGGGCCAAATGTTCCTTCACGATGGGCATTACCTGTGCAATTCGATCTTGCATCAGGGCGACATGCTCAATCACACTCCTGTGGGGAGAACTCTCACTTTCCCAAGTTTCCTTGGCAATATCCAACAGCCCTCTTGGGTGTCTCCCATACAGTAACTCAAAGGGGGAGAATCCCGTAGAGGATTGGGGCACCTCCCTAATAGCAAACATCAAATAAGGAAGTAGACAGTCCCAATCCCTTCCATCTCTATCCACCACTTTCTTCAACATTTGTTTTAGGGTTTTGTTGAATCTTTCAACCAGCCCATCGGTTTGGGGGTGATACACAGATGTACGCAATTGCGTCACTTTGAACAATTTACACAGCTCTTTCATAACCCGGGACATAAAGGGTGTACCTTGGTCCGTAAGCAGTTCTTTACAAATACCCACCCGGCTAAAAACAAGAGATAGCTCTTTGGCTATGGTTTTGGCCGAGGTATTTCTGAGAGGGATCGCTTCTGGATAACGGGTGGCATAGTCCATTATAACCAATATGTACTGGTGCCCCCTAGCGGACTTGATTATAGGACCTACCAAATCCATTGCGATTCTCTCAAACGGGACCTCAATGATGGGTAGAGGGACCAGCGGGCTACGGAAATGTGGCATCGGGGCCGACCTCTGACACACAGGGCAGGAGGAACAATAATTTTCTATGTCCTTCATCACCCCAGGCCAATAGAATCTCTGTAATACCCTCTCTCGGGTTTTCTCTGTCCCCAGATGACCTCCAAGAATGTGCCCATGGGCCAACTCCAACACCAACTTCCTGTAAGGTTTGGGCACCACAAGCTGCTCAACGGTTTCTTCTGCCCTTTTTGCCACCCGATACAGTAGGTCCTTCTCTACGCTGAAGTATGGGTAAGTGCCGGTATTATCTGGGTTCACTAACTCGCCATCTATTTTCACTACGTTTTCCCGTGCCTTTATTAGGGCGGGGTCTTTCAACTGTTCTGTGGCAAAGTTTTCCCTGTGAACCTCAAGATCAGAAAACTCCACAGACGGTAGGTTTTCGTCTGAGGAGGTGGGCTCCTCTCCAGTTTCTTGAGTCTCCCCTGCCAATACTGACAAGGGAAATTCCGGAGAGTCCTCACCACTCTCAGGGGAGTTCTGGCTATCACATTCCTGGTACATAGGGGGGGGGGCACCAGTGGGGGGCTCAGGATCATCCCACAGTTCCCAGAACTTCGGAAAATCCCTTCCCACAATGGCGTCATGCGGTAACTGAGATACTAAGCCCACTGGATGAGAGAGGGTACCTTTGGGGGTCTCGAAACACACTGTAGTCACTGGATACTCTCGGGTGTCCCCATGCACACAAATAACGGCTACCTTGCTATTCCCAGAGACCTCTGTTTTAACTAACTCAGCCTTTATCAGGGTCACAAGGCTACCTGAATCCAGCAATACCACAACATTTCTACCATTAATACACATTTTGCATAAATGTTTCTCAGTTCCCCGAATGGCAGTGCATGCGACTGTCGCACACAGCGACTGACGTCTGCCCGTCAGAAAGTCACACTGCATGGGTTCCTCCACAACCGGGCAATTGGCTGCAATATGTCCCGCTTGCCGGCAGCGGTAGCAAACGATCCTTCTTGCCGCCTCTTGAGCCGCTGATTTCCCAGGCTGTTCTCGCCAAACTTGGGGTAGAGCTCCCACCCTCTCACTCTCTCCACCCTCACCCCTTGGAATCCTCTTATCCGCCCCTGGGGATGGTCTGGTCTTAGGGTGGAAAGTCCGAGTGTCTCTGGAAGAGGCCGTCAGGTTCTCTGTAGCCAAGTATTTCTCCACACGATCCACAAGACCATCGGCCGTCTCTGGGTCTCCATGGCTTACCCACTTTTGGATGGCAGTAGGAAGAGCTCTCAAAAACCGATCCATTACAACACGTTCCACAATCTTTGGTGCGGACAAAGTCTCTGGCTGTAGCCACTTTCTGCTCAGGTGAATGAGATCATACATTTGAGACCTGGGGGGTTTTCCAAGCTGGAAAGTCCAGTTATGCACACGCTGAGCCCGGACAGCCAGGGTGACACCCAGCCTTGCCAATATTTCAGCTTTTAGCATCACATAGTCTTTTGCTTGGTCAGGCTCTAGGTCATAGTAAGCTTTCTGCGATTCACCAGTTAACAGAGGAGCCACTAGTCCAGCCCACTGCTCCTCAGGCCACTTTTCTCTTTCAGCGGTCCTTTCAAATGTGGTCAAAAATACCTCTGGATCATCCTCTCCAGTCATTTTTGTCAATAAACGACTCACCCCAAAGGACGCGGTATTAGTGGGACGGCTTTCCTCACTGGTCTGCGGACGTTGCTGCATTACTGCTTCCATCTGTTGTTGTAGTCTCTGCTCTTGCTTCTGCAACAGGTCTATGAAGCGGGCCTCAGATTGCTGTTGGGCTTGTTGCTGAGCCTCCAGACTCTGTTGTAAAGTTGCAAGGCTCTGTTGATGAGCTTGCTGCTGGGCTGCAAGGCTCCTTTGCAAACCTGCATTTGTCTGCTGTTGATTGGCATTTGCTAGAGCCAGCTGTTTCAGTATCTCCTCCATGCTGGCTTAAAAAAAAACTGCCACTGGTTCTCCACCAACTGTGAGGGGGTTAGCTCGACAGCGGGTGTGTGTGACCCCCCGGGATGGGCTCCCCACACAAAACAGGCCCAGCAAACGGAGGTTGTGGTTTTCAAAATCAAAAAGGTGCGGTTTATTTTCTATTTACAGTGACAAAACACAGCAAAGCAAAAGAAACATAACCAAAATAAATCCTGGTCAAGTTGACCTCTGACTAAACATACAGGTTTCCTAACTAACAACTGGGATCAGCCTAGTGCTGTCCTAGTCCCTAAGTCCCTGGTTTTAAATGTCCAAGCAAATAGCCACACAGGCTTTTTCTCACCGCACAGGGGTTCACTCTCCCTAGACAGTCCACACAGGTCTGGTTCCAGGCATGAGCTAACACCTAATGAATCTGGGAGTTTTTTTATAGAGGCCTAAATGAGCTGACAAGCTTCAGCTGGCCTCATCAACTCCCTGTCTGCACGACGCCCAGCCCTCTCCCTAGAGGTATGAGTCATCAATGAGCCCACTAGCCTTATACAACTCTCCACCTAGTTGTATAAATCGGCGTAAAGCCTGAATCTGGGCGAAATATATCTACCCCCCTGGATGCAACCAGGTGACTTTACCTTCCTGCTGTCACACAACCTTGTGAAGACTTACAGAAAACGTTTGACCTCTGTCATTGCCAACAAAGGATATATAACAAAGTATTGAGATGAACTTTCGATATTGACCAAATACTTATTTTCCACCATAATTTGCAAAAAAATAGCTTTCCAAATGAGACAATGTGATTGTTTGGATTTGTTTCCACATTTTGTCTCTCATAGTTGAGGTATACCTATGATGACAATTACAGGCCTCTCTCATCTTTTTAAGTGGGAGAACTTACACAATTGGTGGCTGACTAAATACTTTTTTGCCCCACTGTATACACACACACACACACACACACACACACAAAGCCGAGATGTATATATATATGCTGAATAAACTGCAGCTAACTGAATCAACTGCCTGCCTGAAAGTGTATTTTGGAAACAGTACACTAGACTAGGAACGGTCTGCAGTGAGATCTAGCTGCACAGGATATCGTGTGTGTATATATATACACACACACACACACACACACACACATACATTACATATACATACACACACACACACATATATATATATATTGTGGGAGATTAGCTCGTGGGGATCACCTTTTTCACAGAATGAAGGTCAGCGTACAGGCAGTTTCTTTAAAACCTGGCGTATTGCCAGCTTTATTTACAAGTGGTTTGCAATAGTCATAAAAATAAACAAAATAGCAAAACAAATCCTTGCCGTCCGGCGCTAAACTATACAGTAACCGCTCTCTATACGGTGAGGGGCTGGTCCCCATCACCCACAAAACACAAGGTAAAGTAAAGCAAACCTTTTCTTTCAGCCCAAAATAACCAGCGCTCCTCTTACTCGGATTCCCTTCTGAGTCTCAGGCCAGAGCATTGCTGTGCTCTCTTCCTGGATCTTTAAAGCCCAGCTGCCTATGGATTCCAGTGAACCTGAATATCCGGACTGGAACCCAGCCAACTACAGAGGCTGGAAAAACCTGGGCCGGACTCTGGTTCAGTCCCTTACAATGGACCGAATGCGAGGTGAAACATAGGGACTGTCATATCTCACCTCGCATACCGTCACAATATATATACACACACACACACATACATACACACACACACACACATACATACACACACACACACACACACACACAGGTAATACTCGAAAAATTTAAATATCGTGCAAAAGTTCATTTATTTCACTAATGCAACTTAAAAGGTGAAACTAATATATGAGATAGACTCGTTACATGCAAAGAAAGATAGTTCAAGCCGTGATTTGTCATAATTGTGATGATTATGGCTTACATCTCATGAAAACCCCAAATCCACAATCTCAGAAAATTTGAATATTACATGCAATCAATAAAACAAGGATTGTACATAGAACAATATCGGACCTCTGAAAAGTATAAGCATGCATATGTACTCAGTACTTGGTTTGGGCCCCTTTTGCAGAAATTACTGCCTCAATGCGGCGTGGCGTGGAAGCTATCAGCCTGTGGCACTGCTGAGGTGTTATGGAAGACCAGTATGCTTCAATAGCGGCCTTCAGCGCTTCTGCATTGTTCGGTCTCATGTCTCATCTTTCTCCTGGCAATGCCCCATAGATTCTCTATGGGGTTCAGGTCAGGCGAGTTTGGTGGCCAATCAAGCACAGTAATCCCACGGTCATTGAACCAGGTTTTGGTGCTTTTGGCAGTGTGGGCAGGTGCCAAGTTCTGCTGGAAAATGAAGTCAGCATCCCCATAGAGTCTGCGGAAAGAAGCATGAAGTGCTCCAAAATCTGCTGGTAGACGACTGTGTTGACCCTGGACTTAATGAAGCACAGTGGACCAACACCAGCAGATGACATGGCTCCCCAAATCAACACAGACTGTGGAAACTTCACACTGGACTTGTGTGCCTCTCCATTCTTCCTCCATACTCTGGGTCCTTGGTTTCCAAATGAGATGCAAAATTTGCTCTCATCAGAAAAAGAGGACTTTGGACCACTGAGCAACAGACCAGGTCTGTTTTTCTTTAGCCCAGGTAAGACACTTCTGACGTTGTTTGTTGTTCAGGAGTGGCTTGACAAGAGGAATAGGACATTTGAAGCCCATGTCCAGGATCCGTCTGTGTGTGGTGGCTCTTGATGCACTGACTCCAGCCTCAGTCCACTCCTTGTGAAAGTCCAACACTGTTGAATGGCCTTTTCCTGACAATCCTCTCCAGGCTGCGGTCATCCCTGCTGCTTGTGCACCTTTTTCATCCACACTTTTCCCTTCCACATAACTTTCTATTATTTCTATTCTATTGTGCTTTGATACAGCACTTTGGGAACATCCAACTTCTTTTGAAATTACCTTTTAAAGCCTTCCCTCCTTTATGGAGGGTGTCAATGATGGTTTTCTGCACAACTGTCAGGTCAGCAGTCTTTCCCATGATTGTGATTCCTACTGAACCAGACTGAAAGACCATTTAAAGGCTCAGGAACCCTTTGCCGGAAATAATTGTCCTCTTGAACAACCATTGCCTAATGGAATTTATGCACACCAAAGCATACTTACAACTCCCTAGATTCCAAAAAAAAACTGGGACCTTTGGCATAAACACCCTAACTGCATACCCCCCATGAATGACCTTCCACTTAGCTGACTCCCAACACTAGGTAGACCCTCCATTGATGTAATGACTTGACTGCTGCCTGTATAACTGTACATTATTCAATGTTTGTTTTATTACATATGTAAAATCCTCAAACTTGAGTTTAAAACAAAAAAGATCGAATTTGACCATCTTGGTAGTGTATAGTAGAGATTTGGACACCAGGACAGACACTCCTCTGGCATAGTTTGAGTATGTGAAGTGGAATGCTCTACCCACAAAAGCCCTATGAAGGCTAACGTTTTGGAGCCAACCAAATGTGATTCCCTGCAGAAATATAATGGCTTTCGCTTTTGTATACATTTAAAGACTAGTGCCCTCTTAATCTCAGAATTGATACCTCTCACGTTCCAAGATAGGAGATTAAGGGTCTGCATGGTGGCTATGATGAAAATTTTGACTTGGAGGATAATTCCAGGTCTTGTGGAAGAGTGGCAGAGAGCTTCCTAGGTGGACACAGATCACAACACATTTTCCCCATCCAGGGGCAGTAGCGGGAAACACATGTGTACAGTAAGGCAATCTTTGGCAGAAGAATAAGGTGCATATAACCTATTAGTGATAAAATCATAGAAAAAACACTAAGAAATATTAAAGAACCTTGATCCAAAACAGAGGATCGCAAAACCCATCCCCCCCACCTTGCTTGTAGTCCCAAACATTCCACTGGCTTTAACCCCCAACAATGAACCAGCAAAGAAAGTCACCCTAGAGGGGGGTATTCCTCCTAGTCCAGCTGGACAGGTATTCAGCAGAGCAAAACCGCGTTGATTGAAGAACAGTCCATTATAGCCCGACAGTACTTGAACAGTCTAGCATTTTGAGACAAAAACCTAAATGTGCAAAATAATCGGCATCATAGACCCATCAGGCAGGAGGGGCCCCTCCAAGCCACAGACGGACATGGGGACCCAAAGGAAAGTACGAGCTGATCAAGTAGGTCCCAACGACTCTATCCAGTGGTTTGCCTTTTTGGGTGATGTGAAGAATTGTGTTACCCTTGTGCACCACTCGCAATCTGGCAGGATAAAGCATACTATAAAGGCAAACTCTTAGGCGTTGCTTCACACTTTGAAAGACCGCACGTTGCTTTTGTGTAGCTGCAGAAATGTCTGGAAAGATGGTAATACGATTATTGTTGTACATCAATTCAGGCATTGTGCGAGCCTTGTGCAGAATGGCTTCCTTATCTCTGAAGTACAAGAAGCGGGTTAGCATGGGTCTAGCGTATCTGCCCGGTGGGGGGGCCCTCAGGGGGACTCTGAGCCCATTCTATGGCAAACAGGTGGGAGAAGCGGTAGTTTCCGAAGGTTTGCTTGAGCCAGGCAAGCAGGAATTCCTCAGGGCACTTACCCTCCAATCCTTCTGGGAATCCCAGGAACCGGAGGCTATTCCTTCGGAGCCGGTCCTCAATATCGCCCATTTTAGCCTCCTGGGACTTGTGGTCCGTCGCCACGTCCCGCACCTGCACCATCAGAGGGTTGAGATCATCCTCCACTGCGCTAATACGCTGTTCTGCATTTATGACCGTGTCTGATTTTATGCACAGTCTTTCAATAAAGCAAAGGCCACCCGTATGGTGTCAATCTATGTGGATAATGATGCATGGCAGTTTTTAATAATGAACATTATCTGCGCGAGTGTCGGCTCTCTTACCTGTGCACCGGAGCCACCCTCCCCCGGTTCAGGCGAGGGAGAGGGCAGGGGATTCGCTAGAGGGTCTGATGGTTCCAACCAGTCAGTGTCCCCCCCTCTGTCCACAGGCAGCCATCAGGAGGTGGAGAGCTGTGTTGTGTTGCCGCTGACTGGGCGCCATCTTAGTTTGCCTCGTGGGCGAAGCGAGCTAACCTCTCCGCGCGCGTTATGTCCAGACTCGGATCGTATTTCACCATTTTCATATGCCCGTTGTGTTCCCCAGTCGGGTCTGGTATGTGGGTAGCGGAATTTCAAGCCTGGGGCTTGTCAGGATAATTGCAGGATCACAGCGCCGTCCGGAGCTCTGAGAAAAGGCTCCTCGCATACCGGAAGTTAGACACGCCCCCCTGATTGTACACTTTCAAATGTTTTTGTTGTATGTAATACTTGGCAATGTTACTGAGTTACAGAACTTTAACTAGTTTAGCCGGTCACTGGAATACAGTTGCCAGGGGCAGCCTGGGAAGTGTGGTCCTGTTGCTGCAACTACAAGGCCCATAAGCACCTGGAGGTAGGAGGAACCATATAAAAAGTAAAATCCCAGGAAGGAGCCAGGCAGTTGGAGTAAACATGCAAACCGTCAAGTGGTGAGAATTGTGCCAAGCTGAACTGTACTAAACTGTGCAGTGCCAAAAATAGAGAGTGGACTGCTGTGCTGGACGCTGGGACCACAAAGCTGATTGGAGCGCAAACACCTGTAAGCCAAAATCGCTGCTGCTGTTGTACCCCTGCTTAAGAGAGCCCCCCAATCATACAGACTACTTGCTGCTATTCGAGGACTGAGGGATCCAATGAGAGGGTCTTTGACCCGCATCATAACCCTGTTAACCCGCTCTTCAGCCTAAACACGATAATGAGGCATTTCTATCCATTGTCACTTTGCTAAAAGAGACCTATTCACATCTCCTGCCGCATCATAGCGATCAAAGGGCCTACAGTCATCAGTATCCCAGAAGAAGTGTTGAGCTAACGGTTTGGCCCAAGCATGAGTTTGGACCGAACATTGGTTGTTCGCCCCATTCGGGGAACACTCAAATTTGCAGGGCATGTGGCCTGGTATGGTTCAGGAGGGGGGGGGGGGGGGAGGGGGACGCTCGTGTTGCCCCCCCTTTTCTTGCCTGCCAGGCTGCATGCTCAGATAAGCGTCTGGTATGGATTTTAGTGTGAACCACACACCGTTTAAAAAAATAAATAAAAAATAAAATGGTGTGGGGTTCCCCTTAAAATTCATACCAGGTCCAAAGGTCGTTTTTTGCTTATTTTTTCAGTAGCCGGAGTCAATTGAAATATGATTTTTCTTTTTTTTTTTTCTTTAGAAATTTCATTTTTCCTGCAGCATGTTCTTTGCATGCTACAGATTTGCCACTTTACAGGCAGACTAAGGGTGATCTGTGAGCGCTGTGTCCATCAGACCCAGCTGATCAGCACAGTCTTATTTACTTTAACCACCTCCCTTCCACACTATAGCCGAAAGACGGCTACAGTGCGAACTCACATTGCTGAGAGGGTGTCTATGGACATCCTCCTGTGATTGCACTTCCCCCGTGCCCCCTGTGGCACGCATAGGCACGGATCTGTGATTGCTGTGTCCTTAAACAAAGCTGATCACAGATCAGTGTAAAGAGTCAATCACAGTGCTTATCAGTCCTGCCTGTCAGTGCCCCCTATCAGGGCACATCAGTGAAGGAAAGAATAGGATTTTTGTACTCACCGTAAAATCCGTTTCTCTGACGTCCATGGACTGACACAGCTCTAATACTGTAAACGTGTGGGTATATGTCCCTGCTCGCAGGAGAAGATCTAGGCAGAATGTTAGAAACATACATTCTAGAACAAAACCCAGGGGGGCGGTCCCTCCGGACATAACCCTCCTTCCTGCAGCCAACAGCCTCAGTTCGTAGCAAAGCAGTACAAACCTTAAAAGGAAGGGTGGGTGCTGTGTCAGTCCATGGACGTCAGAGAAACGGATTTTACGGTGAGTACAAAAATCCTATTTTCTCTTATCGTCCATGGACTGACACAGCTCTAATACTGTAAATGTGTGGGACATCCCAAAGCAGTATCAGAAAAGGGTGGGAGCAGTTGTAAAGGAAAAACTAAAACTTTTTTTTCAAATACAATTTTTATTAGATTTTCTTAGGGGGAAAAAAAAAGGGAAAAACAGTAGCTCCAATGGAGGACACAGCCTCCTAATCACAGAACACAGGAATGCCAGTACGTTACACAATACACAATAAATAATATATGTCCTGGAATTACCATTATCAGCCACTATTCTCATAATTTCTTATATAACCAAAAAATAAAAAAAAGAGAAAAAGGGAAAAAGGACAGTGTTAGGCCGAGAACGCCATCCATTCAGGAATCAAATAGATCTCACAGCCCCCAGCAGTATGTTAAATATTTTAGCTCACAAAAAGATCATTTCCCTCATCCGAGTGTATGAACATATTCCAGCTGGCCCATATCGTTTTATAAGTCTCTTGTCTATCCTGTGCCGTCATTATTAGATCCTCCATTTTATTTATGTTTTCCACCTTCCGCAGCCACATCGCCACTGACGGTGGATTGTGAGCCTTCCACCTCATGGGAATGCAGGCTTTAGCTGCATTAATCAAATGTCTCAACATAGATTTTTTATATACCCGGGGGGCTAAAGTCGACACGTGAAGTAAAAAAAACGCTGGATCATTTGGGATCAGAAAGTCAGTAAATCGTTGCGATGTATTCCGCACCGTCGTCCAAAAGTCGCTCAATTTAGGGCAGGACCAGAATATGTGTAGCATCGTACCCCTGTCCTCGCCACAGCGCCAGCAATGTTCTGGTATATCTGGGAAAATCGCATGCAGACAAACAGGTGTCAAATACCACCTTGTCAGAACTTTATAGTTGGTTTCCTGTATTTTAGTGCATATCGAGGACTTGAGGGAGAGACTAACCATATTCTGTTTTTGGGTCAGAGAAAACGTACAATTTAGTTCAGTTTCCCACCTTGCAATACAGGACAAATCAGGTTGTTGTTCTGGTGTATTTAAAAAAGCATACATTTTAGATAAAGTCTGTGGTAGCGGATCTATGCCCGAACAATATTCCTCAAATTTATTCAAGGGTCTAGTATAACTCCGGGGATTCGGAATGGTCAGGAAAAAGTGCTGCAACTGTGCTGCATGCCAGAACTCAAGTCCAAAAGGGCCTTCAGTATCCATCAGTTCCAGAATGGTGGGCCATCTATCGTTTATTACAAACTGAGAAGCAGTCGTAAGGCCACAAGTCCTTAATTGCCTAAATTGCGTCGGTGAAAGCCCCGGAGGAAAGCTGGGGTTACCCAAAATCGGAGTCAAGGGCGATGTCATGGCTGTTAAGGAGGGTTTTAATATAGCACGGGTGCTCTGTCGCAAGGTATTACCTATCAGTGGGTGTGTTTTTAATTCCATAGGTAGAGAGTCTCCACACCACAGTGCGGTCCATAGTGGGATATCTGTCTGGTATTGTTCTATTTGTGCCCATAGTTTGGACTCATAATGTCGCCACCAATCCGTCACCCTGCCCAGATGGACCGCCTGGTAATATCTCTTAACGTCTGGCAATGCAAGACCTCCACATTGTTTTGGCATCATGAGCTGGGTGTGGGAGATTCAAGGTTTTTTATTAGCCCAAACATAACGGATAAAGAGAGCTTGGGACTTGTTTAAGATATGCAGGGGGTGATTTTGGGGGCAATTCGGCCAAAGGACGCCCGAGTTTGACAATCAGCAGATCCTGAGGCTGCCGCTATCTTGCAGGCCTGCGGCCTTCTGGAGGAACCTGTTTCAAGCACCTTTCAAGGTAAATCAACCAGCGCACATCCTTCCCTACCACCCATCCACCCACCTGAAGCAGTCCGGAGCAAGATCCGAGCCTCGGGGACTTCCGTGGAGGCCGCGGCCTAGTGGGGCCTTCGGATCCCCAGTGTTTCCTGCAGCTGTGCCCCGCCGGAGCGCTCCGCGGCCAGTCCGCTTCCATTCCAGGGGCGCGGGTCCCCACACAGCATCCACCAGACACCCATCCTGGGCCCTTCCTCAGCCGAGGGTGCCACAAACACTACCCACCTACCTGCCTGGCTTCCATAGGTCTGCAGAGCTGGCATCCGGCGGCCATTTTGGTACACCCAGGCAAACTTCCAAGGCCTTCAATCCCCCTGCAGCCTGAGCCGCAAGTGTGCCTGCACTGGTCTGGTCTACATATCTGAGGGATCCCGGGACGTTCGGCCTGACACACCCGCGGCGGCCAGTTCTAGGAAAGTCCGCGGCTTCGGCCTACTCCTGGAAGTCGGCGGCCATCTTGCTGCTCCCAATACACCCAGAGCAACATCCAGCACAAAGCACCATCTCGCACGGGGTAAGCTTGCCCTCCCCGTAACCCTCCAGTCACAGACTAGCAAGCAGTGTAGTGGCCATCTTGCTCCACCCGGACTCCGTGCTCCCCCCTTGCCACTAGCCTTGCTCTGCCCCCTCAGCCGCCAGTGCTGCCCAGGCTGCCGTACCGCTGTCCTGTAACGCAAACACCGGCACTCCCCTGCGCCTGCTCCAAGACGTCAGTAGCAACAAAGCAAGCGTCTATTCCCATGTACGACACGGGTCGCACTTTGTTCTTCCACTCCACCTATGGGGATGCGTGGCTGAGGATGGACGGCTGAAGACATGTACTGCTGAGCATTGTGCTCTCCCGACGACCGCAGGCTGCGTTCCCAACCAATCACGCCCAATCTGCTGATGGCGGCTTCCAGCTCTACCTCTACTGATTCCGCTGCACTACAACCAGGTAATATCCAACGGTACCTGCTACGCACAGCCTCACAGGACTCCCGTACAGGGAAAGACAGGGCTTCATCAGCCCGAACCCCAGGCAAACCAACACCTCCTCCCCCGGCTGCAGCAGCTTTCTCTGTCGGTGGGACCGGCCCAGGTGTACACCCGACCCCTCCGATGGATCCCGCTATTCTTAGCGTGAACACGGCCTCAGCAGAGATGCTCTCCCAGGGCTCCACATCCGCTGCCGTACTTTCTGCTTTCCGAGCTGACTGATTCCTGGGCTTCCAAAATGGAAACTTCTCTCCATGTTGAACTGAATGCCCTCAAACAACGGGTTTCCGCGTCGGAGGTCACGGTTTCTGCTATGGCCACCACCCAGGAGGACCATTCAGCCCGCATAAAGGCGCTTGAAAATGCATCTACGGCTCACCTCTCCCGTTTACGGCAACACCAGCTCCGGATAGAAGATAGTGAGAACCGGAGCCGCAGGAACAACATCCGGCTGCAGGGGGTCCCGGAGGCTACATCAGGTGCCGATCTCAAACCCACTGTCATCGCTATCCTCAACCAGGTCCTGGGCAGGGAAGTTACATCTCCCATTGAATTGGACAGAGTGCATAGAGTGGGAGGCATGGGGGGTGAACGCAGGGACCGCCCTCGTGACGTACTTTGCCGGGTGCACTACTATATCCTGAAGGAAGAAATTTTGCGCAAGGCCTGGCGCCTGGGGCCACTGGACTTTCACGGATCACCTATACACCTCTACCCGGACCTCTCCCGCAACACGCTGTACATGCGGCGAGCGGTCCGTCCTCTGCTGGACTTGATTCGCCAAGTAGGCGCCACGTACACTTGGGGCCACCCCTTCAGCATCAAAGTGACCCGAGAAGATAACCACAAATTTGTGCTGTCAGACCCGGACCAGCTTCCTGCCTTCTTCCTGTTCCTGGACCGGGACCCTATTGTCATCCCGAACTGGTTGGACCCCCCAGATGACCGTCAGCGGCTACCGGGCCCTCCTCTACAGCGTCGAGGACGCCCACAGTCTAGATCGGTACCTTCCGGTCCTAGAGTACGGCGAGCCACGTCACCAGAGGACTGATCCAGATTCTGTCGTCCGAGACCTGAAATGGTTCTCTTTTGATATGTCCTTTAGTCCACCAGGTGACTACAGTTCCTTTATGAGACTCCGGCCAGGTTTGCCTACTGTTTTCTCTATTTTGTTTTGTACTCACGGTTTTACTTGCGTATCCACCCCGCTGACTCTTGCTCACTTTGTTATCTAAGTGCTGCTGACGGTTTAGTTGTCTCGCTTGGCACGGAGAATGTTTCCTTGCCCTCAGCTGGTGCGGTTGTGCTTGCGGGGGCTTTGGAAAGGCGGTTGGTGGTGTTGATATGTTCTTTCACGGCATTGGCTCTACTGGCTGGCTTGGTGTTTCCCGGGCATAGCCCTTTGGCTTGTCCGGGGACCTCCGGGTCTTCCCTCGGGCTCTGGACATCTATGTCCCTGGAGCTTGGGACTGACTGGCCTTATCATTGACACCTTCTGTGCGTTTACACAGATATCTGAGCTAAGCCGTGACAGCTATCATAGTTAATGCTGCTATAAATGTAGTAATTGGTGCTTCCAACCCTCGTATGCTTACGCGGGAATACCTGTGCCTTTATTCTGTCACCAGTTTGTGTACACCTTGTTCTACGTTGATGTTATTTTTCTATGTAATTTTAGACTGTTTACTACACTCCAGCGTACCAATGGTATTAGTCCGACACTCTGCCCTTTAGTGACTAGGCAGTTGAGCATTAGATGCCACGGTCATTGGGTGTGTTACACTTACAGTTATGTTATATATGCCTGTTAGGTTGTCGGGATCACAACTCAGCTGTTCTAACCCCGTTCTCTCCCCCTAAATAGGATTGGCACAGTTAGTGCCTATTACGTGATATTTCACGAAGTGTTACGTTTTTGCGCACACTTTAGTATTCTTGAGCCGCCTTCCCCAGGTGCTCTCTACGTTCAATCTCCCCCCCGCCTCGCTCTACCTTCTCTCTTCCTCCCCTGTTGTGTTTCCCCCCCTTTTTTTTTTTTTTTTCTTCCCCGCTTTTCTTTTTTTTTTCTTCTTCTCTCTCTCCTCCCCCCCCCCCATCGCTCCATCATGGCCCACACAGTGACCTCTCACCCTAGGTTACAATTCTGTTCCTACAATGTCAATGGGCTCAATATTGCCTCCAAAAGAGGACAAATCCTGTATCAAATGCACAAACGCCAAGTCAATGTGCTTCTTCTCCAAGAGACACATTTTCACTCTGCCTCCACCCCTTCCTGTTCCAACAGATACTTCAACAGGTGGTTCCATAGCACTAGCCCAACCCAGAAAGCCAAGGGAGTGTCTGTGGCCTTCCATAAGACGCTCCCTATAGAGGTGCTTGACCATCTCTCGGACCCCCAGGGGAGGTATGTTTTTGTGAAATTCGTGTTATGGGGTACCAAATTTACAGTAGCTAACATTTACCTTCCTAATGTTAATCAAGTATCGGTCGCGTTACAATACATGAGGATTTTGTCAGGATTCAGGGAGGGTAAGCTCATATTGGGGGGAGATTTTAACACCCCTCTTGAACCACTTTTAGATTCCTCCACCTCGCGATCGTGTATCTCCTTCCCCAAACTGAGGGCTCTGAAACGGGCATTCTACGATCTGCGTCTGGTGGACGTTTGGAGAGTGCTGCACCCCACGGCCCGTAACTATACCCACTTCTCCCATGTTCATCACACCTATAGTCGCATAGATTACCTAATGAGTGACCATAGCTGCCTGGATTGGTCCCCGGAATGCACCATAGACCCAATGGTCTGGTCTGACCATTCTCCTATACACATGACATTCTCGCTCCCTTCCACTCCGATTAGGGAATGGTCATGGCGCTTGAACGATTCGCTGCTTACGAACCCGGAATGTGTGACAAGGGTTTCAGATACAATCTCTAACTTTTTTGCGGACCACGCTTTGGATACGACATCGTTGCCCTTTCAATGGGAGGCACTTAAGGCTGTCCTACGCGGTACCTTTATCCAAATGGGTACGCGTCTTAAAAAGGAGCGCTCAGCCGCCATAGAGGCAGCAAATAAAACGCTTAGAAACTTAGAAACTGAGCACAAACGATCCCCGACAGTGACAATGCTGGCGGACGTTTCTAGGGCACGATCGCAACTTAGAGAACTTTATGAAGCCTCTGCACGTACATATGCAGATAAGCTCACTTTCCATCAATATAAGTTTCGAGATAAATGTGGTAGGCCACTGGCTCGCTCCCTGCACCCAAAAACAACCTCCGCCTTTGTGCCTCATATTCGGGGGGCACAGGGGGAAATGGTATCCTCACCCACTAAGATGGCCGGGGAATTCAGGGACTTTTATCAGTCCCTGTACAATATCCCTAAGACTCAGGGGACAAGTTCCCCTTCCTCCGGGGTGGAGGACCAGATGTCATATGTATTGGAAACCGCGCTCCCTACATTAGACGATGACGTCATCGCTGATCTGGAAACCTCAATCACAGAAGATGAAGTCACCAAAGCCATAGCGGGTACACCGAGTGGAAAGAGCCCGGGCCCAGACGGCTTTACTCCTAAGTTCTACAAACTTTTTGCCACCCTCCTCACGCCCTTTCTAACTAAGGTGTTCAACTCTTTGTCGGAGGGTTCAGTGTTCCCTCCACAAACACTTGAGGCTCACATATCCCTCATCCCAAAGCCAGGCAAAGACCCCACTCTTTGTGCAAGCTATAGGCCGATCTCCTTGATTGGGGTCGATTTGAAAGTCTTTGCTAAAATCCTAGCCAATAGATTACAACCATTGTTGCCTGGGATAATACACCTAGACCAGGTCGGCTTTGTGAATGGCCGTGAGGCTAGGGACAATACCCTGAAGACCCTTCTTTTAACCAACTATGCCCGGTCCCACGATATCCCACTATGCCTCTTAACAGTCGATGCCGAGAAGGCATTCGACCGAGTAGACTGGCAGTTCCTTCAACTATCCCTGCAACAAATAGGCGTGGGAACCAATATGATGGCGAGAATAATGTCCCTTTACTCCTCTCCATATGCTAGGATTAGACTAAATGGCTCGCTATCTCCAGCCTTCTCTGTATCTAACGGGACGCGACAGGGATGCCCATTGTCCCCCCTCCTCTACGTTCTCACTATGGAACATCTAGCTATTGCTCTACGTAACAATTCTTCTATCCAAGGCATAACAGTCGGGCCCACACATACTAAACTTGCCCTCTTTGCAGATGATCTGCTCCTGTTCGTGACACACCCTCACACATCCTTGCCCTTGGTATTGCAAGAGTTTCGGAAATTCGGAGAAGTTAGCAACTTCAAAGTCAACTACAATAAATCGGAAATCCTCAACATATCTCTGCCTACGTCGGCCCTGCAAAAACTGTCGTCCTCTTTCCCCTTCAAAACTGGTTCCCCCTCCATAAGGTATCTCGGAATTCAAATACCGGCGGATGCTTCCCAACTTTTTTCCTTGAACTTTGCCCCCCTACTTCTTAGGACCCAGTCAGATTTAATCACTTATGCGTCCAAACAGCTCTCATGGCTAGGTAGAGTGAATGCCCTGAAAATGGATGTTCTCCCTAGGTTCCTGTATTTGTTTCAGACCATCCCTATTCACATACCTAATTCGTACTTTAAGAAAATACGCCAACTGTTTTCCAAATTTATTTGGAATGCGGCCCGTCCCAGGATACGGTATGAAACACTTTCTCTTCCAAAGGCTCGGGGGGGGGGGCTGGAGCCCCAGATGCCTCCCTATACCATAAAGCAGCGGTGCTCACCCGCATACTAGATTGGTTCCATCATTCTTCAACCAAGCTTTGGGTTCAGTTGGAAAGCCACATGAGCCCAATTGAGCTCTCCGCTCTCCCCTGGACCTTACCTACGGTACGGGGGGGTTCGGGCCCTCTTAATGACCTTACCCATCAAACGATCCAGATTTGGGATCGCATGCTGTCCAGAAGGGGCTTATCAAACCGCATGGGGCCTATGACTCCCTTCTTTGGGACCCCGGCCTTTCCGCCAGCTATGTCGGTAGCAAGATTCGGACCATGGCGAAGAGAGGATCATAGGCGACTTGCCCAGGTCCTTCGTGCAGACCCCACTTTGAGGTCAGATACCTCTACCGGTCTGACCTCCCGTCACCCCATGCAGTGGCTTCGGAGGCAACAGACTGCCTCCTACATCCGGACTTTCCCATCTATTACAGACATTCCTGCTGAACCGACGGGATTCGAGGAACTGCTCCTGCAGGTGGAACCTCCAACGCATGTTGTATCGCAACTATACTCCCTTCTGCTCGATGTTTACACCCCTGGCCTCCCACCATATACGGTGGCCTGGGAGACAGATCTCCGTCGCACTATCTCCACTATTGACTGGCAAAAATGTTTTACCCTGACGCACAAATTGTCCATAGCCACCAAGACCCAGGAGAAGGGGTTTAAACTGTTAACAAGATGGTACAGATGTCCATCAACTCTTCACCACTTCAATCCGGAGGTGTCGGATGCCTGCTGGCGGTGCCTCGGCTCCCGGGGAACCATGCTCCACATCTGGTGGGAGTGCCCTCCTGTGCGGAGGTACTGGCAGCGGATTTTCACACTCTACTGCAAATTGATGGCGACCTCTATCCACCCTTCACCTGAGGTGGCTCTCTTGTCTATTATCCCAGGATCATTTAAATCCATCAGAAATGATGTCTTGCGACACTTTCTGGCGGCGGTCAGGGTAGTGATTCCCCGTCATTGGAGAACGACAACCATGCCTTCCTTGGGGGATTGGGCTGTTGAGGTGGACCGCATTAGGGACCTTGAGCGCCTGGTGGCGGAGGAAAATGACAAAAGTGAACAGTTCTCTCTCGCATGGACCTCGTGGTCCGTGTTTCGGTACTCCTCGGAGTTTATCTCTTGGGCGGAGTGTGCCCTGGACGAGACCACTCTCGGACCTTGATGGAGTGATTCTGATCCCTGTCCCCTATCTGTGTACCCCTACTATTTGCCCCTG
Source organism: Rana muscosa (assembly GCA_029206835.1). Lineage (NCBI taxonomy): Eukaryota > Metazoa > Chordata > Amphibia > Anura > Ranidae > Rana > Rana muscosa. Next base: position 990,102,832 of record CM055118.1, on the reverse strand, counting down.
ACTCTGACACTTTCTCTTTTCTCTACACATAAATACACCTCTAAGAACCCAGTAGGATAACGTACCAGGGCTTCAATTTACCTACTGCCTATAACCCATTGAGTGACCCTACTTCATACTCTCCAATTAGGTATGTGTATACTTTCATCTGATAGTACTTAGCCCTGCTCTGTTCTGACACACATGATGCCTGTTGAGGATGTATCCTATTAATGTTTGTAATGTTTAAGACAATGTATGTCTTTTTCTGTTGTTTCACTGCATAAACAAATAAAATAAAATAAGATTGAATTAAGATATGCAGGGGGTATCCTAATCGGTAGGGCCTGAAAAAGGTATAAGAATTTAGGCAAAACACTCATCTTCAACAGATTACACCTCCCAAACCATGAATGTAGTCCCTTGTTCCACGTCTCTAATTGCACCCTAGTTTTAACAAGTAAAGGGGCAAAATTACTCTCATATAAAACGAGAAAGGTCAGACGGAATACCAGTCCCCAGATAATTCAGTGCGGATGTCCATTTAAATTTAAAATTTGTGCCCATATTTGGTAAAGCCTGTGATATCGGTGACACTCCCATCGCTTCTGACTTCGAGAAATTGATTTTAAAGTTGGACAATGCCCTATATCTCTCGAACTCCTTAAGAAGATTTGGCAGGGAAACTACAGGGTTAGTCAAGGAAAACAATAAATCATCAGCATATGCTGAGATCTTGCATTGTATCCGGCCTACTCTTATCCCTTCTATGTCTAGATTCAATCTAATTGTAACTAAGAAAGGTTCCAGGGATAGGGCAAACAAAAGAGGAGACAGCAGGCATCCCTGTCTTGTACCATTTTGTATTGGGAAGGGGTCCGAGAGGACCCCATTCACCTTCACCTGGGCTGTCGGGTTAGAATATATTCCGGCTATTCGATTAAGCATCACCTCCCCTAGACCAATGTGTCTAAGCACCGCAAACATGTATGACCAATCAACCCGGTCGAAAGCCTTTTCGGCATCTGTGTTTAAAAATACACATGGTGTGTTTGTGGAGCGTACGACATGGAGTATATTCAATACCTTAGTGGTACTATCTCTCGCCTCTTTAGATGGTATGAAGCCCACTTGGTCCAGGTGAATGAGTTGCTGAAGGTGGTGCGCCAGTCGAGCAGCCAGAACAGTGGTGTATAGCTTGAGGTCCACATTCAGAAGCGATATGGGCCGATAGCTGCCACACTCCGCCGGGTCCTTTCCCTCCTTGTGGATCACCGAAATATGGGCTCCCAGAGTCTCTCTAGCAAACATTCCACCTGCACCTACCGTATTATAAAATGTAAGCATTTGAGTGCCCAGTATTGGTAACAGTGTCCTATAGTATTGTAATGTAAAACCATCTGGGCCTGGGGCCTTCCCTGGTTTCATATGTCTAACTGCACGTTCGAGTTCCATCAAGGTGATAGGGGAGTCTAAATCTGTTCCTATCCCCTGTGGTAAAGAGGGCATCTGAGAGGCTGTGATATAGTCCTCTAGCTCTGCTCAGCTCGTCGTCACTCCCGGCAAATTGTATAAACGAGAATAAAAGTCCTTAAACGCTTGAGTGACTTGTGTCGGTAGGACTACCTTTTGACCACTTCTGGTGTTAATGTGGGGAACATATGTAGAAAGTTTATGTTCTCTAACCGCTTTCGCTAACATTTTCCCACACTTGTCTCCTGACTCATAGCTCACTCTAACGGCAAAACTGCAGGGCCGCTTTGGCCTTATACCGAAGCAGATCCGTGATCTGTGTCCTAATTAACATCAGTTCTGTCTCTGAAGATTGTGTAGGGGTATGTTTATGTCTAGCTTCAATCTCTGACATTTTCTGCAACCAACAGAGAAGTTGTTCATTCCGTTCACGCTTAATTCGTGCCCCGTGCTTAATCAGGATTCCCCTGATGACCGGTTTATGGGCTTCCCATAGAATGCCCGGATCACAATCTGGTTGGTCATTCTCCTGAAAGTATAATTTCAGCGTTTCTTTTACCTCAATTAATACCTCCGGCACCTGTAAAAGGCTCTCATTGAGACGCCAGAAACGGTGCCGAGGCGTAGAGGTGTCATTGAGTCTGTAGGTAAAAATATCGGCGCATGGTCCGACCATGTCCTGTTCCCAATCGACGTCTCACTTACCGCATGCAACTGGGTATGGGGGACTAGAAAATAGTCTAACCGAGTATATACCCGGTGCATGGGGGAGTAAAATGAATAGTCACGTTCCCCTGAATGTTGCAGACGCCAAGCGTCTATTAATTGGGCTCTGTGGAGTGTCTTGGCTATCCTTTTAAGTTGGCTCGGTGGGATAGATGATTTACCGGTCGCGGTATCTACCGAGAGCATTAGTGGAACGTTGAAGTCTCCACCGAGGATCAGTTGTCCCTCTTTAAATTCCTGCAATTTCTCTAGTGTGTCTCTCAAAAAGGTGGCTTGGAATTCGTTGGGGGTATATATTGTGGCTAATGTCACCTGTTTATCCCAAATCAGCCCTTTAAGAAAAACATAGCGCCCTGTCTGGTCTATAATAGAGCTCTGGTGTTTCCAGGGTATTTTACTAGAGAGTAACACCGAAACCCCTTTTGATTTTCCTGTCGGATTGGTGGAGTGATAAGCAATGGGGTAAAATCTGTTTCTCAAGTAAGGGAGCTTATCATATTTAAAATGTGTTTCCTGAATAAAGGCGATGTCGGTATTGTATCTTTTCATATCGTTAAAGGAGCATACGTCTCTTCTCAGGAGTATTTAAACCCCTCGCATTAAGCGACATCACCCGAACACCGTCCATCTTTACACTTAAGTATAACGGGAAAAAAAGGGGGATTGAAAAAATAAAAAGGGGAAACCCCTCCTATACACTAAACTTAGCTATATGCTAAAAAAAAAAACGCTCACCGGTTATCGGTATCTGAGCGTCTACCTATTTAGGTGCCTGTGCCTGGATTGGCCGACAGAGAGAGAAGATTATATAAAAAGAAAAAAAAAAGAATTACAAGCTCCAAGATCCATAGACCTCCGCATTCCCTGGATTGTTTGATAACTGATAACCTTATCAAGAGGACCGGGAAGAGGAGGGAGAGAAAAAAAAAAAAAAGGACAGAAGAGAAGGTAACAGGGAGTAAGTAAATTTATATAGCACCGGGGTTCAGGGGGGGGGCAGGCCCAGGAGCACAGACATAGAACACTCCTATCTACCACCTTAAATATCTTATTGGCCTCCCCTAGCCTGAGGCTATTTATATCTCTATATACTATACCATTACATTATACATTCGTATACATCAATATACATTATATTCTATATATCATTGTATATTTCTTTCCTCACCTTCTTCTTGAGAGGAAAATAATAACATGCTATGTGACATAATATTTATACCAAAAACTTATTTTCTTTAAACCATCTATTTGATTCTTCTCTTATCCATGGGGCTCTCCCCCCTTCAAGAAGTAATCCCTCCCTTTAAACTGCCATTCCCGCCTCCCCGCCCCCCACAGAAGACCAAGTAGAGTAGAAAACATACAACACATAATATCGTACCCATGTACCATATCTTATCTTTGTCTACATCTGCCCATTCTCCCCTTTTTAAATGAATAACTCCAAAAAAAATAAAAAATTTGAGGGAGAGAAACAGTCCTCCCCGTCCCTCTCCTCTACTCCTCCTCTTCTCCGGTCCTCTGTCTACCCCCTATTCCCACATCTAGGCATGATTCCCTATATATCTGAGAGTCTATATATCTCAAATCTTCCCCTCCCCATCCCCACCACCTTTGTGCTTCCTCTCTCCAATACTCGCTCCTTCACTCTATTGTTTCTACTATTTCTATTCGCTCGCCAGAGAGGGGGAGAGGGGAGGGGGGCTCCCGGAGCTCACCTGATACCCAAATCCTCCTAAATGTTGTTGTCCCTAGTAACTCATTTTAATATATTTATCATATTTATTTATGTATTTATTTACTTACTTACTATCTTCTATCCTGGGGTCTACCTACTTACGTGTTACTTATGTTGCTGGTATTACTAGTAAAAAGAAGAAAAAAAAAAAAAGAAGGGGGAAGACCCAACCCTGTGTCTTTTGTGAATTCGTGTTTCTTATTATATTCTTTGTGTACCTTCCTTAGAGTTTGCCATACTCCAAAAGAAGCCGCAAAAAAAAAAAAAGGAACGGGGGAGGAGATATAGGGAAAAATAGGGGGTTACCCCCCCCTTCTCCTCCTTCGTGCAACCTACTCTTTAACAGTGGTTATTAACTCGTGTTTTAGCTCGTGTTTTATGTGTCTCATTTCTATAGTGTCTAAGCGCTTAAAAAAAAAAAAAAAAAAAGAAGAAGAAGTGGGAAAGAGCGGGCTCCGTCCCAACAAAACCCCCCCTAGGAAAAAAAAAAAGAAAAAGGAGGGGGTGAACCAAAAACAAGAACAAATTTCACGCATCCAACAATAAAAAAAACAAAAAAAACAAAACCCTAATAGTATACCATACCCTCTAACATTCCCTCTACTAGTGAGTTTAAGAGGGGGAGCTAGGCAATCTCCCCCCGAAAAAAAAAGGAAAGTATCAGGATACCCTGTACTCCTCTGTGCATGGGTCTATCTATATCCCTACATCTTATCTCACTGTATATACCACTTTTATCCTCATCTTAACCACACCAGGCTCTAAGCATGTCAAAATACAGTTCCTTACCTCTTATCTAATATCCTAAATCTCCTCTCCCCCAAAAAAAAGGGGAGTGGGGAGTATCATATGTCCTGTCGGCCATTTCCTTTTCTTGGCTCTCCGGTTCTTGGGTACGTAGTTCCTGATTTCAATAGGAAAAAAAAGGGATGGCAAGAAGGGGCTCGGGGGAGCTCGTTCTCTTAAGGTTCCCAATATGTCCAGATATAGGGGGGGGGGGGTATTTATTCAATATTAGGACCCAACTCCCGATTCAGGTCCCCCCTTTGGTCCCTGGGGGGGGGGGGGTCTGGGTTCTTTGCCATCTTCCATTTTCTTGGGAGCCTCTCATCTGACCCTGGGTAAATGAGAACCCCCCCTGCGGTTCCCATTATATATGAAAGGTAGAAGCCAATTCGAGATCTGGAAGGGTGTGATTGCTAGATATAGAAAAAGTTCAGGTAGATCCGCTGGTGTCTGGAGGGTAAACGTAGTGGATGCCCTCCAAAAAGTTACTGTTAATGGGTACCCCCACCTATACGTGTACCCCTGCTCTCTGGCCCGATCTAAAATAGGCCGCAGGCATGCTCTGCGTTGTCGTGTGGCCCTTGAGACGTCAGGTAATATTTTTATTTGAGCCCCATCAAAGGGGATATCTCCCTTATCCCATGCTGCCCTGAGTATCTGCTCCCTTAAGTTCTGTCTATTCAAACGGCAAATTACATCCCTGGGTCTATCCAGGTTTAGGGATTTAGGGCCCAGTGTTCTACGTACTCTATCCAGCTCGATCGTAATCAGCGGTAAATTTAAGATAGCCTGAAGTACTTCCAACACTTTAATGTTTAAGTCTTCTGTTTCTGTTTCTGGGAGACCCCTGAGTCGTAAATTGTATCGACGGCTTCTGTCTTCGTGGGCTTCCATTTGCAGTTGTAAGTTTGTTACTATATCTGCCTGCCCCCCCCCCCCCCCTGCATTCTTTCAATAGACTCCATACGCTGTTCCAGGGCAGAAATGGAGCTCTCTCCCACCACCACCCTCTCTGTCAGTGCTTGCACGTCAGCTCTTACTAGCAGGAGATCTTGACGATGTGCCTCTTCGACCCGCAAGATTAACGCTTCTATATCCTGACGGGTCGGTAATGCAGCAATGTCTTGCCTTGTGGGCAGTGTTGCTAATATTGTTTTAATATCTCCTACCTCCATAGCGGTTGTATCAGCCTCTCTCACAGTGTCCGTATGCCTCTGTGTTTCAGTCTGTCCTGGTGTCCTCGCTTCCTGCTTGTTCTCTGACCCGGAGGAATTCCGAGGTGTACTCAGCCTAGCTCCCACGTCACTTGCCGAGCTTCTCCGTACCGACCTCCCCACGCTCGGAGCTCCTTGTGAGGCTGGAGCTGGTATCAGGTACTGCTGGATGTCACTCTGCAGAGCGCTCACACCTCCTTTCCTCATAACGGCTCTGGTCCCGTATTTGCGGCCACTACTCATGCCGCACGTAGGGCTTCTATCTCCCTTCGTTTTGGTCAGGGATATACGGAGGTCCTGGAGCTTAGATTAAATGTGTGTCTCTCAGTCCTCTCCATAGCTGCGCTCACCACGGAGATTAAGGGAGTCAAAGCAGAAATTACCTTTCTGAGACAAGACAACCAAAAACTCAGAGAGGACATCGGCTGTAGAGGGCAGGGTAAGCCCCATAGAGGATGACTTGGCACCCATGCAGAGGGACCTCACATATAATAACCACCTTCTCTCTCAGCACTCTTCCCGCTTGGAAGATTTGGAAAATAGGATGAGGAGAAACAATGTGAGAGCGATTGGTCTGCCAGAGAGAATTGAGGGTAAAAACCCAGTGGAGTTTATCAAGACTTGGCTGGTCAATGCCTTTGGCAAAGAAACCTTTTCCCCCCATGTTCTCTGTGGAGCGAGCGCATAGGGTCCCTGCCAGGGCTCCCGCACCTGGAGCTCCTCCAAGACCCTTTTTGTTTAAACTCCTTAATTACAAGGACAGAGATGCCATTCTGCGCCAAGCCTGATTACAACCTACAGCCCTAAAAATGGATAATGCCAAGGTTTCCCTGTTTCCAGACTTCTCGGCAGAGCTGCAGAAACAACGGGCCAAGTTTATGGATGTCAAGCGCAGGCTTAGAGACCTGGATCTGAAATATGCCATGCTTTATCCTGCTCGCCTGCGCCTTGAAGTGATGGGCACAGTCCACTTCTTGGATTCACCACCCGCTGCTGCACAATGGCTAGACAGAGAAGAACAAGCGATCCGAGAGGCGAGCAATAGGCGCCCTGCTCCGCCGTGAGAGTCACCACACTACCTTTCCTGGTTTCCAGTTTAATCCCACTCTTCCATCACAAGGTGGAGTATGCTGTTGTTACACGGTTCTTTCCTTACCAACACGGCTATTTTGTTCCAGCTGTTGAGAAGTACTTAAGACACTGTTGTGCACTTCCACTGTTGCCCCCTGGATGGCCTGGCAATGGCCAATGGTTGACTTTTGCCGTGACTGTTTGGCCCGGTTGGCCAGTCCCCATAGTTCAAGTTCTCATGACACTTCCGCCAAGCCTTTTTTGCTGCTGTTTTTTTTTCCATTTTTCGTTATTAATTTTTATGCCCGCTACCCCACCCGAATCCACCGTATGGGTTGCTATGTTTATATTCATTCACCCCCTCTTTCCTCATGCGCTATGCAACGAACTGTACCCCCCTGGGTATATTGCCCTGCTTATATGAACTCCAACCTGATCACATATGTGCTGCTCCTAACCGTTTACATGACTGCATTTTATAGATGGCTAAGCTAACTAGATTTTTGTCCTGGAATGTTAGGGGTTTGAATAATCCAGTTAAGCGTTTGGCCGTGCTCCACACGATTAAGCGAATAGATGCAGATGTGATATGTTTGCAGGAGACTCATCTCCCCTCGACTCCCATGCCACAATTTGCAACGAGACAGTTTTGTCATCAATACCACGCCACAGGCTCGGTGTACTCGAGGGGGGTGAGTGTCCTAATAAGTCGAGGCACGCAATTCTCCTTCATAGATGTTAAAACTGATCCTGAGGGTCGCTTTGTATTTTTGCTGTGCTCCCTCTATGGGACAAAACTTATATTGGCCGGGTTGTATATTCCTCCTACATACTCCATATCCCATCGAGATCCACATCTCAGAACCTGCGTAGATTGTTTCTCAACATTCAAATACCGGTGGACAACCCAGGTAATAGGGCCATCTTCTCTTTGGATGCAGCTAAAGCATTCGATAGCGTCGAATGGCCCTATTTATGGGAGACATTGTCGAGATTTGGGGTGGGTGGCACATTTCTTAGATGGGTGCAATTATTATACAGCGCCCCCTCAGCTAGAATGCGAATTAATGGGGATATACTGACTCATTTAGACTCTTCAGGGGCACACGGCAGGGGTGCCCGCTTTCTCCCCTGCTGTTCGCCCTTGCTTTAGAACCACTGGCCATACATATAAGAGCTTCGCAAGACATCACAGGATTTTGTAGAGGTCCTAAGCAGGAGGTGGTCTCTTTATATGCAGACACCTTGATCTACCTGGGTGACACTGGTCACTCTTTAGAGAATGTGATGCAACTAATCGCAGGCTTCGGAGAGCTGTCGGGGTTTAGTATTAATTGGAACAAGTCGGTGCTTATGCCCTTAGACCCTCTGATTCGCCCCATTCCTGTCTGTGCTCAGGATATTTTAATAGTGAAGGAATTTCGCTACCTGGGCATACAGGTGACCCCAGACCCAACCCAGTACCTGTTGCTGAATCTGGCACCATTGCTTCGTAAGCTCCGGGCTAAATGTACGGCGTGGACGAAGCTGCCTCCATCGGTCACGGGGAGGGCTAATCTAGTGAAAATGATCTGGGCCCCACAACTCCTTTATATTTTTCACAATGCTCCCATTTGGATACCTCATAGATGGTTCACCCAAATAGATTCCCAATTTAGAGACCTAATATGGGGCAATAAGTGAGCACGAAGGTGCCAAACCAATCTTCAGAAATCTGCTACAATCACAAGTACCATCCACTAATCGATCTTTAGCACGATCCCCTTTCGGGTGGGTACTCACCAGATAGTAGATTTTCACAGGCTCTGAAAGATTAATAGGATCCCATCATTCGGTCATCAAAACCTGGTCCTGCTTGATCACGCCAGTCCCTTAAGGAGCACTCCAAAATCCACCCATACAAGTTAAAGATGAAAAGAAAGGCAGGCCATAGTGTAATTCCACACAAAATTCATTTAATCAGCAGGCCATTAAAATCCAAGTATTCTTTCACATTATCGGAACATAGCAGCAACACAGCATAGCACTAAACAGCAGTATTGTGAAAACAGCGGTACTGCTTAATTCAAACAACCACGCCGTTCCTGGACTCCCACAGGTGTAACGTATCAGCTGATCTAGATGGTAATAGCAGCCTCACCGTCACTTCCTGCTTACGGAGCGCAATTGGAACGCACAGCGTCCTTCCCATCAGCCGCAGAATCACACCCTGAGGTTTCGTCCTTACGACTTCCTCTGAGGGCGTGACAATGCGGTGGAAGGACGCCGTGCGTTCCAACTGCGCTCCGTAAGCAGGAAGTGACGGTGAGGCTGCTATTACCATCTAGATCAGCTGATACGTTACGCCTGTGGGAGTCCAGGAACGGCGCGGTTGTTTGAATTAAGCAGTACCGCCGTTTTGTCAGTACTGCTGTTTACTGCTATGCTGTGTTGCTGCTATGTTCCGATAATGTGAAAAAATACTTGGATTTTAATGGCCTGCTGATTAAATGAATTTTGTGTGGAATTACACTATGGCCTGCCTTTCTTTTCATCTTTAACTTGTATGGGTGAATTTTGGAGTGCTCCTTAAGGGACTGGCGTGATCAAGCAGGACCAGGTTTTGATGACCGGATGATTGAATGATGGGATCCTATTAATCTTTCAGAGCCTGTGAAAATCTACTATCTGGTGAGTACCCACCCGAAAGGGGATCGTGCTAAAGATCGATTAGTGGATGGTACTTGTGATTGGTTTGGCACCTTCGTTCTGTACCTTATCATTTTTCCTTGTCAATTATATGCTCTTGTGAATTTTAAACAGGAACGAATGATCATTTCAATTGATCATTTTAGCGCTGCTGAAAAGAACTGACAATCTCCTACCCAGGGACTTGTATATGTTTTATCAATTGTATTACATACGTGTGCAAATTTATTTGCTTTTATAGCGGCTGCTGATTTTATTTTATTTTATTTTTACTTTATTTTATTTTATGGGACTAATGAATATGGTAACATCTTCATTTGAGTTTGTTATAAGTTATCTGTGAACATCATTGCGCTGAGATAGTGAAAGAAGGCCAAGGGAACTTCACTTTATAGAATAAGTCAGCACGCATCAGCCTTTCTTCCTTGCAACTGGCCAAGGATCAGGGCGGATTGGCAGTTCCTCATGCTCGATACTATTATGTGGCTTCCCAGTTACAGCATCTGGGTAGTTGGGGTGGGGAGGATTCAGATGATTCCATACGTTCGTTATTGGTCCCTAGTGGATCGGAGCTGTCTGCACTGTCCCACCTAGATGCAGGTTTTACTCATCTAGCTAATTCCCTCCCCACGATTCATCTATTAAATGCCCTTTGGAAATATACTAGATCCCTCCTGAAGATCAAGGGGGTGAGTTTGTTCATCCCCATATGGAGAAATAAATACTTTCCTGAACTCTTCAAGCTTAAATATTTCCGTTCCTGGGAACCTGCAGGCGTACATTTTATTACACAACTGTTCAGGGGATCGATCCTTAAATCATTTTCTGATCTGGAGGAGGAATTTTCCCTCCACAGGTCTCAATTTTATAGATATCTGCAATTGAGGCATGCTGTCCAGGCTGAGTCTCGGATTTCTGATTTCAGGCTGTTGGCACATCCCTTGATGAATGTGGTATTCCTGGCTGAAGATAAGAAGGGAATGATCTCCGGGATCTATGCTAGACTACTTGCTGCATCTCATGATGCCTCCAAACTTCCCTGCAGAAAGGGATGGGAAAAAGATTTGGGTCCCATAGATGGAGAAACCTGGGAATTGTGCCTTACCTCCGCTCCATTGGTGTCGGTTTCTGCATCTCGCAGACTCTCATTAGTTTTTGCTTCATAGAGTATACAGGACTCCACTTCGTTTATATAAATGGGGTTGTCGGGATACGCCACTTTGTCCCAAGTGCTGCATACATGATGGAGATTTGCTACATATGATGTGGAAATGCCCGAAACTTTTTCGGTACTGGAAGTACATCCTCTCCTCTATCTCACAGGTATACCAAATACTGATGCCGCAGGAACCCATTGTGTGCTTGCTTGGTGCGTTGGAGATACCCTCGCTCCCGCCCCATGGACATACTGCAATAATTTGTCTCCTTTATATGGCCCGGAAGGCGATTGCGAGGCTTTGGATATCTCCGAGAGTACCAACGGGAGGGCAGTGGGTGGAGATGGTAAACAGCCAGTTGATACGTGAGAAACTTACCTATCAGCATAGGAGTGTCCTGAAGAAGTTCTACTCGATGTGGCAACCCTGGCTTGATACCCCTGGTCTGGGCCCTTCTCAACTTATCAAAGATAGACGCTTACAGATATAGGTACTTGGTTTATAATGTGTTTTCTGGGCCGAATTCAGGAGGGGGGGGGGGGAAGAGAATGGGAGTATACATGGGAAGGAGAAGAGGTTAAGGGGGGGAGGGGAAGGGAATGTCTGGTATATACTATTCTTGATTTTCTGTACCTGTAGCCAGTGCCGGCCCAAGACATTGTGCTGCCTGGTACCAAGAATGAAATGCTGCCCCCCCCCCCCCCCAATAAAATAAAAAATCACGCACACCGAAATGCCCCCACATCCATTATTTGATATGATAAATAAAGAGGAACTGTCATGGCTCTATACATGTAAAGGAGTATATAGAGGACCTGTCATGGCTCTATAAAATGGACCTGTTATGGCTCTATTCATGTATAGGAGTATAAAGAGGACCATCATGGCATTATGCGTGTATATAGAAGTATAATGAGGACCTGTCATGGCACTATACATGTATGTAGGAGTATAAAAAGGACCTGTCATGGCTCTATACATGTATGTAGGAGTATAAAGAGGACCTGTCATGGCTCTATACATCTATGTAGAAGTATAAAGAGGACCTGTCATGGCTCTATACATGTATGTAGGAGTATAAAGAGGACCTGTCATGGCTCTATACATCTATGTAGAAGTATAAAGAGGACCTGTCATGGCTCTATACATGTATGTAGGAGTATAAAGAGGACCTGTCATGGCTCTATACATGTATGTAGGAGTATAAAGAGGACCTGTCATGGCTCTATACATCTATGTAGAAGTATAAAGAGGACCTGTCATGGCTCTATACATGTATGTAGGAGTATAAAGAGGACCTGTCATGGCTCTATACATGTATGTAGGAGTATAAAAAGGACCTGTCATGGCTCTATACATGTATATAGGAGTATAAAAGGACCTGTGCCTGGCCGGCGGCCGCAATGTCAGCCGTCCACCCACGATCGGTCCACAGAGAGCCAGAACGGGGAACTGTCAATGTAAATAGACAGATCCCCATTCTGACAGGGGAGGAGAGACAGATCTGCTGTTCCTAGTGATTAGGAACAGAGATTTCTCTCCTCCTCCAGTCATTCCCATCCCCCCCCACTGTTAGAAACACCTCCCAGGAAACACATTTAACCCCTTCCCTAACAGTGACATTTACACAGTAATCAGTGCATTTTTATAGCACATATCGCTGTATAGATGTCAATGGTCCCAAAAATGTGTCAAAAGTGTCCGACCTGTCCACCGCAATGTCGCAGTCTCGCAAAAAAAAAATCTCAGATCACTACCATTACTAGTAAAAAAATAATAATAATAAAAATGCTTCAAGTGCATTATTTCTATTATTACATTGTTATATAAAATAAAATAGTTCAACTCACCATTATTGCAGAATCAGTGGGAGCCCCGAGCGTGTCACTTGCCAACGTCACCTGCCTTCAGATGCACATTGTCACCTGCCACACATTGCGGATTGTCACTTGCCACGATGTCACCTGCTACACGTAGCTGATTGTCACTTGCCACGTCACCTGCCACATGTAGCAGATTGTCACGTGCCACCTGTCACACATTGCGGATTGCCACTTGCCATGATGTCACCTGCCACACGTTGCAGATTGTCACTTGCCACGTCACCTACCACACGTAGGGGATTGTCACTTGCCACAACGCCACCTGCCACACATTGCGGATTTTCACTTGCCACGACGTCACATGCCACATGTTGCAGATTGTCACTTGCCACGTCACCTGCTACACGTAGCGGATTGTCACTTGCCACGTCACCTGCCACACATTGCGGATTGTCACTTGCCACAATGTCACCTGCCACACATAGCGGATTGTCACTTGCCACGTCATCTGCCACACATTGCAGATTGTCACTTGCCATGACGTCACCTGCCACACATAACGGATTGCCACTTGCTGTGTCCCAGAGTAAAGGAGGGCAGCAGAGAGATAATGTAATCTCTCTGCTGCCCACACAGTGGGGGCCGAACTGCAGCGATGCAGGGCGGGCAGTGAGAGATGATGTCATCTCTCTGCTCCCCCGCCCGCTGATTGGCCAGCAAGCCCGCTCACCTGCTGACTGTCACGCCCGCTGACTGTTCCCCTGTTCTGCCCGCACGCTCCTTTTACCTGGGCCCGACGCCCAGGTGAATTGAGCGTGCGGGCAGAACAGGTGGAGCGGAGCAGGCTGGCTGGCAGGCAGGCGTCAATTTGCCTCACAGTGAAGCGCGGAGCGGGCGGAACGAGTTGGCGACAATTTGCCTCACAGTGCAGCGGGGAGTGAAGCGGGCAGAACGGGCTGGCGGGCGGAACGGGCTGGCCAGTGGCAATTTGCCTCACAGTGCAGGCAGGGCCGGTGCTAGGCAATTTGGCGCCCTAGGCAAGACCAGCTATGTGCGCCCCCCCCCCCAAAAAAAAAATGTCCCTGCGTCCATCATATGTGATGTGCACCAGTAAATTAAGGGGGTGGGGTGGTAGGAAGCTGGCAGGGGGGGATGAAGATTACAGGGGGTGGTAGGAATATGACAGGGGTGGGTGGGTGGTAGGAAGCTGACAGGGAGGATGAAGATTACAGGGGGTGTTAGGAAGATGACAGGGAGGATGGAGATGACAGGGGTGGGTGGTAGGAAGCTTACAGGGAGGATGGAGATGACAGGGGTGGGTGGTAGGAAGCTGACAGGGGGGATGGAGATGACAGGGGTGGGTGGTAGGAAGCTGACAGGGAGGATGGAGATGACAGGGAATATGGAGATGACAGGGGTGGGTGGTAGGAAGCTGACAGGGAGGATGAAGATGACAGGGGTGGGTGGTAGGAAGATGACAGGGAGGATGGAGATGACAGGGAATATGGAGATGACAGGGAATATGGAGATGACAGGGGTGGGTGGTAGGAAGCTGATAGGGAGGATGAAGACGACAGGGGTGGGTGGTAGGAAGCTGACAGGGAGGATGGAGATGACAGGGGCGGGTGGTAGGAAGCTGACAAAGAGGATGGAGATGACAGGGGTGGGTGGTAGGAAGCTGACAGGGAGGATGGAGATGACAGGAGTGGGTGGTAGGAAGCTGACAGGGAGGATGGAGATGACAGGAGTGGGTGGTAGGAAGCTGACAGGGAGGATGGAGATGACAGGGGTGGGTGGTAGGAAGCTGATAGGGAGGATGAAGACGACAGGGGTGGGTGGTAGGAAGCTGACAGGGAGGATGGAGATGACAGGGGCGGGTGGTAGGAAGCTGACAAAGAGGATAGAGATGACAGGGGTGGGTGGTAGGAAGCTGACAGGGAGGATGGAGATGACAGGAGTGGGTGGTAGGAAGCTGACAGGGAGGATGAAGATGACAGGGGTGGGTGGTAGGAAGCTGACAGGGAGGATAGAGATGACAGGGGTGGGTGGTAGGAAGCTGACAGGGAGGATGAAGATGACAGGGGTGGGTGGTAGGAAGATGACAGGGAGGATGGAGATGACAGGGAATATGGAGATGACAGGGAATATGGAGATGACAGGGGTGGGTGGTAGGAAGCTGACAGGGAGGATGGAGATGACAGGAGTGGGTGGTAGGAAGCTGACAGGGAGGATGAAGATGACAGGGGTGGGTGGTAGGAAGCTGACAGGGAGGATAGAGATGACAGGGGTGGGTGGTAGGAAGCTGACAGGGAGGATGAAGATGACAGGGGTGGGTGGTAGGAAGATGACAGGGAGGATGGAGATGACAGGGAATATGGAGATGACAGGGAATATGGAGATGACAGGGGTGGGTGGTAGGAAGATGACAGGGAGGATGGAGATGACAGGGGGTGATAAAATGTAAGACAGGCCTCAGAGGTAGGGTGGTGGGATCATGCCAGGAACAGGGGGATGACGAGGAGCATGATGATGACAGGAGACAGTAGATGGCATCATAGCATTAGGGCTGTGTGTGAGGTCATCACGGGCGGCTGGTAGCAGGGATGTTCGGGCTCCCTCGTTCAGGGAGTGACGTCACTGGATGCTGTCAGTGTCGGGCAGCGGACCGTCATTCACAGTACCTACGTCTTCCACACTACGGCCGTCCATCCTGGAGAGGAATTCAAGGAGCTGCTCAGCAGCGGCGGCGGCGGCAGCCATTATCCGCGCTCTGCACATGGTACTTGGTAGGAGATTCGCAGAGCGCGGGAGAAGGGGAGGAGCCGGGGGAGGGGAGCACATTGATCCACCTACTGACCCAACAACTGTTGGATGATCGAGGCTGCGTCAAGCTCCCAGTGCCTCTTCCTCCACAGGACTGCGCGGCGGCAAGGACTACTACTGTCACACATTGAGATAGGGAACCAGTGGCCATGGCTGCGCCCTAGGCGGCTGCCTAGTGGTACCGCCAGCCCTGAGTGCAGGGGGAGTGGAGTGGGCGGAACTGGATAGTGGCAACTTGCCGCTCCCCTGAATGTGCCGCCTGGTACAATGGTACCACCGGGTCCCATGGTAGGGCCGGCCCTGCCTGTAGCGGTGGGTCTCGGGAAGGGGCGAACGAGGCATGGTGGCTGATATTTCTCTGAAAAAAGTTTTCTATGGGGAAGTTTGCCCAATCCCAATGGTTTGGAGATGGGTATGTTTCTTCTTTGTAATTTTTCTTTCTTGTACTGTTTTAAGTTATATCAGTAATTGTTTATAATTTGAGCACTTGCAAACTGCATATAGTCTTTAGTCTCGGTCTCCATACTTTGTCATTTATACTGAGTACGCAGTTAAGGATGATGATTACTCACTAGTTATATTCGCAGATATCGGTTGCATGTCTACTGTATGTCGTACCCACTGTATATGAGACTCAACTGATCGAAATCTGTATTTTGTGATTGATCCTGATATATGCCTAGAATGTACTTGTCTGTTATATGGTTTTCCCAATAAAACTTTATACTAAATTTAAAAAAAAGGAATGACCTGCTAGCAGTTGTTGAAAGAAAATGGCCAAGGCCAAAATCTGCCCCTTAATTGTGCTCAAAGCCAGCCTTTGGGCCACACCCCTCTGCAAGAACCGCAGGATTCTGGGGACAGAGTATGTCCGTGGACGCGTCTAGCTCTTCGCACATCACGATGTAAGCTTTCCAGGTACAGTGATAGATCTTTCTAGAAGAAGACTTCCGTGCCCTCAGCATGGTTGAAATTACCGAATCCGAAAGGCCTCGGTCCTTCAGCACCTGGCTTTCAATAGCCATGCCGTTAAAACCAGAGACTGTAAAGCAGGATGAAAGATAGGACCTTGAGACAGAAGGTCCTCCCTCATGGGCAGTCGCCAAGGGACGTCCGCGACGAGACGTACCAGATCGGCATACCAGTGACGCCGAGGCCAATCCGGGGCAATGAGGATCACCGGAATGCCCTCGGCCGCTACCCTGCGCAGCAGACGAGGAAGCAACTGCAGCAGAGGATAAGCATATATCAAGCGATACTGGCCCCACGGGGCCACCAACGCGTCCGAGGCATCCGCCCAGGGGTCCCTGGACCTAGCCACGATCTTGACACCTTGCGATTGAGTCGAGAGGCCATAAGGTCCACATCCGGTGCCCCCCCTGGTAAAGGAGGTGGAAACACCTCCGGATATAAAGGACCCTTCCCCTGCAATGCACACGGCCGACAGGACCGTCCTGCAGCGAGCTGTTCCCAAAGAAACTCTGCATGTATCAGAGAAGAGAGGCCCCGGTTTACAGGGTGCCTCAACTGTAGGCCAAGAAAGGCAACTTGACAGAACTTCCTTAGAAGCTCGGTCAGAGGACCAGTAATTCAGCCTCTACAGGTGGCGCAAACCCACCCCGGGCACAGAGACCCTAAAGACTAAAGCAGTTGCAGTGCACCTGCTAGTCGACTGATAGGTGAAGCAGAGGCTTTTGCCCAGTCATTGAGCTTCAGAAACGCCAGAGACGCAGCCACTAACGGGCGTAACGCTAACCTCAGCCTGGCGAACACAGTCCAAGCCAGCGCTTCTGATCACCACTGAAAACAGGTGGAAAGTGGTACCCCTGATACCAGGAATCCTTATGACAATGCTCCATCCAGCAGCTACCCCATTGATAAGTGCTGATTGTACAAACACATAATTTATACTTTGTATTGCGTCAAAACGCGCAAATAGAGTGTGGGAGGAAACCCACCCAGCCACAAAGAGCATAATACAACCACATACGGCCTATTTGGTTTAGTATGTGTGGATAAACATATTAAACACGTTTATACTGTGCTAGCGACGAAGGCGCGCACATCATCGGGGCTTGGACGAAAACCAGCCACGCAGACTGCGTAGACAACCGTGTAGGTATGTTAGCCTGCGAATAAACAAATTGCACATGTTTTCACTGTGCATAGCGCTGAAAATGCGCACACCATTGGAGCGCGGGGGAGAAACCGGAGCACCCGGATGAAACCCACGCAGACTCCATACGCATACCGTGTAGGTACTATAGTATGTGTGATAAACATTTTGCACAAGCCTATGTGTGCATAGCACCGAAGGCGTGCACACCGTTGGCGCGTGGGAGGAACCGAAGTACCCGGAGGACCCCACGCAGACCCAGAGAATGCAATACATACAACTACTGTGAATGTATTTAGTGTTGTGTATATAAACATAATGTGTATGTTTACACCGTGTATTGCACCAAAAAGGCACGCATGTCATGTAGCGTGGGCGGAAACCCGGAGGAAACCCACGCAGACTGCACAGACATACCGGGTAGGTATGTTAGTATGTGGATATCAAATCGCACAAATTTAGGCTGTGCATAGCGCCGAAAGCACCCATACCAATGGAGTGTGGGAGGGAACTGGAGCACCCGGAGGAAACCCACACAGACTGCATACACATACCGTGTAGGTATTAGAGCATGCGTGATAAACATATGAACATGTTTAACTGTACAGAGGGCCAAAGGCGCACATACCGTCAGCGCGTGCGAGGAAACCGGAACACCCGGAAGAAACCCACGCAGACAGCACACAGATACCGTGTAGGAATGATAGCATGTGAATAAACCTATTGCACATGTTTATGCTGTGCATTTCCATTGGAGCGTGGGAGGAACCCGGAGTACCCGGAGGAACCCCACGCAGACAGTATACCCATACTGTAAATCTGTATAGTATGTGCAATAAACATATTGAACATGTCTATACTGTGCAGAGAGCCGAAGCGCACATACCATGAGAGTGCGGGAGGACACCGGAGCCCCCGGAGGAAACTGGCGCCGACCCAGAGAGTATAATACATACATATACTGTGAATGTATCTAGAGTCGTGCATAAACATATTGTGTACGTTTATATCATGTATGGCACTGAAACACGGCATTGGAACGTGGGGGGACACCCACGCAGACACAGATACCCATAACACATACATACACTGTGAATGTATGCAGTGTAGAGGTATAGAATGAGTTTAAATTATGGCGCATAATCTTCTCTGTATCATTCCAACCTGCTGAACTGTGCTGCCGAAGCAGCATGCAGTTAACCTCTGATCCTCAGACCATGGTCCTGTCAGAGCTCAGAGCGTTCCCCAGGAAATGCCGGGAAACCACAGGTGCAGAGACCCTGTTGTTGCCTCAGGACATCACACAGAAGGCTCACAGGGACTAGAGACATAAATGAATAAAGTCCCCCCCCCCCCCCACCATGCTGCACCGACCAGGGGGGGGGGGGGGGACACACTGTACCACTGTATCATCCATGCTGCTCTTAACTTAGCGTGTGAGGAAAACACTGAGGAAGCTGTGTAAAAGAAAAGCTTGAAGGAACCAAGAGAAACAGCGTCCGCCTGAGGTACCACAGATAGAGCATCCAGCTTGAGAGTGTTCCTCACATCATCAATAAGTTCACTTACAAGCGCCCTGTCATTTACTGACACAGAACTGGAGTCTTCCTCACAAGGGAATGTCCTGTTCAAAAACATTAAAATATTCTGTTAAATGTAGACAAATAACGGAATACCGTTCTTGATGTATTCGTCTGAGACAAAATTTGTGAATCAGCTTGAAAGCAAACCGTGTGTTTTATTATACACACTAAAAAGGAATTAATACAGTTACAGTATATTAATTCAATAGCTTCTTAAAGGTTCCAAAATAATATTCAAGTATAAAATAAAGTTCAGTATATCAGATGCCTCATGCTTCTTAAAATCTTAAAATGTCCTTAAAATGGCCGATTAACCCTGTGTATGCTGAATAGTCTGTGGGCTGTAGAAATAGATGTTTCAAGATGACTGGCTGTAGAAGAAGAGCCCGCTCTAACCCGAGCATACAGCATTTAAGACAGTCCTTTCTTTGTTGAAATTCGCGCTCAAAAGTGACCACTCCTACATGACATTTGATAGGAAGTATCTGAGCTAGACATCTGTTTCGACTTATCAGACTGCATAGGAAATGCCTCGGTGTAAATTACAATATGTGGGGGGAGGGAAGTGAAGCCAAAACTGCATCTATATTCCTAACAAAATATCAGTTCCATAGCAGTATTGTCTATAAGTTAAAATATATTTACAACAATACGTCAAAAACCTTACAGTTTCTGGAATCTGAAACTCAATTCAAATGTCACATTTGGGATTTATTAAATCATAAGTCCAACCATTCATCCAGACTTAGAGGAATTCTATTCTTAATCAAATGTTTTCTTGGCCAAATTAAATTTTAGATATTAAGAATATAACATATTCAGAGCTAGGATCCTGAGCACAGTAGCTAGGCCCATATCTGAATCAGAGCACTCCTCCACTAAAGATTTTTGTGGCGAGGGGGCTTTATAGCTCCCTTGCGCTCGCACACCGCTTCCATTCTGACAAGGAATGATTCCAGGACTGCCGACAACTGGTCCATAAGGACCGCAGATGCAGGAGCACTGCCTGTTGCCTCAGGCAAGTGTGGAGAAGCAGGTGTATCAGACTCCACATCACCACGCTCTGAGACCTTATACACTACAACAGTGAACATACAGTCCACCCACTGGCTACGCTGAGGCTGAGGAGGGGATACCCGGAGGACTCACCAACCCTTAAGAACCGCTCAGTTCTGCTGAGGAAACCGCGCTGTTAAGCCTGAGGAGAGTGAAGAATCCGTGAGGCCAAAACCGAAAGTAAAAGCGTGCGGCTACAAGAAAATGGCCGCCGGCCGCAGATATAACTGCACCATTGAACCACAGCAAGATGGCCGCTGAGCGCAAAATTCAAAGGCAAACAGCGCTAATGCGCGCGCTAATGGAGCGCACAATAAGTCCCCACCTCACACACCAGAACACTGCTCCTTTTCCACCAACAG
Organism: Rana muscosa; assembly: GCA_029206835.1. Classification (NCBI taxonomy): domain Eukaryota; kingdom Metazoa; phylum Chordata; class Amphibia; order Anura; family Ranidae; genus Rana; species Rana muscosa. The sequence goes on along the minus strand of CM055118.1, from coordinate 990,082,237 downwards.
ACATGAGCGCCCCCAGCCAGGCCAGAGTGACCCCCAAGCACAGCACCAGTACAGGGTGCAGAGAGCAGCATAACAGGGGGGAGACAGGGAGAAACCCCCCTATATAAAGGAACACAGCCAGCATGTACTCACCTGCAGCAGGAGAGACTACTTAACCGTCCCTTTCAGGGACCCACTGGCTTGTTTCAGACAGACCTATCACAGAGCAGTACTGCGTAGCTGTCGGCCCGGTTCACCGCGAAAGACAGTCAGTCAGGTACTGTTCAATTCTGAGAGGACAGCGGGAGCATAAAAGCAACCCGGTCACCCCTGGAGTCATGGGGCATGTCGTGAACTGAGTCTCACGCACACAAGGCGAGGATCAGCACGCTCGATGGTCGGACAGGGAAGACTATGAGGATACCAGTGTACCCAACCTGTTGCCCAGCCGACAGTTGATTGAAGGTCTCAAAAATAAAGTAAAATCTTCCAGGAGACTGGCTCCTGAGAGAGCCACGTCTTCTTCTGCTAGGCAGAAAAAAAACTGAGGCTGCTAGCTGCAGGTGGAAGGGTAATGTCCGGAGGGACCGCCCCCCTGGGCGGGGCTGTTCAGCTCTGGCTTGTTCTAGAATGTATGTCTCTAACATCTAACATTCTGCCTAGATCTTCTCCTGCGAGCAGGGACATATACCCACACATTTACAGTATCCAGCTGTGTCAGTCCATGGACGATAAGAGAAAGTTAGTTTTTTGTTAAAATAACAAACATATTATACTTACCTGCTTTGTGCAATCGTTTTGCACAGAGCAGTCCCCGACCCAAGCTGCTTAGCTGGGGGCACTTGTGCGTGCTCACTCCCAAACTAGCTGTGTGCGTCTATGGGACACACAGCGAGGCTTAGTCCTGCCCTCTGCTCCCTCCAAACTGGCTGTGACACTTCTGTGTCTCAGCCAATGAGGGGAGAGAGACCTGGGAGAGCTGCAGCACAGTGCTGGATGAAGATCAGGTTCAGGTAAGTATTAGGGGGCTGTGAGGGGCTTCACACTGAACATTTTTTACCTTCACTTATAGAATGCACAGAGTTAAAAAACCTTCACCCTTTTCAACCCCTTTAAGTTGATAAAATGCTTTCAGTAGGTCATTTGAGAAGAAAGGAATCTGAACTGTCCAGTGATGAGTCCGTTTTTTTTTTTCTCGTTTTTTTACAGTGTACAGAAGAAGAAGTAGAAACAGAACTATTCCTACAGATGGTAAAGTGACCAGCAGCATTCCCCTTTAATAAAGGAAGATAGTGTAGAAGATCACTTTAAGAATATTGAATGGTGGGAATAAAAAGAAGGTTGCTAATGGCTCTGTGGCGCAATGGATAGAGCATTGGCCTATGAAAAAGAAGGTTGCTTGTAGAGGGGGTAGGGTAATTTTCAGATGCATGTCCCTTTAAATCAGGGATATGCAATTAGCGGACCTCCAGCTGTTGCCAAACTACAAGTCCCATGAGGCATAGCGAGACTCTGACAGCAGCAAGCATGACACCCAGAGGCAGAGGCATGATGGGACTTATAGTTTTGCAACAGCTGGAGGTCCGCTAATTGCATATCCCTGCTTTAAATCATGACATTGAACTTGAGCGGCCAATTCCTTTACTGGAGTGCTTGAACTTGAATAAGCGAATACAAGATATCCTGCAGACAGTATTTGTAAAAAACATTAAGAATGGTAAACATAACACATACAAGGTCTCAATATGTCCTATTTCAAAAAACAGTCTATACAGCATATATAAAACTTATTTGAAAAGAAAAAACCTGATCTCCCTGTGTCTGGAGGTCACTTATCTCCTCTCCACCCGAGCCTACCCCCTTATCGCTCTATATTACCCTTCTCAACCCAGGGAACTCCCTCATATACAAGGGGAGGGCGAGGGATGGGGTCACCCATGGGTACTACCCTTCTCGACCCAGGGAACTCCCTCATATACAAGGGGAGGGCAAGGGATGGGGTCACCCATGGGTACTTTACCCAAGCATAGCTATCAATTCACCCACTCCCCTCTTTTTCCTATGGCATCTTTGTTTGAGCCCTCCTAGAACGAGATATTGAGGGGAAGCAGACATAGATGGAAAGGAGGGGGGGGAGTGAGAGGGGGAGAGAGAGAGAGAGAGAGAGAGAACAAAAAAACACACATACACAGCCCTCTACATCCCTTTCACCCCATATTGTTTTACATTGTGTGACTCAACTCGTGATCGATAGACCTCTAATATTAATACCCTTGTGCAAAAATTATACATGTGTCTCTGAGGGGAGAAAATCTCCCCCCATATAGATCATTGGTCCTGGGTATCTTAACAAATCTCACCTAAGTGCTCTAAAGAAGAAGAAAGAAGAAAGAAAGAAGAAAGAAGAAAAAAGCCCCGAAACCCCCCCCCTCCCCTCCTTACTTCCTACCTACCTCGCTAATTTATTATTGTGAAGCTCCAAATCAGCCGTTTTTTTTGCATTGATCCCATCAAAGAAAAAAAAAATACATTTCTATTTGGCTGAAAAAACAAAAAACAAACCCATTGCAGGCAATAGAAAAAGGCGTGGGGTCCCGAGAAAGGAGGGGACGAGCGATCGCCCCACCCCTTCCTGAACCATACCAGGCCACATGCCCTCAACAAGGGAGGCGGCCCACCCAAAGCACTGTGTAACTATGTTGATGAACCCTTATCTGAGCATGCAGCCTGGCAGGCCAGGAAAGGGGGTGGGGGGTGAGCCCCCCCTGCTGAAGGATACTAGGCCACAGATACTAAGGATACTAACACCCCAAAGCACCTTGTCCCCATAACAGGGGCCTCTTCCTCACAACCCTGGGCGGTGGTTGTGGGGGTCTGCGGGCAGGGGCCCTATCAAAATCTGCAAGCCCCTTTAACAAGTGTGCCCCCAGATCCCAGCCCCCCCAATGTGATTGAGTAGGAGTACGTTGTACCCCTACTCATTCACCAAGAAAAAGTGTAAAAAATAAAGACAAATGGCAGTTTTTGACAATTCCTTTATTAAAAAATAAAATGGAAAAAATAATATCCCCCGATGTAGATCCATCGTTAATCACGATGCCCACTGCACACAAAAAAAACCCTTCCACCTGCAGCAAAAGTTAACCACCCAATGCCTGCTCCGCCATGGGACAGTTCTTGTATAGGTAAGGGGAGGGTCCACCTGGTGGCACTGCCCCCTGTGACATCACCCGGTGGCACCAACCCAGCATGCACCTGTCGGTGATGTGTCATCAGGTGGCCCCACCCCTTAACTATTTAAGAACTGTCGCACAGAGTTTCAGGTCTGGTGGTGCAGCAGGCGTCCAAATGGCATCAACATGGGGACAAGGTGCTTTGGGGTGTTGCAAGCATGTGACCTAGTATGGTTCAGGAGGTGGGGGCTGCTCGCTCGTCCGCCCCCCTTCCTGGCCTGCCAGGCTGCATGCTCGGATAAGGGTTTTAACATTTTCTATTGCCAGTTAATTTGGTAATGTTTTTTCTTTTTTCCCATTCATTCAGCTGTTAGCAGGAAGCTGATGACTCATCCGATGTCAAGGACACGGCGGCCGGCTTCCCGACTACTTACAGTGCCTTGCGAAAGTATTCGGCCCCCTTGAACTTTTCATCCTTTTGCCACATTTCAGGCTTTAAACATAAAGATATAAAATTTTAATTTTTTGTGAAGAATCACCAACAAGTGGGACACAATTGTGAAGTGGAACGAAATCTATTGGATTTTTGAAACTTTTTTAACTAAGAAAAAAATGAAAAGTGGTGCGTGCAAAATTATTCGGCCCCTTTACTTTCAGTGCAGCAAACTCACTCCAGAAGTTCAGCGAGGATCTCTTAATGATCCAATGTTGTCCTAAATGACTGATGGTGATAAATAGAATCTACCTGTGTGTAATCAAGTCTCTGTATAAATGCACCTGCTCTGTGATAGTCTCAGGGTTCTGTTGAAAGTGCAGAGAGCATCATGAAGACCAAGGAACACACCAGGCAGGTCCGTAATACTGTTGTGGAGAAGTTTAAAGCCGGATTTGGATACAAAAAGATTTCCCAAGCTTTAAACATCCCAAGGAGCACTGTGCAAGCGATCATTTTGAAATGGAAGGAGTATCAGACCACTGCAAATCTACCAAGACCTGGCTGTCCCTCTAAACTTTCAGCTCAGACAAGGAGAAGACTGATCAGAGATGCAGCCAAGAGGCCCATGATCACTCTGGATGAACTGCAGAGAACTACAGCTGAGGTGGGAGAGTCTGTCCACAGGACAACAATCAGTCGTACACTGCACAAATCTGGCCTTTATGGAAGAGTGGCAAGAAGAAAGCCATTTCTCAAAGATATCCATAAAAAGACTCATCTAAAGTTTGCCACAAGCCACCTGGGAGACCCACCAAACATGTGGAAGAAGGTGCTCTGGTCCGATGAAACCAAAATCGAACTTTTTTGCCGCAATGCAAAACGATATGTTTGGCGTAAAAGCAACACAGCTCATCACCCTCAACACACCATCCCCACTGTCAAACATGGTGGTGGCAGCATCATGGTTTGGGCCTGCTTTTCTTCAGCAGGGACAGGGAAGATGGTTAAAATTGAGGGGAAGATGGATGCAGCCAAATACAGGACCATTCTGGATGAAAACCTGTTGGAGTCTGCAAAAGACCTGAGACTGGGACGGAGATTTATCTTCCAACAAGACAATGATCCCAAACATACAGCAAAATCTACAAAGGAATGGTTCACAAATAAACGTATCCAGGTGTTAGAATGGCCAAGTCAAAGTCCAGACCTGATTCCAATCGAGAATCTGTGGAAAGAGCTGAAAACTGCTGTTCACAAACGCTCTCCATCCAACCTCACTGAGCTCGAGCTGTTTTGCAAGGAAGAATGGGCAAGAATTTCAGTCTCTCGATGTGCAAAACTGATAGAGACATACCCCAAGCGACTTGCAGCTGTAATCGCAGCAAAAGGTGGCTCTACCTTAACGCTCTACCTTAACGCAAGGGGGCCGAATAATTTTGCACGCCCCACTTTTCATTTTTTTCTTAGTTAAAAAAGTTTCAAAAATCCTATAGATTTCGTTCCACTTCACAATTGTGTCCCACTTGTTGGTGATTCTTCACAAAAAATTAAAATTTTATATCTTTATGTTTGAAGCCTGAAATGTGGCAAAAGGATGAAAAGTTCAAGGGGGCCGAATACTTTCGCAAGGCACTGTAACAGCCTATTGACTGTGCGCTCGGCGGGACGTCCAGTGAATATGAGATAGGCAGAAATACTTAACATTTTACCCCTGTATTAGTAATACCTCATCTGGATTATGCAGTTCAGTTTTACAAGCTAAAATGTAAAAAAAAAAAAAAAAAAAAATCCTTTCAGGTCCTTTTTTTCGAATAGTTTACCCATTTTTTCCCCAAAAAGTTTCTTTTTTTAAAGACTTGTTCCCTCTGTTTTCACATGGTGATCTAGCCAGTAATACACTTCTTGTATTAGAGTGCCCAAACTCTGGATGAAGGAGCACAGGGGCACCTTTGGACAGCAGCATGGTCAGTCTGGGGGGAGGGGAGGGTTGAATGTACTAACAGATTTAGATACACTAACAAAAGGCAAGCTCCAGTTCCCACTGCAGTTACAGCAACTTTTTGGATAAAGGTCTTGCATGAATAAAAGCTGATCATTGTAAACACACTTGGCAGATGGTTTATGATAACACTAAGGCCCCTTTCACACTGGAGCGGTTTGCAGGCGCTATTGCGCTTAAAATAGCGCCTGCAAACCGACCCTAAACAGCGGCTGCTGCTGTTTCTCCAGTGTGAAAGCCCGAGGGCTTTCACACTGGAGAGGTGCGCTAGCAGGACCGCTCCAAAAGTCCTGCTAGCAGCATCTTTGGAGAGGTGAAGGAGCGGTGTGCTTACTCCTCCACGACTCCTTCCCATTGAAAGCAATGGGAAACCGTGGCTATACCGCCGGCAATGCGCCTCTGCACTGCTGGCGGTATTAATCCTTTTTCGTCCGCAAGGGGTTAAAACCGCACCGTTAGCGGCCGAATACGCCGCAATTCCGATGGTATAGCGCCGCTAAAAATAGCGGTGCTATACCGCCAGCGCACCTCCCGCCCCAGTGTGAAAGGGGCCTAACTGCTACATTTGCAGAAGTGCTTGTTCTGTTGAAAAATAACCGACTGGCTGATGCAGAAAAAGATGAAAATAAGGGAAAGACCCCACCCACCAAAAAAATAAATAAAACTAATGCATATAAGAATTGGTGAACAATAATAAAGTTTGTCTAAACCCCGGACGTGCTGCAGGTTTTGATGTATGTACCTGCTGCAATACCTGCAAACGAAGAGCCAAGGGCACAAAAAGCATACCAGCGGGAGTGGCTTCAGCCTGTGCAGGTAACAAGGCCTCAGAGATGTCAGTCTGGGTGAAAGCCAAAATCCTATCCTCAGAGATACTGGGTTGTGGAGGAAGCGGAGGTGGAGACTGATAAAAAGCTGCGAGACAAGGCGTCAGCTTTAATGTTTTTTGGCCCTGGTAAATAAGAAATTGTAAAGTCAAATCTGGAGAAGAACAATGACCACCTGGCTTGACGTGAGTTCAGTCTTTTAGCAGAACGGATGTATTCAAGGTTTTTGTGGTCAGTCAGAACTATGAATGATAGCTCCCTCCCTCCCTCATTGTCTCCATTCATCCAAAGCTAGCTTTATGGCTAACAGTTCTCTGTTGCCTATATCATAATTGCGCTCTGCTGGGGAATATTTACGGGACAGGAAGGCACAGGGGTGGATGGCAGCATTTACAGGATCTTTTTGTGACAAAGTGCCCCCACCCCTACTTCAGATGCATCTACCTCCACAATAAAAGGCAGCTCAGGAACAGGATGGCGTAGAGTTGTCGCAGAGGTAAAGGCTTTCTTCAACTGAGTGAAGGCCGCCTGTGCTTCAGTAGTCCATTTAAACTTAGTCCGAGTCTTCCTGGTGAGAGAGGTGATGGGATGTGCAATGGTGGCAAAGTTCTTAATGAATTTCCGATAGAAATTTGCAAAGCCCAGGAAGCGCTGAACTGCTTTCAGGTCTGAAGGTGGTGCCCAGTCTAAAATGGCTTAAATATTAGCTGGATCCATGGTTAGGCCTGTGTCAGAGATTAGGTAGCCCACAAAAGGTACTTGTTTGACATGAAATAAACATTTTTCGGGCTTAACAAAAAGGGAATGAGCCTTTAATCGGGCCAATACTGAGCAGATGTGCCTCTGATGTGTTTCAAGATTGGGAGAGTATATCAAAATATCTAAGTATACAAGCATGAAGCGACCCAACAGGTCACGGAAAAAGTCATTCATAAAGTTTTGAAAGACAGCTGGTGCATTCCTGAAACCGAAAGGCATGACAAGACATTCATAACGGCCATCCTTAGTGTTAAAGGCCGTCTTACATTCATCTCCTGCACGGATGCGCACTAGATTATAGGCTCCCCTAAAGTCCAGTTTGGAGAAGATTTTTGCTCCCTGGATTTGGGAGAACAACTCTGTGATGAGAGGAAGAGGGTACCGATTGGGAACAGTTATTTTATTTAGACCTCTGTAGTCAGCACAAAGCCTTAGTCCCCCATCCTTCTTCGGGACAAAGAAGCATCCTGCACCTGCGGGAGAAGTGGAGGGACGGATGAAACCTTTAGCTAGGTTTTCCTGGATCCTGGATATATTCTTGCAAAGCAAGATTCTCTGGCTCAGACCGTGAAAAGACTCTCCCTCGAGGAGGTGTAGTGTCAGGCAAGAGGTCAGTGGGACAATCATAACTGCGATGAGGAGGTAAAGTGTCAGCAATCCCTTTAGAAAACACATCCTGAAAGTCATAAAGCGGAATCTGTTCCATTCCCACTTGACAGGTAGAATGTCGAACAGGGTGCTGAATGCAGTTTTTTTTACACCGATTGGACCAAGCCAGAATATTTCCTGTTCGCCAGTCAATTACGGGATTGTGCTTCTGAAGCCAAGGAAGGCCTAGGATCAAAGGAGTTGATGGAGAGTCAATGACAAGACATGAAATCTTCTCCCAATGCAAGGCCCCCAATTGTAACTGGAAAGGGTTGGTGGATTGGAGCACTAGATTTTGTGAGAGAGGCCGATTATCCACAGAAATCAGGCGGACTGGGCAATCTAGCGCATGAGCTTCCAGGGACAAAGAGGTAATCAGAGTCTTATCAATAAAATTCTCAGCGTCTCCAGAATCTACCAAGGCCAGCAGTTCATGAGTCCCTGTCCCAAAGTGAATAACAGCGGGTAAAAGTATACGATTGCCCCCCTGGGGAGATGAAAGCAGACCCAAGGTGACCTCCCCACAATTACCTAGGTCCTGGAGTTTCCCGGACGTGTAGGGCACGAACGGAGCATATGACCCCTGAGGCCACAATATAAGCAGAGTCCCATGTTACGCCGGCGTGTGTTTTTGGGCAGATAACCGGGTGGAGCCTAACTGCATAGGTTCTTCCTCAGATCTGGCACTGGAGGTGGAATAGTCAGGTGGCAAGGGAGGTATATAGTTTTCCACAGATGAGAGTTGGAAGGGGGCGTGACCGGATGGAGTGAGGTGGAGGAGTGAGAGTGCGAGTGTGTGTGTCTTCCTGACCCGCTCCTGACCGCCCCAAGTCCACCGTGCGGTGATCCGAGATGACCCCCGGCTGGGGAAGCTAGATGGTGACACCGCTCGGCACCGAGCAGCCTGCCTCTACCCGCTCCCTTCTACTTACTTTTGTTTTCTTTGGCTTTCCATGCGGGTGATGTACGGTGGAGGAGGAAGGGAGCGCTGCAGCGCCATGGAGTGCCATGGAGATGCGGGGATGGCAGCAGTAGTAGATTGAGCAGAGTGAGAGAGCAGCAAAAGCAGCTGGAATCACTCGAGGAGCTGCTGTTGAGCTCAGGGGGCTGCAAGTGTAGAAAGCCCACTGCAGTATCTGTCCTTCAATCAAACTATAAGATCGGCATCTAGGTCCAGAGGAACTACCCCCCTCAGAAGGAAAAGGTCACATGAGTAAAGGGTTTACCTTGAAAGGTGTAGGGAGGGGTGGGGAGGAGGGAGGGAGAATAGAGGGAGGGATGAGGTGGTAAGATATCAAAGTATGGTATTACAAGGGACACTAAAGGGTTTGAATTTAATTAGGGTCAAAATTCACACACACAGAGGAAAATTTACATATACACATATAGTATATTTTACAGGAAAATGTATACCGTATATACTCGAGTATAAGCCGACCCGAATATAAGCCGAGGCACCTAATTTTACCACAAAAAAATGGGAAAACGTATTGACTCGAGTATAAGCCTAGGGTGTCCATCTGCATGCCTCACTGTGTCCATCTGCATGCCTCACTGTGTCCATCTGCATGCCTCACTGTGTCCATCTGCATGCCTCACTGTGTCCATCTGCATGCCTCACTGTGTCCATCTGCATGCCTCACTGTGCCCATGGCTAGACTGACGTTTAACATGGGAGTCTATGGAAGGGGTGCCCGGGTTTGAAAATTCGGTGCTCCCCGACCTTAGGTCCTCCATACACAAGACTTTGCACACTTGTAGAGAAAGAGTGGAGCTACATGTGTGCCAAGTTTGGGATCCAGGGGACCTATGGCCGGGCGGTACCGGGTCCTCAAAGTTCGGGAGATCAGGTGCGAAAAGGTGACTCGAGTATAAGCCGAGGGGGGCATTTTCAGCACAAAAAAAATGTGCTGAAAAACTCGGCTTATACTCGAGTATATACGGTAGTTACTTCACAAAGCAATGGAAACCTACATATACACATATAGCACCCTTTATGGAAAATGTATAGTTACTTCACAAAGCAATGGCAAAGCAATTAAGTAAATTACACACAAAGGGGGGAAAAGAATCACATACAGTATTTATACTCTTCAAGTTAAAAAGGAACATTTAGGCACTATGCGGTATGAGGAGAAGGAAAAAGTTTTAATTATAGAGTATTATTATGAGAGCGTTATGATCTATGTTGGAAAGCTCCTGATGTATTTGTTCTGCTCCTTTATAAATGTTTGGACTTTTATATGCAGTCTAGAGCAGTGTTTCTCAACTCCAGTCCTCAAGGCGCCCCAACAGGTCATGTTTTCAGGATTTCCCTCAGATGAAACAGCTGTGGGAATTACTAAAGCAGTTAAACTGATCAAATAACCTGTGCAAAACAATGGAGAGCCTGAAAACATGACCTGTTGGGGCGCCTTGAGGACTGGAGTTGAGAAACACTGGTCTAGAGTAATGAAAACAGGGTCCTGGAACGTCCGTGGGCTGGGTATCTAAGAGAGCCGCAGTATTTGATATTCTAGAAATGTATGAGGTGGGACTGATCTGTCTACAGGAGACACACCTGACCAAAAATACCAAGCAACAAGTCCAAAGTAGGAAGTTCCAACATCAATACCACCCGGTGCACACCTCCTATTCAAGAGGTGTATCAGTACTAGTTAAGAGGGGGGTGGTGTTTACCTGTAAACAGATGAGTATTGATGAAGAGGGGCGTTATATTTTCCTTTACTGTGCAATAGAGAATATGTTCTTGCAAATATTTATATCCCCCCTCCCTTTAAACCGGAAGTTATATATAAAATTAGTGGAGTTTATGTTGGATAAAACTGGGATACCAGTTATAGCAGTGGGGGACTACAATGAGGTTATGAATAAAAAATGGGATAGGTTTCCAGGGGGAAGGGTGTAGAATGCCTCAGAGAGTCGGTTGCATCAGATTTTACAGGAAACTGGGTTATTCGATTTGTAGAGACTGAGGAACCCGGATGCGTTACAATACTCTTGTTTTTCCAGCTCCTATTCCACACCCTCTAGGATAGACTTAGTTCTGGGTAATGCGGAAGCATCCCAGATAATAAAGTATATAGTATATCAGCCAAGAGGGGTGTCGGACCATTCGTTAGTGACGGTTTCGGTAAACTTAGAAGGGGATAGATCTATTAGAGTATGGAAGATGAATCCGCTATGGTTTGAAGTAAATGGGAATACAGAGGAGATACTATCTAAATTAAAAGAGTTCATAGAATTCAATGAAGGAACGGTAACACAGGGAGTAAAGTGGGATGCATTGAAAGCATTCCTCAGGGGTATATGTATTCAACAAGTGGCTAAAATTAAAAAGGTATCAAGAGAGTGGGAGAATGGGATTAGGAAGGAATTGGTGAATGCAGAGAAGGAATACGTTGAAAATCCAACACTAGAGAAACAAAGAATATGGTTGAATAAGCAACAGGAATTATAAAGTAGTAATGACAAAAAAATCTGAGAATAAGAGATTATTCCAGAAGCAAGTTGCATTCGGGGAGGGAGAAAACGTTGGAAGAATGTTGGAAGAATGTTGGCACACCTAGTGAGAACCAATTCCTCCCCCTCCGCAGTACCCGCGATAAAAACCCAGAGTGGAGAGATCTCAACTCGGGTGTCAGTGATTACAGACACATTTAGAGAATACTACGATAACCTATACAAATCGCAGGGGGCTGCGGGAGAGGAGGAAATGGATTTTTTTTTTTTTTAGGAACATAAAAATGCAGACTCCTACTGAAGTAGAAAAAGAGGGAATGGAGGCCCCGATAACTCTTGAAGAAATACAGTTAGCAGTTGCAGAGATGGTCAACCGAAAATCGCCCGGACCTGATGGTCTCCCTGTAGAAACCTACAAATATTATGGAAAAGTGTTACTTCCAGAACTACTTAAAGTGTTGAACTGGGGAAGGGAAGAGGGGAAATTGCCTATATCAATGACAGAGGCAACAATCATAGTCCTGCACAAAGAAGGGAAAGACCCGTTAGAATCGACATCATATAGACCTATTTCTCTCCTTTGTTCAGATGCCAAAATATTAGCCAAAATAATGGCAGCTAGGTTAAAGAAAATCATCGCAAGACTTATACACCAGGATCAAACTGGGTTTATTCCCAGTAGATCAACCAGTATGAATATCAGGAGGGTATTTCTTAACTTAAACACCAACAGAGAATATTGGCGCAAGAGCAGTTATGTCTTTAGATGTGGTTAAGGCGTTTGACAGCCTGGAGTGGGGGTATATTTGGCATGTTTTAGGAGCATTTGGCTTCGGCCACAAGTGTTTATTAGATGGATAAAAATATTGTATACAGACCCCACTGCGAAAATTAGAGTTAATGATTATTCAGACAAGATTCAATTGGAGAGAGGCACAAGGCAGGGGTGTCCGTTGTCCCCCCTGCTTTTTGCATTAGCAATGGAGCCATTGGCGACTGCTATAAGAGTTAATACAAAAATGGAGGGATTTGTGAGACCAACCGGGGAGGAGAGAATCGCACTTTATGCGGATGATGTTCTCCTCTTCCTAGGGGACACAGATCCCTCGCTCAAGCAGGCAATGAATATTTTTAGAGAATTTGGAAGACTCTCAGGATTGATTATAAATTGGGAGAAATTAGCTTTGATGCCGGTGGACCCGATTGTAAACCAAACCTCAGTAGAAACCCCTCAATTGTAAATAGTTGATACAATGAAATACTTGGGAATACATATAAACGACCGACCTTAATAAATACATAGATAATAACATAGTTCCCTTCCTGTCTAAATGTAAAAAAAAATAAATAAATATGGCAGCGTCTCCCATTATCAGTTGCAGGGAGATGTAACCTGATTAAAAATCGATACATTATTTAGAGAACTAATATGGAAGGGAGGTCAGTCTAGGATAAGGTTGCAAACCCTACAGCTATCAACAAGGGAGGGAGGTATGGCGGTGCCACACACTCGGTGCTACTTTCTGGCAGCACAATTGCAGCATATAGGAGGAAGATCAGAGCCAGGAGGAGATATAAATGGGGGACTGACAGTGGGGGCACCCCATAAAATAATGATGGAGGTACTGGAGGCCAATTCATTTGCCTATAGATCCCCTACGGCTAAGATAGCCATAAAAGTATGGAAAGCAGTAAAATCAATAGGAGGACAAGGTGGAGTAAAAGAATACGCGCCTCTCTGGGACAACAGGAATCTTCAGGAGTTGGAGGCGGTGGGGAAAATTAAGGAATAGGAAGTAAAGGGGATAGTCAGGCTAGCCCAGTTGTATAAGGGAAGTACCCTAAAAACCTTCACCTTCACTGAAGGTTCAATAGAAAGGAAAAGGTGTTAATTATACAAATGCGTCTTATTACTATTATCTTGTCAATATAAGGGATGAAAATTATTAAAGCATATATATTCTCACTGTTATGTATAAGGTTGAAGAAAAAAAATATATATATATATATATATATATAGTTTGCCACAGACGCAATTTGTTGTCACCTCCTCTCTCACTGGCGGCGGTCAATTCTAATGGCTAGACACATAGCCTCCTCCAGTGAGGCTGGGTAGGAGAAGTTGACCAGAGCATCCTTAGTTGCATCTGAAAGGCCTATTTTAAACTAGCTGCGGAGAGCTGCATCATTCCAGCCAGATTCCGGGGCCCACCTGCAAAACTCTGAGCAATACATTTCAGCTGTGGTAGTTCCTTGCTTTAAGTTACACAGGGTTGATTCTGCAGTAGCAGCGCGATCTGGATCATCATACAGCAACCCGAGGGCTTCAAAGAAGACATCTACTGTTAGCAGGGCTGGATGGTTTGGTTCCAGGTTAAAGGCCCAAGCCTGGGGGTCACCCTGTAGTAGAGAGATAATGATTTGAACCCTCTGAGTTTCAGAGCCAGACGAGGATGGCCTTAACTTGAAATATAATTTGCAGCTCTTTTTAAAGTTGCAAAACCATTTACGGTCACCAGAAAACCGGTCAGGCAAAGGAATTTTTGGTTCAGATAGAGTTTTTGTAGCGGTGGTAGTAGAAGGAGATTGCACCTTGGTGAGTTCTGTGGCCATTTCCTGAACTTGATAGGATAAACGGCAAAGTTCCTGTGAAAACATCTGATCCTGCTCAGGATCCATGATAGTTTTCCCTTTTTATGTAAGGCTCGTGATAATGTCAGGCTAGGAGCAGAAAACAGGTAACAGTGCAGGTGTGCTGATTATGCAAAGAGTTCAAGAACAAGAGCACATACCATGAGCAGGTCTGCAGGGACTTGTAGTTCACCGCTGCAGATGAAGGTAGAGGTTGGCTGGACCTTGTAGTTCACCGCTGCAGCTGAAGGTGGATGTTAGCTGGTGCTTGTAGTTTACTGCTGCAGATAGAGGTTGGCTGGTGCTTGTAGTTCACTGCTGCAGATGAACATACTACAGTAGAATCAGGCCAAGCGTAGTCTAGGCAAGCTGGGTCATACACGGGTAGATCAGAGTCCAAACGGTATCGAATCAGAAGCGAGCAAGCAGGGTCAAGCGAGCTGGGTCATACGCGAAATACACAGAGCAGATATCAGCTGTATCAAACAGTGGCACACAAAGGTAACCATCACGAGCACTGATTGGATGATGATACAGGTGATTTAAAGGTGAGCTGGCCAATTCACTGTTGTTTCCCAGGCAAAGGCTGTGTCAGGTGAGTTGCGCTGGATCCTAAAGGGATCCTAGTACTGACAATTGCAAGGTATTGCAGGGATAGATCTGTGACTGCAATTGTCACAGAGCAGTGCTGCTGCCATCCGATCCCTCCCCCTCTGCTCTCACAATGTACCGATCGGTACACAGAGGAGAGAGAGGAACCGGCGTCACATGATGCCAGTTTGTTTACAAGTGATCGCGCTGTCATTTGACGGCACGATCACATGGCGTCAGTGGGCTTTTACCGTGATCCGTGATGAGCCGGTTCTTCCGGACCCGGTGGTCACGGATATTTCCAGAGGACGTCCACCCAGAATAACACGACCGCGCTGTAGCTGTCTTTCGGCTATGGCCCGGTTGTCATGTGGTTAATTAGGATTATAGATTGTTTATATTTCACATTATGAAACCAATGGGTAACTTTGGGGGAAGATATAACTTGTTGAAACTTAGATCACTTCCATGGATTAAACCCCAGTATCATCCTGAGAAAAAAAGATTTAACACTCTTTGTATTATCAACCCTGAAAATATGGGACATAATGTTAAAGAAAGGATCTTCCTCTATATTGATTGGGCCAATGACTCTGTTCTCTAATCCAGAATTTCCACCAGCATTAGAGGCTACAAGTTTTCTTAAGTGGAAAAGGATAGAGATCTATCCTTTTCCACTTAAGAAAACGTGTTAACACAAGAATAGCTCAGACCCTAGTGGATGGCAAGATTCTTCCACTAACCAACTTGGGGCCTGAACATGAATATAAATGGATAAAATATCAGCAATTAAATACATATATAAAATCCAAACTCCACTTTCCCTGATAGATGGACCACTAAATAGTTTTGAATAATTAATAAAAGAACAAAAGATCGACTCATAATTTGTCAGTTATATAGAAGTTCCTACTTTCTGCGGGACCCCTTAATGAATTAACATGTATGAGAAAATGGAAAAATGAAATGGGGAGACCATTATTATTACCAGAATGGAAGAAAGCACTTTCTATGACACACAAATTATCAACAGCAGTCAAACATCAAGAGAGAAATTACAAAATGAATACGAGATGGTATTGGAGTCCTGTAGACTTGCATAAAATAAATGGAGACAATTCGGAAACATGTTGGAGATGTCTTAAGGAAAAATAGGATTTTTTACTCACCGTACAATCCTTTTCTCTGAGTCCATGGACCGACACAGCTTCTCTATTGACAAAGAAAAACTTGTAAAAAGTGTTACATCACACCTTTTACAGTACCGCCCAGGGGGCGGACCCTCTGGGTATAACCTCTCAGTCTGCATCTCGCAGATCAGTTCGTCAAAAAGCAGTACAAACTTAAAAAGGAGGGGTGGGTGCTGTGTCGGTCCATGGACTCAGAGAAAAGGATTTTACGGTGAGTAAAAAATCCTATTTACTCTTTCGTCCATGGACCGACACAGCTTCTCTATTGACAAAGTGGGACGTCCCAAAGCAGTGTCAGAGAAAAAACGAGGGGTGGTAACAGCATAAAAATAAACTTCACCCCAAACACAAAACAGCACTCCTCCACTGGAGGAGCTGCAACTCTAAACAGCCGCTTGCAAAACCTTGCGGCCGAAAGAGGCATCCGAAGATGCACCTACATCAACTTTGTAGAATTTTGTGAAAGAGTGAGCGGACGACCAAGTCGCCGCTTTACAGAGTTGGGAAACAGACGCTTGATGTCGGAAAGCCCAAGAGGCACCTATTGCCCTGGTCGAATGCGCCGTGACAGGAAAGGGGGGCGCCTGACCCTTTAAGGCGTAAGCCTGGATTACTATCTGTCGGATCCACCTAGAGATGGTGGCCGATGAGACTGCTTGGCCCTTCTTGGGACCAGCCACCGAAACAAACAGTGAGTCTGACTTCCGGAACAGGGAAGTAGCAGATAGGTATACTCTCAAAGCTCGGACAACGTCCAAGGAATGCAACGCCGACTCCTTAGGATTCAACGGCTGAGGACACAAGGATGGAAGTACACTGTCTTCGTTGAGATGAAAAGCCGAAACGACTTTCGGAAGAAAGGAAGGCTGCGGCCGCAGCACCACCTTATCCTTGTGGAAAATCAAATAGGGAGCCTTGCAGGACAAGGCTGCCAGCTCAGAGACTCGTCTAACTGACGTAACAGCCACCAAAAAGACCACTTTCTGAGAAAGTGTCAACAGGGGAATCTCTCTAATCTTCTCAAACGGTGCCTTCTGAAGCACCGAGAGGACCAGGTTCAAGTCCCATGGAGGTAACGGGGGACGGACCGGAGGGGCCACATGTCGAACCCCTTGCACAAATGTACTCACGAGAGAGTGAGTCGCCAGGGGTCACTGAAAAAAGACAGCCAGGGCAGATATCTGTCCCTTAATCGTACTTAGGGCAAGCCTTTGGTCCACCCCATGCTGTAAAAACAGCAGGATTCTGGAAACCAAATAGGTACGCGGATGCCATTTCATTTCCTCACACATGGAGATGTAGGCCTTCCAAGTGCGGTGATAAACCTTCCTAGAGGACGGTTTTCGAGCACTTCTCATAGTAGAGATTACTGAGTCTGACAGGCCCCGGTCTCTCAGTACCTGGTTCTCAACAGCCATGCCGTTAAAGCCAATGACTGTAAAGCAGGATGGAATATGGGCCCTTGCTACCAGACGTACTAGATCGGCGTACCAAGGACGCTGAGGCCAATCTGGAGCGATTAGGATCATTGGAATTCCCTCTGCCTCCACTCTGCGGAGCAGAAGAGGAAGAAGCCTTAAGGGAGGGAAGGCATAGATTAGCCGATACTGACCCCAAGATGCTACCAACGCGTCCGCTGCGTCTGCCCATGGGACTCTTGACCGGGCCACAAATCTCAATACCTTCCGATTGAGTCGGGAAGCCAGAAGATCTACGTCTGGTGTGCCCCATCTTTGGCAGAGGAGTTGGAACACCTCCGGGTGTAAGGACCATTCTCCCTGGTCCAGCATCTGGCGGCTCAGGTAGTCCGCCTGCCAGTTTTCCACACCCGGAATGTACACGGCCGATAGTGCCGGTACGCTCTCCTCTGCCCACTTCAGGATGCGAGCAACCTCCGATGCTGCAGCTGAGCTTCTTGTTCCTCCTTGATGATTGACATATGCCACCGCTGTGGCGTTGTCTGACTGGATCCTGACTGGACGCCCTTGCAGCCTCTGGGACCATTTGAAGAGGCACAGCTTGATCGCCCGGATCTCCAGGACATTGATCGGCAGGAGGGCTTCCTCTGGGGTCCAGCGACCTTGTGCCGTCTGGACACCCCAGACTCCCCCCCTAACCTGTAAGGCTGGCGTCCGTCATGATCACTATCCAGTAAACCGGAAGAAATTACTTCCCGGCCATTAGAGCCGGTGCTGTCAGCCACCATACCAGGGATCTCCTGACTAGGTGGCTCACTCGGATTTGATAATCCAGAGATGATGGACATCTGTTCCATCTGGACAGAACTTCCTTCTGTAACACTCGAGTGTGGTATTGAGCATATGGGACCGCCTCGAAGGAGGCTACCATGAGGCCCAACACTTGCATGCAAAAACGGAGTGACGACCAATTCCTGGAAGTCAGCTGCCATACTGCAGCCCGGAGGGTCTGCAACTTGTCCACAGGGAGGAATACCTTTGCCTCTGAGGAATCCAGAATCAACCCCAGGTACACTAGGCGTTGAGTGGGCACCAATACTGACTTTTGCGTGTTTAGTATCCAACCACAGTCTCGAAGAGTCTGACAGGTAATGGACACGCTTACCTCTAATTCTGAGCTTGAAGGGGCCTTCAGCAGAAGGTCGTCCAAGTAACCTGTGACAGCGATACCCCGCTGTCTTAAAAGTGCCAGAATCGGAGCGAGCACCTTGGTGAAAGTCCTGGGTGCTGAGGCAAGGCCAAACGGGAGGGCCACAAACTGGTAGTGGTTCTTCCCGATAGCAAATCGCAGAAACCTCTGGTGTCTGGAGTATATGGGGACATGCAGGTATGCGTCCTTGATGTCCAAGGAGGCCAGAAAGTCCCCCGGATGGAGAGCCGTGACTACAGATCGAACCGACTCCATCCGAAATCTTTGTACTTTCACAAAGCAATTGAGGGCTCTGAGATCCAAGATTGGCCGAACCCCCTCCTTCTTCGGCACAATGAACAGATTTGAGTAAAAACCCTGACCCCGTTCCTGTTCTGGAATAACTACCCCGCGTTCCAGTAGACCCTGGCCCGCCCCATACAGGGCCTCCTGACGGGTCGGTAGTAGCTGGAGGTGATGAATCTGTCCGGTGGGCAAGAGAGAAATTCTATCTTGTAGCCTGAGGAGATTACTTCGCAAACCCACCTGTCGGAGACTAGAGCAGTCCGCTGAGTCGCGAATTTGCGAAGACGTCCCCCCACCCGAGAGCTGGGTGGGGGCGGACCTTCATGTGGACGCAGATTTGTCCGCAGGCTTGTTGGGTCTGCGGGACCAAGGACGCTTTTGTCCTTGGGCAGGCGCTTTATCGGCCTGGGGTCTTTTCCCTGTCGCCTTAAGGGGGCGAAAAAAACACTTGCGTGCAGTAAAAGAGGGCCCTTGCCCTTGGTGTGGCCCCTTACCCTTGCTAGTTTGGGGAAGCAAAGTGCTTTTACCTCCTGTGGCATCCTTGATGATGTCATCCAGAGAAGCCCCAAAAAGTCTGTCGCCCTTAAAAGGCAGATCCAACAGGGCTTTCTTGGAAGTCTGGTCCGCAGACCAGCCCTTTAGCCAGATCAGGCGGCGTATTGCTACTGCATAAACCGAAGCTCTTGACAGCAGGGGAATAGTATCCATGTCTGACTCGCAGACAAACTTAAGGCCCTGGACCAACTGGTCGGCCAAAGTTATCTCATTAGGAGGAGCATCTCGCTCCTTTAACCCCTGGAGTAGCAATTTTGCCCATTCAGTAAGTGTCTGAGACACTAGGGCACCCGCCAATGCCGGGCGTACTGCCGAGCCTACCACTGAGTATAGGTAGCGAGCAAGTGCTTCAGCCTTCTTATCCACAGGGTCCTTGAAAACAGGAGCCCCTTCTACTGGAATAGTGGTGGCTCTATTAAGTCTGGACACCGAAGGGTCCACTATAGGGGGAGAGGTCCATATTTTCAGAAAACTCTCCTCAAAAGGGGTACCGTACTGCAAACCTCTTTGGGGCTGTAAAGACCCTCAGTGGGTTCTCCCATTCCTTGTATAAGAGTTTGTCAAAATAAGACACACAAGGGAACACCTTAGCAGTGCGGGCAGGTTTACGAAAACCAAAGGGGACTGGAGTATCTGCTACTTCTGCAGTATTTTCTAACTTTAGCGTATCCCGCACTGCAGTAATAAGGTCAGATACCAAAGCCGTCTCGCGTACTGACCTGAACTTGGAGTCCTCCTCACTGTCCGATCGGTCACGGTCTGCAGTCTCTGATGCATCAGAATCTGGGCCATGAGCTGGACCTGGTTCTGCATCAGAAATATCCCCAGAAGATTGCAGGGGATGGGGGCATTTATTACCCCCTGTATTCCCATGTGCTGCTTCCACCCTGGCTGCAAACGCCTCTAGGATTGCCGACATAGCGTCCATAGACACCTCAGGGACACCAGCTGCTAAATCTGGTGTTTCAGGGGAGAAGACATCTGGCTCAGATGCCATGCTGACCACACGCTGACACCCACAGGGCTCCAGGCAATATATCAATAGGCCACCCTCCTGTGCTGCAGAGAGGCTGGGTCACCCAGATGACTCACCACCCTGGATAGGTACTGCTATGCTGCCGTGTGCTGCGCCTGTGATGCTGTCCCACTGCTGCTGTGTCAGTCTGCTTCTTTTATCAGCACTTCCTGTGTGAATTTTCGCGCCAGTGTAATGCACCCTAGAGGCCGGAGGCTCTCGCAAAATGGCTGCAAAAAACATCTGTATGGAAGATAATGTGGGCTCCAAGAAATTGGCCGCGGAGCCGAAGATAGAGGTCAAGCAGCCGTAGCCCACAAAAAGATGGCCGCCGAATGGCAATCTATACATACAGGGTGGACAAACATGGCCACCGATCACCTGATAGGGGCCAGTGGGTGTGGCCGAACCACAGGAAGATGGCCGCCGGGCAGTCACAAGAGGCCAAACTTGGCATGGACCACCTCAAAATGGCCGCCGACAGCATGGAGGAGGAAGCACAGACACACACACACACGTACGCAGAAATGACATTTCTTTTAAATGTTAGTTACAGCCAGCCCCGCTCCAGTGGGACCCCTTAGGTGACCCCCAGCACCCAGCAACCTTTAGCTAGAAGCCCAGGGAGGAGGGAAAGGCAGGGAGAGAGGGAAGAAAGGGGCCACAACCACTTACTTGATCTCTCCAGGAATGTCCAGCTAAATCACCAAGCCGAGGCAGGGGAGTTTTACTTACCTATCCTGCATGTATTATGCTGGAAGACATTCCAAACAGATCATCGTCCGCGCACGGAAGGTGACTGTTGGCCAGGCATGCTGTGATTGGACCCAAAAGGGACGATCATATGTATGCCCTGGAGCGTGACGCTCACCGGACAGGCTGCTGCGACTCGGCCGTAAGGTCAGCCGAAGCTGAGCGGTCCGATGCAAGCCTTGGAGCGTAAGCTCACCGGCCAGGCTGCTGCGACTCGGCCGTAAGGTCAGCCGAAGCTGAGCGGTCCGATGCAGGCCCTGGAGCGTAGGCTCACCGGCCACCCGTGGAGCGACGGGCATGTCGTGGAAAACCCAGCGCGTAGCTAGGGTCGGCACACGCTCGATGGCCGAAACTGGGGAGACTACAAGGATCGAGGATCCAGCCTGTCACCCAGTCGGCAGTTGATCGAAGATCGCAGGAAACAACAAATTAAAAAAAAATATATATATATATATATATATATATATATATATATATATATATATTTATATTTATATTTTTTTCCCCGGACCAATGGGCCTGAAGGGAACCATGTCCTACTCCTTGCTAGACAGAAAAAAACTGATCTGCGAGATGCAGACTGAGAGGTTATACCCAGAGGGTCCGCCCCCTGGGCGGTACTGTAGAAGGTGTGATGCAACACTTTTTACAAGTTTTTCTGCCTAGTCACTCCTAATTAACGGATAATACCCACTTTGTCAATAGAGAAGCTGTGTCGGTCCATGGACGAAAGAGTAAAAGGAACAATGATACAAATATGTTAAAAATGCCCAATGGTGAAGGATTTCTGGCTCAAAATATTTGGAATTTATCAGTTGATATCAGGATCAGAGTTGCAACCAAGTAGTGATAGTGCAATATTTATTGGGGCAGATATCCTTCGCCATATAACAGCTGCCTGGATAATAATAGCCCGAAATTGGCGAAAAGCAAAAAGTCCTACAATTTCGGGCTATTATTATAGCCTTTGAGATATGATAAACCCGTACTAAAGATACAGGACTATACTTGATTTTATAACATGAATATTATGTATGTATTTGTATAATTGTTTTAAAAAATTAATAAAAGAAAGATTGAAAACAAAAAAGGCTTCAAATGTGTATATATACACACACACACACACACATGAAACACATCAAAATAAGATTGTGCCAATTATTAAAAAAAAGTAAACATATACGGTTTTAAACTTGTATGTAATAACCAAATAAATGTATATCTTGTGTTTCTGCATTTGATGACACTAATACTGTAGAATTATCATTTTTATTAAAATATTTAACTTACCAGTCCATCACAGTTGCTAATGGCAACAGTGGTGTTGGCCATATTTGTTATATCTCCGACATACAGGCAGTTTTTATGATGAAGATCTATTGCAAGCACATTGGAATCTTCCTCCCACTCTACTGTAGCTCCAGGTGCAATTAGTTTAGAGTTCAGCCTTAACCTCAGATGAAAGTCTTTGTCAAAAATAGTCACATTATAATAAATCCTATTATCATTGGATTTATTGTTGGCGTCTTGAACATCCCTTTGAAAACGAGCCCTGTGCTTTTTGGACACTTCATGAGACACAAAATTACCCTCTGAATCTGTACTGATTGGAGTTACAATGCTGTATTCATCTATCTTCTGCAAAAGTGAATCTGAAAAATGAAACATACATGACATGTGTAGTGAATCATAAATCCAATAAAAGACTGTAAAAAAAGTGGACTTGCTATACTGCATATTGGGACGATGGGATTATTGGCTGCAATGCTCAGTACTCTCACTAGGTGTTGGTGTACATTTTACACACACATATACATACGGTAATGACTATGTTGATACTCAAAATAGGTTATTCTTTTCTGCAGTGATTACTGCTTAATACCATGTTGCAAGAAGTAGTGTTTTTCTCTCTCTCTCTCCATTTATTTCGAGATTGTGTGTGTATATATATATATATATATATATATATATATATATTGTGGGGGGGTTCGCTCGGCAGCGGGTGTGTGTGATCCCCTGGATGGGCTCCCCACACAAAAACAGGCCCAGCAGACGGAGGTTGTGGTTTTCAAGATCAAAAAGGTGCGGTTTATTTCTCTATTTACAGTGACAAAAAAACACAGCAAAGCAAAA
This sequence comes from Rana muscosa, assembly GCA_029206835.1. Classification (NCBI taxonomy): domain Eukaryota; kingdom Metazoa; phylum Chordata; class Amphibia; order Anura; family Ranidae; genus Rana; species Rana muscosa. Next base: position 990,059,173 of record CM055118.1, on the reverse strand, counting down.
AGAAACAAACAAAATAAACCCTGGTCAGCTTGACCTCTGACTAAACATGCAGGTTTCCTAACTAACAACTGGGATCAGCCTGGTGCTGTCCTAGTCCCTAAGTCCCTGGTTTAGTAAATGTCCAAACAAATAGCCACAGAGGCTTTGTCTCACCGCACAGGGGTTCACTCTCCCTAGACAGTCCACACAGGTCTGGTTCCAGGCATGAGCAAACACCTAATGAAGCTGGGAGTTTTTATAGAGGCCTTAAACGAGCTGACAAGCTTCAGCTGGTCTCATCAACTCCCTGCCTGCACGACGCCCAGCACTCTCCCTAGAGGTATGAATCATCCATGAGCCCACTAGCCTCAGCTGGGCTTCATCAACTCCCTCCCTAGTTGTATAAGTCGGCATAAAGCCTGAATCTGGGAGAAATATATCTACCCCCCTGGATGCAACCAGGTGACTTTACCTTCCTGCTGTCACTATATATATATATATATATATATATATATATATATATATATATATACACACACACACATACACATACACACACAGGCGGTCCCCGACTTACGAACAACTCCTACTTACGAACGGGACGCTGCGGGGACTATCTGCTGTTCTGCGCATTCGCGGCCAGACGGAACATCTGAAAACGTTGGAAATGTTCGTAATTGGCCCGACTTACGAACATTTCCGACTTAAGAACAAAGTGAAAGTCCCTATCGGGGACCCCCTGTATATATGTATCACACATACAATTGAATCATGGTAAATTACACAGATAATGCAAAAAAAAGTAAAGCAATACATGTGAACTGTTTTATTAGGAAACTGAAAAAGCATGTTTTAAAAATGAAGATTATAGGTTACACGTGCCAAGGAAAAAATGTATGAATTTCTGATAAGAATGTGATTTATTTATTTGCCATGGGGGTTATGGGTGGAATATCATAGTTACACAGGCAAAATGAAAAAATGTGAACTGGATGGAATAGCATGGAAACACATCACATAAAACATATTTGACCTTTAATTAAAAAGAATGTGGGTATAATTTTTCAAGAAGGGGATTATGGGGCTAAAATTGTGATACACATCTCATGTAATACATGTAATGCATTTGACCTGTTTCTGATAGGAATACGGGTATAATTATTGTTCTAGATCAGGGATATGCAATTAGCGGACCTCCAGCTGTTGCAAAACTACAAGTCCCATCATGCCTCTGCCACTGGATGTCATGCTTGTTGCTGTTAGAATCTTGCTATGCCTCATGGGACTTGTAGTTCCACAACAGCTGGAGGTCCGCTAATTGCATATCCCTGTTCTAGATGGTCACATTTACAAGGAACATATTTAACTACTTAAAGCAAAGTTCCACCCAAAAATGGAACTTCGCTTATTCGGTTCCTCCAGTGTCACATTAGGCACATTTTTGGGGGGGGGGGGGGGCTGATACCTGTCTAATACAGGTATTTGCTTCCACTTCCGGCAATATATCGCGGCAGCGATCTGCGCCATGTCTGGCCCCTCCTCGGTCTTCTGGGAGACACAGGTCCCAGAAGACAGCAGGGACCAATCAGGATGCACAGCACGACTCGCGCATGCACAGTAGGCAATCAAGTAGGGCCAAAACAATGAATCGATTAATCGATTACAATTTTCATAAATCGATTAATCGGCCAGTAACATAATTGGGTTAAAAAAAAACGAAAATTAAGCCTTTACAGTACAAAAAGGGCAAATCACTATTGTAAATATTAATTTCACTATCCCACAGTAAAAAATTAACCCCTTAAAGTAGCGATTATTTGCTCTTTTTGTACTAATTCAATTTTTTTTAACCCCATTATTTATGTTACTAAACATCTCAGGTCTGGGTCACACCTGTGTGTTTTTTGGTGCTTTTTGCAGAAACACACTACAGTTCATTTACATGGTTTCCTATGGGACATGTTCGCATCCATGCTTTTTTCAGCTGCTGTGTATTTGGAAAGGGCAAGGACTTTTAACACAAAACGGTGCGATTTAGTTTTCTTGGTTCAATATACTTCAATGGAGAAGCTGCAGAAAAGCATGTAATGCGTTTTTGCGGCAATTTGTGTTTTTTAATCTGCCCAACAACAAATTGGCCAAAAAAAAGTAAAAATGCAAATCGCAGCAAAATTACCTATTTTTTTAAGGCAATTAACCGATTAATCTAAACAATAAATCGGCCAACTAATCGATTATGAAAATAATCATTAGTTGCAGCCCTACAACCAGGCTGTGAAGCCACAAGGCTTCACTTCCTGATTCCATTACCTAAGATGCCCGCACCTGCACCCGGGAGCCGAAGGACGGGTTGGCTTCGGGTGAGGACATTGCGGGCACCCAGGACAGGTAAGTGTCCTTATTTTAAAAGTCAGCAGCTGCAGTATTTGTAGCTGACAACTTTAATTTATTTATTTTTTCTGAGAAACTCCGCTTTAAAGGACCAGGCCTAGTTCAAATAAGGTTTTTTTGCTAGAAAAGGACTTCGAACCCCCAAACATTATATATTATTTTTTTCAGACACAGATAAAATGGCGGTCGTTGCAATACTTTAGGTCACACCGTATTTGCGCAGCAGTCTTACAAACATAATTTTTCGAGAAAAAAATAGGATTTTTTTGTCATACTTACCTGTAAAATGCTTTTCTTTGAGTACATCATGGGACACAGAGTCAGGCTAATATTCATTACCTGCTGGGTTATACTCCATCAGGTGAATGGACACTGGTAGACTGGTAGGTCTTTAGACAGGAAGTGATCCCCTATATAACCCCTCCATACAGGAAATTACTTCAGTTTTGTAGCAAGCACTGAATCCTCAAAAAGAGGGGAGGGACCTCTGTGTCCCATGATGTACTCAAAGAAAAGGATTTTACAGGCAAGTATGACGAAAAAATTGGATTTTTGTACTCACCGTAAAATCAGTTTCTTTGACGTCCATGGACTGACACAGCTCTCATACTGATTACATGTGGGTATATGTCCCTGCTTGCAGGAGAAGATCTAGGCAGAATGTTAGATGTTAAAACATTCTAGAACAAACCAGAGCTGAACAGCCCCGCCCAGGGGGGCGGTCCCTCCAGACATTATCCTCCCACCTGCAGCCAGCAGCCTCAGTTCGTAACAAGCAGTACAAACCTTAAAAGGAAGGGTGGGTGCTGTGTCAGTCCATGGACGTCAGAGAAACGGATTTTACGGTGAGTACAAAAATCCTATTTTCTCTTATCGTCCATGGACTGACACAGCTCTCATACTGATTACATGTGGGACGTCCCAAAGCAGTATAAGAAAAGGGTGGGAGCAAAATAGTAAAGGAACAACCAAAACTTCACTCCAAACCAACACTTTGCGGCCGAAGGAAGCATCCGAAGATGCAGCCACATCAACCTTATAGAATTTTGAAAAGATATGAACGGACGACCAGGTCACCACCTTGCATACTTGTGCAACCGACGCTTAATGTCGGAAAGCCCAGGAAGCACCAATTGCCCTGGTTGAATGTGCCGTAACCGGGAAGGGAGGCGCCCGCCCCTTAATGGCATAGGCCTGTATAACAGTCTGCCTGATCCACCTAGAAATGGTGGCAGACGACACCGCTTGGCCCCGTTTTGGACCAGAGACAGACACAAACAGTGAGTCAGACTTCCGAATAGAAGCAGTAGCCGCCAGGTATACCCGTAAGGCACACACCACATCCAAATTGTGAAGCGCAACCTCTCTAGGATGCGATAGATGAGGGCACAAGGACCGAAGGACAATGTCCTCATTAAGGTGAAAAGCCAAAACCACCTTAGGAAGGAAAGACGGTCGCGGTCGCAACACCGCCTTATCCTTATGGAGGAACAGGTGAGGCGACTTGCATGACAGAGCCGCCAACTCAGACACCCCTCTAACAGAAGTGATGGCCACTAAAAAAGCCACCTTCTGAGACAAAGTTAAAAGAGGAATATCTCTGATATTTTCAAAAGGAGGTTCCTGAAGAACCGAGAGCATTAAGTTCAGATCCCAAGGAGGGAGCGGAGGCTTGGCAGGTGGAGCCACATGGCGTACCCCCTGCACGAAAGTGCTAACTAAGGAATGACCTGCTAGGGGTCTTTGAAAGAAAACGGCCAAGGCCGAAATCTGACGCTTAATAGTGCTCAAAGCCAGCCTTTGTGCAACACCACGCTGCAAGAACCGCAGGATTCTGGGGACAGAGTACATCCGTGGACGCCAGTCTAGCTCTTCGCACATAGCGATGTAAGCTCTCCAGGTACGGTGATGGATCTTCCCAGAAGAAGACTTCCTTGCCCAAAGCATGGTCGAAATAACCAAATCCGACAGGCTTCGGTCCTTCAGCACCTGGCTCTCAATAGCCATGCCGTTAAAGCCAGAGACTGTAAAGCAGGATAAAAGATAGGACCTTGAGATAGAAGGTCCTCCCTCAAGGGCAGGCGCCAAGGGACGTCCGCGATGAGACGTACCAGGTCGGCGTACCAGTGACGCCGAGGCCAGTCCGGGGCAATGAGAATCACCGGGATGCCCTCGGCCGCTACCCTGCGCAGCAGACGAGTAAGCAACTGCAGCGGAGGGTAGACATACATTAAGCGATACTGACCCCACGGGGCCACTAACGCGTCTGAGGCATCCGCCCAGGGGTCCCTGGACCTCGCCACAAACATCGTCACCTTGCGATTGAGTTGAGACGCCATCAGGTCCACATCCGGAGTGCCCCACCACCGACAAAGGAGTTGAAACACCTCCGGATGCAAGGACCACTCCCCCTGGTCCAGGGACTGGCTGCTCAGATAGTCCACCTGCCAGTTTTCTACGCCCGGAATGTAGACGGCCGACAGCGCCGGCACGCTTCTTTCCGCCCACCTTAGGATGTGGGCGACCTCGGACGCTGCAGCCGAGCTCCAAGTGCCCCCCTGATGGTTGACATACGCCACGGCCGTGGCGTTGTCCGACTGTATTCTGACCGAGCGGCCCTGTAGCCGCTTCGACCACGCGGAGAGACACAGTCTGATCGCCCACAATTACAGGACGTTGATTGGGAGACGAGATTCGTCCAGAGTCCAGAACCCTTGAGCTGACAGGACTCCCCACACTCCTCCCCAGCCCATCAGGCTGGCATCCATCGTGACCACCGTTCCATTGGATGGGGAGGAACGACTTCCCGGCCCTAAGAGCCGGGGATCTCAGCCACCACGTCAGGGACGCTTTGACAGGTGACTCACCTGAATCTAAAGATCCAATGACCATGGGGACTTGTCCCAAACAGACAGAATTTTCTTCTGCAATGCCCGAGTGTGTGATTGGGCATACGGAACCGCCTCGAAGGAGGCCACCACCTCCTGCTCTGAGGAGATCGTCCAGATAGCCCACGATAACAATTCCTCGCTGTCTCAGCAAAGCTAGAACCTCGGCAAGCACTTAAGTGAAAACCCGTGGTGCCGATGCTAGGCCGAAGGGAAGAGCCACGAACTGATAGTGGACTTCGCCTATGGCAAAGCGCAGAAACCTCTGGTGGCTTGCGCAGATTGGAACGTGCAAGTAAGCGTCCTTGATAGCCAAGGACGCCAAAAAATCCCCTTGGTGGAGTGTCGCGATCACCGTGCGAATGGATTCCATCCGGAATTTTAGTACCCTCACAGACATTCAGGGCCTTGAGGTCCAGGATTGGCCGGACCCCCGTCCTCCTTCGGGACAACAAACAGGTTTGCGTAAAACCCCTGAAACCTCTCTTGTGACGGATCCGGCACAATTATTCCGCACCTGAGCAAATCCTGTACGGCCCCCAAGAGGGCTGCCCGGCGGGCAGGAAGGGGAGAGGTTCGAGGGAAAGAACCTGTTTGGGGTCACGAGCAGAACTCTATCCTGTATCCCGAGGTGACAACCTCGCACACCCACCGGTCGGAGATCCGGGAGGTCCACCGCACCGAGAACCTGTAAAGACGTCCCCCCACCCCAGAGTTGGGCAGGGGCAAGACTTCATGCGGTGGCGGGCTTGGGACATTGCTTGTTAGGCTTACGCGCCCAGGGACGTCTTTGTCCCCCAGCTGCACTTTTTTCAGTCTGGGCGGGCTTACCCATGGAATCTGACTGACAAAAAAACGTCTTCACCAGAAAGGAAGGGCCCGGCCTGCGGTGGGGCTCCTTTCCCTTAATAGACTGGGGAAGGAAGGTGCTCTTACCTCCTGTGACATCTTTAATAATGTCATCCAGGGCGGCCCCAAACAGTCTACCGCCCTTAAAGGGCAAGTCAGCCAGGAGCTTTTTGGAAGCTAGGTCGGCCGACCAGCATTTCAGCCAGATAAGGCGACGTAACACCACAGCAGAGATAGAGGGCCCTGTTATTAAAGGGGCCGCATCCAAGGCGGCATCGCACACGAAGACTAAACCCTGCGCAAGTTGGTGAGCCAGGGCAATGGTCTCAGGAGGGAGATTATGCTCCTGCACTGTCTGGTGCAAAATCTTTGCCCATCCTGTGATTGTCTGAGACACAAGCGTCGCCGCCACTATAGGGCGTAACGCGGACCCCAATAAGTTAAACATAGTTCTACTCGCCACATCTGACCTCCTGTCAGCGGGATCCTTAAATGCAGGAGTCCCTTCCATCGGGAGTCTGGTAGCCTTATTCAAACGGGCGACCGGGGGGTCGACCACTGGGGGGAGAGTCCACTTCTTAACCAGGTTCTCCTCAAAGGGGTACCTTAAAGCTATGCGCCGCGGGACCGTCAAGTCTTCTGCGGCTTATCCCAGACTTGGTCAATGAATGTATCAAAAAAAGGCACATATGGAAAAATCTTTTTTGAAGAAATGGCTTTAAAGGAACCAAAAGGATACAGCTTCCACCTGAGGTTCCTCCGTCTCAACATTCAGCTTGAGAGTGTCCCTCACAGCATCAATGAGTTCACTTACAAGCACCCTGTCAGTTGGTGGTTCAAGACAGGGGTCGCAAGGAATGTCCTGTCCAAATACATCAAAATCCTCAGAGCTAGGGTCCTGAGCAGCAGTAGCTCGGCCCATATCTGAGTCAGAGCACTCCCCATGTGGAGATTGTGCGGGGAGGGGGCGCTTTACAGCCCCCGTGCATTCACACACCGCTTCCATCCTGACAAGGAATGATTCCAGGACTGCCGACAACTGGTCCATAGGGACCGCAGGTGCAGGAGCACTGCCAGTTGCCTCTGGCAAGCGTGGAGAAGCAGGTGAACCAGACTCCATACTGCCATCCTCTGAGACCTTATTCACTATTACAGTGAATATAGTCCACCCACTGGCTGTGCTGAGGCTCAGGAGGAGATATCCGGAGGACTCACCATCCTTAGGGACCGCTCGGTTCCGCTGTATGAGCCGCGCTGCAGCGCGAGTGAAGCCTGAGGTGAGGAGAGTGAATAATCTGTGAGGAGACTGAGGAATTTCACGCCGTCAGCAGCGCCGCTAGAGGCCGAAATCGAAAGTGAAAGCGCCACGGCTACAAGAAAATGGCCGCCGGGCGCTTGTATAACTGCGCATTTGAGCCGCGGCAAGATGGCCGCCGAGCGCACTATTTAAATAAAATTAAAAAAACAGCGCTAATGGCGCACGCAATACAGATTCACACACTCCACACCAGAACACTTCCCAGAGTTCACCAACAGCCATGAGCGCCCCCCCCAGGCCAGAGCGACCCCCCAAGCACCCTCACAAAGCACAGCACCAGTACAGGGTGCAGAGAGCAGCATAACAGGGGGGAGACAGGGAGAATCCCCCACATAAAGAAACACAGCCAGCATGTACTCACCTGCATCAGGAGTAGGGCCGAAACAACTAATCGATTAATCGACAACTAATCGATTATGAAATTAATCGATTACTATTTTCATAAATCGATTAAATCGGCCAGAAACATAATGGGGTTAAAAAAAAAAAAAAAAAAAAAAAAAACTAAAACTAGCCCTTTGTAGTTCAAAAAGAGCAAATCGCTACTGTAAATATTACTTTCACTGTCCCACAGTAAAAAATGAACCCCTTACAGTAGCGATTATTTGCTCTTTTTGTACTAATTTTAGTTTTTTTTAACCCTATTATGTTACTAAACATCTCAGGCCTGGATCACACGTCTGTTTTTTGGTGCTTTTTGCAGAAACACGATACAGTTCATTTACATGGATTTCTATGGGACACGTTCACATCCATGATTTGCTGTGTATTTGGAAAGGGCAAGGACTTTTTTTTAAGGCAAAACTGTGCCATTTTGTTTTTTTGGTTCAATATACTTCAATATAGAACTGCAGAAAAGCATGTATTGCGTTTTTGCGGCAATTTGTGTTTTTTAATCTGCCCAACAACAAAATGCAAATCGCAGCAAAACTACCTTTTTTTTTTTTTTAAAGGTTATTAACCGATTAATCTAAACAATCGGCCAACTAATCGATGAAAATAATCATTAGTTACAGCCCTAATCAGGAGAGACTACTTACCCGTCCCTAGAGGGACCCACTGGCTTGTTTCAGACAGACCCATCACAGAGTAGTACTGCGTAGCTGTCGGCCCGGTCCACCGCGAAAGATACAGTCAGTCAGGTACTGTTCAATCTTGAGAGGACCGTGGGAGCATGAAAGCAACCCGGCCACCCCTGGAGTCATGGGGTATGTCGTGAACTGAGTCTCACGCACACAAGGTGAGGATCAGCACGCTCGATGGTCGGACAGGGAAGACTACGAGGATACCAGTGTACCCAACCTGTTGCCCAGCCGACAGTTGATTGAAGGTCTCAAAAATAAAATAAAATTCCCAAAAGGAATTAAATTTAAAAAGTAAAATCTTCCAGGAGACTGGCTCCTGAGAGAGCCACGTCTTTCTCCTTCTGCTAGGCAGAAAAAAACTGGGGCTGCTGGCTGCAGGTGGGGGGGTAATGTTCAGAGGGACCGCCCCCCTGGGCCAGACTGTTCAGTTCTGGTTTGTTCTAGAATGTTTTAACATCTAACATTCTGCCTAGGTCTTCTCCTGCAAGCAGGGACATATACCCACATGTAATCAGTATGAGAGCTGTGTCAGTCCATGGACGATAAGAGAAAATCCTATTTTCTTTTTCATACATCATGGGACTAATATCTAAATATTCATTACATGCTGGGACGTCCCAGAGCAAAAGCCTTGAGGGGAGGGAGACACCCTGCAAAACAGTAGCCATCAGTTTTTATATGACAGCCCAAAGAACACTGTGGCCGAAAGCCGAATACTCGGCTGCTGGAACATCCATTTGATAAATTTTGAGAACGTATGCACTGAAGACCAGGTAGCAGCCTTACAAATCTGAGCCACAGATACCTGATGGCGAAAAGCTCAGGAGGTTCCTACACCCCTGGTAGAATGAGCTCTCACTCTAAAAAGGGAGAAGCTTTATGTTTCAGACCATAGGCCTGAATGACCAATTGACAGACCCAATTGGCAATGGAAGCCTTGGAAGCTGCCTGCCCTTTCTTGGGTCCCTTTGGTAAAAAAATTCAAAAGAAGTCTGATCCTCGGATCTCGGCAGATCTAGGCAAATAAACCTTGACTGCCCGAACAACGTCCAAAGAAAGCAGTCGTATCTCTTCCGCCAAATGAGGCTGAGAGAAAAACGAAGGCAGAATAATGTCCTGATTTAAAATGAAAGGCTGACACCACTTTAGGCAAAAAGGATGGAACAAGTCGTAACACGACCCTGTCGTGGTGAAGAATTAAATACGGTTCCCTGTATGACAGGGACGCCAACTCCGACACCCTACTAGCCGAGGTGATAGCCATCAGGAAGGCTAGCTTGCGTGACAGCAAGTCTAATGGGATTTCCTTAATAGGTTCAAATGGTTGTTTCTGTAATACAGATAACACCAAGTTCAAGTCCCAAGGACACATAGGTGACCTAATGGGGGGAAGCAATGGAGCTGCCACCTGCATAAAGGTTTGGATCAGTGAATGAGAGGCTAAAGGCCTTTGGAAGAATACGGATAGGGCCGAAACTTAACCTCTGATTGTACTCAAAGCCAAATTTTATTTCTACAGCCGACTGTAGAAAAGAGAGAATTCTCCCAATCACGCATTTCCATGGATGCCATTTTCTGGCTTTACACCAAGCAATATAAGTCTTCCAGACCTTATGATTGATCTTCCTAGTGACAGCCTTTCTAGCATTTACTAAGGTAGACACTGCTGATCCTGAGATGCTGCGGTCCTTTAACACCCTGGCTTCAATGGCAATGATGTCAAATTTAGAGATTGTAAATTGGGGTGGAATATAGGACCCTGAGACAATTGATCGAGGCGCTGTGGAAGCGTCCATGGCCCGTCCATTGTTAGTCTCACAATCTCCAGGAACAAGGGCCTTCTGGGCCAGGCTGGTGCCACCAGAATGACTGGAAATTTCCTCTTTTCGAATCCTGCACAACAAATGTGGAAGGAGAGGGATCGGAGGGAAAGCATAAACCAGGGAGTATTGGCTCCATGGAACTATCAGAGCATCTGCTCCGATTACCAAGGGATCCCTTGTTCGGGACACAAACTGCTGTATCTTGTTGTTGAACCTGGATGCCAGGAGGTCGACCTCTGGCCATCCCCATGGTTGGCAAATTTCCTGGAACACCCCTGGGTGTAGGGACCATTACCCCGGGCAGATCTGCTGGCGGCTGAGATAATCTGCCTTCCAATTCTCTATTCCCAGGATATGGACTGCCGATATAATTGGCACATGTCCCTCTGCCCAGGCTAGTATGTGGTTCACCTCCTTTAGAGCTCAACGACTCCTGGTACCGCCTTGGTGGTTTATATAGGCCACTGCAGTTGCATTGACGGACTGAACCCTAAAAGAGTAGTCCTGAAGCTCCATCGTCGAGGACCATAGGGCCCGTAATTACACGATGTTGATGGGCAGGATCTGTTCTGTCTAGGGATGTCCCGATACCACTTTAAGACCGAGTACAAGTACCGATACTTTTTTCAAGTACTCGCCGATACCTATTACCAATACTTTTATTTAATCTCATGTGACAGTGGCACATGTGTCAGTATTTTTTTATTTAATTTTTTTTTACAATTTATTTATTTAAATTTTTTACAATGCTTTCTTTTTTTTTTTTAAGGGGGAGGTGGGTGTGGGGACAGGGTCATTTTTTTTTATTATTATTATTATTATTTAAAAAATATATATATATTATTTATTGCAATTTTTTTTTTATCAGCCCTGTTGGGGGGCTATGGTGAGATATCAGGGGTCTTAACAGACCTCTGACATCTCCCATTTGAGACAGGGAAATGGACTAGCGACACAGATTCCCCAGTCCCTTTCTCAGCAGCCTCCGCTGCACTGATAATTAATGGAAATAAGACAGCGGCTTCTCTTCATTCATTAACTGAGACATAGTAATCACAGGAGGTTACAATGTTTCAGTTATGTGAATGGACAGAGTCAGTAATCACTGACTCTGTCCATTCAGAAAACGAAGGAGCCGGGTTTACCGGCTCCTACCTCCTCTCTCCATCATGAGATACCGAGGGGAACGGCAGCACAGAGGGGGAGAAGAGAGGGGGACAGATGCACGGAGGGGGAGAAGAGAGGGGGACAGATGCACGGAGGGGGAGAAGAGAGGGGGACAGATGCACAGAGGGGGAGAAGAGAGCGGGACAGAGGAGAGAAGGGGACAGATGCACGGAGGGGGACACGGAGGAGAGAGGGTAACACGGAGCAGCATGGAGGGGGGACAGCAGCATGGAGAAGGACGGATGGGGACTGGAGAAGGATAGGGGACAGTCAGCGGTGATCGTGTGTGGGAGAGAAGCACCGATCACCGCTGAAAGCCGCGGTGGAGGGGGGGGGGCGGGGGGTTTGAGAGAGAGAGGACCGGCTGTCAGACATTTAAATCTATACAGGGTGATCAGTGCTTGTAACTCCCCCACCGCACTGATCACCCTGACTGCCCAGGTATCGGGTGAAGCGTCGGAGCATTTTCCCCAAGTACAAGTACTCGGGCAAATGCTCGGTATTAGTACCGATATTAGTATCGGTATCGGGATAACCCTAGTTCTGTCCTTGACCATTTCCCTTGAGCTGAGAGACTGGCAGTACTCTCCAAGTTACCAGGAGGAATGATCTTCCCCTTTGCAGGTTCTGATCCTGTAACCACCCGTGTAGGCCGTGCCCGAGGAGATAAGGATATTGGATAATCCAGGGCTTTTCCTCTCCTGTTCCAAGCCAACACGATGTCTTGTTGTAGCGACCTGGAATGGAACTGGGCATAGGACACCTCCTCAAATGAGGATACCATCCTCCCTAGAAGACTCATACAGAGTCGAATGGAGGGTTGTCTGGTGTCCCTAATCTGACGCACCCGAGTCTTCAGGGCACAGATCCTTGCGGGTGGCAAGAATACTCTTGCCTGGACTGTATCTAGGGTCAGACCTAGATACTTTAGACTTTAAATCTGGTCTCAAGTTTGATTTTTCAGTATTTATGATCCAGCCTAAGTGTAAGGGAACCATTAGTTTTCGTCTAATGCGCAACGGACTGCGTGCACGCGCAGGAGCGCGTCCCTAGTGCCAATTGGCACCAAACGGCCCATTTAAGGAAGTGCCCTGACCCCAGACCCTTGCTGACTGGTCTTCAGCTGTTACCCGATATCCTGAGCCCTGTTGTGATCCTGCTTGATACTTGTTGCTGAACCTGGCTTGCCTTGACCCTGCTTCTGGACTCTGCTCTGATTACTGGCTCCTGATCCTGGCTACCCATTTGACCCTGGTTCTGCCTGCTGCCTTGTACTTTGCTGCCCGCCTGTTAACTGACCCGGCTACCCTTGTGACCTTGCATCTGCTTCCTGTGTCGCTCCTCTTCAACCTCCGAGTGTCTGAGACTTCAGTCCTGCGACTCTCTGCAACTTCCTGCTGCAAGTCTTCCAGGGACTTAACATCATCTGACGTCCCAGTGCCACTGTTCCAGCAGAGTACCTCTTTAACCCCGGCTGATCCTTGGTGCACAGCTGCCTTCCGTGATCTGATGATCCTCCTGCTCTTCCAGTCTCGCACCCCCTGCTACTGGTTTCCGGGTCTATATCTGCAGGCACTCGTGTTCCTCCTGTCCCTCGGTTACCTCTGTTCCACCTCCAGCGGGACCAGGGCTGGAGATACAAGAGAGGCCGACCTCGTCACTTCAGTCTCCCTTCAGGTACGTGACAGTACCAGTCAGCCAGTGATGGAGTCTGAAAGGGAGGTCTCTCTTTTGCTTACCCTCTGCCGGACTGTTAACGCACTCTCTCATGTGGTGCAAGGGTTACACATGGACTTTGTTCAGCTCCACAACCAACTGCAGCCTGCACCCAGTCTGGCTTCCACCTCTGAGGGCTCAAGAGTCAAAGATTCCGCTGCTCAAACCATTACTTGTACTCCAGTTGAACTTTCCTGTTCTCCTGAGCCTAGAGTGCCGCTACCTGAGCGTTTTTCTGGAGACCGTAAAAAATAGGATTTTTATAACAGCTTACCTGTAAAATCCTTTTCTTGGAGTACATCACGGGACACAGAGCGACATAGTCATTACTAATGGGTTATATAGATACCTTCAGGTGCTGGCACTGGCAACTTCCAAAACCGGAAGTACCCTCCCCTATATAAGCCCCTCCCATCCGGGAGTACCTCAGTTTTGTAGCAAAGCAATAAGTGTCCCCAAAAGAGGGGTGGGAGCTCTGTGTCCCGTGATGTACTCCAAGAAAAGGATTTTACAGGTAAGCTGTTATAAAAATCCTATTTTCTTTCTCGTACATCACGGGACACAGAGCGACATAGTCATTACTAATGGGATGTCCTAAAGCAATGCCCAATGAGGGGGGGGATACACCATACATAAGCTGAGCGCTATCAGACATGAGGATCTTTTGCGGCCTGCAACACACTGCGCCCAAAGGCGACATCCTCCTGACTTCTAACGTCCACCTGGTAGAACCTAGTAAACGTGTGTACTGAAGACCATGTTGCGGCCTTACAGATTTGAGCCAGGGAGGCCTGGTGATGCACTGCCCATGAAGTTCCAACTGCTCTCGTGGAGTGCGCCCTAACTTTGAATGGAGGCGGTCTCCTTCTCAAGCCATAGGCTTGCATTATGACCTGTCGAATCCACTTGGCTAAAGTAGATTTTGACGCTGCCTGACCCTTTCTGGGGCCTTCCGGCAGAATAAACAAAGTATCCGTTCTGCGAATCTGAGCAGTGGCTTTTAGATAAGCTTTAACTGCTCTTACTACATCCAAAGAATGTAATAACTTTTCCTCTACTGAACTAGGTTTGGGAAAAAACGAAGGAAGAACCACATCTTGGTTCAAATGAAACCTCGATACCACCTTAGGAAGAAAGGCTGGATGAGGACGTAACACTACTCTGTCCTTATGGATAACCAGATATGGCTCCTTACAGGACATAGCTGCTAATTCTGACACTCTTTTAGCCGAACAAATGGCTACTAGAAAAATCAATTTCCTGGTGAGAAGAACCAGGGAAATATGCTGTAATGGTTCAAATGGTTGTTTCTGTAGAACCGACAGAACCAGGTTTAAGTCCCATGGACATATGGGAATATTAACCGGAGGGCTAATACGCATCACTCCTTGTATAAAGGCTTTGACTAGTGAATGCGAAGCCAAGGGCCTCTGAAAAAATATTGACAAGGCCGAAATCTGACCCTTGATAGTACTCAAGGCAAGCTTCCTATCTACAGCCCACTGTAGGAAGTCCAGAATCCTACCTATTACGTACTTAAGTGGATGCCATTTCTTGGCCTCACACCACGCGATGTACGCCTTCCAGATTCTATAGTAGATCTGCCTGGATACCGGCTTCCTGGCATTGATCATGGTAGATACCACAGGATTAGAGAGCCCTCTCTTTTTTAGAATGTGGGCTTCAATAGCCAGGCCGTCAAACCTAGGGCTGGTAAGGAAGGGTGGTATATCGGTCCTTGCGAAAGCAGGTCCGGACGATGTGGGAGAGTCCAAGGACTCCCCACTGACATTTTTACAATCTCTGCGTACCATGCTCTTCGGGGCCACGCTGGAGCCACCAGAATCACTGGTTTCTTTTCTACCCTGATTCTGTGGAGTAATCGAGCTAACAATTGTGGCGGTGGGAATGCATATATCAGCTTGAACTGATCCCAAGGGAACACTAGGGCATCCGAGCCGCAAGCTAGGGGATCCCTTGTCCAAGAGACAAACCTGTCCACCTTTGCGTTGAATCTGGATGCTAGCAGATCTACAGCCGGTGTTCCCCACCGCTGACATATTGTCCGAAAAACCTCGGGGTGAAGGGACCATTCCCCTGGGCATAATTGTTGGCGTCTTAGAAAGTCCGCCTTCCAATTCTCTACTCCTGGAATGAATACCGCGGATATGGCTGGGACATATCTTTCTGCCCATTTCAGGATGCAATTTACTTCCCTCTGGGCTGCACGACTCCTGGTGCCACCCTGATGATTGATATATGCCACTGCCGTGGCATTGTCTAATTGAATTCTGACAGGGGACCCTTGGAGTTTGGATGTCCATGCTACTAGGGCATACCGGGCTGCTCGTATCTCTAAGAGATTGATGGGCAGGGCCTTTTCCGCATCCGACCATCTGCCCTGGAGAGACCATTGCTCCAGTACTGCTCCCCAGCCTATAAGGCTGGCATCTGTAGTGACCACCTTCCAAGAAATTGGACTGAAGGATTTCCCTTTTTCCAGATTCTGGGGAACCAACCACCAACGGAGGCTCTTGCGAACGGAAGGGGACAAGGCCATTGGTAAGTCTAGGGCCTGAACTTTCTTGTTCCAGGCTGACAGTATGGCCCTTTGCAAATTCCTTGAATGGAATTGACCGTAGGGTACTGCTTCGAATGATGCCACCATTTTTCCCAGCAGCCTCATGCACAGGCGTATGGACGGCTGTCTTTTTGTACCCACTAAGTGGATCAAATCTCTCAAAGACAACACCTTCTTTCGAGGCAAGAATATTTTCTTCTGGCCTGAATCTAGCCTTAGCCCCAAGTATTCCAGACTTTTGACTGGTTTTAGGGCCGACTTGTCTCGGTTGATAATCCAACCGTGAGATTCCAGATACTTGTCTTGTGAACGACCACTTCTAGTTTTTTCACTGAGTGGTCTATCAGCAACAAGTCGTCTAGATATGCCATTATCGTTACACCTTGCGTTCTTAGATTGGCCAATAATGGGGCCAGAATTTTTGTGAACACTCGTGGTGCTGTGGTCAGACCGAAGGGTAAGGCTCTGAACTGAAAATGGCGCCCTTCTACTGCAAAGCGTAGAAATTTTTGGTGGACTGGAAAGATGGGAATGTGCAAATAAGCATCTTTGATGTCGATCGAGGCTAACCATTCCTCCCCTTGTAGGGCAGTGGCCACCGATCGGATCGACTCCATCCGGAAAGTCCTGATATGCAGGAATTTGTTTAGCACTTTTAGATTTAATATGGGCCTCACGTCCCCGTTTGGCTTCGGGACTGTAAAGAGGTTTGAGTAAAACCCGAACCCCCATTCTTCCAGGGGAACCTCCATACTTACTCCTTGGAGCAATAGTTGTTCTAGTGCCAACAGGAGGGACTCTCTCTTCCGGGGATCCCTTGGCACGTTTGACCTCATAAAATGGGAAGGAGGAGAGTCTTTTAACTCCAATCTGTCTCTGATCGTGTCCCGCCAGGTCTCTGCGAACAACTGGAGTCTTCCCCCCACCCGATTGAGTGGGGGCAACCCTTCATGCATTTGACTTTGGGGGAGGTTTTGTACCTCTCCTGACCCAGGGTTTTTTATTACCCTGCGATTGTCCCTGATCTTGACCCCCGGGATTTGACCGAGGAGGCCGTCGGAACTGTTTCACAGCCGATGCCCCAGGGACTGGAGAAGCAGGCCTCTTAAAAGAGGGACCTCTAACTCTGTTTTTAACCGGCAAGAGTGTACTTCTACCGCTGGAAATTTTCTGGATATATTTGTCCAGGTCTTCCCCGAATAAGCGTTCACCATGAAAATGGGAAGCTAACCAGCAATTTTTTACAGGGAGCTTCAGCAGACCAGTTTTTTAGCCATAGAAGCCTGCGCATATGTACTACAGACAGCGTAAGGCGGGAGGCCTGATGGATTGAATCCTTTATGGCATCAACCGCAAAGCACAAGGCTCTAGGTAGATCAGCTAGGGCAAGGGCCTGCTGATCTGGCAAGTCCCTTAAGACCTGTTTCAACTGATCCTTCACTGCTTGGCAGACCCCAATAGCTGCCACTGCTGGTTGTGTCTCCAAGCCTGCTGTAGAAAAAGCAGATTTTAATAAGGACTCCAATTTTTTATCTATTGGGTCCTTGAACATTTGGACATTATCCACTGGACATGTCAGTGATTTATTCACACAAGAGATGGCTGCGTCCACTGTAGGGACCCCCCATTTTTTGATGAACTTATCCTCCATGGGATAGACCACCGGAAATCTCTTGGGGGGGAGTAAATATTTTATCAGGATGTTCCCAATCCTGGTACATGAGCCCTTCCAATAAAGGGTGAACTGGAAAGGAACAGACAGACAGTCTGGGGAGCTTTTAGCGACCCCAGCGAGGAGACAGTAGTGGTTGATGGTTCCGCAAGGTGCATTTTA
Organism: Rana muscosa; assembly: GCA_029206835.1. Lineage (NCBI taxonomy): Eukaryota > Metazoa > Chordata > Amphibia > Anura > Ranidae > Rana > Rana muscosa. The sequence goes on along the minus strand of CM055118.1, from coordinate 990,041,542 downwards.
AACGCTGATCGGACCATGTTAGTCAAAGACTGAACCCATAATCTTTCAGCTTGAGATGCTGAGAAAGGTTCCTCCACAGTTGATTCCTCTATAACAGAATCAACCTCCTCCTGATCCCCTTCAGGCAGGTCGATCCCTGTATGGGACTGTTGCTCCGCTAACAGGTACTCTGAAGGAGGAGACGGAGATCGGGCGTGCTTTCCCTGTGACAGGGAGGCAGCGATTAATGCTGACAATCTCTCCTCTAATCCTCCCAGAGCTGAGGAAAAAACCTCCTCTGTTACATACACAGGAGCAGGTGAACTGAGGACAGCCACAGTACCAGGCACTCCTGCGGGGTCTCTACGGTCACTAACCTCTGAATTTTCAGGGGAGACTGGTGCAGCAGAAGCATGCCCAAGATCCTCAGAGCCCGATGGAGACCTTTTCCTTCCTGGAAGATTTAGTTCCGGAGCTTCTGGATGGCATATTCCTAAGCCCAAAGCTGAGGTATTCCAGCCGTAATACACCCTTTTTACTGAGAATAGTCTAGCACAATTGCTGCTATATATCAGTTGGTGTCTACTAAAGTGCCTTTCTAGGGGATGCCTGCATCAACCGCCTCTGTGTGCCTTTTTACTGTTGCTAGCTCTGTTTGTGCACTTCAATAGCCAGGTTGATTGCTTTTAAAACATGCTGGACGCCCGCACATGCGCAGTAGCGCCGCGGCGCACACCGAGCGTCATCCACCTGCTCCGCCCCTTTTCCAGATTGCCTCTATATAGAGAGGCGCGTGCACGTGCGCGGGCACGTGCGCCTTCGGCGCCTTTTTTGAAAAAAACAGGAGCTAGATGGGAGCCAGGGTCCCTGCCGCAGGGCCCGGGGATGGATGAGCGCAGCAACAGGGCAGAGGAGACAGCTTCCCCGCAGAGAACTTACCAACTGCCTGGATTTGACTTCGGAAGAAAAAAATCCACATTACAAGAAAAAGAACCATAGCGGCCTCTAGTGTTTAACACAGGTACCCAAAATACAAACAATATTCGCGCCGCTAACACATGTAAGCAGCTACAATACCTGTGGAAAAAGGCAACAACAAACAATATACAAAAATGCAGCGCTATGCGTATAACAATGTAAAACACCCAAGTGCTCAAAATTAAACTAAATCACAAATGATTAAGTATAAGTCCAAATGTATATAAAACTCCAAAGGATGTGAGAAACATAAATTCGAATCAGTTCCAATTTGAATCAGTCCCAAATTATATAGGTGAATCTTCCAAAGTAAAAAAGTGACTTGTAACGTAACCACCACCAGGTGAAGGGGAGGCTTACCAGATGTAATGGACCCAATGCACGTATGTGTAAGGGGTCAGACAGGCTGAATATGTATATGTCCATACATATGGGAACCAGGCCGGCACAGTGCACCCTTGTGTCCAAGGTTCAAACTCAGGAAAAAACACCGGAAATTCAAGCAAATAGGAGTATTGAATTGGCTCACATAAAGTTCATGTGGAAAAAGAAGGGAGAAGGCACATAGCGTAATAACGCAAAGGAATTTTAATGAATATAGGCAGATACACTTACATCCACAATCCATGAATATAGCGCTTTGCAAAGACACTCAATGGCAGCAGTGGAGTCTCCCGACGCGTTTCGCAAAACCTTGCATTGTCTGGGGCATAATTCCACTGTTGCCTGTATGCTATTTATAGAAAACAAGGACCTCCCCCTGATCTGTCCACTGAAACAGCACTTCCTGTGAAATCCAAAATGGCGCCGGAGCGTGCGTTCCAAGCCTCTCTATGGAACCCCTCCATAGGTGATTAATGCATATAGGACTCTGTATTGGCCAGAAGGGGAGGCAAAAATAAATATGGTCAACTTCTATAACCACTTACCTATGCATGGTGAGGGTTAAACCCTACAGTCCATGTGTATGTAAAGCCCTCATAATGTGGGGCCATGACGCTTGGGATGCTGTCATTAGGCCAAATAATGGCCTTGTATGTCTGTCCCGCCACACCACGTCACCCGGCGTGCAAACGCACACAGAACATCACCTGGCGTGCGGACGTTACCTTCTCCCAAGCGTCGCGTAGCAGCGTCATCCAGCTCCACATGACCGCCACGTGACTCTGCGTCACATGACCGTCACAGGATCCTGACGTAGCAACGTCATCCAGCTCCACGTGACCGCCAAGTGACATCACGCCACATGACCATCACTGAGCATCACACTGCAAGGGGACATCAGTACCTATCAGGAGTGACATGTCGCGTCATCAACGGCAGGCACAGCTTCCCCGGAAAGGGGTTGTCCCTACCTAGCTACGTTAACTGCGCTGCGCTCCAACGCCATATGTTACACAAGGCGCGGAACGCAGCCCAGAATGGAAGTAAGTTAGTTAGGAGTTCACCCTTAACGGTCCGCATAGATGTAATAAATCTACCATTGCGGCCAGAAAAGGGGAAATGAATGTATGCAAACCAAAGGAATGATTGCAATAGTGACTGCCGTTAATAATGATAATAAGACATACTAAAAAAATTATTAAAATTGAATATTAGATGATCAAACATGATCAGACTGAGAAGGAACTGCAGCGATGTGAACATCTTCCTTACTCAGGCTGAGATCCTTAAAAAACGTTTTATTGACAAAGGTTATGATCCTGCCAGTATAGATAAGGATCTTGGACAGGTACTAGAGACTGATAGGCGCTCTCTGTTGGAGGTCAAACAGAAAGGCGAACCCAATAATGCTTTTAAATGGGCGATGCTTACTTCCTTTTCCTTACAGCATAAACAAGTAAAGGCTATTATAGCAAAGCACTGGGATATCTTGAAAAACGACAACATCCTCGGTACTGTTTTACCGGATCAGGCCAAAGTGATTTATAGAGGGGCACCTACCCTTCGGGGTAGAATAGCACCTAATATCAATCCCCCAGTACGTCCCTCCTTCTTTCACCAATTGGTGGGCTACCATCCCTGCAAGAGGTGTAGTGTGTGTAGGTATAATACATCTGGTAGGGGCAAAACCTTAGAGTTTAGGTCAACTAGTACAGGAAAATTGTATCCGATTAAACAATTTTGTACGTGCTCCACCACATACATTGTATACCTTATCACCTGCCCTTGCGGGAAACAATATGTAGGCCGTACCATCAGGCCTTTTTCGGTTAGAGTGGGGGAACATGTTTCACTCATCCTAGGGGGTGATGTTAACCATACGGTGCCCAGACACTATAGATTATATCACAGTAGGAATCCAGCTGGCACACAATTTTTGATTATCGATCATTTTATTCCCCATTGGAGGGGTGCCCCCAAAATTAGGGGTGTGTCCCAGTTGGAGACCTACTGGATATATGAATTACAAACGCACAGGCCATCCGGTTTAAACGTCGAGTGGGATATTAATTCCTTCATCGACCAATCCTAATAATGACGGTCTCCATTGGACCATGGACCTACCTTCACCTTTTCTTGAAGGAGATTTGTATGGAGAAATCCAATTCCCCATGACTATTTCCTTTTTATTTTTGTTTTAATATAATCGCATAGTTTTATATATGTTATTCATTATTCTATTTGTCAATGTGTTAGATTGGGACTGCCCCTGGTTTGCCCATTGGACAGTTTACTGTTGCTGTAATTGGGAATTCTTTTCGTGAGAATTTAGGCTTCCCAGTTTGTCTCCTATAGGAGTTTTATATTTTATGTGAGTTATCTACCTCACACATAGTGCGATGATCAAGAGGTATAATTTTTTCCTTTGTTTGATCATCTAATATTCAATTTTAATAATTTTTTTAGTATGTCTTATTATCATTATTAACGGCAGTCACTATTGCAATCATTCCTTTGGTTTGCATACATTCATTTCCCCTTTTCTGGCCGCAATGGTAGATTTATTACATCTATGCGGACCGTTAAGGGTGAACTCCTAACTAACTTACTTCCATTCTGGGCTGCGTTCCGCGCCTTGTGTAACATATGGCGTTGGAGCGCAGCGCAGTTAACGTAGCTAGGTAGGGACAACCCCTTTCCGGGGAAGCTGTGCCTGCCGTTGATGACGCGACATGTCACTCCTGATAGGTACTGATGTCCCCTTGCAGTGTGATGCTCAGTGATGGTCATGTGGCGTGATGTCACTTGGCGGTCACGTGGAGCTGGATGACGTTGCTACGTCAGGATCCTGTGACGGTCATGTGACGCGGAGTCACGTGGCGGTCATGTGGAGCTGGATGACGCTGCTACGCGACGCTTGGGAGAAGGTAACGTCCGCACGCCAGGTGATGTTCTGTGTGCGTTTGCACGCCGGGTGACGTGGTGTGGCGGGACAGACATACAAGGCCATTATTTGGCCTAATGACAGCATCCCAAGCGTCATGGCCCCACATTATGAGGGCTTTACATACACGTGGACTGTAGGGTTTAACCCTCACCATGCATAGATAAGTGGTTATAGAAGTTGACCATATTTATTTTTACCTCCCCTTCTGGCCAATACAGATTCCTATATGCATTAATCACCTATGGAGGGGTTCCATAGAGAGGCTTGGAACGCACGCTCCGGCGCCATTTTGGATTTCACAGGAAGTGCTGTTTCAGTGGACAGATCAGGGGGAGGTCCTTGTTTTCTATAAATAGCATACAGGCAACAGTGGAGTTATGCCCCAGACGATGCAAGGTTTTGCGAAACGCATCGGGAGACTCCACTGCTGCCATTGAGTGTCTTTGCAAAGCGCTATATTCATGGATTGGATGTAAGTGTATCTGCCTATATTCATTAAAATTCCTTTGCGTTATTACGCTATGTGCCTTCTCCCTTCTTTTTCCACATGAACTTTATGTGAGCCAATTCAATACTCCTATTGGCTTGAATTTCCGGTGTTTTTTCCTGAGTTTGAACCTTGGACACAAGGGTGCACTGTGCCGGCCTGGTTCCCATATGTATGGACATATACATATTCAGCCTGTCTGACCCCTTACACATACGTGCATTGGGTCCATTACATCTGGTAAGCCTCCCCTTCACGTGGTGGTGGTTACGTTACAAGTCACTTTTTTACTTTGGAAGATTCACCTATATAATTTGGGACTGATTCAAATTGGAACTGATTCGAATTTATGTTTCTCACATCCTTTGGAGTTTTATATACATTTGGACTTATACTTAATCATTTGTGATTTAGTTTAATTTTGAGCACTTGGGTGTTTTACATTGTTATACGCATAGCGCTGCATTTTTGCATATTGTTTAACACAGGTACCGCGGTCTTACATTTATTTTATTTTTTTTTCTTGCCTACTATAATTTTTTTTTACATTTTCTCAGTAGTAACAGGCATACACAGAATATTTAGCGGGAATACCTTAGGTAACAGGCAGAAAGACAAAATAGGCTTGGGGGTCCCCCAATAGAACCAAGTTCCTGGGGGCCCCCACTTACCTTTTCCTCGCCGCAGGACTCTTGTTTGGTCCACAGAAGCCCAAACTTCACCTATCACGGCAGGCATTGTAATCAAACCTTCAGGGACCGGGTTCCCAAGGATTCCACTCCCCTGGACCCGTATAGCACCCTGCACAGAAAACATCTTGGTCGTGGGTATGACCAGAGCTCTGGATCCCAGGGTCCAGCCCTCCTAAGAGAGGCATTACAGGCAAAACCTTGCTCTTCTCTTGCAAGGCCCGGGTACCGACCGTTTAGCTATGAAGCTTTTTTGGTCGGATCCGGAATAGCTTACTGAGGCCCAAAGAACCTGTACGCAAGCTCAGTGAAAAACACATGTTACTTCTTGGCCAACACCTTAGACACTGGCAAAAAACTGAGGTACTCCCGGATGGGAGGGGCTTATATAGGGGAGGGTACTTCCGGTTTTGGAAGTTGCCAGTGCCAGCACCTGAAGGTATCTATATAACCCATTAGTAATGACTATGTCGCTCTGTGTCCCGTGATGTACGAGAAAGAAATTCAGGACTTTTCAAAATGCCTGTGAACTATACTTCTCTTTGCTACCCCGCACCTTTTCTACTGAAGAAGTTAAGGTGGGATTCCTCATCTCTTTACTGCTGGAAGAACCCCAGGCTTGGGCCCACCAGCTTAGGGAGCAACGTGATCCTGTCTTGGCTTCTGCAAATTCCTTTTTTACCACCATGGCTCAACTGTATGCTGATCCCTTCCGTCATCAGACAGCTGAAACTACTCTTAGTCACTTGCAACAGGGCTCCAGGCCCGTTGAGGATTATGTATCGAACTTTCGATTGTGGAGCGCTGATACCAAATGGGACGACTCAGCTTTAAGTTTTCATTTTTGTCTCGGCTTGTCGGAGGCTATCAAGGATGAACTTGCCAGGATGGTCACACCTTCTCTAAATGATTTGATTCATCTCTCTATACAGATTGATTGCCGCCTACGGGAAAGACAGTCCGAAAAAGCCATGAATCTCCACCTGTTGCCTGTTCACTCCGAGCTCCCTTTACCCGCCTCCTCCGTAGCTAGGCCTGAAGACACCAAAGCGGTTCCACATGCCAGCTTCCCGAGATCTCCTCGGTCTCAACAAGAACAATCTCATCGTTATAATAGACTCTGCCTTTACTGTGGCGATGAAGGACATTTTCTCCGGTCCCTCTCCTCCATCCCATATGGTTGCTTCTCTAAGCCCGGGCCAGAACCACACCTCATTGCCCATCTCTCTCCAGTTCGCAGGGAAGATCCTTACAGTTTCCGCCATTGTGGATTCTGGGTCTTGCAGCTGTTTTGTAGACTTCTTTTGCAACCATGCATGAACCAAGAAAAACAGTTTCTCAGTTCACCTAGCGGATGGTTCAGGTATTAAATTGGGACCCGTCACTCTAGAGACTGCACCTATTCCCTGTTTCACAGCTTCTGGGCATCAGGAACTCCTACGTCTGGATGTCATCACATCCCCTCTGTTCCTGTCATGGAGGTCCTGCCAGAAGCAGGCGTCCTGGTCTTCCTGATTCTCGGTTGCGCATGCTCCGCCCTGCAGGTGGCGCCAGAGGGGCTATTTAAACCTGTCAATCGCAGACAGTCCCTGCTGTCTGCTCTACAGCGTTGAGTACCTGAAAACCTGATCTGAAGACTTACCTGTGTTTGACCCGGCCTGCCTGTGACTTCTCCAGTTTTCTGCCTGCATCCGACCCCTGGCTTGTTGTGACCTCTCCTCTGTCTGATCCCTCTGTACCTTGCTGCCAGCCAGTTAACCGACCCGGCTTGTCTGACCAAGCTCACTGTTCCTAGTTCCGGTCCAGTCTGCTAAGCTGATCCAGTTTGCTGAGTTCCTGTGTTCCTGGTTCCAGTCCAGTCTGCTAAGCTGATCCAGTCTGCTGAGTTCCTGTGTTCCTGGTTCCGGTCCAGTCTGCTAAGCTGATCCAGTTTGCCGAGTTCCTGTGTTCCTGGTTCCGGTCCCGTCTGCTGAACGATTCCAGTTTGCTGAGTGTTCCTGATTCCAGTTCGACCTGCTGTGTTCCAGTGTGCCTACCAAGTCTGCATACCTACCTTCACCTTGGTTGATCCTGCCAGGCACTCGTACCCCTCCTACCTCCGCGCCTGCTGTTACCTTACCAGGGGCCGCTGGTGGGAGCCGTAAGGGAGGCCTTCCTCTGCAAGTCCGGGCTCATCACCGCTAGGTACGTGACAGTAGCAGACAGCCATGTCTGAGCCCGAGCAGGGAGCCTCACCTATGGAGGAACTATGTCGGCACCTGGCAGGATTGGCTGAAGCGGTCAAGAACCTCCAGCAAGGCTACACCCATCTGGAAGAACAAGTGCAGGTCCTCTCCAACCCCTCTGGAGCCCAAGGGGGATCCCATACCTCTACCTCCACTGCTGGGGCGGGATCCTCACCCACAGTTGTCATGCTTCCTCCGGAGCCCAGGGTCCCTACACCCGAAAGATTCTCCGGGGATCGAAGCAAGTTTAGGGCTTTTCGTAATTCCTGCGAACTCTACTTCGCTCTGCAGCCTCGCACCTTCTCCTTGGAAGCCACCAAGGTGGGCTTTGTGATGTCCCTGCTTTCCGGAGACCCTCAGAGCTGGGCCCACCGTCTCTTGGAACGGAAAGATATGGCGTTAAACAACCTTACTGCCTTCTTCGACGCCATGGCTCAGCTATATGAAGATTCCCAGCTCTCAGTAACCGCAGAGACCGCCTTGCGCACCCTTCAGCAGGGGCGCAGAGCAGCAGAGGACTACGTAGCGGAATTTAGACGGTGGAGCGCAGATACCAGTTGGAATGACGCCGCCCTCCGCCATCAGTTCCGCATAGGTCTGTCCGACCCTCTGAAGGACGAGCTCGCTAGGGTTGGCATACCACCAACCCTGAATTCACTAATTGACTTAACAATCCAGATCGACCGACGTCTCAGGGAACGAAGGGCTGAGAGGTCCACGGGCTTCTCCCGCCCGACCTGGATGCTTCCCCGGGCTCCCAGCCATCTGCACCCAGCACCTGTTGCACCTCCAGCCGCTACATCTGACATACCCGAGCCCATGCAGCTCGGAGTGCTTCGTCCTCCCCTCTCCCAACAGGAACGCCAACGTCGCCAAGTGAACAATCTGTGCCTGTACTGCGGGGAACCCGGACACTTCGTTATAAATTGTCCCCTGAAACTTCGTAAGTGTCTTTCAGTATCTTCTGACACTACCAACCCACAGGCCAAGTCCACATCTCACCTTGCTCTCTCTGTCTCGTTACAGCTCCCAGGAAGGACTCTGCAAGTGCCCGCTATTGATTCCGGGGCTTGCAGCTGCTTTATGGACTCAGCCTTTGCCATCAAGCACCAGATCCCTCTTGTCACCAAGACCCATGGACTATGTGTGCATTTGGCTGATGGGTCCATCATTAAGTCTGGACCAGTGGTCCAAGAGACCGCCCCTTTACCCGCTACCATCTCCACCATCTCCGGAACCCACCAAGAATACTTACGCCTGGACATTATCTCTTCCCCATTGTTCCCTGTGATCCTTGGTATACCTTGGCTACAGGTCCACAACCCTACCATCAACTGGGCCACGGGGTTGGTGACCTTTTCTTCTCCTTACTGCCAGCAATCCTGCGGGACACTCAAAACCCCTGGGCCGGCCACCCTCTTATGTATCAATACGGAGGCTGGAATACGGCAATCCATCCCTGAGGTCTACCATGACTTTCTTGATGTGTTAAGCAAACAAGGGGCAGAGACTCTACCACCTCATCGGGCCTATGATTGCCCCATTGACCTACTTCCCGGAGCGGCAATTCCGTTTGGCAGGATCTTCCCGTTAACAGAGGTAGAACAGGGGGCACTAAAAGACTATATCGATGAAAACCTACAGAAAGGGTTCATTCGTCCGTCTACATCTCCAGCCGGTGCAGGCATCTTTTTCGTAGAGAAGAAAGATCATACCCTTCGACCCTGTGTGGACTATCGTGAATTAAATAAAATCACAGTAAAAAAACGCTACCCTCTCCCCTTGGTACCGGAACTATTTCAGAGACTGGGAACAGCCATCATTTTTACAAAACTTGATCTCCGCGGAGCCTACAATCTGGTCCGCATCAAGGAGGGGGATGAGTGGAAGACCGCTTTCCGCACCCGATTCGGACATTTCGAGTACCGGGTAATGCCCTTCGGGTTGTGCAACGCCCCTGCCACTTTCCAGTATTTCATTAACGATGTGCTCCGGGACTTCCTAGATCTCTTTGTCATTGTCTACCTAGACGATATACTAATTTTTTCTTCCTCCCTTGATTCCCACCGCAGGCACGTCAGAAGTGTGTTGGCTCGGCTTCGCCAGCACGGCCTGTATTCAAAGGCCGAGAAGTGTGAATTTGAGCTGGAAAGTATATCGTTCTTGGGACTAATTATCTCCAGCGAGGGCATCAAGATGGACCCTCAAAAGATTGCTGCAATCCTGGACTGGCCAGTCCCGGCGGACAAGAAGGGGATCCAACGTTTCGTTGGATTCGCCAACTTCTACCGCAAATTCATCAGAGGGTTCTCAGCCATCATCGCACCCATCATCCAGCTGACCAAACAAGGGATCCGTTTCCACTGGTCCCCTGAGGCCCAAAAGGCCTTTGAGGCCCTGAAGGGTCTCTTTACCTCTGCCTCTATCTTGAAGCACCCAGATTCCTCATTACCATTCGTCCTGGAGGTAGACGCCTCGGAAATTGCGGTAGGAGCAATACTGTCCCAAAGACAGGGGACCAGAGCCTTGCTCCACCCAGTAGCTTTTTTCTCTCGCAAGTTATCTGCGGCAGAGAGGAACTACGACGTGGGGGATCGGGAATTGCTGGCGATCAAGTCCGCATTAGAGGAGTGGCGTTATCTGTTGGAGGGGGCTGCCCACCCGATTCTGATATTCACCGACCACAAGAACCTGGGAGTACCTGAAGGCAGCGAAAAGGCTAAAACCACGACAAGCCAGGTGGGCGCTCTTCTTCTCCCGGTTCTCCTTCCATGTCACTTACCGTCCCGGTTCCAAGAACATTAAGCCCGATGCCCTCTCTCGGATGTTCCATAAGTCTAAGGAAACCTCTCCTCCAGACACCATTCTTGCTCCTGGAAACTTCCTTCTGCTTCAGGAAGACCTACTCTCCCGGATCAAGCAAGCCTCCACTGGGCAGAGACTCCCCTCCGAACCGGAATTGCAGGCCAAAGATGGGCTGTTTTGGTACCAGAACAGGATCTACGTACCTGAAGAGCTGAGAATAACCGTACTGGAACTCTGCCACGACCATGCCCTTGCCGGGCACTTTAGCCTTGCCAAGACCACCGACTTGGTACAGCGTACCTTTTGGTGGCCTCGGCTCCGCGAGAACTGTAGGAAGTTTGTGGAGTCCTGCATAGTTTGTACCCGAAACAAGGGTTACAAATCCAAGGCCTGGGGACTACTGAGACCCCTACCCGTCCCAGACAGACCCTGGAAAATGCTGTCCATCGACTTTATCGTCGAGTTGCCTCTGGCTGAGAGTCACACCACTATCTTCGTGATAGTAGACCGTCTATCCAAGATGGCACATTTCATTCCCATGAAGGGGACTCCCTCAGCTCCCGAAACTGCACAGGTGTTCATCAGAGAGGTCGTCAGACTCCACGGGGTACCAGCCAATATTGTCTCCGACCGAGGGGTACAATTTACCTCCCGGTTTTGGAGATCCCTCTGCAAGGCTCTGGAGATAGAATTGTCACTTTCCTCTGCTTACCATCCCCAGACCAATGGACAGACTGAGAGGACTAACCAGACCCTTGAGCAGTACCTGCGCTGCTTCTCTTCATTCGCTCAGAATGACTGGGTTTCCCTGCTCCCATTGGCCGAGTTTGCCTATAACAACTCTACGCATTCCGCTACCAAGCAGTCCCCATTCTTCGCAAACTACGGTTTCCATCCTACATTCCTGCCCAATTCCCTTCCTGAATGTACGGTGCCCGCAGTCCAGGAAAAGTTGAACTTCTTTTCATCCAACAACCAACTTCTGCAGGAAACCATGACCAAGACTCAGGAACACAACAAAACAATTTTTGACAGGAAGAGACGGGGTGAATTAATGCTGGCACCCGGCGACCAAGTATGGTTATCCACTTTAAACTTGAGGATGGCATGTCCCTCTAAGAAACTGGGCCCCAAATTCTTAGGGCCGTTTCCAGTCAAAAGGAAAATCAATGAAGTGGCTTATGAACTGGAGCTCCCTGACTCCCTCAAGATCCATCCGGTCTTCCATGTATCTCTGCTGAAGCCCTCGGTTCCCAACCCATTTCCAGGCCGAAGTCCGGCTCTCCCTGATCCTGTCATTGTAGACGGGGAGGAGGAATTCGAAGTGGAAGCCATTATGGATTTTAGAAGAAGGAATAACCAGAACCAATTCCTGATTAAGTGGAAGGGCTACGGACCCGAAGAAAACTCTTGGGAGCCTGAGGAGAACATCCATGCTAGAAGCCTGGTGCAGTCCTTCAAGAGATCTCACCCTGAGAAGTTTGCCCGGATGGGCATCCGGAGGCTGCCCCTTGGGGGGGGGGGCAATGTCATGGAGGTCCTGCCAGAAGCAAACGTCCTGGTCTTCCTGATTCTCGGTTGCGCATGCTCCGCCCTGCAGGTGGCGCCAGAGGGGCTATTTAAACCTGTCAATCGCAGACAGTCCCTGCTGTCTGCTCTACAGTGTTGAGTACCTGAAAACCTGATCTGAAGACTTACCTGTGTTTGACCCGGCCTGCCTGTGACTTCTCCAGTTTTCTGCCTGCATCCGACCACTGGCTTGTTGTGACCTCTCCTCTGTCTGATCCCTCTGTACCTTGCTGCCAGCCAGTTAACCGACCCGGCTTGTCTGACCAAGCTCACTGTTCCTAGTTCCGGTCCAGTCTGCTAAGCTGATCCAGTTTGCTGAGTTCCTGTGTTCCTGGTTCCAGTCCAGTCTGCTGCTAAGCTGATCCAGTCTGCTGAGTTCCTGTGTTCCTGGTTCCGGTCCAGTCTGCCAAGCTGATCCAGTTTGCCGAGTTCCTGGTTCCGGTCCCGTCTGCTGAACGATTCCAGTTTGCTGAGTGTTCCTGATTCCAGTTCGACCTGCTGTGTTCCAGTGTGCCTACCAAGTCTGCATACCTACCTTCACCTTGGTTGACCCTGCCAGGCACTCGTACCCCTCCTACCTCCGCGCCTGCTGTTACCTTACCAGGGGCCGCTGGTGGGAGCCGTAAGGGAGGCCTTCCTCTGCAAGTCCGGGCTCATCACCGCTAGGTACGTGACAGTTCCCTGTTATTCTAGGGCAACCCTGGCTGAAGGCACACAATCCCCTCATCAACTGGTCCTCTGTGGGAGGTGTCTTTCTCTTCTGACTACTGCAAGAAATATTGCTTTCTTCCTACGCCCAGCCCGGGAGAACCATTCATCTGCATCAGTGTGGACCCTGCTAAACTTGTGCCTTCCGTCTATCATGAATATCTAGACGTTTTCAATAAAAAGAATGCGGACACTCTTCCCCCTCACCTTACGATTGTTCTATTGAACTTTTACCTGGTGCTGAAATCCCCTTTGGCAGAATTGACCCCCTCTCTGAACTTAAACTTGGGGAATTGCGGAAGTATATTGACGACAACCTTGACAAGGGATTTATCCGGCTTTCCTCTTCCCCTAACAGAGCGGGAATATTCTTTGTTGAAAAGAAAGATCACACACTCCGGCCTTGTATTGACTACCAGGACTTAAATAAAGTTAGCATTAAAAACCGATACCCCTTGCCACTCATCCCTGAGTTGTTTCAGAGACTACGCGAAGCACGTGTTTTCTCCAAGTTGGATTTAAGAGCGGCATATAACCTGATCAGAATCAGAGAAGGGGATGAGTGGAAGACGGCTTTTAGGTCTCGTTTTGGGCACTTTGAATACCTGGTGATGCCCTTTGGACTCTAATGCGCCAGCTACCTTCCAGCATTTTGTAAACAATGTGTTTTGGGACTTTCTTGATGTGTTCACCATCGTTTACTTGGATGACATATTAATTTTCTCCACTTCCCTTGAGTCTCATCGGGTCCATGTTAAGAAGGTATTAGACAGACTAAGGAAACACCATCTCTATGCCAAAGCAGAAAAGTGTGAGTTTGAGAAGTCCACCATTCAGTTCCTGGGTCTCATTATCTCTGCAGATGGGATTGCTATGGACCCACAGAAGGTATCAGCAGTACTCGAATGGCCAGCCCCGACTGATAAAAAATCTGTACAACGGTTTGTGGGATTCTCCAACTTTTACAGGAAATTCATCAAGAACTTTTTAGTTATTATATCCCCCATTACACAATTAACCAGATCACGCACAACCTACGCGTGGACTTTAGAAACTCAAGCTGCTTTTGAAAGCTTGAAGGGCCCTTTTACTTCTGCACCCATTCTGAGACATCCTGACCCTGCCTTGCCCTATGTTCTCGAGGTCGATGCCTTCGAAATGGCCGTTGGTGCCATACTGTCTCAACGACAGGGGACAAAATCCCTACTTCACCCTCTTGCCTTCTTTTCCAGAAAACTAAGTACCTCAGAAAGGAACTATGACGTTAGTGATCGGGAGTTACTCGCAATTAAATCTGCCTTGGAAGAATGGCGCTATCTTCTCGAAGAAGCAGCCCATCCTATTCTTGTGTTCACCGATCACAAGAACCTTGAATATTTAAGAGCAGCCAAGAGACTAAGACCTGCCAGGCTAGATGGGCCCTCTTTTTCGCAAGTTTCTGCTTCCACATTACATTTCGGCCAGGGTCTAAGAACGGGAAGCCAGACACCCTTTCCCGTATGTTCCAAGACACTGAGGCTCCCCCTGAACCGGATACCATTTTACTTGCTAAAAATTTTTTTTGTTACAGAGCGATCTCATCTCTCAAATCAAGTCAGCAGTCCAGAACCATCTTCCCACCTCAAGAACTCCACCTTCAGTTGAAAGAGGGGCTCTATTTCCATGGTGAGCAGATCTTTGTTCCTGAGCAACCTACAAAACGGCAGTTCTTTACATGTGCCATGACCACCCCTTGGCAGGGCATTTTGGAGCCTATAAGAGTTCAAATCTGGTTCTTCGCTCCTTCTGGTGGCCCAACTTGGTACAAAACTGCAGGGACCGATGTTAAATCTTGCACAACGTGTCTTCAGTACAAATCTGATAGAGCCAAGAATTGGGGTCTATTGGAACCCCTTCCTGTTCCTGATAAATTATGGACTATGATCACTATGGACTTTATTGTCCAATTACCCCCATCCGAAGGGTTCACCACCATTTTTGTAATTGTGGATCGACTATATAAGATAGCCCACTTTGTGCCCCTGAAAGGTACCCCTTCCGCTGCAGAGACTGCTTCTTCTTTTATCAAGGAAGTTGTACGCCTACACGGTATTCCTGCTAACATCACCTCTGACCGTGGGGTGCAATTCACATCCCGATTTTGGAAATCCTTATGGAAAGCCATGGGCATTAAAAACACTGTTTGTCATCTGCCTACCATCCACAGACTAACGGTCAAACAGAGAGGACAAACCAGACTCTGGAGCAGTATCTGCAGTGTTTTTCTTCGTTAGCAAAAAAGGGGCCCAGTCATCTTGTGCAAATTATGGGTTTCACCCACCCCCGTCTGATGTTCCCCAGGAATCTTCAGTTCCAGCAGTACAGGATCGTCTGCACTTCTGGAGGTCCAACAACCAACTCTTGGAAGAAACCATCACTAAAGCCCAGGAAAATAATAAGAGGTTCTAGGATAGGAGGAGAAGAGGTAACCTAGACCTTCAACCAGGGGATAAAGTGTGGCTTTCCACTGCAAACCGAAATTTGGCTTGTCCCTCTAAAAAATTGGGACCAAGGTACACTGGCCCGTTTCCTGTTAAGAGGATCAATGCTGTTGCCTTTGAGGATTCACCCGGTGTTTCACGTCTCTCTCTTAAAACGATCCATGGCTAACCCCTTCCCTGATCGTGAACCCGAAACTCCTGCTCCATTGCTTGGCGAAGGAAACAAGGAATTTGAGGTTGAAGCCGTTTTGGATTGCAGGAAGAGAAGAGGTCAAACTTAGTTTTTAATCAAGTGGAATGGCTATGGCCCTTTAGACAACTCATGGGAACCTTCCTCTAACGTACATGCTCCACAGTTAATTTGGGCCTATCTTCGCATTCATCCTGAGAAAAGTTACCTGGTGGGCATCTGGAGGCTGCCCGTAAGGGGGGGCAATGTAAGAGAACCATTCGTTTTCGTCCAATGTGCATGCACGCACACCAATGCGCATGCACAACGGACTATTTAAGGAAGTGCCCTGACCCTTGCTGACTGGTCTTCAGCTGTTACCCGATATCCTGAACGCTGTTGTGATCCTGCTTGATACTTGTTGCTGAGCCTGGCTTGCCTTGACCCTGCTTCTGGACTCTGCTCTGTTCTGATTACTGGCTCCTGATCCTGGCTACCAATTTGACCCTGCTTCTGCCTGTTGCCTTGTACTTCGCTGCCCGCCTGTTACCTGACCTGGCTACCCTTGTGACCTTGCATCTGCTTCCTGTGTCGCTCCTCTTCAACCTCCGAGTGTCTGAGACTTCAGTCCTGCGACTCTCTGCAACTTCCTGCTGCAAGCCTTCCAGGGACTTAACATCATCTGACGTCCCAGTGCCACTGTTCCAGCGGGTGCCTCTTTAACCCTGGCTGATCCTTGATGCACAGCTGCCTTCCGTGATCTGATGATCCTCCTGCTCGTCCAGGCTCGCACCCCCTGCTACTGGTTTCCAGGTCTACATCTGCAGGCACTCGTGTTCCTCCTGTCCCTCGGTTACCTCTGTTCCACCTCCAGCGGGACCAGGGCTGGAGATACAAGAGAGGTCGACCTCGTCACTTCAGTCTCCCTTCAGGCACATGACACTAAGCTTTCCAAATACTGCACTGTGCATGTTATGCTCTGTTCTAGAGCTTGTAATGAGTGATCTCTGAGCAGGAGGTCATCCAAGCACCAAGATCCCTTGGGCCCTTAACAGACCCAGTACTGGTGCTAGGACCTTTGTGAACAAACGGGGGGCTGTAGCAAGCCCAAAGGGTTGAGTCACTAACTGAAAATGACGTTCCTCTACTGCAAACCGCAGGAACCTCCGGGGAGGTTGAAAGATAGGTATGTGTAGATACGCATCCTTTATAAATCGATGAAGGCTAGAAAGTCTCCCATCTGGAGTGAAGCTACTACTGAGCGGACAGACTCCATCTGAAAAGGACTTGATTAGTAGATATTGGTTCAGGGATCTTAGGTCCAAGATGGGCCTTGTGTCCCAGTTTGGTTTCTGAACCGTAAAAAGGTTTCAGTAAAACCCGGAGTAAAACAGGACTAACGAATTCCTGTTGTGTGCTCTTGAATTCATACTTCAACACAATTATTTTACTTTCAATGGTTCCCACTTCCTCCAGGTACAGGGTGTTGCGATGGGGACTTTGTGTGCCCCATCGTACGCCAATCTGTACCTGGGGGAATGGGAACATATGATCGGCCAGTCGGAATTGATGGCCCCCTTCATGAGGAACATCGGAATTTGGTTAAGATATATCAATGACGCATTCCTCGTGTGGGAGGGGCCACGTGATCAATTGGAACTTTTTCTTGCTCAACTCAATCAGAACAATTTTAATCTGACTTTTACGATGACATGGAACAAATCTTTCATAACTTTTCTGGATGTTACAATCCATAAGGACGCAAAGGGTCTATTAAGCAGCAGTCTCTATAGAAAGCCAACAGCTGGCAATTCTATAATGCATGCCAGCAGCTTTCACCCTAAGGCACTCATAGCATCAAATCCTTACAGTCAATATTTAAGGAGAAACTGCATAGCTAATCAAATATTTAAAAATGAAGCGGATTTACTTAAGAAGAGACTGTTAGCACGTGGATATTCTAACACATGTCTCAAGAAGGCTTACAAGAGAGCCATCATGATTACACGGAATGACCTCCTATAAAATCCGTCCTCCAAGACAACTAAAAAGAATCCCATTTCTATTATAACCAAGTTATCCAACCAACATGGAACCATTAGAAGTATTACCAACAAATACTGGCACGTTTTAACCATGGACCCAACCATAGGTCCATTTGTGAACAAAAGCCCATCATTTACTTTCAAACGGGCTAGATCTCTTAAAGACCCGTTAGTCTCAAGTGAGTTTAATAGTTGCGGATGCAAAGATCCGTGCAAGCGCCCAGGAACCTTCACCTGTGGCGGCTGCAACTATTGTCAGTTTATTAATACTTGATGTATTTTTTTTTTATTTTTTTTTATTGAAGATTTAAACACAAAAACAAAATAAAGAAACATTGCTCAAGCGCTTATCGCACAATCAGAAAAGCAATTAGAGGTAGTATAATATAGCAAAACATACATTGCCTCATATCATATGACATATCTAGAGTGCAGCCAATATTTATCCAAGTACAGCTGAAAATTATACATGTATAGCGCCCAAAAAGGGACCACCCATACAAAAAGGGGGGCAGGCCGATGATTCACAATGATGTGTCACGGTATGGGTCAAAGCCTCCAACCTAGACAACATTTACTCCAACTCAGCCAGCAGTTTCAGGTTCCACCAACCCAGTACGCCAGACCTTATCGTATTTCAGCCAACAGCCTCTGTTAGCGTAAGCGTCCTTATACAGGGGAAGGCTGGTGTTCACCGAGCGTTTCCACTGTATCAAGGATGGGGAGTGGGCTTTTTCCAATGCATGGCAATATTCTTGCGAGCATAGAAGAGCAAAAGACTGACCAAGATACGTTTAGCGGATGTCGGGACAATGATTTCAATAATGCCAAAGAGACACACCTCCATCTTCAGTGGAATATTGGCTGAAGCCACCTTGTTAATTAGGTCCAATACCATCACCTAGTACTGTTGGACCCTGGGGCACTGCCAGAAAATGTGGGAGAAGTCGCCTGGGGAGACGCCACACCTCCAACACTCCGACGAGTCCATCTTGTCAAGTCTATGCGGAGTAAAATATGCCCTGTGGACAATCTTATTATGCACCAATCTGTCGCGGATGGAGACCAGGGATCTAAAAAGGTAGATCCCAGACATCATCCCAGTCATCTGTGTCTAGAGTGGGAATGTCCCTTTGCCAGCTGGACCACAGCCTGTCAAGGGGCGGGAGAGACAAAAGAAGCAGGTAGGAGTACAAATGTGACGTGGGCTTTTCTTCACAACTAAACCTCAGTGTACTCTCCATCTCTGACTGGGCCACGATACAGGAGGAGTGCGGGAACTGTGCCGCAAATGCATGGGACAGCTGACGATATCTAAAGAGGTAGTGGTCAGGCAAATTGAAAGTGGAGGAGAGGTCAGAAAAAGGGAAGTAAGGTGTTTTGTGAGACTATGTGTGATATGATCTTGACACCGTGTTTTGTCCACGCGTAGGGGTCCAGAAGTTTGTAAATGTGTGACAGGCTAGGGTTCAACCAGATTGGGGCATTTGGGGAGATCTCAAACATTTTTCAATGGCCAGGCCAGCTCTCCACGCTTGCAGGGCGGTGCGCATTGAGGGGGTTAACGAGTAAGGAGCTCGGGGACCCCGGAATAGTAGAAACTGGAGGGCTTCCAGCGAACCCACCACCGTAGGTTCAAGCACAGTGGACGAGTTCGTCCTGTCCGGCCACAACCACCACGCAGCGGTCACCAACTGCGCGGCCAGGTAGTACTTGTAGCAGTCCGGAAATGCCATGCCACCCTGCATTCGTGGTCTCATTAAAGTTGTAAGCCTGTATCTGGGCGGTGATGGGCCCCAAATAAAAGGAAGAGAAAATTTGGTTCAATTTCTCGAAAAAGGACTTGGGCACCCATTGTGGGGAATGGTGGAAAAGGTATGCAAGCTTAGGAACAATTTTCATTTTAATGAGGTTCACTCACCCACAAACGGAAAGGGGCAGGTTACTCCAAGTTTTGAGTTTAGATTGGGCTTCCAGGAGCACCGGGGCCAGGTTCAGCGGTATAAAGTCAGAGGCTGAGGTGGAGATGTGCACCCCCAAATATTTGAAAGACTCCACCCAGCGAAGGGGATTCCCAGGTGGGCAGGGGGAAATGGCCGCACGGTCAATCGGGAATAGGAGGGATTTGGACCAATTAAACCTGAGCCCAGTGACCTCAGCAAAGGTGTCTAGAGCCGACAATGCTCCCTGTAACGATGGACCAGCATCATTAAGGAAAAGCAGCATATCGTCTGCGTACAAGGCTACCCTCTCCTCCATCAGCCCCACTCGGAGACCTTTAATGTGCGGTGAAGTGCGTAATGCCTCTGCCACGGTTCAATAGCAAGGGCAAACAAAGCCGGAGAGAGAGGGCAGACCTGTCTAGTCCCTCTAAAAAGTCTAAAGGGGCTGATAGCCGCCCCCCCCCACCCATACGCACCGAGGAAGTGGGACATTTGTAAATCACCTGGAGCCATTTAATGAATAACATAGGAAATCCCATTCTGCGCAAAGTTTCCCACAAGAAGGGCCACTCAACCGTATCAAAGGCCTTTTCTACATCTAGGGAAGCCACCGCCCGTGAGCCCACATTGAGATGTTGGGTATGAATGTTAGTAAAAAGTCGCCGTAAATTGACATATGTAGATCTCTGGGGCATGAAACCTGTCTGGTCTGGATCACAGAGGGTAGCATGGGGTATAACCTAAGGGCCAGGAGCTTAGTTAGAATCCTAAAGTCAGTATTGAGAAGTGCTATGGGTCTGTATGAGGCACAGGAGGTGGGGTCCTTAGGGGGCTTATAAATCAGCATCAAGTAGGCATGGTACATAGATGCAGGTAGGCTGCCATCAGCCAAACATGTGGTATACATCTGTGCTAGCAGGGGGGTCAGTAGGCCCATGGGTGCCCTATAGAAGTCCATCGGGAGTCCATCCGGCCCGGGAGCTTTGCCAGGGGGAAAGGACTGGATGGCGTTTTGAACCTCTAGGACCGTGAACGGTTGAACCAGCGTCTCTCTCATGGTCAGAGAGCCAGCCAAGCGCCAACGGGTCCAGTAGGTCATTTAGCATCTCAGGCTGGAAATCTGAGGACAGACTGGTGGAGTTTTGTAAAAAGCGTTGAAAGTCTGTAGGATGTCCGAGGGGGGAGGACGCCATCCCTCCCCCCGGGGTCTGTAAAGTTGATACCAGAGTGAGGGGAGGGTCGTGTTGGGCCATCATGGCCAAAAGACGGCCATTCCCATCCCCCTGTGCAAAAACCATCTGTTTGCCCCTGTATGTTTCAAGTCGTGTGACCTCCGTCAGGTGTAACTGTAATTCCCTCTGAGCCGCCATGAGCAGATCAAAGTGAACTGGGGTGGGGTACTTACTGTATACGTCCGTATGGTCAGTAACCTTTTGCTCCAATGTCGAGTGTTGTTTTTTGACACTTGCAATGGAAGAGATGTATTGTCCCCTAGTGTATGCCTTAAATGCATCCCAGGTAATGTCAGGGGAAGGAGCCTACGTTTTGTTCCCAGAACTCAGCCAGCAGGGCGGCAGCTTCTCAGAAAGATCTGGATGGGAGACCCACTGAGCGCCCAATCTCCAGAGTGCAGCACTCCGGGAGGCCGGAGAACCACTGCCAGGGGGCTATGATCAGATAGGCCGCTAGGAAGATAAGCCGCCTCCAACACATCCGCTAACAGTGCGGGGTTGGAGAATGCTAAATCAATCCGCGACGCGGTCTTGTATGATGCTGAAAAGCACGAGTAGGCCCTTGTGGCTGGGTGCTTCCACCTCCAGATTTCCACCAGACCCACCGCTTGGGCCCAGGCGGACAGGTCCAGGCATTGTTTCTTGGACGGCAAGGGCCTGTCCAGGTCCGGCGATAGAGTGCCATTGAAATCACCCATCACCAGAACCCTACCAGGAGAAAACGGTGCAACTTTTTCTAGCACATCATACAGTAAACCAGATGAAAAAGGGGGAGGGATCAGTGCAGACCTCCTCAATTACACAGGGAAAGTTTTTGTGGATAAGGATCGACACACCCCTAGCATACGTAGAGTACGTAGCGTGTATCGCTCGCTGGATCCATGGCTTTTTAAGAGTCAGGGTTTTGCTGCCCATAAGGTGGGTCTCTTGGAGAAGGATAAGCTGAGGGGAGTGAGATTTCAAATATTGAAATATGAGGGCACGTTTAAATTTGGAGTTGAGGCCCCTGACGTTCCAGGAGAGGATGGTGAAGGAGGGAGGTGGGCGGTCAGCCATTAAGCAGAGGGGGGTTGAAATAAAACAGACAAGTTAGACTCACCCTAGTAGACCTCAGGAGCAGCAAAACCACCGTTGCATTGCATTGACCATTGACAGCACTTGAGCACACTACAAAAACTAAACAAAAAAGAAGAAAAAAACACAACAGACAAAAAAAAATCACAACTAACAGTAAACTTCGCAGGCACCAGGTGCCTTTCCTACTATGTCCCATCCCACTGCCAAACGGGCAGGGGGCTGGAAATAGTTTCATTCCCCAAACAGAACCTGTGGATTAGAAGGTGTAAATGAGCCCCGAACTAGGGGCCCTACACGGCCGGTGTCAGGGCACTCACTCTGCAACCGGACATCGTCTTAATGTGGATGACCCTGCAGTCAGTGTCCGAGACCAGGGAATGTGCAGGAGCCAGGTAACGGGGCCAGGGTGGGTAGCAGTCCTGGACTTTGGTGGCGAAGTGGTGTGTGTCCAGATCAGAGCACTGAGCGAATCTACTCCTGCAATAAAACCAAGAGCAAGATTCCACAACACAAATACAGTCTGGCCCGCTGGAACCGGAAAGGCAAAACGGAGGACAGTCACAGAGGCCAGGGATCCATCCCCCAGAGGAATGTGAGCTACACACCATGTAATCCAGCAATAAGGGAGAAGGATGGGAACAGCCGTGGCCCTCCGGGATAAATGAGAGTTTAAACAACCCCAAGGATAAGAAACAGTAACAAAAGCAGGGGGCAACTTTCAGTGTAACAAGCCAAATACTTGCAGCGAGGAAGGTCTGCTAACGGCCATCCAACCAGGACATTGCCGCCTCCGGATCCGTGAAGAATCGTGTCCGGTCACCATCAATAACACAAAGTTTGCTGGGGTATAGTAGACTGAACTTGAGGCCTTTATCTCTCAGACGCTTCCTCACCTCGGTAAATGTACGGCGGCGATGCTGGACCTCTGGGGAGTAGCCAGGGAAAAGCATGATGCGAGCGCCATTGTAATCCAGGTCACGTTTCTCCCTGGCAGCCGCCAAGATCCGATTCCTGTCCCTGTAATTGAGCAGCCGGAGCAAAAAGGGCCTAGGTGGGGTACCGTGGGCCGGAGGAGTAGGGGGGACTCTATGAGCCCTTTCCACCACAAAATGTAGGCGGCATGGGAAATAAATCCAGGAGCGAGATCAGGAAGGCTTCTGTGAATTCTGCAGGCCTCAGGCCCTCTGCCTTCTCAGGGAGGCCCAGGACACGGATGTTATTCCTCCTGAGCCTATTCTCTGTGTCTATGGACTTGTCCTGCAGGGCTTTGACCTGCAGCTGTAAGGCAAGTCTTTTAACCATTCCACGCTGCCAAAACAAACGGCAGGATCCTGGAAGCCGAATATGTACGTGAACGCCACTCCATCTCCACACCTAGAGATGTAGGCCCTGCAAGTGCGATGGTAATTCATCCCGAAAAGATGACTTCCGTGCCCTCAGCATGGTGGAAGCACCGAACCGACAGCTACGGTCACTTAGTATCCGACTGTCAGTCTTGTCATGAAGGCCAGTGACTGTAAGCAGGATGAAATGTATGACCTTGCGATAAAAAGGTCATATCGCATTAGCAGCCGCCAAGGAACATTCGCCACCAGTCGCACTAAAGCGGCGTACCAGGGACACCGGAAACAATCAGGGGCAAGTAGACTACTCGGATCCCCTCAGCCACTACTCTGAGCAGATGAGGAAGAGAATTTTCAGGAGTAAGGCATACATAGCCGAAACTGTGCCCACAGGACCAAAAACGCTTCCGACGCGTACTCTCAGGAATCTTCGATCCTGGCCACAACCTCAAAACCTTCCGATTGGGCGGAGAAGCGAGGAGATCCCCATCAGGTGATTCCGATCTCTGGTAGAGGAGTCGAAACACCTCCGGGTGTAGAAAGATTATTGTCCAAGGTCCAGCAACTGCCGACTCAGGGAGTCTGCCTGCTAGATTTCTACGTCCAGACTGTATGCGGGCGATAGAGCCAGCACATATTTTCCCCGCTCCCACAGGACGTGAGCGACAGCATGCAGACGCCGAGCGACTTGTTCCCCCTCGATGGGCGACATATGCCACCGCCGTGGCGTTGTCCAACTGGATCCTGACTGGACGTTCCCGCAGCCTCCGTGACCAAGTGGAGGGGCACCGCCTGAACGCCCGAAGGAGCACCCTGATCGGCAGGCGGGGTTCTTCCTGCGACCAGCGACCCTGTGTCGTCCAACAAAAAGGAAACGACTTCCCGGACTGAAAAGCCGGAGACCTCAGCCACCGGATCAGGGATCCCTGACTAGCCGGCTCACCCGGATTTGACATCCAGGGACAATGGAGATGTGTCCCATGTCGACAGGATCTCCATTTTACAAGACTCGAGTATGGAATTAAACAAACACACAGGACCACCTCGAATGTGGCTACCATGAAAAAACAGGACACGCAAGTAAAAGCGCAGTGACCACCACCAGCGTGACGCCAACAGCTGTACCGCAGCCTGAAGCGTCTGCAACTTGCAAAGGGAGAAAAAGACTCTCGCCCTTGAGGAGTCCAGATCGAACCCAGGTATTCCAGGTGTGAAGTCGGCACCAACACCGACTTCTGGGGGTTCAGTACCCAACCAAAACGCCCTTAGAGTCAGACTGGCGATCGCCACATCCACCCCGAATTCTGAGGCGGATCTGCCCTCAGATGGAGATCGACCAAACAGCCCATGATTGCGATCACTCGTTGCCTCAGCAAGGCCAGGATCGGGGCGAGCACCCTGAAGAAACTCTGCAGTGCCGACACCAGGCCAAAAAGGGAGAGCCACCATTTAGCAGTGCTCATCCCAAACTGCAAACCACAGAAACCTCCGATGCCTGACGCATATGGGGGCTGCAATAAAATGCGTCCTTGATGTCCAAGGATGGCAGCAAAAAAAAAACCACGGATGTAGTGCAGCGACGACAAACTGACAAGCTGCCATCCTGAACCTTTGTGCTATCACAAAGTTGTTGAGGGTCTTGATATCCAGGATAGGACCGGACCGACCCCTCCCTTCTCTGGGACTACAAACAGATTGTAGATTCCTTGAAAAAGCCTGTATGGCGCCAGTACAGGTACTATCCCCTGCGCATGAGCAGGTCCTGCACTGCCCCAAACAAGGCAGCCCGGCAAGCCAGAATGGTGGAGAAAAAAAAAAAAAAAAAAGTTTTTTGGTGGATAAGAGAAGAAAAACTCCATCTTGTACCCAGATGAAACCACTTCACAGACCCACTGGTCGGAAGTAGGGAAGTCCACCGAGCTGCAAGCTCACAAGGGCGACCCCCCCCCCCACCCCATAGTCAGGCGGGGGCAAAAACCTCCATGTCGCCGCAGATTTGCTCGCAGGCATGGTTTTGCTTGCGAGAAACAGGGATACCTTTTTCAGTCCCTTAGAGGGCGCCCTGTCGGCCTGGGGCCGCTTACCTGCGGGCCCGGCGGAAAGGAAACAAAACGCTTGTGAGCGGAACAAAGGAGGGCCCTGGCCTACGGCGTGGCTCCTTACCTTTTCTGAGTTTGTGGGAGCACAGTGCTCTCCCCCCAAACAACATTTTAATAATGTTATCCAGCGAGGTTCCAAAAACCTCTAACCCCCGGCAGAGCAAATCCGCTAGAGCCTTTCTGGACGTCTGGTCCGCAGACCAGCATCCCAGTCAAATCATGCGGCGTAGCCCCACCGCAGATACTGACGGTACTTGACAGCCAGGAAGCTGTATCTAAGGCCGCATTGCAGACATATGTAATGCCATGCACCACCTGGTCCGCTATCATGAAGACTGGGGAAGTCATTTGCTATCCAGATCACGGTGCAGCAAATCTTGTCCATTAAGGATGCATCCGTGACCTCAGGGTAGGGTCGTGGCCAGACGCAATGCTGACCCCCATACCCTGAACAAGGGCCGGGCCCTGGATACCAGGGGGCCCCATTGGGGGAGATGTCCCCCCATCAGGAAACATTCCGCAAAGGGACAACGGACGGCCATGCAATTTTTTGAAACGCTGCGGCCGTTCCCATTTTTTGCATGTAAACTTATCCAATAAGCTTGTAGGGAAAACCTCCCAGCGGTGTGGGCCAGCTTGTAGGACCCAGAAGGGACTGACACCATAATAGATGCACTCGCCGTAACCTCCATTTTATTGGGGAGCCCGCACGCGGTGATAAGTGCTCCAACAAGCGCCGTCTAGCGCTGACCCGGACACAGAAGCAAGCGAGAACGCAGTTCCGCACAGTCTGAAGGTCCTGGGTTGCATCCTCTGACAGGTCAGAGCAGGTGACATCTGCCACAGCAAGGTCCAAGTCTGAAATCAGAACTCTACCCCGAAGATGGTGGGGGCGTTTTTACCCCCCTTGCGCCCGCACACCACTTCTACTACCCTGGTAATAAGGGACTCCAGGACCACCGACAAGGCGTCCATACGCACCCCAGGTACAGGGCACCGGTTCCAACCACAGAGATGTCAGGGAAAGACAACGCCAGCTTCTGACGCCATGCGACCCGCACTTGCCTGACACCCATAGGGACCAAGGCAAGGCAGCAAAAACAAAATCCAACCCCCTAGCTACTCAGAGTGAGGGACCCCAGGGGACTCACCGCTCTGGTCCAGGTGCTGCCAGCGCCGCCGTCCGCTCTCCCCATATGCCTCCTAATAGGCATGGCTGCGATGTAATCTTGTTCTTCTGAGGTGAAAGAGAAAACACGCTAGGCCTCAGCGCCGAGGCCCCCCCATGGCACCAAACACCCCCCATGGAGAGCGAACCCTGGGCACCCCGCACAGCCCCCAGCCAGGACACGGAGCCCCCCCCGGAGGACCCCCGGTCAGTACAGCAAGCCCAGCCCCACAGAGCATGGGAAGGAGGGAAAGGACAGGGAGAGAGGAAAGGGAGGGTGAGTTGGGACCCCCTAATCGACCTCCCCGGGAATGCCCAGCCATGCCACCCTGCCGGAGCAGGGGAACTGCTAATTACCCGTCCTGCGTGGACTAGCTGAAGGCATTCCTGCCAGACCCAACGTCCGCGCGGTTACGGCATGGCTGTCGGCCCGGCACACTGTGACATGGACATATAGCTCGGTCATATGTTTGCCCTGGAGAATATAGCTCACCAGCCACCCCTGGAGCAACGGGGCATGTCATGGACGACCCAGCGCGTAGCTAAAGGTCGGCACACGCTCGATGGCCGAAACTGGGGGGGGAGTACAAGGATCGAGGATCCAGCCTGTCACCCAGTCGGTAGTTGATAGTAGATCTCAGAATCAAAAAGTAGAAAAAAATAGAAACAATTCAAAAAGGACCAAGGGGCCCACAGGGAGCCAGGTCCTTCTCCTATGCTAGGCAGAAAAAAACTGAGCTGCATGATGCAGGGAGAGGGGTTGTACCTAGTGGGACTGCCCCCAGGGCGGTACTGTACAGTTTTGAGGTATGTTTAACACTTAACATGCTTTTCTGCCTAGTCCTCTCCTGATAGAAGGCTAATACCCTAATGTCAAGAATAAGATGCTGTGTCAGTCCATGAACGAAAGAGGAAAGAAGCTTTTAATAACTCCAATTTCTTATTCCACCAGACAAGTTAAGTAATTGTTTAAGGAAGAGACTGCTGCATCTATGCTGCATACTCCATTTCTTAGTGAACTTTTCATCCATGGGATAGGAAAGAGAAAACCTCTTTAGGAGGAACAAAAATCCTGTCAGGATGTTCCCAATCAGCATACACCGCCTCTTCCAACAGGGGGTGGAGGGGGAAAGGCTGTGTGGCCTGAAGAGGCCACAGGGATCCCAAAGAGGACCAGGGAGGCTAAGTGACCGCAGTAAGAGGCAACTTCAAGGCACAGCGAACCATTTCGGTAAGAGTCAGAATCAAGAGCCTCTGGGATTGAGAGGCAGATACTGGCTGGATATCTTCTTGTCCAGATTGCTCGGAAGCAGACCCATCTGCCAGGCTATCCACAGAATCCTGAGCTTTAAGCTCTTCCCCATCCAAAACCCATTCCTGCTCCAGACATGGAGGCTCCGGGGAGGGGGATCTGTCACACTTCTTGCCACCCTGTGGGACAGAGGCAATCATAGCAGCCATCCTGCGCTCTAAGTCGGCTAGGGCTGAAGACAGTTCATCCTTAGTGATAAAGGGTGAGGCAGCAGCGTTGACTGTAGGCACAATACCAGATAGGCGCAGTGGCTCAGATTGCCCGGAAGCCTCTGGTCTTTCAGGGGATACGACCAGGTTCATCAGGAACTACTGATGACATAGGTGTGCCCTTCCCTGTAGTGTTAGTCCCACTACTCTTTTTTGAAGACATTTACTAGCCACAAAAAGGGAGTACTTGGGTGTAGATAAAATACACCTCAGAAGGGAGACCCTTTAATAGGGCTCACCAAGCCCCTATAAAAAAAAACAATCCTGCTAAGCACCTTAGCCTGCCAAGCAATACTTGGTGACTCACATGACCCTGGTAATGAGAAGTTAACCGCTGCAATGTCTGGTTTAGAGCCTGCTCTGTGCCCCACAGCTGTCTGTTGGAAGCACTGTATGCTTGGCTTAAATAAGCTGGCTGTGCGCCGGAACGTTCGTGCGTATATTGGCCGCATTTGCGTATGATGCAAATCTTCATGCGCCAAATAAAGCTACTGCGCCATGGCTGCCAGCAAACTGATGAGCCACGTTCGCCCTGACCATTTAAACACAAGTGAGTATAACGGCACTGCTGCGAAAGTTCATGCGCCATGGCTGCCAGACAACAACTGAGTATAGCAGCACTCTGACAACTAAGGGCTCATGTGCATTCGTAAAACAAAATAAACTTATGTTTTTAGCAGCACCCTTGCGAATGCATGTGCGCCCTGGTAAAAGATCCAAATAGTAAAAGGAGTCCAGAAAAGAAAAATCTCCAAAAATAAGTGTTCAATCATAGTGTTCCTAAATAATGAATATACTGTGAAAAGTACTCCATTCTTCATAAAAGGTGCTTCACCCAAAGTGCAAAAAAATATGATTTTTTGTACTCACTGTAAAATCCTATTCTCTATCGTCCATGGACGGACACAGCTCCTTAATTCTTGACCATTGGGTTATGTTCCTGTTCTATAGGAGAGGACTAGGCAGAACATGTTAGATATTTAAATACATGTTACTTTAACAGAGTTGAACAGCCCCGCCCAGGGGGCAGTCCCTCCGGACATAACCCTCCACCCTGCAGTCAGCAGCTCAGTACATAAAAAAAGCAGCACAAACCAAAAAAGGAGGGGTGGGTGCTGTGTCCGTCCATGGACGACAGAGAATAGGATTTTACATTGAGTACAAAAAATCCTATTTTCTCTTTTCGTCCATGGACGGACACAGCTCCTTAATTCTTGACCATTGGGACGTCCCAAAGCAGTGTCAAAAAAACGAGTGGTGGGCACAGCAATCAAAAAACTATTTCACCCCAAACAAGCAGAGCTCCTCAACGGAGGAGTGGCAACCTCAAACAGCCCCCTGCAAAACCTTGCGGCCGAAGCTAGCATCCGAAGATGCACTCACATCAACCTTGTAAAATTTGAAGAAAGTGTGAAAAGACGACCAGGTCGCCGCCTTACACACTTGTGAGACAGACGCTTGATGTCGGAAAGCCCAAGAGGCACCGATAGCCCTGGTCGAATGCGCCGTGACAGGTAAGGGAGGCGCCCGCCCCTTAAGGGCATAGGCCTGGATGACGATCTGCCTGATCCACCGAGAAATGGTGGCCGACGAAGCCGCCAGGCCCTTCCGCGTACCAGACACTGACACAAACAGTGAGTCAGACCTCCGAAACGGAGCCGAAGCAGACCGGTACACCCGCAAGGCACGTACCACGTCTAGAGAATGTAGCGCAACCTCCTGGGAATGCGATGGCCGAGGACACAAAGATGGAAGTACAATGTCCTCATTCAGGTGAAAGGCCGAAACCACGTTTTGTCCTTATGGAGGACCAAATATGGGGACTTGTAAGACAAGGCCGCCAATTCAGAGACCCTCCTGACGGATGTAATGGCTACCAGGAAGGTCACCTTCTGAGAGAGCGTCAAAAGAGGAATTTCCCTGATGTTCTCAATAGGAGGTTTCTGAAGCGCCGAGAGCACCAGATTCAAATCCCACGGAGGTAGTGGTGGTCGCCCCGGAGGAGCCACATGTCGGACCCCTTGCACAAATGTACTTACCAGTGAATGAGTCACCAGGGGTCACTGAAAGAAAAACGGCTAAGGCTGAAATCTGCCCCTTAATGGTGCTTAAGGCAAGTTTCTGATCTACTCCGCGCTGTAAAAACAGCAGGATCCTGGAAACCGAATTAGCCCGTGGACGCCATTCCATCGCCTCAAACAGAGATGTAGGCTCTACACGTGCGATGGTAGATCTTTCTAGATTTCCGCGCCCTCAACATGGTTGAAATGACCGAATCCGACAGGCCTTGGTCCCTTAGTACCTGGCTTTCAATAGCCATGCCTTTAAAGCCAGCGACTGTAAAGTAGGATGAAGAATGGGACCTTGCGAGAGAAGGTCCTTCAGCAGTGGCAATCACCAGGGTACATCCGCCACCAGCCGCACAAGGTCGGCGTACCAGAGATGCCTGGGCCAATCTGGGGCGATTAGAATCACCGGAATGCCCTCCGTCTCTACTTTGCAGAGTAGACAAGGAAGCAACCTTTAGTGGGGGAAAGGCATAAATTAGCCGATACTGACCCCATGGGACTACCAACGCATCGGACGCATCTGCCCAGGGATCTCTGGACCTGGGCACGAACCTCGACACTTGCGATTGAGCCGAGAGACCAGGAGATCCACATCTGGCGTGCCCCATCTCCGGCAAAGGAGTTGGAAAACCTCCGGATGCAACGACCATTCCCTGTGGTCCAGCATCTGGCGACTCAGATAGTCCGCCTGCCAGTTTTCCACGCCCGAAATGTAAACTGCCAATAGGGCCGCCTTTCCGCTCACCGTAGGATGTGAGCGACCTCCGACGCTGCAGCCGAGCTTCTTGTTTCTCCTTGATGGTTGACGTATGCCACAGCCGTGGCATTGTCCGACTGGATCCTGACTGGACGTGCTCTTAGTCTCTGAGACCACTTGGAGAGGCACAGCCTGATCGCCCGGAGTTCCACAACATTGATTAGCAGTTGGGATCCGGTCGGAGTCCAGGGGCCCTGAGCCGCCTGAACCCCCCAGACTCCCCCCAACCGGTCAGGCTGGCGTCTGTCGTGATCACAGTCCAATGACAGGGGAGGAACGACCTCCCGGACTGAAGAGCCGGGGATCTCAGCCACCAACTCAGAGAGGACCTGACAAGATGACTTATCTGAATCTGACGATCCAGAGACAACGGAGATTTGTTCCATTTGGAGAGAATCTCCTTCTGCAAGACCCGAGTGTGGAATTGGGCATATGGTACTGCTTCGAAAGAGGCTACCACGAGGCCCAGGACTTGCATGCAAAAACTGAGAAACGGCCACTTGCGAGATGGCAACAACCTCACAGCAGTCTGGAGTGTCTGAAACTTCTCCAAAGGAAGAAAGACTCTGGCCTCCGAGGAGTCCAGGATCAACCCCAGGTACTCTAGGCGCTGGGTCAGTACGAAGACCGACTTCTGGAGGTTCAGTATCCAACCAAACTCCCGGAGGGTCTGACTGGCTATAGACACGTCCTCCTTTAATTCTGAGCTTGAAGCAGCTCTCAGAAGAAGGTCGTCCAAGTAGCCTACGATAGCAATGCCACGCTGTCTCAGCAAAGCTAGAATCGGGGTGAGCACCTTGGTGAAAACTCTTGGTGCTGATGCTAGGCCAAAAAGGGAAGAGCCACAAATTGATAGTTGTCTTCGCTGATCGCAAAGCGCAGGAACCTCTGATGCCTGCCGCAGATGGGGACATGCAAGTATGCTTCCTTGATATCCAAGGATGCCAGGAAGTCCCCCGGATGGAGCGCAGCAACCACCCAACGAATCTTTACAAAAGCATTGAGGGCTTGAGGTCCAAGATTGTTTTCTCAAAAAAGGACGGAGTCCGTCCAAACAGATTGGAGTAGAAACCCTGAAACCTGTCCTGTGGTGGTACGGGTATGATCACCCCGCACCTCAACAAGTCTTGCACTGCCCCCTGGAGGGCAGCCAGACGAGCCGGAAAGGAGAGGCAGATGAGGGAAAAAAATCTGTTTGGTGGACAAGAACGTTACTCTATCTTGTACCCCGAGGTGACCACCTCGCAGACCCACTGGTCGGAGAGCAGGGAGGTCCACCGAGCTGCAAACGCGCCCCCCCACCCTGGAGTCAGGCGGGGGCAACTCTTCATGCGGTAGCAGGCTTGTTTGCTGGCTTGTTGGGCTTGCACACCCAGGGACGCTCCTGTCCCCCAGCTGGACCTTTGTTCGCTTGGGAGGGTCTGCCGGCAGGTCCTGACTGTCGAAAATACCGCTTCTGTGTGGGAAAGGAGGGCCCCGGCTTATGGCGCGGCTCTTTCCCTTTAGTGGACTGAGGGAGAAGTGTGCTTTTACCTCCAGTGATACCGTCCAGTGAGGCATCAAAAAGCCTACTTTTGAAAAGCAAATCTGCCAGAGTATTCTTAAAAGCTTGGTCAGCGGACCAGCATTTCAGTCATATTAGGCGGCGCAATACCACCACAGATGCGGAGGCCCTGGAGATCAAACCCTGCATCCAGGGTTGCATCACAGACGTACACAAGTCCCTGTACCAACTTTTCGGCCAGTGACACGCATTCTGAAGGGAGCTGATGCTCCTCCACAGTCTGGTGCAATATTTTAGCCCACTCTGAGTGTCTGGGACACCAGGGTAGCAGCCAATATAGGCCACAATGCTGACCCCAGCATGGTGAACATGGAGCGGCTCACCGCTTCGGACCTCCTATCAGTAGGGTCCTTAAAGGCAGGGGTCCCCTCTACCGGGATAGTGGTTACCTAATTTAACCGAGAGACCGGGTGACCAGCGACCGGAGGAGAAGCCCACTTTTTCAAAAGGCTTTCCTCAAATGGGTAACGGACCGTCATGCGCTGAGGGACCGCAAAAGGACCTCTGCGGCCGTTCCCATTCCTTATCTATGAACTTGTCAAAGAAATCAACCTAAGGAAAAACCTTAACAGTCCCAGCTGTATCTTCCAGCTTGAGAGTGTCCCTCACAGCATTGATAAGTGCACTCACAAGTGCCCTGTCTTGAGCTGACCCGGACGAGGAGTCCTCCTCACAGGGAAGGTCCTGGTCCGCCTCTTCTGACGCCCCAGAATCAGGGTCCTGTGCCGCAGCCAGGCCTGAGTCAGAACATTCCCCAGGCAATGTGAGGGGGCGCTTAGTACCCCCTTTACGCTTGCACGCCGCTTCCACCCTGGCAACAAAAGACTCCAGGACTGCTGACAAAGCGTCCATGGGAACCGCAGGTGCAGGGGCGCCGGTTGCTGCCTCTGGAATGTGTGGGGAAGTAACGCCAGCTTCTGACTCCATATTGCCCACTGACAGCCCTTAGGGACTTAGTCAAGACACTTGACACAAAATTTTGTACACCCTCCTTGCTGTACTGACCGGGGGAGGTTACCCAGGGGACTCACCACCTAGCAAGAGACTGTTCAGCGCCGCTGTCCGCTCACCATCCGCACACCGCGTGTAACTGAGGAACTGTGTGAGGTGAATTGCGCAGTTTGCGCCGTTTCAGGAAGCCAGCCAGCACTAGAGGCCAAAACCCACTCCAAAATGGCTGCCGGGTGTCTCAGAGAAAAGCGCGCGGACCAAAAGAAAAACGGCCGCCAGCTATGCAGATCTGCATCACAGCGCGGCCACGGCAAAATGGCCACCAATGGGATTTGCAATGCAATACACAGGCCCCAAAAAAAAGTCGCCGGCGCTTCAAAAAATGGCTCCCAAGCAAGCTAGGTGGACGAGAAGGCCGTAGCGGAGGCTTCCAAAGAAATTAACTACCCCCCACAGAGAGCAGGTCTGGACACCCACAGCACCCTGCCGGGACCTGGAGCCCCCCTACAGGTATTCCCCGGTCGCAGCGAGCCCCGCAAGGGCAAAAAGGAAAAAAAGGGGCGACAGAGGGAAAGGCAGGAGAACCCCCAAACAACCCCCCTAGGAATACCCAGCTGTTCCATCCCACCAAAGCAGGAGGAACTGTACTTACCTGTCCTTGCGAGGACCTGCTGGTGCGTTCCTGACAGACCTACAACCGAGCAGTACGGAGTAGCTGTCAGCCCGGTCCACTGTGACTGAGACAGCAAGCAGCCCGGTCATATGTGAACCCTGGAGCATAGCTCACCGGCCACCCCTGGAGCCATTGGGTATGTCGTGGCCGACCCTGCACGTAGCTAAGGCCTGCACACGCTCGATGGCCGGACTGGGGAGACTACAAGGATCAAAGAATATCCAGCCTGTCACCCAGCCGGCAGTTGATAGATTTCTTAAAAGAAATTTAGAAAAAAATAAAAAATTTCTTCCGGACCCTTGGCCCAAAAAAGGGAGCCAGGACCTTCTCTACTAGGCAGAAAAAAAAACTGAGCTGCTGACTGCAGGGTGGATGGTTATGTCTGAAGGGACCGCCCCCCTGGGCGGGGCTGTTCAACTCTGTTAAAGTAACATGTATTTAATATCCAACATGTTCTGCCTAGTCCTCTCCTATAGAACAGGAACATAACCCAATGGTCAATAATTAAGGAGCTGTGTCCGTCCATGGACGAAAAGAGAAAAATCAATATGCGCTCACCATAACTATTTGGCCACCGCCTGACTACAAAGCATGGATTTTCCCTTTCTTAAAGATAATAGGCAATTCCTCCCACTAGATATTCATGGTGCAGGTGAAGCTGGAGCTTGGTAAACATGTGTTTACCAACCCCCTCCCTGTAGTACAGTGGACATAGGTAGCGATCAATACAGATCGCTCCTGTGTGCACTGACAGCTGAGCATAGTAAACCGAGCGTTTACTATGTGTCAGTTTATGAATGAATGAGGAATTTCTACACAGACTCTTTATTCATTAAAGTGAAGTTCCACCCTAAAAAAATAAAAATAAAAAAAAAATACACCAAATTTCAGCAAAAAAAAAAATTGAAAAAAAATGAGATTTTTGTACTCACCGTAAACTCCGTCTCTGACGTCCATGGACTGACACAGCCTCTTCATACTTGACAAGTGGGTTTATGTCCCTGCTCATAGGAGAAGACTAGGCAGAATGTTAGATCAACATACATTCCAAAACCAGAGCTGAACAGCCCCACCCAGGGGGCGGTCCCTCCGGATGTAACCCTCCTACCTGCAGCCAGCAGCCTCAGTTCGTAGCAAAGCAGTACAAACCTTTAAAGGAAAGGTGGGTGGCTGTGTCTGTCCATGGACGTCAGAGAAATTGATTTTACAGTGAGTACAAAATTCCTATTTTCTCTTACAGTCCATGGACTGACACAGCCTTTTCATACTTGACAAGTGGGACGTCCCAAAGCAGTGTCAAAGAAGAGGGGTGGGAGCAATAGTAAAGGAAAACCAAACTTCACTCCAAACAAGCAGAGCTCCTCAACGGAGGAGTTGCAACTTTAGACAGCTGCCTGCAACACCTTGCGGCCGAAGGAAGCATCAGAAGATGCAGCCACATCAACCTTGTAAAACTTAGAAAAGGTATGTGCGGACGACCAGGTCGCCGCCTTGCACACTTGTGCAACCGACACTTGATGTCGGAAAGCCCAGGAAGCACCAATTGCCCTGGTGGAATGAGCCGTAACCGGAAAGGGAGGCGCCCGCCCCTTAAGGGCATAGGCCTGTATGACGGTCTGCCTGATCCATCTAGAAATGGTGGCAGGCGACACCGCTTGGCCCTGTTGTGGACCAGACACAAACAGTGAGTCAGACTTGCGAATGGGAGCAGTGACAGACAGGTACACCCGCAAGGCACCTACCACATCTAGCGTGTGAAGCGCAAACTCTCTGGGATGAGATGGATGAGGACACAAGGACAGAAGAACAATGTCCTCATTAAGGTGAAAGGCCGAGACCACCTTCGGGAGAAAAGAAGGTTGCGGACGCAACACAGCCTTATCCTTATGGATGATCAAGTAAGGCGGTTTGCAAGACAATGCCGCCAACTCAGACACCCGTCTAACAGAAGTTATGGCTACCAGGAAAGCCACCTTCTGAGACAAGGTTAAAAGAGGGATATCTCTGATGTTTTCAAAGGGAGGTTCTTGAAGTACCGAGAGCACCAAATTCAAATCCCAAGGAGGGAGAGGAGGTTTGACAGGGGGAGCACACGGCGAAACCCCTGCACAAAGGTGCTAATCAAGGAATGGCCTGCTAGCGGTCGTTGAAAGAAGACAGCCAAGGCCGAAATCTGACCCTTGATGGTGCTTAAAGCAAGCCTTTGGGTCACACCACG
The DNA here is from genome assembly GCA_029206835.1 of Rana muscosa. Taxonomy (NCBI): domain Eukaryota; kingdom Metazoa; phylum Chordata; class Amphibia; order Anura; family Ranidae; genus Rana; species Rana muscosa. Next base: position 990,005,462 of record CM055118.1, on the reverse strand, counting down.
CTTTAAGAACAGCAGGATCCTGGGAACGGAATACGTCCGTGGAAGCCAATCCAGCTCCTCGCACAGAGCGATGTAAGCCTTCCAGGTACGGTGATAAATCTTTCCTGGGAGGAAGATTTCCGTGCCCTCAGCATGGTCGGGATGACTGAATCCAAGAGACCTCGGTCCCTCAGCACCTGGCTTTCAATAGCCATGCCGTTAAAGCCAGCGACTGTAAAAGCAGGATGAAGTATGGGACCTTGAGACAGAAGGTCCTCCCTCAACGAACGTCCGCGACGAGGCGCACAAGATCGGCGTACCAATGACGCCGTTGCCAATCCGGAGCAATGAGGATCACCGGAATACACTCGGCCTCCACAATGCGAAGCAGGCGAAGAAGCAACTGTAGTGGAGGGTAAGCATATATCAGGCGATACTGACCCCACGGGGCAACCAACGCGTCTGCCCAGGGGTCCCTGGACCTGGCCACAAACCTAGACATACAACAGGTCCACATCCGGCGTGCCCCACCGCCGGCAAAGGAGTTGAAACACCTCCGGATGCAAGGACCATTCTCCCTGGTCCAACGTCTGGCAGCTCAGATAGTCCGCCTGCCAGTTGTCTATTCCCGGAATGTAAACGGCCGACAGAGCCGGCACGCTTCTTTCCGCCCATCTTAGGATGTGGGCGACCTCGAACGCCGCAGATGAGCTCCGAGTTCCCCCCGATAGTTGAGATAAGCCACCGCTGTGGTGTTGTCCGACTGGATTCTGACCGAGCGTCCCTGTAGCCTCTCCGACCACGAGGAGAGACACAGTCTGATTGCCCAGAGTTCCAGAACATTGATCGGCAGACGGGATTCGTCCAGAGTCCAAAGCCCCTGGGTTGATAGGACTCCCCAAACTCCACCCCAGCCCGTAAGACTGGCGTCCGTCGTGATCACCGTCCACTGGAAAGGAAAGAACGACTTCCCCGACCGAAGAGCCGGGGATCTCAACCACCATGTCAAGGGGATGCCCTGACCGGGTGACTCACCTGGATCTGACGATCCAGTGATAATGGGGACTTGTCCCAGGCGGACAAGATCTCCTTCTGTAAAAGCCAGAGTGTGTGATTGGGCATATGGAACGGCCTCGAAGGAGACCACCATGAGTCCCAGGACCCTTATACAGAAACGGATCGACGACCATTTTCGGGACGTCAGAACCCGAACCGCAGATTGAAGAGTCTGTAACTTGTCCAAGGGAAGAAATACCTTCGCTTCCGAGGAGTCCAGGATCAAACCTAGATACTCCAGATGCTGAGTCGGAACAAGGATCGACTTCTGAGTGTTCAGTAGCCAACCGAAGTCCCGGAGGGTCTGACTGACTATCGTCACATTTTCTTCTAATTCTGAGCCAGAGTCTGCTCTAAGAAGAATAACGTCCAGATAGCCCACGATAGCAATGCCTCATTGTCTCAGCAAAGCCAGAATCGGGGCAAGCACCTTGGTGAAAACCTGCGGTGCCGACGCTAAGCCAAAGGGAAGGGCCACAAATTGAGAGTGGACTTCGCCGATCGCAAAGCGCAGGAACTTCTGATGACTCGCGCAGATTGGGATATGCAAGTAGGCGTCCTTGATGTCCAAGAACGCCAGAAAGTCCCCAGGATGGAGCGCAGCAATCACCGTGCGAATGGATTCCATGCAGAATTTTTGAACCTTCCCAAAAGACATTTAAGGCCCTGAGGTCCAGGATTGGACGGACTCCGTCCTTCTTTGGGACCACAAGCAGATTCAAATAAAATCCTCTACTGTGACGGTACTGGCACAATTACTCCGTACCTGAGCAAGTCCTGTACTGCCCCTAAGAGGGCCGCCCGACACGCTGGAAGGAGAGGGAGATTTGAGGGAAACAATCTGTTTGGAGGCCAGGAACGGAACTCTAGCCTGTACGCCAAGGTGACCACCTTGCACACCCACGGGTCGGAGATGCGGGAGGTCCATTGATCCGTGAACCTGCGAAGTCCCCCCCCCACCCCAGAGTCGGGGCCGGGGGCAAGACTTCATGCGGTGGTGGGCTTGGTAGTCGGCTTGTTCGGCTTACGCACCCAGGGAAGCTTCTGTCCACCAGCCGCACTCTTGTCAGTTTGGGAGGGCTTACCCGTGGACTCTGACGGACGAAAAAACCCTTTAATAAGCTGTGGAGGGGCCCGGCTTACGGCGGGGCTCCTTACCTTTTGCAGTCTGAGGAAGGATGGTGCTCTTAACCCCCCGTGACATCCTTAATAATGTCATCCAGGGCAGCACCAAACAGCCTACCGCCCTTAAAGGGCAAATCAGTCAGGAGCTTCTTAGAGGCCAGGTCAGCAGACCAGCATTTCAACCAGATAAGACGACGCAACACCACCGCAGACACTGAGACCCTAGAAATTAAGGGTGCAGCGTCCAAAGTGGCATTGCACACATACACTAGGCCCTGCACCAGTTGGTGGGCCAGTGCAATGGTCTCTGGAGGAAGATTATGCTCCTGCACAGCCTGGTGCAAAATCTTTGCCCATTCCATGAGTGTCTGAGACACTAGGGTCGCCGCTACTATAGGACGCAAGGCGGATCCCAGCAAGGCAAACATGGCTCTGCTCACCACTTCCAACCTCCTGTCAGTGGGGTCCTTAAAGGCAGGAGTCCCCTCCATCGGGAGTTTATTCAAACGGGCGACCGGGGGGGGGGTCGACCACCGGAGGAGAGGCCCATTTTTTAATCAGGGCCTCATCAAAGGGGTACCTAATAGACAGATGCCATGGGAGCAAAAGTCTTCTGCGGCTTTTCCCAAACCTGATCTATGAACCTGTCAGAGAAAGGCATGTAAGGAACAACTTTTTTAGAAGGCTTGGCTTTAAAAGAACCAAAAAAGGAGACAGCCTCCACCTGAGGTTCCTCAGCCACAGCATCCAGCTTGAGAGAGTGTCCCTCACAGCATCAATGAGTTCACTTACAAGTGCCTGCGCTGTGCTGTACAGCGCAAGTGAGGAGAATCGCGCAGTTTCAGCAGCGATAGAGGCCAAACAGTATAAAAAGCGCGCGCGGCTCCAAGAAACTAGCCGCCGCATTGCAACTGCGCCATAGCAATCCACGGCAAGATGGCCACCATGCGCCCAATGTAAACATATAGAATGACCAAAAAACATGGCGACGAATGGCGCACAAACCCAAAACACAGAAAAAACAAACTCCAGCTCCATGCGGACACCCATGAGCCCCCCGGAACAGAGTGACCCCCAGACAGCACAGCGCCAGAGTAAGGTGACAAAGAGCAACAGACAAGGGGGAGACAGGGAAAATCCTTCATACAGAGGAACACACAGCATGTACTCACCTGCGGAGGCAGGAGATACTACTTACCCGTTCCAGAATGACCCACTGGTGTGTTCCTGACAGACCCATCACAGCTCGGTACTGAGTAGCTGTCGGCCACCCCTGGAGTCATGGGGCATGTCGTGAACCGAGTCTCACGCAGAGCGAGGATCAGAACGCTCGATGGTCGGACAGGGAAGACTACGAGGATATCTTGTACCCAACCCTGTTGCCCAGCCGACAGTTGATAGAAGATCTCAAATATAAAATAATAAAATTCCAAAAGGAATAGTGATGAGCCGAACACCCCCGGGTTCGGTTCGCACCAGAACCCGCGAACGGACCGAAAGTTCGTACGAACATTAGAACCCTATTAAATACAATGGATGCGAACGTTCGAATTCTAAAGTGCTAATTATAACAACTATTATGCATGTTATTGTCCTAAAAAGGGTTTGGGAACCCGGGTTCTGCACCAGGGGACATGTATCAATGCAAAAAGAAGTTTTAAAAACGGTCGTTTTTCGGGAGCAGTCATTTTAATGATGCATAAAGTGAAAAAAAAAAAGTCAAATATTCCTTTAAATATCGTACCTGGGGGGTGTCTAAAGTATGCCTGTGAAGTGCCACGTGTTTCCCGTGTTTAGAACTGTCCCTGCACAAAATGACACTTCTAAAGGAAAAAAAAGCCATTTAAAACTGCTTGCGGCTTTAATGTAATGTCTGGTCCCGGTAATATGGATGAAAATCTTTAAGAAAAATGGCATAGCTACCCCATGACCCCCCCCCCCCTACCCCAGCCCATTACCAGCCCCTTTGGGTCTTGTATGGATATTAAGGGGAACCCCGCACATAAAATAAAAAAGGCCCTATATACTCTGAACAGCCGTATACAGGCGGTGCATACAAGACAGGGACTGTAGGTTTGTTCTTATGTAGAATCTGTTTGTAATTTTGAACAGGTACATTGTTGAAGTGTAGCTCCAGCCCAAAAATCTATTTTTAAACTTTTTGGAAAACATAGGTAAGGGTTATCACCCCTGTAACATTTGTTTTGCTGTCTGTGCCCCTGTTCAGAACATTTCACCTCACTTTCCGTCCCAATGACAACTGTTTTTGAAATGTGGTGTTTTTCTTGAAACAAGGATTGCTGATAAAGCATCAGTACAGAGGAGACACCTTTCTCCCATATTTATTCTTACAGGAGAGAATTTTCCTTCCTAGGGGTAGATTTCCTCTCACTTCCTGTTGTCTTCTTGCGTTTGCAAGTAGGAGTCGTTTGTAAGTTGGATGTTTGAAAGTAGGGACCTGCCGTATATACTCTGCAGAAATAGGCCCCTTAGTTGTTGGTGTTGGCACAACACTGTAAGCACTCACAGTTACTCTTGGTTGGTGCTGGAACGCCCTGCTGTCAACTATTATATCAGGAATTTTAATTACATATAATTGTTGAACAGTGGTAGTAAAAATTGGGCCTTTGATGGTGGTGCTGGTGCCACAACACTGTAAGCCCTGACAGTTACTCTTGGTGGGTGCAGGAATGGGCCCTGCTGTGAATTATTAGATCAAGAATTGTAATTACATGCCCCTTTTGAACAGGGGCTGAAAAATTGGGCCTTTCGTGGTGGTGGTGGCGTTGCCACAACACTGTAAGCCCTCAGACTTACTCTTGGTGGGTGCAGGAATGGGCCCTGCTGTGAATTATTACATCAAGAATTGTAATTGCATGCCCCTGTTGAACAGGGGCTGAAAAATTGGGCCTTAGGCACTGGTGGCACAACACTACAACCCCTCACAGATACTGTACTTGGAGCACAGCAATGAGCCCTGTTGCAAAGTATTGCTTCAAAAATTGTAATGACACGCCCCTGTTAAACAGGGCCTGAAAAATTGGGCCTTAGGCACTGGTGGCACAACACTACAACCCCTCACAGATACTGTACTTGGAGCACAGCAATGAGCCCTATGGCAAATTATTGCTAAAAAAATTGTAATGACACGCCCCTGTAAAACAGGGGCTGAAAAATTGGGCCTTAGCCACTGGTGGCGGCACCCATAAACAAAAATGATCTTCCAAGCTATCATCATCAATCGTATCATTGAGGACTCGGAGGAGGAGGATAGCCAGTCAACATAACAGCACAGGCACTCAGCATCAGCATCAGTCTTGAAGGGATGTGACATGTTAAAATCAATTAGTCTGTTATATCAGCATCAGGTGTGTGGTAGCTGGTGGTGATCCAAGACTGGTTCATCTTGATGAAAGTCAGTCGATCAACCGAGTCGGTGGACAGGCGCACCCTGTGATCCGTGACAAATCCTCCAGCAGCACTGAATGTGCGTTCCGAAAGAACGCTGGATGCAGGACAGGCCAGTAGCTCAATTGCATACTGTGCAAGCTCTGGCCAGTGATCCATCCTCAAGACCCAGTAACCCAGAGGATTTTCGGTGGGGAAGGTGTCCAAGTCTGACCTTGCCCCTAGATATTCCTGCACCATGTTTATCAGACGCTGGCGATGGTTGCTGGAACCAATCATACTTTGGGGCTGCGGACTAAAGAATTGTCTGAACGCATCGGTCAGACGGCCACCTTCCCCACCGCTCCTTTGACTGGCCGAAGCCTCAGCAACTCGTTGTCCTGGACCAGGAGTTTGTAACCTCCCAGTCTCTGGGAACGCGTTGCACAGACCTTTCTGCAAGGCCTCCCGGAGTTGTCTCATCCTCTGCTCCCTCTGCGACGGTAACATAAGGTCCGCAACCTTACCCTTGTACCGTGGATCAAGGAGAGTGGCCAGCCAGTAATGGTCCCTCTCCTTGATCCGAAGAATACGAGGATCCTTCCGCAGACTTTGCAGGATCAGGGAGGCCATGCAGCGTAGGTTTGCTGAGGCATTCGCTCCGGAGTCCTCTGGGTCACTAAGGACGACATGATCCGCAGTCACCTCCTCCCAGCCACGTACAAGTCCACTGGTTTCTTGGGACTGTAAATCATCCCTAAAAGACTGCTGCTGATGATGCTGAGTGCCAGCCTCCACCTCCATGCTGACACAATCCTCCTCCTCCTCCTCCTCTTCCTCTTCCTGTGCGATGGGTGGGACAGAAGGAACACTGTCTGGGTAAAGGGGGCCTTGAGAGGCAAGGAAGTCCTCCTCTTCCTGCCTCTGTTCTGCCTCAAGTGCCCTGTCCATTATTCCACGCAGCGTGTGCTCCAACAGGTGGACAAGAGGTACAGTGTCACTGATGCATGCACTGTCACTGCTCACCATCCTCGTGGCCTCCTCAAATGGTGCCAGGACAGTGCATGCATCCCTGATCATGCCCCACTGGCGTGGAGAAAAAAAACCAAGCTCCCCTGACCCTGTCCTGGTGCCGTAGTCGCACAGGTACTCATTGATGGCCCTCTGCTGCGTGTGCAGCCGCTGCAGCATGGCCAACGTTGAGTTCCACCTGGTGGGCATGTCACATATAAGGCGGTTCTTGGGCAGGTTCAACTCCTTTTGCAGCTCAGCCAGGCGAGCACTGGCATTATAAGATCTGCGGAAATGCACACAGACTTTCCTGGCCTGCCTCAGGACATCCTGTAAGCCCGGGTACCTGCCCAAGAACCGCTGCACCACCAGGTTAAGGACGTGAGCCACACAGGGCACATGGGTCAGTTGTCCCTGTCGAAGGGCGGAGAGGAGGTTGGTGCCATTGTCGCAAACCACCATTCCTGGCTTAAGCTGGCGTGGCGTCAACCACCTCTCGGCCTGGCCCTGCAGAGCAGACAGGACCTCTGCCCCAGTGTGGCTTCTGTCCCCCAAACACACCAGCGCAAGCACGGCATGGCATCTTTTTGCCTGCGTACTTGCGTAGCCCCGTGAACGGCTACGGAGCACCGCTGGTTCATAGGACAAACCACAGGAAGAGGCCATGGAGGAAGAAGAAGAGGAGGGGGTGGAGGAGAGAGGTGTGTCACAACCAGTAGTAGCATTTTGGAGGCGTGGCGGTGGGACAACCTCCAACACTACTGCACCTTGTCCTGCATCCTTCCCAGCTGCCAAAAGAGTGACCCAATGGGCCGTGAAAGAAAGGTAACGTCCCTGTCCATGCCTGCTGGACCATGAGTCAGCGGTAATATGCACCTTACCGCTGACCGCCCTGTCCAGCGAGGCCAAGACATTGCCTTCCACATGCCGGTAGAGAGCCGGAATAGCCTTCCGTGAGAAAAAGTGGCGTTTGGGAACCTGCCACTGAGGAACCGCACATTGCACAAACTCACGGAAGGGGGCCGAGTCTACCAACTGAAAAGGCAGCAGTTGAAGCGCTAGCAATTTAGCCAAGCTAGCATTCAACCGCTGGGCATGTGGATGGCTGGGAGTGAACTTCTTTCGACGGTCCAGCAGCTGGGGCAGGGAAATTTGCCTGCTAGAATCGGACGTCGGTGTACTGCTAGCAGAGTGGCCGCAAGTACTTGGCTGTGACACACCTAATTCTACACCTTCATTCCTCTCAGTGCATGTTTCAGAGAGGACTGAAGTTATAGTGGGGTTGGAGATCCCAGCTGATGCGGTGCAAGGAGAGGTCCGCTTTGTTCTTTGGTGTGGGTCTTTGAGGTAGGCTTGCCAACGAGCTGCATGGCAGGTCAACATATGTCTGGTCAGGCATGTGGTACCCAAGCGGCTGATGTTTTGGCCACGCGATATACGCTTGAGACATATGTTGCAAACAGCAGCTGTGCGATCTGATGCACTAGCCTCAAAAAAGGCCCACACCAAGGAACTTTTTGAATGACGGGCAGAGGCAGCGCCCTGCACAGGCGGAGCTCTGCGGTGTGATTCCGTCGGTGTACTGCCCTTACGCTGGCCACCAAAGGGCATCCTGTCTCGTTGGAGATGTGCCTCCTCCTCATCCTCTCTCCTATTAGGCACCCACGTGGAGTCAGTGACCTCATCATCCCCTCCCTCCTCATCACTGGAGCCAATCTGGCAGTATGCTGCAGCTGCTGGAACATGACTGCCAGATTGGTGTCCTTCTTGAGCATCCCCTCTGTCTGCTCTCACCCTACTGCCTTCCTGTAGCTGGGTTTCATCATCAGACCCTTCGAAACGCTGGGCATCCTCCTGGAGCATGTACCCAACACTGTGCTCAAACAGTTCGGGGGACTCCTCAGGAGGAGGACATGGTGGGTCTAGGGAAGGAGTGACTGATGATGAGTCTGACATTGATACCAGGGAAGAGGACGCTTTGGCAGCTGCTTTGCCAGTACCCTGAGCCTGGGTGAGAGAGGATGAGGAGGAGGAGGAGGGCTTGGTCATCCACTCTACCAAGTCTTCGGCATGATGTGGCTCAACATGTCCAGCTGCCGAAAAGAAGGACAAGCGTGTCCCATGGCCATGTGCTGATGACAATGCACCGCGTCCACGACCAGCACTGTTGCCCCCAGACACAGAGCCTGCTTGCCCTCTTTTATTGCCTCCTGACTGTCTGCCTCTCCTTGTTTGCCTTCCAGACATTCTAATAGATGGCCTGCAGGGAGATGGGAAAAAAGCAATAAGGGCTACCTTCAGGTGTCCTTCTCTGTCCCTTGAAACAAGGACTTGCACAGTGAAAGAAACTGACACTCTCCCTACCTAGAGTTTTCTGTCCCTAGAAAAAATGGTTTTTTTAAGCACACTATAGCACAAGGAGAATTCACTCACTGTCCTTCCAGGTCCCTGGAAACAAGGACTTGCACAGTGAAAGAAACTGACACTCTCCCTACCTACAGTTTTCTGTCCCTAGAAAAAATTTTTTTTTAAGCACACTATAGCACAAGAAGAATTCACTCACTGTCCTTCCCAGTCCCTAGAAACAAGGACTTGCACAGTGAAAGAAACTGACACTCTCCCTACCTACAGTTTTCTGTCCCTAGAAAAATTTTTTTTTTAAGCACACTATAGCACAAGAAGAATTCACTCACTGTCCTTCCCAGTCCCTAGAAACAAGGACTTGCACAGTGAAAGAAACTGACACTCTCCCTACCTAGAGTTTTCTGTCCCTAGAAAAAATGTTTTTTTTAAGCACACTATAGCACAAGCACAAAACACACTGACACTCTCCCTACCTGTCCTTCTCTTTCCCTAAACTAAAGGAATCCAGGTTAAGCAAGAAAGAAATAAAAGTCACTGTCCCTGCCTATGCTGCTCTATCCCTGCTCCGGAACACACTACACTAGGCCGCCGTGCTGGCGGCCTTTTATAGTGTGGGGCGTGTACTAAACACCCTCAGCAATAATTGGCCACAGGCATCCTGCCTGTGGCCAATCATTGCTCTCCTCGCTGCCGGCGCTGTGATTGGCCAAGCATGCGGGGTCACAGTGCATGCTTGGCCAATCACAGCGCCTGGATGACACTGCGATGGCGTAGTGCATTGTGGGCCGTTCGCGTCACTCGAATTTGGCGCGAACGGCCCAAATCGTTCGATCTTCGTCGAACGATCGAACAGCCGATGTTCGAGTCGAACGTATGTTCGACTCGAACACGAAGCTCATCCCTAAAAAGGAATAAAAAATATCTTCATGAGACTGGCTCCGAAGAGAGCCATGTCCTCTCCTCTGCTAGGCAGAAAAAAACTGAGGCTGCTGGCTGCAGGTAGGAGGGTTATGTCCGGAGGGACCGCCCCCTGGGCGGGGCTGTTCAGCTCTGGTTTTGGAATGTATGTAACATCTAACATTCTGTCTAGTCTTCTCCTATGAGCAGGGACATAAACCCACTTGTTAAGTATGAAGAGGCTCTGTCAGTCCATGGACGGTAAGAGAAAAAATAGTTTCTACTTACCACAAATGCCAGTTGCTATGCGGATGTTCCTAATCTGCCTCTTAATTCGCCGCGGCAGGTCTTCTTCCGCATCCTCCTCGCGTTGTCTTCTGGTGAATGGGGCACGCTGCCTTCTGGGAAATGTGTGCATCCCAGAAAGCAGCCGCCCATTCACAAAGCGCTGCGAGACTCGCGCATGCGTAGTATGAAATGAGCAGTGAAGCCGCAAGGCTCCACTGCCTGTTTCCCTTAGTGAGGATGGCGGCACCGGGACCTGCCAGGATCAAGGGATGGGCCTCGGGGGACCGATGTCGTGGGCGCCTAGGACAGGTAAGTGTCCTTATTAAAAGTCAGCAGGTGGAACTTAAAGCCGGGGTTAGCAACCCGTCAATCGCGATCAGTCGACCACGAGTAGGTGACTGGTAGATCGCATGCTTGTCCTTGCCTTGCCGAACTGCAACTGGCAGAGCTGCTCAGGAAAGCCACGAGTGCTGGGAACCTGTCAAAAGCCGACAAAGGCATTCCCCGTCCCATGCCCTCTGCTTACAGATGCAGTGCGTGGGAAGCCTCTGCAGTCTATGCAGCAAGGTTTGGGCTGCGGGTCCAGGAAAGTCTCTGCTGCCAATGACAATAGGCGGGCAGAGCGAGGAAAGAATCTGCCGCTGAAGACAGCGTGTGGGTGGGCGGAGCTAGTTAAGTATCTGCCGTCATAACATAGGCTGAGGTCTGGCTCTTTCAGAAGGCACCTAAGCTGGAGTTCATTGTGCTGACCCCTCCCTTCTCAGTTCATTCAGGGCGCTTATGGATAACATCATGTGAGATGGACGAGAGGGCTGGCTGGGGTCAGCACAAGCACAGTTAGATCTGCCACAGTAGCTGCATCAGTTAATTTTTTTTTGTCGTCACCCTGAGCCCCCAATGATGTGCTCTCCAAACTCCTCAGTATTGTGCCCCCTTATATCCCAGTGGCATGCCCCTCCCCCAACCCCAAGGCCTCCATGTGCCCCCGATTCCCCCATACTGTGCCCTCCTAACCCCCCCCCTATACCATGCCCTGCTGACTCTCTGTCCTGCTCACCCATGTCAACTGACACACACACACACACACTGAATCTGACAGCCGATTTGCTACCATTTACCTGTGGGAACATCACAGTGATCCATTTATTGAGCGTACTTAGCCTCGAGACTTGTGATCCAATTCCTTAATAATGTTCCTTGCTTTCCAGATCCAGTTGTATCCATTATGATTGTGGATGATTGAGTACCTGTGCCTTGACAGCGTTGTCAGATTTAAGGCTGGGTTCACACTGATACTACACGACATTCATCCGACTTTCATCCTACTTTGCTCTGCGACATGAGTCCTACATTGATCCTACATTGGTCCGACATCCATCCGACATTCATGAACAGGATACTACTTTGATCCGACTTTGTGCTTGTCTAACTTGTCCTTTGACCAATCAAAACAATCCCAGGGTGAGATAAATTCCTTTTACTGCTGCTGTAATCACCATGTCGGATGTCAAATGTCGGATGGTTAGGACAAGGATCCTACTTTGATCCGACTTCAATGATATTCAATGGGCAGAAGTAGGATCAAAGTCAGACCAAAGTAGTGCAGGGAGCATTTTCAAAGTCGGACCGACTTGCGTCGGACCAGTTAAGACAGCTCTCATAGGGAAACATTGATTTTCACACGTCATGCGACATGAGCTCTTAATGTCGGAGCGTTTGTCGGACCAGTGTGAACCAGGCCTTAATTGAAAATGATGGAAGAGCAATATATTTTCTATATTTGATATATGTGGTCTTTCTTTAATAAAGAAATTCTATTTTTTTCTATTACCGGCTGTTTCTCCTTGATGAATCTCTTTGGACCTCCTGTCCCATTTCATATGACCTCTGCACACTGCCCTACCTACTACTGACCTCGGCACACTGCCCTACCTACTACTGACACTGGTCAGAACTCAGAGCAGAAAGGCAAGCCTGAATCTAAATCAAGCAAGTCAGCCTGCAGTATCAGATGTTGAGAGGGTGACCAATTACTCCCCAGTCATTGTGAATGAAAGGGAATGTCGAACTTCTGGCTGAAGCCAACTTAAGTTAGGCTACATTTGTATTTTTTACAGTGAAATTAGTTTTATTATATTGTCTATGTTTTCTCAATACCGTCTTTGTCCTTACTTTTCATTTGGGAGCTTGCTGGTTAACTTTTTTTTTTTTTTAAAAAGGAGGGGCCCGGAAACCCAGGGACCTGTAATCTCTTCCTTGTTGTCCAGGTAGATCTCCACCTCTCAAAAGTCTGCCTACCCCTGATGTAAAGTGCTGTACAGAAGCACTTTATGGAGTCCTTTTTTTTGGGGGGAGAAAGGAAGGAGGAGGATATAGGGGTCTGTTTAGACCTCTGATATCTCACTCCCAACCCCCCCCCCCACCCCAGAATATTTATTGAAAAATAATTGTAAAAAATAAATAAATAAATAAAATAAAAAATTTAATAAAACATAGTAAGACCCCTTTTACATGGAGCGGACTGTCAATCTGATCCGCCGAATCAGCAGGGGTTCTCTCAGGCGGATGACAGGCCCGCGTCCACTTCGCTGATGCGGACATGGACACTGCCCGCTGTCCTCTAGGGGGCGCTCGGATGGAAACGGACCGCCTGTCCATTTCCATCCGATCCAATCTGCTAGATGAATGGGGAATGGGATCCCCATCCGTCTGTTTTTAGCAGGCCAGATCGGATGTAGGCGGGTGTAAACAGACACATGTCCATTTACATCAGCCTCTCCATAGAGAACAATGGGTGGTCCGATTGGGCCCACCTGAAAAACAGACAGGCAGACCCGATCAGTCTGCTTGTGTAAAAGGGGCCTAAGGCCTTGTTCACACAGGGCATACACAACGTAGACCCCTGCAATGCCGTATTTACCTGTACAGGGATGCACAGGTGTTCTATGCAGGCAGTCCCATTGATATCATTTGAGATGTAGCAACTGCGCAAAAACTGAGCCATTGCTCCCAATTTGACATCCATGTAGGTCCGGGTTCATGTCCCTGAGCTCACATGGTCTGCATTCCGGGTCGTGTACCCACACCCACATGGATGTCAGTTTGGGAGAAGTGACTATGCCTGTGCAGCCGTTGCATCTCAATTGACATGAATGGGACTGCCTGTCCGGGGATGCACAAAACACCAGTGCAGCTAAAAATGGCCCTCCATGGACGTACACTTTAGTATGCCACGTGTGAATGCTTTAGTAGTAATTTATCAGGAATTTAGTAAGATATGTTGTGTTTATGTGCACTAATAATGATTTTAGTGTATTTTCCGTGAAAATAGCGATATGATAAAACATTTGCGCAATTATTGCAGGGCCCAAAAAATTTGAAGCACTTTTTTTATTCTACAGGTCATGTGCTTTCAGAAAAATGTATGATTTGTGGGGTCTTTACAAATTCTGAAAGCTGCAAGTGAAAAATGGTAACTTACGGACTCAGAGTAAATTGTTTTTAAATTACAGTTTTGCGTACCTTCATTTCACCAAAAGGTGCAATTTAAAAAATGTACAAAAATGTATTAAACGCAATACAGTATTAACTTTTATATTTAGCAGAAATTGTCATGTATGTATCCACTATAAGGCCTCATGCCCACGGGCGTTTTTTCAGCCGCGTTTTTGAGCGTTTTTTACAGCTTAAAAACGCCTGTCCATGTTAGTCTATAGCTTCATGCCCACCTAGGCGTTTTTGAGCTGTAAAGAGCATAGGCGTTTGTAAGCTGTAAAAAAAACCCAGGGCCAGTGCGTTCCTCAGCGTCAGAATTTGGCAGGAAAAAACGCGAGCGTCAAAAAACGCGCAAAAACGCGCACTAACGCGCAAAAAACGCGCACTAACACGCGATCGCGTTTTTAGCTCCGACGTTTTGTTTTTTTTTCAAAAAAAAAAAAAAATTATTTACAATAACATGGACAGGCGTTTTTAAGCTGCAAAAAACGCAGCTGTAAAAACGCCAGTGGGCATGAGGCCTTAATGATTTTAGTGTATTTATTGTGAAAATATTGTTTTGATAAACATTTGTGCAAATATCGCGGTGCCTTAAAGATCAGTAGCACCTTCTTTTTACTCGACTGGTCTTGTGCTTTCAAAAAATATCTTTTACAAACTCTGAAAGTTGTAAAGGAAAACCTCCAGATTTTTTCTGAAATTTTTGCATACGTCTGATTTTCACAAAGGCGCCAATGAAAAATGTACAAATATTTGTTGGATTATTAACTCAATACAGGTTTACCTTTTATGTTCAGAAGGAACTTAGCAGGAATTTTGTAAAATTTGCAGTGTTTGTATCTGCTAATTATTTTAGCGCATTTTTAATTGAAAATATTGTTTTGTTAAACATTTGCGCAAATATCGCAGGGCCTTAAAAATCAGTAGCACCTTTCATTTATTCTACTGGTCCTATGCTTTCAGAAAATGTATAGTTTTTTTTTTTTTTTTTATAGAAGACGCTGAAAGTAAAAAATGTAAACCTTCAGATTTGAGAAATTTGGGTATTTATATTTTTGTGTATGTTCGATTTTCACCATTTTGCAAAAAGGCACAATTTAAAAATTACAAAATATTTGTTATTTATTAACTCAATGCAGGTTAAGCTTTTATATTTTGTAGTGCGTTTATATCTGCTAAAAATTATTTGAGAATTTTAACGAATATATTGTTTTGCGCAAATATCGCAGGACGTTAAAATCAGTAGCACCTTTTTATTTTACAGGTCATGTGCAGAAAACATATGGTTTGGGGGTCTTAAGCAAACTCTTTATCAAAAGGGCAATCTAAAAATTTTCAAATAGGATATTTATTAACTCAATACAGGTTAGCTTTCATATTTAGTAGGAATTTTGTAAAACGTCCTGTGTTTTTATCTGCTAATAAGGGTTTTAGTCTATTTTTAGGCAAAATATTGTTTTGATATACATATGCGCAAATATCATTGTGCCCTAAAAATCAGTAGATCTTTATTTATATTCTAGTGGTCATGTGCTTTCAGAAAATATATGGTTGGGGGGAGGGGTCGCCGTCTTCAACAAACTCTGAAAGCTGTAAAAAAGGGTAAAAATAAAAAAGCAATGGAAAAAAATTGCAAAAATGGCCTGGCCAGCCAAGTTTACCAAGTTTAAAAGTGGAGCACAGGGCCTGACAGTGAAAGGGTTAATATTCCTTAAAAGATCTCTCAACTTCCCTATACTCCACATTAAATCCCGTGATGAATGCCATATCAAACTTTCTATTTATTTTCTTCTTTTTTTCTAACAATGTTGTTCTATTCATTTTGGATACTTCATGCCTAACTTTCATTAGGTCTTCTTCCCTATAACCTTTTTCCAAGAATCTCTGCATTAATAGTTCTGTGTCCAAAAATCGTCATCCATGTCACAATTTCTCCTGATTCGCACAAATTGTCCCTTAGGGATGGCTCTACTGCAACCTGGATGGTGACAACTCCGTGTAGAAATGTATCCATTTTAGAGTCGAATATATTTTTTATTAATATTTTGATAAAGCAAAATAATAATGACATGAGCGAGAAACAGGAGATCAATACAGAAATTACAGAACAGAAGAAATGTATCCATTTTAAATCAACATCTTCAACCACTTGCCTACCAGTCGCCATCAGCAGGTCGGCTCTCCTGGGCAAATCGCCTTAGCTGTATGACAGCACGCACTCGCGACCATTGCACGAGCGTGCTTGATGTCGACCCGCGATTACCCATAACAGGAGGCAGAACTGCCTTTGTAAACAAGGTGATTCCACGTTCTGACAGGTGACATGACAGATCTACTGTTCCCCGTGATCTCTGTCATGTCCCTGGCAGCCCATCCCCCCTACAGTTAGAACACACTTAACCCCTTGATCGCCCCCCTAAGGCCCTTTCTGATCAGAATATGGGTATTATTATTGGACTGCATAGGGATTATGGATAAAAACCTTAGTTAGACTTACCGGTAACAGTATTTTTACGAGTCTTTCAGGACAGCACCTGGAGAGAGCGCATCTCCACCCACTTCCCAGGAAACACTGCAGTAATTGCTTTAAAGCCTAGACCCTTCCACCACAGCCTCAGTTGTTATCGAGCACCTCCAGCCATGCTGAAATTATATAAAGCAAAACATAGCAATAAGACCACATTAACATTCATAATCAAGGAAGGGTCATCAGCGCTGTCCTTAAAGACTCGTAGAAATACCATTACCGGTAAGTCTAACTAAGGTTTTCTCACCTCGCCTCTCAGGACAGCACCTGGAGATAAGCGAGTACATACTCTAGGGTGGGACCACCACCTGCAGGACCTTCCTGCTAAATGATTGCTCTGCTGCCGAGAGCAGGTCCATCCTATAGTGACGAGTGAAGGTGGAGAAACTTGTCCATGTGGCCGCCTTGCAGAGTCACCCTGATGAAGCCTCAGCTCGTTTCGCCCAGGACGTTGCTACAGCCCGAGTTGAATGGGACACTACCCCTGCGGGGGGTTTCTACTTCAACTGCCCTATAGGCTTTGTGGATTGGAAGCCACCTTCCAATTGTGCATTTAGAAGCTTCGTAACCCTTACAAGACCCCAAAAACAAAACAGAATTGGACTTTCTAAACTCTCGTTACCTCCAGATAGCATAATACGCATCTCTTTACGACCAGACTATGAAGTTCCCTCTCCTTAGGGCAGGTTGGAAATGGACAGAACGTTGGTAGAACTATCTCTTGGAATCTGGGAAAAACTGGAGAGATCTTCGGCAAAAACCCCAAGTCTGTCCTCAGCACTAGCAGGTCTGGGAAAACAGTCAAAAAAGGCTCAATTATAGATAATGCCTGTAATTCATGGACTCTTCTAGCCGAGGTAACTGCTACCAGTAGTGTTAGTTTTAATGACCAATATTTAATTGTGGCTTCTTCTGGTGGTTTGAAAGGTCTTCTAGTCATACCTTTTTAAAAGAACCGATAAATCCCATTTGGGGAAAAACTTAAATGGAACCGGCCTAGCCCTAGCTAGTGCCATAAAAAAAATCTGATGACCAAAAGGGTCTAGTGATAACCGTCTCTAGAAAAACTCACAGTGCAGGTACCTGAGCTTTTAAAAAAAAAGGTTCTGGATGCCAAACCCTTCTCCATTCCATCATGGAGAAATTCAAGAAGGGAAATGTCCTCCTGTGGAGAGCAACTTTTTGAAAACGCACCAGGGAGTTGAAGCATTTTCACCTTTTAAAATAAATGGCCCCTGTGGCCACCTTCTTCCTATTTAGCAGGGTACAAACTAAAACTTTTGGACAAACCCCTTCTCCTCTGGATTTGCTTCTCAGCATCTAGGCTGCCTGCCTGAGATGACCTACATTGGGATGAAGGGGACCCTGGAGTCAACAGGTCCCTTTGAACAGGAAGCAACCAATGGGGCTCTACCAGCTAACTTTAGTGGAATTGAAAACTAAAGCTCTCTTGGGCCAATATGGGGCTACTAGAATTATGGTCGTATTTTCTCCCTGTAGCCGTTTGAGCACTAAAAGGGATCAATTGCACAGGGAGAAAGGCGTAACGAGCATAAGGTCTAGCTCTGGGCAGTGTGTCAAGACCAACCGCCGCTTGGTCCTGCCTTTTCAGAGAAAAGAAGACTGGGTACTTTTGCATTCACTTGTGATGCAAAAAGATCAACCTGGGGAACCCCCTATCTGATTATTATCCTCTGAAAGATCTCTGTACTTAAGCTCCATTTCGACTTTAGCACCCTTATGCTTAAGAAGCCTGCTATCTGGTTTAGTCTGCCCTTCAGATGTACTGCCTGTTAAGGATGCCACATTGTCTTCTACCCAAGTCAGAATCTGTAAGGCCAAGTTTAGAAGACAACAGCTTCTTGTGCCCCCTTGCTTCGAGACGTAGGCCACCGCTGTAGCGTTGTCCGATAACATCTGGATGTGTTGGCCCCTGATTAGCTCTTCGAAGGCCCACCGCCCCAGGAAAATGGCCCTTAATTCCCTCCAGTTGGAGGACCTTCTGGATTCCTCTACTGTCCAGGACCCCTGGACCATCCTGCTTTCGAGATGTGCACCCCACCCCCAGGAGCTTGCATCTGTTAAAGTTTTCGCTGCGGGAAATGTCCAGAACAGACCCTTGCTCAAATTTGTTTGCCTCCTCCCCCACCATAACGTCCTTTTGACTGGAGAGGGAATCCTGATCCGTTTCTCCAAAGACTCTCCGTAGGCCCAATTCTACAGAATTGCCTGCTGGAGGTCTCTCGAATGGAGGCGGGCCCACTAAACAGCTGTGAGAAGCCCCAGCCTGGACATGGCTGCCCGAACTGTCACAGATAAGTTTGTCTGTATTTTCTTCACTATGGCCTGCACCTTTATAATTTTTTCCTCTGGGGGGAAAATCTTTTTCCTGTACCGAGTTGATGGTATACCCCAGGAAAATGATCATCTGAGAAGGGATTAGGTTTGATTTTTCCTTGTTCAGAAGCCAGCCCAAATTTTCTAAATGGCTCTGCACATTTCTCAAATCCCTACACAACAGGTCTTTTGAGCTGGCAAATAAGAGGTAGTCTCAGTCACTATTGAGACCCCCTCCAGCCTGAGTGGTGCCAACGCTTCTGCCATAAATCTTCGTGAAAATCCTTGGGGGGGGGGGTGGAAACCGAACGGGAGGGCCCTGAACTGAAAGTGCCACACTACCCCCCCCCCCGGCTCTGGATTGCCAAACGCAGATACCTCTGACGTTGGAGCTATGGGCACGTGTAAGTACACGTCTCAGATCTATGGAGGCTAGAAAGCAACCCGCGGGAAGAAGTTTCCTCACTGAATATATTGTGTTCATCTGAAATTTTTGGTATCAAATGGACCCGTTCGAGATCTTTAAATTCAGTATTAAATCTGAACTTTCCCAACGGCTTTTTTTTTTACTAGGAACACATATGAAGAACACTCTAGTCCAGGGGTAGGCAACCTCGGCACTCCAGCTGTGGTGAAACTTCAAATCCCATCATGCCTCTGCGACTCATGCCTGCGATTTTCAGGGTCTTGCAATGTCTCATGGAACTTGTAGTTTGCCCTAGTCCTTCCTCTTCCCGGAGCACTGGGACGATTACCTTCTGTAGAAGGAATTCCTGCAAAAGTGACATCAACGTCAAAGATTTTTCTTGATCCTTGGGAATCTGCGTCACATTAAACCGAGATGGCGGGTTTTCCGAGATCTTCAGTGCGTAGCTCTCCGAAATCACTTTGAGGACAAAAACCACTGGATGTCGACCCCTCCCACTGTGGGAAAAAGGACTGCAGCCTTCCTCCCACAGTAGGGAGACAGTCACTGGGTCTTAGTTGGTTGACTGGGGGGACAAAACACCCCAGTTTTCCCTCAACCCCCTCTGGGACCACCAAGGTCTCTTCTGTCTTGTTTCTTTTGAGTCCCGGGTCTGGTGAAAAAGGACGAAAATTTTTCTTAGCTTGCGGTGAAACTTTATTTTTGGCTGGAAAGGCTCTCTGCCGTTTTGTCCAAAACAGCGTCAAGATCTGGGCCAAACACCAGATCCCCCTCAAAGGGTAGATCACACAGCTTCATCTTAGAGGCTGAATTGCCTGACCAGGTCTTCACCCACAAAGATCTTCTTGCGGAATTCACTAATGCCAAAGATCTTGCCGTCATCCTCACTGATTCTGGAGATGCATCTGCCATGTAACCTACTGCTTTCTGTAGGACTGGCAGAGTCTCTAGCAAATCTTTGTGAGAGGTCCCTGCCTCAATATGGCCCTTTAACTATTCAAACCAGTGCTCTAAATTTCTGGCTACTACAGTCAATTCCATCGCAGGTTTGAGATTGGCTAGTATAGAATCCCAGACCTTTTTTAAATAAGGAATCGGCTCTTATCCATAGTGTCCTTCAAGACCCCCCATGTCCTTGAAGGCTAAATCGTTATTTTGCGATACTTGCGAGAAAGCTGTGTCAAGATTAGGTCTTTTGTTCCAAATTTGCGTGCTATATTCATTACAAGGGAATCTCCTTTTAAGTGACCTGGAAAACAAAAAGGGGGGGCCCTCTCTGGGTCTTTCCACTCCCTTTTTTAGCCTCTTTCAACACTTGTGCACTGGGAACACTTGTGCACCAGGATGCTTGACCTCATCTATACCCCAATACATTTGGTCATGTAGGGACAAATTGGGTCTTATCTTTGATGTTAGGGTAGTATGTATAGTCCTCAATAGGTCATCCACCTCTTCTAGGGACAACCTGTAATGGGAAGAATATCCAATTTTCTTCACCTTCTCCCTCTTCTGACCCTGGAGAAACACTTCCCTCCTCCTCTGACTCATGACCACTCTCAGAGTTGCAGAGGATGCTGGATGAAGAACCAGCCATTGATTGTGCCACCGGATGTTTGTCCAGATAGGAGCGGAATGGACTTAAAGTGTTTTCTATCTCACTAGGTTGGGCAGAGGGCCCCTTAGTAGAAGTCTCCTCTCTGACCAAATCTGCTATGCAGAACCTGGACAAAGGCTTGGTCCAAAAATCCCTAAAGGAAGCTTTACTTGATGCACATCGTTTTCGGGGGAGGGGAAACGTGCTTAGTCTTTTCTTTGGCTTTTGCCTGAAAAATGCCCCAAGCAGAAAAAATATACCATATATAAACCTGTAAATTGGATCTCCTCCCCAGCAGACCCATAAACAACAGTCAGTGAAACAAAACATACCCCACATATCACTGCTGTAAACCACACTTCCCCAGTGACATCACCTGAGGAGTGTGATGCAGGCTCCCTTGCCACCCCCCACCCACGGAGGGAGAGGGAGAAAAAACAAACACTGCCCAGGTAAAGCTAACAGACCACTGTCTCTCCTACCTGGGTTTGGCTGGCGCTTGTGGCTCCTGCCGCCGGTTCCTCTGGCTCCATTTCTCCCAGGCTCCCAACAGACGTCCGCCAGCTCTTTTTTTTCCGGTCCTTTTGCCGCTGCAAGGACCAAAAATTGCACCCGCCAAGGCCGCCTCCCCCTCCTGCACTCCAGCGCCTGAAACCAGAAGCCGCTATGCATCGCCGCAAGTCCTGCCCCATCGAGCAGTGACGTCACTCGCCACTCGGCCCGAAACAAGCGCAGGCTTACCCAGAGATGCCGCACTGACTAGCAGTGCAGTCCCCTGCACTCAGCCCACACCCTCCGGTCTATTGCCGCGGGACCCTCCGCCAGTCTCTGCGCTTGAGAAGGGGAAAGGCACCAGAACACCCCCCCCCACCCATCAGGGGGGGTGTTGGGCTGGACAGACAAGATAAGAAATACCACCAGGTACGCCCTAACTCTTCTCCACCTGGAACCCTTCCCACCCCTGGTCCCTGCAGCGCTTCCACCATGGCCGAAGGGAACACTACAACTGAGGCCATGTTGGAAGGGTCAAGGCTTTAAATCAATGACTGCAGTTTTTCCTGGAAAGTGGGTGGAGCTGCAATCTCTCTAGGTGCTGTCCTTAAAAACAAGGTGAGAAATATCATGGTTACACTTAAAGTGGATGTAAACATGAATTATGAAGTTTGAGCTGGGCACATATATCTGAAGTGTTTTCTTAGCTCTCTCCATAGCACTAAGTCCCGTAGATTTCTCCTGCTCCATAGCACTTTTATAAGCCTGATAATGTCTGACAAGCACAGGAAATAAAGAGCAGCCCGAAATTTGTGTCGTGGGAGGTTGCTATAAATAGATTTGCACAGAGCTGCCCGATTGACAGAACAGCTCTGAGAGTCTTTGCCTATGTGGAGTGGGGATGTGTGCCTTTCCTCCAATCAGCGGTCTTGGCTGTATGCCCAGACTTCACACTCAGTGCTGAGCAGGAAAAGAAAATCTCTAACATGAGGCAAGTATTCATTTTTTTTTTTTATTCTTTATTTTCCTTTTCCACATATCAAAACACACATACAATATTTTCAGTGTACCGCAATATCCTGTGACAGCAGGAAGGTAAAGTCACCTGGTTGCATCCAGGGGGGTAGATATATTTCTCCCAGATTCAGGCTTTATGCCGACTTATACAACTAGGGAGTTGATGAAGCCCAGCTGAGGCTAGTGGGCTCATGAATGACTCATACCTCTAGGGAGAGTGCTGGGCGTCGTGAGGCAGGGAGTTGATGAGACCAGCTGAAGCCTGTCAGTTCGTTTAAGGCCTCTATAAAAAAACTCCCAGATTCATTAGGTGTTAGCTCATGCCTGGAACCAGACCTGTGTGGACTGTCTAGGGAGAGTGAACCCCTGTGCGGTGAGGCAAAGCCTGTGTGGCTATTTGTTTGGACTTTTACTAAACCAGGGACTTAGGGACTAGGACAGCACCAGGCTGATCCCAGTTGTTAGTTTAGGAAACCTGCATGTTTAGTCAGAGGTCAAACTGACCAGGATTTATTTTGTTTGTTTCTTTTTGGCTTTGCTGTGTTTTGTCACTGTACATAGAGAAATAAACCGCACCTTTTGATTTTGAAAACCACAACCTCCGTCTGCTGGCCCTGTTTTTGTGTGGGGAGCCCAACCAGGGGGTCACACACACCCGCTACCGAGTCAACCCCCTCACAGTTGGTGGAGAACCAGTGGCAGTTTTTTTTAAGCCAGCATGGAGGAGATACTGAAACAGCTGGCTCTAGCAAATGCCAATCAACAGCAGACAAATGCAGGTTTGCAAAGGAGCCTTGCAGCCCAGCAGCAAGCTCATCAACAAGCCCAGCAGCAATCTGAGGCCCGCTTCATAGACCTGTTACAGAAGCAAGAGCAGAGACTACAACAAATGGAAGCAGTAATGCAGCAACGTCCGCAGACCAGTGAGGAAAGCCGTCCCACTAATACCGCGTCCTTTGGGGTGAGTCGTTTATTGACAAAAATGACTGGAGAGGATGATCCAGAGGTATTTTTGACCACATTTGAAAGGACTGCTGAAAGAGAAAAGTGGCCTGAGGAGCAGTGGGCTGGACTGGTGGCTCCTCTGTTAACTGGTGAATCGCAGAAGGCTTACTATGACCTAGAGCCTGACCAAGCAAAAGACTATGTGATGCTAAAAGCTGAAATATTGGCAAGGCTGGGTGTCACCCTGGCTGTCCGGGCTCAGCGTGTGCATAACTGGACTTTCCAGCTTGGAAAACCCCCCAGGTCTCAAATGTATGATCTCATTCACCTGAGCAGGAAGTGGCTACAGCCAGAGACTTTGTCCGCACCGGAGATTGTGGAACGTGTTGTGATGGATCGTTTCTTGAGAGCTCTTCCTACCGCCATTCAAAAGTGGGTAAGCCATGGAGACCCAGAAACGGCCGGTAAACTTGTGGATCGTGTAGAGAGATACTTGGCTACAGAGAACCTGATGGCCTCTTCCAGAGACTCTCGGACTTTCCACCCTAAGACCAGACCATCCCCAGGGGCGGATAAGAGGATTCCAAGGGGTGAGGGTGGAGAGAGTGAGAGGGTGGGAGCTCTACCCCAAGTTTGGCGAGAACAGCCTGGGAAATCAGCGGCTCAAGAGGCCGCAAGAAGGATCGTTTGCTACCGCTGCCGGCAAGCGGGACATATTGCAGCAAATTGCCCGGTTGTGGAGGAACCCATGCAATGTGATTTTCTGATGGACAGACGTCAGTCGCTGTGTGCGACAGTCGCATGCACTGCCATTCGGGGAACTGAGAAACATTTATGCAAAATGTGTATTAATGGTAGAAATGTTGTGGTATTACTGGATTCAGGTAGCCTTGTGACCCTGATAAAGGCTGAATTAGTTAAAACAGAGGTCTCTGGGAATAGCAAGGTAGCTGTTATTTGTGTGCATGGGGACACCCGAGAGTATCCAGTGACTACAGTGTGTTTCGAGACCCCCAAAGGTACCCTCTCTCATCCAGTGGGGTTAGTATCTCAATTACCGCATGATGCCATTGTGGGAAGGGATTTTCCGAAGTTCTGGGAACTGTGGGATGATCCTGAGCCCCCCACTGGTGCCCCTATGTACCAGGAATGTGATAGCCAGAACTCCTCTGAGAGTGGTGAGGACTCTCCAGAATTTCCCTTGTCAGTATTGGCAGGGGAGACTCAAGAAACTGGAGAGGAGCCCACCTCCTCAGACGAAAACCTACCGTCTGTGGAGTTTTCTGATCTGGAGGTTCACAGGGAAAATTTTGCCACAGAACAGTTAAAAGACCCCGCCCTAATAAAGGCACGGGAAAACGTAGTGGAAATAGATGGCGAGTTAGTGAACCCAGATAATACCTGCACTTACCCATACTTCAGCGTAGAGAAGGACCTACTGTATCGGGTGGCAAAAAGGGCAGAAGAAACCGTTGAGCAGCTGGTGGTGCCCAAACCTTACAGGAAGTTGGTGTTGGAGTTGGCCCATGGGCACATTCTTGGAGGTCATCTGGGGACAGAGAAAACCCGAGAGAGGGTATTACAGAGATTCTATTGGCCTGGGGTGATGAAGGACATAGAAAATTATTGTTCCTCCTGCCCTGTGTGTCAGAGGTCGGCCCCGATGCCACATTTCCGTAGCCCGCTGGTCCCTCTACCCATCATTGAGGTCCCGTTTGAGAGAATCGCAATGGATTTGGTAGGTCCTATAATCAAGTCCGCTAGGGGGCACCAGTACATATTGGTTATAATGGACTATGCCACCCGTTATCCAGAAGCGATCCCTCTCAGAAATACCTCGGCCAAAACCATAGCCAAAGAGCTATCTCTTGTTTTTAGCCGGGTGGGTATTTGTAAAGAACTGCTTACGGACCAAGGTACACCCTTTATGTCCCGGGTTATGAAAGAGCTGTGTAAATTGTTCAAAGTGACGCAATTGCGTACATCTGTGTATCACCCCCAAACCGATGGGCTGGTTGAAAGATTCAACAAAACCCTAAAACAAATGTTGAAGAAAGTGGTGGATAGAGATGGAAAGGATTGGGACTGTCTACTTCCTTATTTGATGTTTGCTATTAGGGAGGTGCCCCAATCCTCTACGGGATTCTCCCCCTTTGAGTTACTGTATGGGAGACACCCAAGAGGGCTGTTGGATATTGCCAAGGAAACTTGGGAAAGTGAGAGTTCTCCCCACAGGAGTGTGATTGAGCATGTCGCCCTGATGCAAGAACGAATTGCTCAGGTAATGCCCATCGTGAAGGAACATTTGGCCCAAGCGCAGTTGGCACAGCAGAGAGTGTACAACCGTGGAGCAAAGACCCGTACCTTTTCCCCGGGGGATAGGATATTGGTACTTGTCCCTACGGTTGAAAGTAAATTCCTTGCCAAATGGCAAGGCCCCTACGAGATAATGGAAAAAGTGAGCGAAGTGAATTACAAGGTCAGACAACCAGGAAGGCGAAAGCCCGAACAGATATATCACGTTAATCTGTTGAAAGCCTGGAGGGATAGAGAGTCCCTAGTCGCAGAAACTTGGTCACCAGCTCAAACTGGTTGCGTGATTCCGGAGGTTGGAATAGCAGCCACCTTGTCACAACCCCAACAACAGGAGGTTAAGGAGTTTGTGCTTTGCAACAAGGAGGTGTTCTCTGAGCTGCCGGGACAAACATCTGGGGTAGAGCATGATATTATTACCCCGCCCGGTGAAAGGGTGAAGTTAAAACCCTATCGGATCCCAGAGGCCCGACGGGAGGCAATACGGGAGGAAGTACAGAAAATGCTGAACTTAGGGGTGATAGAGGAGTCCCAAAGTGATTGGTCTAGTCCCATTGTGTTGGTGCCTAAACCGGATGGGAGCTGGCGATTTTGTAACGATTTTCGTCAGTTGAACAAAGTTACAAAATTTGACACCTACCCCATGCCACGTATAGATGAGTTGATCGACCGGCTGGGAACAGCCCGATACATGACGACTCTTGACCTCACAAAAGGGTATTGGCAAATTCCCCTGGCCAAGTCGGCCAAAGAGAAAACCGCATTTGTAACCCCAGACGGGGCGTTCCAATATAAGAGAATGCCGTTCGGGTTACAGAATGCGCCGGCCACATTCCAGCGGAAAATGGACCAGATGCTGAGGCCCCATCGGAAGTATGCTGCGGCTTACCTGGATGACGTAATTGTCCATAGCACAGATTGGGCCTCACATCTGCCAAAAGTGCAAGCAGTCCTGGACTCTGTTCGGGAAGCGGGGTTTACGGCTAACCCCAAGAAGTGTACCATTGGGCAGGAGGAGGCCAAATATCTTGGGTACACCATTGGCAGGGGAGTAATAAAACCCCAACTCAACAAAGTCGAGGCCATCCAGAGTTGGCCACGTCCCAACAGCAAGAAGCAGGTACGAGCCTTTCTGGGAATCGCGGGTTATTATCGGCGCTTCATTCCCCACTTTGCTTCTAAGGCTGTGCCCCTAACCAACCTGACGAAAGGGAAAGGGTCGGTCATGATTAAATGGACCCCCGAGGCTGAGGCAGCATTCCAATTCTTGAAACAAGCCTTATGTAGCCAGCCAGTGTTGTACTCACCCGACTTCTCTAAAGACTTTGTCGTACAAAGTGATGCGTCAGATGTGGGGTTAGGAGCAGTATTGTCCCAGGTCTGGAACGGGGAAGAGCACCCAGTCATTTACCTCAGCAGGAAGTTGAAGTCCCATGAGGTAAATTACGCCACGGTTGAAAAGGAGTGTTTAGCGGTGAAGTGGGCTCTAGATTCCCTTCGGTACTATCTGCTAGGTAGGCACTTTGACATGGTTACGGATCACGCTCCGTTAAAGTGGATGGCTCAAAACAAGGAGACAAATAGAAGAGTGAATAGGTGGTTCCTGGCCCTACAGGAATTCAACTTCACAGTAAAGCATCGCCCTGGCGTTCAAATGGGGAATGTGGATGCTTTGTCTCGAGTACATGAATGCCTGATTGCTGGTGTTCCAACCCCAAGGTTAAAACAAGAGGGGGGGGTATGTGACAGCAGGAAGGTAAAGTCACCTGGTTGCATCCAGGGGGGTAGATATATTTCTCCCAGATTCAGGCTTTATGCCGACTTATACAACTAGGGAGTTGATGAAGCCCAGCTGAGGCTAGTGGGCTCATGAATGACTCATACCTCTAGGGAGAGTGCTGGGCGTCGTGAGGCAGGGAGTTGATGAGACCAGCTGAAGCCTGTCAGTTCGTTTAAGGCCTCTATAAAAAAACTCCCAGATTCATTAGGTGTTAGCTCATGCCTGGAACAAGACCTGTGTGGACTGTCTAGGGAGAGTGAACCCCTGTGCGGTGAGGCAAAGCCTGTGTGGCTATTTGTTTGGACTTTTACTAAACCAGGGACTTAGGGACTAGGACAGCACCAGGCTGATCCCAGTTGTTAGTTTAGGAAACCTGCATGTTTAGTCAGAGGTCAAACTGACCAGGATTTATTTTGTTTGTTTCTTTTTGGCTTTGCTGTGTTTTGTCACTGTACATAGAGAAATAAACCGCACCTTTTGATTTTGAAAACCACAACCTCCGTCTGCTGGCCCTGTTTTTGTGTGGGGAGCCCAACCAGGGGGTCACACACACCCGCTACCGAGTCAACCCCCTCACAATCCATATACAATTTTATTCCACAAAAAACAAAAAACCATTGTCCCCCATTCACATACACAACCTCCCACCCAT
This sequence comes from Rana muscosa, assembly GCA_029206835.1. Taxonomy (NCBI): domain Eukaryota; kingdom Metazoa; phylum Chordata; class Amphibia; order Anura; family Ranidae; genus Rana; species Rana muscosa. The sequence goes on along the minus strand of CM055118.1, from coordinate 989,977,776 downwards.
ACATCCTCCCCGCCTACCTATCCATCACCCACCCTTAAAACGTGTTTCCACTTCTATACACTTTTTCCACATATTATTAAATTTGTGTTTATTTCCTCTCTTCATATATATAAATTCTTCTTTTACAACTGTATCATCTATCACCTTCCTCCATTCTCTCATTGTAGGGGGGCTTTCCGCTTTCCACTCCTGTGCGATAATTTTTCTTCCTTGAAACAAACATCTTGTTATTGCTATTCTTTCGTCCTTTAGTAGTCCCCCTTCTTCCAGAAGACCCAATACACATAGCCTGGCTTCTGGTTGCAGAGATGTCCCAAACACCGTATTTATCCTTTCAACTATTTGCTTCCAGTATTGATATAATTTGGGACATCTCCAGACCATGTGTATTAGGTCTCCCCTATTCTCACCACATCTCTGACATCTGACATCTCGAGTCCGGCCTCTTATCCAACTGAAACATCCTTTGAGGTGTATAATATACTCTATATATCAGATAAAGTTGGGACATTATTTGAGAGGATGACAATGACACTCTGGGTCCTGTAGCTAATATTTGCTCCCATTGCTCCTGCGAAAGTGGGCCCGCATCTCTCTCCCATTTAACCTTATTTTTACTGACCACTACCTCCCTCTGATCGGCCCTTTCTAGAGACTTGTATATACCTGATATTGCCTTCTGGAAATCTCTGCATTTATAGAAAAGGGAAAGACAGTGTGTATGTATATTAGGGCTGTGGAAATTACCTATTAATTCCTCGATTAATCGATTCATTTTTTTGATCGATCAAAATTCTTTTGATCGGTACTCACCTCTCCGCCGGCTTCCGGGTCTTCAGGGAGTTCCGTCGGAGATCCGGTGACGTCACGGACACCGGTGGGGCTTGCCGTGTCCATCTGAAGGGCTCCTTTGCTGTGCCTTCATATCTGCAGTGCAAGATTTATTTTGTTACCTACTTAAAGACTATAAAAGTTTTAAATGCTATTCCCATCGAGCGCTGCCTTTGTATGTTTTTTGTATCCTGCTATCCATTTTTCCAGTGGTTGGTAGCTGCACTGGAAATCGGCCTGCAAGGAGATCCGCTAAAAGTAGTTGGATCTGTATGTGCGTTATAATTAATCAAAATTAGTCGATCGATTAAAAAAAAAAAAATAGATCAACCGTACACGGAAATTTTAATCAGTAACAGCCATTATATATATATATATATATATATATAAATAATAAAAAAAAACTATATATAAACTGGTACTTATATAATATAAACTGGTACATATACCAAGGAAAACATTTGACCTTTTTCTGAAAAGAATATGGGCAACATTACTTTTATATATGGGGATTATGGGGGGAAAATACCATGCTTACACTTAACAAGGAACATATTTAACGTGTTTCTGAAAAGTTTATGGGTACAATTATTTTTCTACATGGGGATTATTGGTGAAATATCATGGTTAACCACTTGCCGACCGTGTCACGTATATATAATGTGGCACAAGGGCTCGGCTGCACGAAATCCCGTACCTGTACGGCGCACCCACGCGCCCCTGCCGTGCTCGCGACCATCTGATTCGGCTCAGAACCGATCAATCTTAAGGTCCAGGCCAATGATTTATGGCCTGGACCTGCTGATTGGTTCTGGCCAATGAAAACACAGGTAGGGGAAGCGATGTCATCTCTCCTCGTGGAAGTCTTTTCGTTCCAGAGAGAGGAGAGATAACATCTTACCGTGAGTTGCACCAACACTACACCAACACCAGTACACGTAGGTACACATTTCACCCCCTAGCACCCCCCCAGTTAACCCCTTCACCCCGTCACTGTCACCCAGTGCAGTTGTCAGATTTTTCACTGATCATTGTACTGGTGTCATTAGTGACACTAATCAGTTAGTGGTAGGCCCAGGTAGCTTTAGGGTACCCCCCCAAAGGTTTAAACCCTTGAACACCCCCCGTCACCAGTGATCACCATATTAGTGTCACGGGTGACACTAGTTAGTTAGGTTTTTTTTTTGCGTCAGGGTACCCGCTGTATATTACCTAATAAAAGTTTAACCCCCTGATCGCCCGGCGAGTGATATCAGTTAGGTTTTAGTGTCAGATGGGGTCTGCTTCGCCCCAGAAAGCGTCAGATTAGCGCAAGTAGTGTTAACACCCTTGCACGCACCATACAGTTCCCTTAGTAGTATAGTGTCTGAACGGATCAATATCTGATCAGATCTAAAAACGCAGTGTTAGCGGGATCAGCCCAGATACCTGCTAGCACCTGCATTTAGCCCCTCCGCCTAGCACACCCAAGTGCAGTATCGATCGATCACTGTCACTTACAAAACACTAAACACATAACTGCAGCCTTCAAAGAGTCAGGTCTGATCCCTGCGAACGCTAACAGTTTGTTTGTTTTTTGCAGCGTTTGAATCAGTCGCTGACAGTCAGGAGTTTTTTTTTCCCTGCGAGTCTCACTAGTGTACCAGTAAATTTAGAGACCAAAATGACTAATCAAAGGTACACTAGTGAAGAGGCCTACACGTTTCTGAGCATGACAGATAGTGAAGAGGAAGTCACCCATCTGTCAAATTCCGGCTCAGAATACAATCCTGTAAACAGCAGCGGCACCCGACAGATAGCTCTGACAATGGAGTTGTGGTCCCTGCCAAGGTCAGGCGTACCCGACCACGTTCTTCTGCCGTCGTTGAGGTGCAAGAACCGAAGGGCTCTCGTATGGAGCAGAGAGCCAGTACTAGTGCCGCTCATTCTTCTGGTGAACTAGCAAGCACCAGCGGCCTAGTACATCCTGGTCGTACAACCAGCACTGCAGTATCACGTGGTGACGTGGAGAGTTCCATAACTGCAGTTCAAGCTGGTAGGTGGCTAGCACGAGTAGAGTCCCGCAGCCACCAAGAAGACAAAGACAGGCCCGTCAAGCCCATAGAGCCCTTCCTGCTGCATTTGCCAATCCAAATTGGGAGCCCACCACTTCTGCAGCACCCGTACTCCCCCCCACCCCCTCCCCCATTCACTGGCCATCCCGGAATTCAGGTGGAAACAGTTGATTTTACGTCACTTGATTTTTACTCTCCGTTTTTCACGGAAGATCTATATAGAACCATTGTGGACCAAAGCAATTTGTATTCTAGTCAATTCTTCGCCGCCAATCCGCATTTGACCCTTGCCAGAGATTGGAAACCTATTACGATTTACGAATCGAAGACCTTCCTGGACCCATCCCTCCGCATGGACATAATTAAAAAGAGTGTGAGTTGCGGTCATATTGGTCCACTGGCCCAGTTCACAATCTGCCCGTGCTCTCTGCCTCCATGACCAGATCTTGCGGTTCATGCATTTCAACGACCATGAACTCTGTCTTCCTCGGTGTGACCCTGGATACGATCGGCTCTACAAAATTTGGCCCCTCGTAAACCACCTTAACCAACAGTTTGCAGCCTTGTTTACTCCCAATCAGGTTGTCTGCGTTGAGGAGTCCCCGATTACGTTTTCTGGCCGCTTGTCATTCAAACAGTATCTTCCCAGCAAAGCGTGACAGATATGGGGTCAAGATGCATAAGCTATGTGACAGGACAACAGGCTTTACATTTTTTTAGGTTTACGAGGGAAGAGATCTAGTTACGTAGAGCCGGAGAACTGCTGGCAAGATTGTGTGGGACTTGGTGTCACCCTTATTCGGAAAGGGGTACCACTTGTATGTGGACCATTATTACACGAGCGTGACACTTTTTAGATCATGGAATTGGCGCATGTGGCACCGTGTGATCTAATCGCCGGGGCTTACCCCAGCGGCTTGTAGATTCCCATCTTTGGCTGGGGGAGAGAGCCTGCTTGAAGTGTAATAAGAATGGTTTTCATTCTGTCCTCCCTTCACGCAGACACGACGGTCCAAATTCCTACGGCGACTGGTGTTGTGGAGAAACCCCTCTGTGTCCACAAATATAACCTTAATATGGGGAGGGGTGGACCTCAACGACCAGTTGTTGGCACCGTACCCAATTGCCCGTAAGGCCAGACGTTGGCGCAAAAAAAGTGTCTGTATACTTATTCCAATTGGCTCTGCTGAAGGCTTATGTGCTATACAAAGCTTCAGGGTGAACTGGATCCTTCCTTAAAATTCCAGCAAGAGATCATCACAGCCCTTCTGTTTCCAGACGGTGCTGTGGCCCAACTTCCCATGGTAAATGCAGTGAGCTGGCTGCATGGGAGGCATTTTCTGTATGTCCTCCCTGGTACCCCTAACAAACCATCACCCCAAAGAAGTCGTGTCTGTAGCAAGCGCGGATTTAGGCGTGACACCCGCTATTATTGTCCCTCTGTCAGGATCAGCATCTAAGGTGACAAGACACATAGGCTACACAGAGGAACTGAGACCAAACAAAGGAGAGATAGATAGATAGATATTAAAAAGTGACATTTATTTACAGTGCGAAATACTAAACAATGAACACAGCAAACAAGAACTACCCCAAACAGAACCAAAAACCACACTAACAAGAACTGTTGAACCTGAACATATATACTGTGACAGCAGGAAGGTAAAGTCACCTGGTTGCATCCAGGGGGGTAGATATATTTCGCCCAGATTCAGGCTTTACGCCGACTTATACAACAACTAGGTGGAGAGTTGTATAAGCCCAGCTGAGACTAGTGGGCTCATTGATGACTCATACCTCTAGGGAGAGTGTGGGGCGTCGTGCAGACAGGGAGTTGATGAGACCAGCTGAAGCTTGTCAGCTCATTTAGGCCTCTATAAGAACTCCCAGCTTCATTAGATGTTAGCTCATGCCTGGAACCAGACCTGTGTGGACTGTCTAGGGAGAGTGAACCCCTGTGCGGTGAGAGAAAGCCTGTGTGGCTATTTGCTTGGACATTTAAAACCAGGGACTTAGGGACTAGGACAGCACTAGGCTGATCCCAGTTGTTAGTTAGGAAACCTGTATGTTTAGTCAGAGGTCAAGTTGACCAGGATTTATTTTGTTTATGTTTCTTTTGCTTTGCTGTGTTTTTGTCACTGTAAATAGAAAATAAACCGCACCTTTTTGATTTTGAAAACCACAACCTCCGTCTGCTGGGCCTGTTTTTGTGTGGGGAGACCATCCCGGGGGTCACACACACCCGCTGCCGAGCTAACCCCCTCACAATACATACAGACCAAACTAGGGACAAGGGCACAAGGGATTGCAAGGAAGGGGGATTGCGGCTGGGAACAGAACAGAGGGAGGCAGGAGCAAGGCACAGGCTAGATCAGGACAAAGCTAAGCAGCAAGGCAGGGACCAAAATCGTGACGCACCGGGGGAAGGGAGGAGAAGCCTTAACCTCCCTAGTGGTTGACAAAAATCTGCTCAGCCACCTTCCAGATAAAGTCGGAATGAACCAGAGGCATGCCACTCCTTGCTTTGTATAGGATATATGCATTCCAAAAGATGCCTGAAAATCTTTTTATAATATTTTTTCTGCTGTTTGCGCATAGCCGGGTAAAATGTCATTGCCTGATCGGCTCTGTCGACACCTCCCATTGTATTATAATCCATCACAACTTGCGGCTTCAACAGATCTTTCCCACCTCTTGTGTGGACCATGGCAGTGGCGGTATTGTGCATAGTACTCATGAGACACACGTCCTTGTCTCGCCATCGCATTGCCATCATCTTACCCTTCTGCCAGGCAACCATTTCTCCTGTTTTTAGTTTTTTCTTGCCAAACATAGATGGCATGCCACGTCGGTTAGGCCTAACGGTACCATACCCATCAGTTTTATTTTGTAGCAAAACCTCAAAAAGTTCCGGAGATGTATAGAAGTTGTCCGTGGTCACACAATATCCCTGGTTCAGCAATGGCTCCAGCAGTGTAAGGACAGATGATTCGTGCCTTTACCGGTGTAAATGACCGAATTCCAGATGTATCCGGTGGATGACTCACAGAGCATAAAGAATTTGATGCCAAACCACGCTCTTTTGGATGCAATGTACTGTATCCAGCTTAGGCGTCCCTTGTAGGCCATCAGACTTTCATCCACGCTGACGTCCCTGTCTGGCATGTAGGTCCGCTGGAAATTGGCCACGATCATTTGGCATACCTCCCAGATTTTCTTTAGCTTGGGCGCAGGATGCGTGGCCTCATCAAACTCCTCATTGTTCGTGAAGTGGAAATACTTCATGATGAGGGAAAAACGGTATTCAGACATCACAGTGCTAAAAAACGGAGTGGCCAGTAGCTTATTGGTGGTCCAGTACCATTTCTGGAGCGGTTTCCCCACCACCCCCTGAAGAATGATGAGTCCCAGAAACTGCCAGATGTCCTCTTTCGTCACCGGTTCCCACTTTCTGCTTCGGGAAAATCTGGCATGCAGCGTAGCGGATTGCTGATCATGGTAACGATTTGTCTCTGTGCCAATTTTTTCAATTACCTCTTCAGTGAGGAATAATTTCAGGTATGCCAGAGGGTTGTCACACTCCACATCTACCCTTCATCCCAGGTGATGCAGTGAAGGGAAATCTTGGGGGCGCTACCTGGTCCGTATCGGAGTCTATAGGGCACCAAGTGCGCACGTCGCTGAGGTCAGGTGCAGGATCGCCGTTGTCACTTGCCAGATCCGTGTCAGTGTCAAACGAAAAATCTCCCCACGACTCACTAATTGCTCACTTCTGCGAGCAACTCCGGGTCGCTGCTGCTGTCAGTCATCTGGTCCAAAAGCGCCCTTTAGGTAAAGTGGCGCTTTTTTGATGCCATATTTTTTGGGCACAGATGACAGGCAAGGGGGCACTGTACAGGGCACTGTATGGTGATCAGAGATGATACAGTGTAATACAGTGTAATCAGATACAATATAACCTCTTTTATTTTTGTGTGTGTTGTGTGAACTTTTGAATTTGCCGCCCAGTTCCGCTCCCATGCGACGCTGCGGCTCGCAGGGAACGGAACCAGGAAGCGCCGACACTCGCCGGTCATCTCGCTGGCGATCACAGCAGAGGACATCATCGCTGGATCGCCAGGAGAAGGTAAGGAAACTCCGCTGCAGGCTCTGCAATGTTACCCCGAGCGTGACTCGGGGTTACCGATCCTAGCAAAAAAAAAAAAAAAAAACAACCCCGAGTCACGCTCTGGATTACCGCCAGGAAGGTTAAGTATCCCCCAGGCAGCTGAACACCAATTAGCCTGACTACAAAAGCCTGCTGGGTCCTGGGAGACACCTGCTGGTGGACACTGGAACTGCAGCAAACAGCCCAGAGCAGGATAGTGCCACCAGCAGATGAACTTAATCCTAACAGATTGCCCACCTTAAGGAGCGGCCTCTGGACGCTCCATAGGGCCCCACCACCAGGGTCTGCAAGCTGACCGAGCACTCCACTGTCCATGTCTGAAGGCCTAGTGAAAACCCCGCCGCCGGGGGCCCCAAAACTGTCTGGGTTCTCTGCTGGCCAGATCCCTAAGGAGGCGCAACACCAGAGGCATATTCTTAAAAGCAGCCTGTGTCCCAATGCTGGGACACCAAAGGACACCCGACCGCCCAATGCCAGAGTCCCTGGTCCGTGTAGGTACCCTGATGTCAGGGCATTCCTTCACGATTGGACCTTCTCTCCCTCTGTTGCTAGAGGCCGCTCTGCACTGTACCTGTCCCTCGAGTCTACCCAGCGCATAGGTTACCCCAATCGGGTCCCCAAATGCACATGGGATCGCAGAGATGACCCCTGGGTCAGGACAAAGCTCAAATGGAACACTGTCCTTTCCCATGGGGCCTCTACTACCGGGGCTGTAACAGCATAGTCCAGAGGGGCGGCAGCCCCCGGAATCAGCATAGTCCAGAGGGGCGGCAGCCCCCGGAATCAGCATAGTCCAGAGGGGCGGCAGACACCAGATCAACAGGCTGGGCAGCTGGCAAATCAGACTGGGTAGCAGCCCGGGGACCAGCATAGTCAAGCTGGGCAGCAGCAGCCCGGGAACCTGCCGTGGCAAGCTTGGCAACAGACGGCAGCATGGAGAAGAAATGGACACCATCATCAGCAGGCGGCATCAGCATGGAGGAGTCATGGACATCAGCAGCAGGCGGCAACATGGAGGACGATTGGATCGCATCAGCAGGCAGGCGGCAACATGGAGGAGGCATGGACATCAGCAGCAGGCGGCAACATGGAGGAGGCATGGACATCAGCAGGAGGCGGCAACATGGAGGACGATTGGATCGCATCAGCAGTCTGCATGGAAGAGGACTGGATCGCATCAGCAGTCTGCAAGGAGGAGGTCTGGATCGCATCAGCAGTCTGCAAGGATGAGGACTGGATCGCATCAGGCACTGGATCGGTGGGACCAGGATCAGCAGGCAACATGGATAGTGGCACAGGTATAAGAGCAGGAGGCAAGTTTTGTTTCTTTTTCTTAGGCTTAGATATTGGAGTCCTGCGTGTAGTTGCCTTGTGCTGACCAGACTGTACTGCTGATGGTGGGAAGGTAGCAACAGTACTAGGAAGAATAGAGGGAAGAGTATCAGAAATACAGGAAGAGGCCTGAGATGTTGCCATGGGTAACGGCACTACAGGGGAAGTGTGCTTAGTCTTGCTGGTGGCAGGGTACTTGTGTGACTCATCTTGCACTGGGGATATGATCTCTGACCAAGCTTGTAATAGAGGTTGAACTAAAGTCAGTTTGTCTCTCCCTTGCTCACATTGCTCAATTAAACATTGCACAGAAGCAATACATTCCAACAGCACCTGTTTTGAATAGGCTGCATACTGCTGGAGAAACGAACGTGCACAATTTTTCAGCAACCATCCAAAAAACCCAGCCTGGTACATAGTAAATGGAGGAGTGAAAATATCATGGCCCTGAGAGGGAACCTGAAATAGTAGCTCAGAACAGACCTGAAGGAAAGGTTGTACTTGACTAAATAAAAATGTACCCTCAGCGGCTAAAGCATGTGCTGTTAAAATGCTTTCAAGCAGCTCCTTCTCAGTTAGATCCTGCCAAAGTGAATGACAAATCCTTATCCCCTATTGCAAGTTGCACACGGCAAATAACCTGCACTCTCAGCATTGTGAAAGGAAAAAAAAACAAAAATCCAAAGCAACTGGCTCCCAGTTCCCAAGTGTAGCAGATCTGGTCGTTGGTGACACCGCGCGGCTATCAACCAGTTCTTCCTGTGCGGATCTGCGGGAGTGCAGGGCCTGAAGCCTGGGGCCTGGCACAACTTCCAGAGAGCCTTCCACCCCACTACGATCCTGGGTGGCATCTGACGACTTCAAGCTGCTGACATTAGTTGGATCGGAGACCCGATCGTTGCAGGCGCTGTGCGGGGAGACACAGTTTTGGTGGAAGTCCCGGACTGGGATCGCGTCCGGAGTGGTGAGCGAGCACCTGCTCAAATGCTATAGGCTGTACTGTTAGGCCTAGAGACTGCCTTGGCCCACCGGCCTTTATTTGCTGTTCCACTGGAGACTAGTAGCGGAACTGAGTTGAGTGGTCTCCAGTGAACTGTTCTCTGTTCTTGTTATTTCCTACCCTGTGGATTACAAGTGTCATTTTCCTACACGTGCACCACCATTCAAGTTGCATGCGAAGAAAGTGTTATCCTAAGGACTAAGTAAAATCTGTGTCAGGCCTGACCAGGGGTAGGGTATTGTTTGGTGCGCCACAGGGCGCATAGATAATAGCTGCGTGTGGTGTATGACCGTGCTGTGCTATTACTGTGTGCTATATCTATTGCTGCAGGGCTCTGTAAGCAAGTTATGTGTGATGTTCTAGCCTATGCCTTTTAAACTAAAATAAAAAACAGTTATACTTTACCACTTGCTATCAGTGTGTTATCATTGCACATAGTGCTTACTTCTCATTATAGTTGGGGTGTGTGTACAATCAGGTATAGATTGTGATAGATAACATTCCCTAGACTAACTGTGTCACAAGTGGGTTGAGTAGATGGCTGGGGGTTGGCGGAGCTGTACTCAGGGCCCGAAATCAAACCAGCGGCTCTCTTAACTGGGGGTAGCGCTACATATATTATATATATATATATATATATATATATATATATATATATATAATTATAAAGTGAAATTTATTTACAGTGCGAAATACTAAACAATGAACACAGCAAACATGAACTACCCCAAACAGAACCAAAAACCACACTAACAAGAACTGTTGAACCTGAACATATATACATACAGACCAAACTAGGGACAAGGAATGCAAGGAAGGGGGATCGCGGCTGGGAACAGAACAGAAGGAGGCAGGAGCAAGGCACAGACTATATCAGGACAAGGCTAAGCAGCAAGGCAGGGACCAAAATCGTGACACACCGGGGGAAGGGAGGAGAAGCCTTAAAGCGGAGTTCCACCCTTTTTTTAGGTTTATTAAAAGTCAGCAGCTACAAAAAGTGTAGCTGCTGGCTTTTAATAAACATACACTTACCTGTTCCACTGTCCAGCGACGCGCCGCCTGGAGCTCCGCTCCTCTCCCCCCTCCTCCGCCGGCGCGTCCATTCAAAGTGTGGGCAAGTGTGAGCTGTGGAAATTAACTATTAATTCCTCGATTAATCGATTAATTGTTTTGATCGATCAAAATTCTTTGGGCTTGCCGTGTCCATCTGAAGGGCTCCTTTGCTGTGCCTTCATATTTGCATGCCGGCGGGACCTTACTATCTGCCACACGCAAGGGCTGTTACACTTCCCTCTATCAACCTGGGATTCTACAGCCATCCACTGGGAGTTGTGATAGTTCCCTTCATGGGACATCTACATGCCGACGGACTGATGTTAACCCCTCCTCATCTGGATTCAGCAGTGGTATCGTTGTACACATTTTTATACCAGTATCATACTTAGCTACATGTTTTTATGACTGCTTTTGCTACCGTTTGGTATTACTCACACCATTTTTACAGTTTATGTAGCTACATCGATTTTATCTCCAGTGCAATATTTATTTTGTTACCTACTTGAAGACTATAAAAGTTTTAATGCTATTCCCATTGAGCGCTGCCTTTGTGTGTTTTTTGTATCCTGCTATCGATTTTTCCAGTGGTTGTTAGCTGCACTGGGAATCGGCCTGCAAGGAGATCAGCTAAAAGTAGTTGGATCTATGTGCGTTATAATTAATCGAAATTAGTCGATTAACCGATTAAAAAAAAACAAAAAAAACAAAAAAAAAAAAAAAAAACAACGATTAATCGAACACAAAAATATTTATCAGTAACAGCCCTAATATACACACACACACACACACACACACACACACACTGGGGCTGGGAAAAAAATAGATTTAAAATCTGAATCGAGTTGCAAGGGCAAATCGATTGTTTTTTGTTTTTTTTATTTATCATAGGAACAAGGCCCACAAGGACCAACAGGTTACATAGTAGCATACTATACAGTACAAACATTGATCAATCAACACATATCAGATATTAGAACAGACTAGTATCTCTGAACATTCCTTTGTAGGTGTGAAATAATGAATCAATAACACGCGTTGTGTTGGAGCTTATAATTTTTGCCCACCTGCTCTGAGTCAATATAGAATGTGTTGCGTTTGGGGCGTCTTAGGAGCTTCCGTTCAAAAGGGGGAGGTCTCAATTAGCTTCCCCTTGACTGTAATCTGAACTGTCTGATACTGTAAAAACTGTATGAATGATTGCAGTCCCGTGAGTCACGCCTCCCGTTTTTATTATTATCTTTTATCCTGTCCCTCGTCCTCCGCTGCCCCCCCCCCCGCGGCCCCCCGAATAGGGGGGAGCCACCGTGGTATGGGGCAGCGAAGACTGAGGCAAAGAGAAAAACAAACAGCAAGAAAAGAAAGAAAAGAGTAAAAAGAGAGAAAGAATAGATAGGGTAGGGGGTGGGGGTCCGCCCACGGCCATGGAGCATCAATAGGTCAGTGCCACCTTCTATTTACTTATTGACATGTTAACCCAGCTCGAATTCTCAGATGTTAAGGGTTGTAATATAGTATGGTTAGGGATCCATTTCAGAGCCTCTCAAGGCCTGGCCCTCTGCAGAGTATATGAACCTAGTCCATAACTGCCAGGTTTTGGTGAATGTCTCCTGTCTTTTTTGCGCTGTGAGGATAAGGTCCTCCATTTTCCTTATTTCCTGCACTTTTTGGAGCCATAAGTCGATGGTCGGCGGGAGGGCAGATTTCCAGCGGAGCGGGATGCAGACTTTGGCAGCATCCAGTAGGTGGCGAATCACTGATTTTTTTATATTTTCTGTCAGGGATGTCATTTGCATGTAGGAGAAAAAATGCTGGATCGGCCAGAATGGGACGTTCCGTGAGGTTTTGTATCGTCTCGTGTATCACTTTCCAGAAACGTAACTTGGGGCATGACCAAAAGATATGCAGCAAGCTCCCTTTCTCGGTTTGACAGCGCCAGCACATGTCCGACGTTGCTGGAAAAATCTTATGTAATACTACCGGGGGTCTTATACCACCTTGATATGATTTTATAATTGGTTTTCTGGATCTTGGCGCAGACAGAGGATTTATGTGTGTATTTAAGGATACGGAGTCTTTTGGTGGGGCTAAACTGGGTCCCCAATTCTTCCTCCCAGCCCGGGGGTACAAAGTCATCCGGGGGGGTATTTATGAGGGTATAAGTCAGTGAAAGTGTGTGGCAGTTCGCCCATGTCAGTACAAAGTTTCTCTAATGTTGTGAGCGCCTGATCGTTGTCTGCAGGTGGTGGAATGGCGCTGAGGAAATGGCTTAACTGGAGTGCTCTCAAAGTCTAGGTGAAAAGGGCCTGTAGGGTCGGACAATTCCGCAATCGATTTCCATCTTCCTCTGAAACTAAAATGGGAAGCTTGATGTATGCCTGACTCTGCCAGGGACCGGAAGGGTCCATCCCCAATACCTGGTTTAAATAAGGGGTTGCCCAGTATTGGATATAGGGGAGAGTTTTGGGAGGAAAGAGATGCCTGGGATATGAGGCGAGCGCATACTCGTGACGTGTTTCCAATCAGTGGGTGTTGCTTGACCTCTGGTGGTAGTCCCATGTAACACCATGGGGTACCTCAGAGGGGAACTATACTTTGTGCCTGTTCCACCTGGGCCCACAGCTTGGACTCCTGGCGTCGGCACCAATCTAGCAGTCTCCCTAGGTAAACCGCCTGGTAGTAAGCGTGTAGATTCAGCAGTGCTAGTCCACCGTGTTGTTTGGAGCGAACAAGCAATTTGTTTGCCAGCCTAAGTCTCTTTTTGGCCCAGACAAATTCCATGAACAGTGATTGTATTTGCTTAAAATATGTGGTAGGTATGTGTATGGGCAGGGCCTGCATTAAGTAGAGGAATTTCGGGAGAATAGACATTTTCAGGATGTTACAGCGACCTAGCCAAGAATGTAGGCCGGATTGCCATTGCTGCAGTAGCGTCTTTATCTTTTTTAAAAGGGGTGGAAACTTGAGGTCGTATCTTTTCGAGAATATGTGGGGGATGTATGTACCTAAATATTTCAGGGCCGAGTTCGTCCATTTCAATTTAAAGTTGGACTGTAGATGCGGGAGTTGAGGCGACGGTATATTCACACCCATCGCCTCTGATTTCGCAAAATTGATTTTAAGGTTGGAGAGTGTGCCATATGTTGTAAACTCTCGTAGTAGGTTCGCAAGAGAGATCAGTGGATTCGAGAGGGTGATCAAATCATCGGCGTAAGCCGACACTTTGTATTGGTTATGATGATTAACTACAATCCCTGTGATGTCCGGGTTTTGCCTTATGTGGGCTAAGAAGGGTTCCAGGGATAGTGCAAATAGGATGGGTGAGAGTGGGCAACCCTGTCGCATCCCATTAGTGATCGGAAAGGGGTCTGATAGTATCCCGTTGACTCTTACCCTTGCTGCTGGTGATTTGTATATCGCCGAGATCCAGTTCAGCATATTGTTTCCTAGTCCCATATGTTTCAGTGTGGTAAACATGAAAGCCCAGTTCACCCTATCAAAGGCTTTCTCAGCGTCTGTGCTGAGAAAGACACTTGGCGTTTTGGTTTTGGTTGTTTGGTGTAGTAGGTTCAACACTTTAGTGGTGTTGTCCCTTGCTTCCCTAGATGGAATGAAGCCTACTTGGTCCAGATGGATATTTTGGGGTATATGTGACTGTAGTCTTGTGGCCAATATCTTTGTGAACAGCTTCAGGTCCGTATTCAGCAGGGATATAGGGCGGTAGCTGCCACATTGGGCCGGGTCTTTACCCTCCTTGGGGATCACCGCTATTTGGGCTTGTAACGTAGTGTCATGTAGATGGTCTCCCTTACTAAGGGCGTTCAGGAGTGTGACTAAGTGGTTACCCAGTGATGGGAGGAATGTTTTGTAATACTGGAGCGTGAGACCATCAGGTCCCGGGGGCTTACCTTGTTTAGTGCTACCTATTGCCCTTTGTATCTCAACCAGGGTTATGGGGGCCTCTAACAGTTTGCAGGTGTCTGTCGGCAGAGGGGGCATATTGGAATCGGCTATATATTCCCTTATCTGGTCCGCAGTTGGTTGTGTTGTGTTAAGGTTGTACAGGGTTTCATAATAAGACTTAAATTCATGTGCTATTTGTTTGGGTAATGTTTTTTTCAGTCCCGTTGGTGTGTGTATATGCGGTATATAAGATGCTGCTGTCTGGGCTCTCAGAGTCTGCGCTAATAATCTGCCGCATTTATTCCCTTTTTACGGGCGATCTGTAAAGCCGCCTTGGCTTTGAACTGAAGTAGGTCTGTCAGCTGAGTGCGGACTGTGTCGAGTTAGTTCCCCACTAATCTGGTCGGTGCCTGTTTGTGTTCACTTTCTAGTTTCTGGAGTTTGTCCAGTAGCAGGGATTAGAGATGGCCTTGCGGTTCGCCCCACGGTCGATTCACGGCAAATTTTGCGCATTCGCGGTTCGCAAAACCGGCAGACATATGGCGCTATTCGCGGCCGGTTCGCAGCCACCATATTCTTTTACATTGTGGAACTTTGACCTATGACACATCCATCATGTGGTACAGGACAGCCAATGAGACATTTCAGCAGATGGACATACCCCCTACCTTATAAATAGACCTGATCTGGCTGCCATTTTACATTCTGTTATTTGTCAGCGTAGGGACAGGTTGCTGTGTGGAGCAGGGACAGACTGTAATCCTAGCTATTAGGTCCACAAAAGTCCTTTTAAGGACTGGTATAGGTGTACAATTGTTTTGTGTGCAGTATATAGGGGTGTAATACACTTTTAGTTCATTTCAATTGTGCAGCATTGGGACTGCAGTGCTGAGCGGTTCTGCAGCTGTCTTTAGTCAGTGTAGGAAGGTTGCTGTGTGTGTACTAGCAGGGACAGACTCTACTAAAACAAAAGTCCTTCTAAGGACTGGTATAGGTGTACTATTTTGTGTGCAGTAAATAGGGGTGTACTACACGCATAAAATGCTCTAGGAAGAATAGTATAGTGCGGTTCTACTGTGCAGCTTCTGAGCGGTTCTGCTGCAGCTCTTTTCCCGGTTTAGGTACAAGTTGCCGCTGTGTGTCGCAGGCACAGACTAGCGACTAAAATCGCTAACCAATAAAGCTCCACAAAAGTTCATTTTAAGGACTGTGTGACAGCAGGAAGGTAAAGTCACCTGGTTGCATCCAGGGGGGTAGATATATTTCTCCCAGATTCAGGCTTTATGCCGACTTATACAACTAGGGAGTTGATGAAGCCCAGCTGAGGCTAGTGGGCTCATGGATGACTCATACCTCTAGGGAGAGGGCTGGGCGTCGTGCAGACAGGGAGTTGATGAGGCCAGCTGAAGCTTGTCAGCTCATTTAGGCCTCTATAAAAAAACTCCTAGATTCATTAGGTTTAGCTCATGCCTGGAACCAGACCTGTGTGGACTGTCTAGGGAGAGTGAACCCCTGTGCGGTGAGGCAAAGCCTGTGTGGCTATTTGTTTGGACTTTTACTAAACCAGGGACTTAGGGACTAGGACAGCACCAGGCTGATCCCAGTTGTTAGTTTAGGAAACCTGCATGTTTAGTCAGAGGTCAAACTGACCAGGATTTATTTTGTTTGTTTCTTTTTGGCTTTGCTGTGTTTTGTCACTGTACATAGAGAAATAAACCGCACCTTTTGATTTTGAAAACCACAACCTCCGTCTGCTGGCCCTGTTTTTGTGTGGGGAGCCCAACCAGGGGGTCACACACACCCGCTACCGAGTTAACCCCCTCACAACTGGTATAGGTGTACTATTTGTTGTGCAGTATATAGGGGTCTAATACACGCATAAAAAAACTCACATATAGGAAGAATAGTATAGTGCATTTCTACTGTGCAGCATTGTGACTGCTGAGAGTTTCTGCAGCGATACTACAAAGAGTGACAAACGCAATTAGAAAAAAGTATTATAACTGCTGTGATAGACCAGTGGCCCCCGAAAACGACAGTTTGAAGCGGGGTGTTATATACCTTCTTCCACATATACTGCCCTTCTCTACAGCCTTTTGTCACAGGGTCATTTAAAAAGATGACAGGCAGAGGAAGAGGCAGACCCTTCCGCAGGGGTGGTAGGGGTAGGGCAGCAGCACCAGGCCGGAGCCAAAGTGGGAAGTTGCAGAAGGTGCGTTCGATTACGTCAAAGGACGCACCAGACTTGGTTGAGTGGCTCACTCAGCCTTACTCTTCTGCACCCTCCTCATCCTCTCTATCTGCACCCTCTTCACTCTCTGCTGTGTGCACCCCCAAAGACACTACCACCAACACCACCGCCACCACATACCCTCCGCTTGAGTCACAGGAATTATTTTCCGATCCATCACAAGACTTCTCTGATGCGCAGGCATTCTTGACATTGGATCAGGAAGAGGAGGTAGCAACAACCGCCACTCAGCAGTCTGACGACAGTACCCAGATCAGCCCAAGGATGTTGGTCCCCGCTGTTGCTGCTTACTCCGATATCTCTAATGTTAGTGGTGGGGAAGGTGACGTAGATGATGTGTCTATGGACGTCACGTGGGTGCCCACAAGAGAGGACCAGGAGGGGAGTCCAGAGGGAGAGATGGACCAGCAGATAGGGAGGAGAGGCAGGCGGAACTTACATTGCACAGGAGGGACAAACAAGACTGCTAATGAATCAGGACTCAGAGCGAGCCATCAACCATGTACGGTCACATCTGGCGCTCCCAGGACGCCGGCACATGGCTCCGCAGTGTGGGCTTTAACGTGTCCGCTGCTGACAATAGTGTTGCCATCTGCAACCTTTGCAGTCAACGCATAAGTCGCGGTAAGCCCAACACTCACCTAGGGACGACTGCCTTAAGAAGGCACATGAACTCCCATCACCGAGCCCAGTGGGAGCAAAGCTGTCAGAACCCACAAAGCCAAACTCCAGGCTCTCAGCATACAGCCTCTTCTACTACTTCTCCTCTCTCTTCACAGTTGTTATCCACTCCACCTTCCATCATCCAGTCCGCAAGTTTATCTGGAAAAAGGCAGGCTTCTGTGGGCCAAATGTTCGAGCGTAAAAGAATGATGACGCCGGATAACCCTCTTGCCCAACGGTTGACCGCTGGCTTGCCAGAACTCCTAGCCCGCCAACTACTGCCATATAAACTGGTGGACTCGGAGGCCTTTCGAAAATTTGTGGCCATTGGAACACCACAATGGAAGGTCCCAGGAAGGAAATATTTCTCCCAGAAGGGCATCCCAGAGCTATATGGCCATGTTAAGCGGCAAGTGAATGTATCTCTGGCACACAGTGTCGGTGCCAAGATACATCTGACCACAGACACGTGGTCTAGCAAACATGGGCAGGGAAGGTATATTACTTTTACTGCCCACTGGGTGAATCTTCTGACGGCCGTCAAGCATGTAACCCGTGTAGATTTGGTTTTACCGCCACGGATTGCATGCAGGCATGCCTCTTCTCCTCCTCCTCCTCCATCCTCCATCTCCTCCTCGGCTGACTCCTCCTCTTCCGCTGCTACCATCTCTTCCGCTGCGCCGCCCAAGATCCCCAGAACCTATTCGACATGCCAGGTGAGACGTTGCCATGCTGTGCTGCGTCTGTTGTGCCTGGAAGCCAAGAGCCACACTGGCCCTGCACTCCTTTCAGCTTTGCGTTCACAGGCAGATCAGTGGCTAACACCGCTCAATTTGACAGTTGGTAAAGTGGTGTGCGACAACGGTGCCAATCTGCTGAGCGCGTTGAAACAGGGCAAAATTACACACGTGCCATGCATGGCACACGTCTTGAACTTGGTCATGCAGCGATTCGTTGTCAAATACCCTGGGGTCCAGGACGTCTTGCGGCAGGCAAGGAAAATCTCGGCCCATTTCAGAAGATCTTAAACGGCCATGGTTCCCCTTGCTGACATTCAGCGGCGACACAATCTGCCGGTCAGACGTCTTATTTGTGACTGCCCGACGCGATGGAACTCAACCTTGTATATGCTTGATAGGTTGCTCCAGCAGAAACGTGCAGTTAATGACTACCTGTACGAACTCTGCGCCAGAACAGGTTCTGGGGATCTTGGTTTTTTTTCACCGCGTCAGTGGCTACTCATGCGCGACGCATGCAGACTTTTGCGGCCATTTGATGAGATCACCAAACTGGTCAGTCGCAGCCATGGTGCCATCAGTGACATCGTACCTTATGCCTTCTTTATGGAGCGTGCATTGCGTCGTGTCATTGATCAAGCCGTCGAGGAGCAGGAAGATGAGGAAGTCGCAATGCTGGATGAATTCCAAGGGGGGGCTACTCAGACAAGTCAACAACAGGAGTCTGAAGAGGAGTCAGAGGAGGATGGTGCCGGGGCGGATGAGGAGGAGCAAGAAGAGCATGCTTTAAACCTTTCTGGGATCCCTGCTGTTGTTCGTGGATGGGGGGAGGAGATCGAGGATGACATTATCCTGGATGATGACGAGCAGGAGCCAGGCCACCACACTGCTTCCAGTTTAGTGCAAATGGGGGCCTTCATGCTCCAGTGTTTTAAGAGGGACCCCCGTATAAAAAGCATAAAGGGCAAGGACCATTACTGGGTGGCAACGTACTTGGACCCCAGGTACAAACAAAAAATGGCAGAAATGTTACCACCATCACAGAGGGCTGTCAGAATGGAGCACTTCCAGGCCTTGCTTCGAGAAATGCTGCATTCTGCTTTTGCATGCGCTGGCAGAGGAATTTCCACTCCCAGAGGAACAGTTGTGGATACCAATCCAACAGCGCCTGCAAGAAGAGGGCGGTTTGAAGATGTCTTGGTCACTTCTGATATGAGATCATTCTTTCAGCCGACCCATCGACAGGTCTCATCCGGATCCAGCATCAGGGAACGCCTAGACCGACAGGTGTCCGACTACATCGGATTAACGGCCGATGTGGACGCTCTGAGAAGTGATGAACCCCTGGACTACAGGGTGGGCAGGCTTGACCTCTGGCCAGAGCTTGCACAATTTGCAATGGAACTGTTGGCTTGCCCCTCGTCCAGTGTCCTGTCCGAAAGGACGTTCAGCGCAGCAGGGGGGGATCGTGACCGATAAGCGCACTCGCCTAGCTCACAACAGTGTTGACTACCTCACATTTATAAAAATGAATGAGGCATAGATCTCTGAGGAATTCAACACATGTGACCAGTAGACCATGTTTCATTCAAATTCCTCATGACAGGCCACAAATATCCACCACCACCTATAACAATTATTCATGGTCCCTGTCTTCTTGGGTAAATACAGCGGCATAAAAAAGGCCTTTTATGTCCGCTGAATGCCAAATTTTTGGGGCCTGTAGTGCCCGAAACGTATTTATCCTGTGAATGCCTAATGTACTTCCAGCCACAGAATACAAAGTTCTTTGCTGTCAGATGAATGCCTGTTGGCTAATTTTTGGGGCCTGTACTGGCCGACACTTACTTCTTTATCCAGGCTGTGAATGCCTAATTTTTCAGACTGGAATTGAAAATCAATTCCGCTAAATTGTGGAACGGATGCGGACCCATTTTACAGACGTGTGAATGGACCCTATATGTATTTGACATGTATTTACCGGCTGCTGTCAGTTCTGGCTGATTTAGGCCGAGCTATTCCTAATAAAACCGAGCAATATTACTTATAAAAAAAGAAAAAAACATTTATGGCAACTTATCCAATAGCAGGATCATCTCCTGCACCCCCTTCATAGCCTGGCCTTGCGTCTCTTCCATGGCCTTCAAGCGCTCCTGAATTGACAAAAAAATTCTGATAAAAAAAGAATGCTTATCGTTGTCGATCTCAAATTTGCTTAATACTTCTGTTATGTCATTGTCCATGTTGTGGGACTATGTGTGCACAGCTAGTAATTATTTTGTGGCTGCAAATATGACCTGGAGGTTTTTAATGTTCGCCTCCCATTGAAATTAATGGGGCCCGCCACGAACCCGCGGTTCGCGAACATTTACCCGCGTTCGCGAACCGTCCCGGGAGATGTTCGTCCATCCCTAGCAGTAATATCTGGGCAGATGTCAGTTTTTTGATCCTCGCGCCGTGCTTTAACAGCACTCCGCGAATCACAGCTTTGTGTGCTTCCCATACAAGCCCCATGTCAGTCAGCTGTAATGTTGGTATGGAAATATTGGGTAAGTTCTTTTGTGACGTCTGCTAGTGTTTCTGAGTCCTGGAGGAGACTCATTAAGTCGCCATGTCGGTCTCTGTTTTGCGTTATAGTCAGTCAGTGCATATTGCATTGTAATCGGAGCATGGTCTGACCAGGTGATGGACCCTATGGACGTGTCTTTCACTGCTTGTAGTTGATTGTGTGGGATCAGGAAGTGGTCTATACGCGAGTATACCTGATGCGTGTGGGGAAAAAAAAAAAGTGTCATCCCGCTCGCCGGGGTGTAGCAGACGCCAAGCATCTACTAGTCTTGCGGTGTGGAGAGCCGTGTGGATAGCTTTACGTGTCCCCCTAGAGGAAGAGGATGTTCCTGTAGATGTGTCCTCTGAAGGGATCAAAAGGGATGTTTAAGTCTCCTCCCACTATTAGTTGGCCCTCTGAGAAGTTCTGAAGTATCTCTAGGTGCTTTCTAATGAAGGAGTCTTGTTGGCTGTTCGGGGCATAAAAGGTTCGAAATAGTCACCTTCACCCCCCCGATCAGCCCTTTCAAAAATAAAAATCTCCCCGCCGGGTCTGTCCTCCTGTCCACCAGAATCCACGGGACTCTTGCTGCGATCTGAATGGACACCCCTCGTGATTTAGCTTCCGAGTGGGTGGAGTGATACACTATTGGGTAAAACCTGTTCTTTAAAATCGGAAACCTGTTTTCCCTAAAGTGCGTCTCTTGTAGTAGCACAATATCAGCCTTCATCCGTTTCATATCATGTAATAGCATCCTCCTCTTTTCTGGGACGTTAAGTCCCTTGGCGTTTAATGTAACGATTTGTATCGCATCCATGACCGTGTGAGGTTAGGGGGGATGGTGTAGAGAGATAGGGAATGGGGGGGGGATGAGGGTAATAAGGGGGGAGCAGAAGTCAGAAAAGTACGAATAGGAGAGAAAGGAGAATGAGGATGGACTCTCTAGGTAGTCCTAAGTGTCTTTTAAACAGGTATGCTCTCAATGAGCACTGACCAGCAGTGTCTCACCCTAAGATGTCAGCGAAATTGCTGTATAGACGTCAACCAGACCTAGCTGGGGGGACGTTTACCTAAGTGGGGGTGTGTCTAGCGAGGAACCTCGGGGGGAGCTCCCTCCCTCCCCAGGCCCCCAGACCTTTTGTTGTAGTCTGAAATGTGAGGTTATAGGGAGTATGAGTGTGAGCAACGGTGTCATACATGTTCAGGGGAAGTTTCTAAAGTGCAAAATAAACCAATAATCCTATACAGTACCTGTAATAATTTATAGTCACTAAACCATATGATTTGACTATTCAGGATATCAACATAACAATAACAAGCCGGCTAGCCATTTTATAACTGAACAGTGCAAAAAAACAAACAAAAAAAAAAAAAAAAAAACGTAGAAACCCCAGGATTACAGGGGTGGCCCTCTCTCCTCTCCTCCAAGACCAGAATTGACAGGGCATTCCCAGCAACCGGTGTGACTCAGTGATCTAGGCATGGGTGCCAGGCTATCAGGAGAGAGGAGAGGTCACCGCATTGCATCGCACCCCCCCTCACCCCGTCAGCAGAAATACTGGGCTTGCAGCCCGTGCCCCCTGACATCGCTAAACAGATAATGTCCACAGGATCGGGTACACATTTCTATGTAAGTAAGAGGCTAGACCCTGCTCCCTCCATGGCCAATATTGAGGTGCGTCCCCACCCCCTGTCCTCCATACATTGTGAAGCAGCCACTCACATGGCTGTCCTCCGTGGGAATTGCTGACCGACCTTCGTTTTCCATAGTGCAAAGTCTGCCTTGTTTGCGTGGGTCGGGAGAGATGCTTGGCCAGGGAGCTGTGATGGGGGGCAGGGTTAGGCGGTGTTGGATCCGGCACCTCTCTCTCTCTCTCTCGATGATCATGAGGGGGGTTACGGGGAGAGGGGTCATCACCACTAGTTTCCACCTGAGTAAGGGACAGGTCAAATCCAGGGTGTGCCGCGCACTACAGCACAGAGCATGGTGTCATCCAGGTGTGTCTGCTCTTCCGGGTGACTGTCTATGTTGGAAGCATAGGTGGGTCGACTGGGTGACATTTTCTCAGTCACCCACAGTCTCCAGGGGGGAAGTGGGGCGGGTATCAGAACATGGGGGTTAACTACCGGGGGATAACTTAGTCAGCCGGAACAAAGCAAAACTGAGTGTGAGTGGGGGTAGTAGGGTTAGCGGTGCGGTTAGGACTCACGTGTACCATCGATCAGTGAAGGTCGGTATCTTCCCCTCGGCCTCTGTGCACGAGCAGGTAGGTTGGATCCGCTTCTGGAAAGGCCCGTACGGCCGGATGGTGTCGGTAGTTTCGCCAGCCAATTCGGTATGGGGATCGGTTCTGTTCCCAAGAAGGAGAAGAAAGCTGGAAGGTCCTCCAGTGTGCGCATAGTAAAAGAGGTACGGTCGTTGCGGAAAATCACCGCCAAGGGGTATCCCCATCTGTATGTGCAGCCCTGTCTCCTGGCAGCTTCAAGAGCCGGTTTCAAGATAGCACGGCGTTGCAGCGTAGCTCTGGACAGGTCTGGAAGTATTTGAATTGGCGCTCCGTCAAATTCGATCAATCCATAATCCCAGGCCTTGCGAAGTAGGACTTCCTTTAGTGTATAGCAGTGCAGGCGACAGAGGACATCCCGAGGCCGGTCTGGCTCCGCAGATTTGGGGCCTAAAGTGCGGTGCACTCGATCAAATTCCAGAGTAGGTGGTGGATTTTCCAGGAGGGTGTGGAATATGGCCGTGACGGTCGCAGCCAGATCTTCTGAGCCTGTGGCCTCTGGGATCCCCTGCAGCCGCAGATTGTTGCGGCGGCTGCAGTCTTCCATTTCTTCTAAATGGAGCTGCATCTCCTGGGCCGCCCTCGAGTGCATGTCTTGGGCTTGTTCCAGTGTTTGTACTCGGGAGGTCAGCGAGGACAAGAGGGTCTCACCGGATACAACACGGTCCTCTAACGTGTATTTCGGCCCTCACCTCCTGTAGGTCCCTGCTATGCGCTTCTTCAATCCTCAGAATCAGGCCTTCTATGTCCGCCCTCGTTGGCAGGGCCTCTATGTCTGCGCGTGTGGGGAGGGCCCGCTGCATATTGCGGAGATCTTCGTCCAGGCTGCCCTGGCTCTGGGCAGAGCTGGCCATGTCTGATCCGAGTATAGCTGGGGTTGCTGTGAGATACTCCGGGTCTGACGTGTTGGTTGTGTGCAGGGAAGCGCCGGTCGTTTCCGTGCGGGCTGCACGCGGCGCGGTCACAATGGCGCCTGGGGGAAGGCCTCTGGTTCCCTCGGAAGAATGGTGTGATACCGGGTTGGGAGGTGGGATGGCGGGACCCGCGGGTTGCCGATCGTGTCCTGCACCTGTTAATGTTGCTCATGCCGTGCTCACAGGGTGGTATTGATGGTTTTTGGTCTGTATAGGCTGGCTCAGGCCGGGAGCTCCTCCCGGACACGTCTCTACTTGGCCATCGCTAAGCCCCCTCTCGATTCAGATTTTGACCGAATCTATTTTTTAGATTTTTTTTTTTCATTGGACCGACGCTCCGCAGACTAGGCCGAAGCCACGCCCTCGCCTAAAAAATCCTGCCCGCAGCTCGCCGCGATCCTGGGAAAAGGCCGCGAGGCTGGACGCCGCGGACTAGGCCGAAGCCTCGGCCTCGACTAAAAACTCCTGCTGGCACAGTGTTCTTCAGGAAAAAAAAAAATAAAAAAACTTGATTCGAATCGTGAATCAAGTTATTTTTTTTTTAAATCGCAGATTTTTCCCCAAAATCGCCCAGCCCTAATATATATATATATATATATATATATATATATATATATATATATATATATATATATACACATACACACACACACACACATACATACACACACACACACATAATATAGAAAAGCCAAAAATAGTTGTCGTTTTACTCCCTCTATTCTGATCTGTTTTACTGCAATGTTTTATTGTTACTATGTCTTATGTTTGCTTTTCAGGTATGCAATGCTTTTATACCCATTTACTGCGTTTTATTGTTAACCATTATTTTATTTTCAGGTACGCCATTCAGCTGCAGCACTGATTTATTTATCTTGACAGCAACAGCGTTTGTTCTCATGAAAGAAGAAGAAAGAAAAGAAGAAAGAAGAAGAAAAATAATTAAGAAAATAAGAATTAAGAAAATAAGAAAGAAGAAAGAAAATAAGAAAGAAGAAGAAAGAAGAAGCACCGATTTATTTATCTTCTTGACAGCAACAGCATTTGCTCTCACGATATGAAAATCAGCGACTCCAGCGATGTAGGAGGTGATTTCTCCACCACAGGTAAAAAAAAAAAAATGGTGCATGTATGCCCATCATTAGAAGGGGGTGGATGAAGGGCGGTATTCTAATGGTGGGCATAACCGCTGATTAATTTCTTTTTTTCATGTAGCCCATAGGCTGCATGAAAAAAAAAAAGAAGATTACAATAAATGCCCAACAAGGACCAGCAACGTACTGGTGTTGCTGGACTTTATACCAGAATGATGCCTGCAGGTTTAGGCTTCATCATTTTCAGCCAGCGGTTGGCTTTCATGTAAAAGCAATACTAGTTGCCAATTAGCCTCGTCTGCTTTTACCCCTCCCCCCCCCCCACCGTCTTCCATAGTTTTCTCGGGCTCTCCTGTCCCAATAGGGAACCCGAGAATGCAGCCAGTGGTTCCGCCAGCTGACCATAGAGCTGATCAGAGACCAGAACAGCTCCAATCATCTCTATGGCCTAAGAAACCGGAAGCTACGAGTATTTCATGACTTAAGTTTCGCCAGATATAAACAGCGCCATTGGGAAAGCATTTTATCACACCGATCTTGGTATGGTCAGATGCTTTGGAGGGCAGAGGAGAGATCTAGGGTCTAAAAAAATTTCCATTGAATATTTTAGATTTTGCCACAAGTTTTGAGATATATTTTTCAAACATGGCATGGTTATATGTGGAATTACACCCCAAAATACATTCTGCTGCTTCTCCCGAGTATGGCGATACCACATGTGCAAGACTTTTTGGGAGCCTAGCCGCGTACAGGACCCCAAAACCAAGCACCACCTTCAGGCTTTCTAAAAGGCATAAAAAAAAATAGGATTTTTGTACTTACCGTAAAATCCGTTTCTCTGACGTCCATGGAATGACAAAGCTCTAATACTGAAACACGTGGGTATATGTCCCTGCTCGCAGGAGAAGATCTAGGCAGAATGTTAGATGTTAGAAACATACATTCTAAAAAAACAGAGCTGAACAGCCCCGCCCAGGGTGGGCGGTCCCTCCAGACATAACCCTCCTACCTGCAGCCAGCAGCCTCAGTTCATAACAAAGCAGTACAAACCTTAAAAGAAGGGTGGGTGCTGTGTCAGTCCATGGACGTCAGAGAAATCGGATTTTATGGCGAGTACAAAAATCCTATTTCTCTTATCGTCCATGGACTGACGCTCTAATACTGAAACATGTGGGACATCCCAAAGCAGTATCAGAAAGAGGGTGAGGAGCAGTAGTTAAGGAAAAACCAAAACTTCACTCCAAACAAGCAGAGCTCCTCAACGGAGGAGTTGCGACATTAAACAGCGGCCTGCAACACTTTGCGGCCAAAGAAAGCATCCGAAGATGCAGCCACATCAACCTTATAGAACTTAGAAAAGGTATGAGCGGACGACCAGGTCGCCGCCTTGCACACTTGTGCAACCGATGCTTGATGTCAGAAAGCCCAGGAAGCACCAATTGCCCTGGTGGAATGCGCCGTAACCGGAAAGGGAGGCGGTCGCCCCTTAAGGGCATAGGCCTGTATAACGGTCTGTCTGATCCACCTAGAAATGGTGGCAGACGACACCGCTTGGCCCTGTTTTGGACCAGAGACAGGCACAAACAGTGAGTCAGACTTCCGAATAGAAGCAGTAGCCGCCAGGTACACCCGTAAGGCTCGCACCACATCCAAAGTGTGAAGCGCAAACTCTCTGGGATGCGATGAGTGAGGGCACAAGGACGGAAGGACAATGTCCTCATTAAGGTGAAAAGCCGAAAACTACGTTTGGAAGGAAAGACGGTCGCGGGCGCAACACCGCCTTATCCTTATGGAGGACCAGGTAAGGCGACTTGCATGACAGGGCCGCCAACTCAGACACCCGTCCAACAGAAGTAATGGCCACTATAAAAAGCCACCTTCTGAGACAAAGTCAAGAGAGGAATATCTCTGATATTTTCAAAGGGATGTTCTTGGAGAACCGAGACGCACCAAATTGAGATCCCGAGGAGAGAGAGGAGGCTTGACAGGGGGGATCGCATGGCGAAACCCCTGCACAAAAGGTGCTAATCAAGGAACGGCCCGCTAGCGGTCATTTTAAAAAAGACAGCCCGGGCCGAAATCCGACCTTCGATGGTACGCAAGGCCAGCTTTTGGGTCACACCACGCTGTAAGAACAGCAAAATTCTGGGAACGGAATACGTCCGTGGACGCCAATCCAGCTCCTCGCACATAGCGATGTAAGCCTTCCAGATACGGTGATAGCTCTTTCTGGATGAAGATTTCCGTGCCCACAACATAGATGAGATGACCGAATCCGAGAGACCTCGGTCCCTCAGCACCTGGCTGTCAACAGCCATGCCATTAAAGCCAAGGACTGTAAAGCAGGATGAAGTATGGGACCATGAGACAGAAGGTCCACCCAAATAGGCAGTCGCCAAGGAACGTCTGCGAATAGCCGAACTAGATCGGCGTACCAATGTCGCCGTTCCGGAGCAATGAGGATCACCGGAATGGCCTCGGCCCCTACACTGCGAAGCAGGCGAGGCAACAACAGTAGCGGAGGGTAAGCATACATCAGGCGATACTGCCCCCACGGGCCACCAACGCGTCTAACGCGTCTGCCCAGGGATCCCTGGACCTGGCCACGAATCTCGACACCTTGCGAGTGAGTCGAGAGGCCAGAAGGTCCACATCCGGTGCCCCACCTCCAGTAAAGGAGGTGAAAACACCACCTGATGTAAGGACCCTTCCCCTGGAATGCACACGGCCGACAGGACCGTCCTGCAGCGGGATGGGTATGATAATCCCAAAGAGACCCCGCAATGTATCGGAGAAGGGAGGCCCCGGCTTACGGGGTGCCTCAATTGTTGGCCAAGAAAGGCAACCTGACAGAGCTTCCCAAGAAACTCGGTCAGTGGACCAGTAACTCAGCCTCTACAGGTGGCGCAAACCCACCCCGAGCACAGAGACCCTAGAGCAGGGATATGCAATTAGCGGACCTCCAGATGTTGCAAAACTACAAGTCCCATCATGCCTCTGCCTCTGGGTGTCATGCTTGCTGCTGTCAGAGTCTCGCTATGCCTCATGGGACTTGTAGTTTGGCAACAGCTGGAGGTCCGCTAATTGCATATCCCTGCCCTAGAGGCTAAAGCAGTTGCAGTGCACCTGCTGGTCGTTTGATAGATGAAGCAGAGGCTTTTGCTCAGTCATTGGAGCTTCAGAAACGCCAGAGACGCAGCCACTAACGGGCTTAACGCTAACCCCAGCATGGCGAACACAGTCCAAGCCAGCGCTTCTGATCACCACCGAAGGGCAGGTGGAAGGTGGTACCCCTGGTACCAGGGATCCCTATGACAATGCTCCATCCAGCAGCTACTCCATTGATAAGTGCTGATTATACAAACATATAGTTTATGCTGTGTATTGCGTCAAAACGCGCAATTAGAGCGTGGGAGGAAACCCACTCAGCCACAAAGAGCATAGTACAACCACATACGGCGTATGTAGTTTAGTATGTGTGGATAAACATATTTGACACATTTATAATGTGCCAGCGACGAAGGCACGCACATCATTGGGGCGTGGGCGGAAACCAGCCACGCAGACTGCGTACACAACCGTGTAGGCATGCGGAAAAAACAAATTGCACATGTTCATGCTGTGCATAGTGCTTACACCATTGGAGCGCGGGGGAAAAACCGGAGCACCCAGATTAAACCCACGCAGACTGCATACACATACCGTGTAGGTACTATAGTATGCGTGATAACCATTTTGAACATGTCTATGTGTGCATAGCGCCGAAGGCGCGCACGCCGTTGGCGCATGGGAGGAAACCGGAGTACCCGGAGGAACCCCACGCAGACCCCAGAGAATACAATACATACATCTACTGTGAATGTATTTAGAGTTGTGTATAAACATAATGTGAATGTTTATACTGTGTATGGCACCAAAGGCGCGCATGTCATGTAGCGTGGGCGGAAAACGGAGGACCCGGAGGAAACCCACACAGACCGTGTGGGTATGTTAGCATTTGAATATTCAAATGGCACAAGTTTAGGCTGTGCATAGCGCCAAAAGCACCCATACCATTGGAGTGTGGGAGGGAACCGGAGTACCCGGAGGAAACCCACGCAGACAGCATACACCTACTGTAGGTATTTATAGTATGTATGTATAATAAACATATTGAACATGCTTATACTGTGCAGAGATCCGAAGCGCACATACCGTGAGAGCGTTGGAGGAAACCCACACCGACCCAGAGAGTATAATACATACATATACTGTGAATGTATTTGTACACGACTCTAAACATATTGTGTATGTTTATATTGTGTATGGCACTGAAGACACAGAATTAGAACGTGGGAGGAAACCCACGCAGACACAGAGACCAATAACACATACATACACTGTGAATGTATCCAGTGTAGCGTTATAAGATAAGTTTAAATTATGGCGCAGAGGCGCATAAACTTCTCTGTATCGTTCCAACCTGCTTAAATGTGCTGCCAAAGCAGCATGCAGGTAAAAGGAAACCTCAGACCGTGGTCTTGTCAGAGCTCAAAGCGTTCCCCAGGAAATAGTGGGAAACCACAGGTGCAGAGACCCTGTTGTAGCCTCAGAGACATCACACAGAAAGCTCACAGGGACTAGAGAAATAAATGAATAAAGTACCCCCCCTCCACCATGCTGCACCGACCAGGGGGGGGGGGGCACTGTGTACCACTGTATCATCCATGCTGCTCTTGACGCAGCGTGTGAGGAAACAGTGAGGAAGCTGTGTAAAAGAAAAGCTTGAAAAGAACCAAAGGAGACAGCGTCCGCCTGAGGTACCTCAGCCACAGCATCCAGCTTGAGAGTGTCCCTCACAGCATCAATGAGTTCACTTACAAGCGCCCTGTCATTTACTGACTCAAAACTGGAGTCTTCCTCACAAGGAATGTCCTGTTGAAAAACATTAACATATTCAGAGCTAGGGTCCTGAGCAGCAGCAGCTAGACCCATATCTGAATCAGAGCACTCCCCATGTGGAGATTGTGTGGGGAAAGGGCGCTTATAGCTCCCTTGTGCTCGCACACCGCTTTCATCCTGACAAAGAATGATTCCAGGACTGCCGACAACTGGTCCACATGGACCGCAGGTGCAGGAGCACTGCCTGTTGTCTCTGACAAGAGTGGGGAAGCAGGTGAACCAGACTCCATACTCGCCACCCTCCGAGACCTTATGCACAATAAAGTGAATAAACAGTCCACCCACTGGCTGCGCTGACTGAGGAGGGGATACCCAGAGGACTCACCAACCCTTTAGAGGACCGCTCAGCTCCGATGTATGCACCGCACTGCCAGCGCGAGTGAAGCCTGAGGAGATTCGCGCCGCAGCAGCGCACGCGGCTTCAAGAAAATTGCCGCCGACCGCTTGTAAACTGCGCCATTGATCCGCGGCAAGATGGCCGGCGAGCGCAGCAAAGTACAGCCAATGCGCCTAATGGCGTCTCCAAACACCTCACGTTTACTCAGCCCCAGCACAGACATGAACGCCCCACCCGCCAGGCCAGAGTGACCCCCAGGCACCCCCACACAGCACAGTGCCAGATTAGGGTGCAGAGAGCAGCATAACAGGGGGGAGACAGAGAAAAAAAAACATACAGAGAAACACAGCCAGCATGTACTCACCTGAAGCAGGAGAGACTACTTACCCGTCCCAGAGGGACCCACTGGTGTGTTTCAGACAGACCTATCACAGAGTAGTACTGAGTAGCTGTCGGCCTGGTCCACCGCGAAAGATACAGCAGGCACTGTTCAATCTTGTGAGGATCGCGGGAGCATAAAAGCCCACCGGCCACCCCTGGAGTCATGGGGCATGTCGTGAACTGAGTCTCACGCACACAAGGCGAGGATCAGCACGCTCGATGGTCGGACAGGGAAGACTACGAGGATACTATTGTACCCAACCTGTTGCCCAGCCGATGGAAGGTCTCAAAAATAAAAGAAAAAAATTCTCAAATGATTAAAAATAAAAATCTTCCAGGAGACTGGCTCCTGAGAGAGCCACGTCTTCTACTGCTAGGCAGAAAAAAACTGGGGCTGCTGGCTGCAGGTAGGCGGGGCTGTTCAGCTCTGTTTTTTTAGAATGTATGTTTCTAACATCTAACATTCTGCCTAGATCTTCTCCTGCGAGCAGGGACATATACCCATGTGTTTCAGTATTAGGAGCTGTGTCAGTCCATGGACGATAAGAGAATTAGGATTTTTTTCTGTCGTCCATGGACGGACACAGCTTCTCAATTCTTGACAGTTGGGTTATGTCCCTGTTCATAGGAGAGGACTAGGCAGAACATGTTAGTTATCTTAAAACATGTAACTTTAACAGAGTTGAACAGCGCCGCCCAGGGGGCGGTCCCTTCGTACATAACCCTCCTACCTGCAGTCAGCAGCCTCAGTTCGTAGTAAAGCAGTACAAACTAAAAAGGGAGGGGTGGGTGCTGTGTCCGTCCATGGACGACAGAGAAAAGGATTTTATGGTTAGTACAAAAATCCTATTCTCTTTTCCTCCATGGACGGACACGAAGTGTCGGCACAGCATCAAAAAAACATTTTCACCCCAAACAAGCAGAGCTCCTCAACGGAGGAATTGCAACCTCAAAACAGCCGCCTGCAAAACTTTGCGGCTGAAGCTAGCATCCGAAGATGCACTCACATCAATCTTGTAAAATTTGGAAAAAGCGTAAACGGACGACCAGGTTGCCGCCTTACACACTTGTGATACAGGTGATTTTAGTCGGAAAGCCAAAGAGGCACCAAAAGCCCTGATCGAACGCGCCGCAACGGGAAAGAGGCGCGCGCCCCTAAGGGCATAGGCCTGGATGACGGTCCGCCTGATCCACCGAGAAATGGTGGCCGACGAGACCGCCAGCACCGGACACCGACACAAACAGCGAGTCAGACCTCCGAAACTGAGCCGTAACAGACAGGTACACCCGCAAGGCCCGTACCACGTCCAAAGTGTGGAGCGCAGACTCTCTGGGATGCGATGACCGAGGACACAAGGATGGAAGTACAATGTCCTCTTTCAGGTGAAAAGCCGAAATCACCTGGGGAAGAAACTAAGGTCGCGGGCGTAGTACCGCTAAATCCTTATGGAGTATCAACATGGGGACTTGCAAGACAAGGCCGCCAATTCAGAAACCCTTCTAACAGAAGTAATGGCCACTGGCCACTAGAAAGGCCACCTTCTGAGATCATGTCAGGAGAGGAATCTCACTGGTGTTCTCAAAAGTAGGTTCCTGAAGAACCGAGAGCACCAGGTTCAAATCCCGAGGAGGGAGAAGTGGTCGAATTGGAGGAAGCCCCCATCAAAACTCCTGTACAAAACAAAACAAAACAAAACAAAACAAAACAAAAAAGGTACCCACCAGGGAATGGGACGCCAACGGCCATAGAAAGAATACAGCCAAGGCTGAGACTGACCCTTGGTGGTGCTCAAAAGGAATTTTTTTAAAACCACTCCATGCTGTAAAAACAGCAGGACCCTGGGAACCGAACACGTCCGTGGACGGCACTTCATCTCCGCGCACCTGGAGACATAGGCCTTCCAGGTGCGATGGTAGATCTTGCAGGAGGAAGAATTCAGTGCCCTCAGCATGGTCGAGATGACCAAATCCAAAAGACCTCGGTCCCTTAGTACCTGGTTGACGATAACCATGCCATAAGGGCAGCGGCTGTAAGGCAGGATGAAGTGTGGGACCTTGAGACAGAAGGTTCTCCCGGATTGGCATCCGCCAGCGCGTCCCCCACAAGGTGTACCAAGTCGGCGTACCAAGGACGCCGGGGCCAATCCAGAGCGATTAGGATCACCGGGAATCCCCTCGATCGGCACATTGAGGAGCAGCCAAGGGAGCCACATCAGTGGAGGATAGGCATAAACTAGCCTCCACGCGTCTGCCCAGGGATCACTGGACCGGACCATGAATCTCAGCATCATGCAAACGAGTCACAAAGCCAGGAGGTCCACGTCTGACGTTCACCTCCGGCAAAGGGAGTGGAAACCCCTCCGGGTGCAAGAGCATTCCCCTTGTTCAACAACTGGAGACTCAAATAGTCCACCAGTTAGAGTTCCACACCGAGAATGTAGACAGCTGACACGCTTCTTCCCATCCACCGCAGGATAACCAGAAGGTTGACATAAGCCACAGCTGTGGCGTTGTCCGACTGGAACCTGATCGGGTGGCCTTGTAGTCTCCACGACTTCCTGATCGTCCAAAGTTCCAGAACATTGACCGGCAGACGTGATTCGTCCAGGGTCCAGCGACCTGGACCGACTGGACCCCCCAACCTCCCTTCAATAGAAAGAAGGGAAAAACTTCCCGGACAGAAGTGCCAGAATGTCACCCATCAAGTCAGAGAGGCCCTGACTAGGCGATTCATCTGAATCTGATGATCCAGAGACAATGGGGATGTGTTCCATAGGACCGAATTCCCCCCTCCGAGTGTGGACTCAGACAAACGGTGCTGCCACGAAGGAGGCCATCATGAGACCCATTTTACTGCCCCCTGGAGCATCCGCAACTTTTTTGGAGGAAGAAAAATTCTCGCCTCTGATGAGCACAGAACCAGCCCCAGGATGGTGACTGACTATAGACACGTCTTCCTTTAATTCTAAACTGAAAAGTGACCAGTTACACTTACCGGTAACGGTGTTTCTGGGAAGTCTTCCAGGACGGCACAATGAGAGATGACTGGCTCCACCTGACAGGAAACACAATCAATTCAAAGAGGTTAAAGCACCCGCCCCTCCCCGTGCTCCTCAGTTATGAAAAAGTACAGACCCACACCAGTGCACGAGAGAGAAAACACACACCCAAATAACTCTATACAAACCAATGTATCAACCAAAGCGGTGGGAAGTAGGCCTGCCGTCCTGGAAGACTTCCCAGAAACACCGTTACCGGTAAGTGTAACTGGTCACTTTCTCAAGTCGTCTTCCAGGACGGCACAATGAGAGAGAAGCAAGTAGCTTCAGGCCTACCTTAGGGTGGGACGACTGCTTGCAGGACCTTTCTACCAAAGGACAGGTCCTGAGGTGACAGCAACTCCACTCTGTAATGCCTTAGGAATGTATTCTGGCTTGACCAAGTCGCCGCTTTACAGATCTGTTCCACCGAAGCTCCGGCTCTTTCTGCCCAGGAGGTTGCCAAAGAGCGAGTAGAGTGAGCTTTAACTTTCGGGGCTGTCTTACCAGCCTGGTCATAAGCTATGGAGATTGTCTGTCTGATCCATCTAGATATGGATGCTCTAGATGCCTGCTGGCCCTTTTTCTGTCCAAAAAAATTAATTAGTAAATGGCTGGATTTCCTAAATTCACCCACTCTATCCAGATAAGCTAGCAGACACCGTCTGACATCCAGACAATGAAAGGAGGCCTCTCTTTCATTTTGTGGATTTGAACAAAAGGAAGGAAGAATAATTTCTTGTGATCTATGAAACTTTGACGCTACCTTAGGGAGGTACAGGGGGTCCTGCCTAAGAATAACTCTGTCCTCGAATAAACTAAAGAAAGGCTCTTTAATCGTCAGAGCCTGCATATCGCCTATTCTTCTGGCTGTAGTAATTGCCAGAAGAAAAGCAAACTTAAATGTCAGTAATTTAACTGAAATATCTTCTAGTGGCTCAAACGGAGCCTTAATTGTTCCAAAACTAACGTAAGATCCCAGGGCGGGACTCTAGAGATCCGCACCGGGGACAATCTATCCCTGGCCATTAGAAATCTCTTAACTAGAGGGTCCAGTGATAACTTTTTGTCCAAAAAATACGATAAGGCTGCTACCTGTACTCTTAGAGTCTTGGTAGCGAGACCTAAGTCGGCGCCATCCTGGAGAAAGTCCAGGATGACCGAGGTTTCTTGCTGGGATACCTTTCTCACTAGACACCAGTGAGAGAAGACTCCCCACACCTTCCTGTAGATACGTCTGGTGACTTCTTTTCTACTTGAGAGGAGAGTGTTAATCACTCTCTCGGAACATCCCCTCTCCCGCAGGTTCTGCCTCTCAAGCGCCAGGCCGTCAGCTTGAAGAAGCTGGGATCTGGGTGAAAGACTGGTCCCTGCCGAAGAAGGTCCACCCGAACTGGTAGATGGAGGGGAGGTGCTACGGACCAGTTCTGTAGAGCGGGAAACCAGGCTCTCTTGGGCCACCAAGGAGCAATTAGAATGAGTCTGGTCTCTGAGAGACCTAGTTTTTGTAGGACTCTTGGAATGAGACTCAGAGGGGGAAAAGCATAAGCCAGGTGAAAACTCCATACCTGAGCCAGTGCATCCACCCCCCCTGAGCCCCACTCCCGGGACAGGGAAAAGAATCTTCTTACTCTCCTGTTCTCCTTGCGGGCAAAGAGGTCTATTTCTGGCCTTCCAAAATGTTGGCACACCAGGTTGAACACCTCTGGGTTCAGCTCCCATTCCCCCTGGAGAATCCGATGACGGCTTAGATAGTCCGCCTCTATGTTGTACCTTCCCTTTATGTGTACTGCCGTAATAGAGGCAATCCGAAGCTCTGCCCAGCCCAGAATCCCTAGAGACAAGGTCAGCAGGGAGGGAGACCTGGTTCCCCCTTGATGATTTATGAAGGCCACCGTGGTCGCATTGTCGGAGAGGATCTGGACCTCCCGGTCTCGGATCCTTTCCTCGAACGCTTTTAGGGCCTCCCCGACCACCAATAATTCCCGGAAGTTTGAGGAGGCGTGTCTCTGATCCTGATTCCAGGAACCCTGGGCTCGGAGTTCGCCTAAGTGGGCCCCCCAACCCCAGGAGCTTGCGTCCGTCGTTATCCTGAGGGGGTCTGTCTGAGTCCATATATGACCCACCTGCAACTTCTGAGGAAGAAGCCACCAGCTCAGAGAGTCCTTTACTACCTCTGGGATGGAGATTCTGTGGTCTAATGTTCCTCTTGTTCCGTCCCAGGAGGATAAGAGGAATTGTTGGAGGGGTCTGGAGTGGAGCTGAGCCCACGGAACCGCAGGTATACAAGAGGTCATTAGACCCAGTACCCTCATGATGCCTCTGAAAGAGGACTCCCTTACCTCCAACAGAGACCTGACCGCTGTTATGAGGCCCTGGACCTTCTCCTGGGGTAAACAAAGCTTCCTTTGTAAGGAGTCTATCAGGAAACCCAGGTAAATCTTTCTTTGGTCCGGGATCATCGAGGACTTCTCTCGGTTGATGATCCAACCCAGGGATTCCAAGGTACTCACAACCTTGGCCAGGTCTGCGAGGAGGAGATCTCGACTCTGGTTGTAAAGTAAAAGGTCGTCGAGATAAGGGACTATCGTTATACCCTCTAGGTGTAGGAAGGCAACCACCTCTGCTACGATCTTTGTAAATACCCTTGGGCTGGAAGCCAGTCCAAAAGGGGAGGGCAGCAAACTGCCAGTTTTGAATCCCCTGAGGAGACCAGATTGCGAATCTGAGGAAAGCTTGATGTCCTGGAAAGATCGGGACGTGAAGGTAGGCGTCCTTTAAGTCGATCGTTACCATGTATACCTCCTTCAGAAGGAGTCTTCTGAGGGTGTATATGCTTTCCATGCGAAATTTCTTGTGACGCAAGGAGGTATTCAGGGGTCTCAGGTTTATTATCAACCGGTACTTGCCTGACGGCTTTGGGACAACGAAGATGTGGGAGTATACCCCCAGTCCGCGTTGTCCCACAGGTACCGGGACTACAACTCCCTGTTCTGCTAGTTCTGAAATGTTTTGCAGAAGACCTGCTGCCTTGAGGGGGTCCCTGGGGAGATGCGTTACTAGGAACTTTGAGGGGGGGGGGGTGAAGAAACTCCAGCCTGTAGCCCTCCTTTATAATGTTGAGAATATGAGGGCTCTGGGTAATACTCTCCCACCTGGAAAGGAATTGGGAAAGTCTTCCCCCTACCCTTACGTCACTTAAAGTCTTTTTCATTTGACTTTTGGTTGGAAAAGAGGATACCTCCTTTTTGCTTATCCTTTCCAACGCCCCACTTCCTATTACCGGTAGGCTTCTTGCTCGAGAAACGATTTCTACCCTGGGGGCCTCGAAAAAATCTTTTTTGGTCCCTTTTAGGTTTAGTGGGGAACTTTTTGCCCTTTTCGGTAGATCTTGATAGGGCTTGGTCCAGCCCTGTACCAAAAAGGAGTGAGCCCTCAAATGGGAGTCCACATAAGCGGGTCTTGGATGCGTTATCCCCATCCCATGTTTTGACCCATACGGCTCTGCGAGCCGAGTTTACGAGGGCACCCATTTTTGCGGTGGTTCGCACGGTCTCAACTGCAGCATCTGCTAGGTATGCCACTGCGCTACCTATTACCTGTAGAGAGTCTAGGACTTCCCTGGACTTGGACACACGGGAAACATGTTCTATTAGTTTGGTTATCCATGTATCCGCGTTCCTAGCTATACAAGCTGAAGCCAGAGCGGGGCTCATTGCTGCCGCATTGGCTTCCCAGGCTCTACGCAAGGTCGTCTCAGTATGGCGATCCATAGGATCCTTGATATTACCTGCGTCCTCAAAGGAGAGGTCGGATTGCTTTGACACCTGTGCCAAAGAGGCGTCCAATCTGGGAATCTTAAAGAGTTTCTCCTCATCCTCCCCCTTAAAAGGGCACCTACGCTTCCAAGTTTTATATTTCAGAAGCTTCCTCTCAGGTTCCTTCCACTCTCTAAGAATCACCTCATGGAGAGCCTGGTGAACCGGAATGGTTCTGGGTTGGGCCCTTACCAAGCCTCGGTACAATCTATCCTGTGCGGATACCTGTTCCGTCGGCTCCTGAATTTCTTCAGAGGTGTAGATTGCACCAAGGAGGCCTTCCATGTCGTCAGCTGAGAAGATGTGTCTTCCTGACCTAGAGCCTTCTTCCTCCTCCTCAGCCTGACTATCTATCAGGCCCTCATCGGATAGTCCCTGATCAGGGATCTCCGAATCCTCCTCTGCCTCTGAGTCCTGAGACAGGAGGGATCTCAGGGATTCTGGGTGTCCTCTCCTGGTTGAGGAGAAAAACTCCTGTGAGGAAGGGCCCTCCCTGCTTGTCTGGGGCTCTGGTTCCTTAGCTTTAAGGGAGGCTTGAAAATCCTTAAGGGTGGCAAGCATCTGGGTTTGGACAGAAAGAAAGTCTCTCATCACCTGAGATGTTTCCTTCCCAGCCAGCTTCTGGATACATTTGAAGCAGAAGGGCTTGGAATGGGTTGAGGGTAATTTCCCGTTACAGTAACCGCATCTTTTGGAGCGGGCAGGGGTTCTAGAGGAACGACTGGCAACCCCCTGGGCAGTGACGTCCTCTCCTGCAATGTAAGAGTACACAGGAATACATTAACAAAAAGAACCCTGTGACAGGCAAGGGGAAAGAGTCGGGGTACCATCCCCCATCATGACCCCTGCTGGCTGGGTTGACTCACCCCCTGTGGTCTCCTCTGTAGCCGCGGCCGTAGTCGGCCTCTCCTCATGCTCCATGTAGGTGAGATGCTCTGCTCCCGATCGCAGTTCCACTGGAGGAGAAAAAAGGGCGCCTCCTTCCTGGCGTCCCTCCGTTTTTGAATGCGGTAGCAGATGCCGGCCGCCGCCATTTTGCCGGAGACCGGAACCGGAAATGACGCGGCACGCGATGGCGTCATCCTTGACGCTAGAGGACGAATGTCCTAGACGCCGGGAAAATGGCGCCGCAATGCTATGCACCTGCATAGAGCGCCCTAAGCAAACAGACCGCGCGAGCGGACGGAGGAACCTGCCAGCCCCCCCCTCCAGGATGGACACCCAAACAGGTAGGAGGGAGGAAGGAAGGAGGATATCTGGCCCCTGAAGTCCCGGGTACAGCCCCGCACCTAGGGAGCTTCAGTGCTCAGGGAGGCTCTTCAACTGCCCTCCCTGAGAAGGAATGGGATACCCCCAGGATGGACAAATAGAGTCCTGCTAGGCCCAGAGGCTTCCCAGGCATGCGGCTCAGCTCCCGGGGGGGGGACTTCCAGCCCCAGGCCTTCAGTCTGTGGAAAAAAATAAACGGTTTCGCTGTGGGGAAACACAATCAAGAACTGAGGAGCACGGGGAGGGGCGGGTGCTTTAACCTCTTTGAATTGATTGTGTTTCCTGTCAGGTGGAGCCAGTCATCTCTCATTGTGCCGTCCTGGAAGACGACTTGAGAAACAGGTTATATAAGAAGACCATGCAGAGACCAAATGATGACAATGCCATGTTGACTCAGCAAGGCTAGAATCGAAGCGAGCACCCTGGTGAAAACTCCCGGTGCCGCTAGGTCAAAAAGGAGTCATAAAGTAATAGTGGTTCTCCCAGACCGCTAATCACAGGAACCTCTGGTGCCTGTCGCATCTGGGAACATGCCAGCTCGCGTCCCTGAAGTCCAGGGACGTCGCTGGATGGAGCGAACCGACTCCATCCTGAATTTCTTGAACTGCCGTATCAGGGCAGTCCGACGAGACTGTAGGACAAAGAAACCATCCGGTGAATAAGAAAGAAAACATCGATCTTTTATGAAGCGACCACTTCACAAACTCCATGGTCAGAAAAACCGGATGGCTACACAAAGGCATTCAGGGCCTTGAGGCCCAAGAGCCATGATCAGATCTGAATCTGTCCTGCAGCGGTATGGGTATGACAACCCCCAAGAAACACTGCAATATATTGGAGAAGGAAGGTCCCAGCTTACATGGCGCCTCTACTGTTAGCCAAAGAAAGGCAAATCTGTCAGAGCTTCCCTAGAAACTCGGTCAGCGGACCAGTATATCAGCCTTTTCAGGTGGCGCAAAACCACCCCGGACACAGAGGCCCTAGAAGCTAAATGAGTCGCAGTGCACCTGCTGGTTGACTTATAGAGGAAGCTGATGCTCCTCCACTGCCTGGTACAAAAGCTTTGCCCAGTCATTGAGTGTCAAAAACACCAGAGACGCAGCCACTAACGGGCGTAACACTGACCTCAGCATGGCGAACACAGTCCGAGCCATCGCTTCTGATCACCTCCGAAAGGCAGGTGACCCCCCTGCCGGGAAAGTGGTACCCCTGATACCAGGGGTCAACCTCATAGGCAAAAACACATATCCTTATGAAAATGCTCTACAAAGAATAAACGTGCGTTGAGGGACCAAAAAGGACCTCTGCGACAAACCCAGTCCCCATCTATGAAGAGTCGTCTTCAATATAGAGTGGGTCGAGTGCGACCCAAAAAAGGGACTGACACCTTCCAGCAGCTACTTCATTGATAAGTGCTGATTGTACAAACACATAGTTTATACTGTGTATTGCGTCAAAACGCGCAATTGGAGTGTGGGAGGAAACCCACTCTGCCACAGAGAGCATAGTACATAGACATACGGTGTATGTATTTTAGTATGTGTGAATAGACATATTGAACATGTTTATGCTGTGCATAGCCCAGAAGGCGCACATACCATTGGAGCGTTGGAGGAAACCGGAGCACCCGGAGGAAACCCACGCAGACACAGAGAGCAATAATACATACATTCAGTGTTGTGTATAAACATATTGTGTATGTTCATTTTGTGTATTGCGCCGAAGGTGCGCATGACATTGAGCGTGGGAGAAAACCAGAGCACCCGGAGGAAACCCACGCAGACACGGAGAATAACCATACAGACATATGCTGTGAATGTATTTAGTGTCGTATATAAACATATTGTTTATGTTTATAATGTGCATTGCGCCGAAGACACGCATGTCATAGGAGTGTGGAAGGAAACCGGAGCACCCCGAGGAAACCCACGCCGACACTATAAACATAATTGTGTGTTTTAACTATGGCGCCGAGGGCGCTTAATCCTCTCTGAATCCAATCTGAGTATAAGTGCTGCCGAAGCAAGCACCAAACTGCACACAATAAACAACCTCTGACCCTCAGAAGAGTGGTCCTGTCAGAGCATCCCTCAGGAAATGGCGGGAAACCACAGGTGCAGGGGCACTGGCTGTTGCCTCTCAGAGACTGACTCCATGTCACACAGAAAGCTCTCAGGACTAGTCAGGGGACACACCTGCCCAGAATGAGACCGCTCAGCGTCATTGCCTGCCTCTATACACTAAGACTGTGTATCACTGCAATATCCATGCTGCTCTATAAGCAGTGTGTGTGGAAACAGTGAGGGAAGTTGTGAGGAGAATCGTGCTTGCCATCCACGAGCCAGCACTATAGGCCCACACTGCACCAAAGATGGCCGCTGGATGCCTCAGGAAAGGGCGCAACCACAAGAAAATGGCCGCCCACAATAGCAACTGCGCCAGAGCGCGGCCACGGCAAGATGGCTGCCAATGGTAAAAAGCAATGCAATAGAAAACACCTTGAAAATGGCGCCCAAGCACCGCAATGTGGACGAGCACACCCCACAGAGGAACGAGTTACGACACCACACGGACCCCCACCGGGACCCGGAGCCCCCCCACAGGTACGCCCCGGTCGCAGCCAGCCCCGCTGGGGCAGAAGGGATAAATGTGACAGAAAACAGGGAAGGGGAGGACAGGAGAACCCCCTTTCCCAGGAATGCCCAGCAGGTCACAGCCGCCGAGGCAGGGGAAACTGTACTTACCCATCCAAAACGAGGACCTGCTGGTGCGTTCCCGACAGGCCTACAACCGAGCGGTACGGAGTAGCTGTCGGCCCGGTCCACTGTGAGTGAGACAGCAAGCAGCCCAGTCATATGTGGACCCTGGAGCAGAAGCTCACCGGCCACCCCTGGAGTCATGGGGTATGTCGTGACAGACCCGACGCCTATTTGCAAGGGACTGTAACACGCTCAGTGGCCGGACTGGGGGTACTACAAGGATCTATAATATCCTGCCTGTCATGCCCAGCCGGCAGTTGATAGAAGATCTTAAAAATAAGATAAAATAAAAATTTCTTCAGGACTCAGGTCCCAAAAGGGAGCCACGTCCATCTCCTCTGCTAGGCAGAAAAAAAACTGAGGCTGCTGACTGCAGGTAGGTGGGTTATGTACAGAAGGACTGCCCCCTGGGCGGGGCTGTTCAACTCTGTTAAAGTTACATGTTTTAAGATAACCAACATGTTCTGCCTAGTCCTCTCCTATGAACAGGAACATAACCCAACTGTTAAGAATTAAGGAGCTGTGTCCGTCCATGGACGAAAAGAGAAATAGGATTTTTTACTCACCGTAAAATCCTTTTCTCTGAGTTCATGGACGGACACAGCTTCCTTTTGGCAAGTGAGTATTATCCTTCATTTAGGAGTGACTAGGCAGAAAACTTGTAGAAAGTAAGTGTTAACACACCACACCCTCTACAG
Organism: Rana muscosa; assembly: GCA_029206835.1. Lineage (NCBI taxonomy): Eukaryota > Metazoa > Chordata > Amphibia > Anura > Ranidae > Rana > Rana muscosa. Next base: position 989,935,702 of record CM055118.1, on the reverse strand, counting down.
CACCGCCCAGGGGGCCGACCCTCTGGGAATAATCCCTCTCTCTCTGCACCTCGCAGATCAGTTCGTCAAAAAGCAGTACAAACTTAAAATGAGGGGTGGGTGCTGTGTCTGTCCATGAACTCGGAGAAAAGGATTTTACGGTGAGTAAAAAATCCTATTTACTCTTTCGTTCGACGGACACAGCTTCCTATTGACAAGTGGGACGTCCCAAAGCAGTGTCAAAAATGAGGTGTGGGAACAGCATTAAAACAACTTCACCCCAAAACAAAAAACAGAGCTCCTCAACGGAGGAGTTGCAACTTTAAACAGCCGCTTGCAATACCTTGCGGCCGAAAGAAGCATCCGAAGATGCATACACATCAACTTGTAAAGTTTAGTGAAAGTGTGAACGGACGAGCAGGTCGCCGCCTAACACACCTGGTGAAAAAGACGCTTAATGCTCTCAGAGCTCGGACAGCGTCCAAAAATACGTCGTCTCCTAGGATTTGACGGATGACGACACAAGGATGGCAGTACAATGTCTTCCTTGAGATGGAAGGTCGAACGACCCTAGGAAGAAAAGAAGGCTGTGGACGCAGCACCACCTATCCTTGTGGAAGATCAGATAAGGAGCCTTGCATGACAAGGCTGCCAGCTCAGAAACACGTCTTAACTGACGTGGCACCTCTTGCCCTGATCGAATGCGCCGGGAAAAGGAGGCGCCTGACCCTACATGGCGTAAGCCTGATCACAATCTGTCGGATCCACCTAGAGATGGTGGCCGACGAGACCGCTGGGCCTTACTTGGGACTAGCCACCGAAACAAACAGCGAGTCTGGACTACGGAACGGAGCAGTACCAGACAAGAATACTCTCAGGGTTTGGACAACGTCCAAGAAATGCACCGTCGTCTCCTTAGGATTCGTCGGATGAGGACACAAGGATGGCAGTACAATGTCTTCCTTGAGATGGAAGGTCGAAACACGATCTTCGTTAGAAAAGAAGGCTGCGGACGCAGCACCACCTTATCCTCGTGGAATATCAGATAGGGAGGCTTGCATGACAAGGCTGCCCGCTCAGAAACCCGGCTTACTGGCATAACGTATAAAAAAATCCCCCGGGCCAGTGGGCCCGAAGGGAGCCATGTCCTTCTTACTAGGCAAAAAAAAAACTGATCTGCGAGGTGCAGAGAGAGGGATTATACCCATAGGGTCCGCCCCCTGGGCAGTGCTGTAGAGGGTGTGGTGTTTTAACACTTCCTACAAGTTTTCTGCCTAGTCACTCCTAAATGAAGGATAATACCCACTTGTCAATAGGAAGCTGTGTCCGTCCATGAACGAAAGAGTAATTGTGATTTTACTCCTCACTACCCATCACAGTTAGAGCCCCTGAAATGTCCAGATAGCAAAAAAACAAAAAAACACAAAATGACCCCATTTTGGAAAGTAGACACCCCAAGGTATTTGCTAACAGGCATGGTGATTAATTTGCGGCTCTCATTTTTGAAAATGAAGAAAGAAAATAATTAATTTTTTCTTCAAAATTTTGTGACAAAAAGTGAGATCTGTAAATCACTCCGCATGCCTCTCAGCAAATAGCTTGGGGTGGCTAATTTACAAAATTGGGTCATTTGGGGGGGGGGGGGGTTGTGCTTAGAAAGCTTAAGAAGGCAGGGATTGGTTTTTGGGGTCCTGTTCGCCATTAGACTGCCAAAAAGTCACACACATGTGGTGTCCCCATATTCAGGAGACGCAGCAGAATGTACCGTATTTATTGGCATATAACACGCACAGGTATATAACACTTTAAGACTTTAACACTAACTTTAAGAGGGAAGTTTCAGGAAAAAAATAAAAAATAAAACGTTACGCAGGCACAGTTTACCCTCTATTTTCAGGGTAAAAAAGTGAGTGTTATACGCCAATAAATACAGTATTTTGTGGTGTAATTCCACATATAACCATGCCATGTTTGAAAAATAAATCTCGAAACTTATGGCAAAATATAAAAAATATTCCATGGACTTAACATGCCTCTCAGCAAATAGCTTGAAGTGTCTTCTTTCCAAAATGGGGTCATTTGGGGGGGGGGGGGGGTTGAGCCATCTTGACATTTCAGGGCCTCCGAAACTGATAGGTAGTAAGGAAGTGAAATCACCATTTTACGCCCTTAGAAAGCCTGAAGGCGGTGATTGGTTTTCGGGGTCCTGTACACAGCTAGGCTCCCAAAAAGTCTCACACATGTGGTATCCCCGTACTCCAGAGAAAAAGCAGAATGTATTTTGGGGTGTAATTTCAAATATGCCCATGGCATGTTTGAGCAATATATCCTTTAGTGACAACTTTGTGCAAAAAATAAAAAATTCCCACAACTTGTGGCAAAATATAAAATATTCCATGGACTCAACATGCCTCTCAGCAAATAGCTTGGGGTGTCCACTTTCCAAAATAGGGTCATTTGGAGGGGGGGGGGTTGTGCTATCTTGGCATTTTATGGCCTTCAAAAACGGATAGGTAGTGAGGCGTGAAATCAAAAATTAAGGCCCTTAGAAAGCCTGAAGGCAATGATTGATTTTCAGGGTCCTGTACGTGTCTAGGCTCCCAAAAAAAAAAGTCTCACACGTGAGGTATCCCCATACTCAGGAGAAGCAGCAGAATGTATGTTGGGGTGGAGTTCCACATATAACCATGGCACGTATCATTTAATGACAGCTTTGTGTAATTTTTTTTTTTTTGCCATTTTTCGATTACTTGTGATTAAAATATTCAATGGGCTCAACATGCCTCTCAGCAATTTTCTTGGGGTGTCGCCTTTCCAAAATGGGGTCATTAGGGGGGGGGGGGGGGGTTGTACGGCTCTGCCATTTTAGAATTTCAAGAAATGAGATAGGCAGTCAAACTAAAAGCTGCGTAAATTCCAGAAATTGTACCCTAGTTTTTAGATGCTATAACTTTTGCGCCAACCAATAAATATACGCTCATTGATATATTTTTTTTACCAAAGACATGTGGCAGAATACATTTTGGCCTAAATGTATGACTAAAATTTAGTTTTTTGGATTTTTTTTTTAGAACAAAAAAGTAGAAAATATAATTATTTCTTTTAAAAAAATATTATTTTTCCGTTTATAAATAGCAAAAAAAATAAAAAATAAAAATAAAATCAGAGATAAGGATTTTACGGTGAGTACAAAAAATCCTGAGTTCATGGACCGACACAGCTTTCAATTGACAAGTGGGTATTATCCGTTATTTAGGAGTGACTAGGCAGAAAAAGAAAAACGAAAAACCTGGTAAAAAGTGTTGCATCACACCTTCTACAGTACCCCCCAGGGGGCGGACCCCTCGGGTATATCCCCTCACTCTGCATCTCGCATATCACATGGTCAAAAAGCAGTACAAACTTAAAAAAGGAGGGGTGGGTGCTGTGTCGGTCCATAAACTCGGAGAAAATGATTTTACGGTGAGTACAAAAAATCCTAATATTTACTCTTTCGTTCATGGACCGACACAGCTTCCAATTGACAAGTGGGACGTCCCAAAGCAGTGTCAAAATGAGGTGTGGTAACAGCATAAAGTAAACTTCACCCCAAGCTTGCCTATGTTGCACCCCACATTGCTTTTTATCCTCTTTCGTGATCACTTTTTATATATTTTTTATCTAATCACTGTTAGCCCAGGTTCACACTGGGGCTGCGGGAGTGAAGCCGTGCGAGTTCAGCTGAATTCGCACGATTTCACTCCTGCTGGCAGTCCCGATTTCAAAAGACAACTGACACAGATGTCAATGTAAATCGCGGCCGAAATCGCAAAAAGTAGTTCAGAAACTACTTTTTGAAATCGGTGCAGCGCCGCAGATGCGGCGTCGCACCGATTAGGACGGTGCCATTGTCCGCAATTTGCGGCAAATTTTGCCGATTTGACATGCGATTTAACATGTCAAATCGCATGTCAAATCGCACCAGAGTGAACCAGGGCTAAGACAAATTTTATTCAAATAAATCCTTACCTGGTTTTATTGACATGCACCATTGGGTGTGTTCTTTTTTTTACCCTTCCATTCCTCTTGGATTCTCTTGGAGCTCGTATGCTGGAGGAATTGCACCCTGCGATCCGTGCATTGAACCATCCTGCCCGAGACGGTCTGAGATATTCATGGCATCTTGCCTCAGCGGTCCAGGTCACTGAGACCATCAAACCCTATTGACCCACTGTCGTATGACAGGTGGGTCCACCATTTGCAGTAATAGTACCCAACCTTATCATTTATATCGTGTGTTGTGAGTTCCAACCATCAACATTGTGGTTTTTCCAACAGTCAACATTATGGTTGCGATTCCTCCATGAGAAGACACCCATTCAATTTTGCACATGTTGTTTGGACTTTGTGTTCGTTGTTTGGTTTGCACTCCATATCACCTTAGTTGTGTGCAGTCCATAAGGGCTACACCTTTATTGTTCTTATGAAGGACAGTCTCACAGTTATGGCCGTTTATTGAAGTTAATTTATCTATTGACTTTTTTTTTGTTAAAGATCATCCACTAGCACATAGTGGTTTTTAGTCCAGGAGATATTATTTGGTAATATTCATTCTTATTTTTGTTTCGCTGCTCATTGGCAGCAACACTAATATTTCAGCGCCGCACTGTTTATATATTTTAATAAACATACACTTACCTGTTCCACTGTCCAGCTCCGCTCCTCTCCCCCCCCCTCTCCGCCGGCGCCTCCATTTGTTGTGTGGGCACCTGGCCATGACAGCTTTCGGCTTTACGGTCGGGCACTCACTGCGCATGCGCGAACGGCGCATCGCTCTCTGAGTGGACAGGCGATCGCCTGGGACCTGTCACGTCCCAGGTGATCGCCTACAGGGAGGGGCCGCCACAAGGCGATATGACGTATCGCCTAGGCGACCCCAGGGCGGAAGGAGGAAGTGGGACAGGAAGTCCCACTCCTACTGAAGTCCCCACTCCCTCCCCAAAAAAATTACATGCCAAATGTGGCATGTAAGGGGGCGAGGAGTGGATAATGCGGAAGTTCCAAATTTGGGTGGAACTCCGCTTTAAGGCAAGCCTTTGGTCCACTCCATGCTGTAAAAACAGCAGGATTCTGGAAACCAAATAAGTACGCGGATGCCACTTCATTTCCTCACACATGGAAATGTAGGCCTTCCAAGTGCGATGATAAACCTTCCTAGAGGATGGCTTCCGAACACTTCTCATAGTAGAGATTACTGAATCTGACAGGCCCCTGTCTCTGAGAACCTGGTTCTCAATAGCCCTGCCATTAAAGCCAGAGACTGTAAAGCAGGGCGGAGTATGGGACCTTGCGATAGCAGGTCCTTCCGTAGAGGTGGACGCCAGGGGACGTCTGCTACCAGACGTACTAGGTCGGCGTGCCAAGGACGCTGGGGCCAATCTGGAGCAATCAGAATCCTTGGAATTCTCACTGCATCTGTTCTGCGAAGCAGATGGGGAAGGAGCCTCATGGGAGGGAAGGCCTAGATTAGCCGATACTAACCCCACGATGTTACCAACGTGTCTGTTGCGTCTGCCCCTGGGTCTTTTGACCGGGCCACAAACCTCAATACCTCCTGATTGAGTCGGGACGCCAAAAGATTTGTGTGTGGCATGCCCCTTCTTTAGCAGAGGAGCTGGAACCCCTCCAGGTTTAAGGACCCTCCTCCCTGGTCCAGCATTTGGCGACTCAGGTAGTTCGCCTGCCAATACTTCACCCCCGGAATGTGCACGGCCGACAGTGCCGGTACTCTCCTTTCTGCTCACCTCAGGCTGCGAGCTACCTCCGATGCTGCAGCTGAGCTTCTTGTTCCTCCCTGATGATTGACGTCTGCCACCGCTGTGGCATTGTCGGACTGGATCCTGACTGGACGTCCTTGCAGCCTCGCAAACCATCTGAAGAGGCGCCGCCTGATCGTCCGGAGTTCCAGGACCTTGATCGGCAGGCGCGCTCCTGTAAGGCTGGGGTCCGTCGTGATCACAATCCAATGAACAGAAAGGAATGACCTCCCGGCCAAGAGAGCCGGTGATGGCAGCCACCCTATCAGGGATCTCCTGACTAGGTGGCTTACCCGGATTAGATAATCCAGAGATGATGGGCATCTGTTCCATCTGGACAGAACCTGATTCTGTAACACTCGTGTGATCTTGAGCATATGGGACCGTCTCGAAGGAGGCTACCTCTGAGGAATCCAAAATCAACCCCAGATACACTAGGCGTTGAGTTGGCACCAATACTGACCTTTGCGTGTTTTATACCCAACCACAGTCTCGGAGAGTCTGATAGGTCATGGACACTCTTACCTCTAATTCTGAGCTTGAAGGGGCCCTCAGAGGAAGGTCGTCCTAGTAGCCTATGATAGCGATGCCCCTCTGTCTTAGAAGGTGCAGACACGGGTCGAGCTCTGGAACTGGCTTGTAACCTGAGATCACTTCGCAAACCCACTGGTCGGAGATCAGAGATGTCCACTGAGTCGCAAATTTGCGAAGACTTCCCCCCCCACCCGAGAACTGGGTGGGGGCGGACCTTCATGTGGACGCAGATTTGTCCGCAGGCTTGTTGGGCTTGCGGGACCAATTACGTCTTTGTCCTTGCGCAGACGTCGGTCAGGGGTCTTTTTTCTGTCGCCCTAGGCGGACGAAAAAAGCGCTTGTGTGCAGTAAAGGAGGGCCCTTGCCCTTGGCGTGGTCCCTTACCCTTTATGGTTTGAGGAAGCAACGTGCTTTTACCTCCTGTGGCATCCTTGATGAGGTCATCTAGAGAGGCTCCAAAAAGTCTGTCGCCCTTAAAGGGCAGATCCAATAGAGCCTTCTTAGAAGCCTGGTCCGCAGACCAGCCCTTTAGCCAGATCAGGCAGCGTATAGCTACTGCATAAACCGAAGCTTTGGACATCAAGGGGATAGTGTCAATGTCTGACTCGCAGACAAACTTAAGGCATTGTACCAACTGGTCGGCCAAAGTTATCTCATTAGGAGGAGCATCTCGCTCCTTTAACCCCTGGAGCAGCAATTTTGCCCACTCAGTAAGTGTCTGAGACACTAAGGCCCCCCGCCAATGCCGGCCCACCGCTGAGCCTACCAATGTGTATAGGTAGCGAGTGAGTACTTCAGCTTTTTTTTTCCACAGGGTCCTTGAAAACAGGAACCCCTTCCACTGGAATTGTTGTAGCTTTATTAAGTCTGGACACCGAAGGGTCCACTATTGGGGGAGAGGTCAATTTCTTCAGAAAACTCTCCTCAAAAGTAGTACCGTACTGCAAGATTCCTTGGAGGCGTAAAAACCCTTGATGGGTTCTCCCACTCCTTGTATAAGAGCTTATCAAAATAAGACACACAAGGAAACACCTTAGTAGTGCGGTTAGGTTTACGGAACCCAAAAGGCGATCGGAGTCTCTGCTGCTTCTGCTGCATTCTCCAATTTTAGCGTATCCCGCACTGCAGTAATAAGGTCAGATACCAAAGCCCTTTTGCGTACTGACCTGGACTTGGAGTCAGTCTCACTGTCCGCTTGGTCCCGGTCTGCAGTCACTGATGCATCAGAATCTGGGTCATGAGCCATAGCTGGGCCTGGTTCTGCATCAGAATAATCCCCGGAAGATTGCCGTGGATGGGAGCGTTTACTACGCCCCGTGTTCCCGTGTGCTGCTTCCACCCTGGCAGCAAAAGCCTCTAGGATTGCAGACATAGCGTCCATAGGAACCTCAGGGGCACAAGCCACCAAATCAGGTGTTTTAGGGGAAAAATAGGATTTTTTTTACTCACCGTAAAATCCTTTTCTCTGAGTTCATGGACCGACACAGCTGCTCTATTGACATAGTGGGTATTATCCGTTAATTAGGAGTGACTAGGCAGAAAACTTGTAAAAAGTGTTGCATCGCACCTTCTACAGTATCCCCTCACTCTGCATCTCACAGATCAGTTCGTCAAAAAGCAGTACAAAAACTTAAAAGGAGGGGTGGTTGCTGTGTCGGTCCATGAACTCAGAGAAAAGGATTTTACGGTGAGTAAAAAAAATCCAATTTACCCTTTCATTCATGGACCGACACAGCTTCTCTATTGACATAGTGGGACGTCCCAAAAGCAGTGTCAGAGAAAAAACGAGGGGGTGGCAACAGCATAAAAATAAACTTCACCCCAAAAACACAAAACAGCACTCCAACGGAGGAGTTCCAACTCTAAACGGCCGCCTGCAAAACTTTGCGGCCGAAAGAGGCATCCGAAGATGCACCTACATCAACTTTGTAGAATCCTGTGAAAGTTTGAGCGGACGACCAAGTCGCCGCTTTAAAGAATTGGGAAACAGACGCTTGATGTCGGAAAGCCTAAGAGGCACCTATTGCCCTGGTCGAATGCGCTGTGACCGGAAAGGGGGGCGCTTGACCCTTTAAGGCGTAAGCCTGGATTACTGTCGGATCCACCTAGATATGGTGGCAGACGAGACTGCTTGGCCCTCCTTGGGACCAGCCACCGAAACAAACAGCGAGTCTGACTTCCGGAACAGGGAAGTAGCAGATAGGTATACTCTCAAAGCTCGGACAACGTCCAAGAAAGGAAACGCCAACTTTATAGGATTCAACGGATGAGGACACAAGGATGGAAGTGCAATGTCTTCGTTGAGATGAAAAGCCGAAACGACTTTCGGAAGAAAGGAAGGCTGCGGCCGCAGCACCACCTTATCCTTGTGGAAAATCAAATAGGGAGCCTTGCAGGACAAGGCTGCCAGCTCAGAGACTCATCTAACTGACGTAACAGCCACCAAAAAGACCACTTTCTGAGAAAGTGTCAACAGGGGAATATCTCTAATATTCTCAAACGGTGCCTTCTGAAGCACCGAGAGGACCAGGTTCAAGTCCCACGGAGGTAGCGGGGGACGGACCGGAGGCGCCACATGTCGAGCCCCCTGCACAAATGTACTCACGAGAGAGTGAGTCGCCAGGGGTCGCTGAAAAAAGACAGCCAGGGCAGATATCTGTCCCTTAATCGTACTTAAGGCAAGCTTTTGGTCCACCCCATATGCTGTAAAAACACCAGGATTCTGGAAACCAAATAAGTACGTGGATGCCATTTCATTTCCTCACACATGGAGATGTAGGCCTTCCAAGTGCGGTGATGAACCTTCCTAGAGGCCGGTTTCCGAGCACTTCTCATAGTAGAGATTACTGAATCTGACAGGCCCCGGTCTCTCAGTACCTGGTTCTCAATAGCCATGCCGTTAAAGCTAGTGACCGTAAAGCAGGATGGAGTATGGGACCTTGCGATAGCAGGTCCTCCCGTAGTGGTAGACGCCAGGGGACGTCTGTTAACAGACATACTAGATTGGCCTACCAAGGACGCTGAGGCCAATCTGGAGCAATTAGGATCATTGGAATTCCCTCTGCCTCCACTCTGCGGAGCAGAAGAGGAAGGAGCCTTAAGGGAGGGAAGGCAAAGATTATCCGATACTGACCCCATGATGCCACCAACGCGTCCGTTGCGTCTGCCCATGGGTCTCTTGACCGGGCCACAAACCTCAATACCTTCCGATTGAGTCGGGAAGCCAGAAGATCTACGTCTGGTGTGCCCCATCTTTGGGAGAGGAGCTGGAACACCTCCGGGTGTAAGGACTATTCTCCCTGGTCCAGCATTTGGTGAGTCAGGTAATCCACCTGCCAGTTTTCCACACCTGGAATGTACACGGCCGATAGTGCTGGTACGTTCCTCTCTGCCCACTTCAGGATGCGAGCGACCTCCGATGCTGCAGCTGAGCTTCTTGTTCCTCCTTGATGATTGACATATGCCACTGCTGTGGCGTTGTCTGACTGGATCCTGACTGGACGCCCTTGCAGCCTCTGAGACCATCTGAAGAGGCACAGCCTGATCGCCCGGATTTCCAGGACATTGATCGGCAGGCAGGATTCCTCTGGGGTCCAGCGACCCTGCGCCGACTGAACACCCCAGACCCCCCCCCCAACCTGTAAGGCTGGCGTCCGTCGTGATCACTATCCAGTAAACTGGAAGAAATTACTTCCCGGCCAGAAGAGCCGGAGCTGTCAGCCACCATACCAGGGATCTCCTGACTAGGTGGCTTACTCGGATTTGATAATCCAGAGATGATGGACATTTGTTCCATCTGGACAGAACTTCTTTCTGTAACACCCGAGTGTGATATTGAGCATATGGGACCGCCTCGAAGGAGGCTACCATGAGGCCCAACACTCGCATGCAAAAACGGAGTGACGACCAACTCTTGGAAGTCAGCTGCCGCACTGCAGGCCGAAGGGTCTGCAACTTTTCCACAGGGAGGAATACTTTTGCCTCTGAGGAATCCAGAATCAACACCAGGTACACTAGGCGTTGAGTCGGCACCAATACTGACCTTTGCGTGTTTAGTATCCAACCACAGTCTCGAAGAGTCTGACAGGTAATGGACACGCTTACCTCTAATTCTGAGCTTGAAGGGGGCCCTTCAGAAGGTGGTCGTCTAAGTAGCCCACAATAGCGATACCCCCTGTCTTAGAAGTGCCAGAATCGGAGCGAGCACCTTGGTGAACGTCCTGGGTGCTGAAGCAAGGCAAAACGGGAGGGCCACAAACTGATAGTGGTTCTTCCCGATTGCAAATCGCAGAAACCTCTGGTGTCTGGAGTATATGGGAACATGCAGGTACGCGTCCTTGATGTCCAAGAAGGTCAGAAAGTCCCCTGGATGGAGGGCAGCGACTACAGATCGAACCGACTCCATCCGAAATCTTTGTACCTTCACAAAAGCAATTGAGGGCCCTGAGATCCAAGATTGGACGAACCCCATCCTTCTTCGGCACAATGAACAGATTTAAGTAAAAACCCTGACCCCATTCCTGGTTTTGGAACTGGAATGACTACCACGCGTTCCAGCAGACCCTGGACCGCCCCATACAGGGCCTTTCCGACGGGTCGGTAGTAGCTGGAGATGGAGGTGACGAATCTGTCCGGTGGACAAGAGAGAAATTCTATCTTGTAGCCTGAGGAGATTACATTGCAAACCAACCTGTTGGAGACTAGAGCTGTCCACTGAGTCACGAATTTGCGAAGACGTCCCCCCCCACCTGAGAGCTGGGTGGGGGCGGACCTTCATGCGGATGCAGATTTGTCCGCAGGCTTGTTGGGTTTGCGGGACCAAGGACGTTTTTGGCCTTGGGCAGGCACCTTGTCGGCCTGGGGTCTTTTCCTTGTCGCCCTGGGGGGACGAAAAAAACGATAGCGTGCCGCAAAAGGAGGGCCCTTGCCCTTGGTGTGGCCCCTTACCCTTGCTAGTTTGAGGAAGCAACATGCTTTTACCTCCTGTGGCATCCTTGATGATGTCATCTAGGGAGGCCCCAAAAAGTCTGTCGCCCTTAAAGGGCAGATCCAACAGGGCCTTCTTGGAAGTCTGGTCCGCAGACAAGCCCTTTAGCCAGATCAGGCGGCGTATTGCTACTGCATAAACCAAAGCTTTTGACAGCAGGGGAATAGTATCCATGTCTGACTCGCAGACAAACCTAAGGCCCTGGACCAACTGGTCGGCCAAAGTTATCTCATTAGGTGGAGCATCTCGCTCCTTTAACCCCTGGAGTAGCAATTTTGCCCATTCAGTAAGTGTCTGAGCCACTAGGGCCCCCGCCAATGCCAGGCGTACTGCCGAGCCTACCACTGAGTATAGGTAGCGAGCGCGTGCTTCAGCCTTCTTATCCACAGGGTCCTTGAAAACAGGAGCCCCTTCTACTGGAATTGTGGTAGCTCTATTAAGTCTGCACAACGGAGGGTCCACTATAGGGGGAGAGGTCTATTTCTTCAGAAAACTCTCCTCAAAGGGGTACCGTACCGCAAACTTCTTTGGGGCTGTAAAAACCCTTAGTGGGTTCTCCCATTCCTTGTATAAGAGCTTATAAAATTATGAGACACACAAGGAAACACCCTAGCAGTGCGGGCAGGTTTACGAAACCCAAAGGGGACTGGAGTCTATGCTGCTTCTGCAGTATTTTCCAATTTTAGCGTATCCCGCACTGCAGTAATAAGGTCAGATACCAAAGCCGGCTCGCGTACTGACCTGGACTTGGAGTCATCCTCCCTGTCCGATCGGTCACGGTCTGCAGTCTCTGATGCGTCAGAATCTGGGCCACGAGCCGCAGCTGGACCTGGTTCTGCATCAGAAATATCCCCAGAAGATTGCAGGGGACGGGGGCGTTTATTACCCCCTGTATTCCCGTGTGCTGCTTCCACCCTGGCAGCAAACGCCTCTAGGATTGCCGACATAGCGTCCATAGACACCTCAGGGGCACCAGCTGCTAAATCTGGTGTTTCAGGGGAGAAAACATCTGGCTCAGATACCATGCTGACCACACGCTGACACCCACAGAGCTCCAGGCAAGATATCAATAGGCCACCCTCCTGTGCTGCAGAGATGCTGGGTCTCCCGGAGGACTCACCACCCTTGGTACTGCTATGCTGCCGGGTGCTGAGCCTGTGATGCTAGCCCACTGCTGTCTGTGTCAGTCTGTTTCTTATCAGCGTCTTCTGTGAAAATTTGCGCCAGAGAATGCACCCTAGAGGCCAGAGACTACCGCAAAATGGCTGCCAAACGGCTGTATATAACAATGTGGGCTCTAAGAAAATGGCCGCCGAGCCTGAATATAGAGGCAAAAACGGCCGTGGACCACAACAAAATGGCCACTCAGCGGCAGTATATACATACAGGCGAGAATTATAAGAAACATGGCCGCCGAACAGTCGGTAAGGGCCAAAGCGGGCGCGGACTGCAAGAAAATGGCCGCCGGGCGGCGATTTAAAGCTATTGGCGCGAAACTACAAGAAAACGGCCGCCGGACATTCACTAGAGGCCGAAACAGGCATGGACCATCGCAAAATGGCCGCCGACAGCATGGAGGGAGAAGCGCGCACACACACACACACACACACACACACACACACACAAGCAAAATGACATTCTTTTTAAATGACAAACACAGCGCAGCCCCACTCCAGATGGAGCCCCCCCATGGTGACCAGCACCCAGCAACCTTAGCTCAGAGCCCAGGGAGGAGGGAAGGCAGGGAGAGAGGAAGGAAAGGGGTCATAACCACTTACTTGATCTCTCCGGGAATGTCCAGCCAAGGTCACCCTGCCGAAGCGGGGTAGCTACTTACCCTTCCTGCGTGTCTCATGCTGGAAGACATTCCGGACAGATCATCATCCGTGCACAGAGGTGACTGTCGGCCAGGCATGCTGTGATTGGACCCTAGGGGACGATGATATGCATGCCCTGGAGCGTTAGCTCACCGGACAGGCTGCTGCGACTCAGCCATAAGGTCAGCCGAAGCTGAGCTGTCAATGCAAGCCTAGGAGTGTAAGCTCACCGGACAGGCTACTGCGATTCGGCCGTAAGGTCAGCCGAAGCTGAGCGGTCCAATGCAGGCCCTGGAGCATAGGCTCACCGGCCACCCGTAGAGCAACGGGTATGTTGTGGAAAACCCAGCGCGTAGCTAGGGTCGGCACAGGCTCGATGGCCGAAACTGGGGGGACTACAAGGATCGAGGACCCAGCCTGTCACCCAGTCGGCAGTTGATCGAAGATCGCAGGAACCAAAAAAGCAAATTGTATAAAAAATAAATAAAACTTTTTTCCTGGACTAATGGGCCTGAACGGAGCCATGTCCTACTCCTTGCTAGACAGAAAAAAAATCTGATCTGCGAGATGCAGAGTGAAGGGATATACCCGGGGGGTCCGCCCCCTGGGCGGTACTGTAGAAGGTGTGATGCAACACTTTTTACAAGTTTTTTTTCTGCCTAGTCACTCCTAAATAACAGATAATACCCACTTGTCAATTGGAAGCCGTGTCGGTCCATGAACGAAAGAGTAATAAAAAAATTGCAAAGGCAATCAAATTCCTTTAAAAGAAAGCTCTATTTGTGGGGGGGGGGGGGGGGGAAAGAAGGACGTAAATTGTTTGGGTACAGCATTGCATGACAATTACCAGTTAAAGCAGTGCAGTGCCAAATTGTAAAAAGTGCTCTAGTCATTCAGCAGCCAAATACTCTGGGGCTGAAGTGGTTAAACATGCCCAAGAACACATTTGACCAGTTTCTGATAAAAATTTGAATAATATTTTTTTCTCCATGGGGACTATGCAGTGTTGATTATGACGATTACACATGGCAAGTAAGACATTTAAACCATTTTTTAATAAAAATACGGGTATATTTATTTTTCTACATGGGGATTATGGGTGTAATATTATGGTAACACAGGTCAGGGAATGCATTTGATTTGTTTCAGATACGAATATGGTTAATATTAATTTTTTATATATGGGGATAATGGGTAGAATATGATTACACATACCGAGGAACACCTTTTTAGAAACCAGTTAACCTTGGTTAAGCGTTTCCTAAATGATTGTGATCACAAACAGGTCAAATATATTACGTGGAATTTGTAACCATCATATTTCACACATAATCTCAAATGTTGAAAAATAATGTTAACCATATTCTTATCTGAAATAGGTTAAAAATATGTTCCTCTTTAAGTGCAACTATGATAGTCCATCCATAACCCCATGTAGAATAAATTATACCCATATTCTTATCAGAAACCATAATATTTACCCCGTAATCCCCATGTGTAAAAAAAATTACCATATTCATATCAGCAACAAATCAAGTTACTTGATATGTGTAACCTTGACACTACACCCATTATCTGCAGATCTAAAAATAATTATACCCATATTGCTCTCAGAAACAAAACAACTCAACGACCACCCACCGCATATATACTGTGGCAGAGCGGCAGCTCCACGCAAAATCACGTAACTGCGATTCACGCACCGGGGTAGGGAGCAAGCCCCCGCCTCCCTGGCTGTGCTGCAAGTCGCTGGCACCCGCCGATTAGCTCTGAAATTTTTCAGAAGAAAGTCCTGTGTAGGAAAAACAAAACACAAACACACACACACACACACACACACACACACACACACACACACACCAGGGCTCTCTTCTGACAGCAGCAATGTGCTGTTTTTTTTTCCTTCCTGCAAAAGCGGAAAGTAAAAAACAGCACATTGCTTAGTAAAAACAGCAGTGTACACAGTAACACATTAGGCACACATTAAACCCTTTGATCGCCCCTGATAGTAACCTCTTCCCTGCCAGTGTCATACAGTGCATATTTTTAGCACTGATTACTACATTAGTGTCACTGGCCCCAAAAAGTGTTAAAAGTGTAAGGTGTGCCGATTTGTCTGCCGCAATATCACTTTAAGTCGTTGATTTTTTTATTTGATAGTTTTCTTTAGCAGAAAGTAAAAACTATTTTTTTTGAAAATTGTCGGTCTCTTTTGTTCATAGCGCAAAGATAAAAAATAAAAAAAAGGGTGATCAAATACCATCATAGAAAAATCTATTTGTAGAGGGAAAAAAAAAAAAAAAAAAAAGGGACACACACACACACACACACACACACACACACACACACGGCTGGGAAAAAAAATCGATTTTAATCTTGAATCGAGTTTTGAGCTCAAATCGATTCAGTTTTGAAGAAAATCGATTTTTTTAGATTTTTTTTTTTTTTTGGAAAAAAAAATAAATATATATTTTTTTTCCTTCAAAGTTTCCGTAGCAGGACTGCAGGGGGCGTATCCATAATGGCACTGGGCAGCGTTACCCCAATTACATCTACTCGCTGCAGCCGCCGTCTGCCCACCTGATCAGCGTGTCATGCAGACAGACGGCGGCCATTGCAGTGTTCAAAAGCCGCACCTCCCGAGTCCTCGTCGTCTGTGATAGGCGGAACACTCAATTTCACAGCAGGCAGTATTCAGCCTATCACGGACATCCTCTCATCCTCGTCTGTGTTATGAGGATGACCATGATAGGCGGAACACTGAATGCTGGGAAATTGAGTGTTCCGCCTATCACAGACGAGGAGGAGGCGCGGCTTTTGAATACTGGAATGGCCACCGGTGTAGCAGTAAAATCCGTATACCATGAAAATCTGCATCAGGTACGGGCACAGTGATTGAAGCATGGGCACAGTGAGACACGGGCACAGTGAGACAAGGGTACAGTGAGGCATGGACACAGTTCAATTCAACTAAGAGTAACCTCAGGATTTTTTGTTGTTTTATTAGCTAAATCCAAATACAGTATTAATAATTTGGATGTTTATCAATCTTTGTTGCACACTGCAAAAAACAACAAAAGGTCACAAGCGCTAAATTGGTGGATAAAGAAAAAAATATAATGGATGATAATAATAAGAAAAAAAATCCCAAATGTTTTGGGAAGTACAAAGTATCCAAAAGGGGGAAAAAAACAGGATCCAGCGCAGCAAGAAAAAATCCGTACCCAGAAGTACAAAATACACAACATGCACACAATATAATCCAGCGCTCATGGAACATACATTATTAACTATTGAAAACTCTTGAAGAATTGATAAAAAAGCTTAGTCCATTTATCACAAGAGAGGGATCCAATCCCAAATGTGCAGAGGGCAAATGAATCTTAACTCTCCAGTTGCCAGTGGTGACAAACTTGTTAAACTTGCAGTGACATCCGTGGAGCAAGGAGGGGTTAAAGTCAAAACAAAGCCTGTGGCATGATCTCCGTGTGAGCACAGTACCTTGAATCAGGGCTTGACAAATTTGCTTGGAATCTAGGAGCCAGCTAAAAAAGTTAGGAGCCAGGAACGCGCCCCGTCCCGCCGAGCTTGCGCGCAGAAGCGAATGCATACGTGAGTAGCGCCCGCATATGAAAGCGGTGTTCAAACCACACGTGAGGTATCGCCGTGATCGGTAGAGCGAGAGCAATAATTCTAGCCCTGGACCTCCTCTAATTTAAAACATGCAACCTGTAGAATTTTTTAACCACTTAAGCCCCGGACCATTTGGTAGCTAAAAGGACCAAAGGTGAATTCAGAATTTTGCACTGCGCTGCTTTAACTGTAAATTGTGTGGACATGCAATGTTGTACCCAAACGAAATTTGCGTCCTTTTCTTCCCACAAATAGAGCTTTCTTTTAATGGCATTTGATTGCCTCTGCGATTTTTATTTTTTGCGATATAAACGGAAAAAGACCGAAAATTTTGAAAAAAAATGATTTTCTACTTTTTGTTATAAGAAAAATCGAATAAACTCAATTTTAGTCATACATTTAGGCCAAAATGTATTCAGCCACATGTCTTTAGTAAAAAAAATGTCAATAAGCGTATATTTATCGGTTTGCGCAAAAGTTATAGCGTTTACAAACTAGGGTACATTTTCTGGAATTTACACAGCTTTTAATTTAGGACTGCCTATCTCATTTCTTGAGGTGCTAAAATGACAGGGCAGTACAAAACCCCCCCAAATGACCCCATTTTAGAAAGTAGACACCCCAAGGAAATTGCTGAGAGGCATGTTGAGCCCATTGAATATTTTTTTTTTTTGTCCCAAGTGATTGAATAATGACAAAAAAAATAAAAAATAAATAAATTACAAAAAGTTGTCACTAAATGATATATTGCTCACACATGCCATGGTTATATGTGGAATTGCACCCCAAAATACATTCTGCTGCTTCTCCTGAGTACGGGGATACCACATGTGTGGGACTTTTTAGGAGCCTAGCCACGTACGGGACCCCGGAAACCAAGCACCGCCTTCAGGATTTCTAAGGGCGCAAATTTTTGATTTCACTCCTCACTACCTATCACAGTTTTGAAGGCCATAAAATGCCAAAATAGCACAAAACCCCCCCAAATGACCCCATTTTGGAAAGTAGACACCCCAAGCTGTTTGCTGAGAGGCATGGTAAGTATTTTACAGCTCTCATTTGTTTTTGAAAATGAAGAAAGAACATTTTTTTTTTTTTCTTTTTTTTTTCAATTTTCAAAACTTTGTGACAAAAAGCGAAATCTGCAAAATACTCACAATACCTCTCAGCAAATAGCTTGGGGTGTCTACTTTCCAAAATGGGGTCATTTGGGGGGGTTTGTGCCATCTGGGCATTCCATGGCCTCCGAAACTGTGATAGGCAGTGAGAAGTGAAATCAAAAATTGACACCCTTAGAAAGCCTGAAGGCGGTGCTTGGTTTTTGGGGTCCCGTACGCGGCTAGGCTCCCAAAAAGTCTCACACATGTGGTATCCCCGTACTCAGGAGAAGCAACAGAATGTATTTTGGGGTGTAATTCCACATATGCCCATGGCATGTTTGAGCAATATATCATTTAGTGACAACTTTGTGCAAAAAAAATAAATAAAAAAAATTGTATTTTTTCCGCAACTTGTGTCAACATATAAAATATTCCATGGACTCGACATGCCTCTCAGTATATAGCTTGGGGTGTCTACTTTCCAAAATGGGGTCATTTGGGGGGGTTTTGAACTGTTCTGGCATTTTATACACAACATTAGGAAGCTTACATCCACTCTTCTAACCACTTGAAGACAAAGCCCTTTTTGACACTTTTTGTTTACATGAAAACATATTTTTTTTTGCAAGAAAATTATGTTGAACCCCCAAACATTACATATATTTTTAAAGCAAAGGCCCTACAGAATAAAATGGTGGGTGTTGCATTTTTTTTTTCTACACAGTATTTGTGCAGCGATTTTTCAAACGCATTTTTTTGGGAAAAAACACACTTTTTTTAATTTTAATGCACTAAAACACACTATATTGCCCAAATGTTTGATGAAATAAACAAGATGATCTTAGGCCGAGTACATAGATACCAAACACGACATGCTTTAAAATTTCGCACAAACGCGCATTGGCGACAAACTACATACATTTTTAAAAGCCTTTAAAAGCATTTACAGGTTACCCCGTTAGATTTACAGAGGAGGTCTACTGCTAAAATTACTGCCCTCGATCTGACCTTTGCGGTGATACCTCACATGCATGGTGCAATTGCTGTTTACATATGACGCCAGACCGACGCTTGCGTTCGCCATTGGGCAAGAGCAGGGCAGGACAGGGGTGCTTTTTTTTTTTTTTTATTATTAATTTTGCTTTTTTATTTTATTTTTAAACTGTTGCTTCCATATTTATTTTTATCACTTTTATTGTTATCTCAGGGAATGTAAATATCCCCTATGATAGCAATAGGTAATGACAGGTACTCTTTGAAAAAACTGGGGTCTATTGGACCCTAGATCTTTCCTCTGCCCTCAAAGCATCTGACCACACCAAGATCGGTGTGATAAAATGCTTTCCCAATGGCGCTTTTTATATCCGGGGGGGGGGGACATTCCCTCCCACTGCTTGTAAAAGCAGTCCAGAGGCTAATTAGCCACTAGGATTGCTTTTACATGAAAGCCGGCCGCTGGCTGAAAAGAATGATACCAAGATGATACCTAAACCCGTAGGCATCATTCTGGTATAAACATTCAAAGTCCAGCAACATACCAGTACGTTGCTGGTCCTTGTTGGACATGTATTGTAATCTTTTTTTTCATGGCTGAACGAAAAAAAAAAGGATTGATCGGTGGGTATGCCCACCATTAGAATACCGCCCTTCATCCACCCACTTCTAATGATGGGCATACATGCACCATTTATATATGCCGAAGCATGGGGGCATCTTCTCGCAAAAGTTATGCCGCGTACACATGGTCAGACTTTTCCACGGGCAAGCCTCCGTCGGAATTTCGACCGTATGTACGCGGCATTAGGAGCAAAATCGCTTCTCCGCTCCTGCTGCCCCAATGCTTCGGCATATATGCTTTTTTTTTTTTAACTGTGGTGGTGAAATTACCTCCTACAGCACTGGAGTCGCAGGGATCAGGCCTGTCTCTGCGAACGCTGCAGTTATGTGTGTTGTGTTTTGTAAGTGACAGTGATCGATCGATACTGCACTTGGGTGGCCTGGGCTGGACGGAGGGGCAAAACGCAGGTGCTAGCAGGTATCTGGGCTGATCCCACTAACAGTGCGTTTCTGGGAACCCTAAACTGCTGGGGACGCGAGTATAGATCTGATCAGATCAGATATTGAGCTGATCAGATACTATACCACTAAGGGGGGTGTATGCTTCACGTGTGGGTGTTAGCGCTACTGGCACTAACCTGACGCTGCCTGGGGTGTGACGCAGACCCTCTCTGACGCTAAAACCTAATTGATATCACCCGCCGGGCGATCAGGGGGTTAAACCTTTATTGGGTTATATACGGCGGGTGCCCTGACACTATAAAAAGCAAACTAACTAACCAGCGTCACCCGTAACACTTATATGATGATCACTGGTGAAAGGGTTAACTAGGGGCAATTAGGGGGTTAAACCTTTATTAGGTAATATATGGGGGTACCCGACGCTATAAAAACCTGCGGCGAACCTAAAAAAAATTACTGGCTACCGATCAGCATCACCGACGCTAAGACATCGATCAGAAAAATGATTGCTTAGCGACAGTGGTGAT
The DNA here is from genome assembly GCA_029206835.1 of Rana muscosa. Lineage (NCBI taxonomy): Eukaryota > Metazoa > Chordata > Amphibia > Anura > Ranidae > Rana > Rana muscosa. The sequence goes on along the minus strand of CM055118.1, from coordinate 989,915,311 downwards.
AGGGGGTGAAAGGGTTATCTGGGGGGTGATCAGGGGGTTAAACCTTTATTAGGGGGGGGGGGGGTTAGGGGGCTACACTGGACCTAAAACTAAATGTAGTGACACTTTTACAGTCACAAATGTCACTGATTGCAGTGATCACTAAATAAATGGTCACTGCAATCAGTGACACTGTGACTGGGGGCTGGGGGGGGCTGGGGGGGCGATTTATGTGCCTATGTGTCCTGGTGTCAGTGTGCTGTTTTGTGTACTAACCTGGCATCTTCTCCTGTACGGCGCTCGGTATATGTGAGCGCCCCAGGAGAGATGACATCACTTCCTCCTTCCTGGCAGGCAGGGGAAGCTCTCTCATTCGCCGGGAGCGATCGAGAGGGGGTGGCCGGAATCGAACGGCCGTCCCCTCATGCCGGATCGCTCCCGAAGGTAAAACGACCACCCACTGTAAAGAAGGGGGGTCCGATCGGACCCCCCAACTATACAAAGGCAATCACGTACATATACGCGATTCTGCCTGTCGGTGCCATTCTGCTGACCTATATTTACAGTGGGCGGTCGTTAAGTGGTTAAACGTCGCCTATGGAGATTTTAAAGGGTAAAAGTTAGTCGCCATTCCACGAGCAGACGCAATTTTGAAGCGTGACATGTTGGGTATCAATTTACTCAGCGTAACATTATCTTTCACAATATAAAAAAAAACTGGGCTAACTTTACTGTTGTCTTATTTTTTTTATTAAAAAAAAGTGTATTTTTTCCCAAAAAAGTGCGCTTGTAAGACCGCTGCGCTAATACGGTGTGACAGAAAGTATTGCAACGACCGCCATTTTATTCTCTAGGGTGTTAGAATAAAAAATATATATAATGTTTGGGGGTTCTAATTAGAGGGAAGGAGATGGCAGGGGAAACAGACAGGGAAACTCCATTAGCATTGCTGGTTGTCATACCAACGGCCACCACAAGATGGCGCTAGACCACAGAAGGAAGCATAGGCCTGCAGAAGGCCGCAAAGCCGCGGCCTCAATTACCGGCCGGCGCGGCCTGACGCGATCCTGCGGCGTGGAGGGGGGGGGGCACGGAGAGACAGGATTTCCCAGCTGTGCTGCCCCAGGCGCCAGGTCGCTAATTCTAGTCGCAATGGCGACCTGGCGCCCGGGGTTTGTCGAGCCCTGCCTTGAATGATGGACAACAGGCAGACCAGCGTGTGGAGGGCCCTCCAACCCAAAAGGATGCAGAGCCAGGATCGCAGCAAGGCTGGGACAGAAGGAATCACACACAGAGTTTCAAGAGTTTTCAATAGTTAATAATGTATGTTCCATGAGCGCTGGAATATATTGTGTGTTTGTTGCACACTGACTTTGCAGTTAGAGAAAGGGTTTGCCTTTGCAATTTTGTTTGTTGATGCACTTTAATATAATAATAAAAAAAAAAAAATTGCAGATTTTTTTTTGGGGGAAAATCGCCCAGACACACACACACACACACACACACACACACACACACACACACACAAAAAAAACATAGTATAAAAAAAAAAAAAAAAAAAAAAAAAAAACATAAAAAAACTGTGATAATCTGTGTCAGTGATATACTAAAACAGCGCTAATGTTGGTATAAATCAGGTGGCCAACACCACCTAGAAAGTGAATAACAGTTTCAGGCAGATGATTTAAAGTGCAGAGTGTCCGATAGTGTCCATAGATGATCTTGGATGTAAACAGCGTGCACCTTCACCGAAAACTCCAGGTCCACCCAGTGAAAACACACTCCCCCCTCAGGGGTTTAAACTCACCAGAGCGAGCTCAAACACACGCCTTGATAAAGGTGGATAAACCAGAACCCAAATGAACCTCGGCACTCAACATCAGCCTAGGAGATGACAGATCTGTGGGGGCTCCCACGAGTGGTAAAAACAAACCGAAAAGAGGGCATATAGCGTAACTCCGTTTATTAATAAAAGTCCCCACACATCAAAACCCCTTTATACATTGAACGTACAAGAATAAATCAAAGAATGAGCATAAAATGCACTTCACCGCCAGAGAAGGAAGCAGCTCGATGACCGAGCATGTAAACAGGAACTCTCCTTACTTCCTGGTCCGGCTGCCGTGGAGCGCATAGATCACTTCCTGTTGCGTCGTGTAGGTCACGCCCTGACACGTTTCGTCATAACCTGACTTCGACAGAGGGCGTGCCTACACGACTGACACCATGTAACTGATCCTATCCCATTAACAATGGGTCTCCCTGGAGGGCACTGAATATCCTTATGGATTTATGGATTTTAATAAATTTGCAAAGATTTCAAACAAACTTCTTTCACGTTGTCATTATGGGATACGGTTTGTATAATTTTTTAGGAAAATAATGAATTTAATAAATTTTTGACTAAGGCTGTAACATAAAAATGTGGAAAAAGTGAAGCACCGCTGTGAATACTTTCCAGATACACTGTATATACATATAAATGAAATTAACCACTTGCCGTCCAGCCGCCACAGTTTTACTGTGGCAGAATGGCACGGCTGGGCGAAGCAATGTTACCTTACGAATACAATGTATGAACACCGATCTCTCTCTTCCCTTAGTCACTCGCATCCCCCTACAGCTAGAACACAGTGAGGGAACATAGTTAACCCCTTAATCGCCTCCTAGTGTTAACCCCTTCCCTGCCAGTGACATTTATACAGTAATGAGTGCATTTTATAGCACTGTATAATTCGCAATGGTCCGAAAAATGTGTCAAACGTGTCCGATATGTCCACCACAATATTGCAGTCCACATAAAAAAAAAAGAATTTGCAGATTGCAGCCATTACTAGTGTAGCACTATTTTTCTCTCTCTCTGCGGCTACGATGATGTATGATGGCGCCACCTGTATAGTATTTAGGAGCAGAGTCTTCATAATCTGTGTGATCAAGACAGGATCTTTAACAAGCACAGTGCCTCCACTCAATTGGGGCTTGTGAATAACAAGTGAAATCCCAATTGAGAAATAGATCTTCACATAGACAGTAATCCACACAGCATTGTATTTGAAAGTCCATGTATTAAAGAAATAACATTCAGTGAACCATCCAACATAAATGATTTCATGTTCCTGTTTGGAAAATACATAAACAGTCTCTATGTATGTCTCAGTGAGGTTAGGCCCCATGCACACGAGACGCTGTTAAACGCGCGTTCAGAGGCAGTTGGACACTTTTTTACAACTGCCCCTGAACCCATTCAATGTTATACTATGTGACCATGCACACGGTCTTGTTTATTGCTGTTTATATGCAGTTTCATTTAACCTCGTTTTTCCAGAAGGAAAAAAAATGAGTTCAGACGCAAAAGTTTTCCACGTTTCAGACGCGAAACGCTGCTAAATGAGAAGAAATTAGAAATCTCAAAAATTATGGCAAATGATGAAAAACCATTAAAAAATATTTAAAAAAAATAACTAATTGCTTGCATTGCATTGTGGACAATCCACAACTTGTGGCAAATGGACAATCCACAACTTGTGGCAGGTGACATGGCAAGTGGACAATCCACAACTTGTGGCAGGTAACGTGGCAGGTGACGTGGCAAGTGAACAATCCACAACTTGTGGCAGGTAACGTGGCAAGTGGACAATCCACAGCTTGTGGCAAGTGATACGCTAAATACAAATACACTGCTGCTCTCTCAGCTGCTGCTACTCACTCTGGTCTCACAAAATGGCTAAATAATACTGTTTTTTGAGCTTAGGGAGGGTCTTATGATGTTTCTTAACTAAACATGGCAAAACGGGCGTTTCTAAACGCCGGTTTCAGCAGAGTTTGCACAGGGCCTAAAACTGCAGCACTTACAGCCTTTCTCCCTTAGCAGGAATTCACTGTCCTCCACCCACTTACCCACAAACCCCTTACGATCCTCTGAGGGAGAGGGAAAGGGAGACTATATCGGAAAAGGGCAAACAAACACTGCATAACAAGAGTATACACTTGGTAAATGGGCAAAGAAATGATCACTACACTAGTTAAAAAAATTAAAAAATTTTTTTTTATAAAAATGCCATAAATCTATTCCATTATTTTGTAGATGCTATAACTTTTGCTCAAACCAATCAATCAATAAACGAATCGCAAAAAATGCTCTGGTCAGGAAGGGGGTAAAATCTTCCGGGGCTGAAGTGGTTAATTATACCTATATTTCGATCAGAAACAGTTCAAATACATTACATGAGATGTCTAACAATGATATTCACCCCAAAATCCTCTTGTTGAAAAGTAATTATACTCTCATTCTTATAAATTAAAAAGTCAAATATGTTACATGGGATGTGTGTAACTGTATCCATGCTATTCAACCTATGCTTACATTAGGAAAAGTTCAAATATTTTCCTTTGCCTGCGTACCTACGATGTTCCATCCTTTATATTCCAATGCAGATAAATATTAGGCTACTTTCATACTGAAGCGCTGGCGGTATAGTGGCGCTATTTTTAGCGCCGTTATACCATCGTTTTTGCCGCGATTTTCAGGTGCTAGCGGGGCGATTTTAACCCCCGCTAGCGGCCGAAAAAGGGTTAAAAACGCCCACAATAATGCCTCTTTGCAGCATTTGAGGCACTACCCCATTGATTTCAATTGGGCAGGGGCGCTATAGTAAAAATACCGCTCCTATCGCGCCTCAAAGATGCGGCTTGCAGGAGTTTTTTTACCCTCCTGCCAGCGCACCGATTCAGTGTGAAAGCCCTCGGGCTTTCACATTGGATACAAAGTAGCGGCTTTTTCAGGGTGCTTTGCAGGCGCTCTTTTTAGCGCAATAGCACCTGCAAAGCGCCTCAGTGTGAAAGGGGCCTTAATTAATAATAATAAACCTTATCAGAAATGCATCAATTTTTTCCTTGGCTTGTGTAACCTACAATCTTCATTTTTAAAACATAATTTTCAAGGTTCTTAATAAAACCGTTAAAATGTAGTGCTTTACTCTACATCAGTGGTCTCCAAACTGTGGCCCCCTTGCTTTCTTTTATCCAGCCCTTCGGCATTATTCCCTCCACTATCAGCAACAGTGGGGCATAGTTTCTGCCACCGACACCAATGATGGCGCACTATTCCTCCCATTGATGTCAATGATGGAACCTATTCATCCCATTGATGTCAATGATGGCACACTATTTCTCCCACTGATACCAATGATGAGGCACGGAGAGGAAGTGGAGTTCAATCCACGAAACACATCAAGCTTACTGATGCAATTTCACCACATCATTATGCGTTTCTATACTCCATTGTATTTGTTATCCTGTGTGTTATGTAAATATTGTTCATTGACACATTTATGTTTAGTATGTTATAATCCAGTCGCATTTTAAGTACATCGTTGCATTTGGGACTGAGATTCCAATTATGTAATAGGAATAATGTTGGGAAGTTTTCCCATTAAACTAGCTCTCAACAAAACCCGTTTTCTTATTTGATTATGTTAGCATCTTATGTACATAAGTATCACAACGCCATCTGTATTTAGAGGTATACCCACTGGAAGCTACGCATCTCATGCAAAGTCCCAACCCTCCTCTTCTTTTTATCATGAACAGGGATGGAAGGTACCGAGCCTCAGTGTAGAAGGTGCCTCATTTAAAGTCCCAAACCCTTTGCCTATTGCAACAATTAATTAACAACAATGATGGGGCACTATTCGTCCCATTAATACCAACGATGGGGCATTATAACTCACCCTAATATCAATCATGGAGTATTGTTGTTTTCCCTGATGCCAGGACATTTTATACTCACTGACCAGTCTGGCCCCCCCCTAAAGCTTGAAGGACAGTAAACTGGCCCTTTGTTTAGAAGGTTTGGAGAACCCTGCACTACATTATTTGTGTAATATTGTGTTGCTATGGCAATTTCTATAGTGACTTTATAATAATAATATAGAGTTTAGGTAGTAACAGGATATGTGTACAGAGCCCCTTCCCTCCCCCACCATTGATACTGGACTTTTTTTGCAGTTAACAGAAAATGTGTGGGAGGGGCCCCTCCATTGATCAGGAATCAGGAAATGGGTTGGATGGGGCTTGGAAAGGGTTTTTGGAGATGCATGTGTTGGAACGACAGAGATGGTGTTTTGGGAGGACAAAGAGAGAGACATGGCTGGCTGAAGCTGGATAACTTTGGAGACGCTTTTGGGAGTTGGACCGAGCAAGGAACTATGGACATTAATTACTTAACTTAGAGGTCAAGATGTATTTAGTTTAATGTGTACATGCTTATATATTTGTAGGCATATATTTTGTAAGCTATGAATTGTGTTGTGTTGTGCATCCTACAGTTGTATGTGCAGATTTTTCCTTGCTTAGTAAAGCATTGATACACTACAGAAGTTTAAGCTTCCTTGGTTTTACCACAAGAACTTAATAGATAGACGTAAAGCATTACAAATATACTATATATATATATATATATATATATATATATATATATATATATATATATATATATATACACACACACACACACACACACACACGTGTAGCATTACCCCCAGACTAAGGGAGCCGCTGGTTTGCTTTTGGGCCCTGTATAAAGCACAGCCAACCCCCGACAATCTACTCAGCCCTTCTAGGGTTGGCATTTCTATATAGCTCTATAACAGTTTATGCACAATCCCACAATACCTTTCTTCTAGTGGTAAGAGAGATTATATATATATATATATATATATATATATATATATATATATATATATATATAAACTCCAATACCAGATTTGAGTAAATGTAAAAGGGTTTACTTGTAGATAAAAGCAGAGTTGGTTTCTTACCGGTAACTCTGTTTCCAGTAGTCTTCCAAGGCAGCCCTTGAGAGATGGAGCTCCTCCTCACAATCAGGAAACACATTGCCATAAATTTTTCCCTCCCTTTAAGAGGCGGTCCCTCAGGTCCCTGGTCAGTCATCCACGAGAACCGAAGGCCGGAATCTGAAATGATATAATACACAACACAACACAACCCCACGAGGTTAGACATTTTAGGGTGGGATCGTGCTGCCTTGGAAGACTACTGGAAACAGAGTTACCGGTAAGAAACTAACTCTGCTTTTCCCCCCAGTCGTCTTCCAAGTCAGCCCTTGAGAGGATAACCAAGAACTCACCAAATCTAGGGTGGGACAACGGCTTGGAGGACTTTCCTACCAAAAGCCTGATCCTGGCTTGGCTGGAAATCAGATCCAGTCTGTAATGCTGAACAAAGGTCGAGAATCTTGACCAGGTTGCAGCCCTGCAGATTTGTTCTGGAGTGGCTCCTGCCCTTTCTGCCCATGAGGCTGCTGAAGCCCTTGTTGAATGAGCTTTAAGTTCTTTAGGTGGTGTAATTTCCATGACACTATAGCACTCTAATATGGCTGTCTTGATCCATCTAGCTCTTGTCTTTTTGGACGCTTGCTTACCCTTTAGTTGGCCTGCGTATAAGACAAATAGGGCATCTGATGTTCTAAATTCATTAGTGACTTCTAAATATTGAAGTAGACACCTTCTGACATCAAGAAGACTTAGTTCCTGCTCTTTGCTGTTATTGGGTGAACTGCAAAATGAAGGCAAGACTATATCCTGGGATTTGTGAAAAGTTGACGTCACTTTTGGAGTAAATCCCGGATCTGTTTGAAGGACGATTAGATCGTCGTGAATCTTCAAAAAAGGTTCTCTAACGGATAGAGCCTGTATTTCCCCTATCCTACGTGCCGTTGTGATGGCTACTAGGAAAACTGTTTTAAGAGTCAGTAATCTTAAAGATGTATCTTGTAGTGGCTCGAAGGGAGGTTTAATGATTCCCCTGAGGACCACTGACAAATCCCAAGTGGGACATTTTTGTATCTTGGGCTTTTTGTATTTTGCCAATGCCCTGCAAAAACGAGAGACCAAAGGGTCCTCTTGTAGTGTCCTTTCTAGATACACCGATAGCGCTGCAATTTGTACTTTCAAAGTACTGAGAGTTAACCCTTTATCAACTCCCTGTTGTAAAAATTCAAGGATGGTGGGTGTATCCATTTTTAGTGCACCAACTGTTAAATTTTCTCCAGGTCTTTCTGTAGATGGCTCTGGTGTTTGGTTTCCTAACGCTCAGAAGCGTTGTCACCACCTTATCTGAGAGTCCTTTAGATCTCAAGAGGTCCTCCTCAGTAACCAGGCCGCCCATTTGAAACTCTTGTTTTAGGCCTGTCAGGGGTCCCTGACACATCAGGTCTTCCCTGTGAGGTAGAAGCCACGGCTCTGCTGCCGAGAGACTGAGGAGTTGAGAGAACCAGGTTCTCTTGGGCCAGTATGGTGCGATCAGTATCAGTTTCGTCTGTTCCTGTAGAAACTTCTTTACCACCCGCGGTATCAGATGAACCGGAGGGAAGGCATAGCATAGCTTGAAGTTCCAAGGGTTTTGTAGAGAGTCTATCCCAAGAGGCTGATCTTGCTGGGTTAGCGAGAAGAAATGTTTCACCTGAGCATTCTTCCGAGAGGCAAACAGGTCTATGTTTGGCATTCCCCAGCGGGCTGTAATTTCCCTGAACACCTCCGGGTGTAATACCCATTCCTCTTGGGAGATCTCCTGGCGGCTGAGGAAGTCCGCTACTTGGTTGTCTTCCCCTTTTAGATGGACTGCTCCTAGTGACAGCAGATTCCCTTCTGCCCACCTGCAAATTTGGTTGGAGATGTGGCTTAGGGATGGGCTTCTTGTGCCCCCTTGCTTGTTCACACAAGCCACTGCTGTGGCATTGTCCGAAAGAATCAGAATGTGACGACTTCTGAGTTGGTTTTGGAAAAACTCCATGGCCTTGGCTATCGCCATAAGTTCTCTCCAGTTCGAAGATGCCTTGGCTTCTTCTGGGGACCATCTCCCCTGAGCAGGTTGCCCTGCTAGGTGAGCTCCCCAACCCCAACTGCTTGCGTCTGTGGTCAATTTCTGTGAGGTCGGAAATGACCAAGCCAGACCCTGATTTAGGTTCGTGTGGATCCTCCACCACCACAGCGACCTTTTTACGGATGTCGGGAGTAAAACTGACATGTCCAGATCTTCTCTTTGGTTTTTTAAGAGAAATACTTGAAGTGACCTTAGATGGTATTTTGCCCACTGGACTGCTGGTATCGATGATGTCATCAGACCCAGAACCGACATCAGCTCCCTGATAGATATTGGAAGGTTGTTCTGTATTAAACTCACCCTCTTGATGAGGTTTTGGATTTTCTCCTCCGGTAGGGAAGTCTTCTGTTCTATGGAGTTGAGCAGATATCCCAGGAACCGAATGTTCTGAGTGGGACACAGATTGGACTTTTCTACGTTTAGAATCCAGCCTAGTGACTTTAACCACAGTTGAGCTTCTGTGAGGTCTTTTGTCAGCTGTGCTTTCGAAGGCGCTGCAAATAGTAGATCGTCTAAGTATGGTATTACGGTCATCTTTTTTAACCTTAGAGGGGCCAGAGCTTCTGCTAACACTTTGGTGAATATCCTTGGGGGATGAGGATAACCCGAAAGGAAGAGCTCTGCTAATGATATTCCTTTCCCTCTATCTCCACTGCTAACCTCAGATATTTCTGGGACTCCTGTCGGATGGGAATGTGGAGATATGCATCCCTGAGATCCATGGTCGCCATGAAGGTTTCTGGTTGCAAAATGTTTGACCGAAAATATGGACTCCATGCGAAATTTTTTGTATTGAATCGCTTGGTTTAACGGTTTTAAGTTTAGTATTAACCGAAACTTCCCGGAAGGTTTTTTGATCACAAAAATGTGAGAGTAAAAACCCCTTCTTTTTTCCTTCTCTGGGACTGGAGTAAGGACCTTCTGGTCCACCATCTCCCCTAGCAACAGTGGAAGAGCCTTGGCTTTCTCTGGATCCCTGGGAAGTCTCGTTACTAGAAATCTCTCTGGAGGATGACAATTGAATTCCAGAGAGTAGCCCCTTGCGATAATGTCCAAAATAAATTGATTGGCTGTCGCCTTCTGCCATTGAGGTAGGAAGGTAGCCAGTCTTCCCCCTACTGGCACTCTGTTGTCATTGTTTGGCAGTTTGGTTAGAAGAGCCAAAGAGGACATTACTCTTTGGTTTCCCCTTGTGACCTGTCCAGTTTTTCTTAGGGTACTCTTTCTTTTGTTCTTGGGGACGATCTCTTCGCCCACGAAAAAACCTCTTTTGTGGAGGTTTTGTTTTTCAGAAGGAAAGGCTTTCTTCCTGTCCGCTGTTCTTTCCAAGGCCTCGTCCAGGCCGGAACCAAAAAGCAAATCCCCAGTAAATGGGAGATTGCACAGCCTTGTTTTGGATGCCGCATCGCCTGTCCAGGTCTTCATCCAAATCGCACGTCTTGCTGCAACTGCTAGTCCACCTGACCTTGCTGCTAGCTTGACTGATTCTGCGGATGCATCCGCAATATAACCAACCGCTTTGGAGAGAACTGGAAGTGTATTCAGAATCTCCTCCCTAGGCGTACCATTTTTAATATGGTCTTGCAGCTGTGAGAGCCAAAACTCTAAGTTTCTTGCCACGCAAGTGGTGGCTAGGGCTGGCTTCAGACTAGCGACACTTGTCTCCCAAGCTCTTTTTAGGATAATGTCGCCCTTTTTATCCATGCCATCTTTTAGGTGTCCCATGTCTTCAAATGCCAATGAAGAATTTTTTGAGACCTTAGAAAGTGGCGCATCCAATTTGGGATTTTTATTCCAAACTTCTTTTGGATCTTCACTAAAAAGGAAATCGCTTTTTATGACTGGCCGCAAAAAAAAGGTTTCCTTTCTGGGTCTGCCCATTCGTTTTTCACGGTATCTGACATTACCGGATGAACTGGGAATACTTTGGATTTTTTCTTCCTCAGACCCTGGTACATCAGGTCATGTTTGGAAGGCAGTTCTTTTTCCTGCTCAATTTCCAAAGTTTCGTAAATGGCCCCAAGCAAATCATCCACGTCTTCTAGAGATAACTTGTATTTGGGTCCCTTTCTTTCTTCTCTCCCATCTTCCTGCTCTGGATCTGAGCTATCGGTAGCCATAACACTAGCTGTGCTGCTGCCCGCTCGCTCTCTCACCGACTCGTGCGACCCTGAGGCGACTTCTGATCTGGGTGAGGCCATGGGAGAGGAAACTCCAGTAGGAACTGCTGGAGGTTTAACTTCTGCGATAAACTTTTTGAGATCCTTAAAAGGTGTTAGCCATATCATCTCTTACGGATCCAAAAATCTTCGCATAAACTGCATCTGACTGTTTTTCAATCAGTTTATCAATGCATGTTTTGCATAGCGGTTCTGTGTTTTCCAAGAGCATCTTGGTATTACACTTTGCACACCGCTTCTTGGGAGTGGGCTTTGGCTCTTTAGGTGGTTTCACCTGCCAAAAGATAAACACAGGGGGACCCATGGCGGTGAGAAAAAAATACACACTGCACCAAACAATACTAAAGTGCACACCCAGTGACATTAGTAACCCCCTGGCCCCAGCTTGCTAGTGCACCATCACCACCTAGCTGCTGTCCCAATACAAAGGTCACCCACTGGTGCCTACCTGCATCCTGCTGGTGCTTTTGCCTTCTGGAGCCTGGGCCGATGGAATCTCATCCTCTTCCAGCATCCTGGCTTGCTGTGGCGTTCGATACTGCCGTCTGCAGCCGCATCCACGCTACTAGCACCAGCCGACCGTTCGAATTTCCCGCGCCTTTAAGGGGATTGGACCAGCTTCCCCGGCGCACGCCGATTGCGTCATTCCTACCCGGAAGTGACGCCCCGCGTCTTCCGGGTCAAGCGGCGTTCAGACGTGGGTACACGCCCCCCCCCCGCTGACGCCGCCAAGGGAACGCAGCAATGGCGCCTTTCTCCTCACCTGGGCACAGAGGAAATTCGAACCTGGGACACCTCCTGCCCACAGCCTAAGGAGGGTTGCCCGTGGTCAAAGAACCGTCCTCCTCCACGCCAGTGATGCGGCTCCGGTAAGGTCCACTGACCCCCTGCCGCATAGACTCCACACAGTCAGCCCTGCTGACACCCACTGCTGCACCCGCAGACACCTGTCCCGGTCAGCCCATGGGAGATGGAGCCCCCCCTCAGGTCCTTTTGGCAACATGTCTCCTCCGGACGGAGGAAACACTAAGACTGACCAGGGACCTGAGGGACCGCCTCTTAAAGGGAGGGAAAAATTAATGGCAATGTGTTTCCTGATTGTGAGGAGGAGCTCCATCTCTCAAGGGCTGACTTGGAAGACGACTGGGGGAAAAAGGGGTTAATCATCAATATTACAGATAACACATGCATGCAGAACCCTGCAGTAATACTAACAGTAGTTAATTATAGTGCGCAATTAGATCTAACACACACACTAACATATAGCTCAAGTCCACGTTAGCAATATGGCAACCAACAGTACTATCAACCCCAGTCAAGCCTGACTCTGGTAAAACTCAGTCTCTAGAGAAGGAATCTTCGCATTCCAGATGATCGATGGTGCACATACAGGAACAATAATTTGTAATCCAACAAGGTATAAAGTAGTATAACAACTCCACCGGAGACTATGTGACTCTGTCCTCCAACTAGTCTCCTGACAGGAAAAGGGAATTATAACCCGATGGGCCAAGGCAGTCTATAGGCCTAATAGGTACTCGATTAAAGCTGCGAGCAGGTGCTCTCTCACCACTCCGGACTCGATCCCAGTCCGGAACTCCCACCGCTGTGTCTTCACACACACAGGATCTGCCACCACCTGGTCTCCGGTTCACTGACGTCCCTGAAGCAGGTAGATGTCTGTCGCCGCACAGGCTCCGCAGCGAGGTGGAAGGCTCTCTGGAAGTGCGCAGGGCCCAGGCCTCGGGCCTTGCACTCACAGCAGGTCCGCACAGGAATTCCTCTTGCCAGCCGCGCGGTGTCCAAAGAGGCCGGGCTTAGCCTCGCTCTCCCCTTTTATACCCCACCCATGAGTCTCTGCGGCAGCCCAATGCACCCTGGGTGCCAAACGGGGTTCTGGGTAACGTAGTCCATGGGGCCTCAATGGAGACCCCGCCACACACACACACACACACTAAAAAGAGAATCAGACAGCGCAAAACCAATTCTAACAATATGCAGCTGAACACTGAAGGTCAATATAAAACAATCCTTAGGTCAAACCTAATAAAAAGCAGTGCAGCGCTCAGATAAAACTACGATCACACATAAAACAAAAAGTCCCACAGTTTGGAGTTCTGAAGCAAAGAGGTGTCAACAGCTGACACACCGACAGGTAGAAAAGACTCCTTGATAGTCAACAGGGTGCTTGAAAAACAGTATTGACCACTGTGCATTCAATTCAGTGTTTCCATCACCAGAGGTGCAGGGCGCTCACCTTAATGAATGGACCTCTGAATTAACAGAAAAGGTCATTCATGCAGTCCCTTAACAAGGGTAATGATAAAGTTGAGAAGGCTGACTTCCTGTATGGTCCTCTAATCGATCTCCACATTCATTCAATAACCCAAAGTCACACTCTTAGACATGTATTGTTCATGTAAAATTCAAATGAAAAAAATATAGTGCTCTCCGTTTGTTTGAAAACAGACACTAATTTAATGAATAAAAGTACTACTCACAAAAGTGGCACTGAATCCCAGTGCTTGGATACAGGTCATATAAATGGGCATAAAAACAGGTAGGTGGCTGTACTGACGTCACGTAGCCCCCCCGCATGCGTATCGTCCGTGGGGAAGGACGTCCTCAGCGAATAAAGTTGAGGGCTGTTAAATAATTTCTTGTAATCAATCGAATTCCAGGTGTTTGAAAGTGAAGACAATTTATTTAAAATGCACCGGTACATCTTGTGTGAAGCTTACAAGTGAAAAGTCATAGCCAGAGTAAGAGAGAAGGAAGGGCCCCCACCTTCTCATCCTTACACTGAAAACGCAATAACACTTCTTATTGGCTAATTTGCTAAGGAGGATCCACTTGCACCTGGTACAAGCCGGTACCTTTATTCCCAAGCAGAGCCTCCTGTACAATCTGCTTTCTATACATATATTACGTATGGGGTTAGTAAGAACAAAAGAATACAACAAGGTTAGAACATGTGCTCAGGAGCCATCTTAACCACTTAACGACCGCCCACTGTAAATATACGTCAGCAGAATGGCACCGACAGGCAGAATCACGTACATATACGTGATTGCCTTTGTATAGTTGGGGGGTCCGATCGGACCCCCCTTCTTTACAGTGGGTGGTCGTTTTACCTTCAGGAGCGATCCGGCATGAGGGGACGGCCGTTCGATTCCGGCCACCCCCTCTCGATCGCTCCCGGCGAATGAGAGAGCTTCCCCTGCCTGCCAGGAAGGAGGAAGTGATGTCATCTCTCCTGCGGCGCTCACATATACCGAGCGTCGTACAGGAGAAGATGCCAGGTTAGTACACAAAACAGCACACTGACACCAGGACACAGGCACATAAATCGCCCCCCCAGGCCCCCCCAGATCACCCCCCAGTCACAGTGTTACTGATTGCAGTGACCATTTATTTAGTGATCACTGCAATCAGTGACATTTGTGACTGTAAAAGTGTCACTACATTTAGTTTTAGGTCCAGTGTAGCCCCCTAACCCCCCCTAATAAAGGTTTAACCCCCTGATCGCCCCCCAGGTAACCCTTTCACCCCCTATCACCACTGTCACTAAGCGATAATTTTTCTGATCGATGTCTTAGCGTCGGTGATGCTGATCGATAGCCAGTAATTTTTTTTAGGTTCGCCGCAGGTTTTTATAGCGTCGGGTACCCCCATATATTACCTAATAAAGGTTTAACCCCCTTGATCACCCCCCAGGTAACCATTTCACCCCCTAGCACCGCCGTCGCTATGCGATCATTTTTCTGATCGATGTCTTAGCGTCGGTGATGCTGATCGGTAGCCAGTAATTTTTTTTAGGTTCGCCGCAGGTTTTTATAGCGTCGGGTACCCCCATATATTACCTAATAAAGGTTTAACCCCCTTGATCACCCCCCAGGTAACCATTTCACCCCCTAGCACCGCCGTCGCTATGCGATCATTTTTCTGATCGATGTCTTAGCGTCGGTGATGCTGATCGGTAGCCAGTAATTTTTTTTAGGTTCGCCGCAGGTTTTTATAGCGTCAGGTACCCCCATATATTACCTAATAAAGGTTTTAACCCCCTAATTGCCCCTAGTTAACCCTTTCACCAGTGATCATCATATAAGTGTTACGGGTGACGCTGGTTAGTTTGCTTTTTATAGTGTCAGGGCACCCGCCGTATATAACCCAATAAAGGTTTAACCCCCTGATCGCCCGGCGGGTGATATCAATTAAGTTTTAGCGTCAGAGAGGGTCTGCGTCACACCCCAGGCAGCGTCAGGTTAGTGCCAGTAGCGCTAACACCCACGTGTGAAGCATACACCCCCCTTAGTGGTATAGTATCTGATCAGCTCAATATCTGATCTGATCAGATCTATACTAGCGTCCCCAGCAGTTTAGGGTTCCCAAAAACGCAGTGTTAGCGGGATCAGCCCAGATACCTGCTAGCACCTGCGTTTTTCCCCTCCGTCCAGCCCAGGCCACCCAAGTGCAGTATCGATCGATCACTGTCACTTGCAAAACACAACACACATAACTGCAGCGTTCGCAGAGACAGGCCTGATCCCTGCGACTCCAGTGCTGTAGGAGGTGATTTCACCACCACAGTTTAAAAAAAAAAAAAAAAAAGCATATATGCCGAAGCATTGGGGCAGCAGGGGCGGAGGAGTGATTTTGCTCCTAATGCCGCGTACATACGGTCGAAATTCCGACGGAGGCTTGCCCGTGGAAAAGTCTGACCATGTGTACGCGGCATAACTTTTGCGAGTAGATGCCCCCATGCTTCGGCATATATAAATGGTGCATGTATGCCCATCATTAGAAGTGGGTGGATGAAGGGCGGTATTCTAATGGTGGGCATACCCACCGATCAATCTTTTTTTTTCGTTCAGCCAACAGGCTGCATGAAAAAAAAGATTACAATACATGTCCAACAAGGACCAGCAACGTACTGGTATGTTGCTGGACTTTGAATGTTTATACCAGAATGATGCCTGCAGGTTTAGGTATCATCTTGGTATCATTCTTTTCAGCCAGCGGCCGGCTTTCATGTAAAAGCAATCCTAGTGGCTAATTAGCCTCTGGACTGCTTTTACAAGCAGTGGGAGGGAATGTCCCCCCCCGGATATAAAAAGCGCCATTGGGAAATTGGGAAAGCATTTTATCACACCGATCTTGGTGTGGTCAGATGCTTTGAGGAAAGATCTAGGGTCCAATAGACATCAGTTTTTTCAAAAAAAGAGTACCTGTCATTACCTATTGCTATCATAGGGGATATTTACATTCCCTGAGATAACAATAAAAGTGATAAAAATAAATAAATATGGAAGCAACAGTTTAAAAATAAAATAAAAAAGCAAAAAAAAAAAAAAAAAAAAAAAGCACCCCTGTCCTGCCCTGCTCTTGCCCAATGGCGAACGCAAGCGTCGGTCTGGCGTCATATGTAAACAGCAATTGCACCATGCACGTGAGGTATCACCGCGAAGGTCAGATCGAGGACAGTAATTTTAGCAGTAGACCTCCTCTGTAAATCTAACGGGGTAACCTGTAAATGCTTTTAAAAATGTATGTAGTTTGTCGCCAATGCGCGTTTGTGCGAAATTTTAAAGCATGTCGTGTTTGGTATCTATGTACTCGGCCTAAGATAATCTTTTTTATTTCATCAAACATTTGGGCAATATAGTGTGTTTTAGTGCATTAAAATTAAAAAAAAAAGTGTATTTTTTCCCCAAAAAATGCGTTTGAAAAATCGCTGCGCAAATACTGTGTAGAAAAAAAAAAAATGCAACACCCACCATTTTATTCTGTAGGGCCTTTGCTTTAAAAATATATATAATGTTTGGGGGTTCAACATAATTTTCTTGCAAAAAAAAAAAATATATGTTTTCATGTAAACAAAAAGTGTCAAAATGGGCTTTGTCTTCAAGTGGTTAGAAGAGTGGATGTAAGCTTCCTAATGTTGTGTATAAAATGCCAGAACAGTTCAAAACCCCCCCAAATGACCCCATTTTGGAAAGTAGACACCCCAAGCTATATACTGAGAGGCATGTAGAGTCCATGGAATATTTTATATGTTGACACAAGTTGCGGAAAACATTTTTTTTTTTTTTTTTTTTTTGCACAAAGTTATCACTAAATGATATATTGCTCAAACATGCCATGGGCATATGTGGAATTACACCCCAAAATACATTCTGTTGCTTCTCCTGAGTACGGGGATACCACGTGTGAGACTTTTTGGGAGCCTAGCCGCGTACGGAACCCCAAAAACCAAGCACCCCCTTCAGGCTTTCTAAGGGTGTCAATTTTTGATTTCACTTCTCACTGCCTATCACAGTTTCGGAGGCCATGGAATGCCCAGATGGCACAAAACCCCCCCAAAATGACCCCATTTTGGAAAGTAGACACCCCAAGCTATTTGCTGAGAGGTATTGTGAGTATTTTGCAGATCTCGCTTTTTGTCACAAAGTTTTGAAAATTGAAAAAAAAAAAAAAGAAAAAAAAAAAAAAAAAAGTTCTTTCTTCATTTTCAAAAACAAATGAGAGCTGTAAAATACTCACCATGCCTCTCAGCAAACAGCTTGGGGTGTCTACTTTCCTAAATGGGGTCATTTGGGGGGGTTTTGTGCTATTTTGGCATTTTATGGCCTTCAAAACTGTGATAGGTAGTGAGGAGTGAAATCAAAAATTTGCGCCCTTAGAAATCCTGATGGCGGTGCTTGGTTTCCGGGGTCCCGTACGTGGCTAGGCTCCTAAAAAGTCCCACACATGTGGTATCCCCGTACTCAGGAGAAGCAGCAGAATGTATTTTGGGGTGCAATTCCACATATAACCATGGCATGTGTGAGCAATATATCATTTAGTGACAACTTTTTGTATTTTTTTTTTTTTTTTGTCATTATTCAATCACTTGGGACAAAAAAAAAAAAATATTCAATGGGCTCAACAGGCCTCTCAGCAATTTCCTTGGGGTGTCTACTTTCTAAAATGGGGTCATTTGGGGGGGTTTTGTACTGCCCTGCCATTTTAGCACCTCAAGAAATGAGATAGGCAGTCATAAATTTAAAGCTGTGTAAATTCCAGAAAATGTACCCTAGTTTGTAAACGCTATAACTTTTGCGCAAACCAATAAATATACGCTTATTGACATTTTTTTTACTAAAGACATGTGGCTGAATACATTTTGGCCTAAATGTATGACTAAAATTGAGTTTATTCGATTTTTCTTATAACAAAAAGTAGAAAATATCATTTTTTTTAAAAAATTTTCGGTCTTTTTCCGTTTATATATCGCAAAAAAGAAAAATCGCAGAGGCAATCAAATACCATTAAAAGAAAGCTCTATTTGTGGGAAGAAAAGGACGCAAATTTCGTTTGGGTACAACATTGCATGTCCGCACAATTTACAGTTAAAGCAGCGCAGTGCAAAATTCTGAAATCACCTCTGGTCCTTTAGCTACCAAATGGTCCGGGGCTTAAGTGGTTAAAGAAATCAGTAAAGCTGTTTAATAGACGCACAATACTAAACTTTTCTAACAGGGCCCGTGTGTCAGTTTCTTTATAGATGCTATAATCCTGGTTTGTGGTTAATCCAATTAAAAACCCCGCCCATCCAGCAGCAATGGAATACCTGTCTAAGATAACGCTATTGGTAGCTTAAAGGTGTGCCAAAAGTAACAGGCAGCATGACTGGCCAGCAGAGCGAACTCAGCACACCGTTCACTTCCGGGTTATAGCACCCACGTGTGCCGCTGTCATGGAGACCAACGACAGCGTAGTGCGGGACAATCGGTCCCGCCTACGTCAGTAGGAATGCGTGTCACGTGAATTTAGACAGTATATGGGAACCTCCGACAGGCCAGCTGCCATGGTAACATGCAGTGGCGCTGGTGGATGGTCAGACCCGCCCACCTCACCTGCGTCATCAAGGCTTCAAGGCAGGATGGCCTTACATAGCGGCTGCTCGGAAACACAATAATAAAAGCATACCCAGTGTGAAACTGGTTGCCAAGTGACTCAGAGGATGCCAAAGCCGCCACACGGTCACCTAAACTCATTCTAAAGTATAAATGGCCTCAATAAGTATACCAAAAACCCATATGATAAGGGAACCTGGCAAATAAACGATTAGAAAGTACTAATAGGTGATGTTACATATAGAGGGGAGGCACGCTCACAATAACATGTTACAATGCGGCCATATAAAAAACGGGCACAATGTCCGGATCATAACATATATCGAGTATTAAAACTGCCCCCTCCCCCTAAGAGATAACAGGAACTACAATCTTAAAGGGCCAGAACCATAAAAATGAGTACAGTCATGTGAAGACATCACAAAAAAAAAAAAAAAAAAAAAAAAAAAAAAAAAAAAAAAAGGATACAAAACCAATATATACCATAAAAAATATAAAATGCAAATGTGGATAAGTCATTATCGATCTGAAATGAAACAATTAAGGTCGAACTCAACGTTCAACCCCAACGGCACCCCGACCTTTGCTTCATATACCCAAAAAGATTCACGTTGGCTGAGCTGCCGAAAAAAAATTGCCTCCTCTCCAGTGATTCGTCACTTTCTCAATCTCCCAGAGTTGCGATTATGGAAAAGTCTAAAGTGCTTTGAGACATTGTGCGTTTCGGGGCCCTTTAATATTATTGACGTGCTCTCCAATCCTCACATGGGAGGGGTCTGGAGGTCCTCCCAACATATTGAAGGCCACACTCACACTGCAGCATATACACGACTCCAGCTGTGTTGCAAGTGTTCAGCTCCTTGATTTTATAACCTTTTCCGGTTGCGATGACACAAATTCCCTAAGTTTTTTAGTATTATTTCTGGCTTGTCTGCATGCAGGACAACAACCGCATGCATGGAAGCCAGTAAGGAAGTTGAAAATCCTATTCTCAAAATGTATAGGAGGGTCAATGACCCCTTGAGCTAACTTATCCCTAAGAGAGGGTGCTCTTTTGTAAATTAATTGTAGACGGTCTGATAGTATTGGGCCCAAAATCCTATCGTGTTTTAGAATTGGCCAGTGTTTTGAGAGGATCCTGCAGAAATTTCCTGTACTGAATGTTAAAATCCAAAATCATCCGTGTCTTCATAAGATCATTCCGATTAGCTTTAGGGGCATTGGAGACTAACAATTTTCTATCCAGTTTACGAACATTTTCCATTTCTTTATCCAAAATACTCCGGTCATATCCCTTCTCTATAAATCGTGAGGCCAAGATCTGAGATTGAGAAACAAAATCACCTTCATCGGTATAATTGCGCCTCAGGCGTATAAATTGTCTTCTAGGTATATTACACAGCCATTTGTTGTGATTGCAACTCTCGGTGGGAATGAAGGCATTCCGATCTGTGGCCTTGAAGTGAGTAATCATTTTGACCCGATCCCCATCCTTTGTCAGGTCGAGGTCTAAAGACCAATCCGTCTGTACTTATGTTCCATGTAAGGACAATGTTTTTATTATTGGTATTTAGTTTGGATACAAACGCATCTAAGCTCTCTCTATCTCCATCCCAAATCACAATGAGGTCGTCAATGTACCTCTGGTAACATATCAATTCTGGGGGTTTGTTTTTAAACACGGCCTCCTCCTCCCAGTGCGCCATAAATAAATTGGCCACACTGGGAGCGAACCGTGTCCTCATTGCCACCCCTCTCGTTTGGAGAAAGAATGGCTTTCCATAAGAGAAAATAGGATTTTTGCACTCACCGTAAAATCCTTTTTTTCTGACGTCCATGGACTGACACGGCGCTAATACTAAAACACGTGTCCCTGCTCGCAGGAGAAGATCTAGGCAGGATGTTAGAAACATACATTCTAGAAAAAAACAGAAGCTGAACAGACCCGCCTAGGGGGGCGGTCCCTCCAGACATAACCCTCCTACCTGCAGCTAGCAGCCTCAGTTTGTAACAAAGCAGTACAAACCTTAAAGGGTGGGTGCTGTGTCAGTCCATGGACGTCAGAGAAAAGGATTTTACGGTGAGTACAAAAATCCTATTTTCTCTTATCGTCCATGTACTGACACAGCTCTAATACTGAAAACACGTGGTACATCCCAAAGCAGTATCAGAAAAGGGTGGGAGCAGTAGTAAAGGAAAAACCAAACTCCACTCCAAACAAGCAGAACTCAACGGAGGAGTTTCAACTTTAAACAGCGGCCTGCAACCCTTGCGGCCGAAGGAAGCATCCGAAGATGCAGCCACATGAACCTTATAGAACTTAGAAAAGGTATGAACGGACGACCAAGTCACCGCCTTGCACACATGTGCAACCGACGCTTGATTTTGGAAAGCCCAGGAAGCACCAATTGCCCTGGTGGAATGCGGCGTAACCGGAAAGGGAGGTGCCCGCCCCTTATGGGCATAGGCCTGTATAACGGTCTGTCTGATCCCCCTAGAAAAGGTGGCAGACGACACCGCTTGGCCCAGTTTTGGACCAGAGACAGACACAAACAGTGAGTCAGACTTCCGAATGGAAACAGTAGCAGACAGGTACACCCGTAAGGCTCGTACCACATCCAATGTATGAAGCGCAAACTCTCAGGGATGCGATGGGTGAGGACACAAGGACGGAAGAACAATGTCCTCATTAAGGTGAAAGGCCGAGACCACCTTTGAGAGTAAAGACGGTCGTGGGCGCAACACCGCCTTATCCTTATGAAGGACCAAGTAAGGCGACTTGCGGGACAAGGCCGCCAACTCAGACACCCGTCGAACAGAAGTAATGGCCACTAAGAAAGCCACCTTCTGAGACAAGGTCAAGAGAGGAATCTCCCTGATATTTTCAAAAGGGATGGTCTTGGAGAACCGAGAGCACCAAATTCAGATCCCAAGGAAGGGGAGGAGGCTTGACGGGGGGGGGGGGGGGGGGGAAATCACATGGCGAACCCCCTGCACAAAAGGTGCTAATCAAGGAATGGCCCGCTAGCGGTCGTTGAAAAAGACAGCCCGGGCCGAAATCCGACCCTCGATGGTACGCAAGGCCAGCTTTTGGGTCACACCACGCTGTAAGAACAGCAAAATCTTGGCAACGGAATACGTTAGTGGACGCCATCAAGCTCCTCGCACATAGCGATGTAAGCCTTCCAGGTACGGTGATAGATCTTTCTGGAGGAAGATTTCCGTGCCCACAACATAGATGAGATGACCGAATCCGAGAGACCTCGGTCCCTCAGCTCCTGGCTTTAACAGCCGTGCCAAAGCCAAGGACTGTAAAGCAGGATGAAGTATGGGACCATGAGACAGAAGGTCCTCCCAAATAGGCAGTCACCAAGGAACGTCTGTGACTAGCCGAACTAGACCGGCGTACCAATGTCGCCGTCCCGGAGCAATGAGGATCACCGGAATGGCCTCGACCACTACTCTGCAAAGCAGGCGAGTTAACAACAGTAGCGGAGGGTAAGCATACATCAGGCGATACTGCCCCCACAGGTCACCAACGCGTCTGACGCGTCTGCCCAGGGATCCCCGGACCTGGCCACGAATCTCTACATCTTTTGAGCGAGTCGAGAGGCCAAAAAGGTCCACATCCGGTGCCCCACCTCCGGTAAAGGAGATGAAAACACCTCCGGATGCAAGGACCCTTCCCCTGGAATGCACATGGCCGACAGGACCGTCCTGCAGCGGGATGGGTATGATAAACCCAAGGAGACCCCGCAATGTATCGGCGAAGGGAGGCCCCGGCTTACGGGGTGCCTCAACTGTTGGCCAAGAAAGGCAACCTGACAGAGCTTCCCTAGAAACTCGGTCAGTGGACCAGTAACTCAGCCTCTACAGGTGGCGCAGACCCACCCCGGACACAGAGACCCTAGAGGCTAAAGCAGTTGCAGTGCACCTGCTGGTCGACTGATAGATGAAGCAGAGGCTTTTGCCCAGTCATTGAGCTTCAGGAACGCCAGAGACGCAGCCACTACCGGGCGTAACGCTAACCTCAGCATGGTGAACACAGTCCAAGCCAGCGCTTCCGATCACCACCGAAGGGCAGGTGGAAGGTGGTACCCCCGATACCAGGGATCCCCATGACAATGCTCCATCCAGCAGCTACCCCATTGAAAAGTGCTGATTGTACAAACACATAGTTTATACTGTGTATTACGTCAAAACGCGCAATTAGAGCATGGGAAGGAATCCCCCTCAGCCACAAAGTGCATAGTACAACCACATACGGCATATGTAGTTTAGTATGTGTGGATAAACATATTAAAACACGATCATACTGTACCAGCGACGAAGGCACGCACCTCATTGGGGCGTAGGCGGAAACCAGTCACGAAGACTGCGTGCACAACCGTGTAGGCTTGTTAGCATGCGAATAAACAAATTGCACATGTTTATGCTGTGCATAGCGCTGAAAATGCGCACACCATAGGAGCGCTGGGGAAAAACCCGGAGCACCCGGATGAAACCCACGCAGACCGCACTATAGTATGTGTGATAAACATTTCGAACATGACTATGTGTGCATAGCGCCGAAGGCGCGCACACCGTTGGGGCTTGGGAGGAAACCGGAGTACCCGGGAGGAACCCCACGCAGACCCAGAGAATACAATACATACATCTACTGTGAATGTATTTACTGTTGTGTATAAACAAAACGTGTATGTTTATACTGTGTTTGGCACCGAAGGCGCACATGTCATGTAGCTTGGGCGGAAACCAGAGGAAACCCACGCAGACTGCACACACATACCGTGTAGGTATGTTAGCATGTGGATAATCAAATCGCACAAGTTTCAGACTGCATACATACCGCGTAGGTATTATAGTATGCGTGATAAACACATGGAACATGTTTAAGGCGTGAGGACACAGGAGCACCCGGAGGACACCCACGCCGACCCAGAGAGTATAATACATACATATGTATACTGTGAATGTATTTAGAGTCATGTATAAACATATTGTGTATGTTTATATCTTGTATGGCACTGAAGACACAGCATTGGAACGTGGGAGGAAACCCACACAGACACAGAGATCAATAACACATACATACACTGTGAATGTATCCAGCGTAGAGTTATAAGATAAGTTTTAATTATGGCGCTGAGGCGCATAATCTACTCTGTATCATTCCAACCTGCTTAAATGTGCTGCCGAAGCAGCATGCAGGTAAAAAGGTAACCTCTGACACTGCAGACCGTGGTCCTGTCAGAGCATTCCCCAGGAAATGGCGGGAAACCACAGGTGCAGAGACCCTGTTGTTGCCTCAGAGACATCACACAGAAGGCTCACAGGGACTATAGAAATAAATGAATAAAGTCCCACCCACCATGCTGCACCAACCGGGGAGGGGGGGCACTGTGTACCACTGTATCATCCATGCTGCTCTCGACGCAGCGTGTGAGGAAACAGTGAGGAAGCTGTGTAAAAGAAAAGCTTGAAAAGAACCAAAAGGAGAAAGTGTCCGCATGAGGTACCTCAGCCACAGCATCCAGCTTGAGAGTGTCCCTCACAGCATCAATGGAGTTCACTTACAAGTGCCCTGTCATTTACTGACTCGGAACTGAAGTCTTCCTCACAAGGAATGTCCTGTTCAAAAACATTAAAATATTCAGAGCTAGGGTCCTGAGCAGCAGCAGCTAGGCCCATATCTGAATCAGAGCACTCCCCATGTGTGAGATTGTGTGGGGAGAGGGCGCTTCATAGCTCCCTTGTGCTCGCACACCGCTTCCATCCTGACAAGAAATTTTTTCCCAGGACTGCCGACAACTGGTCCATAGGGACCGCAGGTGCAGGAGCACTGCCAGTTTCCTCTGACAAGAGTGGGGAAGCAGGTGAACCAGACTCCATATTTGCCAACCTCTGAGACCTTATACACTATAAAGTGAATAATACAGTCCACCCACTGGCTGTGCTGAGGCTGAAGAGAGGATACCCAGGAGGACTCATCAACCCTTGTAAGGACCGCTCAGCTCTGCTGTATGTCACTGCGCTGCTAGCGCGAGTGAAGTCTGAGGAGAGTGTGAGGAGATTCGCGCTGCAGCAGCGGCGATAGAGGCCAAAACCGAAAGTAAAAAGCGCTGCGGCTTCAAGAAAATGGCCGCCGGCCGCGTGTAAGCAGCGCCATTGATCCGCGGCAAGACGGCCGCCGAGCACATCTTAAAACAGCAATAGCCATGCCAGCTAGTGGCTTCTCCAAACACTCATGCCACGTACACACGACCGTTTTTCACGTTGTTAAAAATGCCATTTTTTAAATTGGTCATTAAAAACGATCGTGTGTATGCTCCCAAGCATTTTTAACGACGTGAAAAGCGGCCCTCAAAAAATTAGAACCTGCTATTTTTTCACGTCGTTTTTTTTAACGTTGTTAAAAACGGTAGTGTGTATGCTTTTACGAGAGGAAAAAAAAAAACGCGCATGCTCAGAATCAAGTATGAGACGGGAGCGCTCGTACTGGTAAAGCTAGCGTTTGTAATGGAGATAGCACATTCGTCACGCTGTAACGGACTGAAGAGCATGAGGCTGAAAAGTGCGAATCGGCTCTCACCAAATTTTACTAATATGAGGATCAGCAAAAGCAGCCCAAAGGGTGGCGCCATCGGAATAGAACTTCTCCTTTATAGTGCTGTCGTACGTGTTGTACATCACCGCACTTTGCTTGAGCATTTTTTTTTCACAATAGTGTGTAGGCAAGGCAGGCTTGAGAGGAAACATGAAAAATCACGTTGAAAAAAAAACATAGTTTTTTTCAATGACATTAAAAACAGCCGTGTGTACACGGCATCACACCTCACAGCCCCAGCACAAAGATATGAGCACCCCCTGCCAGGCCAGAGTGACCCCCCAAGTACCCCCACACAGCACCAGTACAGGGTGCAGCATAACAGGGGAGAGACAGGGAGAAACCCCCCAGAGAAACACAGCCAGCATGTACTCACCTGAAGCAGGAGAGACTACTTACCCGTCCCATAGGGACCCACTGGCTTGTTTCAGACAGACCTATCACAGAGTAGTACCGAGTAGCTGTCGGCCAGGTCCACCGCGAAAGATACAGCAGGTACTTTTCAATCTTGTGAGGACCGCGGGAGCATAAAAGCCACCCGGTCACCCCTGGAGTCATGGGGCATGTTGTGAACTGAGTCTCACGCACACAAGGCGAGGATCAGCACGCTTGATGGTCAGACAGGGAAGACTACGAGGATACCAGTGTACCCAACCTGTTGCCCAGCTGACAGTTGATTGAAGGTCTCAAAAATAAAATAAAATTCCCAAAAGGAATAAAAATAAAATCTTCCAGGAGACTGGCTCCTGAGAGAGCCACGTCTTCTGCTAGGCAGAAAAAAAACTGGAGGCTGCTAGCTGCAGGTAGGAGGGTTATGTCCGGAGGGACCGCCCCCCTGGGCGGGGCTGTTCAGCTGTTTTTTTCTAGAATGTATGTTTCTAACATCTAACATTCTGCCTAGATCTTCTCCTGTGAGCAGGGACATATACCCACGTGTTTCAGTATTAGAGCTGTGTCAGTCCATGGACAATAAGAGAAATAATTTTTTGACAGGCAGAAGTTTAAGCTATCAAAACATTTTGATGTCTTCTGAATAGACCAGATGATCCCAAAGCCCAATTGACCGAGGATAAAGCATCCTCATGGCTGATGATCGTGTATATAGAGAACCAACATCAGCCGTGATCAAAAAGCAAGAGGACGTAATGGTCAAAGGCTCTAGAATTTGTATGATGTGCTTGGTGTCTTTTAGGAATGCGTTGGTTTTGTTTACCAGCAGCTTGAGGGAGGTATCAAAATATTGACCAAGTCTCGATGTGACCGAGTCGATCCCATTCACTATGGGTCTCCCGGGAGGGTTAACACTATCCTTATGGACCTTAGGAAGGAAAATCGATTATGGGTGTACGAAAGAACAAGGGGTTCAGATACAATGCCTTCTTTGCACTAAGCACCCCTATATGCTTCCCCCTCTCTCTCTCTCTATTAGGAAGTGGAGTTCTCCTTTAAATTCAAGCATGGGATCCTTGGTTATTATACTGCAAGTATTAGTATCAGAGAAGGTTCTCCATTTCATTCTTGTAATACGCTTTGCTCAATACCACTAACCCCCCCCCCCCCCCCTTATCAGCAGAGCGTATAACCAAATCCTTACTATCTGTCAATGATTAAATGATACAGCTGTTCTCTGTACTTCCGATTTAATTTTTGTTTTTCTTTGGATGTACTGTATATCTCCTTCAATAAAGCACTCCTGATTGTTAAAAAAAAAAAAAAAAAAAGGACCGGACCAATACACAGCTTAATGACCAGAGGTGATTTCACAATTTGGCACTGTGCTGTTTTAACTGGAAATTGTGCGGACATGCAATGTTGTACCCAAATGAAATTTGCGTCCTTTTCTTCCCACAAATAGAGCTCTCTTTTAATGGTATTTGATTGCCTCTGCGATTTTTTTTTTTTTTTTTGCGATATAAAAACGGAAAAAGACAGAAAATTTAAAAAAAAAAAAATTATATATATATATATATATATATATATATATATATATATATATATATATATATATATATATATATATATATATATATATATATATATATATATATATATTCTACTTTTTGTAGTAAGAAAAATCGAATAAACTCAATTTCAGTCATATATTTAGGCCAAAATGTATTCAGCCACGTTTTTTTTTTTTTTTTTTTTTACTACAAAGTCAATAAGCGTATATTTATTGGTTTGCGCAAAAGTTATAGCGTTTACAAACTAAGGTACATTTTCTGGAATTTACACAGCTTTTAATTTAGGACTGCCTATCTCATTTCTTGAGGTGCTAAAATGGCAGGGCAGTACAAAACCCCCCCAAATGACCCCATTTTGAAAAGTAGACATCCCAAGGAAATTGCTGAGAGGCATGTTGAGCCCATTGAATATTTTTTTTTTGTCCCAAGTGATTGAATAATGACAAAAAAAATAAAAAATTACTAAAAGTTGTCACTAAATGATATATTGCTCACACATGCCATGCCATGGTTATATGTGGAATTGCGATTGAGTATTTTACAGCTCTCATTTGTTTTTGAAAATGAAGAAAGAAAATCTTTTTTTTTTTTTTTTTTTTCAATTTTCAAAACTTTGTGACAAAAAGCGAGATCTGCAAAATGCTCACCATACCTCTCAGCAAATAGCTTGGGGTGTCTACTTTCCAAAATGGGGTCATTTGGGGGGGGGGGGGGGTGTGCCATCTGGGCATTCCATGGCCTCCGAAACTGATAGGCAGTGAGGAGTGAAATCAAAAATTTACACCCTCAGAGCGCGATCTCAAGATGACTTGAGACGCCCGCCGAGGCGATTTGCATAAGACTTCTGTATAGAAGTCAATGCAGGTCGACTTGGGTCGCCCCCAAAAAGTAGTACAGGAACCTTTTTCTAAGTCGGAGCAACCTGAGTCGCTCTTACTTAGAATGGTTCCATTGAAAAGCGTGGGACGCGACTTGTCAGGCGACTGAGTCGCCCGACGAGTCACCCTGGTGTGAACCGGCTCTTAGAAAGCCTGAAGGCGGTGCTTGGTTTTTGGGGTCCCGTACGCAGATAGGCTCCCAAAAAGTCTCACACATGTGGTATCCCCGTACTCAGGAGAAGCAACAGAATGTATTTTGGGGTGTAATTCCACATATGCCCATGGCATGTTAGAGCATTATATCATTTAGTGACAACTTTGTGCAAAAAAAATAAAAATAAATTTTCTTTTTTCTGCAACTTGTGTCAACATAAAATATTCCATGGACTCGACATGCCTCTCAGTATATAGCTTGGGGTGTCTACTTTCCAAAATGGGTCATTTGGGGGGGGGGGGGGGGGTTTGAACGGTCCTGGCATTTTATACACAACATTAGGAAGCTTACATCCACTCTTCTAACCACTTGAAGACAAAGCCCTTTCTGACACTTTTTGTTTACATGAAAACATTTTTTTTTTTTTGCAAGAAAATTATGTTGAACCCCCAAACATTATATATTTTTTTAAAGCAAAGGCCCTACAGATTAAAATGGTGGGTGTTGCATTTTTTTTTCCCCACACAGTATTTGCGCAGCGATATTTCAAACGCATTTTTTGGGATAAAAATACACTTTTTTTTATTTGAAGGCACTAAAAACACACTATATTGCCCAAACGTTTGATGAAATAAAAAAAGATGATCTTAGGCCGAGTACATAGATACCAAACACGACAGGCTTTAAAATTTCGCACAAACGCGCAGTGGCAACAAACTACATACATTTTTAAAAGCCTTTACAGGTTACCACGTTAGATTTACAGAGGAGGTCTACTGCTAAAAATGACTGCCCTCGATCTGACCTTTGCGGTGATACCTCACATGCATGATGCAATTGCTGTTTACATATTATGACGCCAGACCGACGCTTGCGTTCGCCATGTTTTTTTTTTATTTTATTTTTTTATTAATTTTGCTTTTTTATTTTATTTTTTTATTAATTTTGCTTTTTTATTTTATTTTTAAACTGTTCCTTCCATCTTTTTTTTTTTTATTTTTTTATAATTTTTATTGTTATCTCAGGGAATGTAAATATCCCCTATGATAGCAATAGGTAGTGACAGGTACTCTTTTTTAAAAAAAAAAACTGGGGTCTATTAGACCCTAGATCTTTCCTCTGCCCTCAAAGCATCTGACCACACCAAGATCAGTGTGATAAAATGCTTTCCCAATGGCGCTTTTTATATCGGGGGGGGGGGGGAACATTCCCTCCCACTGCTTGTAAAAGCAGTCCAGAGGCTAATTAGCCGCTAGGATTGCTTTTACATGAAAGCCGGCCGCTGGCTGAAAAGAATGATACCAAGATGATACATAAACCCGCAGGCATCAATCTGGTATAACCAAAGTCCAGCAACATACCAGTACGTTGCAGCCTGTTGGCTGAACGAAAAAAAAAAGAGATTGATCGGTGGGTATGCCCACCATTAAGCCTCGTACACACGGTCCAACTTCCATCTGACTTTTCCGTGGATTTTTGTCCGAACGGAGTTGGCCGGGCACACCCATAGCATACACACCACAGGACTTTTCTGCAAACTTTCCCAAAACTTTTTGCAACATCACATGGTTTTTCTGCTCTTCACCGCCACCCTTTGATCAACTTCTGCTATTGTTGGTTGATTTTAACATTAGTTGTTTTGTCCATCGGACAAAAGTCCTATGGTTTTCTGTACACACGGTAGGACTTTGCTCCATCTGACTTTTGTTGGGCAAAAGTTTGTCCGTTTGCAGACCCAACTTTTGTCCGATGAAAACAAAACCAAAAGAAAAAAGTTTGTCCGATGGAGCGTACACACGGTCGGATTGTTGGTCCAACTTGCTTAAAACGAAGTTTGTTGGGCAAAAGTCCGACCGTGTGTACGGGGCTTTAGAATACCTCCCTTCATCCACCTACTTCCAATGATGGGCATACATGCACCATTTATATATGCCGAAGCATGGGGGCATCCTCCCGCAAAAGTTATGTCGCGTACACACGGTCAGACTTTTCCACGGGCAAGCCTCTGTCGGAATTTTGACCGCATGTACGCGGCATTAGGAGCAAAGTCGCTCCTCCGCCCCTGCTGCCCCCATGCTTCGGCATATATGTTTTTTTTTTTTAAACTGTGGTGGTGAAATCACCTCCTACAGCACTGGAGTCGCAGGGATCAGGCCTGTCTCTGCGAACGCTGCAGTTATGTGTGTTTTTGTTTTGTAAGTGACAGTGATCGATCGATACTGCACTTGGGTGGCCTGGGCTGGACGGAGGGGCAAAACGCAGGTGCTAGCAGGTATCTGGGCTGATCCCGCTAACACTGCATTTTTGGGAACCCTAAATTGCTGGGGACGCTAGTATAGATCTGATCAGATCAGATATTGATCTGTTCAGATACTATACCACTAAGGGAGGTGTATGCTTCACGCGTGGGTGTTAGCGTTACTGGCACTAACCTGACGCTGCCTGGGGCGACGCAGACCCTCTCTGACGCTAAAACCTAATTGATGATCGCCCGGCGGGCGATCAGGGGGTTAAACATTTATTGGGTTATATACGGCAGGTGCCCTGACACTATAAAAAGCAAACTAACCAGCGTCACCCGTAACACTTATATGGTGATCACTGGTGAAAGGGTTAACTAGGGGCAATCAGGGGGTTAAAACCTTTATTAGATAATATATGGGGGTACCGGACGCTATAAAAACCTGGCAGCGAACCTAAAAAAAAAAAAAAAAAATATAACTGACTACCTAGCGGGACCAGCATAACTAATACAGCGATCAGAAAAACGATCACTTAGTGACACTGGCAAAAAGGGGGTGAAAGGGTTACCTGGGGGGCGATCAAGGGGTTAAACCTTTATATGGGGGGGTTAGGGGGCTACACTGGACCTCAAACTAACTGCCCTGACACTTTTACAGTCACAAATGTCACTGATTGCAGTGATCAGTAAATAAATGGTCACTGCAATCAGTGACACTGTGACTGGGGGCTGATCTGGGGGTGTCTGGGGCGATCATGTGCCTACGTGTGCGGTTTAGTGCACTAACCTGTGTGTCTTCTCTCCACGGCGCTTGGTATATGTGAGCGCCGCAGGAGAGATGACATCACTTCCTCCTGCTTGTGTAAACATTACACAGGCAGAGGAAGCTTTTCATTCACCGGGAGCGATCGCGAGGGGGTGGCCGGAAACTAATGGGCGTCCCATCATCACGGATCGCTCCCGAAGTAATCCCGGCCGCTCACTGTACGTACAGGTACGTGAGTTTGCCTGTCCGTGCCATTCTGCCGACGTATATGTACAGTGGACGGTCGTTAAGGGGGTTAACCGCGCATGCGCGAGATGCATGCTGGTTACACAGCATGCACCTCTCTCCGAAAAACCAGGAAGAATAATCAACTGGACTTCACATGACCTTAGCTATGATGGAAACAGCCACAAGAACGCTGAGAAGATATCAGGTAAGTTTTTGCACTGATTTACGAACCGATCATGATATATTAATAATATTAACATTAATATTTTAAAGAATATTCATTGTAATTATGTTGAGAAAAAATAAATAAAAATATTATGGCCGGAACAAAGATTCCAACGTTTCCAATATCAGTACCCTAATTTGTTTAAACTTGGGAGAAATCACAGTACAGTGCTTGTTTCCATTACAGCAATTGTGTTACATGAGCAAAAATCCAGTGCAGTGTATTTTTAATAAACCGTTCTCAGCTGTGGAAATAATCAGTTTTTGTTTCAACGAAAATAGGAGAGCTAGCACACACACACACACAATAGTAGAAGTCTAAACCTTTGAAAATTATACGATAATGTACTGGAAGAGCACTAATCCTGTGTATTCAATAGTCCACACCCTATATGACATAACATCATACTACAAAAATTAAGCACGCATGTTTACGCAGAATATTTCAACAACAAGCACTGCTAAAACATCCAGTCGTAAAGAGCCTTTCAGAGCTAACCTACCTTTGTCTTTAGAGATGTAAAGGGGATTTATTGGCATTATGAGAATAAAGCAAAAGACAATGCAAGTAATCCCAATGACAGGCTCCATTGCCATTCAACTGCAGCTTCCCTGGCTAAGCACAGGAATCCAGCGTTGCTAGCCAGCGAGCTCTAAGCTACAGCCGTGTCACCCACAGGAAAGAAGCACGAATGTTTCTAACTGAATAACTCCAGCTGTACACCACCAGTTCATCTGAAGTTGAGATGTAATCTAACATGTGATTGGTTTGCATGCAAAGTGCTTGATTGGTCATTATAAAACATCCCTGGATAGGCGTTTGCAATTTCCTTTCCGAGTGTATGTGGCAGTCTATTATTTTCATCATCTTGCGCAGCACTAAAAGTTATCAGATGCCAGACATTCGAAAGCACACTTTATGTGACTTTTCTAGAGCAGAGATTGTGCTTGCCATTTGCCAGTAGTTTGCCAGCGTTTTAAGATATTTGTTTTCTAAGGTCGAAATACCTTGTCTGTTTAAATTAAGCAATCTTGTACTGCAGATAGATAAAAGAAAAAAAAAGATAAATAATTAAATACAATCTTAAATAAACTCAAGAGCCTGATTGTATTGCGTGTCCACAAAAGATATGCACAAATGTGATCCAAGAGCCTATCTGGATAAAAATATACTGATGTTCAATGCATAGAATGCTGTCATGGTTTGCTGTGCATGTTGAACATCTAAATATTGTTGTTTTTTGGCTCTTGGTACACAAGGCAAAACTATTTCCTGGTGCCTCCATGGCAGCATACCTGTGATAGAGCTCCGCCTCGACTCCTCCTTCAGGACTAGTGAATAGCATAAATTAAAGGGATAGTCCCTCCCCCAACATTCTCCTTTTTTTCCCCTCATACCTTCTTGTGCTGGTGAAGAGTAGCAGTATGTCCATACCGCTGCAGTCGGCAGCGTCCGCCGGGTTTAGCCTTTTCCGCGCGCAGTCCCTGTTCTTGGGCCGCTCACAGCGCTGATAAGACTGGGAACCCCTCTGTGGATCTGTTGGGGTCTTCTTGCAGAGTTTCCTCACAGGAACGCAGTCTGCCATCGCATGTAATGATGAATGTCAAGTGAGTCGCAGAAGGATCAGCTACTGTTTGCAGAGGCGTTGCTATGGGGGTGCGGGCCGCACCCGGGTGACACCCGCCAGAGGGGTGACACCGGGGCCGCCGCTACACACAGTTGTTACTTGCAGAGCTGCAGCAGAGCGTTGCTAGTGTGCCTGCCGCGCTCCTGCATCGAGCCGCCACAAGTTTTTCAGTCACTTCCCTGTCAGGCAGTTCCGGCTGACATGACATCATGATCTATAGGCAGAGAAGCGCGGCGCGGGAATAAACAGTCAGCGCCGCGGTAGGAAGAAAGGACTCGAGGAACCAGGAGGAGGCTGACTGCCCGGGAGCCTGGGATAAGGGAAGAGACCGGAGAGGAGGAGCCCATCTTACAGTAAGCGGCAGCAGCACTAAACACTCGGTCTGTGCACACACACACAGCACATGCCATTCCCTCAGATAAAGCCTCAAGCTGTGCTGTCTGTGCCACCAGTGAGAATGGCAGTACCGGCTCTGTCACCCCCCACCCCCCTCTCTGTCACCCCCCACCCCCTCCCTCTCTGTCACCCCCCTCTGTCACACCCCCCACCCCCCTTCTGTCTCACCCCCCCACTCCCTCTCTGTCACCCCCCCACCCCCCTCTGTCACCCCCCACCCCCTCCCTTTTTGGCACCCCCCTCTGTCACACCCCCACCCCCTCCCTATCTGTCACCTCCCCACCCCCCTTCTGTCTCACCCCCCACTCCCTCTCTGTCACCCCCCACCTCTCTGTCACCCCCCACCCCCCTTCTGTCTCACGCCCCCCACTCCCTCTCTGTCACCCCCCCCCCACCCCTCCCTCTCTGTCACCCCCCTCTGTCACCTCCCCACCCCCTTCTGTCTCACCCCACCCTCTCTTTCCCCCCCCCACCCCCTCCCTCTCTTCCCCCCCCCCACCCCCTCTCTGTCATCCCCCCTCCCCCTCCCTCTCTTTCCCCCCCACCCCCTCTCTGTCACACCCCCCACCCCCTTCCTCTTTTCCCCCCCACCCCCTCCCTCTCTGTCACCCCCCTCTGTCTCACCCCACCCCTTCCCTCTGTCTCACCCCTCCCTCCCTGTCTCACCCTCACCCCCTCCCTCTCTGTCTCACCCCCTCCCTCTCTGTCTCACCCCCTCCCTCTCTGTCTCACCCCCTCCCTCTCTGTCTCACCCCCTCCCTCTCTGTCTCATCCCCATCCCCTGCCTCTCTGTCACCCCTCCTCTCTGTCACCCCCTCCCTCCCTCTCTGTCTCACCCCCTCCATCTCTGTCTTACCCCCACCCCTCCCTCTCTGTCTCACCCCCTCTCTGTCTCACCCCACCCCCTCCATCTCTGTCTCACCCCCACCATCTCTGTCCCACCCCTCTCCCTTTCTCTCACCCCCACCCCTTTATCTCTCTCACCCCCCTCTCTATCACCCCCACCCTTCTCTCTCTCTCTCCCCCTTCTGTCTCTAACCTTCCACCCCCTCTTTCCCTTTTAGGGCAAATTCACACTAAATCAGCATGAAATCAAAGATCAGCCGGAGCAATTTGGCACTCCAGCCACTCTGCATTGCAGGCTGCTAGGGGCAGTATGATTAACAGTTCAGTGCATCATACTTCCCCCCTGTTATTTTTTTTGTACAAACTTTGTTTGAAGTGTATATAATGTACATTTTATTCTCCAAAATGTCGGGCAGCACGCTGTCATTTCAGGTTCTCAAAAAAAAAGAAATGCATTCTGTTAGTAGTTTTTCTATGTTTTCTCAGTGTATAAAAAAAGTTGTGGGGGGTTGGCAATGCTGTTTGGGGGAGGGGGCACTTCAGAGTCCAGTGCCTATAGGCTCCTGAGATGTGAATTCCGCCCTGATGGATAGAGAGAGAGAGAAAAGGAGAAGAAAGGAGAATAGCGAGAAAACAGTAGGGTAAAAAATATTTGGAAAAAGTTATTGGGGGGGGGGGTGACACCATATTTTACCGCACCAGGTGACACCAACCCTAGTGACGCCACTGACTGTTTGTCCCCAGGCTGGTAGTTTTTCATTTATTATCATATCAAAGCATAATGATCTCTCTCTCTCTCTCTCTCCCTTTTGTTATGTCCCCCTCTCTCCCCTCTAGCTCTCCTGTAACTTTCCTTGTTGTTCCCTTCTAATGCTTTGTACACCTTTTTTAGGGCTGGTCTATCTTGCCAGGGGTGTTTGTCCTGACATGCTTGGCACCTCTCCTCTCGTTACTCGGAGGGTCTGGTATGCAGCTGGGGGGCCGCGGGCGCACTTTTTACTTTCCCTTCTCACCTGTTTTTCTCTTGAGGGGAGAAGGCGACTGTTGCAGATCGGCATCCTCGCCGCCGTATTGCGCAGGCGCGGTCTGGGGTGGGACTCGGCATTCGCGGGCGCATGCGCAGTTGTCTGACGAGCCGGCGGCCATCTTGGTTTCTGGAAAAAGGGTCCGATTTGCCCTTTCTTTCCAGTATTATTCCAGGGGTGGAGTTTTTGAATTAGCTCACCCACCTGGACTGCATATAAGGATTATTGTCAGGGTTATGGCTGTCAGAGCTATTTCAGCTATGCCCTGCAAGGTTCTCCTGACCCAGCTCTGTGGTAGGTTCTTCTAAAAAAAAAAAAAAAAAAAAAAAAAAAAAAGTGGCAGTATTTTCTATTACACTCGTCTGTATGGGTACAGACAGGCGGTTTCATGTTGTCTATTTCATGATCCCATAGCTTTTTTTTTTTTCCTCTATATATTATTCTCTGCAGCTGATCCTTTTGCCCAACTCCGCAATGAGTCATTCATCTCGTAACAAAGATCCTCATACTTCTATTAGGTATGTGACCAACTATACGTGAGTATAAAAAAAAAAGAAGTGCGCTCACTGGTCTAACGTGTGTTCCTTACATCGTAGCCCTGCCCACTCCAAAAGGTCCAGAAAATCTTCAAGACACCATGATGACGACAGCCCAGACCGCAGATCTCATTCGTCACGCCACCGGTCCCCCTCATCAGGGCATAGGTCCCATTCTTCACGTCATAGATCAGAAAGGTCAAGATCCAGAGGACGTGATCGGTCCCCCTCTCCTAGGACCTATAGAAAGAAGAAATGCTGGACATGTAGGGCTACACCACTACCAGACAGAGTGGTCTGTAAGGAATGTTTTACGGACTATGCGTCCAACCGCGAGCTAGAAAATCGGCACGCTGTAGATCTGCTCAAGCGAACAATGAAGGACTCCTTCTCCGAGCTTTTGGCTTCGGTCCCCGCTCAACGACTTCAGCAGATATCCCAGGTTCAGGATACAGAACCTAATCTCCCTGGTCCGTCAGCAGTCAGTACACCTCTGCCGCCGTCAGGCTGACCAGCTAGAGATTCACCATCTGAAGACTCTTCAGGGGACTCTTCAGAGGAGTCAGAACCTTCTGGCTTCAGTCTCTCCTTGGTAAAGCCATTCATCCAGGCAGTCAAAACTGCAATCGCCTGGAAAGACGCAGAAGAGCCTCCCCAAGAGTCTACAAACTACTTTCTATTCCACAAAAGGAAGCAGGTTTTCTTCCCATTGATGGGTGAAATTAGCCAAGTCATTCAGAGTGAATGGTCAAAGACGAATAGAAAGCTTTCATTGGGCCGGTTTTATAAACTATACCCCTTACCAGAGTCAGGAACGCAGTCACTAAACTCCATGCCAGTGGTAGACATGTCGGTGGTGCGACTCGCAAAAAATATTACTTTACCAATGGAAGATTCCGCTTCCTTCAAACACCCTCCTAGACAGGCGAATCGACCTGGAGCTGAAGAGGGGCTACTTAGCCGTGGAAGCAGCGTGTAAGCCAGCTATTGCCCTCACATCAGTATCAAATGCCATAAGATCTTGGACGGATAATTTTGAGACGGCTTTGCGTCAGGATGTCCCCATGGAGGATATAATTAAAGCCTTGGAAGAGCTTAGATTGTCGGCAGACTTTGTCGGGGTAACGGCAATTGACACGATCAGGTGCTCGGCAAGATCCATGTTGCATTCAGTAATGGCGAAGAGGGCCTTGTGGCTGAAACCCTGGACGTCTGATTTATCTTCCAGTTCCTCTAGGTTCCTGCCAGTCAAATCCAAGGGATTTTAGGCAGTCAAGACAGCCCAGGGACAACAAAAGACCTTGGAAGGGTACTCAGGGATACTTTTTGAACAGGAAGATGAAAGCCCTTCCGGCTCCACAGGAGCAGAAGCAGTCTTTTTGACGCCAGAATAACCCAGGCACTCCCGGTGGGAGCCAGGCTAAAGTTCTTTGTCCCAGTCTGGGCCACCCACTGCCATGACCCCTGGGTTCTGTCAACAATTCAATGGGGGCACTTTTGGAATTTCTCTCACCCCCCACCTCGTAAATCTTTCAACTGAACAGAGATTCCATCCTCTCCACTGAAAGCTCAAGCTCAAAAAATTCCTGACGTCACTCCATCTTCAGGGGGCGGCTGTTCCGGGTCCCTTGGCAGAGCTCTTCGCAGACTTCTACTCCACCCTATTTCTGGTCCCAAAGAGGACAGGTGGGTGGAGACATGTGATAAACCTAAAGAGGCTGAACTGGTATATCCGCCCTGAAAGCTTCAAAATGGAGTCCCTGCAGACGACTATTCAGGCAGTCCAGCCATCAGATTGGATGATTTTGGTCGATCTGCAGGATGCGTACCTACACGTTCCAATTCTACCTGCATTTCAAAAATATCTGACATTTGCAGTGGGACGGACCCACCTACAGTTTCAAGCCCTGCCTTTCGGTCTGTGCACCTCTCCCAGGGTGTTCACCAAGATACTAATATCTGCTTTAGTTCCCCTGCGGGAAAGGGCATGAGGATATACCATTACTTGGACGACATCCTCCTCCTATCAAGCAATCCGGATCAGTTGGTACGTCACCGGGAAATTCTTCTACAGACCCTAAAAGAGCTAGGGTGGCTTGTGAATTCCGACAAGAGTCAACTAACGCCAAAACAGCAGATCTACCTGGGCGCAATGTTCGACACTCAGGAGGGGACAGTGTCATTACCACCACCAAAGGCAAGGATTGTCACTAAGAGAATGATCAAAGGCATCCGGAGACTGTATCTGACGGCTTGACAATGCCCAAGCCTCATTGGCACAATGTCTTCCTGTATACCCATGGTTCCTTGGGCCCATTGGCACTTGAGGTATTTCCAGACTGGTTTCTTGGCACAGTGGAAGAAACAATGACTATTTCAGACGATCCTGCTGATGGGAAAAATGTGCAGGAGTCTTCACTGGTGGACAGTTCCGGAAAACCTCTCCAAGCCTCGTCACCTGGGCTCCCTTCCTTGGATCACACTTACGTCCAATGCAAGCGGACAGGGCTGGGGAGCCCATTGCAAAGAAACCTGAATACAGGGGAGATGGTCATGTTCCACCCAGGGAATGGTATCCAACATCTTGGAGATGAGGGCAGCCTTCTTGGCACTGACCTCTTTGGCACCCCAAATCAGAGGCCAGAGAATACTCCTACACCTAGACAACAGGGCAGCTGTCGCTTATCTGCAGAGGCAGGGAGGCAATCGCAGCAGGTCACTCCTCGAGGTAGAGCCGATCATGCTCTGGCCGGAGAAGAACCTCCTGGACCTCAGAGCGATGTATCTGCCGGGCAGGTTGAACACAGAAGCAGACACGTTATCCAGAAAATTCCTGGACAACGAGTGGGCTCTCCACCCCCATGTCTTCCTTCAGATTGCCAACATATGGGATTCCCCGCAGGTAGATCTGTTCGCCTCCCCGAAGAACGCCAAGCTGGACAGATTCTTCTCTCGGCTGCCGCATCCACAAGCCGAAGCAGTGGATGCCCTGTCGTGCCCCTGGAGGTTCACCACGGCATATGCCTTTCCTCCCCGGCAATTAATATTCATGTTCCTCCTGAGGCTCCTCAGGGAGTCAGTCCAGGTGGTGGCAGTACTTCCGTATTGGCCGAAGAGACCCTGGTTTCCCCTAGCCATGCGCCTCAGTGTGGGCTCTCCCATCGAGATCCATCTTTTCCCTCAACTTCTGTCGCAGGGCAGTCTAGTTCATCCAAACCCTCAGAAGTTGAATCTTCGAATCTGGAGGTTGAGAGGCGAAGGTTCGAGTCTCTAGGGTGTTCCCCAGGAGTCAGATCAACCCCTCTAAAAGCCAGGAAGCCTGCAACTAATGCCATATATTCAAGAATATGAGACAAGTTCTTGTCATTTGCTTCCGGAAATGGATTTGATCCAATCCTTCCCTCTACCTCCAATATTCTAGGTTTCCTTCAGACAGGACTTGATCTGGGTCTTGGTCTGAGCTCCCTTAAAGTGTAGGTAGCAGCAATCTCTGCCGCAACAAATAAGAGATGGGCGGAGGATCCTTTTTAGTAGTCACTTTCCTCAGAGGTGTATTGAAGATTCGCCCACCTGTCAGACGATCATTTTCCTAAGTGGGATCTGTCCCTAGTCCTGGAAGTTCTATCTGACCATCCCTTTGCTCCAGTGGAACAAGTAACAATATGGAACCTGACACTAAAGACGGCTTTCCTGCTAGCCATTACATCTGGCAGAAGAATCTCGGATTTTCACTCTTTAGAGATAGGTGACGACCACATCTCCTTCTTCCCCGACAGAGTGGAACTTCGCCCCCTTCGGGGGTTCACACCAAAGGTTGCTACTCAAAGCCACCTGTTGGAACCCTGGGCACTACCAGTGTTTACAGACACGGATTCAGAGTCTTGTCACTAGCTGAATGTATCCAGAGTGCTCAGGGCCTACCTAGCAGCCAGACTTTTCATTGTACCGTTCGGTAAATACAGGGGCAAAGAAGCTTCCATCAGAACTCCTGGCATCTTGGGTTGTAAAGCTAATCCAGAAGGCCTACAGGGTGAAGAATATGGAGTCTCCATCCCGAGTGAATGTTCAATCTACAAGGGCAGTCTCCACTTCCTGGGCAGCAAGGGCTAATGTTTCGTTGGGGACGGTGTGCAGGGCCGCCACCTGGTCTTCTCACCATACGTTACTCAGACACTACCATATTGATCCAGGAGCTCTCACAACTGTTGAGTTCGGAAGAAGGGCAGTTCAGGCTGCTATGTCCTCTTCTAATTAAACATTTATTTTTAAGCATTATCCCACCCGTGTCAGCTAGTTATTTATCACAGGTATGCTGCCATGGAGGCACCAGGAAAATGGAAAATTGTATCATACTTACCAGTAATTTTCCTTTCCTGGTGCCTATCCATGGCAGCATACGCTCCCACCCTCGGTATTCTATATTACAGAGAATGTTGGGGGAGGGACTATGCCTTTAATTTATGCTATTCACTAGTCCTGAAGGAGGAGTCGAGGCGGAGCTCTATCACAGGTATGCTGCCATGGAGGCACCAGGAAAGGAAAATTACTGGTAAGTATGATACAATTTTCCGTTTTTGAAAAGTAGTCAGAAATTTAAAGCCTCTTAGAGCCCATTCATACAGGGACGACTTTGGATCCGACTTCAAGTCGCCTCAAGTCGCGCTGCATGAGAAAATCAATGTAAGTGAATGGAGCCGTCTTAATGCACACTACTGCAGTCGCTCCGACTTCAAAAAAG
This sequence comes from Rana muscosa, assembly GCA_029206835.1. Taxonomy (NCBI): domain Eukaryota; kingdom Metazoa; phylum Chordata; class Amphibia; order Anura; family Ranidae; genus Rana; species Rana muscosa. The sequence continues at coordinate 989,874,120 of CM055118.1, read as the reverse complement.
GTTCCTGTACTACTTCAATCCGACTTCTAGGCGACTTGTAAGCAACTTGTACCCATTAATTTCAATGGAAGTCGCCTCAGAAGTCGGATCACTGTCTTAACAGAAGCAACTTTCTAGGAAGAGAACATACATTTCTCACGCAAACCTCTCCCACAGAGCTGATTCTTGTTTGATTGGCCACTGAAAAGCCTCCTGTCCTGGAGGCGACTTCAGTCATGTTGTAAGTCGCCCCAAGTCGCGCTGTGATTCAAACCCAAGTTGCCTCCCAAAGTCGCGCTGGAAGTCATTTTGCCCCTGTGTGAATGGGGTCTTACTCTATGTTTACTTTGACTTTAAATAGTTCAGCATGCCGGAGGAGAATTTCCACTAAACTCAGAGCCAGTAGCACAGGAGACACATTGGATTGATGGTAAACCATGTCCCTTGTTCTGATTTTCTTTTTTTTACAAAACTAATGCCGCGTACACACGACCATTTTTCCCATCGAGAAAAATGAAATTTTTTCCTTTGGACGAGAAAAACGATCGTCTGTGGGCTTTTTGACGTTTTTCTCGACGGGAAAAACGGCATTAATCACGACGAGAAAAATTAGAACATGCTCAAATTTTTCTCGTCGTGATCCCCGTCGTTTTTTTTCCATGGCAGTTTTCCCATAGGGAAACACTGCCGCGGAGCCCACACACGTCGTTTTTTTCGACCAAAAAAAAAAATGTAATTTAAAACGGCGTGGGGGGAACAAGCTGTTCCTCGATTTTCACGTCGATTTTCTCGACTGTGTTTTCACCGTCGAAAAAATCGATCGTGTGTACGCGGCATGAGGCTTTGAATAGGAACACTGTTTATTTATATTTTTTGAATTGCTAGGTTGCTCTACCTGATATCCTATGCGGAACAAAGATCACCCCTGCGATATAATGGCGCCAACCTAATTGCAAGGTAAAATTTGTGTTTGCTCCTTCAGATAATTTTGCATAATCTGTTGTGATCAGCTCTAAACTCCCGCAGCCCCAGTGTGAACCTGGGCTAAATCGCGGCCCGAAATCACAAAAAGTAGTACAGAAACTAATTTTTGAAATCGGAGGCACCGCCGCAGATGCGGCGTTGCATCCATTAGGACGGTGCCATTGTCGCCAAATGTCGCCGATTTGACATGTCAAATCGTACTAATCTGAACCAGGGCTAAAGCTGTGTACTAACAGATTATCATACAATCACTTCGAAAGCGGTATTTTTTGTCCAATTTTCTGAATGTGTGTACTAGGCTTGAGTCTCCTTTCGCTTGTGGGCAGACTTCGTCTAGGCAGGTGGGACGGCGCCAAGTAATGCATACCTCCCAACTTTTAAAAGTCCCACCGCGGGACATTCGACTTTAAAACGAAAGTTGTTGAGTGGGGGGGGGGGGGGTTTGTGCAGTGGGGAGAATTGGTAAATTGGAAAAAAAATCGACATTAAAACGAAAGTTGTTGAGTGGGGTGGGGGGGGGGGGGGTGCAGCAGGGCGAATTTAAAAAAAAATATTCGACTTTAAAACGAAAGTTGCTGAGCAGGTAAGGTTCAGCGGGAGAATTGAAAACAATTCGTTCCTCCACTTCCTGCTGTGCCTGCTCTGCGGGAATTATACAACTATCGCGGGAATGCGGGAAGGAGGTGCCTATGTGGGAGAAACCCGCAGAATCCGTGCCTATTGGGAGGTATGAGTAATGGGTCACATGGATCGGTAACATGGAAGGCCTGCCCCGCATGGGTTCTTCTGGGCTATGTTAGGCACTTTGTTTCAGGGTCACTTTACACACACACACACACACTTGGGGTACATTTTGCTTTGTGTTGTTTTTCTTGATACCTTGGGACAAGGCTGAGGTTGCCATGGGGGAATAATCAACCTTAAAGTGGATGTAAACCCACTACCATCATTTGCAAGATATTAACATAGTTAATATGTATAATGATATACATGCCTCCTGCATGTATCGTTTTGTTTTATTACTCACCCCCACAGCTGTAATTTGCCCCGCAATATCACCGAATTGTTGGGCGTTTCTAATTTCCGGCGCTTGGTGGGCGGAGTCGTAAGGTCAGAGGACTCCTCCGCCCACCGCTACACTCCCCTGGTCACCCGCTGGTCAGGAGACTGAAGTGCATCTGCAGGAGTGACAGAGCGTGTTCTGTGAAGAAGCAGAACGCGCTCATGTTTCTCCTGCGCATGTGCACAAGAAACAGTAGGATAATTGAGACAGAGAGGCAGAGCTTACTCCTCCACCCCCCCCCCCCGTCCCCCACCATGTCCTCCACATCGCCAGCTGTGTCTTCCTCTTCCGACCCCCCCCCCCCTCGTTCCCTGCAGCCGCGAGCTTCCCTCTGCTCTCCTCTACTGCGGGCTGCAAGGGAGGGAGGAGGGGGGCGCGCAGGGCAATCTGTCAGGATGGAGAGCAGAGACAGGGGCCGGTATGTCAATTACCAGCCCCTGTCTTTTCTGAATGGGACACAGAGCGTTCGTTACTGATCGCTCTGTGTCCTGTGATAACTGAGCAGAGTAACCTGTGTTACTCTGCTTCAGTTTATGAATGGACAAACACAGTAAAGGCAGCCAATCCTGGGAGAGCTGGATGGGAGGGGAGGGGGATGTGAATTGTGAACTTTTTACATAGGATGTGCCTGTCTCAGGCTAGTGCACGAGATATGTAAATAACCTGTCACTCAAAGCAAGGGGGAGGATTTGACAACGTTTTTCTGTTTGTCAAGATTTATCTCACTGAACAATAAGAGGATTGCTCAGAGCTGGATTAACTCTGTGTGGCAAGACTGGACTCAAATGATAGGAAATCTTATACTCTACATTGTGACATCAAAAAAATAAATAAAAAAATTTCGGGTTTACATCCACTTTAACCACTTAAGCCCCGGACCATTTGGTAGCTAAAGGACCAGAGGTGAATTCAGAATTTTGCACTGCGCTGCTTTAACTGTAAATTGTGCGGACATGCAATGTTGTACCCAAACGAAATTTGCGTCCTTTTCTTCCCACAAATAGAGCTTTCTTTTAATGGTATTTTATTGCCTCTGCGATTTTTATTTTTTGCGATAAAGAACGGAAAAAGACCGAAAATTTTGAAAAAAAATGATATTTTCTACTTTTTGTTATAAGAAAAATCGAATAAACTCAATTTTAGTCATACATTTAGGCCAAAATGTATTCAGCCACATGTCTTTAGTAAAAAAAATGTCAATAAGCGTATATTTATTGGTTTGCGCAAAAGTTATAGCGTTTACAAACTAGGGTACATTTTCTGGAATTTACACAGCTTTAAATTTATGACTGCCTATCTCATTTCTTGAGGTGCTAAAATGGCAGGGCAGTACAAAACCCCCCCAAATGACCCCATTTTAGAAAGTAGACACCCCAAGGAAATTGCTGAGAGGCATGTTGAGCCCATTGAATATTTTTTTTTTGTCCCAAGTGATTGAATAATGACAAAAAAAAAAAAAAAATTACAAAAAGTTGTCACTAAATGATATATTGCTCACACATGCCATGGTTATATGTGGAATTGCACCCCAAAATACATTCTGCTGCTTCTCCTGAGTACGGGGATACCACATGTGTGGGACTTTTTAGGAGCCTAGCCACGTACGGGACCCCGGAAACCAAGCACCGCCTTCAGGATTTCTAAGGGCGCAAATTTTTGATTTCACTCCTCACTACCTATCACAGTTTTGAAGGCCATAAAATGCCAAAATAGCACAAAACCCCCCCAAATGACCCCATTTAGGAAAGTAGACACCCCAAGCTGTTTGCTGAGAGGCATGGTGAGTATTTTACAGCTCTCATTTGTTTTTGAAAATGAAGAAAGAACATTTTTTCTTTTTTTTTCTTTTTTTTTTTTCAATTTTCAAAACTTTGTGACAAAAAGCGAGATCTGCAAAATACTCACAATACCTCTCAGTAAATAGCTTGGGGTGTCTACTTTCCAAAATGGGGTCATTTGGGGGGGGTTTTGTGCCATCTGGGCATTCCATGGCCTCCGAAACTGTGATAGGCAGTGAGAAGTGAAATCAAAAATTTACACCCTTAGAAAGCCTGAAGGCGGTGCTTGGTTTTTGGGGTCCCGTACGTGGCTAGGCTCCCAAAAAGTCTCACACATGTGGTATCCCCGTACTCAGGAGAAGCAACAGAATGTATTTTGGGGTGTAACTCCACATATGCCCATGGCATGTTTGAGCAATATATCATTTAGTGACAACTTTGTGCAAAAAACAATAAAAAAAAAGAAATTGTCTTTTTTCCGCAACTTGTGTCAACATATAAAATATTCCATGGACTCGACATGCCTCTCAGGATATAGCTTGGGGTGTCTACTTTCCAAAATGGGGTCATTTGGGGGGGTTTTGAACTGTTCTGGCATTTTATACACAACAATAGGAAGCTTACATCCACTCTTCTAACCACTTGAAGACAAAGCCCTTTTTGACACTTTTTGTTTACATGAAAACATATTTTTTTTTGCAAGAAAATTATGTTGAACCCCCAAACATTATATATATATTTTTAAAGCAAAGGCCCTACAGAATAATATGGTGGGTGTTGCATTTTTTTTTTCTACACAGTATTTGCGCAGCGATTTTTCAAACGCATTTTTTGGGGAAAAAATACACTTTTTTTAATTTTAGTGCACTAAAACACACTACATTGCCCAAATGTTTGATGAAATAAAAAAGATGATCTTAGGCCGAGTACATAGATACCAAACACGACATGCTTTAAAATTTTGCACAAACGCGCATTGGCGACAAACTACATACATTTTTAAAAGCCTTTAAAAGCCTTTACAGGTTACCCCGTTAGATTTACAGAGGAGTTCTACTGCTAAAATTACTGCCCTCGATCTGACCTTCGCAGTGATACCTCACATGCATGGTGCAATTGCTGTTTACATATGACGCCAGACCGACGCTTGCGTTCGCCATTGGGCAAGAGCAGGGCAGGACAGGGGTGCTTTTTTTTTTTTTTTTTTTTCTTTATTATTAATTTTGCTTTTTTTTTTTTTTTTAAACTGTTGCTTCCATATATATATATTTTTTTTTTTTTTTATTGTTATCTCAGGGAATGTAAATATCCCCTATGATAGCAATAGGTAATGACTGGTACTCTTTCTTGAAAAAACTGGGGTCTATTGGACCCTAGATCTTTCCTCTGCCCTCAAAGCATCTGACCACACCAAGATCGGTGTGATAAAATGCTTTCCCAATTTCCCAATGGCGCTTTTTATATCCGGGGGGGGGGGACATTCCCTCCCACTGCTTGTAAAAGCAGTCCAGAGGCTAATTAGCCACTAGGATTGCTTTTACATGAAAGCCGGCCGCTGGCTGAAAAGAATGATACCAAGATGATACCTAAACCCGCAGGCATCATTCTGGTATTACCATTCAAAGTCCAGCAACATACCAGTACGTTGCTGGTCCTTGTTGGACATGTATTGTAATCTTTTTTTTCATGCAGCCTGTTGGCTGAACGAAAAAAAAAGATTGATCGGTGGGTATGCCCACCATTAGAATACCGCCCTTCATCCACCCACTTCTAATGATGGGCATACATGCACCATTTATATATGCCGAAGCATGGGGGCATCTTCCCGCAAAAGTTATGCCGCGTACACATGGTCAGACTTTTCCACGGGCAAGCCTCCGTCGGAATTTCGACCGTATGTACGCGGCATTAGGAGCAAAATCGCTCCTCCGCCCCTGCTGCCCCAATGCTTCGGCATATGTTTTTTTTTTAACTGTGGTGGTGAAATCACCTCCTACAGCACTTGGGTGAGTCGCAGGGATCAGGCCTGTCTCTGCGAACGCTGCAGTTATGTGTGTTGTGTTTTGTAAGTGACAGTGATCGATCGATACTGCACTTGGGTGGCCTGGGCTGGACGGAGGGGCAAAACGCAGGTGCCAGCAGGTATCTGGGCTGATCCCGCTAACACTGCGTTTTTGGGAACCCTAAACTGCTGGGGACGCTAGTATAGATCTGATCAGATCAGATATTGATCTGTTCAGATACTATACCACTAAGGGGGGTGTATGCTTAACGCGTGGGTGTTAGCGCTACTGGCACTAACCTGACGCTGCCTGGGGTGTGACGCAGACCCTCTCTGACGCTAAAACCTAATTGATATCACCCGCCGGGCGATCAGGGGTTTAAACCTTTATTGGGTTATATATACGGCGGGTGCCCTGACACTATAAAAAGCAAACTAACTAACCAGCGTCACCCGTAACACTTATATGGTGATCACTGGTGAAAGGGTTAACTAGGGGCAATTAGGGGGTTAAAACCTTTATTAGATAATATATGGGGGTACCTGACGCTATAAAAACCTGCGGCGACCCTAAAAATTACTGGCTACCGATCGGCATCACCGACACTAAGACAGCGATCAGAAAAACGATCGCTTAGCGACAGTGGTGATAAGGGGTGAAAGGGTTACCTGGGGGGCGATCAAGGGGGTTAAACCTTTATTAGATAATATATGGGGGTACCTGACGCTATAAAAACCTGCGGCGAACCTAAAAAAAATTACTGGCTACCGATCAGCATCACCGACGCTAAGACATCGATCACCCGTAACACTTATATGATGATCACTGGTGAAAGGGTTAACTAGGGGCAATTAGGGGGTTAAAACCTTTATTAGGTAATATATGGGGGTACCTGACGCTATATAAAAACCTGACGGCGAACCTAAAAAAAAAAATTACTGGCTACCTATCGGCATCACCGACGCTAAGACATCGATCAGAAAAATGATCGCATAGCGACGGCGGTGCTAGGGGGTGAAAAGGTTACCTGGGGGGCGATCAAGGGGGTTAAACCTTTATTAGATAATATATGGGGGTACCTGACGCTATAAAAACCTGCGGCGAACCTAAAAAAAATTACTGGCTACCGATCAGCATCACCGACGCTAAGACATCGATCAGAAAAAGGATCGCATAGCGACGGCGGTGCTAGGGGGTGAAAGGGTTACCTGGGGGGTGATCAAGGGGGTTAAACCTTTATTAGGTTATATATGGGGGTACCCGACGCTATAAAAACCTGCGGCGAACCTAAAAAAAAATACTGGCTACCGATCAGCATCGCCGACGCTAAGACATCGATCAGAAAAATTATCGCTTAGTGACAGTGGTGATAGGGGGTGAAAGGGTTACCTGGGGGGCGATCAAGGGGGTTAAACCTTTATTAGGTAATATATGGGGGTACCGGACGCTATAAAAACCTGCGGCGAACCTAAAAAAAATTACTGGCTACCGATCAGCATCACCGACGCTAAGACATCGATCAGAAAAATGATCGCTTGGCGACGGCGGTGCTAGGGGGTGAAAGGGTTATCTGGGGGTGATCAGGGGGTTAAACCTTTATTAGGGGGGGTTAGGGGGCTACACTGGACCTAAAACTAAATGTAGTGACACTTTTACAGTCACAAATGTCACTGATTGCAGTGATCACTAAATAAATGGTCACTGCAATCAGTGACACTGTGACTGGGGGCTGGGGGTGATCTGGGGGGTGATCTGGGGGTGTCTGGGGGGCCTGGGGGGCGATTTATGTGCCTATGTGTCCTGGTGTCAGTGTAGTGTTTTGTGTACTAACCTGCATCTTCTCCTGTACGGCGCTCGGTATATGTGAGCGCCACAGGAGAGATGACATCACTTCCTCCTGCCTGGCAGGCAGGGGAAGCTCTCTCATTCGCCGATCGAGAGGGGGGGGGCCGGAATCGAACGGCCGTCCCCTCATGCCGGATCGCTCCCGAAGGTAAAACGACCACCCACTGTAAAGAAGGGGGGTCCGATCGGACCCCCCAACTATACAAAGGCAATCACGTATATGTACGTGATTCTGCCTGTCGGTGCCATTCTGCCGACGTATATTTACAGTGGGCGGTCGTTAAGTGGTTAAGGTGGATCTCTACTCTTAAGCCTCGTACACATGACCGATTTTCTCGGCAAAAAACGACAAGAAAACTGTTGGGAGCTTTCTTCCTGAGAAAACCTTTCGTGTGTATGGTTTCTCGTCGAGAAAACTGCCGGGAATCTCGACGAGAAAAATAGAGAACCTGCTCTCTATTTTCTCGTCAGGATTCTTGTTTTTCTCGTTGAGATTCTCGTCGGCCTGTTTCCCGGACAGAAAACCGGTCGTGTGTATGCTTTTCCGAGTCTTAAAAAATTACGCATGCTCAGAATCAAGCATAAGACGGGAGCGCTCCTTTTGGTAAAACTAGCGTTCGTAAAGGAGATAGCACATTCGTCATGCTAAAACGAACTGAAAGCACGAAGACTGAAAAGCGCGAATCGTCTCTCCCCAAACTTTTACTAACACGCGGTAACACGAGATCAGCAAAAGCAGCCCAAGGGGTGGCGCCATTGAAATCGAACTTCCCCTTTATACTGCCGTCGTACATGCTGTACGTGACCGCGCTTTCCAACGACGAGATTTGGAATTGACAGTGTGTATACAAGGAAAGCTTGACAAGAAGCTCGTCAAGCTTGACAAGAATCTCGTCGAGAAAAACAGGTTTTTTTTACGACGAGATTCTCGGTCGTGTGTACGAGGCTTCAGATGAATTGACACCGCAACTGTTCTCCAGTTAACTCTCAGTTCCCTTGACAATGTACACCTTCACCGTAAAAGTGCTTTCACACTCACAGCGCCCGGGCATCGGTGGTAAAACGCTGCTAATTTTACAGTCGTTTTTGCGGTGCTTTTGACCCCCGCTAGCGGCCTAAAAAGGGTTAAAAGAGCCCGCAAAACGCCGCTGCATCAGCGTTTTGCCGGAGGTTCGGCGGCACTACCCATTCATTTCAATGGGCAGGGGCGCTTTAGGAGCGGTGTATTCACCGCTCCTAAAGCGCTGCAAAAAAACTGCTGGCAGGACTTTTTTTGACGCCCTGCCAGCGTCAAAAATTTATTAGGACTAGGGATGGGCCAAACACCTCCCGGTTCGGTTCGCATCCAGAACATGCGAACTGACCAAAAGTTTGCATGAGCATTCGAACACCGTTAAAGTCTATGGGACTCGAACGTGAGAAATCAAAAGTGAGAATTTTAAAGGCTAATATGCACTTTTATTGTCCTAGGTAAATATAAATATAAACAATACGTAAGTACAATGTTTTTAACCACTTCGCGCCCGGGCCATTATGAAAAGACGGCTGCATTGCGGCGCTCAATTGCCGGGAGGGCGTCCATGGACATCCTCCTGTTTACTTCCGCGATGGGCACCCCCGGCGGCGCGCATCGCGGAAGAGCTGTCCCCGCCATGTCAGGCGGGTGCCAATGCGCGTGCCTGGCGGCCGCGATGTCCGCCAGGTACCCGCGATCGGCTGTCACAGAGCCAGGGACATGGATCTCTGTGTGTAAACACAGAGATCCACGTACTGTCAGGGAGAGGAGATGGATGGTGTGTCCCTTGTACATAGGGACAACCATCGGTCACCTCCCCCAGTCAGTCCCCTCCCCCCACAGTAAGAACATCTAGCAGGGAACATATTAACCCCTTGATCGCCCCCCTAGTGTTAACCCCTTCCCTGCCAGTCACATTTATACAGTAATCAGTGCATATTTATAGCACTGTTCGCTGTATAAATGTAAATGGTCCCAAAAATGTGTCAAAAGTGTCCGATGTGTCCGCTGCAATGTCACAGTCACAATAAAAATCACAGATCGCCGCCATTACTAGTAAAAAAAAAAAAAAAAAATGTCATTTTGTAGGCGCTATAACTTTTGCACAAACCAATCACTATACGCTTATTGGGTTTTTTTTTTTTTTTTTTTTTTTTTTTTTTTACCTAAAAATATGTAGAAGAATACGTATAGGCCTAAACTGAGAAAAAAAATAGTTAAAAAAAAAAATGGAATATTTATTATAGCAAAAAGTAAAAAATATTGTGGGGTTTTTTTTTCAAAATTGTCGCTTTTTTTTTTTGTTTATAGCGCAAAAAATAAAAACTGCAGAAATTCTCAAATACCACCAAAAGAAAGCTCTATTTGTGGGGAAAAAAGGACGTCTATTTTGTTTGGGAGCCACGTCGCATGACCGTGCAATTGTCATTCAAAGCGTGACAGTGCCGAAAGCTGAAATTTCGCCTGGGCAGGAAGGGGGTTATGTGCCCAGTAAGCAAGTGGTTAACAAGAAAATATAAATACAACATTAAAGATCAAACATTAGTATTACTTAAAATTGTTGAATGATGGTACCTTGGTGGTCATGGTAAACCCTAGACAAAGTTTTTTGCTACTGAATCCTGTGTGGGATAATCAAGGCGCACAGTTGCGTCTCATCTCGCAAACGTCACTCGACAAGCATGTGCAAAACAAAAGGGTCCAAACAGGGATATGTGATATTTAAACAAATAGGGCTGGATCCTGATAATGGGTTAGCCTATGTAAAAGAGCAAACATATAATTTTCATGACGGCCGTTTCAAAAAAACTGATGGAAAACCCCATCAGTCGACACATGGGTCTCTTTCACAATCATAACCTCAAAATGATTGGATTTTTCGCCTTGGAACACGTCTCCCCAAATGTGAGGGGAGGCGATGCAGATAGACGTTTGCTTCAATTCGAGGCCAAATGGATCTATCGTCTACAAGCCATTAAATACCCTGGCCTTAATGAAGGCATAAGCTATAAACCTTTCCTGTAGCTGGCATTCACCTGTTGCGTCATCCTTACAATTATGTCATTCTGGATTTTCTTGATGATGCTTGACCCTCTTTTCCCTTTCGCTGTTCTCTTGTTTGTATGGGTTGCGCCCCGCCCTCTTGCCCTCTCCGGGGCTGGTCCTGAAGGGGTCATTTAAACCACTTTCCATGTACCGTTACTAGCTATATGGGACTGGCAATGACCTATATGGTATTGCGGTCCTAAATGCTCATATATCAAATGTTCTTGTTATACTTGTATACAGTATATGATGAAGATGCATTTACTTTTCTGTCTTGCTATGTCATGTACAAATATATAATCTCTATTGGTTTATTTCATTGTGTAAATGGTGCCTTGTAACTCATGGAACCCTAAACTGTATACTTGCATACATATTCACATGATATGCACTCAATTATTCAATATTTTATGTTCATGTGGCCAATATATACCAAATTCTGGTATTAAAATACATCTGGTGTGCCACATATATTTTTCCGTCTGTTTTACCCATTTATCATTGTTTATTTATTCAGTACCACTTCTCATTTGCCCGGTTACTTAATAGTATTTTTTTTTTTTTTTCAAATATGATTTTATTAAAAAATTTCAGGAATGAATTGCATATAACAGTGTTTACAGAATGGGAGATCATAGTCTCCTAAAATAGTAAGCATATATTACAAAAGAAACTTAACATATATTAAATTTATACATACAAGAACTCAAAAATCTTAGGATCTCACTGCTACAGTAATCCAAGTTCCTGCTTCTTATCACCTTATGTGACAAAGCACCTCTGCTTCATTCCGTATACTTTACCTTAAAAAACAAATCTAAATCGAGGACAAGAGGAGATATAACTGTAGCACACGGACCCTTTTCTCCTGCCTACCTTCTCCTTGCAGGTATAAAGGCACACCATGTCACATGCCCGGATCCTCCTGGTTTCAGAGGTTGAGCGGTGTTCTTACAATTTTGGGTCCTGCAGTGAGTTACCTCCCATTGGTTCTCGTCCCTAGAGTATAGGGAAAAGTCTGTGTTCTTCCTCCCAAAGAAAAACCAATGTCTAAACAGTGTTCAAACTCCAAACAGACGAGTTTATTTTATCTTGCTTGAAACAGACTTGGGAATAGGTTGAAGATAGAGACAAAGTAGGTAGAGGGACAGGTTCAGGCACACGGCACCCAACTACCCTATTCTCCACTCAAGCCTGAGTATGAATTGCTTACCCGGATAGATCCCTCTCACAGTTCTAGCAGCCGGAGTGAAACACGAACAGTTCCTTTAAGTTAGTCCCCTTCACGGACAAGTCCAAGTAATTCTCTGACACAGAATCCCTTAGTTACTGAATTAGAACTTTGAAACTCCCATAGAATAATGAAGACCATAGGTGTCAATGGGACACGCTACAGGAGCTATACTGCAACTCACAAGTCCTTCCCTCTGATAGGTTAACCAGGCCTCTCCTTCACCATGAATTCCTTCACTGATCCATCGGACAGGTCCTCCCCCGGTTTCCTCTCCTTCAGAGCGGGCCACCCTCACACGGGTTCCCTGGGACTCCAGTGTGTTGATTGTAGACCCAGCTAAAGGTGCCCGAGACTCCTGGATCAGTTCACGCACCCCAGGCCAACAAGGCCAACGGGCGCGACTTTGCCACCGGGGGTCCTCCCTTGCACTCTCCTCCTCCTCTCTTCTGGCGTCTGCCCCTTATGTACCCTCTCCCTGCATGAACAGCAGGCCGAACTCTGCCCACCACACGGTAGCCGAGAGCGGACACCCAATAACACCACAATGTCCCCAGTGGTTCAACCCGAGACCTGGGCAACAGCGCCACCACAGGCCCAGGGGAACCATACACCAGGCAACATCATGGCAGAGCAGAGTCCATAATAACCAGAATTGTAGAGTCTGAGCCATACTATTGCTCAGACTACCCCTAAATTTGCAACATAGCGACTTCCCAACTAGGGGAAGGATTCCGAAACTCAGACTCATATCCGTGTTTCACAGCCCTAAGAGGGAGCTACCCTCTTCTGAATTAATAAAAAAATTCCAAGAGGTCCATGTCTTTTTATATATCGCCTGTATCAGTTGCTGTCAATATCAGGTCCTCCATCTTTCTAATGTCTTCCACCTTCCTCAGCCATAGTGCTGTGGTTGGTGGATTCTGCTGTTTCCACATCAAAGGTATGCAGGATTTAGCTGCATTTAGTAAATGACATAGGACAGATTTTTTATATAAATGAAAAAGGGTTCTTTTGCGCTTCTAGTGAGTAGTGAAATAATATATAGTGCCAAGTGCCAAAGGGTATTGTGCAAAACGGCTGCAAAAACTAAACGTGTTCACCTTACACAGAAATAGAATAAATAAAAATGTGTTCTCGTGCTAAATGCTAACACACAAACAGTGATGTACAAACCAATATGAGTAAATAAAAGAAATAGCGTGCACGAATAGGTTCTCTCAAGTATATATGCAAATGAATATCAATGGTGCATATCAATAAATCAAAAATCTAGCATATCTATAAGTCCATATCTAGTGACTGTGCAGTATATGCAAAAACCAGAAAAAAGTGAAGTGGTGGCAATAAAAATAGGTAAGGTGACAATTCCTATACCAAAAAAGATCCAAAACTCAAACGTATTAGTAATCCAGTGAAAGAGTGTTGGACAGTGTTAATAATAAAATATAATAAAAAATTGAATAAATAAAATTCCATGCAAAATGGTGATAATAATGAGTCTTTTCTTGCTGAGCTGTAGTGAACTGTTCTGTAAATATTCAAATTCCTTAATGGAGTGTTTCCCAAGATTGCAGTCTCACTAGAATCTTACCTCCAGATAGATGAATATGAACAGAATCTGTGTTCTCTTTCTTCTTAGACTAGACTTGTCCTCTCCAGCGTGTGTGTGTGTGTGTGTGTGTGTGTGTGTGTGTGTGTGTGTGTGTGTGTGAACGCTCTCCCTATTTCCTCCACTAGCATGACTGGCGCTGTATTCCTGTGAGGATGGGGAAGACACAGGAGAAGGGGAGGGGAAACGGCTCCAAAAATGGCTCCGGGGAGAGGAGAAAAGAGAATCTCTAATAGTGAAGCATGTATTGGTCACAGGAGTTTATTGAATGGTAATGCTCTTACATTGAATAAAGAATAATAGGCGTACAGATATAGAGCGGCGCATTCGCCGTCTTACTCTTAGTCCGGGTACTTCCGGTCTGCGGTACCTCTCAACACCCGGGCCTATCTCAAAGACACAAAGCACATACTACAGCTAACAAAAGATCTACCAGTATTGGAGGGACGTACTCTACTAGCTACCGCGGATGTTACATCCTTATATACCATCGTCCCACACCATGAAGCTTGCCATGCCACCAAATGGCTCCTGAAACAACACAGTGAGTTGGTCTGCAAACATAGGAAATTCTTAGTTAAGAGTTTGGACTATTGTTTGAAATACAATTATTTCTGGCATGACCAATCATACTATAAACAATGTACAGGTATAGCCATGGGGGCAAAATTTGCACCCAGTGTGGCCAATGCATTCATGGCTCAGTGGGAAGAACAAGTGGTATATGCCAATACTCCCCCAGAATTGACTTTATACAAACACTACATAGATGATCTCATCATCATTTGGAATGGCAGTAAAGACAAGCTAGTAGACTTTTTAGAAACACTAAATAAGCATGACAAAAATATTAAACTGGTATGGAGTATAGATGCGAAAGAGGTAAATTTTTTGGACCTCACATTACAACTTAAAGGAAGTGCAATAACCACAAAAACTTATTTCAAAATGGTGGATACCAATAGCTAGTTGCCACCATAAAGCATGGCTATACAATATTCCCAAAGGCCAGCTAGTGCGCATTAAAAGGAACTGCACTAACGAAGACGACTTTAAACAACAAGCCGATATGATAGGCAAGAGATTTGCGGAAAAAGGCTACGAAGGATCAATAAACAAATACAAGCTGTAAGCCAAATGGATAGAGGCATGATGCTACAAAATAAAGAGAAAGCACCCCCATTCCAAGATGCTCCATGTTTAATCCTGGACTACAATGTCCAACACAAAGAAGTATCAAGGCTCATCGAGCGACATTGGCACATACTAAAAAAAGATAAAGATCTAAAACACATCCTACCTGAAAGACCGAAAATTATTTACAGAAGAGCTCCAACTCTAAAAAACTTGATTACCAAATCCGTAATAGTCTCCCCTCCCAAACCGAGTTTCACATTCGTTGATGGTAAAGGTTTCTTCCCATGCAGGAATTGTTACACCTGTCGCCATGCAAAAAAATTCCAGGGTAAACGGATGGAATTTTTAGGAACCAATACAGGACAAACATATAAAATCAGAGACTTCATAAGCTGTCACACAGAAGGTGCAGTATATGTACTACAATGTAACTGTAATTTACAGTATGTGGGCAGAACAAAAAGGCCTTAAAAGTCAGAATAAAGGAACATGTGCAAAATATAATCAGTGGGTTCCCCAAACACAATGTCTCGAGTAGGGATGAGCTCTGCGTTCGAGTCGAACATACGTTCGACTCGAACATCGTGTGTTCGATCGTTCGACGAAGACGCGAACGGCCCAAAATCCCGGCGCTGTGATTGGCCAAGCATGCACTGTGACCCCGCATGCTTGGCCAATCACAGTGCCGGCAGCGAGGAGAGCCATAATTGGCCACAGGCAGGATGCCTGTGGCCAATTATAGCTCAGGGGGGTTTAGTACACGCCCCACACTATAAAAGGCCGCCAGCGCGGCGGCCTTGTGTAGTGTGTTGGCGTGCAGGGAAAGACGTACATAGGCAGGGACAGTGTTAGAGAAATTGTGTGTAGGGAGAGAGAGAAGGATAGGTAGGGACAGTGTCAGTGATATTGTGTGTAGGTAGAGAGAAGGATAGGTAGGGACAGTGTCAGTGATATTTTTGCTAAGCCTCCTGCACAGTATACACCTGAAGCTAGCCCTTATTGCTGTGATTTCCTGTTGTGTAACACAGGCAGGCGTCTGCAGCACTTAAAGCCGGGGTAGTGTGATTCCTGCAAAATATACACCTGAAGCTAGCCCTTATTGCTCGTAGTTTTTTTTCTTTTGTGTTACACTAACAGGCATCTGCAGGGGCATGTAAATACAATTATTGATCTAATAATTCACAGCAGGGCCCATTCCTGCGCTCACCAAGAGTAACTGTGAGGGCTTAAAGTGTTGTGGCAACACCACCACCACCAAAGGCCCAATTTTTCAGCCCCTGTTCAACAGGGGCATGCAATTACAATTCTTGATCTAATAATTCACAGCAGGGCCCATTCATGCGCCCACCAAGAGTAACTGTGAGGGCTTACAGTGTTGTGGCACCAGCACCACCACCAAAGGCCCAATTTTTCCTACCACTGTTCAACAATGGCATGTAAATATAATTCCTGATATAATAGTTGACAGCAGGGCGTTCCAGCGCCCACCAAGAGTAACTGTGAGGGCTCACAGTGTTGTGGCAACACCAACATGTAAGGGGCAAATTTCAGCTGAGTATATACGGCAGGCCCCTACTTTCAAACATCCAACTTACAAACGACTCCTACGGAAGGAGACAACAGGAAGTGAGAGGAAATCTACCCCTAGGAAGGGAAATTCTCTCCTGTAAGAGTTAATATGGGAAAAAGGTGTCTCCTCTCTACTGATGCTTTATCACCAATCCTTGTTTTAATAAAAACCCCACTTTTCAAAAACAGTTGTCATTG
This sequence comes from Rana muscosa, assembly GCA_029206835.1. Taxonomy (NCBI): domain Eukaryota; kingdom Metazoa; phylum Chordata; class Amphibia; order Anura; family Ranidae; genus Rana; species Rana muscosa. The sequence continues at coordinate 989,857,660 of CM055118.1, read as the reverse complement.
GGACGGAAAGTGAGGTGAAATGTTCTGAACAGGGGCACAGACAGAAAAACAAATGTTACAGGGGTGATAACCCTTCCCTATGTTTTCCAAAAAGCTTAAAAATATATTTTTTGGCTGGAGCTACACTTAAACAATGTACTTGTTCCAAATCACAAACAGATTCTACTTAAGAACAAACCTACAGTCCCTGTCTTGTTTGCACCGCCTGTATACTGCTGTTCAGAGTATATAGGACCTTTTTTATTTTGTGTGCGGGGTTCCCCTTAATATCCATACAAGACCCAAAGGGGCTGGTAATGGGCTGGGGTGGGGGGGGGGGGTGATGGGGTAGCTATGCCATTTTTCTCAAAGATTTTCATCCATATTACCGGGACCAGACATTACATTAAAGCCGCAAGCAGTTTTAAATGGCTTTTTTTCCTTTAGAAATGTCATTTTGTGCAGGGACAGTTCTAAACACGGGAAGCATGTGCCACTTCACAGGCATACTTTAGACACCCCCCAGGTACGATATTTAAAGGAATATTTGACTATTTTTTTTTTCACTTTATGCATCATTAAAATGACTGCTCCCGAAAAACGGCAGTTTTTAAAACTTAGTTTTGCATTGATACATGTCCCCTGGTGCAGAACCCGGGTTCCCAAACCCTTTTTAGGACAATAACATGCATATTAGTCGTTATAATTAGCACTTTAGATTTCGAACGTTCGCATCCATTGTATTTAATAGGGTTCTAACATTCGTGCAAACTTTCGGTCCGTTCGCGGGTTCTGGTGCGAACCGAACCCGGGGGTGTTCGGCTCATCCCTAGTCTCGAGACACTTTGCTCAATTCCATAACCAAAATCCGTCCCAACTACAATTTTGGGGAATATAAAAATATAAAGCGAATTGGAGAGGAAGCCACAAAATTAGGACTATCAGTCAGAAGGAGTCGAAATGGATCCACACTTTAAGAACTCTAGTCCCTGGGGGAATGAATGTGGAGTTCGACTTGAACTGTTTTCTGAGCAATTTCTAGTCAGAACCCACATTAAACATATTTATCATTCCAAACACACACTATTTTTAGTGGCTTCCCATTAACATCAACAATTAGTTGTGGAAATATACACAAATTATCAACTGTAGAAGTCCAAATGATCAGACCCCTATTACTAGTATAAGGTATTCATACACACATGTAGTCATATATATGTATATTTTTTATATACCCCTTATACATCTGTATATATTCTAGGTTTTTATTTTATTTTTATTTTTATTATTGCAAAGTGATACAAATATTGTATAATGTGTTGCATATCCAGGTATTTTTGATTTGCGGAGGCCTTGAGATCAATTCTATTTAATAGCCCCATTCATCTTACTGGAATTATTACAACATCTATATATACTAATATTTCTCACTTTACATTAGGTTAGGTAGGATTTCCATTACCACCTTCCTTTTTACATATATATATTTTTTTAAATAATTTTTTTATCTCATATTTCTTATCTTTTTATAGATGTAATAAATTATAATACTGTTTTTTAATATTTCAGTGGTTTAGAGAGGGACATCTGTCCTCTTAGAATAACATGTATTTGATTGTCCCGTGATACTCTTTACACGCAGTCGGCCAACTGTGGGTGCTGGTACATGGCATAACCCATACTGTTTTTCATGGTGGAACAGATTTCTCCATGATTGTATGTCCCCACTATTAGCAATATGGGAAACAAATAGTCAGCCAGATATAACATCATTATCGCTGTAATCGCCTTTTCACGGCACTGGCAATATGGTGGCGTCCATATACACAAACCAGGCTACAAGAAAATGGCCGCGAAACAACTTCCGATATACACATACATAAACAGTGCCTTAACAACCAATCAGGTTTCCCTGAAGAAGTCACGAGGTGCGTGACGTAACGCCGTAGGGAGATTGAGAGGTACCGCAGACCGAAAGTATCCGGACTAAGAGTAAGACGGTGAATGCGCCGCTCTATATCTATACGCCTATTCTTTATTCAATGTAAGAGCATTACCATTCAATAAACTCCTGTTACCAATACATGCTTCACTATTGGAGATTCTCTTTTCTCCTCTCCCCGGAGCCATTTTTGGCGCCGTTTCCCCTCCCCTTCCCCTGTGTCTTCCCCATCCCCACAGGAATACAGCGCCAGTCACGCTAGTGGAGGAAAGAGGGAGAGTGTTCCTACACACACACATACACACTGGAGAGGACAAGTCTAAGAAGAAAGATTACACAGATTCTGTTCATATTCATCTATCTGGAGGTAAGCGACTAGTGAGACTGCAATCTTGGGAAACACTCCATTAAGGAATTTGAATATTTACAGAACAGTTCACGTCAGCTCAGCAAGAAAAGACTCATTATTATCACTATTTTGCATGGAATTTTATTATTCAATTTTTTATTATATTTTATTATTAACACTGTCCAACACTCTTTCACTGGATTACTAATACATTTGAGTTTTGGATCTTTTTTGGTATAGGAATTGTCACCTTACCTATTTTTATTGCCACCACTTCACTTTTTTCTGGTTTTTGCATATACTGCAGTCACTAGATTTTTTATATGTTTTCGTTGGGATAGTGGTAATATGTAATAGAAAAAATGCCGGGTCATTCGGGATTTGAAAATTAGTAAATTTCTGGGCAATCATTTAAACCGTTGCTAGAAAGAAGTCAACTTGGGGCACGTCCAAAATATATGCAGAATCGTCCCTTTATCTGTACCACATCGCCAGCAATGCTCTGACGCATCTGGAAAGATAGCATGAAGTCGACTAGGTGTCATATACAGTAGGTGCCGCCGATTTTGTGTCAATCTCGCCTCTTCTAGCGGCGAGATTGACACCCTACGAGCCCCGTCGCGAGAGCCAGCGCCGAGCTGTCTCGTCACCGGGAATGGAAAAATTTTGTTTTTCCTTTCGCAATGAGCGACACGCATTGCCGGTAGATGGAGATCCGACGTGGATTCCCGCCAATACCAGGCACTGTGTTTGGTATGAATCCTGAGCGGGAACTCCACGCCAATTTTTAAATAAAAAACCGGCATGGGTTCCCCCTCCAGGAGCATACCAGGCCCTTCGGTCTGGTATGGATTTGAAGGGGAATCCCCTAAGCCGAAAAATCGGCGTGGGGGTCCCCCTCAAAATCCAAACCAGACCCTTATCCGAGCACGCAACCTGGCAGGCCGCAGGAAAAGAGGGGGGGACGAGAGAGCGCCCCCCTCCCTCCTGAACCGTACCAGGCCGCATGCCCTCAACATGGGGGGTTTGGTGCTCTGGGGCAGGGGGGCGACCTGCGCCCCCCACCCCAAAGCATCCTGTCCCCATGTTGATGGGGACAAGGGCCTCTTCCCGACAACCCTGGCCGTTGGTTGTCGGGGTCTGCGGGCGGGGGCTGATCAGAATCCAGGAGCCCCCTTTAGTAGGGTGGGGGGCCAGCATCTGGGGGCCCCCTTATGTGAATGAGTATGGGGTACATTGTACCCCTACCCATTCACCTGGTGGAAAAAAAATGTCAATAAAAAAACACACATGACTTTTTAAAGTAATTTATTACACAGCTCCGGGGGTCTTCTTCCGACTCCGGGGGTCTCTCCCCACTTCGGGGGTCTCCGGTGTCGTCTCAGCGCTCTCCGGTTCTTCTCTCGCTCTCCGGTTCTTTCTTCCTTCTGCCGGGCCTCCGCTATCTTCCAGCTCTTTTGCTAGCGGAGAGGCCCGGTCTTCCCCGTCGTCTCTTCCGGCTCTCCGTTGTCCTTCTGCCGCCCCTCCACTATCTTATGCCAGCTCTTTTGCTTGTGGAGGGGCCCGGTCTTCTTCGTCGCCATCTGCGTCTTCTTCCCTCTTCTCCTCCTCGATGTTCACTCGTCGCTTCCTCCCGCTGTAATGCTGGCTGTTCGGTCCGCAACGATTTATATAGGCCTCTCATGACGTCAGTCACATGCTCCCATGATGTCACAGTCACATGCTCCGGGGCCACCCGGAGCATGTGACTGTGACATCATGAGAAGCCTATATAAATCGTTGCGGACCGAACAGCCAGCATTACAGCGGGAGGAAGCGACGAGTGAACATCGAGGAGGAGAAGAGGGAAGAAGATGGCGACGAAGAAGACCGGGCCCCTCTACTAGCAAAAGAGCTGGAAGAAGATAGTGGAGGGGCTGGCAGAAGGACAACGGAGAGCCGGACGAGACGACGGGGAAGACCGGGCCTCTCCGCTAGCAAAAGAGCTGGAAGAAGATAGCGGAGGCCCGGCAGAAGGAAGAAAGAACCGGAGAGCGCAGAGACGACACCGGAGACCCCCGAAGTCAGAAGAGACCCCCGGAGCTGTGTAATAAATTACTTTTAAAAGCTGTGTGTTTTTTTTTATTGACATTTTTTTTCCACCAGGTGAATGGGTAGGGGTACGATGTACTCATTCACATAGGGTAGGGGGCCGGCATCTGGGGGCCCCCTTATTAAAGGGGGCTCCCGGATTCCGATCAGCCCCCGCCCGCAGACCCCGACAACCAATGGCCAGGGTTGTTGGGAAAAGGCCCTTGTCCCCATCAACATGGGGACTGGGTGCTTTGGGGTGGGGGGGACGCAGGTCGCCCCCCCTGCCCCAGAGCACCAAACCCCCCATGTTGAGGGCATGCGGCCTGGTACGGTTCAGGAGGGAGGGGGCCGCTCTCTCGTCCCCCCCCTCTTTTCCTGCGGCCTGCCAGGTTGCGTGCTCGGATAAGGGTCTGGTTTGGATTTTGAGGGGGACCCCCACGCCGATTTTTCAGCTTAGGGGATTCCTCTTCAAATCCATACCAGACCGAAGGGCCTGGTATGCTCCTGGAGGGGGAACCCATGCAATTTTTTTGTTTAAAAATTGGCGTGGAGTTCCCGCTCAGGATTCATACCAAACACAGTGCCTGGTATTGGCGGGAATCCACGTTGAATCCCGTTAAATACAGTGCCGCGTCTCCTTCTCGCTATTGCAGCGAGCGCGAGATGTCGCCACCCTGTCGCTGAGATGTCGGCACCCTGTCGCAGAGAATGGGATCGCGATGAATATACAATGTCGGCGGCAACTACTGTACCATCTTGTAAATATCTTATTCATTTCCTGTATTTTGGTACAGATTTACAGATTTACAAATTCAAAATATAATTGAGCTTTCCTATAAATCTTCAATGTGCTTTGCAAATCTGTACTCCATTTTAACACACATGCCAATTCTGGTTGCTCCCTAGGGAAGTTAAGTAACTTGTACATCTCCGAGAGGACGTGAGACAATGGTTCTGTTCCCGAGCAATGCTCCTCAAATTTAGTCAATTGTCTAGTAGACTTGTGCACAATGGAAAAATTTCTTTAGTTTCGGTTTGTTTCTTGTGCACAACGGAAAAACTCGTTTGGTTTTGGTTCGTTTCTTTTCGGTCCTGTTGATTCGTAATCGTTCGTAATTTTGCTAGACGGGATTTTTCGTGTTCGGACTAATTCGTACTTTTGGTAGAGTATATTGTTTTTCGTTGATTCTGGACACAATTTTCACATGTCTCTCTCACAACGACGCTGCCTATTATGCCTAATGTGCTTCGAATGGATTTGTACATTTCTAAATACATAGTGGTTATTTGTAACGATTCAAAATCTCGTATTTTACTTTCGTTTTTTACATGCGGCTATAGCCTCCGCCCCTGTACACCATTTTGAGAGGGAGTTCAGCACGGTGAGGGAGAAGCAGAGAGCAGAGCGTTATTGTGCTTCGAATGGATTCGTACATTCGTAACTTTTTTCATAACGAATTATGCCGAAGACATTCAGGTATTCGCTATTTGCGATATAATTTATTTCGGATTCGGTTTTATTCGTAATTGCTTTGTTCGGAAATTCAAATGCTTCCGGATGTCCGAAAGTTGCTAAATTTGGACGAATTTTGATTCGTTACGAAACGAATTGCACAAGCCTATTGTCTAGTATATGCCTGCGGGTCTGGTATAGTCTGAAGAAAATAATATAATTGAGCTGCATTCCAGAACGCAAGTTGGTAGGGGCCCCCGGGGTTAGTCAGCTCCTCCATAGTAGGCCATCTATCTCCCGTCACAAACTGTGATGCAATAGTTCGCTCAGTCTCCCATAGAGTCAAAAATTGCGTGGTTGAAAGGCCTGGTATAAATTTGGGGTTCCCAATTATCGGGGTCAGTGGAGATGTCTTTGTTGTTTGTTTTGCGTATGTCTAGTGCACCCACCCCAGACTTTACCTGCTTTTCTTTACTTGGCTCCTCCGCAGGAAAGAATGAGGCACACTGCACCATAAGCCCGTACCCTCCTGGATGGGGAGGTTGAGCGGTGTTAGTTTTCGGGCCTGCCTGCGGCTGGTGTTAGAATCCTCCCGAGCTGATCTCCCCTCAGCATTAGCCAGAAACAAGTCCTTAATTGTCCCCAGTAAAGCAACTGTCCACACCAACTGAAAGTCCAACTTTTGTATTTATTTCACCACGGATAACAAATAGTCTCTATGAGAGCAGACAGGTTGATACGAGACACAGGTCAGATAAGGTGGGAGGAGGTCCAGGCACAAACTTGATTTCGTTTCTCTCACTGTTCTGATTTCATGAACAGGTTTGGGCACACGGTCTCTGCCACAGACCGGGTGAATATGAAAGTCACTGCCACTGACTTGTTGAAGTTGGTCACTGCCACTGACCTGGTGAATAGGGCCTTGCCCTATTTGGTCACTGCCACTGACTTGTTGAAGTTGGTCACTGCCACTGACCTGGTGAATAGGGCCTTGCCCTATTTGGTCACTGCCACTGACCTGGTGTGCGTAGAGTCACTGCCACTATGACCTACAGAACATGCACTTCCTTCTTGAAGAAACTTGGCCCATGTCAAGGAGAAGAACATCCCTCCGGAGAGTTACCAGACGACCCCACTGTCACCACGACTCTGCGCTGGGCCTTCAGAAGGGGTCACCTCCCTGGCCTTCTCGATCCTGGATACGGGTCCCCTCGCAAGACAGCACCCTGGGAGCCCTCAATCCTCGGCGGAACCCAGCCGAAGGCGCTGGGCTCCGGGCCTCCAAAAAAGTACCTCACCCCAGACTGAAGGTGTCTGGGATGGAACAGGAACTCGGCCTCCGGGCCTAGGGCACCCGGAGACGACACACGCATCACCCAGGCTGAAGGTGCCTGGGCGTGACCCCACTGGAAGATGGCCGCCCCTTTTTATACCCTCTCCTGACAGGCACAGCAGGTGCCCCACCGTCACCACTGCCGAGAGGGGACAAAAAAGGCACAGCCTTGTATCAGTGGTTCAACCCTGGCCTACGGCAACAGCGCCACCTGTAGGCCCCAGGGAACTGCACACCAATACTATCTTCCAGGGACAGAAATGGTCCAAGAAACCTGACAATTAGTGTAGCTGAGCCTAATTACCACTCAGATACTCCCCCTAAATATAGCACCCCGCTACATATGTAATAGCATGTAGGCATTGTTTCAAAGTATTCCCTATCAAGGGATGAGATTTTAGATCTGACGGCACAAAATCCCAGCACCACAGCTCCCTCCTCAGAGGTATTGGGGATTGGCACTGTTCTACTTGCACCCACAACTTCAGGTCACTATGGCGTTGCCAATCGATTACTCTACCAAGATGAACTGCTTGATAATATCTCCTGACATTTGGCAACGCCAAGCCCCCATATTGTTTTGGTAGGTTTAATAAGGTACGTGAAAGACGTGGTTTCTTATGCGCCCAGACAAACCTTGTAAACAATGCCTGCACCTGCTTAAAATAAGAAAGCGGTATCTGTATCGGTAGGGCCTGAAATAAGTATAAAAATTTTGGCAAAATGCACATCTTTATTAAATTACACCTACTGATCCAAGAATGTAAATTAGTGTGCCACTTATCTAATAGCAGTCTGAACTCTGTAAGTAAAGGTGGAAAATTAAGCTCATAAGTACGGGTTAAATCTGCTAGCATTTTTGTGCCTAGATAATTCGGGGAAGGTGTAGTCCACTTAAAGTGGAAGCCTCCTCCGGACTTGTATAAGAGTTCGTACTGGCAGTGCAACCCCCATCGCCTCCTGACTTAGAAAAATTGATTTTCAAGTTTGATAAGGCACCATATAAATCAAATTGTTTAAAGCGGAGCTCCGCCGAAAAAAAAAATATTAAAAGCCAGCAGCTACAAATACTGCAGCTGCTGACTTTTAATATTAGGACACTTACCTGTCCTGGAGTCCAGCGACGTCCGCAGCAGAAAACGAGCAATCGCTCGTCACTCTGCTGCCCCCACGCCATCCTCGGTGAGGGAACCAGGAAGTGAAGCCTTGCGGCTTCACTGCCCGGTTCCCTACGGCGCATGCGCGAGTCGCGCTGCGGCGTTCTGAATGGTCCTCCTGTGTTCTGGGACCCGATTGTCTCCCAGAACACTACGGGTATTCTGCGGGAAGTGACGTGCTTCCCGCAGATTTCCCGCAGAGAGGACTTCCGGAAGTGGGTGCAAATACCTGTCTTAGACAGGTATCTGCACCCCCCTCCCCCCTGAAAGGTGTCAATTGTGACACGGGAGGGGGGGAGGGTTCCGATGAGCGGAAGTTCCACTTTAGGGTGGAGCTCCGCTTTAAGGAGATTTGGTAGAGATAATGCTGGATTTGTTAAAGAAAATAATAGGTCATCGGCATAGGCCTAGACCTTATGTTGTGTATTACCCACTGTCACTCCTTGTATATCTTGATTTAGCCTGATCGTGGAGAGAAATGGCTCCAAGGTAAGGGCATATAAAAGGGGACAGTGGGCATCCCTGCCTGGTACCATTCCTAATTATAAAGGACTCTGAGAACACCCCATTCACCTTAACCTGTGCGGCCGGATTTAAATATATCTTGGCTATCCGGCTCATCATCACCTCCCCAAGTCCAATATGTCCGAGTACGGAGAGCATAAATGGCCAACTTACTTGGTCAAATGCTTTCTCAGCATCCGTATTTAAAAAGACACATGGAGTTTTCGTGGATTTGGGCACGTGAAGTAGGTTCAGCACTTCAGAAGTGCTGTCCCTCGCTTCACGTGCGAACTAAATAGATTAATCAAGCTTGGGTCTAATATTTCAAATAGCATTTTATAGTATTGTACAGTAAACCCGTCCGGGCGCGGGGCCTTCCCTGATTTCATAGACCCTAATGCTTGTTGAAGTTCCAACAATGTTATGGGAGCATCTAGTTCCATCCATATCTCATGGGCTAAGGACGGCATTTGAGAGGTTTGAATATATTCATCTATAGCAGATCGAGGTGATATAGGTAATGCTAGATCATATAGGTGTGAATAAAATTCTTTCAATTCCTGGGAGATATGCGTTGGTAAAGTTACTTTTTGGCCGTTCCCATTGAGGGATATCCCTCCCTGTATGTTGACAGTTTGTTCTCTCACTTTTCTTGCCAATACTTTCCCACATTTATCACCCGATTCGTCGTTCACCTTACGGCAAAACTGTAACGCCGCTTTCGCCTTGTAGTGAAGCAAGTCAGTAATTTGCTTCCTCAGTACCGCCAAGTCTGTTTTATTAGGTGCATATTTATGACTAGATTCCACAATCGCTAGTTTATCAAGTAATTCAGTAAGCTGTTTCGTTTGTTCTCATTTAATACGAGCTCCAGGCTTAATAAAAACACCTCTAAGAACTGACATACCGGTATATGCTTCCCATAAAATTCCTGGGTCACAATTTGGTAGGTCATTCATCTGAAAGTACAATGTCCACTCTTTAGTCATGTCCTCTAAGACTTCTGGTATCTGTAAAAGACTTTTGTTAAGTCGCCAGTAGCAATGTCTAGATGTCTGGGCTCCTGTCAGATCATAAGTCAGGAATACAGGGGCATGGTCTGACCATGTAATATTACCTATGGATGTAGCCCGGACTGTATGTAAACAGGTATGGGGATCAAAAAATAATCTATCCTGGTATAGATTTTATGTGGGGGTGAATAAAATGAGTAACCTCGTTCCCCAGAATGTTGCAATCTCCATACGTCAATCAACTGAGCTTTATGAAATAGTTTTGCAGTACGTTTCAGTTGGCTAGGAGGGATGGATGATACCCCCGTGGAGGTATCTGTTGATGGAATCAAAGGTATATTAAAATCCCCTCCTAGTATCAACTGCCGCTCTGCAATATCTAACATCTTCTCTAATGCCTCATCTAGAAAAGAGGCCTGATTTTTTTATTGGGAGTATAGATTGTTGCCAGTGTCATCTGCTTGTTCCCCAGGAGGCCCTTTATATAAATATATCGTCCCGTAGAGTCTATCAATGATATTTGATGGTGCCAGGGTATTTTGCTAGAAATTAATATCGAGACCCCTTTTGATTTAGCCATCGAATTAGTAGCATGGTATGTCAACGGGTAAAATCTGTTTTGGAGATATTGACGTCTGTCTGTCTTGAAATGTGTCTCTTGAATAAAAACTATATCAACACGGAAATGTTTCAGATCATGTAGTAGCATACGTCGTTTCTCTGGTATGTTAAGACCCTTCGCATTCAGGGACATCACTACTATACTATCCAGCGCCATTTTAGGAGTAAGGGAAGGGAGAGAAAAAAAAAGGGGGGGGGAAGAGAAGATATCACTCCTCTTCTCCACTAATTACCCTCAGGAAAGCACCTTCTTCTGGTCTTACTGGACCATGTAGGCACAGGCCTAACTGGGAGAGTGGTCTGAGATGTCCGAGCTGTGGGGCTCTCTACTTTTGCCCTCCAGCAAAAAAATAAAAATAAATAAGAATATCCTTTACCAGTTTAACACAAAAATGATCTACTTTCACACACATGTGAGATTATCCTAGGGGGGGAGGGTAAAAAAAAAGAGCTTTTATAATAGAAAAAATTAGGGGGAGGTTTGTAGTTACCTACAACTACTCCCTTAACCCCTGTGTCATATTGTATTGTATCTTATTTCGTGCTATGAGTAAAGAGTGACTTTTTATCTGTGATATTCTCACCACCATATCCTACCCCCTGTCTTATGCCGCGTACACACGATCGTTTTTCACGTCGTTAAAAATGCAATTTTTTTAAATTGGGCATTAAAAACGATCGTGTGTAGGCTCCAGAGCATTTTTAACAACGTGAAAAATGGTCTAAAAAAATGAGAACCTGCTCTATTTTTTCACGTTGTTTTTCACGTCGTTTTTTTAACGACGTGAAAAACGGTAGTGTGTATGCTTTTACGAGAGGGAAAAAAAACGCGCATGCTCAGAATCAAGTATGAGACGGGAGCGCTCGTTCTGGTAAAACTAGCGTTCGTAATGGAGATAGCACATTCGTCACGCTTTAACGGACTGAAAAGCACGAGGCTGAAAAGAGCGAATCGTCGCTCAACACACTTTATTAAAATGAAGGGTGGCGCCATTCGAACGGAACTTCCCCTTTATAGTGCCGTCGTACGTGTTGTACGTCACTGCGCTTTCCTCAAGCGTTTTTTTTAATGAACGTGTGTATGCAAGACAGGCTTGAGAGGAAACAAGAAAAATCACGTCGAGAAAAACGTTGTTTTTGAAAATGACATTAAAAACGATCGTCTGTACGCGGCATTAGGGGGAAACCTTGAATCTCTGAATTTTACTTTACTCATATAATCATAAGTGACATAAAGTGATGAACAGAAAAATAAATAAATAAAATGTTGTAATTCCTTGCCACCTTAACCACTTAAGCCCCGGACCATTTGGTAGCTAAAGGACCAGAGGTGATTTCAGAATTTTGCACTGCGCTGCTTTAACTGTAAATTGTGCGGACATGCAATGTTGTACCCAAACAAAATTTGCGTCCTTTTCTTCCCACAAATAGAGCTTTCTTTTAATGGTATTTGATTGCCTCTGCGATTTTTTTTTTTTTTTTTTGCGATATAAATGGAAAAAGACCGAAAATTTAGAAAAAAAATGATATTTTCTACTTTTTGTTATAAGAAAAATCGAATAAACTAAATTTTAGTCATACATTTAGGCCAAAATGTATTCAGCCACATGTCTTTAGTAAAAAAAATGTCAATAAGCGTATATTTATTGGTTTGCGCAAAAGTTGTAGCGTCTACAAACTAGGGTAAATTTTCTGGAATTTACCCAGCTTTTAATTTATGACTGCCTATCTCATTTCTTGAGGTGCTAAAATGGCAGGGCAGTACAAAACCCTCCCAAATGACCCCATTTTGGAAAGTAGACACCCCAAGGAAATTGCTGAGAGGCATGTTGAGCCCATTGAATATTATTTTTTTTTGTCTCAAGTGATTGAATAATGACAAAAAAAATAAAAAAATTACAAAAAGTTGTCACTAAATGATATATTGCTCACACATGCCATGGTTATATGTGGAATTGCACCCCAAAATACATTTTGCTGCTTCTCCTGAGTACGGGGATACCACATGTGTGGGACTTTTTGGGAGCCTAGCCGCGTACGGGCCCCCGGAAACCAAGCACCGCCTTCAGGATTTCTAAGGGCGCAAATTTTTGATTTCACTCCTCACTACCTATCACAGTTTTGAAAGCCATAAAATGCCAAAATAGCACAAAACCCCCTCAAATGACCCTATTTTAGAAAGTAGACACCCCAAGGAAATTGCTGAGAGGCCTGTTGAGCCCATTGAATATTTTTTTTTTGTCCCAAGTGATTGAATAATGACAAAAAAAAAAAAAATTACAAAAAGTTGTCACTAAATGATATATTGCTCACACATGCCATGGTTATATGTGGAATTACACCCCAAAATACATTTTGCTGCTTCTCCTGAGTACGGGGATACCACATGTGTGGGACTTTTTAGGAGCCTAGCCGCGTACGGGACCCCGAAAACCAAGCACCGCCTTCAGGATTTCTAGGCACAAATTTTTGATTTCACTCCTCACTCCCTATCACAGTTTCGAAGGCCATAAAATGCCAAAATAGCACAAAACCCCCCCAAATGACCCCATTTTGGAAAGTAGACACCCCAAGCTATTTGCTGAGAGGCATGGTGAGTATTTTACAGCTCTCATTTGTTTTTGAAAATGAAGAAAGAATTTTTTTTTTTTTCAATTTTCAAAACTTTGTGACAAAGCGAGATCTGCAAAATACTCACAATACCTCTCAGCAAATAGCTTGGGGTGTCTACTTTCCAAAATGGGGTCATTTGGGGGGGTTTTGTGCCATCTGGGCATTCCATGGCCTCCGAAACTGTGATAGGCAGTGAGAAGTGAAATTAAAAATTTACACCCTTAGAAAGCCTGAAGGCGGTGCTTGGTTTTTGGGGTCCCGTACGCGGCTAGGCTCCCAAAAAGTCTCACACATGTGGTATCCCCGTACTCAGGAGAAGCAACAGAATGTATTTTGGGGTGTAATTCCACATATGCCCATGGCATGTTTGAGCAATATATCATTTAGTGACAACTTTGTGCAAAAAAATAAATTGTCTTTTTTCCGCAACTTGTGTCAACATATAAAATATTCCATGGACTCGACATGCCTCTCAGTATATAGCTTGGGGTGTCTACTTTCCAAAATGGGGTCATTTGGGGGGGTTTGAACTGTTCTGGCATTTTATACACAACATTAGGAAGCTTACATCCACTCTTCTAACCACTTGAAGACAAAGCCCTTTTTGACACTTTTTGTTTACATGAAAACATTTTTTTTTTTGCAAGAAAATTATGTTGAACCCCCAAACATTATATATATTTTTAAAGCAAAGGCCCTACAGATTAAAATGGTGGGTGTTGCATTTTTTTTTTCTACACAGTATTTGCGCAGCGATTTTTCAAACGCATTTTTTGGGGAAAAAATACACTTTTTTAAATTTTAATGCACTAAAACACACTATATTGCCCAAATGTTTGATGAAATAAAAAAGATGATCTTAGGCCGAGTACATAGATACCAAACACGACATGCTTTAAAATTTCGCACAAACGCGCATTGGCGACAAACTACATACATTTTTAAAAGCCTTTAAAAGCCTTTACAGGTTACCCCGTTAGATTTACAGAGGAGGTCTACTGCTAAAATTACTGCCCTCGATCTGACCTTCGCGGTGATACCTCACATGCATGGTGCAATTGCTGTTTACATATGATGCCAGACCGATGCTTGCGTTCGCCATTGGGCAAGAGCAGGGCAGGACAGGGGTGCTTTTTTTTTTATTATTAATTTTGCTTTTTTATTTTATTTTTAAATTGTTCCTTCCATATTTTTTTTTTTTTATTGTTATCTCAGGGAATGTAAATATCCCCTATGATAGCAATAGGTAGTGACAGGTACTCTTTTTTTGAAAAAACTGGGGTCTTCCAGACCCTAGATCTTTCCTCTGCCCTCAAAGCATCTGACCACACCAAGATCGGTGTGATAAAATGCTTTCCCAATGGCGCTTTTTATATCCGGGGGGGGGGACATTCCCTCCCACTGCTTGTAAAAGCAGTCCAGAGGCTAATTAGCCACTAGGATTGCTTTTACATGAAAGCCAGCCGCTGGCTGAAAAGAATGATACCAAGATGATACCTAAACCCGCAGGCATCATTCTGGTATAAACATTCAAAGTCCAGCAACGTACCAGTACGTTGCTGGTCCTTGTTGGACATGTATTGTAATCTTTTTTTTTCATGCAGCCAGTTCGCTGAACGAAAAAAGAGATTGATCGGTGGGTATGCCCACCATTAGAATACCGCCCTTCATCCACCCACTTCTAATGATGGGCCTACATGCACCATTTATATATGCCGAAGCATGGGGGCATCCTCCCGCAAAAAAGTTATGCCGCACACACATGGTCGGACTTTTCCACGGGCAAGCGTCCGTCGGAATTTCGACCGTATGTACGCGGCATTAGGAGCAAAATCGCTCCTCCGCCCCTGCTGCCCCAATGCTTCGGCATATGTTTTTTTTTTAACTGTGGTGGTGAAATCACCTCCTACAGCACTGGAGTCGCAGGGATCAGGCCTGTCTCTGCGAACGCTGCAGTTATGTGTGTTGTGTTTTGTAAGTGACAGTGATCGATCGATACTGCACTTGGGTGGCCTGGGCTGGACTGAGGGGCAAAACGCAGGTGCTAGCAGGTATCTGGGCTGATCCCGCTAACACTGCGTTTTTGGGAACCCTAAACTGCTGGGGACGCCAATATAGATCTGATCAGATCAGATATTGATCTGTTCAGATACTATACCACTAAGGGAGGTGTATGCTTCACGCGTGGGTGTTAGCGTTACTGGCACTAACCTGACGCTGCCTGGGGTGTGACGCAGACCCTCTCTGACGCTAAAACCTAATTGATATCACCCGCCGGGCGATCAGGGGGTTAAACCTTTATTGGGTTATATATACGGCGGGTGCCCTGACACTATAAAAAGCAAACTAACTAACCAGCGTCACCCGTAACACTTATATGGTGATCACTGGTGAAAGGGTTAACTAGGGGCAATTAGGGGGTTAAAACCTTTATTAGATAATATATGGGGGTACCTGACGCTATAAAAACCTGCGGCGACCCTAAAAATTAATGGCTACCGATCTGCATCACAGACGCTAAGACAGCGATCAGAAAAACGATCGCTTAGCGACAGTGGTGATAGGGGGTGAAAGGGTTACCTGGGGGGCAATCAAGGGGGTTAAACCTTTATTAGATAATATATGGGGGTACCTGATGCTATAAAAACCTGCGGCGAACCTAAAAAAAATTACTGGCTACCGATCTGCATCACAGACGCTAAGACAGCGATCAAAAAAATTATCGCTTAGCGACAGTGGTGATAGGGGGTGAAAGGGTTACCTGGGGGGCGATAAAGGGGGTTAAACCTTTATTAGATAATTTATGGGGGTACCCGACGCTATAAAAACCTGCGGCGAACCTTAAAAAAAATTACTGGCTACCGATCTGCATCACCGACGCTAAGACAGCGATCAGAAAAATGATCGCTTAGCGACGGCAGTGCTAGGGGTTGAAAGGGTTATCTGGGGGTGATCAGGGGGTTAAACCTCTATTAGGGGGGGTTAGGGGGCTACACTGGACCTAAAACGAACTTTAGTGACACTTTTACAGTCACAAATGTCACTGATTGCAGTGATCAGTAAATAAATGGTCACTGCAATCAGTGACACTGTGACTGGGGGGTGATCTGGGGGGCCTGGGGGGGCGATTTGTGTGCCTATGTGTTCTGATGTCAGTGTGCTGTTTGTGCACTAACCTGTATGTCTTCTCTTGTACGGCGCTCGGTATATGTGAGCGCCGCATGAGAGATGACATCACTTCCTCCTGCTTCCTCTGCCTGTGTTTACATTACAAGACAGAGGAAGCATTTTCATTCGCCGGGAGCAATCGCGGGGGGGTGGCCGGAATCGAACGGCCGTCCCCTCATCTCGGATCGCTCCCCAACGAATACCGACCGCTCACTGTATAGGAGGGGGGTCCGATCGGACCCCCCAACTGTACAAAGGCAATCACGTACACTGTACGTGATTGTGCCTGTCGGTGCCATTCTGCCGACGTACATATACAGTGAGCGGTCGTTAAGTGGTTAAAGTGGTGTGCCGGCCGAAATTACACTTTTTAAATAAAAATACCCCTAGAATACACAAGCTTAATGTATTCTAGTAAAGTTAGTCTGTAAACTAAGGTCAGTTTTGTTAGGTTATTACAGCATTTAGATAGTTTATAAACTAGAAATAGACTGTGGCCATTTTAAGTCTGGGCATCTGAAGCCAGACTGTATGTCTTCCTGGATATCAGGCTTGCAAATCCCGCACAAGCTGTGTAATCGGTTTCAGTTTCATGTTACCTTTTCTCTCCAGTTTCATAGCAAGTTGCTGCCCCCTATTTATGTAAACCTCTCCTCCCCTCCTTCCCTCCAGTATGTACAAGCAATAATATTCTAGAAATACAGAAATCTGCTGCTAAAGGTAAGAGCTTTAAAAATATCCTAATTGTAAACTAAATCATTTGTTTCTGTGTGTGTGTGTGTGTGTGTGTGTGTGTATGTATGTATGTATATGTATATGTGTGTGTGTGTGTATATATATATATATATATATATATATATATATATATATATATATATATATATTGTGAGGGGGTTAGCTCGGCAGCGGGTGTGTGTGACCCCCGGGATGGGCTCCCCACACAAAAACAGGCCCAGCAAACGGAGGTTGTGGTTTTCAAAATCAAAAAGGTGCGGTTTATTTTCTATTTACAGTGACAAAACACAGCAAAGCAAAAGAAACATAAACAAAATAAATCCTGGTCAACTTGACCTCTGACTAAACATACAGGTTTCCTAACTAACAACTGGGATCAGCCTAGTGCTGTCCTAGTCCCTAAGTCCCTGGTTTTAAATGTCCAAGCAAATAGCCACACAGGCTTTGTCTCACCGCACAGGGGTTCACTCTCCCTAGACAGTCCACACAGGTCTGGGTCCAGGCATGAACATACATCTAATGAAGCTGGGAGTTCTTATAGAGGCCTAAATGAGCTGACAAGCTTCAGCTGGTCTCATCAACTCCCTGTCTGCACGACGCCCCACACTCTCCCTAGAGGTATGAGTCATCCATGAGCCCACTAGCCTCAGCTGGGCTTATACAACTCTCCACCTAGTTGTATAAGTCGGCGTAAAGCCTGAATCTGGGCGAAATATATCTACCCCCCTGGATGCAACCAGGTGACTTTACCTTCCTGCTGTCACAATATATATATATATATATATATATATATATATATATATATATATATATATATATATGACAAATCGGGTTTGTAACACCTTTCAGTGTTAATCTAATTGTCATATGCAGCGCTCTTATTAATACTAAAATCAATAAGGTTCCCTATTGTCCCAAAGACAACAGTAAAAGTATCAGCAGCCCAATCTGGATTGTGTATCCCAAACTGAAAGTTCAATTAACACATGTCAATAATTCTTATACGTTTTCTGTGGAATGTGCACCTTCCTCCAGATCACTTCAGACAGGTGTTTCAAAAAAGACTCCCCATAGGGATTGCACTCACCAGATCTCAGCAGATAACGGGCCTCATACGAAATCCAGACAGGGGATCCAGCAGAGGACAGGCTTCTCTGGGCGTCCACTCAAACAGAGATATTCAGTTCTCTCCCAGGATTAAAAAAATGGAGAAAGAGGAAAAGCTCCACATAGTGTAATCCGGTTAAAAAATACTTTATTTTTCCTTTTTTAAAAATATATCTCTAAGCACAGTCTATTTTCATACAGGACACAATCACCTGTGTCTCTAGTCAATACTGCATAGGTTCCATTTGATCTATTGATTTGATGCTTTCAAAGCCAAGATCAGTAAGCCACCGGATAGAGTGGTATAACCGCATGTATCAGTCCAGCTCACTGCTCTTCAGTACGCCGAACGATACTTCCGGTTTCTCCGGCTGGTTACTTGGAACGCACGGCGTCAATCGTCACTTCCGGTTTGCCGTAAGATTACGCTCTGACATGTTTCGTCGTCACGACTTTTTCAAAGGGCGTGGTCTAACGGCATAGCATGACCGGATTTTATAGTACAGCCTGTTAGGACGATTTGAATGTTAAAGTGAACGCTGCGGGGAGTTGAAACAACTCACAGTGCACATAGCAGCGGACGCCTATCCAAAACATACAAAATGTGAATGTTTAGAGAGAAACTAAACTGACTTTAGCCAGCATCGAATTGCGATCATTACAATCTTATAATTCTATGCTTATATTTATAAAATTCATCTCTCATCTTTATAACACATCAGTATTGTTAAAAAAAGTACATATTTTGATCATCAGTATTAACTAATAGACAGAATGAATTATCATTAAAATTACGGTTAAAAATGAAAATAATAAAATAAAAAGTAAAATATGATATAAACAGCCTATATGTCCATAGGCACATACAGCAATTATCACCAAAAAAACTGTCTAAAATAGAAAAAACAACAAACAAAACACTGTTTCGCAGCCCATACCTGGTTTTCATACCTTATTAAAGGGATGTCACGTTCTCTTATATTCCCAATTACATCCCTAAGGGTTTCCCATTGGGATAGGTATATCAAAGGGTCAACAAGTACGTAATAAGCCCGCATGCTGGACAATCTCTGATAGAGAGCAACTATTTATAAAGACTACATCATCATGGAGGTTATAAGTCCCACGTAGAAGGATTATGTTTTGGTATTAGAGATCGCTTATAAAACAATTTATATCTAATTCTATATTTAACCCCCTAGACGAGAGAGTATCGGCTAGAAAGATCCACTGAGTCTCTCTTTGTGATAACTCCCGTACAATGTTAGACCCTCTCCAGGATGGTTTAATATGATCTATTCCCCAAAAGATCAAACCTGAAGGGTCCCTATCATGAAATAACTTGAAATGGAGAGAAACATTATGGTCCTTGTAGCCGATAAAAATATTGTTAATATGTTCAGCGATCCTAATTCGGAGCATCCTCTTTGTTCTCCCAATATACATTAACCCGCAAGGACACTGTAAGGCGTAGACTACATGCGTAGTATTGCAGGTTATGAATTCCTTTATTTGGAATTCATTATTATGAGATGTAGAAGTGAATCTCTCTATCCCTCTCATTTGACAGGAGACTTCTCTGCATGGTTTACATTTTCTGCAAGAGAAGAATCCATCCCTATCCCAAAAAGTGGGAAGACGTCTGGGTGGATCAAGTACCTTTTTAACTATACGGTCTCCGAAATTTTGGGCTTTCCTGTAAATAAATCTCAGGTTTGGTGGGAGTTCCTTCTGAAGGGTTTTATCCAAACAGAGGATATGCCAATGGTTTTTAAACACCAACTCCACTTCCTTATATTGTGAATGAAAATCTGAAATGAAACCCCATTCCTGATTTATATTTTTCCCAACCGCAAGGCGTTTTTCCTCCAAACATTCTGCCCTAGGGATAACGGTCATTTCTTCTATTAATTTGTTCAAATGATGGGGTTTATAACCCTTTTCCACAAATCTACCTTTTAAAACATCGGACCGTTCCCTAAAATCTTCTACTGAGGTGCAGTTTCGCTTCACCCTCATAATTTGGCCTTTCGGCACATTCCTCAGCCATAGGGGGTGATGGCCGCTGTGGATAGGAAGAATATATATATATATATAATCTCTATCTCTCTGCACAGAAACAAATGATTTAGTTTATTAGGATATTTTTAAAGCCCTTACCTTTATCAGCAGATTTCTGTATTTCTAGAATATTATTGCTTGTACATACTGGAGGGGGGAGGAGCACATGTCCAACTAAACATGTCCCCCAACACAGCACATGTAGGGTGACCACATCTCCAAACTGCCATTCAGGGACACCTCCCCAAAAAGATGATTTTTGTCATTTTTTTGCCGATTTTTGGGACAGGGGCGTATGAAATCAGCGGACCTGTGTGCAAGATCAAAAGTGGGCCCTAGGCATCAAAGCGCGTCGTGGTGAACTGTGGACATGTCTTAAATTGCGCTAAATATTGGGCGTGGCTTAAAGGGGGTGTTGTTAAACACAGTCTGAGATGACTTATATAGGGCAGAATGTGGTAATGTTAAATAGGGAATGCAGGGGGCGTGGCTTGGACATGGCGGAGTGAGGGAGCTTTCTGTTTGAGCTCCCGACTCCCGACCTGCAATCTATGGCTGAAATGGACGTTTGACTAGCAAAATCAACCCTGAAATGACATACAAGAGACGGAGGAAGACCAGGGGATCAAAATCTGCTAACCCAGAAGCATCGATCAGAAGATTTCTTACATCCCCGGCTCCGACAGCTATCTCCCCTGCAGCACCACGTGGCGGGAGAGGACAGGGTGACTTACCTTCCACATCCATGGCTGTCTCACAGCAAGGTGTCCCGCGCTCGTTAGAGGGGCTGCCCTCCCTCCTGGTGCCTTCTCATGACAGTCAGGGTGGCTCTATGGCATCTGCAGGATCCTCGCAGACGGACGCGGACATCAGGTCCCTGCTACAGGCGCTTCCAACTAAGGCCTACATGGAGGGCCTCATGGCACGAATGGAGGAGCAGCACCGCCGTGATTTCCAGGGGCTTCGCTCTGAGGTTCACGCACTTGACGACCGAGTCGGACGGGGTGAGGTGGAGAGGAGCGCTTTGGAGCTCCGGGTCGCCCAGTTAGAAAAAAGGCCAGGAGGCCTTCCAGGAGAGGCTGGCTGAGGTGCAGCTCCAGGCCGAGGACCAGGAAAACAGGAGTCGCCGCAACAACCTCCGGGTTCGGGGGTTGCCAGAGGCAACGGGTCCGGAGAATCTACTGGACACTGTCCTGGCTATCTTCCGGCAGCTTCTAGGCCCGGAGACTCCAGCCGCCTTGGAGTTCGACAGAGTCCACCGCGCACTGGGGCCGAAGCCGCAGGATCCTGACCGCCCTAGAGATGTCATCTGCCGCCTGCACCGCTACGCACACAAGGAGCAAGTTCTCAGGGCGGCATGGACCAAGGACCGGATCGACTTTGATGGAGCGGAACTGTCGATCTACTCTGATGTGTCCAGAGCAACACTACAAAGACGGGCTATGTTGAAACCCCTTCTGGAGCGGCTGCGGCGAGATGCGGTGCCATATAGATGGGGCTTTCCACTCCAGCTATCGCTCAGGAAGGGGGGAAATTCCTTCACGCTGAGGCGCCATGCAGATCTCCCGGACCTGTTCCTTTTTCTGGGCATGGAACCCTTCCACCTGGCTGATTGGCTGAAACCGCTTCCAGCTAGAGATCCTCGTCAAGCTCCCAGGGCTCCGGGACCGGGTCTGCCGCGCCGCTCCACCAGACGAAGGAGAGGCGATCAGCTGCCGGCTAGAGCCCAGGATAACGAAGCCTGACCAGCCAGTCCTGCTACTGTGAGTTTTTTCTGTTACGGGGTGGCACACACTGTGAACTGATTTTTATTTTATTTATTTTTTCTTTACAAGTTCATGCTATGGCCTTTTTTTGGTCCCGCTCTTTGGACAGCTGCCCTGTGCCGTTCCCCCCCTCCCCCCCTTCCCGGGTGTATGCTGATCTTGGTCGGGTTGGCCCTATGGGGTCACCCCCGCTCTGGCGGGAGTCGCCTGACCGGGTTTGCCCTTCCCCTCCCCCCCCTGGTGGTTGCTGCTCGCGGCCAAGCATCGGTGACTGTTTCACCCCATCCCGGTGGAGGCGTCTTCCCCTGGCTTTCCCTCTCACCCTCCAGGCTATGTGTGACTGTGAGCCGTTCTTCGGTGGGGCCGCCCCGGGGCCGCCCCCTCTCTCCCCCACCTGCTGACTTTTCTTTTGCGCCCCGCTCTCGGAGCCCACCTGAGGACAAGCTATGAAAGGGAGCCATAGACTGTCGCTTGATTGGATGGCAGGTGTTTTTATATAGGGGTGGTTTTCTTTTTTTTTTTTTTGGGGAGGGGGGGTCCGGACTTTAGGGGTGGTTGGGTGTGGGGGGGGAGGGGAGGGATGTCTTTCTGTGCCATTTTGAAATGCCTGGGCTGGGGGTGGATGGGTGGGGTGCTATGTGGGCGGGCGTCAGGGATATGGGGATGCTGCCTACTGATATGTGCTCCCTCCCCCCCTTGCTCGTTCCCCCCCCTTCCTTGTCTCCCCCCTTCCTCGTTCCCTCGTTCCCCCCCCACATCCCTCCTCGTTCCCTTCCCCCCTCCCCATTCCCTCCCATACTCTCTCCTTCTCCTCCCCCCCTCTCCCCCCATCTCTCCCCCCTTCCCCCTTTCCTCTCCCCCTCCCCTCTCCCCCTCCCTCTCTCCCCCTCCTCACCCCCCTTTTCCCCACTCTTCTCGCCCCCCCTTTTCTCTCCCCCCCTTTTCTCTCCCCCCCTCTTCTCTCCCCCCCCTCTTCCCCTCCCTCTCTCCCCCTCCTCACCCCCCTCTCTCCCCCTCCTCACCCCCCTCTCTCCCCCCCTCTCTCTCCCCCCCCTCTCTCCCCCCCCTCTCTCCCCCCCCTCTCTCCTCCCCTCTCTCCTCCCCTCTCTCCTCCCCTCTCTCCTCCCCTCTCTCATCCCCTCTCTCATCCCCTCTCTCCTCCCCTCTCTCCTCCCCTCTCTCCTCCCCTCTCTCCTCCCCTCTCTCCTCCCCTCTCTCCTCCCCTCTCTCCTCCCCTCTCCCCCCCTCTCTCCTCCCTCCTCCCTTCTCCACCCTCCTCCCTTCTCCACCCTCCTCCCTTCACCCCCTCCTTTCTCCCCTCCCCGCTCTTCACCCTTCCTCTTTTCCCCCCTCTCCTCCTCCCCTCCCCCTTACCCCTCCCTCACCTCCCCCCTCTCCCTCCTCCTTCCCCCCTCCTCCTCTTTCTCCCCCTCTTCCCCCTTCCTCTGTCTTCCCCTCCCCTCCCCCCCCTGTATACCTTCCTTTTCCTCCTCTGTCCCCCGGATTTTGGCTTTACCCACTGTCTCCATCTTTGGTGCTGTGGGCTGCCCCCTGGACGGATCCGGGATACGCCACCTGAAGGAGCGGGCGCTTGTTCCCCCTGTATACTCTGGTGGCTTAGCTTTCGGGACCAGTGTGTGCATTTTTCCCCTTGGCTCCCTTTTTGGTTTTTATAAGTTCTCTTGCTGGGCCTTCTGGTTATAATTACTTGGGTTTTGTTCTTTGTTCTGCACTAAGATGTTTAAATGTCCATTTCATGTATTTGGGCCGTGTGATGGGTTACTGTGCTACTGTTTTGTCCTGGGTGGGGTTTGGCCTGGGGGGCGGGTTGCGCCGGGGCTCGGGCGCCCCATGTTGGGGCCCGGGGCTGGCGTTGCCGGGCTGCTGGGCCATCCTTCTCAGGCCACTTTGTTCTGAGAACCCTCCGGCTCTCTGTAGCATCTGCGGTGGGTCGGGTTAGGGAGCCTCCGACCCCTGTTGTGTTCAAACACTTTCCCCACATAGGGTCGCACCCGTCAAGTGACTCCTGCTCTAGGGTTACTGGGGTGCACTGAGACTAGGTCTCCCTTACGCTTGAGGCGTACTAGGTTTCTTTGTTCTCTCCTCTTCTGCTCTCTTCTGTCCTTTCCCTCCTAGCCTCCCTCCTCCTCCCCCTCCCCCCTTTTTTTTTTTTTTTTTTTCGCCTGCCTCTTATGGCCGCAGTCATGCCCACGGGTAAAACAGAGCCTGTTCGTCTAGTTTCTATAAATGTGAAGGGGCTGAATACCCCTGAGAAACGCTCCATGGTGCTAACCGATCTAAAACATATGAAGGCCCATGTGTGCTTCTTGCAGGAGACACATTTCCGTGCTGATAAGCTGCCAAGACTGCATGGCCGCTTTTTCCCGACAGTGTACCACGGTTGCTCCTCTGACTCTAAGTCAAAAGGGGTGAGTATCCTGATTCGGGGTGATACCCCATGGCAATTGAAGGACCAGTGGGGGGATGCAGAGGGGAGAGCTTTATTTGTGAAGGGGACGCTGGGGAGGTCCCTGGTGACTTTGGTCAATCTATACCTCCCAAATGCCAACCAGATCGCCTTCCTGGAGCCAATTATGACCAAATTGGTTGACTTTGCCGAAGGGATGGTGATTATGGGTGGAGACATGAACTTTGTCATGAACCCGATCCTGGACTCATCTAGGGGTGTTTCCCAAATCTCTTACGCCTCACTTAAGCGCCTTAAGAAAAACTTCCATGCTCTCCACTTGGTGGATGTATGGCGTATCCTTCATCCAAGCCACAAAGACTTCACGTTCTATTCGCACCCCCACGACTCATATACCAGAATTGATATGTTAATGGTGCCTCAGGTGATTTTGTCCAGGGTCTCCTCAGCCTCGATTGGTTCTATTACCTTTTCGGACCATGCCCCAGTCTTTATAGACATCGATCTGCTTTGCCCCGCAGAGAGACAATGGTCGTGGAAGCTTAACGACTCGTTAATTCAGATGCCCGAGGTGGAGGAAGAGGTCTCTAGAGAAATGAGACAATACTTCGCCACGAATGCTGACTCGGAGGTGGCCCCGACAATGGTATGGGAAGCCCATAAAAGTTACATTCGTGGCCTCTTGATCAGAATGGGATCACGCATCAAGAAGGAGAGAGCGAAACAAATTGTGGACATTTTAGATAAAATCAGGGTTTTGGAATCGGCTCATAAACAATCCTTCGCTTCCCAGATCCTTCTTGAGTTGACAGCCCTGCGAAACCAGCTGCGCTCCTTGGCCCTGTTTAGAGCCAAAGCAGTGATCTCGAAGTGCCGCAGTTCTTTCTACGAGCATAGCAACAAATGTGGTAGGATGCTGGCGAGGGCTCTGAGAGATCAGAGGGCTCGTACATTCATTCCTGAATTGATTAGTGACTCTCACAACAGGGTTCACACCACGGAAGGTATCGCGGAAATGTTCCGGGAATACTATACTACTTTGTATAATCTCCCTAGTCCAACATCTGTGGGGGGTCTGTCGAATGCAGGGAGGAAGATCGGGGACTATTTGAGGAGGTCTGGTCTCCCCCGGATTTCGGAGGAGGACCTGATCGAGCTTGACAGGCCTCTCTCAGTGGAGGAGGTGAATGTGGCAATGTCGCGCATGCATTTGGGGAAGGCGCCGGGTCCGGACGGATATTCCCTTCTCTATTACAAGACTTTTGGAGAAGTATTGCTTCCGCATTTTCTCTCTGCGTATAATGCTACAGGGGAGAGGACGCCCCTCCCGGCGGATGCCGTGAGAGCACACATTGCCGTGATCCCGAAGGAGGGAAAAGATCCACTAAGATGCCAAAATTATAGACCGATCTCGCTGCTCAATGTGGATCTCAAGATATTCACGAAAGCGCTTTCCATGCGTTTGATTGACTTAATGCCACAACTAATCCATTCCGACCAGGTCGGTTTTGTTCCTACTAGAGAGGCGCGTGACAACACGACTAAGGCAATCAACATGATCCACGCTGCAAAGACGCGTAAAACCCCTATGCTGCTCCTCTCGACGGACGCCGAAAAGGCGTTCGACAGGGTGAGTTGGCCTTTCCTGTTTGAAACTCTCCGCTGGGTTGGCCTGCAGGAACGCATGATGAATTGGATGTTGGCAATATATTCCTGCCCATCGGCCCAGGTCAAGGTGAATGGCCACCTTTCCTCATCATTTCAGATTGCGAATGGGACGAGACAGGGGTGCCCTCTGTCGCCTCTGATATTCGTCCTCACACTAGAACCTTTCCTGCGTATCATTAGAGACAACCCGGACATTACGGGACCACGCCTGGACGCCACCCTGTCCCCCAAGATCGCGGCTTTCGCAGACGATCTGCTCTTCTTTCTGACCAACCCCCTTGTGTCCACTCCGAACTTGCTCAAGGAACTGAAGCTATACGAGGAGGTGTCAATGTTTCGCATTAACTACCAGAAATCGGAAGCACTTGGGGTCGCCTTACCTCCTCCTTTAACTGACCTGCTCCGGGTTGATTTCCCTTTCAAATGGGCTATGTCCCATATCAAATATCTGGGTATCTTGTTACCCAGCAGGACGGAGGAGATTTTCCCCCTCAACTTTCCTCCCCTTTTGACGGCCGTAAAAAAAAACCTGCAAGAGTGGCAGCATGGCCTTTTTTCCTGGTTTGGCCGTTGCAGCATTGTGAAGATGAATGTCTTACCTAGACTGTTATACCACTTTCAGGCATTACACATACGGGTGCCAGCGTCCTTCCTGAGAGCGGTTAACAGAACGCTAATTCGGTTTGTGTGGGCCCAGAAGCCCCCGCGGTTGGCGCAGAAAATTCTCCGGCTGCCAAAAGTGAAGGGTGGTGTAGCCCTACCGGACGTTACTCTCTATCACAAGGCATGTCATTTAACGCGTGCCTTGGATTGGTGCCGTCACGGCCTTCTGAAGCAGTGGGTGCAGATTGAACGCGCCTTGACTGGGGCCCACTTGGACTCGTTGCCCTGGTGCCAACCTCCCTTGCCAAAGGAGATTTCTGATCACCCCACAGTAGGGGTGACGATAAGGACAGCTTGGAAGGCCTTCCGTGATCATTCGATCGCACCGCTCCCGTCCCCGCTTACCCCAATTGGGGGCAACCCGGCTTTTAGTCCGGGTCTCAACGACCCTAGCTTCCTGGCGTTGAAACCGGTGGACAGGTCTCAAGTGCGACACTTTCTCACAAACGACCAATGGCATACTCGACGACAAATCCTAGAGGACCCTGCTCTGACTGGGCTCTCATTCTGGCAAAAGGTCCAGCTGGCCCACTTCATCCACAGGTTGCCTTCTCCGAATACTTATGGGCGGCAGCTGACGCCTTTTGAGTTGTTATGCCTGGACCTGTCCCCGTTGAGACATGCAATATCCCTGATATACCAAATCCTAGTTTCTCCCCCTCCGGACTTTAGGCCGCTCTATGTTACCAAGTGGGAACGGGAGCTGGGCCTACAACTTACGGGGAAACAGGTTGACCGAATCCTTCTCTTCGCTCAAACAACTTCTATCAGTGCAAGGCACCAGGAGATGGAATATAAGCTTCTGTCCCGTTGGTACTACACTCCGGAAAAGATACACAAGATGTTCCCTCAGAGCACGGACATGTGCTGGAGGTGCGGGGAGGAGGTTGGTACGCTCCTCCACATCTTTTGGTCATGCCGCATCTTACAATCATTTTGGGCTGAGGTACACCGCATCGTCCAAAAGTTTACGGACAGAGAGTTGCCGTTGTCACCTGAGTTCTTCCTTCTGCACCACCACAATATCCCAACTAAGGGCTATAGAAAGTCTATAGCTTCTGATCAATGCGGCAAAGGGTTGCATCCCGCTGAATTGGAAGCAGATTCAGCCTCCATCGGTGGCGGGCTGGTTGGGCAGAGTGAAGGCTGTCCATGACATGGAGGACTTGTTAGCAACGGAAAGAGGCCTAAGTGAGAAATTCTCCAAAACATGGTACTTCTGGCACAAATTTTACTTCTCGGAGGAATGCGGGCTCCTAATGGCTCGATCCACCTGAAGAGGATTGAACTTGACTGCTCCCCAGGCGGGGAGGCTGTGGCTGGAGGCACCCTGTTCCCCACCCCCCGGGTGGGGGTGGTGGGGTTTCTGTTTTTTTTTTTTTTTTTTCACCCCCCTTCCCCTCTTGTATTCTTGCACTCCTTGCTTTCTTTTCTCTTACTTTCCCTGCTTTTTCTGTATTACCAACACTAGAGTGTTGGCCTGTGCAAGCCTGTTTCTCACGGGCTTGACGTTTCTATTTCTATCTAAATCGGCTTTTGCCACAAAAATACGGCCATGCGGGGGGCGGAGAGCTCCGGTAAGCCTGACACTTGTGGTGACCCCCCCCCCTCTGACAACGGGCTTTATATCTCAAATGTAATATCTATACTCATGAGGGGGTGGGGAATGTTTGCTGTTTTTTGATAAGCATCTGTGCGCTCTCTGTGTATCCGCATGTCCTTTTCTCTTAAATAAAGAATTTACAAAAAAAAAATAGGGAATGCAGAGTGTATGGTGGTGAGTAGTATGTACAGGAGAGGAGTGCGGAATGTATGGCGGGGGGTAATATGTACAGGAGAGGAGTGCGGAATGTATGGCGGGGGGTAATATGTATAGGAGAGGAGTGCAGAGTGTATGGCGGGGGGTAGTTAGTGGAGAGAGGAGGAAGAGGAGTGCAATACCACCTCCTGATACAGTATGGAAAAAAGGCTGCGCTAATAGCAAATTGGGTAGGTTAAATAAATGAATAAACAAAGGCAGCAGCTATGGTGAAATAAACACAATAGAAAAATAAACAGAAAAAACTGCGCCAATAAACAAAATGTTATTATAGCATGCAGGGGCTGATGTGCAAAAAGCAGTGCACACTCGGCAAAGGCACCAGCCACTAAATCCCCAAAATAATGTCCATAGATTGAAAAAATATAATGAAAATAATGATGAAAGTCCAGATGAGTACCCAATGATGCAATAAGAACCCAAAAAAACTTTGACCACAATAACCTAAATTATAAAACTAAATGATGAATTGATAGTCCCATGCAAAAATATGAAATCAGTAGATGAATATGCAACACCCGGTGATATCAGCAGACAAAGGTGCCCTCCACCATAATAAGGTAGCAGCTTACCAGAGACAAGCCCACGGAAAACGGTCGGCTGTGACCCAGCCGTGGCCTTTGCACGTATGAGGACAGCAGGGCTCTTGGAGGTGTGGGTGTCCTTCAGCTTTTGCTTCTCCTGGAATCCCACTGTCTCCCTTGCTCCTAGACTGAGTCGGCAACACAAAAGCTGTTGAGCCCTGCTGTCCTCATACAAGCAAATCGCATCAATCACAGCACATTGCATCTCCCCCAGCACTTCGAATCGCATCAATCACATTGCATCTCCCACAGCACTTCGAATCGCATCAATCACAGCACATTGCATCACCCCCAACACATCGATTTGCATGGCCCACAGCACATTGCATCACCCCCAGCACATCAAATCGCATGGCCCACAGCACATTGCATCACCCCCAGCACGTCGAATCGCATCACTCACAGCACATTGCATCACCCCCAGCACATCGAATCGCATCACTCACAGCACATTGCATCACCCTGCCACCAAATCGCATTGCCCCAGCACATTGCATTGCCCCCCCCGCCAAATTGCATCGCACCAGCACATCGCCTCGCCACCAAATCGCATCGCCCCAGCACATTGCATTACCCCCGCCAAAT
The DNA here is from genome assembly GCA_029206835.1 of Rana muscosa. NCBI lineage: Eukaryota > Metazoa > Chordata > Amphibia > Anura > Ranidae > Rana > Rana muscosa. The sequence continues at coordinate 989,828,039 of CM055118.1, read as the reverse complement.
TGCATCCCCCCACGCCAAACTGCGTCACATCGCACCAGCACATCGCATTGCCCGCCACAAAATCGCATTGCCCCAGCACATCGCATCGCCCCCCGCAGGGATTGATGACGAACATCTCCCAGGAGGCCTAGCGATCAGTGGATGACGTGACGAGGCTGATGTGGCCGCGGCGGGAGATACAAATAGATGACTACTAAACAGTGAGTTTTTAAAAAAAAATTATAATATGCCAATTGTTATTAAGGGGACATTACTAGAGAGGATGGAACAAACTTGAAAAATAGGGTGGAACTCCACTTTAAACCACTAAGTGATAATAGTCTTAATAAATTTAAATAATCTTCTCACACCATGAAAAAACAAACAAAAACAAAACCCCCCTCCCCCCAGAAAAATGGGGAGAAGAAAAACTGGAAAAAAACAAACACTCACAGCAATCCTAATACCTCCCTCCCCCATTTCCAATCCCACCTTTGTTCTGTTTGAGCACTTGTGGGTCTCACAATCAGCGGAGAAAAAGAAAAAGGGAAGTAGTGAAACCAATCCTAACCAGATCTGGTATCTTGTTCCGAGAGAGAGAGCCCTCAGCCGTAGATTGTTGCGACGGCTCCGGTCCTCAAGCTGTTCCAGGTGCAGCTGTAATGCGAGAGCCTGTACAGCTTGCTGATCCTCGGTCTGCTCCAGCTGAGCCACTCTCCTCTCCAACAGGGCTGATGCTGTTTCTCCAGTAGAGACCCTTTCCGCCAATGATTGTACCTCTACCTGGATAGCTTGAAAGTCTTTACGATGCATTTCCTCCACGCAAAGGATCAGCGTCTCCATATCAGCACGAGTAGGTAACGCCCGGAGGAGAGCTTTAAGGGCCTTGATTTCTCCCTCCACAGTAGGTAACAGTACACCAACTTGCTGTCTCTGCTCCTGTGTAGTCTGCTGTATGATAGAAGCACAGATAGTTTCTGTAGTCACTATGGGAGTGTAACGCCGAGCGCTCCGGGTGTCCCATCCATCCCGGAGCGCCCGCGGCGTCTGTCCCCCTGTAGCGCTCCGGTCGGCTCCTCTGACCGTGAGCGCTGCTCTGATGCTGGCGGGGATGCGATCCATGCGGCGGCACCCGTCCGCCCGCGGATCGCATCCTATCCTGCTCACCGGCCTCCTTCCCCTGCTCCGTCCCGGCGCGCGCGCGGTCCCGCTGCTCTCTAGGGCGCGCGCGCGCGCCGGCCTTCTTAAATTTTTAAAGGGCCAGTGCACCATTGATTGGTGCCTGGTCCAATTACTGTGTCACACTCTATAACACTTAAAAACCCACTCCCCCTTCCTGTCCTTGCCGGATCTTGTTGCCTTAGTGCCCTGAGAAAGCGTTTTGTACTTGCCTTTCCAGTGTATCTGACCTTCTGCCGTTGCCCCTGACTACGTACCATTGCCGCCTGCCCTGACCTTCCGCTACGTCTGACCTTGCCTCTGCCTAGTCCCAGTGTACCGTGCCTATCTCAGCTGCCAGAGAAGTCGAGCCGCTACTGGGGGACACGACCTGGTTGCTACCGCCGCAGCAAGTCCATCCCGCCTTGCGGCGGGCTCTGGTGAAAACCGGTAACTGCTTAGAACCGGTCCTCCAGTGCGACCCGTGCCTTCGCCTCTCTGGCACAGAGGATCCACCTCCTGTGTCCTCACTAGCCGCCAGTCCGGGCACTGACAGGGAGTTGACGCTGGTAAAGCAGCCATTACAGCTTCCGATTAGGATGAAGACTGAGCCCCCGTGTTACGGTTCCGTAGGCTGGCAGATCTTGTCCATGGAAAGTAGCTCTGTATCTCTGGCTGAAATGTTGCTGCTGCTGTGCGCTTCTTTTTTCTTCCCCCTTCTTGCGTTACTCATACCGGGAGGACTGTTATTTTACCAGCTAATTTGCTGGAGGACTTTAGGAGCTCTGATGGCACATGTCCTCACTCCTCGTTCATCTCCTGACCACGCACCACTCCCGCTTAATAGTATTTTTTATACATTTTCCTTTTTATGTATTGCTTCTGGTATCAAGTCTCATTCATTATCCAATTTCGAAGTTGGCTCTTGGGGTGACCCTTTCTTGCAGCATTCACTCGCTCTCAATGTGCACACCCATGGGTCAATTGCGGACACCCAGGGGCAAACATCAGTATGGCGGATCGCCGTTACTGAATCCAAGTGGAAACATGGATGCTATGTCTGTCCGCAAACTGCAGTGATGCTGGTGGAGAGCGGGGTATGGGTGCCAGAAGCAATGACATACCATTGACAAGCCCAGCGGAAATTCCATCCACCGTCGCCATGGTGACGAGGATTCCGCATCACCAGTCACGCAATCCACCACTGTCTGTTACACTTGCGCACCCCTTCCTGTGCCCTCCCCATGTGGGCGGAGCGTCTCATCCCACACATCACGCCACTCTCAAGCGTCCGCAGCTGCGCCACTGGCGTAGCTGCGTCACACGCGGCGCCATCAGCTGATGCATGCGGGGGGTATATAAAGAGACCCATGTGGCAAAGACATTGCCACGGGGTCTTTCTGGGAGCCGTACAGTCCTCACAACAGCAGACAGGTAGTGTTCTTTTTTATACAACCATCAAGGTAGAACCTTTTCCTGTCCATTGATCTGTGACGGTAACTCACTCATACCTGTTTATCTGTACAGGTCTTGACGGGCCTGGTATTGCAACACAGCCTTTATTTGTTTGACAGAATCCAAAGCAGTCAAACATCATGAATACTATTCTAAGGTATTTATTAGCAGTGTTTGAGGTTTTCTTTCCAGCACATGGTTACTGTATATTTTTGTTAAGTTGTTTTCTTAGCACGCACCATTAATTTGGCTTCCTACTGCTTTGCTGTCTGCTTATTTGAGCTTTGAAGGCTCCCAGATAAATGACATCTGCTATATTAGCATGTAAGCTTATAATTGAAAAATTCCTCTATATAGTTGGAGTACTTTTGCTACTGGTCGTGTCTGACCATTAAAATGATATGTTTGTTCCTTTTTCGTAGGCTAACCCATTATCAGGATCCAGCCCTATTGTTTAAATATCACATATCCCTGTTTGGACCCTCTTGGTTTGCACATGCTTGTCGAGTGTTGACGTTTGCGAGATGAGATGCCCCATTTTCACCTTCACTGTGCTCCTTGATTATCCCACACGGGATACAGGAGCAAAAAACTTTGTCTAGGGTTTTCCATGACCACTAAGGTACCGTCATTCAACAATTTTAAGTAATACTAATGTTTGATCTTTAATGTTGTATTTATATTTTCTTGTTAAAAACATTGTACTTGCGTATTGTTTATATTTACCTTAGGCAATAAAAGTCCTTGCGTTCCTGAAGAAGCCTGGATAGGCGAAACATGAACTGCAAGTTGTGACTTTCACGGAAAGAGTGCACTGCGCTGTACCATTTTTCGTACTTTTATTGATATGAATGTACATAAATAAAATTATAACTTTTAGAAAATCTTTTTGTCTTCCGTATACTATGTTTAAGCACCCTTAAAGTCCCATGCACTCCCCCCTGTCACGGTCTGGAGTCAGGCTCAGAGGCCAGTAGCTATAGCAGCAGAGCAGGTATTCACACAGGTCACTCTGGCTGATGATACGGGTTCACCTGAGGTGCGGGGTCTAAGCACTGACCGGTATTCACCAGGGCTCCTAAAGGTGGAGATGGGCTTGGCTGCGTGTCAGTGCCAGGTCGCGGTCCTCAGATTAGCCCCACCAGGGGGTGAGCAAGCCGGGGTCCAGAAACAGATTGTCAGGAAGGGCATGCCAGCACTCAAGATGGTGGCCGTGGAAGACGGCCAGGAACCTCAGCTATTGCTAGAACGCCAATGGCGCGTGCGTGCGCACGCCGATGCGCACGCCGATGTACGTGCGCACGCACATGCCGAATACGCGCAGTGCGCTCGCGCATTCAGTGACAGGCGTTGGCGCCAAGCAGGCTATTTAAACTGGGTCAGTACCCAAACTCAGTGCTGTCTGCTCTACAGTGTTCTGTGTACCCTACATTCCAGTATCTGATACCTGTTCCTGATATCCGATCCGGCTTGTCCTTGACGTTCCTGTTTTCTGCCCGCACCTGACCCGGCTTGTTGACTTTGCATCTGCCTGCTCCTTCTGCTACCTTGCTGCCAGCCTGATAGTAAACCGGCCTGTATCCTGACTTCCCTCCAGCCTATGCTCCTGTCCCGGACTTGTCCACCAGTGTGTGATCCGGCCAGCCTGCACCTGCCATCCTTGCAGCTCTTCGGAGCCCTGCTGAGCTCCCATCCCACCTGCTGTCACATCTGCTCCTCTGCCTGTGGAGTTCCTGTACGAAGCCAGTACCTGCCTTCCACTGACCACGGCTCCTGGTCTTCTCTGCACCGGTGTTCCTCCTGCAGTCTCTTCTGGGATCCCAGTTCGGCTCCATCACCAGCGATCCTGCCAGGCACCCGTGCGACTCTGAACTCCCACGCCTCCTGTTTACTCTATCTGGGGCCTCGAGTCAGAGGTGTAAGGGAGGCCATCCTCTGCATAATCAGGCTCTACCGCCAGGTACGTGACACAAATAATACAGGTAGGGATCAAGCAGAAGCGTAGTTGGGGACGAGCCAAAAGTCGGTAGTGAGTGGTAGCAAAGATGCGGTTGGCAGCAGTAGACAGGAGCAACATATTGGCTGGTGAAGACACAATATTCTGGCAACCAGGAAGTGCAGGGACATGGCTTAAATCAGGAAGTTCCTGGGAGGAACAAAGGGTTCAAGGTTCAAGGCAAACAAGATTCAAGACAAGAAAGATCATTCAAGGAATTGTCTAATGAACTATCCAAGGAGCTGTCCAGCATTCCAGGTGGCTCAGCAAGTAGAGTCACCACCAGACACACCAGAGGTCCCAGGTTCAAGCCCAGGTCCTAACACCCCCATTTTGGGGTTCTTTACACATTTTCCTTAGAGATGTAGGTGCTGAGATTCTCAACCAATATTAGTGATTGCTCTATATAACATTTATCCATTGAGGAGGAATAGGATAATCACTCAGCATCAGCATAGGCAGTCTTCAAGGGATCTTATTCATAAAAAAATGATTCGGTTACATCAGCATCAGGTGCTTGGTAGCTGGTGATCCAAGACTGATTCATTTTTATGAAGGTGAGCCGATCAACCGAGTCGGTGGACAGGCGCACTCTGTGATCGCTTACAAAGCCTCCAGCAGCACTGAATGTGCGTTTCGAAAGAACGCTGGATGCAGGACAGGCCAGTAGCTCAATTGCATACTGTGCATGCTCTGGCCAGTGATCCATCCTCAAGACCCAGTAACCCAGTGGATTTTCGGTTGGAAAGGTCTCCAAGTCTGATCTTGCCCCTAGGTATTCCTGCACCGTGTAAATCAGACGCTGGCGATGGTTGCTGGAACCGATCAGACCTTGGGGCTGCGGACTAAAAAATTGTCTAAACTCATCGGTCAGACGGCCACCTTCTCCACCGCTCCTTCTGTGACTGACCGAAACCTCAGCAACACGTTGTCCAGGAGGACCAGGAAATTGTAACCTCCCAGGCTATGGAAACACATTGCACAAACCTTTCTGCAAGGCCTCCCGAAGAGGTTTCATCCTCAGCTCCCTCTGTGAAGGCTGGATAAGTTCCGCAACCTTACCCTTGTAACGTGGATCAAGAAGGGTTGCCAGCCAGTAGTGATCCTTCTCTTTAATCACACGAATCCGAGGGTCCTTTCGCAGGCTTTGCAGCATCAGGGAGGCCATGCAGCGTAGGTTTGCTAAGGCATTCGAACCGGAGTCCTCTGAGTCACTAAGTGTGACATGATCCGCAGCCACGTACAAGTCCTTGGGTTTCTGGGGACTGTAAACGATCCCTTAAAGACTGCTGCTGATGCTGAGTGCTAGGCTCCATCTCCATGCTGACACAATGCTCCTCCTCCTCCTCCTCTTCCTGCGTGAGCGGCGGGCCCGCAGGAATACTGTCTGGATAAAGGGGGCCTTGAGAGGTAAGGAAGTCCTCCCCTTCCTCCCTCTGTTCTGCCTCAAGTGCCCTGTCCATTATTCCATGCAGCGTGTGCTCCAACAGGAAGACAAGAGAGACAGTATCACTGATGCATTCACTGTCACTGCTCACCATCTTCGTGGCCTCCTCAAATGGTGACAGGACAGTGCATGCATCCTTGATCATTACCCACTGGCGTGGCGAAAAAAAGCCAAACTCCGCTGACACTGTCCTCGTGCCATAGTTGCACAGGTACTGATTTATGGCCCTCTGCTGCATGTGCAGCCGCTGCAGCATTGCCAATGTTGAGTTCCACCTGGTGGGCATGTCACAGATGAGGCGGTTCTTGGACAGATTACATTCCTTTTGGAGGTCAGCCAGCCGAGCACTGGCATTATATGACCGGCGCAAATGCCCACAGACTTTCCTGGCCTGTCTCAGGAGATCCTGTAAGCCCGGGTCCCTGCACAAGGACCGCTGCACCACCAAATTAAGGACGTGAGCCAAACTGGGCACATGGGTCAAGTGTCCCTGTCGGAGGGCGGAGAGGAGGTTAGTGCCATTGTCGCAAACCACCATTCCTGGCTGAAGCTGGCGTGGCGTCAACCACCTCCTGAGCCTGACAGAATCTCTGCCCCAGTGTGGCTCCTGTCCCCTAAGCAGACCAACTCAAGCACCACATGGCATCTTTTTGCCTGAGTGCTTGCGTAGCCCCTAGAACGCCTACGGAGCACCGCTGGTTCCTAGGACAAATCTGCACAGGAAGAGGCCATAGAGGAAGAAGAAGAGGGGGTGGAGGAGAGAGGTGTGGCAGAATCACCACTACCAGCATTTTGGAGGCGTGGTGGCGGAACAAGCTCCAACAATACTGCACCCTGGCCTGCATCCTTCCCAGCTGCCAGCAGGGTTACCCAGTGCGCTGTGAAAGAAAGGTAACATCCCTGTCCATGCCTGCTGGACCGTGAGTCAGCGAAGTATGCACCTTACCGCTGACCACTCTGTCCAACGAGGCCAAGACATTGCCTTCCACATGTCGGTAGAGAGCCGAAATGGACTTCCGAGAAAAAAATTGGCGTTTGGGAAACTGCCACTGAGGTACCACACATTCAACAAATTCTCGAAAGGGAGCAGAGTCTACCAGCTGAAAAGGCAGCAGTTGGAGTGCTAGCAATTTAGCCAAACTAGCTTCCAGCCGCTGAGCATGTGAATTTCCTTCGATTGGTATAGCAACTGGGGTAGGGAAATTTGCCTGCTACAATCTAATGTTGGTGTACCGCTAGCAGATTGCCCGGAAGTGCTTGGGACACCTTATTCTACACCTTGATTCCTCACAGTGCAGGTCTCAGAGGACTGAAGGTATAGTGGGGTTGGAGATCCCAGCTGATGAGGAGTAAGAAGAGGTCCGCCTTGTTCTTTGGTGTGGGTCTTTTAAGTACTGTTGCTAACGGACTGCATGGCAGGTCGACATGTCTGGTCAAGCATGTGGTGCCCAAGCGGCTGGTGTTTTGGTTTGATACGCTTCAGACATAGGTTGCAAACAGCAACGGTGCGATCTGCTGCACATGTCTCAAAAATGCCCACACCAAAGAACTTTTGAAAAAACGCGCGGAGTCAGCAGCGCCCTGAACATGCGGAGCTCTGCGGTGTGATGCAGTCGGTTGGCTGCCCTTAATCTGGCCCCTGGAGGGCATCTTGCCTCATTGGAGATGTGCCTCCTCCTCCTGCTCTCTTCTATCAGGCACCCACGTAGAGTCAGTGACCTCATCATCCCCTCGCTCCTCGCCACTGAAGCAAACCTGCCAGTATGCTGCAGCTAGAGGAACATGACTGTCAGTTTCTTGTCCTGCTTGGGCACCCCCTCTCTCTGGGCTCACGTTACTGCCTTCAACCTCAACCTGGGTACCATCATCAAATCCTTCAAAACGCTGCGCATCCTCCTGCAGCATGTACCCTACACTGTGGTTGAACAGTTCGGGGACTCCTCAGGGCATGATGGCGTCACGCTGGGTTCCCGTATGTAAACAAAGCTGCGATCTCGGCCGGCAGCATGAGATTGGTGAATTTTTTTTACCGATCTCATGCTTTCCAGCCTGGAGAAGAGATGTGGGGTCTTATTGAACTCACATCTCTCCATAAAGAGGACCTGTCACACACATTCCTATTACAAGGGATGTTTACATTCCTTGTAATAGGAATAAAAGTGATCAAAAAAACAAAGTAAAAAAAAAGTGTAAAAAATAAAAAAAAAAGTAAAAAACAAAAGAAATAATAATAAAAAAATAAATAAAACGCCCCTCTCCCCGGTAGCTCGCGCTCAGAAGCGAACACACACGTAAGTCCCGCCCACATATGTAAACGCCGTTCAAACCACACATGTGAGGTATTGCTGCGTGCGTTAGAACGAGTGCAACAATTCTAGCACTAGACCTCCTCTGTAATGCGAAAATGGTAAAATGTAAAAAAAATTAAAGCATCGCATTAAAGCATCGTACTGAAGTTTGGTGTCATTCCATGAGGGTGTGCAATTTTAAAAGCGTGACATGTTAGGTATCTATTTACTCAGCATAACAACATCTTTCACATTATACAAAAAAATTGGGCTAACTTTACTGTTTTGTAATTTTAATTCATGAAACCATTTTTTTTCCAAAAAAGGCGTTTGAAAATGTATTGCGCAAATACCGTGCAAGATAAAAATTTGCAATGAACATTTTATTCCCTAGGGTGTCTGCTAAAAAAACATTTATAATTTTTGGGGGTTCTAAGTAATTTTATAGCCCAAAAATTATGATTTTTACATGAAGGAGAGAAGTGCCAGAATAGGCCCGGTGCTGAAGTGGTTAAAATATCCTAATTTTTAATTTTTTTTTAGTCGCTCTTTTGTATTAGAAAAAAAAATAAAAAATAAAAACGCAGAGGTGATCAAATAGCACCAAAAGAAAGCTCTATTTGTGTGCAAAAAATGATTAAATTTTCATTGGGTTACAGTGTTGTATGACCGCGCAATTGTCATTCAAAGTGCATCAGCGCTGAAAGTTGAAAATTGGTCTGGACAGGAAGGGGGTTTAAGTGGCCAGTAAGCAAGTGGTTAATATAAGGCTACATGCACAAGGACGTTTTTCCAGCCGCTTATTTGAGTGTTTTTTGCAGCTTAAAAACGCCTCTCCATGTTAGCCTATGGCCTCATGGCCACCATGGCGTTTTTGAGCTGTAAATGGCATAGGCGTTTTTAGGCCCCATGTACACGGGACGCTGGTGCAAAGTCTTCAGAACTAAGGTTGAAAGCGGCATTTGCGTCTATAAGCGTTTAGTTAGGAAACATCATAAGGAGCCACCCTAAGCTCAAAAAACAATATTAACCATTCCAGCTATTTTGTGAGACCTGAGAGAGCAGCAGTGTACTTGTATTTAGCGTGTCACTTGCCACGTCACCTGGCACAAGTTGTGGATTGTCCACTTGCCACGTCACCTGGCACAAGTTGTGGATTGTCCACTTGCCACGTCACCTGGCACAAGTTGTGGATTGTCCACTTGCCACGTCACCTGGCACAAGTTGTGGATTGTCCACTTGCCACGTCACCTGGCCATGTCACCTGGCACAAGTTGTGGATTGTCCACAATGCAATGGAAGCAATAAAATTATTTTTTTGTATATATATTTGTAATGGTTTTTCATCATTTGCCATCATTTTAGAGTTTTTCAATGTAAAAAAATAGGTCACCTTTAAAAACGCTTCTAAACGAAAACGCAGCTAAACGCCGGTACCCGCGTCTGAAACGTGGAAAACTTTGGCGACTGAACGCAATTTTTGGCTTTCTGAAAAATTAGGTTAAACGCAACTGCCTAAGGGCCAGTTCACACCTTGGAAACGCAGTCCGGATGAATTTCAGGTGCTTTTCTGCATGCGAGTTTTTGATGCAGTCCAGTGCTTTTTTCCCCCCTCTTTTTTCTTAGGCCTCATGCCCACGGACGGACGTTTTAAAAAACGGTCTGTAAGGCTCGATTCACACTAATGCGTTTTTTGGTGCATTTTGCAGAAATGCAGGGCCATTTTTTAACATAGGTTCCTATGGAACATGTTCACATCAATGCATTTTGTGCCTCTGCATTTTTGGAAAGGGACGAACTTTTTTCCCAGCAAAAAACAGCGTTTTGCATGTAATAGAAGTCAATGGACCCGCATCCAAAACGCAAGTGCGGCGATTTGCTTTTTTTTTTTAACCTGTTGTGACAGCAGGAAGGTAAAGTCACCTGGTTGCATCCAGGGGGGTAGATATATTTCTCCCAGATTCAGGCTTTATGCCGACTTATACAACTAGGGAGTTGATGAAGCCCAGCTGAGGCTAGTGGGCTCATGAATGACTCATACCTCTAGGGAGAGTGCTGGGCGTCGTGAGGCAGGGAGTTGATGAGACCAGCTGAAGCCTGTCAGTTCGTTTAAGGCCTCTATAAAAACTCCCAGCTTCATTAGATGTTAGCTCATGCCTGGAACCAGACCTGTGTGGACTGTCTAGGGAGAGTGAACCCCTGTGCGGTGAGGCAAAGCCTGTGTGGCTATTTGTTTGGACTTTTACTAAACCAGGGACTTAGGGACTAGGACAGCACCAGGCTGATCCCAGTTGTTAGTTTAGGAAACCTGCATGTTTAGTCAGAGGTCAAACTGACCAGGATTTATTTTGTTTGTTTCTTTTTGGCTTTGCTGTGTTTTTGTCACTGTACATAGAGAAATAAACCGCACCTTTTGATTTTGAAAACCACAACCTCCGTCTGCTGGCCCTGTTTTTGTGTGGGGAGCCCAACCAGGGGGTCACACACACCCGCTACCGAGTTAACCCCCCTCACACTGTTTATAGCTGGTTGTTAAAAGAAATGTCAAAAAAAAAAGAGAAAAAAACAGCGTGGGGGGTCCCCTAAAAATCCATACCAGACCCTTATCCGAGCACCCAGCCCGGCAGGTCAGGAAAGGGGGGGCGAGCGGGGGTGGGTGCTTTTGGGGCAGTACCCTGTCGCCGAGAACCAGCGCGATGGCATCGTGCTGGAAACTTTCTCGGGCAGGTACTGGCAAAAGAGCCTGTACTGGAGGCGACTTCATGTTGCCTCCACGACACGACTTGAGCTTCTGCTTCATGCTCAAGTCATGTCCAAGTTGCCTCGCAAAGTTGCGCTGCCCCTGTGTCAACCGACACACGAGTCGCCCCGCAAGTCGGATCGTCTTGATCCGACTTCCCGTGCGACCTCTATTCAAATCAATGGGCTTCCATAGGGAACCATTCATTTTTGAATAGAGATACAAGCGCCGCTGACATTTTTATTTACTATAACAGTGCGCCGCCGGTTCACGCGCCCAATTAAGGATTTATCCGGCGCACCAATTAAGGTATGAACCGGCGCAGCGCACTGTTAGTAAATCACCCCCTCTGTCTCTCTCTCTATCTCTCTCTCTCTCTCTCTCTCTCTCTCTCTCTCTCTCTCTCTCTCTCTCTCTCTCTCAACAACGCCACCAACACACTACACACGGCCGTCGTGCAGGCGGCCTTATATAGTGTGGGGTGTGGACTTAACCCCCTGAGCCATAATTGGCCAAAGGCACCCTGCCTTTGGCCAATTATGGCTCTCTTCGCTGACGGAGCTGTGATTGGCCAAAGCATGCGGGTCATAGTGCATGCTTTGCCAATCATCAACCAGCAATGCACTGCAATGACGCAGTGCATTATGGGCCATGGCGCGCCGCTTGAATTTGGCGCGAACGGCCCATAATGTTCGATCTTCGTCGAACGATCAAACCGCCGATGTTCGAGTCAAACTTATGTTCGACTCGAACAGAGTCCATCCCTAATTAGGACCTGCAGCTATGTTCATACTGCCGCTGCATCCTGATTGTGTGGCTGGAGCTGCCTGTTACCTCTTCTTCTTGGGTCCCCGCTGATGCTTCTGGCTCCTCCCCCTTGACCCTAAAGTGTTTGTGGTGCTCCAAATTTGTAACTGTTATTTACCCACTCCCATGCTGTGTTTGTAATTAGCATGAATCAGACTTTGATGAGCATTACCAACCCCCAACGAAAAAATGGTGTGTTTGAGCCTGGTAGACAGTCACATTTTAGACTAATCTGCTTTTTTATGCAAGCTTGGCCACTCAAACCTGCCTTCTGTTTGTTTGGCTGGCTGAGCTGTTTCTTTGGCAGGCTGAGCTCCACCAGAGTTAGCAACATGCAGATTTAGGCGTGGTTCACACTGGTACGACACGACATTCGTATTTCTTTGGATCCGACTTTGCCCTGCGACTTGAGGTCGGACATGTGTCCGACTTTAATGAACAGGGATCCGACTTCGATCCCCGACAATACCAGGCACTGTGTCTGGTATGAATCTTGAGGGTGAACTTCACGCCAAATAAAAAAAAAATGGCATGGGTTCCCCCTCTAAGAGCATACCAGTCCCTTCGGGTCCCCCCAAAGTCCATACCAGACCCTTATCCGAGCAAGCAGCCCGGCTGGTCAGGAAAGAGGGTGGGGACGAGCGAGCAAACCCCCCTCCTGAACGTTACCAGGCAGCATGCCCTCAACATGGGGGGGTGGGTGCTTTGGGGCAGGAGGACCCTAGGACAAGGGCCTCTTCTCGACAACCCTGGGTGTTGGTTGTCGGGGTCTGCGGGCGGGGGACTTATCGGAGTCTGGGAGCCCCCTTTAATAAGGGGGCCCCCAGATCCCAGCCCCCCACCCTATGGGGGTACATTGTACCCCTACCCATTCACCTGGGGAAAAAAAGTGTCAAAAATAAAACACACTACACAGGTTTTGAAAATAATTTATTAGGCAGCTCCGGGGGGGTCTCCTCCACCTTCTCCCCTCTCCGGGCCTCTTCTCCGCACTCTCCGGTTCTTCTCCCGCTGTCCGGTGTCTTCTGCCTGGTTCTTCTGCTCTTTTGCTAGCTCTTGCCCGGACTTCTCTGGTGACGTCATAAGGGGGCGGGGTCATGCTTATATAAGTCGTTGCGCACCGCATTACAGCGGGAGAGAGCGTTGTGTCAACATCAGAGGGAAGAAGACAACGGAGAAGACTGGGCAAGAGCTAGCAAAAGAGCGGGCACCGGACAGCGGGAGAAAGACCAGAGAGCGCGGAGAAAAGGCCGGAGAGGGGAGAAGGCGGAAGAGACCCCCGGAGCTGCCTAATTAATTACTTTAAAATCTTGTATAATGTGTTGTTTTTTTTTTTTATTGACACTTTTTTTCCCCAGGTGAATGGGTAGGGGTACAATGTACCCCATACTCATTGAAATAGGGTGGGGGACTGGGATCTGGGGGACCCTCTTATTAAAGGGGGCTCCCAGATTCTGATAAGCCCCCCGCCCGCAGACCCCGACAACCAACAGCCAGGGTTGTCGGGAAGAGGCACTTGTCCTCATCGACATGGGGAGAGGGTGCTTTGGAGTGGGGGGGGCGCACCCACCCATGTTGAGGGCATGCAGTCTAGTGTGGTTCAGGAGGGGGTGGGGGCGCTCCCTCGTCCCCACTAAGGATAAGCTCCGGCGTGTTCGCATAGTACACGTGCAGAGCCCGCCAGGAAGTCGGCACCACGCTGCGCTAATGACAGGCAGGGAGACATTTCCCGATGCTCGGCTGCAGAGATCGGGAAATGTCTCCCTGGCTGTGATTAACGCAGCACGGTGCCGAATTCCTGACGGGCTCTGCACGTGTACTATGCAAACACGCCGGAGCTCATCCTTAGTCTCACCCCTTTTCCTGACTGGCCAGGCTGCATGCTCTTATAAGGGTCTGGTATGGACTTTGAGGGGGATCCCCACGCCGTTTTTCCGGCGTAGGGGGTTCCCCTTAAAATCCATACCAGACCGAAGAGCCTGGTATGCTCTTAGAGGGGCAACCCATGATGTTTTTTTATTTAAAATTTGGCGTGGAGTTCCTCAAGATCATCAGAGCACAAGTCGCATGCCAAAGTCAGATCATGCAAGACGGTGATCCGACTTTGATCTGACTTCAGTGATATTCAATGGGCTGAAGTAGGATCAAAGTCGGACCAAAGTAGTACAGGGGGCATTTTCAAAGTCGGACCGACTTGTGTCGAACCAGTTAAGACGGCTCCCATAGGGCAACATTGATTTTCACACGTCATGCGGCATGAGCTCCCAATGTCAGAGCGTTTGTCGTACCAGTGTGAACCTGGCCTTAGGCAATATTGCAAACTGCAACTATCCCCTTGCTGTGAAATATATAACCCTCCCAAACATGCCTGTTCTGGCTTAGACAATATAAGTTAGGTTAGTTTGATTTATTTAGTACGATGTATCCCATACTCATTCACATAGGGTGGGGGGGCCGGGATCTGGGGGCCCCCTTATTAAAGGAGGCTCCCGGATTCCGATAAGCCCCCCGCCGCATACCCCGACAACCAACGGCCAGGGTTGTCGGGAAGAGGCCCTGTCCTCATCAACATGGGGGCAGGGTGCTTTGGGGTGGGGGGGGCGCAGGGCGCCCCCCTGCCCCAAAGCACCCACCCCCCCATGTTGAGGGCATGAGGCCAGGTACGGTTCAGGAGGGGCGCTCGCTCGTCCCCACCCCCTTTCCTGACCGGCCGGGCTGCGTGCTCGGATAAGGGTCTGCTAGGGACCCCCACGCCGTTTTTTTTGGCGTAGGGGTTCCCGTTAAAGTCCATACCAGACCTAAGGGCCTGGCATGCTCCTGGAGGGGAACCCATGCTGGTTTTTTATTTAAAATTTGGCGTGAAGTTCCCCCTCAAGATCCCGGTTCAGAACGCAACACATGTGCAAATTGGATGCGTGCCCATAGAGCATAATGGGCCTGAATTTGCACCTGAGCCGCACCGCAATGCCTAGAGAACGCACACGTTTTTTCGTCAATGCGCTGTGCGAATGCATCGCACATATGTGAACCAGCCTCATTGAAATCAATGTATTTTTTAATGTTATGCGAATTGGATGCGGTGTAAGCCGCAACCAATTCGCATAGGTGTGAACCCGGCCTTAGAGCTTTTTGGTCCACCTTGGAAGATTTTTTGCAACAGGGTGGTTTTAGGGGGACCAGCAGCGCATGCATTGTAATGTGCTGCTGGGTAAGTGTTTCATGCAGGAGCTGGTCAAGTGCATGTTTCTAATCAAACATGCCGTTTCATGTTTCTTGCAGCAGCTGAGGGGGGAGGCTTCTTGCAGTTTAGGAACTTGCTTACACTATGGAGTAGCCAGCCTTATCACCTGCTCCCTCTATTACACCTTCCCCAATTATTCCCTGTGGCCATTCTGCCTTGGTGTTCATTTGAATTTTGCGCCTTGAGCTGTTTGCATAGCCTCTTTAAATAATGGCTTCTCTGACATACTTTTTAGCTGTGCTCATTTAAGCATCCCCATAGGCCCCCTCTGCTCTAAAACTTTCTGGAGACATAGCATCCCCTTCACCCCCCCCCCCCATAATATGTGCTAGCATCTTCTGGTTACCTCGGGCTGAACTCACATGTGTTGCATCTGGCCTGCAAATTTAATCACCATGTTGTCAAGGGAGCTTTGCACTTTTTGATCAGAAATATTTTCAAACAAGTGTAGCGCCCTGGGGTTTAGTCAGGGAGCTCCTCACCAAATTCCTTACCAGGAATAGCTACTGTAGTTAATTACTAGGGATCCATTGACTTCTCCCTAAGTTTGGCCTGGTTATACTTTCCTCTTCTACCACCAGGTGGCCAGTAGGGATGAGCCGAACACCCCCCGTATCGGTTCGCACCAGAACCTGCGAACGGACCGAAAGTTCGCGCAAACTTTAGAACCCTATTAAATACAATGGACTCGAACGTTCAAAATCAAAAGTGCTAATTATAACGGCTAATATGCAAGTTATTGTCCTAAAAAGGGTTTGGGGACCCGGGTCCTGCCCCAGGGGACATGTATCAAAGCAAAAAGAAGTTTTAAAAATGGCCGTTTTTTCGGGAGCAGTGATTTTAGTGATTCTTAAAGTGAAAAAAAAAAATGAAATATTCCTTTAAATATCGTACCTGGAGGTGTCTAACGTATGCCTGTGAAGTGGCACGTGTTTCCCGTGTTTAGAACAAGGGAAAGGAAAAAAAGTAATTTAAAACTGCTTGCGGCTTTAATGTAATGTCTGGTCCTGGCAATATGGATGAAATCATTGAGAAAAATGGCATGGGTACTCCCCCCCCCCCCCCCCCCCCCCGCAGCCCACTACCAGCCCCTTTGGGCCTTGTATGGATATTTAGGGGTACCCCGCACCCAAATTAAAAAAAAAGGCCCTATATACTCTGGACAGCAGTATAAAGGCGGTGCAAAAAAGACACGGACTGTAGGTTTGTTCTTAAGTAGAATCTGTTTGTAATTTGGAACAGGTACAGCTGGTAGCTCCAGCCAAAAAATCTATTTTTAAGCCTTTTGGAAAACATAGGAAAGGGTTATCACCCCTGTAACATTTGTTATGCTGTCTGTGCACCTGTTCAGAACATTTCACCTCATTTTCCATCCCAATGACAAATGTTTTTTGAGAATTTGGGGTTTTTAGTGAAACAAGGATTGGTGATAAAGCATCAGTGGAGAGGAGACACCTTTTTCCCATATTAACTCTTACAGGGGAGAATTTCCCTTCCTAGGGATAGATTTCCTCTCGCTTCCTGTTGTCTCCTTCCGTTTGCAAGTAGGAGTCGTTTGTAAGTTGGATGTTTGATAGTAGGGACCTGCCGTATATACTCTGCAGAAATTTGGCCCTTAGGTCTTGGTGTTGCCACAACACTGTAAGCCCTCACAGTTACTCTTGGTGGGCGCTGGAACGCCCTGCTGTGAACTATTATATCAAGAATTGTAATTACATGCCATTGTTGAACTGTGGTAGGAAAAATTGGGCCTTTGGTGGTGGTTCCGGAGCCACAACACTGTAAGTCCTCACAGTTACTCTTGGTGGGCGCAAGAATGGGCCCAGCTGGGAAATATTAGATCAAGAATTGTAATTACATGCCCCTGTTGAACAGAAAAATTGGGCCACAACACTGCAACCCCTCACAGATACTGTACTTGGAGCACAGCAATGAGCCCTGCTGAAAAGCATTGCATCAAAAATTGTAATTACACGCCCCTGTTAAACAGGGGCTGAAAAATTGGGCCTTAGGCACTGGTGCTGGTGCCACAACACTGCAACCCCTCACAGATACTGTACTTGGAGCGCAGCAATGAGCCCTGCTGCAAAGCAATGCATCACAAATTGTAAATACACGCCCCTGTTAAACAGGGGCTGAAAAATTGGGCCATAGCAACTGGTGGCAGTGCCCAGAACCAAATATGTGCTTTCAAGCTATCAGCATGATCATTGAGGAACAAGCTCCAACACTCCGACCTCCAACAGTACTGCACCTTGTCCTGCATCCTTCCCAGCTGCCAGCAGAGTCACCCAATGCGCCATGAAAGATAGGTAACATCCCTGTCCATGCCTGCTGGACCATGAGTCAACGGTAATATGCACCTTACCGCTGACCGCCCTGTCCAGCGAGGCCAAGACATTGCCTTCCACATGCCGGTAGAGAGCCGGAATCACCTTCCGTGAGAAAAGTGGCGTTTGGGAACCTGCCACTGAGGAACCGCACATTCCACAAACTCACGGAAGGGGGCAGAGTCTACCAACTGAAAAGGCAGCAGTTGAAGTGCTAGCAATTTAGCCAAGCTAGCATTCAACCAATGGGCATGTGGATGGCTGGGAGCGAACTTCTTTCGGCGGTGCAGCAGCTGGGGCAGGGAAATTTGTCTGGTACAATCTGACGTCGGTGTACCGATAGCAGATTGCCCGCAAGTACTTGGCTGTGACACACCTAATTCTACACGTTCATTCCTCTCAGTGCAGGTTTCAGAGAGGACTAAAGGTATAGTGGGGTTGGAGATCCCAGCTGATGAGGAGCAAGGAGAGGTCCGCTTTGTTCTTTGGTGTGGGTCTTTTAGGTAAGCTTGCCAACGGACTGCATGGCAGGTCGACATATGTCTGGTCAAGCACGTGATGCCCAAGCGGCTGATGTTTTGGCCAGGCGAGATACGCTTTAGACATATGTTGCAAATGGCAATGGTGCGATCTTCTGCACACGTCTGAAAAAAGGCCCACACCAAAGAACTTTTGGAATTAACGCGCAGAGACAGCAGCGCCCTGCACATGCGGAGCTCTGCGGTGTGATGCAGTCGGTGTGCTGCCCTTAAGCTGCCCCCTGGAGGGCATCCTGCCTCGTTGGAGATGTGCCTCCTCCTCCTCTCTCTTATCAGGCACCCACATGGAGTCAGTGACCTCCTCATCCCCTCCCTCCTCATCACTGGAGCAAATCTGACAGTATGCTGCAGCTGGGGGAACATGACTGCCAGATAGCTGTCCTTGTTGGGCACCCCCTCTCTCTGGGCTCACGTTACTGCCTTCCTCCAGCTGGGTTCCATCATCGGAGCCTTCAAAACGCTGGGCATCCTCCTGGAGCATGAACCCAACACTGTGCTCAAACAGTTCGGGGGACTCCTCAGGAGGACATGGTGGGGCTAGGGAAGGAGTGACTGATGCCATTGAGCTGAGGGAAGAGGCCGCTTTGGCAGCTGCTTTGCTAGACAAAGTACCCTGAGCCTGGGTGAGAGAGGATGAGGAGGAGGAAGCATTGGTCATCCACTCTACCAAGTCTTGGGCATGTTGCGGCTCAACATGGCCAGCTGCCGAAAAGAAGGACAAGCGTGTCCCACGGCCACGTGCTTATGAGGATGCACCGTGTCCATGACCAGCACTGTTGCCTCTAGACACAGAGCCTGCTTGCCCTCTTTTATTCCAGACATACTAATGGCCTGCAGTGAGATGTAGCTGCACAAAGGTTGGATATATATGTGTGTATATATATATATATATATATATATATATATATATATATATATATATATATATATAGTGAGAGTGAGAGCCCCTGTCTTAGTAGAAATGTGTTTAAAATGGACACAGGACTCAAAGAAGCTATTTGAGAAGTTCCAGTGAAAGATTGGTGAGCAGAGAAAACTATTTTACTTTTTGTCTGGATTTTGTAAGTCTGGATTGGGGCTGGTAACTTGAAGACTTCAAAGAGCATTGGGAGGGATGGAGTCTTCAGTCATGTGTCCGGGTTTTCTAGGAGCTCTGCAGGTGCACACACTTGTTATAAGGCAGAGCTGAACATAGATTAGTGTGTGGGGAAAGGAGCTGGATATAGCAGTTGCTGGAGGGAAGTGGGCTGGTGTGTAAGAACTCAGGCAACATCCTTGAGACGGTTCTCCATGTGGGAGAGGTTCCAGGTCAGTAGACTGAGAGAGTTGGGCTAGCTGAGAGAGTCGGCGAGACTGTAGCTGAGACAACTGGAAGAGAGAGTCTTGAGGACCAGAGGGGACTGTAAGTCTTGGAGGAGTGTGGAAACCTGGAGTGTCAGGAGAGCCCTTCCTAGAGGCCAGGAGTGGGCCTGATTAGCAAGGAACTGCGCCCAAGGCTGAGTAAATATAAAAAAATACTTTCTGAACAAAAATTCACAACCCACTACTAACCTAGCATCTGTATCTACTGAAAGTGGGTTACGGAATAAATCACTTTTCAATCCCCTAAACACTGCAAACCAACACGTTGATGTTTTTAAAGGTTTAGTTCTACGTGATTTAGAAGGCCTGATCCCCAAAAAAGATGTGAACCCGCGTCATATACAACAAGGAATTGAATTACTGGAAAAACGTAAGGATTTGGTAATACGACCAGCGGACAAAGGAGGAGGAATCGTGTTAATGACTAAAGAATTCTACCACCAGCAATTACATGGTATGTTGACAGAGGATGATACATATAAGAAGCTAGAAAAAGATCCCACTGTACAATATGAGGCTGATTTGAGAATTTTAGTGGAATCTGGATATTCTAAATGGGTTCTGACTGAAAAAGAAAAGATATTCTTAATCCCAAGTAGCAGCAGGATACCAACAATCTACACTCTGCCGAAGATACATAAGGATGCAAAATGCCCACCTGGGAGACCTATAGTGAATGGCATAGGTTCTATTTCAGCAAGAGTAGGACAATATCTTGACACATTCCTACAGAAGAGTGTCACTATGACTAAAGCTTACTTACGGGACACTAAGAATTTATTACAACTCCTCCAAACAATTGATTTGGCAGGGAGATCAGATGTATTTTTAATTACTGCTGATGTTTCCTCGCTGTACACTATCATACAGCATGATGATGCTCTCCTAGCCTTAAACTGGGCTTTATGTCAGAGAAATGACATTACCCATAACCATAAAGTGTTTCTGAGGAATGCCCTAGACTTTTGTCTAGGGCATAATTACTTTTGGTATAATGGCAATTTTTATCTACAGAAACGTGGGGTTGCGATGGGTGCCAAATTTGCACCTAGCATTGCAAACCTATTCATGGGGGAATGGGAAGATAAAACCATCTTCGCGGTCAAGAGGGACTCATTATTATTATACCGAAGGTATATAGATGACCTCTTCTTTATTTGGTCAGGTCCACTATCAGCTCTGAATACATTTTTGGAAGAATTGAATAACAACACGAATAATCTCAAACTTACCTATGAAATTAGTGATTCTAAGATCCATTTCCTGGATGTCAATATATTCAGACACGGAGATAAACTCGGTACTTCGGTTTATTTTAAGCCAACAGACTCAAACAGTTACTTACCTATGCAGAGTGGCCACCACCCTCTATGGCTTAGAAATGTCCCTAAAGGTCAGCTAACTAGGATAAGGAGAAACTGCACGGATCCTGAAGATTACAAAACACAAGCTATGGTTATTAAGAAAAAGTTTGTGGAAAAAGGCTACCATGTAGATGTTTTGGATCACACTATCAATGAGATATCCTTGATTCCCAGAGAAGATCTCCTGATCAATACGTCCCACGGAGTAATTGCAAACAATCAGGAATGGAGTTTTATCTCAGGATTTCATTCACAATATAAGGAGGTAGAAGAAATCTTTACCACCCACTGGCACATCCTACAGATGGACAGAGTACTCAAGTGTGCGTTACCAAACAGACCAGGATTTATTTATAGAAGATCACCTAATTTTGCTGACAAAATAGTCAAAAAAGTTATTGATCCTCCAACCAGACCTCCCTCCCTATGGGATCAAGACGGCTTCTACGCCTGTAGAAAATGTCGAGCATGCAAAGAAGTTAGATTGCCTATCAGAGCCCTTGACAGATTCACATCTACTTCGAACCATAAAGAATTTAGAATAAAAGAATTCATTACATGCAACACATCCTATGTAGTATATGCTCTCCAGTGCCCATGTGGGCTAATCTACATAGGCCGCACAAAAAGATTATTAAGAATCCGTATTGCAGAACACATAGCTAACATTAAGATCGGATTCAAGGATCACAATGTGTCCTTACACTTTAAGTTGTATCACAACCAGGATCCTATTGGGCTTAAATTTTGGGGTATAGACCATCTCAAACCGTTTTGGAGAGGTTCCAATCTCTCCAAACGGGAAACCCAGTGGATCTTCTTGGTTGACACTTTATCGCCCAAAGGGTTAAACGTGGATTTAGACATAAATTGCTTCATCAGTGATTATTGATTAATAGTGGCCACATTTATTATTTGCACTTATGTCTTCCTCTATATTTTATGTTCTGCTTATTATTGGTTATAACGTGATGTCATTTTTAAGACATATAGAGGTATTTTATATGTTTTTTACTTCTATTTATATGTCTTTTACACACAAGTTTTAACCATATATTATTGAGTATTTTATCTATTATTTACAAGGGGCCACATTACTATGTTGACATACACACATAGATAATTTTCCCATAGTTTTTCTATGTATGTTCTTCATCCTTATCAAATCACTTCTGTGGGTGATTATTTATTTGCTGCAATATAGTATATATATTTTTATCAATTTTTTATACATAGTATACACATCAGTCTTTATTATCATTTTAATACTATTTTAATATCTTTATTACATACTAGATATTATAGTATTGACATCATGTCTTATTAGGTGATGTAATAATAGTATATATGTACATGCAGCATAAATAGGTATATGGTTTCTCAGGTTCACCATTAGTCTCATAATATATCAGTAGTGACTCTTTAGTTTGTTACTTCAAATATAATTTTTATGTATGTATTTTTTACTATCACTATATAGAGATATGAACTCATATCTCTGTTACTGCTTAAGTGGCTGAGGATGGTGACCAGCATAATCTATATTTATTATCGCTGCACATAATTTTAAAACTATATTTTCCTCTGTTTATGCAGCCTCCTTTAATATATTGTTCTTATTTAATGTCGATTTTTATTATTTATTGTCGATGTTTTTTATATTTATTACCAAGTATTTACATGTTATATGTGACGCTATATTTATATTGTTTGTGGCTGTTCTCCGCATCAATTAAGTCTATGCTTAGATAGACCCCATGTTCTCTATTTGTGCAATGCATAATCAGCGTCCAATCAGACATCAGAGGTACGCACTTGTCATCTGTTGCCGAGTACGCTGATTGGCAGATGTTCAACAGACATGGTGATATAAACATCGCGGGTGCGTCGTGACGTTACGCCCTCTGTTGAAGTCAGGTGACGAAACGCGTCAGGGCGTAACCACGACTACCCGCGACCCGGAAGTGACGTCTGCGTTCCAAGCGTGCGTTCCACCGCTCACAGCTACCATTCGGAAGTGTCTGCAGGATCCGTGAGGACTCACACACTCTCCCTAGGACGCTGGAAATGGTGATAGCGCCCTCTTGGGCCATTCATTGCTTATTTTACTGCTGTTTGATGTACGTAGTTTGGTTAAAGGGGTCTCCTACTGGTGGGTTAACAGATTTGAAATAAACAGGATTACACTATTGTGCTGTTATCTTCCTATTATTTTATGGTCTGCTTTGGAGCCCATCCTTATTGGTGTACCCTGATTGGAGAAGATTTGCTTATACAGAGTAGCTGATGTTACCTTCTATTTAAGGCTCATTTATATCTTACCTCTGGTAAGTGTGAACCCCTAAGGGGTTTTTTTCATCACACGGTGGATTCCAAATAATTGTCTTTGGTGGTGGAAAGTGCACACTTGGACTTTTTTGTGATATTACTCACCATAATACTCTGAACTGGTCATTTCTTCATACGTGCTGGACTTTTTCAGTGGCATGATCCACGGGTCCTTTTTATGTTATTTTTGTTTATATTTTAGCGCTGTTTTGTGTAAAACTTATTTTACAGTTTTACCTGTTTATCGTTTTACCACCTTTTATTTATTTACCAATTTTACACAGCTGCTTTACCATTTAATGTGTTTTGTATAAAAATACCTTGAATTTTACTGTTCAGGCTGCTTTGTATTTTGCAAGTTTGAACTGGCGCTAAGTGTGTGTTCTGTCAGGCCTTCATACAACACACCTTTATTCATACATATATATATATATATATATATATATATATATATATATATATATATATATATATATATATATATAGTGAGAGCCCCTGTCTTAGTAGAAATGTGTTTAAAATGGACACAGGACTCAAAGAAGCTATTTGAGAAGTTCCAGTGAAAGATTGGTGAGCAGAGAAAACTATTTTACTTTTTGTCTGGATTTTGTAAGTCTGGATTGGGGCTGGTAACTTGAAGACTTCAAAGAGCATTGGGAGGGATGAAGTCTTCAGTCATGTGTCCGGGTTTTCTAGGAGCTCTGCAGGTGCACACACTTGTTATAAGGCAGAGCTAAACATAGATTAGTGTGTGGGGAAAGGAGCTGGATATAGCAGTTGCTGGAGGGAAGTGGGCTGGTGTGTAAGAACTCAGGCAACATCCTTGAGACGGTTCTCCATGTGGGAGAGGTTCCAGGTCAGTAGACTGAGAGAGTTGGGCTAGCTGAGAGAGTCGGCGAGACTGTAGCTGAGACAACTGGAAGAGAGAGTCTTGAGGACCAGAGGGGACTGTAAGTCTTGGAGGAGTGTGGAAACCTGGAGTGTCAGGAGAGCCCTTCCTAGAGGCCAGGAGTGGGCCTGATTAGCAAGGAACTGCGCCCAAGGCTGAGTGAGCCTTAAGAGCCAGGTGGATTGGCATTTTCATGTGTTGATGTTTTTGAGAGAAGAACCCCTGTGGGAAACCAAATGCATGTATGAACTTGGCTTTTTGTTTCTTTCAATAAAAGTGGGCTACCACGCCCTTAAAGTGGTTGTAAACCCACTTTGTAAACAAACACCTACAGGTAAGCCTAGATTAAGGCTTACCTGTAGGTGCATGAAATATCTCCTTAACCTACACGGTTAAGGAGATATTTGCATTTAAAACCGGCGCCGCTGACGTCACGCGCATGCGCATGGGGTTAATCCTATTCACAAATTCGGCTAGGTCGCAGCATTCGACGACGTAGCCGAATTCGACGGCTCCTGCGTGCATGCGCGGAGTCACGTCTTCGCCGCTGCGGCCAATCACAGCGCCGCAGCGGTGCTGTGATTGGCTGCTGCGGCGATACCCGGAAGTAACATTCCAGCTATCGCCGCAGCGATGGCTGCGTCTGGAGAGAGGGACGCAGACTGCTTCGGGGGCCCCGATCTAAGGTAAGTGGTACATAATGAGCTAGTATACTAGTCATACTAGCTCATTATGCCTTTTCTCTTGCAGGTTGCCTCAAAAAAAAAAAAGGATTAGTGGGTTTACAACCACTTTAAACCTTAGTTCCTGTTGGCTGAGAACTCACTTAAAATGCATCTATCACTGAGCTAGACATCCCCCAATGTTACAATATATAGAGCAGTACTGCTTATAATGCAGCTATCAGAATCAACTGCCTACTGTGGTATTAGTATGGGAAAAGCAGCAATTGTTTTTAGTTAGTTTTAGGTGAAAACTGTGCAGAGGACACCGAAAATATTTGTAGCTCTCTGCCTGTGGTTTTATTATGAGAACACCACTATAATCGTCACTAACTGTATTCAGGTAAGCTTTAGGTGAACGCTATGCAAAGCACACAGTACACTAAGTGAAACACTGACTGCAGCTAGCACAATCACCTGCCTGTCACAGTATAGAGAATAATAGGAACGGATCTAGCTAAACTGAATACAGTGTATAAATAAATATATATATATATTGTGACAGCAGGAAGGTAAAGTCACCTGGTTGCATCCAGGGGGGTAGATATATTTCGCCCAGATTCAGGCTTTACGCCGACTTATACAACTAGGTGGAGAGTTGTATAAGCCCAGCTGAGGCTAGTGGGCTCATGGATGACTCATACCTCTAGGGAGAGTGTGGGGCGTCGTGCAGACAGGGAGTTGATGAGACCAGCTGAAGCTTGTCAGCTCATTTAGGCCTCTATAAGAACTCCCAGCTTCATTAGGTGTTAGCTCATGCCTGGACCCAGACCTGTGTGGACTGTCTAGGGAGAGTGAACCCCTGTGCGGTGAGACAAAGCCTGTGTGGCTATTTGCTTGGACATTTAAAACCAGGGACTTGGGGACTAGGACAGCACTAGGCTGATCCCAGTTGTTAGTTAGGAAACCTGTATGTTTAGTCAGAGGTCAAGTTGACCAGGATTTATTTTGTTTGTTTCTTTTGGCTTTGCTGTGTTTTGTCACTGTAAATAGAAAATAAACCGCACCTTTTTTGATTTTGAAAACCACAACCTCCGTTTGCTGGGCCTGTTTTTGTGTGGGGAGCCCATCCCGGGGGTCACACACACCCGCTGCCGAGCTAACCCCCCCACAGTTGGTGGAGAACCAGTGGCAGTTTTTTTTTAAGCCAGCATGGAGGAGATACTGAAGCAGCTGGCTCTAGCAAATGCCAATCAACAGCAGACAAATGCAGGTTTGCAAAAGAGCCTTGCAGCTTATCAACAGAGCCTTGCAGCTCAACAACAGAACTTCGCAGCCCAGCAGCAAGCTCATCAACAGAGCCTTGCAGCCCAGCAGCAAGCTCACCAACAGAGTCTGGAAGCTCAGCAACAAGCCCAGCAGCAATCTGAGGCCCGCTTCATAGACCTGTTACAGAAGCAAGAGCAGAGACTACAACAAATGGAAGCAGTAATGCAGCAAAGTCCGCAGACCAGTGAGGAAAGCCGTCCCACTAATACCGCGTCCTTTGGGGTGAGTCGTTTATTGACAAAAATGACTGGAGAGGATGATCCAGAGGTATTTTTGACCACATTTGAAAGGACTGCTGAAAGAGAAAAGTGGCCTGAGGAGCAGTGGGCTGGACTGGTGGCTCCTCTGTTAACTGGTGAATCGCAGAAGGCTTACTATGACCTAGAGCCTGACCAAGCAAAAGACTATGTGATGCTAAAAGCTGAAATATTGGCAAGGCTGGGTGTCACCCAGGCTGTCCGGGCTCAGCGTGTGCATAACTGGACTTTCCAGCTTGGAAAACCCCCCAGGTCTCAAATGTATGATCTCATTCACCTGAGCAGAAAGTGGCTACAGCCAGAGACTTTGTCCGCACCAAAGATTGTGGAACGTGTTGTAATGGATCGGTTTTTGAGAGCTCTTCCTACTGCCATCCAAAAGTGGGTAAGCCATGGAGACCCAGAGACGGCCGATGGTCTTGTGGATCGTGTGGAGAAATACTTGGCTACAGAGAACCTGACGGCCTCTTCCAGAGACACTCGGACTTTCCACCCTAAGACCAGACCATCCCCAGGGGCGGATAAGAGGATTCCAAGGGGTGAGGGTGGAGAGAGTGAGAGGGTGGGAGCTCTACCCCAAGTTTGGCGAGAACAGCCTGGGAAATCAGCGGCTCAAGAGGCGGCAAGAAGGATCGTTTGCTACCGCTGCCGGCAAGCGGGACATATTGCAGCCAATTGCCCGGTTGTGGAGGAACCCATGCAGTGTGACTTTCTGACGGGCAGACGTCAGTCGCTGTGTGCGACAGTCGCATGCACTGCCATTCGAGGAACTGAGAAACATTTATGCAAAATGTGTGTTAATGGTAGAAATGTTGTGGTATTGCTGGATTCAGGTAGCCTTGTGACCCTGATAAAGGCTGAGTTAGTTAAAACAGAGGTCTCTGGGAATAGCAAGGTAGCTGTTATTTGTGTGCATGGGGACACCCGAGAGTATCCAGTGACTACAGTGTGTTTCGAGACCCCCAAAGGTACCCTTTCTCATCCAGTGGGCTTAGTATCTCAGTTACCGCATGACGCCATTGTGGGAAGGGATTTTCCGAAGTTCTGGGAACTGTGGGATGATCCTGAGCCCCCCACTGGTGCCCCTATGTACCAGGAATGTGATAGCCAGAACTCCCCTGAGAGTGGTGAGGACTCTCCGGAATTTCCCTTATCAGTATTGGCAGGGGAGACTCAAGAAACTGGAGAGGAGCCCACCTCCTCAGACGAAAACCTACCGTCTGTGGAGTTTTCTGATCTTGAGGTTCACAGGGAAAACTTTGCCACAGAACAGTTGAAAGACCCCGCCCTAATAAAGGCACGGGAAAACGTAGTGAAAATAGATGGCGAGTTAGTGAACCCAGATAATACCTGCACTTACCCATACTTCGGCGTAGAGAAGGACCTACTGTATCGGGTGGCAAAAAGGGCAGAAGAAACCGTTGAGCAGCTTGTGGTGCCCAAACCTTACAGGAAGTTGGTGTTGGAGTTGGCCCATGGGCACATTCTTGGAGGTCATCTGGGGACAGAGAAAACCCGAGAGAGGGTATTACAGAGATTCTATTGGCCGGGGGTGATGAAGGACATAGAAAATTATTGTTCCTCCTGCCCTGTGTGTCAGAGGTCGGCCCCGATGCCACATTTCCGTAGCCCGCTGGTCCCTCTACCCATCATTGAGGTCCCGTTTGAGAGGATCGCCATGGATTTGGTAGGTCCTATAATCAAGTCCGCTAGGGGGCACCAGTACATATTAGTTATAATGGACTATGCCACCCGTTTATCCAGAAGCGATCCCTCTCCGAAAAACCTCGGCCAAAACCATAGCCAAAGAGCTATCTCTTGTGTTTAGCCGGGTGGGTATTTGTAAAGAACTGCTTACGGACCAAGGTACACCCTTTATGTCCCGGGTTATGAAGGAGCTGTGTAAATTGTTCAAAGTGACGCAATTACGTACATCTGTGTATCACCCCCAAACCGATGGGCTGGTTGAAAGATTCAACAAAACCCTAAAACAAATGTTGAAGAAAGTGGTGGATAGAGATGGAAAGGATTGGGACTGTCTACTTCCTTATCTGATGTTTGCTATTAGGGAGGTGCCCCAATCCTCTACGGGATTCTCCCCCTTTGAGGTACTGTATGGGAGACACCCAAGAGGGCTGTTGGATATTGCCAAGGAAACTTGGGAAAGTGAGAGTTCTCCCCACAGGAGTGTGATTGAGCATGTCGCCCTGATGCAAGACCGAATTGCACAGGTAATGCCCATCGTGAAGGAACATTTGGCCCAAGCGCAGTTAGCACAGCAGAGAGTGTACAACCGTGGAGCCAAGACCCGTACCTTTTCCCCGGGGGATAGGATACTGGTACTTGTCCCTACGGTTGAAAGTAAATTCCTTGCCAAATGGCAAGGCCCCTACGAGATAATGGAAAAAGTGAGCGAAGTGAATTACAAGGTCAGACAACCAGGAAGGCGAAAGCCCGAACAGATCTATCACGTTAATCTGTTGAAAGCCTGGAGGGATAGAGAGTCCCTAGTCGCAGACACTTGGTCACCAGCTCAAACTGGTTGCGTGATTCCTGAGGTTGGAATAGCAGCCACCTTGTCACAACCCCAACAACAGGAGGTTAAGGAGTTTGTGCTTCGCAACAAGGAGGTATTCTCTGAGCTGCCGGGACAAACATCTGGGGTAGAGCATGACATCATTACCCCGCCCGGTGAAAGGGTGAAGTTAAAACCCTATCGGATCCCAGAGGCCCGACGGGAGGCAATACGGGAGGAAGTACAGAAAATGCTGAACTTAGGGGTGATAGAGGAGTCCCAAAGTGATTGGTCTAGTCCCATTGTGTTGGTGCCTAAACCGGATGGGAGCTGGCGATTTTGTAACGATTTTCGTCAGTTGAACAAAGTTACAAAATTTGACACCTACCCCATGCCACGTATAGATGAGTTGATCGACCGGCTGGGAACAGCCCGATACATGACGACTCTTGACCTCACAAAAGGGTATTGGCAAATCCCCCTGGCCAAGTCGGCCAAAGAGAAAACCGCATTTGTAACCCCAGACGGGGCGTTCCAATATAAAAGAATGCCGTTCGGGTTACAGAATGCGCCGGCCACATTCCAGCGGAAAATGGACCAGATGCTGAGGCCCCATCGGAAGTATGCTGCGGCTTACCTGGATGACGTAATTGTCCATAGCACAGATTGGGCCTCACATCTGCCAAAAGTGCAAGCAGTCCTGGACTCTGTTCGGGAAGCGGGGTTTACGGCTAACCCCAAGAAGTGTACCATTGGGCAGGAGGAGGCCAAATATCTTGGGTACACCATTGGGAGGGGAGTAATAAAACCCCAACTCAACAAAGTCGAGGCCATCCAGAGTTGGCCACGTCCCAACAGCAAGAAGCAGGTACGAGCCTTTCTGGGAATCGCTGGGTATTATCGCCGATTCATTCCCCACTTTGCTTCTAAGGCTGTGCCCCTAACCAACCTGACGAAGGGGAAAGGGTCGGTCATGATTAAATGGACCCCCGAGGCTGAGGCAGCATTCCAATTCTTGAAACAAGCCTTATGTAGCCAGCCAGTGTTGTACTCACCCGACTTCTCTAAAGACTTTGTCGTACAAAGTGATGCGTCAGATGTGGGGTTAGGAGCAGTATTGTCCCAGGTCTGGAACGGGGAAGAGCACCCAGTCATTTACCTCAGCAGGAAGTTGAAGTCCCATGAGGTAAATTACGCCACCGTTGAAAAGGAGTGTTTAGCGGTGAAGTGGGCTCTAGATTCCCTTCGGTACTACCTGCTAGGTAGGCACTTTGACATGGTTACGGATCACGCTCCGTTAAAGTGGATGGCTCAAAACAAGGAAACAAATAGAAGAGTGAATAGGTGGTTCCTGGCCCTCCAGGAATTCAACTTCACAGTAAAGCATCGCCCTGGCGTTCAAATGGGGAATGTGGATGCTTTGTCTCGAGTACATGAATGCCTGATTGCTGGTGTTCCAACCCCGAGGTTAAAACAAGAGGGGGGGGTATGTGACAGCAGGAAGGTAAAGTCACCTGGTTGCATCCAGGGGGGTAGATATATTTCGCCCAGATTCAGGCTTTACGCCGACTTCTACAACTAGGTGGAGAGTTGTATAGGCCCAGCTGAGGCTAGTGGGCTCATGGATGACTCATACCTCTAGGGAGAGTGTGGGGCGTCGTGCAGACAGGGAGTTGATGAGACCAGCTGAAGCTTGTCAGCTCATTTAGGCCTCTATAAGAACTCCCAGCTTCATTAGATGTTAGCTCATGCCTGGACCCAGACCTGTGTGGACTGTCTAGGGAGAGTGAACCCCTTGTGCGGTGAGACAAAGCCTGTGTGGCTATTTGCTTGGACATTTAAAACCAGGGACTTAGGGACTAGGACAGCACTAGGCTGATCCCAGTTGTTAGTTAGGAAACCTGTATGTTTAGTCAGAGGTCAAGTTGACCAGGATTTATTTTGTTTATGTTTCTTTTGCTTTGCTGTGTTTTGTCACTGTAAATAGAAAATAAACCGCACCTTTTTGATTTTGAAAACCACAACCTCCGTTTGCTGGGCCTGTTTTTGTGTGGGGAGCCCATCTCGGGGGTCACACACACCCGCTGCCGAGCTAACCCCCTCACAGTGGCATAACTTTTTTGCGGGAGGATGCCCCTATGCTTCGGCATATATATATTTTAGGCACAGGTTGCGTTAAAAAAATGTTTTATTTTTTACTAGGTTTTGTTTTGGTATTTGCTTTGCAGGTATGGTATGGTAAGGTCTTACTGTTGTACTGTAATGTTACTTTGTTTTAATGTTAACCATCATTTGCTTAGCAGGTACGCCATTCAGTTGCATCGCGGATTTATTTATCTTAACAGCAACAGCGTTTGCTCCCACGATACATAAAGCCGTGACTCCAACGCTGTAGGAGGTGATTTCACCACCACAGTTAAAAAAAGAGCATATATGCCGAAGCATGGGGGCAGCAGGGGTGGAGGAGCGATTTTGCTCCTAATGCCGCGTATATACGGTCGAAATTCCGACGGAGGCTTGCCCGTGTAAAAGTTCGACCGTGTGTACGCGGCATAACCTTTTATGCCGCGTACATACGGTCGAAATTCCGACGAAGGCTCGCCCGTGGAAAAGTCCGACCGTGTGTACGCGGCATAACTTTTTTGCGGGAGGATGCCCCCATGCTTCGGCATATATGCCCATCATTAGAAGTGGGTGGATGAAGGGAGGTATTCTAATGGTGGGCATACCCACCGATCAATCTCTTTTTTTCGTTCAGCCAACAGGCTGCATGAAAAAAAAGATTACAATACATGTACAACAAGGACCAGCAACGTACTGGTATGTTGCTGGACTTTGAATGGTTATACCAGATTGATGCCTGCGGGTATCATTCTTTTCAGCCAGCGGCCGGCTTTCATGTAAAAGCAATCCTAGTGGCTAATTAGCCTCTGGACTGCTTTTACAAGCAGTGGGAGGGAATGCCCCCCCCCGGATATAAACAGCGCCATTGGGAAATTGGGAAAGCATTTTATCACACCGATCTTGGTGTGGTCAGATGCTTTGAGGGCAGAGGAAAGATCTAGGGTCTAACCCCCCATTTTTTTCAAAAAAAGAGTACCTGTCACTACTTATTGCTATCATAGGGGATATTTACATTCCCTGAGATAACAATAAAAATGATTAAAAAAAAAAAAAATATGGAAGGAACAATTTAAAAATAAAATAAAAAAGCAAAATAAATAATAAAAAAAAAAAGCACCGCTGTCCCCCCCTGCTCTTGCGCAAAGGCGAACGCAAGCGTCGGTCTAGCGTCATATGTAAATAGCAATTGCATCATGCATGTGAGGTATCACCGCGAAGGTCAGATCGAGGGCAGTAATTTTAGCAGTAGACCTCCTCTGTAAATCTAACGTGGTAACCTGTAAAGGCTTTTAAATGCTTTTAAAAATGAATGTAGTTTCTCGCCGCTGCGCGTTTGTGCGCAATTTTAAAGCATGTCGTGTTTGGTATCCATGTACTCAACCTAAGATCATCTTTTTTATTTCATCAAACATTTGGGCAATGTAGTGTTTTTTAGTGCATTAAAAATAAAAAAAGTGTGTTTTTCCCCCAAAAAATGCGTTTGAAAAATCGCTGCGCAAATACTGTGTGGAAAAAAAAATGCAACACCCACTATTTTAATCTCTGTAGGGCCTTTGCTTTAAAAATATATATAATGTTTGGGGGTTCAACATAATTTTCTTGCAAAAAAAAAAATGTTTTCATGTAAACAAAAAGTGTCAGAAAGGGCTTTGTCTTCAAGTGGTTAGAAGAGTGGATGATGTGTGACATAAGCTTCCTAATGTTGTGCATAAAATGCCAGGACAGTTCAAAACCCCCCCAAATGACCCCATTTTGGAAAGTAGACACCTCAAGCTATTTGCTGAGAGGCATGTTGAGCCCATTGAATATTTTTTTTTTTTGTCCCAAGTGATTGAATAACGACAAAAAGAAAAAAAAAAAATTACAAAAAGTTGTCACTAAATGATATATTGCTCAAACATGCCATGGTTATATGTGGAATTGCACCCCAAAATACATTCTGTTGCTTCTCCTGAGTACGGGGATACCACATGTGTGAGACATTTTGGGAGCCTAGCCGCGTACAGGACCCCGAAAACCAAGCACCGCCTTCAGGATTTCTATGGGTGTAAATTTTTGATTTCACTCCTCACTGCCTATCACAGTTTCGGAGGCCATGGAATGCCCAGATGGCACAAAACCCCCCCAAATGACCCCATTTTGGAAAGTAGACACCCCAAGCTATTTGCTGAGAGGTATGTTGAGTATTTTGCAGATCTCGCTTTTTGTCACAAAGTTTTAAAAATTGAAAAAAGAAAAAAAAAAATGTCTTTCTTCATTTTCAAAAACAAATGAGAGCTGTAAAATACTCACCATGCCTCTCGGCAAATAGCTTGGGGTGTCTACTTTCCAAAATGGGGTCATTTGTGGGGGTTTTGGGCTATCTTGGCATTTTATGGCCTTCAAAACTGTGATAGGTAGTGAGGAGTGAAATCAAAAATTTGTGCCCTTAGAAATCCTGAAGGCGGTGCTTGGTTTCGGGGGCCCGTACGCGGCTAGGCTCTCAAAAAGTCCCACACATGTGGTATCCCCGTACTCGGGAGAAGCAACCAAATGTATTTTGGGGTGCAATTCCACATATAACCATGGCATGTTTGAGCAATATATCATTTAGTGACAACTTTTTGTACATTTTTTTTTTTCTTTTTGTCATTATTCAATCACTTGGGACAAAAAAAAATATTCAATGGGCTCAACATGCCTCTCAGCAATTTCCTTGGGGTGTCTACTTTCCAAAATGGGGTCATTTTGGGGGGTTTCGTGCTATCTTGGCATTTTATGGCCTTCAAAACTGTGATAGGTAGTGAGGAGTGAAATCAAAAATGTATGCCCTTAGAAACCCTGAAGGCTGTGCTTGGTTTTTGGGGTCCCGTACACGGCTAGGCTCCCAAAAAGTCCCACACATGTGGTATCCCCATACTCAGGAGAAGCAGCAGAATGTATTTTGGGGTGTAATTTCACATATGCCCATGGCATGTGTGAGCAATATATCATTTAGTGACAACTTTGTGCAAAAAAAAACAAAGTTTGTCATATTCCCGCAACTTGTGGCAAAATATAAAATATTCCATGGACTGAACATGCCTCTCAGTAAATAGCTTGGGGTGTCTACTTTCCAAAATGGGGTCATTTGGGGGGATTTTGTGCTATTTTGGCATTTTATAGCCTTCGAAACTGTGATAGGTAGTGAGGAGTGAAATCAAAAATTTACGCCCTTAGAAAGCCTGAAGGCGGTGCTTGGTTTTTGGGGCCCCGTACCCGGCTAGGCTCCCAAAAAGTCCCACACATGTGGTATCCCCGTACTCAGGAGAAGCAGCAGAATGTATTTTGGGGTGCAATTCCACATATAACCATGGCATGTGTGAGCAATATATCATTTAGTGACAACTTTTTGTACATTTTTTCTTTTTTTTTTCTTTTTGTCATTATTCAATCATTTGGGACAAAAAAAAAATATTCAATGGGCTCAACATGCCTCTCAGCAAATAGCTTGGGGTGTCTACTTTCCAAAATGGGGTCATTTGGGGGGGGGTTTTGTGCCATCTTGGCATTTTATGGCCTTGTGATAGGTAGTGATAGGTAGTGAGGAGTGAAATCAAAAATTTATGCCCTTAGAAACCTTGAAGGCGGTGCTTGGTTTTTGGGGTCCCGTACGCGGCTAGGCTCCCAAAAAGTCCCACACATGTGGTATCCCCATACTCAGGAGAAGCAGCAGAATGTATTTTGGGGTGTAATTTCACATATGCCCATGGCATGTGTGAGCAATATATCATTTAGTGACAACTTTGTGCAAAAAAAATAAAGTTTGTCATATTCCCGCAACTTGTGGCAAAATATAAAATATTCCATGGACTAATCATGCCTCTCAGTAAATAGCTTGGGGTGTCTACTTTCCAAAATGGGGTGATTTGGGGGGGTTTTGTGCTATTTTGGCATTTTATGGCCTTCGAAACTGTGATAGGTAGTGAGGAGTGAAATCAAAAATTTGCGCCCTTAGAAATCCTGAAGGCGGTGCTTGGTTTCCGGGGTCCCGTACGTGGCTAGGCTCCTAAAAAGTCCCACACATGTGGTATCCCCGTATTCAGGAGAAGCAGCAGAATGTATTTTGGGGTGCAATTCCACATATAACCATGGCATGTGTGAGCAATATATCATTTAGTGACAACTTTTTGTAATTAATTTTTTTTTTTTGTCATTATTCAATCACTTGGGACAAAAAAAAAATATTCAATGGGCTCAACATGCCTCTCAGCAATTTCCCTGGGGTGTCTACTTTCCAAAATGGGGTCATTTGGGGGGGTTTTGTACTGCCCTGCCATTTTAGCACCTCAAGAAATGAGATAGGCAGTCATAAATTAAAAGCTGTGTAAATTCCAGAAAATGTACCCTAGTTTGTAGACGCTATAACTTTTGCGCAAACCAATAAATATACGCTTATTGACATTTTTTTTACTAAAGACATGTGGCTGAATACATTTTGGCCTAAATGTATGACTACAATTGAGTTTATTCGATTTTCCTTATAACCAAAAGTAGAAAATATCATTTTTTTTCAAAATTTTCGGTCTTTTTCCGTTTATATCGCAAAAAATAAAAATCGCAGAGGCAATCAAATACCATTAAAAGAAAGCTCCATTTGTGGGAAGAAAAGGACGCAAATTTCTTTTCAGTACAACATTGCATGTCCGCACAATTTACAGTTAAAGCAGCGCAGTGCAAAATTCTGAATTCACCTCTGGTCCTTTAGCTACCAAATGGTCCGGGGCTTAAGTGGTTAAGTAGGCAGCTGACAAGCTGATCATCAACAGGTGGATCACTGGAGAGATGGAAGCTGGCAATTAGCTGACAGCTGAGCTACCAGCTCAGAGAAGGAAGGGCTGAACGCAGCCGTGACACTGCATTGATGAGTCCTTGATTATGTTTTCTGGCTGCCTGTCTTTCAACCAGTATCTTCCCAGCAAGCGTGCCAGATGTGGGGTCAAGATGTATAAGCTCTGTGACAGGGCAACAGGCTATACATATAGTTTTATGGTTTACAAGGGGAGAGATAGTTACGTAGAGTCAGAGAACTGCCAAGGCTACATAGGGAGCGCTGGCAAGAAAGGGGTACCACTTGTATGTAGACAATTATTACACGAGCATGCCACTTTTTAGTCACTTGTTTGATCATGGAATTGGCGCATGCGGCACCGTGCGATCTAATCGCCGGGGCTTACCCCAGCGGTTTGTAGATTCCTGTCTTAGGCTGGGGGAGAGAGCCTGCTTGAAGTGTAATATTTTGCTTGCTGTGAAGTGGAGGGATAATAAGAATGTTTTTGTCCTGTCCTCCCTTCACGCAAACACGACGGTCCAAATTCCTACGGCGACTGGTGTTGTAGAGAAACCCCTCTGTGTCCACGAATATAGCCTTAATATGGGAGGGGTGGACCTCAACGACCAGTTGTTGGCGCCGTACCTAATTGCTCGTAAGGCCAGATGCTGGTATAAAAAAGTGTTTGTATACTTATTCCTATGTGCTCTGCTGAACGCTTATGTGCTAAACAAAACGTCATGATGAACTGGATCCTTCCTTAAATTTCAGGAAGAGATCGTCACAGCCCTTCTGTTTCCAGACGGTGCTGTGCCCCACCTTCCCAATGCAAATGCAGTAAAGTGGGCTGCATGAGAGGCATTTTCCACATGTCCTCCCTGGTACCCCTACCCAACAAGCCCCCCAAAGAAAATGTTGTGTCTGTAGAAAGCGCGGATATAGGTGTGACACCCGCTATTATTGTCCCTCCTGTCCTGACCATCCTGGTCTTTGCATCTGTGAATTTTTTGAACGCTACCACACACTAGTGGAGTATTAACGTAGGGTACAGCACTGCACAGACTAGGACACACTTTCACAGGGTCTCCAATGATGCCATCGCATTTTGAGAGACCCAAACCGGGAATTTAACCGTTACAGGTACAGTTACAAATAAAAGTGTAAAAAAATAAATATATAAAATAAAAATAAATAGTTGTAATTTTTATTGTTCTCTCTCTCTCTCTCTCTCTCTATATATATATATTCTCTTTCTATTGTTCTGCTCTTTTTTACTGTATTCTATGCTTAACTGCAATGTTTTATTGTTACTATGTTTTATCATGTTCACTTTTCAGGTATGTAATTCTTTTATACTTTACTGTTTACTATTGTTAACCATTTTTTTGTTTTCAGGTATGCCATTCTGCTGTAGCACTGATTTATTTATCTTGACAGCAATAAAGTTTGCTCCCACGATACGTAAATCAGCGACTCCAGCACTGTAGGAGGTGATTTCACCATCACAGTTAAAAAAAAAAAAAAAGAGCATATATGCCGAAGCATGGGGGCAGGGGTTTGAGGGGCGATTTGCCCCTAACATTAGGGGCGGATTGCTCCCATGCTTTGGCATATATTTTTTACTCTTTTTTTTTATATGCCCAACAAAGACCAGCAATGTACTGGTATGTTGCTGGACTTTGAGTGGTTATACCAGAATGATGCCTGCAGGTTTAGGTATCATCTTGGTATTGTTCTTTTCAGCCAGCGGTCATCTTTCATGTAAAAGCAATCCTAGTAGCTAATTAGCCGCTAGACTGCTTTTACAAGCAGTGGAAGGGAACGTCCACCCCCTCCCGTCGTCTTCCTTGGTTTTCTTGGGCTCTCCTGTCCCACCGGGAACCTGATAATGCAGCCAGTAGTTCCGCAAGCTGACCATAGAGCGGATCAAAGATCAGAATGGCTCCAATCACCTCTATGGCCTAAGAAACCGGAAGCTACGAGCATTTCATAACTTTTGTTTCGCCGGATATGAACAGCGCCATTGGGAAATTGGGAAAGCATCTTATCACGCCGATCTTGGTGTGGTCAGATGCTTTGAGGGCAGAGGAGAGATCTAGAGTGTAATAGACCCAATTTTTTAAAAAGAGTACCTGTCACTACCTATTACTATCATAGGGGATATTTACATTCTGTGTGATAACAATAAAAATTATTAAAAAACAATAAAAAATTAAAGAAACAGTATAAAAATTAAATTAAAAAAGCAAAATAAATAATAATAATAAAAAAAGCATCCCTGCCCCCCCCCCCCTTTGCTCGCACGCAAAGGCGAACGCAAGCTTCAGTCTCGTGTAATATGTAAACAGCAATTGCACCATGCATGTGAGGTATCACCGCGAACATCAGATCGAGGGCAGTAATTTTAGCAGTAGACCTTCTCTGTAAATCTAAAGTGGTAACCTGTAATGGCTTTTAAAGGCTTTTAAAAATGTATGTAGTTTGTCGCCGCTGCACGGTTATGCACAATTTTAAAGCATGTCATGTTTGGTATCTATGTACTAGGCATAAGATCATCTTTTATATTATACCAAACATTTGGGCAATATAGTGTGTTTTAGCGCTTTAAAATTTATAAAAGTGTTTTTTTCCCCCAAAAATTTGTTTGAAAAATTGCTGCGCAAATACTGTGTGAAATTATTTTTTGCAACACCCACCATTTTAATCTGTAGGGCCTTTGTTTTAAAAAAAAAAAAATAATGTTTGGGGGTTCATGGTAATTTTCTAGCAAAAAAAAAATTCCAATCTATGCGACTCAAAGCTGCAGCGACTCTGAAAAGGTACCTGCACCACTCTGATGCGACTCCGACCCAGAGTGTAAATTTGGATCAAAAAGACTTTGGAGTTGCGCCAGTGGAAACGTAGCCCTATATTCACAGGTGTGTTTTAATCACAAAGGTTGGCCTAATCTCATTGAAAGAGTCAACTGAAATTGCTTTTTGGCAGAGAGGCACATATCTTTTTCCACTGCCTCCAAGATTCCAAACGGAGCCCTTATCATTCGCACTAACAATTTCATTTTATATATACACATTATTCTAAATCAGTCTCATCAAAATATTCGCATAGACAAAAGGTGAAAAAAATTAAGTTCTGAGAAGTTTGTTAGTCTGGGTTAGGGATGAGCTCGGTGTTCGAGTCGAACATACGTTCGACTCGATCATAGCAGGCGTAGTGTGCTTCCTGCAAAATATACACCTGAAGCTGGCCCTTATTGCTGTTTTTTCCTGTTGTGTAACACAGGCAGGCATCTGCAGCAGTTATAGCAGGCGTAGTGTGCTTTCTGCAAAATATACATCTGAAGCTAGGCCTTATTGCTGTGTTTTCCTGTTGTGTAACACAGGCAGGCATCTGCAGCACTTACAGCGGACGTAGTGTGCCTCCTGCACATTATACACCTGAAGCTACCCCTTATTGCTGTGTTTTCCTGTTGTGTAATACAGGCAGGCATCTGCAGCACTTACAGCGGACGTAGTGTGCCTCCTGCACATTATACACCTGAAGCTACCCCTTATTGCTGGTTTTCCCATCTCCCTGCAGGCCTTTAGAATGTCTAGAATGCAAACAAGGAGAGGCAGACAGTCAGGAGCCAATAAAAGAGGGCAAGCAGGCTCTGTGTCTAGAGACAACAGTGCTGGTCGTGAACGCGGTGCATCATCATCAGCACGTGGCCATGGGACACGCTTGTCCTTATTTTCGGCAGCTGGACGTGTTGAGCCGCATCATGCCGAAGACTTGGTAGAGTGGATGACCAAGCCCTCCTCATCCTCCTTATCCTCTCACCCAGGCTCAGGGTACTGGCAAAGCAGCTGCCAAAGCATCCTCAATGTCATCATCAGTCACTCCTTCCCTAGACCCACCGTGTCCTCCTGAGGAGTCCCCCGAACTGTTTGAGCACAGTGTTGGGTACATGCTGCAGGAGGATGCCCAGCGTTTTGAAGGGTCTGAAGATGATACCCAGCTAGAGGAAGGCAGTAGCGTGAGAGCAGAGAAAGGGGATGCTCAAGAAGGACACCAATCTGGCAGTCATGTTCCAGCAGCTGCAGCATACTGCCAGATTGGTTCCAGTGATGAGGAGGGAGGGGATGATGAGGTCACTGACTCCACGTGGGTGCCTGATAGGAGAGAGGAGGAGGAGGAGGAGGAGGAGGAGGAGGATGAGGATGAGGAGGAGGCACATCTCCAATGAGGCAGGATGCCCTCCGGGGGCCAGCGTAAGGGCAGCACACCGACTGAATCATACGGCAGAGTTTCGCCTGTGCAGGGCGCTGCCTCTGCCCGTTATTCCAAAAGTTCTTTGGTGTGGGCCTTTTTTGAGTCGAGTGCATCAGATCGCACCGCTGCTGTTTGCAACATATGTCTCAAGCGTATCTCACGTGGCCAAAACATCAGCCGCTTGGGCACCACATGCTTGACCAGACATATGTTGACCTGCCATGCAGCTCGTTGGCAAGCCTACCTTAAAGACCCACACCAAAGAACAAAACGGACCTCTCCTTGCTCCGCAACAGCTGGGATCTCCAACCCCACTATACCTTCAGTCCTCTCTGAAACCTGCACGGAGAAGAATGAAGGTGTAGAATTAGGTGTGTTACAGCCAAGTACTTGCGGGCACTCTGCTAGCAGTACACCGACGTCCGATTCTAGCAGGCAAATTTCCCTGCCCCAGCTGCTGGACCGTCGAAAGAAGTTCACTCCCAGCCATCCACATGCCCAGCGGTTGAATGCTAGCTTGGCTAAATTTCTAGCACTTCAACTGCTGCCTTTTCAGTTGGTAGACTTGGCCCCCTTCCGTGAGTTTGTGCAATGTGCGGTTCCTCAGTGGCAGGTTCCCAAACGCCACTTTTTCTCACCGAATGCGATTCCGGCTCTCTACCGGCATGTGGAAGGCAATGTCCATGCCTCGCTGGACAGGGCGGTCAGCGGTAAGGTGCATATTACCGCTGACTCATGGTCCAGCAGGCATGGACAGGGACGTTGCCTTTCTTTCACGGCCCATTGGGTCACTCTTTTGGCAGCTGGGAAGGATGCAGGACAAGGTGCAATAGTGTTGGAGGTTGTTCCGCCGCCACGCCTCCAAAATGCTACTACTCTCTCCTCCACCCCCTCCTCTTCTTCTTCCTCCATGGCCTCTTCCTGTGCTTTGTCCTCGGAACCAGCGGTGCTCCGTAGGCGTTCAAGGGGCTACGCAAGTACGCAGGCAAAAAGATGCCATGCCGTGCTTGTGCTGGTGTGTTGGGGGACAGGAGCCACACTGGGGCAGAGGTTCTGTCAGCTCTGCAGGGGCAGGCCGAGAGGTGGTTGATGCCACGCCAGCTTAGGCCAGGAATGGTGATTTGCGACAATGGCACCAACCTCCTCTCCGCCCTCCGACAGGGACAACTGACCCATGTGCCCTGTGTGGCTCACGTTCTTAACCTGGTGGTGCAGCGGTTCTTGGGCAGGTACCCGGGCTTACAGGATGTCCTGAGGCAGGCCCGGAAAGTCTGTGTGCATTTCCGCAGATTATATAATGCCAGTGCTCGGCTGGCTGAGCTGCAAAAGGAGTTGAACCTGCCCAAGAACCGCCTTATATGTGACATGCCCACCAGGTGGAACTCAACGTTGGCCATGCTGCAGCGGCTGCACACGCAGCAGAGGGCCATCAATGAGTACCTGTGCGACTACGGCACCAGGACAGGGTCAGGGGAGCTCGGGTTTTTTTTCACCATGCCAGTGGGGCATGATCAGGGATGCATGCACTGTCCTGGCACCATTTGAGGAGGCCACGAGAATGGTGAGCAGTGACAGTGCATGCATCAGTGACACTGTACGTCTTGTCCACCTGTTGGAGCATACGCTGCGTGGAATAATGGACAGGGCACTTGAGGCAGAACAGAGGCAGGAAGAGGAAGACTTCCTTGCCTCTCAAGGCCCCCTTTACCCAGACAGTGTTCCTTCTGTCCCACCCATCCCACAGGAAGAGGAGGAGGAGGAGGATTGTGTCAGCATGGAGGTGGAGCCTGGCACTCAACAGCAGCAGTCTTTTAGGGATAATTTACAGTCCCAAGAAACACGTGGACTTGTACGTGGCTGGGAGGAGGTGGCTGCGGATCATATCGTCCTTAGTGACCCAGAGGACTCCGGACCGAATGCCTCAGCTAACCTACGCTGCATGGCCTCCCTGATCCTGCAAAGTCTGCGGAAGGATCCTCGTATTCTTCGGATCAAGGAGAGGGACCATTACTGGCTGGCCACTCTCCTTGATCCACGGTACAAGGGTAAGGTTGCGGACCTTATCTTACCGTCGCAGAGGGAGCAGAGGATGAGACAACTCCGGAAGGCCTTGCAGAAAGGTCTGTGCAACGCGTTCCCAGAGACTGGGAGGTCCTGGACAACGAGTTGCTGAGGCTTCGGTCAGTCAAAGAAGGAGAGGTGGGGAAGGTGGCCGTCTGACCGATGCGTTCAGACAATTCTTTAGTCCGCAGCCCCAAGGTATGATCAGTTCCAGCAACCATTGCCAGCGTCTGATATACATGGTGCAGGAATACCTAGGGGCAAGGTCAGACTTGGACACCTTTCCCACCGAAAATCCTCTGGCTTACTGGGTCTTG
Organism: Rana muscosa; assembly: GCA_029206835.1. NCBI lineage: Eukaryota > Metazoa > Chordata > Amphibia > Anura > Ranidae > Rana > Rana muscosa. The sequence continues at coordinate 989,785,808 of CM055118.1, read as the reverse complement.
AGGATGGATCACTGGCCAGAGCTTTCACAGTATGCAATTGAGCTACTGGCCTGTCCTGCATCCAGCGTTCTTTCGGAACGCACATTCAGTGCTGCTGGAGGATTTGTCACGGATCACAGGGTGCGCCTGTCCACCGACTCGGTTGATCGACTTACCTTCATAAAGATGAACCAGTCTTGGATCACCACCAGCTACCAAGCACCTGAAGCTGATATAACAGAATAGTTTATTTTGAAATGTCACATCCCTTCAAGACTGCCTATGCTGATGCTGAGTGCAGGGGCGGATCCAGAGTCTTTTCTCGGGAAGGGCACTGCCAAAAAATATGTTTTTTTTTGTGGGAAATTTATCGGGGAAATGGCTGGTGTCGGCGCTTCAATCATCCCGGCACCATGGTTGTTATGGTGTCAGGATGATTGAAGCGCATTATTTCTATTATTACATTGTAATATAAAATTAAATAGTTCAATGCAGAATCAGTGGGAGCCCCGAGTGTGTCACTTGCCACACGTTGCGGATTGTCACTTGCCACATCTTGCGGATTGTCACTTGCCACGTCACCTGCCACACCTTGCTGATTGTCACTTGCCACGTCACCTGCCACACCTTGCTGATTGTCACTTCCCTGCCACCAGATGCAGATTGTCATTTGCCACGTCACCTGACACAATTTGCGGACTGTCACTTGCCACGTCGCTTGTCACACCTTGCGGATTGTCACTAACTTGCCTGCTATGGTGTAGTTTTGGTAATCTCTCTGCTGCCTGCATAGTGAGGGCGGAAGTCACTGCAGGAATGCAGGGCAGGCACGGGCGGTGAGAGATGATCTCATCTCTCTGCTCCCCCGCTCCCAGCTAGCTGATTGGCCAGCTGCCACACTGAGCCTGCTCTCTCACTCTCACCTGCGCTGCCAACACACTGAGCAGCACGGTCTGCCCACGAACCGCGCCGCCCGCCCACAAACCGCGCCGCAAGCGGAACCGCCCGCTTTCTCACCCGTCTGTGGAGCCGCACGCTATCGCACCTGCCCGCAGAGCGGCCCGACGTGACTCACTGACGTCACTCATTGCTAGACGCCAAGCGGCCCAGGCGTTAGCAACGAGTGCAGGGAAGAGGCTCCACCCACTTCCTCCTCCGCTCCTGGTATCGTGTCAGTGCGCCGCGTAACTACATTAGACGAGTCTCTCTCTCAGCGCCGCTGATTGGCTGATTTGAGAAACTGAGAGAGAGACTCAGAGAGGCAGCGGCAGCTGCAGAACAAGTACTGTATACAGGGCCGCCATCAGGGGGGTTCAGGCAGTACACCTATAAGGGGCCCGGATGGCCCCCCTTTTTTTTTGTAAGGGGCCCGGAGTTCCCCAGGGCCCCGAATGTCAACCCCCCTTCTTTTTTTTTTATTATAATTTTTTTTTATTATTATTTTTTTAATTTAATTTTTATGTATTTATTTATTTTATAAATTTTTTTTTAATTTTTTTTGTAAGGGGCCCAGAGGTCCCCAGAGGCCCGGAGGACCCCATGGCCCCGGATGGAAACCTCCCTTTTTTTTTTTCTTATAATTTTTTTTTTTAGTAAGGGGCCCAGAGGTCCCCAGGGCCCTGGATGGCAACCCCCCTTTTTTTTGTTTTTTTCTTCTTCTTTTGTTTTTCTTGTGTTCGTCAGCACCCAACCCTTCTCAATTCGTGGCACCCCCCGCTTCTGAATTTGCGGCAGCCCCCCCGCTTCTCAATTTGTGGCGGCAGCACCCCCCCCCCCCCGGTTCTCCCCGGCTCCAGGGGGCCCATGCCTAAAGCTGTGTAAGGGGCTCCAAAATTATTTGAATTATGTGAGGACTCTGGTGGTGTGAGGTTCCTTGGGGTCCCTGGGTGGCGCTGTTGCCTTGGACCGGAGCTGAACTCACACAGTGAACTGTGCCTTTTTGTCCTCCCCTGGAGCTGGTACAGCGGGGCGGGGAACCCGCTGTGATGCAAAGGGAGAGGTCATAAAAGGGGCGGAGGCCCTGACCTTGGGGAGAGAGTCGGAGGACGTGGCTGCACCCAGGCACCGTCAGCTTGGGTACTGGCGTTCCGGTGTTCCAGGCCTAGGTGCCCTTGGCCTAGCTGGAGAGGAGATGGAGTCCATCTCAGGCACCTTTAGCTTGGGGTGAGGTACTATGGCGGATGCCTGGGGCTCAGTACCTTCGACTGAGTTCCGCAAGGGTGGAGGAATCCGAGGGGGCCCTAATGCCTTGGGTGCCCATGTCTGAGTTTGTGAGGACTGTTGCGCAGTAACTTCTCCGAAGAGTCCAGCGCAGCATCGCTTGGTGACGGAGAGGCCTCCACTTCTCCCTTGGATGGATTTCTTCCTCTGACAGGGGCAAAGTGAGCGAAGGTAATTCACGTTCTATATTACCTAGTCAGTGGCAGTGACTATTCACCACTGGTGACAGCACAGTGGGCAGCAGCAAGAAGGGAAAGGATTGTGCCTCGATCTGTCCCCCATTTTCTAAAGGAGAAAGATTGTTTTATTGCTTGGCAAGAAGAATAAAACAGAGTTGTACCTATTCACTGTGTGGAACTTGGGTTACTAAGCAAAGGAGTCAGGGACGAAGGACTGGACTTGACTCTAGTACACCTACACAAAAGCCCAATCTTCTGGCCTTCACCTCTTAGTTATGGAGGACATGGGCCATGGTGTGTATCATCTCTCTCTCCCAGGTACCCCTAGACAACAGCCATATAACCGATAAAGCAAGGGAGAGGGGTGAGGCCGCTACACGTGGGGGCATCTTATCCGGGATATGTGTATGGTGTCTGAATTTGAACTTTGCTGCCCGGAGGAGTTCCGAGTAGGTCGGCCATATTGGCCAACGCGCCACGAGGCAACCCACAACTGCGTAGTTCATGGGCGGGGAAAGAGAAAAGCCTGCGAACAAGTGCAGAAGGTGGGAGGAGTCCGGCCATGTGGACGTACGCACGTGGAGATTCCGGCGCGGGTGGGTCAGTGCGCAATGGAGCAGCAAAGAGAGAGGATGGCTTCAAGTGCTCCGTGGATTTCCGTTCCTTCCTTCGCGGATATGTCTTCTCTGGCTGCTTCAGTTATGGATACAGGGATAAGACTAAGGCCCCGGGGGCGATTTTCTCTCTTTACCTGTAGAGACATGGAAGCCCTCGGTGTGATCTGTCGCAGATGTTCGGGACTGGTGGTCCAGCTGAAGCCGTTTGGGTGCTGTGAGGTCTGCAAAGAATTCCTCTTCGAGGTGGAACCATCCACAGAAAAGCCTCAGGCTTTCCACCTCAACTACCTCACAGGGACTGCCACTCTGGAGGGAGAGATCGATGCTGGTGCGTTCCCCGTGCGCACTGATCCGGGCGAAGTGACTGCCCAAACAGAGATGAAAAGAGAAAAATCAGAGGATGCTGCCTCGGTCACCAGCAGCTCCCTGCTCCGACCGCCGAAGAGAAAAGTCGGCCTAGTGATGGCCTCGTGTGGTCGTGGAAGAGCTTTGCCCCACTGCTTGCCTGGCTTGGATGGCTCCGGTAGGAAAAGTCCTGGACATTCCTGTTCTTCTAAAGGCCCAGGTGAGCCAGGGGTTGGGACTGTCTGTGTGGTAGAAAGTGGCGGTAGTCCACAGTCGGTAGAGGCCATCAAGGGGGATAGTTCCGTGACTGGGAATTATCTGCCCGCTGAGTGCTACGACACCTCTGACCTGGATTCATTGTCTGACAATGGCGATGATGGGGAGATAGACGAAATCTTTCACCAGAAGGGATGGGACAGAATGAAGTTACCCTCGGCCTGTGTTACAAGGGACCCACCTATGTCTACTGGGGATAGTACACCCCGGGTGGAGGCCCCGGCGCCTAGGGAAGAATTTGGTCCTCTGTCTGAAGTTCCCCTTCTGGATTCAACATCCATTTCACCTGCTCCTGTTGCGGGAGTGCAACGTCAATCACTGCGGGCTCCTAGGCCCAGATCTACCGAGGTGGTGAATGCACCTCGCCACCCAGAAGCGATTGTTCCACCTGGAGCAGGAGACCGAGCTACTATGCCACCTTTGTCAAGGCTGCAGCGTCTCTTTGGCCAGAAGGTTGCTCAGGAATATGGGTGGGAATACCCGTATTTGCCTCGGGAACTGCTCTATGAGGTGGAGGTCTTTCGGCAAAGATGGTATGATACCTTTGTGTGGGACAAACTGAAAGTACAGCAAGCACGGCGGTACCTTTCCTGTTCACCAACGGTCACCAAGAAGTTCCAGGACTGTAAAGCTAAATGGATGCTGGGAAGACACATTCATGCGGACAAAGTGGTGATCTGCCGCAAGGAAGGAAAGAGTGTTGAGTACCATGTGGAGGCTTTTGATGATCGTCTGAAGTCTATATCATTGCCTAATCCAAGGTTTTACTTGTAAAAGAAGAGAGGGAAAAAGAAACTCCCGTGTGCTTTTCTTTTCTACTCTTGGCTGAACTTTCCGGAGTGCCTTTGCCGGAACACAGGGACTGTGCCCTAGTTTTTTTTGTATTTGGGCAGTTCTACTTGTTGGAGATATGGGAGCCGTTTTTGTTTGTTCTCCCTTCTCCTGACACTCAAAAGAAATCAGTGACTTTGGGTTTTAGATAGTGCAGGGTCACAGAGAAGATGTTCAAGAGGAAAGTTTATCTGGAAGTGATGAGTGTCTTGACCGTGGCACTGTCACCAGGTGGCAGTGTTGCGCAACGATTGTTTGTTTTTTTGACATTATGCAGCACTTATTGGAGTGAATGGGTTTCTTCTAGGATAGACTCATTCATTCCAAGCAAACACACATGTTGATAGGATGTATGTTTCTTTTCTTTCCCTCTGCAGAAGACTCGTCTGTCAAGACTACTGAGAATGGGTGGTCCTTAGATAGTCAGAGGGAGGGAGGAATGTAAATGTGTGAGATATTTAAAGTATTTTATTGGAAAAGTTTTATAGTTTTATTGTTTTAAGTTTTACCTTTCCCATTCAGGTCTTGGCACAATTCGGGGCTAAATTGTGTAGTTGGTTTCTGGGCTGAACTTATGACACCACCCTTCGTGGGGTATGAGTTTGTACCAGACACTGGGGACCAGTGTCAAATCACCAGGGGGAGAGTGTAGCGGGTATTTGAATTATGTGAGGACTCTGGTGGTGTGAGGTTCCTTGGGGTCCCTGGGTGGTGCTGTTGCCTTGGACCGGAGCTGAACTCACACCGCAAACTGTGCCTTTTTGTCCTCCCCTGGAGCTGGTACAGCGGGGCGAGGAACCCGCTGTGATGCAAAGGGAGAGGTCATAAAAGGGGCAGAGGCCCTGACCTTGGGGAGAGAGTCGGAGGACGTGGCCGTGCCCAGGCACCTTCAGCTTGGGTGCTGGCGTTCCGGTGTTCCAGGCCTAGGCGCCCTTGGCCTAGCTGGAGCGGAGATGGAGTCCATCTCAGGCACCTTTAGCCTGGGGCGAGGTACTATGGCGGATGCCTGGGGCTCAGTACCTTCGACTGAGTTCCGCGAGGGTGGAGGAATCCGAGGGGGCCCTAATGCCTTGGGTGCCTGTGTCTGAGTTCGTGAGGACTGGTGCGCAGTAACTTCTCCGAAGAGTCCGGCGCAGCATCGCTGGTGACGGAGAGGCCTCCACTTCTCCCTTAGGCGGATTTCTTCCTCTGACAGGGGCAAAGTGAGCGAAGGTAATTCACGTTCTATATTACCTAGTCAGTGGCAGTGACTATTCACCACTGGTGACAGCACGGTGGGCAGCAGCAAGAAGGGAAAGGATTGTGCCTCGATCTGTCCCCCATTTTCCAAAGGAGAAAGATTGTTTTATTGCTTGGCAAGAAGAATAAAACTGAGTTGTACCTATTCACTGTGTGGAACTTGGGTTACTAAGCAAAGAAGTCAGGGACGAAGGACTGGACTTGACTCTAGGACACCTACACAAAAGCTCAATCTTCTGGCCTTCACCTCTTGATTATGGAGGACATGGGCCGTGGTAGGTATCATCTCTCTCTCCCAGGTACCCCTAGACAACAGCCATATAACCGATAAAGCAAGGGAGAGGGGTGAGGCCGCTACACATGGTAATGACATGTTTGACATTAACCAGTTCCATACCGGGCCATAGTAATATGAAGCCAGCAGGAACACTCTCTCCCCCCAGGGGCCCGCAGCGCTGCGATCGGGGACGAGGCATGTCCCTCGGACACAGCCCATCCCCGATCAGGGTAAAGAGACAATTAAATTGGCTCTTTACCACCTGACCGGCTGTGTCCAATCACAGCCGGTCACTTTGAGGAGGTTCAGCGTGGGTGCGCAGCGCAGCGATCGGGGACCTGGGACCTTGGACAAAGCCCAGCCCCGATCAGGGTAAAGAGCCAATGAAATTGTCTCTTTACCACGTGACTGGCTGTGTCCAATCACAGCTGGTCACAGGTGTAAACATACCAGGAGTAACGGCTGTTACCCAGTTTCCCTCCTCACACACCGATACAGTGTGAGGAGGAGAAATTGGAACAGTGAGTACATAGAAAATAACCCCAACTCATGCCCGCCCTTTTGAATGGAGACCCCTAACAGTGGAGGAGCTTAGATTGTTCTTAGGCCTTACGCTCAACATGGGGCTTACAAAAAAAACTATGCATATTGGTCTACCAACCCCATCCACCACATGCCAATTTTTTCAGCTGTGATGTCCAGGTCCCGCTATGACATGATCATAACTCGCAGTGCCCCCCCCCGAAATCATCTGGACTTTGATAAATTGTTTAAAATTCGCCCCCTAATTGATTTTTTTAATACAAGGTTTGCCGAACTTTACATCCCTGACCAGAACATCTCTGTGGACGAATCCCTGGTCCATTTAACAGGCTGGGAATCAAGTAGTATATCCCCGGTAAGAGGGCGCGGTACGGATTGAATCTCAACAAGCTCTGTAAATGCTCCCCCGGATATGTGAATGCCTTTCATGTGTACGAAGGCAAAAACTCCCAGCTCCAGCCCCGAGTGTCCAACGTACCTGGGAATAAGCGGGAAAATTGTCTGGGAGTTGGCATTCCCACTCCTTCAAAAGGGGTATCACATTTACATGGACAATTACTATACCAGTTTGCCCCTTTTTCGCCACCTATACCTGAGGAAAACTTTGGCCTGTGGTACAGCGAGAAAAAACAGGAAAGGCTTCCCACAGTGTCTAGTCACCACAAGGCTACAAAGGGGGGAATCGGCAAGCCTGAGGAACGAGGAAGTGTTGGCTGTGAGGTGGAGGGATAGGAAAGATGTTTACATTATGTCCACCATCCACGATGACACCTCGGTGGAACTTCACAGAAGACACGGTCCCGTTCAAAAGCCTTGCTGTATCAACGAATACCATAAGTTCATGGGGGGGGGTGGATTTAAATGATCAAATGCTGCAGCCCTATCTTTCAACAGGAAAGTCCCTCTTCTGGTATAAAAAAGTCGCAATATACTTCTTCCATTTGGCCATTTATAATGCATACGTCACCTATCAAAAATCTACGGAAATACCCAACGCCTTTATGAAATTTATCGAAGATATTGTCACTGCCCTGATCTATCAGCAAGGATCCCCCCCATAAAGCATTCACTCCAATTGCGTTAGCAGACTGCATATTCCACCATCAGCAACTGGAAGAAGACGCCCAAAAAAATGTCGGGTGTGCAGCAAAAGAGGAGTTAGAAAAGACACCAGTTTCCATTCTCCCCAATGTCCCTCCCAACCTGGCCTATGCATAGGAGAATGCTTTGAGCACTATCACTCTCGCAAACTATTAGCCCAAATTTCAAATAGACTGCCATTTCCCCGATTTCAATTTCTGTGCTGATTATTTCCCTGGTGCCTCAACCAACCTACCAACCTGGTGCCTCAACTCAACTGACCCTGACCTGTTTATCGACTAAGCATCTGCCTGCCGTCTGCCTTGTTTTTCCACCATATTTCTGCCTTTCACGTGAACTGACCCTGGACTATCGACTATGCCTCTGCCTACCATCTATTTCTGCCTTTTACCTGCAGTGACCTTGGCCTGTTGACCATGTTTTTGTCTGCCCATCGGACTAATATTTCACCCTACTACACAGGGGTCTCAGGGGTCTCACAAAGGATAGTCCAGGGTAAGTTCACGTGAAAGGCAGAAATATGGTGGATAAACAATGCAGACGGCAGGCAGATGCATAGTCGATAAACAGGCCATGTGTGAGGGGCTCCAGAATAGTGTTAGAGTTGAGAAAAACTGTTTTTGGTTTTCTCTTTGTTTTGTAATTCCCAGAACAGGGTCTGGTTGTGCGGAGGCTTCAAAGCGATTTGGGTGGTAGAAGCCTCTACCCCTGTCCCCATTCTTTCCTGACCGAGGCCCTAAACTTGATGGTCCTGCCTGCTGCCTGAACCAATACTTTGGCTGTGCTGACAATAACTCTACCTGCACTGACCCAGGAGTTTTCATGGACCATGTGCCTGTTGCCTGGACCAATACTTTGGCTGCACTGACCATATCTCTGCCTGCTGCCTGTACTATGGACAGTATTCCTGCCTACTGCATGGATGATCTTTTCACTGCTGCTGACCACATCCCTGCCTGCTACATGGATCGATGCTCTCCTCTGTGGACCACTGCACTACTAAAACCGCAGGTAATCTTTTGTTTACTCTTTGCTCAGAAGAATGTATTTTGGTTTGTAATTGGTACGTACAGTACATGCTATGGGTTAGAAATATGAAGGGCCTTCAACAATGTGACATGTTGGCAGGAATTTGTGTGTGTAATTTATGCTCCTAGAATGCCTAGAGGTGCAACTATGATGTTGGGTTTCTGTATGTTGTAAAAGTCTCACACATGTGGTATTGCCATACTCAGGAGGAGTAGAAGAATGTATTTTGGAGTGTTATTTTTTCTATGTGCATGCTGTGTGTTGGAAATATCTTGTAAATGGAAAACTTTGTGTAAAAAAAAAAAAAAAAAAAAGCGTTATTCATTTTTTTTCCACATTTTCCAAAAACGTATTGAAAAAAATGAATTGTGCAAAAGACTCATTATTAGTGTTGAGCGAACCCGAACTGTAAAGTTCGGGTCCGTACCGAACTTTAGCTTTTTCCCGAACCCGAACCCGGACTTTGCCCAAAAGTCCGGGTTCGGGTTCGGCAATCTAATAACGCATTTAGAAATGCTTCAGGGGCCAGCCAATCAACTTTTGATTAGCTGGTGTGCCCTTAGAGGCCATCATAGCCAGGCCTACTAATGGCATGGCTGTGATTAGTCAGTGCAACATGTGACCCAGCTTCTATATAAGCTAGAGGCACACAGCACACATGTCACTCTGCTTCAGAATAGATAGGGAGAGGATCTAGTCTGCTGCTGCTGCTTTTAGGGAGAGATAGAAAAATAGATGAGGTAGTCCTGATTCTACAATCTGAGGGAAAAGATAGAGAGATAGTGTAGTGTAGGGCCAGGTTCCTGTGTTGGTGCTTTCAGGGAGAGAGAATATTATATAGGAGTCCAGATTCAGAGATTAAAATCAGCGATCTGCATAGGTTTACCTGTTTGTGTTGCAGTGCAGTCTTTTTACACTGCCATGAGCCCAGTGTCAGAGAAAATCTAAGTTTTAGGGGGAAAAAAAAGGCACTTTATTGTGCTCTTTTCCAAAAGACCCATAGGGCAAAAAAAAAAAAAAAAAAAAAGCATTTTATTTTGCTAGTGCAAAAAAAGACCCGTTTAGGGCAAAAATAAAAAAAAAAAAAAATTTGCACTTTAATGTACGCTTGCAAAAAGAGCCATTCAGGGGCACAAAAAAAAGTTTGCAGTGTGTTCTACATATTTTGAGGTGTGTGAAATAAACAATTTCTATATAGTTTTCTCCTACTGTGCTATACTAAAAAAACAAAATTTTTTTTGAATAGCATTTTCTGCAGTTCTGTAGCTGTGCGATTCAGCGGTTACGTACTGTGGGTGTGTTCTGCTCCTCCAAAAAACGCCATTTAGGGGCACAAAAAAAAGTTTGCAGTGTGTTATACATATTTTGAGGTGTGTAAAATAAACAATTTCTATATAGTTTTCTCCTACTGTGCTATACTAAAAAAACAACATTTTTTTTGAATAGCATTTTCTGCAGTTCTGTAGCTGTGCGATTCAGCAGTTACCTACTGTGGGTGTGTTCTGCTCCTCCAAAAAACGCCGTTTAGGGGCACAAAAAAAGTTTGCAGTGTGTTATACATATTTTGAGGTGTGTGAAATAAACAATTTCTATATAGTTTTCTCATACTGTGCTATACTAAAAAAACAACATTTTTTTTGAATAGCATTTTCTGCAGTTCTGTAGCTGTGCGATTCAGCGGTTACGTACTTTGGTTGTGTTCTGCGCTTCCAAAAACACCCATTTAGGGCAAGATCCTAAATTTTGAAAATATGAGGAGAAGGTCAAAGGGACGTGGTGGCCCCGGTCGTGGTGCTGCTGGTGGAGCTCCTGTTGCAGGGAGAGGACGTGGTGGATCTGTGCCAGATACACGCACAAGTGAAACACCTTCCTCAGGTGCGAGTAGGCGACCGAGCCTGCGGCGGTATTTTGTCGTGCCTAATGAGTAGGGATGAGCTTCGTGTTCGAGTCGAACATACGTTCGACTCGAACATCGGCTGTTCGATCGTTCGACGAAGATCGAACGATTTGGGCCGTTCGCGCCAAATTCGAGTGACGCGAACGGCCCACAATGCACTACGCCATCGCAGTGTCATCCGGGCGCTGTGATTGGCCAAGCATGCACTGTGACCCCGCATGCTTGGCCAATCACAGCGCCGGCAGCGAGGAGAGCAATGATTGGCCACAGGCAGGATGCCTGTGGCCAATTATTGCTGAGAGGGTTTAGTACACGCCCCACACTATAAAAGGCCGCCAGCGCGGCGGCCTTGTGTAGTGTGTTCCGGAGCAGGGAAAGAGAAGCATAGGCAGGGACAGTGTCATTATTTTTCCTTTACTAATCCTGGATTCCTTGTGTTTAGGGACAAATAAGGATAGGTAGGGAGAGTGTCAGTGACAGTGTGCTATTCTGTGCTAATGCTCGTTTGTAGGGACAGAGAGGTACAGTGAGGGAAAGTGTCAGTGTGCTATTTTGTGCTAATCCTTGTTTGTAGGGACAGAGAAGTACAGTGAGGGAAAGTGTCAGTGTGTTCCATCTCTGTGCTAATCCTTGTTTGTAGGGACAGAGAGGTACAGTGAGGGAAAGTGTCAGTGTGCTATTTTGTGCTAATCCTTGTTTGTAGGGACAGAGAAGTACAGTGAGGGAAAGTGTCAGTGTGTTCCATCTCTGTGCTAATCCTTGTTTGTAGGGACAGAGAGGTACAGTGAGGGAAAGTGTCAGTGTGCTATTCTGTTCTAAACCAATCTTGCTGAACCATATTTTCAATCCTTGAGTTTAGGGACAGAGAGGTACAGTGAGTGAAACTGACAGTGTGCTATTCAGTTCTAAACCAATTTTGCTGTTCCATATTTTCAATCCTTGAGTTTAGGGACAGAGAAGGACACTCGTAGAAATTATCAGTGTGCTATTCTGTGCTAAATCTTGTTTGTAGGGAGGGACAGAGTAGGACAGTGAGGGAAAGTGTCAGTGTGCTATTCTGTTCTAAAACTATTTTGCTGAACCATATTTTCAATCCTTGTGTTTAGGGACAGAGAAGGATAGGCAGGGGACAGTGTCAGTGTCATTGTTGCTAAGCCTCCTGCACAGTATACACCTGAAGGTAGCCCTTATTGCTCTTTTTCCCATCTCCCTGCAGGCCATCCATTAAAATGTCTGGAAGGCAACCAAGGAGAGACAGACAGTCAGGAGGCAAAAAAAGAGGGCAAGCAGGCTCTGTGTCTGGGGGCAACAGTGCTGGTCGTGGACGCTGTGCATTGTCATCAGCACATGGCCATGGGACACGCTTGTCCTTGTTTTCGGCAGCTGGACATGTTGAGCCACATCATGCTGAAGACTTGGTAGAGTGGATCACCAAGCCCACCTCATCCTCCTCATCCTCTCTCACCCAGGCTCAGGGTACTGGCAAAGCAGCTGCCAAAGCGTCCTCTTCTCTGGTATCATTATCTTCATTAGTCAATCCTTCCCTAGACCCACCATGTCCTCCTCCTGAGGAGTCCCCCGAACTGTTTGAGCACAGTGTTGGGTACATGCTCCAGGAGGATGCCCAGCGTTTGGAAGGATCTGATGATGATACCCAGCTAGAGGAAGGCAGCAGCGTGAGAGCAGAGAGAGGGGATGCTCAAGAAGGACACCAATCTGGCAGTCATGCTCCAGCAGCTGCAGCATACTGCCAGATTGGCTCCAGTGATGAGGAGGGAGGGGATGATGAGGTCACTGACTCCACGTGGGTGCCTAATAGGAGAGAGGAGGAGGAGGAGGATGAGGAGGAGGCACATCTCCAACGAGGCAGGATGCCCTTGAGTGGCCAGCGTATGGGCAGCACACCGACGGAATCACACCGCAGAGCTCCGCCTGTGCAGGGCGCTGCCTCTGCCCGTCATTCAAAAAGTTCTTTGATGTGGGCCTTTTTTGAGGCGAGTGCATCAGATCGCACAGCTGCTGTTTGCAACATATGTCTCAAGCGTATATCGCGTGGCCAAAACATCAGCCGCTTGGGCACCACATGCTTGATCAGACATATGTTGACCTGCCATGCAGCTCGTTGGCAAGCCTACCTTAAAGACCCACACCAAAGAACAAAGCTGACCTCTTCTTGCACCGCATCAGCTGGGATCTCCAACCCCACTATACCTTCACTCCTCTCTGAAACCTGCTCTGAGAGGAATGAAGGTGTAGAATTAGGTGTGTCACAGGCAAGTACTTGCGGGCACTCTGCTAGCAGTACACCAACGTCCGATTCTAGCAGGCAAATTTCCCTGCCCCAGCTGCTGGACCGTCGAAAGAAGTTCACTCCCAGCCATCCACATGCCCAGCGGTTGAATGCTAGCTTGGCTAAATTGCTAGCGCTTCAACTGCTGCCTTTTCAGTTGGTAGACTCGGCCCCCTTCCGTGAGTTTGTGCAATGTGCGGCTCCTCAGTGGCAGGTTCCCAAACGCCACTTTTTCGCACGGAAGGCGATTCCGGCTCTCTACAGGCATGTGGAAGGCAATGTCTTGGCCTCGCTGGACAGGGCGGTCAGCGGTAAGGTGCATATTACCGCTGACTCATGGTCCAGCAGGCATGGACAGGGACGTTACCTTTCTTTCACGGCCCATTGGGTCACTCTTTTGGCAGCTGGGAAGGATGCAGGACAAGGTGCAGTAGTGTTGGAGGTTGTTCCACCGCCACGCCTCCAAAATGCTACTACTGGTTGTGACACACCTCTCTCCTCCACCCCCTCCTCTTCTTCTTCCTCCATGGCCTCTTCCTGTGGTTTGTCCTCGGAACCAGCGGTGCTCCGTAGGCGTTCAAGGGGCTACGCAAGTACGCAGGCAAAAAGATGCCATGCCGTGCTTGCGCTGGTGTGTTTGGGGGACAGGAGCCACACTGGGGCAGAGGTCCTGTCTGCTCTGCAGGGGCAGGCCGAGAGGTGGTTGACGCCACGCCAGCTTAAGGCAGGAATGGTGGTTTGCGACAATGGCACCAACCTCCTCTCCGCCCTCCGACAGGGACAACTGACCCATGTGCCCTGTATGGCTCACATCCTTAACCTGGTGGTGCAGCGGTTCTTGGGCAGGTACCCGGGCTTACAGGATGTCCTGAGGCAGGCCAGGAAAGTCTGTGTGCATTTCCGCAGATCTTATAATGCCAGTGCTCGCCTGGCTGAGCTTCAAAAGGAGTTGAACCTGCCCAAGAACCGCCTTATATGTGACATGCCCACCAGGTGGAACTCAACGTTGGCCATGCTGCAGCGGCTGCACACGCAGCAGAGGGCCATCAATGAGTACCTGTGCGACTACGGCACCAGGACAGGGTCAGGGGAGCTTGGTTTTTTTTCACCACGCCAGTGGGGCATGATCAGGGATGCATGCACTGTCCTGGCACCATTTGAGGAGGCCACGAGGATGGTGAGCAGTGACAGTGCATGCATCAGTGACACTGTACCTCTTGTCCACCTGTTGGAGCACACGCTGCGTGGAATAATGGACAGGGCACTTGAGGCAGAACAGAGGCAGGAAGAGGAGGACTTCCTTGCCTCTCAAGGCCCCCTTTACCCAGACAGTGTTCCTTCTGTCCCACCCATCGCACAGGAAGAGGAGGAGGAGGAGGAGGATTGTGTCAGCATGGAGGTGGAGGCTGGCACTCAGCATCATCAGCAGCAGTCTTTTAGGGATGATTTACAGTCCCAAGAAACCAGTGGATTTGTACGTGGCTGGGAGGAGGTGGCTGCGGATCATGTCGTCCTTAGTGACCCAGAGGACTCCGGACTGAATGCCTCAGCTAACCTACGCTGCATGGCCTCCCTGATCCTGCAAAGTCTGCGGAAGGATCCTCGTATTCTTCGGATCAAGGAGAGGGACCATTACTGGCTGGCCACTCTACTTGATCCACGGTACAAGGGTAAGGTTGCGGACCTTATCGTACCGTCGCAGAGGGAGCAGAGGATGAGACAACTCCGGGAGGCCTTGCAGAAAGGTCTGTGCAACGCGTTCCCAGAGACTGGGAGGTTACAAACTCCTGGTCCTGGACAACGAGTTGCTGAGGCTTCGGGCAGTCAAAGAAGGAACGGTGGGGAAGGTGGCCGTCTGACCGATGCGTTCAGACAATTCTTTAGTCCGCAGCCCCAAAGTATGATCGGTTCCAGCAACCATCGCCAGCGTCTGATATACATGGTGCAGGAATACCTAGGGGCAAGGTCAGACTTGGACACCTTCCCCACCGAAAATCCTCTGGCTTACTGGGTCTTGAGGATGGATCACTGGCCAGAGCTTGCACAGTATGCAATTGAGCTACTGGCCTGTCCTGCATCCAGCGTTCTTTCAGAACGCACATTCAGTGCTGCTGGAGGATTTGTCACGGATCACAGGGTGCGCCTGTCCACCGACTCGGTTGATCGACTGACTTTCATCAAGATGAACCAGTCTTGGATCACCACCAGCTACCACACACCAGATGCTGATATAACAGACTAATTGATTTTAAAATGTCACATCCCTTCAAGACTGATGCTGATGCTGAGTGCCTGTGCTGTTATGTTGACTGGCTATCCTCCTCCTCCTCCTCAATGATACGATTAACGATGATAGCTTGGAAGATCATTTTGGTTTATGGGTGACGCCACCAGTGGCTAAGGCCCAATTTTTCAGCCCCTGTTTAACAGGGGCGTGTAATTAAAATTTTTGATGCAATACTTTGCAACAGACCTCATTGCTGTGCTCCAAGTACAGTATCTGTGAGGGGTTGCAGTGTTGTGCCACCAGTGCCTAAGGCCCAATTTTTCAGCCCCTGTTCAACAGGGGCATGCAATTATAATTATTGATCGAATAATTCACAGCAGGGAGCATTGCTGCGCCCACCAAGAGTAACTGTCAGGCCTTACAGTGTTGTGGCACCAGAACCACCACCACCACCACCACCAAAGGCCCAATTTTTCAGCCCCTGTTCAACAGGGGCATGCAATTATAATTATTGATCTAATAATTCACAGCAGGGCCCATTGCTGCGCCCACCAAGAGTAACTGTCAGGCCTTACAGTGTTGTGGCACCTGCACCACCATCAAAGGCCCAATTTTTACTACCACTGATCAACAATTATATGTTATTACAATTCCTGATATTATAGTTGACAGCAGGGCGTTCCAGCACCCACCAAGAATAACTGTGAGTGCTTTCAGTGTTGTGCCAACACCAACACCTAAGGGGCCAATTTCTGCAGAGTATATACGGAAGGTCCCTACTTTCAAACATCCAACTTACAAACTACTACTACTTGCAAACGGAAGAAGAAAACAGGAAGTGAGAGGAAATCTACCCCTTGGAAGGAAAATTCTCTCCTGTAAGAATTAATATGGGAGAAAGGTGTCTCCTCTCTACTGATGCTTTATCACCAATCCTTGTTTCAATAAAAACAACACATTTCAAAAACAGTTGTCATTGGGACGCAAAGTGAGGTGAAATGTTCTGAACAGGGGCACAGACAGCAAAAAAAATGTGACAGGGGTGATAACCGTTCCCTATGTTTTACAAAAAGCTAAAAAAAAGGAATTTGGCATGGAGCTCCACTTAAACAATGCAGCTGTTCAAAATTACAAACAGATTCTACATAAGAACAAACCTACAGTCCCTGTCTTGTATGCACCGCCTGTATACGGCTGTTCAGAGTATATAGGTCCTTTTTTATTTTGTGTGCGGGGTTCCCCTTAATATCCATACAAGACCCAAAGGGGCTGGTAATGGGCTGGGGTAGGGGGGGGGGGTTGATGGGGTAGCTATGCCATTTTTCCTAAAGATTTTCATCCATATTACCGGGACCAGACATTGCATTAAAGCCGCAAGCAGTTTTAAATGGCTTTTTTCCCTTTAGAAATGTTTTTTTGTGCAGGGACAGTTCTAAACACGGGAAACACGTGGCACTTCACAGGCATACTTTAGACACCCCCCAGGTACAATATTTAAAGGAATATTTGACTTTTTTTTTTTCACTTTATGCATCATTAAAATGACTGCTCCCGGAAAACGTCCGTTTTTAAAACTTCTTTTTGCATTGATACATGTCCCCTGGTGCAGAAGCCGGGTTCCCAAACTCTGTTTCGGACAATAACATGGATAATAGTCGTTATAATTAGCACTTTAGAATCCGAACGTTCGCATCCATTGTATTTAATAGGGTTCTAATGTTCGTGCGAACTTTCGGTCCGTTCGCGGGTTCTGGTGCGAACCGAACCCGGGGGTGTTCGGCTCATCACTACTAATGAGGCTGGACGAATGTTTAGGCCAGGACAAGTACAGGCGATAGTAGATTGGGTTGCTGACAGTGCCTCGGGTTCCTTCACATTGTCTCCCACCCACTCTTCTGATGAAAGAACAGAGTTGGCACCTGAAACCCATGTCCATCAGTCTTTCACCTCACCCCCTTGCAAATCAGCCAAGCAGTCTGAGCCCCAAATCATGCAGCAGTCTCTTCTGCTTTTCAATGACTCTGTTAGCAGGGTTTCCCAGGGCCATCCACCTAGCCCTGCCCCAGAAGTGGAAGAGATTGAGTGCACCGATGCCCAACCACTTATGTTTCATGATGAGTACATGGGAGGACCATCGCAGTACGTCTCGGATGATGACGAAACACAGGTGCCAACTGCTGCTGCTTTCGCAATTGTGCAGACAGACAAGGAGGGCAGGGGTGAAGACTGGGTGGAAGATGATGTGGAGGACGATGAGGTCCTCGACCCCACATGGAATCAACGTTATGCAGGTGACCAGTGTAGTTTGGAGGAAGAGGCGGTGGTCGCACAGAGCCACCAGCACAGCAGAAGAGGGAGCAGGGTGTAAAAGCGGAGCATCTGTCAGCTAGACAGTATGTCTGCTACTGCCCAACGCAGCAAGGGACCAAGCACACCAAAGCCAGGTCCAAGGAGTTCCCCAGCGTGGCAGTTCTTCACACAATGTGCTGATGACAAGACACGAGTGGTTTGCACGCTGTGCAATCAGAGCCTGAAGCGAGGCATAAACGTTCTCAACCTGAGCACAACCTGCATGACCAGGCATCTAAGTGCAAAGCACGAGCTGCAGTGGAGTAGACACCTCAAAAACCAAGAAAGGTCTCTGGCTCCTCCTGCTTCCTCTTCTGCTGCAGTCTCGGCCTCTTCATCCACCTCTGTAGTGACAGTGGCACCTGCCACCCCGCAAACAGAGGATCTGCCAGCAACACTACCACCTGGGTCACCAACCATCTCCACAATGTCCCATGGAAGCGTTCAGCTCTCTATCTCCCAAACATTGGAGCGGAAGAGGAAGTACCCCCCTAGCCACCCGCGATCCCTGGCCCTGAATGCCAGCATTTCAAAACTCCTGGCCTTTGAAATGCTGTCATTCCGTCTGGTGGAGACGCAGAGTTTTAAAAGCCTGATGGCATTGGCTGTCCCACAGTACGTCGTGCCCAGCCGCCACTATTTTTCCAGGCGAGCCATCCCTTCCCTGCACAACCAAGTGGGGGACAAAATCAGGTGTGCACTGCGCAACGCCATCTGTGGCAAGGTCCACCTAACTACGGATGCGTGGACCAGTAAGCACGGTCAGGGACGTTATATCTCCCTAACAGCACACTGGGTAAATGCAGTGGCAGCTGGGCCTGAGGCAGATAGCAGTTTGGCGCATGTCCTTCCACCACCGAGGATTGCAGGGCGCTTCAGTTTGCCTCCTGTTGCTAACTCCTCCTACTCCGCTTCCTCATCCTCTACCGCCTCCTCATCCGGTCAGCGTAACACCTTCACCACCAACTTCAGCACAGCCAGGGGTAAACGACAGCAGGCAGTTTTAAAACCTTCATGTTTGGGGGAAAAACCTCACACCGCGCAGGAGTTGTGGAGGGACATGGAACAACAGACCAATGAGTGGTTGCTGTCAGTGAGCCTCAAGCCCGGCCTGGTGGTGTGCGATAATGGGCAAAATCTCGTAGCAGCTCTGGGCCTAGCCGGTTTGACGCACATCCCTTGCCTGGCGCATGTGCTGAACTTGGTGGTCCAGAGGTTCCTTAAAAATTACCCCAATATGCCAGAGCTGCTGCAGAAAGTGCGGGCTGTGTGTGCGCACTTTCGGCGTTCTCACCCTGCTGCTGCTCGCCTGTCAGCGCTGCAGCGTAACTTCGGCCTTCCCGCTCACCGCCTCATATGTGATGTGCCCACAAGGTAGAACTCCACCTTGCACATGCTGGCCAGACTGTGCGAGCAGCAGCAGGCGATAGTGGAGTTTCAGCTGCAGCAATCACGCGTGAGTCGCTCTGCGGAACAGCACCACTTCACCACCAATAACTGGGCCTCCATGCGAGACCTGTGTGCCTTGTTGCGCTGTTTCGAGTACTCCACCAACATGTCCAGTGCCAATGACGCCGTTCTTAGCGTTACTATCCCAGTTCTATGCCTCCTTGAAAAAACGGTTTGGGTGATGATGGAAGAGGATGTGGCACAGGAGGATGAGGAGGAGGAGGAGGAACCGGGATCATTTCAAAGGCTTTCAGGGCAGTCTTTCACAAGTGGCTACGAGGGTGGGTTCCTGCACCAACAAACGCCAGGTACACAATTGTCCGGCAGAAAGGGCACAGTTCTGGAGGATGACGAGGTGGAGGAGGAGATGGAGGAGCAGGAGGAGGAGGAGCCATTTTCACAGCAGGGTGGCACCCAGACCAGCTCGTGGCCATCACTGGTGCGTGGCTGGGGGGATACAGAGGACACAGACGATACACCTCCCACAGAGGACAGCTTTTCTTTGCCTCTGGGCAGCCTGGCACACATGAGCGATTACATGCTGCAGTGTTTCCGCAATGACCGCCGAGTTGCCCACATTTTGACTGGTGCTGATTACTGGGTGGCCACCCTGCTGGATCCCCGTTACAAGGACAACGTACCGTCCCTAATTCCCTCACTGGAGCGGGATCGTAAGATGCGCGAGTACAAGCTTACGCTGGTAGACGCGCTGCTGGTGGCATTACCACCTGACAGCGGGCGTACGGTGGAAGCACAAGGCGAAGGCAGAGGAGGAGGAAGAGGTCGCCAACGCAGCCGGGGCACCGGCAGCACCTCAGAAGGCAGGGTTAGCATGGCTGAAATGTGGAAAAGCTTTGTCAGCACGCCACAACAACCAGCACCACCAGCTGAGATGGAACGTCTTAGCAGGAGGCAGCATTTCACCAACATGGTTGAGCAGTATGTGTCCACAGGCCTACACGTACTGGATGACGGGTCTGCCCCCTTTAACTTCTGGGTCTCCAAATTGGGCACATGGCCTGAGCTTGCCCTTTATGCCTTGGAGGTGCTGGCCTGCCCTGCAGCCAGTGTATTATCTGAATGTGTATTTAGCACTGCAGGGGGCGTTATCACAGACAAGCGCAGCCGCCTGTCCAGAGCCCATGTGGACAAGCTCACGTTCATTAAAATGAACCAGGCATGGATCCCACAGGACTTGTCCGTACCTTGTGCAGAATAGACATGTATACCGGTGTTGTGACAAAAACTGTCCGGCCATCGGATTGTGTCCGGCCCATACTGCGAAGGCGCAGCGCTTGCGCAGTACAGAGGACAAGGAGATTCACAAAATCTCCGAAGATGAACGGCGCCTGCGCTGTGAGTGCAGGTTCAAGCCCCACCATCCAAGTTGACATACGGTAGCACATAGTAACAGGGCCCCTCACGGGCTCGATTCGATCGCCACGCTTCGGGCACGGCCTCGCTTGGCTCGGCTTGAACCACGGATGGTGTGGCCTTCACCTGAACTCACCACGCAGGCGCCGTTCGTCTTGGGAGATTTTCGAAATCCCCTTGTCCTACATACTGAGCAAGCGCAGTACAGGGTGGACACTATTTGACGGGGGACAGAATTCGACACATCACCGGCCTTACCCAGCCATTGTTGTATTTTTGAATCAGTGTTGGCTACCTCGTCCTCCTCCACCGCCGCTTCGACCTACACAGCCACATCCACCGCCACCTCAACCTCCTACTCCATATGGACCTCGTCCTCCTAGGTCAAGATAATTTTTTTTTTTTTCTTTGTTATTTTAAGTTATTTCCCTATCCACATTTGTTTGCAGAGCACTTGCCATGCTCTTAACAACATTTTGCTGCCATTTGCAGCCCTCTAGCCCTTTCCATTACCTTTTTAGAGCCTTTTTAGTCCTTAGAAGTCCGGGTCCCCATTGACTTCAATGGGGTTCGGGTTCGGGTCCGGGTTCGGGTTAAAGTTCGGTCCCGAACCCAAACTTTTTTCTGAAGTTCGGCCGAACCCGTCGAACCCGAACATCCAGGTGTCCGCTCAACTCTACTCATTATGCCTCATAGATTATACGTTGGGGTGTTTGCTTTCCAAAATGGGGTAATTTTGTGGACGTTTCCATTGTCCTGATGCTCCAGGACCTTCAAAATTGTGATAGGTAGGAATGAAGTTAGATGTGTAATATACAGTATGCTCCTAGACCGTCTGGAGATGCTACTTGGATGTTCAGCCTCTGTATGTGGCCAGACAGTGTAAACGTTTCACACTTGTTGTATTGCCATACTCAGGAGGAGAAGCAGAATGTATTTTGTGGTGTAATTTTTTCTATGTACATGCTGTGTGTTGGAAATATCTTATAAATGGAAAACTTTGTGTAAAAAAAAAAATGCACTTTCATTTTCTTTCCACATATCCAAAAACCTCTGGAAAAAAATAGACTGTTCAAAAGACTCACTATGCCTCATAGATTATACGTTGGGGTGTTTTCTTTTCAAAATGGGGTCATTTTGTGGGCATTTCTATTGTCCTGGTGCTCCAGGGCCTTCAAAATTGTGGCCCTGGACTTCATCCAGACCGGCCCACTTTAATTCAATAAAATGCTGCCCCCCACCCCCCCAAAAAATCACGCCTACCAAAAGGCCCCTACATCCATTATTGTATATCATGAGAGGGTGAGCGAGAGAGAGGGAGGGTTGAGGGAAAGGGGGTGAGAGAGGGGGGTGAGTGTAAGAGAGAGGGAGCATGTGTAAAATAGAGGGGGTGAGTGTAGGACCCCTTTCACACTGAGGCATTTTTCAGGTGCTTTTGGGCTAAAAATAGCACCTGTAAAGCGCCTGAAAAACGCCTCCGCTGCAGTCCCAGTGTGAAAGTCTGAGTGCTTTCACACTGAGGCGCTGCCAGGGCGTTTAAAAGTCCTCCAAGCAGCATCTTTGGGGCGGTGGAGGAGCGGTGTACACACCGCTCCTGCCCATTGAAATGAATGGCCACCGCTGCTGAAGCGCCTGCAAAGCACTTCGGCAGCAGCGCTACACGGGCGGATTTAACTGTTAATTTGGCTGCTAGCCGGGGTTAAAAGCACCTGTTAGAAGCCGAATAGCACAGCTAAAACAACAGTAAAGTGCTGCTAAAACTAGCAGCGTTTTACCATCAATGCCTTCCCCAGTGTGAAAGCAGCCTAAGAGTCAAGGAGTGAATGAGACAGAGGAAAGGGCAGAGAGACAGGGGGGATCTGAGAGACAGAGGGGGGAGCTGAGTGATAGAGGAGGAGAGCTGAGAGATAGAGGGGGAAAATGAGAGAGACAGAGGAGGGGGCAGCTGAGAGACAGAGGAGGGGGCAGCTGAGAGACAGAGGAGGGGGCAGCTGAGAGACAGAGGAGGGGGCAGCTGAGAGACAGAGGAGGGGGCAGCTGAGAGACAGAGGAGGGGGCAGCTGAGAGACAGAGGAGGGGGCAGCTGAGAGACAGAGGAGGGGGCAGCTGAGAGACAGAGGAGGGGGCAGCTGAGAGACAGAGGAGGGGGCAGCTGAGAGACAGAGGAGGGGGCAGCTGAGAGACAGAGGAGGGGGCAGCTGAGAGACAGAGGAGGGGGCAGCTGAGAGACAGAGGAGGGGGCAGCTGAGAGACAGAGGAGGGGGCAGCTGAGAGACAGAGGAGGGGGCAGCTGAGAGACAGAGGGGGGGAGCTGAGAGACAGAGGGGGGGAGCTGAGAGACAGAGGGGGGGAGCTGAGAGACAGAGGAGGAGAGCTGAGAGACAGAGGAGGAGAGCTGAGAGACAGAGGAGGAGAGCTGAGAGACAGAGGAGGAGAGCTGAGAGACAGAGGAGGAGAGCTGAGAGACAGAGGAGGAGAGCTGAGAGACAGAAGAGGGGTCTGAGAGACACAGGGGGCTGAGAGACAGAGGAGGGGGCTAAAAGAGGGGGGAACTGAGAGACACGGGAACTGAGAGACAGAGGGGGGGGAACTGAGAGACAGAGGGGGGGGAACTGAGAGACAGAGGGGGGGGAACTGAGAGACAGAGGGGGGAACTGAGAGACAGAGGGGGGAACTGAGAGACAGAGGGGGGAACTGAGAGACAGAGGGGGGAACTGAGAGACAGAGGGGGGAACTGAGAGACAGAGGGGGGGGCTGAAAGACAGAGGGGGGGACTGAGAGACAGAGGGGGCAGAGAGACAGAGGGGAGGGCTGAGACAGACCACATAGCACTGTCCCTTTCTGCAGTCCCTCCTCTGCTCACCTCTCCGCTGTCTCCGTGTTCTGGCATGTTTGTGTAGGATGCCAGGTACTGATGGCCAGCGCTGAGTCTCCCTCTAGATTCGGGGAGTGCTCCCGCTGCTCTGCTCCTTACAGTGGCGCATGTTCTCTTCCTCCGGGCTCCCAGTCAGCCTGCCCTCCGGCCCAGGACGCATGGTTCCTGGAACAGAGAGGAGGTGGAGGATTCGAGGTTCTGGGAGTGCTGGGGTGGCCGCGATCGCTACTGTTCGCCTCTTCGGTGGTCAGGGAGGGGGTGGAGCTCTTCTCCCTCCTCTGAATTTTACATCCAACTGCCCTACTCGCTGGCCACCTTCCCCGAATCCCCGCCGCTGTTTGCTGCCACGCTCCGCTGCCGCCGAACTGCATTAATAAAACGGGCCACAAAAAAAACTCCGGTAGTCCCTATGGCCATCCCTGGGTAGGAATGAAATTAGATGTATAATATATGCTCCTAGAACGCCTGGAGATGCTACTTGGATGATGAGCCTCTGTATGTGGCCAGGCAGTGTAAAAGTCTCACACATGTAGTATCACCATACTCGGGAGAAGTAGCAGAATGTATTTTGGGGTGTCATTTTTGCTATGTACATCATGTGTTAGAAATATCTTATACAATTACAACTTTGTGTAAAAAAAAAAAAAAAATGTGTTTTCATTTTTTTTTTCACATTTTCCAAAAACTTTTGGAAAAAAAATAACTGTTCAAAAGACTCATTGGGGGTCATTTACTATAGCGACATAAAAATGATTCTGCAGTGCCAAAAAATAGCGCTCAAATAAGGCCAATTAAGATTTCAACTCTCGGAAACTGGGCGTTGGAAAGCAAATGCAAATGGAAAGCAGGGCTATTGCGGCAAAAATGCCTGTCAGATCACATATGCAGGAATAGTGGAAGTCAATGGGGCTCGAACCTGCAAAATCCAAAGTTCTCACCGAAGGCTTAGTTCTTTGCCATAAAAAGTGTATGGGGACCTGGGTCCTGCCCCAGGGGACATCTATCAATTGGAAAAAAATTTTTTAAGGAGCAATGATTTAACCACTTCAATACCATGCACTTATGCACCTTCCCGCCCAGACCAATTTTCAGCTTTCAGTACTCTCACACTTTGAATGACAATTACTTAGTCATGCTACACTGTATCCAAACAAATTTTTTATCATTTTCTTCTCACAAATAGAGCTTTCTTTTGGTGGTATTTAATCGCCACTGGGTTTTTTATTTTTTGCGATATAAGCAAAAAAACAGCAATTTTTTTTAAAAAAAAAACACTTTTTTAGTTTCTATTGTAAAATTTTGCAAATAAGTAATTTTTCTTCATAAATTTGTGCCAAAATGTATACTGCTACATATCTTGGTAAAATGAACCCAAATTAGTGTATATTATTTGGTCTTTGTGAAAGTTATAGAGTCTACAAACTATGGTGGCAATCACTGAAAATTTATCACATCTGATCACGCCTGATGTACTGAAGGGATATCTCATTTCTTGAGACACTAACAAGCGAGGAAAGTACAAATACCTCAAAATTACCCCTTTTTGGAAAGTAGACAGTCCAAGGTATTTACTAAGAGGTGTGGTGAGTTTTTTGAAGTTGTATTTTTTTCCCACAATTCTTGGGAAAATTAAATTTTTTTTTTTTTTTTTTTTTTTTTTTTTTACACAAACTGGTCATATTAACAGTTTTTTTCTCTCACACAGCATATGCATAATTGCAACTACACCCCAAAATACATTCTGCTACTCCTCCTGAGTGTAGCGATACCACATGTGTGAGACTTTTACACAGCCTGGCCATATACAGAGGCCCAACATTGAAGTAGCACTTTCAGGCGTTCTACAAGCATAAATCGCACATATCCTTTCTCAACCACCTATTACAATTTTGAAGGCCCTGGAGCACCAGGACAATGGAATTTTCCACAAAATGACCCCATTTTGGAAAGCACACACCCCAACGTATAATCTATGAAGCATTATGAGTCTTTTGAACGGTTCATTTTTTTCCAGAAGGTTTTGGAAAATGTGGAGAAAAAATGAAAATGCATTTTTTTTACACAAAGTTGTCCATTTATAAGATATTTCTAACGCATAGCATATACATAGCAAAAATGACACCCCAAAATGCATTCTGCTACTCCTCCTGAGTATAGCGATACCACATGTGTGAGACTTTTACACAGCCTGACCATATACAGAGGCCCAACATTGAAGTAGCTGTCAGGGTCACCTGTGGCCAGGTGACAGATGCACACCGTAGGGGGACAGGAGTGCACCGCGAGGTAGTGAACCCTATGGCTGGCTTCTGCGGATAGGAAACTGGGTGGTTGTGGAAAGGGGGACCAGAGGAGCACAACCGGGATCCAAACGGAAGCTAGAGCCAAGATTCCCCAGGGCGCGGAGTCTAAGACCCAGCTGGTCTTCTCCAGGGCCTCTAGTGGTGAGGATGTTAGCTGCAGGCTGGGACCAGGTCGCGGCCCCTGGAGTTTCCTAGCTCATGCCCCGTAGGATAAGGGGAAAAGAGGGGAAGCAGCAGCACACGATAAGAGAGAACCGAATAACAAGCTGAAGGTCAGGGGCCACAAGCAGACAAGGATAACGAAGAACGAGCCGAAGGTCAAGGGTCACGAGCAGACAGTGATAGTCGGGGACAAGCCAATAACGTAACAGAGAGACAGACGTAGCACACGGCAGGCAGGAACCCAAACACACAATGCCTAACAAACACGTTGATCAGCAAAGCAGGCTTGCAGTGCACAGGTTAATATAGTGTTCTGTGATAGGGCCTGGGGTGGAGTCAGGCTGGGAGGAGATTATAAAGGAAGCCAGGTGAAGGTCTGGTCTCTAGATGAACACATGAGGAGGAAGGTAAGATGGCAGACAGACATTAATGCATATCCATGACAGTACCCTCCCTCTTACGAGGCCTCCCCCTTCCCCGCCTGGGCCCAGGTTTAGAGGGAAACTTCAGATGAAACTCCTTTAACAGACGAGGTGCAAAGACCTCAGATGCAGTGATCCAAGACCTCTCCTCAGGACCAAACCCTTTCCAATGAACGAGGTACTGAAGAACGCCTTTACAGAGTCGGGAGTCCAGAATTTGACTGATCTCGTACTCCTGATTATCCTCAGACAGGCGCCACGGTAGGGAGAGGACGAGAGAATTTATTGAGGACTAAAGGCTTTAGAAGAGCAACATGAAAGGAGTTAGTGATTTTAAGGCTCTTAGGAATCTGGAGTTTGAAACAAACCGGATTCAGTTTAGCAGTTACCGTGTATGGACCGATGAATCGTGGAGCAAACTTCAGAGAAGGAACTCGGAGCTTGATGTTCCTGGTAGAGAGCCAGACTTTGTCCCCTGGCTGAAGAGAAGGCGGTTTACGCCTGCGGCGGTCGGCAAAGCCTTTGAATTTTTCAGCAGCTGCCCGGAGGGAATCATGAACGTGACCCCAAACGGAATTGAGAGACTCCTGAACCGAAGCCAAAGCTGGAATGTCTGGAGAACAGATCATAGGAAGAGGAAGTTGAGGGTGTTTTCCATAAACCGTGAAAAAGGGTGTCTTCTGCGAACTGGTATTCACATGATTGTTATGGGAGAATTCTGCCCACGGGAGTAGAGAGGACCAATCGTCATGGTGAGAAGACACAAAGGTGCGAAGAAAGACCTCTAACTCCTGATTAACCCTCTCAGTCTGTCCATTGGATTGGGGATGGTAAGAAGAAGAAAAATCCAAGACAATATTGAGGGATTTGCAAAAGGCTCTCCAAAAACGAGACGTGAATTGGACTCCCCTGTCGGAAACAATATGAGAAGGGACCCCATGTAGGCGGAGAATTTCCCGAATGAAAATGGGAACCAAGGCAGGGGCAGAAGGAAGACAAGGAAGAGGAACAAAATGAGCCATCTTGGAGAATCGATCGATTACCACCCA
Organism: Rana muscosa; assembly: GCA_029206835.1. Classification (NCBI taxonomy): domain Eukaryota; kingdom Metazoa; phylum Chordata; class Amphibia; order Anura; family Ranidae; genus Rana; species Rana muscosa. The sequence goes on along the minus strand of CM055118.1, from coordinate 989,758,775 downwards.
AATGACAGTATTATTCTCAGACAGTGGGAGATCGGTGATAAAATCCATGGCAATATGGGCCCAGGGTTCCTTAGGAATGGGCAAGGGCATGAGGAGACCAGCAGGAGCTTGTGTGGAGGATTTGGACTGAGCACAGACATGACAAGCTTTAACGTAGTCTTTGACGTCTGAGCGGAGATTAGGCCACCAGTAGTGACGACTGAAGAGTAGGAAGGATCGGAGGAATCCAGAATGCCCTGCCACCTTGGAATCATGTCCCCAACGAAGGATCTTAGCTCTTAGCTCAGTGGGGACAAAGGTCTTACCAGGCGGAATTTTTGACTTCAGGGTGGTAGAGTGGGCAACAATGCATGAGGTGGGAATGATCGGCTCAGGTTCAGGGGCGGACTCCTCGTCCAAAGTGTCAAATGACCTAGAGAGCGCATCAGCCCGACCGTTGCAGGAACCAGGTTTGTAGGTAATCGTGAAATTAAAACGGGCAAAGAAGAGACTCCACCTGGCCTGTCTAGGATTCAGACGTTTAGCATTCTGTAGATACTGTAAATTCTTGTGATCGGTAAAGATCGTTATGGAGTGAGGGGAACCCTCCAAGAGATGACGCCACTCCTCTAACGCCAATTTAATTGCGAGAAGTTCCCGATCACCGATGGCATAATTCCTCTCTGCCTGAGAATTTTTTTTGGAGAAGAACGCACATGGTTGGCACCTCTTCTCAAAGATTTGAAGAAGCACAGCTCCCACCCCCATTGAGGAAGCGTCCACTTCAATAAAAAATGCATTCCCAGGATTTGGTCTCCTCAAGAGGGGGCCAGAAACAAAGGCCTGTTTCAGGTTGTGAAATGCAGAGACAGCTTCGGGAGGCCAGTCTCTGGCATTCACACCCTTCTTGGTCAAAGCGATAATAGGCGCGGCAATGGAAGAGTAATTCCTTATGAACTGCCTATAATAATTAGTGAAGCCAAGAAAGCGCTGTGTGGCCTTGAGGCTAGCAGGAAGAGGCCAGTTGGTGATAGCCAAGACCTTCCCAGGGTCCATACGAAGACCCCAACATGAGACGAAGCACCCCAAAAACAGGACCTCAGAACATTCAAAGGAACATTTCTCTAGCTTGGCATAGAGATTGTTCTCTCTAAGACGTTGAAGTACAGTGCGGACATGGTTTCTGTGGACGAGCAGATTTTCAGAAAAGATCAGAATGTCATCCAGATAGATGACAACAAACTGGTACAGCAGATCTCTGAAGATTTCATTGACAAAGTTTTGAAACACGGCTGGAGCATTACACAGACCAAAAGGCATCACCAGATATTCGTAATGCCCGTCTCTAGTGTTGAATGCAGTCTTCCATTCGTCACCCTCCCGTTTTCGAATGAGATTGTACGCGCCTCTGAGATCCAACTTGGTGAAAATGGAGGCACCCTTCAACCTATCGAATAGCTCAGATATTAAGGGTAAGGGGTATCGATTTTTAATAGTAACCGCATTTAAACCCCGATAATCGATGCAGGGTCTTAAGGTACCATCCTTTTTGGCAACAAAAAAGAACCCTGCCCCTGCAGGCGATGAGGATTTCCGGATGAAACCTCTCTCCAGATTCTCTGCGACATACTCCGACATGGCCTGGGTCTCTGGGATGGACAGAGGGTAGGTACGACCCCTGGGTAGAGTTGCTCCGGGGACAAGATCAATAGCACAGTCAAAAGACCTGTGGGGAGGAAGCACCTCAGCTGATTTCTTACAGAACACATCCCGGTAATCGCTGTATGCAGCAGGAAGATCAGAAGAAACAGAAGTGGCAGCAACCGGAAGACTCTCCTTGGGGGTCACCTTGAGAAGACACGACGAGAAACATGAGGAACCCCAGGCCAGGATCTGCCCAGAGACCCAGTCCACATGTGGAGAGTGGAGCTGTAGCCAAGGGAGGCCCAATACAACTGGGGTAGAGGCCTTTGGTAGAATAAGAAAGGATATCCACTCCTGGTGGAGAATCCCTACCGACATCCTAATGGGTAGCGTCTGGAAGCGAATAGGGCCCCCTGGGAGAACAGTGCCATCAATTGCCGAGACTACCAATGGGGTAGTGAGAGGTGAAAGGGTAAACTTCATAGAAGAATCAGTTCTCCAATCCATAAAATTGCCGGCAGCCCCGGAATCCAGGTATGCAAGGGTTGACTGAGGAGAAGTGCCTACATGAAGGAACACCGGCAAGAGCAGGCGAGAAGGTGATGTTTCTGGGTCCAATACTCCACCTTCCAAATGTATTAGACCCGAGCGTTTCCCGGACGAAGCGAGCAGGAGTCACGAAAATGACCCTTGCCCCCACAATAGAGGCACAAGCCCAGAGTTCTGCGCCTAGCACGTTCTTCGGGGGTTAGTCTGGTCCGGCCCAGCTGCATAGGTTCTTCAGCAGGTAGAGGATGCTCCACGGAATGAAGGGAGGGGAGCTCAGACTGGCTAGGACCCAGAGAGTGCTGGCGTCTTTTTTCTAAGGACCTCTCTTGAAAACGAATGTCGATCTGGTTGCATAATGAAATTACATCGTCCAGACCGACGGGAATGGCTCTTCCCGCTAATTCGTCTTTCACTCGGTCAGAGAGGCCATGTAAAAAGGTAGCGACCAGGGCCTCATTATTCCAGCTCAATTCAGCTGTGTGGATACGGAACTGAAGAGCATATTGCCCCACTGAACTAGATTCTTGGCGAAGACGTAAGACAGCACTAGCCGCTGAAGAAGCCCGAGCCGGCTCTTCGAAGATGTTACGGAAGAGCTTCAAGAAATCGGACAGACTGGAAACCACCGGATCGTTCCTCTCCCACAGGGGGGCAGCCCAGGCCAAAGCTTCACCGGAGAGGAGGGAAATGATATAGGCTACCTTAGCCCGGTCAGACAGGAAGCTTTGAGGCTGAAGCTCAAAATGAATTGTGCATTGGCTGAGAAACCCCCTGCAGGCCTTGGAGTCCCCAGAGAAACGGGACGGAGCTGGCAATCTTAGTGAGTGTGAGGCTGCGACTGGTGCGATAGGTACAGCCGCTGGTTGTACTTGGGGTTGCGGATTCGGGGTTTCCAAGGAGACCTGAAGCTGCTCGAATCGAGAAGCCAGATCCTGGAGGAATCGCATCACCTGAGTCTGATTTGATTCCTGGGTCTCAAGTCTGCGAACTATGCCCTGCAATGGATCATCCGCGGGGAGCGGGATATCAGCCGGGTTCATGGCTGATCAAACTGTCAGGGTCACCTTTGGCCAGATGACAGATGCACACCGTAGGGGGACAGGAGTGCACCGCGAGGTAGTGAACCCTATGGCTGGCTTCTGCGGATAGGAAACTGGGTGGTTGTGGAAAGCGGGACCAGAGGAGCACAACCGGGATCCAAACGGAAGCTAGAGCCAAGATTCCCCAGGGCGCGGAGTCTAAGACCCAGCTGGTCTTCTCCAGGGCCTCTAGTGGTGAGGATGTTAGCTGCAGGCTGGGACCAGGTCGCGGCCCCTGGAGTTTCCTAGCTCATGCCCCGTAGGATAAGGGGAAAAGAGGGGAAGCAGCAGCACACGATAAGAGAGAACCGAATAACAAGCTGAAGGTCAGGGGCCACAAGCAGACAAGGATAACGAAGAACGAGCCGAAGGTCAAGGGTCACGAGCAGACAGGGATAGTCGGGGACAAGCCAATAACGTAACAGAGAGACAGATGTAGCACACGGCAGGCAGGAACCCAAACACACAATGCCTAACAAACACGTTGATCAGCAAAGCAGGCTTGCAGTGCACAGGTTAATATAGTGTTCTGTGATAGGGCCTGGGGTGGAGTCAGGCTGGGAGGAGATTATAAAGGAAGCCAGGTGAAGGAGGTCTGGTCTCTAGATGAACACATGAGGAGGAAGGTAAGATGGCAGACAGACATTAATGCATATCCATGACAGTAGCACTTTCAGGCGTTCTACAAGCATAAATCGCACATATCCTTTCTCAACCACCTATTACAATTTTGAAGGCCCTGGAGCACCAGGACAATAGAATTTTCCACAAAATGACCCAATTTTGGAAAGCACACACCCCAACGTATAATCTATGAAGCATTATGAGTCTTTTGAACGGTTCATTTTTTTCCAGAAGGTTTTGGAAAATGTGGAGAAAAAATGAAAATGCATTTTTTTTACACAAAGTTGTCCATTTATAAGATATTTCTAACGCATAGCATATACATAGCAAAAATAACACCCCAAAATGCATTCTTCTACTCCTCCTGAGTATAGCGATACCACATGTGTGAGACTTTTACACAGCCTGGCCATATACAGAGGCCCAACATTGAAGTAGCACTTTCAGGCGTTCTACAAGCATAAATCGCACATATCCTTTCTCAACCACCTATTACAATTTTGAAGGCCCTGGAGCACCAGGACAATAGAATTTTCCACAAAATTACCCCATTTTTGAAAGCACACACCCCAACGTATAATCTATGAGGCATTATGAGTCTTTTGAACGGTTCATTTTTTTCCAGAAGGTTTGGAAAATGTGGAGAAAAAATTAAAATGCATTTTTTTTACACAAAGTTGTCAATTTATAAGATATTTCTAACACATAATATGTACATATCAAAAATTACACCCCAAAATGCATTCTGATACTCCTCCTGAGTATGGCGATACCAGATGTTTGAGACTTTTACACAGCCTGGCCACATACAGAGGCCCAACATCCAAGTAGCACCTCCAGGCATTCTAGCAGCATTAATTGCACATATCATTTTCTGACTACCGATCACATTTTTGAAGGCCCTTCATATATCTAACACATAGCAGGTACATACCAAATAACAAAAGATTACCTGTGGTTTTAGAAGTGCAGTGGTCCACAGAGGAGAGCATCGGTCCAGGCAGCAGGCAGGGATGAGGTCAGCGACAGTAAAAGCAATCATCCAGGCAGCAGGCAGGAATACTGTCCATAGTTCGCACAGGTAGAGATACTGTCAGCACAGCCAGAGCACAGCCAAAGCACAGGTCCAGGTAGCAGGCAGAGGTGTCCTATCCTATCCTATCGATGATATCTTCGATATATTGGAGGTAGTGGAGTCGGTGATTTTGAGTTGCTTTTTGGTAGCAGACAAACGAATTAAAAAGGGCCATGTGAAACAGGTGAAACGCATCTTTTTTGTGCCAATAATGGGACTTTCTGGTTGATAAGTAGGGCTGTAGCATCTGGTCGTTTAAATCCACCCCCCCCCATGTACAAATTGTAGTCGTGGACACATTCAGGCTTTACAATGGAGCCGCGTCTTCTTGGGATCTCCACCATGGTGTCATTGTGGATCGTAGAGAGGATGTGGACATCTTTCTTGTCCCTCCACTTCATGGCCAACACCTCCTCGTTCCTCATGGATGCCGATTCTCCAGGTCGCAATTTTTTTGTCAATAAATTTTGTGGGAATCCCTTCCGGTTTTTTTTTGAAGGTACCGCAGGCCGGGGTTTGTTTACTGTAAAGGTGGCGAAAAAGGGGCAGGCTGGTATAATAATTATCAACATATAAATGGTAACCTTTTCCGAACAGGGGGTATGCCAACTCCCAGACAATTTTCCCACTGGTTCCAATATATGTGGGGCAATCACGGGGCTGGAGCTGGGAGTCTTTGCCTTCGTAGATCCTGAATTTGCAGACGTATCCAGTGGCTCGATCACATAATTTATTTAATTTTAACCCATACCTGGCTCTCTTGCTTGGTATGTACTGCTTGAACTGCAGTCGGCCGGTGAAATGTACGAGGGACTCGTCCACACAAATTTTTTGGTCTGGGATGAAAACTTCTTCAAATCGCTGGGAAAAGGCATTGATTAGGGGGCATATCTTGTACAATTTGTCGTAGTTGGGATGATCTCGGGGAGGGCACTGTGAATTGTCATTGAAGTGGAGAAAGCGCATAATCATGTCGTATCTTTTCCTGGACATGACAGCGGAATATATGGGCATGTGTTGGATGAGGCGTTTGGACCAATATGAATGGACTTCGTTCTTTTTTGTAAGCCCCATATTGAACATAAGTCCCAAAAATAATTTAAATTCCTCCAATGTTAGACGTCGCCACTGGAACATGCGGGCGTAAGAAGAATCGGGGTTGGCAGCAATAAATTGGGATGCATACAGATTCGTTTGATCCACTATATTCTGCAGCAAATCTTGTGGGAAAAATAAACAAAAATAATCAAATTTAGAAAAATTTGTAGTGTCGGGCTGCACACCTGGCTGTGCGGTGAAAGGGGGGATGATAGCAGATCCTGAGTTGGCAGGCAACCATAAGGGGTTTGCCAGGGCATCGGGAAGGTAGGATTGGGGCTGGATTCTTCGGGTTGGGCGTGCATTTCCATTGCTTGTACTGGGCTCCTCTTCCTGGGGTATGGCGCTGCTGGTGGTGGGCAGTTCTCCTGATCTTGGTGCTGATCTTGGTGCCGATCGCATTCTTTTGGGAGGGGCGGTTTCCTCCGGGGACTCGGACTCTGAGCCACTATCCTCCACTGGCTCGTATTCCGAACCAGAATCGGATAATGGGAGCTCCCCGCTGCTCTCATCATCCGACATGGCAAGAATGGCATATGCCTCCTCAGGTGTGTAAACCCTTTGGGACATTATGGCAGTGCTTATTGGTGGGCCTGTGTAATGGTACTGCTGGTGGTAGTGGTGGCGGTCTGTGTGGTAGTACCGATGGAGGTATTAGTGGTGGGCCTGTGTGGTGGTACCGATGGCGGAATGGGTGGTGGTGGTACCAATGGCGGTACAGGTGGTGGTGGTACCGATGGCGGTACGGGTGGTGGTGGTGGCGGCGGTACCAATGGCGGTACAGGTGGTGGTGGTAGCGATGGCGGTATGGGTGGTGGTGGTACCGATGGCGGTACAGGTGGTGGTGGTACCGATGGCGGTACAGGTGGTGGTGGTACGGGTGGTGATGGTACCGATGGCGGTACAGGTGGTGGTGGCACTACCGACGGTGGTACGGGTGGTGGTACTGGTGGTGGTACCGATGGCGGCACTAGTGGTGATACTGGTAGCGGGCCTGTGTGGCAGTATAGATGCTGGGCCTGGTGGCGGTACTGGTGGTGGTACTGGTACCGATGGCGGTACTGGTAGCCTGTGTGGCGGTGCCAATGGCGGTACCGATGGAGGTGGGCCTGTGACAGATGATTGACAGATGGGCTGATTGATTGACAGATGGGGTGATTGATTGACAGGTGGGGTGATTGATTGACAGATGGGCTGATTGATTGACAGATGGGCTGATTGATTGACAGATGGGCTGAATGACAGATGGCTGATTGGCTGGGCTGATTGATGTGCTGGGCTGTGTGACAGGTCCTCTTTATGGGGGGGGGACGTGTTGTGCACTGTAAACTTATGTAGACAAACTACACTGAGCTAACTTACTAATCTCTTCTCTTCTCTCTCCTCACAGATCGGTGTGTGAGGAGAGAGCAGGGATCAGGTAGTAACTCCTGCGGAGTTTGTTTACATTTGTGACCGGCTGTGATTGGACACAGCCGGTCACGTGGTAAACAGCCAATTCATTGGCTGTTTACTCTGATCGGGGATGCGCTGTGTCCAAGGGACACTCGCCTTCCCCGATCCCCGCTCTGCAAGCCTGTGGCGGCGCGCACGGAGCGCGCCGCCGAGTTTGTTTTGACAGGTGATCGGCTGTGACTTTGACACAGCCGATCACATGGTAAACAGCCAATGAAATTGGCTGTTTACCGTGATCGGGGAAGCGCTGTGTCCGAGGGACACATGCCGTCCCCGATCACCGCGCTGCGCGCCCCCGCGGGCGCGCGCAAGGCATTATCCTGCAGGACGTCATATGACGTCCAGTATCGATATTGCAACCACTTCCCGGACGTCAATTCGCTATTGACTGGGCGGGAAGTGGTTAAATAATGCTTAAAGTGAAACAATAAAAATTTATCATTCCTTTATGCCAATATTCCCAATATCGTGCCTGGGGGATGTCTATAGTATGCCTGTAAAGTAGCACACGTTTCCCGTGTTTATTACTTTACTGCAGCAAAATGAAATTTCTAAAGGAAAAATTGTCATTTAAAATTGCTCGCGGCTGTAATGAATTGCCAGTTCCCGGCAATATAGAGTAAAAATCAAATTAAAAAATGGCGTAGGTTCCCCCCACCTGTCCATACCAGGTCCTTCGAGTCTGATATGGATATTAAGGGGAACTCCACGCCAAATTTAAAAAAGATGGCATAGGGGTCCCCCCAAAATGCATACCAGACCCTTCAGGTCTGGTATGGATATTAAGGGGAACCCTGCGCCAAAATTTGAAAAAAAATGGCGTGTGGTCCCCCCCAAAATCCATACCAGACCCTTATCCAAGCACACAACCTGGCAGGCCGCAGGAAAATAGGGGGGGACGAGAGAGTGCCCCTCCTCCTGAATCGTACCAGGCCACATGCCCTCAACATGGGGATGGTGCTTTGGGGTCCCCCCAAAGCACCTTGTCCCCATGTTGATGGGGACAAGGGCCTCATCCCCACAACCCTTGCCCGGTGGTTGTGAGGGTCTGCGGGCGGGGGGCTTATCAGAATCTGGAAGCCCCCTTTAACAAGGGGGCCCCCAGATCCCGGCCCCCCCATGTGAATGGGTCTGGGGTACATTATACCCCTACACATTAACCAAAAAAAGCAGTGAAATGTGACAAAAGACAATTGCCGGTTTTTGACAATTCCTTTAATAAAAATGTCTTCTTCTTTCCCCCGCTTCTTCCTCCATCTTCCTCCGGTCTTCCTTCGGTTTTCTCCTTCTTCCTCCAGCTTCTTCCCCCGATTCTTCCTCCATCTTCCTCTGGACTTCTCCATCTTCCTCCGGCTTCTTGTTCCCCCGATCCGTCCTCCAGTCTTTCTCCTCCGCCGCTCCCGCCGAACATTTAAAAAAACGAACCTCCTCCAATGCTGCGATGGGGCGGATGACGTCACTCCGAGACCCTGCCCCTTGTGACTTCACCGCCTGGGGCATGATGGGTCAGTGATGTCACAAGGGGGCGGGGTCTCCTACTGACGTCATCCGGCGGCCACGCCCCATAGTTATATATGATATGTGCGCTATAGAAGCAGACAGATCGGCTGGCCGCAGCGTCGCAGGAGGTTCGTTGTTTTCATGTTCAGCGGGAGCGGCGGAGGAGAAAGACCGGATGAAGATGGAGGAAGAAGCGGGGGAAGAAGCTGGAGGAAGAAGGAGAAAACCGAAGGAAGACCGGAGGAAGATGGAGGAAGAATCGGGGGAAAAGAAGAAGTTATTTTTAATAAGGAAATTGTCAAAAACCGGCTATTGTCTTTTGTCACATTTCACTGCTTTTTTTGGTGAATGTGTAGGGGTATAATGTACCCCATACCCATTTACATATGAGGGGCCGGGATCTGAGGGCCACCCTTGTTATAGGGGACTTCCAGATTCAAATAAGCCCCCCGCCCGCAGACCCCCACAACCACCAAGCAATGGTTGTGAGTATGAGGCCCTTGTCCCCATCAACATAGGGACAAGGTGCTTTGGGGGGGACCCCAAAGCATCCTCCCCATGTTTAGGGCATGTGGCCTGGTACGGTTCAGAAGGGGGGCTGCTCTCTCGTCCCCCCTCTTTTCCTGTGGCCTGCCAGGTTGAATGCTCGGATAAGGGTCTGGTATGAATTTTTGGGGGGACCCCCTCGCCATTTTTTTCAAATTTTGTCGCAGGGTTCCCCTTAATATCCATACCAGACCTAAAGGGTCGGATATGCATTTTGGGGGGAACCCCTACGCCATTTTTTTAAAAATTTTGCCGTGGAGTTCCCCTTAAAGTCCATACCAGATCTGAAGGGCCTGGTATGCACTGTGGGGGGCCTTATGCCCTTTTTTCCTTTATATTTGAATAGCTGGATTTTTGGAATTCAACACCATAATGTTATTGAATATTTACATACCATTGCATGCATTTGAAGAGTTAAAATGATGGATAAACCAAACTGATAAGCATTCGCTAATTATGCTGCTGAGTACAACTTATGTTTTCAGGAGGTGATACCATTGGTGGGATTCAAACCCATGGCATGAACCTTCGAAGGTAGCAGAGCATACCACTATGGAGCTGAGCACAATCCTACATAGAAAATACGATTACTAATGTTTGATTCTTTTCATTCTATACAATAATGTTTTGTATTTGAGGCATTAATATCATGGTACCAACCATGCTCATGTGCCATTGGCTATTGGGTAGGGATGAGCCGAACACAAGTTTGGTTCGCACCAGAACTTGCGAACAGGTAAAAAATGTGTGCGAACACTGTTAACCACTTAAGCCCCGGACCATTTGTCAGCCTAATGCCGCGTACATACAACCGTTTTTCATGACGAGAAAACTGCCATTTTTTAGATTGGTCGTGAAAACCGGTCGTGTGCATGCTCCATAGCAATTTTCTCGACGAGAAAAATGCCCGCAAAAAAATTAGAACCTACTCTATTTTTTCTCGTTGTTTTTCCCGTCCTTCTTTTTCTCGTCGCGAAAAACGGGCGTGTATGCTTTTCCGAAGGGAAAAAAAGCGCACATGCTCAGAATCAAGTATGAGACGGGAGCACTCGTTCTGGCAAAACTAGCGTTTGTAATGGAGATAGCACATTCGTCATGCTGTAAATTATTGCATCGTTTAATGTAGCGCATTCTTTTCTTCTTTATAATGCTACAATAATGAACTTCTTTTGCTGCTGATATTCACACAGAGTTATGACAACTTGTTTCTTTATTATTTATAGTGATCTCATGAATTAACTTTTTTTTTGTAAGCCAAATCTCCATAAAAAAATTTACATTTTTTTTTCAATCTTAATGAAGATCTTAATTTTTGGTTATTAATTGTAGAATATTTTAGACTGATTTCCATTTTTTATTTTAGTGTGTCAAGTTACCACAACAACATTATTATTTAGTATTATTTACCCTCAAGGAGGTTAGTGTCCCTTGTTATTTTGAAAATGTATTTTTGAAATGTCCCTGCCTACTAACTAGCAAACTCTCCATTTTGAATAAAAACACATGGTCACGTTTTTACAGTAAACCAAAAAAACATTTATTCTGGCACATAACAAATTAAAGGTGAAGGCAGCACTGGAGACCCTGCTTGAATTTGTGCAGACACAGATCCCCACAGCAAACATCCAAGAATATAAATCCAAAATTGGGACCATGAAAAGCACATATATTTAGGGCCACAATTACTTTTTTCTTTCCTTCTAGCCTTCTCTGCAGCCTTCTCTGCAGCCTTTGTTAAATGCATCTTCGGAGGAGAGCTTGTGGCAGGAGCAGGAGCAGGAGGAGGAGGGGCGACCTACGTAAGGTCCGTGAAGTCAGTAAGCTGCCCCCTAATGCCCCTGTTGACGACCTTCAGAATGAGGTTTTCGCTAAGGAGACGTTGGGCCATGTCCATTCTTGGTAATTTGTCTCTTATAAGTGTAGTGAATCCCTCTGCAGCGGTGGGGGGGCCCTCTGAGGGCCGCAGTAGCCTACCTAATTAGGTCGTGGGTTTCCTCCTCCCTCTGCCTAAGCTTTCTGGGCCTTTTTTGTTGAATGCGCAGGGGAGGCATCTCAGGACTTCTGTTTAGCCTGGCCACCTCCTGTGTGCCACTGGGGCCTGCCACCTCCTGTGTGCCACTGGGGCCTGCCACCTCCTGTGTGCCACTGGGGCCTGCCTCCTCCTGTGTGCGACTGGGGCCTGCCTCCTGCTTGCTCTCATTTTCTACCCCCTCATGAATGCTAATAAATATTAAAGACAATCATTCTGACATCTGCATTTTTCATTCTTGTCCCCATAATTTTTGGCCACTTCTGTCTATTGATATGTAAAACACTTTTTGTTTAATCATTAAATTGTTAGCAATAGTAACATCTATTTTACATCATTATACTTTTATCACAAGAAATCTAAATACTATACCTGGCTCCATATGGCCAAATCAGGCTCCTCCAGGATACAAAGAAAAAGAGCCGCTGCTCCAGGTGTATGATGATAACCTGAGGTGGAATGTCTCGTAGAGTGCCAGCCCCAGCCCACCTCCGTGGGAAACTTGTAAGAAAAGAAATGGCTGCACATCCAGGAATTCCGATTGCCTTTTATTGTTCAAAAACACCAAAGACACCAACACAAGGTCACGTAGATGCGTTTCACACAAACATCTTGTGCTTAACCATTACGTGACCTCGTGTTGGTGTCTTTGGTGTTATCACTTTGAACAATAAAAGGCAATCGGAATTCCTGGATGTGCAGGCTCCTCCAGGAACTCAAATTGTTCCTCCAAAGAAGGCTGAGCTTGGCTGCAGGGAAGGCTGGAGGCTTGGCTGCAGGGAAGGCTGGAGCTTCGTCTGGGGGGGAAAGCTTGAAAGAGCTTCCCTGGCTTTCAGGTGGTCTTCAAGGAAGCTTAGTTGACTATAGTACCACAGACTTGGCTTATAAATTTTATCTGCTGCTGCTCCTGACCTCATGGATTTCAGGACCTTATTGCGCTCAGTCCTATATGTGCCCCTAATGGTCCCAATTTTGCTTTTCACATTCTTGATGGTTGCTGTGGGGATCTGTGTCTGCACAAATGGAAGCAGGCTCTCCAGTGCTGCCTTCCTGGCTTCTTTGTTTTTATTAGCTGTGTTTTTTGTTTGCCATAGAATAGGAAGATCTTTCCACCTGTGCAGGAACTCCACATGAAATCAGGTTCCTTGAATACCTGCATGATTTCTGCAAGTCAAAAACAAGACAAAAATACTAATGTCAGTCAAGACTCACTACTCACTACTAATCTTTCTCACCATATATAGGCCACAATCTCATCCACTGATGAGTCAAGTAAAAAAAATGTTACGTACCTTCGATCTCACGTTCGTTGCTTACTCCTTCTTCCGCACACTGAACGTCGTTTTGACACATGCGGATTAGCTTTATATACACTGCGCATGCGTGAAGCTCTGCACGCTTTCCCCGCCCCTGACGTTCGTTATAGTACTTTCCACGCCCCTTCTCACTCGTCGTAGTGCTACACAACATGGCGGAGACACTGCAGGTGTCAACCTCAACCGAGGAGGAAAGTCCGGAGGAACCAACGAGCAGATCCCGGAGATACAAGGCATCGAACATGTCATTCGAGGAGATGGTTGAGATGGTGGCCATTTTGAGGAGGGAGGATTATGACGCTAAGCATGGGCCATACAAAAAGCCTAATCTTGTCAAGGCCAAAATATTGGATAAAGTTGTGAAAACTCTTCAACATAAATTTGGGGTGCGCAGATCGAAAGAACAGCTCAGCAAAAGGTGGTCTGACCTCAAGTTGAGGGAGCCGGAGCAATACAAGAGAATAAAAAAAGTTATTGTAAAAAGTAAGTACGTTTCCTGTGTTAACTCAGATTCTTATTACAGTACTTGCATGTTGCTGCATGTGTTTTTCATTAATGTTGTACAGTTAAAGATGTCAACTTTCATGTTCGTGGGCACATTACTCGGTCGAAGGAAACATCGTTCATTCGCTTACTAATAATAATAATACGTTTTTGTCAGATGCAGGTTTAACTATATTTGCCCATACCTATTTATGTGAGTAGATTTTTTGAACATGGTTGTCTAGATGTGTTGGTAACTCTATTTAAATAATATAACTGGGGGGGCGGGACCGGACGTTAGCCGGGACGGACGTGTGAGGGGAGAGCTCCTACCATCCAGCTGAATGTAAAGCTCCTACCTCATCCACCTCGCCCTCCTCATTCTCCACGCGATCCCCAAAGCCTCCCAGTCTATCAGCGCACTGCCCAACCACAGCATCGCGGCACTCTCTGCCCTCAGAGCCGCCTGACAGACGGGCCCACGGCTCCAGCACAGGGTACAGCGGTCATCTTGCTCCACCCAGGCTCAGAGCTGACACTCACCCCTAGCCACAGCGCACCCCTTCCTTGACCGCTGGAGCTGCCTAGGCTGCCACACCGCTGCCTGAAGTGTGTGCACAGGCACTCCTGTGTCCTTAAAGTGCCTGGAAAGACAGAGAATGGCTCCAGGACTAAGAGAGGCGGCCATCTTGCTCCACCCGCACACTTACTAGCATGAGGTATAGTGGCCATCTTGCTCCACCCGGGCTCATTGCTGACACTCACCCCTAGCCACAGTTCACCCCCTCCTCGGCCACTGGAGCTGCCCAGACTGCCATACCGCTGCCCTGCAGTACATACACGGGCACCCCCGTGCTCTTACAGGCGCCTGGAAGGAGGACTGCTCCCAGCTCCAGTCCTGGGAGTGGCGGCCATCTTGCTCTACCCAGACATTAGCATTGCAACAAGCGTTCATTTCGACCTGCAGCACAGGTCACATTAGCTGCTTTACTATTTCACCTATGGGGGCACGTGGCTGACTATGGACGGCTGACAACATGTACCGCTGAGCTCTGTGCTCTCCCGACAACTGCAGGTTGTGTTCCCAACTAACCACACCCAACCTGCTGATGGCGGCTTCCAGCTCTAGCTCTGCTGACTCTGCTGAACTACAACAAGGCACTATCCAACGATACCTGCTATGTACAACCTCACAGGACTCCCGTACAGGTAAAGACAAACTTTTGACAAGCCGAACTCCTGGCAAACCAAAGCCTCATCTCCTGACTGCAGCTGCTTCCTCTACCAGCGGGAACAACTCACCACCCAAGAAGACCATGCAGCCCGTATAACGGCGCTTGAAACTGCATCTACGGCTCATCTCTCCCGTTTACGGCAACACCAGCTCCGAATAGAAGATAGTGAAAACCAGAGCCACAGGAACAACATTCGGCTGCAAGGTGTCCCAGAGGCAACCTCAGGTACTGATCTCAAACCCACTACAATCGCTATCCTCAATCAGGTCCTGGGTAGGGAAGTTAGATCCCCTATCGAACGGGACAGAGTGCATAGAGTAGGGGGCATGGGGGGCGACCGCAGAGACCGCCCTCGTGACGTCCTCTGCCGGGTGCACTACTATACCCTGAAGGAAGAGATCTTACGCAAGGCCTGGCGCCTCGGGCCACTGGACTTTCACGGATCCTCCATACACCTATACCCGGATCTTTCCGGTAACAGGCTGTACATGCGTCGAGTGGTCCGCCCACTGCTGGAATTGATTCGCCAAGTAGGTGCAACGTACACTTGGGGCCACCCCTTCAGCATCAAAGTGACCCGGGATGATAACCACAAATTTGTCCTGTCAGATCCGGACCAGCTTCCCGCCTTCTTCCTCTTCCTGGACCAGGACTCTATCACCATCCCGAACTGGTTAGACCCTCCGGATGACCGTCAGCGCCTACTGGGCCCTCCTCTACAACGTGGTAGGCACCCACAGTCTAGATAGGCACCCTTCAGTCCTAGAGTACGGTGAGCCACGTCACCGGAAGACTGATCCGAACTCTTCCAAATGAGACCTGATCTGGCTCTTTTTTCCATGTCTTTTCCTTCACAAGGAGGTTACAGTTCTTATCCTGGACTCCGGCCAGGTTTGCCTTGACTATGTTTTCTCTGTTTTATTTTTTCTCCCTTTTTTTACTTATGTTTCCCTTCCATTGACTCCTGATCATTGTGTCATTTGAATGCTACTAACGGTTTAGCTGTCTTGCTTGGCTCGGGGATTCTTTCATCGCCCTCAGCTGGTACAGTTGTGCTTGCTGGGGCTCTGGAAGGGCAGTAATGTTGATATTGCTTATTAATTTGTGGTAGACCTGTTTGGCGCCAGACCGCCTGGGCCCTCATCATGTTCCCACACCATCCCGATTACACTGATATCATGACTGCTACGTGTGTTTAGATACACTGGGAGCCTTCTCCTATCAATTTGGTCCTTAACACCGATTCTTTTGGGGGGGGGCGCGGTCTGGGCCCGGGCAGAGCCACTGGTTGCTTCTAAAGGGTCTGATCCTGTTGTCACTATGTTTTCTCAAGGCATTGGACCTGCGGTTTGACTTGGTGTTTCCCGCATACGGTCCCCTGGCTTGTCCTGGGGCTTCCAAGTCTTTCCTCAGTACCAGACCTAAATGTCCCTGTAGCTTGGGACTAGTGGACCTTATTAATGGCAACTAATGTGCGTTTACACTGTTAGCTGAGCTAAGCTGTGACGACGATCATAGATAATGCTGCTATAAATGTAGTAATTGGTGTGTCCAAACTCCGCATGATCACATGGGAATACTTGTGCCTTTATTTTGTCCCCAGTCTGTTCATACCCTGTTCTTCACTGATGTTATTTTTCATCTACTTCTATATTACTTATTATGCCCAAGGGTACCAATGGTATTACACTCTGCTCTTTAGTGACTAAGAAGTTGAGCATTAGATGCCATGGTCATTGGGTGTGTTACATTTATGTTTTATATGTCGGGATCACAACTCAGCTCTTCTAACCTCGTTCTCTCTCCCTAAATAGGATTGGCACAGTTCGTGCCTACCACGTGATATTTCACGAAGTGTTACGTTTTCACGGACACTTTAGTATTTTTTGAGCCACCTTCCCCAGGTGCTCTCTCTGATCAACCTCTTTCCCACCTCTCTCCTCCTCCTTTCTCCCTCCCCAACTGTTTTTTTTTTCCCTTTATCCCTCTCCCTTTACTCCAGTCCCCTTTTCTCTTAATTTTTTCCTTTTTTTTTTTTCCCTCTTCTCTCTCTGTCACTCTATCATGGCCCACACGGTGATTTCTCACCCCAGGCTACAATTTTTTTCCTACAATGTTAATGGCCTCAATGCTGCCACCAAAAGAGGACAAATCCTTTATCAAATGCACAAACACCAAGTTAATGTGCTTCTTTTACAAGAGACACATTTTCACTCTGCCTCCACTCCTTCCTGTTCCAACAGATATTTCAACAGATGGTTCCATAGCACTAACCCAACCCAGAAAGCCAAGGGAGTGTCTATTGCCTTTCATAAGACACTCCCTATAAAAGTGCTTGATCATCTCTCTGACCCTCAGGGAAGGTATGTTTTTGTGAAATTCATGTTATGGGGTACCAAGTTTACGGTAGCTAACATTTACCTTCCGAATATTAATCAAGTGTCGTCCGCGTTGCAGTACTTGAGGATTCTGTCAGGATTCATGGAGGGTAAGTGTTAGGACCTGGGCTTGAACCTGGGACCTCTGGTGTGTCTGGTGGTGACTCTACTTGCTGAGCCACCTGGAATGCTGGACAGCTCCTTGGATAGTTCATTAGACAATTCCTTGTATGATCTTTCTTGTCTTGAATCTTGTTTGCCTTGAACCTTGAACCCTTTGCTCCTCCCAGGAACTTCCGGATTTAAGCCATGTCCCTGCACTTCCTGGTTGCCAGAATATTGTGTCTTCACCAGTCAATATCTTGCTCCTGTTTACTGCTGCCGACCGCATCTTTGCTACCACTCACTACCGACTTTTGGCTCGTCCCCGACTACGCTTCTGCTTGATCCCTACCTGTATTATCTGTTTCTGGACCCCGGCTTGCTCACCCCCTGGTGGGGCTAATCTGAGGACCGCGACCTGGCACTGACATGCAGCGAAGCCCATCTCCACCTTTAGGAGCCCTGGTGAATACCGGTCAGTGCTTAGACCCCGCACCTCAGGTGAACCCGTGTCATTAGCCAGGGTGACCTGTGTGAATACCTGCTCTGCTGCTATAGCTACTGGCCTCTGAGCCTGACTCCAGACCGTGACAGAATATTCTGGCCCAAAACATGGAGGCCGTTGTAGCAGCTGCTGTAGCTCCTCTCAGGGTGCAAATCGCTGAGTTGCAAACATTTGGTGTTAACTACAAGGAAAAAATTTCTGAGTTACAGATTGAAGTGAAAGCACTACAAGAGGAAATCCTTGATCTGAATAAACAATTGCGGGATTTTCGTGCCCGAGATACCGCTGCCGTAGATACTAATGCACGAATGCCCCTACCACTTAAGTTTAATGGAGACCGCCGCCATTATAGAGGGTTCCTTAATCAATGTCGTATATACTTTCAGATGCAACCTGCTGCATTTACTTCTGACAGGAAAAAGGTGCTGTTTATTATCAACCTTCTGACTGAGGAAGCTTTAGCCTGGGCCTCCCCTTATGTGGAGAAAGATGATGTCATCCTGGATGATTTAGATTCTTTTGTGGCTGCGATGAACCAAGTTTTCGATGATCCTAACCGCTGTGCTACTGCTGAGGCAAAATTGCACAATTTACGTCAGGGTAGACGCTCTGTTGCAGAGTACACAACTGAATTTCCGACGTTGGATCTCAGATACCAATTGGAATCCAGCAGCACAAAAAAGTCAGTTCCGTCAAGGACTCTCAGAGCAAGTAAAAGATGAGCTTGCCAGAGTAGATAGTCCTGACGACCTCAAGGCTTTTATTAAATTATGTATTTGAATTGATCAGAGACTTACTGTCAGGAACGAGTATGGAGATCGAGATGCTAAGAGGGCTCCCCTTGCGGCTGAGTGCAGCGCGCCCCTGGAGTTGGGAACAGGGAGCGCGGTGCCCACAGAAGCACGGTTGGCCAGGTGCTTGCTTGCAGTCTGATGAGCTCAGCCACTGAGGGATGGCGGAGGCAGGCAGAACTGAGCTTGTTATATTCAGATGAACGGAGATATCGGAAGCCAGGCCGGGGGTCAAACACAGGAGATCAGTCCAGAGCATATACAGGGGCGAGCCGGGGTCATACACGTGCAGGGTCCAGGTACAAGCCGAGGGTCAAGTCGGGTGGTCAGGAAGCAGAAGCAGAGTCCAGAAGCAGGCCGAGGGTCAAACACAGGAGAACAGAAAGCGAGGTTAAGGCAAGCCGGGTCACAACGGATAAGCACTGATCAGGAGACAAGGTCAAGGTACACAGGAGACTGAAGAGATAATCCAGCAATGAGCAGCTCCAGCAGCAGGCTTAAATAGACCAGGAAGTTAGTCATGTGATCTGTTCAGGTTACAAGGAGGAAGTACCGCCCACCTTAGTCATGCTGTGCACCATGGCAGCCATGATTGTCTTGGGCAGAATTGCCAGTCCTTCTTCGGCTATTTCCCTGACACTTACTGAAAGGAGAGACTGGGAATCCTAGGCAGTAATGGTGGCATGCGTTTTTCTACTACTCAGTATCCTCCTAAGGGTCCAAGAGTTTTTCCTGATTCTGACACTCCTGAACCTATGCAGGTGGATGCTATTAAAAGATCTATTACCACTCAGGAGAAAGAAAGACGACGTTCAGAGAACTTGTGTCTTTATTGTGGAGACTCTGGACATTATGCAGTTAATTGTCCCAATAAATTTAAAAGAACAATTGCAGCAATGGATGTTACAGTATCTGAACAAATAAACTCAATTTCTCAGTCCGTCTCTCCTTTGATTCAGGAAGCAAATAAAGTTAATTCTTTATCAACTCACTTTGTCATCCCAATAAGGCTTATTGTGGAAAGCAATGAAATATCTTGCGCTGCTATGCTGGACTCAGGGGCCGGGGGAAACTTCATGGACATCGAATTTGCCCAAAGTAATAACCTTCAAATAAGAAATAAGCTTGCCCCTATTGATATGGAAACTGTGGATGGCTCACCTTTTGTCTTTAGGTCCAGTTACCCACGAGACCATCCTGCTTAAACTCCTAATCGAGACTGACCATCAGGAGACTATCAGCTTTGAGCTGATCACATCACCCAAGTTCCCTATTATCCTGGGCATCCCTTGTTTCTTTATCCATAATCCCTCCATCAACTGGGAAACACGTTCTTTAAGCTTAACATCTGACCATTGCAAAAGACATTGCAAAGAATCTTATCAAATAAGCCCTCCACCATCCCAAGATTTACAAGCAGTTTTGGCAACTACCAAGCCATACGACAAGCTACCTCCACAATATCTTGAGTTTCGCGATGTTTGTGACAAAAAGAACGCAGATCAGCTGCCTCCTCATCGCTCTTATGATTGTCCCATTGAATTGCTTCCAGGGGCAGAAATACCATTTGAGCGCCTTTTATTCTTTATCAGAACCTGAACTGAAGGTGCTCAGTGAGTGGATTAATGAGAATCTAGAGAAGGGTTTTATCAGACACTCGACCTCTTCTGCTGGGGCAGCCTTATTCTTCGTGGTGAAAAAGGACTCCACCCTGCGTCCGTGTATTGACTACAGAGATTTAAATAGGATCACAATTAAGAATCGCTATCCACTCCCACTGATTCCAGAAATGCTTGAGAGACTCCGCTCCGCCAAGCTCTTTACTAAATTAGATTTACGGGGGGCATACAACCTTGTCCGCATTCGTCCCGGAGATGAATGGAAAACTGCTTTCAGAACCAGATATGAACATTTTGAGTCTTTGGTCATGCCCTTTGGGCTCTGCAATGCTCCTGCAACTTTTCAAGATTTTATTAATGATGTTTTTCGAGATTTGCTTGATCAGTTTGTAATAGCATATTTGGATGACATTCTCATTTTCTCTGATACTTTGGAAGAACACTGCAAGCATGTCTGTATGGTTTTTGAGAGACTAAGGCGGAATCAACTTTACATCAAACTAGAGAAATGCGAGTTTGAACAAACTCAGATCCAGTTCTTGGGATACATAATCTCTTCTGAAGGGGTAAGCATAGATCCTGAAAAGATCAAAGCAGTGGTGGATTGGCCTGTCCCTAGGAATGTTAAGGAGATACAGCGATTTGTTGGATTTGCCAACTTTTACAGAAGATTTATAAGGAATTTCTCCAAGGTAATTGCTCCAATTACACAGCTGACAAAGAAAGGGATACCCTTTTTGTGGTCACCTGAGGCACAGACTGCCTTTAGTAAACTGAAAACACTCTTCACTTCTGCACCAATACTAGTACATCCAGATCCAGAACTACCTTTCATCCTAGAAGTTGATGCTTCTAATTCTACTGTGGGAGCTTTCCTTTCTCAGCGAATTGGAGAAAAAAATGCAGCTTCATCCTTGCGCTTATTTCTCTCGAATGATGTCTCCAGCCAAGAAGAATTATGACATTGGAAACAAGGAACTGCTGGCAATTAAGGAAGCATTTTCTGAGCGGAGGCATTTGCTGGAAGGGGCTAAGCACCCTGTAACCGTTCTCACCGATCATAGAAATTTAGAATTTATTCGGTCTGCTAAAAGGTTGTCATCTAGACAAGCACGTTGGACCCTTTTCTTCTCCAGGTTCAATTTTGTTATCTCATACCGCCCTGGGTCAAGGAATGGTAAGGCTGACGCGCTATCATGGATGTTGCCTGGGCCTCTCCAGGAAAGCAACTCTGAATGTACAATCCTGTCTCCAAAGAACTTTCTAGGGGCCACGAGTTCAAAGACATTTCTTAATCTCCTCAAGGAGGGGTATGAGAATGACCCGCTTCTTAATAACCCTCCTAAAGACATAAACCTCAAGTACAATAATGGTTTTTGGACTCAAACGCATTGCCTCTATGTACCTGAATCAGTTCGGGTAGAAGCCCTCAGGTTGGTACACGACTCTAAACTTGCTGGTCATTTTGGGGTTTCTAAGACAGAAGAACTCTTATCACGTTCCTTTTGGTGGCCTGGGTACAAGAAAGATGTAAAGAGATATGTGGCTTCATGTCTAACCTGTGCTCGCAATAAGACACCCCGATCTTCTCCTCTGGGGTTACTTCTACCACTGCCTGTTCCATCTAGGCCATGGGGGTCAATTTCTATGGACTTTGTGGTCGACCTTCCTCTTTCAAAAGGGATGACAACCATTCTGGTAGTCGTTGACCGTCTCACTAAGATGGCTCATTTTATTCCAGTTAAGGGGGTACCCTCCGCCGAACATACTGCTGAGGTAATGGTTAGAGAAGTTTTTAAACTTCATGGAATTCCTGATGATGTGGTGTCTGACAGAGGCGTACAGTTTACCTCAAAATTTTGGAGAAGTTTTTGCTCAGCTTTGGGTGTAACAATTAATCTGTCCTCAGCTTTTCATCCACAGTCTAATGGTCAGACCGAGAGGACCAATCAAACTCTGGAGCAATACCTCCGATGTTTTGTGAGTTATCTCCAGGATGACTGGGTGGACTACCTTCCTACGGCAGAGTTTGCTTATAATAACTCTAAACATAGCTCCACTTCCCAAAGTCCATTTTTCTTAAACACCGGGTATCATCCAGTTTTTATTCCTGATCTCCCTATCTCAACTTCAATTCCTGCTGTTACCAACAGACTAATAACTTCATTACATGAGATCCAGGAGAGATTGACTGATACATTGAAGAAGGCCACTGACAGACAACGTAGGTCTATTCCCACCTTTCAGGTAGGTGACAAAGTTTGGTTATCTACCAAAAAATGTAAAGGTTCAGGTTCCATGTGCTAAGTTGGGTCAAAAGTTTATGGGACCTTTTGAGATTTCTGCTCAAATCAACCCGGTCACTTTTCGCCTAAAACTTCCTGACAATATGAAGATTCACCCTGTTTTTCATATATCGCTACTCAAGCAGTTTCATACAAATACTTTTTCTGGAAGAATTCATCCTCCTCCTCCACCTGTTGAGGTACAGGGTGAAGAAGAATATGTGGTGGGAAAAATTCTTGACTCCAGGATCTCTAGGAACAAATTGCAATATTTGGTTCAATGGGAAGGATATGGGCCAGAAGAAAATTCTTGGGAGCCTGAAAAGAATGTTCATGCCCCTAGATTAACAAGGGAATTCCACCAGAGGTTTCCTCAGAAACCTGGCCCTAAGACTTCCAGGGGACATCCTGTAAGGAGGGGAGTACTGTTAGGACCTGGGCTTGAACCTGGGACTTCTGGTGTGTCTGGTGGCGACTCTACTTGCTGAGCCACCTGGAATGCTGGACAGCTCCTTGGATAGTTCATTAGACAATTCCTTGAATGATCTTTCTTGTCTTGAATCTTGTTTGCCTTGAACCTTGAACCCTTTGCTTCTCCCAGGAACTTCCTGATTTAAGCTATGTCCCTGCACTTCCTGGTTGCCAGAATATTGTGTCTTCACCAGCCAATATCTTGCTCCTGTCTACTGCTGCCGACCGCATCTTTGCTACCACTCACTACCGACTTTTGGCTCATCCCCGACTACGCCTCTGCTTGATCCCTACCTGTATTATCTGTTTCTGGACCCGGCTTGCTCACCCCCTGGTAGGGCTAATCTGAGGACCGCGACCTGGCACTGACACGCAGCGAAGCCCATCTCCACCTTTAGGAGCCCTGGTAAATACCGGTCAGTGCTTAGACCCCGCACCTCAGGTGAACCCGTGTCATCAGCCAGGGTGACCTGTGTGAATACCTGCTCTGCTGCTATAGCTACTGGCCTCTGAGCCTGACTCCAGACCGTGACAGTCAGCTTCGTCTTGGGAGGGGATTTTAACACCCCTCTAGAACCACTTTTGGATTCCTCCACCTCGCGATCGTGTATCTCATTCCCCAAGCTGAGGGCACTGAAACGTGCATTCTACGATCTGCGTCTTATAGAGGTTTGGAGGGTGTTGCACCCCACATCCCGTAATTATACTCACTTCTCTCATGTACATCACACTTATAGTCGCATAGACTACCTAAGGAGTGACCACAGCTGTCTGGATTGGTCTCCTGAATGCAACATAGACCCAATGGTCTGGTCTGACCACTCTCCTATACACATGATGTTCTCGCTCCCCTCCACTCCAATTAGAGAGTGGACATGGAGCTTGAACGATTCGTTGCTTACAAATTCGGAGTGTGTGACGAGGGTTTCGGATACAATATCTAACTTTTTTGCTGACCACGCCTCAGATACGACATCGTTGCCCTTTCAATGGGAGGCACTAAAAGAAGTTCTACGTGGAACCTTTATCCAAATGGGTACGCGTCTAAAAAAGGAACGTTCAGCCCCCATAAAGTCTGCAATTCAAACATTTAGAAACTTAGAAACTGAGCACAAGCGATCCCCGACAGTGACAACGCTGGCGGACGTTTCTAAATCGCGATCACAACTCAGAGAACTTTATGAGACCTCCGCACGCACATATGCAGATAAGCTTGCTTTCCATCAATATAAGTTTAGAGATAAATGTGGTAGGTCATTGGCTCGCTCCCTACATCCAAAAGTATCTTCCACTTTTGTGCCTCATATTCGGGGGGCGCAGGGAGAATTGGTCTCCTCACCCTCTAAGATGGCTGAGGAATTCAGGGACTTCTATCAATCCCTGTACAATATCCCTGCGACTCGATTGACAGTTTACCCTTCTACCGGGGTGGAAGACCAGTTATCCTATGTCTCGGAAACCGCGCTTCATACTTTAGATGGTGACACCATTGCTGATCTTGAAACCCCTATCACAGAGGATGAAGTTGCCAAAGCCATAGTGGGTGCACCAAGTGGAAAGAGCCCAGGCCCAGACGGCTTCACTCCTACGTTTTTTATAAACTTTTCGCCACCCTCCTCACACCCTTTCTTACTAAGATGTTCAACTCTTTGACAGAGGGCTCAATGTTTCCTCCACAAACTCTCGAGGCCCACATATCTCTCATCCCAAAGCCGGACAAAGACCCTACTCTTTGCGCAAACTATAGGCCGATATCTTTGATTGGTGTCGATTTGAAAGTCTTTGCTAAAATCCTAGCCAATAGATTACAACCATTGTTACCTGGGATAATACACTTAGATCAGGTCGGCTTTGTGAGTGGCCGTGAGGCTAGGGACAATACCCTAAAGACCCTTCTTCTAACTAATTATGCCCGGTCCCATAATATCCCATTATGCCTCTTAACCAGGGTTGCCAACTTTCAGTAAATTTACAAACAGTTTGTAAAATCCATAATTGTTGCATCTGTCCATGAATGTCAGTTATGGACATGCAACCTACCTGTCCGTAATGGACATTCAAGGACAGATGCAAAAAGTACAGAATTTACAAACTGTTCGTAAATTTACTGAAAGTTGGCAACCCTGCTCTTAACAGTCGATGCAGAGAAGGCATTCGACTGAGTAGACTGGCAGTTCCTTCGACTATCCCTGCAACAAATAGGCTTGGGAACTAATATGATAGCGAGAATAATGTCCCTTTACTCCTCTCCATCTGCTAGGATTAGACTGAATGGTTCGTTATCTCCAGCATTTTCTATTTCTAATGGGACACGACAGGGATGCCCATTGTCCCCCCTCCTCTATGTTCTAACTATGGAACATCTGGCTATTGCTCTATGTAACAATTCCTCTATCCAAGGCATAACAGTCGGGCCTACCCATACTAAACTCGCCCTCTTCGCAGATGATCTGCTCCTGTTCGTGACACACCCACACACATCCTTGCCCTCAGTATTGCAGGAGTTCCAGAAATTTGGAGCAGTTAGCAACTTCAAGGTAAACTACAATAAATCGGAAATCCTTAACATATCCCTACCTAAATCAGACCTACAAAGACTATCGACTACTTTCTCCTTTTAAAACTGGTTCCACTTCCATCAGGTGTCTCGGAATTCGAATACCAGCGGATGCATCCCAGCTCTTTTCCCAGAACTTTGCCCCCCTACTTCTTAGGACCCAAGCAGATTTATTTACTTATGCATCCAAACGGATCTCATGGCTAGGTAGAGTGATGCCCTGAAAATGGATGTTCTCCCTCGGTTCCTGTATCTGTTTCAAACCATTCCTATACGCATACCTAATTCGTACTTCAAGAAACTACGCCAGCTGTTTTCCAAATTTATTTGGCATGCTGCCCGTCCCAAAATACGGTATGAAACATTGTCTCTCCCAGGGGTTCGGGGGGGGGGGGGCTGGAGCCCCGGACGCCTCCTTATACCATAAAGCAGCGGTGCTCACTCGCATACTAGATTGGTTTCACCACTCTTCAACCAAGCTTTGGGTTCAACTGGAAATTCACATTAACCCAATTGAACTCTCCGCTCTCCCATGGACCTTGCCCATGGTCCGGGGGGGTTCGGGCCCCCTCAATAACCTTACCCATCAAACGATTAAGATCTGGGATCGCATGCTGTCCAGAAGGGGCTTATCGAACCGCATGGGGCATATGACTCCCTTCTTTGGGACCCCGGCCTTTCCACCAGCTATGTATGTAACAAGATTCGGACCACGGCGAAAAGAAGATCATAGGAGACTTGCCCAAGTCCTTCGAGCAGACCCCACTTTAAGGACAGATACCACTCCCGGTCCGACCTCCTGACACCCCATGCAGTGGCTTCAGAGACAACAGATTACTTCCTACATCCGGACTTTCCCATTTATCCCAGACATCCTTGCTGAACCAACAGGATTTGAGTAACTGCTCATGCAGGCGGAACCTCAAAAGCATGTGGTATCTCAGCTTTACTCCCTTTTGCTTAATATCTCCTCCCCTGACCTCCCACTGTTTACGGTGGCCTGGGAGGCAGACCTACATCACCCGATCTCCCCTATTGACTGGCAAAAATGTTTTATCCTGACACACAAACTATCTCTAGC
The DNA here is from genome assembly GCA_029206835.1 of Rana muscosa. Classification (NCBI taxonomy): domain Eukaryota; kingdom Metazoa; phylum Chordata; class Amphibia; order Anura; family Ranidae; genus Rana; species Rana muscosa. Next base: position 989,732,374 of record CM055118.1, on the reverse strand, counting down.
CACTAAGACCCAGGAAAAGGGGTTTAAACTGGTAACGAGATGGTACAGATGCCCATTGACTATAAACCATTTCAACTCGGCAGTACCAGATACCTGCTGGCGGTGTCTTAGCTCCCGGGGAACCATGCTCCACATTTGGTGGGAATGCCCTCCGGTGCAGGGATATTGGCAATGGATCTTCAAACTATACTGCAAACTGATGGCGACTTTTATTCACCCTTCACCTGAGGTGGCTCTCTTATCTATACTCCCTGGTACGTTCAAATCCATCAGAATAGATGTATTACCACACTTTCTGGCAGCGGCCAGAGTAGTGATTCACCGTCATTGGAGATCAGCAACCATGCCTTCCCTGGGGGATTGGGCTACTGAAGTGGACCAACGTCTGTTGGCAGAGGAATATGGTAAAAGCGAACAGTTTTCTCTCACCTGGACTTCATGGTCCATGTTCCGATACTCCTCTGAGTTTATCTCCTGGGCTGAACATGGCCTGGATGACATCGCCCTGGGACCATGATGGAGTGATTCTTGTCCCCTATCTTTCTGCCCCCTCTTGTCTGCCCCTGCTCCTTTTTCTTTTCTCTTTATTTAGTTACACCCTTAGGAATCAATCAAGCCAACGTACCATGGCTTCGACTTATGTATCGTTACAGATTCGATGTGTGACCCCTACGACTAATTTTTTTATTCTTTTTTTTCCCATGCAGATTTTTTTATAATCTCTTCTGATGCACTGCGTACGGGGCACATTTGATCCCCTTAACTGAAATGAGGATGAAGGTTACTTTGAAGTATATCTTTTTACAGGGATTGCTATCACAAAAGGTCTCCTGATGGACCTTATACGCATTGTGACAGCAGGAAGGTAAAGTCACCTGGTTGCATCCAGGGGGGTAGATATATTTCGCCCAGATTCAGGCTTTACGCCGACTTATACAGCTAGGTGGAGAGTTGTATAAGCCCAGCTGAGACTAGTGGGCTCATGGATGACTCATACCTCTAGGGAGAGGGCTGGGCGTCGTGCAGACAGGGAGTTGATGAGACCAGCTGAACCTTGTCAGCTCATTTAGGCCTCTATAAGAAACTCCCAGATTCATTAGATGTTAGCTCATGCCTGGAAGCAGACCTGTGTGGACTGTCTAGGGAGAGTGAACCCCTGTGCGGTGAGAGAAAGCCTGTGTGGCTATATATTTGCTTGGACATTTAAAACCAGGGACTTAGGGACTAGGACAGCACTAGGCTGATCCCAGTTGTTAGTTAGGAAACCTGTATGTTTAGTCAGAGGTCAAGTTGACCAGGATTTATTTTGTTTATGTTTTTTTTTGCCTTGCTGTGTTTTTGTCACTGTAAATAGAAAATAAACCGCACCTTTTTGATTTTGAAAACCACAACCTCCGTCTGCTGGGCCTGTTTTTGGGTGGGGAGCCCATCCCGGGGGTCACACACACCCGCTGCCGAGCTAACCCCCTCACAGTTGGTGGAGAACCAGTGGCAGTTTTTTTTTAAGCCAGCATGGAGGAGATACTGAAACAGCTGGCTCTAGCAAATGCCAATCAACAGCAGACAAATGCAGGTTTGCAAAGGAGCCTTGCAGCCCAGCAGCAAGCTCATCAACAGAGCCTTGCAACTTTACAACAGAGTCTGGAGGCTCAGCAACAAGCCCAACAGCAATCTGAGGCCCGCTTCATAGACCTGTTGCAGAAGCAAGAGCAGAGACTACAACAACAGATGGAAGCAGTAATGCAGCAACGTCCGCAGACCAGTGAGGAAAGCCGTCCCACTAATACCGCGTCCTTTGGGGTGAGTCGTTTATTGACAAAAATGACTGGAGAGGATGATCCAGAGGTATTTTTGACCACATTTGAAAGGACCGCTGAAAGAGAAAAGTGGCCTGAGGAGCAGTGGGCTGGACTAGTGGCTCCTCTGTTAACTGGTGAATCGCAGAAAGCTTACTATGACCTAGAGCCTAACCAAGCAAAAGACTATGTGATGCTAAAAGCTGAAATATTGGCAAGGCTGGGTGTCACCCTGGCTGTCCGGGCTCAGCGTGTGCATAACTGGACTTTCCAGCTTGGAAAACCCCCCAGGTCTCAAATGTATGATCTCATTCACCTGAGCAGAAAGTGGCTACAGCCAGAGACTTTGTCCGCACCAAAGATTGTGGAACGTGTTGTAATGGATCGGTTTTTGAGAGCTCTTCCTACTGCCATCCAAAAGTGGGTAAGCCATGGAGACCCAGAGACGGCCGATGGTCTTGTGGATCGTGTGGAGAAATACTTGGCTACAGAGAACCTGACGGCCTCTTCCAGAGACACTCGGACTTTCCACCCTAAGACCAGACCATCCCCAGGGGCGGATAAGAGGATTCCAAGGGGTGAGGGTGGAGAGAGTGAGAGGGTGGGAGCTCTACCCCAAGTTTGGCGAGAACAGCCTGGGAAATCAGCGGCTCAAGAGGCCGCAAGAAGGATCGTTTGCTACCGCTGCCGGCAAGCGGGACATATTGCAGCAAATTGCCCGGTTGTGGAGGAACCCATGCAGTGTGACTTTCTGACGGGCAGACGTCAGTCGCTGTGTGCGACAGTCGCATGCACTGCCATTCGGGGAACTGAGAAACATTTATGCAAAATGTGTATTAATGGTAGAAATGTTGTGGTATTGCTGGATTCAGGTAGCCTTGTGACCCTGATAAAGGCTGAGTTAGTTAAAACAGAGGTCTCTGGGAATAGCAAGGTAGCCGTTATTTGTGTGCATGGGGACACCCGAGAGTATCCAGTGACTACAGTGTGTTTCGAGACCCCCAGAGGTACCCTCTCTCATCCAGTGGGCTTAGTATCTCAGTTACCGCATGACGCCATTGTGGGAAGGGATTTTCCGAAGTTCTGGGAACTGTGGGATGATCCTGAGCCCCCCACTGGTGCCCCTATGTACCAGGAATGTGATAGCCAGAACTCCCCTGAGAGTGGTGAGGACTCTCCGGAATTTCCCTTGTCAGTATTGGCAGGGGAGACTCAAGAAACTGGAGAGGAGCCCACCTCCTCAGACGAAAACCTACCGTCTGTGGAGTTTTCTGATCTTGAGGTTCACAGGGAAAACTTTGCCACAGAACAGTTGAAAGACCCCGCCCTAATAAAGGCACGGGAAAACGTAGTGAAAATAGATGGCGAGTTAGTGAACCCAGATAATACCGGCACTTACCCATACTTCAGCGTAGAGAAGGACCTACTGTATCGGGTGGCAAAAAGGGCAGAAGAAACCGTTGAGCAGCTTGTGGTGCCCAAACCTTACAGGAAGTTGGTGTTGGAGTTGGCCCATGGGCACATTCTTGGAGGTCATCTGGGGACAGAGAAAACCCGAGAGAGGGTATTACAGAGATTCTATTGGCCTGGGGTGATGAAGGACATAGAAAATTATTGTTCCTCCTGCCCTGTGTGTCAGAGGTCGGCCCCGATGCCACATTTCCGTAGCCCGCTGGTCCCTCTACCCATCATTGAGGTCCCGTTTGAGAGAATCGCAATGGATTTGGTAGGTCCTATAATCAAGTCCGCTAGGGGGCACCAGTACATATTGGTTATAATGGACTATGCCACCCGTTATCCAGAAGCGATCCCTCTCAGAAATACCTCGGCCAAAACCATAGCCAAAGAGCTATCTCTTGTTTTTAGCCGGGTGGGTATTTGTAAAGAACTGCTTACGGACCAAGGTACACCCTTTATGTCCCGGGTTATGAAAGAGCTGTGTAAATTGTTCAAAGTGACGCAATTGCGTACATCTGTGTATCACCCCCAAACCGATGGGCTGGTTGAAAGATTCAACAAAACCCTAAAACAAATGTTGAAGAAAGTGGTGGATAGAGATGGAAGGGATTGGGACTGTCTACTTCCTTATTTGATGTTTGCTATTAGGGAGGTGCCCCAATCCTCTACGGGATTCTCCCCCTTTGAGTTACTGTATGGGAGACACCCAAGAGGGCTGTTGGATATTGCCAAGGAAACTTGGGAAAGTGAGAGTTCTCCCCACAGGAGTGTGATTGAGCATGTCGCCCTGATGCAAGATCGAATTGCACAGGTAATGCCCATCGTGAAGGAACATTTGGCCCAAGCGCAGTTGGCACAGCAGAGAGTGTACAACCGTGGAGCCAAGACCCGTACCTTTTCCCCGGGGGATAGGATATTGGTACTTGTCCCTACGGTTGAAAGTAAATTCCTTGCCAAATGGCAAGGCCCCTACGAGATAATGGAAAAAGTGAGCGAAGTGAATTACAAGGTCAGACAACCAGGAAGGCGAAAGCCCGAACAGATCTATCACGTTAATCTGTTGAAAGCCTGGAGGGATAGAGAGTCCCTAGTCGCAGACACTTGGTCACCAGCTCAAACTGGTTGCGTGATTCCTGAGGTTGGAATCGCAGCCACCTTGTCACAACCCCAACAACAGGAGGTTAAGGAGTTTGTGCTTCGCAACAAGGAGGTATTCTCTGAGCTGCCGGGACAAACATCTGGGGTAGAGCATGACATTATTACCCCGCCCGGTGAAAGGGTGAAGTTAAAACCCTATCGGATCCCAGAGGCCCGACGGGAGGCAATACGGGAGGAAGTACAGAAAATGCTGAACTTAGGGGTGATAGAGGAGTCCCAAAGTGATTGGTCTAGTCCCATTGTGTTGGTGCCTAAACCGGATGGGAGCTGGCGATTTTGTAACGATTTTCGTCAGTTGAACAAAGTTACAAAATTTGACACCTACCCCATGCCACGTATAGATGAGTTGATCGACCGGCTGGGAACAGCCCGATACATGACGACTCTTGACCTCACAAAAGGGTATTGGCAAATCCCCCTGGCCAAGTCGGCCAAAGAGAAAACCGCATTTGTAACCCCAGACGGGGCGTTCCAATATAAAAGAATGCCGTTCGGGTTACAGAATGCGCCGGCCACATTCCAGCGGAAAATGGACCAGATGCTGAGGCCCCATCGGAAGTATGCTGCGGCTTACCTGGATGACATAATTGTCCATAGCACAGATTGGGCCTCACATCTGCCAAAAGTGCAAGCAGTCCTGGACTCTGTTCGGGAAGCAGGGTTTACGGCTAACCCCAAGAAGTGTACCATTGGGCAGGAGGAGGCCAAATATCTTGGGTACACCATTGGGAGGGGAGTAATAAAACCCCAACTCAACAAAGTCGAGGCCATCCAGAGTTGGCCACGTCCCAACAGCAAGAAGCAGGTACGAGCCTTTCTGGGAATCGCTGGGTATTATCGGCGATTCATTCCCCACTTTGCTTCTAAGGCTGTGCCCCTAACCAACCTGACGAAGGGGAAAGGGTCGGTCATGATTAAATGGACCCCCGAGGCTGAGGCAGCATTCCAATTCTTGAAACAAGCCTTATGTAGCCAGCCAGTGTTGTACTCACCCGACTTCTCTAGAGACTTTGTCGTACAAAGTGATGCGTCAGATGTGGGGTTAGGAGCAGTATTGTCCCAGGTCTGGAACGGGGAAGAGCACCCAGTCATTTACCTCAGCAGGAAGTTGAAGTCCCATGAGGTAAATTACGCCACCGTTGAAAAGGAGTGTTTAGCGGTGAAGTGGGCTCTAGATTCCCTTCGGTACTACCTGCTAGGTAGGCACTTTGACATGGTTACGGATCACGCTCCGTTAAAGTGGATGGCTCAAAACAAGGAAACAAATAGAAGAGTGAATAGGTGGTTCCTGGCCCTCCAGGAATTCAACTTCACAGTAAAGCATCGCCCTGGCGTTCAAATGGGGAATGTGGATGCTTTGTCTCGAGTACATGAATGCCTGATTGCTGGTGTTCCAACCCCGAGGTTAAAACAAGAGGGGGGGGTATGTGACAGCAGGAAGGTAAAGTCACCTGGTTGCATCCAGGGGGGTAGATATATTTCGCCCAGATTCAGGCTTTACGCCGACTTATACAGCTAGGTGGAGAGTTGTATAAGCCCAGCTGAGACTAGTGGGCTCATGGATGACTCATACCTCTAGGGAGAGGGCTGGGCGTCGTGCAGACAGGGAGTTGATGAGACCAGCTGAACCTTGTCAGCTCATTTAGGCCTCTATAAGAAACTCCCAGATTCATTAGATGTTAGCTCATGCCTGGAAGCAGACCTGTGTGGACTGTCTAGGGAGAGTGAACCCCTGTGCGGTGAGAGAAAGCCTGTGTGGCTATATATTTGCTTGGACATTTAAAACCAGGGACTTAGGGACTAGGACAGCACTAGGCTGATCCCAGTTGTTAGTTAGGAAACCTGTATGTTTAGTCAGAGGTCAAGTTGACCAGGATTTATTTTGTTTATGTTTTTTTTTGCCTTGCTGTGTTTTTGTCACTGTAAATAGAAAATAAACCGCACCTTTTTGATTTTGAAAACCACAACCTCCGTCTGCTGGGCCTGTTTTTGGGTGGGGAGCCCATCCCGGGGGTCACACACACCCGCTGCCGAGCTAACCCCCTCACAGCATGCTTTCAATCCTTCTATATGTAACCTAGACATGTTTTTGTTCTGACACACACGTTGCCTTTTGTTGGTGTACCTTATCACTGTCTGTATTGTTTACGAAAGTATCTGTCTTTCTTTGTTTCTCTATTGAATAAAATAAGATTGAATTAAATAATATAACTGGATTCAGTGTAATGTAAGGAGAGAATGCTCAGCAGCTGGTTACACATCTGGACTCAGTAGCACAAGTGTGGGCCACAAGAACAAGATTTTTAGGGTGTCACACACAGGTGATCCAGTGGATACTTGGTGTGTTTCCATGTGTGAAACTTGAGCAAAATAGATACATGTTCCTGCTTTGGTAAGGGATCCAATCATGTGTTCAGCTTTGAACTCTGCCAAAACAGACAATTGTCCCACACTTCCAAAGAATGTTTCATATTCCTCTTTCAGGCCTCAATTAAAATTTAACTCAAGTATTCCTTTGGTTTCAATCTCATAGGGCTACAAAGAGCTTCTAGACGTGAGCCTAGGAACCTCACACCTGCAAGAGACCCCCAACCGCGGAATGTTGAGGAAGGAGAAGTGGAGGAAGTGGTGGAAACTGGCACCACTACAGGTCAGTGTCATACACCACAGATTCAGGTAATAGATGTAGGTCTGCATATTTATAATACATGGTGTGTTTTTAAATTTTAGGTGATCTTCTGCTTTAGGACCAAGAACCTACCCCTTCAAATACCCCTTTCACAAATCACAGTGCCCAGATGTTGGTACAGGACATAATGGGGTGCTGTCGTGACTTGGAAAAGATCAAGGGAGACTTGCTCAAAATCAGGGAAAATACCAAGCGGGTGGAGCATACGCTCAAAAACATCATGGATGTTCTTGGGAGGATTTAAATATTAGCTAAATATTTTTTTTTGTCTTTTGTTGATATTATAATGTTAATTACATTTTTTACAATTTAAAAAATTGTACATGTCGAAATTTAGAAGTTCCAGATTGAAAAATGTTTTAAAAAATGCCTGTTCATGCCTGTTCATGCGTTTTATGCCAAAAAAAAAAAACGTTATTGAAAAAATAATACGCACATTTAAACGTGCAAGTAGTAAAAGCTTTTGTACTCAAAAATGTGTGGCTTCTTATATCAATGTTTTTAAAATTTAATTTTTTTTGGTGTTTACACTGACAATGATGTAAATACACATGGCACTACAAGTGCACTAGGAGAACCTAGGAGAAAGATAAAAGAAACACAAGTAAAAAATTAAAAAACAAGATGTTTGCAGTAGAAAATATTTTTTTAATAAAAGAACACTGTTCATCAGGCATAGCAATGGCCCCCCCTACCCATAAAATAATCAACATATTGTTGCCGCACATCACGGCCGCTTTGGGGGGCCAAGCCAGTACGGCCAGCTTCCTGGGCCTGCAAAGGATTTGCTTCCTGTAGTGTGGCCTCAGGCCCAACAGTAGAGAGATAATTAGGGGAATATTTTTTCTAAAAATTGTGAAGAACACAACATGACATAACAACATGGTTCCATTTGTACTCCGCCAGATTGATGGATGTCATAAAGAGGTGGAAACGGCTGGCCATGATGCCAAAGGCATTTTCCACCACCCTTCTGGCTCTGGCCAGCCTGTAATTAAACACCCTCCTCTCGGGGGTGAGGGTCCTTTAAGGAAATGGCCTCATAAGATGTGGACCGAGTGCAAAAGCCTCATCCGCAACGAAAACAAAAGGTAGTCCCTCAACATTCTCTGCCGCAGGTGGCAATGCCAGGTCATCACATAGTAGACATTGGACGAACTCTGTCTGTGCAAAAACTCCGCCATCAGACATCCGCCCATTTTTCCCCATGTCCACGAAAAGAAATTCATAGTTGGCCGACACCACAGCCATCAGCACTATACTGTTGAACCCTTTGTAGTTAGAAAAATAGGATCCCGAATGGGTTGGTGGCACGATGCGAACGTGCTTGCCATCGATTGCCCCTCCACAGTTGGGAAAGTTCCACCGCTGGGCAAACTGATGCCACATTCTGCCATTCCTGTGGCGTAGAAGGGAACTGTGGAGTTAAACAAGAAAAAAACATTAATGCCGCGTACACACGACCATTTTTCATGACGAGAAAAATAAAAAAAATTAAAATGGTCATTAAAAACGATCGTGTGTGGGCTTCAGAGCATTTTTCATGGCGTGGCCATTAAAAATTTGGAACATGCTCTAATTTTTCTCGTCGTTTTTCACATCGTCGTTTTTCTCATCATGAAAAACGGCCGTGTGTAGGCTTTAACTACGTGAAAAAAATGCGCATGCTCAGAAGCAAGTGATGAGACGGGAGCGCTCGTTCTGGTAAAACTAGCGGTCGTAATGGAGATAGCACATTCATCACACTGTAACGGACTGAAGAGCACGAGGCTGAAAAGCGGGAATCATCTCTCACCAAACTTTACTAACACAAGGATCAGCAAAAGCAGCCCAAAGGGTGGCGCCATCCGAATGGAACTTTCCCTTTATAGTGCCGTCGTACATTTTGTACGTCACCGCGCTTTGCTCTAGCATTTTTTTTCATGATCGTGTGTAGGCAAGGCAGGCTTCAGAAGAATCACGTCGAGAAAAACATTGTTTTTTTCAATGACATTAAAAACGATCGTGTGTACGCGGCATAATACTTTGCTACATAAACATTGCAAGCAGATTATACAATAATATTCTTGCCCAACATCAGTATAACATTAATTTTAAGGAGTATTTTAAGGCAAAAAAACAATGGTCACTAATCAGATTCTTCACCCCCTCTCATGGCCCATTTCAATTATTTTTTTTGGAGGGGGGGTTCGAGATGAGTTGGGGACCTCAGAAATCAAGGCTCTAGCACCCTGTCTGAATTTTTTTTTTAAATACACACACATTTTAGGGGGGGGGGGGGTAAAGCACTACAATGGAGCAGACAAAATACATTGGGAAGTGACTAGGCTAGGTGTGTTTGGGCCCAGGAGAGCATGCTGGAGAGGTTAGTTATGGGAAATATGCATGTAGGCCAAAAAAGGAGCATTAAAAGCTTACAGCATGCATGGGGACAAAGGGGACATTCACAGCATATTCCAATCATGGTAATTAGGGACTGATGAAAAAAATACAATACATTAGCAAGCATTAAATACTAAGAATGTGATGTTAAAGGAGAAAACTTACCTTAATATAGTCCTTCTACAAAACTTGAATGATGGCAGAACAGGTCTATGGAATTATGATCCCCAGAGCCTGGGGGGAGATGCTTGTTGAGAACTTGAGGTCCTGCAGGCTTCTCCCTGTCACCAGGTAGCGCAATGTGGCAACTAGCCTCTGCTCTGCAGTGATGGCTTCCCGCATAACGGTGTCCTGCCTGGTGATATAGGAGGACACCAAAGCCAACTGATGCTGAAAAACGGGCTCCGTCATCCGGAGATAATTCCTATAGTCATCAGGATTATTCTCCTGGATCTCCCGCAACAAAGGCATTTGACAGAATTGGTCCCGCTGGAGCAACCAATTCTTGGTCCATGAACTCCTCTTCACCCTGTTCATGGACTGGAGTCGGGATAAAGCAACAATCCCAACAGCAAGCACAGCACGATCTCGGCGACAAGAACGTACCTGCAACATTGCTTGCAAATGGTCAGCTCATCAGAACAAACTAAAAGAACGCACTGAAGAACAGCAGGGCCTATGAAAAAAGATCTGAAAAACAGTATCGAGTGGACAAGAACGCACTGAAAAAACGGATACGAACTGACTACAAGCACTAAAAGACAGATACGAACCCACAAGCACAAACTGAACACCAGAAAACGATCTTAAAAGCACGAAGACTGAAAAGCTTGAATCGTATCTCACCAAACATTTACTAACACGCGGTAACATGAAATTAGCAAAAGCGTCCCAAAGGGTGGTGCCATTCGAATGGAACTTCTCCTTTTATAGTGCTGTCCTACGTGTTGGCGTACGTGTTGTACGTCACCGCGCTTTGCTCGAGCTTTTTTTTCATGAACGTGTGTATGAAAGGCAGGCTTGAGAGGAATCACGAGGAATCACATTGAGAAAAACGTTGTTTTTTTGCATGACAGGAAAAACGATGGTGTGTACGCGGCATAAGAACCAGAGGTCTTTTTACAATTTCGCACTGCGCTGCTTTAACTGGTAATTGCGCGGTCATGCAATGTTGTACCCAAACAAAATTTGCATCCTTTTTTTCCCACAAATAGAGCTTTCTTTTGATGGTATTTGATTGCCTCTGCGATTTTTATATTTTTTGCGATATAAAAGGAAAAAGACCGAAAATTTTGAAAAAAAAAAGATATTTGCTAATTTTTGTTATAAGAAAAATCTAATAAACTCAATTTTAGTCATACATTTAGGCCAAAATGTATTCAGCCACATGTCTTTAGTAAAAAAAATGTCAATAAGTGTATATTTCTTGGTTTGCGCAAAAGTTATAGCGTCTACAAACTAGGGTACATTTTCTGGAATTTACACAGCTTTTAATTGATGACTGCCTATCTAATTTCTTGAGGTGCTAAAATGGCAGGGCAGTACAAAACCCCTGCACATTACCCCATTTTGGAAAGTAGACACCCCAAGGAAATTGCTGAGAGGCATGTTAAGCCCATTGAATATTTTTTTTTGTCCCAAGTGATTGAATTATGACAAAAAAAAATAAAAAATTACAAAAAGTTATCACTAAATGATATATATTGCTCACACATGCCATGGTTATATGTGGAATTGCACCCCAAAATACATTTTGCTGCTTCTCCTGAGTATGGGAATACCACATGTGTGGGACTTTTTGGGAGCCTAGCCGCGTATGAGGCCCCAAAAACCAAGCACCGCCTTCAGGATTTCTAAGGGCGCAAATTTTTGATTTCACTTCTCACTACCTATCACAGTTTCGAAGACCATAAAATGCCAAAATAGCACAAAACCCCCCCAAATGACCCTATTTTGAAAAGTATACACCCCAAGCTATTTTCTGAAAGGCATGTTGAGTCCATGAAATATTTTAGATTTTGCCACAAGTTGCTGGAAAGTGACAAACTTTTTTTTTTTTTTTTTTGCACAAAGTTGTCACTAAATGATATATTGCTCACACATGACAAGGGCATATGTGAAATTACATGGAAAAAGAGAAAAATCGCGCTGACCCATGAATAAACCTAATGCTTGGTCATGTGAAACCAATAGAATTAAATTAAATAAGTAAGTGAACCCTAATAATGTGACTTAAATGATGCAAAAATTTGTTCCTCTTTGGAACACACTGATTGTGAACCACACTTCAAGGAATAAATTTGATAAATGTAACAATAAAAAATTGTAAATACTCAAAAATCATATAGTCCATATATAAATGTGCAAATAATGTCCATATAACATCACCAGTGCTCAGTGAAAAAATTAATCCACAAGTGAAAGGTTGCATCCAAAGAAATGTGAAGTTCCACCATCAATCAGCAGGAATTCCTCCTTACCAGCTAGTCACGATCCCCCGTGACAGAGGATCAATGAATGCATGAATACAGGCAGCTCTTCCCACAGACCAGTAACCACATATAGTTTCTTGAGGCAACAGCTTCCGACAATGTCAGCAAATGCATGCGATATGGAAGAGATAAAGTACACTCCACATGTGCATTAAACGTATAAAATAGTTTTATTAGATAAAAGAATGCACTTACAATTATGCAGTTCTTAATAGGCTTTACGTCTGGTGTGCCAGCCGGTGCACATACAACAGACACCCGTCTCTCTGGGAACCGTTCGAGGTGACGTCAGCGCGTCGCTCCGCCCTACGTTCGTTTCGTAAAAAACGTACTTCTTCCAGGGAAGTTTAGTTATAGTTATAGTTGCCTCAAGAAAATATATGTGGTTACTGGTCTGTGGGAAGAGCTGCCTGTATTCATGCATTCATTGATCCTCTGTCACGGGGGATCGTGACTAGCTGGTAAGGAGGAATTCCTGCTGATTGGTGGTGGAACTTCACATTTCTTTGGATGCAACCTTTCACTTGTGGATTAATTTTTTCACTGAGCACTGGTGATGTTATATGGACATTATTTGCACATTTATATATGGACTATATGATTTTTGAGTATTTACAATTTTTTATTGTTATGCCGCGTACACACGATCATTATTCACGGCGGTTAAAAAACCGCCGTGAATAATGTCATTTAAAACGGGGGGAACAGCTTGTTCCCCACACACGGTCGTTTTTCACGTCATTTTTTCTCTTGACGAGAAAAACGACCGTCTGTGGGCTCCGCGGCAGTGTTTCCCTAAGGGAAACACTGCCGCGGAAAACATGTAAAAAAAAACGACGAGAAAAATTAGAACATGTTCTAATTTTTCTCGTCGTTTTTAATGCCGTTTTTCTCGTCGAAAAAAACGACAGAAAGCCCACAGACGATCGTTTTTCTCGTCGAATGGGAAAAATTTTGTTTTTCTCGACGAGAAAAACGGCCGTGTGTACGCGGCATTACATTTATCAAATTTATTCCTTGAAGTGTGGTTCACAATCAGTGTGTTCCAAAGAGGAACTAATTTTTGCATCATTTAAGTCACATTATTAGGGTTCACTTACTTATTTAATTTAATTCTATTGGTTTCACATGACCAAGCATTAGGTTTATTCATGGGTCAGCGCGATTTTTCTCTTTTTCCATATATGTTTTCTGTATTGTTGTTTACTTAGAAATCGCAGCTTCCAAACCAGTAACTGTGATATCAGCCCAAGATATCCGGTTCTCTTACTATAGATTTTTCAGCGCAGTTTTTTAAATTTTTTACATATGTGAAATTACACCCCAAAATACATTCTGCTGCTTCTCCTAATTACAGGGATACCACATGTGTGGACCTTTTTGGGAGCCTAGCCGCGGACGGGACCCCAAAAACCAAGCACCGCCTTCAAGATTTCTAAGGGCATACAATTTTGATTTCACTCCTAATTACCTATCACTACCTATCACAGTTTTGAAGGCCATAAAATGCCAAGATGGCACAAAACCCCCCCAAATGACCCAATTTTTACAAAAAGTTGTCACTAAATGATATATTGCTCACACATGCCATGGTTATATGTGGAGTTACACCCCAAAACACATTTTGCTGCTTCTCCTGAGTACGGTGATACCACATGTGTGAGACTTTTTGGGAGCCTAGCCGCGCACGGGGCCCCAAAAGCCATGCACCGCCTTCACTCCTCACTACCTATCACTGTTTTGAAGGCCATAAAATGCCAAGATAGCACAAAACCCCCCCAAATGACCCCATTTTGGAAAGTAGACACCCCAAGCTATTTGCTGAGAGGCATGGTGAGTATTTTACAGCTCCCATTTGTTTTTGAAAATGAAGAAAGAAAAGAAAAATGTTTTTTTTTTCTTTTTTCAATTTTCAAAACTTTGTGACAAAAAGCAAGATCTACAAAATACTCACCATACCTCTCAGCAAATAGCTTGGGGTATATACTTTCCAAAATGGGGTCATTTGGGGGGGTTTGTGCCATCTGGGTATTCCATGGCATCCGAAACTGTGATAGGCAGTGAGGAGTGAAATCAAAAATTTACACCCTTAGAAAGCAAGAAGGCGGTGCTTGGTTTTTGGGGTCCCGTACGCGGCTAGGCTCACAAAAAGTCTCACACATGTGGTATCCCCGTACCCAGGAGAAGCAACAGACTGTATTTTGGGGTGTAATTCCACATATGCCCATGGCATGTTTGAGCAATATATAATTTAGTGACAACTTTGTGCAAAAAAAAATGCTTTTTTCCCGCAACTTGTGTCAAAATATAAAATATTCCATGCACTCGACATGCCTCTCAGCAAATAGCTTTGGGTGTCTACTTTCCAAAATGGGGTCATTTGGGGGTTTTGAACTGTCCTGGCATTTTATGCACAACATTTAGAAGCTTATGTCACACATCACCCACTCTTCTAACCACTTTCTGACACTTTTTGTTTACATGAAAACATTTTTTTTTTTTGCAAGAAATTTTAGTTGAACCCCCAAACATTAAATATTTGTTTAAAGCAAAGGCCCTACAGATTAAAATGGTGGGTACATTTGTGTAGTTATTCCTGCCCTACCAAAGAAAAAATAAAATGAAAGAAAGTGGAAACTGCCGCAAACACCGAAAGGGTTAAACCAAACCCATATAGCAGAATCAATGGAAGGGGGGTGGTGCTGCGCTGTTTCTGAAAGGTGCTAATACTGTGCAAATAATAATAGCCTGATATCCACATCAGATAATGAATGCAAAATAAATTAATCCAATAGTGCAAATATGCTAATTAAGGTAAATAAAACTGCAATGTGTCTAACCAGAATGCATAAATAAAGTGCTAATAGCATAAATACATAATAAGAGATAAACATTTCAGTAGTGCAAATTGGCTAAAACCATAAAACATAAAAAATGCCAAAGTGCAGCGTGCATACAACTGCAGTAGACCAATAATGGTGGTAAAAATAATAATGTGCAAAAAACAGCTAAATTGTGCAAAAGGAGCGTGCAGGCAGAAAAAACCTGAAATGTGTAAAACAACAAATGAAGATTGCGTGCAAGTGCAAATGCTAAATGCAAAAGTGCACAGTGTGCTAAAGTGCAAAAAAATGTCCACTGTAGACTGGAACAGTTCAATTCGATGAGTTGAGTGAAAGACGCATATACAAGTGGTGCCAATAGCAACAAAATGCTTTCTTCAGAGTGGGTGCTTTGTTTCTATGCATAGGTCAGGGAGTGATGGAGAGATAGATGTATCTCTATTTTGTGTGTCACACACAATAGTAAAGATGGCCTCTTACCTTGCGGTAATAAGGTAACCGCATATAGAGATACTGGGAATAGTAGTTCCTCTCATGTGGTCCTAGGTCAATAGTGGGTCCTAAATGGTGTCTTTGTCTCTCAATGGCAGCGAAATTAAAAGGGAAGAAAAGAGGGTCTCGATCGTGAAGTACGTTTAAAAACCAGCACGGTGTGTTTATTAGTACAACAGTAGGGTACTCACATTAAAAAAAATTGCATTAAAACGTATTTCCTTACGAGCGGCAAGCTCATCAGCCTCCGTCTATCTGTATGCCTTTCCGTCCCTACGAGTGCCGTCACTGTCACGTGACTTCATCAGGAGATGATGGGAAGGCACAAAAGATGTCTTTAAATAGTGATCCTATTGCGATGAATGGGGCGGCCATTTTCTTGTAGCTCAATGTAAAATAATATTGGTGGCCATCTTCCTAAAGACCGTGTGTAGGTATGGGCGCGGCCATTTTATAGGTTATCTACTGCAACAACACCACCGCCGCCATATTCCCTATGATATAATGTCCGGGATCTTGGCGGCCATGTTTTAGAAGTCCATAGATGAAGACTAATAATCAGGGCCAGATTAAGAACATCACAGGCCTGGTGCTAAGTATTTTGGTGGGGCCTTTTATAAATAATGAATAAATAAATAAAAATGCAAAAAAATAATGTTATCACAAATTAAATTAAAGAGAGAGGGAGGATGAGAGAGAGAAAGGAAGGAAGGAAGAGAGAGGCGTGAGGGGTAAGGGAGGGAGCATGAGAGAGAGAGGGGGGATGAGAGAGAGAGGATGCACATGAGCATGCGGGGGAATGACATCAACGCAGCCCGGCCAAGGCAAGTGACCGAAGGCACAGAACCCAGAAGGAAGACCGGGTGAAGATGGAAGCGCCCAGGCCCCGCCGGATTGATCACAGCGCAGCACTGGAGGGCTCAGTCTGACAATTTAAGTGTACCCTAATATGCTGTGCATACTTGTACATTGTGGCATAACCTACCTCAGGGCCTCTAAAAAGTAGTAATGTTAGTGAAGTTTACTACCGATTTAATATCACAGGATCTCAGGAACCTCTCATGGGGTCCCATACTGACCCGGTGGCCCTTTGGCAGTGCCTAAGTGCATAGTTGCCAACATTTCAAAAATATTTTCAGGGACACTTTTTTTTTTACAAGTGCCATATTTAGAGTAGCTGAGATCCCTACAGGAGAGGAGTGTGGAGGGTATGATAGTGGGCAGTATGTACAGTAGAGGAGTGTGGAGGCTATGACAGTGGACAGTATGCACAGGAAAGGAGTGTGGAGGGTATGACAGCCGGCACTATGTACAACAGAAAAGTTTATGAATGTGGGCAGTATGTACAGGAGAGGAGTGTGGAGGGTATGACAGTGGGTATTATGTACAGGAGAGGAGTGTGGACGGTATGATACTGAGCAGTATGTACATGAGATGTGTGTGGAAGGTAAGACAGTGAGCAGTATGTACAGGAAAAGAGTGTGGCGGATATGACAGCCCGCGCTATGTACAATAGAGGAGTTTATGAAAGTGGGCAGTATGTACAGGAGAGGAGTGTGGACGGTATGATACTGAACAGTATGTACATGAGATGAGTGTGGAGGGTAAGACAGTGAGCAGTATGTACAGGAGAGGGGTGTGGAGGGTATGAGAGTGGGCACTATTTATAGGAGAGAAGTGTAGAGGGTATGACAGTGGGCACTATGTATAGGAGAGGAGTGTGGAGGGTATGACAGTGGGCACTATGTATAGGAGAAAAATGTGGAGGGTATGACGTTGAGCAGTATGTACAGGAGAGGAGTGTGTAGGGTACGACAGTGGGCACTATGTACAGGAGATAAGTGTATGACAGCGGGCACTATGTACAGGAGAGGAGTGTGTAGGGTATGACAGCGGGCGCTATGTATAGGAGAGAAGTGTGGAGGGTATGACAGTGAGCAGTATGTACAGGAGAGAAGTGTGGAGAGTATGACAGTGGGCACTATGTACAGGTGAGGAGGATAAAGGAATCTGGGAAGGAAAATGTAAAGGTTTGTGGAAGGATGTTTAGGGACTGCGTAGCGGTTAAGCGGGCCATACATGGATTGAAATTACGCCAATTAAGCAGAGACCAGTTATAGTCGATCTATGTATGATCTAGCTGGTTTTACACAAGTCAACCTATTAACCGACTTGAGTACAACCAGCCTGTCAGGTTTTTCTCAAAACAATCGGTGCTGCCAGCTATAGTTAGCAACACTGATCATTCAGAACACAATAACACTGCAGGAGTGATTCCCCATCCACAGGTCAGCAGGTGAGAGGGTGTGTGGGCAGTAGTGATGAGCCGAACACCCCCGGGTTCGGTTCGCACCAGAACCCGCGAACGGACCGAAAGTTCGCACGAACATTAGAACCCTATTAAATACAATGGATGCGAACGTTCGAATTCTAAAGTGCTAATTATAACGACTATTATCCATGTTATTGTCCTAAACAGAGTTTGGGAACCCGGGTTCTGCACCAGGGGACATGTATCAATGCAAAAATAGGATTTTTATAACAGCTTACCTGTAAAATCCTTTTCTTGGAGTACATCACGGGACACAGAGCGACATAGTCATTACTAATGGGTTATATAGATACCGTCAGGTGCTGGCACTGGCAACTTCCAAAACCGGAAGTACCCTCCCCTATATAAGCCCCTCCCATCCGGGAGCACCTCAGTTTTGTAGCAAAGCAATAAGTGTCCCTAAAGAGGGGCGGGAGCTCTGTGTCCCGTGATGTACTCCAAGAAAAGGATTTTACAGGTAAGCTGTTATAAAAATCCTATTTTCTTTCTCGTACATCACGGGACACAGAGCGACATAGTCATTACTAATGGGATGTCCTAAAGCAATGCCAAATGAGGGGGGGGGGATACACCATATATAAGCTGAGCGCTATCAGACATGAGGATCTTTTGCGGCCTGCAACACACTGCGCCCAAAGGCGACATCCTCCTGACTTCTAACGTCCACCTGGTAAAACCTAGTAAACGTGTGAACTGAAGACCATGTTGCGGCCTTACAGATTTGAGCCAGGGAGGCCTGGTGATGCACTGCCCATGAAGATCCAACTGCTCTCGTGGAGTGCGCTCTAACTTTGAACGGAGGCGGTCTCCTTCTCAAGCCATAAGCTTGCATAATGACCTGTCGAATCCACTTGGCTAAAGTAGATTTTGACGCTGCCTGACCCTTTCTGGGGCCTTCCGGCAGAATAAACAAAGTATCCGTTCTGCGAATCTGAGCAGTGGCCTTTAGATAAGCTTTAACTGCTCTTACTACATCCAAAGAATGCAATAACTTTTCCTCTACCGAAGTAGGTTTGGGGAAAAAAGAAGGAAGAACCACATCTTGGTTCAAATGAAACCTCGATACCACCTTAGGAAGAAAGGCTGGATGAGGACGTAACACTACTCTGTCCTTATGGATAACCAGATATGGCTCCTTACAGGACATAGCTGCTAATTCCGATACTCTTTTAGCCGAACAATTGGCTACTAGAAAAATCAATTTCCTGGTGAGAAGCACCAAGGAAATATACTGTAATGGTTCAAATGGTTGTTTCTGTAGAACCGACAGAACCAAGTTTAGATCCCATGGACATATGGGAATATTAACCGGAGGACTAATACGCATCACTCCTTGTATAAAGGCTTTGACTAGTGAATGCGAAGCCAAGGGCCTTTGAAAAAATATTGACAAGGCCGAAATCTGACCCTTGATAGTACTCAAGGCAAGCTTCCTATCTACAGCCCACTGTAGGAAGTCCAGAATCCTACCTATTACGTACTTATGTGGATGCCATTTCCTGGCCTCACACCACGCGATGTACGCCTTCCAGATTCTATAGTAGATCTGCCTGGATACCGGCTTCCTGGCATTGATCATGGTAGATACCACAGCATTAGAGAGCCCTCTCTTTTTTAGAATGTGGGCTTCAACAGCCAGGCCGTCAAACCTAGGGCTGGTAAGGAAGGGTGGTATATCGGTCCTTGCGAAAGCAGGTCCGGACGACGTGGGAGAGTCCAAGGACTCCCCACTGAAATTTTACAATCTCCGCGTACCACGCTCTTCGGGGCCACGCTGGAGCCAACGGAATCACTGTTTCTTTTCTACCCTGATTCTGCGGAGTAATCGAGGTAACCATTGTGGCGGTGTGCCTTAGACACTGGCAAAAAACTGAGGTGCTCCCGGATGGGAGGGGCTTATATAGGGGAGGGTACTTCCGGTTTTGGAAGTTGCCAGTGCCAGCACCTGACGGTATCTATATAACCCATTAGTAATGACTATGTCGCTCTGTGTCCCGTGATGTACGAGAAAGAAAATAAGTTTTAAAAACGGCCGTTTTTCGGGAGCAGTCATTTTAATGATGCATAAAGTGAAAAAAAAAAGTCAAATATTCCTTTAAAAATTGTACCTGGGGGGTGTCTAAAGTATGCCTGTGAAGTGCCACGTGTTTCCCGTGTTTAGAACTGTCCCTGCACAAAATTACATTTCTAAAGGAAAAAAAAGCCATTTAAAACTGCTTGCGGCTTTAATGTAATGTCTGGTCCCGGTAATATGGATGAAAATCTTTAAGAAAAATGGCATAGCTACCCCATCACCCCCCCCCCCTACCCCAGCCCATTACCAGCCCCTTTGGGTCTTGTATGGATATTAAGGGGAACCCCGCACACAAAATAAAAAAGGCCCTATATACTCTGAACAGCCGTATACAGGCGGTGCATACAAGACAGGGACTGTAGGTTTGTTCTTATGTAGAATCTGTTTGTAATTTTGAACAGCTACATTGTTTAAGTGTAGCTCCAGCCCAAATACCTATTTTTAAGCTTTTTGGAAAACATAGGGAAGGGTTATCACCCCTGTAACATTTGTTTTGCTGTCTGTGCCCTTGTTCAGAACATTTCACCTCACTTTGCGTCCCAATGACAACTGTTTTTGAAATGTGGTGTTTTTATTGAAACAAGGATTGGTGATAAAGCATCAGTAGAGAGGAGACACCTTTCTCCCATATTAATTCTTACAGGAGAGAATTTTCCTTCCAAGGGGTAGATTTCCTCTCACTTCCTGTTGTCTTCTTCCGTTTGCAAGTAGTAGTCGTTTGTAAGTTGGATGTTTGAAAGTAGGGACCTGCCGTATATACTCTGCAGAAATTGGCCCCTTAGGTGTTGGTGTTGGCACAACACTGTAAGCACTCACAGTTACTCTTGGTGGGTGCTGGAACGCCCTGCTGTCAACTATTATATCAGGAATTGTAATAACATATAATTGTTGAACAGTGGTAGTAAAAATTGGGCCTTTGATGGTGGTGCTGGTGCCACAACACTGTAAGGCCTGACAGTTACTCTTGGTGGGCGCAGCAATGGGCCCTGCTGTGAATTATTAGATCAATAATTATAATTGCATGCCCCTGTTGAACAGGGGCTGAAAAATTGGGCCTTAGGCACTGGTGGCACAACACTGCAACCCCTCACAGATACTGTACTTGGAGCACAGCAATGAGGCCTGTTGCAAAGTATTGCATCAAAAATTGTAATTACACGCCCCTGTTAAACAGGGGCTGAAAAATTGGGCCTTAGCCACTGGTGGCGGGAACCAATAAACCGAAATGATCTTCCAAGCTATCATCATTAATCGGATCATTGAGGAGGAGGAGGAGGATAGCCAGTCAACATCACAGCACAGGCACTCAGCATCAGCATCAGTCTTGAAGGGATGTGACATTTTAAAATCAATTAGTCTGTTATATCAGCATCAGGTGTGTGGTAGCTGGTGGTGATCCAAGACTGGTTCATCTTGATGAAAGTCAGTCGATCAACCGAGTCGGTGGACAGGCGCACCCTGTGATCCGTGACAAATCCTCCAGCAGCACTGAATGTGCGTTCTGAAAGAACGCTGGATGCAGGACAGGCCAGTAGCTCAATTGCATATTGTGAAAGCTCTGGCCAGTGATCCATCCTCAAGACCCAGTAAGCCAGAGGATTTTCGGTGGGGAAGGTGTCCAAGTCTGACCTTGCCCCTAGGTATTCCTGCACCATGTATATCAGACGCTGGCGATGGTTGCTGGAACCGATCATACTTTGGGGCTGCGGACTAAAGAATTGTCTGAACGCATCGGTCAGACGGCCACCTTCCCCACCGCTCCTTCTTTGACTGCCCGAAGCCTCAGCAACTCGTTGTCCAGGACCAGGAGTTTGTAACCTCCCAGTCTCTGGGAACGCGTTGCACAGACCTTTCTGCAAGGCCTCCCGGAGTTGTCTCATCCTCTGCTCCCTCTGCGACGGTAACATAAGGTACGCAACCTTACCCTTGTACCGTGGATCAAGGAGAGTGGCCAGCCAGTAATGGTCCCTCTCCTTGATCCGAAGAATACGAGGATCCTTCCGCAGACTTTGCAGGATCAGGGAGGCCATGCAGCGTAGGTTAGCTGAGGCATTCAGTCCGGAGTCCTCTGGGTCACTAAGGACGACATGATCCGCAGCCACCTCCTCCCAGCCACGTACAAGTCCACTGGTTTCTTGGGACTGTAAATCATCCCTAAAAGACTGCTGCTGATGATGCTGAGTGCCAGCCTCCACCTCCATGCTGACACAATCCTCCTCCTCCTCCTCCTCCTCTTCCTGTGCGATGGGTGGGACAGAAGGAACACTGTCTGGGTAAAGGGGGCCTTGAGAGGCAAGGAAGTCCTCCTCTTCCTGCCTCTGTTCTGCCTCAAGTGCCCTGTCCATTATTCCACGCTGCATGTGCTCCAACAGGTGGACAAGAGGTACAGTGTCACTGATGCATGCACTGTCACTGCTCACCATCCTCGTGGCCTCCTCAAATGGTGCCAGGACAGTGCATGCATCCCTGATCATGCCCCACTGGCGTGGTGAAAAAAACCCGAGCTCCCCTGACCCTGTCCTGGTGCCGTAGTCGCACAGGTACTCATTGATGGCCCTCTGCTGCGTGTGCAGCCGCTGCAGCATGGCCAACGTTGAGTTCCACCTGGTGGGCATGTCACATATAAGGCGGTTCTTGGGCAGGTTCAACTCCTTTTACAGCTCAGCCAGGCGAGCACTGGCATTATAAGATCTGCGGAAATGCACACAGACTTTCCTGGCCTGCCTCAGGACATCCTGTAAGCCCGGGTACCTGCCCAAGAACCGCTGCACCACCAGGTTAAGGACGTGAGCCACACAGGGCACATGGGTCAGTTGTCCCTGTCGGAGGGCGGAGAGGAGGTTGGTGCCATTGTCGCAAACCACCATTCCTGGCTTAAGCTGGCGTGGCGTCAACCACCTCTCGGCCTGCCCCTGCAGAGCAGACAGGACCTCTGCCCCAGTGTGGCTCCTGTCCCCCAAACACACCAGCGCAAGCACGGCATGGCATCTTTTTGCCTGCGTACTTGCGTAGCCTCTTGAACGCCTACGGAGCACCGCTGGTTCCGAGGACAAAGCACAGGAAGAGGCCATGGAGGAAGAAGAAGAGGAGGGGGTGGAGGAGAGAGGTGTGTCACAACCAGTAGTAGCATTTTGGAGGCGTGGAGGCGGAACAACCTCCAACACTACTGCACCTTGTCCTGCATCCTTCCCAGCTGCCAAAAGAGTGACCCAATGGGCCGTGAAAGAAAGGTAACGTCCCTGTCCATGCCTGCTGGACCATGAGTCAGCGGTAATATGCACCTTACCGCTGACCGCCCTGTCCAGCGAGGCCAAGACATTGCCTTCCACATGCCTGTAGAGAGCCGGAATCGCCTTCCGTGAGAAAAAGTGGCGTTTGGGAACCTGCCACTGAGGAACCGCACATTGCACAAACTCACGGAAGGGGGCCGAGTCTACCAACTGAAAAGGCAGCAGTTGAAGCGCTAGCAATTTAGCCAAGCTAGCATTCAACCGCTGGGCATGTGGATGGATGGCTGGGAGTGAACTTCTTTCGACGGTCCAGCAGCTGGGGCAGGGAAATTTGCCTGCTAGAATCGGACGTCGGTGTACTGCTAGCAGAGTGGCCGCAAGTACTTGGCTGTGACACACCTAATTCTACACCTTCATTCCTCTCAGTGCAGGTTTCAGAGAGGACTGAAGGTATAGTGGGGTTGGAGATCCCAGCTGATGCGGTGCAAGGAGAGGTCCGCTTTGTTCTTTGGTGTGGGTCTTTAAGGTAGGCTTGCCAACGAGCTGCATGGCAGGTCAACATATGTCTGATCAAGCATGTGGTGCCCAAGCGGCTGATGTTTTGGCCACGCGATATACGCTTGAGACATATGTTGCAAACAGCAGCTGTGCGATCTGATGCACTCGCCTCAAAAAAGGCCCACACCAAAGAACTTTTTGAATGACGGGCAGAGGCAGCGCCCTGCACAGGCGGAGCTCTGCGGTGTGATTCCGTCGGTGTGCTGCCCATACGCTGGCCACCCAAGGGCATCCTGCCTCGTTGGAGATGTGCCTCCTCCTCATCCTCCTCCTCCTCCTCTCTCCTATTAGGCACCCACGTGGAGTCAGTGACCTCATCATTCCCTCCCTCCTCATCACTGGAGCCAATCTGGCAGTATGCTGCAGCTGCTGGAGCATGACTGCCAGATTGGTGTCCTTCTTGAGCATCCCCTCTCTCTGCGCTCACGCTACTGCCTTCCTCTATCTGGGTATCATCATCAGATCCTTCGAAACGCTGGGCATCCTCCTGGAGCATGTACCCAACACTGTGCTCAAACAGTTCGGGGGACTCCTCAGGAGGAGGACATGGTGGGTCTAGGGAAGGATTGACTAATGAAGATAATGATACCAGAGAAGAGGACGCTTTGGCAGCTGCTTTGCCAGTACCCTGAGCCTGGGTGAGAGAGGATGAGGAGGATGAGGTGGGCTTGGTCATCCACTCTACCAAGTCTTCAGCATGATGTGGCTCAACATGTCCAGCTGTCGAAAAGAAGGACAAGCGTGTCCCATGGCCATGTGCTGATGACAATGCACCGCGTCCACGACCAGCACTGTTGCCCCCAGACACAGAGCCTGCTTGCCCTCTTTTTTTGCCTCCTGACTGTCTGCCTCTCCTTGTTTGCCTTCCAGACATTTTAATGGATGGCCTGCAGGGAGATAGGAAAAACAGCAATAAGGGCTACCTTCAGGTGTATACTGTGCAGGAGGCTTAGCAACAATGACACTGACACTGTCCCCTGCCTATCCTTCTCTGTCCCTAAACACAAGGATTTGCAATATGCTTCAGCAAGATTGGTTTAGCACAGAATAGCACACTGACAGTTTCCCTCACTGTCCTTCTCTGTCCCTACAAACAAGATTTAGCACAGAATAGCACACTGATAGTTTCCCCGAGTGTCCTTCTCTGTCCCTAAACTCAAGGATTTCAAATATGGTTCAGCAAGATTGGTTTAGAACAGAATAGCACACTGACAGTTTCCCTCACTGTACCTCTCTGTCCCTAAACTCAAGGATTTCAAATATGGTTCAGCAAGATTGGTTTAGAACAGAATAGCACACTGACAGTTTCCCTCACTGTCCTTCTCTGTCCCTACAAACAAGATTTAGCACAGAATAGCACACTGATAGTTTCCACGAGTGCTCTTCTCTGTCCCTAAACTCAAGGATTTCAAAGATGGTTCAGCAAGATTGGTTTAGAACAGAATAGCACACTGACAGTTTCCCTCACTGTCCTTCTCTGTCCCTACAAACAAGATTTAGCACAGAATAGCACACTGATAGTTTCCACGAGTGTCCTTCTCTGTCCCTAAACTCAAGGATTTCAAAGATGGCTCAGCAAGATTGGTTTAGAACAGAATAGCACACTGACACTTTCCCTCACTGTACCTCTCTGTCCCTAAACTCAAGGATTTCAAATATGGTTCAGCAAGATTGGTTTAGAACAGAATAGCACACTGACAGTTTCCCTCACTGTCCTTCTCTGTCCCTACAAACAAGATTTAGCACAGAATAGCACACTGATAGTTTCCACGAGTGTCCTTCTCTGTCCCTAAACTCAAGGATTTCAAAGATGGTTTAGCAAGATTGGTTTAGAACAGAATAGCACACTGACAGTTTCCCTCACTGTACCTCTCTGTCCCTAAACTCAAGGATTTCAAATATGGTTCAGCAAGATTGGTTTAGAACAGAATAGCACACTGACAGTTTCCCTCACTGTCCTTCTCTGTCCCTACAAACAAGATTTAGCACAGAATATCACACTGATAGTTTCAACAAGTGTCCTTCTCTGTCCCTAAACTCAAGGATTTCAAAGATGGTTCAGCAAGATTGGTTTAGAACAGAATAGCACACTGACACTTTCCCTCACTGTACCTCTCTGTCCCTAAACTCAAGGATTTCAAATATGGTTCAGCAAGATTGGTTTAGAACAGAATAGCACACTGACAGTTTCCCTCACTGTCCTTCTCTGTCCCTACAAACAAGATTTAGCACAGAATAGCACACTGATAGTTTCCACGAGTGTCCTTCTCTGTCCCTAAACTCAAGGATTTCAAAGATGGTTCAGCAAGATTGGTTTAGAACAGAATAGCACACTGACACTTTCCCCCACTGTACCTCTCTGTCCCTAAACTCAAGGATTTCAAATATGGTTCAGCAAGATTGGTTTAGAACAGAATAGCACACTGACAGTTTCCCTCACTGTCCTTCTCTGTCCCTACAAACAAGATTTAGCACAGAATAGCACACTGATAGTTTCCACGAGTGTCCTTCTCTGTCCCTAAACTCAAGGATTTCAAAGATGGTTCAGCAAGATTGGTTTAGAACAGAATAGCACACTGACAGTTTCCCTCACTGTACCTCTCTGTCCCTAAACTCAAGGATTTCAAATATGGTTCAGCAAGATTGGTTTAGAACAGAATAGCACACTGACACTTTCCCTCACTGTACCTCTCTGTCCCTACAAACAAGGTTTAGCACAGAATAACACACTGACACTCTCCCTACCTATCCTTATTTGTCCCTAAACACAAGGAATCCAGGATTAGTAAAGGAAAAAAAATGACACTGTCCCTGCCTATGCTTCTCTTTCCCTGCTCCGGAACACACTACACAAGGCCGCCGCGCTGACGGCCTTATATAGTGTGGGGCGTGTACTAAACCCCCTCAGCAATAATTGGCCACAGGCATCCTGCCTGTGGCCAATCATTGCTCTCCTCGCTGCCGGCGCTGTGATTGGCCAAGCATGCGGGGTCACAGTGCATGCTTGGCCAATCACAGTGCCTGGATGACACTGCGATGGCGTAGTGCATTGTGGGCCGTTCGCGTCACTCGAATTTGGCGCAAACGGCCCAAATCGTTCGTTCTTCGTCGAACGATCGAACAGCCGATGTTCGAGTCGAACGTATGTTCGACTCGAACACAAAGCTCATCCCTAGTGGGCAGGGCCAGATTAAGAACATCATGGGCCTGGTGCAGAGGATTTTGGTGGGGCCTTTTATAAATAATAAATAAATAAAAATGCAAACAATTTTTTGTTATAACAAATTAAATTAAAGAGAGAGAGGGAGGATGAGAGAGAGAAAGAGAGAGAGAGAAAGGGGATGAGAGAGGGGTGAGGGGTATGGGAGGGAGGATGAGAGAGAAAGAGGGGATGAGAGAGAGAGGATGCGCATGAGCATGCGTGAGAATGACATCAATGTAGCCCAGTCAAGGCAAGTGACCGAAGGCACAGGACCCAGAAGGAAGACCGGAGAAGATGGAAGCGCCGGGCCCCGCCGGATTGATCCCAGCGCTGGAGGGCTCAGTCTGACAATTTAAGTGTTCCCTAATGTGCTAATACGCTGTGCATACTTGTACATTGTGGCATATGCTACCTCAGGGCCTCTAAAAAGTAGTAATGTTAGCGAGGTTTACTACCGCTTTAATATCACAGGATCCCAGGAGCCTCTCATGGGGCCCCCTACTGACCCGGTGGCCCTTGGGCAGTGCCTAAGTGCATAGTTGCCAATATTTCAAAAATATTTTCAGGGACACTTTTTTTTACAAGTGTTTTTTTACAAGGAGTAGCTGATATCCCCTATGTTCCTCTATACATCACAGTAGTAATCACAAAATGAAATAAGTACTAATAATGGGCAGAACAAATATGAGGACTGAGAAGATTTCCTTTAGTTGAACTAACAAAAGTGTGCCCATTCTAGAGCTGGTAACATTGAGGATATTCAGTATAATTTTAAAGAACTGTTTTTGTGGGTAAGAGGCATAGGGGAGGTGTATGGATGGTATAAAAGTGAGAAGTATGTGCAGGTGAGGGAGAGGAATGTGGAGGGTCTAACAGTGGGCACTATGTACAGGAGAGCAGTGCAGAGGGTATGGCAGAAGGCACTATGTACAGGAGAGGAGTGTGAAGGGTATGACAGTGGGCAGTATGTACAGAAGAGGAGTGTGGGGGGTATGCCAGTGGGCAGTATGTACAGGAGAGGAGTGTGGAGGGTATGACAGTGGGCAGTATGTACAGGAGAGAAGTGTGGAGGGTATGAAAGTGGGCAGTATGTACAGAAGAGGAGTGTGGAGGGTATGAAAGTGGGCAGTATGTACAGGAGAGGAGTGTGGAGGGTAAGGTTGGGTTACAGTATGTACAGGAGTGTGGAGGGTAAGGTTGGGTTACAGTCAGGGCCGGACTAGGAATAAAAACCAGCCCTGGAAATAATTTCATACCAGCCCCATAGCATCATTATACCAGCCCAACATCATAACCATCACAATGTCATTATTTTCTTGTTAATAAAAAGGGAAAACCGTGCATTTTAGAGCACATT
Organism: Rana muscosa; assembly: GCA_029206835.1. Classification (NCBI taxonomy): domain Eukaryota; kingdom Metazoa; phylum Chordata; class Amphibia; order Anura; family Ranidae; genus Rana; species Rana muscosa. The sequence continues at coordinate 989,704,311 of CM055118.1, read as the reverse complement.
TGAAGAGCGTATTATATATGGATAAGACATACAGTCAGGTCCATAAATATTGGGACATCTACACAATTCTAATCGTTTTGGCTCTATACACCACCACAATGGATTTGAATGAAACAAACAAGATGTGCTTTAACTGCAGACTTTCAGCTTTAATTTGAGGGTATTTACATCCAAATCAGGTGAACGGTGTAGGAATTACAACAGTTTGTAACGGAGAGCCATAATTGGCCAAATTGGCTTTGGCCAATTTTGCCTCAGGGGATTTAGTACACGCCCCACACTATATAAGGCTGCCTGGAAGTCGGCCTTGTGTAGTGTGTTCCGGCGTGCTGAGAGATAGAGAGAGAGAGAGAGACAGTGTCATTTCATTTGAGTAAGATAGAGCAGGCAGGCGAGTCAGTTAGCTGCAGTCAGTGTATTTAGTATATATGTGCATCCCAGGTGTTGTATGTATATATATATTGTGACAGCAGGAAGGTAAAGTCACCTGGTTGCATCCAGGGGGGTAGATATATTTCGCCCAGATTCAGGCTTTACGCCGACTTATACAACTAGGTGGAGAGTTGTATAAGCCCAGCTGAGGCTAGTGGGCTCATGGATGACTCATACCTCTAGGGAGAGTGTGGGGCGTCGTGCAGACAGGGAGTTGATGAGACCAGCTGAAGCTTGTCAGCTCATTTAGGCCTCTATAAGAACTCCCAGCTTCATTAGATGTTAGCTCATGCCTGGACCCAGACCTGTGTGGACTGTCTAGGGAGAGTGAACCCCTGTGCGGTGAGACAAAGCCTGTGTGGCTATTTGCTTGGACATTTAAAACCAGGGACTTAGGGACTAGGACAGCACTAGGCTGATCCCAGTTGTTAGTTAGGAAACCTGTATGTTTAGTCAGAGGTCAAGTTGACCAGGATTTATTTTGTTTATGTTTCTTTTGCTTTGCTGTGTTTTGTCACTGTAAATAGAAAATAAACCGCACCTTTTTGATTTTGAAAACCACCACCTCCGTTTGCTGGGCCTGTTTTTTGTGTGGGGAGCCCATCCCGGGGGTCACACACACCCGCTGCCGAGCTAACCCCCTCACAGTTGGTGGAGAACCAGTGGCAGTTTTTTTTTAAGCCAGCATGGAGGAGATACTGAAGCAGCTGGCTCTAGCAAATGCCAATCAACAGCAGACAAATGCAGGTTTGCAAAAGAGCCTTGCAGCTCATCAACAGAGCCTTGCAGCTCAACAACAGAACTTCGCAGCCCAGCAGCAAGCTCATCAACAGAGCCTTGCAGCCCAGCAGCAAGCTCACCAACAGAGTCTGGAAGCTCAGCAACAAGCCCAGCAGCAATCTGAGGCCCGCTTCATAGACCTGTTACAGAAGCAAGAGCAGAGACTACAACAAATGGAAGCAGTAATGCAGCAACGTCCGCAGACCAGTGAGGAAAGCCGTCCCACTAATACCGCGTCCTTTGGGGTGAGTCGTTTATTGACAAAAATGACTGGAGAGGATGATCCAGAGGTATTTTTGACCACATTTGAAAGGACTGCTGAAAGAGAAAAGTGGCCTGAGGAGCAGTGGGCTGGACTGGTGGCTCCTCTGTTAACTGGTGAATCGCAGAAGGCTTACTATGACCTAGAGCCTGACCAAGCAAAAGACTATGTGATGCTAAAAGCTGAAATATTGGCAAGGCTGGGTGTCACCCAGGCTGTCCGGGCTCAGCGTGTGCATAACTGGACTTTCCAGCTTGGAAAACCCCCCAGGTCTCAAATGTATGATCTCATTCACCTGAGCAGAAAGTGGCTACAGCCAGAGACTTTGTCCGCACCAAAGATTGTGGAACGTGTTGTAATGGATCGGTTTTTGAGAGCTCTTCCTACTGCCATCCAAAAGTGGGTAAGCCATGGAGACCCAGAGACGGCCGATGGTCTTGTGGATCGTGTGGAGAAATACTTGGCTACAGAGAACCTGACGGCCTCTTCCAGAGACACTCGGACTTTCCACCCTAAGACCAGACCATCCCCAGGGGCGGATAAGAGGATTCCAAGGGGTGAGGGTGGAGAGAGTGAGAGGGTGGGAGCTCTACCCCAAGTTTGGCGAGAACAGCCTGGGAAATCAGCGGCTCAAGAGGCGGCAAGAAGGATCGTTTGCTACCGCTGCCGGCAAGCGGGACATATTGCAGCCAATTGCCCGGTTGTGGAGGAACCCATGCAGTGTGACTTTCTGACGGGCAGACGTCAGTCGCTGTGTGCGACAGTCGCATGCACTGCCATTCGAGGAACTGAGAAACATTTATGCAAAATGTGTGTTAATGGTAGAAATGTTGTGGTATTGCTGGATTCAGGTAGCCTTGTGACCCTGATAAAGGCTGAGTTAGTTAAAACAGAGGTCTCTGGGAATAGCAAGGTAGCTGTTATTTGTGTGCATGGGGACACCCGACAGTATCCAGTGACTACAGTGTGTTTCGAGACCCCCAAAGGTACCCTCTCTCATCCAGTGGGCTTAGTATCTCAGTTACCGCATGACGCCATTGTGGGAAGGGATTTTCCGAAGTTCTGGGAACTGTGGGATGATCCTGATCCCCCCACTGGTGCCCCTATGTACCAGGAATGTGATAGCCAGAACTCCCCTGAGAGTGGTGAGGACTCTCCGGAATTTCCCTTATCAGTATTGGCAGGGGAGACTCAAGAAACTGGAGAGGAGCCCACCTCCTCAGACGAAAACCTACCGTCTGTGGAGTTTTCTGATCTTGAGGTTCACAGGGAAAACTTTGCCACAGAACAGTTGAAAGACCCCGCCCTAATAAAGGCACGGGAAAACGTAGTGAAAATAGATGGCGAGTTAGTGAACCCAGATAATACCTGCACTTACCCATACTTCAGCGTAGAGAAGGACCTACTGTATCGGGTGGCAAAAAGGGCAGAAGAAACCGTTGAGCAGCTTGTGGTGCCCAAACCTTACAGGAAGTTGGTGTTGGAGTTGGCCCATGGGCACATTCTTGGAGGTCATCTGGGGACAGAGAAAACCCGAGAGAGGGTATTACAGAGATTCTATTGGCCGGGGGTGATGAAGGACATAGAAAATTATTGTTCCTCCTGCCCTGTGTGTCAGAGGTCGGCCCCGATGCCACATTTCCGTAGCCCGCTAGTCCCTCTACCCATCATTGAGGTCCCGTTTGAGAGGATCGCCATGGATTTGGTAGGTCCTATAATCAAGTCCGCTAGGGGGCACCAGTACATATTAGTTATAATGGACTATGCCACCCGTTATCCAGAAGCGATCCCTCTCCGAAATACCTTGGCCAAAACCATAGCCAAAGAGCTATCTCTTGTGTTTAGCCGGGTGGGTATTTGTAAAGAACTGCTTACGGACCAAGGTACACCCTTTATGTCCCGGGTTATGAAGGAGCTGTGTAAATTGTTCAAAGTGACGCAATTACGTACATCTGTGTATCACCCCCAAACCGATGGGCTGGTTGAAAGATTCAACAAAACCCTAAAACAAATGTTGAAGAAAGTGGTGGATAGAGATGGAAAGGATTGGGACTGTCTACTTCCTTATCTGATGTTTGCTATTAGGGAGGTGCCCCAATCCTCTACGGGATTCTCCCCCTTTGAGTTACTGTATGGGAGACACCCAAGAGGGCTGTTGGATATTGCCAAGGAAACTTGGGAAAGTGAGAGTTCTCCCCACAGGAGTGTGATTGAGCATGTCGCCCTGATGCAAGACCGAATTGCACAGGTAATGCCCATCGTGAAGGAACATTTGGCCCAAGCGCAGTTAGCACAGCAGAGAGTGTACAACCGTGGAGCCAAGACCCGTACCTTTTCCCCGGGGGATAGGATACTGGTACTTGTCCCTACGGTTGAAAGTAAATTCCTTGCCAAATGGCAAGGCCCCTACGAGATAATGGAAAAAGTGAGCGAAGTGAATTACAAGGTCAGACAACCAGGAAGGCGAAAGCCCGAACAGATCTATCACGTTAATCTGTTGAAAGCCTGGAGGGATAGAGAGTCCCTAGTCGCAGACACTTGGTCACCAGCTCAAACTGGTTGCGTGATTCCTGAGGTTGGAATAGCAGCCACCTTGTCACAACCCCAACAACAGGAGGTTAAGGAGTTTGTGCTTCGCAACAAGGAGGTATTCTCTGAGCTGCCGGGACAAACATCTGGGGTAGAGCATGACATCATTACCCCGCCCGGTGAAAGGGTGAAGTTAAAACCCTATCGGATCCCAGAGGCCCGACGGGAGGCAATACGGGAGGAAGTACAGAAAATGCTGAACTTAGGGGTGATAGAGGAGTCCCAAAGTGATTGGTCTAGTCCCATTGTGTTGGTGCCTAAACCGGATGGGAGCTGGCGATTTTGTAACGATTTTCGTCAGTTGAACAAAGTTACAAAATTTGACACCTACCCCATGCCACGTATAGATGAGTTGATCGACCGGCTGGGAACAGCCCGATACATGACGACTCTTGACCTCACAAAAGGGTATTGGCAAATCCCCCTGGCCAAATTGGCCAAAGAGAAAACCGCATTTGTAACCCCAGACGGGGCGTTCCAATATAAAAGAATGCCGTTCGGGTTACAGAATGCGCCGGCCACATTCCAGCGGAAAATGGACCAGATGCTGAGGCCCCATCGGAAGTATGCTGCGGCTTACCTGGATGACGTAATTGTCCATAGCACAGATTGGGCCTCACATCTGCCAAAAGTGCAAGCAGTCCTGGACTCTGTTCGGGAAGCGGGGTTTACGGCTAACCCCAAGAAGTGTACCATTGGGCAGGAGGAGGCCAAATATCTTGGGTACACCATTGGGAGGGGAGTAATAAAACCCCAACTCAACAAAGTCGAGGCCATCCAGAGTTGGCCACGTCCCAACAGCAAGAAGCAGGTACGAGCCTTTCTGGGAATCGCTGGGTATTATCGGCGATTCATTCCCCACTTTGCTTCTAAGGCTGTGCCCCTAACCAACCTAACGAAGGGGAAAGGGTCGGTCATGATTAAATGGACCCCCGAGGCTGAGGCAGCATTCCAATTCTTGAAACAAGCCTTATGTAGCCAGCCAGTGTTGTACTCACCTGACTTCTCTAAAGACTTTGTCGTACAAAGTGATGCGTCAGATGTGGGGTTAGGAGCAGTATTGTCCCAGGTCTGGAACGGGGAAGAGCACCCAGTCATTTACCTCAGCAGGAAGTTGAAGTACCATGAGGTAAATTACGCCACCGTTGAAAAGGAGTGTTTAGCGGTGAAGTGGGCTCTAGATTCCCTTCGGTACTACCTGCTAGGTAGGCACTTTGACATGGTTACGGATCACGCTCCGTTAAAGTGGATGGCTCAAAACAAGGAGACAAATAGAAGAGTGAATAGGTGGTTCCTGGCCCTCCAGGAATTCAACTTCACAGTAAAGCATCGCCCTGGCGTTCAAATGGGGAATGTGGATGCTTTGTCTCGAGTACATGAATGCCTGATTGCTGGTGTTCCAACCCCGAGGTTAAAACAAGAGGGGGGGGTATGTGACAGCAGGAAGGTAAAGTCACCTGGTTGCATCCAGGGGGGTAGATATATTTCGCCCAGATTCAGGCTTTACGCCGACTTATACAACTAGGTGGAGAGTTGTATAAGCCCAGCTGAGGCTAGTGGGCTCATGGATGACTCATACCTCTAGGGAGAGTGTGGGGCGTCGTGCAGACAGGGAGTTGATGAGACCAGCTGAAGCTTGTCAGCTCATTTAGGCCTCTATAAGAACTCCCAGCTTCATTAGATGTTAGCTCATGCCTGGACCCAGACCTGTGTGGACTGTCTAGGGAGAGTGAACCCCTGTGCGGTGAGACAAAGCCTGTGTGGCTATTTGCTTGGACATTTAAAACCAGGGACTTAGGGACTAGGACAGCACTAGGCTGATCCCAGTTGTTAGTTAGGAAACCTGTATGTTTAGTCAGAGGTCAAGTTGACCAGGATTTATTTTGTTTATGTTTCTTTTGCTTTGCTGTGTTTTGTCACTGTAAATAGAAAATAAACCGCACCTTTTTGATTTTGAAAACCACCACCTCCGTTTGCTGGGCCTGTTTTTTGTGTGGGGAGCCCATCCCGGGGGTCACACACACCCGCTGCCGAGCTAACCCCCTCACAATATATATATATATATATATATACAGTCAGGTCCATAAATATTGGGACATCAACACAATTCTAATCTTTTTGGCACTATACACCACCACAATGGATTTGAAACAAAATAAAAAAGATGTGCTTTAACTGCAGACTTTCAGCTTTCAGCTTTAATTTGAGGGTATTTACATCCAAATCAGGTGAACGGTGTAGGAATTACAACAGTTTGTATATATGCCTCCCACTTTTTAAGGGACCAAAAGTAATGGGACAGATTAACAATCATAAATCAAACTTTCACTTTTTAATACTTGGTTGCAAATCCTTTGCAGTCAATTACAGTCTGAAGTCTGGAACGCATAGATATCACCAGACGCTGGGTTTCATCCCTGGTGATTCTCTGCCAGGCCTCTACTGCAACTGTCTTCAGTTCCTGCTAGAGTTGCCACCTCATCCCTTTAAACCCGAACACATATGCATTACACAGGTTCTGAGGCTAATTAATATGGTAATTAAACTCACATGGTGTCTTATCTGCATTAAATCAGCCTCAGAACCTGTGTAATTTATATGTGTTCGGGTTTAAAGGGATGAGGTGGCAACCCTAGTTCCTGCTTGTTCTTGGGGCATTTTCCCTTCAGTTTTGTCTTCAGCAAGTGAAATGCATGCTCAATCGGATTCAAGTCAGGTGATTGACTCGGCCATTGCATAACATTCCACTTCTTCCCTTAAAAAACTCTCTGGTTGCTTTCGCAGTATGCTTCGGGTCATTGTCCATCTGCACTGTGAAGCGCCGTCCAATGAGTTCTGAAACATTTGGCTGAATATGAGCAGATAATATTGCCCGAAACAGTTCAGAAATCTTCCTGCTGCTTTTGTCAGCAGTCACATCATCAATAAAGACAAGAGAACCAGTTCCATTGACAGCCACACATGCCCACGCCATGACATGACATGACACACCACCATGCTTCATTGATGAGGTGGTATGCTTTGGATCATGAGCAGTTCCTTTCCTTCTCCATTCTCTTCCCATCACTCTAGTACAAGTTGATCTTGGTCTCATCTGTCCATAGGATGTTGCTCCAGAACTGTGAAGGCTTTTTTAGATGTTGTTTGGCAAACTCTAATTTGACCTTCCTGTTTTTGAGGCTCACCAATGGTTTACATCTTGTGGTGAACCCTCTGTATTCACTCTGGTGAAGTCTTCTCTTGATTGTTGACTTTGACACACATACACCTACCTCCTGGAGAGTGTTCTTGATCTGGCCAACTGTTGTGAAGGGTGTTTTCTTCACCAGGGAAAGAATTCTTTGGTCATCCACCACAGTTGTTTTCCGTGGTCTTACGGGTCTTTTGGTATTGCTGAGCTCACCGGTGTGTTCTTTCTTTTTAAGGATGTTCCAAACAGTTGATTTGGCCACACCTAATGTTTTTGCTATCTCTCTGATGGGTTTGTTTTGTTTTTTTCAGCCTAATAATGGCTTGCTTCACTGATAGTGACAGCTCTTTGGATCTCATATTGAGAGTTGACAGCAACAGATTCCAAATGCAAATGGCACACTTGAAATGAACTCTGGACCTTTTATCTGCTCCTTGTAAATGGGATAATGAGGGAATAACACACACCTGGCCATGGAACAGCTGAGCAGCCAATTGTCCCATTACTTTTGGTCCCTTAAAAAGTGTGAGGCACATATACAAACTGTTGTAATTCCTACACCGTTCACCTGATTTGGATGTAAATACCCTCAAATTAAAGCTGAAAGTCTGCAGTTAAAGCACGTATTGTTTGTTCTATTTCAAATCCAGTGTGGTGGTGTATAGAGCCAAAAAGATTAGAATTGTGTCGATGTCCCAATATTTATGGACCTGACTGTATGAAAGCACATAGGGCTAGGGATAGATAGAGAGATTTACAGTGGGGATCGAAAGTTTGGGCACCCCAGGTAAAAATGTGTATTAATGTGCTTAACGAAGCCAAGGAAAGATGGAAAAATCTCCAAATGGCATCAAATTACAGATTAGACATTCTTATAATATGTAAAAAAAAGTTAGATTTTATTTCCATCATTTACACTTTCAAAATTACAGAAAACAAAAAAATGGCGTCTGCAAAAGTTTGGGCACCCTGCAGAGTTAATAACTTGTACTGCCCCTTTTGGCAAGTATCACAGCTTGTAAACGCTTTTTGTAGCCAGCCAAGAGTCTTTCAATTCTTGTTTGAGGTATCTTTGCCCATTCTTCCTTACAAAAGTCTTCCAGTTCTTTGAGATTTCTGGGCTGTCTGTCACTCCCTGCTCTTTTAAGGTCTATCCATAGGTTTTCAATAATGTTGAGGTCAGGAGATTGTGAAGGCCATGGCAAAACCTTCAGTTTACGCCTCTTGATGTAATCCCCCATGGATTTTGAGGTGTGTTTAGGATCATTATCCATTTGTAGAAGCCATCCTCTCTTTAACTTCAGCTTTTTCACAGATGGCATCAAGTTACCATCCAAAATTTGCTGAAATTTTATTGGATCCATTTTTCCTTCTACTCGTGAAATGTTCCCTGTGCCACTGGCTGCAATACAACCCCAAAGCATGATTGATCCACCCCCATGCTTAACAGTTGGACAGAGGTTCTTTTCATTAAATTCTGTGCCCTTTCTTCTTGAAACGTACCTTTTTGCTCATTCCGGACAAAAAGTTCTATTTTAACCTCATCGGCCCACAGAACTTGTTTCCAAAATGCCTCAGGCTTGTCTATATGTTCATTTGCAAAGTTCAAACGCTGATTTTTGTGGTGAGGACTTGGAAGAGGTTTTCTTCTGATGACTCTTCCATGAAGACCATATTTGTACAAGTATCTCTTTATAGTGGAATAGTGTACCACAACTCCAGTGTCTGCCAGATCTTTCTGGAGGGATCGTGCAGTCAAACGTGGGTTTTGAATTGCTTTTCTCACAATCCTGCTAGCTGTTCTGTCTGATATTTTTCTTGGTCTTCCAGATCTTGCTTTAACTTCCACTGTTCCTGATGGCTGCCATTTCTTAATTACATTCCGAACAGAGGATATTGACATCTGAAAACGCTTTGCTATCTTCTTATAGCCTTCTCCAGCTTTGTGAGCGTCAACTATTTTAAGTTTCAGTTTTCTAGACAACTGCTTAGAAGAACCCATGGTGCTGATTGTTGGGGCAAGGTCAGATGAGTCTGGTCATTTAAAACCTTTGAGATTGACATCACCTGGTCTTCCCAGACGATGATTGAGAACAATCCATGACACTGGCAGGTCTCAGCTTTGCAAAGGGGGCAGTGCATGCTATAAATTCTGAAGGGTGCCCAAACTTTTGCAGATGCCATTTTTTTGTTTTCTGTAATTTTGAAAGTGTAAATGATGGAAATAAAATCTAACTTTTTTGACATATTATAAGAATCTAATCTGTAATTTGATGCCATTTGGAGATTTTTCCATCTTTCCTTGGCTTCGTTATGCACATTAATACACATTTTTACCTGGGGTGCCCAAACTTTCGATCCCCACTGTATATATATATATGTGTGACAGGAGTGACTTTGGGTCGGGGGTTTGTGGGACTCAGCTTGCCCTGGAGAGTTCTGGAGGCTCCTTGTCCAGCTTCCCCAAGCTCTCTTATGTGTAGATCACCCTGTGTCTCTAATAGGGGCACAGGGTGAATGAGAACTCCAGTCCTATCTGTACTAGACGGACTCTATTTATAGCCACACTGGAACCTTGTAAAATGTATATATTGTGTATCTCATGTTATTGGACTCTTTTTCTTAGATCGTGTGGGGTGTGGTTGTATGCCATTGGTTTATTGTCTCTGTCTGCCCTGGCTGTGGGGGGGGGGGGGATTCAACCAACAGCTCTCCTTGCTGATTGGACAGTTTACCCCACCCTGAATTCCAAAGGGAGGGGTGATGGTCCCGAGAGGGATAGCTGAGTTGAGTTGAGAGGTATCTTAATATAGCGTGGTCTTACCCCGAAGGGTCCCGACGCGCATAGCAGAGCTTCTGGGAGAAGAGGACCCAGGAACCAGAAGCAGCACAGAGTGGCAGAAAGGGTGGAAGGGAGAGGCTATGCAGGGAAGGCTTGCGTGAAAAGCCAAGTCTTCAGTAACCCGCGGATGACCGGAATAGTAGGGGCCTCCTGGAGCTCGACAGGGAGGCTATTCCACAAATCGGCACCCTGGTGGGAGAAGGCCCGACCACCACGCCGGATCTTCTTGGGCACTGAGATGTGGAGGAGATCTCTGCCAGTAGATGTGAGTGATCTAACAAAAGCTCATTTATGAAAACGAGAGCAGAGATAGCTTGGGGCCAGGCCTCTCATTATCTTAAACATAATACATCCGGCCTTAAATAAGGTGCAATAGTGGACTGGCAGAGGACAGGGGTGATATGATCCCTCAGCGGGACATCCATGAGTAACCTAGCCGCAGCATTTTGAATAAGTTGAAGCTTCTGCACTAACATCTTTGGCAATCCCAGATAAAGAGAGTTGCAGTAGCCTAGGCAGATAGCTATCGTGGCGCAGATGACAGTTTTTCTGTCCGAGATATCCAAATATTTAAACAGCCCCCTCAGGAGTTTTAGCTGGCAGTGACATGCACTGACGACCCTCTTTACCTGAGGAGACAAAGTTAAACCTGAATCTAGGACAAATCCCAGTTTACGGACCTGGAGAGCCACCTCCGGAGCAGGACCAAATGAGGGAGGCCAAGGTGGGATATCTGGAGGGGTGGCCAGATCGCTGAAGATGATCACCTCAGTTTTTCCCCCATTAAGTTTCAGGAAGTTGGCAGACATCCATGTGTCGATGGCCTCCAAGCAGCTGGCAAGGGTGGCATCAGCCGTCTGGTTCCTAGGAATCTTTAAGTAAACCTGGGTGTCGTCCGCATAAATATGGTAATGGACAGCGTGGGACTTTAGTAAGTCGGCAAGGGGTCTCATATAGATATTAAACAGCAGGGGAGACAAGGCAGAGCCCTGTGGCACTCCACAATCCAGGGCAGTGGACTTAGAGTAAAAGGGGCCAGTCTTGACTCCCTGAACTCTGCCCTCTAAGAAAGAGGCCACCCATGCCAAAGCCAACCCACTCATACCCAAAACTGACTTCATCCGCTCCAGTAAGATTCTATGATTAATCAAATTATCAAATGCGGCCGACATATCCAAAAGAACCAGAGCTACTGAGTCACCCCTGTCCAAGCTGTGAAGGACATCATCATAGACACAGATGAGGCTCGTCTCAAGCTATTGTGTTCATGTGTGAAAACAAATCAGTTTGTGTTGCCCTACTCTGAGGTGGGTTGTCTGTGGACTGGGGGGGCTAAAGAAGCTTGGAAGGTGCTGGATCTGAACAGAGGAAGCATTGACGGCGTACCTGGATCTGTTTGAGGACAGAGGGTTCGAGACAACTCCATCACCCCTCCCTTTGTCCTCACCCTGGGCCTCCAGAACTCTTCAGGGCAAGCTGAGCCGCACAAACCCCCAACCCAAAGTCACTCCTGCCACACATCTCCCCTTTCGGCAGGAGGAGACCCCAGACAGGTTGACTCCAAAGTTAGTCAGTAGTTCCAGTCCCCCAATGCAGGTATCCACACCGTACCCCAAATATAAAACAGTAAATTTCTGTTAAAAGTAGTAAAAGTGGAGCAATCATCAAGGGGGACACCTGGGACTATGGGAATGTGGGGGGGGACTCTGGTGACCAGAGACCACCTTCCGCAGAAAGAATACACTAAGGTAAGGGGGGTGTGGGTTACTGATATATAATATAGGGGGGAAACCTTTATATCAGTGCCCCCTTACATTATTGTATTTACTCCCCCTTACATCAGTGACCCCCTCCCCCCTCAGACTGGCCTGGTGGCGCTGTCACTGACCTCCTCTCAGGTGCACCTTGCAGGGCTCAGTCAGTTGGCTCCAGCTTGGTAGCTCTGTTTTTCCTATAGTCTCCTCTCCACAGTCCACACAGGTTTGACTTCTCCCATGATCCCCATCCCGACGGTGCCCCCATTCTTGACTTCTCTCCAGACTCCCTCAGAGACTGCAGACATTAAATAAGACAAGAGATGGTCAGAGGTTGCGGACATGATACAAGAGATAGTTAGAGACTGCGGGCATAGTACAGGAGATGTCAGAGGCTGTGGGCATGGTACAGGAGATGTTAAGATGTCAGAGGCTGCGGGCATGGTAAAGGAGATGGTCAGAGACTTAGGACATGATACTAAAGATGTTAGGAGAATGTAGACATGATACAGGAGATAGTCAGAGACTGCAGACATGGAACAAGAGTTGGTCAGAGACTGCAGACGTGATACAGGAGATGGTCAGAGACTGCAGACATGGTACAAGAGATGGTCAGAGACTGCAGACATGATACAAGAGATGGTCAGAGACTGCAGACATGATACAAGAGATGGTCAGAGACTGCAGACGTGATACAAGAGATGGTCAGAGACTGCAGACGTCATACAAGAGATGGTCAGAGACTGCGGACGTGATACAAGCAGGGCCGGCCCTATCATGGGACCCGATGATACCTCGGTCCCAGGCGGCACTTTCAATGGGAGCGGAAAATTGCCGCCCGCCAGCCAGCCCATTCCCTCCGCTCCTCTGCGGATCCCACTGTGAGGAGCCCGGCGCCGAGTGTGCGGGCAGAACAGGGGAACAGTCAGCGGGCGAGTCGGCGGGTGAGTGAACGGGCGGGACAGTCGGCAGGTGAGCGGGCTTGCCGGCCAATCAGCGGGCTGGCGAGGCAGCAGAGAGATGACATCATCTCTCACTGCCCGCCCTGCAGAACTGCAGTTCCACCCTCACTTTACAGCCGCGGGCAGCAGAGAGATTCTGCCTGCCTTTACTCACAGCACTTTACTCACCGCAAGTGGCAATAACCTACGTGTGGCAAGTGAAGTGGCAAGTGACAATCTGCAACGCGTGGCAGGTGACGTGGCAAGTGACAATTTACAACGTGTGGCAGGTGACGTGGCAAGTGACAATCCGCATCTGCTGACAGGTGACATGGCAAGTGACAATCCACAATGTGTGGCAGGTGACGTCATGGCAAGTGACAATCCGCATTGTGTGGCAGGTGACGCCGTGGAAAGTGACAATCCGCAATGTGTGGCAGGTGATGTCGTGGCAAGTGACAATCCGCAATGTGTGGCAGGTGATGTTGTGGCAAGTGAAAATCCACAATGTGTGGCAGATGACAATCCGCAATGTGTGGCAGGTGACGTGGCAAGTGACAATCCGCATCTGCTGACAGGTGACATGGCAAGTGACAATCCGCAATGTGTGGCAGGTGACGTCATGGAAAGAGACAATCCGCAATGTGTGGCAGGTGACATTGTGGCAAGTGACAATCCGCAATGTGTGGCAGGTGACGTCGTGGCAAGTGACAATCCGCAATCTGTGGCAGGTGACGTCATGGCAAGTGACAATCTGCAATGTGTGGCAGGGGATGTCATGGCAAGTGACAATCCGCAATGTGTGACAGGTGACATCATGGCAAGTGACAATCCGCAATGTGTGACATCGTGGCAAGTGACAATCCGCAATGTGTGGCAGGTGACATTATGGCAAGTGACAATCCGCAACGTGTGGCAGCTGACGTTGTGGCAAGTGACAATCCGCAATGTGTGGCAGGTGACGTCATGGCAAGTGACAATCCACAATGTGTGACATCGTGGCAAGTGACAATCCGCAACGTGTGGCAGGTGGCGTTGTGGCAAGTGACAATCCGCAACATGTGGCCAAGTGACAATCCGCAATATGTGGCAGGTGACACGGCAAGTGACACACTCGGGGCTCCCACTGATTCTGCATTATGATGAGTTTAACTATTTTATTTCATATAACAATGTAATAATAGAAATAATGCACTTCAATAATTTTTTTGTGATTCGGCACTGCATTGATTTAACTGACAATTGCGTGTGACGTCGTGTAACGTTGTACTTAAACAACATTTACGTCCTTTTTTCCCCACAAATAGAGCTTTCTTTTGGTATTATTTGATCACTTCTGCGATTTTTATTTTTTGTGCTATAAACAAAAATATTGACAATTTTGAAAAAAAATATTTTTTTACTTTTTGCTATAATAAACATCCAAAAAAATAAAAATAAACATTTCTTCATCAGTTTAGGTCGATATGTATTCTTCAACATATATTTGGTAAAAAAAACGCAATAAGTGTATAATGATTAGTTTGCGCAAAAGTTATAGCGTCTACAAAATAGAGGATAGATTTATGGCATTTTTATTATTATTATTTTTTTTTTTACTAGTAATGGCAGAGATCTGCGATTTTTAGCGAGTCTGTGACAGATCAGACACTTTTTTGGGACCAGTGACATTTATACAGCGATCTGTGTTATAAAAATGCACTGATTACTGTGTAAATGTCACTGGCAGGAAAGGGGTTAAATGTGTTCCCTGGGAGATGTTTCTAACTGGGGGGATGGGACTGACTGGAGGAGGAGAGAGATCTCTGTTCCTTATCACTAGGAACAGCAGATCTGTCTCTCCTCCCGTCAGAATGGGGATATGTCTGTTTACATTGACAGATCCCTGTTCTGTCTCTCTGGAGCGATTGCGGGTGGCCGGCTGACATCGCAGACACCGGCCACTCACAGGTCCCTTTATACGTCTATATACATGTATAGAGCCATGACAGGTCCTCTTTATACTCCTATGCATGTATAGAGCGATGACAGGTCCTCTTTATACTCCTACATACATGTATAGAGCCATGACAGGTCCTCTTTATACACCTACATACATGTATAGTGCCATGACAGGTCCTCTTTATACTCCTATGTATGTATAGAGCCATGACAGGTCCTCTATATACTCCTATATACATGTATAGAGCCATGACAGGTCCTCTTTATACTCCTACATACATGTATAGTGCCATGATAGGTCCTCTTTATACTCCTATATACATGTATAGAGCCAGGACAGGTACTCTGTATACTCTGACATACATGTATAGAGCCATGACAGGTCCTCTTTATACTCCTACATACATGTATAGTGCCATGACAGGTTCTCTTTATACTCCTATGCATGTATAGAGCCATGACAGGTCCTCTATATACTCCTATAAACAACATGTATAGAGCCCTGACAGGTCCTCTTTATACTCCTACATACATGTATAGAGCCATGAAAGGTCCTCTTTATACTCCTACATACATGTATAGAGCCATGACAGGTCCTCTTTATACTCCTACATACATGTATAGTGCCATGACAGGTTCTCTTTATACTCCTATGCATGTATAGAGCCATGACAGGTCCTCTATATACTCCTATAAACATGTATAGAGCCCTGACAGGTCCTCTTTATACTCCTACATACATGTATAGAGCCATGAAAGGTCCTCTTTATACTCCTACCTACATGTATAGAGCCATGACAGGTCCTCTTTATACTCCTACATATATGTATAGAGCCATGACAGGTCCTCTTTATATATGTATAGAGCCATGACAGGTCCTCTTTATACTTCTATATACATGTATAGAGCCATGACCGTTCCTCTTTATACTCCTTAATACATGTATAGAGCCATGACAGGTCCTCTTTATACTCCTATACATGTATACAACCATGACAGGTCCTCTTTATATTCCTACATACATGTATTGAGCCATGACACGTCCTTTTATACTCCTATATACACATGTATAGAGCCCTGACAGGTCTTTTTATACTCCTACATACATGTATAGAGCCATGACAGGTCCGCTTTATACTCCTATGTACATGTAAAGAGCCATGACATGTCCTCTTTATATTCCTATATACATGTATTGAGCCATGACATGTCCTTTTACATTCCTATATACATGTATAGAGCCATGACCGGTCCTCTTTATACTTCTATATACATGTATAAAGCCATGACCGGTCCTCATTATACTTTTATATACATGTATTGAGCCATGACAGGTCCTCTTTATATATGTATAGAGCCATGACAGGTCCTCTTTATACTTCTATATACATGTATAGAGCCATGACAGGTCCTCTTTATCCTCCTACATACATGTATAGAGCCATGACACGTCCTTTTACACTCCTATACACATGTATAGAGCCTTGACAGGTCCTTTTATACTCCTGTATACATGTACAGAGCCATGACAGGTCCTCTTTATACTTCTATATACACGTATAATGCCATGACCGGTCCTCTTTATACTCCTATACATGAATAGAGCCATAACAAGTCCTTTTTATAGAGCCATGGTAGGTCCTCTTTATATTCCTACATACATGTATTGAGCCATGGCACGTCCTTTTACACTCCTATACACATGTATAGAGCCATGACAAGTCCTCTTTATGCTCCTATATTCATGTATAGAGCAATGACAGGTCCAATTTATACTGCTACATACATGTATAGAGCGATGACAGGTCCTCTCTATACTCCTTCATACATGTAAACAACCATGACAGGTCCTCTTTATGCTCCTTCATACATGTAAACAACCATGACAGGTCCTCTTTATACTCCTATGTACATGTATAGAGCCATGACAGGTCCTCTTTATACTCCTATATACATGTATAGAGCCATGATAGGTCCTCTTTATACTCCTTTACATGTATAAAGCCATGACAGGTCCACTTTAGTTATCATGATATAAAATAATGAATGTGGGGGCATTTTGGTGGACGTGATTATTTTTTTTTGGGGGGGGGGGCAGCATTTCATTCTTGGTACCAGGCAGCACAATGTCTTGGGCTCGTACTGGATACAAGAGATGGTCAGAGACTGCGGACATGATACAAGAGATGGTCAGAGACTGCGGACATGATACAAGCGATCAATGCAGCCTCACTGTGCCAATCAATGCAGCCTCACTGTGCCAATCAATGCAGCCTCACTGTGCCAATCAATGCAGCCTCACTGTGCCCATCAATGCAGCCTCACTGTGCCCATCAATGCAGCCTCACTGTGCCCATCAATGCAGCCTCACCGTGCCCATCAATGCAGCCTCACTGTGCCCATCAATGCAGCCTCACTGTGCCCATCATTGCAGCCTCACTGTGCCCATCATTGCAGCCTCAATGTGCTCATCATTGCAGCCTCAATGTTCCCATCATTGCAGCCTCACCGTGCCCATCATTGCTGCCTCACCGTGCACATCATTGCTGCCTTACTGTGCCCATCATTGCTGCCTCACCGTTCCCTCATTGCAGCCTCACTGTGCCCTCATTGCAGCCTCCCCATCATTGCAGCCTTACTGTGCCCATCATTGCCACCTTACTGTGCCCATCATTGCCGCCTCACTGTGCCCATCATTGTAGCCTCACCGTGCCCATCATTGATCAGCCTTACTATGCCCATCATTGCCGCCTTACCGTACCCTCATTGCCGGCTTACTGTGCCCTCATTGCAGCCTCCCTCACCATCATTTGAGCCTTACCATGCCCTCATTGCAGCCTCCCTCACCATTATTGTAGCCTTACTGTGCCCTCTTTGCAGCCTCACCATCATTGCAGCCTTACCGTGCCCTCATTGCAGCCTCCCTCCCCATCATTGCAGCCTTACTGTGCCCTCATTGCAGCCTCCCCGCCATCATTGCAGCCTTACCGTGCCCTCATTGCAGCCTCCCCAGCCATCATTGCAGCCTTACCGTGCCATCATGCAGCCTCCCCCTGCCATCATTGCAGCCTTACTGTGCCATCATCATCATTGCAGCCTTACTGTACCATCATGCAGCCTCCCCCCGCCATCATTGCAGCCTTACTGTGCCATCATGCAGCCTCCCCCACCATCATTGCAGCCTTACTGTGCCATCATGCCGCCTACCCCACCATCATTGCAGCCTTACTGTGCCATCATGCAGCCTCCAGTCCCCCGCCATCATTGCAGCCTTAATGTGCCATCATGCAGCCTCCCCGCCATCATTGCAGCCTTACTGTGCCATCATGCAGCCTCCCCCGCCATCATTGCAGACTTACTGTGCTATCGTGCAGCCTCCAGTCCCCCGCCATCATTGCAGCCTTACCAGTCAATGCATGCATTATGCACAGCGGGCATCTCCCGCTGTGTGTCACGGAGCAGTATGAAAAGTTTGACCGCGCTGTGATAAAGGTCCCGCCCTCCTTCTAGACCAGCTCGTGTGATAGACAGAACACTGCATCTATCACACGAGCTGGTCTAGGAGGAGGGCGGGACTTTTATCACAGCGTGGCCGAACTTTTCACATAAAGCTCCGTGACACAGCCACAGCGGTTTCCCGCTGTGCATGACAAGTAGGCAGGAGGAGGGAGGGGAGCACTGCAGCCGATCAAAGCGGCCCCAGGGCAGGCAGCCTACCGGGAAATGTCCCGGTATCCCAGTAGGCCAGTCCGGCCCTGGTTACAGTATGTACAGGAGAGGAGTGTGGAGGGTATGACAGTGGGAAATATGTACAGGAGAGGAGTGTGGAGGGTAAGGTTGGGTTACAGTATGTACAGGAGAGGAGCGTGGAGGGTATCACAGTGGGCAGTATGTACAGCAGAGGAGTGTGGAGGGTATCACAGTGGGCGGTATGTACAGGAGAGGGGTGTGGAGGGTATGATGGGGGCAGAAAGTACAGGAGAGGAATGTGGAGGGTATGACAGTGGGCGGTATGTACAGGAGAGGAGTGTGGAGGGTATGACAGCTGGCACTATGTATAGTAGAGGAGTGTGGAGGGTATGACAGTGAGCAGTATGTACAGGAGAGGAGTGTGGAGGGTACGACTGTGGGCACTATGTACAGGAGAGAAGTGTATGACAGAGGGCACTATGTACAGGAGAGGAGTGTGTAGGGTATGACAGCGGGCACTAGGTATAGGAGAGAAGTGTGGAGGGTATGACAGTGAGCAGTATGTACAGGAGAGAAGTGTGGAGAGTATGACAGTGGGCACCGGGGGCGGGCTGGGTCGGGGGGCAGAGTGGAAATTTCCCCCCAGGCCGCCTAACTTCTAGTCAAAACGGGCGCTTTCATGGCCGCTGTCTGCTGACATATTTTTATTTTTTTTTATGCAGGAGGTCAATCATGGCGGCCGCCGATTGGCTGTGTTGCTCCGGCTCATCATTCTGGGAGTTGTAGTCCGGACCGTTCCTGGTGGCGATGGGTGGAGAGAACTGAGCAGCGGCGCACAGCAGCCAGAAACTACAACTCCCGCAGATGGAGTCTTCAGAGGCGGGCAGAGGCAGGGCGTGACTCACTGGCTCAGGCTGGGCGCTGGATGGCTGCAAGCAGGGGCGGTACAGAGGGTTGGAGGGGGGCGCCAGGTTGTGAGCAGAAAAATCTGCCCACAAAATCTAGTTGTAACACTTGTATGCCCCTGTTGCCAGCCCAAAACAAAATGTATGTGCCCCTGCTCGTTGCTCTGTGGCAGCATATACATCTATTTCCAGGCTCCCTTCTTAAGTTCCTGAGTTCCCCCCCCCCCCCAGATCGTAGCTGGTACAGTCCCAGCAACAGTACATGTGGGCGGGGTAGGAAGAACCTCCCACTGCAGCAAGATCATTGGATCCCGCCCAGCACACAGCAGAGACCTCCTCCAGGGCAGAGTGAAGATTAGTGATGAGCCGAACACCCCCGGGTTCGGTTCGCACCAGAACCCGCGAACGGACCGAAAGTTCGCACGAACATTAGAACCCTATTAAATACAATGGATGCGAACGTTCGAATTCTAAAATGCTAATTATAACGACTATTATCCATGTTATTGTCCTAAACAGAGTTTGGGAACCCGGGTTCTGCACCAGGGGACATGTATCAATGCAAAAAGAAGTTTTAAAAACGGCCGTTTTTCGGGAGCAGTGATTTTAAAGATGCATAAAGTGAAAAAAAAAAAGTCAAATATTCCTTTAAATATTGTACCTGGGGGGTGTCTAAAGTATGCCTGTGAAGTGCCACATGTTTCCCGTGTTTAGAACTGTCCCTGCACAAAATTACATTTCTAAAGGAAAAAAAAGCCATTTAAAACTGCTTGCGGCTTTAATGTAATGTCTGGTCCCGGTAATATGGATGAAAATCTTTAAGAAAAATGGCATAGCTACCCCATCACCCCCCCCCCCCCTACCCCAGCCCATTACCAGCCCCTTTGGGTCTTGTATGGATATTAAGGGGAACCCCGCACACAAAATAAAAAAGGCCCTATATACTCTGAACAGCCGTATACAGGCGGTGCATACAAGACAGGGACTGTAGGTTTGTTCTTATGTAGAATCTGTTTGTAATTTAGAACAGCTACATTGTTTAAGTGTAGCTCCAGCCCAAATACCTATTTTTAAGCTTTTTGGAAAACATAGGGAAGGGTTATCACCCCTGTAACATTTGTTTTGCTGTCTGTGCCCCTGTTCAGAACATTTCACCTCACTTTGCGTCCCAATGACAACTGTTTTTGAAATGTGGTGTTTTTATTGAAACAAGGATTGGTGATAAAGCATCAGTAGAGAGGAGACACCTTTCTCCCATATTAATTCTTACAGGAGAGAATTTTCCTTCCAAGGGGTAGATTTCCTCTCACTTCCTGTTGTCTTCTTCCGTTTGCAAGTAGTAGTCGTTTGTAAGTTGGATGTTTGAAAGTAGGGACCTGCCGTATATACTCTGCAGAAATTGGCCCCTTAGGTGTTGGTGTTGGCACAACTCTGTAAGCACTCACAGTTACTCTTGGTGGGTGCTGGAACGCCCTGCTGTCAACTATTATATCAGGAATTGTAATAACATATAATTGTTGAACAGTGGTAGTAAAAATTGGGCCTTTGATGGTGGTGCTGGTGCCACAACACTGTAAGGCCTGACAGTTACTCTTGGTGGGCGCAGCAATGGGCCCTGCTGTGAATTATTAGATCAATAATTATAATTGCATGCCCCTGTTGAACAGGGGCTGAAAAATTGGGCCTTAGGCACTGGTGGCACAACACTGCAACCCCTCACAGATACTGTACTTGGAGCACAGCAATGAGGCCTGTTGCAAAGTATTGCATCAAAAATTGTAATTACACGCCCCTGTTAAACAGGGGCTGAAAAATTGGGCCTTATGCCGCGTACACACGATCGATTTTTTCGACGGTGAAAACACAGTCGAAAAAATCGACGTTAAAAACGAGGAACAGCTTGTTCCCCTCACACACGGCCGTTTTAAATGTCATTTTTTTTTTGGTCGAAAAAAACGACCGTGTGTGGGCTCCGCGGCAGTGTTTCCCTATTGATCATCCTTGATTTGTCTACATTGTGTCGAGTAGCGCTCTAATACATATTATATTCCCTATGGGAAACACTGCCGCGGAAAACATGTCGAAAAAAACGACGAGAAAAATTAGAACATGTTCTAATTTTTCTCGTCGTTTTTAATGCCGTTTTTCTCGTCGAAAAAAACGACATAAAGCCCACAGACGATCGTTTTTCTCGGCGAAAAAAAAAAAATGTCATTTTTCCCGACGGGAAAAATCATCATTAGCCACTGGTGGCGGCACCCATAAACCAAAATGATCTTCCAAGCTATCATCATTAATCGGATCATTGAGGAAGAGGAGGAGGATAGCCAGTCAACATAACAGCACAGGCACTCAGCATCAGCATCAGTCTTGAAGGGATGTGACATTTTAAAATCAATTAGTCTGTTATATCAGCATCAGGTGTGTGGTAGCTGGTGGTGATCCAAGACTGGTTCATCTTGATGAAAGTCAGTCGATCAACCGAGTCGGTGGACAGGCGCACCCTGTGATCCGTGACAAATCCTCCAGCAGCACTGAATGTGCGTTCTGAAAGAACGCTGGATGCAGGACAGGCCAGTAGCTCAATTGCATACTGTGCAAGCTCTGGCCAGTGATCCATCCTCAAGACCCAGTAAGCCAGAGGATTTTCGGTGGGGAAGGTGTCCAAGTCTGACCTTGCCCCTAGGTATTCCTGCACCATGTATATCAGACGCTGGCGATGGTTGCTGGAACCGATCATACTTTGGGGCTGCGGACTAAAGAATTGTCTGAACGCATCGGTCAGACGGCCACCTTCCCCACCGCTCCTTCTTTGACTGCCCGAAGCCTCAGCAACTCGTTGTCCAGGACCAGGAGTTTGTAACCTCCCAGTCTCTGGGAACGCGTTGCACAGACCTTTCTGCAAGGCCTCCCGGAGTTGTCTCATCCTCTGCTCCCTCTGTGATGGTAACATAAGGTCCGCAACCTTACCCTTGTACCGTGGATCAAGGAGAGTGGCCAGCCAGTAATGGTCCCTCTCCTTGATCCGAAGAATACGAGGATCCTTCCGCAGACTTTGCAGGATCAGGGAGGCCATGCAGCGTAGGTTAGCTGAGGCATTTAGTCCGGAGTCCTCTGGGTCACTAAGGACGACATGATCCGCAGCCACCTCCTCCCAGCCACGTACAACTCCACTGGTTTCTTGGGACTGTAAATCATCCCTAAAAGACTGCTGCTGATGATGCTGAGTGCCAGCCTCCACCTCCATGCTGACACAATCCTCCTCCTCCTCCTCCTCCTCCTCTTCCTGTGCGATGGGTGGGACAGAAGGAACACTGTCTGGGTAAAGGGGGCCTTGAGAGGCAAGGAAGTCCTCCTCTTCCTGCCTCTGTTCTGCCTCAAGTGCCCTGTCCATTATTCCACGCAGCGTGTGCTCCAACAGGTGGACAAGAGGTACAGTGTCACTGATGCATGCACTGTCACTGCTCACTATCCTCGTGGCCTCCTCAAATGGTGCCAGGACAGTGCATGCATCCCTGATCATGCCCCACTGGCGTGGTGAAAAAAAACCGAGCTCCCCTGACCCTGTCCTGGTGCCGTAGTCGCACAGGTACTCATTGATGGCCCTCTGCTGCATGTGCAGCCGCTGCAGCATGGCCAACGTTGAGTTCCACCTGGTGGGCATGTCACATATAAGGCGGTTCTTGGGCAGGTTCAACTCCTTTTGAAGCTCAGCCAGGCGAGCACTGGCATTATAAGATCTGCGGAAATGCACACAGACTTTCCTGGCCTGCCTCAGGACATCCTGTAAGCCCGGGTACCTGCCCAAGAACCGCTGCACCACCAGGTTAAGGACGTGAGCCATACATGGCACATGGGTCAGTTGTCCCTGTCGGAGGGCGGAGAGGAGGTTGGTGCCATTGTCGCAAACCACCATTCCTGGCTTAAGCTGGCGTGGCGTCAACCACCTCTCGGCCTGCCCCTGCAGAGCAGACAGGACCTCTGCCCCAGTGTGGCTCCTGTCCCCCAAACACACCAGCGCAAGCACGGCATGGCATCTTTTTGCCTGCGTACTTGCGTAGCCCCTTGAACGGCTACGGAGCACCGCTGGTTCCGAGGACAAACCACAGGAAGAGGCCATGGAGGAAGAAGAAGAGGAGGGGGTGGAGGAGAGAGGTGTGTCACAACCAGTAGTAGCATTTTGGAGGCGTGGCGGTGGAACAACCTCCAACACTACTGCACCTTGTCCTGCATCCTTCCCAGCTGCCAAAAGAGTGACCCAATGGGCCGTGAAAGAAAGGTAACGTCCCTGTCCATGCCTGCTGGACCATGAGTCAGCGGTAATATGCACCTTACCGCTGACCGCCCTGTCCAGCGAGGCCAAGACATTGCCTTCCACATGCCTGTAGAGAGCCGGAATAGCCTTCCGTGCGAAAAAGTGTCGTTTGGGAACCTGCCACTGAGGAACCGCACATTGCACAAACTCACGGAAGGGGGCCGAGTCTACCAACTGAAAAGGCAGCAGTTGAAGCGCTAGCAATTTAGCCAAGCTAGCATTCAACCGCTGGGCATGTGGATGGCTGGGAGTGAACTTCTTTCGACGGTCCAGCAGCTGGGGCAGGGAAATTTGCCTGCTAGAATCGGACGTTGGTGTACTGCTAGCAGAGTGCCCGCAAGTACTTGCCTGTGACACACCTAATTCTACACCTTCATTCCTCTCAGAGCAGGTTTCAGAGAGGAGTGAAGGTATAGTGGGGTTGGAGATCCCAGCTGATGCGGTGCAAGAAGAGGTCAGCTTTGTTCTTTGGTGTGGGTCTTTAAGGTAGGCTTGCCAACGAGCTGCATGGCAGGTCAACATATGTCTGATCAAGCATGTGGTGCCCAAGCGGCTGATGTTTTGGCCACGCGATATACGCTTGAGACATATGTTGCAAACAGCAGCTGTGCAATCTGATGCACTCGCCTCAAAAAAGGCCCACACCAAAGAACTTTTTGCATGACGGGCAGAGGCAGCGCCCTGCACAGGCGGAGCTCTGTGGTGTGATTCCGTCGGTGTGCTGCCCATACGCTGGCCACTCAAGGGCATCCTGCCTCGTTGGAGATGTGCCTCCTCCTCATCCTCCTCCTCCTCCTCTCTCCTATTAGGCACCCACGTGGAGTCAGTGACCTCATCATCCCCTCCCTCCTCATCACTGGAGCCAATCTGGCAATATGCTGCAGCTGCTGGAGCATGACTGCCAGATTGGTGTCCTTCTTGAGCATCCCCTCTCTCTGCTCTCACGCTGCTGCCTTCCTCTAGCTGGGTATCATCATCAGATCCTTCCAAACGCTGGGCATCCTCCTGGAACATGTACCCAACACTGTGCTCAAACAGTTCGGGGGACTCCTCAGGAGGAGGGCATGGTGGGTCTAGGGAAGGATTGACTAATGAAGATAATGATACCAGAGAAGAGGACGCTTTGGCAGCTGCTTTGCCAGTACCCTGAGCCTGGGTGAGAGAGGATGAGGAGGATGAGGTGGGCTTGGTCATCCACTCTACCAAGTCTTCGGCATGATGTGGCTCAACATGTCCAGCTGCCGAAAATAAGGACAAGCGTGTCCCATGGCCATGTGCTGATGACAATGCACCGCGTACACGACCAGCACTGTTGCCCCCAGACACAGAGCCTGCTTGCCCTCTTTTTTTGCCTCCTGACTGTCTGCCTCTCCTTGGTTGCCTTCCAGACATTTTAATGGATGGCCTGCAGGGAGATGGGAAAAACAGCAATAAGGGCTACCTTCAGGTGTATACTGTGCAGGAGGCTTAGCAACAATGACACTGACACTGTCCCCTGCCTATCCTTCTCTGTCCCTAAACACAAGGATTGAAAATATGGTTCAGCAAAATAGTTTTAGAACAGAATAGCACACTGACACTTTCCCTCACTGTCCTACTCTGTCCCTCCCTACAAACAAGATTTAGCACAGAATAGCACACTGATAATTTCTACGAGTATCCTTCTCTGTCCCTAAACTCAAGGATTGAAAATATGGAACAGCAAAATTGGTTTAGCACAGAATAGCACACTGTCAGTTTCACTCACTGTACCTCTCTGTCCCTCAACTCAAGGATTGAAAATATGGTTCAGCAAAATAGTTTTAGAACAGAATAGCACACTGACACTTTCCCTCACTGTCCTACTCTGTCCCTCCCTACAAACAAGATTTAGCACAGAATAGCACACTGATAATTTCTACGAGTGTTTTTCTCTGTCCCTAAACTCAAGGATTGAAAATATGGAACAGCAAAATTGGTTTAGAACAGAATAGCACACTGTCAGTTTCACTCACTGTACCTCTCTGTCCCTCAACTCAAGGATTGAAAATATGGTTCAGCAAAATAGTTTTAGAACAGAATAGCACACTGACACTTTCCCTCACTGTCCTACTCTGTCCCTCCCTACAAACAAGATTTAGCACAGAATGGCACACTGATAATTTCTACGAGTGTCCTTCTCTGTCCCTAAACTCAAGGATTGAAAATATGGAACAGCAAAATTGGTTTAGAACAGAATAGCACACTGTCAGTTTCACTCACTGTACCTCTCTGTCCCTCAAATCAAGGATTGAAAATATGGTTCAGCAAAATAGTTTTAGAACAGAATAGCACACTGACACTTTCCCTCACTGTCCTACTCTGTCCCTCCCTACAAACAAGATTTAGCACAGAATAGCACACTGATAATTTCTACGAGTGTCCTTCTCTGTCCCTAAACTCAAGGATTGAAAATATGGAACAGCAAAATTGGTTTAGAACAGAATAGCACACTGTCAGTTTCACTCACTGTACCTCTCTGTCCCTCAACTCAAGGATTGAAAATATGGAAGAGCAAAATAGGTTTAGAACAGAATAGCACACTGTCAGTTTCACTCACTGTACCTCTCTGTCCCTCAACTCAAGGATTGAAAATATGGTTCAGCAAAATAGTTTTAGAACAGAATAGCACACTGACACTTTCCCTCACTGTACCTCTCTGTCCCTAAACTCAAGGATTGAAAATATGGTTCAGCAAAATAGTTTTAGAACAGAATAGCACACTGACACTTTCCCTCACTGTACCTCTCTGTCCCTACAAACAAGGTTTAGCACAGAATAGCACACTGTCACTGACACTCTCCCTACCTATCCTTATTTGTCCCTAAACACAAGGAATCCAGGATTAGTAAAGGAAAAATAATGACACTGTCCCTGCCTATGCTTCTCTTTCCCTGCTCCGGAACACACTACACAAGGCCGCCGCGCTGGCGGCCTTTTATAGTGTGGGGCGTGTACTAAACCCCCTCAGCAATAATTGGCCACAGGCATCCTGCCTGTGGCCAATCATTGCTCTCCTCGCTGCCGGCGCTGTGATTGGCCAAGCATGCGGGGTCACAGTGCATGCTTGGCCAATCACAGCGCCTGGATGACACTGCGATGGCGTAGTGCATTGTGGGCCGTTCGCGTCACTCGAATTTGGCGCGAACGGCCCAAATCGTTCGATCTTCGTCGAACGATCGAACAGCCGATGTTCGAGTCGAACGTATGTTCGACTCGAACACGAAGCTCATCCCTAGTCGAGATAGACAAACTTTTTGCCAGGAAGGGTTGGGACAAAATCCCCTTATCCTCATCCAGAAGTAGAAAGGATTCACCCATGGACTCTGGGGATACAACACCCTGGGTGGAGGCCCATGCGCCTGAGGAGAGGAATAATCCCATGCCTGCACTATCCGCACCGTGTCGCCAGCGCCTGCTGCTGTGGCAGAACGTGTGCCATTGCGGGCCTCTTTGCTGAAACTTAAGGCAGTGAAAGTGCCTAGGTCTCCGGATGCAATTGTCTTTCCGGGTGCAGGAGACCGTGCTACCCTTCCTCCGATTTTGAGGTTGCAGCGGCTTTTCAACCAGAGAGTGGCTGTCGAGTATGGATTGGAGTACCCCTGTGTTCCGAGGGACTTGCTATTTGAAGTCGAGACCTACAGAGAGAGGTGGTATGCGGACTTTGTCTGGAACTACTTGAAGGTGCCCAATCCCCGCAGATATTTTATGTGCTCTGCTGCTGTTACTGACAGGTTTAAGGGGTGCAAACAGGACTGGAACCTTGGCCGGCACATACACGCGGATCGGGTGGTCGTTTGTTGTAAGGAGCGAGAGGATTCTGTGTACTCTGTTGAGACTTTTGATAAGAACTGGAAGCTCCTTGTTTTGCCAGACCCTCGCTTCTATCTGTAAGAGACTGGACTCTGTGTTTTCTTTTTTCTTTGTTCCGGAGTGTACCCTCTGGGAGCTCAAGGACTTTGCCCTTACTGAATTGGAGTAACCCGCTGAGATGAGAGAGTCAGGGGAACGGTTGCCATTTCTCTCCGCTCACAGCATTACAAAGACACAGACTTTGGGGTAGATGCAGTCAGGGTCATCGTGAGATTGACGTGTTCAAGTTGGAGAATGTCTTTTCAATGTTTAAACAAGGTGTCATGACGGTAGCACTTCCACCAGGTGGCGGTGTTCTGCAGGATTTTTTGTGCGCTCTATTAGACATGTGCACTGCCAAAAAATTTGTTAGTTTTCGTTTTCGTTTCATTCGTTTTTTTTTTTTTTCGTTTTTCGGGTCATTCGTTATGCTCGCAATTCGTAAATTCGTAAATTTATACATTCGTAAATTTGTACATTCGTAAATTTATACATTCGTAAATTTGTACATTCGTAAATTTGTACATTCGTAAATTTATACATTCGTAAATTTGTACATTCGTAAATTTGTACATTCGTAAATTTATACATTCGTAAATTCGTACATTCGTAAATTTATACATTCGTAAATTTATACATTCGTAATTTCGGAAATTTGGAAATTCGATATTTTCGAAAACCCGAAAATTTGAAAATCTGAAAAAATAACTATTAAATTATAGTTGTAATTTCCTTTCAAATTTGGCTGTTAGCGAACGTAACGAATACAAATTTATCTGAAGTTACGCATAACCTGAAATAACAAATGCCGCATCTAAACAAATGGAACGGAACAAATTAATAATAATAATAATAAAACGTTTTTATTATTATTATTGTTATTTATTATTATTATTAATTCATTACGTTCCATTCGTTTAGATACGGCATTCATTATGTCGGAAAACAATTCGTAACTTCGTTAAGTTCACTAACAGCCAAATTTGAAAGGAAATTACAATACCTATAATTGAATAGTTAGTAATAGTTACGTTATTAGTTAATTATTATTTCAGATTTCCGAATTTACTAATTTACGATTGTACAAATGTACAAATTTACGAATGTACGAATATTCGGAAATTCGTAAATTCAAATTTACGAATTTCCGGATAGTTGTACATTCGTAAATTCGTGCATTGGTAAATTAGTATATTCGTAAATTCGTACATTCGTAAATTTGAATTTACGAATATTCGTTAAAATTCGTTAAATGAGTTTTCGTTAATTCGGATATTTCCGAAATTCGTTAAAAAACGAATTCGGAACGAAACGAATTGCACATGTCTACGCTCTATTGAGAAATGCCTATTTTACACTAGGCCTAGTGTATTTAAAACTTAGTGAAGGAAGTTGTTTTTCCCTCGGGAAGGATAACTCCCTTCGTGTGTATAAAGTAGTGGTAGGATGTTGTTTTTTTTTGTTTTTCTCTCCCTCTGCAGGTGAACTACGAGCAACCGCCGGAGAATGGGTGGAACTAGCTAGCCTAGGAAGGGTGGGAAATGTGAATAATAATGTTTATTATGCTATGTGTCATTGAGTATGGGATGTCCATATTGTACTTTGTTGTTCTTCCTTCATTTCTTTCCTTCATATCCCTTCCCCATTGCATAAGTTCCGGCACAAACACTTTTCAAATTTGTACATAGTTGGAATAAACCTGCCCTGACTCAGGCTTGAGGAGCGTGAGTTTACTCCAGACACTGGGGACAGTGTCTATTTTTCTAGGGGGTGTATGTTGCGGGGTCCCCAAATTTAACCCCGCTATACCTAAATTTAGGGGAAAGTTTGAGCTGTAGTTGGGCTCAGATCACCTTAATTGTTAGGGCATTCTGTTTTTATACCGCAGGTAGTATACTGGTGTGTGGTTCCCTGTGGCCTGTAGGTGGCGCTGCCATAATGGGCCAGGGTTGAACCGCTGGTATAGTGCTGTGCCTTGGATGTCCTCTCTCGGCGGTTGTGTGGTGGGCATGGTCGGCCTGCTGTGCACGCCGGGAGAGGATATAAAAAGGGGCAGACGCTGCTTGCGGGGGGTTCGGTCTTGGTTCCAGAGTTGGAGTCCTGGTACGCGGTACCTGGCCCTCCTGGCCAGGGGCCCGCGTACGCATCAGTCCCAGGCACCTTTAGCCCTGGGGCTGCAGCAAAAACCTTGGGCCCATTACCTTTAGCTGGGGCCCGTGTCCTGGAAGAAGAAATCCCAGGGTGCCTCTGGCATGGGGACCCGTTCTGAGATGAGAAGGCCGGGGGAGGACCCTTCTGAAGGACCGGTGAAAAGTTCACGGAGAAAGAAGGGCCTGGTAACTTTCTGGAGGGATTAGATCCATCCAACACTAGAGGATTGGGATTAACAGTTCTTTGGCAGAAAATCTCCTAGTCGCATTTAAAGAAAAGGGAAGACTAAAGAAACGTCCGAGCATCACTTCGGCAGCTAGGATCCACTTTCATAGGCAACTATCCGGGTGAGCGAAGCCTACTTGAGGAACGAGTAGTGAATACATAATTTGTCTTGTGCCTGGACTCATATCCAAACTTTTACTGTCCTGTCTTCTATCCACCCTTTTCTATCCATTGACTTTGCATATAAAGAAATAAACTCTACGTTGGAGTTTACTATTGGTGTGGACCTTGGAGTTACTTGGGGATATAAAGACTTGTCCTTACATCCTAAGAGACGGGAACCAACTAAAGGGAGAACCTTGATGCAGGACCCTAGTTTGTGACACTGCTCAACCTCTTCACACAAGAGGGTACGGGCAGGTAGCAGGGTGTGTCTTTCATGCAAGTGAGCCAAAGGCAGGTGAAAGAGAATGCCCGTGTGCTACAGATACTAGTAGTCAGTGGCTGGGTAGGCACTGGCTAGTATCAGAGACAGATACACACAGGTTACATACGCCACAATCGTTAGCGCAAGAGCAATAATTCTAGCACTAGACCTCCTCTGTAAATCTAAACACGTAACCTGTAAAAAAATGTAAAGCATTGCTTAGTATACAAAAAAAATTGTGCTAACTTTAGTGTTTTTTTTATTTTTTATGAATAAAACAGTTTCTTTCCAAAAAAAACATGTTTGAGAAATTGCTGCGCAAATACCGTGTAACATAAAAAGTTGCAAAGACCACCATTTTATTCCATAGAGTGTCTGCTAAAACAATATATATAATGTTTGAGGGTTCTAAATAATTTTCTAGCAAAAAAAATGATGATTTTTACATGTAGAAGAGAAGTGTCAGAATTGGCCTGGGTGGCCAGGGGTTAATTACCATAAGTAATATACAAATAATTATTATAAGCCCTGTGAGCTCTTCCTCTCAGTCTGCTGCAGAGTGTGACAGTTTGTATTTAAACTGGCCGTTCTGTATATAGCTTCTGACCAGCTGCGTAAGCAGCTTCGTATCTCCGGAACCATAAATGATAGCAGCCATGACCAGTGGTGGGGTAAGTCTTCAGCTACCTACCCCCCAAATGTGGGGTCTCTGTGACCCCTGGTTGCCGAGCTACAACCCTCAAAGTCGATCTTTTTTTTTTTTTTTTTTTTTTTTTTTTTTAGCAAATAGGCCTATCTTGAGGAAGGGGCCTGGAGCTGCAGCTCCAATAGCCCCTATGTTAATCCGGCCCTGCTGATAATTTTATATGGGATTATTTGCGCTTCTCAGAGCAGAAGTGTGATACAATAAAAAGCAGATGGAATATGGCTGAGACTGTCAGCAGCTGAAGATGGGTTAACACAAAATTTTTAAGAAGGAGAAAATATTGATAAAATGGGCAAGAGCTCCAAACTAGCTTGAATTAGATAAATATGCTAATAATAGCTATATATAGGAAAAATATATATTTATAGTACACAAAGCGGAAATATAATTATTAATAGTAAACTAACCAGAATATCAAAGTGAATATAAATGGGCATACAAATGCTCTAGTTCAGTGGTTCTCAACCTGGGGGTCGGGACCCCCTCGGGGGTCGAATGACGATTTGCCAGGGGTCACCAAATCCTGGGCTGTTCCTGAATTCCGCACCGCTCTCCCAGCTTTTTGCGGCCGCCCAGAAAGGCTGTCCCTGGAGCCCCTGGCTGCCCAGCTGGGCTGTTCCTGGATCCTGCAGCCGCCCACTCAGCCTCTTCGCAGCCGCCCATTCAGTTCACGGCATGGCTGGGGGGCAGCGACTAGAGGTCAGCTGACCGGTGAGGAATGTGAAGTGGGAGAGGCTGAAGGAGACCCCATCTCCTGATTTCAGCATAGGTATCACTGCTACGAGACACCACAAAGTCAGAGACACAGTGAAGCCAGAGACACAGTGAGTAACACTACCTGTAATTATAGTTGCCATTAAAAGTCCCCACTACAGTTCTCAGATCAGCAGATGACCTTGATCAAGAGCACCTAAGTTGGCTGATCAGAACTCCGCCTCAGCACTGCCACTCGACCCATCCCCCCAACAGCACTGCCACTCATCCCATCCCCCCAACAGCACTGCCACTCATCCCATCCCCCTCGCCCCCCACCAAGGAGTAAGAGAAGGAATAAAAATTTAGAATACATTGAAGGGAGAGGAAAAGAGGGGGAGGAACAAAGAAAAAAGGGAGAGAAATAATAAGAAAGATGGCTAGAGAGAGGGATGGGGGAAAAAAATAAAAAATAAAAAGAAATTTGCATAAAGAGAGATAAAAGGGAAAGAAAGAAAAACAAAGAGAAAGAGTGGTAGATCCTAAAATGTACCATAAAGGGTTTTAATATTGTATGAGTGGAAGGGACTCGGGGAGCGGTAAATGTCCGTGGGTTAGGGGTGCAAATTACTTGTCTTGCTTTGGGTGCCAACAACCCACGAAAATAATTTTACTGTTAGGGGTCCCCACAACTTGGGAAATGTTATCAAGGGGTCACCACACTAGCAAGGTTGAGAACCACTGCTCTAGTTGGTGGTACCGGGATATATAAGTAGGTCTGGTAAACATACGATAGACGTGAGCTTCCCATGCGGACCATAAACAAATGTAAATACAGTATATTGTATATTGTGAAATAAGTTGCTAAAATATACATATAATGTAAAAATTACTAAAATATACATAAAATGTAGAATCAAGAGGGGGAGGGGGTTATGTGTCAATTCATCAATAAAAACCTTGGATGACCATGAAGTGTTGTGTAAATATTAAAAATATATGTAAACATATAAAGAATATATTGTAGCAGAGCGTCCCTGAGAGAGAGACAGGAAAAGTCCTGTTCAGGGTTTATACATCTCCCAGGCTCCTCTCTTATACGTTTAGGGATCTCTGATCCAGTATCCAGTTCAGGTGTTGGTCCTCTCTCCCAGGTCAATTAAAAGCTCACCTGAGCAGACAGCCTTTGCTCTGCCTGGGAAACACAGACAACATTGGTTTGTGAGAGCAAGAAGGTTGGTGAAAACTGTTAATCAGTTGATGTGGAAGCTGGCAAGCGGTAGGCTTGTTCAGCCTGGTAGTGAGGGCTTGTATATACCGTATAGTTAGAGCCGAGACACAGCTAGGGTTTTGTTTAGCTATTTTTTTGTTCTGTTTGTTTTTCTGCACACTGTACAGCACCTGTCAATAGACTTTGTATATAGCACCAATAAACAACACTGTTTTTTCACTTATCCCATGGACTTGGTATCTGTGCCTGCTCATCCCAGGGAGCTTTTGTACCTGCTACCTGTCCCCCCAGGTTACAATATATAAAAGGTATAAATTTGAGACAGGAGAGTGGATAATTCTAAAAATCACTAAGAAAACAGTTGAGGTCAAATTCAACGTTGAGTCCTCTCGGCAAAAAAGTATGAAGGGTAAAAATCCATTTGGACTCTAATTGGCTAAGGGTCCTCACCTTATGCCCACCCCGCCAATGTTTAGTGTATGGTTCGATTACCCAGAATTTTAGCTCTGTCGGGTCTTTATTGTGATGTAAAAGAAAATGTTTAGATATGTTGTGTTTTTTCGAAACCTTTTAGTATGTTCTGGACGTGCTCCTTAATGCGTATCCTCAGGGGTCTTTTCGTGCGTCCTATGTATTGGAGGCCGCAACTACATTCTAGGGCATGTACTGCCCCTTCTGTGTTGCAACAAACAAAGTCTTTGACCTCATAGGTGTCACCTGTACTGGTGGATGTAAAATTAAGTTTCTTTTCATTCGGTCTCTTGGTTTTCCTACATGCAAAACACCTCTTACAGGGATGGAAGCCCTTCAGTGTAAAGAAAGAGGAAAAAGAAAAAGGTTTGCTTGGGGGATCTGGTACATTTTTTACTATTTTATCCCGTATTGTGGGTGCTCTCTTGTATATAAATCTAGGGTTAGTTGGTAATGTATCCTGCAATCGCTTATCCGCCAAAAGTATATGCCAATGTCGCCTGACAATTTTTTCAATTATTTTATATTGTACGTTAAAGTCCAAGATGATGGGTACCGATCTCGTTTTATCTTAAATTAACTTGTCTCGGTTCATTTCTATTACTTTGGTTATCTTCTCTTTGATAAATGAGTCATTATATCCTTTTCTGATGACTCTTTGTCCCATTTCTTCCGCTTGGTCTATAAAGGTGTCTATACTAGTGCAGTTTCTTCTTAATCGCATAAGTTGACCCTTGGGGACATTGAAGAGCCAATTTTTGTGGTGACAGCTCTCTATAGGGAGATAGTTGTTTCTGTCCAAATTTTTAAACTGAGTCTGGGACTTGAAGCCGGAGGCATCCTGTATGATCTCCAGATCGAGGAATGTTATATTTCTCTCGCTTATATCCCATGATAGTTTAATGTTTCTATCGTTTATATTCAGATTTTTTAGGAAGGACTCTAATTGATTGGCTTCTCTTTCCATAGGATAAAGATATCATCAATATATCTTTTGTATATTTCTAGTTCTTCTGGTTTGTCATTAACATATTTTTCTTCTCATTGGGCCATAAATAAACCTGCCACGCTTGGGGCAAATTTGGCTCCCATCGCGACACCAGTTTGCTGATGGTAGTAGTTTTTGTTGTACCAGAAATAATTATTTTTGAGACAGAAGTCGAGGCATTTAATTACAATTTTTCTCTGGACACATGGTAGTTTTGTATATTTCCTTAGACCCCATTTTGTGGCTTTGCATGCTTGGTGGTGGAGGATTGGTGGAGGATTACCGTATATAGAGAGGACACATCCGCGGTAGCCATAAGCCAAGGGCCATCGTCTCTGGGGATATTTGCTATGGTCTGTAACATCTGTTTTGTATCCCTTAGATATGCTTTAGTGTCTTTAGTGTCTTGTACAGCGGGTTGGAGGTAGTGACTATGGTCTATATATTGACCCATCCTGCCCGTGAGTGAATCTATTCCGTTCACAATCGGCCTTAGTGGTGGATTCGTTTTATCTCTATGTATTTTCGGAATAGAATAAATAATGGGGGTTCGGCAAGAATCCGGTATGAGGTACCTGGCCTCTTTTTTGTTAAGTATGTTCTTTTTTAACCCTAGATGTACCACTTGTTCTAGTGCATTTCTGCACCTGAACACGGGATTACTAAGTAACTTGTTGTATGTGTTTACATCTTCCAGCATTTCTTTCATGCTGTTATGATATTGTTCCTTAGAGAGGACTACAATCGCTCCCCCTTTGTCCGCTGGTCTGATGACGAGGTCCTTTCTTCTTGTGAGTTTGCGGATTCCACTTTTTATGTGTTTAGGTTCTTCCTTCTTTATCTTCAAATCTTTAATTTCCTCTAAAACCACTCTTTTAAAAACATCAACGTATTTATTATTCTTCACAGGTGGATTAAAAACAGATTTGTTTCTCAACATACTGTGTACGATTCCATGGTCTCCAGGTCCTGGGAGCCTATGTGTGATGGGATTCCCTGCAATGTATTTGTTAATATTGAGTTTTCTTACAAATTTTTGAATGCCGATATATGTTTGAAATTTGTCCAGATTCTTAATAGGGGCATATTTCAATCCCCTATCAAGCACCCCAATCTCTTCATGGGTGAGGGGTTGGCCACTCAGGTTGAAGATCCCCTCTCCCTTTCGACTCTTTCTTTTTGGTTCTCTTTCCGGATCGGCATCCTCTCTTCTTTCGTGGTTTCGTGGACCTCTTGGTTCGTCCGGATCTCTCGGTGGGTGGTTGTCCCTGCCCCTCTCTAAAAAAGACTTATTGTAATCGGGGCCATCATGTTGTGTGTTGTGTGGTCTAGCATATCTATCTTCCTCACCGTAATTAGCCAAAGAGACATATTGATTATATGTAGTGTGACAGCAGGAAGGTAAAGTCACCTGGTTGCATCCAGGGGGGTAGATATATTTCGCCCAGATTCAGGCTTTACGCCGACTTATACAACTAGGTGGAGAGTTGTATAAGCCCAGCTGAGGCTAGTGGGCTCATGGATGACTCATACCTCTAGGGAGAGTGTGGGGCGTCGTGCAGACAGGGAGTTGATGAGACCAGCTGAAGCTTGTCAGCTCATTTAGGCCTCTATAAGAACTCCCAGCTTCATTAGATGTTAGCTCATGCCTGGACCCAGACCTGTGTGGACTGTCTAGGGAGAGTGAACCCCTGTGCGGTGAGACAAAGCCTGTGTGGCTATTTGCTTGGACATTTAAAACCAGGGACTTAGGGACTAGGACAGCACTAGGCTGATCCCAGTTGTTAGTTAGGAAACCTGTATGTTTAGTCAGAGGTCAAGTTGACCAGGATTTATTTTGTTTATGTTTCTTTTGCTTTGCTGTGTTTTGTCACTGTAAATAGAAAATAAACCGCACCTTTTTGATTTTGAAAACCACAACCTCCGTTTGCTGGGCCTGTTTTTGTGTGGGGAGCCCATCTCGGGGGTCACACACACCCGCTGCCGAGCTAACCCCCTCACAGTTGGTGGAGAATGCGGGCAGTTTTTTTTTAAGCCAGCATGGAGGAGATACTGAAGCAGCTGGCTCTAGCAAATGCCAATCAACAGCAGACAAATGCAGGTTTGCAAAAGAGCCTTGCAGCTCATCAACAGAGCCTTGCAGCTCAACAACAGAACTTCGCAGCCCAGCAGCAAGCTCATCAACAGAGCCTTGCAGCCCAGCAGCAGACAAACGCAACTTTGCAACAGAGTCTGGAGGCTCAGCAACAAGCCGAGCAGCAATCTGAGGCCCGCTTCATAGACCTGTTGCAGAAGCAAGAGCAGAGACTACAACAACATATGGAAGCAGTAATGCAGCAACGTCCGCAGACCAGTGAGGAAAGCCGTCCCACTAATACCGCGTCCTTTGGGGTGAGTCGTTTATTGACAAAAATGACTGGAGAGGATGATCCAGAGGTATTTTTGACCACATTTGAAAGGACCGCTGAAAGAGAAAAGTGGCCTGAGGAGCAGTGGGCTGGACTGGTGGCTCCTTTGTTAACTGGTGAATCGCAGAAAGCTTACTATGACCTAGAGCCTAACCAAGCAAAAGACTATGTGATGCTAAAAGCTGAAATATTGGCAAGGCTGGGTGTCACCCAGGCTGTCCGGGCTCAGCGTGTGCATAACTGGACTTTCCAGCTTGGAAAACCCCCCAGGTCTCAAATGTATGATCTCATTCACCTGAGCAGAAAGTGGCTACAGCCAGAGACTTTGTCCGCACCAAAGATTGTGGAACGTGTTGTAATGGATCGGTTTTTGAGAGCTCTTCCTACTGCCATCCAAAAGTGGGTAAGCCATGGAGACCCAGAGACGGCCGATGGTCTTGTGGATCGTGTGGAGAAATACTTGGCTACAGAGAACCTGACGGCCTCTTCCAGAGACACTCGGACTTTCCACCCTAAGACCAGACCATCCCCAGGGGCGGATAAGAGGATTCCAAGGGGTGAGGGTGGAGAGAGTGAGAGGGTGGGAGCTCTACCCCAAGTTTGGCGAGAACAGCCTGGGAAATCAGCGGCTCAAGAGGCCGCAAGAAGGATCGTTTGCTACCGCTGCCGGCAAGCGGGACATATTGCAGCCAATTGCCCGGTTGTGGAGGAACCCATGCAGTGTGACTTTCTGACGGGCAGACGTCAGTCGCTGTGTGCGACAGTCGCATGCACTGCCATTCGAGGAACTGAGAAACATTTATGCAAAATGTGTGTTAATGGTAGAAATGTTGTGGTATTGCTGGATTCAGGTAGCCTTGTGACCCTGATAAAGGCTGAGTTAGTTAAAACAGAGGTCTCTGGGAATAGCAAGGTAGCTGTTATTTGTGTGCATGGGGACACCCGACAGTATCCAGTGACTACAGTGTGTTTCGAGACCCCCAAAGGTACCCTCTCTCATCCAGTGGGCTTAGTATCTCAGTTACCGCATGACGCCATTGTGGGAAGGGATTTTCCGAAGTTCTGGGAACTGTGGGATGATCCTGAGCCCCCCACTGGTGCCCCTATGTACCAGGAATGTGATAGCCAGAACTCCCCTGAGAGTGGTGAGGACTCTCCGGAATTTCCCTTATCAGTATTGGCAGGGGAGACTCAAGAAACTGGAGAGGAGCCCACCTCCTCAGACGAAAACCTACCGTCTGTGGAGTTTTCTGATCTTGAGGTTCACAGGGAAAACTTTGCCACAGAACAGTTGAAAGACCCCGCCCTAATAAAGGCACGGGAAAACGTAGTGAAAATAGATGGCGAGTTAGTGAACCCAGATAATACCTGCACTTACCCATACTTCAGCGTAGAGAAGGACCTACTGTATCGGGTGGCAAAAAGGGCAGAAGAAACCGTTGAGCAGCTTGTGGTGCCCAAACCTTACAGGAAGTTGGTGTTGGAGTTGGCCCATGGGCACATTCTTGGAGGTCATCTGGGGACAGAGAAAACCCGAGAGAGGGTATTACAGAGATTCTATTGGCCGGGGGTGATGAAGGACATAGAAAATTATTGTTCCTCCTGCCCTGTGTGTCAGAGGTCGGCCCCGATGCCACATTTCCGTAGCCCGCTGGTCCCTCTACCCATCATTGAGGTCCCGTTTGAGAGGATCGCCATGGATTTGGTAGGTCCTATAATCAAGTCCGCTAGGGGGCACCAGTACATATTAGTTATAATGGACTATGCCACCCGTTATCCAGAAGCGATCCCTCTCCGAAATACCTCGGCCAAAACCATAGCCAAAGAGCTATCTCTTGTGTTTAGCCGGGTGGGTATTTGTAAAGAACTGCTTACGGACCAAGGTACACCCTTTATGTCCCGGGTTATGAAGGAGCTGTGTAAATTGTTCAAAGTGACGCAATTACGTACATTTGTGTATCACCCCCAAACCGATGGGCTGGTTGAAAGATTCAACAAAACCCTAAAACAAATGTTGAAGAAAGTGGTGGATAGAGATGGAAAGGATTGGGACTGTCTACTTCCTTATCTGATGTTTGCTATTAGGGAGGTGCCCCAATCCTCTACGGGATTCTCCCCCTTTGAGTTACTGTATGGGAGACACCCAAGAGGGCTGTTGGATATTGCCAAGGAAACTTGGGAAAGTGAGAGTTCTCCCCACAGGAGTGTGATTGAGCATGTCGCCCTGATGCAAGACCGAATTGCACAGGTAATGCCCATCGTGAAGGAACATTTGGCCCAAGCGCAGTTAGCACAGCAGAGAGTGTACAACCGTGGAGCCAAGACCCGTACCTTTTCCCCGGGGGATAGGATACTGGTACTTGTCCCTACGGTTGAAAGTAAATTCCTTGCCAAATGGCAAGGCCCCTACGAGATAATGGAAAAAGTGAGCGAAGTGAATTACAAGGTCAGACAACCAGGAAGGCGAAAGCCCGAACAGATCTATCACGTTAATCTGTTGAAAGCCTGGAGGGATAGAGAGTCCCTAGTCGCAGACACTTGGTCACCAGCTCAAACTGGTTGCGTGATTCCTGAGGTTGGAATAGCAGCCACCTTGTCACAACCCCAACAACAGGAGGTTAAGGAGTTTGTGCTTCGCAACAAGGAGGTATTCTCTGAGCTGCCGGGACAAACATCTGGGGTAGAGCATGACATCATTACCCCGCCCGGTGAAAGGGTGAAGTTAAAACCCTATCGGATCCCAGAGGCCCGACGGGAGGCAATACGGGAGGAAGTACAGAAAATGCTGAACTTAGGGGTGATAGAGGAGTCCCAAAGTGATTGGTCTAGTCCCAATGTGTTGGTGCCTAAACCGGATGGGAGCTGGCGATTTTCGTCAGTTGAACAAAGTTACAAAATTTGACACCTACCCCATGCCACGTATAGATGAGTTGATCGACCGGCTGGGAACAGCCCGATACATGACGACTCTTGACCTCACAAAAGGGTATTGGCAAATCCCCCTGGCCAAGTCGGCCAAAGAGAAAACCGCATTTGTAACCCCTGTGACAGCAGGAAGGTAAAGTCACCTGGTTGCATCCAGGGGGGTAGATATATTTCGCCCAGATTCAGGCTTTACGCCGATTTATACAGCTAGGTGGAGAGTTGTATAAGCCCAGCTGAGACTAGTGGGCTCATGGATGACTCATACCTCTAGGGAGAGTGTGGGGCGTCGTACAGACAGGGAGTTGATAAGGCCAGCTGAAGCTTGTCAGCTCATTTAGGCCTCTATAAAAAAACTCCTAGATTCATTAGGTTTAGCTCATGCCTGGAAGCAGACCTGTGTGGACTGTCTAGGGAGAGTGAACCCCTGTGCGGTGAGAGAAAGCCTGTGTGGCTATATTTTGCTTGGACATTTAAAACCAGGGACTAGGACAGCACTAGGCTGATCCCAGTCGTTAGTTAGGAAACCTGTAAGTTTAGT
Organism: Rana muscosa; assembly: GCA_029206835.1. Taxonomy (NCBI): domain Eukaryota; kingdom Metazoa; phylum Chordata; class Amphibia; order Anura; family Ranidae; genus Rana; species Rana muscosa. The sequence goes on along the minus strand of CM055118.1, from coordinate 989,664,037 downwards.
CAGAGGTCAAGTTGACCAGGATTTATTTTGTGTTTGTTTTTTTTGCCTTGCTGTGTTTTTGTCACTGTAAATAGAAAATAAACCGCACCTTTTTTGATTTTGAAAACCACAACCTCCGTCTGCTGGGCCTGTTTTTGGGTGGGGAGCCCATCCCGGGGGTCACACATACCCGCTGCCGAGCTAGCCCCCTCACAGTTGGTGGAGAATGCGGGCAGTTTTTTTTTTTAAGCCAGCATGGAGGAGATACTGAAACAGCTGGCTCTAGCAAATGCCAATCAACAGCAGACAAATGCAGGTTTGCAAAGGAGCCTTGCAGCCCAGCAGCAAGCTCATCAACAGAGCCTTGCAACTTTACAACAGAGTCTGGAGGCTCAGCAACAAGCCCAACAGCAATCTGAGGCCCGCTTCATAGACCTGTTGCAGAAGCAAGAGCAGAGACTACAACAACAGATGGAAGCAGTAATGCAGCAACGTCCGCAGACCGGTGAGGAAAGCCGTCCCACTAATACCGCGTCCTTTGGGGTGAGTCGTTTATTGACAAAAATGACTGGAGAGGATGATCCAGAGGTATTTTTGACCACATTTGAAAGGACCGCTGAAAGAGAAAAGTGGCCTGAGGAGCAGTGGGCTGGACTGGTGGCTCCTCTGTTAACGGGTGAATCGCAGAAAGCTTACTATGACCTAGAGCCTGACCAAGCAAAAGACTATGTGATGCTAAAAGCTGAAATATTGGCAAGGCTGGGTGTCACCCTGGCTGTCCGGGCTCAGCGTGTGCATAACTGGACTTTCCAGCTTGGAAAACCCCCCAGGTCTCAAATGTATGATCTCATTCACCTGAGCAGAAAGTGGCTACAGCCAGAGACTTTGTCCGCACCAAAGATTGTGGAACGTGTTGTAATGGATCGGTTTTTGAGAGCTCTTCCTACTGCCATCCAAAAGTGGGTAAGCCATGGAGACCCAGAGACGGCCGATGGTCTTGTGGATCGTGTGGAGAAATACTTGGCTACAGAGAACCTGACGGCCTCTTCCAGAGACACTCGGACTTTCCACCCTAAGACCAGACCATCCCCAGGGGCGGATAAGATGATTCCAAGGGGTAAGGGTGGAGAGAGTGAGAGGGTGGGAGCTCTACCCCAAGTTTGGCGAGAACAGCCTGGGAAATCAGCGGCTCAAGAGGCGGCAAGAAGGATCATTTGCTACCGCTGCCGGCAAGCGGGACATATTGCAGCAAATTGCCCGGTTTTGGAGGAACCCATGCAGTGTGACTTTCTGACGGGCAGACGTCAGTCGCTGTGTGCGACAGTCGCATGCACTGCCATTCGGGGAACTGAGAAACATTTATGCAAAATGTGTATTAATGGTAGAAATGTTGTGGTATTGCTGGATTCAGGTAGCCTTGTGACCCTGATAAAGGCTGAGTTAGTTAAAACAGAGGTCTCTGGGAATAGCAAGGTAGCCGTTATTTGTGTGCATGGGGACACCCGAGAGTATCCAGTGACTACAGTGTGTTTCGAGACCCCCAAAGGTACCCTTTCTCATCCAGTGGGCTTAGTGTCTCAGTTACCGCATGACGCCATTGTGGGAAGGGATTTTCCGAAGTTCTGGGAACTGTGGGATGATCATGAGCCCCCCACTGGTGCCCCTATGTACCAGGAATATGATAGCCAGAACTCCTCTGAGAGTGGTGAGGACTCTCCCGAATTTCCCTTGTCAGTATTGGCAGGGGAGACTCAAGAAACTGGAGAGGAGCCCACCTCCTCAGACGAAAACCTACCGTCTGTGGAGTTTTCTGATCTTGAGGTTCACAGGGAAAACTTTGCCACAGAACAGTTGAAAGACCCCGCCCTAATAAAGGCACGGGAAAACGTAGTGAAAATAGATGGCGAGTTAGTGAACCCAGATAATACCTGCACTTACCCATACTTCAGCGTAGAGAAGGACCTACTGTATCGGGTGGCAAAAAGGGCAGAAGAAACCGTTGAGCAGCTGGTGGTGCCCAAACCTTACAGGAAGTTGGTGTTGGAGTTGGCCCATGGGCACATTCTTGGAGGTCATCTGGGGACAGAGAAAACCCGAGAGAGGGTATTACAGAGATTCTATTGGCCTGGGGTGATGAAGGACATAGAAAATTATTGTTCCTCCTGCCCTGTGTGTCAGAGGTCGGCCCCGATGCCACACTTCCGTAGCCCGCTGGTCCCTCTACCCATCATTGAGGTCCCGTTTGAGAGAATCGCAATGGATTTGGTAGGTCCTATAATCAAGTCCGCTAGGGGGCACCAGTACATATTGGTTATAATGGACTATGCCACCCGTTATCCAGAAGCGATCCCTCTCAGAAATACCTCGGCCAAAACCATAGCCAAAGAGCTATCTCTTGTTTTTAGCCGGGTGGGTATTTGTAAAGAACTGCTTACGGACCAAGGTACACCCTTTATGTCCCGGGTTATGAAGGAGCTGTGTAAATTGTTCAAAGTGAGCGAAGTGAATTACAAGGTCAGACAACCAGGAAGGCGAAAGCCCGAACAGATCTATCACGTTAATCTGTTGAAAGCCTGGAGGGATAGAGAGTCCCTAGTCGCAGACACTTGGTCACCAGCTCAAACTGGTTGCGTGATTCCTGAGGTTGGAATCGCAGCCACCTTGTCACAACCCCAACAACAGGAGGTTAAGGAGTTTGTGCTTCGCAACAAGGAGGTATTCTCTGAGCTGCCGGGACAAACATCTGGGGTAGAGCATGACATTATTACCCCGCCCGGTGAAAGGGTGAAGTTAAAACCCTATCGGATCCCAGAGGCCCGACGGGAGGCAATACGGGAGGAAGTACAGAAAATGCTGAACTTAGGGGTGATAGAGGAGTCCCAAAGTGATTGGTCTAGTCCCATTGTGTTGGTGCCTAAACCGGATGGGAGCTGGCGATTTTGTAACGATTTTCGTCAGTTGAACAAAGTTACAAAATTTGACACCTACCCCATGCCACGTATAGATGAGTTGATCGACCGGCTGGGAACAGCCCGATACATGACGACTCTTGACCTCACAAAAGGGTATTGGCAAATCCCCCTGGCCAAGTCAGCCAAAGAGAAAACCGCATTTGTAACCCCAGACGGGGCGTTCCAATATAAAAGAATGCCGTTCGGGTTACAGAATGCGCCGGCCACATTCCAGCGGAAAATGGACCAGATGCTGAGGCCCCATCGGAAGTATGCTGCGGCTTACCTGGATGACGTAATTGTCCATAGCACAGATTGGGCCTCACATCTGCCAAAAGTGCAAGCAGTCCTGGACTCTGTTCGGGAAGCAGGGTTTACGGCTAACCCCAAGAAGTGTACCATTGGGCAGGAGGAGGCCAAATATCTTGGGTACACCATTGGGAGGGGAGTAATAAAACCCCAACTCAACAAAGTCGAGGCCATCCAGAGTTGGCCACGTCCCAACAGCAAGAAGCAGGTACGAGCCTTTCTGGGAATCGCTGGGTATTATCGGCGATTCATTCCCCACTTTGCTTCTAAGGCTGTGCCCCTAACCAACCTGACGAAGGGGAAAGGGTCGGTCATGATTAAATGGACCCCCGAGGCTGAGGCAGCATTCCAATTCTTGAAACAAGCCTTATGTAGCCAGCCAGTGTTGTACTCACCCGACTTCTCTAAAGACTTTGTCGTACAAAGTGATGCGTCAGATGTGGGGTTAGGAGCAGTATTGTCCCAGGTCTGGAACGGGGAAGAGCACCCAGTCATTTACCTCAGCAGGAAGTTGAAGTCCCATGAGGTAAATTACGCCACCGTTGAAAAGGAGTGTTTAGCGGTGAAGTGGGCTCTAGATTCCCTTCGGTACTACCTGCTAGGTAGGCACTTTGACATGGTTACGGATCACGCTCCGTTAAAGTGGATGGCTCAAAACAAGGAAACAAATAGAAGAGTGAATAGGTGGTTCCTGGCCCTCCAGGAATTCAACTTCACAGTAAAGCATCGCCCTGGCGTTCAAATGGGGAATGTGGATGCTTTGTCTCGAGTACATGAATGCCTGATTGCTGGTGTTCCAACCCCGAGGTTAAAACAAGAGGGGGGGGTATGTGACAGCAGGAAGGTAAAGTCACCTGGTTGCATCCAGGGGGGTAGATATATTTCGCCCAGATTCAGGCTTTACGCCGATTTATACAGCTAGGTGGAGAGTTGTATAAGCCCAGCTGAGACTAGTGGGCTCATGGATGACTCATACCTCTAGGGAGAGTGTGGGGCGTCGTACAGACAGGGAGTTGATAAGGCCAGCTGAAGCTTGTCAGCTCATTTAGGCCTCTATAAAAAAACTCCTAGATTCATTAGGTTTAGCTCATGCCTGGAAGCAGACCTGTGTGGACTGTCTAGGGAGAGTGAACCCCTGTGCGGTGAGAGAAAGCCTGTGTGGCTATATTTTGCTTGGACATTTAAAACCAGGGACTAGGACAGCACTAGGCTGATCCCAGTCGTTAGTTAGGAAACCTGTAAGTTTAGTCAGAGGTCAAGTTGACCAGGATTTATTTTGTGTTTGTTTTTTTTGCCTTGCTGTGTTTTTGTCACTGTAAATAGAAAATAAACCGCACCTTTTTTGATTTTGAAAACCACAACCTCCGTCTGCTGGGCCTGTTTTTGGGTGGGGAGCCCATCCCGGGGGTCACACATACCCGCTGCCGAGCTAGCCCCCTCACACCCCAGACGGGGCGTTCCAATATAAAAGAATGCCGTTCGGGTTACAGAATGCGCCGGCCACATTCCAGCGGAAAATGGACCAGATGCTGAGGCCCCATCGGAAGTATGCTGCGGCTTACCTGGATGACGTAATTGTCCATAGCACAGATTGGGCCTCACATCTGCCAAAAGTGCAAGCAGTCCTGGACTCTGTTCGGGAAGCGGGGTTTACGGCTAACCCCAAGAAGTGTACCATTGGGCAGGAGGAGGCCAAATATCTTGGGTACACCATTGGGAGGGGAGTAATAAAACCCCAACTCAACAAAGTCGAGGCCATCCAGAGTTGGCCACGTCCCAACAGCAAGAAGCAGGTACGAGCCTTTCTGGGAATCGCTGGGTATTATCGGCGATTCATTCCCCACTTTGCTTCTAAGGCTGTGCCCCTAACCAACCTGACGAAGGGGAAAGGGTCTGTCATGATTAAATGGACCCCCGAGGCTGAGGCAGCATTCCAATTCTTGAAACAAGCCTTATGTAGCCAGCCAGTGTTGTACTCACCCGACTTCTCTAAAGACTTTGTCGTACAAAGTGATGCGTCAGATGTGGGGTTAGGAGCAGTATTGTCCCAGGTCTGGAACGGGGAAGAGCACCCAGTCATTTACCTCAGCAGGAAGTTGAAGTCCCATGAGGTAAATTACGCCACCGTTGAAAAGGAGTGTTTAGCGGTGAAGTGGGCTCTAGATTCCCTTCGGTACTACCTGCTAGGTAGGCACTTTGACATGGTTACGGATCACGCTCCGTTAAAGTGGATGGCTCAAAACAAAGAAACAAATAGAAGAGTGAATAGGTGGTTCCTGGCCCTCCAGGAATTCAACTTCACAGTAAAGCATCGCCCTGGCGTTCAAATGGGGAATGTGGATGCTTTGTCTCGAGTACATGAAGGCCTGATTGCTGGTGTTCCAACCCCGAGGTTAAAACAAGAGGGGGGGTATGTGACAGCAGGAAGGTAAAGTCACCTGGTTGCATCCAGGGGGGTAGATATATTTCGCCCAGATTCAGGCTTTACGCCGACTTATACAACTAGGTGGAGAGTTGTATAAGCCCAGCTGAGGCTAGTGGGCTCATGGATGACTCATACCTCTAGGGAGAGTGTGGGGCGTCGTGCAGACAGGGAGTTGATGAGACCAGCTGAAGCTTGTCAGCTCATTTAGGCCTCTATAAGAACTCCCAGCTTCATTAGATGTTAGCTCATGCCTGGACCCAGACCTGTGTGGACTGTCTAGGGAGAGTGAACCCCTGTGCGGTGAGACAAAGCCTGTGTGGCTATTTGCTTGGACATTTAAAACCAGGGACTTAGGGACTAGGACAGCACTAGGCTGATCCCAGTTGTTAGTTAGGAAACCTGTATGTTTAGTCAGAGGTCAAGTTGACCAGGATTTATTTTGTTTATGTTTCTTTTGCTTTGCTGTGTTTTGTCACTGTAAATAGAAAATAAACCGCACCTTTTTGATTTTGAAAACCACAACCTCCGTTTGCTGGGCCTGTTTTTGTGTGGGGAGCCCATCTCGGGGGTCACACACACCCGCTGCCGAGCTAACCCCCTCACAGTAGGTACCGGACTCCTTTCATTCTGGCGATGATTTCTTCCATATCCTATGTCACGAGCCGGGCTTCTTCCTCGGGGTCCATATTGTTCCTATGGTAGGTCTCTATTGTCTCTGTATTCGTAAGTCGGTTGTCTGGAATCTCTATATTCTTACGGAGGGCCTCAGTATTCCCTCTGCTCATATGGAGGTCTATACCAATTGTTTCCATAGTATTATTATTATTATTATTATTATTATACAGGCTTTATATAGCCCTGTGAAAAATAGAGTCAACACACTAAAATAGAATGACAAACTATAAGTGGCACTAAGTGAATATAACAATTATATTGGTATAAACTGTGAAAAAAGTAATAGTGAAATATACTTAAATCTTAAAAATGAACAAAAGGCATAAAGAAAAATTCCAAAAAATGTGTATAGAGTGACAGCACAAATAAAGTCCATATAAGTGTATAGTGATAGTGTTCAAAATTAGATGATAATCTTCTTCTTTTCCACCACACCACAGTGTTCAAGTGAGTCAAACCCCCTTCAGATAGGACACTCACCGCAATGCAATGCCTTACACTCTCGTGTTTTGGCAAATGAGCAGACAGCACCTCTCAACTAGGTGGATTGGTTCCACATCCGATGCAGTGATCCTCAAACAGGCTCCACATAAATGCAAAAATAAATGCAAAGGATAGTGTAATACTGCAAAGTCAGTTTTATTGGTACTACAAAATCTTCAAATATTGCATTCACATGATAACCAGTAAAAGTAAGCCAAAATCACACTGCAACCGAATCCACAGCATTAACTTCACACTGTCACAACCAACGAATGATGGTCACGGCGGACCCAGGATCAGCGCAGGTCACAAAATAGTATATAAACCACTCTCTACCTGTCCTCTCCACTTGCGAACGCCGTTTCCAAAGGTGGCTGATAATAAAGTCTGTAACACACGGCACTCCACACACGCTTGATCAGATTGTCAATAGCCTGCCGTGTGGCTACACGGCAGGCTATTGACAATCTGATCAAGCGTGTGTGGAGTGCCGTGTGTTACAGACTTTATTATCAGCCACCTTTGGAAACGGCGTTCGCAAGTGGAGAGGACAGGTAGAGAGTGGTTTATATACTAGTATTTTGTGACCTGCGCTGATCCTGGGTCCGCCGTGACCATCATTCGTTGGTTGTGACAGTGTGAAGTTAATGCTGTGGATTCGGTTGCAGTGTGATTTTGGCTTACTTTTACTGGTTATCATGTGAGTGCAATATTTGAAGATTTTGTAGTACCAATAAAACTGACTTTGCAGTATTACACTATCCTTTGCATTTATTTTTGCATTTATGTGGAGCCTGTTTGAGGATCACTGCATCGGATGTGGAACCAATCCACCTAGTTGAGAGGTGCTGTCTGCTCATTTGCCAAAACACGAGAGTGTAAGGCATTGCATTGCGGTGAGTGTCCTATCTGAAGGGGGTTTGACTCACTTGAACACTGTGGTGTGGTGGAAAAGAAGATTATCATCTAATTTTGAACACTATCACTATACACTTATATGGACTTTATTTGTGCTGTCACTCTATACACATTTTTTGGAATTTTTCTTTATGCCTTTTGTTCATTTTTAAGATTTAAGTATATTTCACTATTACTTTTTTCACAGTTTATACCAATATAATTGTTATATTCACTTAGCGCCACTTATAGTTTGTCATTCTATTTTAGTGTGTTGACTATATTTTTCACAGGGTTATATATATTTAAAGTGGCTGCTGCTAGTATTTGATGCACTGTATTCTTCTGTCAAAAAAGCGCGGTGGGGTAATCACTAGGGCGGCTTGTATTGATTACCATTTTTTTATTAGGCTTTATATAGCGCCAACAGTTTGCGCAGCGCTTTACAACATAAGGGAAGACATTACAATCACAATACAATTCAATACAGAGGGATTAGAGGGCCCTGCTTGTTAGAGCTTACAGTCTAGAAGGGAGGGTCACGTGAAACAAAGGGTATTAGCTATGGGGGATGATCAGGTGGACAGAATGGAAATCTAGTTGTTAGGTGTGGGTGGGATAGGCTTCTCTGAAGAGGAGGGTTTTTAGGGATCCTCTAAAAGCTAATAGAGAAGGAGATAGACGGACAGATTGGGGTAGGGAGTTCCATAGGCTTGGAGAGGCTCTGGAAAAGTCCTGGAGACGAGCATGGGAGGAGGTGATGAGCGAGCTAGAGAGCAGGAGGTCTTGAGAGGAACGAAGAGAACGATTAGGTTGGTATTTAGAGACTAGGTCAGTGATGTATCTGGGGCAGTGTTGTGGATGGCTTTTTAGGTGGTCGTTAGTATTTTGAATTTAATTTGTTGGGTGAGCAGAAGCCAGTGGAGGGATTGACAGAGAGGAGAATATAGTATGGTTTCTTGTTGTTCTTCCAATAGTGTGTTTTTTTTCAACCATTTTGTGGTGTCCTGTCGTTAAATGGTTAAATATTTATAGTACACTAAGCGGAAATATAATTATTAATAATAAACTAACCAGAATATCAAAGTGAATATAAATGGGCATACAAATGCTCTAGTTGGTGGCACCGGTACTGCAGCAACCATGGATGTCTTCTCCTTCATGGAGCAAAGACAGGTCAATTTAGAAGAGATATTTAGCACTACAAATGTCACCCATAAAAAGACAGCAGACCTAGAAAGCCTAATGAGGCGTCTAGGACACAATATGGAAAAGAAGGTGAGTCTATGGTGGGACGTCAACACCTTTGAAACATATCTTAAAGAGCGTATTGTCCCAAGGAGGTTGAGATGGGATATCCCTCCGAATGATGGTTTAACGGATCAGGAATCAAATGATGAGTGGTTCAAGTTTAACGAACGAGGCCTAGAGTTACTAAGAGTCCTACTACAAAGGAAACACAGGAAAACTAAGAAGATTGATCAGAATATTGCTGAAATAAAGGAGGAATTGGAAGTATATAAAGATACAGCCGAGTTTAAAACACTTACAACACAGCTCAACAAAGACCTCACTAAAAAAGAGAGGTACAACAAAGGAAAAGTAAAAAATAATATGTTAGAGATATAAATGATTTCAAATCGGATGAAGTTTTTAAATGGCAGAAACAGATAGTGTGAATGGACCCCATCTCAACATATTCAACACCTGAGAAAACAGTAAGGGTTCACCCACAACATATAAACGAACACCCAGGACAGAACACACAAAATGGAAGACAATATGATCCTAGAGAGGGTAATGGAGCCCGTACCCCAAGACAACAGAATTACAATGAGAGACAGGGAAATCAACACTACAACACCCTGCGCCAGACCAATAGAAGACCACCATTTAACGACAGGACACCACAAAATGGTTGGAAAAAAACACTATTGGAAGAACAACAAGTAACCGTACTATGGAAACAATTGGTATAGACCTCCATATGAGCAGAGAGAATACAGAGGCCCTCCGCAAGAATATAGAGATTTCAGACAACCGACTTACGAATACAGAGACAATAGAGCCCCACCATATGAACAATATGGACCCCGAGTAAGAAGCCCGGCTCGTGACCATGGATATGGAAGAAATCATCGCCAGGATGAACGGAGTCCAGTACCTACATATAATCATTATGCCCCTTTGGCTAATTACGGTTAGGAAGATAGATATGCTAGACCACACAACACACAACACGATGGTCCCGATTACAATAAGTCTTTTTTAGAGAGGGGCAGGGACAACCACCCACCGATAGAGGTCCGGACGAACCAAGAGATCCACGAAACCACGAAATAAGAGAGGATGCCGATCTGGAAAGAGAATCAAAAAGAAAAAGAGTCGAAAGGGAGAGGTTATCTTCAACCTGAGTGGCCAACCCCTCACCCATGAAGAGATAGGGGTGCTTGATAGGGGATTGAAATATGCCCCTATGAAGAATCTGGACAAATTTCAAACATATATCGGTATTCAAAAATTCGTAAGAAAACTCAATATTAACAAATACATTGCAGGGAATCCCATCACACATAGGCTCCCAGGACCTGGAGACCATGGAATCGTACACAGTATGTTGAGAAACAAATCTGTTTTTAATCCACCTGTGAAGAATAATAAATACGTTGATGTTTTTAAAAGAGTGGTTTTAGAGGAAATTAAAGATTTGAAGATAAAGAAGAAGGAAGAACCTAAACACATAAAAAGTGGAATCCGCAAACTCACAAGAAGAAAGGGACCTCGTCATCAGACCAGCGGACAAAGGGGGAGCGATTGTAGTCCTCTCTAAGGAACAATATCATAATAGCATGAAAGAAATGCTGGAAGATGTAAACACATACAACAAGCTACTTAGTAATCCCGTGTTCAGGTGCAGAAATGCACTAGAACAAATGGTACATCTAGAGTTAAAAAGGAACATACTTAACAAAAAAGAGGCCAGGTACCTCATACCGGATTCTTGCCGAACCCCAATTATTTATTCTATTCCAAAAATACATAAAGATAAAACGAATCCACCGCCAAGGCCGATTGTGTACGGAATAGATTCACTCACGGGCAGGATGGGTCAATATATAGACCACTACCTCCAACCCGCTGTACAAGACACTATAGAATATCTAAGGGATACAAAACAGATGTTACAGACTATAGCAAATATCCCCAGAGACGATGGCCCTTGGATTATGGCTACCGCGGATGTGTCCTCTCTATATACGGTAATCCTCCACCACCAAGCATGCGAAGCCGCAAAATGGGGTCTAAGGAAATATACAAAGCTACCATGTGTACAGAGAAAATTTTTAATTAAATGCCTCGACTTCTGTCTCAAAAATAATTATTTCTGGTACAACAAAATCTACTACCATCAGCAAACTGGTGTCGCGATGGGAGCCAAATTTGCCCCAAGCGTGGCAGGTTTATTTATGGCCCAATGGGAAGAAGAATATGTATCAGGTGCGTACTTACTGAGGCAGAGATGCCGAGAGCAGTTCACCCTTGCGACTTGGTGCACTCTGCCCCCTGGAGGTGAGACAGGGAGAGGATGGCAAGAAGAGGCACTGGTTACCAGCAGGTGGAGGAATCTTGCTGGAAGGTCTGGTAGTGCCGGGTTGGCTGAGAGAAGGCTGAGGGTCAAACACAGCAGGTGAACAAGTCCAGACCGGAGCTAGCAGCAGGTGAACAAGTCCAGACAGGGGCCAGCAGCAGATCAGGGCAGGAGGTGCGAGAAGGTCCACGGTGCAGGCAGAAGGTCAGGGACTGGAGACAGACAACAGATCCGGGACACAGGCCAAGGGTCAAACACAGGAGAAGGCAGAAGTCTGTTCAGCAAGCTGGAGGGTCAAATCCAGGAGAAGTAGTAGAGAAGCCAAGCCGGTCCAGGTCACAACAGGAGGTCAGATAGTTTTCGGGCAACTTGATACACAGGGAAGCTGACAAACCAGCAACCAGACAGTGTCACTGGGTTTCTTTAAATAGGCCCGCCTGTATTCCTATCCGTTCGGCCAGCGCGCGCACCCGCGAGCGGCAAAGCGTAGACCCACGCACGCGCCGTAGCGCTGTTCCGCCGCGCGTATGCACTGGGCACAAACTGGTGCCATTGAAAGGGGAATTTCCCTGACAGTGCCCCCCCCCGAGGGGCGGACTCCGGACGCCCAGACTGGCCATCAATTCAGGATGTTCCTGGTGAAAGGCTCGAATTAAGCGGGGAGCATGCAGGTTCCTAGATGGCTCCCAAGAATTGTCTTCTGGGGGATACCCCTTCCAATTTATCAAGTACTGCAGCTGTCTGCCTCTTTTCCTGCAGCCCATAATAGACTCCACCTCGTATTCCTCTTCTCCATCTACCTCAACTGGTGAGGGAGGTGGCTCGTCTCTTCCAGGGAAGGAGCTGGGGATAACAGGCTTCAACAGCGACGGAAAGGGTGAATCCTGTAGGAATCAGGCAATGCCAATTCAAAGGCCACAGGGTTGATTGCCCGTTTGATTTTAAAAGGGTCGATGAACCTTGGCCCTAACTTCCGTGAGGGAATGGGCAACTTGAGATTGGTGGTGGAGAGCCAAACTTCCTCCCCCACTTTGAAAGCTGGATTTTCCTTCCTTCCTCTATCATAGTACTTCTTGTAGGACTCCTGGGCATTCTGCATCATTTCCCGAAGCTTCTGGAAGTTCAACTGAACAGAGGCTATCCGATCCTGGACCGCGGGGACAGAACTTTCTGGGATGTCCTCCGGGAGAAAGGAAGGGTAGAAGCCAAAGTTGGCCCAAAAGGGGGTCTGACTGGTAGCGGAATGAACTGAGTTATTGTATGCAAATTCAGCATAAGTTAGTAGGGATGACCAGTCGTCCTGGGAGGCAGAGCAGAAGCAGCGGAGGTACTGTTCCAAGGTTTGGTTTGTTCTCTCTGTCTGGCCGTTGCTCTGAGGGTGGTATGCTGATGAGAGGCAGATTTTGACTTCCAAGGACTTGCAGAGTTCTTTCCAGAACTTGGATGTGAACTGGATGCCTCTGTCGGAGGTAATGCTTTTCGGTACCCCATGAAGCCTGGTTATCTCCTTAAAAAAGATCTAGGCAGTATCCGCGGCAGAAGGCGTCCCGATCATAGGCAAAAAGTGTGCCATCTTGTAAAGGCGGTCGATAACGACCAGAAAATCCTCCAGGAGGGAGGTAAATCTACAATGAAATCCATGGACACGTCTGCCCATGGACGTTCAGGGATAGGTAAGGGTTTGAGTAGACCCCAGATTTTGGTGTTTGGTCCCTTACTGCGTTGGCACTGGGTGCAGGAGGCGACGTGAGTCTTGCAATCCTGCCTCCAGCCTGGCCATCAGAAAGAGCGGGAGACCAGTTCCATGGTTTTACGTGCTCCGAAGTGGCCGGCTAATTTATGATCGTGAAAAGTCCTCAAGACCAGTGGTCTTGCTTCCAATGGGACGACAACTTTGTCCCGGGACCAGAACAAATCACTGCGTATCTCCAGAGATGAAGTTACTCGGTCGGAGCAGTGCCTGGAAGCAACTTCTATAGTGGTTAGCAGGTCAGCCTGAGGGACCAGTAGGAAGTTCTGTGCAGACAGGATGGTACTTGGTTGTACCGTCTGGGACGTTTCAGGGAACATCCTGGAAAGTGCATCTGCCTTCCCATTCTTGGAGCCGGGCCTGTAGGAGATGTGGAAGTTGAACTGGGTAAAGAAGAGAGCCCAGCGGGCCTGCCTGGGTCGTAGTCGCTTAGCTGTTCTTAAGTACTCTAGGTTTTTATGGTCCGTGAAGATCATGATAGGGTGGACTGCCCCTTCCAGGAGGTACCACCATTCTTCCAGGGCGAATTTAATGGCCAGTAATTCTCTGTCTCCCACGTCGTAATTCCGTTCCGGAGGAGTTCATTTCCGGGAGGCAAAGGCTACCGGGTGTAGAAGGGCTTTGAGGCCCTGCCTTTTGGGAGAGAATGGCCCCTGTGGCTGTCTCGGAAGCGTCTACCTCCAAGGTGAATGGTAGTAGAGGATCCGGGTGCTGCAACACCGGTGCTGAGGTGAAAGTATCCTTCAAAAGAGTGAAGGCTTCCTGGGCTTCCTGCGACCAGTAGAAACGGTTGCCTGGCATGTTAGTTGGGTGTTCGGGGCCACAATAGAGGAAAACCCGATGATGAACCTCCTATAAAAGTTGGCAAAGCCTATGAACCGTTGCACCCCCTTTTTGTCAGTTGAAGCTGGCCATTCCTGGATTGCCTTAACCTTCTGCGGGTCCATTGCGACCCCATCGATGGAGATGATAAATCCGAGAAATTGCACAGTGGTTTTTTCAAAGTCACATTTCTCGGCTTTAAGATAAAGTTTGTGTTCCCTAAGGATGGTGAGGACCTTTGTGACATGAGTCCGGTCTAGTTCAACAGAAGCAGAGAAAATAAGGATATCGTCCAGATATACCACTAGGAAGTCATCAAGGTGTTTTCGGAAAATGTCGTTGACCAGGTGTTGGAAGGTTGCTGGAGCATTACAAATCCTGAATGGCATGACTAAGTGTCAAGGAAGGGTAATTGACCAGACTGTGTGACTGCATAAAAGGAAACCAAACGGGTGTAGGTGAAAATATACAATTTATTATGGTGAGTGACCAACAAACAACCACCTCAAACAGAACACGGTGCAATGAATAAATCAACAGTGACTATAAACAATATATACAAATAAGGGAGATACCGGAATCGTAGTAAAAGCCAGGCCGAGGTCATACACAAGGGGATCAAGCAGATGGGTATGGATGGGACAAGAACAGGAACAGGGAGGGGATGGATGGATAGGCTGCAGAGCAGGGATCCAGGTAACAGAAGGGACAGCTGCAGGATGGGCACGAAGTAAGGATCAGGTTAAACAGGGTGCGGGTTCAAGGTAGGGATCGGGTCGGATCAGATCAGGCAGGGTGCAGGTTGGGATAAGATACAGGCTAAAGTCCGGGTCACAGGTCCAGGGGGTCAGGAAGAGAGATACCAGGGAAGGAGTGTTTGCACTTGCCGGGTATATAAGGAAGTCCAGTGATTAAGCTTCAGGTCACAGCTGACCACAGGAAGTGCTGTCTGTCCCATACTGCCAGAAAACACCGGCTGGTGGATGCCGGTACTGCAGTCCATGTATCATGTGTTACCACCAGCAGGTGAGATCCTCCAACAGAGATATTGGCTGCAGGAGGACACCTGCTGGCGGACACTAGCACTGCAGTCCAAAGGACCAACAGCACCACCAGCGGGTGAAGCCTTTCCTGACAGTACCCCCCTCAAAGGAGCGGCCTCCGGACGCTCCAACGACCTGCTGCT
Organism: Rana muscosa; assembly: GCA_029206835.1. Taxonomy (NCBI): domain Eukaryota; kingdom Metazoa; phylum Chordata; class Amphibia; order Anura; family Ranidae; genus Rana; species Rana muscosa. The sequence continues at coordinate 989,648,971 of CM055118.1, read as the reverse complement.
GGGGGAAGTTCATAGCAACAAGCTAGGCAACAGGCAAGGTCACATCCGGGCAGACAGCGGGCACATCCGGGCAAACAGTAGGCACATCCGGGCAGGAAATAGTCACATCAAGCTGGGCAGCGGACAGGGGCACACCAGGCTGGGCAGCAGACAGGAACACCTCAGGCTGGGCATCAGGCGGGAACACCTCAGGCTGGGCAGCAGGCGGGAACACCTCAGGCTGGGCAGCAGGCGGGAACACCTCAGGCTGGGCAGCAGGCGGGAACACCTCAGGCTGGGCAGCAGGCGGGAACACCTCAGGCTGGGCAGCAGGCGGGAACACCTCAGGCTGGACAGCAGGCGGGAACACCTCAGGCTGGGCAGCAGAAGGGAACACCTCAGGCTGGGCAGCAGAAGGGAACACCTCAGGCTGGGCAGCAGAAGGGAACACCTCAGGCTGGGCAGCAGACGGGAACACCTCAGGCTGGGCAGCAGACGGGAACACCTCAGGCTGGGCAGCAGACGGGAACACCTCAGGCTGGGCAGCAGACGGGAACACCTCAGGCTGGGCAGCAGACGGGATCATCTCAGGCTGGGCAGCAGATGGGATCATCTCAGGCTGGGCAGCAGACGGGATCATCTCAGGCTGGGCAGCAAGCTCCGGGTCATCGAGCTGGGCGGCAGACAGGAACACATCGGGCTGGGCAGCAGGCTCCGGGTCATCGAGCTAGGCAGTGGACAGGAACATGTCAGACTGGGTAGTAGGCTCCACAGACTGGGACATGGGCATCATACCCTCGAGCCGGGAAACGGGCACCACAACCTCGAGCCGGGAAACGGGCACCACAATCTCGAGCCAGGGAACGGGCACCACAACCACAGGCCGGGAAACGGGCACCACAACCACAGGCCGGGAAACGGGCACCACAACCACAGGCCGGGAAACGGGCACCGGATCTTCCGACTGGGACACCGTCATCAGGACTTCAGTTTGGAAGGCAGGCACATGAACTTCAAGCTGGCAGGCTGGCACGGGAACTTCACGCAGGCAGGCTGGTACAGGGTCTTCAGGCTGGCAGGCTGGTACAGGGTCTTCAGGCTGGCAGGCTGGTACAGGGTCTTCAGGCTGGCAGGCTGGCACGGGAACCTCAGGCTGGCAAGTTGGCACGGGAACCTGAGGCTGGCAAGCTGGCACGGGAACCTGAGGCTGGCAGGCTGGCACGGGAACCTGAGGCTGGCAGGCTGGCACAAGAACTTCAGGCCGGCAGGCTGGCACAAGAACTTCAGGCCGGCAGGCTGGCACAAGAACTTCAGGCCGGCAGGCTGGCACAAGAACTTCAGGCCGGCAGGCTGGCACAAGAACTTCAGGCCGGCAGGCTGGCACAAAAACTTCAGGCCGGCAGGCTGGCACAAAAACTTCAGGCTGGCACAAAAACTTCAGGCTGGCAGGCTGGCACTGGAACCTCCGGCTGGAAGGCTGGTTCTGGAACTACAGGCTGAAAGGCCAGCTCCGGAACTGCAAGCTGGAAGGCTGGCTCGGGAATTGCAGGCTGGAAGGCTGGCTCGGGAACTGCAGGCTGGAAGGCTGGTTCGAGAACTGCAGGCTGGAAGGCTGGTTCGAGAACTGCAGGCTGGAAGGCTGGTTCGAGAACTGCAGGCTGGAAGGCTGGTTCGAGAACTGCAGGCTGGAAGGCTGGCTTGAAGGCTGGCTCTGGGACTGCAGGCTGGAAGGCTGGCTCGAGAACTGCAGACTGGAAGGCTGGCTCAAGAACTGCAGGCTGGAAGGCTGGCTTGAAGGCTGGCTCTGGGACTGCAGGCTGGAAGGCTGGCTCGGGAACTGCAGGCTGGAAGGCTGGCTCGGGAAGCGCAGGCTGGAAGGCTGGCTCGGGAAGCGCAGGCTGGAAGGCTGGCTCGGGAACTGCAGGCTGGAGCAGGTTGGTGGGTGTGGAGGTAGGTTGGATTGTGTGGGTTGGGAAGTACTTCCACTTTTTCTTGGATTTAGTCGCTGCAGGTTTGCAAGTAGCGGGGGAATATATGAAAAGGTTGGGATTGAACAAATGGAAGAAAATGGTAGAGGTGCAGGGACAGTGGCTGGAGGAGGTTCTTGTGGATTGGCTATGGATAGGAGGGAAGAAGCAGGTGGATTAAAGGCAGGGTAGGTGCAACAGGTAGAGACGGGGTAGTAGTATTTGGGGGGCTGAACACACTGGACGGTAGCTGGGGTCGCCATAGGCAATGGGCGGATATATTCTTGGGAAGGCAGGTGATTGATGGAGGGGCCGGGATGTTGTGGCTTGGCTGAATTCGGGAGGAGATCTGACCATGCCTGCAGCAAAGGCTGAACAAAAACTAGTCCGCACTCACGCCTTTTAATCAGAGACTGCACTGACCTCACACAATCATGTAACACCTGCTGGGAACAGAGGGAATAATGCTCATAGAAAGCAGCTGGATCATCCTCTAACAAACATACTAGGGATTCTACTTGGTCACCATCGAAAGGGGGAGAGAAGTCATCACTTCCTTTGGGAACAAACGACAGGGCTGGTTCAACACATAATCGGGTTAATGGCAGAACATCCTCAGGCTGAAAGTAAGAAAGTAACCCTGATCCACCAAAAAATTTGCTGATCGGATAGTGTCCCTAAGCTGGTCACTAGTCCAACCCTCTAAAACCTGGCGACAATGTTTGCCATCCTCTGCTGCCAGCAGAGAATAGTAAAGGATCTCATGATAATCCATCTCCGCCAAACACAATAACAGGATGGTTCCTTAATGAAGTCACGTCTGATCAGGAATGGCCCTGGTATACTGTCAAGGAAGGGTAATTGACCAGACTGTGTGACTGCATAAAAGGAAACCAAACGGGTGTAGGTGAAAATATACAATTTATTATTGTGAGTGACCAACAAACAACCACCTCAAACAGAACACGGTGCAATGAATAAATCAACAGTGACTATAAACAATATATACAAATAAGGGAGATACCGGAATCGTAGTAAAAGCCAGGCCGAGGTCATACACAAGGGGATCAAGCAGATGGGTATGGATGGGACGAGAACAGGAACAGGGAGGGGACGGATGGATAGGCTGCAGAGCAGGGATCCAGGTAACAGAAGGGACAGCTGCAGGATGGGCACGAAGTAAGGATCAGGTTAAACAGGGTGCGGGTTCAAGGTAGGGATCGGGTCGGATCAGATCAGGCAGGGTGCAGGTTGGGATAAGATACAGGCTAAAGTCCGGGTCACAGGTCCAGGGGGTCAGGAAGAGAGATACCAGGGCAAGGAGTGTTTGCACTTGCTGGGTATATAAGGAAGTCCAGTGATTAAGCTTCAGGTCACAGCTGACCACAGGAAGTGCTGCCTGTCCCATACTGCCAGAATACACCGGCTGGTGGATTCCGGTACTGCAGTCCATGTATCATGTGTTACCACCAGCAGGTGAGATCCTCCAACAGAGATATTGGCTGCAGGAGGACACCTGCTGGCGGACACTAGCACTGCAGTCCAAAGGACCAACAGCACCACCAGCGGGTGAAGCCTTTCCTGACACTAAGTATTCATAATGCCCGAACCGAGATCTGAAAGCGGTCTTCCATTCGTCTCCAGCCCTGATCCGGATGAGATTATAGGCCCACCGAAGGTCCAGTTTAGAAAAGATCCGAGCAGATCGGAACCGTTGGAACAACTCCGGGATAAGAGGCAGCGGGTATCTGTTTATGATAGTTACTTTGTTTAGTTCCTTGTAGTCGATGCAGGGCCTCAGGGATGAAAGGTGTGTACCGCTCCAAGCTGTTAAGCTCCAAAAATAGCTCCCGCCCTGATACTAAAACAGGTGCTGGCTCTGCACTGATGCATGGAAAAGGACAGAGCCCTGGACTGCCGCTGTCACGGTCTGGAGTCAGGCTCAGAGGCCAGTAGCTATAGCAGCAGAGCAGGTATTCACACAGGTCACCCTGGCTGATGACACGGGTTCACCTGAGGTGCGGGGTCTAAGCACTGACCGGTATTCACCAGGGCTTCTAAAGGTGGAGATGGACTTCGCTGCGTATCAGTGCCAGGTCGCGGTCCTCAGGTTAGCCCCACCAGGGGGTGAGTAAGCCGGGGTCCAGAAACAGATAATACAGGTAGGGATCAAGCAGAAGCGTAGTCGGGGATGAGCCAAAAGTCGGTAACAGATAGTTGCAGGTTGGGATTCAGCAGAAGCGTAGTCGGGGACGAGCCAAAAGTCGGTAGTGCGTGGTAGCAAAGATGCGGTCGGCAGCAGTAGACAGGAGCAAGATATTGGCTGGTGAAGACACCAATATTCTGGCAACCAGGAAGTGCAGGGACATGGCTTAAATCAGGAAGTTCCTGGGAGGAGCAAAGGGTTCAAGGTTCAAGGCAAACAAGATTCAAGACAAAAAAGATCATTCAAGGAATTGTCTAATGAACTATCCAAGGAGCCCAGGTCCTAACAGTACTCCCCTCCTTCCAGGATGTCCACTGGATGTCTTAGGGCCAGGTTTCTGAGGAAACCTCTGGTGGAATTCCTTTGATAATCTAGGGGCATGAACATTCTTTTCAGGCTCCCAAGAATTTTCTTCTGGCCCATATCCTTCCCATTGAACCAAATATTGCAATTTGTTCCTAGAGATCCTGGAGTCTAGAATTTTTCCCACCACATATTCTTCTTCACCCTGTACCTCAACAGGTGGAGGAGGAGGATGAATTCTTCCAGAAAAAGTATTTTCATGAAACTGCTTGAGTAGCAATATATGAAAAACAGGGTGAATCTTCATATTGTCAGGAAGTTTTAGGCGAAAAGTGACCGGATTGATTTGAGCAGAAATCTCAAAAGGTCTGTGACAGCAGGAAGGTAAAGTCACCTGGTTGCATCCAGGGGGGTAGATATATTTCGCCCAGATTCAGGCTTTACGCCGACTTATACAACTAGGTGGAGAGTTGTATAAGCCCAGCTGAGGGCTAGTGGGCTCATGGATGACTCATACCTCTAGGGAGAGTGTGGGGCGTCGTGCAGACAGGGAGTTGATGAGACCAGCTGAAGCTTGTCAGCTCATTTAGGCCTCTATAAGAACTCCCAGCTTCATTAGATGTTTGCTCATGCCTGGACCCAGACCTGTGTGGACTGTCTAGGGAGAGTGAACCCCTGTGCGGTGAGACAAAGCCTGTGTGGCTATTTGCTTGGACATTTAAAACCAGGGACTTAGGGACTAGGACAGCACTAGGCTGATCCCAGTTGTTAGTTAGGAAACCTGTATGTTTAGTCAGAGGTCAAGTTGACCAGGATTTATTTTGTTTATGTTTCTTTTTTCTTTGCTGTGTTTTGTCACTGTAAATAGAAAATAAACCGCACCTTTTTGATTTTGAAAACCACAACCTCCGTTTGCTGGGCCTGTTTTTGTGTGGGGAGCCCATCTCGGGGGTCACACACACCCGCTGCCGAGCTAACCCCCTCACAGGTCTTATAAACTTTTGACCCAACTTAGCACATGGAACCTGAACCTTTAAATTTTTGGTAGATAACCAAACTTTGTCACCTACCTGAAAGGTGGGAATAGACCTACGGTGTCTGTCATCGGCCTTCTTGTAATATTCCTGCGCCTCCTTCAATGTATCAGTCAATCTCTCCTGGACCTCATGTAATGAAGTTAGTCTGTTGGTAACACAGCAGGAATTGAAGTTGAGATAGGGAGATCAGGAATAAAAACTGGATGATACCCGGTGTTTAAGAAAAATGGGCTTTGGCTCTGCCGTAGGAAGGTAGTCCACCCAGTCATCCTGGAAATAACTCACAAAACATTGAAGGTATTGCTCCAGAGTTTGATTGGTCCTCTCGGTCTGACCATTAGACTGTGGATGAAAAGCTGAGGACAGATTAATTGTTACACCCAAAGCTGAGCAAAAACTTCTCCAAAATTTTGAGGTAAACTGTACGCCTCTGTCAAACACCACATCATCAGGAATTCCATGAAGTTTAAAAACTTCTCTAACCATTACCTCAGCAGTATGTTCGGCGGAGGGTACCCCCTTAACTGGAATAAAATGAGCCATCTTAGTGAGACGGTCAACGACTACCAGAATGGTGGTCATCCCTTTTGAAAGAGGAAGGTCGACCACAAAGTCCATAGAAATTGACCCCCATGGCCTAGATGGAATAGGCAGTGGTAGAAGTAACCCCAGAGGAGAAGATCGGGGTGTCTTATTGCGAGCACAGGTTAGACATGAAGCCACATATCAAATTTGAACCTAGAGAAGAAAAGGGTCCAACGTGCTTGTCTAGATGACAACCTTTTAGCAGACCTAATAAATCCTAAATTTCTATGATCGGTGAGAACGGTTACAGGGTGCTTAGCCCCTTCCAGCAGATGCCTCCACTCAGAAAATGCTTCCTTATTGCCAGCAGTTCCTTGTTTCCAATGTCATAATTCTTCTCGGCTGGAGACATCATTCGAGAGAAATAAGCGCAAGGATGAAGCTGCATTTTTTCTCCAATTCGCTGAGAAAGGATAGCTCCCACAGCAGAATTAGAAGCATCAACTTCTAGGATGAAAGGTAGTTCTGGATCTGGATGTACCAGTATTGGTGCAGAAGTGAAGAGAGTTTTCAGTTTACTAAAGGCAGTCTGTGACTCAGGTGACCACAAAAAGGGTATCCCTTTCTTTGTCAGCTGTGTAATTGGAGCAATTACCTTGGAGAAATTCCTTATAAATCTTCTGTAAAAGTTGGCAAATCCAACAAATCGCTGTATCTCCTTAACATTCTTAGGGACAGGCCAATCCACCACTGCTTTGATCTTATCAGGATCCATGCTTACCCCTTCAGAAGAGATTATGTATCCCAAGAACTGGATCGGAGTTTGTTCAAACTCGCATTTCTCTAGTTTGATGTAAAGTTGATTCCGCCTTAGTCTCTCGAAAACAATAAAGACATGTGTGCGATGTTCTTCCAAAGTATCAGAGAAAATGAGAATGTCATCCAAATATGCTATTACAAACTGATCAAGCAAATCTCGAAAAACATCATTAATAAAATGTTGAAAAGTTGCAGGAGCATTGCAGAGCCCAAAGGGCATGACCAAAGACTCAAAATGTCCATATCTGGTTTTGAAAGCAGTTTTCCATTCATCTCCGGGACGAATGCGGACAAGGTTGTATGCCCCCCGTAAATCTAATTTAGTAAAGAGCTTGGCGGAGCGGGGTCTCTCAAGCATTTCTGGAATCAGTGGGAGTGGATAGCGATTCTTAATTGTGATCCTATTTAAATCTCTGTAGTCAATACACGGACGCAGGGTGGAGTCCTTTTTCACCACGAAGAATAAGGCTGCCCCAGCAGAAGAGGTTGAGTGTCTGATAAAACCCTTCTCTAGATTCTCATTAATCCACTCCCTGAGCACCTTCAGTTCAGGTTCTGATAAAGAATAAAGGCGCCCAAATGGTATTTCTGCCCCTGGAAGCAATTCAATGGGACAATCATAAGAGCGATGAGGAGGCAGCTGATCTGCATTCTTTTTATCACAAACGTTGCGAAACTCAAGTTATTGTGGAGGTAGCTTGTCTAATGGCTTGGTAGTTGCCAAAACTGCTTGTAAATCTTGGGTTGGTGGAGGGCTTATTTGATAAGATTCTTTGCAATGTCTTTTGCAATGGTCAGATGTTAAGCTTAAAGAACGTGTTTCCCAGTTGATGGAGGGATTATGGATAGAGAACCAAGGGATGCCCAGGATAATAGGGAACTTGGGTGATGTGATCAGCTCAAAGCTGATAGTCTCCTGATGGTCAGTCTCGATTAGGAGTTTAAGCGGGATGGTCTCGTGGGTAACTGGGCCTGAAGACAAAGGTGAGCCATCCACAGTTTCCATATCAATAGGGGCAAGCTTATTTCTTATTTGAAGGTTATTACTTTGGGCAAATTCGATGTCCATGAAGTTTCCCCCGGCCCCTGAGTCCAGCATAGCAGCGCAAGATATTTCATTGCTTTCCACAATAAGCCTTATTGGGATGACAAAGTGAGTTGATAAAGAATTAACTTTATTTGCTTCCTGAATCAAAGGAGAGACGGACTGAGAAATTGAGTTTATTTGTTCAGATACTGTAACATTCGTTGCTGCAATTGTTCTTTTAAATTTATTGGGACAATTAACTGCATAATGTCCAGAGTCTCCACAATAAAGACACAAGTTCTCTGAACGTCGTCTTTCTTTCTCCTGAGTAGTAATAGATCTTTTAATAGCATCCACCTGCATAGGTTCAGGAGTGTCAGAATCAGGAAAAACTCTTGGACCCTTAGGAGGATACTGAGTAGTAGAAAAACGCATGCCACCATTACTACCTAGGATTCCCAGTCTCTCCTTTCTCCTTTCAGTAAGTCTCTGATCAATTCGAATACATCATTTAATAAAAGCCTTGAGGTCGTCAGGACTTTCTACTCTGGCAAGCTCATCTTTTACTTGCTCAGAGAGTCCTTGACGGAACTGACTTTTTTGTGCTGCTGGATTCCAATTGGTATCTGAGATCCAACGTCAGAATTCAGTTGTGTACTCTGCAACAGAGCGTCTACCCTGCCGTAAATTGTGCAATTTTGCCTCAGCAGTAGCGCAGCGGTTAGGATCATTGAAAACTTGGTTCATCGCAGCCACAAAAGAATCTAAATCATCCAGGATGACATCATCTTTCTCCACATAAGGGGAGGCCCAGGCTAAAGCTTCCTCAGTCAGGAGGTTGATAATAAACAGCACCTTTTTCCTGTCAGAAGTAAATGCAGCAGGTTGCATCTGAAAGTTTATACGACATTGATTAAGGAACCCTCTATAATGGCGGCGGTCTCCATTAAACTTAAGTGGTAGGGGCATTCGTGCATTAGTATCTACGGCAGCGGTATCTCGGGCATGAAAATCCCGCAATTGTTTATTCAGATCAAGGATTTCCTCTTGTAGTGCTTTCACTTCAATCTGTAACTCAGAAATTTTTTCCTGGTAGTTAACACCAAATGTCTGCAACTCAGCGATTTGCACCCTGAGAGGAGCTACAGCAGCTGCTACAACGGCCTCCATGTTTTGGGCCAGAATATTCTGTCACGGTCTGGAGTCAGGCTCAGAGGCCAGTAGCTATAGCAGCAGAGCAGGTATTCACACAGGTCACCCTGGCTGATGACATGGGTTCACCTGAGGTGTGGGGTCTAAGCACTGACCGGTATTCACCAGGGCTCCTAAAGGTGGAGATGGACTTCGCTGCGTGTCAGTGCCAGGTCGCGGTCCTCAGATTAGCCCCACCAGGGGGTGAGTAAGCCGGGGTCCAGAAACAGATAATACAGGTAGGGATCAAGCAGAAGCGTAGTCGGGGATGAGCCAAAAGTCGGTAACAGATAGTTGCAGGTTGGGATTCAGCAGAAGTCGGTAGTGAGTGGTAGCAAATATGCGGTCGGCAGCAGTAGACAGGAGCAAGATATTGGCTGGTGAAGACACAATATTCTGGCAACCAGGAAGTGCAGGGACATGGTTTAAATCAGGAAGTTCCTGGGAGGAGCAAAGGGTTCAAGGTTCAAGGCAAACAAGATTCAAGACAAAAAAGATCATTCAAGGAATTGTCTAATGAACTATCCAAGGAGCTGTCCAGCATTCCAGGTGGCTCAGCAAGTAGAGTCGCCACCAGACACACCAGAAGTCCCAGGTTCAAGCACAGGTCCTAACAGCCGCACTCTGTGTGAACGATTTATTTTTCAAAATTAAAATCCCAAATTAATCCATAAGTTCAAAAAGTCCAAAAACAAACAAAAAACAGAAAAACTGACATGCAGGGGTGGAAGGCTGACGCGTTTCACATCTAGGATAGATGCTTACTCATAGCTGAAGTGTGTGGGGGAACTATCAGAATATATATGGGAGATAAAGCCGACTATACACCAATCAAGTTCACTGGACACAAAGGAACAAAATGAGCTTCTGATTGTCTCCAACACACTCCAAGTAGGAAAAGAACCTGTGAAAAAAGCAAAAGTTATATGTGAATAAAATAACATAAACTTGTTATGTTGAACATACATGTGAATCCAAAATATATGTGCAAAACAGAAAATGTGATCAAAATCTATTCATTTTTATACACGTGAAAATTAATTTAAAAAGGCCATAATATCAAAAAACACCACTATGTGTATATATACACACCTGTGTTTAAAAAGGAAGCCTGATTTAAGTGAGAGGACAACATGTGTGTGTGTGTTCAAAAAAATGTAATAAAAAATGCTAGCATATAATATTGTAAGTGTCAGTGAAAAAAGCGTGAAAAACTTTGGTTTAATATTATTAAATATAAAAACCATACTAATATATATGCTGAGGTGCTTAAACTAAAACAGAAATTTATAATATCTATATATGGAACCAAAAAATATAAATATATATTTAATGGTGGGAATATGAATGTATTTATATAGCCAAAAAAGTCCATGTGTATTATTCTAGTATATGTGTGAAATGTATCTATGTATGTAAACGTAAATATAAAACATAAATACAGATACAAAAAATATACAAGGAAAAATCCACCCAAAATAATCTACCCAAGATATAAGGGCCGATGGATACGATGGATACAATGTAATCTAAAACTGGATATACACATGAACTGAAAATGGACATAAATGAACATAAAAATAAAAAATAAAAATGGAAATGAACTGAAAAATCAACAGATAAAAAATATATACTGTATATGTGTATATATGTATATATAGGTCGGCCAATACATGTTCAAATATTCAAATGTATGCTAGTATGGTAATGATTGAACATGCATGATGGTGGAAAGCATATATGTCAGAAAAATGGGACCATGCTATAATGTTCAAATTCAGTATAAGTCCAAATCTAAAAAAACTTTTTATCATATTACCCTAGTTATTAAAATGACTATTTAAAAAATGTATATAAGAGTCACCGTGCTTTATTTAGCAAAAAAGACTGAAATATGTCTTTGCAATATATCCATACAGTATGTATTGTGACAGCAGGAAGGTAAAGTCACCTGGTTGCATCCAGGGGGGTAGATATATTTCTCCCAGATTCAGGCTTTATGCCGACTTATACAACTAGGGAGTTGATGAAGCCCAGCTGAGGCTAGTGGGCTCATGAATGACTCATACCTCTAGGGAGAGTGCTGGGCGTCGTGAGGCAGGGAGTTGATGAGACCAGCTGAAGCCTGTCAGTTCGTTTAAGGCCTCTATAAAAAAACTCCCAGATTCATTAGGTGTTAGCTCATGCCTGGAACCAGACCTGTGTGGACTGTCTAGGGAGAGTGAACCCCTGTGCGGTGAGGCAAAGCCTGTGTGGCTATTTGTTTGGACTTTTACTAAACCAGGGACTTAGGGACTAGGACAGCACCAGGCTGATCCCAGTTGTTAGTTTAGGAAACCTGCATGTTTAGTCAGAGGTCAAACTGACCAGGATTTATTTTGTTTGTTTCTTTTTGGCTTTGCTGTGTTTTGTCACTGTACATAGAGAAATAAACCGCACCTTTTGATTTTGAAAACCACAACCTCCGTCTGCTGGCCCTGTTTTTGTGTGGGGAGCCCAACCAGGGGGTCACACACACCCGCTACCGAGTCAACCCCCTCACAGTTGGTGGAGAATGCGGGCAGTTTTTTTTAAGCCAGCATGGAGGAGATACTGAAACAGCTGGCTCTAGCAAATGCCAATCAACAGCAGACAAATGCAGGTTTGCAAAGGAGCCTTGCAGCCCAGCAGCAAGCTCATCAACAAGCCCAGCAGCAATCTGAGGCCCGCTTCATAGACCTGTTACAGAAGCAAGAGCAGAGACTACAACAAATGGAAGCAGTAATGCAGCAACGTCCGCAGACCAGTGAGGAAAGCCGTCCCACTAATACCGCGTCCTTTGGGGTGAGTCGTTTATTGACAAAAATGACTGGAGAGGATGATCCAGAGGTATTTTTGACCACATTTGAAAGGACTGCTGAAAGAGAAAAGTGGCCTGAGGAGCAGTGGGCTGGACTGGTGGCTCCTCTGTTAACTGGTGAATCGCAGAAGGCTTACTATGACCTAGAGCCTGACCAAGCAAAAGACTATGTGATGCTAAAAGCTGAAATATTGGCAAGGCTGGGTGTCACCCTGGCTGTCCGGGCTCAGCGTGTGCATAACTGGACTTTCCAGCTTGGAAAACCCCCCAGGTCTCAAATGTATGATCTCATTCACCTGAGCAGGAAGTGGCTACAGCCAGAGACTTTGTCCGCACCGGAGATTGTGGAACGTGTTGTGATGGATCGTTTCTTGAGAGCTCTTCCTACCGCCATTCAAAAGTGGGTAAGCCATGGAGACCCAAAAACGGCCGGTAAACTTGTGGATCGTGTAGAGAGATACTTGGCTACAGAGAACCTGATGGCCTCTTCCAGAGACTCTCGGACTTTCCACCCTAAGACCAGACCATCCCCAGGGGCGGATAAGAGGATTCCAAGGGGTGAGGGTGGAGAGAGTGAGAGGGTGGGAGCTCTACCCCAAGTTTGGCGAGAACAGCCTGGGAAATCAGCGGGTTATTATCGGCGCTTCATTCCCCACTTTGCTTCTAAGGCTGTGCCCCTAACCAACCTGACGAAAGGGAAAGGGTCGGTCATGATTAAATGGACCCCCGAGGCTGAGGCAGCATTCCAATTCTTGAAACAAGCCTTATGTAGCCAGCCAGTGTTGTACTCACCCGACTTCTCTAAAGACTTTGTCGTACAAAGTGATGCGTCAGATGTGGGGTTAGGAGCAGTATTGTCCCAGGTCTGGAACGGGGAAGAGCACCCAGTCATTTACCTCAGCAGGAAGTTGAAGTCCCATGAGGTAAATTACGCCACGGTTGAAAAGGAGTGTTTAGCGGTGAAGTGGGCTCTAGATTCCCTTCGGTACTATCTGCTAGGTAGGCACTTTGACATGGTTACGGATCACGCTCCGTTAAAGTGGATGGCTCAAAACAAGGAGACAAATAGAAGAGTGAATAGGTGGTTCCTGGCCCTACAGGAATTCAACTTCACAGTAAAGCATCGCCCTGGCGTTCAAATGGGGAATGTGGATGCTTTGTCTCGAGTACATGAATGCCTGATTGCTGGTGTTCCAACCCCAAGGTTAAAACAAGAGGGGGGGGTATGTGACAGCAGGAAGGTAAAGTCACCTGGTTGCATCCAGGGGGGTAGATATATTTCTCCCAGATTCAGGCTTTATGCCGACTTATACAACTAGGGAGTTGATGAAGCCCAGCTGAGGCTAGTGGGCTCATGAATGACTCATACCTCTAGGGAGAGTGCTGGGCGTCGTGAGGCAGGGAGTTGATGAGACCAGCTGAAGCCTGTCAGTTCGTTTAAGGCCTCTATAAAAAAACTCCCAGATTCATTAGGTGTTAGCTCATGCCTGGAACCAGACCTGTGTGGACTGTCTAGGGAGAGTGAACCCCTGTGCGGTGAGGCAAAGCCTGTGTGGCTATTTGTTTGGACTTTTACTAAACCAGGGACTTAGGGACTAGGACAGCACCAGGCTGATCCCAGTTGTTAGTTTAGGAAACCTGCATGTTTAGTCAGAGGTCAAACTGACCAGGATTTATTTTGTTTGTTTCTTTTTGGCTTTGCTGTGTTTTGTCACTGTACATAGAGAAATAAACCGCACCTTTTGATTTTGAAAACCACAACCTCCGTCTGCTGGCCCTGTTTTTGTGTGGGGAGCCCAACCAGGGGGTCACACACACCCGCTACCGAGTCAACCCCCTCACAGTATGTATAATTAGAATATATATATGGTGACTAATATATAGGGGGCCGAACCCTATGACTCACTGATCTAAAAGGTGTTGAAAGGACTATTTTAGGTAATTGGTTTATCTCTTGTGGTAATTGCAATGATTGGCGAAAAAAATGTTTCATGCAATTTCTGTGCATTTTTTGTGCATCTTTATCATTTTACAATATTTTTGCCCTTCTGCATGTTCCGCAGCAGTTTCTGCATTTTTGTGCATTTTGGCAAAACAAAATAAATCTTTTTGTATAATTTTATACACTCTTTGCACATTCTGCAATCTTTACATCTTGCAGTTCTGCACTTTTTGCACCTTTCTGCCATCGTTCATATTTTCTACAGCCTTTTTTGCAACCTCTTGCTAGTTTGGTTGTTGACTTTGGTTCCGATGTTGCTGCAAGTCGGCCACACTTTTGCATGACCATCATATCCTAGCAACCATGCCATGCATTTTATTATTTTTGCCATTTTAGTATTATTGGATCTCTTTTTTCTTACACTTTTTTTGTGCGATTTTTTGTGCGATTTTTTTTTGTACAAAAATGTTTTTTCCGCCAATCATTGCAATAACCACAAGAGATAAACCAATTACCTAAAATAGTCCTTTCAACACCTTTTAGATCAGTGAGTCATAGGGTTCGGCCCCCTATATATTAGTCACCATATATATATTCTAATTATACATACATACTGTATGGATATATTGCAAAGACATATTTCAGTCTTTTTTGCTAAATAAAGCACGGTGACTCTTATATACATTTTTTAAATAGTCATTTTAATAACTAGGGTAATATGATAAAAAGTTTTTTTAGATTTGGACTTATACTGAATTTGAACTCAGACATTATAGCATGGTCCCATTTTTCTGACATATATGCTTTCCACCATCATGCATGTTCAATCATTACCATACTAGCATACATTTGAATATTTGAACATGTATTGGCTGACCTATATATACACATATATACACATTGTGACAGCAGGAAGGTAAAGTCACCTGGTTGCATCCAGGGGGGTAGATATATTTCTCCCAGATTCAGGCTTTATGCTGACTTATACAACTAGGGTGGAGAGTTGTATAAGCCCAGCTGAGGCTAGTAGGCTCATGGATGACTCATACCTCTAGGGAGAGGGCTGGGCGTCGTGCAGACAGGGAGTTGATGAGTCCAGCTGAACCTTGTCAGCTCATTTAGGCCTCTATAAGAAAGCCCAGATTCATTAGATGTTAGCTCATGCCTGGAACCAGACCTGTGTGGACTGTCTAGGGAGAGTGAACCCCTGTGCGGTGAGGCAAAGCCTGTGTGGCTATTTGTTTGGACTTTTACTAAACCAGGGACTTAGGGACTAGGACAGCACCAGGCTGATCCCAGTTGTTAGTTTAGGAAACCTGCATGTTTAGTCAGAGGTCAAACTGACCAGGATTTATTTTGTTTGTTTCTTTTTGGCTTTGCTGTGTTTTTGTCACTGTACATAGAGAAATAAACCGCACCTTTTGATTTTGAAAACCACAACCTCCGTCTGCTGGCCCTGTTTTTTGTGTGGGGAGCCCAACCAGGGGGTCACACACACCCGCTACCGAGTTAACCCCCTCACAGTTGGTGGAGAATGCGGGCAGTTTTTTTTAAGCCAGCATGGAGGAGATACTGAAACAGCTGGCTCTAGCAAATGCCAATCAACAGCAGACAAATGCAGGTTTGCAAAGGAGCCTTGCAGCCCAGCAGCAAGCTCATCAACAAGCCCAGCAGCAATCTGAGGCCCGCTTCATAGACCTGTTACAGAAGCAAGAGCAGAGACTACAACAAATGGAAGCAGTAATGCAGCAACGTCCGCAGACCAGTGAGGAAAGCCGTCCCACTAATACCGCGTCCTTTGGGGTGAGTCGTTTATTGACAAAAATGACTGGAGAGGATGATCCAGAGGTATTTTTGACCACATTTGAAAGGACTGCTGAAAGAGAAAAGTGGCCTGAGGAGCAGTGGGCTGGACTGGTGGCTCCTCTGTTAACTGGTGAATCGCAGAAGGCTTACTATGACCTAGAGCCTGACCAAGCAAAAGACTATGTGATGCTAAAAGCTGAAATATTGGCAAGGCTGGGTGTCACCCTGGCTGTCCGGGCTCAGCGTGTGCATAACTGGACTTTCCAGCTTGGAAAACCCCCCAGGTCTCAAATGTATGATCTCATTCACCTGAGCAGGAAGTGGCTACAGCCAGAGACTTTGTCCGCACCGGAGATTGTGGAACGTGTTGTGATGGATCGTTTCTTGAGAGCTCTTCCTACCGCCATTCAAAAGTGGGTAAGCCATGGAGACCCAGAAACGGCCGGTAAACTTGTGGATCGTGTAGAGAGATACTTGGCTACAGAGAACCTGACAGCCTCTTCCAGAGACTCTCGGACTTTCCACCCTAAGACCAGACCATCCCCAGGGGCGGATAAGAGGATTCCAAGGGGTGAGGGTGGAGAGAGTGAGAGGGTGGGAGCTCTACCCCAAGTTTGGCGAGAACAGCCTGGGAAATCAGCGGCTCAAGAGGCCGCAAGAAGGATCGTTTGCTACCGCTGCCGGCAAGCGGGACATATTGCAGCAAATTGCCCGGTTGTGGAGGAACCCATGCAATGTGACTTTCTGATGGACAGACGTCAGTCGCTGTGTGCGACAGTCGCATGCACTGCCATTCGGGGAACTGAGAAACATTTATGCAAAATGTGTATTAATGGTAGAAATGTTGTGGTATTGCTGGATTCAGGTAGCCTTGTGACCCTGATAAAGGCTGAATTAGTTAAAACAGAGGTCTCTGGGAATAGCAAGGTAGCTGTTATTTGTGTGCATGGGGACACCCGAGAGTATCCAGTGACTACAGTGTGTTTCGAGACCCCCAAAGGTACCCTCTCTCATCCAGTGGGGTTAGTATCTCAATTACCGCATGATGCCATTGTGGGAAGGGACTTTCCGAAGTTCTGGGAACTGTGGGATGATCCTGAGCCCCCCACTGGTGCCCCTATGTACCAGGAATGTGATAGCCAGAACTCCTCTGAGAGTGGGGAGGACTCTCCAGAATTTCCCTTGTCAGTATTGGCAGGGGAGACTCAAGAAACTGGAGAGGAGCCCACCTCCTCAGACGAAAACCTACCGTCTGTGGAGTTTTCTGATCTGGAGGTTCACAGGGAAAATTTTGCCACAGAACAGTTAAAAGACCCCGCCCTAATAAAGGCACGGGAAAACGTAGTGGAAATAGATGGCGAGTTAGTGAACCCAGATATTACCTGCACTTACCCATACTTCAGCGTAGAGAAGGACCTACTGTATCGGGTGGCAAAAAGGGCAGAAGAAACCGTTGAGCAGCTGGTGGTGCCCAAACCTTACAGGAAGTTGGTGTTGGAGTTGGCCCATGGGCACATTCTTGGAGGTCATCTGGGGACAGAGAAAACCCGAGAGAGGGTATTACAGAGATTCTATTGGCCTGGGGTGATGAAGGACATAGAAAATTATTGTTCCTCCTGCCCTGTGTGTCAGAGGTCGGCCCCGATGCCACATTTCCGTAGCCCGCTGGTCCCTCTACCCATCATTGAGGTCCCGTTTGAGAGAATCGCAATGGATTTGGTAGGTCCTATAATCAAGTCCGCTAGGGGGCACCAGTACATATTGGTTATAATGGACTATGCCACCCGTTATCCAGAAGCGATCCCTCTCAGAAATACCTCGGCCAAAACCATAGCCAAAGAGCTATCTCTTGTTTTTAGCCGGGTGGGTATTTGTAAAGAACTGCTTACGGAC
The DNA here is from genome assembly GCA_029206835.1 of Rana muscosa. NCBI lineage: Eukaryota > Metazoa > Chordata > Amphibia > Anura > Ranidae > Rana > Rana muscosa. The sequence goes on along the minus strand of CM055118.1, from coordinate 989,631,437 downwards.
CAAGGTACACCCTTTATGTCCCGGGTTATGAAAGAGCTGTGTAAATTGTTCAAAGTGACGCAATTGCGTACATCTGTGTATCACCCCCAAACCGATGGGCTGGTTGAAAGATTCAACAAAACCCTAAAACAAATGTTGAAGAAAGTGGTGGATAGAGATGGAAAGGATTGGGACTGTCTACTTCCTTATTTGATGTTTGCTATTAGGGAGGTGCCCCAATCCTCTACGGGATTCTCCCCCTTTGAGTTACTGTATGGGAGACACCCAAGAGGGCTGTTGGATATTGCCAAGGAAACTTGGGAAAGTGAGAGTTCTCCCCACAGGAGTGTGATTGAGCATGTCGCCCTGATGCAAGATCGAATTGCACAGGTAATGCCCATCGTGAAGGAACATTTGGCCCAAGCGCAGTTGGCACAGCAGAGAGTGTACAACCGTGGAGCAAAGACCCGTACCTTTTCCCCGGGGGATAGGATATTGGTACTTGTCCCTACGGTTGAAAGTAAATTCCTTGCCAAATGGCAAGGCCCCTACGAGATAATGGAAAAAGTGAGCGAAGTGAATTACAAGGTCAGACAACCAGGAAGGCGAAAGCCCGAACAGATATATCACGTTAATCTGTTGAAAGCCTGGAGGGATAGAGAGTCCCTAGTCGCAGAAACTTGGTCACCAGCTCAAACTGGTTGCGTGATTCCGGAGGTTGGAATAGCAGCCACCTTGTCACAACCCCAACAACAGGAGGTTAAGGAGTTTGTGCTTCGCAACAAGGAGGTGTTCTCTGAGCTGCCGGGACAAACATCTGGGGTAGAGCATGATATTATTACCCCGCCCGGTGAAAGGGTGAAGTTAAAACCCTATCGGATCCCAGAGGCCCGACGGGAGGCAATACGGGAGGAAGTACAGAAAATGCTGAACTTAGGGGTGATAGAGGAGTCCCAAAGTGATTGGTCTAGTCCCATTGTGTTGGTGCCTAAACCGGATGGGAGCTGGCGATTTTGTAACGATTTTCGTCAGTTGAACAAAGTTACAAAATTTGACACCTACCCCATGCCACGTATAGATGAGTTGATCGACCGGCTGGGAACAGCCCGATACATGACGACTCTTGACCTCACAAAAGGGTATTGGCAAATTCCCCTGGCCAAGTCGGCCAAAGAGAAAACCGCATTTGTAACCCCAGACGGGGCGTTCCAATATAAGAGAATGCCGTTCGGGTTACAGAATGCGCCGGCCACATTCCAGCGGAAAATGGACCAGATACTGAGGCCCCATCGGAAGTATGCTGCGGCTTACCTGGATGACGTAATTGTCCATAGCACAGATTGGGCCTCACATCTGCCAAAAGTGCAAGCAGTCCTAGACTCTATCCGGGAAGCGGGGTTTACGGCTAACCCCAAGAAGTGTACCATTGGGCAGGAGGAGGCCAAATATCTTGGGTACACCATTGGCAGGGGAGTGATAAAACCCCAACTCAACAAAGTCGAGGCCATCCAGAGTTGGCCACGTCCCAACAGCAAGAAGCAGGTACGGGCCTTTCTGGGAATCGCGGGTTATTATCGGCGCTTCATTCCCCACTTTGCTTCTAAGGCTGTGCCCCTAACCAACCTGACGAAAGGGAAAGGGTCGGTCATGATTAAATGGACCCCCGAGGCTGAGGCAGCATTCCAATTCTTGAAACAAGCCTTATGTAGCCAGCCAGTGTTGTACTCACCCGACTTCTCTAAAGACTTTGTCGTACAAAGTGATGCGTCAGATGTGGGGTTAGGAGCAGTATTGTCCCAGGTCTGGAACGGGGAAGAGCACCCAGTCATTTACCTCAGCAGGAAGTTGAAGTCCCATGAGGTAAATTACGCCACGGTTGAAAAGGAGTGTTTAGCGGTGAAGTGGGCTCTAGATTCCCTTCGGTACTATCTGCTAGGTAGGCACTTTGACATGGTTACGGATCACGCTCCGTTAAAGTGGATGGCTCAAAACAAGGAGACAAATAGAAGAGTGAATAGGTGGTTCCTGGCCCTACAGGAATTCAACTTCACAGTAAAGCATCGCCCTGGCGTTCAAATGGGGAATGTGGATGCTTTGTCTCGAGTACATGAATGCCTGATTGCTGGTGTTCCAACCCCAAGGTTAAAACAAGAGGGGGGGGTATGTGACAGCAGGAAGGTAAAGTCACCTGGTTGCATCCAGGGGGGTAGATATATTTCTCCCAGATTCAGGCTTTATGCTGACTTATACAACTAGGGTGGAGAGTTGTATAAGCCCAGCTGAGGCTAGTAGGCTCATGGATGACTCATACCTCTAGGGAGAGGGCTGGGCGTCGTGCAGACAGGGAGTTGATGAGTCCAGCTGAACCTTGTCAGCTCATTTAGGCCTCTATAAGAAAGCCCAGATTCATTAGATGTTAGCTCATGCCTGGAACCAGACCTGTGTGGACTGTCTAGGGAGAGTGAACCCCTGTGCGGTGAGGCAAAGCCTGTGTGGCTATTTGTTTGGACTTTTACTAAACCAGGGACTTAGGGACTAGGACAGCACCAGGCTGATCCCAGTTGTTAGTTTAGGAAACCTGCATGTTTAGTCAGAGGTCAAACTGACCAGGATTTATTTTGTTTGTTTCTTTTTGGCTTTGCTGTGTTTTTGTCACTGTACATAGAGAAATAAACCGCACCTTTTGATTTTGAAAACCACAACCTCCGTCTGCTGGCCCTGTTTTTTGTGTGGGGAGCCCAACCAGGGGGTCACACACACCCGCTACCGAGTTAACCCCCTCACAACATATATATATTTCCTGACTGACTCCATGGCAGCCTACGTGTGGGTTAACCCCGCCTCCTCTCCAATGCTATAGGACCCCATACCCATAAAAGTAAGCTCACCTCTCAGCACTGTGTTCCTTTTTTGTCCTCCTCCAATGGACCTAAAGCATGCACGTCCGTGCAGATTCCCGGATAGATGGATCGACGGATGGATGGATAGCACACCTTCTAGCGGTGCAGCTCGGAACCCAGCCATGGGCGGGTGGAGAGCTTGTAGCAATCATGATCCTTTGGGATAGAGCTGCTGCGTTGTGCCCAAGATCAGAACGTCCTCGGCTGGCAGGTCTGCATCTTTATTTTATGCTCCATGGCGGTCGCATCTATGTTTTTATTTGTGCTGTCTGTTTTTTCTCCCTAATACATCCCCTGCTCTTTCTAATGGCGGCTGGAACGCTCTGCGTCCCAGCTCGCAGCGGTGACCCGAATGTCGGGCGCCGCTGCCGTTCGCGCATGCGCAGTGCCCGCTTCCAGAGCGAGGCTTGGTTCGCGCAGGCGCGGTTAAGCGGATCCTCCGGAGGCCGCGCAGGCGCTGTTGATGGCTTCCCTACAACGCAGGTGCGCTGTGTAATCAGGCGGTGATGTTACAAGGCGGGCATTTTAAAAGCAGCTGCAAGCCTATGTCAGCTGGGATTTCCCTAAAACAGGAGAGCAGAGGCAACTGAACACACCTATGTTCCAGGTCAGTGCTTTTTAATGGGGAGGCATTTTTTCTTGCATAACTATGCCTCTTGCTGTATGATAGAGCCCCTTCTTAAAGGGCAATCTACGTATTAACTATTTTTGTTTTTGTATAATACTATAGGTTTCTTTATTCATACCTGTTTATCTTGTGACGCTCGAGTCCAGAGGTTATGGACCAATCACCGCTTACATGTGGCCAGCCCTTACGCACTAGGGATGTGCGGGAGGGGGGGAGAGCTTGGGATCCAGTCGCAAGTATTGTTGCTTGACGGCTTATCTTTCTTCACTTTTTTTCCTTTTTAGCCCTTCTGCAGATCTTCAAATCGACACAGACCTTGCCATGCCGCAGCATTCGTCATCGTCAAAATCAAAACACAGACCTGATTCCCCGTCTGCATCTCACCACCAGAGGAGAAGTTCCCATTCCTCCTCCAGACACCGCTCCCACCGCCAGGACAGTTATTCTGATCGGAGAGCCTACTGGGGATGCGGCTCACGAGTCCCAGAGGGCAAATCATTATGCAGCCATTGCTATGCCCATGCGGTTGGGGAAAAAGAGACAGAAGATCAACGAATCGAGTCTCTAGTGAAACAGGTGGTGCAACGTTCTCTTAAGGAGATGGATGCTTCCCACGCACAAAGTCAGTCCAGCACTACTCGATTGGGCTCCCCGGCTGATGTGGTCCGTGAAGTTCCAGGTCCTTCCCAGCCCTACGCATCCTCACCTCTTCCCTCGGAAGGAGAATTGGAGAGTGATGAAGAGAGTGTGGAATTTGATTTCTCTCAAGTGACTCCACTTATTAAAGCGGTCAAAGAGGCCCTTATGTGGGAAGACCCATCTACTCCCCCAGCTAAACAGAAAAAAAAATTCAAGCGCCTGGGGAAAGAGCGCCCAAGTTTTCAGTTTTTAGCCGAACTAAAGGGCATTTTTGACGAGGAATGGAGCAAAGAGGACAGGAAGTCCTCGATGTCGAATAAAGCCTCCAGAATGTATCCATTCAAGGCAGACGAGGTAAAATACCTGGAGAATATTCCTCTTGTGGATGCAGCGGTAATGCGTCTGGCTAAGCACGTCACGCTCCCTCTAGAAGACGCAGTCTCCTTTAAAGACAGTCTTGATAGAAGAATGGATCAGGACCTCAAAAGAATTTACGGTCTTGCTGGGACAGCTTGTAAACCCGCCCTAGCCTTGGCAGCCGTGTCTAAGGCTATGGAGGCATGGACGGAGAACATAGATTCCTTTCTCAAAGGCGTTTCAGAAGAACTGGCCAGTAACTCAGCAGCAGCAGAGCTAAAACTAGCAGTGGCTTTCTTGGGAGAAGCATCAGTTGATCTGATCAGTCTACTGTCCAGGATTATGCTGTCCTCAGTTACAGCTAAACGAGCCCTATGGCTACGCCCTTGGCAGGCTGACCCGTCTTCTAAGCAAACATGGTGCAAGATTCCTTTTCGAAGGATCATCACTGTTTGGTAACAAACTAGATGACGCCATAGCTAAAGCCACAGGCGGAAAATCTGGCTTTCTTCCACAAGACAAGCGTCCACAGGGTCGAAGGAAGCCCCAGTTCAGAAGACGCAGTCTGGAGCGTTCAAGGGAAGCACGCTCCTATAGACCTGGCCGGGACTTCAGAAGAAATTGGAGCAGAGGCCAAGCGTCCTTCCGCAAGCCAGCAAACAACCAAGCGTCCAGTGGTCGCGATCATTCTAAATCCTTTTGAGATTTTGCCCGCCCAGGTGGGTCGGGTAGGAGCACGCCTGCTCCTCTTCCGGCACGTGTGGGTGGCCACAATCTCAGACTTCTGGGTCGTCAAGACAGTATCGTCAGGTCACGCATGGTCCTTCTCCAGCATTCCTCCCCCCATATTTATCTTAACCCTACTTCCAAGCAGAGGCGTTGCTAGGGGGGTGCGGTCCGCCCCCGGGTGACACCCGCTAGAGGGGTGACACCCTCCCTTTTTTTTTTTTTTTTTTTTATTTATTTATTTATTTATTACAGCTGACCCATTCATTGATTAATTTCACCCCGCTGGGCTGGAAGCCTGGAACAACACCTCCAGCGCCGCGGCCGAGCCTGGTGTGTGTCCTCCGGCTCCTTATTCTTCCTATTCCTAAATTCCAATCCTCCTCCCTACCCTACAGAGCCAGCGAGCGACTCAGCCTGTCACATCATCACACTGCACTGTGATGATGTGACGACACGTCACTGCAGCACACACACAACTTTCTCCGCCCGGGCGGCGCGGCTGCTGTGTGTGACGGTCGCTGCCCACAGTGCCCAGCCCTCCTCCTCTCCACTCTCCAGGAGTACAGACTGTCTGAGACTCCAGCTGGCGGCGGCGCGGCGCACAGAATAAGAACAGGTGGGGGCGGGGGGAGGGGTTCTCCACCGTCGGCCCGCCGGAGCACAAGATGAGGTGTGTGTATGGGGGGGGGGGTTGCCTTTGTAAGAGAGCTAGTGTGGGACAGTGGGAGGACTCAGTTTCAGTGTCTGGCGCCCTGCCCCTGACGGCCTGTATATGATATGATAAGGAAGGGGGGGGGGATGCAAGGTGGTCTGCTGCTAGACACAGCTATAGATTTTATATATATATATATATATATATATATATATATATATATATATATATATTGTGACAGCAGGAAGGTAAAGTCACCTGGTTGCATCCAGGGGGGTAGATATATTTCGCCCAGATTCAGGCTTTACGCCGACTTATACAACTAGGTGGAGAGTTGTATAAGCCCAGCTGAGGCTAGTGGGCTCATGGATGACTCATACCTCTAGGGAGAGTGTGGGGCGTCGTGCAGACAGGGAGTTGATGAGACCAGCTGAAGCTTGTCAGCTCATTTAGGCCTCTATAAGAACTCCCAGCTTCATTAGATGTTAGTTCATGCCTGGACCCAGACCTGTGTGGACTGTCTAGGGAGAGTGAACCCCTGTGCGGTGAGACAAAGCCTGTGTGGCTATTTGCTTGGACATTTAAAACCAGGGACTTAGGGACTAGGACAGCACTAGGCTGATCCCAGTTGTTAGTTAGGAAACCTGTATGTCTAGTCAGAGGTCAAGTTGACCAGGATTTATTTTGTTTATGTTTCTTTTGTTTTGCTGTGTTTTGTCACTGTAAATAGAAAATAAACCGCACCTTTTTGATTTTGAAAACCACAACCTCCGTTTGCTGGGCCTGTTTTTGTGTGGGGAGCCCATCTCGGGGGTCACACACACCCGCTGCCGAGCTAACCCACTCACAGTTGGTGGAGAACCAGTGGCAGTTTTTTTTAAGCCAGCATGGAGGAGATACTGAAGCAGCTGGCTCTAGCAAATGCCAATCAACAGCAGACAAATGCAGGTTTGCAAAAGAGCCTTGCAGCTCATCAACAGAGCCTTGCAGCTCAACAACAGAACTTCGCAGCCCAGCAGCAAGCTCATCAACAGAGCCTTGCAGCCCAGCAGCAGACAAACGCAACTTTGCAACAGAGTCTGGAGGCTCAGCAACAAGCCCAGCAGCAATCTGAGGCCCGCTTCATAGACCTGTTGCAGAAGCAAGAGCAGAGACTACAACAACAGATGGAAGCAGTAGTGCAAGCAGTCCTGGACTCTGTTCGGGAAGCGGGGTTTACGGCTAACCCCAAGAAGTGTACCATTGGGCAGGAGGAGGCCAAATATCTTGGGTACACCATTGGGAGGGGAGTAATAAAACCCCAACTCAACAAAGTCGAGGCCATCCAGAGTTGGCCACGTCCCAACAGCAAGAAGCAGGTACGAGCCTTTCTGGGAATCGCTGGGTATTATCGGCGATTCATTCCCCACTTTGCTTCTAAGGCTGTGCCCCTAACCAACCTGACGAAGGGGAAAGGGTCGGTCATGATTAAATGGACCCCCGAGGCTGAGGCAGCATTCCAATTCTTGAAACAAGCCTTATGTAGCCAGCCAGTGTTGTACTCACCCGACTTCTCTAAAGACTTTGTCGTACAAAGTGATGCGTCAGATGTGGGGTTAGGAGCAGTATTGTCCCAGGTCTGGAACGGGGAAGAGCACCCAGTCATTTACCTCAGCAGGAAGTTGAAGTCCCATGAGGTAAATTACGCCACCGTTGAAAAGGAGTGTTTAGCGGTGAAGTGGGCTCTAGATTCCCTTCGGTACTACCTGCTAGGTAGGCACTTTGACATGGTTACGGATCACGCTCCGTTAAAGTGGATGGCTCAAAACAAGGAAACAAATAGAAGAGTGAATAGGTGGTTCCTGGCCCTCCAGGAATTCAACTTCACAGTAAAGCATCGCCCTGGCGTTCAAATGGGGAATGTGGATGCTTTGTCTCGAGTACATGAATGCCTGATTGCTGGTGTTCCAACCCCGAGGTTAAAACAAGAGGGGGGGGGGGTATGTGACAGCAGGAAGGTAAAGTCACCTGGTTGCATCCAGGGGGGTAGATATATTTCGCCCAGATTCAGGCTTTACGCCGACTTATACAACTAGGTGGAGAGTTGTATAAGCCCAGCTGAGGCTAGTGGGCTCATGGATGACTCATACCTCTAGGGAGAGTGTGGGGCGTCGTGCAGACAGGGAGTTGATGAGACCAGCTGAAGCTTGTCAGCTCATTTAGGCCTCTATAAGAACTCCCAGCTTCATTAGATGTTAGCTCATGCCTGGACCCAGACCTGTGTGGACTGTCTAGGGAGAGTGAACCCCTGTGCGGTGAGACAAAGCCTGTGTGGCTATTTGCTTGGACATTTAAAACCAGGGACTTAGGGACTAGGACAGCACTAGGCTGATCCCAGTTGTTAGTTAGGAAACCTGTATGTCTAGTCAGAGGTCAAGTTGACCAGGATTTATTTTGTTTATGTTTCTTTTGCTTTGCTGTGTTTTGTCACTGTAAATAGAAAATAAACCGCACCTTTTTGATTTTGAAAACCACAACCTCCGTTTGCTGGGCCTGTTTTTGTGTGGGGAGCCCATCTCGGGGGTCACACACACCCGCTGCCGAGCTAACCCACTCACAATATATATATATTGTGGGGGGGTTAACTCGGCAGCGGGTGTGTGTGACCCCCGGGATGGGCTCCCCACACAAAAACAGGCCCAGCAAACGGAGGTTGTGGTTTTCAAAATCAAAAAGGTGCGGTTTATTTTCTATTTACAGTGACAAAACACAGCAAAGCAAAAGAAACATAAACAAAATAAATCCTGGTCAACTTGACCTCTGACTAAACATACAGGTTTCCTAACTAACAACTGGGATCAGCCTAGTGCTGTCCTAGTCCCTAAGTCCCTGGTTTTAAATGTCCAAGCAAATAGCCACACAGGCTTTGTCTCACCGCACAGGGGTTCACTCTCCCTAGACAGTCCACACAGGTCTGGGTCCAGGCATGAGCAAACACCTAATGAATCTGGGAGTTTTTATAGAGGCCTTAAACGAGCTGACAAGCTTCAGCTGGTCTCATCAACTCCCTGCCTGCACGACGCCCAGCCCTCTCCCTAGAGGTATGAATCATCCATGAGCCCACTAGCCTCAGCTGGGCTTATACAACTCTCCACCTAGTTGTATAAGTCGGCGTAAAGCCTGAATCTGGGCGAAATATATCTACCCCCCTGGATGCAACCAGGTGACTTTACCTTCCTGCTGTCACAATATATATATATATATATATATACTATGTAATATAGCTGGTCCAGCCGCCCCTCCCCCCACCAGACCAGCTAACTCCTGTGCTACTGTGCCTATTATATGTAATATAATATATCTGTGTCCAGCAGCCCCCCCCCCATTATCAGACAGCCAACACTCACAATATAATTTATATTAGCTGACTGAGACACCCCCAGCCTGAGCTGGTCTGATGATGATGATGATGATGGGGGGGGGGGGAATGCTGCTGGCCACAGATATATTATATTAGATATAGGCACAGTAGCTGAGTGACACACCTACCCACCCTGAGCAAGCTGGTCTCATGGGGGGGGGTGCTCTGTGTCACCAGGTATGATAGCTGAGCGGAGCCGCCCTAATCTGGCCTGATAAGGGGGGGGGTGTCCACAGACCACAGCACAGGTGTAGGCAGACAGTGACCCACACCCACATCAGATCCATCCAGCAAGCAGAAGGTCACAGCAGCATCTTCTCGTCTTCTCTGTGGCCATCAGATCCGGTCCAAGCAAGCAACACGCCTTGTTGTCAGCAGGTCACAGCATCTTCTCGTCTTCTCTGCGGCCATCAGATCCGGTCCAAGCAAGCAACACGCCTTGTTGTCAGCAGGTCACAGCATCTTCTCGTCTTCTCTGCGGCCATCAGATCCGGTCCAAGCAAGCAACACGCCTTGTTGTCAGCAGATTACAGCATCTTCTCGTCTTCTCTGCGGCCATCAGAACCGGTCCAAGCAAGCAACACGCCTTGTTGTCAGCAGATTACAGCATCTTCTCATCTTCTCTGCAGCCATCAGATCCGGTCCAGCAAACAACACACCGTTTCAGCAGGTCAGTTCCAAAATCCAAATCATGCCAATGATGCCATTATCTGCTGTCCCCAGGGACAGATCCGATCCAGAGATCACCATACAGTGGGATCTCTGGATTGGATCTGTCCCTGGGGACAGCAGATAATGAAAAGTGTGGGGGCAGAGCTGCGATGAAGTCACTCATCGTGTTGGAGCCCTCGGTTAAGCCCCTTTTACACTGGGGCAGTTGGTGCGTCGGCTAGTTGATTGATAGTTATTAACGGCACTACTGTTGCCAATATATGCAGTGTTATTAGGGTGAAAAAAATTATTGGGGGGGGGTGACACCATGTTATACCGCACCAGGTGACACCAACCCTAGTGACGCCACTGGCTGGAATCCCTCGGTTGTGCCTCTAGAGTGATGTCTACACTGTTGAGCTCAAGAAGAGCAACTACCAACAAGGTTTATAGAAGAATTTGGGCCAAATTTGTCGAATTCTCCTCTGCCTCTGGGAGGTCCTTCAAAAATCCAGGAGTTCAGGATGTTCTTAGTTTTCTGCAGACCGGACTAGACTTACCCTTATCTGTTAGCTCTCTAAGAGTACAAGTTTCGGCCTTGTCGGCCTTCTCTGGAGTCTCATGGGCAGTCCATCCCTAAGTCAGACAATTCTTTCGGGGGGCATCAAGAATTAAGCCCCAAAGGAAACCAAGATTTGCCAAGTGGGATCTTCCACTCGTTCTAGATTCTCTGACTGGACTCAGTACGTCGGGGCCCTCCCCGTCCTCCATTAAGGACTTTTCAGCGAAGGTAGCCTTCTTAGTAGCTATCACCTCGGCTAAGAGGGTCTCTGAGATCGGGTCTCTAGGTCATGAAGAATCTTTTCTAACATTTTTCCCGGATCGAGTAGTCCTTATACCCATGTTGGGTTCAAATCCAAAAGTGTCTTCGGTATTTCACGAAAATCGAGAACTTGTTCTACCTACATTTAAGACTCCAGATTCCAGTGAAACTCATCCCCTGGATATGGGTGAAATCCTAAAGGAGTATCTACAAATTACTTCTTCCTTCAGATCATCTGTTTGTTCTACATTCTGGAAACAACAGAGGGAAGAAAGCATCAACCAGAACAATTGCATCATGGATCGTTCAAACAATCCAGCAAGCATACAGGGCTAAGAGCTTGGCTCCTCCACAGGCGGTGATGGCACACTCCACCAGAGGGATGGCAGCATCCTGGGCGGCAGCCCAACATGTGGCTCCAGATGTCGTTTGTAAATCGGCCTCGTGGGCCTCTATCAATACATTTATGGCCCATTACTGCATTGAACCGGCATCATTGTCGTCTGTTAATTTTGGGTTAAGAATCCTGTCGGTTGAAAGGACAAATTAAAGCTTTTCTGTTCAGCATACCCACCCGTGTGGTCTGGCTAGTTATTTCCCACACGTAGGCTGCCATGGAGTCAGTCAGGAAAACTGAAAATGTATTACCAAATACTTACCGTAATTTTCCTTTCCTGATGGACTCCATGGCAGACGGAGTTCCCACCCTGAAAGTAAATATTAATGAAAGAAAGTAAGTGTCCAAGAGTCGGCTAGTTACAGAACACAGTGCTGAGAGGTGAGCAGTGGCGGCTGGTGCTCAAAATTTTTGGGGGGGCGCAAACAAACTGAAAAAAAAATAAAAATCAATTGCCGCCACTGTGCCCATTAAACGCAGCCACTGTGCCCAAACGCCACCAGTTTCTCCCCTCAAATACAGCCAGTTTGTTTCCATATACAGCCAGTTTCTCCCCATATACAGCCAGTGTGCCCCCATATATATATATACATATATATATATAACCAGTGTGCCCCCATATATACAGCCAGTGTGCCCCCCATATACAGCCAGTGTGCCCCCCATATACAGCCAGTGTGCCCCCTCAAATACAGCCAGTTTGTTTCCATATACAGCCAGTTTCTCCCCATATACAGCCAGTGTGCCCCCATATATATATAACCAGTGTGCCCCCATATATACAGCCAGTGTGCCCCCCATATACAGCCAGTGTGCCCCCCATATACAGCCAGTGTGCTCCCATATACAACCAGTTTGTCCCCATATATAGCCAGTGTGCCCCCTATACAGCCAGTGTGCCCCCTATACAGCCAGTGTGCCCCCCTATACAGCCAGTGTGCCCCATATACAGACAGTTTGTCCCCATATACAGACAGTTTGTCCCCATATTCAGCCAGTTTGTCCCCCATATACAGCCAGTTTGTCCCCATATACAGCCAGTGTGCCCCCATATTCAGCCAGTTTGTCCCCCATATACAGCCAGTTCCCCCCATATTCAGCCAGTGTGTCCCCAATATACAGCCAGCTCCCCCCAAATGCAGCCAGTGTGTCCCCAATATACAGCCAGTTCCCCCCATATTCAGCCAGTTTGTCCCCATATACAGCCAGTGTGCCCCCATATTCAGCCAGTTTGTCCCCATATACAGCCAGTTCCCCCCATATTCAGCCAGTGTGTCCCCAATATACAGCCAGTTCCCCCCATATTCAGCCAGTGTGTCCCCCATATACAGCCAGTTCCCCCCCATATTCAGCCAGTTTGTCCCCAATATACAGCCAGTTCCCCCCATATTCAGCCAGTGTGTCCCCAATATACAGCCAGGTTCCCCCCATATTCAGACAGTTTGTCCCCAATATACAGTCAGTTCCCCCCAAATGCAGCCTGTCCCCCCCCCCAGCCCTGCACTTACCTTCCTCGGTCTGCGCCGTCCTCGATGTGTTCTCCCGCCCTCAGGCCTTTAAGAATGCTTGCTCCCTTTACCTCGCTCTCCAGCCTAGGACCTTCTCCTCAGAAGCAGTAAGGGTGGGGTTCATCATTTCTCTTCTGACTGATGAACCGCAAGCCTGGGCCCATAGTTTAATGGAGCAAAGAAGCCCTATACTGGACTCTGTGGATACATTCTTTGAGAGCATGGCACATACTAGAACAATACACATGGACTTTTTTGGCTATATAAATACATTCATATTCCCACCATTAAATATATATTTATATTTTTTGGTTCCATATATAGTTATTATAAATTTCTGTTTTAGTTTAAGCACCTCAGCATATATATTAGTATGGTTTTTATATTTAATAATATTAAAACAAAGTTTTTCACGCTTTTTTCACTGACACTTACAATATTATATGCTAGCATTTTTTATTACATTTTTTTGAACACACACAAACATGTTGTCCTCTCACTTAAATCATGCTTCCTTTTTAAACACAGGTGTGTATATATACACATAATGGTGTTTGATATTATGGCCCTTTTAAATTAATTTTCACTTGTATAAAAATGACTAGATTTTGATCACATTTTCTGTCTTGCACATATATTTTGGATTCACATGTATGTTCAACATAACAAGTTTATGTTATTTTATTCACATATAACTTTTTCCACAGGTGCTTTTCCTACTTGGAGTGTGTTGGAGACAATCAGAAGCTCATTTTGTTCCTCTGTGTCCAGTGAACTTGATTGGTGTAGAGTCGGCTTTATCTCCCATATATATTCTGATAGTTCCCCCACACACTTCAGCTATGAGTAAGCATCTATCCTAGATGTGAAACGCGTCAGTCTTCCACCCCTGCATGTCAGTTTTTCTGTTTTTTGTTTGTTTTTGGACTTTTTGAACTTATGGATTAATTTTGGATTTTAATTTTGAAAAATAAATCGTTCACACAGAGTGCCGCAGTCCAGGGCTCTTTCCTTTTCCATGCAGCAGGGCCTCAGGGAACCGTATTTTTTTTCGACAAAGAAGATCCCTGCATCGGCTGGAGAGGAAGAGGGGCGAATGAATTTCTTCTCCAGGTTTTCATCAATATAGGCCTTGAGGGCCTTCAACTCAGTCTCGGACAGAGGGAAAATACGACCAAACGGAATTTCTGAGCCAGGCAAGAGATCAATGGGACAGTCGTAAGGCCGATGAGGTGGTAAATGGTCGGCCTGCTGTTTATCAAAGACATCACGGAACTCCAGGTATACAGGAGGGACATGTTGTAGATTGTCCGGTTTGGCGGTTACGGTAGCACAAGTGGTTGAGGCTGAGGTGAGGCAGTGCTGGGAACAGTATGATGATGTGAAGCTGACCTCCTTCTTAGCCCAATTCATGAGGGGCTCATGAGCTTGCAGCCAGGGGAGGCCCAAGATGATGGGGAACATTGGAGAGGGAATGAGGTCTAACCGGAGAAACTCTTGGTGGCCTGAGTCAGTGATGGCAGGGATGGGTTTGGTTTCTTGCATAATCAGCCCCGAACGGGGCAGTGATCCATCCACCAGATGTATCTGAAGGCAGTGGTCCTTGGGTTGCAGAGGAAAATGGAGTCTTGAAGCGAGTGAGGAGTCCAGGAAACAGCTGCAGGCTCAAGAATCAATAATTGCCGGGAGACGGGTTGCCCCTTCCGGCAGCTGTAGGGAGACAAAAAGAACAACGTAAGCCTGTGGGATGCCAGAAACTTGGTAATTCAGAGTGTCTTTGGGAGTAGACTTACTGGGTCTCACTGGGCAGCTACGCAGGAAGTGGCCGGTACCCCCACAGTAGAGACACAAATTGGCTTGACGCCTGCGCTGTTTTTCTTCGGGAGTAAGGGGAGGCCGGACAAACCCAAGCTGCATGGGTTCAGGTACGAGGAGAGATGATGCTGCAGGAGCCAGAGCGGATGGATAGTGAGGAGCAGGTCTGGATGGAGTCCAGCTGGGATGGGTAAGCTGGAAACGTTCTGAGCGCCGCTCATGTAAGCGCCTGTCAAGCTGGGTGGCGGATTGAATCAGGCTTTCCAAAGAGGCGGGGGTTTCCATCCTGGCTAGCTCGTCCTTGAGAGCTTCTGACAGTCCTTGGCGGTACTGATATCTGAGAGCCGCCTCATTCCAGCCAGTATCGGCAGACCATTTCCTGAACTCCGCCGTGTAATCCTCCACCGGCCTTCTTCCTTGGGACAGACTGTGGAGAGCAGACTCCGCTGTAGCCGAACGTTGGGGGTCGTCGTACAGTTGTGCCATGCTCTCAAAGAATGTATCCACAGAGTCCAGTATAGGGCTTCTTTGCTCCATTAAACTATGGACCCAGGCTTGCGGTTCATCAGTCAGAAGGGAAATGATGAACCCCACCCTTACTGCTTCTGAGGAGAAGGTCCTAGGCTGGAGAGCGAGGTAAAGGGAGCAAGCATTCTTAAAGGCCTGATATTTTTTGCGGATGCCCGAGAATCGTTCGGGTACAGGGACCCTGGGTTCCGGGGTAGCCATTACCACAGTAGGGCTTGCCGAGGCTTGGGAGGTGGAGGCGACATTGGCCAAGGTGGAAGCTGAAGGTGTTGGTCCTAGCAGACCAGTGAGTTACTGAAGGTGGCCATTCATTTGAGTATAGCCCTCTTGCAGTTTTTGAACTGCGTTAGTTAGTGCTGTGACCTGCTGGCAGAGGGTGTCAAACAGGGAACACGCTCTGTCGGCCTCAGACATCTGGCTGGTTTTTTCTATCAGGTGCGTACTTACCGAGGCAGAGATGCCGAGAGCAGTTCACCCTTGCGACTTGGTGCACTCTGCCCCCTCAAGGTGAGACAGGGAGAGGATGGCACGAAGAGGCACTGGCTACCAGCAGGTGGAGGAATCTTGCTGGAAGGTCTGGTAGTGCCGGGTTGGCTGAGAGAAGGCTGAGGGTCAAACACAGCAGGTGAACAAGTCCAGACAGGAGCTAGCAGTAGGTAAACAAAGTCCAGACCGGAGCTAGCAGCAGGTGAACAAGTCCAGACAAGGGCCAGCAGCAGATCAGGGCAGGAGGTGCGAGAAGGTCCAAGGTGCAGGCAGAAGGTCAGGGACTGGAGACAGACAGCAGATCCGGGACACAGGCCGAGGGTCAAACACAGGAGAAGGCAGAAGTCCGTTAAGCAAGCCGGGAGGGTCAATTTCAGGAGAAGTAGTAGAGAAGCCAAGCCGGTCCGGGTCCCAACAGGAGGTCAGATAGTTTTCGGGCAATTTGATACACAGGGAAGCTGACAAACCAGCAACCAGACAGTGTCACTGAGTTTCTTTAAATAGGCCCGCCTGTATTCCTATTGGTGCGCCGGCGCACGCACCCGCGGAAGCGTAGACCCGCGCACGCGCCGTAGCGCCGTTCTGCCGCGCGTGTGCACTGGGCGCAAACTGGTGCCATTGAAAGGGGAATTTCTCTGACAATATGTTTTTAATGACAAACCAGAAGAACTAGAAATATACAAAAGATATATTGATGATATCTTTATCCTATGGAAAGGAGAAGCCAATCAATTAGAGTCCTTCCTAAAAAATCTGAATATAAACAATAGAAACATTAAACTATCATGGGATATAAGCGAGAGAAATATAACATTCCTCGATCTGGAGATCATACAGGATGCTTCCGGCTTCAAGTCCCAGACTCAGTTTAAAAATGTGGACAGAAACAACTATCTCCCTATGTGGCTCCAGATGTCGTTTGTAAATCGGCCTCGTGGGCCTCTATCAATACATTTATGGCCCATTACTGCATTGAACCGGCATCATTGTCGTCTGTTAATTTTGGGTTAAGAATCCTGTCGGTTGAAAGGACAAATTAAAGCTTTTCTGTTCAGCATACCCACCCGTGTGGTCTGGCTAGTTATTTCCCACACGTAGGCTGCCATGGAGTCAGTCAGGAAAACTGAAAATGTATTACCAAATACTTACCGTAATTTTCCTTTCCTGATGGACTCCATGGCAGACGGAGTTCCCACCCTGAAAGTAAATATTAATGAAAGAAAGTAAGTGTCCAAGAGTCGGCTAGTTACAGAACACAGTGCTGAGAGGTGAGCAGTGGCGGCTGGTGCTCAAAATTTTTGGGGGGGCGCAAACAAACTGAAAAAAAAATAAAAATCAATTGCCGCCACTGTGCCCATTAAACGCAGCCACTGTGCCCAAACGCCACCAGTTTCTCCCCTCAAATACAGCCAGTTTGTTTCCATATACAGCCAGTTTCTCCCCATATACAGCCAGTGTGCCCCCATATATATATATACATATATATATAACCAGTGTGCCCCCATATATACAGCCAGTGTGCCCCCCATATACAGCCAGTGTGCCCCCCATATACAGCCAGTGTGCCCCCTCAAATACAGCCAGTTTGTTTCCATATACAGCCAGTTTCTCCCCATATACAGCCAGTGTGCCCCCATATATATATAACCAGTGTGCCCCCATATATACAGCCAGTGTGCCCCCCATATACAGCCAGTGTGCCCCCCATATACAGCCAGTGTGCTCCCATATACAACCAGTTTGTCCCCATATATAGCCAGTGTGCCCCCTATACAGCCAGTGTGCCCCCTATACAGCCAGTGTGCCCCCCTATACAGCCAGTGTGCCCCATATACAGACAGTTTGTCCCCATATACAGACAGTTTGTCCCCATATTCAGCCAGTTTGTCCCCCATATACAGCCAGTTTGTCCCCATATACAGCCAGTGTGCCCCCATATTCAGCCAGTTTGTCCCCCATATACAGCCAGTTCCCCCCATATTCAGCCAGTGTGTCCCCAATATACAGCCAGCTCCCCCCAAATGCAGCCAGTGTGTCCCCAATATACAGCCAGTTCCCCCCATATTCAGCCAGTTTGTCCCCATATACAGCCAGTGTGCCCCCATATTCAGCCAGTTTGTCCCCATATACAGCCAGTTCCCCCCATATTCAGCCAGTGTGTCCCCAATATACAGCCAGTTCCCCCCATATTCAGCCAGTGTGTCCCCCATATACAGCCAGTTCCCCCCCATATTCAGCCAGTTTGTCCCCAATATACAGCCAGTTCCCCCCATATTCAGCCAGTGTGTCCCCAATATACAGCCAGGTTCCCCCCATATTCAGACAGTTTGTCCCCAATATACAGTCAGTTCCCCCCAAATGCAGCCTGTCCCCCCCCCCAGCCCTGCACTTACCTTCCTCGGTCTGCGCCGTCCTCGATGTGTTCTCCCGCCCTCAGGCCTTTAAGAATGCTTGCTCCCTTTACCTCGCTCTCCAGCCTAGGACCTTCTCCTCAGAAGCAGTAAGGGTGGGGTTCATCATTTCTCTTCTGACTGATGAACCGCAAGCCTGGGCCCATAGTTTAATGGAGCAAAGAAGCCCTATACTGGACTCTGTGGATACATTCTTTGAGAGCATGGCACATACTAGAACAATACACATGGACTTTTTTGGCTATATAAATACATTCATATTCCCACCATTAAATATATATTTATATTTTTTGGTTCCATATATAGTTATTATAAATTTCTGTTTTAGTTTAAGCACCTCAGCATATATATTAGTATGGTTTTTATATTTAATAATATTAAAACAAAGTTTTTCACGCTTTTTTCACTGACACTTACAATATTATATGCTAGCATTTTTTATTACATTTTTTTGAACACACACAAACATGTTGTCCTCTCACTTAAATCATGCTTCCTTTTTAAACACAGGTGTGTATATATACACATAATGGTGTTTGATATTATGGCCCTTTTAAATTAATTTTCACTTGTATAAAAATGACTAGATTTTGATCACATTTTCTGTCTTGCACATATATTTTGGATTCACATGTATGTTCAACATAACAAGTTTATGTTATTTTATTCACATATAACTTTTTCCACAGGTGCTTTTCCTACTTGGAGTGTGTTGGAGACAATCAGAAGCTCATTTTGTTCCTCTGTGTCCAGTGAACTTGATTGGTGTAGAGTCGGCTTTATCTCCCATATATATTCTGATAGTTCCCCCACACACTTCAGCTATGAGTAAGCATCTATCCTAGATGTGAAACGCGTCAGTCTTCCACCCCTGCATGTCAGTTTTTCTGTTTTTTGTTTGTTTTTGGACTTTTTGAACTTATGGATTAATTTTGGATTTTAATTTTGAAAAATAAATCGTTCACACAGAGTGCCGCAGTCCAGGGCTCTTTCCTTTTCCATGCAGCAGGGCCTCAGGGAACCGTATTTTTTTTCGACAAAGAAGATCCCTGCATCGGCTGGAGAGGAAGAGGGGCGAATGAATTTCTTCTCCAGGTTTTCATCAATATAGGCCTTGAGGGCCTTCAACTCAGTCTCGGACAGAGGGAAAATACGACCAAACGGAATTTCTGAGCCAGGCAAGAGATCAATGGGACAGTCGTAAGGCCGATGAGGTGGTAAATGGTCGGCCTGCTGTTTATCAAAGACATCACGGAACTCCAGGTATACAGGAGGGACATGTTGTAGATTGTCCGGTTTGGCGGTTACGGTAGCACAAGTGGTTGAGGCTGAGGTGAGGCAGTGCTGGGAACAGTATGATGATGTGAAGCTGACCTCCTTCTTAGCCCAATTCATGAGGGGCTCATGAGCTTGCAGCCAGGGGAGGCCCAAGATGATGGGGAACATTGGAGAGGGAATGAGGTCTAACCGGAGAAACTCTTGGTGGCCTGAGTCAGTGATGGCAGGGATGGGTTTGGTTTCTTGCATAATCAGCCCCGAACGGGGCAGTGATCCATCCACCAGATGTATCTGAAGGCAGTGGTCCTTGGGTTGCAGAGGAAAATGGAGTCTTGAAGCGAGTGAGGAGTCCAGGAAACAGCTGCAGGCTCAAGAATCAATAATTGCCGGGAGACGGGTTGCCCCTTCCGGCAGCTGTAGGGAGACAAAAAGAACAACGTAAGCCTGTGGGATGCCAGAAACTTGGTAATTCAGAGTGTCTTTGGGAGTAGACTTACTGGGTCTCACTGGGCAGCTACGCAGGAAGTGGCCGGTACCCCCACAGTAGAGACACAAATTGGCTTGACGCCTGCGCTGTTTTTCTTCGGGAGTAAGGGGAGGCCGGACAAACCCAAGCTGCATGGGTTCAGGTACGAGGAGAGATGATGCTGCAGGAGCCAGAGCGGATGGATAGTGAGGAGCAGGTCTGGATGGAGTCCAGCTGGGATGGGTAAGCTGGAAACGTTCTGAGCGCCGCTCATGTAAGCGCCTGTCAAGCTGGGTGGCGGATTGAATCAGGCTTTCCAAAGAGGCGGGGGTTTCCATCCTGGCTAGCTCGTCCTTGAGAGCTTCTGACAGTCCTTGGCGGTACTGATATCTGAGAGCCGCCTCATTCCAGCCAGTATCGGCAGACCATTTCCTGAACTCCGCCGTGTAATCCTCCACCGGCCTTCTTCCTTGGGACAGACTGTGGAGAGCAGACTCCGCTGTAGCCGAACGTTGGGGGTCGTCGTACAGTTGTGCCATGCTCTCAAAGAATGTATCCACAGAGTCCAGTATAGGGCTTCTTTGCTCCATTAAACTATGGACCCAGGCTTGCGGTTCATCAGTCAGAAGGGAAATGATGAACCCCACCCTTACTGCTTCTGAGGAGAAGGTCCTAGGCTGGAGAGCGAGGTAAAGGGAGCAAGCATTCTTAAAGGCCTGATATTTTTTGCGGATGCCCGAGAATCGTTCGGGTACAGGGACCCTGGGTTCCGGGGTAGCCATTACCACAGTAGGGCTTGCCGAGGCTTGGGAGGTGGAGGCGACATTGGCCAAGGTGGAAGCTGAAGGTGTTGGTCCTAGCAGACCAGTGAGTTACTGAAGGTGGCCATTCATTTGAGTATAGCCCTCTTGCAGTTTTTGAACTGCGTTAGTTAGTGCTGTGACCTGCTGGCAGAGGGTGTCAAACAGGGAACACGCTCTGTCGGCCTCAGACATCTGGCTGGTTTTTTCTATCAGGTGCGTACTTACCGAGGCAGAGATGCCGAGAGCAGTTCACCCTTGCGACTTGGTGCACTCTGCCCCCTCAAGGTGAGACAGGGAGAGGATGGCACGAAGAGGCACTGGCTACCAGCAGGTGGAGGAATCTTGCTGGAAGGTCTGGTAGTGCCGGGTTGGCTGAGAGAAGGCTGAGGGTCAAACACAGCAGGTGAACAAGTCCAGACAGGAGCTAGCAGTAGGTAAACAAAGTCCAGACCGGAGCTAGCAGCAGGTGAACAAGTCCAGACAAGGGCCAGCAGCAGATCAGGGCAGGAGGTGCGAGAAGGTCCAAGGTGCAGGCAGAAGGTCAGGGACTGGAGACAGACAGCAGATCCGGGACACAGGCCGAGGGTCAAACACAGGAGAAGGCAGAAGTCCGTTAAGCAAGCCGGGAGGGTCAATTTCAGGAGAAGTAGTAGAGAAGCCAAGCCGGTCCGGGTCCCAACAGGAGGTCAGATAGTTTTCGGGCAATTTGATACACAGGGAAGCTGACAAACCAGCAACCAGACAGTGTCACTGAGTTTCTTTAAATAGGCCCGCCTGTATTCCTATTGGTGCGCCGGCGCACGCACCCGCGGAAGCGTAGACCCGCGCACGCGCCGTAGCGCCGTTCTGCCGCGCGTGTGCACTGGGCGCAAACTGGTGCCATTGAAAGGGGAATTTCTCTGACAATATGTTTTTAATGACAAACCAGAAGAACTAGAAATATACAAAAGATATATTGTTGATATCTTTATCCTATGGAAAGGAGAAGCCAATCAATTAGAGTCCTTCCTAAAAAATCTGAATATAAACGATAGAAACATTAAACTATCATGGGATATAAGCGAGAGAAATATAACATTCCTCGATCTGGAGATCATACAGGATGCTTCCGGCTTCAAGTCCCAGACTCAGTTTAAAAATGTGGACAGAAACAACTATCTCCCTATAGAGGGCTGTCACCACAAAAATTGGCTCTTCGATGTCCCCAAGGGTCAACTTATGCGATTTAGAAGAAACTGCACTAGTATAGACACCTTCATAGACCAAGCGGAAGAAATGGGACAAAGATTCATCAGAAAAGGATATAATGACTCATTTATCAAAGAGAAGATAACCGAAGTAATAGAAATGAACCGAGACAAGTTAATTAAAGATAAAACGAGACAGAAATCCATACAGGCATCGGTACCCATCATCTTGGACTTTAACGTACAATATAAAATAATTGAAAAAATTGTCAGGCGACATTGGCATATACTTTTGGCGGATAAGCAATTGCAGGATACATTACCTACTAACCCTAGATTTTTATACAAGAGAGCACCCACAATATGGGATAAAATAGTAAAAAATGTACCAGATCCCCCAAGCAAACCTTTTTCTTTTTCCTCTTTTTTTACACTGAAGGGCTTCTATCCCTGTAAGAGGTGTTTTGCATGTAGGAAAACCAAGAGACCGAACGAAAAGAAACTTAATTTTACATCCACCAGTACAGGTGACACCTATGAGGTCAAAGACTTTGTTTGTTGTAACACAGAAGGGGCAGTATATGCCCTAGAATGTAGTTGCGGCCTCCAATACATAGGACGCACGAAAAGACCCCTGAGGATACGCATTAAGGAGCACGTCCAGAACATACTAAAAGGTTTCGATAAACACAACGTATCTAAACATTTTCTTTTACATCACAATAAAGACCCGACAGAGCTAAAATTCTGGGGAATCGAACCATACACGAAACATTGGCGGGATGGGCATAAGGTGAGGACCCTTAGCCAATTAGAGTCCAAATGGATTTTTACCCTTGATACTTTTGTGCCGAGAGGGCTCAACGTTGAATTTGACCTCAACTGTTTTCTTAGTGATTTTTAGAATTATCCACTCTCCTGTCTCAAATTTATACCTTTTATATATTGTAACCTGGGGGGACAGGTAGCAGGTACAAAATCTCCCTGGGATGAGCAGGCACAGATACCAAGTCCATGGAATAAGTGAAAAAACAGTGTTGTTTATTGGTACTATATACAAAGTCTATTGACAGGTGCTGTACAGTGTGCAGAAAAACAAACAGAACAAAAAAATAGCTAAACAAAACCCTAGCCGTGTCTTGGCTCTAACTATACGGTATATACAAGCCCTCACTACCAGGCTGAACAAGCCTACCGCTTGCCAACTTCCACATCAACTGATTAACAGTTTTCACCAACCTTCTTGCTCTCACAAACCAGCGTTGTCTGTGTGTCCCAGGCAGAGCAAAGGCTGTCTGCTCAGGTGAGCTTTTAATTGACCTGGGAGAGAGGACCAACACCTGAACTGGATACTGGATCAGAGATCCCTAAACGTATAAGCCCTGGTTCACACTGGTGCGATTTGACATGCGATTTGACATGTCAAATCGTATGTCAAATCGGCGAAATTTGCCGGAAATTGCGGGCAATGGCACCGTCCTAATCGGTGCGACGCCGCATCTGCGGCGCTGCACCGATTACAAAAAGTAGTTTTTGTACTACTTTTTGCGATTTCAGCCGCGATTTACATTGACATCCGTTTCAGATGTCTTTGAAATCGCGGCCGAAATCGGGACTGGCAGCGGGAGTGAAATCGTGCGAGTTCAGCCCCAGTGTGAACGTGGGCTTAGAGAGGAGCCTGGGAGATGTATAAACCCCGAACAGGACTTTTCCTGTCTCTCTCAAAGACGCTCTGCTACACATCCTCCCCCCCCTTGTTTCAACCCCAACCCCAAAGCTTCTCTTTGGCGCTTCCAGTCAGGGGTATTTGCCAATAGCCTTTTGTCAAGTCCAAAGTGGTCAGATAGCGAGCCTTGCCAAGTCGGTCTATAAGTTTGTCTACCCTGGGCATTGGGTACGTGTCAAACTTTGTCACTGCATTAAGCTTCCTGAAGTCGTTACAGAATCTCCAAGTGTCATCCGGTTTTGGGACTAACACGATGGGGCTAGACCAGTCACTATTGGACTCCTCAATGACATCTAGCTCCAACATTCTTTTAACTTCATCACTGATGTCCTTTCTCCTCGCTTCAGGAATTTGGTACGGTTTGAGCTTGACACGGACCCCAGTGTCATGGAGATCCTGCCAGAAGCAGGCGTCCCGGTCTTCCCGATTCTCGGTTGCGCGTGCTCCGCCCTGCAGGTGGCGCCAGAGGGGCTATTTAAACCTGTCAATCGCAGACAGTCCCTGCTGTCTGCTCTACAGCGTTGAGTACCTGAAAACCAGATCTGAAGACTTACCTGTGTTTGACCCGGCCTGCCTGTGACTTCTCCAGTTTTCTGCCTGCATCCCACCCCTGGCTTGTTGTGACCTCTCCTCTGTCTGATCCCTCTGTACCTTGCTGCCAGCCAGTTAACCGACCCGGCTTGTCTGACCAATCTCACTGTTCCTGGTTCCAGTCCAGTCTGCTAAGCTGATCATGTTTGCTGAGTTCCTGTGTTCCTGGTTCCAGTCCAGTCTGTTAAGCTGATCCAGTTTGCTGAGTTCCTGTGTTCCTGGTTCCGGTCCAGTCTGCTAAGCGGATCCAGTTTGCTGAGTTCCTGTGTTCCTGGTTCCGGTCCAGTCTGCTAAGCTGATCCAGTTTGCTGAGTTCATGTGTTCCTGGTTCCGGTCCAGTCTGCTAAGCTGATCCAGTTTGCTGAGTTCCTGTGTTCCTGGTTCCGGTCCAGTTTGCTGAACGATTCCAGTTTGCTGAGTGTCCCTGATTCCAGTTCTACCTGCTGTGTTCCAGTGTGCCTACCAAGTCTGCGGAACTACCTTCACCTTGGTTGATCCTGCCAGGCACTCGTACCCCTCCTACCTCCGCGCCTGCTGTTACCTTACCAGGGGCCGCTGGTGGGAGCCGTAAATGAGGCCTTCCTCTGCAAGTCCGGGCTCATCACCGCCAGGTACGTGACAGTAGCAGACAGCCATGTCTGAGCCCGAGCAGGGAGCCTCACCTATGGAGGAACTATGTCGGCACCTGGCAGGATTGGCTGAAGAGGTCAAGAACCTCCAGCAAGGCTACACCCATCTGGAAGAACAAGTGCGGGTCCTCTCCAACCCCTCTGGAGCCCAAGGGGGGTCCCATACCTCTACCTCCACTTCTGGGGCAGGATCCTGACCCACAGTTGTCATGCTTCCTCCGGAACCCAGGGTCCCTACACCCGAAAAATTCTCCGGGGATCGAAGCAAGTTTAGGGCTTTTCGTAATTCCTGCGAACTCTACTTTGCCCTGCAGCCTCGCACCTTCTCCTTGGAAGCCACCAAGGTGGGCTTTGTGATGTCCCTGCTTTCCGGAGACCCTCAGAGCTGGGCCCACCGTCTCTTGGAACGGAAAGATATGGCGTTAAACAACCTTACTGCCTTCTTCGACGCCATGGCTCAGCTATATGAAGATTTCCAGCTCTCAGTAACCGCAGAGACCGCCTTGCGCACCCTTCAGCAGGGGCGCAGAGCAGTAGAGGACTACGTAGCGGACTTTAGATGGTGGAGCACAGATACCAGTTGGAACGACGCCACCCTCTGCCATCAGTTCCGCATAGGTCTTTCCGACCCTCTGAAGGACGAGCTCGCTAGGGTTGGCATACCACCAACCCTGAATTCACTAATTGACTTAACAATCCAGATCGACCGACGTCTCAGGGAACGAAGGGCTGAGAGGTCCACGGGCTTCTCCCGCCCGACCTGGATGCTTCCCCGGGCTCCCAGCCATCTGCACCCAGCACCTGTTGCACCTCCAGCCGCTACATCTGACATACCCGAGCCCATGCAGCTCGGAGTGCTTCGTCCTTCCCTCACCCAAGAGGAACGCCAACGTCGCCGAGTGAACAATTTGTGCCTGTACTGCGGGGAACCCGGACACTTCGTTAGAAGTTGTCCCCTGAAACTTCGTAAGTGTCTTTCAGTATTTTCTGACACTACCAACCCACAGGCCAAGTCCTCATCTCACCTTGCTCTCTCTGTCTCGTTACAGCTCCAAGGAAGGACTCTGCAAGTGCCCGCCATTATTGATTCCGGGGATTGCAGCTGCTTTATGGACTCAGCCTTTGCTATCAAGCACCAGATCCCTCTTGTCACCAAGACCCATGGACTATGTGTGCATTTGTCTGATGGGTCCATCATTAAGTCTGGACCAGTGGTCCAAGAGACCGCCCCTTTACCCGCTACCATCTCCACCATCTCCGGAACCCACCAAGAATACTTACGCCTGGACATTATCTCTTCCCCATTGTTCCCTGTGATCCTCGGTACACCGACTTGGTACAGCGTACCTTCTGGTGGCCTCGGCTTCGCGAGAACTGTAGGAAGTTTGTGGAGTCTTGTATAGTTTGTACCCGAAACAAGGGTTACAAATCCAAGGCCTGGGGACTACTGAGACCCCTACCCGTCCCAGACAGACCCTGGAAAATGCTGTCCATCGACTTTATCGTCGAGTTGCCTCCGGCTGAAAGTCACACCACTATCTTCGTGATAGTAGACCGTCTATCCAAGATGGCACATTTCATTCCCATGAAGGGGACTCCCTCAGCTCCCGAAACCACACAGGTGTTTATCAGAGATGTCGTCAGACTCCACGGGGTACCAGCCAATATTGTCTCCGACCGAGGGGTACAATTTACCTCCCGGTTTTGGAGATCCCTCTGCAAGGCTCTGGAGATAGAATTGTCACTTTCCTCTGCTTACCATCCCCAGACCAACGGACAGACTGAGAGGACTAACCAGACCCTTGAGCAGTACCTGCGCTGCTTCTCTTCATTCGCTCAGAATGACTGGGTTTCCCTGCTCCCATTGGCCGAGTTTGCCTATAACAACTCTACCCATTCCGCTACCAAGCAGTCCCCATTCTTCGCAAATTACGGTTTCCATCCTACATTCCTGCCCAATTCCCTTCCTGAATGTACGGTGCCCGCAGTCCAGGAAAAGTTGAACTTCTTTTCATCCAACAACCAACTTCTGCAGGAAACCATGACCAAGACTCAGGAACACAACAAGACGATTTTTGACAGGAAGAGACCGGGTGAATTAATGCTGGAACCCGGCGACCAAGTATGGTTATCCACTTTAAACTTGAGGATGGCATGCCCCTCTAAGAAACTGGGCCCCAATTTCTTAGGGCCGTTTCCTGTCAAAAGGAAAATCAATGAAGTGGCTTATGAACTGGAGCTCCCTGACTCCCTCAAGATCCATCCGGTCTTCCATGTATCTCTGTTGAAGCCTTCGGTTCCCAACCCATTTCCAGGCCGAAGTCCATCTCTCCCTGATCCTGTCATTGTAGACGGGGAGGAGGAATTCGAAGTGGAAGCCATTATGGATTTTAGAAGAAGGAATAACCAGAACCAATTCCTGATTAAGTGGAAGGGCTAAGGACCCAAAGAAAACTCTTGGGAGCCTGAGGAGAACATGCTAGAAGCCTGGTGCAGTCCTTCCAGAGATCTCACGCTGAGAAGTTTGCCCGGATGGGCATCCGGAGGCTGCCCCTTGGGGGGGGGGCAATGTCATGGAGATCCTGCCAGAAGCAGGCGTCCCGGTCTTCCTGATTCTCGGTTGTGCGCGCTCCGCCCTGCAGGTGGCGCCAGAGGGGCTATTTAAACCTGTCAATCGCAGACAGTCCCTGCTGTCTGCTCTACAGCGTTGAGTACCTGAAAGCCTGATCTGAAGACTTACCTGTGTTTGACCCGGCCTGTCTGCGACTTCTCCAGTTTTCTGCCTGCATCCCACCCCTGGCTTGTTGTGACCTCTCCTCTGTCTGATCCCTCTGTACCTTGCTGCCAGCCAGTTAACCGACCCGGCTTGTCTGACCAATCTCACTGTTCCTGGTTCCAGTCCAGTCTGCTAAGCTGATCCAGTTTGCTGAGTTTCTGTGTTCCTGGTTCCGGTCCAGTCTGCTAAGCTGATCCAGTTTGCCGAGTTCCTGTGTTCCTGGTTCCGGTCCAGTCTGCTAAGCTGATTCAGTTTGCTGAGTTCATGTGTTCCTGGTTCCGGTCCAGTCTGCTAAGCTGATCCAGTTTACTGAGTTCCTGTGTTCCTGGTTCCGGTCCAGTTTGCTGAACGATTCCAGTCTGCTGAGTGTCCCTGATTCCAGTTCTACCTGCTGTGTTCCAGTGTGCCTACCAAGTCTGCGGAACTACCTTCACCTTGGTTGATCCTGCCAGGCACTCGTACCCCTCCTACCTCCCCGCCTGCTGTTACCTTACCAGGGGCCGCTGGTGGGAGCCGTAAGGGAGGCCTTCCTCTGCAAGTCTGGGCTCATCACCGCCAGGTACGTGACACCCAGGTTCAGTAACAATATCATGCTGAACTGCTGAAGTCGTGCCAGGTAACTCTGAAAATTTATTTCTATTCCTTATCAGGAACTCTCTAGCTTCCTGTTTTTGGGAATATCACAGGGTGTCTGGAATTGCGACCTCAGGGACCAGAGGGGACCCAGTACCCTTAGGCGCCCCCGGGAGGGACCTCGCAGTTAACGCCAGTCTATCCTTCCAGGGCTTTAACAGGTTTATGTGGTAAATCTGTTCGGGCTTCCTTTTACCTGGTTGATAGACCTTGTAATTGACCTCCCCAACTCTTTCAATTACTTCAAAGGGACCCTGCCACTTAGCCAGGAACTTGCTCTCAACAGTGGGAACCCTGTCACCAGGAGTTGGGCCCCCTGTTGTATATTCTCTGTTGGGCTGCTTGGGCCTGCAATAAGTGTTCTTTTACCACCGGCATGATTGCTGCAATCCTGTCCTGCATTTAAGTGATATGCTCAATGACACTTTTGTGGGGTGTTCCCCCCCCCCTCCCAAGTTTCCTTGGCTATGTCTAAGAGTCCCAGAGGGTGTCTCCCATAAAGCAGCTCAAATGGCGAGTACCCCGTAGAGGACTGGGGAACTTCCCTGATGGCGAACATCAAGAATGGTATCAGGAAGTCCCAGTTTTTCCCATCCTTGTCAACAACCTTTCTTAACATACTCTTTAATGTCTTACTGAAGCGTTCCGCCAAGCCATCCGTTTGAGGATGGTACACCGAGGTTCGCAACTGCGTTACCTTAAATAACTTGCACAGCTTCCTAGTTATTCGTGACATGAATGAGGTGCCCTGGTCTGTAAGGACTTCTTTAGGGACGCCAACCCGACTGAACACCATAAACAGCTCTTTGTCAATGTTTTTAGCAGACGCGGTGCGTAAGGGAACGGCCTCGGGGGCAACGGGTAGCGTAATCCATGATCACGAGGATATGCTGATGACCGCGGGCAGATTTGGGGAGTGGACCCACAAGGTCCATGGCAATCCTCTCAAAGGGCACTTCAATAATGGGCAAGGGCACTAAAGGACTTCGGAAGTGGGGTTGGGGCTGACATCTGACACAGGACAGGATTGACAATAATTCTCAATATTTTTCTGTATCCCATGCCAGTAAAACCTGCGCAACACCCTTTCAGTGGTTTTCTCAACCCCTACATGGCCTCCTAGCAAGTGCCCATGGGCAAGTTCCAACACCACCCGTCTGTATGGCTTAGGGACTACCAACTGTTCAACCACTTCATCATTAGTTTTACATACACGATACAGTAAATCCTCATTGCTGCAGAAATATGGAAAACAGGGCCTGTCCCCTGGTTCGACAGGTACATCATTAATCACCATTACATTTTCCCAGGCCCGGGCAAGGGTAGGGTCTATTCTCTGCTCAGTACCAAAATTTTCCTTGTGCACATTAAGATCAGCAAACTCCAACGTAGACTCAGATTCAGCAGATGGCTGTCCAGCTCTACTGGTTGTGGGGACTTCTTCAGGCTCCTCCAGCTCTCCTGCCATAACTGAGAAAGGATAACCCGGAGAGCCCTGAGAGGAGTCCCCTGAACCCACAATGTCAGTAGCGGCCAGGAGTTCTGGCTCTGTGACTGAGTCAGGTACTGCGACCGGGTCGGGATGATCCCACAGTTCCCAAAACTTAGGGAAGTCCCTACCAATGATAGCCTCGTGCACCAAGTGGGGCACAAGTCCGACCGAATGGGTCACTGTACCTAAGCCCGTTTTTAACTGAACAGTGGTTATAGGATACTCCCGGGTATCCCCATGTACACAGATCACAGCAACTTTTTTAGCATGAAAATTCACAGTTTCAACCATCTCAGCTGTAACCAAAGTAACTAGACTTCCAGAGTCCAGCAAGGCCGTAATAGGCTTATTATTAACAGTCATTTGACACATGTGTTTTCCCACATTTGGCACTGCAGCGCATGAAACAGCAGCAAACATAGACTGCCTTCTAATAGATAGATCACGCTGCATTGGTTCATCTGTCAAAGGACAGTTTGCTGCAACATGTCCCAGTTCTTGGCAACGAAAACACCTGATGTTTCCCCAGTTTGGTTTGCTGACAGGCAGTGGCTTCCCTTGTTTGGGACGCCAAACTTCAGTCCTGGCACCAAAAATCCTCCCCCCTATTTCCTTGCCATGCTTACCACCCACCGTGGCTTTGGGTGGAAAGTCTGTGCGGCTGTAGGGGTGGTGACCAGGTTCTCTGCAAAGTACCTCTCAACGAGCTCCACCATGTTGTCTGCCGACTTGGGGTCTCCTTGACTCACCCACCTTTGCAGGGGAATTGGCAGTGACCTCAGGAATTGGTCCATGACCACACGCTCCACTATTTGTGGCGCAGACAGGGACTCCGGCTGTAGCCATTTCCGCACCAGGTGGATTAGATCAAACATCTGCGATCTTGGGGCTCTCTCATCTTGGAAGAACTAGCTGTGGACCCGCTGAGCTCGAACAGCCAAGGTGACACGAGTCGCGCCAGGATTTCCCGCTTGGCCTTCTTATAGTCTACCGCTTCTGCTGACTCCAGATCATAGTAGACCTTCTGCGATCCTCCAGAAAGCAAGGGGGCGATCAGTCCTGCCCACTGGGTTTGAGGCCAACCTTCCCTCTCAGCAGGCCGTTTAAACGTTAGTAGGAAGGCCTCTGGATCATCATCTGCAGTCATCTTAGAAAGAAAGCGACCCACATGGATGGCTGAGGGCTTGTCTCTAATATCATTCATTTTCGCAGGTGACCCCTGTGCTAGCATCTCTACAACCTCAGTAAGGGTTTTCCTATCCGCTTTTGCAGCAGTGGCAAGCTGTTCAAACAGCCTCTGCGATTGCTCCTGTACAGCACTAATCTGTTGGCACAACACCTTGGTTTGCTCCTGTGCGAAAGTGTTTGCTTGCTGCAGTGCAGCGTTAGTTTGCTGTTGTGCAGCGTTGGATAACAGCATTTGTTTGAGGATTTCCTCCATGTTGTCACTTTAGGTACTGGCCTTTTAAATAGTAACTTACTACAGCTGGTCGCAGTCTCCACCATATGTAACCTGGGGGGACAGGTAGCAGGTGCAAAAGCTCCCTGGGATGAGTAGGCACAGATACCAAGTCCAGGGCCGGATTTCCCACAAGGCTACCGAGGCCAGGCCTTGGGGCGGCACTGAGTGCAGGGGCGGCACCGCCCGTCCTCCCGTGGCCGCCTCTAATGTAGCACTAATGTAGCTCCCGGCGTCCGCGGCCGGCTTGCTGGAGCGCGGCGCCGGCACAGCAAATGCCAA
This sequence comes from Rana muscosa, assembly GCA_029206835.1. Lineage (NCBI taxonomy): Eukaryota > Metazoa > Chordata > Amphibia > Anura > Ranidae > Rana > Rana muscosa. The sequence goes on along the minus strand of CM055118.1, from coordinate 989,600,212 downwards.
TATTCCTACTTGGCCTGGAGAGGGGAGTGACAGGTGCCCCCATGATGGCCGATGACTGGCTAGAATGGCGGAAGGGGAGCCTAATGCTCCGCTTACCCTCCTCTGCACGCCATCACCTCCTCCCCCCCCTCTGAGCGGGGAATATGAAGTGAGATGAAGAGGAGAAGAGAGGACGGCAGAAGGAATGTATGGCGGCCCGAGGGGGAACCCCCAGCAGCAGCACCAAGAATAGCAGAGCCAGGTACTACTTAAATATAATGCTCAGTGGATTAAATAAATATTCATAGCCATAGCATAAATAAAGTGTAATAAAGTGATTTGTGAACAGCTGTTGTACAAATCACTTTATTAATGATAATTATGGCTATGCATATTTATTTAATCCATATTAAGCACTATATTTGATGCCTGCCACACACGCACAATCGCACATGATGATGACTTAAAAGTTTTAAGTCATCATTATGTGCGATTGTGCGTGTGTGCCAGGCATCAAATATAGTGCTTAATATGGATTAAATAAATTATAAATATGCATAGCCATAGATATAATTAATAAAGTGTAATAAAGTGATTTCCTGACAGACTCCATGGCAGCCTACGTGTGGGTTAATCCCGCCCCTCATACCTCATAGGACCCTTCTCCCATAAATCTTTGCTCTGGGCCAGAGGCCGTGTTCCTTTTTTTGTCCTCCTCCTAGGACCAAGATATAGTCTTACCTTTTTCATGAAGTTTTCCTGTAATCCAGGCCTGGCGGTGTGCACGGCGATACGTTGGTGGTTAGCGGTGATCCTCTCTGCAGTCCAGCAATCCTAGCTATTAGCAGGTGGACATGGGCGATATGATGTGATACCATGAAGAGCTTACTAACCTGGCCATTGGCAGGCAAGCGGCAATATGGCCAAACGTCCCAGCTATTAGCGGGAGGCTTTGTAAACGCCCGATCGTGCGGTGGGTCGAGCGAACAGCTCCCCAGTCCCAGGTTCTGGTCCGGATCGTGCCGTGGTGGTGGTAATGTACAAAGATATTCCTTTTATATGGCAGCCGTATCTCTGTGTTTTGTGTGTCTCCTTATTTTCTATCAAGCTCCAGTGAGTGGCCACGGCGGCTGGAGCGCAGCTGCGTTCCAGCTCGCTGTTTCAGGAAGTCGCTGCGCATCCGCAAGTTGCGAACGAAGATTCCGTGCTTGGTTCGTGCAGGCGCAGTTTCGCCAAAATGGCGGCGGCGGTCGCGCATGCGATTGGCCGCCACCGGATGGCAACCGCTATGGGGCGGTGACATCATTAACGGTGGCAGATTTAAATAGCTGTCAAAGCAGCTATTACTTGGGATGACTTGCAGGCTTATGCAGTGTTTATCCAGGCACTGGGTTCTGGTTTACAAGGTAAATTGTTTGCTGCAGGCTCCCTGGGTGCTGGCTATGTTTTGTTATGTGCTCTCTCATGCCTGTTTCTCATAACGCTTTAATGATTCATTTCACTTTCAAACTGCCTTGCCATGGATCTGTCACCGCCCTCTTGTGGCCAACCCTTGCGCTGCAGGTAGGATTTATTTATTTTCTACCTGTGATGCTTGGGTTCACTCATTCAGGAGCTCTTAACCCTTTCTTTTTCACTCAGCTCTTCTAGGTCTGAACACCAAAGCACGGCAAAGACCGTCCTAGGTCTCAACGTTGTCACTCCTCTTCAAGGTCCAGGCGTCAGATCTTCCTTTAGATCTAGGTACCACAGATAGGAGTCTAAAACCACCTCTGGGCGTCACTCTCACCGCCACTCCAGCCGCTCTGTGAGGAAAGCCTGCTGGTTATGCGGGGCCCAGGTTCCTGAAGGCAAATCGCTCTGCAAGCGATGCTTTTCTAAAGTCGCATAAGAAAGAGAGGGTGGAGACCAACAAGTGGAAGCACTGGTCAGAAAGGTGGTCCATGAGTCCCTGAGTAAAGGGGATTCTGGTCATACCCACAACCCTGCTGGCGACACTATGTCAGTCCCTATTAGGGATGATCTCAAGGCTCCAGGCCCTTCACAGCCGAGCCATTCCTCAATTGAAGCCTCAGACAGTGAGGTGGAGGTAGATGACCCTGGTGCAGGTTTTGAATTTGCCCTAGTACCACAGCTGGTCAAAAGCTGTCAAAGAAGCTTTGAGATGGAAGAGCCAGTGGAGGCACCTTCCAAACAGAGGAAATATTTTAAACACCTCAAAAAAGAACGCCCTAATTTCTCCTTTTTAGGTGAACTCAGCGCAATAATTACCGACGAATGGGGTGGTGTTGAAAGGAAGAATTGCCTGTTAATGAAGGTATCAAAAATGTACCCATTTAAAAGCAAGGATGTAAAACACCTGGAGTCGGCTCCTCTCATTGACTCAGCCCTAATGAGGATGGTGAGGCACGTCACACTCCCATTGTAGGATACTGTTTCCTTTTAGGGATTGCCTGGAGTGGAAAATTTATACCGACCTCAAGCGGATCTACATTACAGCGGGTATGACCTGCAAACCAGCTCTAGCTCTCGCAGCCCTTTCTAAAGCGATGGAAGTCTGAGCAGACGACGTAGATGCTTCTCTGAGGAGCATCTCGGAAGAACTGGCCAGGAGCTCACCTATTCATGGGCTAAGGTTGACGTTGGCTTTTCTCGTGGGGTTTCCCTAGACATAATTCGCCTGGTGGCTCGGATCATGCTGACATCTGTCACTGCTAAGCGTGCCTTGTGGCTGCGCCCATGGGTAGCTGACCCTGCCTCCAAGCAGGCATGGTGCAGGATTCCATTTGGGGGTTCGTCCCTCTTTGGGAACATATCGGACAGTGCCATCACCCGTGCCACAGGGGGCAAGTCGGGGTTCCTTCCCCAGGATCGCCGTCTGCTAAACCAGAAGAGAACACAGCCCAGGCAAAGTTCAGATCGAGCAAGGAATGCTCGCTACTATAGGCCTGGCCGTGAGTTCAAGAAGACCTGGAAGAAAAAAAAAAAAAAAAAACAGCCTTCAGGCCAGAAGTTTTCAAAAGGGGCATCTTCCGGTGGACAAGAATCCCCTAAGTCTTTATGATATTGCACCTGCCTAAAACAGAGCGAGTCGGCATCCTTGCCTCTCTCGGAAGAGAAAAAGCGAATTCTCCTGTCTCTCTTGTGGCTCAGGGCGCTGCAATTCCAGTTCCAGACGACAAAAGGCTTTAAGGGGTCTACTCGCCCCTCTTCATGGTGTTGAAGAAAAACGTCTCCTGGAGGCCAGTTATAGACCTAACCCACTTGAATTCTTTTATCTAGAAGGAGAAGTTCAAGATGGAGACACTACTCATGATCAGTCAAGCAATCCAACCAGGCGATTGGCTTGTCTCTATAGACCGGAAGGACGCCTACTTCCATGTTCCGATCGCGTCAGAAATCCAGAAATACCTTCGCTTTGCTGTCGATCAAATCCGTCTGCAGTTCACCTGTCTCCCCTTCGGGCTTACAACATCGACTCGTGTGTTTTCAAAACTTGTTGGCTGTCGTGGCTCTGATCAGGACCAGAGCTATCCGTCTGTATCACTATCTAGACGACCTGCTGTTGTCTCGGGACAAGGAGCAGTTGCTAATCCACAGATCCCAGGTCATCTCCACTCTACTCGAGTTTGGTTGGCTTCTGAATCTGGAAAAGAGCCATCTGGATCCTACGCAGTCCCTGGTATTCCTCAGGGCACACTTCAACGCTATCAAGAGCACCATCTTGTTACCCCTGGAAAAATCCCAGTGATCCGGGAGTTTGGCTTGCAATGTCGTCCTCATCTCCAAGCCTCTCAATGCCTAAAGATCATTGGCACCATGGTGGCAACAACACCCATGGTAAAGTGGGCTCAGTGGAAAATGCGGCCCTTCCAGAAGGGTTTCCTCCAGCAGTATAATCCAGGGCTTCGGGATCACTTTATCCAAATAACCTCATCCATGCGGGAGAGCTTTCCTTGGTGGCTACAACAGAGGAACCTCCTCAATTGTCACTCCATCGCACCTGTGTCTTGGGTCACCATCACTACAGTTGCCAGCAACAGGGGCTGACAGAAGTAGCCCAAGGCATATGGAATTTTCCCTCTCACAGGATAGTCTCCAATGTTCTGGAACTCCGGGCAGCATTCTGCGCTCTGCAGGCCTTTCACCACTTAACAGCAGGAGACTCAGTCCTCCTAAGACTGGACAACACAACGGCAGTCGCATACATCAAGAGACAGGGGGGTACTCGCAGTCTCTCCTTGTCAAAGGAAATAGAGCCTATCATGATCTGGGCCCAGAAAAACCTGGCCAACCTGACAGCTGTCTATCTCCCTGGAGTCCCGAACGTTCAGGCAGATTTTCTGTTGAGAGTTTCTCTGGACAACGAGTGGACTTCCCCCCCCCCCCCCGAAGTCTTCAGGTGGGTCCTGTACCTGGGAGTCATTCCGGAAGTAGACTTGTTCGCCTCCCCATGTAACTTCAGACTAGAGAGATACTACACGAGGTCTTGGTATTCCCAGGCTTTTGGGTAGATGCTCTGACAGACCGTTGGCTGTTCCACAGGGCCTATGCCTTTCCCCCGGTTCCTGTCATTCTCCGTTTTTTGTCGAGGCTCAGGATGGAAGAAGCAGAGATAGTGGCAATAGTCCCGTACTGGCCAAACAAGCCATGGTTTCCACTGCTGATGCAACTCAGCTTCCGGGACCCAGTTCCTCTACCCTCCAGACCAGATCTCCTATCACAAGGGGCATTTCTACATCCATGCCAGGCCCATCTACATCTGATGATCTGGTTCTTGAGAGGGGAAGGTTGGAGGCCCTAGGCTGTCCAAGTAGGGCCATCTCCACAATATTAAATGCCAGAAGAACAGGCACCAACAGGGTCTACCAGAGGATTTGGAAAAAGTTTTTAGACTACACCTCTTCCACTGCAGGTTCTTGCAATAACCCAAAGATACATGATATCCTGGGCTTCTTACAATCAGGATTGGATCTCTCATTGTCAGTCAGCTCGCTGCGAGTCCAAATCGCTGTAATCTCTGCCTTTACGGGTGTTTCCTGGGCTAGACACCCTCCTACTCAGTAGTTTTTCAGAGGAGCAATAAGGCTCAGACCTCAGAGCCAAGTTTTTCTAATTGGGATCTTCCCCTTGTCCTGGATTTTTTCTTAGGTAGAGAGTTGGAACATGAAGATCAATCTTCTGTCAAATGACACTCTCTAATAGTTGTCTTCTTGGTGGCTATAACATCGGCCAAGAGGGTCTCTGAAATCAGCTCTCTGGGATGCAAGGAGCCATTTCTAAACTTTTTAATTCCTATGTTGGGTTCAAACCCCAAAGTGGCATCTGTGTTTCATGACAATCAGGAGATTGCTCTTCCAACGTTCAGATCTACCAAGGATTCCAGTGTGTATCCCTTAGATGTTGGAAAAGCTCTGAGTCAGTATCTTGAAGCTACAGCTTCTTTCCGTCAGACCGACCACCTGCTCGTTCTTTTCACAGGAAGTATAAGGGAATGCGTGCCTCTTCCAGATCTATCGGAGCAGGGATTGTTCAGGCCATTCAGTGGGCCTATAAAGCCAGGGGCTTGGCGCCTCCAGAAGCGGTGACTGCTCACTCAACTAGAAGTGTCTCCATCATGGGCGGCATCACGTCAAGTGCCTCCAGAAGTTATTTGCAAGGTGGTCTTGTGGTCTTCAATTAACACGTTCATGGCACACTACTGCGTAGAGCCAGCCTCATTATCTTCTGTTTAATTTGGTTTACGTATCTTGTCTATTGATGGTGCCAATTAAACCTTTTTTCTTTTGTCCAGCACTCTGCCCACCCGGGTGTGTATGGCTAGTTATTTCCCACACGTAGGCTGCCATGGAGTCTGTCAGGAAAACTGAAAATTTATATCAAATACTTACCGTAATTTTCCTTTCCTGATGGACTCCATGGCAGCAGGAGTTCCCTCCCAGTGGCTGGAGTAGGCTAAATTATGGAACACGGCCTCTGGCCCAGAGCAAAGATTTATGGGAGAAGGGTCCTATGAGGTATGAGGGGCGGGATTAACCCACACGTAGGCTGCCATGGAGTCCATCAGGAAAGGAAAATTACGGTAAGTATTTGATATAAATTTTCCGTTTTGTGCAACAAGCTCATTAAACAGTCCACATTTAGTGAAAGTTTATGTACTGCAAACTTTGCAGTGCATTAACTTTCACTGAATGTGGACTGTTTAACCACGAACCATTTTGTAGCTAAAGGACCAGAAATGTTTTCAGAATTTTGCACTGCGCTGCTTTAACTGTAAATTGTGCAGACATGCAATGTTGTACCCAAACGAAATTTGTGTCCTTTTCTTCCCACAAATAGAGCTTTCTTTTAATGGTATTTGATTGCCTCTGCAATTTTTTTTTTTTGCAATATAAACGGAAAAAGACCGAAAATTTTGAAAAAAAATGATATTTTCTACTTTTTGTTATAAGAAAAATCGAATAAACTCAATTTTAGTCATACATTTAGGCCAAAATGTATTCAGCCACATGTCTTTAGTAAAAAAAAAAATGTCAATAAGCGTATATTTATTGGTTTGCGCAAAAGTTATAGCGTTTACAAACTAGGGTACATTTTCTGGAATTTACACAGCTTTAAATTTATGACTGCCTATCTCATTTCTTGAGGTGCTAAAATGGCAGGGCAGTACAAAACCCCCCCAAATGACCCCATTTTGGAAAGTAGACACCCCAAGGAAATTGCTGAGAGGCATGTTGAGCCCATTGAATATTTTTTTGTGATTGAATAATGACAAAAAAAATAAAAAAAATTTACAAAAAGTTGTTACTAAATGATATATTGCTCACACATGCCATAGTTATATGTGGAATTGCACCCCAAAATACATTCTGCTGTTTCTCCTGAGTACGGGGATACCACATGTGTGGGACTTTTTGAGAGCCTAGCCGTGTACGGGGCCCCAAAAACCAAGCACCGCCTTCAGGATTTCTAAGGGCGTAAAATTTTGATTTCACTCCTCACTACCTATCACTACCTATCACAGTTTTGAAGGCCAAAAAATGCCAAAATAGCACAAAACCTGCCCAAATGACCCCATTTTGGAAAGTAGACACCCCAAGCTATTTACTGAGAGGCATGTTGGGTCCATGGAATATTTTATATTTTGCCACAAGTTGCGGGAATATGACAAACTTTTTTTTTTTGCACAAAGTTGTCACTAAATGATATATTGCTCAAACACGATATGGTTATATGTGGAATTACACCCCAAAATACATTTTGCTGCTTCTCCTGAGTACGGGGATACCACATGTGTGGGACTTTTTGAGAGCCTAGCCGCGTACGGGACCCCAAAAACCAAGCACCGCCTTCAAGGTTTCTAAGGGCATACATTTTTGATTTCACTCCTCACTACCTATCACAGTTTTGAAGGCCATAAAATGCCAAGATAGCACAAAACCCCCCAAAATGACCCCATTTTGGAAAGTAGACACCCCAAGGAAATTGCTAAGAGGCGCGTTGAGCCCATTGAAATTTTTTTTTTGTCCCAAGTGATTGAATAATGACAAAAAGAAAAAAAAAAATGTACAAAAAGTTGTCACTAAATGATATATTGCTCAAACATGCCATGGTTATACAGTGTCTTGAAAAAGTATTCATACCCCTTGAAATTTTCCACATTTTGTCATGTTACAACTAAAAATGTAAATGTATTTTATTGGGATTTTATGCGATAGACCAACACAAAGTGGCACATAATTGTGAAGTGGAAGGAAAATTATAAATCGTTTTCAATTTTTTTTACAAATAAATATCTGAAAAGTGTGGTGTGCATTTGTATTCAGCCCCCTTTACTCTGATACCCCTAACTAAAATCTAGTGGAACCAATTGCCTTCAGAAGTCACCTAATTAGTAAATAGTGTCCACATGTGTCTAATTTAATCTCAGTATAAATACAGCTGTTCTGTAAAGGCCTCAGAGGTTTGTTAGAGAACCTTGGTGAACAAACAGCATCATGAAGGCCAAGGAACACACCAGACAGGTCACCAGACAGGTCAGGGATAAAGTTGTGGAGAAGTTTAAAGCAGGGTTAGGTTATAAAAAAAATATCCCAAGCTTCTAACATCTCACGGAGCACTGTTCAATCCATCATCCGAAAATGGAAACAGTTTGGCACAACTGCAACCCTACCAAGACATGGTCGTCCACCTAAACTGACAGGATGGGCAAGGAGAGCATTATTTAGAGAAGCAGCCAAGAGGCCCATGATCATTCTGGAGGAGTTGCAGAGATCCACAGCTCAGGTGGTAGAATCTGTCCACAGGACAACTATTAGTCGTGCACTCCACAAATCTGGCCTTTATGGAAGAGTTGCAATAAGAAAGCCATTGTTTCAAAGAAAGCCATAAGAAGCCCCGTTTGCAGAGTGTGAGAAGCCATGTGGAAGAAGATGCTCTGGTCAGATGAGACCAAAATTGAACTTTTTGGCCTAAAAGCAAAACACTATGTGTGGTGGAAAACTAACACCGCACGTCACCCTGAACACACCATCCTCACCGTGAAACATGGTGGTGGCAGCATCATGTTGTGGGGATGCTTTCCTTCAGCAGGGACAGGGAAGCTGGTCAGAGTTGATGGGAAGATGGATGGAGCCAAATACAGGGCAATCTTAGAAGAAAACTTTTTAGAGTATGCAAAAAACTTGAGACTGGGGCAGAGGTTCACCTTCCAGCAGGACAACGACCCTAAACATACAGCCAGAGCTACAATGGAATGGTTTAGATCAAAGCATATTCATGTGTTAGAATGGCCCAGTCAAAGTCCAGACCTAAATCCAATTGAGAATCTGTGGCAAGACTTGAAAATTGCTGTTCACAGACGCTCTCCATCCAATCTGATAGAGCTTGAGCTATTTTGCAAAGAAGAATGGGCAAACATTTCACTCTCTAGATGTGCAAAGCTGGCAGAGACATCCCCAAAAAGCCTTGCAGCTGTAATTGCAGTAAAAGGTGGTTCTACAAAGTATTGACTCAGGGGGGCTGAATACAAATGCACGCCACACTTTTCACATATTTATTTGTAAAAAAAAAAGTTGAAAACCATTTATAATTTTCCTTCCACTTCACCATTATGTGCCACTTTGTGTTTGTCTATCACATAAAATTCCAATAAAATAAATTTAGGTTTTTGGTTGTAAAATGACAAAATGTGAAAACTTTCAAGGGGTATGAATACTTTTTCAAGGCACTGTATGTGGAATTACACCCCAAAATACATTTGGCTGCTTCTCCTGAGTACGGGGATACCACATGTGTGGGACTTTTTGAGAGCCTAGCCACGTACGGGGCCCCGAAAACCAAGCACCGCCTTCAGGATTTCTAAGGGCACAAATTTTGGATTTCACTCCTCACTATCTATCACAGTTTTGAAGGCCATAAAATGCCAAGATAGCACAAAACTCCCACAAATGACCCCATTTTGGAAAGTAGACACCCCAAGCTATTTGCTGAGAGGCATGGTGAGTATTTTACAGCTCTCATTTGTTTTTGAAAATGAAGAAAGACATTTTTTTTTTCTTTTTTCAATTTTCAAAACTTTGTGACAAAAACCGAGATCTGCAAAATACTCAACATACCTCTCAGCAAATAGCTTGGGGTGTCTACTTTCCAAAATGGGGTCATTTGGGGGGGTTTTGTGCCATCTGGGCATTCCATGGCCTCCGAAACTGTGATAGGCAGTGAAGAGTGAAATCAAAAATTTACACCCATAGAAATCCTGAAGGCGGTGCTTGGTTTTCGGGGTCCTGTACGCGGCTAGGCTCCCAAAATGTCTCACACATGTGGTATCCCCGTACTCAGGAGAAGCAACAGAATGTATTTTGGGGTGCAATTCCACATATAACCATGGCATGTTTGAGCAATATATAATTTAGTGACAACTTTTTGTACATTTTCTTTTTTTTTTTTCCTTTTTGTCATTATTCAATCACTTGGGACAAAAAAAAAATATTCAATGGGCTCAACATGCCTCTCAGAAAATAGCTTGAGGTGTCTACTTTCCAAAATGGGGTCATTTGGGGGGGGTTTTGAACTGTCCTGGCATTTTATGCACGACATTAGGAAGCTTATGTCACACATCATCCACTCTTCTAACCACTTGAAGACAAAGCCCTTTCTGACACTTTTTGTTTACATGAAAACATTTTTTTTTTGCAAGAAAATTATGTTGAACCCCCAAACATTATATATTTTTTTAAAGCAAAGGCCCTACAGATTAAAATAGTGGGTGTTGCATTTTTTTTTCCACACAGTATTTGATTTTTAAAACGCATTTTTTGGGGAAAAAAACACACTTTTTTTATTTTTAATGCACTAAAACACACTATATTGGCCAAATGTTTGATGAAATAAAAAAGATGATCTTAGGCCGAGTACATGGATACCAAACACGACATGCTTTAAAATTGCGCACAAACGCACAGCGGCGACAAACTACATTCATTTTTAAAAGCCTTTACAGGTTACCACGTTAGATTTACAGAGGAGGTCTACTGCTAAAATTACTGCCCTCGATCTGACCTTCGCAGTGATACCTCACATGCATGGTGCAATTGCTGTTTACATATGACGCTAGACCGACGCTTGCGTTCGCCTTTGCGCAAGAGCAGGGGGGGACAGCAGTGCTTTTTTTTTTTTTTTTATTATTTATTTTGCTTTTTTATTATTTTTTTTCCTTCCATATTTTTTTATACCATTTTTATTGTTATCTCAGGGAATGTAAATATCCCCTATGATAGCAATAGGTAGTGACAGGTACTCTTTTTTTGAAACAAATTGGGGGGTTAGACCCTAGATCTTTCCTCTGCCCTCAAAGCATCTGACCACACCAAGATCGGTGTGATAAAATGCTTTCCCAATGGCGCTTTTTATATCCGGGGGGGGGGGGACATTCCCTCCCACTGCTTGTAAAAGCAGTCTAGAGGCTAATTATCTGCTAGGATTGCTTTAACATGAAAGCCGGCCGCTGGCTGAAAAGAATGATACCAAGATGATACCTAAACCTGCAGGCATCATTCTGGTATAAACATTCAAAGTCCAGCAACATACCAGTACGTTGCTGGTCCTTGTTGGACATGTATTGTAATCTTTTTTTTCATGCAGCCTGTTGGCTGAATGAAAAAAAGAGATTGATCGGTGGGTATGCCCACCATTAGAATACCTCCCTTCATTCACCCACTTCTAATGATGGGAATACATGCACCATTTATATATGCCGAAGCATGGGGGCATCCTCCCGCAAAAAAAGTTATGCCGCGTACACACGGTCGGACTTTTCCACGGGCAAGCCTCCGTCGGAATTTCGACTGTATGTACGCGGCATTAGGAGCAAAATCACTCCTCCGCCCCTGCTGCCCCCATGCTTCGGCATATATGCTCTTTTTTTTAACTGTGGTGGTGAAATCACCTACTACAGCGTTGGAGTCACGGCTTTATGTATCGTGGGAGCAAACGCTGTTGCTGTCAAGATAAATAGGTCCGCGCTGCAACTGAATGGCGTACCTGCTAAGCAAATGATGGTTAACATTAAAACAAAGTAACATTACAGTATAACAGTAAGACCTTACCATACCATACCTGCAAAGCAAATACCAAAACAAAACCTAGTAAAAAATAAAACATTTTTTTAACGCAACCTGTGCCTAAAATATATATATGCCGAAGCATGGGGGCATCCTCCCGCAAAAAAGTTATGCCGCGTACACACGGTCGGACTTTTCCACGGGCAAGCCTCCGTCGGAATTTAGGAGCAAAATCGCTCCTCCACCCCTGCTGCCCCCATGCTTCGGCATATATGCTCTTTTTTTTTAACTGTGGTGGTGAAATCACCTCCTACAGCACTGGAGTCACGGCTTTATGTATCGTGGGAGCAAACGCTGTTGCTGTCAAGATAAATAATTCTGTGCTGCAGCTGAATGGCGCACCTGAAAACAAAAAATTACATACCTGAAAAGCAAGCATGATAAAACATTGCAGAATAGAATACAGTAAAAAAGAGCAGAACAATAGAGAGAAAATAGAGAGAGAGAGAGAGAGAGAGAGAGAGAGAGAGAGAGAGAGAGAGAGAGAGAATAAAACGACAACTATTTATTTTATTTTTTTTGTGTTTTTACGTTTTTTTTTCTTTTTTACACTTTTTTTTTGTAACTTTAACAACTGTAATGGTTCGGGTCTCTCAAAATGCGATGGCATCTTGGGAGACCCTGTGTAAGTGTGTCCTAGTCTGTGAAATGCTGTACCCTACGCTAAAACTTCACTTTTGAGTGGAAGCGTTCAAAACATTCACCAAGGCAAAGACCAGGCTTGTCAGGACAGCGTGGACAATAATAACGGGTGTCACGCCTAAATCCGCGCTTGCTACAGACACGACATCTTTTTTGGGGGGCTCGTTGGGTAGGGGTACTCTCGAGGACATACGTATAATGCCTCTCATGCAGCCGGCTTACTGCATTTGGTAGGGGATGGTGAGGTGCAGAACCGCCTGGATACAGGAGTTCTGTGACTATCTCATCCTGGAATTTTAGGAGAGATAAAGTCCCGCCTGAAGCTCTGTATAGCACATGAGCGTTCAGCAAAGCCAATTGGAATAAGGATAGAGACACTTTTTTGTACCAGCGTCTCGCCTTACGGTCAATTAGATACGGCGCCAACAACTGGTCGTTGAGGTCCACCCCTCCCATATTTTTGTTATATTCGTGGACACAGAGGGGTTTCTCCACAACACCAGTCGCCGTAGGAATTTGGACTGTCGTGTCTGCATGAAGGGAGGTAAGAAGGAAAACATTCTTATTATCCCTCCACTTCATAGCGAGCAAGTTATTACACTTCACGCAGGCTCTCTCCCCCAGCCTAAGACGGGCATCTACAAGCCGCTGGGGAAAGACCCGGCGATTAGGTCGCACGGTGCCACATGCTCCAATCTGATGATCAAACAAGTGACTAAACAGTGGCACGCTCGTGTAATAATTGTCCACATACAAGTGGTACCCCTTTCCGAATAAGGGTGACACCAATTTTTACACTATCTTGCCAGCGCTCCCTATGTAATCCGGGCAGTTGACCGGCTCAACCTGACTATCTTTTCCCTCATAAACCGTAAAGCTCCATACATAGCCTGTTGCCCTGTCACAGAACTTAAAGAGCTTGACCCCATATCTGGCACGCTTGCTGGGAAGGTACTGCTTGAAAGACAAGCGGCCAGAAAATTTAATCAGGGACTCATCAACGCAGACAACTTGATCGGGAATAAACAAGGCTGCAAAACGTTCGTTGAAGTGGTTTATGAGGGGCCGAATTTTGTAGAGCCGGTCGTATTCAGGGTCTCCACATGGACGACAAAGTTCATTGTCGTTGAAGTGCATGAACCGCAAAATCTGCTCGTATCGTTTCCTGGGCATGGAGGCAGAGAACACGGCATGTGGTCAATTGGGTGTGTGGACCAATAAGCACGCAATGACGGAAATTTATGTGTGCCTATGTTGAGGGAAGGGCCCAGAAAGGTCTTAAATTCGGAAACCGTAATTGGTTTCCAATCTTTGGCAATGGAAGGCAACTGGGGGATTAGCGGCGATGAATTGACCAGCATATAAATTATTCTGGTCCACAATAGATCTATAGAGATCTTCCGTGAAAAACAGCGAATAAAAATCAATTGGCATAAAATCAGCTGTTTCCACATGAATACCGGGTTGGGCAGTGAATGGGGGAAGTACGGGTTCTGCAGAAGTGGTGGGGACCCAATCAGGATAGGCGAATTCTGCAGGAAGGGCACTATGGGCACGACGGGCCTGCCTTTGTCTTCTTCTTGGTGGCAGCGGGACACTACTTGTGCTTACCACCTTGCCAGCTTGAACTGCACTAATGGGACTCGCCACGTCACCACTGCAGTGCTGGATGTACGCCCAGGCTGTACTAGGCCGCTGGTGCTTGCCAATTCACCAGAAGGAATAGCGGCACTAGTACTACTCTGCTCCATGATATGAGAGACCTGCGGTTCTTGCACCTCAACAACAGCAGAATATCGGGATCGGGTACGCCTGACCTTAGCAGGGACCTCACCTTCGTCGTCAGAACTATCTGATGTGGAGCCACTGACGTCACTGTCTTCTACGGGAAGATATTCTGAGCCTGAATCTGACAGATACGTGACCTCCTCTGTCATGCTCAGAATCTCGTAGGCCTCTTTACTAGTGTACCTTCGATTTGCCATTTTGGGCTCTAAATTTAGGGGTACACTAGTAAGATTCACAGATAAAAAAACACCTGACTGTCAGCAAATGTATCAAACGCTTCAAAAAAAAAACTGTTAGCGATCAGGACTGTCTCTGCGAACGCTGCAGTTATGTGTTTTGTGTTTGGTAAGTGACAGTGATCGATCGATACTGCACTTGGGTGGGCTGGGCTGGGCTGGGCGGAGGGGCTAAACGCAGGTGCTAGCAGGTATCTGGGCTGATCCCGCTAACACTGCGTTTTTGGGAACCCTATACTGCTGGGGACGCTAGTATAGGAAAGATTAAAAATTATCGCGACCTAATATGTGAAAAATCAAATAATATGAATAAAATACTCAGAAAAACAATAACATCCACAAGTGACACAAACCTAAAACACTTGTGGATCCAACTTCATCCACACATTTAACTGTGAATTGATTTAAATAAAAAAATTTGGGATCTGACACAAATTAAATACCATGTACAAATCAATCAGTCAATTGAATTAAATAATATCACAAATTATTAATGATAATAAACATGTAAAGTTCCATGCATAAGTGAAAAAGTGCTGAGAGAAAGTCCCTGTAACTTAACTCAAGACAACCATATAGTTGCAGAGAAAAAAAATTGAAGTCCAACACAGGTAGAGATACATTTCTTTCACACTGAAAAACAGGAGGCTCTGAAAGATGATTCAACGAAGGATAATGATACCAGAGAAATGTCCCAGAGGATCCACCAAAAGCCAGAAAGGAGTCACATCCACCACAGTGAGTGAAAACTATAAAGGTGGGTACGTTACCAGAAATGGTGGACCTCCACTATGGCAAGGTCTATTGAGCCTGCAGATATCACCCTCTGCGGGGTACCAGGGTGAGTTCACCAGATTCCACTAAGTTGAAGTCGCGGTGTAGATTCTTGACGTCCGTTTTGCAGATTCACTCGCTGAAGCTGCTGCTAATTGATCTCCCCAGATATTAAAAAACAAACAAACCTCCAGGTTTGTGGATTACATAAAAAAAGGAGAGGGACTCGGATAGTGTATTACCTCAATAAAAAAATTCCAGGATGAGATAGTCACAGAACTAATTCCAGAGGTATACAAGTAAATAACAAAAAAGGATTAATATATAGTTTAAAAATTGCCGGCATAAAAGAAGCATTCGCCCGTGCTAGCGGGGTCACGTATTAGTGACGTCAGTGCGCTGCACCGCCCTGACTAGTTTCGTTTAAACAAACGTTTTCAAAGGGCACGGGCGACGCACTGAAGTGTCACTCAATATATACTAACGAGGCTCAAACCAAGCCTCGCTTCCGCATCTATCGTCATGACGATAAAGCCATGGCGAATCCACGCCTCACTTCCACACCATCCATTACGGTGGCTTGATCGTGACGTGCGTACAATAACTTTGCACTCACACTAGGGGAGGGGCCAACAGGCTCGTAACCTCCTCCCCAGACGGCAAAAGGAATGGCCAATCAGTAAGTACAAATGAAGTGAGTCATAACCTCACTAACACATCAACAGCCATGGCGATGAAGTCACGACAAAGATGCGACTCACATTTACTGATGCAAGGGGAAGAAGAAGACAATTCTCAAAGCACCCCCAACAGCAGCAAACAAAACGTTACACCCACGTCTGGATGAACGTGAATTATACCGCTATAATCAAATAAAATATTGGTGTTTGTAACACTCCATTCTTCGGCGCTCCTCAGCCCTGATCCATCCGCCCAAGGAGACACATTAGAACAGACAGGTTTAGTTGCAGATTCATCACCCAAATTACAAATCATGGCAGACTTCGGTAACCCATGTTTTAGCACCACAGGTTGCAATACACCACAACCACCACCTTGCTCGGGCGGCGCTTCATAAGCCTCACACACCTTTGCATTTTTCACATGTTGTGTTAACCCACCATTTACCGGCACATTTTTAGTACTAGCAGCTTGCACTAACATATTACCATTACACGGTACAGTTCCACTCTGTCCCACCAGAGTGACATCGCATTTGTCCATGGCAACCTCCGACTCCAATACATTAAGTTCCCTGGAGATTTCTGGGGACAACTGTGCTGTCTTACCACCAATTGCTACAGGCAACGACCCATTTGTGACAGCAGCTTTTGCTCTGGAAGAACCTGGGGTTTTCCCAACAGCAGCAAACTTTTCATTGACAGTAACACTTATAGCATTTTTAGTTTTTGTAGGCTGTCCTAGCCCACTGCCAACTTGAGGCTGGCAGACATTAGACACAACACTTTTAGTCATTAACACAGGTTCTGTGTGGACTTTAACCCCTGTATTCCCACTGGGTATGAAAAAGTCATTCTCAAGCGCACATTCTGTGGCCCCACTAACTGGGGTCACTCTCACATCATCATGGACAGTCTCATAGCCAGTTCTTTTATACCTGAAATCAGCAGTTCCAGGCATCATTTCATTAAAGATTGTCTTACCCACCACAGTAGTTGGGGTCACCATCTTCATTTGAGTACGTTGTCTTAAGAACCAGTCCTCAGCCGCACATTTACTGGCCAACTCCCCCTGGTGGCCATGGGATGAAATCACAGCAGGCATCCCCCACTGTTTAGCACCCCCTGCAGACACCACAGAAAACTCCTCCTTGTTGCCAGGGGTAACTGCAAACATATTTGCAAAGGGATCTTGGCCCACAGGTAAAGAGTTCTGCTCAGCAACATTACCTCCAGGTGCACCCCAGAATCTAGGGCAAGACAATATTTCGTGCCCCAGCTGGCCACATTCCAGGCATGGTACTGGACGACTTTTCCCCAGTGCGTTTCTCTCCTGATGATTCCTTCCAGGCACAACTTCCACTCTCGTTGCCATGGGAGATCGCAGTCTCCCAGCAGAGCTTTGCTGGCTCTCTCCAACATGCTGTATTGGCTCCTCCGGAAGCCACTTGTCACGACCCATGGGAGGCACACCCCATGGTCCACAGACAGCCCGACTGGCCTCCTCTGTGTTGCTATGGGCAACCACTCTCTGTCCTGGCCTTTGATCAGCCTCTCTTCTGGCATATAACACAGGCTTCTCAGACCTTTGTTTTGCTAGGTAGCTTTGCACTGGAGCCAGGGACAAACGGCACTTGGAGACTGCATGCCCCCACTCACTGCACCGCAAACAGCGCACTTGGTTCCATGTCTTGTCAGGGTTTCCCACACTGCATCTGCTGGACCCTGTCTCAAGCTGTATCACTTTCACACTTTTCACAACAGCTGCTGGTTTAACTGCAGCAGCGTTGCCAGGGACAACAACACCCCTCTCCCAGGCATGGACATCCGGCGGCTCTATTTTTGTATTGAAGGTTGGCTTGCCTTCCACTTTAGCTTGGTCCAATCCTGCCAGGTGTCGCTTGCACCAATCCACTGCAGATTCAAATGCTGGTGGATTCTCCACACTAGCCGTCATCGGTGCATTCATTGCACCAGGGTTGCTAGGGACAACAGCAGCCCTCTTTTCCCTTGGAAAACTCTGTTTAGGCATGTATGGGGTTCGTTCAGGCGGTAACAACCCCTCAAGCCACAGAGCTCTATCTATCATCTCAGCCATCCCTGCTTCTTTTAGGCGTTTTGATCGCCCCATACTCACAATCACTCCAAAAAATTTTTTTTCACAGTTCAGCAACAAATTAGAGCACTGTCTCTTTAAGGCTAGTTACCTTTCGCTTGCAGGTTCTCCTCACCTGCACACAGATTATGCAGTCTCTGGCAAGCAAAACACAGTTCATATAACAGATGAACTTACTTGATTGTAGGGATCTCAGATTGTGCCAAAATTCTCCACCACGTGTGAAGGACTAGCATCAAAGGTAGAGCTTGAAGGACACCGCCACTCACTGGTTCTTCTTTTTAAGGGCTTTGTTTGCCCATTTTTATTAAAAGAAGTTCACAACAAAATCAAAGGTTTCCCTCGCAGGGGTTTCAGCACTCCTTTTCATCAACAAAATGACATTCAGCCTCCTGGCTTATACATACATCAGTGCTGCTCAGGCCTTCCACTTCAGGCTCTTGTCTGTCTCCTACAATTCCATTGGCAACACCGTCCATTTAGATAGCAGCCCCTCACTGCTCTGACCCTCAGACATGGGTCTCTGGCTGCCACTGTGCACACTTGCACACCTGCCCTCTATGGCTTCCCCAGTGCACACCTGCACTCATCGGGAGGGTGGAGCCCAGAATGCTGGTCCTGATTCTACTATCAGGCCCACACACACCTGAACAATCAGTGCGCAGTTGAGTCTCAAAACCCAGATCCAGGACTGGGGATTTCATCCCACCCGGATCTCTAAGAAATCCCCAAGCTCCAGGTCTCAAAGTGGACTTTAGTAAATCATGAGGAAACTGAAAAGCCAGTTTCCTCCCAAACAAGAAAATACCCTGGAGCCCCTCAACCTGCCTGGTTGAGAATCCTGTATTCATACACTGGTGGGGTACCACACTACCACAATGCGTACACACTGACAATTCCAAATCTCGTCGTTGTTCTGCGCGATCACGTCCAGCACGTACGACGGCAGTATAAAGGGGAAGATCGATTTCCCTGGCGCCACCCCTTGGGCTGCTTTTGCTGATCTCGTGTTACCGCGTGTGAAGTAAAAGTTTGGGAAGAGACAATTCTCTCTTTTCAGTCTTCGTGCTTTCAGTTCGTTTTCTGCGGTTCAGTTTGTGCTTGTGGGTTCGTATCTTGTCTTTCAGGGCGTGTAGGCAGGTCGTATCTGTTTTTTTTTTTTTTTTTTTAAAGTTTTTATTGAACAATTTACATTTGGAACATAATTCTGCAAGTTACAAGGCAATACTGGAGAAATGCATAAAACAAAGAATTGTGGCTTACACATATATAGACACAGTAGATCAAAAAACTTGTTCAGATTGAACACTGGATTCAGTGACTATCAATAAGTGGAAAACCCTATGTCCACGCTATACATGGAATTGCACGCTAGAAGGATGTATAGTATTACGGACCATCAGTGCATGTGTCTGCGGACTCAAGCCATCGATCCCAGATTTTGTAGTATTTATCCGGACAACCTCTGTTGATGTATATGAACTTTTTGTAGGGAAGAGTGTTATTTATATCTAGTTTCCAATCGTTGAAGCTGGGGGGAGTGGGTCTCATCCACTGTCTGGCTATAATTTTTCTAGCATTAAACAAAGGTCGTATCTGTTTTACAGTGCGTTCTTGCCCGTTCGTTTCTGAATTTCAGTTCGTTTTTCATAGGCCTTGCTGTTCTAAAGTGCGTTCTGTTTAGTACGTTCTGATAAGACGACCGTTTCCTAGCCATGTCGCGGGTACGTTCTCGTCGTCGAGTTCGTGCTGTGCGGGCGCTTGGTGTTGGTCTGCTTGTTTTGGACCAAGACGAGTCCATGAACGGGGTGAGGAGGAGTTCATGGACCAAGAATTGGTTGCTCCAGCGGGACCAATTCTGCCATATGCCTCTGCTGCGGGAGATCGTGGAGAATAATCCTGAGAACTACAGGAATTTTCTGGGGATGTCTGACCCCGTTTTTCAGCATCTTTTGGCTTTGGTGTCCCCCTATATTATCAGGCAGGACACCGTTATGCAGGAAGCCATCAGTGCTGAGCAGAGGCTCATCGCCACGTTACGCTACCTGGCGACAGGGAGAAGTCTTCAGGACTTGAAGTTCACGACAGGCATCTCCCCCCAGGCTCTGGGCCTCATAATCCCAGACACCTGTTCTGCCATTATCCAAGTCCTGCAGGAGGACTATATTAGGGTAAGTTTTCTCCCTTTACATCACATTTTATGTATTTCATGTATGATAATGTATTGTATTTCTTTCATCCTTCCCTAATTGCCATGATTGTAATATGCTGAGAATGTCCCCTTTGTCCTCATGCATGCTGGAAGTTTAGAAATGCCTCTTTTTTCTCCTCCATGCATATTTCACTTCACTAACCTTTCCAGCAGTGGCGACTGCTGCTCAAAATGTTTGGGGGGCCACCCCAAAATTTTATCTATAAACTTCCTCCATTTTTGCGACTGTGCCTATTAAACACCACCAGTTGCCCCCTCCAATGCAGCCAGTTTTCCCCCTCCAATGCAGCCAGTTTAGCCCCTCCAATGCAGTCAGTTTGCCCCCTCAAATGCAGCCAGTTCCCCCCCAGCCCTGCACTTACCTTCTTCTGGTCAGCGCCACCCTTCTTTTCTCCTTGATGTCTTCTCCTGCCCTCGATGTTGCATCAGCCAATCAGGTTACCGGTAAACAGACTTGGTGAACATGATTGGCAGAGGAGCCTGTCAGTGTTTACCCAAGGAATGCCCCCCCCCTGCGTCCCCTGGTTAACTTTTATGAAGCCAATTACATCCCTCAGGCGGTAATCACCAAGGCTATTTGACCCCCTGGCTCTGATAGGCAATTTTCACCCAAAAAATGCAGCTGTTATTCATATGTTATGTTATTCATATGGCTCAACAGGGGGCCATTCACCTGAATAGTGGGCGGCATTGACAATACCTAGGTTAATGCAAGGCATGAACCTATGTAATGTTCTGAGTGACGGACGCAGGAGAGAGGGGGCAGCGCTCCAGCGCCCACTCTGGACGCACCGCCACTGCAATGCTATCCTGTGGCCAAACACATCTAGCCCCCCCCCAAATTTGATTATAATGGACCATCAGAGGGGGTGATGAATATGATACTTGAGCCTTCCATTATACTTTTTAAAAACACATTAAACGGAAACTTAGATTGATGTTGGGCAAGAATGTATTTTAGTATAATCTGCTTGCAATGTTATGTGCAAAAGTACTAATATTTTTTTATCTTTTTGACTCCACAGCTTCCTTCCACGCCTCAGGAATGGCAGACTGTGGCATCGGAGTTTGCCACGCGGTGGGACTTCCCCAACTGCGGTGGAGCCATTGACGGGAAGCACGTCCGCATCATGCCGCCACCCCGTTCTGGGTCCTACTACTACAACTACAAGGGGTTTCATAGCATTGTGTTGATGGCGGTGGTGTCAGCACAGTATGAATTCCTCTATGTGGATGTGGGGAAAAATGGCCGGATGTCCGATGGGGGATCCTTCATCCAGACGGAGTTTGCCCTCCGTCCCTAGAGTGACGACCTTGCATTGCCACCGGATGCAGGGAATGTTGAAGGACTCCCCTTTGTTTTTTTGGCTGATGAAGCCTTCGGACTCGGACTGCACCTCATGAGGCCATTTCCCCAGAGGACCCTGACCCCAGAGAAGAGGGTGTTCAACTACCGGCTGGCCAGGGCCCGAAGAGTCGTAGAAAATGCCTTTGGGATAATGGCCAGCCGGTTCCGCCTTTTTATGACTCCAATTCACTTGGCAGAGTACAAGATTAACTATGTTGTTTTCTGTTGCTGTGTGCTACATAATTTTCTGATCCGGAAATCACCAAATTATATGGCCTCAATATTGCTGAGGCAGGACTTTCATCTGGCAATACCCTGCCAGGCCTAGAATCTGGCCGTCCTGGCTTGCCCCCACAAAATGCCCATGAGGTTCGTCAGAAATATCTGGAATATTTCACGGGTAGGGGGGCAATTCCTATGCCAGGCCATGTCTAAATCTGCTTGGAGAAATAACTAAATAAAAATCTGATTAAATCTTTTAACTTTTGTTTTTTCCTGTCTCCTAGTTTGTCTTAGTGCATTTGTAGTGCCAAGTGTATTTTCCTTTAGTAAATACCAACCATTTCACTATGAACAACAAAAATATACACAAATAAGGTTAGAGCGTATTTGAAAAAGAAGTTACACTTTGTTGTTGTTCAAAAATGTTACTCTGTGCACATTCACACACATGGTAAATAGAACAGTATGTATATATTTTTTTGGCTGGCCAGAAA
Source organism: Rana muscosa (assembly GCA_029206835.1). Lineage (NCBI taxonomy): Eukaryota > Metazoa > Chordata > Amphibia > Anura > Ranidae > Rana > Rana muscosa. The sequence goes on along the minus strand of CM055118.1, from coordinate 989,578,100 downwards.
CCGTCATTTTTTTTTTTTAAGAAAATACAAAACCATCAGTAGCATTCAACAAACTACAACATTGGATACCTCTTGGCAATATGAGACATTCACTTACACAAAATATGTCTCTATCTGCCCGTCCTAATATGGGGTATTGGCACCCCTGGCCAAGCCAAAATTTGAACATGCACACAATTTGAAGTCATTTTAACTTGGGATTTTAGACTCCTGATCCCTATTGTCAACATGTGCTATCTGCCATCAGGGGTGATCAATGGACGTGTTTTGGGGGTGCAACCCCTTCTTCATTTCACCTACTTGAGATACGAGGAAGGGGTTGCACCCCCAAAACACGTACATGGATATCCCCTGATGGCAGATGGCACATGTTGACACACTGTGTGCATATTCAAATTTTGGCTTGATTGATTGGCTAAAAGCTTAAAAAAGGGGGAAGAACAATCTCCAAACAAAAATGGGGGTTTTGCTGCCTTATTCAATTCTCCCCAAAACATCTAGGATGTCCTTAAAGGTTTGATCCATCACATTAATTCTTTGCTTAATTCTGTCCAGTTCTGTACTACATTCCATCACTTGCTGTATGATTCGTAGGGCACTGTCAGCAGAGAAACGCGTACTTTTGTTCACCCCAACATTTTCATCCCCTATAAAAAAATACAAAAGGTATTATAACTCTGCAGGCCTACATCTCTTACCTGAAGCTGTGGTGACAGATACTGACCTGTTGTGGTGACAAGTTCCACCACGTCATCCACTTCTCCTTCCTGCACTTCTCCTTCCTCCACCTCTTCAACTTCCTCAATATCCTCAGGTTGTGGGTCTTGGTGAGGTTGGGGTTGTTTAGAAGGTGTGGGTTTCTTGTGCTCCCCGGAGTGTTCTCCTCCCAGTCTTCTCTCCCCTATGAGAATCAAACAAAAGGTATAGTTATCACACAGAAATTTTGTTAAAATAATAAAAACATGATACATTGCTTGGAAGTGGGGTACAAGTGTCTGTTTGGGCGGGATTTCAAGATGAAGACATTATTTTGAAAAACTATATTCTTTACTATTCACCTTTGGCTGTCAATTTTTACACATGGAGGCACCACAAAAATTCACTGATGCACCTGTGTGGGGCACCCAAAAAATGTGGTTCTGGTGGCCCACACTATAGTGCTCAAAAGTACAGATGTGGAACCAGCTGCTGAGTGTCCTCTCCTTTACACTGATTAAAGTTTGCATTTCATTCTCTTTACAAACACATCATCTAGCCAACAATGTAATAACAACTAGTGAATAAAAACAGGCAGCTGTGTAAAATATTTTAACCCTGTAAAATCTAAAAAAATCGTGCATAGTGGCCGAACGATGTGTCTGTAACGAACGATTACTGTGCCAAACCAAGTTCAAACGATGACATTTTGTAAGGTACAATAGAAAAATGCAATAACATGGAGCAACATGCAAGTTGTGAAATACAATAATAGGAAAACAGGGGAAAAAGTACTTACTTTTTTCAAGCATTCTCTTAATGCTCCTTAACTGCTCCGGCTCCCTCAGTTTGAGGTCAGACCACCTCTTTCTGAGCTGCTCGTTTGATCGTTTCACCCCGAAATTCTTCTTCAGACTCTTCACGACTTTCTTCATGATTTTGGCCTTCCTTCGATTAGGTTTGCTATACGGCCCATGCTTTGCGTCATAATCCAACTTTAGCAATATGTCCACCATCTCCGCCATCTCCGCGTAAGACATATTAGATGCCTTGAATCTCCTCCTTGATCGTGATGTTTCCTCAGTCTCCGGGCTTGTCTCCTCGTTATTTGAGGAATTAGCAGACACCTGCTGTGAATCCGCCATATCTGTCTGCGCGCCGAAAGAGAAGGGGCGGGGAAAAGATGTTACTTAGAACGTCATGTGCGGAGCGACGTGTGCGTAGTTTTACGCATGCGTGGTGTATATATAGCAAACACACATGTGACTATACTACGTTCGGTGTGAGGAGAGAGGAGTAAAAGTGACGGACGGTAAGGGAGCTGCCCGCTCTCTGGGAAACCAAAAACCCCAGACATCGTAAAAAAGGTGTAAGGAAAGCAGCGCTGGAGACCCTGCTCCCATTTGTGCAGACCAAGGTGCCCACAGCAACAGCAAAACAGGTGGACACTAAAATTGGGAGCTTGAGAGGCACATACAGGACTCAACGCTCTAAGGTCCTGGCTTCTCAGAGGTCAGGAGCAGCAGCAGATGATGTCTATGTCCCGAATTTGTGGTACTACAGCAGGATGTCCTTTCTGGATGACCACATTGAGGCAAGGCCATCACTGTCCAGTCTTCCCCCAGACTTCCCTGCAGCCAACCTGAGCCTTCTCTGGAGCAAGAGGAGGCAGCCATCCTGGAAGAAGCTGATTTGGACATCTGGAGCCAGGTATAGTATTTAATGAAAATGTATTGTGAGAAAATTAAAGCCGGAAAAATAAGCCAATATGAAAATCCTAAAATAAATTGGGATACAAAAGTGAAATCAATATCTATAGACATTAGTCTGCCATAAATTGGGGGCAAAAAATGAAATCTGATGTGGTCCTAAAAATATTTGTCTTTTCTCTTGATTTACATTCAAATTGCTACATTCATGATCTCAAATTTGTGTGAAAAGAATAAACCAAAGAATAAAACTATGTCCCTTTTTCATACACAGGATGAAATCAGCCAGGAGGAGGGTCTGGAAACTGTCAGGCAGGAGGAGGCAGGGCCCACTGTGAGCCAGGAGGTGGCAGGGCCCACTGTGAGCCAGGAGGTGGCAGGGCCCACTGTGAGCCAGGAGATGTCAGGGCCCAGTGTGAGCCAGGAGGTGGCAGGGCCCAGTGGCAGACAGGAGGTGGCCGGCCCGAGTAGCAGCACAAGATCGCAGGTGCCTCCCATCCGCCTTCCTAAAAGAAGCAGGAGGGACAGGAGCACAAGTGAGGCAGCAATGGCCCTTATTAAAGAGGCACATGCCACCCTCCAGGAGCCCACATCCCCTGAAGAGGCCATTGCCGGCCTAGTTGAGGCCAAGTTCAAGGTGATGAGCATGGAGCAACGCCTCCTATGCGAGCCCCTGCTCATCACCTTGCTGAACAAGGGGGTGATGGAGAGAATTACCCCCAATACGGCCATATGTGAGGTCGCCCAGCTATCCCAACCTCAACCTCCTCCTCCTCCTCCTCCACCTTCTTCTTCTTCTCCGCCACCCCCTTCTCCTCCATCTCCTTCTCCTCCTCCTGACAGGAGTACCCCTCCAGTGGCCCAGCCTCCAGCCACACGCAGAAGGAAGGCTGCAGAGAAGGCTTCAGGGAAGGCTGCCAAGTAGACCAGGAAGTGATGGCCTTACTTCATTGTGGTCGGACAGAAGGCAGCCTGTTGTAGTACCACAGACTTGGGACATGTATATCACCTGCTGCTGTTCCTGACCTCTGGGAGGCCAGCATCAGATTGTGCTCACAACTGTTGTGCTTCTCAAGCTCCCAATTTTAGTGTCCACACAGGGTTGATGTGTGCTCTGGGGTCCCATGGATGCACAAATGGCAGCAGGTTCTCCAGCGCTGCCTTCTATTTATTTTGTTCTATACCAGAATAAAAAAAAAAAAATTAAAGTTCATACTTGACTATGTGTTTTTATAATAATTATTTATTTCCCTTTGGAGTAGGCAGATCCATTTGAACCAAAAAAATAAAAGGGACAGATAACAAAAAAATATCATTAAAGGTGTTATAAAAAAAAATAGGGTGTAAACTTGACACAACAAAATAAAAAAAAATAAAAATGGAGATCACTATCAAAACATAGACAAATTAAAATGAACATCTGTCTAAAAAATTTTAAACATTAAAATATTCAGAAGATCTTGCACGACATAATACAGCTAAATCTTCTTAAGAGCAGCATGAAAAAGGTTTAAAATAGATAGTCAGAACTCTGTGTGAATATCAGCAGCAAAACAAGTTCATTAGTTTTCATTATTGTAACATTCTAAAGAAGATTTAAATGCACAACATTTAGAGCCCATTCACACAGGGGCAACACGACTTCCAGCGCGATTTTATGAGGCAACTCAGACACAACCTGAGTATGAATCACAGCCCGACCTGGAGCTATTTACAAGGCAACTCCAAGTTGCCTGCAGGACAGGAGACATTCCAGTGGCCAATCAAACAAGAATCAGCTCTGTGGGAGGGAGGGGGGAGAGAGAGTTTTGCCTGATAAATGTATGTTATCTTCCTGGAGAGTTGCTCCTATTAAGACAGTGAGAGGCGACTCCCATTGAAATTAATAGGTACAGGTCGCCTAGGAGTCGGATTGAAGTAGTACATGGACCTTTTTTGAAGTCGGAGTGACTGCAGTAGTGTGCATAAGGACGGCTCCATTAACTTACATTGATTTCTTCAGCCAGCGCGACCTGAGGCGACTAGGGGCGACCTGGGGCGATTTGGAGTCGGATCCAAAGACGCCCCTGTGTGAATGGGCTCTTAAACGATGCAATAATTTACAGCGGGACGAATGTGCTATCTCCATTACGAAGGCTTGTTTTACCAGAAGATGCGCTCCCGTCTCATACTTGATTCTGAGCATGCGCGCTTTTTGAAGAGTCGTAAAAGCATACACACGAACCATTTTCTCGTCGCAAAACAGGCCGACGAGAAACACGACAAGAAAATCTAGAATCCGGACGAGAAAAAAGAGAGCAGGTTCTCTATCTTTCTCGTCGAGATTCACGGCAGTTTTCTCGTCGTAAAACCATACACACGAACGGTTTTCTCGACAATAAAGCTCTCTCTGCACTTTTCTTGTCGGTTTTGGACGAGAAACTCGGTCGTGTGTACGAGGCTTTAGAATCATTAACCACTACTTTCTGAATTATGTCTTTTAGCCAGTTTTCTATCCATTTACAAACTGATATTTCCAATCCTGTAGACTTTACCTTACACATGAGCCATGTGCGGAACTGTATCGAAGGCTTTTGCAAAATCCAAGTATATCACGTCCACCGCCACCCCTCTGTCCAAGGTTTTACTTGCCTCTTCATAAAAAGAAATCAGGTTTGTCTGACAACTTCTGTCTTTCATGAATCCATGCTGTCTGTTGCTTAACCACTTAAGCCCCGGACCATTTGGTAGCTAGAGCAGTGTTTCTCAACTCCAGTCCTCAAGGCGCCCCAACAAGTCATGTTTTCAGCATTTCCCTCAGATGAAACTGCTGTGATAATTACTAAGGCATTGAAACTGATCAAATCACCTGTGCAAAATAATGGAAGGCCTGAAAACATGACCTGTTGGGGCGCCTTGAGGACTGGAGTTGAGAAACTCTGAGCTAGAGGACCAGAGGTGAATTCAGAATTTTGCACTGCGCTGCTTTAACTGTAAATTGTGCGGACATGCAATGTTGTACCCAAACGAAATTTGCGTCCTTTTCTTCCCACAAATAGAGCTTTCTTTTAATGGTATTTGATTGCCTCTGCGATTTTTATTTTTTGCGATATAAACGGAAAAAGACCGAAAATTTTGAAAAAAAATGATATTTTCTACTTTTTGTTATAAGAAAAATCCAATAAACTCAATTGTAGTCATACATTTAGGCCAAAATGTATTCAGCCACATGTTTTTAGTAAAAAAAATGTCAATAAGCGTATATTTATTGGTTTGCGCAAAAGTTATAGAGTTTACAAACTAGGGTACATTTTCTGAAATTTACACAGCTTTAAATTTATGACTGCCTATCTCATTTCTTGAGGTGCTAAAATGACAGGGCAGTACAAACCCCCCCCCAAATGACCCCATTTTGGAAAGTAGACACCCCAAGGAAATTGCTGAGAGGCATGTTGAGCCCATTGAATTTTTTATTTTTTTGTCCCAAGTGATTGAATAATGACTAAAAAAAAAAAAAAATTACAAAAAGTTGTCACTAAATGATATATTGCTCACACATGCCATGGTTATATGTGGAATTTCACCCCAAAATACATTTTGCTGCTTCTCCTGAGTACGGGGATACCACATGTGTGGGACTTTTTGGGAGCCTAGCCGCGTACGGGACCCCGGAAACCAAGCACCGCCTTCAGGATTTCTAGGCACAAATTTTTGATTTCACTCCTCACTACCTATCACAGTTTCGAAGGCCATAAAATGCCAAAATCGCACAAAACCCCCCCAAATGACCCCATTTTGGAATATAGACACCCCAAGCTATTTGCGGAGAGGAATGGCGAGTATTTTACAGCTCTCATTTGTTTTTGAAAATGAAGAAAGAAAATATATATATATATTTTTTTTTTTTTCAATTTTCAAAACTTTGTGACAAAAAGCGAGATCTGCAAAATACTCACAATACCACTCAGCAAATAGCTTGGGGTGTCTACTTTCCAAAATGGGGTCATTTGGGGGGGTTTTGTGCTATCTGGGCATTCCATGGCCTCCGAAACTGTGATAGGCAGTGAGAAGTGAAATCAAAAATTTACACCCTTAGAAAGCCTGAAGGCGGTGCTTGGTTTTTGGGGTCCCGTACGTGGCTAGGCTCCCAAAAAGTCTCACACATGTGGTATCCCCGTACTCAGGAGAAGCAACAGAATGTATTTTGGGGTGTAATTCCACATATGCCCATGGCATGTTTGAGCAATATATCATTTAGTGACAACTTTGTGCAAAAAAAAAAAAAAAAATTGTCGTTTTTCCGCAACTTGTGTCAACATATAAAATATTCCATGGACTCGACATGCCTCTCAGTATATAGCTTGGGGTGTCTACTTTCCAAAATGGGGTCATTTGGGGGGGTTTTGAACTGTTCTGGCATTTTATACACATCATTAGGAAGCTTACATCCACTCTTCTAACCACTTGAAGACAAAGCCCTTTTTGACACTTTTTGTTTACATGAAAACATTTTTGTTTTTGCAAGAAAATTATGTTGAACCCCCAAACATCATATATATTTTTAAAGCAAAGGCCCTACAGATTAAAATGGTGGGTGTTGCATTTTTTTTTTCTACACAGTATTTGCGCAGCGATTTTTCAAACGCATTTTTTGGGTTAAAAAATACACTTTTTTTAATTTTAATGCACTAAAACACACTATATTGCCCAAATGTTTGATGAAATAAAAAAGATGATCTTAGGCCGAGTACATAGATACCAAACACGACATGCTTTAAAATTTCGCACAAACGCGCATTGGCGACAAACTACATACATTTTTAAAAGCATTTAAAAGCCTTTACAGGTTACCCCAGTAGATTTACAGAGGAAGTCTACTGCTAAAATGATTGCCCTCGATCTGACCTTCGCGGTGATACCTCACATGCATGGTGCAATTGCTGTTTACATATGACGCCAGACCGACGCTTGCGTTCGCCATTGGGCAAGAGCAGGGCAGGACAGGGGTGCTTTTTTATTTTTTCTTTTTTTTTTTATTATTAATTTTGCTTTTTTATTTTATTTTTAAATTGTTCCTTCCAAGTATTTTTTTTTTTATCATTTTTATTGTTATCTCAGGGAATGTAAATATCCCCTATGATAGCAATAGGTAGTGACAGGTACTATTTTTTTGAAAAAACTGGGGTCTTCTAGACCCTAGATTTTTCCTCTGCCCTCAAAGCATCTGACCACACCAAGATCGGTGTGATAAAATGCTTTCCCAATTTCCCAATGGCGCTTTTTATATCCGGGGGGGGGGCATTCCCTCCCACTGCTTGTAAAAGCAGTCCAGAGGCTAATTAGCCGCTAGGATTGCTTTTACATGAAAGCCGGCCGCAGGCTGAAAAGAATGATACCAAGATGATACCTAAACCCGCAGGCATCATTCTGGTATAAACATTCAAAGTCCAGCAACATACCAGTACGTTGCTGGTCCTTGTTGGACATGTATTGTAATCTTTTTATTTCATGCAGCCAGTTGGCTGAACGAAAAAAGAGATTGATCGGTGGGTATGCCCACCATTAGAATACCGCCCTTCATCCACCCACTTCCAATGATGGGCATACACGCACCATTTATATATGCCGAAGCATGGGGGCATCCTCCCGCAAAAAAGTTATGCCGCACACACATGGTCGGACTTTTCCACGGGCAAGCCTCCGTCGGAATTTCGACCGTATGTACGCGGCATTAGGAGCAAAATCGCTCCTCCGCCCCTGCTGCCCCAATGCTTCGGCATATTTGCTTTTTTTTTTTAACTGTGGTGGTGAAATCACCTCCTACAGCACTGGAGTCGCAGGGATCAGGCCTGTCTCTGCGAACGCTGCAGTTATGTGTGTTTTTGTTTTGTAAGTGACAGTGATCGATCGATACTGCACTTGGGTGGCCTGGGCTGGACGGAGGGGCAAAACGCAGGTGCCAGCAGGTATCTGGGCTGATCCCGCTAACACTGCGTTTTTGGGAACCCTAAACTGCTGGGGACGCTAGTATAGATCTGATCAGATCAGATATTGATCTGTTCAGATACTATACCACTAAGGGGGGTGTATGCTTCACGCGTGGGTGTTAGCGTTACTGGCACTAACCTGACACTGCCTGGGGTGTGACGCAGACCCTCTCTGACGCTAAAACCTAATTGATATCACCCGCCGGGCGATCAGGGGGTTAAACCTTTATTGGGTTATATACACGGCGGGTGCCCTGACACTATAAAAAGCAAACTAACTAACCAGCGTCACCCGTAACACTTATATGGTGATCACTGGTGAAAGGGTTAACTAGGGGCAATCAGGGGGTTAAAACCTTTATTAGATAATATATGGGGGTACCTGACGCTATAAAAACCTGCGGCGAACCTAAAAAAAATTACCAGCTACCGATCTGCATCACCGACACTAAGACAGCGTTTAGAAAAATGATTGCTTAGCGACAGTGGTGATGGGGGTGAAAGGGTTACCTGGGGGGGGGGCGATCAAGGGGGTTAAACCTTTATTAGATAATATATTGGGGTACCTGACGCTATAAAAACATGCGGCGAACCTAAAAAAAATTACTGGCTACGATCTGCATCACCGACACTAAGACAGCGTTTAGAAAAACAATTGCTTAGCGACAGTGGTGATAGGGGGTGAAAGGGTTACCTGGGGGGCGATCAAGGGGGTTAAACCTTTATTAGATAATATATTGGGGTACCTGACGCTATAAAAACCTGCGGCGAACCTAAAAAAAATTACTGGCTACGATCTGCATCACCGACACTAAGACAGCGTTTAGAAAAACAATTGCTTAGCGACAGTGGTGATAGGGGGTGAAAGGGTTACCTGGGGGGCGATCAAGGGGGTTAAACCTTTATTAGATAATATATTGGGGTACCTGACGCTATAAAAACCTGCGGCGAACCTAAAAAAAATTACCGGCTACCGATCTGCATCACAGACACTAAGACAGCGTTTAGAAAAACGATCGCTTAGTGACAGTGGTGATAGGGGGTGAAAGGGTTACCTGGGGGGCGATCAAGGGGGTTAAACCTTTATTAGATAATATATTGGGGTACCTGACGCTATAAAAACCTGCGGCGAACCTAAAAAAAATTACTGGCTGCCGATCGGCATCACTGACGCTAAGACAGCGATCAGAAAAATGATCGCTAAGCGACAGTGGTGATAGGCGGTGAAAGGGTTATCTGGGGGGTGATCAGGGGGTTAAACCTTTATTAGGGGGGGTTAGGGGGCTACACTGGACCTAAGACTAAACTTTGGTGACACTTTTACAGTCACAAATGTCACTGATTGCAGTGATCACTAAATAAATGGTCACTGCAATCAGTGACACTGTGACTGGGGGCTGGGGGGGTGATCTGGGGGGTGATCTGGGGTGTCTGGGGGGGCCTGGGGGGCGATTTATGTCCCTATGTGTCCTGGTGTCAGTGTAGTGTTGTGTGCACTGACCTGATATCTTCTCTTGTACGGCGCTCGGTATATGTGAGCGCCGCACCAGAGATGACATCACTTCCTCCTGCTCCCTCTGTCTGACACAGACAGAGGGGGCATTTCCATTCGCCGGGAGCGATCGCGAGGGGGTGGCCAGAAACGAATGGCTGCCCCCTCATCCCGGAACGCTCCCGGACACTTAGCCACCGCTCACTGTATAGGAGGGGGGTCCGATTGGACCCCCCAACTGTACAAAGGCAATCACGTATGCTCTACGTGATTGTGCCTGTCGGTGCCATTCTGCCGACGTATATATACAGTGAGCGGTCGTTAAGTGGTTAAATAGTTTTTTTCCAGCAAGAACTCATCTATGTGGTCTTTTATTAATCTCTCGAGCATCTTCCCAACTATAGAAGTTAAACTAACATGTCTATAGTTACATGGTAAAGACTTTGTTCCCTTTTTAAATATAGGCACCACATTGGCCCTGCGCCAATCCAGTGGTACTATTCCTGTCATTAATGAGTCCCTAAAAATTAGATACAATGGCTTTGAAATTACAGAGCTCAATTCTTTTAGGATCCGTGGGTGTATGCCATCTGGTCCAGGTGCTTTATCCACCTTTATTCTGTCTAAATATTTCTGGACCATATCACTTTTGAGCCATTGTGGATTTGGGGCTGTGTCACTACCACCCCCAATATGGACATGATCTCCCCTATGTTCCATTGTATACACAGAGCTGAAGAAAGTATTTAATAAATTAGCCTTCTCTTTGTCCCCAGTCACCCACTCTAGATTATTTTGTAAAGCGCCTACATGCTCAGACCTAACCTTTTTACTATTAATATATTTGAAGGATTTTTTGGGGTCTGTCCTACTATCTTTCAATCTGTCATTCATTTTGAATTTTTGCATCCTTGATTTCCTTTTTACATATCCTGTGTGAGGGTGCGACTTTGTGCGACCTTCAAGAGGGTTGGTTATTGCCACATTTGGTAAAGAGAGACACGCTGATGGAACAGCTGTGTCTTGGGCTATTTAGCTCAGAGGTAATTATGGAACAGGACCCCACCCAACAGAGGAAGTTTGTGTGCATGAGAGCCAGGTAGGCTCTTGTCCTCTGAAGTGGAGTCAGAGGTGACTATGGATCAGGGCTCCACCCAAGAGAGAGGAATTCTGTGTGCATGAGAGCCGAGTGGGCTCTCTTCCTCTGAAGTGGAGTCAAAGGCGGTGCATGTCTGCAGGAGGCAGACATAGTTAGTGTTATAGCAACAAAGGTGCGTACCAGGAGAAGCTAGGAGAAAGCTGAAACTCTTGGACACTGTGTGGGTCTGAGGAACAGACCGTCAGGCCTAGGCTAAAGGCCTGGATCGCTAGAAGGTAAAGCGACTGTTAGTATGAAGGATACAGGAATGGTGGAACCCCCCTGTAAATACTACAGATGTGTTTGTGAACTTTCGTGCTTTTAAATAAAAATGGGCTACCATGCCCTGAAACAGAGTTGCTGACTGGCTTGCATCACTGAAAAACGCATCTACTACGTGAGCTTAACAACCCCCAATCTCACAAGTGGTGGAGATATTGCTTTGGGCAGTTTTTGGAAGAGTTCCAGATCCTCGCATACCAAAAACAGTGAGTAAAAAGAAACTGTGTGTTTAACAGCAATACTGTGAAGAACAGCCTATCTGAAGGAAAAGTTAAAGTTTTCTGCGGTGAACTGCTGCTAGCTGTGTGTGGCAGCCAGGCGAACTGCATTGCACAGGAGTTCAATTAATGGACTGTGTTGCATACAGGTGATGTGCCTGTGGAAGTGAGCTCAAGCAGAGAGTGAAGTCTGCATGTGAAAGTGTGCTGTTTGCAAAGTCTTGGAGACAGTACTTTAAAATTTTCCTGTGTGAAAAGGAAGCAATGTTTGCTGAAATGAGAGACAGAGCGGGTGTTGGTCCTAGCAACACTGGTGCAAGGAGTGTACAGGTGACTGCAAGTATGGAGAGTTCGCCAGAGTCTGAGTCTGCAGTGGATTGGTGCAGGCGACACTTGGCCGCACTGAACCAAGTTAAAGGGGAAGGACATGTTGCCCCTGGCAACGCTGGTGCAAGATGGCCAGCTATCAATGTGCAAAGGGTTAAGAACCAAGTGCGCTGTTTGCGGTGCAGTGAGTGGGGGCATGAAGTTTCTAAATGCCCTTTGTCCCAGGCTTCACCAAAGCAAAGGTATGAGAAGCCTGCTCTGAGTGTAAAGAGTGAGCAGATGGGTGTGGTTGCCCATGGCAACAAAGCAGAAATCCGTACAGCTGACTTCATACGGCCTATGTTGCCTTCTGAATGTGTTGAGGACTTTTTGGATGAGTTTGCGATGATTGCTTCTTACAGAAGATGGCCCAGAAATCGCTGGGTTGAGTTGGTGCAACCTTTTCTGATGGAGGAGTACCAGGAGGTGTACCGTGGGATGTATAGTAACCAAGATGACTACGATAATTTTCTAGGAGCAGTCCAGTCTAGAGAGCGCTACAAGAGATCAGCGGGGAGAAGGTGGTCTCCCATAGCAACAGGAGAAAGTCGCCAAGTGCCATGCCTGGAATGTGGTCAGCTGGGCCACGGGATCTTTTCTTGTCCAAGCTTGTGGAATACAGCTGCTGATCGTGTTTTTGGTTTTAATGCTTTGCCTGCAGGCGATGATGGAAAATCCAAGAGGGATGTAATGTTACCCTGTTTCCAGGAGGGGGCGTCATCTGGTGAAAGCATGGCAAAGAAGGGACAACGCCCTTAATTGAAATCTTCAACCCATGCTAAAGAGAATGGTAAGACTGTTCCTGTTAAAATCATGGGAAAGGCTGACTGTGTGGTTGCTCACAATGAAGTGGAAGTGACCCCAGAGTGGAGATCCACTGAAGGTGAAAAAATAAACTTGCTGCAGTGTGCTACCCAGATTAGTGGGGAGACACAGGTTAAAACCCTGCTTGCAGCGAGGTCAAAAATTGAAAGGGACATATGGACTCTGGGTACAGCTAAGGTAATCCAGCGGAGTGCTGGAAAGGATGTGCTAGGGGTGACCAAAGCAGTTTGTATGCCATGTTCCCTAGTGACAGGTGCTGTGCCGTTGCCAAGGGAAACCACCAAGGAGCCTGCAGTGGTGAGGCAAGTGGTTTCCCAGTACAACTGTGAAGACGCCCTAGTGGGCAAAATAATTCCTTTGGAGAGGAAGGGTGGTGTGCTGAGTGGCACGCAGGGTGCCATGCGTTTTGATAAAGGACAATTTGATAGAGTTTATAAAACTGCTATGTTTATGAATACTGATGATACATGTGCTGATGGTAATGTGATGCTTAATGAGGTAGGGGTGATCGCTAAGCAGGATATGCGATTCCCCTTGGCAACAGTATCTAAGGCTGCAGAGGTGTCCTTGGAAACCTCCCAGGAGCTCTGTGTGTTGGAGCGAGAGGTTGCCTGGGACAACTGTGGTGCCGCTCTGATAGATAAGAGGGTACGTGACCTTGGTGATGAGAAAAATGGTAAAACTCAAATGTTTAAAATTGCTTGTACTAATAATGAGTTGTTACGGTCTGTCACTGCTGACAGTCCTCATGGGTTTAGTGAAGCGCTACCCGAGCAAAGTGGTGACGTTATGTTATTGCAGCCTGTTGTGTTTGAAAATGTTTTGCCACAAGTGCATTTAAATAAGGAAGGCTTAGTGGGTAACAGTGGGGTGGACACAATTTCTGCTATGCTAAATAAAGAGGCTGCAGGGCCAGTAGAAACGGGTGCGTTTGGCTTTTGCAGAAATTAACACTCTCCAGTTGGAAGGATCTGAAAAGGGCGCATACATGGCAGAGGTTTTGTCCACAGCAAAAGGGATGAGTAATGTTGAATATCAGATTGATAAGGTAGTGGATAGCGATTTGGAAGGGCTCAGTGTTGCTGGAGGTGAGAGGATGAGTGTGACACATGCGATTGGCAGAGCTCAGCGGGAGCCGCAAATTTTGTTAGTTGCCTCTGAGGTAGAGGTCGTTTTAAGTGTCCCGGCCTCTCACGTCTTGGCAAATGAGTCCCTCCACATCGTTGGTAAAGGAAAAGTTCTTAGAGTTCTGTGTTTAGATACGGCATGTCTAGAAACTTCTGAGATGTTGTGGGAATTGGTGAGAATCTTTCCAATGTACACCTGCATGTATCCACAGCAGAAGGGCGACATGGTACTGCACAATACCAATCGGTGGACGCAGGTGATACATGCGTGGTTAGGCAGGGTTGATGAGAATTGGTTGCTGCGTTGTTGGTTGCTTTTGTGGAAGGTTGTCTCGCAGTTCTCCTCGAGAGTGCTTCCAGCGGCGGTTATGTGCGGAAGGCGCTCAGGGGAATTGTTTGAGAAGTTAGAGATATTAGACATAGTGGAAGTCTCTCCGTATGCGGGTGTGATGGGGTGTATTCCTGCTGGTGCGGTCCAAGGTGCGGCTGAGCAGTGGTTGGTACGTGGCGCGCGTACTGTCTTACCCGCTACACCTCATGTAAAGGAAGGGCCCAGAACGGACGTGGCAGTAGTGGGAATTCAGTCCATCACGCGCAGAGAGGTGCAGTTTGAGGTATCCGGAGACACTTTGACAGGAAATAACAGTAATGGTAACTGTAACGGAAATATGTATGAGAAGCACTGTGGAGCACTGTCAGACAACTTCGAGCTATTGGTTGAGGTACCAGTGGACACAGAAATGGTTAAAGAGATTGGTGTTGGAAAATGTGGTGGAACATGTGCGTTGGTAGGACAATTGTTATTGGAGTGTTGTACAACAGGGGGCGATGTGAAACTACGGGACGGTCCCATAGGGAGTAACTGCTTGCCTGTAGATGGTCCCTCCATAGACACTGTCCTAGCAAACAGGACAAGAGGTCCGAATGACCATATTGTGTTGAATAACCCCTTGTGGAACATTGCTATTGAGGATATGGTATTAATCACAGATGGTTTGGTGGCCAAGAGTGACCACACAGGGGTTGGTGAACCCGAGAAACAAATGTTGATGGTTAATGTTGCGTCAGATAGTGAGAGTGGCCAGTCCCTGACAGATGTCATGAGAGTGGGTCCCCAACAGTCCCGGGAGAGTAGGTCTGTGGGAGGAAAAAGAAGGGTCCTGAGGCCAAAAGGTAGAAGGGATAGAGAGATTAGTGGGAGCCCATGGTGCAGGAAGAAGGGCAGGTGGAAGTACACCCGGAAGAAGATGTGGGTGGAGTGCACCTTTAGAAAAAAAGGTTGGGCAGATTAGGACTACTGCTACGGATAGTTGGCACAGAGGCGCCAAAGTGAAGTGCTGGTGGACACATACTCCGAAAAAGAAACGGGCCTACGCAGCCAATGGCTGGCACAGAGGTGTCCCGTTTATGGTGACGGGATCATGTGTTCCTCCCTCCGGTTCGAAACAAGGGGGGAGGGTATGTGAGGGTGCGACTTTGTGCGACCTTCAAGAGGGTTGGTTATTGCCACATTTGGTAAAGAGAGACACGCTGATGGAACAGCTGTGTCTTGGGCTATTTAGTTCAGAGGTAATTATGGAACAGGGCCCCACCCAACAGGGGAAGTCTGTGTGCATGAGAGCCAGGTAGGCTCTCGTCCTCTGAAGTGGAGTCAGAGGTGACTATGGATCAGGGCTCCACCCAAGAGAGAGGAAGTCTGTGTGCATGAGAGCCGAGTGGGCTCTCTTCCTCTGAAGTGGAGTCAAAGGCGGTGCATGTCTGCAGGAGGCAGACATAGTTAGTGTTATAACAACAAAGGTGCGGACCAGGAGAAGCTAGGAGAAAGCTGAAACTCTTGGACACTGTGTGGGTCTGAGGAACAGACCGTCAGGCCTAGGCTAAAGGCCTGGATCGCTAGAAGGTAAAGCGACTGTTAGTATGAAGGATACAGGAATGGTGGAACCCCCCTGTAGATACTACAGATGTGTTTGTGAACTTTCGTGCTTTTAAATAAAAATGGGCTACCATGCCCTTAAACAGAGTTGCTGACTGGCTTGCATCGCTGAAAAACGCATCTACTACGTGAGCTTAACAACCCCCAATCTCACACCTGTTATATTCTTTGTAACATTTAAACAACACTAGTGTTCCTTCATTTTTATATTTTTTAAAAGCTCTTTTCTTACTGTTTATAGCTTTTTTAACTTTAACCGTGAGCCACATAGGTTTTTTTTTTAGCCTTTTAAACTTTTTGCCCATGGCAATATATTTTGCAGTGAGGTCCCAAACAGTCTTTTTGAAGAATTCCCATTTCTGTTCTGTGTTTATCGATGCCAATATTCCCTCCCAGTCTGAAGCCTCGTACACACGGCCGAGATTCTCGTCGAAAAAAACATGTCGCTTTTTTCGACGAGATTCTTGGACAAGAAACTTGTCCCGGCCGAGTGAACACACGCTCGATTCAAAGAACCCGCGGTTCTTTGAATGGAGCGTACGCGGTGACGTCATCGACTACGACGAGCATGCGCTCGTCACATTCGATGCCGTCGCCGCCATCTTGGTATACCCTACCTATGCCTAGGAAGCTACCGCGCATGCGTCAAATTCATTTCGAACATGCGCGGGCTTCCGGGAGGACGGGTAAGTGTACACACACTCGCTTTTCTCGTCGAGAAACATGCCGACGAGAATCTCGACGAGAAAATAGAGAGCAGGTTCTCTATTTTCTCGTAGAGATTACTTGTCGGTTTTCTTGACGAGAAACCATACACACGAACGAGTTTCTCGGCAAGACATCTCTGCCAGCAAGTTTCTTGCTGGTTCTTGCCGAGAAACTCGGTCGTGTGTACGAGGCCTAAGTCCTGGAGAGCAGCCCTCATCCTTGGAAAATTTGCTTTCTTGAAATTAAGTGTTTTTTATCTTTCCTGTATGTATTTCTTGCTTACATCAAATGAAATCATGTTATGGTCACTGCTACCCAGGTGTTCCTTTATCTGAACATTAGTAATACGCTCTGCATGTGATATTGTGAATTCCGCGCCTAAAATTAATAAATTATGTGTATAATTAAACTATAATTAATTCTGCTGCTCCCCTAGAGATGATGTGATATAAACCTCTATCTGTTGATTGTTGTGAATGGTAGGGGGCGCTAGTGGTAAGTACTGAAAAATTATGCAAAATACCACAAATAGGGTATACTACCAACTTGAAAAATATAATACTAAATGAAACACAATCAAGTGAGAAAATCAATACATATAAACCAAATTTGAGCACCCAACATTGATAATAGAAACAAGATGATATATAATTAAATAAATAGTCCCAACTGTGATATATAACGTGTTGCCACAAAAGTGAAAAAATTGTGATTTCCACGAATAATAAAAAATCCAAAGAAGTGGAAGTGTTATATATATATATATATATATATATATATATATATATATATTTTGTAGCCTGGGGGACAGGTAGTCGGTACAAAAACTCCCTGGGATGAGCAGGCACAGATACCAAGTCCATTGGATCAGTGAAAACACAGTGTGGTTTATTGGTGCTATATACAAAGTCAATGACAGGTGCTGTACAGTGCTGAAAACAAACAGAAGAAAAACTAACTAAACAAAAGCCTAGCCGTGTCTCGGCTCTAACTATACAGTATTTACAAGCCCTCACTACCAGGCTGGACAAGCCTAGCGCTTGTCAGCTTCCACATTCACAGAGTCACAAGTTTTACCAACCTTCTTGCTCTCACAGACCAATGCTGTCTGTGTTTCCCAGGCAGAGCAAAGGCTGTCTGCTCAGGTGAGCTTTTAATTAACCTGTGGGAGATAACCAACAGCTGAACTGGATCCTGGCTCAGAGATCCCTGAATGTATATGAGAGGAGCCTGGGAGATGTATAAACCCCGAATAGGACTTTCCCAGGCTCTCTCTGGGATGCTCTGTCACACATCCTCCCCCCTTGTTTCAACCCCAGGGTTGGAACACCTGTAGCCCAACAGGAGTGAACACGGGAGAGGGCATCTACATTCCCCATCTCAACACCTGGCCTGTGTTTTACTGTAAAGGCGTAATCTTGTAGGGCCAAAAACCACCGGTTCACCCGCCTATTAGTCTCCTTCTTTTGGGCCATCCATTTCAGGGGAGCATGGTCAGTTATCAACTCAAACTGGCGCCCCAACAAGTAGTACCTGAGCGCGTCCACGGCCCACTTTATGGCTAGACACTCCTTTTCAATGACTGCGTACTTCTTTTCATGGTCATTGAGCTTTCTGCTTAAGTACACCACAGGGTGTTCTTCCCCATTGTGTACCTGTGAAAGTACTGCCCCGATACCCACATCAGACGCATCCGTCTGGACCAAAAAGTTTTTGGAGAAATCGGGGGAGTATAGGATTGGCTGTGCACAAAGAGCCTTCTTCAGTACTTGAAAAGACTCTTCTGCTACTGGAGACCATTTCACCATTACGGAGGCTTTCCCTTTTGTAAGGTCTGTCAGTGGGGCAGCTATAGTTGCGAAATTTGGGATGAATCTTCTATAGTACCCCGCAATGCCAAGAAAGGCCCTGACCTGCTTCTTGTTTGCAGGACGTGGCCACTCCTGGATGGCTTCTATTTTATTCACCTGGGGCTTTATGACACCCCGGCCAATAGTGTAGCCCAAATACCTGGCTTCCTCTAGCCCAATGGCACATTTTTTGGGATTTGCCGTAAACCCTTCTTTGAAGAGGGAATCCAGGACAGCCTGGACACGGGGCAAGTGAGACTCCCAGTCAGTGCTATGCACCACTATGTCGTCCAGATAGGCTGCAGCATACTGTCGGTGAGGTCTTAGGGTCCTGTCCATAGCCCTCTGAAATGTTGCAGGGGCATTTTGCAACCCAAAAGGCATTTTCTTATACTGAAACGACCCCTCCGGGGTCACAAACGCAGTCTTTTCTTTGGCACTACCAGTCAGGGGTATTTGCCAATATCCTTTGGTCAAGTCCAAAGTGGTCAGATAACGGGCCTTGCCAAGTCGGTCTATAAGCTCGTCTACCCTGGGCATTGGGTATGTGTCAAACTTTGTTACCGCATTAAGCTTCCTGAAGTCGTTACAAAACCTCCAAGTGCCATCCGGTTTTGGGACTAATACAATGGGGCTAGACCAGTCACTATTGGATTCCTCAATAACATCTAGCTCCAACATCCTTTTAACTTCCTCACTGATGTCCTTTCTTCTAGCTTCGGGAATTCGGTATGGTTTGAGCTTGACACGGACCCCAGGTTCAGTAACAATATCATGCTGAACTGCTGAAGTCGTGCCCGGCAACTCTGAAAATTTCTCTTTATTCCTTATCAGGAACTCTCTAGCTTCCTGTTTCTGGGAACATGACAGGGTGTCTGGAATTGTGACCTCAGGGATCAGAGGGGATTCAGTACCCTTAAGGGTTACCGGGGGAGACCTGGCAGTTAATGCCAGTCTATCCTTCCAGGGCTTTAACAGGTTTATGTGGTAAATCTGTTCGGGCTTCCTTTTACCTGGTTGATACACCTTGTAATTGACCTCCCCAACTCTTTCAATTACTTCAAAGGGTCCCTGCCACTTAGCCAGGAATTTGCTCTCAACAGTGGGAACTAACACAAGGACCCGGTCACCAGGTGAGAAGACACGAAGTTGGGCCCCCCTGTTGTATATCCTCTGTTGGGCTGCTTGGGCCTGCAGTAAATGTTCTTTTACTACCGGCATGATTGCTGCAATCCTATCCTGCATTTGAGCGATATGCTCAATAACACTTTTGTGAGGTGTCTGCTCCCCCTCCCAAGTTTCCTTGGCTATGTCTAAGAGTCCCAGAGGGTGTCTCCCATAAAGCAGCTCAAATGGAGAGTACCCCGTAGAGGACTGGGGAACTTCCCTGATGGCGAACATCAAGTAAGGTATCAGGAAGTCCCAGTTTTTCCCATCCTTATCAACAACCTTTTTTAACATACTCTTTAATGTCTTATTGAAGCGTTCCACCAAGCCATCCGTTTGAGGATGGTACACTGAGGTACGCAACTGCGTCACCTTAAATAACTTGCAGAGCTCCCTAGTTATTCGTGACATGAATGGGGTACCTTGGTCTGTAAGGACTTCTTTCGGGACGCCAACCCGACTGAACACCATAAACAGCTCTTTGGCAATGTTTTTAGCAGATGCAGTGCGTAAGGGAACGGCCTCAGGGTAACGGGTAGCGTAATCCATGATCACGAGGATATGTTGATGACCGCGGGCAGATTTGGGGAGTGGACCCACCAGGTCCATGGCAATCCTTTCAAAGGGCACTTCAATAATGGGCAAGGGCACTAACGGACTTCGAAAGTGGGGTTGGGGGGCTGACATCTGACATATAGGACAGGATTGACAATAATTCTCGATATTTTTCCATATCCCAGGCCAGTAAAACCTGCGCAACACCCTTTCAGTGGTTTTCTCAACCCCTAAATGGCCTCCTAGCAAGTGCCCATGGGCAAGTTCCAACACCACCCGTCTGTATAGCTTAGGGACTACCAACTGTTCAACCACTTCATCATTAGTTTTACATACACGATACAGTAAATCCTCATTGCTGCAGAAATATGGAAAACAGGGCCCGTCCCCCGGTTCGACAGGTACCCCATCAACCACCACCACATTTTCCCAGGCCCTGGCAAGGGTAGGGTCTTTTCTCTGTTCCATACCAAAATTTTCCTTGTGCACATTTAGATCGGTAAACTCTAACGTAGGCTCAGAATCAGCAGACGGCTGTCCAGCTCTACTGGTTGTGGGGACTTCTTCCGGCTCCCCCAGCTCTCCTGCCATAACTGAGAAAGGATCACCCGGAGAGCCCTGAGAGGAGTCCCCTGAACTCACAAGGTCAGTAATGGCCACGAGTTCTGGCTCTGCGACTGAGTTAGGTACTGCGACTAGGTCGGGACAATCCCACAGTTCCCAAAACTTAGGGAAGTCCCTACCAATGATAGCCTCATGCACCAAGTGGGGCACCAGTCCAACCGAATGGGTCACCGTACCTAAGCCAGTTTTAAACTGAACAGTGGCTATTGGATACTCGCGGGTATCCCCATGTACACAGATCACAGCAACTTTTTTTGCATGAAAATTCACAGTTTCAACCATCTCAGCTGTAACCAAAGTAACTAGACTTCCTGAGTCCAGCAAGGCCGTAATAGGCTTATTATTAATAGTCACTTGACACATGTGTTTTCCCACATTTGGCACTGCAGCGCATGAAACGGCAGCAAACATAGACTGCCTTCTAAAAGATAGATCACACTGCATTGGTTCATCTGTTAATGGACAGTTTGCTGCAACATGTCCCAGTTCTTGGCAACGAAAACACCTGATGTTTCCCCAATCTGGTTTGCTGACAGGCAGTGGCTTCCCTTGCTTGGGCCGCCAAACTTCAGTCCTGGCACCAAAATTCCTCCCCCCTATTTCCTTGCCATGCTTACCACCCACTTCCCCTGGAACAGTCTTACCGGTTGCCTGGGGAGACCGTGGTTTTGGGTGGAAAGTCCGTGCGGCTGTAGGGGTGGTGACCAGGTTCTCTGCAGCAAAGTACCTCTCAACGAGCTCCACCAGGTTGTCTGCTGACTTGGGGTCTCCTTGACTCACCCACTTCTGCAGGGGAATTGGCAGTGACCTCAGGAATTGGTCCATGACCACACGCTCCACTATTTGTGGCGCAGACAGGGACTCCGGCTGTAGCCATTTCCGCACCAGGTGGATCAGATCAAACATCTGCGATCTTGGGGGCCTCTTTTCTTGGAAGAACCAGCTGTGGACCCACTGAGCTCGAACAGCCAAGGTAACGCCAAGTCATGCCAGGATTTCCCGCTTGACCTTCTCATAATCTCCCGCTTCTGCTGACTCCAGATCATAGTAGGCCTTCTGCGCTTCTCCAGAAAGTAAGGGGGCGATCAGTCCTGCCCACTGGGTTTGGGGCCAACCTTCCCTCTCAGCGGTCCGTTCAAATGTTAGTAGGAAGGCCTCTGGATCATCATCTGCCGTCATCTTTGAAAGAAAGCGACCCACATGGATGGCTGAGGGCTTGTCTCCAAAATCCTTCATTATCGCAGGTGACCCCTGTGCTAGCGTCTCCATAACCTCAGTAAGGGTTTTCCTATCCGCTTTTGCAGCAGTGGCAAGCTGTTCAAACAGCCTCTGCGATTGCTCCTGTACAGCACCAATCTGTTGGAACAGCACCTTGGTTTGCTCCTGTGCGATAGCGTTGGCTTGCTGTTGTGCAGTGTTAGTTTGCTGTTGTGTAGCATTTGCTTGCTGCCATGCAGCGTTAGTTTGCTGTTGTGTAGCATTTGCTTGCCGCAATTCAGCGTTAGTTTGCTGTTGTGCAGCGTTTGCCAACACCATTTGTTTGAGGAGGTCCTCCATGTTGTCACTTTAGGTACTGGCCTTTTAAGTAGTAACTTACTACAGCTGGTCGCAGCCTCCACCATATGTAGCCTGGGGGACAGGTAGTCGGTACAAAAACTCCCTGGGATGAGCAGGCACAGATACCAAGTCCATTGGATCAGTGAAAACACAGTGTGGTTTATTGGTGCTATATACAAAGTCAATGACAGGTGCTGTACAGTGCTGAAAACAAACAGAAGAAAAACTAACTAAACAAAAGCCTAGCCGTGTCTCGGCTCTAACTATACAGTATTTACAAGCCCTCACTACCAGGCTGGACAAGCCTAGCGCTTGTCAGCTTCCACATTCACAGAGTCACAAGTTTTACCAACCTTCTTGCTCTCACAGACCAATGCTGTCTGTGTTTCCCAGGCAGAGCAAAGGCTGTCTGCTCAGGTGAGCTTTTAATTAACCTGTGGGAGATAACCAACAGCTGAACTGGAGCCTGGCTCAGAGATCCCTGAATGTATATGAGAGGAGCCCTGAATAGGACTTTCCCAGGCTCTCTCTGGGATGCTCTGTCACAATATATATATATATATATATATATATATATATATATATATCCAAAATTGCTTTAAATCTTATATGTGAAACACCTCCAACGAAATTGTATTAGTGATAAAGTGCATGCTGTGCTGTAGATTCCTCCTTCACAACAGTGCAATCTTAATCCTTCACCAAATCTTCTTACAAAATAAATACACCCAAAGTGCACTGGTAGTGGATTGCGCTTACCAAATTAAATGGACCTCTTTAATTAAAAAGATGGTCACAGACAGCCTGAGCAGGATTGTGCCTGCACAAATATGATGATTACTGGTGTAAAGAAAAGAACCTTCTTCCTCGGTCTCAGATGTGTGATATGAAACACAAAACGGAATTCTCCATAGTGCAAACCATTTATTTGATACAAAAAAACAATATTAAAAGGTATAAAAAATCTTTGGCCGAAGTGGCCTCTTACATTATGAAGTGCCCATCCCGGCACTGGGGCTGCAAGGTAATTGTATGGAGCCGAAGCAGTGGGACCTCCGAAGCGGCATGCAGTCCGGCAGCTGATCGCTAAGCCAGGATCTGGATGGAGCACAAAACTTCAGACACGTGACCAGGCTACGCCGCCGACGTACGTTTCGTTGTGTAAACGTCTTCAGGGGGGCGTGCCTGGTCACAGGAGGTCACGTGTTTATATGGTCTATGTGATTGGACATTAGCTGTGTGTCATTTCTCGCTGCAGCCACAGCGCCGAGAACAGACATCCATACCACCAACATGTCGCGTTCATAGAATTTATTGGCAAGAATGCTAGTGTTACCAAAACGGATTAAAAATTTGATATATAACGTGTTGCCACAAAAGTGAAAAAATGGTGATTTCCACGAATAATAAAAATCCAAAGAAGTGGAAGTGTTATATATAAATATCCAAAATCGCTTTAAATCTTATATGTGAAACACCTCCAACGAAATTGTATTAGTGATAAAGTTCATGCTGTGCTGTAGATTCCTCCTTCACAACAGTGCAATCTTAATCCTTCACCAAATCTTCTTACAAAATAATTCCAGTACCCCTAAAAAAAACTACTAAACCTTTCAATAAACCTACTACCAATTATTCCAAATCTAACCCGCCCCCATATAATCCCTATCCATACCCAGCATCCTACCAAGTGGATACATATAATCGATATGCTCCCTTGGACCCTCGGCCTATGGAATCAGGCTACTATGAGCCCAATCGCCAACACTATCCACCGAGACCTCCGAGAGGAGGCTTTAGAGGTAATTTTAGGGGGAGACCTGCCCCCTATCAGAACCACTACCAGGGGGAATGGAGGGGATGGAAGGAGCCCTACCGTATTCCTCCCAGATCCCCACAATATCCAAAGGAACATATAGAAAGAGAGGGAGAAGAGGGAGAGGCAGAACGAAAAAGAAAAAGAACGCAATAAATGATGGGATATTTAATTTGGCTAGTGTTCAATTTTCGGATCAAGAATTAGAGGTATTGCAACAGGGGCTAAAATTCGCACCAAATAAAAATATTGATCAATTTGAATTGTTTATCGAAGTTGAGAAGCATATTAGGAAATTGAACATTAGAAAACATTTTGCAGGACAGATTGAAAATAATAAAGTGGCAAGCCAAGAACCGACTTATGTCCATAGTGGTTTTAGAAATAATTCAGTATTTAATCTTAAAAAAGGAACTAATCATTATATTGACGTGTTTAGAAGCATGGTACAAGATGAGGTTCGTGTTATGGAACTCTCCAACTATTCTTCTAGTCAACGTATATGGCAAGGGATAAAATTAATAGAAGAAAACAAACAAATTGTAGTCAGACAGGCCGACAAAGGGGGGGGGGGGGGTTGGTGATACTAACCAAAGAGTATTATTACATGGAAATGGAAAGACTCTTGAAAGATACAACTACCTACCAACCAATTAATGGTAACCCCACAGCACAATTAAAAGCACAACTCCGCAATTGGATAGAAGAAGGACTATACAAACAGATCCTCAACCAGAAAGAAGCCAACTATTTAATGATTCATGCCCCCAAAGTGCCGGTAATGTATATATTACCCAAAATACATAAAAATAAGGAATTCCCTCCAGGGCGACCTATAATAAGTGGAATCGAATCCTTATTTTCTAGGCTAGGTGAATATTTAGAAGTTTTTTTTTCAAACCTTTGGTATCCCTCAACCCCTCCTATCTAAAAGATAGTAGAGATCTAATAGTAGCACTGCAACCACTACAAGCCACCCAAACTACATTAATGGTGACAATAGACATCGAGTCGCTTTATACTAACATTTGACATTCAGATGCACTCCAAGCACTGAAATGGGCGCTCAAAAAACAATCCAAAATCAAAATCACTCAAATCAATTATTTGATTAGAGGCCTCAATTTGGCGATGGGGAAACAATTTTTTTTGGGCCAATAATCAATATTATAACCAAGTAGGTGGTGTAGCGATGGGAGCCCGCTATGCCCCTAGCGTGGCAAATGTGGTATTGAATAAATGGGAACAAGAATCCATCTTTAAAAATAAAAATCAGTCACTATCTTTTTACCGAAGATATATAGATGATGTGATTCTATTCTGGGAAGGAACTGAGACCAACTTGGAAATCTTTCTGGCAGAGATGAATATCAATAAATATGGCCTAAAATTTACAGCAGAACATAGCCGTACTTCAATTAACTATCTGGATTTGACTATCAGTAAAAAAGATATGAAGTTCGAGACAAAAACGTACTTCAAAAAGACAGATAGAAACGGTTTTGTACCAACCAAAAGCTGCCACCATCCGCAGTGGATAGGGGCAGTACCTAAAGGCCAGTATATGCGCCTCAAGCGGAACTGTGACAATAAAGATGAATTCTTCATGCAAGCCGATATTCTGACACAAAAGTTTTTGGAAAAGGGGTACTCCTTGAAAACCCTTGAAAATGTGCTGGCCCAGGTGTCCTCTATGGACAGAAATGCTTTGTTGGTGGCTAGACCTAAAAAAGAATTTGGAGGTGAACTTGCGTTTGTGTCGGGGTTCCACAGACAATTTAGAGAAGTGGAAAATTTTTTTAAGAAGTATTGGCCGATACTTCTTAAAGATAAAGACCTAAAATCCACCATTACGTCCAAACCAAAGTTTATATATAGGAGGGCTCCAGGATTGAGAAATCGTATAGCCCGCAATGTACCAGACTGTCATGATGGGCAATCTCACCTGCAAGCTGGCGACGCGGCGGCGCGCGCGGGTACGCGCCTGCGCAATAGTGTCGAATCGTCGTTAGCGCGTTCACGCCGGCGCAGTGGCGGCGAGTCGGCGTTAGCGCGTGCGCGCATGCGCGGGTAACGGCGCGCGGCACGCGTCGGTGCGCGCGGGAGCACGCAGTGACACGTTCTGGCGCCAATCTGGGGCTATTTGAAGGGGCTTGTGCTGGGGCTCCTTGCTGTCCGGTCTACAGCGTTTCCTAGACCCACCTGCTATCTGCTGTTACCCTACCAATCTGTTCCTGTGACCCGGCTTGTTCCTGACGCTCCTTGCCTTCTGCCTGCCCACTGACCCCCGGCTTGTTGACCTCGCTTCCGCCTGCCCCTTCTGCTACCTGCTGCCTGCCCGTTGCCAACCCGGACTGTCTAACGACTCTGCTTCTGCCTCTCGCACTGCACCTGGTCTGCCCGCCAGTGGATTACCCGGCCTGTTTGAACCTGCCAGTGCCCGGTACTACAAGACACCTCCCCGCTGTCTGCCGTTTGTCTCCTCGGTTCCCTGTGTGCCTAGCCTGCCTGCCGTCCAGCTTCCCTGCTGCCGCTGAAACCTGCACTGAGCTTCGTAGGTCCAGCTCCATCTCTGCACCTGTGTTCCTGACAGGCACTTGTGCGACTCCGCACTCCCGAGCTCCCTGTTCCCATCATCAGGGGTTCCGGAGTAGGAGGTGCAGAAGAGGCCGCTCCCTGCATCCCAGGCTCATCACCAGGTACGTGACAGTACCGGACAGCCATGTCCGAGCCTGCGCAGGGAGCAGACCCAATGGAGGAACTTTGCCGACACCTGGATGGGCTAACCCAGGCCGTCAGAAGCCTGCAAGAGGGTTATACCCGTCTGGAGGGCCGAGTCCAGGCCCTATCCTCCTCAGCTTCCTCCTCCACTGGGACTTCCACTTCTCCCTCGGTGGTCATGATGCCGCCTGAACCAAAGGTACCCACGCCTGAGCGATTCTCAGGGGAGCGGAGCAAATACAGAGCCTTTCGGAATGCCTGTGAGCTCTTCTTTGCCTTGCAACCACGGACCTTTTCACTAGAATCCACCAAAGTGGGGTTCGTTATTTCCCTCCTGTCTGGTGAGCCTCAAGCCTGGGCCCACCGCCTCTTGGAGCATAAAGACGTTTCACTTAATACCTTGGAAACTTTTTTCCAAACCATGTCCCAACTTTACGAGGATCCGCACCAGACCGCCACTGCCAAAGCAGCCCTGCATGCCCTTCAGCAAGGCCGCAGACCCGCCGAGGATTATGTTTCTGAATTCAGGAGATGGAGCTCAGACACTAATTGGAATGATGCTGCTCTTTGTTATCAATTCCGTTTGGGACTCTCTGAACCACTCAAAGATGAACTGGCACGTGTGGGTGTGCCCGGAACTTTGGATGCTCTAATCAACCTGACCATCCAGCTTGACCGTCGCCTACGAGAACGTAGGACTGAACGAGCCACCGGGCCACCTCGCCCGGTCTGGATGCTGCCCCGGGTACCCAGCTCTGCCAACTCAGCTCCTCCATTCCCAGCTTCAGCCTCCTCTGACAACCCAGAACCCATGCAGCTGGGACTTCTCCGTCCCTCTCTCACCCCTGAGGAACGTCAACGCAGGCGATCCCTTAACCTGTGTCTGTACTGCGGAGAACCCGGACATTATGTACGGACCTGCCCGGTGAAGATCCGTAAGTGCCTCTCCATGTCGTCTGTGTATTTACCCGTTATACCCAGTAATTCCACTCACCTGGCGATTCCCATTCTTTTGCAGCTCCCAGGAGGGAATATTCAAGTCAGCGCTATCATTGACTCCGGGGCCTGCAGTTGTTTTCTGGACTTAGCTTTTGCCACCACACATCATATTCCTTTGCGCCCTAGAGCTAAAGGGCTTTCTGTATACCTCGCTGATGGGTCGACCCTTAAATCCGGACCAGTCACACAGGAGACCCTACCGCTGGCCACAACCATTGCCAGTACTCATCAGGAATTACTATGCCTAGATGTCATCAAGTCTCCTCTGTTCCCCATCATCCTGGGCATGCCCTGGTTACAGGCCCATAACCCGCAAATTAATTGGACATCAGGAGAAGTCAGTTTCTGTTCCCCCTACTGCCGTCAACATTGTCTGCAGGAAGTTTTGAGTACCCCTTCTCCCTTGCTTTGCATGGACTCTGATGCTGAGGCCCGCCAGTCAGTTCCTGAGGCATACCATAGCTTCCTGGACGTTTTTAGCAAGAAAGGGGCTGAGACTCTTCCTCCACACCGGCGTTACGACTGTCCGATTGAGCTTCTCCCCGGGGCTGAAATCCCCTTTGGCAGGATTTTTCCCCTGACGGAACTTGAACTCAAGACCCTCAAGACCTATGTGGATGACAATCTCATGAAAGGGTTCATCCGTCCTTCTACGTCACCGGCAGGGGCAGGGATTTTCTTTGTTGAGAAAAAGGACCAGTCCCTCCGGCCTTGTGTGGATTACAGAGAGCTCAACAAAGTGACGATAAAGAACAGATACCCCCTTCCTTTAGTTCCTGAATTGTTTCAGAGACTGGGATCTGCAGTTATTTTCACAAAACTGGACCTCCGTGGGGCCTATAACCTGGTGCGGATCCGAAGCGGGGATGAGTGGAAAACTGCCTTTCGCACTCGCTTCGGGCACTTCGAATACTTAGTCATGCCCTTCGGACTCTGCAATGCCCCGGCTACGTTCCAGCATTTTGTGAACGATATTTTCAGAGACTACCTTGACCTTTTTGTTATTGTTTACCTGGACGACATCCTCATCTTTTCCCCCTCCTTGGAGAAACACCGGGAACACGTTCGGAATGTGCTCGCACGGCTTCGAATGCACAGGTTATACGCAAAACCAGAAAAATGCGAATTCGAACGCCAAAGCATCCAATTTCTTGGACTTGTCATCTCGGTGGAGGGTATCACGATGGACTCCCAGAAAGTGGCTGCAATTCTTGACTGGCCGGTGCCCGTAGATAGGAAAGGCATACAGCGCTTCATCGGATTCGCAAACTTTTATAGGAAGTTCATCAGGGGGGGTTTCGTCCATTATCACCCCATTAACCAATCTAACCAAACAGACGGTCCGGTTCCAGTGGTCGTCAGAAGCCCAAACGGCCTTCGAGACCCTTAAGGAATTATTTACCTCTGCATCCGTTCTGAGGCACCCTGATGCGGCTCTTCCATACATACTGGAGGTGGACGCCTCGGAAACCGCAGTTGGGGCGGTTCTCTCCCAAAGACAAGGGCCCAAGGCTCTCTTACATCCGGTTGCCTTTTTCTCCCGTAAGCTGTCAGATTCGGAGAAGAACTATGATGTGGGAGACCGGGAATTACTGGCAATCAAAGCCGCCCTGGAGGAATGGAGGTATCTCCTGGAAGGAGCAGCGCATCCGATCCTGGTCTATACGGACCACAAGAATTTGGAGTATCTGAGAGTGGCAAAGAGACTGAAACCCCGGCAGGCCAGGTGGGCACTTTTCTTCACACGTTTCTCTTTTCATATAACGTATAGACCAGGATCAAAGAATACTAAACCTGATGCTCTCTCACGAATGTTCTGTGACCCTGAAACACCTGCCCCTCCGGATACCATCTTGTCACCTGGAAACTTCCTCTTGCTTCAAGAGGACTTGCTATCTCGGATCAAGCAAGCATCCAGGGGGATCTCTCCCTCACCTAGTACAGAGGTACAGCTCAAGGATGGACTTTTATGGTACAAGGACAAGATCTTTGTACCAGAAAGCGTGCAAGTCGCGGTCCTTAGTTCCTGTCACGATAACAAACTGGCTGGACACTTCGGGGTACTCAAGACCTCCGAACTACTACAACGCATGTTCTGGTGGCCGCAACTATCAAAGGACTGTAGGAGCTACGTGGAGTCTTGCAGCACATGTATCAGAAACAAGGGAAGTAAGTCCAGAGCCTGGGGTCTGTTTGAAACCATTGCCCGTACCCGAGAGGCCATGGAAGATGATCTCCATGGACTTCATCGTAGAACTTCCCCCCTCGGAGCTTTACACCACTATCTTCGTGGTCGTGGATAGACTATCAAAGATGGCGCACTTCTTGCCCATGAGGGGTACGCCTTCTGCTCCTGAGACAGCTAAAATTTTTGTCAAGGAAATCATAAGGCTCCATGGCATCCCTGCAAACATTGTGTCGGATCGAGGGGTGCAATTCACCTCCAAGTTCTGGAAGGCCCTGTGTGAAGCTCTCGGGATTAACTTGTCCTTTTCGTCTGCCTATCATCCACAATCAAATGGCCAGACTGAACGGACGAATCAGACACTTGAGCAATACCTACGCTGCTTTTCTTCGTTCTCGCAGGAAGATTGGGTACCTCTACTGCCGCTGGCCGAGTTTGCGTACAATAATTCGGTCCACTCCGCCACAAAGCAATCCCCGTTCTATGCTAACTACGGCTTTCATCCCTCATTCTTGTCCAACTGTATCCCGGAGTCTGCTGTACTTGCTGTCCAGGAGACATTGGATTTTTTCAGAGCAAACAATGAGTTATTACGCGACACGATGACTAGGACACAAGAATATAATAAGGAAGTGTTCGACAAAAAGAGAAGAGGAGAACTCAATCTGGAGCCCGGGGATCAGGTGTGGTTATCTACACTGAACCTTAGACTTGCCTGTCCCTCAAAGAAATTGGGTCCCAAGTTTGTGGGTCCTTTTCCTGTCAGGAGACGGATTAACAGTGTGGCCTATGAACTGGAGCTACCAGAATCATTCCGGATCCACCCGGTTTTTCATGTTGCCTTACTCAAGCCTACTGTTCCTGATCCCTTCTCGGGACGTGACACCGGCCCTCCTGAACCAATCTTGGTTGACGGTGAAGAGGAGTTTGAGGTGGAATCTATCATGGATTGTAGAAAAAGGCGCAACCAAGTCCAATTTCTTGTAAAATGGAAGGGATATGGCCCTGAGGAGAACTCATGGGAACCTGAGTGCAACATCCATGCCAAAAGATTGGTTCAGTCCTTCAAAGACTCCCATCCAGTTAAGATGGCCCAGTTGGGCATCCGGAGGCTGCCCATTGGAGGGGGGCAATGTCATGATGGGCAATCTCACCTGCAAGCTGGCGACGCGGCGGCGCGCGCGGGTACGCGCCTGCGCAATAGTGTCGAATCGTCGTTAGCGCGTTCACGCCAGCGCAGTGGCGGCGAGTCGGCGTTAGCGCGTGAGCGCATGCGCGGTAACGGCGCGCGGCACGCGTCGGTGCGCGCGGGAGCACGCAGTGACACGTTCTGGCGCCAATCTGGGGCTATTTGAAGGGGCTTGTGCTGGGGCTCCTTGCTGTCCGGTCTACAGCGTTTCCTAGACCCACCTGCTATCTGCTGTTACCCTACCAATCTGTTCCTGTGACCCGGCTTGTTCCTGACGCTCCTTGCCTTCTGCCTGCCCACTGACCCCCGGCTTGTTGACCTCGCTTCCGCCTGCCCCTTCTGCTACCTGCTGCCTGCCCGTTGCCAACCCGGACTGTCTAACGACTCTGCTTCTGCCTCTCGCACTGCACCTGGTCTGCCCGCCAGTGGATTACCCGGCCTGTTTGAACCTGCCAGTGCCCGGTACTACGAGACACCTCCCCACTGTCTGCCGTTTGTCTCCTCGGTTCCCTGTGTGCCTAGCCTGCCTGCCGTCCAGCTTCCCTGCTGCCGCTGAAACCTGCACTGAGCTTCCTAGGTCCAGCTCCATCTCTGCACCTGTGTTCCTGACAGGCACTTGTGCGACTCCGCACTCCCGAGCTCCCTGTTCCCATCATCAGGGGTTCCGGAGTAGGAGGTGCAGAAGAGGCCGCTCCCTGCATCCCAGGCTCATCACCAGGTACGTGACACAGACCCTCCAAGGAGACTTGGTACTTTTTTGGATGGTTCTGGTTTTCACCACTGTACCCGATGTAAAGCGTGTAAAACTACGAGAAAATCAGGTGACCCTAAGAAAATTACACACTTTCAGTCGAATGTCACAAAAGAAAAATTTAAGATAAAACCTCTGATAACATGTAATTCTGATCATGTCACCTACGTCTTGGAGTGCCCCTGCTCGCTCCAATACGTGGTGTGACAGAGCATCCCAGAGAGAGCCTGGGAAAGTCCTATTCGGGGTTTATACATCTCCCAGGCTCCTCTCATATACATTCAGGGATCTCTGAGCCAGGATCCAGTTCAGGTGTTGGTTCTCTCCCACAGGTTAATTAAAAGCTCACCTGAGCAGACAGCCTTTGCTCAGCCTGGGAAACACAGACAGCATTGGTCTGTGAGAGCAAGAAGGTGCGTAAAAACTTGTTTCTCTGTTGGATGTGGAAGCTGACAAGCGGTAGGCTTGTCCAGCCTGGTAGTGAGGGCCTGTAAATACTGTATAGTTAGAGCCGAGACACGGCTAGGCTTTTGTTTAGATATTTTTTCTTCTGTTTGTTTTCAGCACACTGTACAGCACCTGTCATTGACATTGTATATAGCACCAATAAACCACACTGTGTTTTCACTGATCCAATGGACTTGTATCTGTGCCTGCTCATCCCAGGGAGCTTTTGTACCGACTACCTGTCCCCCAGGCTACATATGGTGGAGAATGCGGGCAGTTGTAGTAAGTTACTACTTAAAAGGCCAGTACCTAAAGTGACAACATGGAGGACCTCCTCAAACAAATGGTGTTGGCAAACGCTGCACAACAGCAAACTAACGCTGAATTGCGGCAAGCAAACGCTACACAACAGCAAACTAACGCTGAATTGCGGCAAGCAAACGCTGCATGGCAGCAAGCAAATGCTACACAACAGCAAACTAACGCTGCACAACAGCAAGCCAACGCTATCGCACAGGAGCAAACCAAGGTGCTGTTCCAACAGATTGGTGCTGTACAGGAGCAATCGCAGAGGCTGTTTGAACAGCTTGCCACTGCTGCAAAAGCGGATAGGAAAACCCTTACTGAGGTTATGGAGACGCTAGCACAGGGGTCACCTGCGATAATGAAGGATATTGGAGACAAGCCCTCAGCCATCCATGTGGGTCGCTTTCTTTCAAAGATGACGGCAGATGATGATCCAGAGGCCTTCCTACTAACATTTGAACGGACCGCTGAGAGGGAAGGTTGGCCCCAAACCCAGTGGGCAGGACTGATCGCCCCCTTACTTTCTGGAGAAGCGCAGAAGGCCTACTATGATCTGGAGTCAGCAGAAGCGGGAGATTATGAGAAGGTCAAGCGGGAAATCCTGGCACGACTTGGCGTTACCTTGGCTGTTCGAGCTCAGCGGGTCCACAGCTGGTTCTTCCAAGAAAAGAGGCCCCCAAGATCGCAGATGTTTGATCTGATCCACCTGGTGCGGAAATGGCTACAGCCGGAGTCCCTGTCTGCGCCACAAATAGTGGAGCGTGTGGTCATGGACCAATTCCTGAGGTCACTGCCAATTCCCCTGCAGAAGTGGGTGAGTCAGGGAGACCCCAAGTCAGCAGACAACCTGGTGGAGCTCGTTGAGAGGTACTTTGCTGCAGAGAACCTGGTCACCACCCCTACAGCCGCACGGACTTTCCACCCAAAACCACGGTCTCCCCAGGCAACCGGTAAGACTGTTCCAGGGGAAGTGGGTGGTAAGCATGGCAAGGAAATAGGGGGGAGGAATTTTGGTGCCAGGACTGAAGTTTGGCGGCCCAAGCAAGGGAAGCCACTGCCTGTCAGCAAACCAGATTGGGGAAACATCAGGTGTTTTCGTTGCCAAGAACTGGGACATGTTGCAGCAAACTGTCCATTAACAGATGAACCAATGCAGTGTGATCTATCTTTTAGAAGGCAGTCTATGTTTGCTGCTGTTTCATGCGCTGCAATGCCAAATGTGGGAAAACACATGTGTCATGTGACTATTAATAATAAGCCTATTATGGCCTTGCTGGACTCTGGAAGTCTGGTTACTTTGGTTACAGCTGAGATGGTTGAAACTGTGAATTTTCATGCAAAAAAGGTTGCTGTGATCTGTGTACATGGGGATACCCGCGAGTATCCAATAGCCACTGTTCAGTTTAAAACTGGCTTAGGTACGGTGACCCATTCGGTCGGACTGGTGCCCCACTTGGTGCATGAGGCTATTATTGGTAGGGACTTCCCTAAGTTTTGGGAACTGTGGGATTGTCCCGACCCAGTCGCAGTACCTAACTCAGTCGCAGAGCCAGAACTCGTGGCCATTACTGACCTTGTGAGTTCAGGGGACTCCTCTCAGGGCTCTCCGGGTGATCCTTTCTCAGTTATGGCAGGAGAGCTGGGGGAGCCGGAAGAAGTCCCCACAACCAGTAGAGCTGGACAGCCGTCTGCTGAATCTGAGCCTACGTTAGAGTTTGCCAATCTGAATGTGCACAAGGAAAATTTTGGTACGGAGCAGAAAAAAGACCCTACCCTTGCCAGGGCCTGGGAAAATGTAATAGTGATTAATGAGGTACCTGTCGAACCAGGGGACAGGCTCTGTTTTCCATATTTCTGCAGCAATGAGGATTTACTGTATCGTGTATGTAAATCTAATGATGAAGTGGTTGAACAGTTGGTAGTCCCTAAGTTATACAGACGGGTGGTGTTGGAACTTGCCCATGGGCACTTGCTAGGAGGCCATTTAGGGGTTGAGAAAACCACTGAAAGAGTGTTGCGCAGGTTTTACTGGCCTGGGATACGGAAAAATATAGAAAATTATTGTCAATCCTGTCCTGTGTGTCAGATGTCAGCCCCCCAACCCCACTTCCGAAGTCCGTCAGTGCCCTTGCCCATTATTGAAGTGCCTTTTGAGAGGATTGCCATGGACCTTGTGGGTCCACTCCCCAAATCTGCCCGCGGTCATCAACATATCCTCGTGATCATGGATTACGCTACCCGTTACCCCGAGGCCGTTCCCTTACGCACTGCATCTGCTAAAAACATTGCCAAAGAGCTGTTTATGGTGTTCAGTCGGGTTGGCGTCCCGAAAGAAGTCCTTACAGACCAAGGTACCCCATTCATGTCACGAATAACTAGGGAGCTCTGCAAGTTATTTAAGGTGACGCAGTTGCGTACCTCAGTGTACCATCCTCAAACGGATGGCTTGGTGGAACGCTTCAATAAGACATTAAAGAGTATGTTAAAAAAGGTTGTTGATAAGGATGGGAAAAACTGGGACTTCCTGATACCTTACTTGATGTTCGCCATCAGGGAAGTTCCCCAGTCCTCTACGGGGTACTCTCCATTTGAGCTGCTTTATGGAAGACACCCTCGGGGACTCTTAGACATAGCCAAGGAAACTTGGGAGGGGGAGCAGACACCTCACAAAAGTGTTATTGAGCATATCGCTCAAATGCAGGATAGGATTGCAGCAATCATGCCGGTAGTAAAAGAACATTTACTGCAGGCCCAAGCAGCCCAACAGAGGATATACA
Organism: Rana muscosa; assembly: GCA_029206835.1. NCBI lineage: Eukaryota > Metazoa > Chordata > Amphibia > Anura > Ranidae > Rana > Rana muscosa. The sequence continues at coordinate 989,542,696 of CM055118.1, read as the reverse complement.
ACAGGGGGGCCCAACTTCGTGTTTTCTCACCTGGTGACCGGGTCCTCGTGTTAGTTCCCACTGTTGAGAGCAAATTCCTGGCTAAGTGGCAGGGACCCTTTGAAGTAATTGAAAGAGTTGGGGAGGTCAATTACAAGGTGTATCAACCAGGTAAAAGGAAGCCCGAACAGATTTACCACATAAACCTGTTAAAGCCCTGGAAGGATAGACTGGCATTAACTGCGAGGTCCCTCCCGGTAACCCTTAAAGGTACTGAATCCCCTCTGATCCCTGAGGTCACGATTCCAGACACCCTGTCATGTTCCCAGAAACAGGAAGCTAGAGAGTTCCTGATAAGGAATAAAGAGAAATTTTCAGAGTTGCCGGGCACGACTTCAGCAGTTCAGCATGATATTGTTACTGAACCTGGAGTCCGTGTCAAGCTCAATCCATACCGAATTCCCGAAGCTAGAAGAAAGGACATCGGTGAGGAAGTTAAAAGGATGTTGGAGCTAGATGTTATTGAGGAATCCAATAGTGACTGGTCTAGCCCCATTGTATTGGTCCCAAAACCGGATGGCACTTGGAGGTTTTGTAATGACTTCAGAAAGCTTAATGCGGTAACAAAGTTTGACACATACCCAATGCCCAGGGTAGACGAGCTCATAGACCGACTTGGCAAGGCCCGTTATCTGACCACTTTGGACTTGACCAAAGGATATTGGCAAATACCCCTGACTGGTAGTGCCAAAGAAAAGACTGCATTTGTGACCCCGGAGGGGTCGTTTCAATATAAGAAAATGCCTTTTGGGTTGCAAAATGCCCCTGCAACATTTCAGAGGGCTATGGACAGGACCCTAAGACCTCACCGACAGTATGCTGCAGCCTATCTGGACGACATAGTGGTGCATAGCACTGACTGGGTGTCTCACTTGCCCCGTGTCCAGGCTGTCCTGGATTCCCTCTTCAAGGAGGGGTTCACGGCAAATCCAAAAAAATGTGCCATTGGGCTAGAGGAAGCCAAGTATTTGGGCTACACTATTGGCCGGGGTGTCATAAAGCCCCAGGTGAATAAAATAGATGCCATCCAGGAGTGGCCACGTCCTGCCAACAAGAAGCAGGTCAGGGCCTTTCTTGGCATTGCAGGGTACTATAGAAGATTTATCCCAAATTTCGCAACTATAGCTGCCCCACTGACAGACCTTACGAAAGGGAAAGACTCCGTAATGGTGAAATGGTCTCCAGTAGCAGAAGAGTCTTGTCAAGTCCTGAAGAAGGCTCTTTGTGCACAGCCAATCCTATACTCCCCCGATTTCTCCAAAAACTTTTTGGTCCAGACGGATGCGTCTGATGTGGGTATCGGGGCAGTACTTTCACAGGTACACAATGGGGAAGAACACCCTGTGGTGTACTTAAGCAGAAAGCTCAATGACCATGAAAAGAAGTACGCAGTCATTGAAAAGGAGTGTCTGGCCATAAAGTGGGCCGTGGACGCGCTCAGGTACTACTTGTTGGGGCGCCAGTTTGAGTTGATAACTGACCATGCTCCCCTGAAATGGATGGCCCAAAAGAAGGAGACTAATAGGCGGGTGAACCGGTGGTTTTTGGCCCTACAAGATTACGCCTTTACAGTAAAACACAGGCCAGGTGTTGAGATGGGGAATGTAGATGCCCTCTCCCGTGTTCACTCCTGTTGGGCTACAGGTGTTCCAACCCTGGGGTTGAAACAAGAGGGGAGGATGTGTGACAGAGCATCCCAGAGAGAGCCTGGGAAAGTCCTATTCGGGGTTTATACATCTCCCAGGCTCCTCTCATATACATTCAGGGATCTCTGAGCCAGGATCCAGTTCAGGTGTTGGTTCTCTCCCACAGGTTAATTAAAAGCTCACCTGAGCAGACAGCCTTTGCTCAGCCTGGGAAACACAGACAGCATTGGTCTGTGAGAGCAAGAAGGTGCGTAAAAACTTGTTTCTCTGTTGGATGTGGAAGCTGACAAGCTGTAGGCTTGTCCAGCCTGGTAGTGAGGGCCTGTAAATACTGTATAGTTAGAGCCGAGACACGGCTAGGCTTTTGTTTAGATATTTTTTCTTCTGTTTGTTTTCAGCACACTGTACAGCACCTGTCATTGACATTGTATATAGCACCAATAAACCACACTGTGTTTTCACTGATCCAATGGACTTGGTATCTGTGCCTGCTCATCCCAGGGAGCTTTTGTACCGACTACCTGTCCCCCAGGCTACAGTGGGTAGAACTACACGCCAATTAAGAGTGAGGATAAACGAACATTTAGCGAATATAAAAAAGGGATTCCCAAACCATAGTGTGTCTAGACACTTTAAAAGTCACCACCAAAGTGACCCTAGCCTAAGTAATTTTTTTGGGATCGACAAGATCTCTAATCATTGGAGAGGGACACACATGCCAAGAGCCATTTCACAAAATGAAACTAGGTGGTTATATAAATTGCGTAGTATGCAGCCCTATGGCCTAAATATTGAATTAGATTTAAATTGCTTTTTGTCCAATGATTAAAACTATTAGTATATGATTTTATTTACATGTCAATGTACGAATACCAGCTAATATAAGCAACATACATAGGTTCCAAATATATTAAATAATGTTTGTAGACAAATAGCATAGGTTCTGAATATATTAAATAATGTTTGTAGACAAATAGCATAGAATTTGTAATACTGCATTAATGTAGTATAGGTTTTGGAAGATATGGGCATTTATTATTTTATACTAATTTTAATACAATTAATTTAACTGTGGTCAATCTGAGGATGTAAAACATTGGCCATATGTGAGTCTATATCTCATTCATGAGTTAAATCAGAGGATAACTCCATCTAGTGGCCGGAATAAAAATAGTACCCAATATTTTTTAACAAACATAAGGGATTATATTAATGCCGGTTATAGTTCTAGTTTCAACTTGTTATAAATATATTTTTTAATCCGTTTTGGTAACACTAGCATTCTTGCCAATAAATTCTATGAACGCGCCATGTTGGTGGTATGGATGTCTGTTCTCGGCGCTGTGGCTGCAGCGAGAAATGACACACAGCTAATGTCCAATCACATAGACCATATAAACACGTGACCAGGCAAGCCCCCCTGAAGACGTTTACACAACGAAACCTACGTCGGTGGCGTAGCCTGGTCACGTGTCTGAAGTTTTGTGCTCCATCCGGGTCCTGGCTTAGCGAGCAGCTGCCGGAACGCACGCCGCTTCGGAGGTCCCACTGCTTCGGCTCCATACAATTACCTTGCAGCCCCAGTGCCGGGATGGGCACTTCATAATGTAAGAGGCCACTTCGGCCAAAGATTTTTTATACCTTTTTAATATTGTTTTTTTGTATCAAATAAATGGTTTGCACTATGGAGAATTCCGTTTTGTGTTTCATATCCCACATCTGAGACCGAGGAAGAAGGTTCTTTTCTATACACCAGTAATCATCATATGTGTGCAGGCACTATCCTGCTCAGGCTGTCTGTGACCATCTTTTTAATTAAAGAGGTCCATTTAATTTGGTAAGTGCAATCCACTACCAGTGCACTTTGGGTGTATTTATTTTGTAAGAAGATTTGGTGAAGGATTAAGATTGCACTGTTGTGAAGGAGGAATCTACAGCACAGCATGAACTTTATCACTAATACAATTTCGTTGGAGGTGTTTCACATATAAGATTTAAAGCGATTTTGGATATTTATATATAACACTTCCACTTCTTTGGATTTTTTATTATTCGTGGAAATCACAATTTTTTTCACTTTTGTGGCAACACGTTATATATCACAGTTGGGACTATTTATTTAATTATATATCATCTTGTTTCTATTATCAATGTTGGGTGCTCAAATTTGGTTTATATGTATTGATTTTCTCACTTGATTGTGTTTCATTTAGTATTATATTTTTCAAGTTGGTAGTATACCCTATTTGTGGTATTTTGCATAATTTTTCAGTACTTACCACTAGCTTGAGATTACCAGGTCCAACAGAGCATCATTCCTAGTTGGGGCCTCAATAAACTGGACCATAAAATTGTATAAAATAGGTTTATAAATGTTTGCCGAGTAACTGTCCCAGCAGTGCCATTACTCCAGTCAATTTCTGGGTAGTTAAAATCCCCCATTATTATCACCATCCCAGCCCTTGCAGCCCTTTCCATCTGTGCAAGGAGCTGAGTCTCCACCTCCTCATTAACATTGGGTGGTCTGCAGTGTTGTAACTAACGCCGTTTAAATAAACGGCGTTATGTAACGTAGCCACTTTTTGGGGTAACGAGTAATCTAACTGATTACTCTTACCCTCGTGGCACCGCCGTTCCCATTACTTGGGCGGCGTTACCCTAATTACATCTACTCGCCGCAGCCGCCGCGAGTAGATGTAATTTAACATTTAACTAACTGCAAGCCGCCGTCTGCCTACCTGAACAGCGTGTCATGCAGACAGACGGTGGCCATTGCAGTTTTCAAAAGCCGCGCCTCCCGAGTCCTCGTCGCCCGTGATAGGCGGAACACTCAATTTTACAGCAGGCAGTGTTCCGCCTATCACGGACATCCTCTCATCCTCGTCTGTGTTATGAGGATGAGCGGATGACCGTGATAGGCGGAACACTGAATGCTGGGAAATTGAGTGTTCCGCCTATCACAGACGAGGAGGACTGGAGGAGGCGCGGCTTTTGAATAATAGAATGGCCACCGGGAGTCGGGAGGCCGCCGATCTGAGGTACTGTACACGGGCACAGTGACTGTGAGACTTCGGCACATTGAGGCATTGGGCACAGTGAGGCATGTGGCACAGTGAGGCATTGGGCACAGTGAGGCACAGTGAGGCATGGGGCACAGTGAGGCATGGGGCACAGTGAGGCATGGGGCACTGTGAGGCACAGTGAAGCATGGGGCACAGTGAGGCATGGGGCACAGGGCACAGTGAGGCATAGGGCACAGGGCACAGTGAGGCATGGGGCACAGTGAGGCATGGGGCACAGTGAGGCATGGGGCACAGTGATGCATGGGGCACAGTGAGGCACAGTGAAGCATGGGCTCAGTGAATCATGGGGCTCAGTGAGGCATGGGGCACAGGGCACAGTGAGGCATGGGGCACAGTGAGGCATGTGGCACAGTGAGGCACAGTGAAGCACGGGGCACAGTGAAGCACGGGGCACAGTGAGGCACGGGGCACAGTGAGGCATGGGGCACAGTGAGGCACAGTGAAGCATGGGCACAGTGAGGCATGGGGCACAGTGAGGCATTGGGCACAGTACCATTATTATTTATTGTTATCCCTCCTATTATTTTTATACACTGAAAAAATTACGTATATATAATCCTTCTACTGCCCCCGTGTATATATAATATAACCAATATAGTTACTTTGCTGAGTAACTAATTACTTTTTCAATGTAGTAACTGAGTGAGTAACTCCATTACTTTTTGGAAGAAGTAATTTGTAACTGTAACTAATTACTTTTTTAACGTAAGATGAACAACACTGGTGGTCTATAACAAACTCCAATGATTAACTTTGAACTACGCACATCTATATGCAGTTCCACCCATAATGCTTCAGCCTCATCACACTCTCCATCAACCAGGTCCTCTTTCACACTTGCTTTGAGATCACTTCTCATATAGAGACAGACCCCGCCATCTTTCCTTTTTACCCTGTCTCTCCGAAAGAGTGCATAGCCAGGAATATTAATAGCCCAGTCATGTGAGGCCAAGTTTCAGCAATACCGATTACGTCATAGCTCTCCTCATGCACCAGAGCTTCCAACTCACCTATTTTGCTTGGCAGACTTCTGGCATTGGTGAACAAACACTTTAATGTATTACATTTTTCACTGGTGTTTTTCATATAATTTTTAGTAGTACAAATGGTACTATAGTTTCCAATGGCTGTTTGCAACATGGGAACTTTCTTGTCACCTGTCATAACCCTCCCCCCATCTATCCCCATTCCACTCTCCATTAATGTCTGACCCCTAACTGACCTGTGTGCCTGATGTAATTCTAGTTCACCCTCCCCCCTCAATCCTAGTTTAAATACTCCTCCAGCCTTCCCATAAACCTCTCCCCCAGCACAGCAGACCCCCTTCCATTCAAGTGCAAACTGTCTTTAGCATATAGGTTGCACCCCAATGAAAAGTCAGCCCAGTGCTCTAGAAATCCAAATCCCTCCTCCCTACACCAGGTCTTTAGCCATGCATTCAGCTCTCTAATCTCCCCCTGCCTTTCCTGTGTTGCGCATGGCACAGGCAATATTTCAGAGAATATCACCTTGGAGGTCCTTGCCGCCTAGTTCTTTAAATTGATTCTTAAGGAGCCTCCACCTTCCATGTATACTGTCATTGGTTCCAACGTGGACCAAGACAGCTGGGTCATGCCCAGCCCCTCCCAGTAATTTATCCACCAGGTCCACCACATGCCGAACTCTGGCACCAGGGAGACAGCAAACCATTCGGTTGAGGCGATCCTGGCGACAAATTATTCTATCAGTCCTTTTGATTATAGAATCCCCTATAACCACCAACTGTCTAGGCCTACCTGCACTCCCCTCACCACCTCTACTAGATGGGTTGCTCTCCCGGCTGTTAGGGGTAGCAGTGACATCTAGGGCTGCCACCTCTGTGTTTGCCACCTCCACAAACTGTTCCTTCCATATTTTTTTTTATAATTTTTATTGTTATCTCAGGCAATGTAAATATCCCCTATGATAGCAATAGGTAGTGACAGGTATTCTTTTTTTGAAAAAAGTTGGGGTCTATTACACCCTAGATCTTTCCTCTGCCCTCAAAGCACCTGACCACACCAAGATCGGTGTGATAAAATGCTTTCCCAATTTCCCAATGGCGCTGTTTATATGCGGGGGGGGACATTCCCTCCCACTGCTTGTAAAAGCAGTCTAGAGGCTAATTAGTCGCTAGGATTGCTTTTACATGAAAGCCGGCTGCTGGCTGAAAAGAATGATACCAAGATGATACCTAAACCCGCAGGCATCATTCTGGTATAACCATTCAAAGTCCAGCAACATACCAGTACATTGCTGGTCCTTGTTGGACACATATTGTAATCTTTTTTTTCATGCAGCCTGTTGGCTGAACGAAAAAAAGAGATTGATCGGTGGGTATGCCCACCATTAGAATACCTCCCTTCATCCACCCACTTCTAATGATGGGCATACATGCACCATTTATATATGCCGAAGCATGGGAGCATCCTCCTGCAAACACATGGTCAGGCTTTTCCACGGGCAAACCTCCGTTGGAATTTCGACCGTATGTACGCGGCATTAGGAGCAAAATCGCTCCTCCGCCCTTGCTGCCCCCATGCTTCGGCATATATGCTCTTTTTTTTTAACTGTGGTGGTGAAATCACCTCCTACAGCATTGGAGTCACGGCTTTATGTATCGTGGGAGCAAACGCTGTTGCTGTCAAGATATATAAATCTGTGCTGCAGCTGAATGGCGCACCTGAAAACAAAAAAATGGTTAACAATAAAACACAGTAAACAGTAAAGTATAAAAAAATTACATACCTGAAAAGCAAGCATGATAAAACATAACAACAATAAAACATTGCAGAATAGAATACAGTAAAAAAGAGCAGAACAATAGAGAGAGAATAGAGAGGGAGAGAACAATAAAACGACAACTATATATATATATTTTTTTATATATATATTTTTTGTGTTTTTTATTTCTTGCTTTTTTTTTTAAACTGTTTTATTTGTAACTGTTCAACATTTCGGTTCCAGGTTTGGGTCTCTCAAAATGCGATGGCATCTTGGGAGACCCTGTGTAAGTGTGTCCTATTCTGTGCATTGCTGTACCCTACGCTAAAACTGCACTAGTGTGTGGTAACGTTCAAAACATTCACCAATGCAAAGACCAGGATTGTCAGGACAGTGAGGACAATAATAACGGGTGTCACGCCTATATCCGCGCTTTCTACAGACACAACATTTTCTTTGGGGGGCTCGTTGGGTAGGGGTACTCTCGAGGACATACGGAAAATGCCTCTCATGCAGCCGGCTTACTGCATTTGGTTGGGAATGGTGAGGTGCAGAACCGCCTGGATACAGGAGGTCTGTGACAATCTCTTCCTGGAAGTCAAGGAAGGATAAAGTCCCGCCTGAAGCTCTGTATAGCACATGAGCGTTCAGCAAAGCCAATTGAAATAAGTATACAGACACTTTTTTGTACCAGCGTCTGGCCTTACGGGCAATTATATACGGCGGCAACAACTGGTTGTTGAGGTCCACCCCTCCCATATTTTGGTTGTATTCATGGACACAGAGGGGTTTCTCCACAACACCAGTCGCTGTAAGAATTTGGACTGTCGTGTCTGCGTGAAGGGAGGTAAGAACGAAAACATTCTTATTATCCCTCCACTTCACAGCAAGCAAATTAATACACTTCAAGCAGGCTCTCTCCCCCAGCCTAATGCCGCGTACACACAACCGTTTTTCATGACGAGAAAACTGCCATTCTTTAGATTGGTCGTGAAAAACGGTCGTGTGTATGCTCCATAGCAGTTTTCCCGATGAGAAAACTACCCGCAAAAAAATTAGAACCTGCTCTATTTTGTCTCGTTGTTTTTCCCGTCGTTCTTTTTCTCGTCGCGAAAACCGCTCGTGTGTATGCTTTCCTGAGGGGAAAAAAAACGTGCATGCTCAGAATCAGGTATGAGATGGGGGCGCTCGTTCTGGTAAAACTAGCGTTTGAAATGGAGATAGCACATTCGTCACGCTGTAACGGACTGAAAAGCACAAGGCTGAAAAGCGCAAATCGTCTCTCACCAAACTTTACTAACATGAGATCAGCAAAAGCAGCCCAAAGGGTGGCGCCATTCGAATGGAACTTCCCCTTTATAGTGCCGTCGTACACGTTGTCATACGTGTTGTACGTCGCCGCGCTTTGCTCGAGCGTTTTTTTTCCTGAACGTGTGTATGCAAGGCAGGATTGAGAGGAATCACGACGAATCACGTTGAGAAAAACGTTGTTTTTTTGCATGACAGGAAAAACTGTTGTGTGTACGTGGCATGATGCCGCATACACACGATCGTTTTTATTGTCATTTTCAAAAACAAAGTTTTTCTCAACGTGATTTTTCTTGTTTACTCTCAAGCCTGTCTTGCATACACACGTTCATTAAAAAAAACGCTTGAGCAAAGCGCAGTGACGTACAACACGTACGACGGCACTATAAAGGGGAAGTTCCGTTCGAATGGCGCCACCCTTCATGTTAGTAAAGTTTGATGAGCGACGATTCGCGCTTTTCAGCCTCGTGCTTTTCAGTCCGTTACAGCGTGATGAATGTGCTATCTCCATTACGAACGCTAGTTTTACCAGAACGAGCGCTCCCGTCTCATACTTGATTCTGAGCATGCATGTTTTTTTCCCCCTCGTAAAAGCATACACACTACCGTTTTTCATGTCGTTAAAAAAAACGACGTGAAAACGACGTGAAAAAATGGAGCAGGTTCTCATTTTTTTTAGGCCATTTTTCACGTCGTTAAAAATGCTCTGGAGCCTACACACAATCGTTTTTAATGCCCAATTAAAAAAATGGCATTTTTAACGTCGTGAAAAACGGTCGTGTGTATGCGGCATGAGACGGGAATCTATAAGACCCTGGGGAAAGCCCCGGAAATTAGGTCGCACGGTGCCACATGCGCCAATCTGATGATCAAACAAGTGACTAAAAAGTGGCACACTCGTGTAATAGACAACTTGATGGGGAGTATACAAGGCTGAAAAACTTTCATTGAAGTGGTTTATGAGGGGCCGAATTTTGTAGAGCCGATCGTATTCAGGGTCTCCACGAGGACGACAAAGTTCATTGTCGTTGAAGTGCATGAACCGCAAGATCTGCTCGTATCGTTTCCTGGACATGGAGGCAGAGAACACGGGCATATGGTCAATTGGGTGCGTGGACCAATACGACCGCAACTTCGTGAATTTATGTATGCCCATGTTGAGGGAAAGGCCCAGAAAGATCTTAAATTCGGAAACCGTAACTGGTTTCCATTCTTTGGCAAGGGCGGACTGGGGACAAACGGCGATGAATTTTTCAGCATACAAATTAGTTTGGTCCACAATAGATCTATAGAGATCTTCTGTGAAATAAAAATCAAGTGGCGTAAAATCAGCTGTTTCCACCTGAATTCTGGGTTGGCCAGTGAATGGGGGGAAGTACGGGTGCTGCAGAAGTGGTGGGGACCCAATCAGGATTGGCGAATGCAGCAGGAAGGGCACTATGGGCACGATGGGCCTGTCTGTCTTCTTCTTGGTGGCAGCGGGACACTACTTGTGCTTGCCACCTCGCCAGCTTGAACTGCACTTATGGGACTCACCACATCACCAAGTGTTACTGCAGTGCTGGATGTACGTCCAGGGTGTACTAGGCAGCTGGTGCTTGCCAGTTCACCAGAAGGATGAGCGGCGCTAGTACTTCTGTGCTCCATAATATGAGAGCCCTGCGGTTCTTGCACCTCAACAACAGCAGAATGGGGTTGGGTACGCCTGACCTTAGCAGGGACCTCACCTTCGTCGCCAGAGCTATCTCTCATGGAGCCGCTGTTGTCTACGGGATCGTATTCTGAGCCTGAATCTGACAGATGCGTGACCTCCTCTTCGCTGTCATGCTCAGAAACTTGTAGGCCTCTTTACTAGTGTACCTTCGATTTACCATTTTGGGCTCTAAATTTACTGGTACACTAGTAAGATTCACAGGTAAAAAAAACACCTGACTGTCAGCGACTGTATAAAACGCTACCAAAAAAACTGTTGGCGATCGCAGGGATCAGGCCTGACTCTGCGAACGCTGCAGTTATGTGTTTAGAGTTTTGTAAGTGACAGTGATCGATCGATACTGCACTTGGGTGGGCTGGGCTGGGCGGAGGGGCAAAATGTAGGTGCTAGCAGGCATCTGGGCTGATCCCGCTAACAATGCGTTTTTTGGGAACCCTAAACTGCTGGGGACGCTAGTATAGATCTGATCAGATCAGATATTGATCTGTTCAGTTACTATACCACTAAGGGAGGTGTATGCTTTGTGCGTGGGTGTTAGCGCTACTGGCACTAACCTGATGCTGCCTGGGGCAACGCAGATCCTATCTGACAATAAAACCTAATTGATATCACCCGCCGGGCGATCAGGGGGTTAAACCTTTATTGGGTTATATACGGCGGGTGCCCTGATGCTATAAAAAGCAAACTAACAAACCAGGGTCACCCGTAACACTTATACGGTGATCACTGGTGAAAGGGTTAACTAGGGACAATCAGGGGGTTAAAACCTTTATTAGGTAATATATGGGGGTACCTGACGCTATATAAAAACCTAGCGGTGAACCTAAATAACTAAATAACTAACTGGATAACCAGCATCACCAGTGATACTTATACGGTGATCACTGGTGAAAGGGTTAACTCTAGGGGCAATCAGGTGGTTACCTTTATTAGGCAATATATGGGGGTACCTGGGGGTACCTGATGCTATAAAAACCTGGCGGTGAACCTAAAAAAATAACTGGCTACCTAGCGGCACCAGCGACAGTAATACAGCGATCAGGAAAACGATTGCTTAGTGACACTAGCGATAGGGGGTGAAAGGGTTACCTGGGGGGCGATCAAGGGGTTAAACCTTTATTAGGGGGGGTAGGGGGCTACCCTGGAGCTAAAGGGGCCTAAAGCTAACTGCCCTGACACTTTTTACTGTAACAAATGACACTAAACGCAGTGATCAGTAAATAAATGACCACTGCAATCAGTGACACTGTGACTGGGGGCTGGGGGGTGATCTGGGGGTTGAAAAGTGTACCTACGTGTACTGGTGTCAGTGTACTATTAGTGCACTTACTTGGATGTTTTCTCTCCTCGAGCGCCGGACGAAAAGGAGGTTACATCACTTCCTCCTGCTTGTGTTTACATTACACAGGCAGGGGGAAGCTTCTCATTCGCCAGGAGCGATCGTGAGGGGGTTGTCAGAAATAAATGGCCGCCCCCTCATCACGGATCGCTTCTGAAGTGAAACGGACTGCCACAGGCACCGGGGGGGGTCCGGTCAGACCCTCCACCCGCGGGAAAGCAGGGACGTACAGGTACGCCCATGTGCCTGTCCGTGCCATTCTGTCGAAGTATATCGCTGTGCGGCTTTTATGCAAATTATTGCCATAAAAAGTGATTTTAACGGCCCCTTTCGACTACCTTTAAGTCGTACCGACTTCAAAGCCCCCTGCCCGCAGACCCCGACAACCAATGGCCAGGGTTGTCGGGAAGAGGCCCTTGTCCTCATCAACATGGGGACAAGGTGCTTTGTTAATGGCAAATGCCATGTTAATGACATGTGGCCTGGTACGGTTCAGGAGGGGGGGGGGCGCTCACTTGTCGCCACCCCCTTTCCTGACCTGCCGGGCTGCTTGGATAAGTGTCTGGTATGGATTCTGGGGGGACCCCCACGCCGTTTTTTCGGTGTGGGGGTGTTGTGGAAAATTTTATGAGGATGTGTTTAATATGTATTGTCATAGTGTCACCCAGTGTTAGTACTTCCGCAACCCGCTCGAAAGAGCTGACTGGGGCAGTCTGAGGCTGGTTGAATCCCGTCTGGTAGTGGAAAACACCTTGAGGTTGGAGTGTAATGTTTGCAGCGTGGGGATATGTCCGCCGACGAGGGGCCCTCTGTGCATTAGCATGGACGATCGTTGAGGAGGGGGTATGCTCGCTCTGCAACGACATCATTGGTTATAGGCAGGTGTGCACTCTTGTCTCGGCTGTGTCTGATCAGCATGGTCGAGATTCGTAGCGCACGGCTGCAGATAGCCTCCCTACGCACAAGCAATAATAGTATAATCTGAATATGTGTTATTCTATGGAATAGCGTAGAATAAGGATTCCTATCAGCGGTAATATGAGAGCTTGCGAGCGTTTTCAGAGTCAGGGAAAGCGTCCATGTTTTAAAGCAATACGGCTTTGTTTGCTGGGAGCATACACGCTTTCCCTGCCCGGACACGCCAATAAGACTTTAGCCATCATGTTGTTGTATTATTATGTTATTTTGTATTGGTATTATATCATATGTATTTAAATATCCCTTTTGGAAGGGTTATCATGTATTGTCACATCCTGTGTTGCCAAATCCATATATGGGCATTTGCTGTGTGGAGCCCACATGCTGTGACATCACTTCCTATGGAGGAGGTCACATGCTGTGTCCTGACTTCCCATGGAGGAGGTCACATGCTGTGACATCACTTCCTATGGAGGAGGTCACATGCTGCGACATCACTTCCTATGGAGGAGGTCACATGCTGCAGCGAATCACTTCCTGTGGGTGAGTTCTTTTTGGATAATAAAAGAGCCTGTGAGGGCGTTGGCAGTCAGTCTTTACTGGGATGCCTTGATGATGAGACCAGTCTGGTGATGCTTCTTGATTTGTATGAAAGGGGATCGAATGGAAGGTGAGTGAATTTTAGCTTAAGAAGCATTATTGCATTAAGACAAAGTGTGCTTATTTAGCACAAGGCAAAATGTCTGTGTGCTCTGCAAACAACCAATTTTGCCATGACAGAAATGGCGGGGCAAAGGTAGGACTAATTACGGCCTCTTTGAGCATCAGATCAGCAGAGGGGGAGTATGGATGCACGATCTGATGCGTGGGGAGGCTATGCTTTGTAAAAGAACAAATTTTTCGTCTTTTTGAAATAATGCTGGCTTGAAGAGATCGTATGTGTATGTGTGATTTTGACATGGAACATTTGTCTGTTGTATGAGAGATGTAAGAGAGATGTCTGTGGGTGGATGTCTGTGAATCCGATCGTATGTGCATGTGTGATTTTGATCGTGTGCCTGTGTGAATGCTGATGGAGACTGTGTGTATTTCGATTGTTTGTCTGATGCAGGACACGTGTCCCCATGAGTGAGATTGAACTTGTGTAGAGATGTCTGTTTGGAAAGTGACCTTTGTGCGATGTATTGAGCAGCTTGTGCAGCCAGTCATTGCTGCTGCATTTGTTAAAGATGGCCGCTCCATTGAGCCATGTGCTTGAATGGGGGTGGGGGAGCCAAGTGTTGTTGGCGGGTCTCTGTGTATCTTTTGACTACAAGTTTATGATGCATATGGAAACTGTATATTGTGTATGAAATGAAGGTATAGATGTGGGATTTAGTGCAGCCTGCAATATATGTGGACAGCTGAGCCGTTTGTATTTTTCAAAGTCTGGTCCCTGTGTGCCATGTGCTTTAGTGGGGGAGGGGAGCCAGCATGGCTATCATTTTACAATGGTGAAAGTTGGTTACTCTCTGTAAATAGCGTGCAGAAGTTTTGTGTTGGGGCTACGCCCTGAGAGATGATAATCTGATGTTCTGAGAAAGAATACAAGCAATATTATACGGCGTGTGTGGTGATATGAACTTTGTTGTTTTTAACCACTTGTCCCCCGCCCACTGTCAATAGACGGCGGGCGGAGGATACTCTCGTTTTGGGAGGACGTCATATGACGTCCTCCCTTTAAAACGAGCTAGGAGGCGCGCGCCCGCCGCGTTCACAATGCCCCGGTGCGCGTGCCCGGCGGCCGCTATTGCCGCCGGGCACCCGCGATTGCCCGGGAAACGAGCAGGAAAGTGGATCTCTGTGTGTAAACACAGAGATCCACGTCCTGTGAGGGAGAGGGGACCGATGGTGTGTCCCTTGTACATAGGGACAACCATCGGTCACCTCCCCCAGTCAGTCCCCTCCCCCCACAGTAAGAACACTTTGAGGGAACATATTTAACCCCTTCCCGCCCCCTAGTGGTTAACCCCTTCCCTGCCAATCACATTTATACAGTAATCAATGCATTTTTTATAGCAGGGATCGCTGTATAAGGCCTCATGCCCACGGGCGTTTTTTCAGCCGCGTTTTTGAGCGTTTTTTACAGCTTAAAAACGCCTGTCCATGTTAGTCTATAGCTTCATGCCCACCTAGGCGTTTTTGAGCTGTAAAGAGCATAGGCGTTTGTAAGCTGTAAAAAAAACCCAGGGCCAGTGCGTTCCTCAGCGTCAGAATTAGGCAGGAAAAAACGCGAGCGTCAAAAAACGCGCACTAACGCGCACTAACGCGCAAAAAACGCGCACTAACGCGCGGTCGCGTTTTTAGCTCCGACGTTTTTTTTTTTTTTGTTTGTTTTTTTTTTCAAAAAAAAAAAAAAAATATTTACAATAACATGGACAGGCGTTTTTAAGCTGCAAAAAACGCAGCTGTAAAAACGCCAGTGGGCATGAGGCCTTAATGTGAATGGTCCCAAAAATGTGTCAAAAGTGTCCGATGTGTCCGCCGCAATATCGCAGTCACAATAAAAAATCGCAGATCGCCGCCATTACTAATAAAAAAAATAAAAAAAAATGCTATAAATCTATCCCCTTTTTTGTAGACACTATAACTTTTGCGCAAACCAATCAATACGCGCTTATTGCGATTTTTTTGGTTAAAAAAAATAAAATAAATAAATATGTAGAAGAATACGTATCGGCCTAAACTGAGGAAAATTTTATTTAAAAAAAAATGGGTATTTATTATAGCAAAAAGTAAAAAATAGTGTTTTTTTTCCAAACTGGACGCTCTTCTTTTGTTTATAGCGCAAAAAATAAAAACCGCAGAGGTGATCAAATACCACCAAAAGAAAGCTCTATTTGTGGGAAAAAAGGACGCAAATTTCGTTTGGGAGCCACGTCGCACGACCGCGCAATTGTCATTCAAAGTGTGACAGCGCTGAAAGCTGAAAAATGGCTTGGGCAGGAAGGGGGTTTTCGTGCACAGTAGAGAAGTGGTTAATGTTGCGCATGTAACTAACATTTCTTGAATGTGCTTTTTAGTTGGCCAAAGGGTCTGAGTTGAAGTAGCCTAAAGTGTGTGAAGATTGTTCTTAAAATGTTTGTAAGTGTACATGTGGTGTCTCTGGTGTGTGGCTTTGTGGAGATTGCATGAGCCTTGTAGAATGTGTAGCCGACTCAAGACACAAATTTTTCAGTGGATTTTGATGGTCATTTAGAAAAGTTTTAATGTTTGTAAGTGCTCATGTGATGTCTCAGGTGTGTGGCTTTGTAGAGAAAGATTCTAGGGAAGAGATCCTGGTTTTGGCGGGAAAAACTGCATTTGGTGGCCATGTTGTCCATGCGGCTTGTCGGCCATCTTGAGAGATGCAGTTTCTCTTTAGCCTGTGGGTCATCCTATAAGGGAAGGTGCAACCACCTTTCCTTTGGGTGTGATACCATGTGACTGTGCTGTGGCATTTGACGGCTATCTTGCTGGTGGAATTTCGCAGCCTTTGGGGCAGATTTTGATGTTTGGTGCGAATTGAGTAGTGCGGTCTTTTCTATGTTGGAATCTGGTGGACATCATCCTTGTTTTCCTTTGTGTGTGTGTGTAGTACGGTCTGTCCTGTTTTAAAAAAGGTGATTTGGAGGCGCAGTCCTTGTTGGCGTTTACAGTTTGGCCTGTGGGTCGTCCCAGAGTGGTGAGACACTGGGATGACATACTGAGAGGCTGTTTTGTTTAATGTTAAAGTGGTTGTAAACCCACATTTATTTTTTTATTTTTTTTCCCCCCACCTGTAAGAGAAAGGCATAATGAGCTAGTATGACTAGCATATTAGCTCATTATGTACCACTTACCTTAGATCGGGGCCCCCGAAGCCGTCCGCGTCCCTCCATCTAGCCGCATCCATCGCTGTGGCGATAGCCGGAAGGTTCCTTTCGGGTATCGCCGCTGCAGCCAATCACAGCGCCGCTCCGGCGCTGTGATTGGCCGGAGCGGCGGTGAAGTCACTCTGCGCATGCGCGCAAGAGCCGTCACAATCGGCTACGCCCAGCTATTGCTGGGAAGTAGCCGATTTTGTGAATGGGATTAACCCCATGAATGCACCGTAGACACGGAGCAATGTCATTTTTACTAAATATCTCCTAAACCGTGTAGGTTTAGGAGATATTTCTTGCACCTACAGGTAAGCCTTAATCTAGGCTTACCTGTAGGTGCAAGTTGAAAAAGTGGGTTTACAACCACTTTAAATTAGCTGGTTTAAATTTGTTTTTCTAAACATCGCCTCTTGAGTTGAGTGGCGTATTGATATAGCGCGGTCTTTCCCCGAGGGGTCCCGACGCGCTTGCGGACACATGCACATGCTGGGGCCCATTTTATGGATGGGATCTGGTTGACCTACCAGCATGTCTTTGGAGTGTGGGAGGAAACCGGAGGTCCCGGAGGAAACCGACGCAGGCACAGGGAGAACATGCAAACTCCAGGCAGATGGTGTTGGGATCGGGATTTCTCTGTTTTCATTTAAGTGAATGTAATCTTACAGGTTTAGCTGACTTTGCAGTATATGAGCGTCGATTTTTGTATTGGATTTTGGTTTTAAGTGAAAACTCTACTTTACACTGAATTTTGATAGATTGTAAGACTAACTTCAACTGGAGTTTTTGTACAGTGGTGTGTGTTTTTATGTTTAAATATTTGGGAGTTTCCCAGAAGGCAATTCATTGTTTTTGAAGCTTGTACTGTATAGTCATCTTTTGGCAGGAGTTTGTATTTGAGTCTCCAAACTTGTGGTTTGACTTCCAGGGGATGTTTGGGTCAGAGGGGGATTTCCTCCCATTTGTAAAAGGGGGGGTTTGTTCCATCATTTCCTTGACGAAGGTTTTTAAAAATTGTTGAAATATATATGATGTTTAGCCATGGATTTTTCTTTGGTGTCTTAGTACACAAGGTGATGGGGCTAGGCTCCCCCTCCCTTTTCCTGTACGTTGATATGTAAATAAACCTTTTTTTTTTTTTAGAGCTGAGCATGTAACAGGAAGTTCTTTTCAGCATTTATGTATCAGCAGGAAGTTGGTGGGAGGAGTTTGGGGTCTAATGAAAGGTGAGCAATGAGATTTGCGCTTGGAAGGAAAATGGAAAGCATTTTGGCGTTTGAAAAAGGGTGTTTTATATTTTGTTCCAGTTTTATACTGTAATACAGTTTTGGGTAGAGAGCAAACAGGGGGGCATCACCATTATTGTTGTAACATTTAGATGCAGGTAGAAAGAAGCCATAATATTGTTTTTAATAGTGGAGGATTTCATGATGCTTTGTAGTTCGTCTGACAAACACGTTTACAGGGCTGCCGATAATTGGTTGAAGAGCATGTAAACGTGAGGGGTAGTATGCTAGCATACCGGGAGGCCGTGTAATCGGAAAACGCCGGGTGCCAGTACTGTAAAAATGGTCACTAAGCAGTACTGCTCTGAAAACTAGTGCAAGGGTGCCCTGGACGCAGGGACACTTCATAAGCAATTCGAATCGTCATGGGTAATGTGCCGTCCATGCGCTGGAGGAAAAAAATTAGGCTCCACACCAGTCAGACAACTGCAACGCACATGAGGTCTGGGTTTGGGGCTCCGGACATGAGACCCCTTAAAGGATGACATATCTGGTCAGAGGGTACAGTAAGGTGTATTCCTTTGGAAGGTACTTTTGATGTCTGGAGGACGAGACCTCAGAATAAAGGTACCTTGGATGTAGTTCAGCTGCGGCTTCAGAAATCTGTAATGAGTGTTGATGGAGGTGTAGTACACGTTTTTGTGATTCTCAGAGGAACTATGGTTAAAATTCTCATGCCCGTTTGTTTGAACTTTGTATGGCTGGTCCATGCAAAGTTTTCGAGCTGCTCTCATGTTTTTCCCATTGTATTTTTTTTCTATTTCTGAAAGAGTGAAGGTAGAATTCTGGCTGTTTTTTTTTTGTTTTTTCATTTTTGGTTTTGGAAACTGATGTATCTCCCCCACATTTGTATTGGAATGTTTGTATGTAGTAACGTGAATATGTTCGAACTTACCGCGGCGATCCTCCGATGCGTCGTGGCTGTTGTATTTTTGTAGGAACGGGAAAAGTAAGGGTTACAGAGGGTTTTGTTTATATCGGTTTTGAAAGAATGTCATTGACAATTTACCAATGTACAGGAATGTCATTGTTTGTCATTCTTTGCAGGTTAAATATGAAGGATAGAGTAATCATTTTGCTTATAAGTATTTTTCAGGTCCAAGGAGTTTCTGAAAGAGTATTGTGAGGGTGCGACTTTGTGCGACCTTCAAGAGTGTTGGTTTACGCCAGATTTGGTAAAAGAAGACATGCTGATTGAACAGCTGTGTCTTGGTCTATTTAGTTCTGACAAGATTATCGATCAGGGCTCCACCCAACAGAGAGGAAGTCTGTGTGCATGGGAGTCAAGTGGACTCTCATCCTCTGAAGTGGAGTCAGAGGCGGTGCATGTCTGCAGGAGGCAGACACCATTAGTGATACAGCAACAAAGGTGCTGACCAGGAGAAGCTAGGAGAAAGCTTAAACTCTTGGAAACTGTTTGGGTCTGAGGAGCAGACCGTCAGGCCTAGGCTAAAGGCCTGGATAGCTAGAAGGTAAAGCTACGAGGCTAAACTGTTAGTATGCAACATACAGGAATGGTGGAACCCCCCTGTGAATACTACAGATGTGTTTGTGAACTTTTGGGCTTTTAAATAAAAATGGGCTACCATGCCCTTAAACAGAGTTGCTGACTGGCTTGCATCACTGGAAATACGCATCCACCACAAGAGCTAACAACCCCCAATCTTACAAGTGGTGGAAGTAGTGCTTCGGGCAGTTTTGGAAGAGTTCCAGATCCTCGCATACCCAAACAGTGAGTAAAAAGAAACTGTGTGTTTTGCAGCAATACTGTGATGAACAGCCAATCTGAACGAAAAGTTAAAGTTTTTGCAGTGAACTGCTGTTAGCTGTGTGGGACAGCCAGGCGAACTGCATTGCACAGGAGTTCAATGAATGGACTGTGTTGTATACAGGTGATGTGCCTGTGGAAGTGAGCTCAAGCAGAGAGTGAAGTCTGCATGTGAAAGTGTGCTGTTTGCAAGTCTTGGAGACAGTACTTCAAAATTTTCCTGTGTTAAATGGAACTGTGTTTAAAAAAAAACGTTGTTGGCCTGACTGCAGAGATGGGGAGGTCAAAACGCAAAAAGGAAACCATGTTTGCTGAGATGAGACAGAGCTGGTGTTGTCCCTAGCAACACTGGTGAAATGAGTGCACAGGTGAATGCAAGTATGGAGAGTTCACCAAAGTCTGAGTCTGCAGTGGATTGGTGCAGGCGACACTTGGCCGCACTGAACCAAGTTAAAGGGGAAGGACATGTTGCCCCTGGCAACGCTGGTGCAAGATGGCCAGCTATCAATGTGCAAAGGGTTAAGAACCAAGTGCGCTGTTTGCGGTGCAGTGAGTGGGGGCATGAAGTTTCTAAATGCCCTTTGTCCCAGGCTTCACCAAAGCAAAGGTATGAGAAGCCTGCTCTGAGTGCAAAGAGTGAGCAGATGGGTGTGGTTGCCCATGGCAACAAAGCAGAAATCTGTACAGCTGACTTCATAAGGCCTATGTTGCCTTCTGAATGTGTTGAGGACTTTTTGGATGAGTTTGCGATGATTGCTTCCTACAGAAGATGGCTCAGAACTCGCTGGGTTGAGTTGGTGCAACCTTTTCTGATAGAGGAGTACCAGAAGGTGTACCGTGGGATGTATAGTAACCGAGATGACTACGATAATTTTCTAGGAGCAGTCCAGTCTCGAGAGCGCTGCAAGAGATCAGCGGGGAGAAGGTGGTCTCCCATAGCAACAGAAGAAAGACGCCAAGTGCCATGCCTGGAATGTGGTCAGCTGGGCCACGGGATCTTTTCTTGTCCAAGCTTGTGGAATACAGCTGCTGATCGTGTTGTTGGGCTTAATGCTTTGCCTGCCGGCGATGATGGAAAATCCAAGAGAGATGTAATGTTACCCTGTTTCCAGGAGGGGGCGTCATCTTGTGAGAGCATGGCAAAGAAGGGACAACGCCCTCAATTGAAGCCTTCAACCCATGCTAAAGAGAATGGTAAGACTGTTCCTGTTAAAATCATGGGAAAGGCTGACTGTGTGGTTGCTCACAATGAAGTGGAAGTGACCCCAGAGCGGAGATTCACTGAAGGTGAAAAAATGAACTTGCTGCAGTGTGCTACCCAGATCAGTGGGGAGACACAGGTTAAAACTCTGCTTGCAGCGAGGTCAAAAATTGAAAGGGACATATGGACTCTGGGTACAGCTGAGGTAATCCAGCGGAGTGCTGGAAAGGATGTGCTAGGGGTGACCAAAGCAGTTGGTATGCCATGTTCCCTAGTGACAGGTGCTGTGCAGTTGCCAAGGGAAACCACCAAGGAGCCTGCAGTGGTGAGGCAAGTGGTTTCCCAGGACAACTGTGAAAACGCCCTAGTGGGCAAAATAATTCCTTTGGAGAGGAAGGGTGGTGTGCTGAGTGGCACGCAGGGTGCCATGCGTTTTGACAAAGGACAATTTGATAGAGTTTATAAAACTGCTGTTTATGAATGCTGATGACACATGTGCTGATGGTAATGTGATGCTTAATGAGGTAGGGGTGATCGCTAAGCAGGATATGCGATTCCCCTTGGCAACAATAACTAAGGCTGCAGAGGTGTCCTTAGAAACCTCCAGGGAGCTCTGTGTGTTGGAGCCAGAGGTTGCCTGGGACAACTGTGGTGCCGCTCTGATAGATAAGAGGGTACTTGACCTTGGTGATGAGAAAAATGGTAAAACTCAAATGTTTGAAATTTCTTGTACTGATAATGAGTTGTTACGGTCTGTCACTGCTGACAGTCCTCATGGGTTTAGTGAAGCGCCACCCGAGCAAAGTGGTGAAGTTGTTATTGCAGCCTGTTGTGTTTGAAAATGTTTTGCCACAAGTGCATTTAAACAAGGAAGGCTTAGTGGGTAACAGTGGAGTGGACACAATTTCTGCTATGCTAAATAGAGAGGCTGCAGGGCCGGTAGACACAGGTGCATTGGCTTTTGCAGAAATGAACCCTCTCCAGTTGGAAGGATCTGAAAAGGGCGCATACATAGCAGAGGTTTGGTCCACAGCAAAAGAGATGAGTAATGTTGAATGTCAGATTGATGAGGTAGTGGATAGCGATTTGGAAGGGCTCAGTGTTGCTGAAAGTGAGAGGATGAGTGTGACACATGCGATTGGCAGTGCTTAGCGGGAGCCGAAAATTTTGTTAGTTACCTCTGAGGTAGAGGTCTCTTTAAGTGTCTCGGCCTCTCACGCCTTAGCAAATGAGTCCCTCCACATCGTTGGTAAAGGAAAAGTTCCTAGAGTTCTGTGTTTAGATACGGCATGTCTAGAAATTTCTGAGATGTTGTGGGAATTGGTGAGAATCTTTCCAATGTACACCTGCGTGTATCCACAGCAGAAGGGCGACATGGTACTGCACAATACCAATCGGTGGACGCAGGTGATACATGCGTTGTTAGGCAGGGTTGATGAGAATTGGTTGCTGCGTTGTTGGTTGCTTTTGTGGAAGGTTGTCTCGCAGTTCTCCTCGAGAGTGCTTCCAGCGGCGGTTATGTGCGGAAGGCGCTCAGGGGAATTGTTTGAGAAATTAGAGATAATAGACATAGTGGAAGTCTCTCCGTATGCGGGGGTGATGGGGTGTAATCCTGCTGGTGCGGTCCGAGGTGCGGCTGAGCAGTGGTTGGTACGTGGCGCGCATACTGTCTCACCCGCTACACCTCAGGTAAAGGAAGGGCCCGGAACGGACGTGGCGGTAGTGGGAATTCAGTCCATCACGCGCAGAGAGGTGCAGTTTGAGGTACCCGGAGACACTTTGACAGGAAATAACCGTGATGGTAACTGTAACGGAAATATGTATGAGAAGCACTGTCAGACAACTCTAAACTATTGGTTGAGGTACCAATGAACACAGAAATGGTTAAAGAGATTGGTGTGGGAAAATGTGGTGGAACATGTGCGTTGGTAGGACAATTGTTATTGGAGTGTTGGACAACAGGGGGCGATGTGAAACTGTGGGACTGTCCCATAGGGAGTAACTGCTTGCCTGCAGATGGTCCCTCCATAGACACTGTCCTAGCAAACAGGACAAGAGGTCCGAATGACAATATTGTGTTGAATAACCCCTTGTGGAACATTGCTATTGAGGATATGGTATTAATCACAGATGGTTTGGTGGCCAAGAGTAACCACACAGGGGTTAGTGAACCTGGGAAACAAATGTTGATGGGTAATGTTGCGTCAGGTAGTGAGAGTGGCCAGTCCCTGACAGATTTCATGAAAGTGGGTCCCCAACAGTCCTGGGAGAGTAGGTCTGTGGGAGGAAATAGAAGGGTCCTGAGGCCAAAAGGTAGAAGGGATAGAGAGATTAGTGGGAGCCCATGGTTCAGGAAGAAGGGCTGGTGGAAGTACACCCGGAAGAAGATGTGGGTGGAGTGCCCCTTTAGAGAAAAGGTTGGGCACATTAGGACTACTGCTACGGATAGTTGGCACAGAGGCGCCAAGGTGAAATGCTGGTGGACACATACCCCGAAAAACAAATGGGCCTACGCAGCCAATGGCTGGCACAGAGGTGTCCCGTTTATGGTGACGGGATCATGTGTTCCTCCCTCCAGGTCGAAACAAGGGGAGGGTATGTGAGGGTGCGACTTTGTGCGAGCTTCAAGAGTGTTGGTTTACGCCAGATTTGGTAAAAGAAGACATGCTGATTGAACAGCTGTGTCTTGGTCTATTTAGTTCTGACAAGATTATCGATCAGGGTTCCACCCAACAGAGAGGAAGTCTGTGTGCATGGGAGTCAAGTGGACTCTCATCCTCTGAAGTGGAGACAGAGGCGGTGCATGTCTGCAGGAGGCAGACACCATTAGTGATACAGCAACAAAGGTGCTGACCAGGAGAAGCTAGGAGAAAGCTTAAACTCTTGGAAACTGTTTGGGTCTGAGGAGCAGACCGTCAGGCCTAGACTAAAGGCCTGGATAGCTAGAAGGTAAAGCTACGAGGCTAAACTGTTAGTATGCAAGATACAGGAATGGTGGAACCCCCCTGTGAATACTACAGATGTGTTTGTGAACTTTTGGGCTTTTAAATAAAAATGGGCTACCATGCCCTTAAACAGAGTTGCTGACTGGCTTGCGTCACTGGAAATACGCATCCACCACAAGAGCTAACAACCCCCAATCTTACAGTATGTACATAGAGAGCAGGTGTATGTAGACAGCTGTACACATGGATAAATACATGAGTCTAAGGAGGTAAAAGTATCATAAGCCATTTCATTGTTTCTTGTTTCCTGCACCACTCTAAATCCTGCAGTTCTTCCTTCAGTCTGTAATGAGGAAGAAAAGGGGGGGAATGATAAATGTAAGAATGACAGTGTTTGTTTTTTAAACAAATAACGTTAACCTCTGTAATTCTAACCAAGTTTGTGCCAAATGCGACCAATCGTATCACAGAAGCGAACATCTTCCCGGGACTTGCCTACAGTTTGAATGTTTGAGGAACTTCTTACCATAAGTGAGCTGATGTATCTGCCTTTGTGATTCGCTTTTATCAAGACACCCTTGAGTAAGCATTTCTTGTATGCAGGGGTTTTATTTTTTATCAATAAAAGGGTTTTAAGCTACGTGGATCTTCCCCTTGTTTAACTTACACGTCTGCACTGCTGCATGCATCCACCTGTTGATTGGAGCCATTGGAATTCCTGAAGGGAGCTGACGGCCCATCCAGTGAGGAGTGTACAGGCTTTTTTCATCTGATATCTGGTGAGTACACTACCTAAGGGTGTAATGGTCGTTTAACCACAAAGGGGTTAATATGGATTCTACTACTGTTCCGAATTGTAAAGTTTAGATAACATTGCATGCATGCTTGAAAGCAAAGACTCCGACACGTCCGTGCAGATCCGTTACTTCCTTATCTAAAGATTTATTCCAGGCAGTACTAAACTTTTTATACACAGCATGATACGTCACTATTATGTTAATGTAAGACTGAAAACCACATCTGATTGGCTGCAATACAAAAAGAGTACAGAAACGTGATGATTAAGCTGGGCTGTCCTCTGGTCCTATCTTCATATCCACATTCCAAAGATGTGTGGGAGAGGGGGGTATCCGCCATTTTCTGTCTTCTCCAGTCTTTTCGGTGGGAGGGGGTGTTGTTAGAAATTGATTTGAGTAAGGAAGAATTTACAGCAGTGGTGTACATGAAAAAGCAATATAGACTTTCTAGTATAGTATAGTATAGTGAAGATGCATAGAGAATAGACATTTTCTAGTTTAACATTATGCTCATCACATTCCTTCACAGACCCCCCTAAAATGGCTATTTTCTATCTGTCCCTCAAACTAAAGGACCTGACCACCACCTGGACCATTCCCCAGGACCTTTTTTTTCAGGCTAAGTATAGAGAAGGGCAGTAACTAGTTCACTACCCCCCTCGACGAAGCCGGGAAGGACAGTTCTATTCTATCCCTATATCCCTATAGAACTGTAAAGGAGTGAAAGGTTTATCCTCTTCCTTCATAAGTGGATCCTCTTCTTCTTGGTGGAGAAATGTAGGTGTACTGTTATCTGCAGCCTTGCTCATTAACTTCTTTACAAAGGGCAGAATACAGCATACAACCAGGGCTAAAAGAACTAGAATTATTAATACTGTAACCCCTATCTGGGTGAGCATCTTTTGCCACCCACCCATCCAGCTGAAATATTGATCCCACGGGTCTGTACTACCTGAGTTCTTCTTCAACTCCAATGATAGATCTTCTAATTTCTTTATAGCTAGAGTAACCTTACCATTTGGGCCAGTATTGTCAGGAATGTAGGTGCAACAGGTTCCCGTTTTCTTTATCATTTTACAGACACCTCCTTTCTCAGCTAACACCATGTCTAAGGCCATCCGGTTCTCAAATGTCATATAGGAAGTGGGAGCTAACTGGTCAGCAATTCCCTGGAGGGCATCTCTGGTATAATTTACAAATCTCTGTTGGTTGTAGTATATGTAATTAATCCAATCTACATTCTTGTTGACAGTTATTATGGGGATCAAAGACTCAAAACCAGCTTTTACTTGGTCCCTGGCCTTGAATTGATCAGGGACCCCCCTTAGCATCTATGTACACATGAGGGTCAAAGCTTCCGGAGGAAGCTGCTCACTTCCTCCTGTGACTGGGTGTGTCACGGTATAAGTTACATTGCCAGGAAACTGGAGGACAGGAGACTATGTTACAGTAATCAAAGATAAAGGTGGCCACATGTGTGTTTGAAGAGTTATACTAGAATGTGGTGAATAACTTGTCATTTTGTGTGATAGCTACCTGCTGAGCCCCCACTTTCCCCAACAGGAAAAGGATATACAACACCATCATTGTGGTGTTGTCAGGATCTTGTCTTCAGGAGATTGAGCTTTCTTGCAGTGGGAGGCGTGTATCCAGGTGCTTTTCCCTTCTAGCTTTACTGATGTAGCTGTGGTCAGCAAAACTTGAAATGGACCATCATATCTTGGCTCAAGAGTGCTTCCTCACAAACTTCTTTACTAGCACCCAATCTCCTGGCAGTATTGGGTGTGTAGAGCTAACTGAACTCCCAGTGCTGCCCAAATCTCTTTTGTAAGGGTTGCTGTGAAGGCTGGGCCCTGATCGCTCTCTATCACCTCTGGAACCCCAAATCTACATACTAGCTCGCTCAGCAGTTTCTTAGCCGTGGTCTTGGCTGTCATGTTTGTAACAGCGTAGGCTTCTGGCCAGCCGGAGAACACGTCCACCATCACTAGGGCATATTCATATCGACCACTTTTTGGCATCTGTATATGATCAATCTGTATCCTCTGGAATGGATAGAGGGGTTTCGCCAAATGCCTCTGCGGTGTCTTCTCTGTTCTCCTCGGGTTGTATTTTGCACATACTGCACATGAGGCGCAGTAATTTCTGATTAGGGTGGTTATCCCTGGGGTCCAGTAATAATTGCTTATCAGTGAATTCATTAAGTTCTTAAAGAGATGTGCAGGTCCATGTGCCCATTGGGCGACTGCTGGATACATATATTTTGGTAAACAGGTTTTCCCTCTCATCAGATATAGATCTCCATTGTATTCTGCTCCTTTATCGATCCATTCCGAATGTTCTTCTGAGTGAGCTGCATTTTGCATAGAGGCTAGGTATTGCCTGTCAGATGGACCGCCACAGGCATCTGCGCCAAAGATTCACTCTCCTCTTCGGCCACTTCAGGCGTTTTCCGTTGGTCTTTTCCTGCTTGTTTGGCAGCTATATCCGCCAGGTGGTTCCCTCTGGCTTCTTGAGAATTCGGTTTGCCATGTGCTTTAACCTTCAAGACAGCCACTTTGTCAGGCAGGAGTAGTGCATCCATTAACTCCTTGATAGCTGGACCGTGTTTCACCGGCGTTCCAGACGCTGTCAGAAATCCTCTAGCCCTCCAGATGACACCAAGGTCATGAGCCACTCCCAGGGCGTACCTTGAGTCTGTGTAAATGTTGGCCTTTTTACCTTCTGCTATCTTACATGCTGTAGTGAGGGCTTGGAGCTCCGCTTCCTGAGCAGATACAGTTGGTGGTTAGGGATGAGCTTCGTGTTCGAGTCGAACATACGTTCGACTCGAACATCGGCTGTTCGATCGTTCGAAGATCGAACGATTTGGGCCGTTCGCGCCAAATTCGAGTGACGCGAACGGCCCACAATGCACTACGCCATCGCAGTGTCATCCAGGCGCTGTGATTGGCCAAGCATGCACTGTGACCCCGCATGCTTGGCCAATCACAGCGCCGGCAGCGAGGAGAGCAATGATTGGCCACAGGCAGGATGCCTGTGGCCAATTATTGCTGAGGGGGTTTAGTACACGCCCCACACTATAAAAGGCCGCCAGCACGGCGGCCTAGTGTAGTGTGTTCCGGAGCAGGGATAGAGCAGCATAGGCAGGGACAGTGACTTTTATTTCTTTCTTGCTTAACCTGGATTCCTTTAGTTTAGGGAAAGAGAAGGATAGGTAGGGAGAGTGTCAGTGTGTTTTGTGCTTGTGCTATAGTGTGCTTAAAAAAAACATTTTTTCTAGGGACAGAAAACTGTAGGTAGGGAGAGTGTCAGTTTCTTTCACTGTGCAAGTCCTTGTTTCTAGGGACCTGGAAGGACAGTGAGTGAATTCTCCTTGTGCTATATTGTGCTTAAAAAAAACATTTTTTCTAGGGACAGAAAACTGTAGGTAGGGAGAGTGTCAGTTTCTTTCACTGTGCAAGTCCTTGTTTCAAGGGACAGAGAAGGACACCTGAAGGTAGCCCTTATTGCTTTTTTCCCATCTCCCTGCAGGCCATCTATTAGAATGTCTGGAAGGCAAACAAGGAGAGGCAGACAGTCAGGAGGCAATAAAAGAGGGCAAGCAGGCTCTGTGTCTGGGGGCAACAGTGCTGGTCGTGGACGCGGTGCATTGTCATCAGCACATGGCCATGGGACACGCTTGTCCTTCTTTTCGGCAGCTGGACATGTTGAGCCACATCATGCCGAAGACTTGGTAGAGTGGATGACCAAGCCCTCCTCCTCCTCCTCATCCGCTCTCACCCAGGCTCAGGGTACTGGCAAAGCAGCTGCCAAAGCGTCCTCTTCCCTGGTATCAATGTCAGACTCATCATCAGTCACTCCTTCCCTAGACCCACCATGTCCTCCTCCTGAGGAGTCCCCCGAACTGTTTGAGCACAGTGTTGGGTACATGCTCCAGGAGGATGCCCAGCGTTTCGAAGGGTCTGATGATGAAACCCAGCTACAGGAAGGCAGTAGGGTGAGAGCAGACAGAGGGGATGCTCAAGAAGGACACCAATCTGGCAGTCATGTTCCAGCAGCTGCAGCATACTGCCAGATTGGCTCCAGTGATGAGGAGGGAGGGGATGATGAGGTCACTGACTCCACGTGGGTGCCTAATAGGAGAGAGGAGGAGGAGGATGAGGAGGAGGCACATCTCCAACGAGACAGGATGCCCTTTGGTGGCCAGCGTAAGGGCAGTACACCAACGGAATCACACCGCAGAGCTCCGCCTGTGCAGGGCGCTGCCTCTGCCCGTCATTCAAAAAGTTCCTTGGTGTGGGCCTTTTTTGAGGCTAGTGCATCAGATCGCACAGCTGCTGTTTGCAACATATGTCTCAAGCGTATATCGCGTGGCCAAAACATCAGCCGCTTGGGTACCACATGCCTGACCAGACATATGTTGACCTGCCATGCAGCTCGTTGGCAAGCCTACCTCAAAGACCCACACCAAAGAACAAAGCGGACCTCTCCTTGCACCGCATCAGCTGGGATCTCCAACCCCACTATAACTTCAGTCCTCTCTGAAACATGCACTGAGAGGAATGAAGGTGTAGAATTAGGTGTGTCACAGCCAAGTACTTGCGGCCACTCTGCTAGCAGTACACCGACGTCCGATTCTAGCAGGCAAATTTCCCTGCCCCAGCTGCTGGACCGTCGAAAGAAGTTCACTCCCAGCCATCCACATGCCCAGCGGTTGAATGCTAGCTTGGCTAAATTGCTAGCGCTTCAACTGCTGCCTTTTCAGTTGGTAGACTCGGCCCCCTTCCGTGAGTTTGTGCAATGTGCGGTTCCTCAGTGGCAGGTTCCCAAACGCCACTTTTTCTCACGGAAGGCTATTCCGGCTCTCTACCGGCATGTGGAAGGCAATGTCTTGGCCTCGCTGGACAGGGCGGTCAGCGGTAAGGTGCATATTACCGCTGACTCATGGTCCAGCAGGCATGGACAGGGACGTTACCTTTCTTTCACGGCCCATTGGGTCACTCTTTTGGCAGCTGGGAAGGATGCAGGACAAGGTGCAGTAGTGTTGGAGGTTGTCCCACCGCCACGCCTCCAAAATGCTACTACTGGTTGTGACACACCTCTCTCCTCCACCCCCTCCTCTTCTTCTTCCTCCATGGCCTCTTCCTGTGGTTTGTCCTATGAACCAGCGGTGCTCCGTAGCCATTCACGGGGCTACGCAAGTACGCAGGCAAAAAGATGCCATGCCGTGCTTGCGCTGGTGTGTTTGGGGGACAGAAGCCACACTGGGGCAGAGGTCCTGTCTGCTCTGCAGGGCCAGGCCGAGAGGTGGTTGACGCCACGCCAGCTTAAGCCAGGAATGGTGGTTTGCGACAATGGCACCAACCTCCTCTCCGCCCTCCGACAGGGACAACTGACCCATGTGCCCTGTGTGGCTCACGTCCTTAACCTGGTGGTGCAGCGGTTCTTGGGCAGGTACCCGGGCTTACAGGATGTCCTGAGGCAGGGCAGGAAAGTCTGTGTGCATTTCCGCAGATCTTATAATGCCAGTGCTCGCCTGGCTGAGCTGCAAAAGGAGTTGAACCTGCCCAAGAACCGCCTTATATGTGACATGCCCACCAGGTGGAACTCAACGTTGGCCATGCTGCAGCGGCTGCACACGCAGCAGAGGGCCATCAATGAGTACCTGTGCGACTACGGCACCAGGACAGGGTCAGGGGAGCTTGGTTTTTTTTCTCCACGCCAGTGGGGCATGATCAGGGATGCATGCACTGTCCTGGCACCATTTGAGGAGGCCACGAGGATGGTGAGCAGTGACAGTGCATGCATCAGTGACACTGTACCTCTTGTCCACCTGTTGGAGCACACGCTGCGTGGAATAATGGACAGGGCACTTGAGGCAGAACAGAGGCAGGAAGAGGAGGACTTCCTTGCCTCTCAAGGCCCCCTTTACCCAGACAGTGTTCCTTCTGTCCCACCCATCGCACAGGAAGAGGAAGAGGAGGAGGAGGATTGTGTCAGCATGGAGGTGGAGGCTGGCACTCAGCATCATCAGCAGCAGTCTTTTAGGGATGATTTACAGTCCCAAGAAACCAGTGGACTTGTACGTGGCTGGGAGGAGGTGACTGCGGATCATGTCGTCCTTAGTGACCCAGAGGACTCCGGAGCGAATGCCTCAGCAAACCTACGCTGCATGGCCTCCCTGATCCTGCAAAGTCTGCGGAAGGATCCTCGTATTCTTCGGATCAAGGAGAGGGACCATTACTGGCTGGCCACTCTCCTTGATCCACGGTACAAGGGTAAGGTTGCGGACCTTATGTTACCGTCGCAGAGGGAGCAGAGGATGAGACAACTCCGGGAGGCCTTGCAGAAAGGTCTGTGCAACGCGTTCTCAGAGACTGGGAGGTTACAAACTCCTGGTCCAGGACAACGAGTTGCTGAGGCTTCGGCCAGTCAAAGAAGGAGCGGTGGGGAAGGTGGCCGTCTGACCGATGCGTTCAGACAATTCTTTAGTCCGCAGCCCCAAAGTATGATTGGTTCCAGCAACCATCGCCAGCGTCTGATAAACATGGTGCAGGAATATCTAGGGGCAAGGTCAGACTTGGACACCTTCCCCACCGAAAATCCTCTGGCTTACTGGGTCTTGAGGATGGATCACTGGCCAGAGCTTGCACAGTATGCAATTGAGCTACTGGCCTGTCCTGCATCCAGCGTTCTTTCGGAACGCACATTCAGTGCTGCTGGAGGATTTGTCACGGATCACAGGGTGCGCCTGTCCACCGACTCGGTTGATCGACTGACTTTCATCAAGATGAACCAGTCTTGGATCACCACCAGCTACCACACACCTGATGCTGATATAACAGACTAATTGATTTTAACATGTCACGTCCCTTCAAGACTGATGCTGATGCTGAGTGCCTGTGCTGTTATGTTGACTGGCTATCCTCCTCCTCCGAGTCCTCAATGATACGATTGATGATGATAGCTTGGAAGATCATTTTTGTTTATGGGTGCCGCCACCAGTGGCTAAGGCCCAATTTTTCAGCCCCTGTTTAACAGGGGCGTGTCATTACAATTTTTGAAGCAATACTTTGCAACAGGGCTCATTGCTGTGCTCCAAGTACAGTATCTGTGAGGGGTTGTAGTGTTGTGCCACCAGTGCCTAAGGCCCAATTTTTCAGCCCCTGTTCAACAGGGGCATGCAATTACAATTCTTGATGTAATAATTCACAGCAGGGCCCATTCCTGCACCCACCAAGAGTAAGTCTGAGGGCTTACAGTGTTGTGGCAACGCCACCACCACCACCACCACGAAAGGCCCAATTTTTCAGCCCCTGTTCAAAAGGGGCATGTAATTACAATTCTTGATCTAATAATTCACAGCAGGGCCCATTCCTGCACCCACCAAGAGTAACTCTGAGGGCTTACAGTGTTGTGGCAACACCACCACCACGAAAAGCCCAATTTTTCAGCCCCTGTTCAACAGGGGCATGCAATTACAATTCTTGATCTAATAATTCACAGCAGGGCCCATTGCTGCACCCACCAAGAGTAACTGTCAGGGCTTACAGTGTTGTGGCACCAGCACCACCATCAAAGCCCCAATTTTTACTACCACTGTTCAACAATTATATGTAATTAAAATTCCTGATATAATAGTTGACAGCAGGGCGTTCCAGCACCAACCAAGAGTAACTGTGAGTGCTTACAGTGTTGTGCCAACACCAACAACTAAGGGGCCTATTTCTGCAGAGTATATACGGCAGGTCCCTACTTTCAAACATCCAACTTACAAACGACTCCTACTTGCAAACGAAAGAAGACAACAGGAAGTGAGAGGAAATCTACCCCTAGGAAGGAAAATTCTCTCCTGTAAGAATAAATATGGGAGAAAGGTGTCTCCTCTGTACTGATGCTTTATCAGCAATCCTTGTTTCAAGAAAAACACCACATTTCAAAAACAGTTGTCATTGGGACGGAAAGTGAGGTGAAATGTTCTGAACAGGGGCACAGACAGCAAAACAAATGTTACAGGGGTGATAACCCTTACCTATGTTTTCCAAAAAGTTTAAAAATAGATTTTTGGGCTGGAGCTACACTTAAACAATGTACCTGTTCAAAATTACAAACAGATTCTACATAAGAACAAACCTACAGTCCCTGTCTTGTATGCACCGCCTGTATACGGCTGTTCAGAGTATATAGGGCCTTTTTTATTTTATGTGCGGGGTTCCCCTTAATATCCATACAAGACCCAAAGGGGCTGGTAATGGGCTGGGGTGGGGGGGGGGGGTCATGGGGTAGCTATGCCATTTTTCTTAAAGATTTTCATCCATATTACCGGGACCAGACATTACATTAAAGCCGCAAGCAGTTTTAAATGGCTTTTTTTTCCTTTAGAAGTGTCATTTTGTGCAGGGACAGTTCTAAACACGGGAAACACGTGGCACTTCACAGGCATACTTTAGACACCCCCCAGGTACGATATTTAAAGGAATATTTGACTTTTTTTTTTCACTTTATGCATCATTAAAATGACTGCTCCCGAAAAACGACCGTTTTTAAAACTTCTTTTTGCATTGATACATGTCCCCTGGTGCAGAACCCGGGTTCCCAAACCCTTTTTAGGACAATAACATGCATAATAGTTGTTATAATTAGCACTTTAGAATTCGAACGTTCGCATCCATTGTATTTAATAGGGTTCTAATGTTCGTACGAACTTTCGGTCCGTTCGCGGGTTCTGGTGCGAACCGAACCCGGGGGTGTTCGGCTCATCACTATTGGTGGTAATGCTCCTGCTTGAAGCTCAAATTCAGAGGTCACAGCATAACCTGTGTGGTACTTGCCTCCTACATCTGCATATCTGGAGCCATCCACAAAAAGTATGTAGTCAGGGTTTTCCAGAGGAGTTTCACTCACTGTAGGTAAGTGTGTGGTTTCCTTGCGCATCATTTCAAGGCAGTCATGTGGAGCAGTACAGGGGTCTTTTTCTTCACCATCTCCTTCTTCTTCTTGTCCCCCCTCGAAATACGGCAGAAGTGTGGCCGGGTTGAGAGTGAGACACCTTTTGGAGGGTCACATTGTCTGGAAGGAGGAGGGAGATATGTAACCGAAGATGTCTGGCGGTGGACAGGTGGCGGGGTTGCACCTGATTCAGGATGGCAGCAATGTCATGTGGTGCCAAAAGAAGCAGGGGGTGTGCTAGAACGAGGTCAGAAGTTTTGTCCAGCAGTGCTTGGGCAGCAAAGACAGCTCTTAAACAGGAAGGGCCACCCCTAGCCATGGGGTCTAAATGGCATGAATAGTACCCAATGGGTCTAGTTCGGCCCATGTGATTGAGCTAAGACCCCTGTGGCGTGGCCATTTCTTTCCGACACAAACAGTTTAAAGGGTATTCCATAATCTGGGAGGCCCAAAGCAGGAGCTGTGGATATTGCTTGCTTCAGCAGAAAGAAATTGTCCAGGGCCTCGCTTGACAGGGTAAATGGCACAGACTTGAGAGCATCATAGAGCGGTTGCATGAGCTTCGATGCATCAGGGATCCACGCGTGCAGTAAGCCAGGTCCACTACAGTGAAGTACTCAGCCGTTGGAGGTATACCTGATAATAAGGTATGTGGATTTGGCACAATTGGGGTGTCCAACACTGGCTTCGTTAACTGCTCGGAGGTCTTGGACCATTCTGTATATTTCTGGTTCTCCTCTTGGGGTCCGTTTCTTCACTGGGTACAAGGGTGTATTGCATTCCGAAGTACAGGGTATCAGAGCTCCATTGGACACAAGTGTCTCGACCTGTTTTGAGATGGCTGCGGATTGAGCAGGCTTTAAGGGGTATTGTGGTTTCCGGGGCAATGATGCTCCCTCTTTGAGCTTGACTAAAACTGGTGGCACTTTCAGGTGACCGATGTCTTCCGGTCCCGTGGACCATAGGCATGCAGGAATTCTGTCAAGTACTTCCTGTGGAATGTAACTTGGAGTTATCGCTTCATGAAGTATCATCATGAGAGGCAGAGAACACAAAGCAGAAGAGTCTTCCAAGGATAGGGGAGTATGTAGCTTCACTCCTCCTTCAGGCGTGAAAATGATTGAGGCCCATTAGCTCCAAGCAAATTCATGGGACATGTAGAGGACACTGCCATAAGGGGTGACAGGGGTTTGCCCATTGCCTAGCGAGAGTTGGGGTGTGGTGGTGGTGGTTGGTATCCGCGTTGCCCTCCACGGGGGTCCTTGTCTTGTCTGGGATGTCTTGGGGCTTTACATTCTCTTCTGTAGTGACCCCGTGTCCCACAGTTGTAGCAGGTGATCCTTTCCCTGATATTGGGCAGTGGAGGTGGACGAGTGTAGGTGGGATCGTCATCATGAGCTACCATGAGAGGCGTTGGTTTTTCCACTTTTTGGTTTTCTATACCCCTGGCCACCAACAGTAGATCGGACATTTTCATAGAGCGGTATTCGGGGCGAGCCACCATCAGGCCTTTTCTGATATCTTCTCTGAGCCCTGAGACAAAAGCAGTTGATAACATATGAGTGTGTGTGTGTGTGTGTGTGCCTTTTCATAGGGAGAGAAGCCCAGATCCTCAAAGGTCTGGGTGAGTCTGGCATGATACTTCTCCACAGACTCCCCTTTATCTTGGGTAATATCTTGGATTGTGGTAGTCTGATCCGCCAGTTTCTCCTTTGCCCATTGGTGGAGTTGGGCGCAGAACTCCACACCCGAGGAATAGGAAGTGGCACTTGTCAAGCAGGCATCACTGAAGGCCGCCTGCATGACCGGCCAAAAGACATGTCCTGCTTTAATTTGGCATAAGCTGATCAAATCTCTCCAAGCAGCTGAGTAAGTTTCTTGTATCTGCACCATCCTGTGGTAGAAGGGCATTGGTTGTTTCTCTGGGTCAGGCAGACTTGTCACTATGGCCGCTGCTTGTGATGGGGTAAAAGCGACATACATCACCGGTGCCCCTTCTGACAACGGAGATTGTTGTTGGGGCGGGGGCTGACAAGGGGCACTGTTCTTTATGGTTGCCAGCATACGTTCGAGATTCATTTGGAACTGTGAGTCTGGAGCTGGATTGGGGGTTAAATCAGCGGGAGGCCTTGCTGCTTGCTGGTGGTCTTCCCACTCGGACGCTTCTTTATCATTAATATATCCGGCCTGTGAAGGTGGCACTTCCGTATTGGGGAAGACAGGAGTGTGGTAGGACCCATACTGGTTTAAAACAGGGAGAACTGGGTAGAGGCCTTGGTTGGGCCTTCCGGGTGTACCAAGATGGCCACTTGCAGGAAGTGTACTGGGCTGGGCAGGAAGTGAGGATGTGGGTGCACTAAGATGGCTGCCGGGAGGAAGTGCAGAGTGGGTTGTTCTCGAGCCGGGAAGGGCAGGAATGTCCCTCCCCTCCTTTGTTCCAAATCCCGTAAGGGGGGGGTTTTGGACACACACATTATCAGTTCTGTAGTACACATTGTGGGGGGGTTCGCTCGGCAGCGGGTGTGTGTGATCCCCTGGATGGGCTCCCCACACAAAAACAGGCCCAGCAGACGGAGGTTGTGGTTTTTAAGATCAAAAAGGTGCGGTTTATTTCTCTATTTACAGTGACAAAAAAACACAGCAAAGCAAAAAGAAACATAAACAAAATAAACCCTGGTCAGCTTGACCTCTGACTAAACATGCAGGTTTCCTAACTAACAACTGGGATCAGCCTGGTGCTGTCCTAGTCCCTAAGTCCCTGGTTTAGTAAATGTCCAAACAAATAGCCACACAGGCTTTGTCTCACCGCACAGGGGTTCACTCTCCCTAGACAGTCCACACAGGTCTGGGTCCAGGCATGAGCAAACACCTAATGAAGCTGGGAGTTTTTATAGAGGCCTTAAACGAGCTGACAAGCTTCAGCTGGTCTCATCAACTCCCTGCCTGCACGACGCCCAGCACTCTCCCTAGAGGTCTGAATCATCCATGAGCCCACTAGCCTCAGCTGGGCTTCATCAACTCCCTCCCTAGTTGTATAAGTCGGCATAAAGCCTGAATCTGGGAGAAATATATCTACCCCCCTGGATGCAACCAGGTGACTTTACCTTCCTGCTGTCACAACATATACAATACAATCGCCATCTTTCTTTGCTTCTTCATGCAATGTTTTAGCAGCACGAAACCAAGATTCTGACACTTGCAATAAGCTTTTATCACATAGAATTACTTTCTGTTCCGTCTTATCAACATGCGCCACTTATCTGGCAGTCTTCCAATTCACAAACTTTCGCTACAACAACGCTTGAGTAACTTCTGTCCTCTTCACAATGTTCTTGTTTCACATCCAACAAACCATGTTAATACAGTATTTCAAATCTTCTGTCCGCTTCTAGTGCATTTCACTTTCAAGTTCTTTAACCATTTCCTTACATCTCATCACATGCTACACTAGTGATTTCATATCTAGTCAAGGGTTAACATTTATTAAACACACAGGAATCTGTCCATGAGATATCCTAACCCATCCTCCCCCTCCCTTTCTCTTTCTAAAACAAGAACGCGAGGGTGGGGGCTCGTATCGTTGCGTGGGGATACTAACAAGCTTTTTTCCTATCCACTCTTTCACTGGGTAATGAACGTTTAATCTCAAAACTAACACATCAGGGGTGAAGGGGAACAGCGGCTTGTGACCCAATTGTTCCTTCAGGTAGCCGCCTTCTTTTACTTTCACCAGTCCCCAACCCTGTTTTATGCCAAACAGTAATCCATAACCACACTGAAAACAGGACATCACACCACACCTGCAGCCTCTGGCACCGCAAAACCTTAGCAGCTGAACCACGCTCTCAGGTTACCCATTTCTGCAGGGGCAGACAGCTCACCTGAACCAGAACATGGTACACCATCTCACCTGTACCAGAACATGGTACACAACCCCTGAGTGACCTTTGTTGCAAGCCTCACCGTCCATTAGGGGCAGACAGCTCACCTCCGGACACGACCCGTCTTCTCAGCGGCAAACAGCTCACCTGAGTCAGAGGGCTCTATTGCAACAACCTTTCAGTCTACCAAGGAGCTGTCATGCCTAGGACAACAGACACTGAACAAATACAAACACCAAACAAATAGTCAGTAGAGATCCAATAGCAGGTTCGTTAAAACAGCCCCAGGCGAGATATAAAAATGACCTGCCTCTTAGTTTGCCTCTAGAAGCCGACAAAGCCAGCTGCCAACCCAGACAGAACGAATTTGTACAGTGGTAAGTATATAAGTACTCACCGTACCCCAGGGGTGCGCAAGTCCCTGTATTCGGTCAGTCCCGATTGGCAACTCAGCCCTGAGGTTGCGGTCTTCCTTCGGTCAAAAACCTGGAGCCCCTACGTTGGGTGTCAGTTGGAATGGTTGTTAAACCACAAAGGGGTTAATATGGATTCTACTACTGTTCCGAATTGTAAAGTTTAGATAACATTGCATGCATGCTTGAAAGCAAAGACTCCGACACGTCCGTGCAGATCCGTTACTTCCGTATCTAAAGATTTATTCCAGGCAGTACGAAACTTTTTACACACGGCACGATACGTCACTATTATGTTAATGTAAGACTGCAAACCACATCTGATTGGCTGCAATACAAAAAGAGTACAGAAACGTGATGATTAAGCTGGGCTGTCCTCTGGTCCCATCTTCATATCCGCATTCCAAAGATGTGTGGGAGAGGGGGGTATCCGCCATTTTCTGTCTTCTCCAGTCTTTTCGGTGGGAGGGGGTGTTGTTAGAAATTGATTTGAGTAAGGAAGAATTTACAGCAGTGGTGTACATGAAAAAGCAATATAGACTTTATAGTATAGTGAAGATGCATAGAGAATAGACATTTTCTAGTTTAACATTATGCTCATCACATTCCTTCACAAGGGGAATGTGTCGGCTGTTTAAGTGATGATGGAAGTATGAACCAGAGTTACATCTTGTTTATCAATTGAAGAATAAGCCATCAACAATCTGCTATTTAGCGTCGCTGTTTTTTCCCTATGAGAGACACAAGAATTTGTGAAAGATTATCTTCTGACATTCAGTGGGAATATAACTTTTGATGTATCTGGCTTGACTTATTTCTTTGCCTGTAGCTGATGGACTTTGTTTTTTCTTTCCTTGGATCTTATTTGTTCCATTTTGCCGCACAGTGAACTTTTGGGACTTTAAAGATTTAGTGTTTATTACTGCAGGATATATATGTATATCATCATTGGGATCTCAGATTTCATTTAAGCGCTGTTAATGTTTTATTTATTTTAATGGAACATATTTTTTTCTCAAGTTTGTGCCAAGACTGTCTTTCTTTGATAGAAATTGAATCGGCAAGCAGCAGTCTGGTGAAGTATGTTCCCATCCCAGATGCTAAGAACCTTTTGTCAATGGTTCCAGGTATTGTAAGCCACGCACAGTTTATGCAGTGACCACAGTCCCGATGTCTGGGTTATTGTCATATGAGGGTTGTTTGGAGGTCAATCAAAACTGGGGTTGTACTTTCCTCATTAGCTGTCACTTATATTCTCAGCTGATGGGGTGGGTGCGGTCACTGACATGAACTTCAAAATGTCCACCACAGGGTTCACGAGTCCCTCCTGGACCCTGACACAATAACCAGTTTACATTCTTTCCAACCAGGTGACTGGGTCATTGTAAAGAAGCTTGAGGGATGAGACCACGCCAGCCACTGCAAGAAGCGGCTCAAGCACACCAAAGAATTGAGTAGTATCTTTATTTATATTTTTTTGATTAGTAAATTTTAGCAAGGGTAACGATGAAATGCATCCCAAGTTATTATTTAAAGTGTATTTCCTGACTAGCTAAGAAAGCGAACAGGACCGATTGCTAGGTCTGTTCTGGGTCCCCAGCAATGACAGCAGTACATGCCATTTATGATGTTATTATTGGTATGAGGAG
Organism: Rana muscosa; assembly: GCA_029206835.1. Classification (NCBI taxonomy): domain Eukaryota; kingdom Metazoa; phylum Chordata; class Amphibia; order Anura; family Ranidae; genus Rana; species Rana muscosa. The sequence continues at coordinate 989,503,137 of CM055118.1, read as the reverse complement.
TTTTGACAAACTGGTGAAGACTCCGAACAGACACTTGTCAATGGAATCTAACGATGCATTTTTAGAGGGTAAAATTGTTTATAGTTTTAATAGCTCTGCCTCTTGTCGGTTTGGGACAACTAGGTAGCCCACAAGTGTGTTTGAACTTTAGTTTGGTGCTTATGCGGATCTGCAGCTTTTAAGGTAATTCCCCCAATGCAAGAGGTTCATGCGTGATGGTGAAGCTGTCCCAGCATCTTATGTCGCGGCCGATCGCGAGGATCTGATGGCGCGAGAAGGTAAGAATGGCAGGGACAGCTGGAAGGGAATTGTTCACCAACCCCGACCAGGTCTGGGCATGGTGTCCTGCAGGTACAAGGTGGGGGGGGCTTGAGCTTATGATACAATTGAACAATTCTCATCCATTGAGGATGGGGTTCTTCATGTAACTGTTGAAGCCAGAGCTGTAGCCAAGTGAAGGTTGGGAATCTTTGGGGATCTAATTTTTATTTTACAGCGGATCGTGGTTAAAGGAAGTGGGAATACATATACTCATGTCGTTTTTATTTCTATTCTTTCTATGTCGTGATGAGGTGCTCCTGTTGCCTGATTGGACGCGTGACCAGAGCCTGAGCAGATGACCACATCTTCCTTGATGAGACGCCTCAATACCAGACCCACGTACAAGACACAGAGGATCACAGACCGATCAGCGATTACTACAGCTCACCATGTCGTGTCCTCCTTATAAGTCATGCTCCTGAAGAACAGAGTCTACATGTCAAGCCGTGTTTTCCATTTTATGGACTGTAAGGACTGATTAATAAGCTCAAGGTGCATCGAAAGACACGTGGGAGCATATGACAAGAGGAGGAATTGTTGTGGAAAATTTTATGAAGATGTATTTAATATGTATTGTCATAGTGTCACCCAGTGTTAGTACTTCCGCAACCCGCTCTAAAGAGCTGACTGGGGCAGTCTGAGGCTGGTTGAATCCCGTCTGGTTGTGGAAAATGTCTTGAGGTTGGAGTGTGACGAGGGGCCCTCTGTGCATTAGCATGGACGATCATTGAGGAGAGGGTATGCTCGCTCTGCAACGACATCATTGGTTATAGGCAGGTGTGCACTCTTGTCTCGGCTGTGTCTGATCAGCATGGCCGAGATTCGTAGCGCACGGCTGCAGATAGCCACCCTACGCACAAGCAATAATAGTATAATCTGAATATGCGTTATTCTATGGAATAGCTTAGAATAAGGATTCCTATCAGCGGTAATATGAGAGCTTGCGAGCGCTTTCAGAGTCAGGGAAAGCGTCCATGTTTTAAAGCAATACGGCTTTGCTTGCTGGGAGCATACACGCTTTCCCTGCCCAGACACGCCCATAAGACTTTAGCCATCATGTTGTTGAATATTTTGTTGTGTTATTTTGTATTGGTATTATATTGTATGTATTTAAATATCCCTTTTGGAAGGGTTATCATGTATTGTCACATCCTGTGTTGCCAAATCCATATATGGGCATTTGCTGTGTGGAGCCCACATGCTGTGACATCACTTCCTATGGAGGAGGTTACATGCTGTGTCCTGACTTCCCATGGAGGTCGCATGCTGTGACATCACTTCCTATGGAGGAGGTCACATGCTGCAGCGAATCACCTCCTGTGGGTGAGTTATTTTGGATAATAAAAGAGCCTGTGAGGGCGTCGGCAGTCAGTCTTTGCTGGGATGCCTTGATGAGACCAGTCTGGTGATGCTTCTTTATTTGTATTGTGGGGGGGGGTTAGCTCGGCAGCGGGTGTGTGTGACCCCCGGGATGGGCTCCCCACACAAAAACAGGCCCAGCAAACGGAGGTTGTGGTTTTCAAAATCAAAAAGGTGCGGTTTATTTTCTATTTACAGTGACAAAACACAGCAAAGCCAAAAGAAACATAAACAAAATAAATCCTGGTCAACTTGACCTCTGACTAAACATACAGGTTTCCTAACTAACAACTGGGATCAGCCTAGTGCTGTCCTAGTCCCCAAGTCCCTGGTTTTAAATGTCCAAGCAAATAGCCACACAGGCTTTGTCTCACCGCACAGGGGTTCACTCTCCCTAGACAGTCCACACAGGTCTGGGTCCAGGCATGAGCAAAAACCTAATGAATCTGGGAGTTTTTATATAGGCCTTAAACCAGCTGACAAGCTTCAGCTGGTCTCATCAACTCCCTGCCTGCACGACGCCCAGCCCTCTCCCTAGAGGTATGAGTCATCCATGAGCCCACTAGCCTTATACAACTCTTCACCTAGTTGTATAAGTCGGCGTAAAGCCTGAATCTGGGCGAAATATATCTACCCCCCTGGATGCAACCAGGTGACTTTACCTTCCTGCTGTCACAGTATGAATGGGGATCGAATGGAAGGTGAGTGAATTTTAGCTTAAGAAGCATTATTGCATTAAGACGAAGTGTGCTTATTTAGCACAAGGCAAAATGGCTGTGTGCTCTGCAAACAACCAATTTTGCCATGACAGGGGGTTCCCCTTAAAATCCACACCAGACCTGAAGGGCCTGGTATGGATGACCCCCATGCAATTTTTTTTTTTATTTTGATGCAGGGTTCTCTATAATATTCATACCAGACCCGTACCATTAACTATCTCATATACTAATTGGATTGTACCAACGTATCAAGGTCACATTTATTTACTATGGAGACACGCTTCAATGAATTTGGTTCTCTTTATTATTTGAGTATGAACTAATCATGTTATTAGACTATGTTACTATTATTGTTATATTTTATATACAATTAAACTATTGATTATACTATGTGTAGCAGGGTGTTCAATTTAAGGGGAGTGTCTGAGTGGTAATTAGGCTCATACACACTGATTGTTAGGGTTTATGGACCATTTCTGTTCAAGGGGGATAGTATTGGTGTACAGTTCCCTGTGGCCTGCAGGTGGCGCTGTCGCTGTGGGCCAGGGTTGAACCACCGATAGAGGGCTGTGCCTTTTATGTCCCCTCTCGGCAGTAGTACGGCGGGGCGGGGAACCTGCTGTGCCTGTCGGGAGAGGGTATAAAAGGGGCGGACATCTGGCACCTTCGGCCTGGGGGTGAGTGAGGGTCATCTCCGGGTGCCCTAGGCCCAGAGGTGGAGTTTCTGTTCCATCCCAGACACCTTCAGTCTGGGGTGAGGTACTATTTTGAAGGCCCGGAGCCCAGCACCTTCGGCTGGGGTCCGCTAGGGATCAAGGACTCCCAGGGTGCCGCCTTGCGAGGGGACCCGTATCTGGGACGAGGAGGCCAGGGAGGTAACCCCTTCCGAAGACCCAGCGCAAAGACGTGGTGACGGTGGGGGCCTCTGGTAACTCTCCGGAGGGATGTTTTCTCCTTGACGTGGCCCAGATACTCTAAGAAAGAATTTCATGTTCAAGGTCAGTGGCAGTAGCCTCATAGGGCAATGCCCTATTCACCCGGTCAGTGGCAGTGACCTTGATCTCCAAGTCAGTGGCAGTGACTTTATTCACCCGGTCTGTGGCAGAGACCAACCTCATGGTCTGTGGCAGAGATTGTGCGCCAATGCTGTTTGAGAAACCTAAACGGTCTAAAGAGTTAAGCTACGTTTGTGCCTGGACCTCCTCCACATCTAAGCTGTCCTGTATCTTCGCTCCAACCTGTCTGCTCTCAAAGAGGCTGTTTATTATCCTGTGAGAAATAAATATTGAGTTGGACTTTCAGCTAGTGTGGACATTCACATTCCTGGGGAAAACAAGGACTTGCATCTATCCAAGGTAGAGGTGAGATCATTCTCGGGAGGACTTTGACTCTGGCCGCAGACAAGGCCCAAAACTAACACCTCTCAACCTCTTTACACAGGAGGGTACGGGCTTGTGGTGCGGTGTGCCTCTCCCTTCCTGCGAGGAGCCAAAATTAATGCAGGTAAAGAGAGGGGTATGTGAGGGGTGTGTGCGCTACATATGTATATTATGTTATTATTATTGTTATATTTTATATACAATTAAACTATTGACTGCCAATTGTTGTTATGCAATGCTTTCATGCAACGTTTTTAGTTCCACTATATTAGGTACCTGCCATATTCATTTATTATCGTGTAATCTCCTGGGATGCATGCCTCATATAAAGTCCCACCCCTGTTTTTTCCTGTTCAAATATCGGGGATGGAGGTGCTTGGCTCTACATGCCCTGTACCTCATATAAAGTCCCACCCTTTTGTTTCATTTATATCCAGACCCAAAGACAGTGGGCTTCCCGGCCCCCCCGGTTAGCAAGTTAGTGTTAAAATAATAACCGCAAAACACATCAAAAATCACATCACAAACACAACAGTTGTGTTTCTGATGCGGTTCCATTGAAATCTATTTTACCCGCAAATCGTGTGAAAAAAGTCTCCGACCATTTCCAAAAACGCATATATATGAACTAGTACCATAGGAAACCATGTTAAATGGACTGTAGAGTGTTTCTCCAAACTGCAAAACGCACTAAAAAATGCATAGGTGTGAACCTAGGGTCAGGGCCAGTTGACACTGGAGTGATGCAGGAACCCCGCGGATCCAGTGTGGGTTCCCGCATCGCATACAACTCGCAGGCAGTTCACACTGTCATATGGAAACTACTGGGAGTGTCAGTAGAAAGCTAATGACACCCCCAAATCAGTTTGCATATCGAAGAGCGAACTGCAAATTCAGACAACACCCATGCGAACCGATTCTGATGTGGACCAAAAAAAGGGTCCTGTGCGAGTTTGATCCAAAATGCGATGCAAATTCAACCAATCTGTATGGCCGAGTTTGCATCACACAGACATCGCATGTGATTTGCAGTGCGTGGCAAATCACATTCGATGTCGGACAGCACAGCAGTGTGAACCCCTTTCACACGTGTGTGACTTTTCCTGTGACTCCTGCGTCCATAGACCTCAAGATTACACTGGCATTGCTTCAAATCACATAAAATTTGCGGGAAAAAGCGCTGCAAAAATTCGCACAAGTGTGAAAGGGGCCTTATGGACCTCAAGTTGTATGAAAAGTCGGCCAAGTGTGATGCTTGTACTCGCGCATCTTACGATCACGCTCCAGTGAGGGAATTAAGGACGGTACATTGTCCTTGTAACGGGGGATCCAGCAGCGTGGCCACCCAGTAATCAGCACCAGTTAGAATGTGGGCAACTCGCCGGTCATTGCGGAGACACTGCAGCATGTGTGCCAGGCTGCCTAGAGGCAACGAAAAGCTGTCCTCTGTGGGAGGTGTATCGTATGTGTCCTCTGTATCCCCCCAGCCAGGCACCAGTGATGGCCATGAGCTGGTCTGGGTGATCTTTCAGCAGTAGACTGGGTGGGAGACAATGTGAAGGAACTGTAGGCACTGTCAGCAACCCAATCTACTATCGCCTGTACTTGTCCTGGCCTCAACATTCGTAGAGCCGCATTAGGCCCGACCAAATACCGCTGCAGGCTCTGTCGCCTACTCGCACCTGAGGAAGGTGTTTCACTTGTGCGTGTAGCTGGCACAGATTGACCACGTCCTCTCCCTGCAACAGGAGCTCCACCAGCAGAACCACGACTGGGGCCACGTCCCTTATTTGACGTTCTCCTCATATTTCTCAAATTTAGGATCTTGCCCTAAATGGGTGTTTTTTGAATAGCAGAATAGAGCAACAGTATCTAAAGCAGTGGTTCTCAACTCCTGTCCTCAGGACCCACTAACAGGCCAGATTTTAAGTATTACCTTGGTGAGATGCAGACTAGAATACTGCAATCCCTGAGCAGGAAATTATATCACCTGTGATGCATTTCAGTTATCTTGCAAACCTGGCCTGTTGGTGGGCCCTGAGGACTGGAGTTGAGAACCACTGATCTAAAGGGTGTATCTCACAGGTACAGATATGCAGAAAACGCACCAACAAAAAATTTTGGGCAGAAAACGCACCAAAATTTTTTTTGACAAAAAACGCAGCAAAAAAATTTTTTTTGCTCTAAATTTATTTTTTGGGAATAGCAGAACAGGAAAACAGTATCTAAAGTGTGTATCTCACACAAACAGATATGCAGAAAATGCACCAAAAACATTTTTTGCCCTAAATTATTATTTTTTTGAATAGCAGAATAGGAGAACAGTATCTAAAGTGTGTATCTCACAGTAACATATGCAGTGCTGGTGCACTGAGCTTGCGCCCGCCGACGCCAACCTAACTAACAGACGGATAAAAGTTATCTTTTCTCTGGCACTGGGCTCAGGGCAGGATAAAAAGATTGTGCACTGCACCCACACAACAAAAGCAAGGTAGATCGCTGAGTATTTTGATTTCTGAATCACGACTCCTATCTAATTCTCTCCCTCAAAGCAGCAGCAGCAGCAACCTTTCCCTACACTATCTAAAGCAGAGTGACGTGCTGTGCTATGTGCCTCTAGCTTATATAGAGGCTGGGTCACATGCTGCACTGGCCAATCACAGCCATGCCATTAGTAGGCATGGCTGTGATGGCTTCTAAGGGCACACGAGTTAAACGAATGTTGATTGGCTGCCCTGCAGCTTTTTAAAATGCGCCATTGCATTGCCGAACACCGAACCTACAGTAAATTGTTCGTGTTTGGGTCCGGGTACCAAAAACCCAAAAGTTCGATACGAACCCAAGTTTTACAGTTCGGGTTCGCTCAACCCTAGTGGTTAACCAAACAAATCAATCCACCCCCACATTGTGTAAGCACAAGTACATATCCTACCCTTACCCGGAAAATGAACAGCACCTCCTAAAGAGGGAACTCGCCATGTCCACCTAGATTAAGGTGACCAGATTTTCAAAATGAAATACAGGGACATTTTTATTTTTTTCTTGGCAAATGGTAAACTATTTTATAGTTTTTCCTCAAATGATATATGCAGTGTATGTTTGTTTTTATGGAATGATTGTATGATATTTACGTTATTTCTCACATTTCCTCCATGAGATAAAAAAAAAAGATAATTTTTGGGGGTATGACTACCAAATGTTAAGAAGATAATATAGAGAATAAAAATTTCAATGCATATTTTGTATTTTATTCTTACCAAAAAATTTTGGTTTAACCATAACAATATAGATTATCAATTCAGAACGGTAAAAGATTGCATGGTAACAACACGTAGGATACCTTTGAACATAAATAATCAAATTATTAATGGCTAACTGTTAAAAGACTACAAATGTTAATGTGACATCACAGGATCGTGTGGCAAACTGCTCCTTTAACCACTTTATAATCGCACGATAGCCAAAAGACGGCTGCAGCGCAGCTTTGTTGTTCCAGGAGGGCGTCCATGGACGTCGTCCCGGAACCACACCCCCAAAGCGCCCACTGGGATGCACATCGGGTGCGCTCAGTGACCGCTGTACCCACAAATCACGGTAAAGTGCCAATCACAGTCACCCTTTACCATGTGATCAGCCGAGTCCAATTACATTTGATCAAATGTAAACAGACTTGCTGGTTATCGGCAGAACTTTGCTCACGTGCTGTCACAGCCTGTGATCAATGCAGGCCCATTAGTCTTGCTTATCAGTGCCCATTAGTGCAGCCTATTATTGCCAATCAGTGCTGCCCATCAATGCCTCCTCATCAGTGCCACTGTCACCTATCAGTGCTGACTATTAGTGCCCATCAGTGCAGCCTATCAGTGTCCATCAGTGCCACCTCATCAGTGCAGCCTATCATCAGTGCCACCTATCAGTACCATCTCATGAGTGCCCATCAGTGCAGGCTATCATCAGTGCCACCTATCAGTACCATCTCACGAGTTACCATCAGTGCAGACTATCATCACTGCCACCTATCAGTACCATCTTATGAGTGCCCATCAGTGCAGACTATCATCGGTGCCACCTATCAGTACTGTTGTGGAAAATATTATGAAGATGTATTTAATATGTATTGTCGTAGTGTCACCCAGTGTTAGTACTTCCGCAACCCGCTCTAAAGAGCTGACTGGGGTAGTCTGAGGCTGGTTGAATCCCGTCTGGTAGTGGAAAACGTCTTGAGGTTGGAGTGTGATGTTTACAGTTTGTGGATATGCTCGCCGACGAGGGGCCCTCTGTGCATTAGCACGGACGATCGTTGAGGAGGGGATATGCTCGCTCTGCAATGACATCATTGGTTATAGGCAGATGCGCACTCTTGTTTTGGCGGTGTGTTGATCAGCATTGGTCTGGATTCGTAGCACGCGCCTGCAGATAGCCTCCCACAAGCTATAATAATATAATCTGAATATGCGTTATTCTATGGAATAGCGTATAATAAGGATTCCTATCAGCGGTAATATGAGAGCTTGCGAGCGTTTTCAGAGTCAGGGAAAGCGTCCATGTTTTAAAGCAATACGGCTTTGTTTGCTGGGAGCATACACGCTTTCCCTGCCCTGACACGCCCATAAGACTTTAGCCATCATGTTGTTGAATATGTTGTTGTATTGGTATTATATTGTATGTATTTAAATAACCCTGTTGGAAGGGATATCTTTATATGGACATTTGCTGTGTAAAGAGGACATCATGTGATGACCCCTCCCATGGAGGTCAGATGATGTGTCCTCACTTCCTATGGAGGAGGTCACATTCTGATATGACCACTCCCATGGAGGTCACATGCTTTGGAGTTTAATAAAAAGGAGCCGTAAGGCTCGAGGCGACCAGTTGATGCTGGGATGCCTTGATAATAAGACCAGTCTGGTGATGCTTCCTTCTTTGAATGAATGGGGTTCGAATGGCGGTGAGTGAATCTTAGTTTAAGAAGTATTATTGCAATAAGATGAAGTGTGTGCTTATTTAGCACAAGGCAAAAATGGCTGTGCGCGCTGCAAACAACCAATTTTGCCATGACAGAATGGCGACTCTGGTGGGACTAGATGGGGCCCCCTTTAGGCATCGGGTCGAGATGGGGGAGTATGGATGCACGATCTGATGCGTGGGGGCCCTGCTCTGTAAAAGAACAAATTTTTCGTCTTTTTGAAATAATGCTGTAAGTTTGCAGTATGTGTGTGTGTCTGTGAATCCGATCGTGCGTGTGATTTTGTTGGGAGAGAGATCATATGCCTGTGAACTCAATCGTATGTGCCTGTGTGGGTATGCCTGCGTGTGCCTGGGTGTGCATGGATGTTTGTGTGGGGAAGCTGTGGGCTGTAAGAGTGTAACTAAATGAGAAATGTAGACTGTATGTGATTACCGTATATACTTGAGTATAAGCCGAGATTTTCAGCCCTTTTTTTGGGGCTGAAAGTCCCCCCCTCGGCTTATACTCAAGTCAGCGAAAGTTTTTACATGTAAATAGTACCTGGAAAAAAAGTTGCGGCTGCGGCGTCCATCGTTCAAATCCCGCGGTCTCTTCCTGGTCCCTTCCGTGATAGGCGATTCTCATCAGACACTCTCCGCCTATCACGAACGTTCTCTCATCCTCAGTTTCCCAGCAGACGTCTGTGATTGGCGGAACACCCAACACAGTGTCTGCTGGGAAACTGAGGATGAGAGAACGTTCGTGATAGGCGGAGAGTGTCTGATGAGAATCGCCTATCACGGAAGGAACAGGAAGAGACCGCGGAATATGGACGCCGCAGCCGCAACTTTTTTTCAGGTACTATTTACATGTAAAATTTAAACAGTGAGGATAGGGAACACTGAGGCATTGTTGTCCCTCGGCTTATACTCGAGTCAGTAAGTTTTCCCAGTTTTTTGTGGCAACATTAGGTACCTCGGCTTATACTCGAGTATATACAGTAGATTGTTTTGTGCATTGTTAAAGTCTGGTCTCTGTGTATCTTTTGACTACAAGTTTGATGCATATGGAGACTGTATATTTTATATGAAATGAAGCTATAGCTGTGGTACTTAGTGCAGCCTACACTGAGCAGTTTGTAAGTAGATGATTGTTTGGGTGCCATGTGGATTGGGGGAAGGGCAGCCCACTGCTTACAATGGAGAATGTTTTGTGTTGGGGAGGGGGGCTATGCCCTGAGGGAAGAGAACTCTGATGTTCTGAGCAGGCATGCAGGCAGCATTGTACTGTATGTGTGTGGTGAATATTTCAGAGTAAATGAACTTTGAGAAAAGAAGCGTGTTGTTTTAATGTTGTGCATGTAACTAACAGTTATTGAATGTGCTGTTTAGTGGCCAAAGGGTCTTAAAATGTTTAAGTGTACATGTGGTGTCTCAGGTGTGTGGCTTTGTGGAGATGGCATGAGCCTTGTGAAGTGTAGCTGACACAAATTTTTCAGTGTATTTTGATGATCATTTAAAAACGTTACAATGGTGTAGTCAGTCTTTGTGGAGAAAAATTTTTTTGGTTCTCTAGTGAAGAGATCCTGATTTTGGCAGCAAAAACTGCATGTGGTGGCCATCTTGTGGTCTGCCATGCTGCCATGGTCGTCGGCGGCCATCTTGAGAGATTCAGTTTCTCCTTGGCCTGTGGGTATCCTATAAGGGAAGGTACAGCCACCTTTCCTTTGGGTGCTATACCATGTGACCGTGCTGTGGCATTCGTCGGCTGTCTTGCTGGTGGAGTTTCGCGGCCTTTGGGGCAGATTTTGATGTTTGGTGCGAATTGAGTAGTGCGGTCTTTTCTGTGTTGGAATCTGGTGGAGACCATTTTTGTTTTCCTTTGTGTGTGGGAACCCATGTGGTCTTGCATTTTTTATATTTAAGTGTTCATTTGATGTCCCATGTTTGTCAGTTTTTGGCTAGTAGGGAAGTTTGTGCTGATTTTGGCGAAATCGGCCATCTTGAGAGGCGTTTACAGTTTGAGATAGGAAGTTCCAGGTTAGAGGTGAGTCGGGAGGAAATAACAAAGACGTTGGCTGATCTCAACTTGTGATTTGCCGGATTTATACCTCTGCATGGGACTATTAATCCATCATTTAATTCTATAATTCAGTATTGTGGTCTAATTTTTTGGGGTTTTTATTGCATCATCTGGACTTTTATCATTATATGTTTTCTAATCATTGGACATTATGTTTTGGTATCTAGTGGCTGGTGCCTTTGCTGAGTGTGCACTCCTTTTTGCACATCAGCCCCTGGATGCTATATTAACATTTGTTGATTGGTGCAGTTTTCTTCTGTTCTATGCGTTTACAGTCTGACCTGTGCACTGCTGGGGAGAGTAGTGAGACACCAGGGTGACATACTGAGAGGCTCTTTTTGTTTAATGTTAAATTTGCTAGTTTAAATAGTTTCTCTAAGTGTAGCGGGCATATACTTTTAAATCTGGTGAAGACATCAGTGATGTCTAGTTGCCTGCGGCCCAGCAGGTGGCGCTGTCACTTTGGGCCGGGGTTGAACCATCGCTGCAGTGCCGTACCCTTTGTGACCTCTCGCAGCAGTTGTATGGCGAGGCGGGGAACCCGCTGTGCTTGCTGGGAGATGGTATAAAGGGGGCGGACATCTTCGCCACGAGGTTCGAGTCCCAGGCACCTTCAGCCTGAGGGCTGCTGTCCGCGGTCGGTGTCCAGGCGGCCTAGGCCTGGACACTTGGAGTTCGTGTTCCATCCCAGACACCTTCAGTCTGGGGTGAGGTACTCAGCCGGAGGCCTGGGGCCCAGTACCTTCCGCTGGGTCCCGCGAGGGAGTGTTTGTCCTAGGGGGCCCCGGGAGTGGGGCACCCGAATCCAGAGGCGTAAGGGACCGGAGGAGGGACTTACCCGAAGATCTGCTGCAGCATATTGCCAGTGCTGGGTGAACTTCTGGAGACCGCCCGGAGGGATATCTTTCCCGAACAGGGGCCAAGTTCAGAGAGGAGGGTAGTTCATGTTCTATGACCGGTGGCAGCGGTCCAACTATTCAACTCAGGTCAGTGGCAGAGACCTGCTATTAGGCCTGTGGCAGGGGCCTCAACAGTTCATCCGGTCGGTGGCAGCGACCAAAACTCACGGTCGGTGGCAGGGACCGTGGGCCAGGCCTATTCGCTAGCAAAGGAGAGTTCATTTGTGCCTGGGCCTACTCCTATCCATACCCCTGTCTGTCTGCTATTAAAAGTTCAACTGATTGTGTTCAACCTGAAAACAGAGAAATAAAGGAGTGTTGGACCTTTGATTGGTGTGGGACTCTATTATTGGCAGACACATCTCCAGAGAACAACTGGAGGCTTTGTATGCAGTGAACAGACCCGGAGGTAATTCAAGTAACTTTGCTCAACCCTCATACACATACGAGGGGAGAGCTTTGCGTAGTGTTCCTGCACTCTCGTCTCCCAGGTACCCCTAGACACAAGCCACTCAAACGAGAAAACCGAGCGGGAGAGTGGGGCAGAGGCGCTACATAAGCATTGCCTTTTGAGTTGAGTAGAGTGATATCTTGATATAGCGCGGTGTCCCGACGCGCTTACGGACACATGCACATGCTGGGGCCCATTTATGGATGGGATCTGGTTGACCTACCAGCATGTCTTTGGAGTGTGGGAGGAAGCCAACGCAGACACAGGGAGAACATGCAAACTCCATGCAGATGGTGTTAGGATGGGGATTTCTCCGTTTTCATTTAAGTGAATGTAAGCTATTGCAGGGTTAGCTGACTTTGCAGTATATGAGCGGCAGTTTTTGTATTGGATTTTGGTTTTAAGTGAAAACTCTACTTTACACTGAATTTTGATAGATTGTAAGACTAACTTTAGCTGAGTTTTTGTACAGTGGTGTGTGTTTTTATGTTTAAATATTTGGGAGCTTACCAGAAGGCAATTCATTGTTTTTGAAGCTTGTACTGTATAGCCATCTTTTGGCAGGAGTTTGTATTTGAGTCTCAACTTGTGGTTTGACTTCCAGGGGATGTTTGGGTCAGGGGAGATCCCCTCCCATTTGAAAAAGGGGGGTTTATTCCACCATTTCCTTGACAAAGGTTTTTTTTAAATTGTTGAAATATATATGATGTTTAGCCATGGATTTGTTTTAGTGTCTTAATAGACAAGGTGATGGGGCTAGGCTTCCCCCCTCCCCCTCCCTCTTCCTGTACGTTGATATGTAAATAAACCAGTTATTTTTTTTTTGAGAGCTGAGCATGCCATAGGAAGTTCTTTTCAGGATTTATGTATCAGAAGAAAGTTGGTGGGAGGAGTTTGGGGTTTTCTGAAAGGTTAAGAAATGAGATTTGTGTTTGAAAGGAAAATGGAAAGCATATTGGCGTTTAAAAGTGTTTTATATTTTGTTCCAGTTTTGTACTGTAATACAGTTTTGGGTAGAGAGCAAACAGGGGGGCATCACCATTATTGTTGTAACATCTGGATACAGAGAAAAGCCACATTGTTCTGCAGGTGGTAAACGGGCGTAAGTGTTCTGTGTGGTTTAGTCTGGCGACGCAGTGTATGGGTTTATAGTGGAAAACGCTTGTGTACGCATACACTGTGAGGGGTAGAGGCCTAATTTGGGGGTTGATCTGTGGTTGTTGAAGTTCCAAAAGTGTTGGGACAACAAGCCATAGAGTTGATGCCTCAGTTAAGGTTTCTAGCTGTGGGACTGGTTGTAGTCTGTCAATCCACTGTAGAAGAAGACACCGGGCGGTGCTCTCCGAAATGGGTGCAACGGTTTACCCTGGACGCAGGGTTAAGACGATAAGCCTTTCCACAGTCAGACGGTCACACGGTGCACGAAGCCTAGTTTTGGGGCAAAGGCCTTTGAACCTCAAAAAGATTAACATAGGTGGTCCAAGGATACTATTTTGGGTATCCCTCTGGAATGGATGTAGTTCAGCTGCGGCTTCAGAAATCTTTAATGATGAGTGTTGATGGAGGTGTAGTACACGTTTTTGTGATTCTCAGAGAAGGAATGCGGTTAAAATTCTCATGTCTGTTTGTTTGAACTTTGTATGGCTGGTCCATGCAAGGTTCTCGATTTGTTCTCATGTTTGTCCCATTGTATTTTTTTTTTCTATTGCTGAAAGAGTGAAGGTAGAATTCTGTCTGTTTTTTTTTTTTTTTTTTGGTTTTGGAAACTATGAAGTATCTCCCCTACATTTGTATCTGAATGTTTGTATGTAGTAACGTGAATATGTTTGAACTTACTGCGGCGATCCTCCGATGCGTCGCGGCTGTTGTATATTTGTAGGAACAGGAAAAGTAAGGGTTACAGAGGGTTTTCATTGAATCAGTTTTGAAAGAATGTCATTGACAATTTACCAATGTACAGGAATGTCATTATTGTTTACCATTCTTTGCAGGTTAAATATGAAGGATAGAGTAATGATTTTGCTTATAAGTATTTTTCAGATCCAAAGGAGCTTCTGAAAGTGTATGTACACAGAGAGCAGGTGTATGTAGACAGCTGTACATGTGGATAAATATGAGTCTAAGGAGGTAAAAGTATCATAGGCTATTTCATTGTTTCTTTTTTCCTGCACCACGCATTTCTTCCTTCGTCTGTAATGAGGAAGAAAATGGGGAGAGAAGTGATAAATGTAAGAACGACAGTTTTTTTTTCAAACAAATAATGTTAACCTCTATAATTCTAACCAAGTTTGTGCCAAGACTGTCTTTCTTTGATAGAATTGGCAAGCAGCAGTCTGGTGAAGTAGGTTCCCATCCCAGATGCTAAGAACCTTTTGTCAATGGTTCCAGGTATTGTAAGCCAGGTTATGCAGTGACCACAGTCCCGATGTCTGGGTTATTGTCATATTAGGGTTGTTTGGAGGTCAATCAAAACCAGAGTCGTACTTTCCTCATTAGCTGTCACTTATATTCTCGGCTGATGGGGTGGGTGCGATCGTTGTGACATGAACTTCAAAATGTCCACCACAGGTTTCACGAGTCACTCCTGGACACAATAACCAGTTTACATTCTTTAAAACCACGTGACTGGGTCGTTGTAAAGAAGCTTGAGGGATGAGACCACGCCAGCCACTGCAAGAAGCGACTCAACCACACCAAAGGACTGAGTAGTATCTTTGTTTATTTATATATTTTTTTGTTTAGTAAATTTTAGCAAGGGTAACGAAAAGCATCCCAAGTTATTTATTTAAAGTGTATTTCCTGACTAGCTCAGAAAGCGAACAGGACCGATTGCTAGGTCTGTTCTGATTCTCCACCGAGTTTTAGTACCCCAGCAAGGACCGCGGTACATGCCATTTATGATGTTATTATGGGTATGAGGAGTTTTGACAAACTGGTGAGGACTCCAAACAGACACTTGTCAATGGAATCTAACGATGCATATTTAGAGGGTAAAATTGGTTACTTTTAATAGCGCTTCCTCTTGTCGGTTTGGGTATTTAGGCAGCCCACAAGTGTGTTTGAACTTTAGTTTGTGTTACGTACCTCCGAGGATGAGTCTGACTCGTAGGAGAAGACCTCTCGTACAGCTCTGGTTCAGGAGCCACCGGAGTGGGAACAGTGGTCTCGGGAACACAGCGGGGTAGGAGTGCCTGTGGAGACTGTGGTGGTTGACGCTGTAGCTGGTTGATGATCCTCCAGGTTTGGCTGGAACTGTGGATGACAGCAGGATCAGTAGCAGGCTGAAGCAGGGAGAGATAAGCCAGGTCAACACGGTAACACACAGAGTAAGTAGCAGGCAGATGCAGGGTCAGGCGAGCCGGGTCAAATCGGATGGTCAGGCAGAGCAATGCGGAGGACTGGAGCAGGGTCAGATAAGCAGGCAGAGGTCTGGCAACGGAGCAGCAAGCAGTAGTAGCAGAGTCAAGACAGGCCGGGGTCAGGGTTGGAGATAACAGGTAAGTCAGCAGAGCCGGGTCGTTCAGGTAATCAGATAGCAGATGCGGGTAGAGATACTCAGAAGCTGCAGATCAAACAGCACTGCATGAGTGCAGCTGCTGTCCTTTTAAAGGCCCATTGGCGCCAAACAGCGTTCAGCGCACGCGCCAAAGAAGCACGCACGCGCGCAATCGCGTTCCTGTGTCCAGTCATGGTAAGTCCCTGACATTGCCCCCCCCCCCAAGGGGCAGCCTCCGGATGCCTAACCGGCCTTTCTTTTCAGGATGGGCAAGAAAAAATGCGTGAATCAATTCTTTAGCATGAATGTTACGTTCAGGTTCCCAGGAGTTAACCTCTGGACCGTAACCTTTCCATTTAATTAGAAATTGCACTTGGCCCTGCCGTTTCCTACAATTGAGGATGGCTTCTACCTCGTATTCCTCACTTCCATCAATATTAACAGGTTCTGATGGTCTGGACCCTCTGTCAGGGAATGGATCAGGTACTGCAGGTTTAAGTAAGGAGACATGAAATACTGGATGTATTTTAAAAGAGTCAGGTAAGGAAAGTTCATACGATACCTCATTAATTTTTCTCTTCACTGAAAAGGGTCCCAAGAACTTGGGTGCTAATTTCTTCGAAGGGCAAGCCAACCTGAGGTTATTTGTGGAGAGCCATACCTGATCGTCCACTTGCAGGTCCAATTCCCCTCTCCTTTTTCTGTCGAAAGCTTTCTTGCTGTCTGCCTGGGCCTTGGTCCCTGCTTCCTGCAACACTTGGTTATTGTGACTGAGGAAGTCCACCATGCTCTGTACTGCTGGAATTGAGGATTCTGGAAGAAAATCAGGTAAAAAAGACAGGTGAAAACCATAATTAGAGAAGAAGGTAGATTGTCCTGTGGCCGAGTGGCTGGCGTTGTTATAGGAAAATTCTGCTAGGGGCAGTAAGGATACCCAGTCATCTTGGACAAAGGACGTGAAATATCTGATGTATTGTTCAAGAGTCTGATTTGTCCTCTCAGTTTGTCCGTTCGTTTGGGGGTGATAGGCCGAGGACAAAGCTAGTTCGATCTTCAGGGTCTTACATAATGCCCTCCAGAAACGTGAGGTAAATTGTACTCCCCTATCTGATATGATGTTTGCAGGAACTCCATGCAATCTGACAATCTCCTTGATGAATACACGGGCTGTTTCCTTAGCAGATGGAGTACTCTTTAATGGTAGGAAGTGGGCTATCTTAGAGAGTCGATCCACGACTACAAAGATCGCGGTACACCCTTCAGAACATGGAAGCGCTACTATAAAGTCCATGGTCTATCCGGTACAGGTAAGGGTTTCAATAGCCCCCAGGCCCGACTTCTTGCTGTTTTGTTCCAGTTACAGACGGGGCATGTACTTACATACTTCTTGCAAAACTCCTCCAGGCCTGGCCACCAGAACGTGCGACGTACCAACTCGAGGGTCTTGCGAAACCCGAAGTGCCCTGCCAGTGGATGATCATGAAGAAGTTTTAATACTTCAACTTGCAAGTCACCAGGGACAGAGATTTGACTCCCCCTCCACAGTAGGCCATCTCTGGACGTCAAGGTAATCCCAGGGGGTCTCGAAAAGTCAGTGGATGCTTCCTTAATCTGGGAGAGAAGATCCGTTTGGAGCAGAAAGTTGCCTGTGGGTAAAATGGTGTCAGGGACAGAAAGGTCCTTAGGGTCGTCATACATACGTGATAGCGCGTCTGGCTAGGTATTCTTAGATCCAGGCCGGTACGTGATATGGAAGGAAAAGCGAGAGAAAAACAAGGCCCATCGGGCTTGTCGAGGTTTCAGCCGTCTAGCAGATCTTAGGTACTCTAGATTCTTGTGGTCGGTGTATATGAGTACTGGATGGACAGCACCCTCTAACAAGTACCTCCATTCTTCCAAAGCAACCTTGATGGCAAGTAACTTCTGATCACCCACATCGTAGTTCCTCTCTGCAGGGGACAGCTTTCGCGAAAAGAAGGCCACAGGGTGCATTAGGTCTTTAGTACCCTGGCGTTGAGAAATGACCACCCCTACTGCAACTTCGGAGGCATCTACCTCGAGGATGTAGGGTAGAGATGGGTCAGGATGGCTGAGGATCGGAGCTGAAGTAAAACGTTTTTTAAGTGTTTCAAAGGCGTCTTGGGCTTCGGGATTCCAATGGAATCGCAGGTTTTGTTTGGTTAGCTGCGTGATGGGCGTGATTATTGCAGAAAAACCCTTGATGAACTTTCTGTAAAAGTTTGCAATCCCTATGAAACGTTGCACTCCCTTCTTGTCTAAGGGTACAGGCCAGTCTAGAATAGCGGACACCTTTTGGGGGTCCATCTTAATTCCTGTTGGGGAAATCACCAATCCCAGGAACTGGATGCTCCGCTGCTCGAATTCGCATTTCTCTGCCTTTGCATACAGTCCATGCTGGCGAAGTCGACCCAGTACCCTGCAGACATGTTCCCGATGCCGGTCAAGGGACCCTGAAAAGATTAAGATATCATCCAGATAGACGATTACAAAAATGTCCAAAAAGTCTCTGAATACATCATTGATGAAATATTGGAAGGTGGCGGGGGTGTTGCAGAGCCCAAAGGGCATGACCAGATATTCATATTGGCCAAACCGGGTCCAAAAGGCAGTCTTCCACTCATCCCCGGCCCGGATGCGGACAAGATTGTAGGCCCCCCTTAGATCCAACTTAGTGAAGATAATGGCAGATCTTAATTTCTGGAACAGTTCAGGTATCAGGGGCAACGGATAGCGGTTCTTGACCGTGATTTTATTCAACTCGCGGTAGTCCACACATGGGCGAAGGGTCTGATCTTTCTTTGTGACAAAAAATATTCCGGCCCCTGCTGGTGAGGTTGAGGGGCGGATAAACCCTTTATTCAGATTTTCGTCAATGTAGACCTTTAGTGCCTCCTGTTCCTTTTCCGAAAAAGGGAATATGCGCCCAAAGGGGATCTCGGCTCCAGGAAGCAGTTCAATCGGGCAGTCATAGGAGCGGTGAGGCGGAAGGGAGTCAGCCCCCCCGTTTACTGAAAACATCAATGAACTCGTGGTATGGTTCAGGCACTGACTGGAATAAGTTCTGATCGGAGTCCATACACAGCAGGGTAGTGGGTGGGTTTAGATATACAATGTTTCTGACAATAGGAGGAGAGGAATCCTACTTCCCCAGATACCCAATTGATTTGGGGATTGTGAGCCCGAAGCCAAGGGAACCCCAGGATCACAGGAAACAATGGTGAGGATATGGCATCAGCAGTTCTTTGTGTTGGGAGGAGATGGCAACAGGCAAAGGGGCGGTCTCCTGGGTTACTTGTCCCAACTTTATGCAAGAGCCATCGGCCAGGTAGACAAAAAGTCCATGCGCCTTTTCTTGTAGCGGGAGGCGTTGCTGAATGGCAAAGGTGATATCGACGAAACAGCTACATGCTCCAGAGTCGACGATAGTGTTGACTGTTATTGTTCTTTCCGGAAGGAGAAATGAGAGAGGGAGAGCAAGGTGGGTTGCAGTGGCAGACAGAGTTGACAGGTTGGCAGGTATGGAAGGACACTTACGCACCTTGGCGGGGCAGTTGTGCACGTAGTGGCCGGCCTCGCCACAGTAGAGGCAAAGATTGTGCTGTCTGCGACGTGCTCGTTCTTCAGGGGATAAAGTTGACCGTATCACTCCTATTTGCATGGGCCTGGAAGTGTCTGGAACTGGACCGACAGGATCTGAGCAGGTTGGTGCCAGATAGCGGGAGGAGGGAGCTGGAGCCCTTGGGGCCATCCACACGGGGCGGCCTTGCTGAGTGGACCGCTCTGACCGACGCTCACGGAGTCGTCGATCGATTTGGATGGACAGGGTGATCAGATTTTCAAGAGTACCTGGTATACCCACTCGGATGAGCTCATCCTTGAGACTGTCAGAGAGACCCAATGCGGAATTGGTGTCGTAAGGCAGCATCATTCCATTGAGTGTCAGAGCTCCAGCGCCTAAAGTCTGTGACATAGTCCTCGGCCGCTCTGCGACCTTGCTGGAGCGCAAACAGAGCAGCTTCCGCCGTGGCGGTCTGCTGGGGGTCCTCATAAAGCTAGGCCATGGCCTCAAAAAAGGCTAACAAGGAGTGGGTCTGTACGCTGTTCTGCTTGAGTAGTCGGTGGGCCCAACTCTGGGGTTCTCCTTGGAGTAGGGTGATGACAAACCCCACCTTGGTGGTTTCAAGTGAAAAAGTCCGGGGTTGTAGAGTGAAGTATAACTGGCATTCATTGTGGAAAGCCCGGAACTGGGTTCGATCTCCTGCGAATCTTTCCGGAACGGGAACTCTGGGCTCAGGCGGGAGCATTACTACAGAAGGAGTAGAGGCAGACTGTACAGGTGCAGTGGAGGAACCCGAAGCCACATGACTGGGACCTGATAAGTTCTGGAACTGCTCGTCCAACTTGACATATCCTTCTTGTAAGGTTTTAGCGGCTTGCGTGAGAGCTGCAAGGTGTGTGCAAATCTCCTCCATGGATGAGGTTTCTCCTGCAGACTCGGTCATGGCTGTTTGATACTGTTACGTACCTCCGAGGATGAGTCTGACTCGTAGGAGAAGACCTCTCATACAGCTCTGGTTCAGGAGCCACCGGAGTGGGAACAGTGGTCTCGGGAACACAGCGGGGTAGGAGTGCCTGTGGAGACTGTGGTGGTTGACGCTGTAGCTGGTTGATGATCCTCCAGGTTTGGCTGGAACTGTGGATGACAGCAGGATCAGTAGCAGGCTGAAGCAGGGAGAGATAAACCAGGTCAACACAGTAACACACAGAGTAAGTAGCAGGCAGATGCAGGGTCAGGCGAGCCGGGTCAAATCGGATGGTCAGGCAGAGCAATGCGGAGGACTGGAGCAGGGTCAGATAAGCAGGCAGAGGTCTGGCAACAGAGCAGCAAGCAGTAGTAGCAGAGTCAAGACAGGCCGGGGTCAGGGTTGGAGATAACAGGTAAGTCAGCAGAGCCGGGTCGTTCAGATAATCAGATAGCAGATGCGGGTAGAGATACTCAGAAGCTGCAGATCAAACAGCACTGCATGAGTGCAGCTGCTGTCCTTTTAAAGGCCCATTGGCGCCGAACAGCGTTCAGCGCGCGTGCGTGTGCGCACACGCGCCGAAGAGGCGCGCAAGCGCGTTTCTGTGTCCAGTCATGGTAAGTCCCTGACAGTTTGGTGCTTATGCGGATCTGCAGCTTAGAAGGTAATTCCCCCAAAGCAAGAGGTTCATGAGTGATGGTGAAGCTGTCCCAGCATCTTATGTCGCGGCCGATCGCAAGGATCTGATGGCGCGAGAAATTAAGAATGGCAGGGACAGCTAGAAGGGAGTTGTTCACCAACCCTGACCAGGTCTGGGCATGGTTTCCTGGATGTACAAGGTGGGGGGGGGGGCTCGAGCTTAGGATACGATTGAACAATTCTCATCCATTAAGGATAGGATTCTTCATGTAACTGTTGAAGCCAGAGCTGTAGCTAATTGAAGGTTGGGAGTCCTTTTTATTTTACAGCGGATCGTGGTTAAAGTAAGTGGGAATATATACTCATGTCGTTTTTATTTCTATTCTTTCTATGTCGTGACGAGGTGCTCCTGTTGCCTGATTGGACGCGTGACCAGAGTTTCCTCGATGAGACGCCCTGAAGCCGGACCCACGTACAAGACACAGAGGATCACAGACGGATCGGCGATTACTACAGCTCACCATGTCGTGTCCTCCTTTATAAGTCATGCTCCTGAAGAACAGAGTCTACCTTTTTATGGACTCGTATGGATTGTAAGGACTTATTAATTTCCAGGTGTAAGAAGGCATCAAAATACACGTGGGAGCATATGACAAAAAAGGGAGGACGGTTGTGGAAAATATTATAAAGATGTATTTAATATGTATTGTCATAGTGTCACCCAGTGTTAGTACTTCCGCAACCCGCTCTAAAGAGCTGACTGGGGCAGTCTGAGGCTGGTTGAATCTCGTCTGGTAGTGGAAAACGTCTTGAGGTTGGAGTGTGATGTTTGCAGCTTGTGGATATGCTCGCCGATGAGGGGCCCTCTGTGCATTAGCACGGACGATCGTTGAGGAGGGGATATGCTCGCTCTGCAACGACATCATTGGTTATAGGCAGATGCGCGCTCTTGTTTTGGCAGTGTGTTGATTAGCATTGGTCCAGATTCATAGCGCGCGCCTGCAGATAGCCTCCCACAAGCAATGATAGTATAATCTGAATATGCGTTAGGAATCCTTATTCTACGCTATTCCATAGACTATCAGCGGTAATATGAGAGCTTGCGAGCGTTTTCAGAGTCAGGGAAAGCGTCCATGTTTTAAAGCAATACGGCTTTGTTTGCTGGGAGCATACACGCTTTCCCTGCCCGAACACACCCATAAGACTTTAGCCATCATGTTGTTGAATATGTTGTAGTATTGGTATTATATTGTATGTATTTAAATAACCCTGTTGGAAGGGATATCTTTTAATGGACATTTGCTGTGTAAAGAGGACATCATGTGATGACCACTCCCATGGAAGTCAGATGCTGTGTCCTCACTTCCTATGAAGGAGGTCACATTCTGTGATGACCACTCCCATGGAGGTCACATGCTTTGGAGTTTAATAAAAAGGAGCCGTAAGACTCGAGGCGACCAGTTGATGCTGGGAGGCCCTTGATGATGAGACCAGTCTGGTGATGTTTCTTGATTTGTATGAATGGGACGAATGAATGATGAGTGAATTTTAGTTTAAGAAGTATTATTGCAATAAGATGAAGTGTGTGCTTATTTAGCACAAGGCAAAGATGGCTGTGTGCTCGGCAAACAACCAATTTTGCCACGCCAGTACCATTTCATGAGTGCCCATCAGTGCCACCTATCAGTGCAGGGTATCATCAGTGCCACCTATCAGTACCATAAGAGAAGGTAGAAGGCGGGACTTTATATGAGACACACGGACACAAAGAAATACGTTTGATGGGGGGGGACAGCTTTTAATTGGTTCAAAATCGCAATACAATTTCATATTTAAATTTTATGCATTTTGCTATATATCAATACTTTTTTTTATATTTCATCTGAACCAAATATTACACAATAATAAATATTCCATCAAGGATATTTCATATATTTACAGATACAACAGTACATATCAGTCAAACATTGCAGTCGCTACCTATGCATCTTGGTAAACCACTAAATTATTTTTAAAAAATGAATGGTGGAGGGGGATTTTGTATATATTGGAAGGAACGTCCATAAAAAGTTGATGAGTATGTGCACTTATCGGTAGATATTAGCTCTATGCATTTCGGGCCTTACAGGCCGCTCATCAGGAGCAAAAACCGAAGTGGTCATCTGGGCAGTGGGGGCTCCGCCACTGCGCGTCGACGTCATGCACAGCACACCGGGCGTGCGGTGCCCTTTGGGCGCTGCACTACCGATGTTAGTGTGTTCCACAGCTGACGTGCAGGGGGGAACGATTGGCTGGCTGGGCGCATCTCACCGGGTGTCTGACGGCCTGGTTGATGGCGCCTTCTCTCCTCTCTCCCCCACCTGCCTGTGTCAGCGTGACGTTGGGGGCGTGGCTATGGCGGCACTTCCCATATAAGCCTCTCCCTCTGCTGGGCCCTACACTCAGGATTATACACATCACCTTCCAGTTTGGATCAGCATTCACATTGCACAACTTGCCCTCTTCACCTTACAACAGGTATTTCCTTTCTTCCCAACATCCACACACTATCTGGCTTTTCTATTTTTATGTCTTTTTTTTCACACTGCAACAAGCATTTTCGTTTTTTTTACCATGCACACACTATTTGGCTTTTTTATCTTCAATCTCTTTTGTTGCTCCTTTTTTTCCCCAGCCTTTTCTCTGCCTACTTTTATTTTTCCTTGCCTAATTAATGTCCTCTCACTTCACACTATCCTTCCCCACACCCTCACACACACTACCTTCTCACATACAGATACACTTAACTCTTTAGTGTTACAACATTTTTCAACTTGACATTTTTCATGTTATCATTTTCATTTTCTCTTTTTTCACAGAGGTCCCCACAATTGGGGTTACCCCACATACCTCACATTATTTTTCCCACCCTCACGGGGCATTGTCTCTGTGGGCCGTTGTCGCCCTGCCATGCCTCCCCAGCTCCCGGTTGTGACGCCCCCTGGCTGGTCTGCGACTTTCGTGGACACACCACCGCTATGCAGACGCATCCGTAAGTTCTGTGGGTTAAATGTATGGGTGGGGACTCCTCCTATGCTATGTTTGCCCACTAGCTCTCAAGCATTCCTTTAGATTATTAAAATGTATCTGTCTTTTTCATCCCCAGATGACCACTTCGGTTTTTGCTCCTGATGAGCGGCCTGAAAGGCCCGAAATGCATAGAGCTAATATCTACCGATAAGTGCACATACTCATCAACTTTTTATGGACGTTCCTTCCAATATATACAAAATCCCCCTCCACCATTCATTTTTAAAAAATAATTTAGTGGTTTACCAAGTTGCATAGGTAGCGACTGCAATGTTTGACTGATATGTACTGTTGTATCTGTAAATATATAAAATATCCTTGATGGAATATTTATTATTGTGTAATATTTGGTTCAGATGAAATATAAAAAAGTATTGATATATAGCAAAATGCATAAAATTTAAATATGAAATTGTATTGCGATTTTGAACCAATTAAAAGCTGTCCCCCCATCAAACGTATTTCTTTGTGTCCGTGTGCCTCATATAAAGTCCCACCTTCTACCTTCTCTTTTGAATACCAAACCAGGGACGGAGGAGGGGATTTGAACGGCCCCTGAACCTCATTTAAAGTCCCAAAAAACCCTTCTTTTTTTATCTATCAGTACCATCTCATGAGTGCCCATCAGTGCAGGCTATCATCAGTGCCACCTATCAGTGCCATCTCATGAGTGCCCATCAGCGCAGGCTATCATCAGTGCCAATCAGTGTAGGCTATCATCAGTGCCACCTTATCAGTATTATCTCATGAGTGGCCATCAGCGCAGGCTATCATCAGTGTCACCTATCAGTACCATCTCATCAGTGCCTTCTATCAGTGCAGGCTATCATCAGTGCCTTCTATCAGTGCAGGCTATCATCAGTGCCATCTCTTGAGTACCCATAAGTGCAGGCTATAATCAGTGCCATCTATCAGTGCAGGCTATCATCCGTGCCATCTATCAGTGCCATATCATGAGTCCCCATCAGTGCAGGAGAAAAATTACTTTATAATATGTTATTACAGAAACTCACTTTGCCATTAAACTCAGTCTGTAGCTGCAGGCAATCCTGCCCCTCTGGACTACATTGCCCATATTTTTTTTGCAGTACAGGGAGGGAGGAACGCTGTGCTCGGCTCCCTCTCCTATGTCCTGCTGCTGTCAACAGAGTGATGGGAGGAGAGGGGCAGGATGCTGGGAGAGTGCGGTCATGTGTCCCCGGCCCGGGATTGCAGCCAGTTCTTCCTGACAAATGGGGAGGCGTAGTGGCGGCTGTAAGCAGCGCACAGCCAGGCTGGAGCTGCTCCGGCTCCTCTCTCTAGATACTCTGTTAGCCTCTTACTGCACCACTAGTAACCACAGAGCTGGCTCCGTCCTCTCACAGCCAACGCGGCTCCCGCCCACCGGGAAACTGCTCGCCCAGGATCAGCCCTTCAAAAGCGGGGACAAAACCGGGGATGGACGGGCTCCGGGGACAGTCTAGTCAATCCGGGGACACTCTCCGGAAATCGGGGACGTCTGGTCACCGTAACCTAGATGGAGATCCTGACCAGCACAGGAACTTCCGGGGGATTACAATGACTCATTTCCGGGTCAGAAGGTGAAACAACGCTCTTTTGATCACAGCTGCGAATATTTGATTGCAACCACAATTAGAATTGTATTATTTTTGTTTATTTGCAGATATGCAAATCTGTATTTCTACATATGATATTTGAAGGTAAACTTAAGGACGTTCGATAAGAAATGGTGTCCCTGGGATATCAGCAGGTGAATGACAAAGACAAAAGGCCAAGTTTGAGCCCTGGTTCACACTGACAGCGGGAGAAAATAGTGTGAGTTCAGCTGAACTCGCACAATTTAATTCACGCATGACAGTCCTGACTGCAGGGGGAATTTCAGAGACATCTGTGCAGATTTCTGCACTGATATCAATACAAGTCGCACCAATTAGAACGGTGCTATTGCCACCGATTTGACACGTCAAATCGCACCAATGTGAACCAGAGCTGACACATACAACACTGCCTATACATCAGCTGAATTCATTACCTGCAATTCTCCACAGCTGTTTTATATAAAGATTCCACCTTTATCATTTACTTGCAGATGTGCTGAAGCCTAGGATTAACATTGGAGCGATTTGTCATGCAATTTGAGAGATCAAATCGCATGACTATTGGTGGCAATGGCACTATTCCAATCGATGCAACACCGATTTTGTGGTGCCGGACCGATTTGCAAAACACGTTTCTGCACTACTTTTGCCCATTTCAGGTGCGACTTCAATAAACATCTGTATGAAGCCCCACAGATGTCTATCAAGTAGCACCTGAAATCACGCTGACCTTGCTACTTTGAAATCGCGCTAATTCAAGTGAAGTAGCGCGATTTCAAAGTAGCATCAATGTGAACCAGGGCGAACAGATTAGTTTTTGGTGCACAAATACATATAGAAATAATAAGATTTCAATATGCATTTCCCAAAACCATCCAAAAAATATAAAAAAGTTAAAAACACACACACACAAGCTCAATAATGTACTTTTATTTTGCCAGCAGAAACAAAATTATGTACATTCATTTACTAGCTTCAAAAAAATTTGGACAGGATATATGGTGCTACATTTAGCAAAACAGTTAGCAATTGGGTTTTAAGGGCCCTGCTCATAGGAGCTTACAATCTAAAATTTGTCGAAACCTTATACACAGCTTTACTTTCAGTGTATAAACGGGCAACACATCACATTTTTATCTGCAAGATTATAGAAACATATTTAACAGTCATTATTCTTACAAAGCATTTAAACATAATATAAAAAAAAGCACATGTTCAAAAACACCCACTGTTCTGTCCATCATTTGTCTATATTCTGATTATCTGCATTTGTGTTGATTAAAATTACATTTAAGGTTGTAATTTCTATTGAAATCATTTGCATCTAGCGTCCCTTTTTGGTATTGTTTCAGTTTGTTCATTATTAAATGTATAACCCAGGAAGCGATTAGAAAGAGTATTCTGGGTAAAATCTTACAGGAAGAGACACATTCACCATGACACTGCAGGAAGCAGGATGTGTCTTATTTCAATCTCTTACCATCAACCCTTAGAGAACTTAAAAAGTACGTTTTTACTGTCTCATATTGTACTGTGTATCTTTGTCTCTGCAATGTATGCTAAATGTATGGGATATTGTACTTATCAAGGTTTATTCTTGTTATTTGTAGTTTCACCTAGCTTGTTCTAATAAACTGCGATCGAAGAAATATGGTATTATGTTTATGGGATAAGAATGGTTTAGCTGAATGTCCTTGAGACAGAACAGTGAAATTTTCAAGCTGACCTCTGAAGGGAAGATAAGCTGACTTCGGAAGTCTGTACAGCCAGGGGCTACGCAGTTACCATACAGTCAGAAGCCTTAAAGAAACAGGCCTGTGGGAGGCAAAGCAAGCAGCCACGCTACACAGAGACACGCTCTGTCAAGCAGCAACGACACTAACGGTCTCTATACAGCAAGACAGCTTCTTCCCCACAGCCATGTCTCACAGTGGAACATCTTCTTATAAAACACGATCACGAGCAAGCTCATCTAGGTCATCTGTCGCAAATGCAGCAGCTATCGCCTGTTTAAAAGCTGAAGCAGCAAGAGCCAGGGCAGCATTCGCAGACCAAGAGCTGCAGATGAAAAAAGAAAAGGCCCACCTTGATGCAGAAAGGGTGCGACAGGAACAAGAGAGAGAGAAAGAAAGAATATGCCTGGAACAAGAAAGAGAGATGGAAAGAGTACGCCTGGAAGCAGAAAAGGTGAGACAGGAACAAGAGAGAGAGAAACAAAGAGTACACCTGGAGGACGAGCTAGCCCAGCAGGAAGCATCTCTGAAATTGCAGCAAGCTATCTTAGAAGCTAACATGGAGAAGCTGGCAGTAGACCGAGATGCTGCCGCCGCCATTGCAGAAGCTTTAGAAGCAGCCGTCTACGATGAGCCAAGAGCAGGTAGCAGCATACCAGGCCTAGAAGAGGACTAACAAGATTCCTCGCAACGCACGTCAGATTATGTCTACCAACACTGTCACCCAAGCAGCATCCTACAACAAGAAATTAAAAACATGACATCAGTGAGTCACATCAAATAAAGCAGCAACAAGCCAACCTTGGACCCCAGTGCTACAAGCAAGAAAAATCTGACAGGGTTCCAGACGTTCTAGTCCCAACCAAACCTTCTACTCTACAAGATATCCAGCCTTCATACAAACATCAAACACCTGTCTTCACTCCAAAGGTGTATGCAACGAGCGGGTACAAACTGCCAACCTAATGAAAGTTTGAACCCAGAGAGCCTAAAGAGACTTCTACCAGGTACGCCTATGCACCGCACCACAATACAGCAGCAGTCTACCCCAATGCCAATCAGGCTACTGTAGACTTTGTGTATTTTAAGAGGCAATCCGTGCTATCCCTATTTAACTGAAAAATTGGCATTAAAGTGCAAATAATCAGCCAAAAAAAAAAAAATTGGGTGAAAAACATGCAACTAAACAAGATTGATGTGAAGATGCAACTGTGCAAAGATTAGGATAATAGATATCCAAATAGGAATAATGGTGCTGCAATATGAAAAAGTTCAGAATAATAAACTAAGATATATGTAGTGCAAAAAATATTGCGCAACCCAAGGCAAAGCAATAAAGTGAATGAAACAATAATAATAAATGCTTCAAAAAAGCAATAGTAAATGCTCCTAAAAAGCAATAGTGAATGCTCATAAAAAATACAGACAAATATTGTATGTGTATGTCTGATATGAGTAAACTTCAAATACATATAATGGAATTACCATATGTGAAAACCAAAAACAATGATGAGCAACACATAAAATGTCCATAAAAGAATGGGCTATGGTCAGAAAAGCGAAGGTGCCAATCGTCCTCAGTTTCTTCTTTCCAGCAGGTAATAATGACTCACAATCAGGTATAAGATGTCTGCTTACCAGATCTGATGGACCCCCATTACAGGGATCAAATGGGCTTGGTAGACACGATTACTCCCGACATCTAGTAAAGGGAATCAGATACTCCTCTGGATCCTATGCTCCTCTGCTGCACTGTGTTCAAAAATCCTCCCAGGTTAAGATAAACCAAACAAGAGCACCGCTCATATGGCATAAAGGGGATAAGAACAAAAAAACTTCATGGTGCAGAAGCGTTTAAAAGGAATTCCCCTTTATTGTATAAAAATTATAGTACTGACATCCACAGATTTGGAAAAATAGAGAGCGCGCTGTATGCCCGCACTCCCATATAACGATTTTAAAAAGCAGTCAGCTGTAGCTCGCGCCGATCAGCTGGTGCGTGATGACATCAGATTCCTTGGCTCCACCCGACGCTGCGTTTCTCCTTACAAGGCGTCCACTGAGAAAGGAGGCTTTTTAAAATTGTTGTATGGGAGTGCGGGCATACAGCGCGCTCTCTATTTTTCCAAATCTGTGGATGTCAGTACTATAATTTTTATACAATAAAGGGGAATTCCTTTTAAACGCTTCTGCACCATGAAGTTTTTTTGTTCTTATATCCTTTATGCCATATGAGCGGTGCTCTTGTTTGGTTTATCTTAACCTGGGAGGATTTTTGAACACGGTGCAGCAGAGGAGCATAGGATCCCGAGGAGTATCTGATTCCCTTTACTAGATGTCGGGAGTAATCGTGTCTACCAAGCCCATTTGAGATCTGGTAAGCAGACATCTTATACCTGATTGTGAGTCATTATTACCTGCTGGAAAGAAGAAACTGAGGACAATTGGCACCTTCGCTTTTCTGACCATAGCCCATTCTTTTATGGACATTTTATGTGTTGCTCATCATTGTTTTTGGTTTTCACATAATTCCATTATATGTATTTGAAGTTTACTCATATCAGACATACACATACAATATTTGTCTGTATTTTTTATGAGCATTCACTATTGCTTTTTAGGAGCATTCACCATTGCTTTTTTGAAGCTCTTTTGAAGCATTTATTATTATTGTTTCATTCACTTTATTGCTTTGCCTTGGGTTGCGCAATATTTTTTGCACTACATACTGTAGACTTTGCCAAGTTCCTGGCCAAACGTGAGTTAGTTACCCAAGGACTTGTCAAATTTAGTGATCGCCCTCAACACTACAGAGCGTGGCGATCCTCTTTCCAAAGTGTCATTCAAGGTTTAGATCTATCCTGCAGGCAACAGATAGAACTCCTCGTAGAGTGGCTTGACAATGATTCTGCTAAACACGCCAAAAGGATCAGAGACTTTAATATAAACCACCCTGAGATAGGCCTTACAAACATCTGGAACAGACTGGATAGATGTTATGGCTCACCAGAGGCTATAGAGAGTACACTGTTTAAAGTGGTTGTAAACCCACTTTGTAAACAAACACCTACAGGTAAGCCTAGATTAAGGCTTACCTGTAGGTGCATGAAATATCTCCTTAACCTACACGGTTAAGGAGATATTTGCATTTAAAACCGGCGCCCCTGATGTCATGCGCATGGGGTTAATCCCATTCACAAATTCGGCTAGGTCGCAGCATTCGACGACATAGCCAAATTCGACGGCTCCTGCGCGCATGCGCGGAGTCACGTCTTCGCCGCTCCGGCCAATCACAGCGCCGGAGCGGCGCTGTGATTGGCTGGTGCGGCGATACCCGGAAGTAACATTCTGGCTATCGCCGCAGCGATGGCTGCGTCTGGAGAGAGGGACGCGGACTGCTTCGGGGGCCTCGATCTAAGGTAAGTGGTACATAATGAGCTAGTATGCTAGTCATACTAGCTCATTATGCCTTTCTCTTGCAGGTTGCCTCAAAAAAAAAAAAAGGATTAGTGGGTTTACAACCACTTTAAAAGGATAGAGGACTTCCCAAAAATACCTAGCAGAGGTTACCAAAGACTCAGAGAATTCAGTGACCTGTGTATGGAGTTACAAGTTGCTAAAGCAGAAGGGGACTTACCTGGCCTTTCTTATCTTGACTCTGCTAGAGGTATTAACTCCTTAGCACAAAAACTTCCTTATGAGTTACATGAAAGATGGATTGCTCATGGCTGTAACTACAAACGGAAACACAATGTGCCCTTTCCACCCTTTAGTGAGTTTGTGGACTTTGTAGACAGACAAGCAGGAACAAAAGATGACCCCAGCTTCATTTTTCCAGTGTCTTACACCACCTCTTCTGGCCCTAAGCAACTCAGAGCTCCAGTAGCAGTGCACAAAACTAACATTTCTTCTCACAGATTTGCAGAGTCTCAGCCAGAGGATCAAGACAATGACCCTACTAAGTTCTGCCCTCTACATAAGATGTCATATCCTCTTCTGAAATGCAGAGCCTTCAGGACAAAGACCATCCAGGATCGCAAAGCTTTCCTTAAAGAGAACAACATCTGTTACAAGTGCTGCTCTTCATCCACACACTTCGCCAAGGACTGTAAGGTCAGTGTCAAATGTACAGAGTGTGACAGCACAGAACACAACACAGCTTTACACCCAGGGCCTACTCCAAGAACCTTCCCACCTGTCCATGGTGACAAGGAGCAAGGCAGGGAGACCAAAGACTCTAGTACAGATGCCACAGCAATCACTTCACAGTGCACTGAAGTCTGCAAAGGAAGTACAGGTGGCAGATCATGCTCTAAAATCTGTCTAGTGAAAGTTTACCCAAAGGGACGCAGAGACAAAGCAGTCAAGCTCTACGTCATCTTGGATGATCAGAGTAATAAGTCACTAGCTAGACCTGTGTTTTTTGATATTCTAAACCTTAAAGGCCCCAGCAGCCCTTACTCCCTTAGGACTTGTGCAGGTACAGTGGAAACGGCGGGGAGAAGAGCTGACGGCCTACAAATTGAATCTATGGATGGTAAGTGTCAGGTCACCTGTTGCCAGATGACAGGTGCACACCGTAGGGGGGCAGGAGTGCACCACAAGATAGTGAACCCTATGGCTGACTGCTGCGGATAGGAAACTGGGTGGTTGTTGAAAGCGGGACCAGAGGAGCACAAAAGGGATCCTACAGGAAGCTAGAGCCGAGATTCCCCAGGGCACGGAGTCCAAGACCCAGCAGGTCTTCTCCAGAGCCTCTAGTGGTGAGGATGTTACGCTGGAGGCTAGGTCCAGGTAGCGGCCCCTAGAGTCTCCTAGCTCACGCCCCGTAGGGTAAGGGGAAATGAGGGGAAGCAGCAGCACAAGATACAAGAATAATGAAGAACAAGCCAAAGGTCAAGGGTCACAAGCAGACAAGGATAACGAAGGACAAGCCGAAGGTCAAGGGTCACAAGCAGACAGGGATAGTCAGGGACAAGCCAATAACGTAACAGAGAGACAGACGTAGCACACGGCAGGCAGGAACCCAAACACACAATGCTTAACAAACACGTTGATCAGCAAAGCAGGCTTGCAGTGCACAGTTAATGTAGTGTTCTGTGATAGGGCCTGGGGTGGAGTCAGGCTGGGAGGAGATTATAAAGGAAGCCAGGTGAAAGGGTTCTGGCCTCTAAGATGAACACATGAGGAGTAAAGGTAAGATGGCAGACAGACATTAATGCATATCCATGACAGTAAGACATGTCTACCCTTACTGACCATAATAGAGTGCAACCAGATGCCAGATAACAGAACAGAGATTCCCACACCAGACACAGCAGCTCACCAGACCCACTTGAAGCATATAGCACATCTCATACCAGAACTTGATGATCAGGCTCAGATAATCTTACTCCTAGAGAGAGATATCTTGTAAGTCCACAAAGTAAGGAAACTGATCAACGGTCTTAAAAATTCTCCATATGCCCAAAAACTGGATCTTGGGTCGGTCATTATAGGTGATGTTTGCCTGGGAGGTGCACACAAACCGGCATCTGTTAATAATCTGCTCACTAGTACCCTCGAGAATGGTCGTCCTTCTCTTTTCCAACCCTGTCCAAATCACATCCTCATAAATGAGCTACCTCACAACAACCCTGTACCTCTTCCTTTCCTAAGTCCCCTCTGTGACAGCAATACCTATGACGATGACCAAAGCGACTTAGGACACTCAGTGTTCAGGAGAACAAAGGAGGACAACCAGGTAGCAATGTCCATTGAGGATAGGATCTTCCTAGAGGTTATGGAAAGCAGTATGGAGAAAGACGTGACTAATAGCTGGGTAGCACCTCTTCCCTTTAGGCCACAAAGACAACGTTTGCCTAACAACAGAGAACTAGCATATAAACGCCTCACTTCCCTAAGACACAATCTTCAAAGGAAACCAGAGATGAGAGAACATTTATTTTCCTTCATGGACAAAATATTCCAGAATGGTCATGCTGAGATAGCTCCAGACCTCAAAGACTCAGAAGAATGTTGGTACTTACCCATATTTGGGGTCTATCACCCTAAGAAGCCAGGGCAGATTAGAGTGGTGTTTGATTCCAGCGCCAAGCATGAGGGGGTCTCTCTAAATGATGTACTTCTTTCTGGCCCTGACCTCAACAACAGACTATTAGGAGTACTTCTCCGCTTCCGCAAGGATTCAGTCGCATTCATGGCAGACATACAACAAATGTTCTATTGTTTTCTTGTTAAAGAAGAACACTGAAACTTTCTGAGGTTTCTCTGGTTCAGGGACAACAACCCCTCTGGCGACATCACAGAATACCGCATGAGGGTGCACATATTTGGCAACAGCCCTTCCCCTGCAGTTGCTATATATGGCCTCAGACACTCTTCTAGAGTGGGAGAGTCAGAGTATGGGTCAGATGTCAGACAATTTGTGGACAAGGATTTATATGTGGACGATTTCTTGAAATCACTACCCACAAATGAAGCCGCAATCAGTCTTCTCAAAAGAACTCAGGCAATGCTTGCGTGTTCCAACTTAAGGCTCCACAAGATTGCTTCCAACAGTAGAGAAGTTTTAGAAGCCTTTCCTGTCCAAGATCATTCCAACGAGTTAAAAGACTTAGATCTAGGCACAGACTCACTTCCCATGCAACGCAGCCTTGGTTTGCTTTGGGACTTAAAGGGGTTGTAAAGGTACATGTTTTTTCACCTTAATGCATCCTATGCATTAAGGTGAAAAAACATTCGACAATATTGCCCCCCCCCCCCCCGAGCCCCCGTTTTACTTTCCTGGCCCCTCGAAAGTCCCGCGCTCGCTCCCGTCATCCACTGAGTTCCTGTGGCTGGCCGTTGATTGGCTACTGTGGATGGATTGAAAGCAGCGCAGCCATTGGCTGGCGCTGCTGTCAATCACATACAATGACGCGGCACGCCGGGGGGCGGGGCCGAGTGATACAGTCGGCGGCTATGGACGCCGCTGTATCACGGGAGCGCGCCCGCAGTAACTCCACACCATGCTCGCTCGCTCGCATTATGGTGTGGAGTCCTTGCGGGGAGGAGCCGAGACAGCCGCCGAGGGACCCCCAGAAGACCAGGATTGGGGCCACTGTGTGCAAAACGAGCTGCACAGTGGAGGTAAGTATAACATGTTTGTTATTTAAAAAAAAAAAAACGGGAACCTTTAGTGTTCCTTTAAGATCTGACACCTTTACTTTCCAAGTAAACACAGAAGAAAAACCCTTTACCCGTAGAGGTGTCCTGTCTACCATAAACAGCCTGTACGATCCTTTAGGCTTTGCAGCACCTGTCACCATCCAGGGTAAGGCACTACTCAGAGGCCTCGTACACACGACCGAGTTTCTCGGCAAGAACCAGCAAGAAACTTGCTGGCAGAGATGTCTTGCCGAGAAATTCGTTCGTGTGTATGGTTTCTCGTCAAGAAAACCGACAAGTAATCTCGACGAGAAAATAGAGAACCTGCTCTCTATTTTCTCGTCGAGATTCCCGTCAGCCTGTTTCTCGACAAGAAAAGTGAGTGTGTGTACACTTACCTGTCCTCCGGGAAGCCCACGCATGTTCAAAATGAATTTGACGCATGCGCGGTAGCTTCCTAGGCATAGGTAGGGTATATCAAGATGGCGGCGACAGCATGGAATGTGACGAGCGCATGCTCGTCGTAGTCGATGACGTCACCGCGTACGCTCCATTCAAAGAACCGCGGGTTCTTTGAATCGAGCGTCTGTACACTCGGCCGGGACAAGTTTCTTGTCCAAGGATCTCGTCGAAAAAAACGACGTGTTTTTTTCGACGAGAAACTCGGCCGTGTGTACGAGGCCAGAGACTTAACCTGTGAGTCGCTAGATTTGGACCACCCTCTCCCCACCGACAGGAATAACCTATGGCTAGAGTGGAAGGACTCATTAACAGCTCTATCCAATCTTAAAATTCCACGCCCATATGCTCCTCTGTCATCTGCAGACGTTCAGATGCAAAGACTGTGTGTGTTTGCGGATGCTTCTGTTAAAGCAATTGCTGCTGTAGCTTACCTGAAAACCATAGACGTTAAAGGACAATGCCACATAGGGTTTGTAATGGGAAAAGCAAAACTTGCACCACTGCCTGAACACACCATACCCAGGCTGGAACTTTGTGCTGCAGTATTGGCTACAGAGCTAGCTGAACTAATAGCAACAGAGACAAACTTAGAAATCCAGGAAGCACAGACAGTAAAGTAGTTCTGGGTTACATCCATAATGAAACTAGGCGTTTCTATGTCTATGTCAATAACAGAGTGCTGAGAATAAGAAGGTCCACTCGCCCAGAGCAATGGCATTTTGTGTCTACAGACTATATGTCATGGATATGCATTAATGTCTGCCATCTTACCTTTCCTCCTCATGTGTTCATCTTAGAGGCCAGACTCTCTCTCACCTGGCTTCCTTTATAATCTCCTCCCAGCCTGACTCCACCCCAGGCCCTATCACAGAACACTATATTAACCTGTGCACTGCAAGCCTGCTTCGCTGATCAACGTGTTTGTTATGCATTGTGTGTTTGGGTTCCTGCCTGTCGTGTGCTACGTCTGTCTCTCTGTTACGTTATTGGCTTGTCCCCGACTATCCCTGTCTGCTTGTGACCCTTGACCTTCGGCTTGTCCTTCGTTATCCTTGTCTGCTTGTGACCCTTGACCTTCGGCTTGTTATTCGTTATTCTTGTATCTTGTGCTGCTGCTTCCCCTCTTCTCCCCTTACCCTATGGGGCGTGAGCTAGGAGACTCTAGGGGCCGCGACCTGGACCTAGCCTGCAGCGTAACATCCTCACCACTAGAGGCTCTGGAGAAGACCTGCTGGGTCTTAGACTCCGCGCCCTGGGGAATCTTGGTTCTAGCTTCCTGTGGGATCCCGGTTGTGCTCCTCTGGTCCCGCTTTCCACAACCACCCAGTTTCCTATGCGCAGCAGTCAGCCATAGGGTTCACTATCTTGTGGTGCACTCCTGTCCCCCTACGGTGTGCACCTGTCATCTGGCCACAGGTGACCTGACACTATAATCCTGCAGACCTAGCGACCAGATCTGTAACGGCCAGTCACCTCGAAAGTACTTTGTGGTTCACAGGTCCCACCTTTCTATGCAGTCCTGACTGTAACAATAATGACCTCACCACATTTGACCAAATAGACGCAGACAAAGATCCAATGGTTCTCACACCTGCCATGTTGCTCACGCAAAAGACTGGTCTTGTAGGTGCTCCAGCTGGAGAGTTTTGTGAGAAAGACCTTTACAAACGTCAATGGAGACAAGTTCAAACCCTTGCCAATACCTTCTGGAGTTTGTGGAAGGACCAATACACATCTACTCTACAACTAAGGAGGAAGTGACACACCATAAAACCTAATCTTAAACTTGGGGATGTTGTGCTCATGAAAGATTGCCAGACACTAAGGAATATGTGGCCTTTAGGTCTAGTCACCAAAGTACTGCCAAGCAAAGATAATCTTGTCCGTAAGGTCGAGGTCAAGACCTTTCAACAGAATGAAGCCAAAGTGTTCTTAAGACCAGTGACTGAACTTGTTCTGTTACTTTCTACGGAGGACTCTGTTAGTGACGTCACTTGACGTCAGGCGGGGAGTGTTCTGTCCATCAGATGTCTATATTCTGATTATCTGCATTTGTGTTGATTAAAATAACATTTAAGGTTGTAATTTCTATAGAAATCATTTGCAGAGCGTAGGCGCCATCTAGCGTCCCTTTTTGGTCTTGTTTCAGTTTGTTCATTATTAAATGCATTAAATGTATAACCCAGGAAGCGATTAGAAAGCAGAGTATTTTGGGTAAAATCTTACAGGAAGAGACACATTCACCATGACACTGCAGGAAGCAGGATGTGTCTTATTTCAATCTCTTACCATCAACCCTTAGAGAACTTAAAAAGTAAGTTTTTACTGTCTTATATTGTACTGTGTATCTTTGTCTCTGCAATGTATGCTAAATGTATGGGATATTGTACTTATCAAGGTTTATTCTTGTTATTTGTAGTTTCACCTAGCTTGTTCCAATAAACTGCGATCGAAGAAATATGGTATAATTTTTTCGGGATAAGAATGGTTTAGCTGAATGTCCTTGAGACAGAACACCCACCACCACCCCACAATCCACACACTGCTGGAAGATGCATTTCTGTGTACACGATTAAGCAATGAGTTAAAAGAGTAAAAGGTCAGCAGATGCTCCCAAACCATAAATGCTTGTTCAGACAAAAATACACACACAACTTTGACAGCATGGCCACATAAACCCTCTTTTGATGGAAAAAATGCACAAGAATTTCAGCAAAGAAACAGCCCTAGTTGGGCGTTTGTCAATCTGCACAATATCATTCCTTCTCCTCCACAAATCACGGCAAAAGCCTGGCCTTCTCAGGCCAAATGACCCCGCCCCTACTGCAGCCCTTTATATAAGAGAGATTGTATTGTTAGCACACTGACACACACCCAATAGAAGTACACGCCTACCAGTATCTTTCAATCTGTCTCTTTGTGTGTGTCTAAAGTGATTGCACCCGAGGAGCAGGAACACATAATACTATTTGCAACTGTGTTAGCCCTTGGCTATGTGCATCAAATCTCCAACTACAGGCCAAAGATCAAAGTCCATTTGCATGCACTTAGACAAAACAACAGTTTTATAAGCATATGTACCTGTGCAGTGTAAACCCTACTATTTTAAATGTCCAAGTCCCTGGGCATGATTAGTGCTAACAAACAATAACATCAGTCCCTGGCTGCAATGAGCTTCCAATCTAAAGTCCAAAACTAACTTACTTACTTTAGAGACTATTTTGACAGGAGACAAATAAAATGTCAGCATGTCTTTGGATTGTGGTGAGAAATCCACACAGGGAGAACATATAAACTTCAACATAAGCATTAGCATGTTGGGGATTTGAACCAGCAACCCCAGTGCTGCTAGACAGAATTGCTACCCACTTCGGGAGCAGGCAGCCTCACACATGTTCTTTGCATCTCTGTGGTGTGAACCAGCCCTAAGTCAATAGCCATGCTCAGTGTCACAAGCAATATACAATATATTGGCCTAAGTATTGGGACGCCTGCCTTTAAAACGCACATGAACTGTAATGGCATCCCAGTTTTAGTCCGTAGGGTTCAAAATTCATTTGGCCCACCGTTAGCAACTATAACAGCTTCAACTCTTCTGGGAAGGCTGTCCACAAGGTTTAGGAGTGTGTCTATGGGAATGTTTGACCATTCTTCCAAGTGCATTTGTGAGGTCAGGCACTGATGTTGGATGAGAAGGCCTGGCTTACAGTCTCCACTCTAATTCATCCCCAAGGTGTTCTCTTGTGTGGAGGTCAGGACTCTGTCCAGGCCAGTCAAGTTCCTCCACCCCAAACGCACACATCCATGTATTTATGGACCTTGCTTTGTGCACTGGTCCAAATCATTTGGTGGAGGGGGGATTATAGTGTGGGGTTGTTTTTCAAAGGTTGGACTTGGCCCCTTAGTTCCAGTGAAGAGAACTCTCAAGGCATCATCATACCAAGACATTTTGGACAATTTCATGCTCCCAACTTTGTGGGAATAGTTTGGGGATGGCCCCTTCCTGTTCCAACACGACTGCACACCAGTGCACAAAGCAAGGTCCATAAAGACATGGATGAGCGAGTTTGGGGTGGAGGAACTTGACTGGCCTGCACAGAGTCCTGACCTCAACCTGATAGAACACCCTTTGGCTGAATTAGAGCAGAGACTGCGAGCCAGGCCTTCTCATCCAACATCAGTGCCTGACCTCACAAATGCACTTCTGGAAGAATGGTCAAACACTCCCGTAGACATACCCTTCCTAGCCTTCCCAGAAGCTGTTATAGCTGCAAAGGGTGGGCCAAATCAAATTTTAACCCTACGGGCTAAGACTGAGCTGCCATTAAAGTTCATGTGTGTGTGAAGACAGGCGTCCCAATACTTTTGGCTAGGTAGTGTATCTGGCAAGATTTACAATGCAATGGTGGAACCCTCCTACACATAAATACTACATTTAGATATAGTTTTAGGACCTTGGAGATGAGACTACTTCTCTACATGATGCAGCATGTTTGTGATTCCAACCAAGACACTCAGGAATGCTAAGCAGAAGTTCTAATTTCTAAGCCACAGAGCTGCCACATGTGAGAACCTCCTACACATAAATACTGCAATTCTTTGGACATAGAGGTGATGGAATTACATTACTCAAGAGTTATTCTTCTTGATTTATTCTGTGATATGTTGTGTTTTTTTTGTGGGTGAGTGTAGAATAGTGATATTACCCTCAAATTTTTGGGAATTACATTTTCATTTCTGATGTTGGTACACATATCAAATTTTTTGGGCTCAAATTATGATTATTTGGAAATAAAAATCACCAAAAATTGTGACCCATTTTAAATTTGCATCAACAATGGTATTGTTTCTGCTTTGTAAAGACACCTGTGTCAGTTTGGGTAAAGACTGTTCTGAGACGGAGAGTAACAAGTGATAGTGACAGAGAAAATATATAGCGCGAATTAGCGCTAATTCACGGCAATTAGCACCGCGGCGCTATAGTAAATGACCCCCTATGTCTCCAGCAGTGGTATAGATCAATCTGCACAATAAGCATTGCTCTATATCTATATAGATATATTTGATTTTGTTTGCATACAGTATATACATTTTTCATTAATAGGCATATCCTATTGATATGTTTTGTCCACTTTATTTAGTAAGCATTAATTGCTATTTATTGATTTTTTTCCTTAGGTTCCATGCTCCAAAGGCGTGTGGGTTGGGGTGGGTTTTTGGTTTGGGAGTGTTTTATTTTTTATTTTTTTTTGTTTTTGTTTTGTAGTATCTGTGATGTTTTATGGGATGTTTTTTCTACAATGTGTTTGTATTAATTGTAAACTGCAAAATAAAAGAATAATAATCTGATTATTAAAGAGTTAACACAGTGTGAAGTATAAACAAATGGTTACCAAGGGTAACAGAGGTTTCAATAACAGCTTGCCGTAGGTGTGTGCCAGTGGCAGGGGGGACAGCCAATTGCAGTGAAATGTTGTCAGGACTCTCTCCGTGAGTGGCCCGTCTCACATAGCAACTCGGTGTACATCTTGCGGCATGTATGCGTTCCTTGATCATCTGATCAAGGGTGATTACTGCTGTGCAAAATGTAAGCACATTGTTTCCCTGGAAGCCCAGGTTCTGAATCTGGGAAAGCAACTGTCGGCACTGAGTAGACCCTCCACACTAAAGGAGAGCCAGAAACGTACACGGCAGGTGCCGGCAGGGGCCAGCACAGAGGTGGGTGAAGACGAAAGAGGTGCAGGCACTCAGGGCTGGACTGGGACAAAAATTTGGCCCTGGACTTCATCCAGACCGGCCCACTCTAATTTAATAAAATGCTGCCCCCCACCCCCCAAAAAATCATGCCCACCAAAAGGCCCCTACATCCATTATTGTATATCATGAGAGGGTAAGCGAGAGGGGAATGAGAGAGAGAGAGAGAGAGAGGGTTGAGGGAGAGGGGGCGGGTGAGAGAGGGCGGTGGGTGTAAGAGAGAGGGAGTGAGTGTAAAAGAGAGGGGGTGAGTGTAGGACCCCTTTCACACTGAGGCATTTTTCAGGCGCTTTTGGGCTAAAAATAGCGCCTGTAAAGCGCCTGAAAATGCCTCCGCTGCAGTCTCAGTGTGAAAATTCGAGTGCTTTCACACTGGGGCGCTGCCAGGGCGTTAAAAAAAGTCCTCCAAGCAGCATCTTTGGGGCGGTGGAGGAGCGGTGTACACACCGCTCCTGCCCATTGAAATGAATGGCCACCGCTGCTGAAGCGCCTGCAAAGCACTTCGGCAGCAGCGCTACACGGGCGCATTTAACCTTTAATTTGGCTGCTAGCCGGGGTTAAAAGCACCTGCTAGAAGCTGAATAGCACAGCTAAAACGACAGTAAAGTGCTGCTAAAACTAGCAGCGTTTTACCGTCAATGCCCGCCCCAGTGTGAAAGTAGCCGAAGAGTCAGCAAGTGAACGAGACAGAGGAAAGGGCAGAGAGATAGAGGAGGGGAGCTGAGAGATAGAGGAGGGGAGCTGAGAGATAGAGGAGGGGGCAGAGAGACAGTGGAGGGGGCAGAGAGACAGTGGAGGGGGCAGAGAGACAGTGGAGGGGGCAGAGAGACAGTGGAGGGGGCAGAGAGACAGAGGAGGGAGCAGAGAGACAGAGGAGGGAGCAGAGAGACAGAGGGGGAGCAGAGAGACAGAGGGGGAGCAGAGAGACAGAGGGGGAGCAGAGAGACAGAGGGGGAGCAGAGAGACAGAGGGGGAGCAGAGAGACAGAGGAGGGGTCTGAGAGACAGAGGAGGGGTCTGAGAGACAGAGGAGGGGTCTGAGAGACGAAGGAGGGAGCTGAGAGACAGAAGGAGGGAGCTGAGAGACAGAAGGAGGGAGCTGAGAGACAGAAGGAGGGAGCTGAGAGACAGAAGGAGGGAGCTGAGAGACAGAAGGAGGGAGCTGAGAGACAGTGGAGG
Organism: Rana muscosa; assembly: GCA_029206835.1. Taxonomy (NCBI): domain Eukaryota; kingdom Metazoa; phylum Chordata; class Amphibia; order Anura; family Ranidae; genus Rana; species Rana muscosa. The sequence continues at coordinate 989,461,357 of CM055118.1, read as the reverse complement.
GAGCTGAGAGACAGTGGAGGGGGCTGAGAGACAGTGGAGGGGGCTGAGAGACAGTGGAGGGGGCTGAGAGAGGGGGGACTGAGATCCAGAGAGACAGAGGAGGAGAGCTGAGAGACAGAGGAGGGGTCTGAGAGACAGAGGAGGGGTCTGAGAGACAGAAGGGGGGTCTGAGAGACAGAGGAGGGGCTAAAAGAGGGGGGGACTAAGACACGGGGACTGAGAGACAGAAGGGGGGACTGAGAGACAGAGGGGGGGACTGAGAGACAGAGGGGGGGACTGAGAGACAGAGGGGGGGACTGAGAGACAGAGGGGGGACTGAGAGATAGTGGGGGGTCTGAGAGACAGAGGGGGGGACTGAGAGACAGAGGGGGGGACTGAGAGACAGAGGGGGGGACTGAGAGACAGAGGGGGGGACTGAGAGACAGAGGGGGGGACTGAGAGACAGAGGGGGGGACTGAGAGACAGAGGGGAGGACTGAGAGACAGAGGGGAGGGCTGAGACAGACCACATAGCACTGTCCCTTTCTGCAGTCCCTCCTCTGCTCACCTCCCCGCTGTCTCAGTGTTCTGGCATGTTTGTGTAGGATGCAGGTACCTGATGGCCAGCAGCAGCAGCGCCGAGTCTCCCTCTTGATCCAGGGGGTGCTCTCGCTGCTCTGCTCCTTACAGTGGCGCATGTTCTCTTCCTCCGGGCTCCCAGTCAGCCTGCCCTCCGGCCCAGGCCCAATGGTTCCTGGAGCAGAGAGGAGGTGGAGGAATCGAGGTTCTGGGAGCGCCGGGGTGGCCGCGCTCGCTACTGTTCGCCTCTTCGGTGGTCAGGGAGGGGGTGGAGCTCTTCTCCCTCCTCTGACTTTTACATCCAACTGCCCTCCTCGCTGGCCACCTTCCCCGAATCCCCGCCGCTGTTTGCTGCCACGCTCCCGCTGTGGCCGAACTGCATAAAAATAACGGGCCACAAAAAAAATATATATATATATATATATATATATATATATATATATATATATATATATATATATATATATATATATTATTTTTTTTTTTTTTTTTTTTTTTTTTTTTTTTTAAACGGCCCACTGAGCCATCGGCCCACCGGGAAACTCCCGGTAGTCCCTATGGCCAGTCCATCCCTGTAGGCACTAGAAAATAGTAGATGGGTGACAGTCAGGAAGGGTAGAGGGGAAAGTGCCAGGGAGGCCGATCCAGGGCTGGAGCATCCCAATAAGTATGCTCCATTGAGTGACATTGGTGAAACCAGTCAGGGACCAGCACTGCTGGAGCTAAGGGACTCTCCTAGCTGCCGGGGGGAAGAACTCCTCCAGTGAGAGTGGGGGGGAAGCGAAGGGAAAGGAAAGACAGATTCTGGTGGACTCAATTCTTAGAAGGACAGAGAGGGCAATCTGTAACAAAGACCTGAAGCGCCGAACTGTATGTTGTCTACTTGGCGCTCGGGTTCGGCACATCATGGATCTGGTGGACAGACTACTGGGAAAGGCTGGGGAAGACCCAGCTGTCATGGTGCATGTTGGCACCAATGACAAAGTCAGAGGCAGATGGAGTGTCCTAAAGAACGATTTTAGGGACTTGGGAGCTAAATTGAGTAAAAGAACCTCCAGGGTAGTCTTCTCAGGAATACTAGGTACATGGAGCCACATCAGAAAGGCAGAGGGAGATTAGGGAAGTAAACAAGTGGCTGAAGAGCTGGTGTAGTAAGGAGGGGTTTGGGTTCCTGGAGGACTGGGCCGACTTCTCAGTCGATAACCAGTACTATACTGTAGAAGGGAGATGGACTGCACCTAAATGAGGAGGGTGCAGATCAGCTGGGAATAAGGATGGCCAAAAAGTTAGAGGGGTTTTTAAACTAGGCGACAGGGGGGAGGGTCCAGAGATAGAGATAGTCAGCATGGAACATATTCCAGAGGGTAGTATTAGGGGCATAAGTGGTAGGGTAACCAAAGCACATAAACCCAAGGTAAGTATAGTAGCAAGTCCTAGTTGCAATCTCGGAACACCCAAGAGGATAGTATGTGACCGGTCAAAATATATTAATGCATTAAAGTGTGTTTGTTCACCAATGCAAGAAGTCTGCCAAGCAAAATAGGTGAGTTGGAAGCTCTGGTGCATCAGGAGCGCTATGATGTTATCGTTATTGCTGAAACTTGGCTTCATTCCTCACATGACTGGGCTATTAATATTCCTGGCTATGCACTCTTTCGGAAAGACAGGGTAAAAAGGAAAGGTGGAGGGGTCTGTCTCTATGTGAGAAGTTATCTCAAAGCAAGTGTGAAAGAGGAGCTGGTGGATGGAGAGTGTGATGAGTCTGAAGCATTATGGGTGGAACTGCATACAGATGTGCGTAGTTTAAAGTTAATCATTGGAGTTTGTTATAGACCACCCAATGTTAATGAGGAGGTGGAGACTCAGCTCCTTGCACAGATGGAAAGGGCTGATCATAATGGGGGATTTTAACTACCCAGAAATTGACTGGAGTAATGGCACTGTTGGGACAGTTAAAGGCAAAAATTTATGAACCTATTACAGGACAATTTTATGGTCCAGTTTATTGAGGCCCCAACTAGGAATGATTAAGGATGAGCTTCAAGTTCGAGTCGAACATAAGTTCGACTCGAACATCAGACGTTCAACCGTTCGTCTAATTACGAACATTATGGGCCGTTTGCGTCAAATTTGAGTGGCGCGTCACGGTCCATAATTCACTGCGACATCGCAGTGCATTGCTGGCTGATGATTGGCCAAGCATGCACTATGACCTGCATGCTTTGGCCAATCACAGCGCGGTAAGAACAGGGAGCCATAATTGGCCGAAGGCAGGGTGGCTTTGGCCAATTATGCCTCAGGGGATTTAGTACACGCCCCACACTATATAAGGCCGCCTGGAAGTCGGCCTTGTGTAGTGTGTTCCGGCGTGCTGAGAGAGAGAGAGACAGTGTCATTTCATTTGAGTTAGATAGAGCAGGCAGGCGAGTCAGTTAGCTGCAGTCAGTGTATTTATATATATGCATCCCAGGTGTTGTGTATATATATACAGTTAGGTCCATAAATATTGGGACATCAACACAATTCTAATCTTTTCGGCTCTATACACCACCACAATGGATTTGAAACGAAATAAAAACTGCAGACTTTCAGCTTTAATTTGAGGGTATTTACATCCAAATCAGGTGAACGGTGTAGGAATTACAACAGTTTGTATATATGCCTCCTACTTTTTAAGGGATCAAAAGTAATGGGACAGATTAACAATTGTGACAGCAGGAAGGTAAAGTCACCTGGTTGCATCCAGGGGGGTAGATTAATTTCGCCCAGATTCAGGCTTTACGCCGACTTATACAACTAGGTGGAGAGTTGTATAAGCCCAGCTGAGGCTAGTGAGCTCATGGATGACTCATACCTCTAGGGAGAGTGTGGGGCGTCGTGCAGACAGGGAGTTGATGAGACCAGCTGAAGCTTGTCAGCTCATTTAGGCCTCTATAAGAACTCCCAGCTTCATTAGATGTTAGCTCATGCCTGGACCCAGACCTGTGTGGACTGTCTAGGGAGAGTGAACCCCTGTGCGGTGAGACAAAGCCTGTGTGGCTATTTGCTTGGACATTTAAAACCAGGGACTTAGGGACTAGGACAGCACTAGGCTGATCCCAGTTGTTAGTTAGGAAACCTGTATGTTTAGTCAGAGGTCAAGTTGACCAGGATTTATTTTGTTTATGTTTCTTTTGCTTTGCTGTGTTTTGTCACTGTAAATAGAAAATAAACCGCACCTTTTTGATTTTGAAAACCACAACCTCCGTTTGCTGGGCCTGTTTTTGTGTGGGGAGCCCATCTCGGGGGTCACACACACCCGCTGCCGAGCTAACCCCCTCACAGTTGGTGGAGAACCAGTGGCAGTTTTTTTTTAAGCCAGCATGGAGGAGATACTGAAGCAGCTGGCTCTAGCAAATGCCAATCAACAGCAGACAAATGCAGGTTTGCAAAAGAGCCTTGCAGCTCATCAACAGAGCCTTGCAGCTCAACAACAGAACTTCGCAGCCCAGCAGCAAGCTCATCAACAGAGCCTTGCAGCCCAGCAGCAGACAAACGCAATTTTGCAACAGAGTCTGGAGGCTCAGCAACAAGCCCAGCAGCAATCTGAGGCCCACTTCATAGACCTGTTGCAGAAGCAAGAGCAGAGACTACAACAACAGATGGAAGCAGTAATGCAGCAACGTCCGCAGACCAGTGAGGAAAGCCGTCCCACTAATACCGCGTCCTTTGGGGTGAGTCGTTTATTGACAAAAATGACTGGAGAGGATGATCCAGAGGTATTTTTGACCACATTTGAAAGGACCGCTGAAAGAGAAAAGTGGCCTGAGGAGCAGTGGGCTGGACTGGTGGCTCCTCTGTTAACTGGTGAATCGCAGAAAGCTTACTATGACCTAGAGCCTAACCAAGCAAAAGACTATGTGATGCTAAAAGCTGAAATATTGGCAAGGCTGGGTGTCACCCAGGCTGTCCGGGCTCAGCGTGTGCATAACTGGACTTTCCAGCTTGGAAAACCCCCCAGGTCTCAAATGTATGATCTCATTCACCTGAGCAGAAAGTGGCTACAGCCAGAGACTTTGTCCGCACCAAAGATTGTGGAATGTGTTGTAATGGATCGGTTTTTGAGAGCTCTTCCTACTGCCATCCAAAAGTGGGTAAGCCATGGAGACCCAGAGACGGCCGATGGTCTTGTGGATCGTGTGGAGAAATACTTGGCTACAGAGAACCTGACGGCCTCTTCCAGAGACACTCGGACTTTCCACCCTAAGACCAGACCATCCCCAGGGGCGGATAAGAGGATTCCAAGGGGTGAGGGTGGAGAGAGTGAGAGGGTGGGAGCTCTACCCCAAGTTTGGCGAGAACAGCCTGGGAAATCAGCGGCTCAAGAGGCCGCAAGAAGGATCGTTTGCTACCGCTGCCGGCAAGCGGGACATATTGCAGCCAATTGCCCGGTTGTGGAGGAACCCATGCAGTGTGACTTTCTGACGGGCAGACGTCAGTCGCTGTGTGCGACAGTCGCATGCACTGCCATTCGAGGAACTGAGAAACATTTATGCAAAATGTGTGTTAATGGTAGAAATGTTGTGGTATTGCTGGATTCAGGTAGCCTTGTGACCCTGATAAAGGCTGAGTTAGTTAAAACAGAGGTCTCTGGGAATAGCAAGGTAGCTGTTATTTGTGTGCATGGGGACACCCGAGAGTATCCAGTGACTACAGTGTGTTTCGAGACCCCCAAAGGTACCCTCTCTCATCCAGTGGGCTTAGTATCTCAGTTACCGCATGACGCCATTGTGGGAAGGGATTTTCCGAAGTTCTGGGAACTGTGGGATGATCCTGAGCCCCCCACTGGTGCCCCTATGTACCAGGAATGTGATAGCCAGAAATCCCCTGAGAGTGGTGAGGACTCTCCGGAATTTCCCTTATCAGTATTGGCAGGGGAGACTCAAGAAACTGGAGAGGAGCCCACCTCCTCAGACGAAAACCTACCGTCTGTGGAGTTTTCTGATCTTGAGGTTCACAGGGAAAACTTTGCCACAGAACAGTTGAAAGACCCCGCCCTAATAAAGGCACGGGAAAACGTAGTGAAAATAGATGGCGAGTTCGTGAACCCAGATAATACCTGCACTTACCCATACTTCAGCGTAGAGAAGGACCTACTGTATCGGGTGGCAAAAAGGGCAGAAGAAACCGTTGAGCAGCTTGTGGTGCCCAAACCTTACAGGAAGTTGGTGTTGGAGTTGGCCCATGGGCACATTCTTGGAGGTCATCTGGGGACAGAGAAAACCCGAGAGAGGGTATTACAGAGATTCTATTGGCCGGGGGTGATGAAGGACATAGAAAATTATTGTTCCTCCTGCCCTGTGTGTCAGAGGTCGGCCCCGATGCCACATTTCCGTAGCCCGCTGGTCCCTCTACCCATCATTGAGGTCCCGTTTGAGAGGATCGCCATGGATTTGGTAGGTCCTATAATCAAGTCCGCTAGGGGGCACCAGTACATATTAGTTATAATGGACTATGCCACCCGTTATCCAGAAGCGATCCCTCTCCGAAATACCTCGGCCAAAACCATAGCCAAAGAGCTATCTCTTGTGTTTAGCCGGGTGGGTATTTGTAAAGAACTGCTTACGGACCAAGGTACACCCTTTATGTCCCGGGTTATGAAGGAGCTGTGTAAATTGTTCAAAGTGACGCAATTACGTACATCTGTGTATCACCCCCAAACCGATGGGCTGGTTGAAAGATTCAACAAAACCCTAAAACAAATGTTGAAGAAAGTGGTGGATAGAGATGGAAAGGATTGGGACTGTCTACTTCCTTATCTGATGTTTGCTATTAGGGAGGTGCCCCAATCCTCTACGGGATTCTCCCCCTTTGAGTTACTGTATGGGAGACACCCAAGAGGGCTGTTGGATATTGCCAAGGAAACTTGGGAAAGTGAGAGTTCTCCCCACAGGAGTGTGATTGAGCATGTCGCCCTGATGCAAGACCGAATTGCACAGGTAATGCCCATCGTGAAGGAACATTTGGCCCAAGCGCAGTTAGCACAGCAGAGAGTGTACAACCGTGGAGCCAAGACCCGTACCTTTTCCCCGGGGGATAGGATACTGGTACTTGTCCCTACGGTTGAAAGTAAATTCCTTGCCAAATGGCAAGGCCCCTATGAGATAATGGAAAAAGTGAGCGAAGTGAATTACAAGGTCAGACAACCAGGAAGGCGAAAGCCCGAACAGATCTATCACGTTAATCTGTTGAAAGCCTGGAGGGATAGAGAGTCCCTAGTCGCAGACACTTGGTCACCAGCTCAAACTGGTTGCGTGATTCCTGAGGTTGGAATAGCAGCCACCTTGTCACAACCCCAACAACAGGAGGTTAAGGAGTTTGTGCTTCGCAACAAGGAGGTATTCTCTGAGCTGCCGGGACAAACATCTGGGGTAGAGCATGACATCATTACCCCGCCCGGTGAAAGGGTGAAGTTAAAACCCTATCGGATCCCAGAGGCCCGACGGGAGGCAATACGGGAGGAAGTACAGAAAATGCTGAACTTAGGGGTGATAGAGGAGTCCCAAAGTGATTGGTCTAGTCCCATTGTGTTGGTGCCTAAACCGGATGGGAGCTGGCGATTTTGTAACGATTTTTGTCAGTTGAACAAAGTTACAAAATTTGACACCTACCCCATGCCACGTATAGATGAGTTGATCGACCGGCTGGGAACAGCCCGATACATGACGACTCTTGACCTCACAAAAGGGTATTGGCAAATCCCCCTGGCCAAGTCGGCCAAAGAGAAAACCGCATTTGTAACCCCAGACGGGGCGTTCCAATATAAAAGAATGCCGTTCGGGTTACAGAATGCGCCGGCCACATTCCAGCGGAAAATGGACCAGATGCTGAGGCCCCATCGGAAGTATGCTGCGGCTTACCTGGATGACGTAATTGTCCATAGCACAGATTGGGCCTCACATCTGCCAAAAGTGCAAGCAGTCCTGGACTCTGTTCGGGAAGCGGGGTTTACGGCTAACCCCAAGAAGTGTACCATTGGGCAGGAGGAGGCCAAATATCTTGGGTACACCATTGGGAGGGGAGTAATAAAACCCCAACTCAACAAAGTCGAGGCCATCCAGAGTTGGCCACGTCCCAACAGCAAGAAGCAGGTACGAGCCTTTCTGGGAATCGCTGGGTATTATCGGCGATTCATTCCCCACTTTGCTTCTAAGGCTGTGCCCCTAACCAACCTGACGAAGGGGAAAGGGTCGGTCATGATTAAATGGACCCCCGAGGCTGAGGCAGCATTCCAATTCTTGAAACAAGCCTTATGTAGCCAGCCAGTGTTGTACTCACCCGACTTCTCTAAAGACTTTGTCGTACAAAGTGATGCGTCAGATGTGGGGTTAGGAGCAGTATTGTCCCAGGTCTGGAACGGGGAAGAGCACCCAGTCATTTACCTCAGCAGGAAGTTGAAGTCCCATGAGGTAAATTACGCCACCGTTGAAAAGGAGTGTTTAGCGGTGAAGTGGGCTCTAGATTCCCTTCGGTACTACCTGCTAGGTAGGCACTTTGACATGGTTACGGATCACGCTCCGTTAAAGTGGATGGCTCAAAACAAGGAAACAAATAGAAGAGTGAATAGGTGGTTCCTGGCCCTCCAGGAATTCAACTTCACAGTAAAGCATCGCCCTGGCGTTCAAATGGGGAATGTGGATGCTTTGTCTCGAGTACATGAATGCCTGATTGCTGGTGTTCCAACCCCGAGGTTAAAACAAGAGGGGGGGGTATGTGACAGCAGGAAGGTAAAGTCACCTGGTTGCATCCAGGGGGGTAGATATATTTCGCCCAGATTCAGGCTTTACGCCGACTTATACAACTAGGTGGAGAGTTGTATAAGCCCAGCTGAGGCTAGTGAGCTCATGGATGACTCATACCTCTAGGGAGAGTGTGGGGCGTCGTGCAGACAGGGAGTTGATGAGACCAGCTGAAGCTTGTCAGCTCATTTAGGCCTCTATAAGAACTCCCAGCTTCATTAGATGTTAGCTCATGCCTGGACCCAGACCTGTGTGGACTGTCTAGGGAGAGTGAACCCCTGTGCGGTGAGACAAAGCCTGTGTGGCTATTTGCTTGGACATTTAAAACCAGGGACTTAGGGACTAGGACAGCACTAGGCTGATCCCAGTTGTTAGTTAGGAAACCTGTATGTTTAGTCAGAGGTCAAGTTGACCAGGATTTATTTTGTTTATGTTTCTTTTGCTTTGCTGTGTTTTGTCACTGTAAATAGAAAATAAACCGCACCTTTTTGATTTTGAAAACCACAACCTCCGTTTGCTGGGCCTGTTTTTGTGTGGGCAGCCCATCTCGGGGGTCACACACACCCGCTGCCGAGCTAACCCCCTCACCCAATCATAAATCAAACGTTCACTTTTTAATACTTGGTTGCAAATCCTTTGCAGTCAATTACAGCCTGAAGTCTGGAATGCATAGACATCACCAGACGCTGGGTTTCATACCTGGTGATGCTCTGCCAGGCCTCTACTGCAACTGTCTTCAGTTCCTGCTTGTTCTTGGGGCATTTTCCCTTCAGTTTTGTCTTCAGCAAGTGAAATGCATGCTCAATCGGATTCAGGTCAGGTGATTGACTTGGCCATTGCATAACATTCCACTTATTTCCCTTTAAAAACTCTTTGCTTGCTTTCGCAGTATGCTACTATATATAGTAGTATATAGTATATGCTATATACTGTGTATATATACACTGTATTCAGTTTAGCTAGATTCGTAGATTCGTTCCTGTTATTCTCTTCCTTACAGGCAGGCAGCTGCAGTATTTTCAGTCAGTGTACTGTATCCTGTGCCCAGTGTGCAACTGAAAGCTAACTACAGACAATTGCTGGTGTTCTACCACAGTCAGGCAGCTGCAGTATTTTCAGTCAGTGTACTGTATCCTGTGCACAGTGTGCAACTAAAGCTAACTGCAGACATTTGCTGGTGTTCTCTTCCTAATAATACCACAGGCAGGCAGCTGCAGTATTTTCAGTCAGTGTACTGTATCCTGTGCACAGTGCAACTAAAGCTAACTGCAGACAATTGCTGGTGTTCTCTTCCTATTAATACCTCAGGCGGGCAGCTGCAGTATTTTCAGTCAGTGTACTGTATCCTGTGCACAGTGTGCAACTAAAGCTAACTGCAGACAATTGCTGGTATTCTCTTCCTAATAATACCTCAGGCGGGCAGCTGCAGTATTTTCAGTCAGTGTACTGTATCCTGTGCACAGTGTGTAACTAAAGCTAACTGCAGACAATTGCTGGTGTTCTCTTCCTAATAATACCTCAGGCAGGCAGCTGCAGTATTTTCAGTCAGTGTACTGTATCCTGTGCACAGTGTGCAACTAAAGCTAACTGCAGACAATTGCTGGTGTTCTCTTCCTAATAATACCACAGGCAGGCAGCTGCAGTATTTTCAGTCAGTGTACTGTATCCTGTGCACAGTGTGCAACTAAAGTTAACTGCAGACGGGGGGCATGGCCGGAAGTGGGAAAGGAGGGAGAGTGCTAACGCGAGTGTGTGTGTCACAGGTGTACTTACCGAGGCCGAGATGCCGAGAGTGGTTCACCCTTGCGACTTGGCGCACTCCGCCCCCTGGAGGTGGAACAGGGAGAGGATGGCGCAAAGAGGCACTGGCTACCAGCAGGTGAGGAAGTCTTGGTAGAGGATCGGGTGACCAGGAACAGGCTGAGGGCCTAACACCAGGCTGATGAGGGCTCTCACAAGATCCAAGCAAAGACACAAGTCCAGGGCACTACAGGGGCCAAGCGGGTAGACTGAGTCCAGATACTGGTTGTAGAAACAGGTACTGAGGGTGCAGGCCGAGGGTCTAACACAGTAGACAAGTGATCAGTCCAGGTATATTAAGCAGGTAATCAGAGCTGGAGGCAAGTAGCAAATCCGGAATACAAGCAGGAGATCAGGGATTGGAGATTGGTAGAAAGTCCGAGTCACAGGCCGAGGGTCAAACACAGCGGGCAGGCAGAAGAGGTCCGAGAGGCAAGCCAAAGGTCAGGTCCAGGAGAGAAGCAGCGTAGTCAGGTCGATCCGGGTCACAACAAGGGTTCAGACGTGTATACAGGAAACCAGGTACAAGGCAGGCAGCTGACGACAAACCAGCAACCTGTCAGCGCCACTAGGCTTCTTTAAATAGGCCTGTCAGAGTTCTGATTGGTGCGCCATGGCGCATGTGCGTGCGCCATTCGCGCACACCATTGCGCATGCGCCGTTCGCGCACGTGCCGAAGCGCCATTCCACCGCCGAGAGCGGAGCTGGTCATCGCTTCCCGCTGCGCCCTGTGCTGGAGTTTCGCGGGAGAAGAGGAACAGGCTATACCGGGCTCTACAGCATACGGAGCTGCCTGTAATCCCGCTGGTGATCTCGCGGGATCTCGCAGCTCCACAAGGTTTTGCCCTTTGACCCAGGGACCAAGCTGGTGTGCTGGAGGGACGCGTGAGTAGCTGTGTGAGGGGACGCAGATGACAGGGGGTGCGCCTGGAGGGACCTAAAATAAAATACAGTGTGCAAAAAAAAAATCAGGAGACACTGTATAGAGTGATATGAAATGATATTCACTATTTTCTACTGTTTTCCCCCTAAATCCTCTAATAACAGCCTACAATCATATTACTGACAGCTTTTCATTGCCTACCATTGAAAACCATCTGATTATTATTTCAATAGTGATATAGCGAAATAGAAGTGTGCTACGCCCTGCACAAACTTGGACTAAAGCCGCCTCCTTTATTATGTCTAAGAAGCAGGAAGGAGCCCTTGTTACCCGCTCCGCAAAGAATCAGGCAACAGCGTCCGCAATAGCAGCAGCAGCAGCAGCAAAGCTCGAAAGCTTTGCCCGAACTTCCCTGTCTCCAGCAAAGGGGATTCACCAACAGCCAACACAAGCAGGACCCTTAATGGACAGGAAAAGCCAGGGTAGGGGTCAGGTACAGGCAAACCCAGCGAACCCAGTGGCAACATCTAGCGTAAAAACTGTGAGTACCGAAGGAGCAGGGAGAGGAAAAAATAGTACGGCAATTACTGTAACAACTTACGCTAAGCCAGCTGAGGCGAGTATGGAGGGTGGACACTCAGCAAGGGAGGAAGAGCCCACACTGAGGGACCTTTTGTATGCCATAAATGTAAGGATTCAATAACTGTCCTTGATACTCAGCTGAAAGGCATTAAGGAGGAACTACTCTCAATGGGGGACAAGCTAAGCAAGACGGTGGAAAGAACTACTGTCTTGGAGGAGAGACTAAGTACAGTTGAGGATGTTTTACTCCCACTTAGACAGGAAGTTATGGGGTTGAAGAAACAAATGGACATGCAGGGGGTCAAAATCGATTAATTGGAAAATAGAAACTGTGTAAGTAACGTCAGAGTGGTAGGCATGCCAGAACAGAGCGAGGGAGGTGACCCCATAGCAATCTTTGAGGGGTGGTTCAAGGAGATTTTTGGGGCTACATCTTTTACACCTTTTTTTTGGTATCGAGCGCGCCCATCGGGTTACCTCGCCAGGCAAGTGGATACCCTAGACCCCTACTTATAAAATGTGGCACACATTTTTTCGACTCCCCAACAAGTGTGGAGAAGTGGTATGAGGGCAATAAGAAAGATCTATAGTGCCTTTCCTTCAATATGAGACAAGCAAGGAATTGGTTTTTGCATTGAGACTTGATTTTTCTTCCTTTTGTTTCCTTCTTTTTTTGTTTTGATTGTGTGTGGATAACCTTCATATTTTAACACTAGCTAAAGCACTTTGATAATTTGAATAGCACTTTAATTGGTCTAAATGTACGGGGTAGGCCTGATAAATTTAACTCTAGGTGGAGAAAAGGGAAAAAAGGACATTTTTTAAAGCACCTTAAATAGCACTAGTATGGGTAGTATGGGGGGAAAAAGAAGCATGGAGCGATTCTCAGAGAGGGGGGGCGTCTATAGGGGAATAGATGCATGTTAACAGGGAAAGGAGAAAGGATGAGGGTAGAGTGGAGGCCATAGGTACAGCCCCTAGGGTAGGCCCAGCTGGGCAAAGAGGGGAGAGGGTTGGGAAGGGGGAGGAAAGGGAGGAGGGTGGAAGTAAAAGGGGGGGTAGGCGTAGGGAGGGAGGATTATGCCGCATACACACGTCCGTTTTTAATGTCATTTTTAAAACCAACGTTTTTCTCGTCGTTTTTTTTTCTTGTTTCCTCTCAACCCTGTCTTGCGTACACACGATCATGAAAAAAACCGCTCGAGCAAAGCGCAGTGACGTACAACACGTACGACGGCACTATAAAGGGGAAGATTCGTTCGAATGGCGCCACCCTTCACGTTAGTAAAGTTTGTTGAGCGATGATTCGCGCTTTTCAGCCTCGTGCTTTTCAGTCCGTTACAGCGTGACAAATGTGCTATCTCCATTACGAACGCTAGTTTTACCAGAACGAGCGCTCCCGTCTCATACTTGATTCTGAGCATGAGCGTTTTTTTTCACCTCGTAAAAGCATACACACTATCGTTTTTCACGTCATTAAAAAAAACGACATGAAAAACGACGTGAAAAAATAGAGCATGTTCGAAATTTTTAATGGCCGTTGTTCACATCGTTAAAAATGCTCTGGAGCCTACACGCGATCCGTTTTAATGGCCATTTTTAAAAATGGCATTTTTAACGGCATGAAAAACGATTGTGTGTATGCGGCATAAGGGAGGATAAGAGAGGGGGGGAAACGCATCTGCGGCCCGACTCTGTCCACCTGCTGCATTCACGTAAATACCCGATGCAATATCATTCTATGCATTCCTCTTATTCTAGGGGATTTAGTGTAATGGTTTCTGCTAATGTCTCTTTTGAATGCATTCAACAGCAGGTTACATTCTGATGACACTTACGGTCCCGCTGGCTCCCCGCCTGTTGTAGGTGGAACGCACTCCGGATCATCTCCACTCGGGACATCCACTCCGCTCCATTCACGTTATCCAGCCTCAGTGCCGGGTCTGTGGCACCTTTCAAGTAAGGGGGCATTTGGCTGTTGTTTTTTAATGTTCATGCTTTTAGAAAATAAACGGAATTACACTATTGCCGTTTTATTTCCTTTGTGTTCCGCATATTCTTATCTGAGCCTCCATGAGGCAGGGATCCTATCCAGTATTGACATCCGCATCCATGTCAGCAAGTGGAACTTGCTAGAAGCGCAATTGACTTTTTTTTTAATTAAAAGGGTCAATCATCTCTGGTAAGCTGCCATCTACAGGTCCTTCTCAAAAAATTAGCATATTGTGATAAAGTTCATTATTTTCTGTAATGTACTGATAAACATTAGACTTTCATATATTTTAGATTCATTACACACAACTGAAGTAGTTCAAGCCTTTTCTTGTTTTAATATTGATGATTTTGGCATACAGCTCATGAAAACCCAAAAATCCTATCTCAAAAAATTAGCATATCATGAAAAGGTTCTCTAAACGAGCTATTAACCTAATCATCTGAATCAACTAATTAACTCTAAACACCTGCAAAAGATTCCTGAGGCTTTTAAAAACTCCCAGCCTGGTTCATTACTCAAAACCGCAATCATGGGTAAGACTGCCGACCTGACTGCTGTCCAGAAGGCCATCATTGACACCCTCAAGCAAGAGGGTAAGACACAGAAAGAAATTTCTGAACGAATAGGCTGTTCCCAGAGTGCTGTATCAAGGCACCTCAGTGGGAAGTCTGTGGGAAGGAAAAAGTGTGGCAGAAAACGCTGCACAACGAGAAGAGGTGACCGGACCCTGAAGAAGATTGTGGAGAAGGACCGATTCCAGACCTTGGAGGACCTGCGGAAGCAGTGGACTGAGTCTGGAGTAGAAACATCCAGAGCCACCGTGAACAGGCGTGTGCAGGAAATGGGCTACAGGTGCCGCATTCCCCAGGTCAAGCCACTTTTGAACCAGAAACAGCGGCAGAAGCGCCTGACCTGGGCTACAGAGAAGCAGCACTGGACTGTTGCTCAGTGGTCCAAAGTACATTCGGAAATCAAGGTGCCAGAGTCTGGAGGAAGACTGGGGAGAGGGAAATGCCAAAATGCCTGAAGTCCAGTGTCAAGTACCCACAGTCAGTGATGGTCTGGGGTGCCATGTCAGCTGCTGGTGTTGGTCCACGGTGTTTTATCAAGGGCAGGGTCAATGCAGCTAGCTATCAGGAGATTTTGGAGCACTTCATGCTTCCATCTGCTGAAAAGCTTTATGGAGATGAAGATTTCATTTTTCAGCACGACCTGGCACCTGCTCACAGTGCCAAAACCACTGGTAAATGGTTTACTGACCATGGTATTACTGTGCTCAATTGGCCTGCCAACTCTCCTGACCTGAACCCCATAGAGAATCTGTGGGATATTGGGAAGAGAAAGTTGAGAGACGCAAGACCCAACACTCTGGATGAGCTTAAGGCCGCTATCGAAGCATCCTGGGCCTCCATAACACCTCAGCAGTGCCACAGGCTGGTTGCCTCCATGCCACGCCGCATTGAAGCAGTCATTTCTGCAAAAGGATTCCCGACCAAGTATTGAGTGCATAACTGAACATAATTATTTGAAGGTTGACTTTTTTTGTATTAAAAACACTTTTCTTTTATTGGTCGGATGAAATATGCTAATTTTTTGAGATAGGATTTTTGGGTTGTCATGAGCTGTATGCCAAAATCATCAATATTAAAACAAGAAAAGGCTTGAACTACTTCAGTTGTGTGTAATGAATCTAAAATATATGAAAGTCTAATGTTTATCAGTACATTACAGAAAATAATGAACTTTATCACAATATGCTAATTTTTTGAGAAGGACCTGTATATCTTGAGCACTATCGGTTGTTATTAGGTCTAAGTTGGTGAAGGCTTACACCGCAGGTCACTACGTCTGTTTTCAGTTTTCACAAGACGTTTTTTCTGGAATTTATCACATCACCTTTGTTTGAATGATATGCATGGATTATTGGGACTATAACATTCATCATCATTTTGGACATTGCTTATGATTTTTTTGATTTTTGTCACTATTATCACCATTATCCACAAGGATTAGTTGTGGAATTGTCATTCACTGTATATATATTCCAATGTATGGTGCACTCGGCTTGTTGATTCTAAGTTGGGACGCACCAGTCACATTTCTTAGGTTGTTTAGGTAGGCTGGTGTTATTTGTCACAATAATAGTATATTCATAATATATTAACTTTTATTGTTAGCAGTACTTTAATATATAGGTGATACTTTAATTATCACCCACTTTAGCGCCCCCACCATATGTGCACGGTGTGTATATATAATTTATCCAATGTTTGTTTCAGTCACTGAAATTTTGAGGAAAGCAGCTGCTTATTTCTATATTTGTTAACCTTTTTTATAGTTTATTTAGCGCGAGATTACCAACATATGAATTATAATAATACCCTAGATTTGAGCCTGGATAGAATGCTACTGATACCCAGAGTGGTAAAGCTGACAGCCGGTAGGACGGCTTTTGCTTCTTTGCTTTCTGAATTGGGACTCCACGATGTTTGGCGTGAGAGAAATGCTAACGACAGATGTTATTCGTGCCATTCTGCCACACATAATGGACTTTCTCAGACTGACATGGGTCTAGGGAAAGAGGCGTTAATACAACGGGTAAGAGATTCAGTTTATGAGCCGAGATTACTATCTGATCACTCTGCATTCTGGGTACGGCTAGATGTTACTGTTACATCGGGCCGCCCGTTGTGGAAAGTGAACCCTTTTTGGCTGACCCTGTTTCCGTCTCCAGATGAGACAGTGGGTGCATTGCAGGAATTCCTGCATTTTAATAGGGGATCTGCTAGTGCAGCAGTGGTATGGGATTCACTCAAGGCATTTTTGAGGGGACGTCTCATCAGAGAAATTACAGGCATTAAAAAAGGTTTTAGGAAATGGGAAAATAGTGTGCGAGATGAAAAGAAAGCCAGAGAACAGGCACTGGTAGCAGACCCTTTCCAATCCAATTACGATTCTTGGACCGAGGCGCAATCCCTGTACAACTCTGTTCTGCTGTCAGCAGTGGAGAAGAGGAGATACTTCCATCAGCAGAGTTACTTTGAGGAAGGGGAAAAATACGGGTCACCTTCTTGCTCTCGTAGCTAGGGAGCAGCGGGATTCCTCTAATATTTTAGCTATAAGGGCAGAGTCGGGGGGAGACACACACACTCTTAGTTATAGGGATTTATATTCTTCTAAAACTAGTTATACAGTGCCAGAACTGGACTCGTTCTTACAAGCTTGCCCCTTCCCCCAGCTCCCAGAGGCAAATAGGGAAATGTTAAATTCCCCTATTACATTGGCAGAATTGAAGGATTCACTAGATGAGGCTCCGCATCATAAGTCCCCAGGTTCGGACGGATTACCGGTGGAGGTGTACTCCCATTATGGTGAGTTTCTTCTCCCACCCTTGCTGGATGCCGTATCAGAGGCAGTTGAGACAGGTAGGTTACCTGACAGTATGCAGGAGGCTATAATTATAGTACTTCCCAAGCCAGGTAAAGATAAGCGCCTGCTAGACTCTTACCGCCCGATTTCTCTATTGAACACGGACGTCAAGCTTCTGACAAGGGTCTTAGCTATGAGATTATCTCACGTGATTGGCAAGCTGGTCCATCGAGACCAGTCTGGCTTTATACCTACTCGCTCAACAGCTGATATTATACGGCGATTGTACTTGAATTTACAGGTGCCGGTGGATAAACCTGGAGGGAGGGCCATTTTATCACTGGATGCCGCAAAAGCGTTTGATAGTGTGGAATGGCCATACCTCCTGGAAATTTTGACAAGGTTCAGACTGGGGAATAAGTTTATAGCATGGGTGAAGGTACTATATTCTAAACCCATTCCCAGACTTCGTATTAATAATAATCTCTCTTCTTCATTTGAGGTATACAGAGGCACCCGGCAGGGGTGTCCGTTATCCTCACTGCTGTTTGCTCTGGTGGTTATCTTGATCCGTAACGCCTCGGAGGCAGTCGGATTTCGTAGGGGCCAGAGGGAAGAAAAAATTTCCCTATATGCGGATGACGCACTTATTTACCTAGGGGACACAACCAAATCGTTGCGAGCAGTGATGGGGATGATAGGAGACTTCGGAGGTTTCTCTGGCTTTACCATAAATTGGTCTAAATCAACACTAATGCCCATAGACCCGTTGACGGAACCATTGCCAGCAGGTGCGGAGCAGATTACCATAACTAAAAGCTTTGGATACTTGGGAGTAGTGGTATTCCCGGATCCGGCCGATTACCTTCAATTGAACCTGGGCCCACTGCTGGATAGGCAGAGAGGGAAATGCAATAGCTGGTGTAAACTTCCTCTGTCAGTGGTGGGACGGGCGAACTTAATAAAAATGGTATGGGCCCCACAGTTTTTATACGTTTTCACAACTCCCCTATGTGGATTCCGAATAAATGGTTTAAACAAATTGACACCTTGATGCGGGACCTGATATGGAAAAAAAAGATAGCCCAGATTAGTTTAACTACCCTGCAATATAGTAAGGATAGGGGGGGACTGGCAGTCCCCCACCATAAAATATAGTTTTTGGCCTCACAGCTGCAGCAGTTGGTGGGAAGAAAGAGAGGACCCTATATGCAATCTGGTGATTACGTCGGTCCCTATATTAAAGGCGGCCTCCCACCTGAAGATGGATTTGCCTAGCATACCACATTCTGCACCTACAGGTATCCTCCTTAAAAAGGTTTGGGGGGAGATTCGGAAGGCCTTGAGGTTAAGGGGCCCACTGCTCTTTACCCCGATATGGCATAACCCTAGATACCCAGAGTTACAGGACTTAGAGGGTTTCACTCCCTGGAAAGAGAGGGGGATTTTTATTTTATTTTTACAGTTGTATCAGGGGGAGGTGTTAAAAACATATGAACAGATGTGTCAGGAATTTCAGTTAGCCCCAGGGGGCTTTTATCAATACCTTCAGCATGCTCTGCAAGCACAGCAAATGACACACTCTTTAACAGTATCATCGTCACGTCTGCTGATGGAGGTCTACCAGGCGGATACCCGGAGAGGATTAATATCAAAAACTTATGCGGAACTGCTATCCTGAGTTCAGGACCATGCTTCCCTTAGATGCCGTAGTAAATGGGCAGAAGACATTGGGGACATAGACGGGGACCAGTGGGATATGGCTCTAGAATCCATTCCGGTGGTATCTGTATCCGCGTCCCATAAATTGTCACAATTATTTATCTTGAATAGGGCCTATAGAACACCAGTACAGCTTTACAAGTGGGGAGGAAGGGACTCCCCCCTGTGCCCAAAGTGCAAAGTACATCAGGGGGACTTTATACACTTAATTTGGAGATGCCCAAAGCTCCATCGGTACTGGGAGGAGGTCTTCCAGTGCATCACTAGATTGGCCCAGGTACCTGTACCATTGGACCCCATGGTGTACCTGCTTGGGGCTATTGATGCTGAAAAGTTCCCGCAGGGAATGTACTATATGATAACTAGACTGATGTACTTAGCTAGAAAACTTATTGCACGATATTGGATGGCATCTGCGGTTACCACGGGGTAACAATGGATTACCTATGTTAATACCTTACTTTTTAGAGAACGGCTGGGCTATAGTCATGGGCCCAAATTCGATCTCATATGGCAACCATGGTTGGGGGATCCCAACCTTGCACCACCACAATTGATAAAGGATAGACTCCTTATGTAGAGACCCATTGGGGTGGCTGGTGGGGGGGGGGGGGAAGGAGTGGGAAATCAAAGTTTGAATGTGCTAATGGTCACGCACTAGCCCCGAGTGAGTTTGTGGGTAGAAGAAATTATTTAGGTCGTTTAGATATAAAGGGTCTGGCATGTATGGGTAGTAGTTTTGGGGTGGGGGGGAATAGAAATGTCATAGGTGCACTGTAGATTGATATGGTTCATGTTAAATGGACATATGTCTTATTATGCATAGTTGTGTAGGATCGAATGCACTGATTATGTATCAATTGTGTAATTAATTGTATAATACAAAAGTTTGGATTTAAAAAAAAAAAAACTGCAGACAATTGCTGGTGTTCTCTTCCTAATAATACCACAGGCAGGCAGCTACAGTATTTTCAGTCAGTGTACTGTATCCTGTGCACAGTGTGCAACTAAAGCTAACTGCAGGCAATTGCTGGTGTTCTCTTCCTAATAATACCTCATGCAGGCAGCTGCAGTATTTTCAGTCAGTGTACTGTATCCTGTGCACAGTGTGCAACTAAAGCTAACTGCAGACAATTGCTGGTGTTCTCTTCCTAATATTACCACAGGCAGGCAGCTGCAGTATTTTCAGTCAGTGTACTGTATCCTGTGCACAGTGTGCAACTAAAGCTAACTGCAGACAATTGCTGGTGTTCTCTTCCTAATATTACCACAGGCAGGCAGCTGCAGTATTTTCAGTCAGTGTACTGTATCCTGTACACAGTTACATAGTGTGACAGTAGGAGCTACTGTCACTGTAAAAAGGACAAATTGCTGGACACAGGGTGTGCACATTTGCGAGGTGCAAGACTACAGAGCGTAGATGTGGACTGGAGAAAGACTGCTTTCGCAGCTTTCTCCAAGTTTTGGTATTCTGGAAAGGGGTTTTGTGGTTTGGAGATTTCTGTAAGGTACCTGTGATAGGTAGTGTCCGAAGTGGAACTTGTGTGCTGAGGATTCAGGCGAAAACGTAGTCAGGCAGATTAGGTTGGCAACAGATCAGGCAAAACAGTACACAATCGAAATCCAGAGAGTGGTCAGGCAGGCAAAGGTCATACACAAGCTGGCAGTGAAGTACAAAATCAGCAGGCTAGAGAGTAGTCAGGAATTCAGGCAGAAGTTCAACACAAAAATCAGGATCAAAAAGCAGTCACAACACCCAGGGAGCTATTCCACACAAACGGGCGCTGAGAGATAGCATCACTTCCTTTTTATGGGCTGCTTTGATTGAAAATTGTCCACAGCTGGCAGCAGGTGGGGCTAGTGAGTCCAAGGTAATGCTTAATACTGAGAGGACATTTCCAAAAGTCTAGATCTGCTCCGTAGCACAACAGGTAAGGCTGCAGCTTTGGGACCAGGAAGATCCCGGTTCAAATACACCCAAGTACATGACAATTTCACAGTGTCTTGGGAGGGATGGGATCTCCAACTCTGTGTCCAGACTTTGCTGATTACCAGCAAGGTGTGTGCTCAGGTGAGCACAGCCCTTATAATGAATGTATGGGAAGACCTCATGGCTCCCAGTTGGAGACGGCTCCACACCAAGAGACAGGAGGTCTTCAGGAGTCAGAGAGGCTGTAGGAGACAGCCAGAAAGTTGGTGAGCTATGGACGCTAAAGGAGTCTTTGAGGAGTCCGGTGGTCTGGCTGACCAGGATAAAGTGCAGAAGTACTGCTACAGAGAGCCAGGTGGGCTAGCATTTTCTGTTCTGTGTATTTAATGGAGAAGAACCCCTGCGTGGGAAACCTTTGTTTGGACTTTTATTTTGCCTTTTTAATAAAAATGGGCTACCATGCCCTTAAATATAGTTCCTGACTGGCTTGAATCGCTGAAAAAACGCATCTACCATGAGAGCTAACAACCCCCATCTCACAAGTGGTGGATTCAGCGGGCACAAGACGGTGGAATCCGGGTCCTTGCTCCACAGTGAGTTCAGGTCAGGAACTGTTGGCTGTGTGTGGAAGTGCAGCCAGGCAAAAGGCATTGCGTGTTGCAGGTGGTGTACCTGTGAATGAAAACTCAATACTTTTTTTTTTCTGCGGTGAACTGCTGCTAGCTGTGTGTGGCAGCCAGGCGAACTGCATTGCACAGGAGTTCAATTGATGGACTGTGTTGCATACAGGTGGTGTACCTGTGGAAGTGAGCTCAGCGTGGCCTGAGAAGATGTCTCCACCTAGGAGGGCCAGCCCAAAAGGCCTAGTGATGTGTATGACAGTGAATGGATGGTTCAAGCGGAATCGCAAAGACTGGGATGCAGTGCAAGGGGCTGTGATCGTGGCCTCTGACTATATGCAACCCATGCTGCCTACAGAGGAGGTTGGGGACTTCCTGCTAAGATTTGAAAAAGTTGCTTTAAAGAGAAAATGGCCTAGGAACCGGTGGCCAAAATTGCTGCAAACCTTATTACGGATAGAGTACCGGTCGGTTTACCATTTGATGGATGGGGACCAAGATGACTACCGCAAGTTTAAAGAGGAAATCCTTCTCAGAGGAGAGTTCCATCGTATCATGGGCTGCCAGCAATGCTCCAGGATGGGAGAAGTGTCACCGGTAGACTTCGGTTTTGGAAATCCAGAGTTACCTGCTACAGGATATGGTAAGGCTGTTGCAGTTTGTGGGTCTGATCCCAGTGAAGTGGCATTGTGTTCGGTGGGGAGATCCGCAGAAGGTGTAAAAATGGACTTGCTGCAGTGTGCTACCCAGATCAGTGGGGAGACACAGGTTAAAACCCAGCTTGCAGCAAGGTCAAGGACTGAAAATGACATGTGGACTCTGTGTGCACCTGAGGTAATCCAGCAGAGTGCTGGGAGAGATGTGCTAGGGGTAACCAAAGCAGTTGGTGTGCCATGTTCCCTAGTGACAGTGACAGGTGCTGCAGAGTTGCCAAGGGAAACCGCCAAGGAGCCTGCAGTGGTGAGGCAAGTGGTTTCTCAGGACAACTGTGAAGCCGCCCTAGTAGGAAAAATAATTCCTTTGGAGAGGAAGGGTGGTGTGCTGAGTGGCACGCAGGGTGCCATGCATTATGACAAAAGAAAACCTGATAGAGCTTATGAAACTGCTGTGTTTATGAATGCTGATGATAAAGGTATTGCTGATGATACATGTAATTATGGTGATGTGTTCTTTAGTAATGAGGAAAGGGGGATGTCTGCCTTGGCAACCAGAAGCAGAGCCACAGTGTTGTCCATGGAAATCTCTGGGGGTCTCCAGGTGTTGGAGCCAGAGATTGTCCAGGACAGCCCTGATATTGCTCTGGTGGAACAAACTGTGTCTACACCATGCAGTGAGAGTTTGTGTGAGCAGTCCGTTTACCATATGTGTAATCCAGTTGGTAAGGGGTTAAGTCAGCTGGCCAAAGCTGAAGGTACACAGCTGAGTGTGTTAGCGCCCCCAGAACAAGGTAGTGATGGTGTATTGCAGCCTGCCTTGTTTGATGAAGCTTTAGCAAAGAGTAAAAGCATGTTGTCAAAATGTGATTGATATAGAACTGACAAAGTTACTGTTTGTGCTGCAGAGTCCCAGGTGCCTCCTAGAGCCGATAATAAGGTACTGCTGAGCCCTCATAATGGAAGCACAACGGATTGGGACAGTTGGGCCAAACAATTACTAGCCATGTTAGACAGGGCTATGTTGGGCGACAAGGGTGTGAATACAACAACTGCTATGTCAGACAGGGAAATCGCAGAGCGACCGATGGTTGAGGGTGCGTTGGTCCCTACAAGGGTTGTTTCCCTCCAGTCGGAAGGACCAGATCAGGGCGCATGCATGGCAGATGTGGTGTTCACAGCCCAGCCGCTGAATGTCAAGTGTGAAGGTGACAATGTAACAGATGTTTACTTGCAGGGGCTCATTGTTGAGATGGAGGGGATGAGTGGGAGACATGCGTCTGACAGTGTTCCAGAGGAGCATCAGGCTGTGATGGGTACCGCCAGTGAGGTGGAGGCCCCTTTAAATGTCTCGGCCCCTCAAGCCACAGTGAATGAGCCCCTCCATGTCTCTGATAAGGTTAAGGTCACCATAATTGTTTTGCATATTGATGTGGAGTGTGTAGAAATTACAGATATGTTAGTGGAACTGCTTGAAATGGTGAAAGCACAGTCCTTGTATACCTGGGTGCCTCCATTACAGTCGGATGTGGTGGTGCTGCGTGGTACCAATGGATGGAGTCAGGTAGTATAACCTGTGTTGGTTAAAATTAATCACCAGTGGAACTGGTTGGTACAGTGTTTCTAATAGTGTGGCAAATGATCTCCCGGTTTCCTGTCAGGGTGCTTCCGGATACGGTTCAGTACGGAAGGCGCTCTGGGGGCTGCTGGAGACAGAGGTCTCTCCACCTGATGCGGTGATGGACATGTCTGCTAGTGCGGTCCGAGGTGCGGCTGAGCAGGGATTTGTAAATGGTGCGGATACTGCCTCACCCGCTAGACCTCCTAAGAAGGAAGGGCCAGATATGGACGCGGCAAAAGCAGAGATTCTGTCTGTCACCTGCAGAGAGGTACAAGTTGGGGTACCCGGAGACGCTCTCAAATATAGTATGGAGAGGAACAAAAATTGTAACATGGAAAAGTGTGAGTTGGCAAAGATTGGTACTGCTAGAAATGGGTCATGCGTTGTTCAATATCAGTTGTTGGGACAACTGCCCACAGAGATTTGGACAACAGGTGAAGTGGAGCCTTGTGAAGGTCTCATAGGGGATAGCTGCGCACCTGTGTGTTGTCCCTCCTTGGGCTTGGCCCTAACAAACCCTGAACGAGAAATAACTGATGACATTGATAATTGGAGAAATGGTGACTTATTACTGAATGTTAATGTAAATAATGGCCTGGATATGAAAATGAATAAATTCTTGGAAAATTAGTGTGATACACAGATGTTGAGCCCTGGGGCAGAGGCGGCTCTCTAATTAGGCAAAAATTGGCGGTGGCCTAAGGCCTCGCCCTCACAGGGGCCTCACATGACCCGCCTACTTTGCCGAATGTGTGTGAGAGGGGAATGTCCCTGGTCAGCGGGTAAAGCCATGCAGGTTCCAGCCGTGCCGATCGTTAGAACACCGGCTGTAACATCTCCCAAACACTGAGAACAGCTCATGTGATCTTTACTGCCTCCTAGCCTTCTCAGAAAGCCGACACTAGAGCTGGAAGGAGGGAGGGGGTGGATTGCAAGCTGCTCTATGCTCGATCAGTGCAGGAGAAATAGCCTGAGCTGAGGTTGTGTACACTGTGCACACTGCGTGCCTCCTCTCTGTAGCTGCAGCCATACCAGTGCCCATACAAGAGAAGGATGATCCTCTTGGGTTTGCCTGGCTCAGGCTGGCTGGATCGGAGCTTGCACAGTCTGAGCAGCAGAAGAGGTGGGCGGAGCAGGCTAAGACAGTTCATCACACTGCACACTCTGCAGCACCGATCACTGTCCAGCCCAGCAGTTACCAGAGCTCTCCCCAGACCAGTTTACAAGCTCTTCATTCAGTCCATGGAAGCTGCTAGTAAGGTGAGGTGCTAATGTATTTGCTGGATTACTAGTGTCAGCAATGCCAGATTTGTAAAACGTCCTGGCTGTGTCAGTCTTCAATCAGTGTTTGCAAATTACTGTTAAATGATCAGTATCCTGCAACTCTGATGAGATCACAGACCAGGAAAACTTCACTACTTCCCAGGATCAGAAAACTTTACTGGACATTTACTAAAGGGAAGGCTATGTGTTTTGCTTGCAAAGGAGGTGAGGGTCTACTAGAATTAAGCCCCAAGCCTGCGATCAGTGACATATGCAGTTATAAATGTAATAAAACCTCTCTGATGTGCAGTGACTCATTATTAATCATTTTGGGATATCAGTATGTACCTGCTAATCTATAACAAGGAATCTGAATTTAAGGCTGGCAATAGAACACAAAATTTAGCACCAGAGTTTCCCTCTCTCTCTGATTGCACCGCTCCTCCTTCACAATTACTCAGACCCCTTAAAGCGGAGGTTCCGCGAAGTCATGAGCCGAGGTCGAGCAATCGCTTGTCCCTCGGCTGCACCCGCCGCCATCCTCGGTAAGGTAATCGGGAAGTGAAGCGTTGCAGCTTCACTGCCCGGTTCCCTACAGTGCATGAGCGAGTAGCACGGCGCGCCCCCGCTCTCTCCTGGAAACAGTGTATTTCCCAGGAGACAGCGGGGGAGTGCGGGTAGATGCATGTCTGCCGCATTAGTCTATTCCCGGAAGTGGGTGCAAATACCGGTCTTAGACAGGTATCTGCACCCCCTCCCCCCTGAAAGGTGCCAAATGTGACACCGGAGGGGGGGAGGGTTCCGAAAAGCGGAAGTTCCATTTTTGGGTGGAACTCCGCTTTAAACTGGGCGCACACAGACCAAAAATCAGCCAGTTCAGTAGGGACCAGACAAATTTCAGTCTGTGTGTGGACTTCCCCCTTTCTGTTCAACAGAAATCAATCATTAGATCAACTTTTGTCAAACGGCCATGCTAGAAAACTTTCCTTCAATCAGCGGCCAAAGCCAAATGGTTGCAGACTGATCAGTGTATTCTGACATTGGGGGGGGGGGGGGGGGGGGGGCGAGTCTCACTGTCAGAATACAATGGCACAGAAGGGGAGGATTCATCCATCTGTCTCATTTGTGTGGTGAATCCGTTCATTTATCTTGTCTTCCACACACCCAGCTGCACAAAACAAATAAAAAAAAAGTAAACATGCCTTCTCCGCTTTAGACGCACACCACGGAAGCAGGGGCAATCTATTCCTTCTAGTGACACAACAAACACAGGCATTTTTCCTCACACTGATACATTTTTTCTACATCACTGTTGGTCCAAAGCTTTACTGCAGGATAAAATGCATACTGCTATTAAACTGCGCATGTCGCTACAAACTGCACCCCCAGCCCCTACTCCACCTGGGGAGTGGGGTGCCCTTTGCCCTGGGCACTGGATGACCTTGTCCCGGCATCACATTGCATGGTGGGAGTTGTAGTTCTCCACACCACACACTAGACTTGGCCCACCGATGCCTGCACTCTGCAGAGACCTACATCTACCAGAATGGTGCTCAAAGCAAATGTGTCGGCTTCTCCTTCTTCACTGCTTGTAGTAGGAACCAAGGAGAGTATAGAGGGATCATCTGTCTGCTCTGCACCCTGTCTGTGGCGGTATCATCTGTGGGTATGGCTCCAGTGTTTGGTGCCTGTTTGCACAGTCTAATACCATCTCCTGTATCATAACCGGATAGTCTCTGACCATCTTCTGCAGCATGTTTACAGTCTCTGACCATCTCCTGTATCCTGTCTGCACAGTCTCTGACCATCTCCTGTATCCTGTCTGCACAGTCTCTGACCATCTCCTGTATCCTGTCTGCACAGTCTCTGACCATCTCCTGTATCCTGTTTGCAGTCTCTGACCATCTCCTGTATCCTGTCTGCACAGTCTCTGACCATCTCCTGTATCCTGTCTGCACAGTCTCTGACCATCTCCTGTATCCTGTCTGCACAGTCTCTGACCATCTCCTGTATCCTGTCTGCACAGTCTCTGACCATCTCCTGTATCCTGTCTGCACAGTCTCTGACCATCTCCTGTATCCTGTCTGCACAGTCTCTGACCATCTCCTGTATCCTGTCTGCACAGTCTCTGACCATCTCCTGTATCCTGTCTGCACAGTCTCTGACCATCTCCTGTATCCTGTCTGCACAGTCTCTGACCATCTCCTGTATCCTGTCTGCACAGTCTCTGACCATCTCCTGTATCCTGTCTGCAGTCTCTGACCATCTCCTGTCTGCACAGTCTCTGACCATCTCCTGTATCCTGTCTGCACAGTCTCTGACTATCTCCTGTATCCTGTCTGCACAGTTTCTGACCATCTCCTGTATCCTGTCTGCACAGTCTCTGACCATCTCCTGTATCCTGTCTGCACAGTCTCTGACCATCTCCTGTATCCTGTCTGCACAGTCTCTGACCATCTCCTGTATCCTGTCTGCACAGTCTCTGACCATCTCCTGTATCCTGTCTGCACAGTCTCTGACCATCTCCTGTATCCTGTCTGCACAGTCTCTGACCATCTCCTGTATCCTGTCTGCACAGTCTCTGACCATCTCCTGTATCCTGTCTGCACAGTCTCTGACCATCTCCTGTATCCTGTCTGCAGTCTCTGACCATCTCCTGTCTGCACAGTCTCTGACCATCTCCTGTATCCTGTCTGCACAGTCTCTGACTATCTCCTGTATCCTGTCTGCACAGTTTCTGACCATCTCCTGTATCCTGTCTGCACAGTCTCTGACCATCTCCTGTATCCTGTCTGCACAGTCTCTGACCATCTCCTGTATCCTGTCTGCACAGTCTTTGACATTCCTGTATCATGTCCGCACATTCTCTGACCATCTCCTGTATCATATTTGCGGCCCTGACCATCTCCTTTATCATGTCTGCAGAGTCTCTGACCATCTCCTATATCATATCTGCAGTCTCTGACCATCTCCTGTACCATGTCTGCACAGTCTAAGACCATCTCCTGCAGCATGTTTGCAGTCTCTGACCATCTTCTGTAGCATGTCTGTACAGTCTCTGACCATCTCCTGTATCATGTCTGCACAGTCTCTGACTATATACTGTATCATGTCTGCACAGTCTCTGACTATATACTGTATCATGTCAGCACAGTCTCTGACCATCTCCTGTATCATTTCAGAACAGTCTCTGACCATTTCTTGTATCATGTCCGCAGAGTCTCTGACCATCTCTTGTATCATGTCTGCAGTCTCTGGGGGGGGGTCTACAGAGGAGTCAAGAGCGGGAGCGCTGCCAGGACGGGGGTCACGTGAGGAGTCAGATGTGTGCAGAATGTGTAGCGGATAATATAGGATGAAACCAGAGCCACCAAGCTGGAGCCTAGAGAGGACCGTCTAACTGAGCCCTGCACGGTGCTCCTGAGAGGAGTACAGTGACAGCACTGCAAGGCCAGTCTGAGGGGGATCACTGATGTAAGGGGAGAGTAAATACAGTAAGGTAAAGGGGCACTGATTTAAAAGTTCCCCCTGATATCAGTAACCCCCCCCCTTACCTTGGTGCATTCACTCTGTGTAAGGTGGTCTGTAGTCACCAGAGTCCCCTCCATATCAGAGTTCCCATTTTAGATGCAAGTTGCAACTCTGCGGACCCTGATGTAAAGGGGAACTCTGATGTAAAGGGGAATGCTGTGCACTCTGATATAAGGTGATCTCTGGTCACCAGAGCCCCCCTTACATCAGAGTTCCTCTTTACACCAGTCTGCAGCATTCCCTCTTACATCAAGATCTGCAGCATCTCCCTTTACATAAAATGTCCCCTTGCAGTGTAAGGGGTAATCCAGCAGACTCTGATCTAAGGGGGGACTCTGTGTTGGGTTATATTAACCTGACCTTCATGTAAATGGAGAACCATGTTTCTGCTCAGCTGCACAAATTGTATCTATATTTTTGTAGGTGTAATCAAAATAAAAAAATGTATGTGTGTGTGTGTGTGGTGTGTGTGTGTGTGTGTGTATGTGTGTATATATATATAT
Source organism: Rana muscosa (assembly GCA_029206835.1). Lineage (NCBI taxonomy): Eukaryota > Metazoa > Chordata > Amphibia > Anura > Ranidae > Rana > Rana muscosa. The sequence goes on along the minus strand of CM055118.1, from coordinate 989,432,549 downwards.
ATATATATATATATATATATATATATATATATATAGTGAGGGGGTTAACTCGGCAGCGGGTGTGTGTGACCCCCTGGATGGGTTCACCACACAAGAACAGGCACAGCAGACAGAGTTTGTAGTTGCAAAAACGAAAGGTGCGGTTTATTTCAAACTATTTACAAGGGAAAATCAGCAAAACAAAAAGAAACATGAAAAGAAATCCTGGTCAACTTGACCGCTCACTACACACGTTGGTGTCCCTAACTAACAACTGGGTACAGCCTTGTGCTGTCCCAGTCCCTAGCTCCCTGCTTTTTGAAGTTCTTATAATAACCACACAGGCTTTGGCTCACCGCACAGAGATCACACTCCCCAGACTATTCACACAGATCTGGTTCCAGGTTTGAGCATCTCCCTTAGCATGCTGGGAGTTCTTGTAGATGCCTCAATGAGCCACTTGATTCAGCTGGGCTCATTAACTCTTCCCCTGCAAGACTCCCAGCACTCCCCCTAGTGGTATAAATCGGCATAAAGCCTGAATCTAGGACATATATACCTTCCATCCTGGATGCAACCTGGCGACTTTACCTGCCTGCTGTCACATACCCCCCCCCCCCTCTTGTTTTAACCTTGGGGTTGGAACACAAGCAATCAGGCATGCATGTACTCGAGACAAAGCATCCACATTCCCCGTTTGAACGCCAGGGCGATGCTTTACTGTAAAGTTGAATTCCTGTAGGGCCAGGAACCACCTATTCACTCTTCTATTTGTCTCTTTGTTTTGAGCCATCCACTTTAAAGGAGCGTGATCAGTAATCATGTCAAAGTGCCTACCTAGCAGAAAGTACCGAAGGGAATCTAGAGCCCACTTCACCGCTAAACACTCCTTCTCAATCGTGGCGTAATTTACCTCATGGGACTTCAATTTCCTGCTGAGGTAAATGACTGGGTGCTCTTCCCCGTTCCAGACCTGGGACAATACTGCTCCTAACCCAACGTCTGATGCATCACTTTGTACGACAAAGTCCCTAGAGAAGTCTGGTGAGTACAACACTGGCTGGCTACATAAGGCATTTTTAAGAATTGGAATGCTGCCTCAGCCTCTGGGGTCCATTTAACCATGACCGACCTCTTTCCCTTTTGTCAGGTTGGTTAGGGGCATAGCCTGAGAAGCAAAGTGGGGAATGAATCGCCGATAATAACCAGCGATTCCCAGAAAGGCTCGTACCTGCTTCTTGCTGTTGGGACGTGGCCAATTCTGTATGGCCTCGACTTTGTTGACTTGGGGTTTTATTACTCCCCTCCCAATGGTGTACCCAAGATATTTGGCCTCCTCCTGCCCAATGGTACATTTCTTGGGGTTGGCCGTAAACCCAGCTTCCCGGATAGAGTCTAGGACTGCTTGCACTTTTGGCAGATGTGAGGCTCAATCTGTGCTGTAGATAATTACATCATCCAGGTAAGCCGCGGCATACTTCTGATGGGGCCTCAGTATCTGGTCCATTTTCCGCTGGAATGTGGCCGGCGCATTCTGTAACCCAAACTGCATTCTTTTATATTGGAACGCCCCGTCTGGGGTTACAAATGCGGTTTTCTCCTTGGCCGACTTTGCCAGGGGAATTTGCCAATACCCTTTTGTGAGATCAAGAGTTGTCATGTATCGGGCTGTTCCCAGCCAGTCGATCAACTCATCTATACGTGGCATGGGGTAGGTGTCAAATTTTGTAACTTTGTTCAGTTGTCGAAAATCGTTACAAAATCGCCAGCTCCCATCCGGTTTAGGCACTAACACAATGGGACTTGACCAATCACTTTGGGACTCCTCTATCACCCCTAACTTAAGCATTTTCTGTACTTCCTCACGTATTGCCTCCCGTCTGGCCTCTGGGATCCGATAGGGTTTTAGTTTCACCCTTTCACCGGGCGGGGTAATAATATCATGCTCTACGCCAGACATTTGTCCCGGCAGCTCAGAAAAAACCTCCTTGTTGCGAAGCACAAACTCCTTAACCTCCTGTTGTTGGGGGTTTGACAAGGTGACTGCTATTCCAACCTCAGGAATCCCGCAATCAGAGTGAGCTGGTGACAAAGTTTCCACGACTAGGGATTCCCTATCCCTCCAGGCTTTCAACAGATTAACGTGATAGATCTGTTCGGGCTTTCGCCTTCCTGGTTGTCTGACCTTGTAATTCACTTCGCTCACTTTTTCCATTATCTCATAGGGGCCTTGCCATTTGGCGAGGAATTTGCTTTCAATCGTAGGGACAAGTACCAATACCCTATCCCCCGGGGAAAAGGTACGGGTCCTGGCTCCACGGTTGTACACTCTCTGCTGTGCCAACTGCGCTTGGGCCAAATGTTCCTTTACGATTGGCATTACCTGTGCAATTCTATCTTGCATCAGGGCGACATGCTCAATCACACTCCTGTGGGGAGAACTCTCACTTTCCCAGGTTTCCTTGGCGATATCCAACAGCCCTCTGGGGTGTCTCCCATAAAGTAACTCAAAGGGTGAGAAACCCGTAGAGGATTGGGGTACCTCCCTAATAGCAAACATTAAATAGGGAATTAGACAGTCCCAATCCTTTCCATCTCTATCCACCACTTTCTTTAACATTTGTTTTAGGGTTTTGTTGAATCTTTCAACCAACCCATCTGTTTGGGGGTGATACACAGATGTACGCAATTGTGTCACTTTGAACAACTTACACAGCTCTTTCATAACCCGGGACATAAAGGGTGTACCTTGGTCCGTAAGCAGTTCTTTACAAATACCCACACGGCTAAAAACAAGAGATAGCTCTTTGGCTATGATTTTGGCCGAGGTATTTCGGAGAGGAATCGCTTCCGGATAACGGGTGGCATAGTCCATTATAACAAAGATGTACTGGTGCCCCCTAGCGGACTTCATTATCGGACCTACCAAATCCATTGCGATCCTCTCAAAAGGGGACCTCAATGATGGGAAGAGGTACCAGCGGGTTACGGAAATGTGGCATCGGTGCCGACCTCTGACACACAGGGCAGGAGGAACAATAATTTTCTGTTTCCTTCATGACCCCAGGCCAATAGAACCTCTGCAATACTCTCTCTCTGGTTTTCTCTGTCCCCAGATGACCTCCAAGAATGTGCCCATGGGCCAACTCTAACACCAACTTCCTGTAAGGTTTGGGCACCACAAGCTGCTCAATGGTTTCTTCTGCCCTTTTAGCCACCCGATACAGTAGGTCCTTTTCCACGATGAAGTATGGGTAAGTGCAGGTCTCATCTGGGTTCACTAACTCGCCATCTATTTCCACTACGTTTTCCCGTGCCTTTATTAGGGTGGGGTCTTTTAACTGTTCTGTGGAAAAATTTTCCTTGTGAACCTCGAGATCAGAAAACTCCACAGACGGCATGTTTTCGTCTGAGGATGTTGGCTCCTCCCCAGGTTCTCGAGTCTCCCCTGCCAATACCGACAAGGGAAATTCTGGAGAGTCCTCACCACTCTCAGAGGAATTCTGGCTATCACATTCCTGGTATATAGGGGCACCAGTGGGGGGCTCAGGACAATCCCATAGTTCCTAGAACTTTGGAAAATCCCTTCCCACAATGGCATCATGAGGAAGTGAGACACTAGTCCCACCCGATGAGAGAGGGTACCTTTGGGGGTCTCAAAACACACTGTAGTCACTGGATACTCTCGGGTGTCCCCATGCACACAAATAACAGCTACCTTGTTATTCCCAGAGACCTCTGTAGTAACTAATTCAGCCTTTATCAGTGTCACCAGGCTACCTGAATCCAGCAACACAACAACATTTCTACCATTAATACACATTTTGCATAAATGTTTCTCAGTTCCCCGAATGGCAGTGCATGCGACTGTCACAAACAGCGACTGACGTCTGTCCCTTAGAAAGTCACATTGCATGGGTTCATCCACAACCGGGCAATTTGCTGCAATATGTCCCTCTTGTCGGCAGCGGTAACAAACAATCCTTCTTGCTGCCTCTTGAACCCCTGACTTCCCAGGCTGTTCTCGCCAAACCTTGGGTAGAACTCCCACCCTCTCACTCTCTCCACCCTCACCCCTTGGAATCATCTTACCCGCCACTGGGGATGGTCTGGTCTTAGGGTGGAAAGTCTGTGAGTCTCTGGAAGAGACAGGCTTTGGCTCACTGCACAGAGATTACACTCCCCAGACTATCCACACAGATCTGGTTCCAGGTTTGAGAATCTCCCTTAGCATGCTGGGAGTTCTTGTAGAGGCCTCAATGAGCCACTTGATTCAGCTAGGCTCATTAACTCTTCCCTGCAAGACTCCCAGCACTCCCCCTAGTGGTATAAATCAGCATAAAGCCTGAATCTAGGACATATATACCTTCCATCCTGGATGCAACCTGGCGACTTTACCTGCCTGCTGTCACAATATATATATATATATTGTGAGGGGGTTAGCTCGGCAGCGGGTGTGTGTGACCCCCGAGATGGGCTCCCCACACAAAAACAGGCCCAGCAAACGGAGGTTGTGGTTTTCAAAATCAAAAAGGTGCGGTTTATTTTCTATTTACAGTGACAAAACACAGCAAAGCAAAAGAAACATAAACAAAATAAATCCTAGTCAACTTGACCTCTGACTAAACATACAGGTTTCCTAACTAACAACTGGGATCAGCCTAGTGCTGTCCTAGTCCCTAAGTCCCTGGTTTTAAATGTCCAAGCAAATAGCCACACAGGCTTTGTCTCACCGCACAGGGGTTCACTCTCCCTAGACAGTCCACACAGGTCTGGGTCCAGGCATGAGCTAACATCTAATGAAGCTGGGAGTTCTTATAGAGGCCTAAATGAGCTGACAAGCTTCAGCTGGTCTCATCAACTCCCTGTCTGCACGACGCCCCACACTCTCCCTAGAGGTATGAGTCATCCATGAGCTCACTAGCCTCAGCTGGGCTTATACAACTCTCCACCTAGTTGTATAAGTCGGCGTAAAGCCTGAATCTGGGCGAAATATATCTACCCCCCTGGATGCAACCAGGTGACTTTACCTTCCTGCTGTCACATACCCCCCCCTCTTGTTTTAACCTCGGGGTTGGAACACCAGCAATCAGGCATTCATGTACTCGAGACAAAGCATCCACATTCCCCATTTGAACGCCAGGGCGATGCTTTACTGTGAAGTTGAATTCCTGGAGGGCCAGGAACCACCTATTCACTCTTCTATTTGTTTCCTTGTTTTGAGCCATCCACTTTAACGGAGCGTGATCCGTAACCATGTCAAAGTGCCTACCTAGCAGGTAGTACCGAAGGGAATCTAGAGCCCACTTCACCGCTAAACACTCCTTTTCAACGGTGGCGTAATTTACCTCATGGGACTTCAACTTCCTGCTGAGGTAAATGACTGGGTGCTCTTCCCCGTTCCAGACCTGGGACAATACTGCTCCTAACCCCACATCTGACGCATCACTTTGTACGACAAAGTCTTTAGAGAAGTCGGGTGAGTACAACACTGGCTGGCTACATAAGGCTTGTTTCAAGAATTGGAATGCTGCCTCAGCCTCGGGGGTCCATTTAATCATGACCGACCCTTTCCCCTTCGTCAGGTTGGTTAGGGGCACAGCCTTAGAAGCAAAGTGGGGAATGAATCGCCGATAATACCCAGCGATTCCCAGAAAGGCTCGTACCTGCTTCTTGCTGTTGGGACGTGGCCAACTCTGGATGGCCTCGACTTTGTTGAGTTGGGGTTTTATTACTCCCCTCCCAATGGTGTACCCAAGATATTTGGCCTCCTCCTGCCCAATGGTACACTTCTTGGGGTTAGCCGTAAACCCCGCTTCCCGAACAGAGTCCAGGACTGCTTGCACTTTTGGCAGATGTGAGGCCCAATCTGTGCTATGGACAATTACGTCATCCAGGTAAGCCGCAGCATACTTCCGATGGGGCCTCAGCATCTGGTCCATTTTCCGCTGGAATGTGGCCGGCGCATTCTGTAACCCGAACGGCATTCTTTTATATTGGAACGCCCCGTCTGGGGTTACAAATGCGGTTTTCTCTTTGGCCGACTTGGCCAGGGGAATTTGCCAATACCCTTTTGTGAGGTCAAGAGTCGTCATGTATCGGGCTGTTCCCAGCCGGTCGATCAACTCATCTATACGTGGCATGGGGTAGGTGTCAAATTTTGTAACTTTGTTCAACTGACGAAAATCGTTACAAAATCGCCAGCTCCCATCCGGTTTAGGCACCAACACAATGGGACTAGACCAATCACTTTGGGACTCCTCTATCACCCCTAAGTTCAGCATTTTCTGTACTTCCTCCCGTATTGTCTCCCGTCGGGCCTCTGGGATCCGATAGGGTTTTAACTTCACCCTTTCACCGGGCGGGGTAATGATGTCATGCTCTACCCCAGATGTTTGTCCCGGCAGCTCAGAGAATACCTCCTTGTTGCGAAGCACAAACTCCTTAACCTCCTGTTGTTGGGGTTGTGACAAGGTGGCTGCTATTCCAACCTCAGGAATCACGCAACCAGTTTGAGCTGGTGACCAAGTGTCTGCGACTAGGGACTCTCTATCCCTCCAGGCTTTCAACAGATTAACGTGATAGATCTGTTCGGGCTTTCGCCTTCCTGGTTGTCTGACCTTGTAATTCACTTCGCTCACTTTTTCCATTATCTCGTAGGGGCCTTGCCATTTGGCAAGGAATTTACTTTCAACCGTAGGGACAAGTACCAGTATCCTATCCCCCGGGGAAAAGGTACGGGTCTTGGCTCCACGGTTGTACACTCTCTGCTGTGCTAACTGCGCTTGGGCCAAATGTTCCTTCACGATGGGCATTACCTGTGCAATTCGGTCTTGCATCAGGGCGACATGCTCAATCACACTCCTGTGGGGAGAACTCTCACTTTCCCAAGTTTCCTTGGCAATATCCAACAGCCCTCTTGGGTGTCTCCCATACAGTAACTCAAAGGGGGAGAATCCCGTAGAGGATTGGGGCACCTCCCTAATAGCAAACATCAGATAAGGAAGTAGACAGTCCCAATCCTTTCCATCTCTATCCACCACTTTCTTCAACATTTGTTTTAGGGTTTTGTTGAATCTTTCAACCAGCCCATCGGTTTGGGGGTGATACACAGATGTACGTAATTGCGTCACTTTGAACAATTTACACAGCTCCTTCATAACCCGGGACATAAAGGGTGTACCTTGGTCCGTAAGCAGTTCTTTACAAATACCCACCCGGCTAAACACAAGAGATAGCTCTTTGGCTATGGTTTTGGCCGAGGTATTTCGGAGAGGGATCGCTTCTGGATAACGGGTGGCATAGTCCATTATAACTAATATGTACTGGTGCCCCCTAGCGGACTTGATTATAGGACCTACCAAATCCATGGCGATCCTCTCAAACGGGACCTCAATGATGGGTAGAGGGACCAGCGGGCTACGGAAATGTGGCATCGGGGCCGACCTCTGACACACAGGGCAGGAGGAACAATAATTTTCTATGTCCTTCATCACCCCCGGCCAATAGAATCTCTGTAATACCCTCTCTCGGGTTTTCTCTGTCCCCAGATGACCTCCAAGAATGTGCCCATGGGCCAACTCCAACACCAACTTCCTGTAAGGTTTGGGCACCACAAGCTGCTCAACGGTTTCTTCTGCCCTTTTTGCCACCCGATACAGTAGGTCCTTCTCTACGCTGAAGTATGGGTAAGTGCAGGTATTATCTGGGTTCACTAACTCGCCATCTATTTTCACTACGTTTTCCCGTGCCTTTATTAGGGCGGGGTCTTTCAACTGTTCTGTGGCAAAGTTTTCCCTGTGAACCTCAAGATCAGAAAACTCCACAGACGGTAGGTTTTCGTCTGAGGAGGTGGGCTCCTCTCCAGTTTCTTGAGTCTCCCCTGCCAATACTGATAAGGGAAATTCTGGAGAGTCCTCACCACTCTCAGGGGAGTTCTGGCTATCACATTCCTGGTACATAGGGGCACCAGTGGGGGGCTCAGGATCATCCCACAGTTCCCAGAACTTCGGAAAATCCCTTCCCACAATGGCGTCATGCGGTAACTGAGATACTAAGCCCACTGGATGAGAGAGGGTACCTTTGGGGGTCTCGAAACACACTGTAGTCACTGGATACTCTCGGGTGTCCCCATGCACACAAATAACAGCTACCTTGCTATTCCCAGAGACCTCTGTTTTAACTAACTCAGCCTTTATCAGGGTCACAAGGCTACCTGAATCCAGCAATACCACAACATTTCTACCATTAACACACATTTTGCATAAATGTTTCTCAGTTCCTCGAATGGCAGTGCATGCGACTGTCGCACACAGCGACTGACGTCTGCCCGTCAGAAAGTCACACTGCATGGGTTCCTCCACAACCGGGCAATTGGCTGCAATATGTCCCGCTTGCCGGCAGCGGTAGCAAACGATCCTTCTTGCGGCCTCTTGAGCCGCTGTTTTCCCAGGCTGTTCTCGCCAAACTTGGGGTAGAGCTCCCACCCTCTCACTCTCTCCACCCTCACCCCTTGGAATCCTCTTATCCGCCCCTGGGGATGGTCTGGTCTTAGGGTGGAAAGTCCGAGTGTCTCTGGAAGAGGCCGTCAGGTTCTCTGTAGCCAAGTATTTCTCCACACGATCCACAAGACCATCGGCCGTCTCTGGGTCTCCATGGCTTACCCACTTTTGGATGGCAGTAGGAAGAGCTCTCAAAAACCGATCCATTACAACACGTTCCACAATCTTTGGTGCGGACAAAGTCTCTGGCTGTAGCCACTTTCTGCTCAGGTGAATGAGATCATACATTTGAGACCTGGGGGGTTTTCCAAGCTGGAAAGTCCAGTTATGCACACGCTGAGCCCGGACAGCCTGGGTGACACCCAGCCTTGCCAATATTTCAGCTTTTAGCATCGCATAGTCTTTTGCTTGGTTAGGCTCTAGGTCATAGTAAGCTTTCTGCGATTCACCAGTTAACAGAGGAGCCACCAGTCCAGCCCACTGCTCCTCAGGCCACTTTTCTCTTTCAGCGGTCCTTTCAAATGTGGTCAAAAATACCTCTGGATCATCCTCTCCAGTCATTTTTGTCAATAAACGACTCACCCCAAAGGACGCGGTATTAGTGGGACGGCTTTCCTCACTGGTCTGCGGACGTTGCTGCATTGCTGCTTCCATCTGTTGTTGTAGTCTCTGCTCTTGCTTCTGTAACAGGTCTATGAAGCGGGCCTCAGATTGCTGCTGGGCTTGTTGCTGAGCCTCCAGACTCTGTTGCAAAGTTGCGTTTGTCTGCTGCTGGGCTGCAAGGCTCTGTTGATGAGCTTGCTGCTGGGCTGCAAGGCTCTGTTGATGAGCTTGCTGCTGGGCTGCGAAGTTCTGTTGTTGAGCTGCAAGGCTCTTTTGCAAACCTGCATTTGTCTGCTGTTGATTGGCATTTGCTAGAGCCAGCTGCTTCAGTATCTCCTCCATGCTGGCTTAAAAAAAAACTGCCCGCATTCTCCACCAACTGTGAGGGGGTTAGCTCGGCAGCGGGTGTGTGTGACCCCCGAGATGGGCTCCCCACACAAAAACAGGCCCAGCAAACGGAGGTTGTGGTTTTCAAAATCAAAAAGGTGCGGTTTATTTTCTATTTACAGTGACAAAACACAGCAAAGCAAAAGAAACATAAACAAAATAAATCCTGGTCAACTTGACCTCTGACTAAACATACAGGTTTCCTAACTAACAACTGGGATCAGCCTAGTGCTGTCCTAGTCCCTAAGTCCCTGGTTTTAAATGTCCAAGCAAATAGCCACACAGGCTTTGTCTCACCGCACAGGGGTTCACTCTCCCTAGACAGTCCACACAGGTCTGGTTCCAGGCATGAGCTAACATCTAATGAAGCTGGGAGTTCTTATAGAGGCCTAAATGAGCTGACAAGCTTCAGCTGGTCTCATCAACTCCCTGTCTGTACGACGCCCCACACTCTCCCTAGAGGTATGAGTCATCCATGAGCCCACTAGCCTTATACAACTCTCCACCTAGTTGTATAAGTCGGCGTAAAGCCTGAATCTGGGCAAAATATATCTACCCCCCTGGATGCAACCAGGTGACTTTACCTTCCTGCTGTCACAATATATATATATATATATATATATATAGCGATACCCCCAGTTAAGAGGGCTGCCTGTATGATTTTTGGGCCCTGTAGTGCACCGCTGTCAACCCCTGGCTATCGGCTCTAACCTCCCTTGGGACAGTTAGTGGGGGATGATAGGATTGTGAGGCCTGTGACTCACAACGGCACAATCCTATGACAAGAATACACAGTAATGTTTTAAAACTTCCTTTACATATTTCTTCTGTAAAGTAAAAAAACACAGACACCAATATGCTTAAACCTGGTATGTTTACTTAGATTAGTGGGTAAGCAGTAAAACAGGTGAGCCCTGCAATAAACAGTGTTAACAAGCAAACAAGTATTCAACGTTATGCAACTCTAACAGTCCCCTTTGCAGCTACTTTCCCTCGTGAGCAATATGGCGCCCAGGAATGTCTATGCTACTCAGTCAGGCCTGACTGAACTAAAGTGGAAGTCCTGTAGGGAAATCTTCGCTAGCAATGGTGGTGCACTTGAAGAACAGAATTGTAATCCACCAAGGTAACAAAGGTACTGTGTCTATTTATGAGCAGGTGCTCTCTCACCCAACCGGACCAGTCCGCATCCGTTTCTTCTGCTGTGGTGCCTAAACACACCGATCCATCGACATCCGGGTCTTCGGTCCTCCTGGCAAAGGTGCAGTATCAAGGAGAGACGTCCCTCAGGTTCCTCGGTGCGCACGGAAGGCTCTTTGGAGAAAACGGCCAGGCTTCTGGCCTAAAGTCACAGGAGCTCAGACAGCAGTTCAGCTTGCTGGGCGGGCAGTGTCCAAAGAGAAAGAACTGGGCCCCGCCTCTCCCTTATAAAGTCCACCCCAGCAGTCCTTGCGCGGGGCAAGGCACCCTTGGTGCCTAAAAGTGTACTGGGTAATGTAGTCTCTGAGGGATTTAAAAGGCAATACCCCGCTACATATAGATACACATATATACACATATACATAACCTATGTTTAATGATATTTGATTAAAGAATAAATTGGTTAGAGAACATTTTAGAAACTGTGAATTTTTTTAGGAACTGTGAATTCATAGTTCATTGGAGATAAGGCTCTTAATATAGGCGATTTATAGAGTTCATTTTTTATCGCTTTAAATATTTTTCCCATTATGAGCGTGAATGGGGCCTCATGTCTAAGTTTTGCCTAAGGCCTCAGAAAGCCTAGAGCCGCCTCTGCCCTGGGGAGTTGGTAGTCAAGGGCAAAGGAGTTGGTAAACTCAAGGGACCTATTGTGATGGGGAAAACGGGTACCAGTGAGGGAAAAGTTGGTTCTTCATCAGGCGTAGTGTCTGGAGAAGGTTCCTTACAGAATCCAGAAACTGAGTTTAAAGGAAGTATCAGGAAAGGCAGGGGGACGCGAGAAAAGAAACGTGAGCTCAGGAACCCCAAGTACAGAGGGAGTAGGCTGGGGATACAGAAAGGTAGGACCCCGTTGCGATCCTGGGTAAGGTGTGCCTGGAAACGCACCCGAAAAAAAGATTGGGCCTACGCAGCGAACAGCTGGCACAGAGGTGCCCCAATCAAGGATTCGGGCTTGTGTGTTCCGCCCCCTTCGGGTCCGAAACATGGGGGGGAGATATGTGACAGTAGGAGCTACTGTCACGGTAAAAAGGACAAATTGCTGGACACAGGGTGTGCACATTTGCGAGGTGCAAGACTACAGAGCATAGATGTGGACTGGAGAAGACTGCTTTCGCAGCTTTCTCCAGGTTTTGGTATTCTGAAAAGGGGCTTTGTAGTTTGGAGATTTCACAGTGTCTTGGGAGGGATGGGATCTCCAACTCTGTGTCCAGACTTTGCTGATTACCAGCAGGGTGTGTGCTCAGGTGAGCCCAGCCCTTATAATGAATGTATGGGAAGACCTCATGGCTCCCAGTTGGAGACGGCTCCACACTTCAGGAGTCAGAGAGGCTGTAGGAGACAGCCAGAAAGTTGGTGACTGCAAGAGGCAGAGCTGTGGACGCTAAAGGGAAGCCGTCTACTTTGAGGAGTCCGGTGGTCTGGCTGACCAGGATAAAGTGCAGAAGTACTGCTACAGAGAGCCAGGTGGGCTAGCATTTTCTGTTCTGTGTATTTAATGGAGAAGAACCCCTGCGTGGGAAACCTTTGTTTGGACTTTTATTTTGCCTTTTTAATAAAAATGGGCTACCATGCCCTTAAATATAGTTCCTGACTGGCTTGAAAAAACGCATCTACCACGAGAGCTAACAACCCCCATCTCACAATAGTTACATAGTTAGTCATAGTTAGTCAGGTTGAAAAAGTCCATCCAGTTCAACCATAAAAAAAAAAAAATAATATCATCATACAATCCTATATACCTAATTCTATACTCACAGTTGATCCAGAGGAAGGCGAAAAACCCCAGCAGAGCACGATCCAATTTGCTACAGCAGGAAAAAAAATTCCTTCCTGGTCCCCCGAGAGGCAATCGGATATTCCCCGGATCAACTTTACCTATAAATGTTAGTACCCAGTTATATTATGTGCATTTAAGAAAGAATCCAGGCCTTTCTTAAAGCAATCTACTGAGCTGGCCAGAACCACCTCTGCAGGGAGTCTATTCCACATTTTCACAGCTCTTACTGTGAAGAAACCTTTCCGTATTTGGAGGTGAAATCTCTTTTGCTCTAGACGTAAAGAGTGCCCCTTTGTCCTTTGTGTTGACCGTAAAGTGAATAACTCAACACCAAGTTCACTATATGGACCCCTTATATATTTGTACATGTTGATCATATCCCCCTTAATCTCCTCTTCTCAAGAGTGAATAAATTCAGTTCCTCTAATCTTTCCTCATAGCTGAGCTCCTCCATGCCTCTTATCAGTTTGGTTGCCCTTCTCTGCATTTTCTCCAGTTCCCCAATATCCTTTTTGAGAACTGGGGCCAAAAACTGAACTGCATATTCCAGATGAGGTCTTACTAATGATTTGTACAGGGGCAAAATTATATCTCTCTCTCTGGAGTCCATACCTCTCTTAATACAAGAAAGGACTTTGCTCGCTTTGGAAACCGCAGCTTGGCATTGCATGCCATTATTGAGCTTATGATCTACCAAAAACCCCAGATCCTTCTCCACTACAGATCCCCCCAGTTGTACTCCCCCTAGTATGTATTATGCATTCATATTCTAAGCCCCCAAGTGCATAACTTTACATTTATCAACATTAAACCTCATCTGCCACATAGTCGCCCAATTAGACAGAGCATTGAGGTCGGCTTGTAAATTGGCGACATCCTCTAAGGACGTTATTCCACTGCATAGCTTAGTGTCATCTGCAAAGACAGAAATGTTAATTTTGATCTCAGACCCAATATCATTTATAAAGATATTAAAAAGTAAGGGTCCCAATACTGAACCTTGGGGTACACCACTGATAACCTTAGACCATTCAGTAAGAATCATTAACCACTACTCTCTGAATTCTGTCTTTTAGCCAGTTTTCTATCCATTTACAAACTGATATTTCCAATCCTGTAGACTTTACCTTGCACATGAGCCGTGTGTGGGGAACTGTATCGAACGCTTTTGCAAAATCCAAGTATACCACGTCCACCGCCACCCCTCTGTCCAAGGTTTTACTTACCTCTTCATAAAAAGAAATCAGGTTTGTCTGACAACTTCTGTCTTTCATGAATCCATGCTGTCTATTGCTTAAAATATTTTTTTCCAGCAAGAACTCATCTATGTGGTCTTTTATTAATCTCTCCAGTATCTTCCCAACTATAGAAGTTAAACTAACAGGTCTATAGTTACTTGGTAAAGACTTTGTTCCCTTTTTAAATATAGGCACCACATTGGCCCTGCACCAATCCAGTGGTACTATTCCTGTCATTAATGGGTCCCTAAAAATTAGATACAATGGCTTTGAAATTACAGAGCTCAATTCTTTTAGGATCCGTGGGTGTATGCCATCTGGTCCAGGTGCTTTATCCACCTTTATTCTGTCTAAATATTTCTGGACAATATCACTTTTGAGCCATTGTGGATTTGGGGTGGTGTCACTACCACCCCCATTTTGGACAAGAGCTCCCCTATGCACCTGTGTATACACAGAGCTGAAGAAAGTATTTAATAAATTAGCCTTCTCTTTGTCCCCAGTCACCCACTCTAGATTATTTTGTAAAGGGCCTACATGCCCAGACTTGACCTTTTTACTATTAATATATTTGAAGAATTTTTGGGGGTTTGTCCTATCTTTTGCAATCTGTCGTTCATTTTGAATTTTTGCATCCTTGATTTACTTTTTACATATCCTGCTATATTCTTTGTAACATTTAAATGACACTAGTGTTTCCTCATTTTTATATTTTTTAATAGCTCTTTTCTTATAATTTATAGAACTATAAAGCTATACTATAACTATAAAACTAAAGCTAACTGCAGACAATTGCTGGTGTTCTCTTCCTAATAATACTACAGGCAGGCAGCTGCAGTATTTTCAGTCAATGTACTGTATCCTGTGCACAGTGTGCAACTAAAGCTAACTGCAGACAATTGCTGGTATTCTCTTCCTAATAATACCACAGGCAGGCAGCTGCAGTTTTTTTTTAGTCAGTGTACTGTATCCTGTGCACAGTGTGCAACTAAAGCTAACTGTAGACAATTGCTGGTGTTCTCTTCCTAATAATACTACAGGCAGGCAGTTGATTCAGCTAGCTGCAGTATATAAGTGTACTGTATACTGGGCACAGTGTGCAGCTAAAGCTCACTGCAGACAATTCCTGTTGTTTTCTTCCTAATAATACTACAGGCAGGCAGGCGATTCACCTAGCTGCAGTATAATCAGTATATATATATACATCCCAGCTTTGTGCAGCTACATCTCACTGCAGGCCATTCCTTGTGTACCTATTCCAATACATCAAAGACAGTATGTCTGGAAGGCCAATGTCACGTACCTGATGGTGACGAGCCCGGGTTAGCAGAGGGAGGCCTCCCTTACGGCTCCCACCAGCGGCCCCTGGTAGTGTTAACAGGAGGCACGGAGGTAGATGGGGTACGAGTGCCTGGCAGGATCAACACAGAGCAAGTAGACAGGGCCCAGGACTCTGGAAGCACAGCAGGTTAGCTGGGATCAGAAAGCCAGGAAGCACAGCAGGTTAACTGGAACCAGGAAGCCAGGAAGCACAGCAGGATCACAGGAACCAGGAACCAGGAAGCCAGGAAGAACAGCAGGTTACCTGGAACCAGGAAGCCAGGAAGCACAGCAGGATCACAGGAACCAGGAAGCCAGGAAGCACAGCAGGTTAACTGGAACCGCTGAATGGACCGGACCGGGGCCTGGGTCAGGCAGGATAGTCAAACAAGCCGGGTCGGGAACACTGGCAGACAGCGAGGTACCAAAGGACAAAGCAGAGCGGAGGTCAGAAACAGGCCGGAGGTCAGATGCAGGCGGATAGCAGACAGGTCACAGGGAAGCCGGGTCAGATGCAGATGGGTATCTCAGGTCGGGTTACACAGGTACTACGCTGTAGAGCAGACAGCAGGGACTGTCTGCAAGTGAGGGGTTTAAGTAGTCCTTCTGACGCCGACCACGTCAGCGCACCCGGACGGGATCCAGGAAGTCCAGGGAGCTTGTTTCTGGCAGGATCTCCATGACATTGCCCCCCCAAGGGGCAGCCTCCGGATGCCCATACGGGTAAACCTTTCGGGGTGAGATCTCCTGAAGGCCTGTATCAGATTCCTGGCATGGATGTTCTCCTCCGGTTCCCAAGAGTTCTCTTCGGGTCCGTAACCCTTCCATTTAATTAAGAATTGGTTCAGGTTACCTCTTCTCCTCACGTCCATAATAGCCTCTACTTCAAATTCCTGCTCCCCGTCTATGGTGACGGGGTCAGGGCGAGCCGGAGTTCGGCCTGGGAAAGGGTTGTAGACCGATGGTTTCAACAGGGAAACATGAAAGACAGGGTGGACTCTAAGGGAGTCGGGGAGCTCCAGCTCGTAGGCCACTTCGTTAATTTTCCTTTTGACAGGAAATGGCCCTAGGAACTTGGGACCCAACTTCCTGGAAGGGCATGCCAACCTTAGGTTAATAGTAGAGAGCCATACTTGGTCGCCGGGTACAAGCACTAGTTCACCCCGCCTTCTCTTGTCGTAGACCATCTTGTTATACTCCTGAGTCTTCGCCATGGTCTCGCGTAAAAGCTGATTGTTAGATGAGAAGAAGTTCACCCTTTCCTGGACTGCAGGCACCGAGCACTCCGGGAGGGAGTTGGCCAGAAATGCAGGGTGAAAACCATAGTTCGCGAAGAATGGGGTCTGGTTAGTTGCGGAGTGGATGGAGTTATTATAGGTGAATTCGGCTAGTGGAAGCAGGGAGAGCCAGTCGTTCTGAGCAAAAGAGGAGAAACAACGCAGGTATTGCTCGAGGGTCTGGTTAGTCCTCTCCGTCTGTCCGTTGGTCTGAGGGTGGTAAGCCGAAGAAAACGATAGTTCTATCCCCAGGGTCTTCCAGAGGGATCTCCAGAACCGAGAGGTAAATTGTACCCCCCGATCAGAGACAATATTGGCAGGCACCCCGTGGAGCCTGACGACCTCTTTGATGAACATTTGTGCAGTTTCCGGGGCTGAGGGGGTCCCCCTCATAGGGATGAAATGTGCCATCTTGGACAGACGGTCCACTATCACAAAGATAGTGGTATGGTTTTCCGCTGGAGGCAGTTCAACTATAAAGTCAATGGAAAGCATCTTCCAAGGCCTGTCTGGGACAGGTAAAGGCCTCAGTAGTCCCCAGGCCTTGGATCTGGAACCCTTGTTTCGGGTACAAGTAATACAGGACTCCACGAACTTCCTGCAATCCTCGCGTAATCGGGGCCACCAGAAGGTACGTTGTACCAAATCAGTGGTCTTGGCAACACCAAAGTGCCCGGCAAGGGCATGATCGTGGCAGAGTTCCAACACGGTTATTTTTAGTTCTTCTGGTACGAATATCCTGTTCTGGTGCCATAGTAATCCATCCTTAGTCTGCAAGTCCAGCTCAGAGGAGGGTTCCTGTCCAGAGGTGGCTTGTCTGATCCGAGTGAGTAAGTCTTCCTGAAGAAGAAGAAAATTCCCAGGGGCGAGGATGGTATCGGGCGGGGAGGTTTCCTTTGATCCATGAAACATTCGGGACAAGGCGTCGGGTTTAGTGTTCTTGGCACCAGGGCGATAAGTGACATGAAAGGAAAACCGGGAAAAGAACAGTGCCCATCTGGCTTGTCGTGCTTTTAATCTTTTTGCAGCTTTCAGGTACTCCAGATTCTTATGGTCTGTGAATATTAGAATCGGGTGAGCAGCTCCTTCAAGTAAGTATCGCCATTCTTCCAAGGCAGACTTGATCGCCAGTAGTTCCCGGTCCCCTACATCGTAGTTTCTCTCTGCTGCAGATAGTTTGCGAGAAAAGAAGGCTACTGGGTGAAGCAAAGCCTGAGTTCCTTGTCTCTGTGACAGTATTGCTTCTACCGCGACCTCAGAGGCATCTACCTCAAGTACAAATGGCAGTGAGGAATCTGGGTGTTTCAAAATAGAAGCGGAGGTGAAGAGGCCCTTCAGGACCTCGAAGGCCTTTTGAGCCGCTGGGGACCAGTGGAAGCGGGTTCCTTGCTTGGTTAACTGGGTGATGGGCGCAATGATTGCGGAGAACCCCCGGATAAATTTACGATAAAAGTTAGCGAATCCAACGAACCGTTGGATCCCTTTCTTATCCATTGGCACTGGCCACTCCAGGATTGCGGCAATCTTCTGTGGGTCCATCCTGATGCCTTCACCGGAGATGATTAACCCCAGGAATGCTATGCTCTCCCGCTCGAACTCGCATTTCTCGGCCTTCGCATATTGGCTATGCTGACGAAGCCGATCCAACACACTTCTGACGTACCTGCGATGAGAGTCAAGGGAGGAAGAAAAGATTAGTATGTCATCCAAGTAGACAATAACAAAAAGATCCAAAAAGTCTCGAAGTACATCATTAATAAAGTACTGGAAGGTGGCAGATGCATTGCACAACCCGAAGGGCATCACTAAGTACTCAAAATGTCCAAACCGGGAGCGGAAGGCAGTCTTCCACTCATCACCCTCCTTGATTCGGACCAGATTGTAAGCTCCACGGAGGTCAAGTTAATAAAAATGGTGGCAGCTCCCAATCTTTGGAATAACTCTGGTACCAGGGGGAGCGGGGTAGCGATTCTTAATGGTGATCTTATTCAGTTCACGGTAATCCACACAGGGTCGGAGGGTATGGTCCTTCTTCTCCACGAAGAAGATGCCTGCGCCTGCTGGCGACGTAGAGGGGCGAATGAACCCCTTTAGTAGGTTCTCATCGATGTAGTTCTTTAGTGCCCCCTGTTCTACCTCTGTTAATGGGAAGATCCTGCCAAATGGAATAGCTGCTCCGGGAAGCAGATCGATGGGGCAATCGTAGGCCCGATGGGGTGGTAGTGTCTCTGCCCCCTGTTTGCTGAATACATCAAGGAAGTCCAGGTAGGCGTCAGGGATGACCTGACGTGTACCAGTCTCAGTGTCGGTACACATTAAAGTGGCCGGTCCAGGGAGCTTGTGTGAGCCGCAGGATTGTTGGCAATAGGAGGAAGGAAAGGTAACTACCCCCGTGGCCCAGTTGATGGTGGGGTTGTGGGCTTGCAACCAAGGCATACCGAGAATCATAGGGAACAGTGGAGACGAAATAATGTCCAGACAGAGGTACTCTCGGTGAACCCCGGTAGTGGTGTGGATGGTGACAGGTAAGGGAGCCGTCTCCTGGACCACGGGTCCCGACTTGATAACGGACCCGTCAGCCAGGTGAACACATAGTCCATGAGTCTTGGTAAGAAGGGGGATCCCCTGTGTGCGGGCAAAAGTTGAGTCCATGAAGCAACTACAAGCCCCAGAGTCAATGATAGCGGACACTTGCAGAGTCCTTCCTGGGAGCTGTAAGGAGACAGAAAGGGCAAGGTGAGATGAAGGCTTGGCCCGAGGGTTGGTTAAACCAGAAGATACTGAGAGGCACTTACGGGCTTTCAGGGGACAGTTCCTAACGAAGTGCCCGGGTTCCCCACAATACAGGCACAGGTTATGCGCTCGCCGGCGCTGGCGTTCCTCCGGAGTGAGGGAGAAACGAAGGACTCCAAGCTGCATGGGTTCGGGTGCATCATGTGAGGGGGTCAGAGGTACGACAGGAGCTGGTTGCAGGTGGCTGGGGACCCGGGGAAGCATCCAGGTCGGACGGGAGAAGCCCGTGGCCCTCTCAGCCCTCCATTCCCTCAGGCATCGGTCAATCTGAATAGTCAACTCGATCAACAGATTCAGAGTCTCTGGTATTCCGACCCTAGCCAGTTTGTCTTTCAGGAGGTCCGAAAGACCTATGCGGAATTGGTGACGGAGGGCGGCGTCATTCCAACTGGTATCCGCGCTCCAGCGCCTAAATTCAGCTACATAGTCCTCAGCTGCTCTGCGTCCCTGCTGAAGGGTCCGTAAGGCGTTTTCTGCGGTCACTGAAAGCTGAGGGTCCTCATACAGTTGGGCCATGGCATCAAAGAAAACTATAAGATTGTCCAAAGCCACATCCTTCCGTTCCAGCAGGCGGTGGGCCCAGTTCTGTGGGTCTCCAGAGAGCAAGGAGATCACAAAGCCCACCTTGGTGGCTTCCAAGGAGAAGGTGCGGGCTGTAAGGCAAAGTACAACTCGCAGGAGTTACGGAAAGCTCTGAATTTGCTCCGATCCCCAGAGAACCTTTCAGGTGTAGAAACCCTGGGTTCAGGAGGAAGCATGACCACCGTGGGTGTGGACCCTGTACCGGCAGAGGAAGTAGAGGCAAGTGGACGTTCTTGGGTTCCAGAAGGGTTGGTGAGGGCCCGCACTTGTCCTTCCAGATGGGTGTAGCCTTGCTGGAGACTTTTGACCGCTTCAGTCAATCCCGCCAGGTGCCGGCATAGTTCCTCCATAGGTGAGGCTCCCTGCTTGGGCTCGGACATGGCTGTCTGCTGCTGTCACGTACCTGACGGTGACGAGCCCGGTTTAGCAGAGGGAGGCCTCCCTTACGGCTCCCACCAGCGGCCCCTGGTAGTGTTAACAGGAGGCACGGAGGTAGAAGGGGTACGAGTGCCTGGCAGGATCAACACAGAGCAAGTAGACAGGGCCAAGGACTCTGGAAGCACAGCAGGTTAGCTGGGATCAGGAAGCCAGGAAGCACAGCAGGTTAACTGGAATCAGGAAGCCAGGAAGCACAGCAGGATTACAGGAACCAGGAAGCCAGGAAGCACAGCAGGTTAACTGGAACCAGGAAGCCAGGAAGCACAGCAGGATCACAGGAACCAGGAAGCCAGGAAGCACAGCAGGTTAACTGGAACCAGGAAGCCAGGAAGCACAGCAGGATCACAGGAACCAGGAAGCCAGGAAGCACAGCAGGTTAACTGGAACCGCTGATAGGACCGGACCGGGGCCTGGGTCAGGCAGGATAGTCGGACAAGCCGGGTCGGGAACACTGGCAGACAGCGAGGTACCAAAGGACAAAGCAGAGCGGAGGTCAGAAACAGGCCGGAGGTCAGATGCAGGTGGATAGCAGACAGGTCACAGGGAAGCCGGGTCAGATGCAGATGGGTATCTCAGGTCGGGTTACACAGGTACTACGCTGTAGAGCAGACAGCAGGGGCTGTCTGCAAGTGAGGGGTTTAAGTAGTCCTTCTGACGCCGACCGCGGGGAGCGCGCACGCGCATGCGCGTTCGCGCACGCGGACGGGACCCAGGAAGTCCAGGGAGCCTGTTTCTGGCAGGATCTCCATGACAGCCAACAAGGAGAGGCAGACAGTCACAGGCCAATAAAAGAGGGCAAGCAGGCTCTGTGTCTAGAGGCAACAGTGCTGGTCGTGGACACGGTGCATCCTCATCAGCACGTGGCTGTGGGGCACGCTTGTCCTTTTTCTCGGCAGCTGGCCGCGTTGAGCCACAACATGCCGAAGAGTTGGTAGAGTGGATGACCAAGCCGTCCTCATCCTCCTAATCCTCTGTCACCCAGGCTACCTTGGCTGCCAATGCAGGTGCCAAAGCGGCCTATTACTTGGACTCAAGGTCATCATCAGTTACTCCTTCCCTAGCCCCACCGGAAGAATCCCCCGAACTGTTCGATCACAGTGTCAGGTACATGCTGCAGGAGGATGCGCAGCGTTTTGAAGGCTCTGATGATGGTACCCAGCTTGAGAAAGGCAGTAATGTGAGCCCAGAGAGAGGGGTTGCCCAAGAAGGACAACAAACTGGCAGTCATGTTCCCCCAGCTGCAGAATACTGCCAGGTTTTCTCGAGTTACGAGGAGGGAGGGGATGATGAGCTCACTGACTCTACATGGGTGCCTGATATGAGAGAGGAGGAGGAGGAGGAGGCACATCTCCAATGAGGCAGGATGCCCTCCAGGATACAGCTTAAGGGCAGCCAACCGACTGCATCACACTGCAGAGCTCCGCAAGTGCAGGGCGCTGGTGACTCCACGCGTTATTCCAAATGTTCTTCGGTGTGGGCCTTTTTTGAGACGTGTGCAGCAGATCGTACCGTTGCTATTTGCAACATATATCTAAAGCATATCAAGCGTGGACTAGACAGCAAGCGCTTGGGCACCACATGGTTAATCAGACATATGTCAAGCTCCCATGCAGCCCGTTGGCAAAACTACCTAAAAGACCCACACCAAAGGACAAGGCGGACATCTCCTTGCTCCTCCTCATCAGCTGGGATCTCCAACCCCACTATACCTTCAGTCCCCTCAGAAACCTGCACTGAGAGGAATGAAGGTGTATAATTAGGTGTGCCACAGCCAAGTACTTGCGGGGAATCTGCTATCGGTTCATCAACGTCCGATTCTAGCAGGCAGATTTCCCTACCCCAGTTGCTCCACCGGCGAAAGAAGTTCGCTTCCAGCCATCCACATGCCCAGCGGTTGAATGCTAGCTTGGCTAAATTGCTAGCACTTCAATTGCTGCCTTTTCAGTTGGTAGACTCTGCCCCTTTCCGTGAGTTTGTGGGATGTGTTATCACCTCAGTGGCAGGTTCCCAAACGCCACTTTTTTTGACGGAAGGCAATTCCGTCTCTCTACCGGCATGTGGAAGGCAATGTCCATGCCTCGCTGGCCAGGGCAGTACGCGGTAAGGTGCATATTACCGCTGACTCATGGTCCAGCAGGAATGGAAAGGGATGTTACCTATCTTTTACCGCGCACTGGATGACTCTGCTGGCAGCTGGGAAGGATGCAGGACAGGGTGCAGTAGTGTTGAAGGTTGTTCCGCCACCACGCCTCCAAAATTCTACTAGTGGTGATTCTGCCACACCTCTCCTCCACCCCCTCCTTTTCTTCTTCCTCCATGGCCTCTTTGAATGCTGATTTTTCCTCGGAACCAGCGGTGCTCCGTAGGCGTTCAAGGGGCTACGCAAGCATGCAGGCAAAAATATGCCATGTGTTGCTTGAGCTGGTGTGCTTGGGGGACAGGAGCCACACTGGGGCAGAGATTCTGTCAGCTCTGCAGGGGCAGGCTCAGAGGTGGTTGACGCCGTGCGAGCTTAAGCCAGGAATGGTGGTTTGTAGGGATGAGCTTCGTGTTCGAGTCGAACATACGTTCGACTCGAACATCGGCTGTTCGATCGTTCGACGAAGATCGAACGATTTGGGCCGTTCGCGCCAAATTCGAGTGACGCGAAAGGCCCACAATGCACTACGCCATCGCAGTGTCATCCAGGCGCTGTGATTGGCCAAGCATGCACTGTGACCCCGCATGCTTGGCCAATCACAGCGCCGGCAGCGAGGAGAGCAATGATTGGCCACAGGCAGGATGCCTGTGGCCAATTATTGCTGAGGGTGTTTAGTACACGCCCCACACTATAAAAGGCCGCCAGCACGGCGGCCTAGTGTAGTGTGTTCCGGAGCAGGGAAAGACAAGCATAGGCAGGGACAGTGACATTTATTTCTTTCTTGCTTAACCTGGATTCCTTTAGTTTAGGGAAAGAGAAGGATAGGTAGGGAGAGTGTCAGTGTGTTTTACTGTGCGAGTCCTTGTTTCTAGGGACAAAGAAGGAAAGTGAGGGGAATTCTCCTTGTGCTATAGTGTGCTTTAAAAAAACATTTTTTCTAGGGACAGAAAACTCTAGGTAGGGAGAGTGTCAGTTTCTTTCACTGTGCCAGTCCTTGTTTCTAGGGACAAAGAAGGAAAGTGAGGGGAATTCTCCTTGTGCTATAGTGTGCTTTAAAAAAAAAAATTTTCTAGGGACAGAAAACTCTAGGTAGGGAGAGTGTCAGTTTCTTTCACTGTGCCAGTCCTTGTTTCTAGGGACAAAGAAGGAAAGTGAGGGGAATTCTCCTTGTGCTATAGTGTGCTTTAAAAAAACATTTTTTCTAGGGACAGAAAACTCTAGGTAGGGAGAGTGTCAGTTTCTTTCACTGTGCCAGTCCTTGTTTCTAGGGACAAAGAAGGAAAGTGAGGGGAATTCTCCTTGTGCTATAGTGTGCTTTAAAAAAACATTTTTTCTAGGGACAGAAAACTCTAGGTAGGGAGAGTGTCAGTTTCTTTCACTGTGCCAGTCCTTGTTTCTAGGGACAAAGAAGGAAAGTGAGGGGAATTCTCCTTGTGCTATAGTGTGCTTTAAAAAAACATTTTTTCTAGGGACAGAAAACTCTAGGTAGGGAGAGTGTCAGTTTCTTTCACTGTGCCAGTCCTTGTTTCTAGGGACAAAGAAGGAAAGTGAGGGGAATTCTCCTTGTGCTATAGTGTGCTTTAAAAAAAACATTTTTTCTAGGGACAGAAAACTCTAGGTAGGGAGAGTGTCAGTTTCTTTCACTGTGCCAGTCCTTGTTTCTAGGGACAAAGAAGGAAAGTGAGGGGAATTCTCCTTGTGCTATAGTGTGCTTTAAAAAAACATTTTTTCTAGGGACAGAAAACTCTAGGTAGGGAGAGTGTCAGTTTCTTTCACTGTGCCAGTCCTTGTTTCTAGGGACAAAGAAGGAAAGTGAGGGGAATTCTCCTTGTGCTATAGTGTGCTTTAAAAAAAAAAAAATTTCTAGGGACAGAAAACTCTAGGTAGGGAGAGTGTCAGTTTCTTTCACTGTGCCAGTCCTTGTTTCTAGGGACAAAGAAGGAAAGTGAGGGGAATTCTCCTTGTGCTATAGTGTGCTTTAAAAAAACATTTTTTCTAGGGACAGAAAACTCTAGGTAGGGAGAGTGTCAGTTTCTTTCACTGTGCCAGTCCTTGTTTCTAGGGACAAAGAAGGAAAGTGAGGGGAATTCTCCTTGTGCTATAGTGTGCTTTAAAAAAACATTTTTTCTAGGGACAGAAAACTCTAGGTAGGGAGAGTGTCAGTTTCTTTCACTGTGCCAGTCCTTGTTTCTAGGGACAAAGAAGGAAAGTGAGGGGAATTCTCCTTGTGCTATAGTGTGCTTTAAAAAAACATTTTTTCTAGGGACAGAAAACTCTAGGTAGGGAGAGTGTCAGTTTCTTTCACTGTGCCAGTCCTTGTTTCTAGGGACAAAGAAGGAAAGTGAGGGGAATTCTCCTTGTGCTATAGTGTGCTTTAAAAAAACATTTTTTCTAGGGACAGAAAACTCTAGGTAGGGAGAGTGTCAGTTTCTTTCACTGTGCCAGTCCTTGTTTCTAGGGACAAAGAAGGAAAGTGAGGGGAATTCTCCTTGTGCTATAGTGTGCTAAAGCATTCCTCATCAACCATCTTTGAAATCCTTGTTTTTTGGACAGTCAGGGAAATTGTCGTTGTGCTATTCTGTGCAAAAGCAATCATCCTCAACCATATTTAGAAATCCTTAAGTAAAGGGACAGAGAAGGACACCTGAAGGTAGCCCTTATTGCTTTTTTCCCATCTCCCTGCAGGCCATCTATTAGAATGTCTGGAAGGCAAACAAGGAGAGGCAGACAGTCAGGAGGCAATAAAAGAGGGCAAGCAGGCTCTGTGTCTGGGGGCAACAGTGCTGGTCGTGGACGCGGTGCATTGTCATCAGCACATGGCCATGGGACACGCTTGTCCTTCTTTTCGGCAGCTGGACATGTTGAGCCACATCATGCCGAAGACTTGGTAGAGTGGATGACCAAGCCCTCCTCCTCCTCCTCATCCTCTCTCACCCAGGCTCAGGGTACTGGCAAAGCAGCTGCCAAAGCGTCCTCTTCCCTGGTATCAATGTCAGACTCATCATCAGTCACTCCTTCCCTAGACCCACCATGTCCTCCTCCTGAGGAGTCCCCCGAACTGTTTGAGCACAGTGTTGGGTACATGCTCCAGGAGGATGCCCAGCGTTTCGAAGGGTCTGATGATGAAACCCAGCTACAGGAAGGCAGTAGCGTGAGAGCAGACAGAGGGGATGCTCAAGAAGGACACCAATCTGGCAGTCATGTTCCAGCAGCTGCAGCATACTGCCAGATTGGCTCCAGTGATGAGGAGGGAGGGGATGATGAGGTCACTGACTCCACGTGGGTGCCTAATAGGAGAGAGGAGGAGGAGGAGGATGAGGAGGAGGCACATCTCCAACAAGGCAGGATGCCCTTTGGTGGCCAGCGTAAGGGCAGTACACCGACGGAATCACACCGCAGAGCTCCGCCTGTGCAGGGCGCTGCCTCTGCCCGTCATTCAAAAAGTTCCTTGGTGTGGGCCTTTTTTGAGGCTAGTGCATCAGATCGCACAGCTGCTGTTTGCAACATATGTCTCAAGCGTATATCGCGTGGCCAAAACATCAGCCGATTGGGTACCACATGCCTGACCAGACATATGTTGACCTGCCATGCAGCTCGTTGGCAAGCCTACCTCAAAGACCCACACCAAAGAACAAAGCGGACCTCTCCTTGCACCGCATCAGCTGGGATCTCCAACCCCACTATAACTTCAGTCCTCTCTGAAACATGCACTGAGAGGAATGAAGGTGTAGAATTAGGTGTGTCACAGCCAAGTACTTGCGGCCACTCTGCTAGCAGTACACCGACGTCCGATTCTAGCAGGCAAATTTCCCTGCCCCAGCTGCTGGACCGTCGAAAGAAGTTCACTCCCAGCCATCCACATGCCCAGCGGTTGAATGCTAGCTTGGCTAAATTGCTAGCGCTTCAACTGCTGCCTTTTCAGTTGGTAGACTCGGCCCCCTTCCGTGAGTTTGTGCAATGTGCGGTTCCTCAGTGGCAGGTTCCCAAACGCCACTTTTTCTCACGGAAGGCTATTCCGGCTCTCTACCGGCATGTGGAAGGCAATGTCTTGGCCTCGCTGGACAGGGCGGTCAGCGGTAAGGTGCATATTACCGCTGACTCATGGTCCAGCAGGCATGGACAGGGACGTTACCTTTCTTTCACGGCCCATTGGGTCACTCTTTTGGCAGCTGGGAAGGATGCAGGACAAGGTGCAGTAGTGTTGGAGGTTGTTCCACCGCCACGCCTCCAAAATGCTACTACTGGTTGTGACACACCTCTCTCCTCCACCCCCTCCTCTTCTTCTTCCTCCATGGCCTCTTCCTGTGGTTTGTCCTATGAACCAGCGGTGCTCCGTAGCCGTTCACGGGGCTACGCAAGTACGCAGGCAAAAAGATGCCATGCCGTGCTTGCGCTGGTGTGTTTGGGGGACAGAAGCCACACTGGGGCAGAGGTCCTGTCTGCTCTGCAGGGCCAGGCCGAGAGGTGGTTGACGCCACGCCAGCTTAAGCCAGGAATGGTGGTTTGCGACAATGGCACCAACCTCCTCTCCGCCCTCCGACAGGGACAACTGACCCATGTGCCCTGTGTGGCTCACGTCCTTAACCTGGTGGTGCAGCGGTTCTTGGGCAGGTACCCGGGCTTACAGGATGTCCTGAGGCAGGCCAGGAAAGTCTGTGTGCATTTCCGCAGATCTTATAATGCCAGTGCTCGCCTGGCTGAGCTGCAAAAGGAGTTGAACCTGCCCAAGAACCGCCTTATATGTGACATGCCCACCAGGTGGAACTCAACGTTGGCCATGCTGCAGCGGCTGCACACGCAGCAGAGGGCCATCAATGAGTACCTGTGCGACTACGGCACCAGGACAGGGTCAGGGGAGCTTGGTTTTTTTTCTCCACGCCAGTGGGGCATGATCAGGGATGCATGCACTGTCCTGGCACCATTTGAGGAGGCCACGAGGATGGTGAGCAGTGACAGTGCATGCATCAGTGACACTGTACCTCTTGTCCACCTGTTGGAGCACACGCTGCGTGGAATAATGGACAGGGCACTTGAGGCAGAACAGAGGCAGGAAGAGGAGGACTTCCTTGCCTCTCAAGGCCCCCTTTACCCAGACAGTGTTCCTTCTGTCCCACCCATCGCACAGGAAGAGGAAGAGGAGGAGGAGGAGGAGGAGGATTGTGTCAGCATGGAGGTGGAGGCTGGCACTCAGCATCATCAGCAGCAGTCTTTTAGGGATGATTTACAGTCCCAAGAAACCAGTGGACTTGTACGTGGCTGGGAGGAGGTGGCTGCGGATCATGTCGTCCTTAGTGACCCAGAGGACTCCGGACCGAATGCCTCAGCAAACCTACGCTGCATGGCCTCCCTGATCCTGCAAAGTCTGCGGAAGGATCCTCGTATTCTTCGGATCAAGGAGAGGGACCATTACTGGCTGGCCACTCTCCTTGATCCACGGTACAAGGGTAAGGTTGCGGACCTTATGTTACCTTCGCAGAGGGAGCAGAGGATGAGACAACTCCGGGAGGCCTTGCAGAAAGGTCTGTGCAACGCGTTCCCAGAGACTGGGAGGTTACAAACTCCTGGTCCTGGACAACGAGTTGCTGAGGCTTCGGCCAGTCAAAGAAGGAGCGGTGGGGAAGGTGGCCGTCTGACCGATGCGTTCAGACAATTCTTTAGTCCGCAGCCCCAAAGTATGATCGGTTCCAGCAACCATCGCCAGCGTCTGATAAACATGGTGCAGGAATATCTAGGGGCAAGGTCAGACTTGGACACCTTCCCCACCGAAAATCCTCTGGCTTACTGGGTCTTGAGGATGGATCACTGGCCAGAGCTTGCACAGTATGCAATTGAGCTACTGGCCTGTCCTGCATCCAGCGTTCTTTCGGAACGCACATTCAGTGCTGCTGGAGGATTTGTCACGGATCACAGGGTGCGCCTGTCCACCGACTCGGTTGATCGACTGACTTTCATCAAGATGAACCAGTCTTGGATCACCACCAGCTACCACACACCTGATGCTGATATAACAGACTAATTGATTTTAACATGTCACATCCCTTCAAGACTGATGCTGATGCTGAGTGCCTGTGCTGTTATGTTGACTGGCTATCCTCCTCCTCCTCCGAGTCCTCAATGATACGATTGATGATGATAGCTTGGAAGATCATTTTTGTTTATGGGTGCCGCCACCAGTGGCTAAGGCCCAATTTTTCAGCCCCTGTTTTACAGGGGCGTGTAATTACAATTTTTTTAGCAATAATTTGCCATAGGGCTCATTGCTGTGCTCCAAGTACAGTATCTGTGAGGGGTTGTAGTGTTGTGCCACCAGTGCCTAAGGCCCAATTTTTCAGCCCCTGTTCAACAGGGGCATGCAATTACAATTCTTGATCTAATAATTCACAGCAGGGCCCATTGCTGCACCCACCAAGAATAACTCTGAGGGCTTACAGTGTTGTGGCAACGCCACCACCACCACCACGAAAGGCCCAATTTTTCAGCCCCTGTTCAAAAGGGGCATTTAATTACAATTCTTGATCTAATAATTCACAGCAGGGCCCATTCCTGCACCCACCAAGAGTAACTCTGAGGGCTTACAGTGTTGTGGCAACGCCACCACCACCACCACCACGAAAGGCCCAATTTTTCAGCCCCTGTTCAACAGGGGCATGCAATTACAATTCTTGATCTAATAATTCACAGCAGGGCCCATTGCTGCACCCACCAAGAGTAACAGTCAGGGCTTACAGTGTTGTGGCACCAGCACCACCATCAAAGGCCCAATTTTTACTACCACTGTTCAACAATTATATGTAATTAAAATTCCTGATATAATAGTTGACAGCAGGGCGTTCCAGCACCAACCAAGAGTAACTGTGAGTGCTTACAGTGTTGTGCCAACACCAACAACTAAGGGGCCTATTTCTGCAGAGTATATACGGCAGGTCCCTACTTTCAAACATCCAACTTACAAACGACTCCTACTTGCAAACGCAAGAAGACAACAGGAAGTGAGAGGAAATCTACCACTAGGAAGGAAAATTCTCTCCTGTAAGAATAAATATGGGAGAAAGGTGTCTCCTCTGTACTGATGCTTTATCAGCAATCCTTGTTTCAAGAAAAACACCACATTTCAAAAACAGTTGTCATTGGGACGGAAAGTGAGGTGAAATGTTCTGAACAGGGGCACAGACAGCAAAACAAATGTTACAGGGGTGATAACCCTTACCTATGTTTTCCAAAAAGTTTAAAAATAGATTTTTGGGCTGGAGCTACACTTCAACAATGTACCTGTTCAAAATTACAAACAGATTCTACATAAGAACAAACCTACAGTCCCTGTCTTGTATGCACCGCCTGTATACGGCTGTTCAGAGTATATAGGGCCTTTTTAATTTTATGTGCGGGGTTCCCCTTAATATCCATACAAGACCCAAAGGGGCTGGTAATGGGCTGGGGTAGGGGGGGGGGGGGTCATGGGGTAGCTATGTCATTTTTCTCAAAGATTTTCATCCATATTACCGGGACCAGACATTACATTAAAGCCGCAAGCAGTTTTAAATGGCTTTTTTTTCCTTTAGAAGTGTCATTTTGTGCAGGGACAGTTCTAAACACGGGAAACACGTGGCACTTCACAGGCATACTTTAGACACCCCCCAGGTACGATATTTAAAGGAATATTTGACTTTTTTTTTTTCACTTTATGCATCATTAAAATGACTGCTCCCAAAAAACGACCGTTTTTAAAACTTCTTTTTGCATTGATACATGTCCCCTGGTGCAGAACCCGGGTTCCCAAACCCTTTTTAGGACAATAACATGCATAATAGTTGTTATAATTAGCACTTTAGAATTCGAACGTTCGCATCCATTGTATTTAATAGGGTTCTATTGTTCGTACGAACTTTCGGTCCGTTCGCGGGTTCTGGTGCGAACCGAACCCGGGGGTGTTCGGCTCATCACTAGTGGTTTGTGACAATGGCACCAACCTCCTCTCCACCCTCTGACAGGGACAACTGACCCATGTGCCCTGTTTGGCTCACGTCCTTAACTTGGTGGTGCAGCGGTTCTTGGGCAGGTACCCGGGCTTACAGGATGTCCTGAGGCAGGCCAGGAAAGTCTGTGTGCATTTCCGCTGGTCAAATAATGGCAGTGCTCGGCTGGCTGACCTCCAAAAGCAATTTAACCTGCCCAAAAACAGCCTAATCTGTGACATGCCCACCAGGTGGAACTCAACATTGGCCATGCTGCAGCTGCTGCACACGCAGCAGAGGGCCATCAATGAGTACCTGTGCGACTATGGCACCAGGACAGGGTCAGGGGAGCTTGGTTTTTTCCCCACGCCAGTGGGACATGATCAGGGATGCATGCACTGTCCTGTCACCATTTGAGGAGGCCACGAGGATGGTGAGCAGTGACAGTGCATGCATCAGTGACACTGTCCCTCTTGTTCACCTGTTGGAGCACACACTGCGTGGAATAATGGACAGGAAACTTGAGGCAGAACAGAGGCAGGAAGAGGAGGACTTCCTTACCTCTCAAGGCCCCCTTTATCCATACAGTGTTGCTGCATGCCCGCCGATCACACAGGAAGAGGACGAGGAGGAGGAGGATTGTGTCAGCATGGAGGTGGAGCCTAGCACTCAGCATCAGCAGCAGTCTTCAAGGGATCATTTACAGTCCGAAGAAACCCATGAACTTGTACGTGGCTGGGAGGAGGTGGCTGCGGATCATGTCGTCCTTGGTGACCCAGAGGACTCAAGACCAAATGCCTCAGCAAACCTACGCTGCATGGCCTCCCTGATCCTGCAAAGCCTGCGGAAGGATCCTCGTATTCGTGGTATCAAGGAGAGGGATCATTACTGGCTGGCAACCCTCCTTGATCCACATTACAAGAGTCAGGTTGCGGACCTTATTTTGCGATCGCAGAGGGAGCAGAGGATGAAACATCTTCGGGAGGCCTTGCAGAAAGGT
Source organism: Rana muscosa (assembly GCA_029206835.1). Taxonomy (NCBI): domain Eukaryota; kingdom Metazoa; phylum Chordata; class Amphibia; order Anura; family Ranidae; genus Rana; species Rana muscosa. The sequence goes on along the minus strand of CM055118.1, from coordinate 989,401,359 downwards.
TTGTGCAATGCGTTTCCAGAGCCTGGGAGGTTACAATTTCCTGGTCCTCCTGGACAACGTGTTGCTGACGCTTCGGTCGGTCACAGAAGGATCGGTGGAGAAGGTGGCCGTCTGACCGATGCGTTCAGACAATTTTTTAGTCTGCAGCTCCAAGGTATGATCGGTTCCAGCAACCATCGCCAGCGTCTGATTCACATGGTGCAGGAATACCTAGAGGCAAGATCAGACCTGGACACCTTTCCCACCGAAAATCCTCTGGGTTACTGGGTCTTGAGGATGGATCACTGGCCAGAGCTTGCACAGTATGAAATTGAGCTACTGGCCTGTCCTGCATCCAGCGTTCTTTCGGAACGCACATTCAGTGCTGCTGGAGGCTTTGTAACCGATCACAGGGTGCGCCTGTCCACCGAATTGGTCGATCGGCTGACCTTCATAAAAATGAATCAGTCTTGGATCACCAGCTACCAAGCACCTGATGCTGATGTAACCGAATAATTTTTTTTAATGTGAGATCCCTTCAAGACTGCCTATGCTGATGCTGAGTGACTAACTTCTTCCTCCTCAATGTTCATGTTGATAGCTTGTAAGAACATTTTTGGTTCTGCGCACTGCCACCAGTGACTAAGGCCCCATTTTTCAGCCCCTGTTAAACAGGGGTGTAACGGCACCCCAAATATAAAGGGGTTAACGCCGTTTGCGATGTTCCCTCTCCTGGACACACATTCGCTGTCGATCCTCCACAGCCAGCCGACCACTTCCCCTAGGAATTAATCCTTCTGGAAGAACGAGACGTACTCTGTATCTTCCAGGATCCAGTCTTTATTGAAAAAGATATTGTAACTTTTATACACATCTACTACTGCATTAGTTTAACATGAACAATGGCCCAGATCCACCCACACATAACAAGGCCCAATACCTATTATTTTGACGTCTGTTAGGCTTCAAAAGACTTTACACAATAGAACGTAACGACCTTCAATACACATCTTATAATGAAAGGGTTGGTAGACGGTCCGTCTGCCGAGTACAATGCACACAGGCATAGAGTTAACTATCCCTTTCACACCAAAAGGGTCTCCAGACCCTCCTAGACTCATTTACAACACAAGCAGGCAGGTGATTAACCTGTCTGCTGCTAGTTCCACAACCTATAATTATAGGCTTAATTCCCACAAGCCACAATAGAATGCAAATCACCTTAACTCCTCACAGCAATGATTACACAACCCCCCCCCCCCTCACAGTACACATCCAATCTAGATACAATGTATGTGCAGCATTGAATATGGCTATCATAGACCATATTGGGGTTTTCATTCACCATGTGCCCCTAATAGAGACACAGGGTGGTTGACACATAAGAGGCATTGGGGAAGCTGAAGCAAGGGTATCTCATACTTTCTAAGCGATTCTGAGTTCCCCGGGCCTTCCCGTTACATCTCTCCCCTTTCAGCAGGAGACTAACAGAGGAGGGGACCCCAGACGGGTTGACTCCGAAGTTAGTCCATAGGTCCCTTCTTCTAATGCCGGTATCCACACAGTACCCCAAATAAATTGCTCCAAACAGAGTATTACTTACCCAGCCAACCTCTGCCTTTCTTCGAGAACATACCCGCCGCTGGGGAGAGGTCTGGACTGGCCCTTCTCCCTGGAGTCCTTTCAGCCGCTGGAGAGAAGACAGGGTGACTGGGCTCAGTCCGTCATGCTGTTGGGGATCTGGGCCGACTGCCCAACATCCCTGGGGTATACAAGTGGAGACTGAAGTCCCATCCACTTGTGGTAGGTGAAAATCCCCCAGTGCTTGCAAAGCAAGGCTGACATCCTCCTGTCTCAGTGTCACACCATTTTCTGGGGTTGTGTCAGTGAGGACTGAAGTCCCATCCAACACCATAGGAACTCCCTCTTTTGTTAGTTGAGAGCAGAGGCCCGTGGCACTCTGCTCTGTTGCCAGCTCTTCTGCTGGATTGCTGTGTGTGGAGACCGCAGTCCCATCCACCGATATCAGCTCAAGTTGCCATTGTGTGCAGAGGCCAGTAGCCTTCTGCCCTGCTGCCAGTGATTCTGCTGGGGGTAAAAGCTTTACTACCGCAGCTTGTTGCTGGAGAGAGGGGCCAACTGCCCCGGCTCCCTGAAACTCCACAGTTGTTTCCAGTGCTAGGCAGAGGTTGCTAGCACTCTGCCCTGTTGCCAGCACTTCTGCTGGGGACTCCACACCATCTGCTCTGGCTACCTGTTGGGGAGGGAAAATAGCTGCTTCTCCTCCCTGCATCTCTGAAATCCACTGGGAAGGGGGAACCATCATCTTCTCACCTCGGGCCTCCAAAACTGCCACGGGTGTAGAGCAGGGGTCTGCAGTACCCTGTCCTGCTGCCAGTACTTGAGCCGGCGATGCATAATCCATAACATCCTCTGAACAGTCCATTAAGTCCATACCTTCTGTAATCTGTGGCCGGGGAGATGAGCCAACTGCCCTAGCTCCCTGGAACTCCACATCATCCACTTCGGCTTTAGGGATGGCAATCTCCATATTTTCCACTGCTGATTCTTCAGCCAGGATTTCATAGTTGTCAACTGGTATTTCCTTATAGTCCCAGGCAAAGGTAGCACCACCCTGCTGCTGAGCAGATTCTAGCAGCTGTCTGTAGGCGATCTCCAGCTCCCATTCCTGAATGGCCAGAAATTCCAAATCTTCCTCTGCCCAGTGCCCTTCCGAGACATTCAGTTTTCGCTCTCTGTGTTCCATTATTTCCTCCAAACGCCACTCCCGATCACTCCTAAAGTCAGGGTCACTGGACAGCCCCCAATACAACAATCCGAGGCCATCATAGTCAAAGCCTTCCTTGGGGCTGTCATCCGCTGACCATGGGCACTCTTGGGCTACATACCACCGGAGGGCTCTGTAGCTCTCGTCCAACCGCATCTCTGCCCGGATCAGCCTGCTAAACTCAGCTGTCCACTCCTGCTTTGGTTGTTCCCCCAATAACGGCATTCGTACTTCATATTGCGACCAGTACCTTACATAGATGGAGGGGAGAGTCTTTCCCCGGTGTTGCTGCTCGAGAGCTAGCACTTTCTTCCAGAGTTCGCAGCGGATCGAATCCGACCATCCCAGCAGGACCTCCTCTGATACTGGTCCTCTATGCTGTATCTGTATCTCTCGCAACCCCCTTCCCCTTCCGAATTCCTCTTCCATGGCGGCTGGTTCTTTAGGCGTTGTCTCCGATTGCCGTATTTCCGCCATTCTCCGTTTATGTTGCCGCTCTAGTTCTCTCTTTTGTCGCTCTCGTTCTCTCTCTTGTCGGGCATCCTGCAGCTGGATGCCTTTAATGGCTTCCTGTATGGCGGCCTCTGATGGGTTAGCACCATATAATGCCAACCGCTGTTGGACTCGTTGCTGAAACAAGTCTTCAACTGACCGGGGTCCTGCATCACCATTCTTTTGATCCATCTCTGCTAGCTACCTGATCAAGGTGACTTTGTTCTTTGTCCCACCGGTCCCTCCACGGCTCTCAAGTAAGTCTTTCAGCGTGGCTCTCCTGCAGGCTGCAAAGCTGGTCATTCACTGTGGTGGTTTGAAGTGTCCCAGGAACTGGAGGGAAAAATCCCGCTGCTGCCAACCAATGTAACGGCACCCCAAATATAAAGGGGTTAACGCCGTTTACGATGTTCCCTCTCCTGGACACACATTCGCTGTCGATCCTCCACAGCCAGCCGACCACTTCCCCTAGGAATTAATCCTTCTGGAAGAACGAGACGTACTCTGTATCTTCCAGGATCCAGTCTTTATTGAAAAAGATATTGTAACTTTTATACACATCTACTACTGCATTAGTTTAATCCCTTCTAGACTGTAAGCTCTATCGAGCAGGGCCCTCTGATCCCTCTGTATTGAATTGTATTGTGATTGTACTGTCTTCCCTGATGTTGTAAAGCGCTGCGCAAACTGTTGGCGCTATATAAATCCTGTATAATAATAATAATAATAACATGAACAATGGCCCAGCTCCACCCACACATAACAAGGCCCAATACCCATTATTTTGACGTCTGTTAGGCAGGCAGGTGATTAACCTGTCTGCTGCTAGTTCCACAACCTATAATTATAGGCTTAATTCCCACACGCCACAATAGAATGCAAATCACCTTAACTCCTCACAGCAATGATTACACAACCCCCCCCCCCCCCACAGTACACATCCAATCTAGATACAATGTATGTGCAGCATTGAATATGGCTATCATAGACCATATTGGGGTTTTCATTCACCCTGTGCCCCTAATAGAGACACAGGGTGGTTGACACATAAGAGGCATTGGGGGAGCTGAAGCAAGGGTATCTCATACTTTCTAAGCGATTCTGAGTTCCCCGGGCCTTCCCGTTACAAGGGGCGTGTAATTAAAATTGTTCATTCAATACTTTGCAGCAGAGCTCATTCCTGCGCTCCAACTAGAGTATCTGTGAGGGGTTGCAGTGTTGTGGCATCAGCACCAGTGCCTAAGGCCCAATTTTTCAGCCACTGTTTAACAGGGGCATGTACCGTATATACTCGAGTATAAGCTGAGTTTTTCAGCACATTTTTTTGTGCTGAAAATGCCCCCCTCGGCTTATACTCGAGTCACCTTTTTGCGCCTAATCTCCCGGATTTTGGGGACCCGGTACCGGTCGACCATAGGTCCCCTGGACCCCAAACTTGGCACATATAGCGCCACTCGTCCTCTACAAGTGTGCAAAGTTTGTTGTCCGGGGGACCTACGGCCGGGGAGCACCGATTTTTCAAAGCCGGGCACCCCTTCCATAGACTCCCATGTTAAACGGTAATTTCTCCGGTGACTTTGGGGACCTGGTAACGGCCGATCCTAGGTCCCCTGGACCCAAAACTTTGCACACATGCAGAGCACACCCCTTCCATAGACTCCCATGTTAAACGTCTGTCTAGTCATGGACACAGTGAGGCATGGACAGTGAGGCATGGACACAGTGAGGCATGCAGATGGACACCCTAGGCTTATACTCGAGTCAATACGTTTTCCCAGTTTTTTGTGGTAAAATTAGGTGCCTCGGCTTATATTCGGGTCGGCTTATACTCGAGTATATACGGTAATTAAAAATTTTGATGCAATACTTTGCAGCAGGGCTCATTCCTGCGCTCCAACTAGAGTATCTGTGAGGGGTTGCAGTGTTGTGGCACCAGCACCAGTGCCTTAGGCCCAATTTTTCAGCCCCTGTTTAACAGGGGAATGTAATTACAATTCTTGATCTAATATTTCACAGCAGGGCCTGTTCCTGCGCCCACCAAGAGTAACTGTGAGGCCTTACAGTGTTGTGGCAACACCCCCACACCGTCCACCACCAAAGGCCCAATTTTTCTGACCCTGTTCAACAGGGGCATGTAATTACTATTCTTGATCTAATATTTAACAGCAGGACCCGTTCCTGTGCCCACCAAGAGTAACTGTGAGGGTTTACAGTGTTGTGGCAACACCAACACCTAAGGCCCAAATTTCTGCAGAGTATATAGGGCAGGCCCCTACTTTCAAACATCCAACTTACAAACGACTTCTTCTTGCAAACGGAAGGAGACAACAGGAAGTGAGAGGAAATCTACCCCTAGGAAGGGAAATTCTCTCCTGTAAGAGTTCCTTGTTTCACTAAAAACCCCAAATTTTCAAAATCCAATTGTCATTGGGACAGAAAGTGAGGTGAAACTTCTGAACAGGTGCACAGACAGCAAAACAAATGTTACAGGGGTGATAATCCTTCCCTATGTTTTCCAAAAAGCTTAAAAATAGATTTTTTTGGCTGGAGCTACACATAAAAAATTTACCAGTTCCAAATTACAAACAGATTCTACTTAAGAACAAACCTACAGTCCCTGTCTTGTTTGTACCGCTGTATACTGCTGTTCAGAGTATATAGGGCCTGGGGGCCCCACGCCTTTCCTTTTTTTTGTTTTGGGTGCGGGGTTCCCCTTAATATCCATATAAGTCCCAAAGGGGCTGATTTGTGTTTTTTGTGTAATTTTCTTGCTAAAACGCATGAACTAGGGAACTTGTAAAGTTCAAAATGTACAATTGTACTAAACAATTTAAACATTCCAAAACAAACAAAGAAACAAAACAACAAACAAAATTAAATCTAAAATTATTGGGGATATTAAACTTAAACCCTCCCAAACAGATCTCTGATGTTTTTAAGCCTTTGCTCCACCTGCTTGGTCTTTTGCCTGATCTGGAGCAAGTTGTCGTTGATTTTATCCAGGTCACGAGAGCAGACTATGATTTCTTGGATCACCATCTGGGCACTGTGACTGCTCCACAGGCAGAAAAGCACCAAAAAATTTAGAAACACACCACGTATTATAAATTTGCAGGCCTACATCTATTACCTGAATCTGTGGTGTATGACACTGACCTGTTGTGGTGCCAGTTTCCACTTCCTCCACAAAATTTGATGTGAGGCCTGAAAGAGGAATATGAATCATTCTTTGAAAGTGTGGTACAATTGTCTGTTTTGTCAATAGTTCAAAGCTGAACACATGATTGTATCCATTACCAAAGCTGGTACATTTATCTATTTTGGTCAAGTTTCACACATGGAAACACACCAAGTATCCACTGGTCACCTGTGTGTGACACATTAAAAAGATTGTTATTGTGGCCCACACTTGTGCTACTGAGTCCAGATGTGTAACCAGCTGCTGAGCATCCTCTCTTTACCATACACTGAATCCAGTTATATTAGTTAAATATAGTTACCAACACATCTACACGACCATGTTCCAAAAATATTCTCACATAAATAGTTCAAGATGTCAAGTTTCATGTTTGTGGGCACAATAATCGGTCGTAGGAATCATCGTTCATTCACTCACTAATAATAATGTTTTTGTCTGATACAGTGTTAACTAAATTTGACCATGACACTGTATCAGACAAAAACATTTATTATTAGTGAGCGAATGAACGATGATTCCTATGACCGATTATTGTGCCCACAAACATGAAACTTGACATCTTGAACCGTACTACATTAAAGAAAAAGTACATACAGCACCATGCTAGTAATAATAATCTGAGTAACACAGGAAAATGACTTACTTTTTCTAATAACTTTTTTAATTTTGTGGTATTGCGCCGGCTCCCTCAACTTGATGTCAGACCATCTTTTGTGGAGCTGTTCCTTTGATCTGCGCACCCCAAATTTAATTTGCACAGTTTTCACCACTTTGTCCATTATTTTGGCCTTGACCTGATTAGGCTTTTTGTAAGGGCCATGTTTTGCATCATAATCCTCCCTCCTCAATATTGCCACCATTTCAACCATCTCCTCGAACGACATGTTTGTTGCCTTGTATCTCTGGGATCTGTGGGTCTGTGGTTCTTCCTGACTTTCCTCCTCGATTGAGGTTGCCACTTGCATAGTGTCCGCAATGTTGTCTTGCACTACGACGAGCGAGAAGGGGCAGAAATCACGCAGGTCTTCAAGGATCGTGATTTTATGGCTGAGTTTGTGCAAAGGTGGAGGAATCTTCTGATTTTATGGCAGACCAAAAGCAATACTAATAAAAATAAAGAAGGCAGAAAGAAAGCACTGGAGAGCCTGCTTGAATTTGTCAAAACCAAGATCCCCACATCAACAATCCAGGATGTCAAGACCAAAATTGGGTCCATTAGGGGCACATATCGTACTGAACGGAATAAAGTTTTGAAATCCATGAAGTCTGGAGCCAGCTGCAGATCAGATCTATAAGCCTAGTCTGTGGTACTACAGGCAGTTAAGCTTCCTTGACGACCATCTTGAAGCAAGGGAATCGCTTTCAAGCCTTGCCCCCAGACGTAGCTCCAGCCTTCCCTGCAGCCAACCCTCCAGCCTTCCCTGCAGCCAAAATCAGCCTTCTTCGGAGGAACAACCGGAGTTCCTGGAGGAGCCTGATTTGTCCATATGGAGCCCGGTATAGTATTTTGCTAAAGATTTCTTGTACTAAAAGTATAATGATGTAAAATAGATGTTTACTATTGCTAAAAATTTAATGATTGAACAAAAAGTGTATGACATATCAATACAATAGTGGGCAAAAATGATGGGCACAAGAATGAAAAATGCAGGGGTCAGAATGATTGTCTTTAATATTTATTAGCATTCAATTTGCAACTGTCACGAGGTGAAAAATGTGTGTGATAGATGAAGACAAAAATTTCAATATGTACCTTTGTTATACACAGAGCAAAGGCAGGATGAGGGGGAAGAAAATGTGAGCCAGGAGGAGGCAGGCCCCAGTGGGACCCAGGAGGTGGCACGGCGTAACACCAGGTCCCAGATACCTCCTCTCTGTATTCCACCAAAAAGGATCAAGAGGCTTCAACAGATGGAGGAGGAAACACAGGCCCTAATTAGGGAGGCTACTGCGGCCCTAAGGGAGCCCCCACCGCTGCAGAGGAATTTGCTGCCCTTATTGGTGACAAACTTCCCACAATGGACATGGCCCAGCGTCTCATATGCGAAAGCATCATTTTGAAGGCGGTCAACATGGGCTTGAGGGGGAAGCTCACTGATTACACGGACCTTGTGGAGGTCGCTCCTCCTGCTCCTGCTACAAGCTCTCCTCCAGGGACACAGCCTCCGAAGATGCGGTTAGCAAAGGCTGCAGAGAAGGCTGCAGGGAAGGCTGCAAAGAAGGCTGCAGGGAAGGCTACAAAGAAGACAAGAAAATAATGATATGATATGTGCTTCTCATGTTCCCAATTTTGTTATTCACATCCTTGGTTGTTTGCTGTGGGGATCTGTGTCTGCACAAATTCAAGCAGGGTCTCCAGTGCTGCCTTCCTGGCTTCTTTGTTTTTATTACCTGTGTTTTTTGTTTGCCTTCACCTTTAATTTTTTTTGAGCCTGAATAAATGGATTTTTGGTTTACAGTCAAAACTTGAACATGTGTTTTTCTTCAAAATACAGAGTTTGCTAGTGAGTAGGCAGTGACATTACAAAAAAAACTTTTTCAAATTAACAAGGGACACTAACCTCCTTGAGGGTAAATAATACTAAATAATAATGTTGTGGTAACTTGACACACTCAAAAAAAAAAACTGGAAATCAGTCTAAAATATTATCCAATTAATAACCCCAAAAAAAGATCTTCATTAAAAGAATGTAAAAATGACAAAAATTTTTTTTAGGGAGATCTGGCTTACAAAAAATAAAGATTCTTCATGAGATCACGATAAATATTAAAGAAACAAGTTTGTCATAACTCTGTGAGAATATCCGCAGCAAAAGAATTTGATTATTGTAGCATTATAAAAAAGAAAACCATGCGCTGCATTGAACAATGCAAAGATTTACAGCATGACGAATGTGCTATCTCCATTATGAACGCTAGTTTTACCAGAACGAGCGCTCCCATCTCATAACTTGCTTCTGAGCATGCTCGTTTTTTTCACGTTGTTAAAGTGTACACACGGCCGTTTTTCAAGACGAGAAAAACGACGACGTGAAAAACGACGAGAAAAAATAGAGCAGGTTCTAAATTTTTAATGGCCATTTTTCTTGTTGAGAAAAATGCTCTGGAGACTACACACGACCGTTTTTCATGACCAATTTAAAAAATGGCATGTTTCTCGTCATGAAAAACGGTCATGTGTACGCGGCATTAGACTGGGAGAGAATATTGGCATCAATGGGCACAGAACAGACATTGGAGTTGGAAATTGGAATTGTTCAAAAAGACTGTTTGTGAACTCACTGCAAAGTATATTCCCATATATATTGTGACAGCAGGAAGGTAAAGTCACCTGGTTGCATCCAGGGGGGTAGATATATTTCGCCCAGATTCAGGCTTTACGCCGACTTATACAACTAGGTGGAGAGTTGTATAAGCCCAGCTGGGGCTAGTGGGCTCATGGATGACTCATACCTCTAGGGAGAGTGTGGGGCGTCGTGCAGACAGGGAGTTGATGAGACCAGCTGAAGCTTGTCAGCTCATTTAGGCCTCTATAAGAACTCCCAGCTTCATTAGATGTTAGCTCATGCCTGGACCCAGACCTGTGTGGACTGTCTAGGGAGAGTGAACCCCTGTGCGGTGAGACAAAGCCTGTGTGGCTATTTGCTTGGACATTTAAAACCAGGGACTTAGGGACTAGGACAGCACTAGGCTGATCCCAGTTGTTAGTTAGGAAACCTGTATGTTTAGTCAGAGGTCAAGTTGACCAGGATTTATTTTGTTTATGTTTCTTTTGCTTTGCTGTGTTTTGTCACTGTAAATAGAAAATAAACCGCACCTTTTTGATTTTGAAAACCACAACCTCCGTTTGCTGGGCCTGTTTTTGTGTGGGGAGCCCATCCCGGGGGTCACACACAACCGCTGCCGAGCTAACCCCCTCACAATATCAATAAGTTTAAAAAGCTAAAAATAAAACCTATGTGGCTCACGGCCAAAGTTAAAAAAGCCATGAACTATGGGAAAAGAGCTTTTAAAAAAATATAAAAATGAAAGAACACTAGTGTCATTTAAATGTTACAAAGAATATAACAGAATATGTAAAAAGGAAATCAAGGATGCAAAAATTCAAAACGAACGACAGATTGCAAAAGATAGTAGGACAAACCCCCAAAAATTCTTCAAATATATTAATAGTAAAACGGTCAAGTCTGGGCATGTAGGCCCTTTACAAAATAATCTAGAGTGGGTGACTGGGGACAAAGAGAAGGCTAATTTATTAAATAATTTCTTCAGCTCTGTGTATACAAAAGGAGCATGGGGGAGCTCATGTCCATAATGGGGGTGGTAGTGACACAGCCCCAAATCCACAATGGCTCAAAAGTGATATGGTCCAGAAATATTTAGACAGAATAAAGGTGGATAAAGCACCTGGACCAGATGGCATACACCCACGGATCCTAAAAGAATTGAGCTCTGTAATTTCAAAGCCATTGTATCTAATTTTTAGGGGCTCATTAATGACAGGAATAGTACCACTGGATTGGCGCAGGGCCAATGTGGTGCCTATATTTAAAAAGGGAACAAAGTCTTTACCATGTAACTATAGACCTGTTAGTTTAACTTCTATAGTTGGGAAGATACTGGAGAGATTAATAAAAGACCACATAGACGAGTTCTTGCTAGAAAAAAATATTTTAAGCAACAGACAGCATGGATTCATGAAAGACAGAAGTTGTCAGACAAACCCGATTTCTTTTTATGAAGAGGTAAGTAAAAGGTAAGTAAAACCTTGGACAGGGGAGGCGGTGGATGTGGTATACTTGGATTTTGCAAAATCGTTCGTTACAGTTCCCCACTCATGGCTAATGTGTAAGGTAAAGTTATTACTATTATTATACAGGATTTATATAGCGTCAACAGTTTACGCAGCGCTTTACAATATAAAAGGGAGACAATACAGTTACAATACAATAAAATACAAGAGGATTAAGAGGGCCCTGCTCAGAAGAGCTTACAATCTAATAGTGTGGGGCAGGTGGTACAAAAGGTTGTAACTGTGGGGAATGAGCTGATGGAAGTGGTAAAAGATTAGTTGGAGACGTGATAGGCTTCCCTGAAGAGGTGAGTTTTCAGGGATCGCCTGAACGTAGCAAGAGTAGGGGATAGCCAGACAGGTTGGGGTAGCAAGTTCCAGAGGATGGGAGAGGCTCTGGAGAAATCCTGGAGACGAGCATGGGAGGAGGAGACGAGAGAGCTTGACAGTAGGAGGTCTTGAGAAGAACGGAGAGGACGGTTTTGGATATGATTGGAGACAAGATTGGTGATGTAGCTCGGGGCAGAGTTGTGGATGGCTTTCTAGGTTGTGGCAAGTATTTTGAATTTAATTCGCTGGGTGATCGGGAGCCAGTGTAGGGATTGGAGGAGAGAGTTGGCAGACACTGAGCGGTTGGTAAGGTGGATAAGTCTGGCATCAGCATTCATGATAGACTGAAGAGGGGATAGCCTATGGAGAGACAGGCCAATAAGAAGGGAGTTGCAATAGTCAAGGCGAGAGATAACAAGGGAGTGAATGAGGAGCTTGGTGGTTTCATTTATTAAAAAGGGGCAAATTTTATAGATGTTATGGAGGTGAATTCTACAAACTTTTGACAGCAATTGGACTTGAGGCTGAAATGACAAGTCAGAGTCTAGGATTACACCTAGTACCCTGGCGTGAGGGGAGGGACTGATGGTTGCATTGTTGATTTTGATGGAAAAGTCATGGAGGGGGGCACGGGCAGGGGGGAATATTAGTAACTCCGTTTTAGAGAGATTTCGTTTAAGGAAGTGGTGCGACATCCATGCTGAGATGTCAGTTAGTAAGTTAGTAATGCGAGAGGAGACTGAAGGAGTGAGGTGAGGAGTAGACGGATAGATTTGGGTGTCATCGGCGTATAGGTGGTATTGAAAGCCATGGGCGCTTATCAAGTGACCAAGCGAGGAGGTGTAGATAGAGAAGAGAAGTGGTCCAAGAACAGAGCCTTGGGGGACCCCCACAGAAAGGGGCAATGGAGAGGAGGAGACAGAGTTGTAAGGAACACTGAAGGAGCGCTGTGATAGATAGACAGAGAACCAGGATAGAGCAGAATCTTGGAGGCCAAGGGAATGGAGTTTATTGAGAAGGAGCGGGTGGTCAACGGTATCAAAGGCTGCAGAGAGGTCAAGTAGAAGGAGTATGGAGTACTGGCTGTTGGTTTTAGCAGTTAGTAAATCGTTAGTGAGTTTTAGTAAGGCAGTTTCCGTGGAGTGCTGTGAGCGAAAGCCAGACAATAAGGGGTCAAGAAGGTTATTTTCACTGAGGTAGGAGCCAAGACGGTTGTAGACTAGGCATTCTAGAAGTTTAGAGGTGAATGGGAGCAATGAGATGGGCCTAAAGTTGTTCAGGTTGGTGGGGTCCAGTGAGGGCTTTTCAAGTATTGAAGTGATCTTTGCATGTTTTAGAGCGGAGGGGAAGGTGCCACTATAGAGAGAGAGATTGAAGATGTGATTGAGAGAGCATAGGATAGAAGAAGAGGGTGACCGTAGTAGTTGTGAGGGAACAGGGTCCAAGGGACAATTGGTTAGGTGGGCATCTGAGAAAAGTTTTGTAACCTCTTCAAAAGTAGCCAATTCCAAAGGTGAGAGTGTTGAAAGTGCCGTTAGGCAAGTCATGTTGGGTGGTAAAAAAAAAACGGACAGTGGAGGTGTCCTCACGAATTGCATCAATCTTGTCCTTGAAGTGATTGGCAATCTCTTGGGCAGTGAGTGAGTTAGTGGGTAGAGGGGGTGGGGGACGAAGCAGAGAGTTAAAGGTTGAGAAGAGCCGATGGGGACTGGATGACAAGGTATTAATAAGAGAGACAAAGTAGGCTTGTTTGGCAGCATGGAGGCAGGCATTGTATTTTAGAAGGGCAGATTTATATAGGGTGAAGTCCTGCAGGCATTTGGTTTTACGCCAGTGTCGTTCAAGAGCACGGCAATGTCTCTTGAGATTTCTAATGTCAGTTTGCCAGGGTTGTAACGGTCGGGGCCTGATTCTGCGTGTGGTTAGAGGAGCAAGTGTATCTAGTGATGATGAGAGTGAACTGTTGTAGACAGAGGTGGCCAGTTCAGGACAGGGGAGAGATTATGTCATATAGGTGGTCAGTAACAGAATCGAGGAGAGAAGGGTTAAAGTTGCGAAGGTTCCTACAAGTAATTGTTTGCTGCTTGGAGGGATGGTTGGTTGGAGGCAAGGATACAGTGAAACTGATGAGGTTGTGATCAGAGAGAGGAAATGGGGTGTTGGTGAGGTTGCCAGGATTGCAGAGATGGGAGAATACAAGGTCAAGGGTATTACCATTGGAGTGAGTGGAAGTATGTGTCCATTGGGTTAGGTCAAAGGAAGAGGTTAAGTTGAGAAGTTTACCTGTAGTTGGGCTGTTAACATTGACAGGAATGTTGAAGTCACCAAGAATGATAGTGGGTATTTCAGAGAAGAGAAAGTAGGGTAGCCAGGCAGCGAAGTCATCAAGAAAGTGCGATACTGGTCTGGGAGGCCGATAAATTGCTGCAATCCTCAGAGAAATAGGAGAAAACAGACGCATACAGTGCATCTCGAAAGAAGAGAGGGATAGAGAGGGAGGGATAGGAAGGACTTGGAAGGTGCTTTGTGGGGATAGAAGAAATCCAACTCCACCTCCTTTCTGTACGGTCCTGGGGGAGTGAGTCCAATGGAGGCCTCCATGGGATAGGGCAGCAGAAGAAGCGGAGTCCAAATTTTGAAGCCAGGTTTCAGTTATGGCGAGTATGTTAAAGCCATGAGAGATGAAGAGGTCTCGTACCGATGTTAGCTTGTTACAGATGGAACGGGCATTCAAAAGGGTGCATGAGATTGGTGGGCTGCTTTGAGGAAGCAGGGGGATAGAAATTAAACTGAGTGGATTGCGGTGGTTGCCAGAGGAGGGTGTGACGGTATGCGAGGTGAGATATATGACAGTCGCTATGTTTCACCTCGCATTCGGTCCATTGTAAGGGACTGAACCAGAGTCCGGCCCAGGTTTTTCCAGCCTCTGTAGTTGGCTGGGTTCCGGTCCGGATATTCAGGTTCACTGGAATCCATAGGCAGCTGGGCTTTAAAGATCCAGGAAGAGAGCACAGCAATGCTCTGGCCTGAGACTCAGAAGGGAATCTGAGTAGGAGGAGCGCTGGTTATTTTTGGGCTGAAAGAAAAGGTTTGCTTTACTTTACCTTGTGTTTTGTGGGTGATGGGGACCAGCCCCTCACCGTATAGAGAGCGGTTACTGTATAGTTTAGCGCCGGACGGCAAGGATTTGTTTTGCTGTTTTGTTTATTTTTATATGACTATTGCAAACCACTTGTAAATAAAGCTGGCAATACGCCAGGTTTTAAAGAAACTGCCTGTACGCTGACCTTCATTCTGTGAAAAAGGTGATCCCCACGAGCTAATCTCCCACACGTGGTGGAGAATACGGGCATTTTCTGAAGATGGAGGAAATGTTAAAGGCCCTGCTACAGGCCAATGCAGCTCAGCGGGGAAACCAACCGCCAAGTCGCAGCACAACAGGAGGCCGCTGCAGCACAAGAAGCAGCCCAGCAGGAGATGAACCGCCAAGTCGCAGAGGCCGCTGCAGCACAACAGGCGGCCCAGCAGGAGATGAACCGTCAGTTTGCAGAGGCTCTGATGGAACTGAAAAAGGGGTCCGCACCTCATGTGCCAGTGAAAGCCAAGATGATACGTGCATCCTACCACTTACAGAAAATGATATCTGCTGATGATATCGAGGCATACCTGGCGACTTTTGAGAGAGTTGCTCTCCGTGAAGGATGGCCAAAAGAATAGTGGGCGGGTCTGTTGTCCCCATTTTTAACAGGAGAACCCCAAAAGGCCTATTTTGACCTAGAACCCGATAAGGCCCAGGACTATGAGACTCTAAAGACAGAGATACTCGCACGCTTGGGTGTCACCATGGCAATCCGGGCCCAGCGGGTGCATCAGTGGTCATTCTCCAGCAACAAGCCACCCCGTTCGCAAATGTTTGACCTGGTCCACCTCACCAAGAAGTGGTTGCAGCCAGAGACCTTGACAGGCCCGCAGATCGTAGAGCGTGTGGTAATGGACCGGTATCTGCGTGCGCTTCCAGCTGCTCTGAGGAAGTGGGTCGGACAGGGCGACCCCAAAACTGCAGCCCAACTGGTCGACCTAGTGGAGAGGTACAGTGCTACTGAGGACTTGGTGAATCCATCTACGCCCCACTTCGGTGTGTCTAGGGGTGCAAGATCTCCCGGCGGTTCGGGTAAGACTGTTCCGGGGTCCAAGAGCTTGGGGAGATTTGATAAGACTGTTGTTCCAACTCATGAGACTGTGGTTCCTAGACCTGGAGACTGGCCAAAGAAGCCAGGAAGGTCTTTGGAACAGTTGAGAGGACTGGGGGTTGAGCATATAAGATGTTTTCGTTGCCATGCATTAGGGCATATTGCTGCGAACTGTCCTTTAAATGATGAACCTATGCAATGCGATTATGCTTATATGAAAAGACGCTTTTCTTTGTTTGCACAGGTCACATGTACTGCATCATGTCAGAGTCGCATTGAAAAACAAATGTGTGCTATTTCTGTGGATGGAAAGCCACTGACAGCCCTGCTAGACTCTGGTAGTGTGATGACCCTAGTCAGGAGTGATTGTGTGAACCCCACAAAACTACACCCCAGTACTATTGGGGTAATTTGCATCCATGGGGACACTCGAGACTACCAGACAGCGGTGGTTGAGGTTGAGACCCCCAGGGGCAGTATAACACATTCAGTGGGGGTGGTACCTTCACTGCTTCATGAAGCTTTAGTGGGAAGAGATTTTCCCCATTTCTGGAATTTATGGGAGAGCAAAGGGAGGCTGGTAGATAGAGCTCCCCCTGCTGGGGAAGCACAGGAACTCTCACCCGACCCTTTTTGCCAAAGGGAAGGGGATGCTGTTGGTGGGGTCAAGGAAGCCGGAGACCCTCTTCCTTTCCCTGTCATGGTTGGGGAGCCTGAGGACCTGGAAGCTAGCTCCCAGCCTGAGGGTAATGAACAGGAGAACCCCTCTGACCCTGACATTGAGAGTAGCCAAGATGTGGTACCCGATTTAGAGGTCAGGAGAGAGGATTTCTGTACCGAGCAATTATGAGAGGCCACCCTCATGAGAGCCAGGGAAAACGTTAAGATGTTGGATGGGGAACCGGTGGATCCTAATTGGGTGGTGTCTTTCCCTTACATGGCAATTAAAAACAATTTATTGTATCGAGTGATAAAACATGGAGAGGACGAGGTAGAACAGCTACTAGTCCCCAAACCTTTCCGCAGGGTCGTGCTAGACCTGGCCCATGGTCATGTAATGGGGGGGCATCTTGGTGTTGAAAAAACCAGGGAGAGAATCGCCCAGAGATTTTTCTGGCCCGGATTGCATGCAGATGTCAAGGAGTACTGCAAATCGTGTCCCGAGTGCCAAATGTCGGCACCGTCACCCCATTTTCGCAGCCCCCTCGTTCCTCTGCCAATAATCGAGGTCCCATTTGAGAGGATTGGCATGGACCTGGTGGGGCCGGTTGTGAAATCTGCCCGCGGTCACCAGCATATTCTGGTGATCCTGGACTATGCGACTCGCTATCCTGAGGCCATACCCTTGCGCAATACCTCTGCGAAGGCTATCGCCAAGGAATTGGTCCATGTCTTTAGTCGACTGGGGATCCCAAAAGAGATCTTAACCGACCAGGGCACCCCCTTTATGTCCAAGGTTACCAAGGAGCTTTGTAAGTTATACAAAATCTCCCATCTCCGTACCTCTGTCTACCACCCCCAAACGGATGGTCTGATCGAAAGATTTAATAAAACTTTGAAAAGTATGCTGAAAAAGGTGGTCGACAAAGATGGGAGAAACTGGGATTTTTTGCTGCCATATCTCATGTTTGCAATACGTGAGGTTCCGCAGGCCTCCACAGGCTATTCCCCCTTTGAACTCTTGTATGGTAGGCATCCCAGGGGACTGCTAGATGTTGCCAAGGAAACATGGGAAGGTGAGGCAACCCCATATAAAAGCATCATAGAGCATGTCTCCTTGATGCAGGATCGAATCGCAGCTGTCCTGCCCCTGGTGCGAGAACATATGGAGCGGGCCCAGGAGGCCCAAAGGAGGGTCTATGACCGAAGTGCCAGGGTCCGTACTTTCAGCCCTGGGGACAGAGTTTTGGTATTGGTCCCCACGGTGGAAAGTAAGTTTTTAGCCAAGTGGCAGGGTCCCTTCGAGGTTGTCGAAAGGGTGGGGGAGGTTAACTACAAAGTCTACCAGCCAGGGAAAAGGAAACCACACCAAATTTACCATGTGAATCTCTTAAAACCCTGGAAGGACCGAGAGACTTTACTGGCCACGTCCCCGCCTCCAACCGACCGGGTACCCGTGACACCTGACGTTCCCATCACGGATACCCTGTCCGTGGCACAACAAAGTGACGTTAGGGTGTTTGTGCATAAAAATAGAGACTTTTTCTCCCCCTTACCCGGACTGACCAAGACATGACATAGTGACGGAACCAGGGGTTCGGGTAAATGTGAAGCCGTATAGAATCCCAGAGGCCAGGCATGAGGCAGTCGCGAAAGAAATTAAAAACATGTTGGAGTTGGATGTGATAGAAGAGTCCCACAGTGAGTGGTCGAGCCCCATAGTGCTGGTCCCAAAACCTGATGGCACTATCAGGTTTTGTAATGACTTTCGAAAACTTAACAGTGTATCCAAGTTCGATGCATACCCGATGCCCCGGGTCGACGAACTTGTGGACAGGTTGGGACAGGCTCGCTATATAACGACCCTAGACCTGACAAAAGGCTATTGGCAAATACCGCTGTCTGAATCGGCCAAGGAGAAGACTGCCTTTTCCACTCCTGAGGGCTCGTTTCAGTACAAGCGGATGCCTTTTGGTCTGCATGGGGCCCCTGCATCATTCCAACGAATGATGGACAAAACTTTGAGACCACATCACCCGTATGCGGCTGCTTATTTGGACGATGTGGTCATCCACAGCCCAGATTGGGAATCGCACCTGCCCCGGGTACAGGCGGTGGTAGATTCCCTTAGAGAAGCAGGACTCACGGCTAACCCAAAGAAGTGTGCCATAGGCCTGGAGGAGGCCAAGTACCTGGGCTATGTTATTGGCCGGGGACTTGTCAAGCCTCAGACCAATAAAATTGAGGCAATTCAAAAGTGGCCCCAACCCGTAAACAAGAAACAAGTTCGGGCCTTCCTAGGCATTACGGGGTATTACCGACGGTTTATACCTGACTTTGCCACTATTGCCGTCCCTCTGACTGACCTGACAAAGGGCAGAGGGTCGGTCATGGTCAAATGGAACACTGAGGCCGAGAAGGCGTTTCAAAAATTAAAACAGGCCCTTTGTGCACTACCGGTGCTGGTGACCCCGGACTTCACAAAGGAGTTTGTCGTACAGACAGACGCCTCTGAGGTGGGCCTAGGGGCTGTACTGTCACAGGTCAGGAATGGTAAGGAACACCCGGTTGTATACCTAAGCCAGAAGCTGAACAAGCACGAAAGGAACTATGCCATTGTTGAAAGGGAGTGTCTCGCCATTAAATGGGCCTTAGACTCCCTGAGGTATTATCTACTCGGGAGGTCGTTCAGGCTGGTCACTGACCATGCTCCCCTGAAGTGGATGTGTGACAACAGGGAGAAAAATGCCCGTGTGACAAGGTGGTTCCTGGCTTTACAGCCCTTTAAATTCACGGTTGAGCACAGGCCGGGCAAACTCCAGGATAATGCTGATGCCCTCTCCCGCGTGCACTGTATGGCTTGGTCAAGTGCTCAGCCGCAGGGGCTTGAGCAGAGGGGGAGGATATGTGACGGTATGCGAGGTGAGATATATGACAGTTGCTATGTTTCACCTCGCATTCGGTCCATTGTAAGGGACTGAACCAGAGTCCGGCCCAGGTTTTTCCAGCCTCTGTAGTTGGCTGGGTTCCGGTCCGGATATTCAGGTTCACTGGAATCCATAGGCAGCTGGGCTTTAAAGATCCAGGAAGAGAGCACAGCAATGCTCTGGCCTGAGACTCAGAAGGGAATCTGAGTAAGAGGAGCGCTGGTTATTTTTGGGCTGAAAGAAAAGGTTTGCTTTACTTTACCTTGTGTTTTGTGGGTGATGGGGACCAGCCCCTCACCGTATAGAGAGCAGTTACTGTATAGTTTAGCGCCGGACGGCAAGGATTTGTTTTGCTGTTTTGTTTATTTTTATATGACTATTGCAAACCACTTGTAAATAAAGCCGGCAATACGCCAGGTTTTAAAGAAACTGCCTGTACGCTGACCTTCATTCTGTGAAAAAGGTGATCCCCACAAGCTAATCTCCCACAAGGGGTATTGGATATGTGGCTTGCAGTTGGAAGATGGCGGACCAGGATTAGGAGAAATGTCACCTGAGACTAGGAGAAGGAGGAGGGTGAGGAAGGCATGATGTGAGTGGGATGTGCATAAGCGCACGTGTCTAATGGCCCTGGTGTTTATGTCAGCATGTGGGTGCAGCAAATGCAGGAGATGATGGGTGCAGTAGTAGGGAGAGGGTAGGAGTGAAAGTGATATGTGCATGCTGCTGGGTAGGGAGGAGGGGTAGAGTAAGGATAATTTGAGGATAGAAGACACCGATGTGAGAAGGAAGAGAAGGAGCATGATATTGGATAGAGAGTGGGAATGTGACTTCATATAAAATGTCAAATGCTGGCTTGCTTGTAGTCTCAGAGTGGAGCAGAGTTCTTGTTGTATCTTCATCCAGCTTTAGTTATCCTGCTGTCACGGTCTGGAGTCAGGCTCAGAGGCCAGTAGCATTAGCAGCAGAGCAGGTATTCACACAGGTCACCCAGGCTGATGACACCGGTTCACCTGAGGTGCGGGGTCTAAGCACTGACCGGTATTCACCAGGGCTCCTAATCGTGGAGATGGGCTTCGCTGCGTGTCAGTGCCAGGTCGCGGTCCTCAGGTTAGCCCCACCAGGAGGTGAGCAAGCAGGGGTCCGGAAGCAGATAATACAGGTAGGGATCAAGCAAAAGCGTAGTCGGGGACGAGCCAAAAGTCGGTAACAGATAGTTGCAGGTTGGGATTCAGAAGAAGCGTAGTCGTGGACGAGCCAAAAGTCGGTAGTGAGTGGTAGCAAAGATGCGGTCGGCAGCAGGAGACAGGAGCAAGATATTGGCTGGTGAAGACACAATATTCTGGCAACCAGGAAGTGCAGGGACATGGCTTAAATCAGGAAGTTCATGGGAGGAGCAAAGGGTTCAAGGCAAACAAGATTCAGGACAACATCATTCAAGGAATTGTCCAAGGAGCTGTCCAGCATTCCAGGTGGCTCAGCAAGTAGAGACACCACCAGACACACCAGAGGTCCCAGGTTCAAGCCCAGGTCCTAACAGTACTCCCCTCCTCCCAGGATTTCCCCTGGATGTCTTAGGGCCAGGTTTCTGAGGAAACCTCTGGTGGAATTCCCTTGTTAATCTAGGGATATGAACATTCTTTTCAGGCTCCCAAGAATTTTCTTCTGGCCCATATCCTTCCCATTGACCCAAATATTGCAATATGTTTCTAAAGATCCTGGAGTCAAGAATTTTTTCCACCACAAATTCTTCTTCACCCTGAACCTCAACAGGTGGAGGATGAATTCTTCCAGAAAAGGTATTTTCATGAAACGTTTTGAATAGCGATACATGAAAAACAGGGTGAATCTTCATATTGTCGGGAAGTTTTAGACGAAAGGTCACCGGGTTGATTTGAGCAGAAATCTCAAAAGGTCCCATAAACTTTTGACCCAACTTAGCACATGGAACCCGAACCTTTAAATTTTTGGTAGATAACCAAACTTTGTCACCTACCTGAAAGGTGGGAATAGACCTACGGTGTCTGTCAGCAGCCTTCTTGTAATATTCCTGCGCCTCCTTCAATGTATCAGTCAATTTCTCCTGGACCTCATGTAATGAAGTTAGTCTGTTGGTAACAGCAGGAATTGAAGTTGAGATAGGGAGATCAGGAATAAAAACTGGATGATACCTGGTGTTTAAGAAAAAAGGGCTTTTAGAAGTGGAGCTATGTTTAGAGTTATTATAAGCAAACTCTGCCACAGGAAGGTTAGAGGAAGGGACACATAAGGGAGAGATGCGCTGCGAACCCCGAAATAATGTGAAAAACAAAAAGAAAATGTTCCCCAGTGGGGCTTTTAACCGCAGTATAGTGTGGTTTAAAGTAATAGCAAATGGATAGCAAAAGAAATACATTTATTATAATTGTACAGATGTCAGGATGCGTTACAACATATAAAAGAACTGGCCAACAGATACAATGCATTTTCCACAATACAGCCTGTATTAAAATTACACAAAGGGTGTACACAATGTTGATTATCAGTGTCAGGAAAGGTTCCATCCGCTGGTGGCATTTATTATTTATCTTGCAGTACTGTGGTCCACCAGCAGGTGTCTCCTGGCAGTTTGTAACTGTCAGGAGAATCTTTCCCTGCTGGTGTTGTATTATCTTTTGGACGCAGTACTGGTTTCCACCAGCGGATGGATCCTGGCAGTGTGGAGCAGACTGCCCTCCCTCCGATCAGGTGTGACCTGAAGCTAATCAGGCATTCCTATAAATACCCGGCAGGTGTATGCACACACTGCCCTGGTATCGTCCTCGTGCCCTGACCTGTAGCCTGTGTGCTTGAACCTTGATCCATGTATCCTGATCCCTGTAACCTGAACCTGTAACCTGATCCTGAACCTGTTGTGTCCGTCCTAATCCCTGATCCCTGCTCTGCAGCCTGGTTGCCCCCTGCTTGATCCTGTCTCCCTGTCCTGATCCATCCTTACCCCATCTGCTGATCCCCCTGTGTATGACCTCGGCCTGGCCCTGTTTATGATTCTGGTTCCCCCATTACTTGTACATATTTGTCTGTTACTGTTATTAATTGTGGGTTCTGTTTGGTATTGGTTGTTGTGCACTGTGTGGTATTGGAGGTGGTTATATATATATATATATTATTTCACTTATCTTTAATAAATCTTTATATTTCACTTATACGTGTTTGGTGTTCCTCTGTTGCTAGCTGCACAGTTCTGGTCACACTTGGTATGTGACAGTATACCAGGGCCATTAATGATCAGAAGTAGCTGCACAGAGGACCCATTTTGGTTCTGTTACTCTGCTAAAATGAACTCTGATATGATTCCTTATTATACTCTGCTGGCGTCAGAGAGTGGTGAATATCTCTGTCAGACACTGAAAGAGTGGACCAGTGATCAGCTGCTAGAGATTATTCGTTTAGCTCACTCCTGGGTTGATCAGGGCTGTATGATGTTTGGGGATGTTCAACCTTTAATTAAAATCTGCACAGAGCTGGCTTTGCCTTGTATCCCAGAGGGCCATGATGATTTTTCTCCCCCCTTTAATGTTAATCAGGTCGTATCTTTGGTTTGGCTTCTGGAGGATGACTCCCCATACTTTTTTGAACATTACACAGCTTGTTCCCAACAGAAAATAATAGAGTGTGTTGATTGTGTACAATCCCTTGTCAGACAGGCAGAATGTAAACTGCAGTTTGTGCAGCCACTACTCTCAGCATGGTCTGATATTTTGCAATCGGCCCCAGCCAGCCCACAAAAAAACATCTCTGCTGCCAGACACCTGCCTGCCCAAGAGTCTATTTCTCCATCACCCATGGCAACCCCAGTCGCAGTTCAGTACACACTACTTCCCACCAGGTATCAATATCCAGTCTCTGCTCCCTGCACCTATCCTGCATTCAACCCACCTGCCTCTTCTCAGCTGCCTGCAAGCCCACAAGAACCTCCTCCAGCCACTGTCCCCGTATCCCTGCCATATTCTTCCATTTGCTCGATTCCATCTTTTCCATATGCTCCCCCCGTTATGTGCAAACCTGCAGTGACCAAATCTAAAAAGAAGCGGAAGTATTTCCCTACCCACACAATCCAACCAGTAATCTCACCTTCCTCCACACCCACCAACCTGCTCCAGCCTGTAGTTCCAGAACCAGCCTTCGAGCCAGCTTCTCAGCCTGCAGTTCCAGAGCCAGCCTTCCAGCTTGCAGTTCCAGAACCAGCCTTCCAGCTTGCAGTTCCAGAACCAGCCTTCCAGCTTGCAGTTCCAGAACCAGCCTTCGAGCCAGCTTCCCAGCCTGCAGTTCCAGAGCCAGCCTTCCAACTTGCAGTTCCAGAACCAGCCTTCCAGCTTGCAGTTCCAGAACCAGCCTTCCTGCTTGCAGTTCCAGAACCAGCCTTCCTGCTTGCAGTTCCAGAACCAGCCTTCCTGCTTGCAGTTCCAGAACCAGCCTTCCTGCTTGCAGTTCCAGAACCCGCCTTCCAGCTTGCAGTTCTCAAGCCAGCCTTCCAGCCTGTAATCCTTGAGCCAGCCTTCCAGCCTGCAGTTCTCAAGCCAGCCTTCCAGCCTGCAGTCCCAGAGCCAGCCTTCAAGCCAGCCTTCCAGCCTGCGGTCCTTGAGCCAGCCTTCCAGCCTGCGGTCCTTGAGCCAGCCTTCCAGCCTGCGGTCCTTGAGCCAGCCTTCCAGCCTGCGGTCCTTGAGCCAGCCTTTCAGCCTGCGGTCCTTGAGCCAGCCTTTCAGCCTGCGGTCCTTGAGCCAGCCTTCCAGTCTGCAGTTCTCGAGCCAGCCTTCCAGCCTAAAGTCCCAGAGCCAGTCTTCAAGCCAGCCTTCCAGCCTGCAGTCCTTGAGCCAGCCTTCCAGCCTGCAGTCCTTGAGCCAGCCTTCCAGCCTGCGGTCCTTGAGCCCGCCTTCCAGCCTGCAGTCCCAGAGCCAGCCTTCAAGCCAGCCTTCCAGCCTGCAGTTCTCAAGCCAGCCTTCCAGCCTGCAGTTCTCAAGCCAGCCTTCCAGCCTGCAGTCCCAGAGCCAGCCTTCCAGCCTGCAGTCCCAGAGCCAGCCTTCCAGCCTGCGGTCCCAGAGCCAGCCTTCCAGCCTGCGGTCCCAGAGCCAGCCTTCCAGCCTGCGGTCCCAGAGCCAGCCTTCCAGCCTGCGGTCCCAGAGCCAGCCTTCCAGCCTGCGGTCCCAGATCCAGCCTTCCAGCCTGCGGTCCTTGAGCCAGCCTTCCAGCCTGCGGTCCTTGAGCCAGCCTTCCAGCCTGCGGTCCTTGAGCCAGCCTTCCAGCCTGCGGTCCTTGAGCCAGCCTTCCAGCCTGCGGTTTTCGTGCCAGCCTGAAGACCCTGTGCCAGCCTGCCAGCCTGAAGACCCTGTGCCAGCCTGCCAACATGGAGTTCCCGTGCCAGCCTTCCAAACTGAAGCCCTGATGACAGTGTCCCAGTCGGAAGATCCGGTGCCCGTTTCCCGGCCTGTGGTTGTGGTGCCCGTTTCCCGGCCTGTGGTTGTGGTGCCCGTTTCCCGGCCTGTGGTTGTGGTGCCCGTTTCCCGGCCTGAGGTTGTGGTGCCCGCTGCGGTGCCCGTTCCCTGGCTTGAGGTTGTGGTGCCCGTTTCCCGGCTTGAGGTTGTGGTGCCCGTTTCCCGGCTCGAGGGTATGTCGTCTGCTGCCCAGCCTGAGATGATCCCGTCTGCTGCCCAGCCTGAGATGATCCCGTCTGCTGCCCAGCCTGAGATGATCCCGTCTGCTGCCCAGCCTGAGATGATCCCGTCTGCTGCCCAGCCTGAGATGATCCCGTCTGCTGCCCAGCCCAAAGTGTCCCTGCCTGCTGCCCAGCTCGATGACCCGGAGCCTGCTGCCCAGCCCGATGACCCGGAGCCTGCTGCCCAGCCCGAAGTGTTCCTGTCTGCTGCCCAGCTTGATGATCCGGAGCCTGCTGCCCAGCCCGAGGTGTTCCTGCCCAGCTCGATGACCCGGAGCCTGCTGCCCAGCCCGAGGTGTTCCTGCCTGCTGCCCAGCTCGATGACCCGGAGCCTGCTGCCCAGCTCGATGACCCGGAGCCTGCTGCCCAGCCCGAGGTGTTCCTGCCTGCTGCCCAGCTTGATGTGATTGTCTGCCCGGATGTGACTTTGCCTACTACCCAGCTGATTGCCATGAACTTTCTCCGGCAACAGCTAGTTGGAGCGTCCGGAGGCCGCTCCTTTGAGGGGGGGTACTGTCAGGAAAGGTTCCATCCGCTGGTGGCATTTATTATTTATCTTGCAGTACTGTGGTCCACCAGCAGGTGTCTCCTGGCAGTTTGTAACTGTCAGGAGAATCTTTCCCTGCTGGTGTTGTATTATCTTTTGGACGCAGTACTGGTTTCCACCAGCGGATGGATCCTGGCAGTGTGGAGCAGACTGCCCTCCCTCAGATCAGGTGTGACCTGAAGCTAATCAGGCATTCCTATAAATACCCGGCAGGTGTATACACACACGGCCCTGGTATCGTCCTCGTGCCCTGACCTGTAGCCTGTCTGCTTGAACCTTGATCCATGTATCCTGATCCCTGTAACCTGATCCTGAACCTGTTGTGTCCATCCTAATCCCTGCTCTGCAGCCTGGTTGCCCCCTGCTTGATCCTGTCTCCCTGTCCTGATCCATCCTTACCCCATCTGCTGATTCCCCTGTGTATGACCTCGGCCTGGCCCTGTTTATGATTCTGGTTCCCCCATTACTTGTACATATTTGTCTGTTACTGTTATTAATTGTGGGTTCTGTTTGGTATTGGTTGTTGTGCACTGTGTGGTATTGGAGGTGGTTATATATATATATATATATATATATAAATATATATATATATATATATATATATATATATTATTTCACTTATCTTTAATAAATCTTTATATTTCACTTATACGTGTTTGGTGTTCCTCTGTTGCTAGCTGCACAGTTCTGGTCACACTTGGTACGTGACAATCAGAGTGATGAAAATTATTGGAGTCCCCAACTGAAGCAGGTAATACCGCCACCCAGGTGTACTTCAGGTAAATGCAAGATCATTTTCAGTGACCCCCGGATCCGTGAGAAATCAAAATGACACATATGGAAACGGATAGTGTGTTCATTAGATTTCTGGCCTTTATTGATTTTTAGAGTGGCTTATATGTAAAAGAAAGATAGGAGGGGCTATGTCTTAACACATACGTTTCTAAAAATTATACAAACTCAGTATATTCTTATCTTATATTATACTGCTGAATTTAGTTTAGCAAAGGACTTTTCTTCTACTGCATGCTTAACCACAATGACTAGCAGGGTGTGACTCTATGCAAACTATGAGTTAAGCTAAGTATGTCAAAGTTCATTTCTACTTAAAAATGGAGTTGATTATTTATACATATTTTATACATTCTATTACAATCCCCTCTTTTATCACGAACGTGATAATAACAAACCCTGAAGCCCCCGACATTCACCTGGACCACTTTCTCATAAATCATTATCCTAAGCATGTAACAATAAACAGATAATCTCAGCTTCATAGCAATTGTCCATGAAATACAAAGGGGGGAGGGGTGTGACAGTCCTTAAAAGCAAGTGGGAGGGGCATGACATCCTTTAGGCCAAATAAAAAATTGTCCCAAAGAAAAGCACAAAAAAAAATCTCTTGTATGGCTTCTGAATGTCCAATAAATTCATGAAAGGGAAGGAAAAAGAAATGTCCACATTATAATTCTCATTCTCCTAAACTTTTCCCAAAACTTTTGGTTCGATTCTGTGTTTACACATATTTTACAGAGATCCTTCTACCCCAAAACCCTGCCTCTTTGTAAGGACTGAACTCGATATCCACAGACAGATGGGAACTGATGCATTGGGCTAGACTTGGGTCTTCGGGCTGGCATATCTGGATCACTCCACTGTGATGCTCACTGGAATTTCGTAGACCTTGGGCGTGCGTCATGGCTAACCCTCAAGGTGTCATTCCAGGAATATTTTCTCATCTCAGCATCTCCCATGGCATTTGAACAACAAACATGAACAACGAAGATTTCCATTTAAAAGCTGTAGTCATCTCTTCATCCGGATAGGGTATAAGGCAGGGTATGAATGGGGTATAGCGTAGGAATTGGATGGGCATTTCTTCATGTGCAGGGGGCTAGGGGTGAATGCTGGCTGGCTGGGTCGGATATTCCTCATCCAACATGAATAATCACAGAATCTATCTGATCAATTAAGGCTTTAACCATTGGAGGTATTAAACATAATATTCCTCATTAACTCAAACATAAGTAAAGCATTCAGAAATATAAAATGTTTCTCAGCAACAGTCTTCATTATGTAGATTCAATATGTTTAACGAAACATTTTTTCAAATCCAGTATTACAGCAGGACTTCAATAAAACTTAAACAACTTTAGTTTTTCTATCCTCGGGACCCAAGTGGACCCGAGGAACTCAGAACAGTACATTTTACCCAAACACATATTCTGACTCAGAAGTCAGCCTCCTAACTTTTCAAATATATCTGATCATCCGCAACAAAACATTGATGGATAAACTTCATTACATCATTAACATATCTTCACGATTGAAACTCTGGGAATTCAAAAGGTAAATATCCAGAATAGTCACTCTGACTGTATTTCAAACAAACTTTCCCATCATATTTTAGTACCTCATGGACTCAATATATGCAGCAATTTATTTCGTATATCCTGGTTACTTAACCCAAACTTTTAGAGAAATATATATTATCAGGAACATGGGCCTAATAACTTCTACTCCCTGAACAAGAAAACACAATATGAGACAACCATCTCTTTGTGTACATTTTAAACCAACACTTAAGATACTTTACTAATCAAATAATACCTTGTGCATTCATTAATCACAATACCATCACTTTCTCCTTTTATTCACATCCATTTGGCCACTCCATTCATTCTTTTATTTAGAAATGTTTTCCATATTTGCCCTTTGAACAGCTTTTAAACATCTTTTACCATTACTTTTTTTTTTTTTTTTTTTTTTTAAATATGTCTCATATTTTTTCCTAGTGCATAGGATTACACAAACCTTAAGTTACTTCCTTTTTCTTTACCAACCACAATTCCTCTGGCGTAGCACCTGGAATACATAACTTCCTTGGATGAGGCTGGCTCACACACCTGCGGTGCATTCGCACTCCGCACTGCCCAAAAAGGTGTGCGTTTTCTAGGCAGTGCGGTTCGACTTACGTGCGAATTCAGGGCCATTGACTTCTATGGGAATGCTTCTGAATCGCACATGTCATTCAGTTGTGAACAGTATAAAATCCTGACCTGATATGCAATCCTGACCTGATCCTGATCAAAACTGACATGAAGCGCTGAACAACTACTTTGTCAATTAGCTGTGAAAACAGAGCTCAAACTCGCACTGCATGTGTGTGAACCCAGCCCTAAACTTGTATTTAACCAAAAAAAAAGAAAATCAAACATTTTTAAATCCCCAATCATTGTTCATGCAGCCTAAACACAATTAAAACCATTTGCACAAATAACCATTCCCTTGTCTTGTAACAGGCAATGTCCTTATACAATGCAAAAGTTCCCTTTTTTTTTTCTCCTTCTCAACATCAACAAAACCATAATACAATTTACTGAACACTGCGGGGCCCAGGGCAATTATATCACATTGTCAGGGTCACCTGTGGCCAGGTGACAGATGCACACCGTAGGGGGACAGGAGTGCACCGCGAGGTAGTGAACCCTATGGCTGGCTTCTGCGGATAGGGAACTGGGTGGTTGTGGAAAGCGGGACCAGAGGAGCACAACCGGGATCCAAACGGAAGCTAGAGCCAAGATTCCCCAGGGCGCGGAGTCTAAGACCCAGCTGGTCTTCTCCAGGGCCTCTAGTGGTGAGGATGTTAGCTGCAGGCTGGGACCAGGTCGCGGCCCCTGGAGTTTCCTAGCTCACGCCCCGTAGGATAAGGGGAAAAGAGGGGAAGCAGCAGCACACGATAAGAGAGAACCGAATAACAAGCTGAAGGTCAGAGGCCACAAGCAGACAAGGATAACGAAGAACGAGCCGAAGGTCAAGGGTCACGAGCAGACAGGGATAGTCGGGGACAAGCCAATAACGTAACAGAGAGACAGACGTAGCACACGGCAGGCAGGAACCCAAACACACAATGCCTAACAAACACGTTGATCAGCAAAGCAGGCTTGCAGTGCACAGGTTAATATAGTGTTCAGTGATAGGGCCTGGGGTGGAGTCAGGCTGGGAGGAGATTATAAAGGAAGCCAGGTGAAGGAGGTATGGTCTCTAGATGAACACATGAGGAGGAAGGTAAGATGGCAGACAGACATTAATGCATATCCATGACAGTACCCTCCCTCTTACGAGGCCTCCCCCTTCCCCGCCTGGGCCCAGGTTTAGAGGGAAACTTCAGATGAAACTCCTTTAACAGACGAGGTGCAAAGACCTCAGATGCAGTGATCCAAGACCTCTCCTCAGGACCAAACCCTTTCCAATGAACGAGGTACTGAAGAACGCCTTTACAGAGTCGGGAGTCCAGAATTTGACTGATCTCGTACTCCTGATTATCCTCAGAGACAGGCGCCACGGTAGGGAGAGGACGAGAGAATTTATTGAGGACTAAAGGCTTTAGAAGAGCAACATGAAAGGAGTTAGTGATTTTAAGGCTCTTAGGAATCTGGAGTTTGAAACAAACCGGATTCAGTTTAGCAGTTACCGTGTATGGACCGATGAATCGTGGAGCAAACTTCAGCGAAGGAACTCGGAGCTTGATGTTCCTGGTAGAGAGCCAGACTTTGTCCCCTGGCTGAAGAGAAGGCGGTTTACGCCTGCGGCGGTCGGCAAAGCCTTTGAATTTTTCAGCAGCTGCCCGGAGGGAATCATGAACGTGACCCCAAACGGAATTGAGAGACTCCTGAACCGAAGCCAAAGCTGGAATGTCTGGAGAACAGATCATGGGAAGAGGAAGTTGAGGGTGTTTTCCATAAACTGTGAAAAAGGGTGTCTTCTGCGAACTGGTATTCACATGATTGTTATGGGAGAATTCTGCCCACGGGAGTAGAGAGGACCAATCGTCATGGTGAGAAGACACAAAGGTGCGAAGAAAGACCTCTAACTCCTGATTAACCCTCTCAGTCTGTCCATTGGATTGGGGATGGTAAGAAGAAGAAAAATCCAAGACCATATTGAGGGATTTGCAAAAGGCTCTCCAAAAACGAGACGTGAATTGGACTCCCCTGTCGGAAACAATATGAGAAGGGACCCCATGTAGGCGGAGAATTTCCCGAATGAAAATGGGAACCAAGGCAGGGGCAGAAGGAAGACCAGGAAGAGGAACAAAATGAGCCATCTTGGAGAATCGATCGATTACCACCCAAATGACTGTATTATTCTCAGACAGTGGGAGATCGGTGATAAAATCCATGGCAATATGGGCCCAGGGTTCCTTAGGAATGGGCAAGGGCATGAGGAGACCAGCAGGAGCTTGTGTGGAGGATTTGGACTGAGCACAGACATGACAAGCTTTAACGTAGTCTTTGACGTCTGAGCGGAGATTAGGCCACCAGTAGTGACGACTGATGAGTAGGAAGGATCGGAGGAATCCAGAATGCCCTGCCACCTTGGAATCATGTCCCCAACGAAGGATCTTAGCTCTTAGCTCAGTGGGGACAAAGGTCTTACCAGGCGGAATTTTTGACTTCAGGGTGGTAGAGTGGGCAACAATGCATGAGGTGGGAATGATCGGCTCAGGTTCAGGGGCGGACTCCTCGTCCAAAGTGTCAAATGACCTAGAGAGCGCATCAGCCCGACCGTTGCAGGAACCAGGTTTGTAGGTAATCGTGAAATTAAAACGGGCAAAGAAGAGACTCCACCTGGCCTGTCTAGGATTCAGACGTTTAGCATTCTGTAGATACTGTAAATTCTTGTGATCGGTAAAGATCGTTATGGAGTGAGGGGAACCCTCCAAGAGATGACGCCACTCCTCTAACGCCAATTTAATTGCGAGAAGTTCCCGATCACCGATGGCATAATTCCTCTCTGCCTGAGAATTTTTTTTGGAGAAGAACGCACATGGTTGGTGTCTTTTCTCAAAGATTTGAAGAAGCACAGCTCCCACCCCCATTGAGGAAGCGTCCACTTCAATAAAAAATGCATTCCCAGGATTTGGTCTCCTCAAGAGGGGGCCAGAAACAAAGGCCTGTTTCAGGTTGTGAAATGCAGAGACAGCTTCGGGAGGCCAGTCTCTGGCATTCACACCCTTCTTGGTCAAAGCGATAATAGGCGCGGCAATGGAAGAGTAATTCCTTATGAACTGCCTATAATAATTAGTGAAGCCAAGAAAGCGCTGTGTGGCCTTGAGGCTAGCAGTAAGAGGCCAGTTGGTGATAGCCAAGACCTTCCCAGGGTCCATACGAAGACCCGAACATGAGACGAAGCACCCCAAAAACAGGACCTCAGAACATTCAAAGGAACATTTCTCTAGCTTGGCATAGAGATTGTTCTCTCTAAGACGTTGAAGTACAGTGCGGACATGGTTTCTGTGGACGAGCAGATTTTCAGAAAAGATCAGAATGTCATCCAGATAGATGACAACAAACTGGTACAGCAGATCTCTGAAGATTTCATTGACAAAGTTTTGAAACACGGCTGGAGCATTACACAGACCAAAAGGCATCACCAGATATTCGTAATGCCCGTCTCTAGTGTTGAATGCAGTCTTCCATTCGTCACCCTCCCGTATTCGAATGAGATTGTACGCGCCTCTGAGATCCAACTTGGTGAAAATGGAGGCACCCTTCAACCTATCGAATAGCTCAGATATTAAGGGTAAGGGGTATCGATTTTTAATAGTAACCGCATTTAAACCCCGATAATCGATGCAGGGTCTTAAGGTACCATCCTTTTTGGCAACAAAAAAGAACCCTGCCCCTGCAGGCGATGAGGATTTCCGGATGAAACCTCTCTCCAGATTCTCTGCGACATACTCCGACATGGCCTGGGTCTCTGGGATGGACAGAGGGTAGGTACGACCCCTGGGTAGAGTTGCTCCGGGGACAAGATCAATAGCACAGTCAAAAGACCTGTGGGGAGGAAGCACCTCAGCTGATTTCTTACAGAACACATCCCGGTAATCGCTGTATGCAGCAGGAAGATCAGAAGAAACAGAAGTGGCAGCAACCGGAAGACTCTCCTTGGGGGTCACCTTGAGAAGACACGACGAGAAACATGAGGAACCCCAGGCCAGGATCTGCCCAGAGACCCAGTCCACATGTGGAGAGTGGAGCTGTAGCCAAGGGAGGCCCAATACAACTGGGGTAGAGGCCTTGGGTAGAATAAGAAAGGATATCCACTCCTGGTGGAGAATCCCTACCGACATCCTAATGGGTAGCGTCTGGAAGCGAATAGGGCCCCCTGGGAGAACAGTGCCATCAATTGCCGAGACTACCAATGGGGTAGTGAGAGGTGAAAGGGTAAGCTTCATAGAAGAAGCATTTCTCCAATCCATAAAATTGCCGGCAGCCCCGGAATCCAGGTATGCAAGGGTCGACTGAGGAGAAGTGCCCACATGAAGGAACACCGGCAAGAGCAGGCGAGAAGGTGATGTTTCTGGGTCCAATACTCCACCTTCCAAATGTATTAGACCCGAGCGTTTCCCGGACGAAGCGAGCAGGAGTCACGAAAATGACCCTTGCCCCCACAATAGAGGCACAAGCCCAGAGTTCTGCGCCTAGCACGTTCTTCGGGGGTTAGTCTGGTCCGGGCCAGCTGCATAGGTTCTTCAGCAGGTAGAGGATGCTCCACGGAATGAAGGGAGGGGAGCTCAGACTGGCTAGGACCCAGAGAGTGTTGGCGTTTTTTCTCTAAGGACCTCTTTGAAAACGAATGTCGATCTGGTTGCATAATGAAATTACATCGTCCAGACCGACGGGAATGGCTCTTCCCGCTAATTCGTCTTTCACTCGGTCAGAGAGGCCATGTAAAAAGGTAGCGACCAGGGCCTCATTATTCCAGCTCAATTCAGCTGTGTGTATACGAAACTGAAGAGCATATTGCCCCACTGAACTAGATTCTTGGCGAAGACGTAAGACAGCACTAGCCGCTGAAGAAGCCCGAGCCGGCTCTTCGAAGATGTTACGAAAGAGCTTCAAGAAATCGGACAGACTGGAAACCACCGGATCGTTCCTCTCCCACAGGGGGGCAGTCCAGGCCAAAGCTTCACCGGAGAGGAGGGAAATGATATAGGCTACCTTAGCCCGGTCAGACAGGAAGCTTTGAGGCTGAAGCTCAAAATGAATTGTGCATTGGCTGAGAAACCCCCTGCAGGCCTTGGAGTCCCCAGAGAAACGGAACGGAGCTGGCAATCTTAGTGAGTGTGAGGCTGCGACTGGTGCGATAGGTACAGCCGCTGGTTGTACTTGGGGTTGCGGATTTGGGGTTCCCAAGGAGACCTGAAGCTGCTCGAATCGAGAAGCCAGATCCTGGAGGAATCGCATCACCTGAGTCTGATTTGATTCCTGGGTCTCAAGTCTGCGAACTATGCCCTGTAATGGATCATCCGCGGGAAGCGGGATGTCAGCCAGGTTCATGGCTGATCAAACTGTCAGGGTCACCTGTGGCCAGGTGACAGATGCACACCGTAGGGGGACAGGAGTGCACCGCGAGGTAGTGAACCCTATGGCTGGCTTCTGCGGATAGGGAACTGGGTGGTTGTGGAAAGCGGGACCAGAGGAGCACAACCGGGATCCAAACGGAAGCTAGAGCCAAGATTCCCCAGGGCGCGGAGTCTAAGACCCAGCTGGTCTTCTCCAGGGCCTCTAGTGGTGAGGATGTTAGCTGCAGGCTGGGACCAGGTCGCGGCCCCTGGAGTTTCCTAGCTCACGCCCCGTAGGATAAGGGGAAAAGAGGGGAAGCAGCAGCACACGATAAGAGAGAACCGAATAACAAGCTGAAGGTCAGAGGCCACAAGCAGACAAGGATAACGAAGAACGAGCCGAAGGTCAAGGGTCACGAGCAGACAGGGATAGTCGGGGACAAGCCAATAACGTAACAGAGAGACAGACGTAGCACACGGCAGGCAGGAACCCAAACACACAATGCCTAACAAACACGTTGATCAGCAAAGCAGGCTTGCAGTGCACAGGTTAATATAGTGTTCAGTGATAGGGCCTGGGGTGGAGTCAGGCTGGGAGGAGATTATAAAGGAAGCCAGGTGAAGGAGGTCTGGTCTCTAGATGAACACATGAGGAGGAAGGTAAGATGGCAGACAGACATTAATGCATATCCATGACACACATTTGTTGATACTGAAAAGAAAACAACACCTTTTAACTTCAATAACGTAAGGATAGGCAATTACACAATTAAAACAGTCCCCAAAGTCAGACTCCAAGGCTCTGTTTCCACTACTGTAAGTTGCTGTGCGACTTGACACATGCGAAGTCGCATGACAAGTCAAAAACCCATGTAATTCAATGGTCCTTGTTTTAATTCGTGGGACTCAAGTCGCAGCGACGCAAAAAGGTTCCTGCACTATTTTGTTCCTACTTCGGTGCGACCTTTTCTCACACTTTTGCATGACACTGCATCAAAAATCGCATTGCAAAGTCGCACTGCAAATCTGGGGTTGCAATAGTGGAAACTAACCTAAATGAAATAATCAAAATACCCCCTGTATAAGTTGAAATGCTACTAAAAAAAAATTGTATCTGATCAGATTCCTCAAAAAAAAACATTTGGTACCAGCGCATACATGTAATTTATCAGTGACGTCACATTCCCCTTTTACTGTTTCCAATTAACTATGCATTGGACATGGGAATATGTGCCCAACACATTTCATGAATAGACTGACAATAGTTGCAACATTTTAACAATAAACATGTATTTTTTTTAATCTATATAGATAACTTTTCTGAATTAAATCCTTCTTTAATATTTTTTCCACTTCAGCAAGTCTCTCGGACTCGCTGAATATGGAATGCAAATATAGCAGTATGCTTTGCGCAAAAGCGTTGACGAAGGTGTGGTCGATTGTTTGATCCCCTCTTTCACTTGAAGTGAAATAGCAGATTTATGCAAGCGGACATATACTGTACCTCTGTGTATTGTGCTAAACAATAATAAAGCACCACACACAGATGAGTACTCTACTCTGTCCCTCTCACCTGTCCACTTTACTTGGCAGGATCAAAGGACATATATCAATTACTCAACAATCCGTTTTCATTCAGAAGAAAAAACAACTTATACTTTAAATTGGAATTCCAAGACAACAACAAACAAACACATAAAATGTAAGCATTTTTCTCTGAGCAGATGGAAGAGAATTCCCTATACTAACAACAACTTTCTTGTATAGCATAGCTAAAACCCCTTTGTCCCATCTGCACCACAGTGACAACATTTATAAACATACAGGCGGTCCCCTACTTACAAACATCCGACTTCCAAACGACTCCTACTTACAAGCGGAGGGAGACAACAGGAAGTGAGAGGAAATCTACCCCTAGGAAGGGAAATTCTCTCCTGTAAGCATTTTTATGGGAAAAAGATACCTCCACTGGAGCTTTATCACCAGTCCATGTTTCCCTAACAACCCAAAAATTTCAAAATCCATTTGTCATTGGGATGGAAAGTGAGGTGAAATCTTCTGAACAGGTGCACAGACAGCAAAACAAATGTTACAGGGGTGATAACCCTTCCCTATGAAGCTACCCCTAAAAAATGTACCTGTTCCGACTTACAAACAAAACAAACCTACAGTCCCTATCTTGTTTGTAACCCGGGGACCCCCTGTACATACAAAAGTACTTACCACTCTCACGATATTTGGACTGTAGACCACTTTGACTGTCTCACCTTACAGTCAGTGTATCTACACAACAAATAATACTTATTACTTCTATGCGACAGAAAGAAAAGCGAAAGTAGGTTGGGTCACCGAAATATAATCCTCATTAACCATTTCAGCTCCTTGCCAAAAGGACTGTCGTGTACACTTTTCTACAGCGTTCCCAAAACGCTTCTAATTAGGACCTTCTGAGAGGTACTTTACAGCGTTCCCAAAACGCTTCTAACTAATTAGGACCTTCTCAAAAGGTACTTTCAAAGGCGGATTTTCCCAAAAAATCCCCTATACACCAAGGCGTGGTTCGTATCCCTCTTCTACATAAATTTAGTTCGAGATGAAATTTAAATCAGAGCTAAGGTAAGAGAAAACAGTCTGTCTAAAAGACAAAAAGATTCTTCTTACCAAAGGTGATTTTTTTCATCCCCACCACTGCCACCATCTGAAGCAGGTAATACCGCCACCCAGGTGTACTTCAGGTAAATGCAAGATCATTTTCAGTGACCCCCGGATCCGTGAGAAATCAAAATGACACATATGGAAACGGATAGTGTGTTCATTAGATCTCTGGCCTTTATTGATTTTTAGAGTGGCTTATATGTAAAAGAAAGATAGGAGGGGCTATGTCTTAACACATACGTTTCTAAAAATTATACAAACTCAGTATATTCTTATCTTATATTATACTGCTGAATTTAGTTTAGCAAAGGACTTTTCTTCTACTGCATGCTTAACCACAATGACTAGCAGGGTGTGACTCTATGCAAACTATGAGTTAAGCTAAGTATGTCAAAGTTAATTTCTACTTAAAAATTGAGTTGATTATTTATACATATTTTATACATTCTATTACACCAACGCGTTTTGACCTCTGTAGCGGTCATCATCAGGGGGAAGGTAGACTCTATAAAACACATAGCATGATTTCAGAAATTTGAAAACATCATCATAAGTCCCGTTAAGGGTCTAAAATGGTGAAGTATTTACCGCTGAAGTGGAATGGATAGTCCCATGGCCAGATGAGTTGGAGATCGCTGGGCGGTGAGGGGGACCCCACACATGCGCCCGTCCCCCAAGACGGGGAAGAGCCCAACCCGAAGGGCTTGCAAGGAGCCACATGGTAGACATCCTCCAGTGGACAAGGGAGCAGGCATCTGCAATGAATACCCAATCAATGACCATATGTACAATACAAAATAGTAGGTGAATTAACTCTAAACAGAGTAGCAAAATTCTAGGGGTGTATGGACTAACCACTAACACAGTAACTCCTCAGGTACCAAAAAATCCCAGAATTAAGGCGGTACATGCCTATACATGTTATATAGAGGTAATGAGGTTGGATAAAAAAAATTGGGATGGAAGTGGGGTGAGTGGAAATGAATAGATGGTATGTGTTACTAATGGTGTTGGAAAGAAAAGTGAAAGTGTGTGTGTGTGCGCGTGAGTGTATGTGAGTAATGATAAACTGAATGTAGGTTAGAATGTTAAGGGCAATGCAGACTAATAAAGTGTGGTATCAACAAAAGTGGTGTAGAAATGTGAAGGAGGTAGAAGTGTGTGAAAAAATGTGAAAGGGAAGAAAAAAGCAAAAATAAATATAAGAATAAAAAACAAAACAAACAACAAAAACAAAACAAACAGCCAAGTAATAATGGGAGTGAAAGGGATGTGGTGAGTGTGAGGGTGTATCCATAGTGGTAACATTTACCTTGAGTGGATTCATATGCAGGGCCGGCCCTACCATGGGACCCGATGGTACCATTGTACCAGGCGGCACAATCAGGGGGGCGGCAAATTGCCGCCTGCCCGCTCCTCTCCCCCACTCCACCTATCACTGTGAAACAGCAGCAGCGGCATTGTAAAGAATACACTGTGTCTGCGGCTGCGGTGTGTGTTTGGGATTCAAAGCTCCTTCCTGTCTCTTCCCCCTCCCTCCAGTCTCCTGCCGTGTGGGGTCCCTGTTATCTCTGACATCAACCTCCCCCCCTCCAATCACCAGTGCGGAGTGTTGAGAGAACTGGGAGGCGGAGCTCACTGGATCTCCTGACGGGCTGGCCAGAGGAAGGGAGGAGGTGAGCTGACTTTTTCTGGGAGAAGTTTTCTAGGGTGGATAGTAGTTGCTTTCAAAGTGTTTTTTTCTTCAGGAGATGCAGTGAAGGGTTAAGTTGACAGAAGAATCGGAGGAGATAGTGAGTTTGAGTGTGGGGGGGAGGGGGGTCTGCACCAGCCCTATCACATTTAACAGATCACTTCTAAGCATGAACAGTCTGTGCAAACATCCTCCAATCCAATTGTTCAGACTTGATAATGTGAAGTCATTTATAACCATTAATGTAACCTGTATATATGTGGTGAGTTCACCCCTCTGATTGTACACTCAGAGCCTGGATACCACAGGGTTATATGAATGGTCATCAATTACCTTCACATTATCTGGGTATACAGAGTGCTAGGAGCTGGATTAGTAGTACTGTTGTATGATTTATTGTTGTATGTTTTTAGTGGATGAGTTTTTTTTTTATTATATACATCGCGACCTGACCACTTCTCAACTCCCCCCAGCTGGCATCACCCCCCCCCCCCAGACCACTTTATACAGACGTCACTCAGAGCTGCTTCCTACCCCCCCCCCCAGCTGAGGGACATCATTGCATGGTCACTTTTCTTCCCCTATCTTCCCAACATCACTCCCTGGTCACCCCATAGACACCGCAAGAAATCCCTCCCCATTCTGCCACCGCCATACACTCCGAAGTCCTCTCCTGTACCAACTGCACCCATCATACCCTCCGAACTCCTCTCCTGTACCAACTGCACCCATCATACCCTCCGAACTCCTCTCCTGTACCAACTGCACCCATCATACCCTCCGAACTCCTCCCCTGTACTAACTGCACCCATCATACCCTCCAAACTCCTCCCCTGTACTAACTGCACCCATCATACCCTCCAAACTCCTCTCCTGTACTAACTGCACCTATCATACCCTCCACACTTCTCTCCTGAACATACCGCCCCATCATACCCTCCACACTCCTCTCCTGTACTAACTGCACCCATAATACCCTCCGAACTCCTCCCCTGTACTAACTGCACCCATCATACCCTCCGAACTCCTCTCCTGTATTAACTGCACCCATCATACCCTCCACACTCCTCTCCTGTACATACCGCCCCCATCATATTCTACACTCCTCTCCTGTACATACCGCCCCATCATCCCTTCCGCATTCCTCTCCTGTACATACTGTCCCCCATCATCCCCTCCACACTCCTCTCCTGTACAAACCGCCCCCCTCATACCCTCCCAACTCCTCTTCTATACATACTGCTCCATCATACCCTCCACACTTCTCTCCTATGCATACTGCCCCCATCATACCCTCTGCACTCCTCTCCTGTACATACTGCCCCCATCTTACCCTCTGCACTTCTCTTCTGCAGAACCCTGTGCATTCAGATGTAAAGGGGAACTCTGCGGATTCAGATCTAAAGGAGAACTCTGTTGACTCTGATATAAAGGGGGACTCTTGTGATTAACTCCATATGATTAGAAATTTTATTTAATCACAAAAATATATGTACAGTGTATACTAAATAAAAAAAATTAGCTGTGCATTGCTTTGTACAGAGGTAATGAATTTAATGTACTACAAAAAAATATATATATTGGCGTGCGCTGCTAATGTGTTCGGGTTTGGCTTGACGAAAAGGTGGCAACCCTACGCTGCACTGTGAGGCAAATTGTCGCCAACCCGTTCCGCCTGCTCCGCGCTCCACTGTGAGGCAAATTGGATGCCCGCCCGCCGGCCAGCCCGCTCCGCTCCCCGCGCGTTCCATTCACCTGGGCTTTGGGCCCAGGTGAATGGAGCGTGCGGGCAGAACAGGGGAACAGTCAGCGGGCGGGACAGTCAGCAGGTGAGCGGGCTTGCTAGCCAAACAGCGGGCGGGGGAGCAGAGAGATGACATCATCTCTCACTGCCCGCCCTGCATCACTGCAGTTCCGCCCCCACTGTGCGGGCAGCAGAGAGATTACATTATCTCTCTGCTGCCTGCCTTTACTCTGGGACACAGCAAGTGGCAAGTGACAATCTGCAACGTGTGGCAGGTGACGTCGTGGCAAGTGACAATCCGCAATGTGTGGCAGGTGGCGTTGTGGCAAGTGACAATCTGCAACGTGTGGCAGGTGACGTCGTGGCAAGTGACAATCCGCAATGTGTGACAGGTGGCGTCATGGCAAGTGACAATCCACTACGTGTGGCCGGTGACATCGCGGCCGCCGGCCACGCACAGGTCCTTTTATACATGTATAGAGCCATGACAGGTCCTCTTTATACTCCTACATACATGTATAGAGCCATGACAGGTCCTCTTTATACTCCTACATACATGTATAAAGCCATGACAGGTCCTCTTTATATTCCTACATACATGTATAGAGCCATGACAGGTCCTCTTTATATTTCTATATACCGTATTTTTCCGTGTATAAGACGCTTTTTTTTCCTAAAATAATAGCCTGTAAATCGAACAGCGTCTTATACACGGTCAGTCAGCCTGGGAGACAGCCGCGCAGGTGCGTCGCGGCCCATAGCTTGTCAAGCGGCTTCCTCCAATCATGAGCCGTATGTTACTGACGTCAGCTAGAGCTGGGGGTGGAGGTGGAGAGTGATCAGATGCAATCCTGTTGGAAGTGGAGATGCACAGATGCAACAGGGACCGGAGTGTTCTGGGACCAAGATGTCAGAAACTAATAAAAGTAAGTGATTGTCTTACTCTACCAAATCAAACCAAATGTAGCCAGCTATGCAAAAAAGAGCATGGGAATAGAGCTGCAGAGAAACAGTTTGGACTTGCCTCCACTGAGTATATGATCAGACAGTGGAGAAAACAGGAAGAACAACCGCTGCATAATATACTAGTATTTAAACGTTACCTGCGGTAATTACTAAATAAAAATGTGTTCTGTTTTACCTATGTGTAAAATATTGATTTCTTAATTTTGGGTTGGAAAAATCTTGTACATGGGGGCGTCTTATAGACAGGAAAAATACGGTACATGTATAGAGCCATGACAGGTCCTCATTATACTTCTATATACAGGTATAATGCCATGACCTCTTTATACTCCTGTAT
Source organism: Rana muscosa (assembly GCA_029206835.1). Classification (NCBI taxonomy): domain Eukaryota; kingdom Metazoa; phylum Chordata; class Amphibia; order Anura; family Ranidae; genus Rana; species Rana muscosa. Next base: position 989,360,018 of record CM055118.1, on the reverse strand, counting down.
ACATGAATAGAGCCATAACAGGTCCTTTTTATAGAGCCATGACAGGTCCACTTTAGTTATCATGATATAAAATGATGGATGTGGGGGCATTTTGGTGGGCGTGATTTTTTTTTTTGGGGGGGGGGCAGCATTTCATTCTTGGTACCAGGCAGCACAATGTCTTGGGCCGGCACTGTTCATATGGGTAGGAAAGTTAACTGCGGTAAAGCAGAAGAGTTGAGGGCTGGAAACAAGAGAGGAGTCTGTGTAGTGGCGTCCTTAGGGGCTGGTTTCCAGCCCTCAACTCTTCTGCTTTACCGCAGTTAACTTTCCTACCCATATGAATCCACTCAAGGTAAATGTTACCACTATGGATACACCCTCACACTCACCACATCCCTTTCACTCCCATTATTACTTGGCTGTTTGTTTTGTTTTTGTTGTTTGTTTTGTTTTTTATTCTTATATTTATTTTTGCTTTTTTCTTCCCTTTCACATTTTTTCACACACTTCTACCTCCTTCACATTTCTACACCACTTTTGTTGATACCACACTTTATTAGTCTGCATTGCCCTTAACATTCTAACCTACATTCAGTTTATCATTACTCACATACACTCACGCACACACACACACTTTCACTTTTCTTTCCAACACCATTAGTAACACATACCATCTATTCATTTCCACTCACCCCACTTCCATCCCAATTTTTTTTATCCAACCCCATTACCTCTATATAACATGTATAGGCATGTACCGCCTTAATTCTGGGATTTTTTGGTACCTGAGGAGTTACTGTGTTAGTGGTTAGTCCATACACCCCTAGAATTTTGCTACTCTGTTTAGAGTTAATTCACCTACTATTTTGTATTGTACATATGGTCATTGATTGGGTATTCATTGCAGATGCCTGCTCCCTTGTCCACTGGAGGATGTCTACCATGTGGCTCCTTGCAAGCCCCTCGGGTTGGGCTCTTCCCCGTCTGGGGGGACGGGCGCATGTGTGGGGTCCACCTCACCGCCCAGCGATCTGGCCATGAGACTATCCATTCCACTTCAGCGGTAAATACTTCACCATTTTAGACCCTTAACGGGACTTATGATGATGTTTTCAAATTTCTGAAATCATGCTATGTGTTTTATAGAGTCTACCTTCCCCCTGATGATGACCGCTACAGAGGTCGAAACGCGTCAGGGACTCCAATAATTTTCATCACTCTGATAATCAACATTGTGTACACCCTTTGTGTAATTTAATTCAGGCTGTATTGTGGAAAATGCATTGTATCTGTTGGCCAGTTCTTTTATATGTTGTAACGCATCCTGACATCTGTACAATTATAATAAATGTATTTCTTTTGCTATCCATTTGCTATTACTTTAAACCACACTATACTGCTGTTAAAAGCCCCACTGGGGAACCTTTTCTTTTTGTTTGCCACAGGAAGGTAGTCCACCCAGTCATCCTGGAGATAACTCACAAAACAACAAAGGTATTGCTCCAGAGTTTGATTGGTCCTCTCGGTCTGACCATTAGACTGTGGATGAAAAGCTGAGGACAGATTAATTGTTACACCCAAAGCTGAGCAAAAACGTCTCCAAAATTTTGAGGTAAACTGTACCCCTCTGTCAGACACCACATCATCAGGAATTCCATGAAGTTTAAAATCTTCTCTAACCATTACCTCAGCAGTATGTTCGGTGGACGGTACCCCCTTAACTGGAATAAAATGAGCCATCTTAGTGAGACGGTCAACGACTACCAGAATGGTGGTCATCCCTTTTGAAAGAGGAAGGTCGACCACAAAGTCCATAGAAATTTACCCCCATGGCCTAGATGGAACAGGCAGTGGTAGAAGTAACCCCAGAGGAGAAGATCGGGCTGTCTAATTGCGAGCACAGGTTAGACATGAAGCCACATATCTCTTTACATCTTTCTTGTACCCAGGCCACCAAAAGGAACGTGATAAGAGTTCTTCTGTCTTGGAAACCCCAAAGTGACCAGCAGGTTTAGAGTCGTGTACCAACCTGAGGGCTTCTACCTGAACTGATTCACGTACATAGAGGCAATGCGCTTGAGTCCAAAAACCATTGTTGTACTTGAGGTTCATGTCTTTAGGAGGATTATTAAGAAGTGGGTCATTCTCATACCCCTCCTTGAGGAGATTAAGAAATGTCTTCGAACTCGTGGCCCCTACAAAGTTCCTTTGAGGCAGGATTGTACATTCAGAGTTGCTTTCCTGGAGAGGCCCAGGCAACATCCGTGATAGGGCATCAGCCTTACCATTCCTTGAACCAGGGCGGTATGAGATAACAAAATTGAACCTGGAGAAGAAAAGAGTCCAACGTGCTTGTCTAGATGACAACCTTTTAGCAGACCTAATAAATTCTAAATTTCTATGATCGGTGAGAAATGTTACAGGGTGCTTATCCCCTTCCAGCAGATGCCTCCACTCAGAAAATACTTCCTTAATTGCCAGCAGCTCCTTGTTTCCAATGTCATAATTCTCGGCTGAAGACATCAGTCGAGAGAAATAAGCGCAAGGATGAAGCTGCATCTTTTCTCCAATTCGCTGAGAAAGGATAGCTCCCACAGCAGAATTAGAAGCATCAACCTCTACGATGAAAGGTAGTTCTTGATCTGGATGTACCAGTATTGGTGCAGAAGTGAAAAGAGTTTTCAGTCTACTAAAAGCAGCCTGTGCCTCAGGTGACCACAGGAAGGGCATCCCTTTTTTTGTCAGCTGTGTAATTGGAGCAATTACCTTTGAGAAATTCCTTATAAATCTTCTGTAAAAGTTGGCAAATCCAACAAATCGCTGTATCTCCTTAACATTCCTAGGGACAGGCCAATCCACCACTGCTTTGATCTTATCAGGATCCATGCTTACCCCTTCAGAAGAAATTATGTATCCCAAGAACTGGATCGGAGTCTGTTCAAACTCGCATTTCTCTAGTTTGATGTAAAGTTGATTCCGCCTTAGTCTCTCAAACAATACAGACATGCTTGCGGTGTTCTTCCAAAGTATCAGAGAAAATGAGAATGTCATCCAAATATGCTATAAACAAACTGATCAAGCAAATCTCGAAAAGCATCATTAATAAAATGTTGAAAAGTTGCAGGAGCATTGCAGAGCCCAAAGGGCATGACCAAAGACTCAAAATGTCCATATCTGGTTCTGAAAGCAGTTTTCCATTCATCTCCGAGACGAATGCGGACAAGGTTGTATGCCCCCCGTAAATCTAATTTGGTAAAGAGCTTGGCAGAGCGGAGTCTGTCAAGCATTTCTGGAATCAGTGGGAGTGGATAGCGATTCTTAATTGTGATCCTATTTAAATCTCTGTAGTCAATACACGGACGCAGGGTGGAGTCCTTTTTCACCACGAAGAATAAGGCTGCCCCAGCAGGAGAGGTTGAGTGTCTGATAAAACCCTTCTCAAGATTCTCATTAATCCACTCTCTGAGCACCTTAAAGTGGTGTTCCGGCCGAAATTACACTTTTTAAATAAAAATACCCCTAGAATACACAATTTTAATGTATTCTAGTAAAGTTAGTCTGTAAACTAAGGTCTGTTTTGCTAGGTTATTACAGCATTTAGATAGTGTATAAACTAGAAATAGGCCGTGGCCATTTTAAGTGTGGGCATCTGAAGCCAGACTGCATATGTCTTCCTGGATATCACAAGCAGTGTAATCGGTTTCAGTTTCATGTTATATTTGCTCTCCAGTTTCATAGCAAGTTGCCGCCCCCTATTTATGTAAACATCTCCTCCCCTCCTCCCCTCCAGTATGTACAAGCAATAATATTCTAGAAATACAGAAATCTGTTGCTAAGGGTAAGAGCTTTTAAAAATTCCTAATTGTAAACTAAATCATTTGTTTCTGTGCAGATATATCTACATTATATATATATATATATATATATATATATATATATATATATATATATATAATCTTATTATGTAGATATATCTGCACAGAAACAAATGATTTAGTTTACAATTAGGAAATTTTTAAAGCTCTTACCCTTAGCAACAGATTTCTGTATTTGAAGGTGAGGGATGAGGGGTATGTGTGTGTATCAATCACAGCACATTGCATCACCCCCAGCACATCGAATCGCATGGGCCCACAGCACATTGCAACACCCCCAGCACATCGAATCGCATCATTTACAGCACATTGCAACACCCTCAGCACATCGAATCGCATGGGTCCACAGCACATTGCAACACCCCCAGCACATCGAATCGCATGGCCCACAGAACATTGCAACACCCCCAGCACATCGAATCGCATGGGCCCACAGCACATTGCAACACCCCCAGCACATCGAATCGCATGGGCCCACAGCACATTGCAACACCCCCAGCATATCGAATCGCATGGGCCCACAGCACATTGCAACACCCCCAGCACATCGAATCGCATGGGCCCACAGCACATTGCAACACCCTCAGCACATCGAATCGCATGGGCCCACAGCACATTGCAACACCCCCAGCACATCGAATCGCATGGGCCCACAGCACATTGCAACACCCCCAGCACATCGAATCGCATCATTTACAGCACATTGCAACACCCTCAGCACATCGAATCGCATGGGTCCACAGCACATTGCAACACCCCCAGCACATCGAATCGCATGGGCCCACAGCACATTGCAACACCCCCAGCACATCGAATCGCATGGCCCACAGAACATTGCAACACCCCCAGCACATCGAATCGCATGGGCCCACAGCACATTGCAACACCCCCAGCACATCGAATCGCATGGGCCCACAGCACATTGCAACACCCCCAGCACATCGAAACGCATGGGCCCACAGCACATTGCAACACCCCCAGCACATCGAATCGCATGGGCCCACAGCACATTGCAACACCCCCAGCACATCGAATCGCATGGGCCCACAGCTCATTGCAACACCCTCAGCACATCGAATCGCATGGGCCCACAGCACATTGCAACACACCCAGCACATCGAATTGCATGGGTCCACAGCACATTGCAACACCCCCAGCACATCGAATCGCATGGCCCACAGAACATTGCAACACCCCCAGCACATCGAATCGCATGGGCCCACAGCACATTGCAACACCCCCAGCACATCGAATCGCATGGGCCCACAGCACATTGCAACACCCCCAGCACATCGAATCGCATGGGCCCACAGCACATTGCAACACCCCCAGCACATCGAATCGCATGGCCCACAGAACATTGCATCACCCCCAGCACGTCAAATCGCATCATTTACAGCACATTGCAACACCCCCAGCACATCGAATCGCATCTATGCAGACATAGTACAGGAGATGGTCAGAGACTGCAGTTCCTATGGACGTTAGTAGATAATGGCCGATTGGCCCTCTCACCTTACCCAGCGATACAGCAACAGCAGTTCCTTTGATCAGGAGTCGGCTCACTCTGAATTGCCCGTGGCGACTCCACTGGGTAGAGCCCCGATCTGTATTCTGGCAATGACTCCATTCCTTTCTCTGCCAGGGATGGCGCCAGGCTGTGTGGCTTTCCTCCCCCCCCCTCCATTAGTACAGACCCCCCAGAACAAACCACCCCCTCCATTAGTACAGACCCCCCCCGGACAAACCACCCCCCTCCATTAGTACAGACCCCCCCAGAACAAACCACCCCCCTCCATCATTAGTACTAACCCCCCCCAGAACAAACCTCCCCCCTCCTTCATTAGTACTGACGCCCCCCCAGAACAAACCACCCCCCCTCCATCATTAGTACTGACCCCCCCCAGAACAAACCACCCCCCTCCATCATTAGTACTAACCCCCCCCAGAACAAACCACCCCCTCCATCATTAGTACTAACCCCCCCCAGAACAAACCACCCCCTCTCCATCATTAGTACTGACCCCCCCAGAACAAACCACCCCGCCTCCATCATTAGTACTGACCCCCCCCAGAACAAACCACCCCCCCTCCATTATTAGTACTAACCCCCACCCTCCATTATTAGTACTAACCCCCCCAGCAACGTCACTGCGCGGCTGGTCAGAGACAGCCGCTCCGATCTGCAGCTGTTTCACTCTCCTCCTCTGACAGGAGGAGGAGGGAGGAGGGTGGGGGGCTTTGGCAGGGAACGTGGCGGCGGCGGTGATCAGCGGAGAGAGGAGAGGAGAAGGAGGCGGGAGGGGAGCACTCTGGCGCTTCAGCGCCTCCACCTCTGCCTGGGGAACTTATTCAGCAGAACACCTGTCACTGTCACATCATCACACAGTGCAGTGTGAGATGTGACAGGCTGAGGCTCGCTGGGTAGGGAGGGAGGGAGGAGCGGAGGAAGGTGGTCACCAGGCGGAGATGAGGGAGGGCAGGATGGGCGTGCCTACATGAACATGGGAACGCGATGAGCCTCCTGGGAATCGATGATGAATATCTCCCAGGAGGCCGAGCGATCAGTGTATGACGCTCAGAGTTTTCAGCGGCCGCGGCGGGAGATACAAAAAGAGTCCCAGCAAAACGTGAGTTTTAAAAACAAAAAATTAAAATATGCCAATTGTTCTTAAGGGGACATTCATAGAGAGGATGCAGCAAAGTTAAAAAAGAGGATGGAACTTCACTTTAAAGCGGAGGTTCCGCGGCAAATCTTTTTTTTTTTTTAGCTTGCATGCAAAGTATTTGTAGATCACCAATTAGTACTCACGTGTTTGGTGATTTTTAACCTCCCCTGTCTTTTTTCTGGCAAAAAATGCACTTTTAAAATCAGCCGTCAGAATTTTCCATTTTGCTTGTGGGCATTGTGAAGCCCACAAGCACTGACTTCCTGGTAGCGGTGGACGGTGTTCTGCAGAAAAAGTTCCCCGGCGGATAAGGTTCCCCCCCTGTACTGCGCATGCGCGGCACGAACCTCAACGGAGTTTCCGAAAGTAGCCGAACATGTAGAGCTGCGAGTTAGCTCTACACGGCGCCTGCGCAATGACTAGGAGCCATGTAGAGCTGACTGCGCAGGCGCCGTGTAGAGCCGACTCGCAGCTCTACATGTTCGGCTACTTTCGGAAACTCCGCTGAGGTTCGTGCCGCGCATGCGCAGTACAGGGGGGGGAACCTTATCCGCCGGGGAACTTTTTCTGCAGGACATGTCACATCTGGGCGAACTCCCAGATTACATTGCGGGAGAACAGAAACGCCTACTCCCGCGGGAGTGAGTACCCGGAAGCCGGAATTTAGATGACAATATTACGGTATGTACAGAAAAAATAAAAAAAATAAGTGGCTACTGTACATGTTTGTAGTGTAAGGAGTGTGGTCATATATGGATGTTATTTTGGGTGGAACTCCGCTTTAAGTTCAGGTTCTGATAAAGAATAAAGGTGCCCAAATGGTATTTCTGCCCCTGGAAGCAATTCAATGGGACAATCATAAGAGCGATGAGGAGGCAGCTGATCTGCGTTCTTTTTATCACAAACGTCCCGAAACTCAAGATATTGTGGAGGTAGCTTGTCGTATGGCTTGGTAGTTGCCAAAACTGCTTGTAAATCTTGGGTTGGTGGAGGGCTTATTTGATAAGATTCTTTGCAATGTCTTTTGCAATGGTCAGATGTAAAGCCTAAAGAACGTGTTTCCCAGTTGATGGAGGGATTATGGATAGAGAACCAAGGAATGCCCAGGATAATAGGGAACTTGGATGATGTGATAAGCTCAAAGCTGATAGTCTCCTGATGGTCAGTCTCGATTAGGAGTTTAAGCGGGATGGTCTCGTGGGTAACTGGACCTGAAGACAAAGGTGAGCCATCCACAGTTTCCATATCAATAGGGGCAAGCTTATTTCTTATTTGAAGGTTATTACTTTGGGCAAATTCGATGTCCATGAAGTTTCCCCTGAGTTCAGCATAGCAGCGCAAGATATTTCATTGCTTTCCACAATAAGCCTTATTGGGATGACAAAGTGAGTTGAAAAAGAATTATTTGCTTCCTGAATCAAAGGAGAGACGGACTGAGAAATTGAGTTTATTTGTTCAGATACTGTAACATTCGTTGCTGCAATTGTTCTTTTAAATTTATTGGGACAATTAACTGCATAATGTCCGGAATCTCCACAATAAAGGCATAAGTTCTCTGAACGTCACCTTTCTTTCTCCTGAGTAGTAATAGATCTTTTTTTTCCCCAATCTCTTTATTAAATTTTATTTTCCTCACATATGAAATTATACATTTTACATCATATATTTCACATCTTACTTCCTATTTCCTCATATTAAATTATACATTTTACATCAATCGTCATATCCTCTCATATCATATCTACATCATATATTTCACCTCTTTCAATCATCTACCTACCCATAACCCATTTCCTCACATTCAAATATTGGTTTGTATGTTCCTTAACCCTTTCTCCCATTGGTGTAGTTCTATCCCACATCTGCCCCTCCCTCCCCTGAAGCTGTCATATTATTCTCTGTCCAATTTGCCCAAATTTTTCTATATTTCTCTTCCTTTCCTCTGTTGCAATATGTCTCCTTATACATTAACAGGTTACTATTTACCAGATTTTTCCACTGTGTCAGTGAGGGTGCCTCGGTCTTCTTCCAGTTTAGCACTATTGCCTTTCTTGCATAGAATAACAACAGACCAATCTGTATTCTTCTTTCTATGGGAGCCATATTTTCCTCAACTAATCCCAGTAGGCAGATCTCTGCCTCAGGGTCTAGCTGAACTGATGTTACTTGATCGCTCTCCAAAATGTTATTATCTTTGGGCATGTCCAAAAAATATGAATACAATTTCCTGGAATACCCGCACATCTCCAGCAGTTTTGAGGGTTGGAAAGTGATATTTTAGACAATTTATATGGTGTAAAATAACTTCTATGTGTTATTTTAAATTGGATTAATTTATCTCTAAGTGAGACTAAAATCTGAAATGGAAATTTATATATCTTTCCCCAATTTTCTGTTGACAATTTTGGAACATCTCTTACCCAACACTCACATAATTTATTCATATCTGATGATTCTGTCTCTAATAAATAGTTATATATGTTTGAAATCATCCCCCTTTCTCTTCTTTTTCTCATCGTTTTTTCTAAGCCTGTTTCCATTGGTTGAGGAATACCCTCTGGAAGCTGAGCTGACAAAGCGTGTACCAACTGAATATATCTAAAAAAATAGCTCTCAGGCACGTTCCAGTTTTTTCTCATATCTGCAAATGAGGATATTTTTCCCTTGTATATTACTTGCGATATTTTTTTAACTCCAAATTTTGTCCATGCTCTAGGATCCGGAATAGAATCGAGATGTGTGAACTCAGGATTTCTCCATAGTGGAGTATTTGGGGATATGTCTGTTTTTTGATTACTCTCTCTTATTATGCCAGCTTTCCATGCTTTTATTGTCGTTACCATTGATGGAGTTAAGTCTCGACTATTTTTTAACCCGCGGAATGGTAGTGCCTGCAGCGCCTCCAGAGACTGGACTACTGCAGCCTCCACCATTGTAGCGGGGTCGTATCTATCAGGGTCCAACCACCTCCCTACTGTTACCAACTGTGCTGCTAGGTAATACCTATATAGGTCTGGGAAGGCCAACCCCCCCCGTGACACGGGGCGCATAAGTGTTTTTAATTTTATTCTAGCCAGTTTGTTTTGCCATATAAATGAAGATAATATACCATGTAAATGTACAAAAAAACTTTTTGGTAACCATTGTGGTGAATTTCTAAACAGGTATAACAGCTGAGGGAGGATCTTCATTTTTATCAAATTTATGCGTCCTAGGAAAGAGAGGGGAAGCGTCTCCCACACTTTTAGTTTTTTCTTATATTCCTGCAGTACTGGATCTAGATTCAGTATTTTAAATTTCTCAACCTGTCGCGATATTTCTTATGCCAAGATATCTGAATTCTGTTACCCATTTTAATGGCAAATTTGGGTTCGCTGTATCTTGTGCTCCTTGATCTATAGCAAATAAGACTGATTTTCCCCAATTTACTTTAAGTCCTGTAAATAATGAGAAAGTGTTCAATAGCTCTAATGCTCCGTTCAATGACGGTCCCGGATCCCTCAAAAATAGCAACATATCGTCTGCATACAGGGCTACCCTCTCCTCCAGCCCTCCTATTTGGAGTCCCTGAATCTCTTGTGAAGTCCTCAAAGCCTCTGCCACTGGCTCTATCGCTACCGCAAAGAGTGCTAGAGAGAGAGGGCAGCCCTGTCTCGTACCTCTATATAATTAAAAAAAGATGATAATTTTCCCGCTAGTTTAACTGCTGAAATTGGCTTTCTATATATTGTTTGAACCCAATTGATAAACATTAGAGGAAATCCCATCCTCCTGAGTACTTCCCATAAAAAGGGCCATTCTATAGTATCGAAGGCCTTTTCAATATCTAGAGAGGCCACCGTCCTGGATCCTTCACCATTATGGTGTGCATGTATATTCGTAAATAATCTATGCAGATTGACATCTGTCGTTCTCTGTGGCATAAATCCCGTCTGATCTGGATCTATAATAGATTTTAATAAGGGTTGTAATCTAGATGTTAATATTTTTGTTAATATTTTAAAATCTATATTTAACAATGCTATCGGTCTGTATGATGGGCATAATTTTGGATCCTTCCCTTCTTTATATATTAGGGTTATGTGTGCCTGTCTCATTGAATCTGGTAATATCTCCTTCAGTAATCCCTATGTAAATACTTTTACCAGTCTTGGGGCCAATAGATCTTTATATTTTTTATAGAATTCCGCGGGGATGCCATCTGGACCTGGTGTTTTTTCTCCTGGAAGTGTACTTATGACCTTAATTATTTCTTCGCTTGTAATTGGGTTCACCAATGCCTCCCTCTCCCTGTCCGACAGCCACCCGAGGGCCACCCGGTCCAAAAGATCTGACATGGCCCCCGGGCGGAAGCCGGAGGGGAGAGAGGAGGCATACAACCCAGCATAATAATAGCTAAAGGCCTTCAGAATCTCATCTGGTTCTTTTACTCTCATTCCTGCTGATGTTTCTATTTCTGCTATAATTGTGGCTTGATAATCTTGTTGTGCCAATCTTGCCAAGAACCTCCCACTTTTATCCCCTAGTTCGAAGATGTTTTGTTTTTTTTGTATAATTCTAGCCTTGTTATTTCCTCCATGTGTAACTGTAGTTCTCTTTGTGCAGCCATCATTAAATCAAAATTGAGATTACTTGAATCTCGACTATATTTTTCCTTACTGTATTCTACCTGTATTTGTAACTCTTGTACCCTACCCTTCTGTTTTTTCTTTACTGCTGCAATGTTTGAAATGTATAGTCCTCGTAGAAATGCCTTAAACGCATCCCAAACTATATCTACTGAGGACGATCCCTCATTATTTTCCCAATATTCATTTATTGCGGTTGTTATTTTTTCTGATATTTCTGGGTATATCACCCATTGTGGAGATAACCTCCACAATGCTGTGTCTCTAAAATGTGGGATGCGTATTGACACCCGTAGAGGAGCATGATCTGATAAGCCACTCGGTAAATACTCAGCGTCCAGAATGTCCATTAACATTGCGGAATCCGCAAATGCCAAGTCGATCCTAGAAGCTGTTTTGTAGGATGTAGACTAGCAGGAGTACATTCTTTTTTCTGGATTTTTCCATCTCCATATCTCTGTTACCCCCGTTGCTTGTACCCAGTTAAATAAATCAGCTGAGTAATTCTTGGAGGGTTTCGGTCTGTCCAACTCTGCGGACATCACTGCATTGAAATCTCCAATAAGCATCAGTTTTGCTGGAAAATGTTGAATGGTCTTTTCCATTATCTCATTCAAGATTCCAACTGAGAATGGAGGTGGAATATATATTGCCACTATAATGCATCTTTGTTGTCCAATTTTATATGGTAAAATCACATATTTCCCTTGTGGGTCTATCTGAGCTTTTTCCACCTTTCCGGGGAAAGATTTATTCACTAACACTGACACCCCTCTGGCATAGGATGAGTATGGGGCATGGTATTCTTTTTGTATCCAGGTTTTTTTTAACATTGTTACTTTTTTTCCTATTAAATGTGTCTTCTGCAATATAATTAATTGTGGGCTATATTTTCTTATGTATTGAAACATCAAAGCTCGCTTAAATTTAGAATTCAATCCCCTGACATTCCACGATATTATTGAGTAGCTATTATTTTTATCTGACATTTTTATTATATTTAGATCTCATATAGCTGCCCTCTTCGCCCTTTATTTGGGGGGGGGGGTAGCTGGCCAGCTAAGACCTGTCCTAGGTTGCTAATCAGTGTTGCCAACCCCCTGAAGTGAAATTTACTGGCAAGGATGCCAAAATTTCTGTACGGCACCAATTTCTTACTGGCAAAAATCATGAAGATTACTGGCAAAGTCCGCATTTTTTACTGATGCTGCAAAAAAGTACCTAAAATTACGGTTTTTAGTGCTAAACAGTGCAAATATCAATATTTCAACTATAAACACACAGCTAATGCTAATATCAATGTGTTTAAGTTAAACAAAAGTAAAAAAAACATATTTCTCAATTCACATGAAGGTTAGGATACTATAACCCAGCCAGCACAGAGTTCCCTCTTACATCAGAGTCTGCAGGATGCCCCCTTACAGTGCAAGGGAACTCTTATGTAAAGGGGAACGCTGCAGATCATGATGTAAGGGGGAACTCTGATGTGGAGGGGGGCTCTGGTGAATAGAGACCACCTTCCACAGAGTGAATACACTAAGGTAAGGGGGGGGTACTAATATAAGGGGGAAACCTTTATATCAGTGCCCCCTTACATTATTGTATTCATTCACCTCCTTACATCAGTGACCCCCCCCCCTCAGAATGGCCTGGCGGCACTGTCACTTACCTCCTCTCAGGTGCACAGTGTGGGGCTCAGTCAGACGGCTCCAGCTTGGTGGCTCTGATCTCCTCTTCCCAGTCCACACGTCTGTTTCTTCCTGGGCCGTAACCCCCATCCCGGCGGCACTCCCACTCTTGACTCCTTTCTAGGATCACCTCAGAGACTGTAGACATGAGATGGTCAGAGGCTGCGGACACACAATACAGGAGGGGGACAGAGACTGCAGACATACTACAGGAGGGGGACAGAGGCTGCGGACATACTACAGGAGGGGGACAGAGGCTGCGGACATACTACAGGAGGGGGACAGAGGCTGCGGACCTACTACAGGAGGGGGACAGAGGCTGCGGACCTACTACAGGAGGGGGACAGAGGCTGCGGACATACTACAGGAGGGGGACAGAGGCTTCGGACACACTACAGGAGGGGGACAGAGGCTGCGGACATACTACAGGAGGGGCCGGTGGAGACAGGCTGTGAACATGATGGTGCCCTCCTCGCCCCCTCACAGTAGCCTCCTCCTCTGTCCACCACCATATTACTTCTGCACATCATCAGTGTGCTGTGTCCTCCTCCTGTGCCCCTTTCACCACTCCACAGGTCAGGGCAGCACTGTGCTGCCCTGACCTGTGAAGAGGTGAAAGGGACACAGGAACCAGAGGAGGACACAGCACACTGATGACGCTGTCCCCTTGTATCCCCCCAGTTTCACTGACCTCGAGTCCGTCCTCCTCACCCCTGGCTGGGCCCTGTCAGTGCTTCGAGTCCTCCACCGACCACCTATGATGAGTGCATGGCATGCACTCACTGCAGGTGTCCCGCCACTGCCGCCAGCCACTGTGGCCTTTTCAAAAATGGTGCCAGCGGCGCCATCATGTTACTGCATGTGCGCCGCCCGGCCGAGTTCCGAATGCGCTCGGCCGGCGCATTTGGAACGGCGCATGCGCAGTTGTATGGCCGGCTCGCGGCCATCTTTTTTATGGGCGCCGGTGCCCATAAACGGACTTTAACGTACAGCCCGAAAAAGGGGTTAAATCGCGGGCTGTACGTAAATCTACGTACGGTTGGCAACACTGTTGCTAATGCGGCTTACATGCACATATATAGCTAGACCTGCTAATAATGTTAATACAGTGCATATGCTCATTTGTGAGAGATAACAGCAGAGTTATTTACTGTGACTTTATATATGGATGTCATATAACAGTTGTATATTGTGTTCACAGAAGAAAAATAAAAAAATATGCCTTTAAGATTATTATATACTATGCAGAAAAGTAAGCAATAACACAGCAGAATTGCAACCAGAAAGCATAGAGTTAAGCTTTTGTGACTCATCAGAAGTTTTAGCCAATCACAACCAATCTCACTGAGCAAATGTCTCTGGCCAATCATAGCCAGCCTTTCACTCATGTTCTGTCTGGGAAATATCCCAGCACATTTCTAGAACTCATTACACCAGAGAGAGTGAATATGAACAGTTCATGATCCATCAGAGTCCAGTTTTATGGAAGCAAGTGGCCAAAATAGGTATTTAATACAGTTATATATGTTCCTATTGTTAATAATGTGATTAGAACTGTATACTGAAACTAGTTATGTGTTCACTTGTAGTTCCACCAAACCAGCAACCAAACCAGACAAACAAACGTTCAAACAGACAGACAAACCAGCAAACAAACCAGGAATCAAACCAGGAATCAAACCAGGTTTCAAACCAAGTTTCAGAGCAAACATCAGAGCAAACCGCATTATAGAGCAAGTCCCAGATAGATCATAAAGTGTCTAAAGTATTTTAAAGTGAAAGTACAGATACTGAAGAGAGAAATATATCTACCATTTTATGTAGAATTACAAGATTGAACAGTTGAACCAACATTTGTTATACTTTATTCAACACGTGTTTGTACATGGACTTTCTGCTGCGAAATTGTCAGTGTTATATATGAAGAAAAGCTGAAGTGAATAAAGAAGTTATCTTAAAGGTTTGGTGTGCTCTTTAAACCTACTGCTTCCATAGAACGGCGCTAGAGGAATTATAAAGTAACAGATAGTCTTATTTGGACTAAAAGATCAGAGAAATCAAAATTCTTCTAATGCCACAGCGCATAAAGGCACTTCTTAGTGCTGCGCCTGCCACAGGGGGCTTCTTCTGGAGTCCTAGGCTACACCTCTGGGCATTTCTACACTTCATTCTTACCACAACTTTCCCTCCCTCCTCCCTTCCCACCCTATCCCTCTCCACCTCCTCCTTTAATCCAAAATTCCATCCATACCCGGACGAGGGTGGAGAGACATTTCTACTAATCCCTTTCTTACTGACCATGGTATACATTTCATAGTCAGTACCCAACATTTCCCAAACTCAACCCTCCCAACACAACAAAATACAGTTTCCCTACATTCAAACGTGTGGCGGGCTCTACTCCAGTTTACACATTTCATTTTATTTTTTAGCCTCTAATAAAAATAAAAAAAAGAAACAAAAATTCTATTCTACATATAGCGTGTTATCATTATTATTCATAACAAATCTTTCTCTCCTCTCCACTCTATACTTTTCCACCTCTCCTGAAAAAAGAGGAAACATTTATTATTGGTAAAAAGACACTTTCACTAGAGCCTTCTCATTCAGATCATATTTACCGTGTACCTTTTCCCATTTTCCCCTATAAGGGGGGGAAGGGGAGGAGGAGAGGAGGGGGAAAGAGAAAAAAAAAAAGAAAAAGGGAGAAAAACCCCTTCCCTCTCCTCCCCTGCCCTGCCAAATGGTGTCATTGTTATCCTAAAAATTGTTTACCATATAAACCTCTTGTCTTTTTCACAGATCTTTATACATCTAATAGATCTTTTAATAGCATCCACCTGCATAGGTTCAGGAATATCAGAATCAGGAAAAACTCTTGGACCCCTAAGAGGATACTGAGTAGTAGAAAAACGCATGCCAGCATTACTGCCTAGGATTCCCAGTCTCTCCTTTCTCCTTTCAGTAAGTCTCTGATCAATTCAAATTCACAATTTAATAAAAGCCTCGAGGTCGTCAGGACTTTCTACTCTGGCAAGCTCATCTTTTACTTGTTCCGAGAGTCCTTGACGGAACTGGCTCTTTTGTGCTGCTGGATTCCAATTGGTATCTGAGATCCAACTTCGGAATTCAGCGTCTACCCTGCCGTAAATTGTGCAATTTTGCCTCAGCGGTAGCGCAGCGGTTAGGATCATCGAAAACTTGGTTCATCGCAGCCACAAAGGAATCTAAATCATCCAGGACGACATCATCTTTCTCCACATAAGGGGAGGCCCAGGCTAATGCTTCTTCAGTCAGGAGGTTAATAAACAGTACCTTTTTCCTGTCAGAAATAAACGCAGCAGGTTGCATCTGAAAGTATATACGACATTGATTAACAAACCCTCTATAATGGCGGCGGTTTCAGTTAAACTTAAGTGGTAGGGGCATTCGTGCATTAGTATCTACGGCAGCAGTATCTCGGGCACGAAAGTCCCGCAATAGTTTATTCAGATCATGGATTTCATCTTGTAGTGCTTTCACTTCAATTTGTAACTCAGCAAATTTCTCCTGGTAATCAACACCAAATGTCTGCAACTCAGTGATTTGCACCCTGAGAGGAGCTATGGCAGCTGCTATAGTGGCCTCCATGTTTTGGGCCAGAATATTCTGTCACAGTCTGGAGTCAGGCTCAGAGGCCAGTAGCAATAGCAGCAGATCAGGTATTCACACAGGTCACCCTGGCTGATGACACGGGTTCACCTGAGGTGCGGGGTCTAAGCACTGACCGGTATTCACCAGGGCTCCTAATGGTGGAGATGGGCTTCGCTGCGTGTCAGTCTCAGGTCGCAGTCCTCAAGTTAGCCCCACCAGGAGGTGAGCAAGCTGGGGTCCGGAAGCAGATAATACAGGTAGGGATCAAGCAGAAGCGTAGTCGGGGACGAGCCAAAAGTCAGTAACAGATAGTTGCAGGTTGGAATTCAGCAGAAGCGTAGTCGGGGACGAGCCAAAAGTCGGTAGTGAGTGGTAGCAAAGATGCGATCAGCAGCAGGAGACAGGAGCAAGATATTGGCTGGTGAAGACACAATATTCTGGCAACCAGGAAGTGCAGGGACATGGCTTAAATCAGGAAGTTCATGGGAGGGGCAAAGGGTTCAAGGTTCAAGGCAAACAAGATTCAGGACAAGATCATTCAAGGAATTGTCCAAGGAGCTGTCAAGCATTACAGGTGGCTCAGCAAGTAGAGACACCACCAGACACACCAGAGGTCCCAGGTTCAAGCCCAGGTCCTAACACCTGCTTTCGTTAAACTGCGGCGGTGAAACTGCGCATCACTCGTGACAGAGCTACTCAGGAAAGAGCCATAGTATCTGCGCCACCCCATAGGCTACTTTAAATTTATAGGGAGACTGAGCAAGCATGCATTTCTCAATTCGTCTGTATGGGGTCAGATTTGAGACACCTGAATATGGGAGAGGAGATGAGCAATACCAGACCAGCTACAGACAAAGGCTAGGGTCGTAAAGCTAATTACCCCTCTTGATCACTCAAGCCAAATAGGGTTGAGAATCAATCACCAGTAATGTTGCTATGGCAGTGTGTTTGTTATAGAGCTAGCATTAAATATAGACGTTTAAAGATATGGCAGCAGAAGGCATTTACCAAAAGTTATGCATCAATGTCACAATGATCAGCAGACTAGAATGTACAGATGGATAGAAGGCATTTACCAAAAGTTATGCAGCAATGTCACAATGATCAGCAGACTAGCATGTACAGATGGATAGAAGGCATTTGCCAAAAGTTATGCAGCAATGTCACACTAGCATGTACAGGATTGGAAATATCAGTTTGTAAATGGATATAAAACTGGCTAAAAGACAGAATTCAGAGAATAGTGGTTAATGATTCTTATTCTGAATGGTCTAAGGTTATCAGTGGTGTACCCAAAGTTTCAGTGTCGGGCCCCTTACTTTTTAATATCTTTATAAATGATATTGGGTCTGAGATCAAAAGTAACATTTCTGTATTTGCAGATGACACTAAGCTATGCAGTGGAATAACGTCCTTACAGGATGTCCCCATTTTACAATCCAACCTCATTGGGCGACTAAGTGGCAGATGAGGTTTAAAGCGGAGGTCCACCCGATTTTCTTTTTTGAAAGCCAGCAGCTACAAATACTGCAGCTGCTGACTTTTAAAACATGGACACTTACCTGTCCAGTGCGCCTGCGATGTCAGCAGACGAGGCTGAGCAATCGCTCGGTCCTCGGATGCTTCCGCCGCCATCCTTGGTGAGGGAATCAGGAAGCCTTGCGGCTTCACTGCCCGGTTCCCTACTGCACATGCCGTCACTGGTCCCCGCTCTCTTCTGGGAACAGTGCGTTTCCCAGAAGACATCGGGGGGTGACGCGAGGGGCGGGACTCCCGTAGGAGTCAGAACCCAGAAGTGGTGCAAATACCTGTTTTATACAGGTATCTGCACCCCCCTCCCCCCTGAAAGGTGCCAAATGTGACACCGGAGGGAGGAGGGTTCCGAAAAGCGGATGTTCACTTTTTGTGTGAACCTCCGCTTTAATGTTGATAAATGTAAAGTTATGCACTTGGGGGCTAAGAATATGCATGCATCATACATACTAGGGGGAGTACAACTGGGGGGATCCATAGTGGAGAAGGATCTGGGGGTTTTGGTAGATCATAAGCTCAATAATGTCATGCAATACCAAGCTGCGGTTTCCAAAGCGAGCAAAGTCCTTTCTTGTATTAAGAGAGGTATGGACTCCAGAGAGAGAGATATCATTTTGCCCCTGTTCAAATCATTAGTAAGATCTCATCTGGAATATGCAGTTCAGTTTTGAGCACCAGTTCTCAAAAAGGATATTGGGGAACTGGAGAAAGTGCAGAGAAGGGCAACCAAACTGATAAGAGGCATGGAGGAGCTCAGCTATGAGGAAAGATTAGAGGAACTGAATTTATTCATTCTTGAGAAGAGGAGATTAAGGGGGGATATGATCAACATGTACAAATAGAGTATATAAGGTGGTCAAAACTGAGAACAAGGGGGCACTCTTTACGTCTAGAGGAAAAGAGATTTCATCTCCAAATACGGAAAGGTTTCTTCACAGGAAGAGCTGTGAAAATGTGGAATAGACTCCCTGCAGAGGTGGTTCTGGCCATCTCAGTATATTGCTTTTAGAAAGGCCTGGATTCTTTCCTAAATGTACATAATATAACTGGGTACTAACATTTATAGGTAAAGTTGATCCAGGGAAAATCCGATTGCCTCTCGGGAGATCAGGAAGGAATTTTTTCCCCTGCTGTAGCAAATTGGATCGTGCTCTGCTGGGGCTTTTTGCCTTCCTCTGGATCAAATGTGGGTATAGAATTGGGTATATGGGATTGTATGATATTTTTATTTTAATTTTTTTATGGTTGAACTGGATGGACTTGTGTCTTTTTTCAACCTGACTAACTATGTAACAGAGAACTAGCAACGGTAGCAGATCAGCGCCACAGAGGTCCTAAGCCTATGCACATGTACGCAAACGGAAGAGTTAAGTGAGTGCACCCATGGAGTGCACAGCGAGACCCCATTCCATTACTGGGAGAGAGGTAGCAGAGAAACGCTAGTCAGGTGGAGAGGGCATCGGATCTGAATGTCCCTCCTAAATAGACACGTGCAATTAGTTTCAGTCTAAATGATAATTTGGATGAATTTTTGGTTATGCAGAGATTTGGATGTATCTGAATCTCTGAATGAAATAGTGATGAATTTAGTTAAAATCCGTTAAAATGGTTTCGTTTATTCGTTCTCTAATGAATTCCAACCTTTCAGAATAATTAGAATTTAGATCGGTCGAAAAACGCTCATTCACATGGGGGGGTCATGGATTCCGAAAATCCCCCATGCCCGCAGACCCCAACAACCACAGGCCAGGGTAGTCGGGAAGTGGCCTTGTCCCCATCAAATTGGGGACAAGGTGCTTTGAGGTGGGGGGCGCCCCCACCCCCCCATGTTGAGGGCATGTGGCCTGGTATGATTTGCTCACCCCCCCTTTCCTGACCTGCCAGGCTGTATGCTCGGATAAGGGTCTGGTATGGATTTTAGGGGATTTTAAAATCCATACCAGACCCGAAGGGGGGGGGGAAATCGACTGGGGGGGGCCTACGCCATTTAAAAAAAAATTATATTGCCAGGCAATCGCTGGCTTTCTTTATCTTTATATTCACATTTCAGTTGGGAAGCCAGCTGACAGATGACTCATGGTTGTTAAGGACGCAGGCGGCCGGCTTCCCAGCCCGCTGCTTAACAACCAGCTATTTAACATCTTCACACAAATTTCTAATCGGTCGATCATTTTTCGACCAATCTGAATTCGAATCATTCTGAAAAGTTGGAATTCATTCGAAATTTTATAAATAAAACAAATTTTAACGAAAACGAAACTAAATTTAACGAAAACAAAACGACTTCCAAAACCAAACTAAACGAATTCCATAACGAAACAAAATTAGTAACATAACGAATCTATCCAAAACTAAACAACTGTTTCCGTTTTGCACATGTCTACTCCTAAGTGCCATAGTGGTGTATGTTAACATGAAGAGAGTTAACTAGAGTTCAGTTGTCTGTTCAAGCAAAGGTACCCTGTGTGAGACAGTGACCCTGTTCAAGGTACCTAGCGTGAAAGACTTACCTTAAAACTGAACTCCATCTTTTGTTACACTTTACATTGTTTGTTTGGGCCAAGCTGGCCCAAAAAACGACGTCCGTCACTAACATATGAGGCCGCTGGATGTGTGGTATAAACTGTATGTAGCTAACGCTACATACAGCATACCACGCTGTTTTCTGGGTTCGATTCAAGACTTCTCATACCCAGAACACAGTAGAGTCTATCACAGCAGCGCTTAGCCATTCAGAGAAAGCAATGTATTCTATCAATGAATACATAGCTTCCTTTAATTGGTTGAGTCAGGGAGGTGGGCTGATGATGTCACAATCTCTGACTCAGCCAATCAGTCGAAGCTTTGTATTCATTGATAGAATGCATCACTTTCTCTGAATGGCTGAGCGCTGCTATGACAGACTTTACTGTGTTCCAGGTATAGGACTGGAAGTCTAAGCTCAAACCCAAAACACAGCGCGGTATGCTGTATGTAGCCTCAACTACATACAATTTATGCTGCACATACACGTGCAGTGGCCTCACATGCTAGTGAGGGACATAATTAGTTTGGGCCAAGCTGCCCTGAACAAACTATGTAAAGTATATCCAAAAATGAGTTCAGCTTTAAAACAAAGCCCTCCAGCAGCATGCCGCCCATTGAGGGCACAGTGCACATCAGGGACGTGCAGTCAGGGGAGGCATGAAAGGCAGAGCAAAACAAAAAAAAAAAGATCGACTTCGAGGGTGGTAGCTGAAGTCCTACCCCACCAATTTGGGGCTCCTATCATCTATGGTTCCGGAGATACAGGGCTTCTTGCACAGCCTGTCAGAAGCTACATACAGAGCGGCCAGTTTAAATATAAACTGGCACACTCTGTTTGCAGCAGACTGAGAGGATGAGCTCACAGTGCCTCTACTCACTTCTTGTCAGAGGCACTGAGCTCAATGGACAGCTTGGAGTCTTGGACCAATGGTAAAGCACCATTGGCCCAAGCTGTCCAATAAAAATGCTGCAGTGGAGGCTCTCCTCTCATTGCAGTGTCTAAAGGACACATGCTCCCTTCCAGTCAAGCACTCTTACCTACAAGGAAAAAACATGGGGTTTTGGGTATAAGTTTTTCTCACAGTTAAGAGGGAGAATGAGAATCTGCTGCTGTTGAAAAGGTACTGTGAGGCCTCGTACACACGGCCGAGATTCTCGTTGAAAAAAACATGTCGTTTTTTTCGACGAGATTCTTGGACAAGAAACTTGTCCCGGCCGAGTGTACACACGCTCGTTTCAAAGAACCCGCGGTTCTTTGAAAGGAGCGTACGCGGTGACGTCATCGACTACGTCGAGCATGCGCTCGTCACATTCGATGCCGTCGCCGCCATCTTGGTATACCCTACGTATGCCTAGGAAGCTACCGCGCATGCGTCGAATTCATTTCGAACATGCGCGGGCTTCCGGGAGGACAGGTAAGTGTACACACACTCACTTTTCTCGTCGAGAAACATGCCGAGGAGAATCTCGACGAGAAAATAGAGAGCAGGTTCTCTATTTTCTCGTCGAGGTTTCTTGTCGGTTTTCTCGACGAGAAACCCGATAGCAGCGTACACACGACCGATTTACTCGGCAAGACCTCTCTGCCAGCAAGTTTCTTGCTGGTTCTTGCCGAGAAAATCGGTCGTGTGTACGAGGCCTTATAATCAAGCTAAATCATATATTATTATGCTATATGTTATAAGATAATAATTTATTATTTATCTATTGTGACAGCAGGAAGGTAAAGTCACCTGGTTGCATCCAGGGGGGTAGGTATATTTCTCCCAGATTCAGGCTTTATGCCGACTTATACAACTAGGGAGAGAGTTGATGAAGCCCAGCTGAGGCTAGTGGGCTCATGGATGATTCATACCTCTAGGGAGAGTGCTGGGCGTCGTGCAGGCAGGGAGTTGATGAGACCAGCTGAAGCTTGTCAGCTCGTTTAAGGCCTCTATAAAAACTCCCAGCTTCATTAGGTGTTTGCTCATGCCTGGAACCAGACCTGTGTGGACTGTCTAGGGAGAGTGAACCCCTGTGCGGTGAGACAAAGCCTGTGTGGCTATTTGTTTGGACATTTACTAAACCAGGGACTTAGGGACTAGGACAGCACCAGGCTGATCCCAGTTGTTAGTTAGGGAAACCTGCATGTTTAGTCAGAGGTCAAGCTGACCAGGATTTATTTTGTTTATGTTTCTTTTTGCTTTGCTGTGTTTTTGTCACTGTAAATAGAGAAATAAACCGCACCTTTTGATCTTGAAAACCACAACCTCCGTCTGCTGGGCCTGTTTTTGTGTGGGGAGCCCATCCAGGGGGTCACACACACCCGCTACCGAGTTAACCCCCTCACAGTTGGTGGAGAACCAGTGGCAGTTTTTTTTTAAGCCAGCATGGAGGAGATACTGAAACAGCTGGCTCTAGCAAATGCCAATCAACAGCAGACAAATGCAGGTTTGCAAAAGAGCTTCGCAGCCCAGCAACAAGCCCAGCAGCAATCTGAGGCCCGCTTCATAGACCTGTTGCAGAAGCAAGAGCAGAGACTACAACAACAGATGGAAGCAGTAATGCAGCAACGTCCGCAGACCAGTGAGGAAAGCCGTCCCACTAATACCGCGTCCTTTGGGGTGAGTCGTTTATTGACAAAAATGACTGGAGAGGATGATCCAGAGGTATTTTTGACCACATTTGAAAGGACTGCTGAAAGAGAAAAGTGGCCTGAGGAGCAGTGGGCTGGACTGGTGGCTCCTCTGTTAACTGGTGAATCGCAGAAAGCTTACTATGACCTAGAGCCTGACCAAGCAAAAGACTATGGGATGCTAAAAGCTGAAATATTGGCAAGGCTGGGTGTCACCCTGGCTGTCCGGGCTCAGCATGTGCATAACTGGACTTTCCAGCTTGGAAAACCCCCCAGGTCTCAAATGTATGATCTCATTCACCTGAGCAGGAAGTGGCTACAGCCAGAGACTTTGTCCGCACCGGAGATTGTGGAACGTGTTGTGATGGATCGTTTCTTGAGAGCTCTTCCTACCGCCATTCAAAAGTGGGTAAGCCATGGAGACCCAGAAACGGCCGGTAAACTTGTGGATCGTGTAGAGAGATACTTGGCTGCAGAGAACCTGACGGCCTCTTCCAGAGACTCTCGGACTTTCCACCCTAAGACCAGACCATCCCCAGGGGCGGATAAGATGATTCCAAGGGGTGAGGGTGGAGAGAGTGAGAGGGTGGGAGCTCTGCCCAGGGTTTGGCAAGAACAGCCTGGGAAGTCGGAGGCAGCCAAAAGGATTGTTTGCTACCGCTGCCGGCAAACGGGACATATTGCAGCAAATTGCCCGGTTGTGGAGGAACCCATGCAATGTGACTTTCTGACGGACAGACGTCAGTCGCTGTGTGCGACAGTCGCATGCACTGCCATTCGGGGAACTGAGAAACATTTATGCAAAATGTGTATTAATGGTAGAAATGTTGTGGTATTACTGGATTCAGGTAGCCTTGTGACCCTGATAAAGGCTGAATTAGTTAAAACAGAGGTCTCTGGGAATAGCAAGGTAGCTGTTATTTGTGTGCATGGGGACACCCGAGAGTATCCAGTGACTACAGTGTGTTTCAAGACCCCCAAAGGTACCCTCTCTCATCCAGTGGGGTTAGTATCTCAATTACCGCATGATGCCATTGTGGGAAGGGATTTTCCGAAGTTCTGGGAACTGTGGGATGATCCTGAGCCCCCCACTGGTGCCCCTATGTACCAGGAAGGTGATAGCCAGAACTCCTCTGAGAGTGGTGAGGACTCTCCAGAATTTCCCTTGTCAGTATTGGCAGGCGAGACTCAAGAAACTGGAGAGGAGCCCACCTCCTCAGACGAAAACCTACCGTCTGTGGAGTTTTCTGATCTTGAGGTTCACAGGGAAAATTTTGCCACAGAACAGTTAAAAGACCCCGCCCTAATAAAGGCACGGGAAAACGTAGTGGAAATAGATGGCGAGTTAGTGAACCCAGATAATACCTGCACTTACCCATACTTCAGCGTAGAGAAGGACCTACTGTATCGGGTGGCAAAAAGGGCAGAAGAAACCGTTGAGCAGCTTGTGGTGCCCAAACCTTACAGGAAGTTGGTGTTGGAGTTGGCCCATGGGCACATTCTTGGAGGTCATCTGGGGACAGAGAAAACCCGAGAGAGGGTATTACAGAGATTCTATTGGCCTGGGGTGATGAAGGACATAGAAAATTATTGTTCCTCCTGCCCTGTGTGTCAGAGGTCGGCCCCGATGCCACATTTCCGTAGCCCGCTGGTCCCTCTACCCATCATTGAGGTCCCGTTTGAGAGGATCGCAATGGATTTGGTAGGTCCTATAATCAAGTCCGCTAGGGGGCACCAGTACATATTAGTTATAATGGACTATGCCACCCGTTATCCAGAAGCGATCCCTCTCCGAAATACCTCGGCCAAAACCATAGCCAAAGAGCTATCTCTTGTTTTTAGCCGGGTGGGTATTTGTAAAGAACTGCTTACGGACCAAGGTACACCCTTTATGTCCCGGGTTATGAAAGAGCTGTGTAAATTGTTCAAAGTGACGCAATTGCGTACGTCTGTGTATCACCCCCAAACCGATGGGCTGGTTGA
Organism: Rana muscosa; assembly: GCA_029206835.1. Lineage (NCBI taxonomy): Eukaryota > Metazoa > Chordata > Amphibia > Anura > Ranidae > Rana > Rana muscosa. The sequence continues at coordinate 989,334,887 of CM055118.1, read as the reverse complement.
AAGATTCAACAAAACCCTAAAACAAATGTTGAAGAAAGTGGTGGATAGAGATGGAAAGGATTGGGACTGTCTACTTCCTTATTTGATGTTTGCTATTAGGGAGGTGCCCCAATCCTCTACGGGATTCTCCCCCTTTGAGTTACTGTATGGGAGACACCCAAGAGGGCTGTTGGATATTGCCAAGGAAACTTGGGAAAGTGAGAGTTCTCCCCACAGGAGTGTGATTGAGCATGTCGCCCTGATGCAAGATCGAATTGCACAGGTAATGCCCATCGTGAAGGAACATTTGGCCCAAGCGCAGTTGGCACAGCAGAGAGTGTACAACCGTGGAGCCAAGACCCGTACCTTTTCCCCGGGGGATAGGATATTGGTACTTGTCCCTACGGTTGAAAGTAAATTCCTTGCCAAATGGCAAGGCCCCTACGAGATAATGGAAAAAGTGAGCGAAGTGAATTACAAGGTCAGACAACCAGGAAGGCGAAAGCCCGAACAGATCTATCACGTTAATCTGTTGAAAGCCTGGAGGGATAGAGAGTCCCTAGTCGCAGAAACTTGGTCACCAGCTCAAACTGGTTGCGTGATTCCGGAGGTTGGAATAGCAGCCACCTTGTCACAACCCCAACAACAAGAGGTTAAGGAGTTTGTGCTTCGCAACAAGGAGGTGTTCTCTGAGCTGCCGGGACAAACATCTGGGGTAGAGCATGATATTATTACCCCGCCCGGTGAAAGGGTGAAGTTAAAACCCTATCGGATCCCAGAGGCCCGACGGGAGGCAATACGGGAGGAAGTACAGAAAATGCTGAACTTAGGGGTGATAGAGGAGTCCCAAAGTGATTGGTCTAGTCCCATTGTGTTGGTGCCTAAACCGGATGGGAGCTGGCGATTTTGTAACGATTTTCGTCAGTTGAACAAAGTTACAAAATTTGACACCTACCCCATGCCACGTATAGATGAGTTGATCGACCGGCTGGGAACAGCCCGATACATGACGACTCTTGACCTCACAAAAGGGTATTGGCAAATTCCCCTGGCCAAGTCGGCCAAAGAGAAAACCGCATTTGTAACCCCAGACGGGGCGTTCCAATATAAGAGAATGCCGTTCGGGTTACAGAATGCGCCGGCCACATTCCAGCGGAAAATGGACCAGATACTGAGGCCCCATCGGAAGTATGCTGCGGCTTACCTGGATGACGTAATTGTCCATAGCACAGATTGGGCCTCACATCTGCCAAAAGTGCAAGCAGTCCTAGACTCTATCCGGGAAGCGGGGTTTACGGCTAACCCCAAGAAGTGTACCATTGGGCAGGAGGAGGCCAAATATCTTGGGTACACCATTGGCAGGGGAGTAATAAAACCCCAACTCAACAAAGTCGAGGCCATCCAGAGTTGGCCACGTCCCAACAGCAAGAAGCAGGTACGAGCCTTTCTGGGAATCGCGGGTTATTATCGGCGCTTCATTCCCCACTTTGCTTCTAAGGCTGTGCCCCTAACCAACCTGACGAAAGGGAAAGGGTCGGTCATGATTAAATGGACCCCCGAGGCTGAGGCAGCATTCCAATTCTTGAAACAAGCCTTATGTAGCCAGCCAGTGTTGTACTCACCCGACTTCTCTAAAGACTTTGTCGTACAAAGTGATGCGTCAGATGTGGGGTTAGGAGCAGTATTGTCCCAGGTCTGGAACGGGGAAGAGCACCCAGTCATTTACCTCAGCAGGAAGTTGAAGTCCCATGAGGTAAATTACGCCACGGTTGAAAAGGAGTGTTTAGCGGTGAAGTGGGCTCTAGATTCCCTTCGGTACTATCTGCTAGGTAGGCACTTTGACATGGTTACGGATCACGCTCCGTTAAAGTGGATGGCTCAAAACAAGGAGACAAATAGAAGAGTAAATAGGTGGTTCCTGGCCCTACAGGAATTCAACTTCACAGTAAAGCATCGCCCTGGCGTTCAAATGGGGAATGTGGATGCTTTGTCTCGAGTACATGAATGCCTGATTGCTGGTGTTCCAACCCCAAGGTTAAAACAAGAGGGGGGGGGGTATGTGACAGCAGGAAGGTAAAGTCACCTGGTTGCATCCAGGGGGGTAGGTATATTTCTCCCAGATTCAGGCTTTATGCCGACTTATACAACTAGGGAGAGAGTTGATGAAGCCCAGCTGAGGCTAGTGGGCTCATGGATGATTCATACCTCTAGGGAGAGTGCTGGGCGTCGTGCAGGCAGGGAGTTGATGAGACCAGCTGAAGCTTGTCAGCTCGTTTAAGGCCTCTATAAAAACTCCCAGCTTCATTAGGTGTTTGCTCATGCCTGGAACCAGACCTGTGTGGACTGTCTAGGGAGAGTGAACCCCTGTGCGGTGAGACAAAGCCTGTGTGGCTATTTGTTTGGACATTTACTAAACCAGGGACTTAGGGACTAGGACAGCACCAGGCTGATCCCAGTTGTTAGTTAGGGAAACCTGCATGTTTAGTCAGAAGTCAAGCTGACCAGGATTTATTTTGTTTATGTTTCTTTTTGCTTTGCTGTGTTTTTGTCACTGTAAATAGAGAAATAAACCGCACCTTTTGATCTTGAAAACCACAACCTCCGTCTGCTGGGCCTGTTTTTGTGTGGGGAGCCCATCCAGGGGGTCACACACACCCGCTACCGAGTTAACCCCCTCACACTATTTACTGTGAAATTAGGCCCCATGCACACGAGACGCCGGTGCAAATTCTGCTGAACACACGTTTTAAAGGCTGAAACCGGCGTTTAAAAACGCCAGTTTTGCCGCGATTTTAGCGGCGTGTTACCGCGTTTGCGTCTATAAGCGTTTAGTTAAGAAACATCATAAGACCCTCCCTAAGCTCAAAAAACAGTATTATTTAACCATTTCAGCCATTTTGTGAGACCAGAGTGAGTAGTAGCAGCTGAGAGAGCAGCAGTGTACTTGTATTTAGCGTGTCACTTGCCAAGTCACCTGCCACAAGTTGTGGATTGTCCACCTGGCCACGTCACCTGCCACAAGTTGTGAATTGTCCACTTGCCACGTCACCTGCCATGTCACCTGGCCACGTCACCTGCCATGTCACCTGGCCACGTCACCGGCCACGTCACCTGGCCACGTCACCTGGCCACGTCACCTGCCACGTCATCTGGCCTTGTCACCTGCCACGTCGCCTGGCCACGTCACTTGCCACAAGTTGTGGATTGTCCACTGGCCACTTTACCTGCCACGTCACCTGACCACATCACCTGCCACAAGTTGTGGATTGTCCACTTGCCACGTCACCTGGCCACGTCACCTGCCACAAGTTGTGGATTGTCCACTTGCCACGTCACCTGGCCACGTCACCTGCCACAAGTTGTGGATTGTTCACTGGCCACGTCACCTGGCCACGTCACCTGCCACAAGTTGTGGAATGTCCACTTGCCATGTCACTTGGCATTGTCACCTGGCCACGTCACCTGCCACAAGTTGTGGATTGTCCACTTGCCATGTCACCTGGCCACATCACCTGCCACAAGTTGTGGATTGTCCACTGGCCACGTCACCTGCCACAAGTTGTGGATTGTCCACTTGCCACATCACCTGGCCACGTCACCTGCCACAAGTTGAGGATTGTCCACTGGCCACATCACATGGCCACGTTAACTGGCCACGTCACCTGCCACGTTAACTGCACACGTCACCTGGCCACGTCACATGCCACAAGTTGTGGTTTGTCCACTGGCCACGTCACCTGCCACAAGTTGTGAATTGTCCACTTGCCACGTCACCTGGCCACAAGTTGTGGATTGTCCACTGGCCACGTCACCTGGCCACATCAATTGCCACGTCACCTGGCCACGTCACCTGCCACATCACCTGGCCACGTCACCTGCCACAAGTTGTGGATTGTCCACTTGCCGTGTCACCTGGCCATGTCACCTGGCCAGGTGACCTGCCACATCACCTGGCCACGTCACCTGCCACAAGTTTTTGGATTGTCCACTTGCCACGTCATCTGCCACGTCACCTGGCCACGTCACCTGCCACAAGTTGTGGATTGTCCACTGGCCACGTCACCTGACCACGTCACCTGGCCACGTCACCTGCCACAAGTTGTGGATTGTCCACTTGCCATGTCACCTGGCCACGTCATCTGCCACGTCACCTGGCCACGTCATCTGCCACAAGTTGTGGATTGTCCACTTGCCACAAGTTGTGGATTGTCCACTTGCCACGTCACCTGCCACAAGTTGTGGATTGTTTACAATGCAATGCAAGCAATTACATTTTTTTTTTTATATTTTATTAATAGTTTTTCATCATTTGCCATAATTTTTGAGTTTTCTAATGTAAAAAAATAGGTCACCTTTAAAAACGCTTATAAACGAAATCGCGGCAAAACGCCGGTACCGCGTTTAGGCGCGTTTTGCATCTGAAGCGTGGAAAACTTTTGCGTCTGAACCCATTTTTCTGCTTCTGGAAAAACGAGGTTAAACGCAACTGCTTAAAAATGGCAAAAAATGAGACTGTGTGCATGGACACATAGGATAACATTGAATGAGTTCAGGGGCAGTTGAAAAAAGCGTCCAACTGCCTCTGAACGCGCGTTTACCAGCGTCTCGTGTGCATGGGAACTTACTGGTTGGAAGTTATAAATTATATTATGTACTCAAGCAGGTGGCTTAAAGGACAAATTACTGAAGTTTAAACTTCAGTAATTTGTCCTATAAGCCACCTGCGTGTGTACAGTTTTAAAAAATATAGTAGATTACCTTATAAACAATATATAATAATTATTTGTATATTACATACTTATGATAATTAACCCCTTACCACCCAGGCCAATTCTGACACTTCTCTCCTACATGTAAAAATCTTTTTTGTTTTTTTGCTAGAAAATTACTCAGAACCCCCAAACATTATATATATTGTTTTAGCAGACACCCTAGAGCAGGGGTCTCCAAACCCCGGCCCGCGGGCCACATCCGGCCCACAGGTGTGTTTTGTCCAGCCCCCAGCTTGTACAGACTCTGCCAATACAGCACTGCCGATCTGCTGGCTTTTACAAGCAGCTGCTGTTATCTGCAGTGAGTCTATGTCTGGCAGGTCCAGGACAAAAAGCCGCTCCCCGCACACCCTTCCGTGCTGCCAGAGGATTGGCTGCTGTGCTGAGCTGAGCTGAGGATTGGCTGCTAGGAGGTGACGTAGTCAGCGTGGCACCTCCCGGCTTCCCGCCCGCTGTTTACATTAGGAATCCCTCCACCGTACAGCCTGCGTGTGTAGCAGTGGGCTCCGGCGCGAGTTGAGAGGAGCAGGAGAGCTAAAGTCGGCTCCTACAGTGAAGAAGTCGGCTTGTACAGGCAAGCGTCATATGGGCATAAATCTGCATACATACTGTACATGTACAGGAGACTCTGCTGGGGACACTGATAATGGGGACATCTATGCTGGGGACACCTATGCTGGGAAACTTATGCTGGGAAAAGTATACTGGGGACACCTATGCTGGGAAAATTATGCTGGGGACACCTATGCTGGGAAAATTATGCTGGGGACACCTATGCTGGGAAAATTATGCTGGGGACACCTATGCTGGGAAAATTATGCTGAGGACACCTATGCTGGGAAAAAATATGCTGGGCACACCTATGCTGGGAAAATTATGCTGGGGACACCTATGCTGGGAAAATTATGCTGGGGACACCTATGCTGGGAAAACCTATGCTGGGGAAAACCTATGCTGGGGACACTGATATAATGGGGAGACTGATATTGGGGAGACTCTGATGGGGACCCAGACATGCAGACGTTTTTCGGCCCTCGAGTACTTGTAAAATCTTCAATGTGGCCCTTGTGTTGAAAAGTTTGGAGACCCCTGCCCTAGAGAATAAAATGGTGATCATTGCAACTTTTTATGTTACACAGTATTTGCACAGCAACTTTCCAAACACTTTTTCTTTGGAAAAAAACGGTTTCATAAATAAAATAAAAAATTTGAGCACACTTGTGGAATGGCGCCAAACTTCAGTACTTAATAATCTCCATAGGCAACACTTTACATTTTTTTTACAGATTACATGTTTAGAGTTACAGAGTAGGGATAAGCTTTATGTTCGTGTTGAACATGAGTTTGACTCGAACATTGTATTTCGACGAATGATCACACAGCCAAACATTATGGGGCGTTCGTGCCAAATTCAAGCGGCGCGTCACACCCCATAATGCACTACGACATCGCAGTGCATTGCTGTATGCTGATTGGCCAAAGCATGCACTATGACCCGCATGCTTTGGCCAATCCCAGAGCCGTCAGCAAAGAGAGCCATAATTGGCCAAAGGCAGGGTGCCTTTGGCCAATTATGGCTCAGGGGGACTAAGTCCACGCCCCACACTATATAAGGCCGCCTGCACATCGGCCCCGTGTAGTGTGTTTCTGGTGCGGACCAAGAGAGAATGTCGTTTAGATTGAGCAGGCAGGCTATTCAGTTAGCTGCAGTGTATTTAGTATATATATATTGTGACAGCAGGAAGGTAAAGTCACCTGGTTGCATCCAGGGGGGTAGATATATTTCGCCCAGATTCAGGCTTTACGCCGACTTATACAACTAGGTGGAGAGTTGTATAAGGCTAATGGGCTCATGGATGACTCATACCTCTAGGGAGAGTGTGGGGCGTCGTACAGACAGGGAGTTGAAGAGACCAGCTGAAGCTTGTCAGCTCATTTAGGCCTCTATAAGAACTCCCAGCTTCATTAGATGTTAGCTCATGCCTGGAACCAGACCTGTGTGGACTGTCTAGGGAGAGTGAACCCCTGTGCGGTGAGACAAAGCCTGTGTGGCTATTTGCTTGGACATTTAAAACCAGGGACTTAGGGACTAGGACAGCACTAGGCTGATCCCAGTTGTTAGTTAGGAAACCTGTATGTTTAGTCAGAGGTCAACTTGACCAGGATTTATTTTGTTTATGTTTCTTTTGCTTTGCTGTGTTTTTGTCACTGTAAATAGAAAATAAACCGCACCTTTTTGATTTTGAAAACCACAAGCTCCGTCTGCTGGGCCTGTTTTTGTGTGGGGAGCCCATCCCGGGGGTCACACACACCCGCTGCCGAGCTAACCCCCTCACAGTTGGTGGAGAACCAGTGGCAGTTTTTTTTAAGCCAGCATGGAGGAGATACTGAAACAGCTGGCTCTAGCAAATGCCAATCAACAGCAGACAAATGCAGGTTTGCAAAGGAGCCTTGCAGCCCAGCAGCAAGCTCATCAACAGAGCCTTGCAGCCCAGCAGCAAGCTCACCAACAGAGTCTGGAAGCTCAGCAACAAGCCCAGCAGCAATCTGAGGCCCGCTTCATAGACCTGTTACAGAAGCAAGAGCAGAGACTACAACAAATGGAAGCAGTAATGCAGCAACGTCCGCAGACCAGTGAGGAAAGCCGTCCCACTAATACCGCGTCCTTTGGGGTGAGTCGTTTATTGACAAAAATGACTGGAGAGGATGATCCAGAGGTATTTTTGACCACATTTGAAAGGACTGCTGAAAGAGAAAAGTGGCCTGAGGAGCAGTGGGCTGGACTGGTGGCTCCTCTGTTAACTGGTGAATCGCAGAAAGCTTACTATGACCTAGAGCCTAACCAAGCAAAAGACTATGTGATGCTAAAAGCTGAAATATTGGCAAGGCTGGGTGTCACCCTGGCTGTCCGGGCTCAGCGTGTGCATAACTGGACTTTCCAGCTTGGAAAACCCCCCAGGTCTCAAATGTATGATCTCATTCACCTGAGCAGGAAGTGGCTACAGCCAGAGACTTTGTCCGCACCAGAGATTGTGGAACGTGTTGTAATGGATCGGTTTTTGAGAGCTCTTCCTACTGCCATCCAAAAGTGGGTAAGCCATGGAGACCCAGAGACGGCCGGTGGTCTTGTGGATCGTGTAGAGAAATACTTGGCTACAGAGCCTCTTCCAGAGACACTCGGACTTTCCACCCTAAGACCAGACCATCCCCAGGGGCGGATAAGATGATTCCAAGGGGTAAGGGTGGAGAGAGTGAGAGGGTGGGAGCTCTACCCCAAGTTTGGCGAGAACAGCCTGGGAAATCAGCGGCTCAAGAGGCGGCAAGAAGGATCGTTTGCTACCGCTGCCGGCAAGCGGGACATATTGCAGCCAATTGCCCGGTTGTGGAGGAACCCATGCAGTGTGACTTTCTGACGGGCAGACGTCAGTCGCTGTGTGCGACAGTCGCATGCACTGCCATTCGAGGAACTGAGAAACATTTATGCAAAATGTGTGTTCATGGTAGAAATGTTGTGGTATTGCTGGATTCAGGTAGCCTTGTGACCCTGATAAGGGCTGAGTTAGTTAACACAGAGGTCTCTGGGAATAGCAAGGTAGCTGTTATTTGTGTGCATGGGGACACCCGAGAGTATCCAGTGACTACAGTGTTTTTCGAGACCCCCAAAGGTACCCTCTCTCATCCAGTGGGCTTAGTATCTCAGTTACCGCATGACGCCATTGTGGGAAGGGATTTTCCGAAGTTCTGGGAACTGTGGGATGATCCTGAGCCCCCCACTGGTGCCCCTATGTACCAGGAATGTGATAGCCAGAACTCCCCTGAGAGTGGTGAGGACTCTCCGGAATTTCCCTTGTCAGTATTGGCAGGGGAGACTCAAGAAACTGGAGAGGAGCCCGCCTCCTCAGACGAAAACCTACCGTCTGTGGAGTTTTCTGATCTTGAGGTTCACAGGGAAAACTTTGCCACAGAACAGTTGAAAGACCCCGCCCTAATAAAGGCACGGGAAAACGTAGTGAAAATAGATGGCGAGTTAGTGAACCCAGATAATACCTGCACTTACCCATACTTCAGCGTAGAGAAGGACCTACTGTATCGAGTGGCAAAAAGGGCAGAAGAAACCGTTGAGCAGCTTGTGGTGCCCAAACCTTACAGGAAGTTGGTGTTGGAGTTGGCCCATGGGCTCATTCTTGGAGGTCATCTGGGGACAGAGAAAACCCGAGAGAGGGTATTACAGAGATTCTATTGGCCGGGGGTGATGAAGGACATAGAAAATTATTGTTCCTCCTGCCCTGTGTGTCAGAGGTCGGCCCCGATGCCACATTTCCGTAGCCCGCTGGTCCCTCTACCCATCATTGAGGTCCCGTTTGAGAGGATCGCCATGGATTTGGTAGGTCCTATAATCAAGTCCGCTAGGGGGCACCAGTACATATTAGTTATAATGGACTATGCCACCCGTTATCCAGAAGCGATCCCTCTCCGAAATACCTCGGCCAAAACCATAGCCAAAGAGCTATCTCTTGTGTTTAGCCGGGTGGGTATTTGTAAAGAACTGCTTACGGACCAAGGTACACCCTTTATGTCCCGGGTTATGAAGGAGCTGTGTAAATTGTTCAAAGTGACGCAATTACGTACATCTGTGTATCACCCCCAAACCGATGGGCTGGTTGAAAGATTCAACAAAACCCTAAAACAAATGTTGAAGAAAGTGGTGGATAGAGATGGAAAGGATTGGGACTGTCTACTTCCTTATCTGATGTTTGCTATTAGGGAGGTGCCCCAATCCTCTACGGGATTCTCCCCCTTTGAGGTACTGTATGGGAGACACCCAAGAGGGCTGTTGGATATTGCCAAGGAAACTTGGGAAAGTGAGAGTTCTCCCCACAGGAGTGTGATTGAGCATGTCGCCCTGATGCAAGACCGAATTGCACAGGTAATGCCCATCGTGAAGGAACATTTGGCCCAAGCGCAGTTAGCACAGCAGAGAGTGTACAACCGTGGAGCCAAGACCCGTACCTTTTCCCCGGGGGATAGGATACTGGTACTTGTCCCTACGGTTGAAAGTAAATTCCTTGCCAAATGGCAAGGCCCCTACGAGATAATAGAAAAAGTGAGCGAAGTGAATTACAAGGTCAGACAACCAGGAAGGCGAAAGCCCGAACAGATCTATCACGTTAATCTGTTGAAAGCCTGGAGGGATAGAGAGTCCCTAGTCGCAGACACTTGGTCACCAGCTCAAACTGGTTGCGTGATTCCTGAGGTTGGAATAGCAGCCACCTTGTCACAACCCCAACAACAGGAGGTTAAGGAGTTTGTGCTTCGCAACAAGGAGGTATTCTCTGAGCTGCCGGGACAAACATCTGGGGTAGAGCATGACATCATTACCCCGCCCGGTGAAAGGGTGAAGTTAAAACCCTATCGGATCCCAGAGGCCCGACGGGAGGCAATACGGGAGGAAGTACAGAAAATGCTGAACTTAGGGGTGATAGAGGAGTCCCAAAGTGATTGGTCTAGTCCCATTGTGTTGGTGCCTAAACCGGATGGGAGCTGGCGATTTTGTAACGATTTTCGTCAGTTGAACAAAGTTACAAAATTTGACACCTACCCCATGCCACGTATAGATGAGTTGATCGACCGGCTGGGAACAGCCCGATACATGACGACTCTTGACCTCACAAAAGGGTATTGGCAAATCCCCCTGGCCAAATTGGCCAAAGAGAAAACCGCATTTGTAACCCCAGACGGGGCGTTCCAATATAAAAGAATGCCGTTCGGGTTACAGAATGCGCCGGCCACATTCCAGCGGAAAATGGACCAGATGCTGAGGCCCCATCGGAAGTATGCTGCGGCTTACCTGGATGACGTAATTGTCCATAGTACAGATTGGGCCTCACATCTGCCAAAAGTGCAAGCAGTCCTGGACTCTGTTCGGGAAGCGGGGTTTACGGCTAACCCCAAGAAGTGTACCATTGGGCAGGAGGAGGCCAAATATCTTGGGTACACCATTGGGAGGGGAGTAATAAAACCCCAACTCAACAAAGTCGAGGCCATCCAGAGTTGGCCACGTCCCAACAGCAAGAAGCAGGTACGAGCCTATCTGGGAATCGCTGGGTATTATCGGCGATTCATTCCCCACTTTGCTTCTAAGGCTGTGCCCCTAACCAACCTAACGAAGGGGAAAGGGTCGGTCATGATTAAATGGACCCCCGAGGCTGAGGCAGCATTCCAATTCTTGAAACAAGCCTTATGTAGCCAGCCAGTGTTGTACTCACCCGACTTCTCTAAAGACTTTGTCGTACAAAGTGATGCGTCAGATGTGGGGTTAGGAGCAGTATTGTCCCAGGTCTGGAACGGGGAAGAGCACCCAGTCATTTACCTCAGCAGGAAGTTGAAGTCCCATGAGGTAAATTACGCCACCGTTGAAAAGGAGTGTTTAGCGGTGAAGTGGGCTCTAGATTCCCTTCGGTGCTACCTGCTAGGTAGGCACTTTGACATGGTTACGGATCACGCTCCGTTAAAGTGGATGGCTCAAAACAAGGAAACAAATAGAAGAGTGAATAGGTGGTTCCTGGCCCTCCAGGAATTCAACTTCACAGTAAAGCATCGCCCTGGCGTTCAAATGGGGAATGTGGATGCTTTGTCTCGAGTACATGAATGCCTGATTGCTGGTGTTCCAACCCCGAGGTTAAAACAAGAGGGGGGGGGGGTATGTGACAGCAGGAAGGTAAAGTCACCTGGTTGCATCCAGGGGGGTAGATATATTTCGCCCAGATTCAGGCTTTACGCCGACTTATACAACTAGGTGGAGAGTTGTATAAGCCCAGCTGAGGCTAGTGGGCTCATGGATGACTCATACCTCTAGGGAGAGTGTGGGGCGTCGTGCAGACAGGGAGTTGATGAGACCAGCTGAAGCTTGTCAGCTCATTTAGGCCTCTATAAGAACTCCCAGCTTCATTAGATGTTAGCTCATGCCTGGAACCAGACCTGTGTGGACTGTCTAGGGAGAGTGAACCCCTGTGCGGTGAGACAAAGCCTGTGTGGCTATTTGTTTGGACATTGACTAAACCAGGGACTTAGGGACTAGGACAGCACTAGGCTGATCCCAGTTGTTAGTTAGGAAACCTGTATGTTTAGTCAGAGGTCAAGTTGACCAGGATTTATTTTGTTTATGTTTCTTTTGGCTTTGCTGTGTTTTGTCACTGTAAATAGAAAATAAACCGCACCTTTTTTGATTTTGAAAACCACAACCTCCGTTTGCTGGGCCTGTTTTTGTGTGGGGAGCCCATCCCGGGGGTCACACACACCCGCTGCCGAGCTAACCCCCTCACAATATATATATATCCAAAATTGCTTTAAATCTTATATGTGAAACACCTCCAACGAAATTGTATTAGTGATAAAGTTCATGCTGTGCTGTAGATTCCTCCTTCACAACAGTGCAATCTTAATCCTTCACCAAATCTTCTTACAAAGTAAATACACCCAAAGTGCACTGGTAGTGGATTGCGCTTACCAAATTAAATGGACCTCTTTAATTAAAAAGATGGTCACAGACAGCCTGAGCAGGATTGTGCCTGCACAAATATGATGATTACTGGTGTAAAGAAAAGAACCTTCTTCCTCGGTCTCAGATGTGTGATATGAAACACAAAACGGAATTCTCTATAGTGCAAACCATTTATTTGATACAAAAAAAACAATATTAAAAGGTATAAAAAATCTTTGGCCGAAGTGGCCTCTTACATTATGAAGTGCCCATCCTGGCACTGGGGCTGCAAGGTAATTGTATGGAGCCGAAGCAGTGGGACCTCCGAAGCGGCATGCAGTCCGGCAGCTGATCGCTAAGCCAGGATCTGGATAGAGCACAAAACTTCGCCTGGTTCGCTAGAAGGTAAAGCTACGAGGCTACTGTTAGTGTGAAAGATACAGGAATGGTGAAACCCCCCTGTGAATACTACAGATGTGTTTATGAACTTTCGTGCTTTTAAATAAAAATGGGCTACCATGCCCTTAAACAGAGTTGCTGACTGGCTTGCATCACTGGAAATACGCATCCACCACAAGAGCTAACAACCCCCAATCCTACAAGTGGTGGAGATATTGCTTTGGGCAGTTTTTGGAAGAGTTCCAGATCCTCGCATACCAAAAATAGTGAGTAAAAAGAAACTGTGTGTTTAATAGTGATGAGCCGAACACCCCCGGGTTCGGTTCGCACCAGAACCCGCGAACGGACCGAAAGTTCGTACGAACATTAGAACCCTATTAAATACAATGGATGCGAACGTTCGAATTCTAAAGTGCTAATTATAACAACTATTATGCATGTTATTGTCCTAAAAAGGGTTTGGGAACCCGGGTTCTGCACCAGGGGACATGTATCAATGCAAAAAGAAGTTTTAAAAACGGTCGTTTTTCGGGAGCAGTCATTTTAATGATGCATAAAGTGTAAAAAAAAAAAGTCAAATATTCCTTTAAATATCGTACCTGGGGGGTGTCTAAAGTATGCCTGTGAAGTGCCACGTGTTTCCCGTGTTTAGAACTGTCCCTGCACAAAATGACACTTCTAAAGGAAAAAAAAGCCATTTAAAACTGCTTGCGGCTTTAATGTAATGTCTGGTCCCGGTAATATGGATGAAAATCTTTAAGAAAAATGGCATAGCTACCCCATGACCCCCCCCCCCCCCTACCCCAGCCCATTACCAGCCCCTTTGGGTCTTGTATGGATATTAAGGGGAACCCCGCACATAAAATAAAAAAGGCCCTATATACTCTGAACAGCCGTATACAGGCGGTGCATACAAGACAGGGACTGTAGGTTTGTTCTTATGTAGAATGTGTTTGTAATTTTGAACAGGTACATTGTTGAAGTGTAGCTCCAGCCCAAAAATCTATTTTTAAACTTTTTGGAAAACATAGGTAAGGGTTATCACCCCTGTAACATTTGTTTTGCTGTCTGTGCCCCTGTTCAGAACATTTCACCTCACTTTCCGTCCCAATGACAACTGTTTTTGAAATGTGGTGTTTTTCTTGAAACAAGGATTGCTGATAAAGCATCAGTACAGAGGAGACACCTTTCTCCCATATTTATTCTTACAGGAGAGAATTTTCCTTCCTAGTGGTAGATTTCCTCTCACTTCCTGTTGTCTTCTTGCGTTTGCAAGTAGGAGTCGTTTGTAAGTTGGATGTTTGAAAGTAGGGACCTGCCGTATATACTCTGCAGAAATAGGCCCCTTAGTTGTTGGTGTTGGCACAACACTGTAAGCACTCACAGTTACTCTTGGTTGGTGCTGGAACGCCCTGCTGTCAACTATTATATCAGGAATTTTAATTACATATAATTGTTGAACAGTGGTAGTAAAAATTGGGCCTTTGATGGTGGTGCTGGTGCCACAACACTGTAAGCCCTGACAGTTACTCTTGGTGGGTGCAGCAATGGGCCCTGCTGTGAATTATTAGATCAAGAATTGTAATTGCATGCCCCTGTTGAACAGGGGCTGAAAAATTGGGCCTTTCGTGGTGGTGGTGGTGGTGTTGCCACAACACTGTAAGCCCTCAGAGTTACTCTTGGTGGGTGCAGGAATGGGCCCTGCTGTGAATTATTAGATCAAGAATTGTAATTACATGCCCCTTTTGAACAGGGGCTGAAAAATTGGGCCTTTCGTGGTGGTGGTGGTGGTGGCGTTGCCACAACACTGTAAGCCCTCAGAGTTACTCTTGGTGGGTGCAGCAATGGGCCCTGCTGTGAATTATTAGATCAAGAATTGTAATTGCATGCCCCTGTTGAACAGGGGCTGAAAAATTGGGCCTTAGGCACTGGTGGCACAACACTACAACCCCTCACAGATACTGTACTTGGAGCACAGCAATGAGCCCTGTTGCAAAGTATTGCTTCAAAAATTGTAATGACACGCCCCTGTTAAACAGGGGCTGAAAAATTGGGCCTTAGGCACTGGTGGCACAACACTACAACCCCTCACAGATACTGTACTTGGAGCACAGCAATGAGCCCTGTTGCAAAGTATTGCTTCAAAAATTGTAATGACACGCCCCTGTTAAACAGGGGCTGAAAAATTGGGCCTTAGGCACTGGTGGCACAACACTACAACCCCTCACAGATACTGTACTTGGAGCACAGCAATGAGCCCTGTTGCAAAGTATTGCTTCAAAAATTGTAATGACACGCCCCTTTTAAACAGGGGCTGAAAAATTGGGCCTTAGGCACTGGTGCCACAACACTCCAACCCCTCACAGATACTGTACTTGGAGCACAGCAATGAGCCCTATGGCAAATTATTGCTAAAAAAATTGTAATTACACGCCCCTGTAAAACAGGGGCTGAAAAATTGGGCCTTAGCCACTGGTGGCGGCACCCATAAACAAAAATGATCTTCCAAGCTATCATCATCAATCGTATCATTGAGGACTCGGAGGAGGAGGATAGCCAGTCAACATAACAGCACAGGCACTCAGCATCAGCATCAGTCTTGAAGGGATGTGACATGTTAAAATCAATTAGTCTGTTATATCAGCATCAGGTGTGTGGTAGCTGGTGGTGATCCAAGACTGGTTCATCTTGATGAAAGTCAGTCGATCAACCGAGTCGGTGGACAGGCGCACCCTGTGATCCGTGACAAATCCTCCAGCAGCACTGAATGTGCGTTCCGAAAGAACGCTGGATGCAGGACAGGCCAGTAGCTCAATTGCATACTGTGCAAGCTCTGGCCAGTGATCCATCCTCAAGACCCAGTAAGCCAGAGGATTTTCGGTGGGGAAGGTGTCCAAGTCTGACCTTGCCCCTAGATATTCCTGCACCATGTTTATCAGACGCTGGCGATGGTTGCTGGAACCGATCATACTTTGGGGCTGCGGACTAAAGAATTGTCTGAACGCATCGGTCAGACGGCCACCTTCCCCACCGCTCCTTCTTTGACTGGCCGAAGCCTCAGCAACTCGTTGTCCAGGACCAGGAGTTTGTAACCTCCCAGTCTCTGGGAACGCGTTGCACAGACCTTTCTGCAAGGCCTCCCGGAGTTGTCTCATCCTCTGCTCCCTCTGCGAAGGTAACATAAGGTCCGCAACCTTACCCTTGTACCGTGGATCAAGGAGAGTGGCCAGCCAGTAATGGTCCCTCTCCTTGATCCGAAGAATACGAGGATCCTTCCGCAGACTTTGCAGGATCAGGGAGGCCATGCAGCGTAGGTTTGCTGAGGCATTCGCTCCGGAGTCCTCTGGGTCACTAAGGACGACATGATCCGCAGCCACCTCCTCCCAGCCACGTACAAGTCCACTGGTTTCTTGGGACTGTAAATCATCCCTAAAAGACTGCTGCTGATGATGCTGAGTGCCAGCCTCCACCTCCATGCTGACACAATCCTCCTCCTCCTCCTCCTCCTCCTCTTCCTGTGCGATGGGTGGGACAGAAGGAACACTGTCTGGGTAAAGGGGGCCTTGAGAGGCAAGGAAGTCCTCCTCTTCCTGCCTCTGTTCTGCCTCAAGTGCCCTGTCCATTATTCCACGCAGCGTGTGCTCCAACAGGTGGACAAGAGGTACAGTGTCACTGATGCATGCACTGTCACTGCTCACCATCCTCGTGGCCTCCTCAAATGGTGCCAGGACAGTGCATGCATCCCTGATCATGCCCCACTGGCGTGGAGAAAAAAAACCAAGCTCCCCTGACATTGTCCTGGTGCCGTAGTCGCACAGGTACTCATTGATGGCCCTCTGCTGCGTGTGCAGCCGCTGCAGCATGGCCAACGTTGAGTTCCACCTGGTGGGCATGTCACATATAAGGCGGTTCTTGGGCAGGTTCAACTCCTTTTGCAGCTCAGCCAGGCGAGCACTGGCATTATAAGATCTGCGGAAATGCACACAGACTTTCCTGGCCTGCCTCAGGACATCCTGTAAGCCCGGGTACCTGCCCAAGAACCGCTGCACCACCAGGTTAAGGACGTGAGCCACACAGGGCACATGGGTCAGTTGTCCCTGTCGGAGGGCGGAGAGGAGGTTGGTGCCATTGTCGCAAACCACCATTCCTGGCTTAAGCTGGCGTGGCGTCAACCACCTCTTGGCCTGGCCCTGCAGAGCAGACAGGACCTCTGCCCCAGTGTGGCTTCTGTGCCCCAAACACACCAGCGCAAGCACGGCATGGCATCTTTTTGCCTGCGTACTTGCGTAGCCCCGTGAACGGCTACGGAGCACCGCTGGTTCATAGGACAAACCACAGGAAGAGGCCATGGAGGAAGAAGAAGAGGAGGGGGTGGAGGAGAGAGGTGTGTCACAACCAGTAGTAGCATTTTGGAGGCGTGGCGGTGGAACAACCTCCAACACTACTGCACCTTGTCCTGCATCCTTCCCAGCTGCCAAAAGAGTGACCCAATGGGCCGTGAAAGAAAGGTAACTTCCCTGTCCATGCCTGCTGGACCATGAGTCAGCGGTAATATGCACCTTACCGCTGACCGCCCTGTCCAGCGAGGCCAAGACATTGCCTTCCACATGCCGGTAGAGAGCCGGAATAGCCTTCCGTGAGAAAAAGTGGCGTTTGGGAACCTGCCACTGAGGAACCGCACATTGCACAAACTCACGGAAGGGGGCCGAGTCTACCAACTGAAAAGGCAGCAGTTGAAGCGCTAGCAATTTAGCCAAGCTAGCATTCAACCGCTGGGCATGTGGATGGCTGGGAGTGAACTTCTTTCGACGGTCCAGCAGCTGGGGCAGGGAAATTTGCCTGCTAGAATCGGACGTCGGTGTACTGCTAGCAGAGTGGCCGCAAGTACTTGGCTGTGACACACCTAATTCTACACCTTCATTCCTCTCAGTGCATGTTTCAGAGAGGACTGAAGTTATAGTGGGGTTGGAGATCCCAGCTGATGCGGTGCAAGGAGAGGTCCGCTTTGTTCTTTGGTGTGGGTCTTTGAGGTAGGCTTGCCAACGAGCTGCATGGCAGGTCAACATATGTCTGGTCAGGCATGTGGTACCCAATCGGCTGATGTTTTGGCCACGCGATATACGCTTGAGACATATGTTGCAAACAGCAGCTGTGCGATCTGATGCACTAGCCTCAAAAAAGGCCCACACCAAGGAACTTTTTGAATGACGGGCAGAGGCAGCGCCCTGCACAGGCGGAGCTCTGCGGTGTGATTCCGTCGGTGTACTGCCCTTACGCTGGCCACCAAAGGGCATCCTGCCTTGTTGGAGATGTGCCTCCTCCTCATCCTCCTCCTCCTCCTCTCTCCTATTAGGCACCCACGTGGAGTCAGTGACCTCATCATCCCCTCCCTCCTCATCACTGGAGCCAATCTGGCAGTATGCTGCAGCTGCTGGAACATGACTGCCAGATTGGTGTCCTTCTTGAGCATCCCCTCTGTCTGCTCTCACGCTACTGCCTTCCTGTAGCTGGGTTTCATCATCAGACCCTTCGAAACGCTGGGCATCCTCCTGGAGCATGTACCCAACACTGTGCTCAAACAGTTCGGGGGACTCCTCAGGAGGAGGACATGGTGGGTCTAGGGAAGGAGTGACTGATGATGAGTCTGACATTGATACCAGGGAAGAGGACGCTTTGGCAGCTGCTTTGCCAGTACCCTGAGCCTGGGTGAGAGAGGATGAGGAGGAGGAGGAGGGCTTGGTCATCCACTCTACCAAGTCTTCGGCATGATGTGGCTCAACATGTCCAGCTGCCGAAAAGAAGGACAAGCGTGTCCCATGGCCATGTGCTAATGACAATGCACCGCGTCCACGACCAGCACTGTTGCCCCCAGACACAGAGCCTGCTTGCCCTCTTTTATTGCCTCCTGACTGTCTGCCTCTCCTTGTTTGCCTTCCAGACATTCTAATAGATGGCCTGCAGGGAGATGGGAAAAAAGCAATAAGGGCTACCTTCAGGTGTCCTTCTCTGTCCCTTTACTTAAGGATTTCTAAATATGGTTGAGGATGATTGCTTTTGCACAGAATAGCACAACGACAATTTCCCTGACTGTCCAAAAAACAAGGATTTCAAAGATGGTTGATGAGGAATGCTTTAGCACACTATAGCACAAGGAGAATTCCCCTCACTTTCCTTCTTTGTCCCTAGAAACAAGGACTCGCACAGTGAAAGAAACTGACACTCTCCCTACCTAGAGTTTTCTGTCCCTAGAAAAAATGTTTTTTTAAAGCACACTATAGCACAAGGAGAATTCCCCTCACTTTCCTTCTTTGTCCCTAGAAACAAGGACTCGCACAGTGAAAGAAACTGACACTCTCCCTACCTAGAGTTTTCTGTCCCTAGAAAAAATGTTTTTTTAAAGCACACTATAGCACAAGGAGAATTCCCCTCACTTTCCTTCTTTGTGCCTAGAAACAAGGACTCGCACAGTGAAAGAAACTGACACTCTCCCTACCTAGAGTTTTCTGTCCCTAGAAAAAATGTTTTTTTAAAGCACACTATAGCACAAGGAGAATTCCCCTCACTTTCCTTCTTTGTCCCTAGAAACAAGGACTCGCACAGTGAAAGAAACTGACACTCTCCCTACCTAGAGTTTTCTGTCCCTAGAAAAAATGTTTTTTTAAAGCACACTATAGCACAAGGAGAATTCCCCTCACTTTCCTTCTTTGTCCCTAGAAACAAGGACTCGCACAGTGAAAGAAACTGACACTCTCCCTACCTAGAGTTTTCTGTCCCTAGAAAAAATGTTTTTTTAAAGCACACTATAGCACAAGGAGAATTCCCCTCACTTTCCTTCTTTGTCCCTAGAAACAAGGACTCGCACAGTGAAAGAAACTGACACTCTCCCTACCTAGAGTTTTCTGTCCCTAGAAAAAATGTTTTTTTAAAGCACACTATAGCACAAGGAGAATTCCCCTCACTTTCCTTCTTTGTCCCTAGAAACAAGGACTCGCACAGTGAAAGAAACTGACACTCTCCCTACCTAGAGTTTTCTGTCCCTAGAAAAAATGTTTTTTTAAAGCACACTATAGCACAAGGAGAATTCCCCTCACTTTCCTTCTTTGTCCCTAGAAACAAGGACTCGCACAGTGAAAGAAACTGACACTCTCCCTACCTAGAGTTTTCTGTCCCTAGAAAATTTTTTTTTTAAAGCACACTATAGCACAAGGAGAATTCCCCTCACTTTCCTTCTTTGTCCCTAGAAACAAGGACTCGCACAGTGAAAGAAACTGACACTCTCCCTACCTAGAGTTTTCTGTCCCTAGAAAAAATGTTTTTTTAAAGCACACTATAGCACAAGGAGAATTCCCCTCACTTTCCTTCTTTGTCCCTAGAAACAAGGACTCGCACAGTAAAAGAAACTGACACTCTCCCTACCTAGAGTTTTCTGTCCCTAGAAAAAATGTTTTTTTAAAGCACACTATAGCACAAGGAGAATTCCCCTCACTTTCCTTCTTTGTCCCTAGAAACAAGGACTCGCACAGTGAAAGAAACTGACACTCTCCCTACCTAGAGTTTTCTGTCCCTAGAAAAAATGTTTTTTTAAAGCACACTATAGCACAAGGAGAATTCCCCTCACTTTCCTTCTTTGTGCCTAGAAACAAGGACTCGCACAGTGAAAGAAACTGACACTCTTCCTACCTAGAGTTTTCTGTCCCTAGAAAAAATGTTTTTTTAAAGCACACTATAGCACAAGGAGAATTCCCCTCACTTTCCTTCTTTGTCCCTAGAAACAAGGACTCGCACAGTGAAAGAAACTGACACTCTCCCTACCTAGAGTTTTCTGTCCCTAGAAAAAATGTTTTTTTAAAGCACACTATAGCACAAGGAGAATTCCCCTCACTTTCCTTCTTTGTCCCTAGAAACAAGGACTCGCACAGTGAAAGAAACTGACACTCTCCCTACCTAGAGTTTTCTGTCCCTAGAAAATTTTTTTTTTTAAAGCACACTATAGCACAAGGAGAATTCCCCTCACTTTCCTTCTTTGTGCCTAGAAACAAGGACTCGCACAGTGAAAGAAACTGACACTCTCCCTACCTAGAGTTTTCTGTCCCTAGAAAAAATGTTTTTTTAAAGCACACTATAGCACAAGGAGAATTCCCCTCACTTTCCTTCTTTGTCCCTAGAAACAAGGACTCGCACAGTGAAAGAAACTGACACTCTCCCTACCTAGAGTTTTCTGTCCCTAGAAAAAATGTTTTTTTAAAGCACACTATAGCACAAGGAGAATTCCCCTCACTTTCCTTCTTTGTCCCTAGAAACAAGGACTCGCACAGTGAAAGAAACTGACACTCTCCCTACCTAGAGTTTTCTGTCCCTAGAAAAAATGTTTTTTTAAAGCACACTATAGCACAAGGAGAATTCCCCTCACTTTCCTTCTTTGTCCCTAGAAACAAGGACTCGCACAGTGAAAGAAACTGACACTCTCCCTACCTAGAGTTTTCTGTCCCTAGAAAAAATGTTTTTTTAAAGCACACTATAGCACAAGGAGAATTCCCCTCACTTTCCTTCTTTGTCCCTAGAAACAAGGACTCGCACAGTGAAAGAAACTGACACTCTCCCTACCTAGAGTTTTCTGTCCCTAGAAAAAATGTTTTTTTAAAGCACACTATAGCACAAGGAGAATTCCCCTCACTTTCCTTCTTTGTCCCTAGAAACAAGGACTCGCACAGTGAAAGAAACTGACACTCTCCCTACCTAGAGTTTTCTGTCCCTAGAAAAAATGTTTTTTTAAAGCACACTATAGCACAAGGAGAATTCCCCTCACTTTCCTTCTTTGTCCCTAGAAACAAGGACTCGCACAGTGAAAGAAACTGACACTCTCCCTACCTAGAGTTTTCTGTCCCTAGAAAAAATGTTTTTTTAAAGCACACTATAGCACAAGGAGAATTCCCCTCACTTTCCTTCTTTGTCCCTAGAAACAAGGACTCGCACAGTGAAAGAAACTGACACTCTCCCTACCTAGAGTTTTCTGTCCCTAGAAAAAATGTTTTTTTAAAGCACACTATAGCACAAGGAGAATTCCCCTCACTTTCCTTCTTTGTCCCTAGAAACAAGGACTCGCACAGTAAAACACACTGACACTCTCCCTACCTAGAGTTTTCTGTCCCTAGAAAAAATGTTTTTTTAAAGCACACTATAGCACAAGGAGAATTCCCCTCACTTTCCTTCTTTGTCCCTAGAAACAAGGACTCGCACAGTAAAACACACTGACACTCTCCCTACCTATCCTTCTCTTTCCCTAAACTAAAGGAATCCAGGTTAAGCAAGAAAGAAATAAATGTCACTGTCCCTGCCTATGCTTGTCTTTCCCTGCTCCGGAACACACTACACTAGGCCGCCGTGCTGGCGGCCTTTTATAGTGTGGGGCGTGTACTAAACACCCTCAGCAATAATTGGCCACAGGCATCCTGCCTGTGGCCAATCATTGCTCTCCTCGCTGCCGGCGCTGTGATTGGCCAAGCATGCGGGGTCACAGTGCATGCTTGGCCAATCACAGCGCCTGGATGACACTGCGATGGCGTAGTGCATTGTGGGCCGTTCGCGTCACTCGAATTTGGCGCGAACGGCCCAAATCGTTCGATCTTCGTCGAACGATCGAACAGCCGATGTTCGAGTCGAACGTATGTTCGACTCGAACACGAAGCTCATCCCTAGTGTTTAACAGCAATACTGTGATGAACAGCCTATCTGAAGGAAAAGTTAAAGTTTTCTGCGGTGAACTGTTGCTAGCTGTGTGTGGCAGCCAGGCGAACTGCATTGCACAAGAGTTCAATTAATGGACTGTGTTGTATACAGGTGATGTGCCTGTGGAAGTGAGCTCAAGCAGAGAGTAAAGTCTACATGTGAAAGCGTGCTGTTTGCAAAGTCTTGGAGACAGTACTTTAAAATTTTCCTGTGTGAAAAGGAAGCAATGTTTGCTGAAATGAGAGACAGAGCGGGTGTTGGTCCTAGCAACACTGGTGCAAGGAGTGCACAGGTGACTGCAAGTATGGAGAGTTCGCCAGAGTCTGAGTCTGCAGTGGATTGGTGCAGGCGACACTTGGCTGCACTGAACCAAGTTAAATGGGAAGGACATATTGTTGCCCCTGGCAACGCTGGTGCAAGATGGCCAGCTATCAATGTGCAAAGGGTTAAGAACCAAGTGCGCTGTTTGCGGTGCAGTGAGTGGGGGCATGAAGTTTCTAAATGCCCTTTGTCCCAGGCTTCACCAAAGCAAAGGTATGAGAAGCCTGCTCTGAGTGTAAAGAGTGAGCAGATAGGTGTGGTTGCCCATGGCAACAAAGCAGAAATCAGTACAGCTGACTTCATACGGCCTATGTTGCCTTCTGAATGTGTTGAGGACTTTTTGGATGAGTTTGCGATGATTGCTTCCTACAGAAGATGGCCCAGAAATCGCTGGGTTGAGTTGGTGCAACCTTTTCTGATGGAGGAGTACCAGGAGGTGTACCGTGGGATGTATAGTAACCGAGATGACTACGATAATTTTCTAGGAGCAGTCCAGTCTAGAGAGCGCTGCAAGAGATCAGCGGGGAGAAGGTGGTCTCCCATAGCAACAGGAGAAAGTCGCCAAGTGCCATGCCTGGAATGTGGTCAGCTGGGCCTCGGGATCTTTTCTTGTCCAAGCTTGTGGAATACAGCTGCTGATCGTGTTGTTGGGCTTAATGCTTTGCCTGCAGGCGATGATGGAAAATTCAAGAGGGATGTAATGTTACCCTGTTTCCAGGAGGGGGCGTCATCTGGTGAGAGCATGGCAAAGAAGGGACAACGCCCCCAATTGAAGTCTTCAACCCATGCTAAAGAGAATGGTAAGACTGTTCCTGTTAAAATCATGGGAAAGGCTGACTGTGTGGTTGCTCACAATGAAGTGGAAGTGACCCCAGAGCGGAGATCCACTGAAGGTGAAAAAATTAACTTGCTGCAGTGTGCTTGTCACGATCAGGCGTCGGGCTTGAAGACCAATTGCAATAGCAGTGGCAGGACAGGCATACAGGCAGTCACTTCTGGTAGATGACACAGGCTCACCTGAGGTGCGGAGTCTAAGTACTAGCTGGTTTTCCCCAGAGCTCCGGGTGGTGGAGATGGATTTGGCTGCAAGCTAGTACCAGGTCGCAGTCCTCAAGTTTGCCCCACCAGGGTGTGAGCAAGCCGGGGTCCAATAGTGGATAAACAGACAAGGATGAAACAGCAACGTGGTCAAAGAACAGGCCGAGGGTCAAACACGGGTAGTTGCAGATTGGGATCAGGCAGTAGAGAAGTCCAGGAACAAGCCAAAGGTCAATCACGAGTGGTTGTAGGTACAGATGGCAACAGGAAAACCAACAGCAAGGCACTGGCAGGGAAGGCACAATAACCTGGCAAAGAGGAAGTGCTGAGACAAGGCTTATATAGGAAGTTCATGGGAGGAGCAAGGAGTTCAAGGTTCATCGGTAATCAAGACTCAAGGCAGGGTTGTCCATTGGATCAGATAGGTTTGTCCAGCAGATCAGGCAGTGAGCTGTCCAGCATCCCAGATAGCTCAGTGGGAAGAGTAAATGCCAGACACCGACGAGGTCCCAGGTTCAAGCCCAGGTCCTGACAGTACTCCCCTCCTCTCAGGACGTCCTCTGGACGTCTTAGGGCTGGGTTTGTGAGGAAACCTCTGGTGGAATTCTCTTGTCAATTTAGGGGAGTGAACCTTATCCATCTTTGGGCATCTTTTTCTTTAGAAGTTTCTGCTGGGGAGATTCTCCTTACTTGCAAAGCTTTTTCAAACATCTCCAGCTCCTGCTTACGGATAAGGGTGCCATTCGAGGCATACATACAGTCAGGTGGTAGAACTTCTTTGGCAGGACAGGAATTTGTGATGGAGCCAGACTTTACGGAAGTGGTGACGGTATCAAGAACAGGTGTTTTCTTAGGATGTAGCGAAGGCGTCTCTGGAGCAGGAGGTGGTTCTTTGGCAGCACAGGGTGATGTTACTGCATTTACCACTGTGGAACGTGGGATGACTACTGGAACTGGTCTGTTGTCGGGAGGTTGCATAGTTGCCTCTAGGCCAGATGGTAGGAGTTTCACAGGGGTATTGGTTGCGGGTTCAAGAGGGGCACTGGTATCGTTGACCACCGTAGTCTGGGAACCTACTTGTGTCATTGAACATGGACAGGCCTTACGGCAACCTTGGCAGTTCACAGGCCGAACAGCAGCGATAGCAGAATGAATCCCAGTAGTACCCACTTGAAGAACCTTTGGCCGAGGTGGACGAGTTGGGCAGAGAGAGATTAAGTGCCCTCTTTCTCCACAATAGAAACAAAGGCCACAGCCTCTCCTCCGCTCTCTTTCAGCTTTAGACAGCGTGGTCTGGATGACTCCGATCTCCATAGGTTCCACGTCTTCCAGGGTAGGTGTGTGTATATCCACAGGAACGTCAAGGCTTTGTGGTGTTAGGGCTTCATGGCTTGGCACGTACTGGGGTGGCTTGAAGTCATACCTGTACAGGGTATTCCTGTCCCTGGGTCCCCGAAGGCCAGATGAGCTAGGAGCAGACTTGGGAACACTGGTTTTCTTGGAAACTGTACAGTGAGAGTCCAGGGCTAACATAAAAGCTTCCCAGCTGTCCAAGACTGGACTCCTTTCCTGTAATACCTGATGAGCCCATGTTTTGATGGGTCCAGTGAGCAGGTTGATAGTAGCGAGAACCTTTATATAATCTGTGGCATAGGTCCTAGGCTTAAGAGCAAACAACAGCTCGCAATCCATCTTAAAGGATGAAAGAGATGCACGGCTACCGTCAAACCTCTCGGGCATCACAACAAATGGCTCAGGACAGGCTGGTTCCGGGCCTGGGCGTACTGTACCTTTCAGTAACAGAACTTCTTGCTGCAGGTCTGAGATTTGCTGTCTGACAGGAGTCAGAGCATCTGCTATAGCGGCCTTCATGTTTATGGCCAGGTTATTCTGTCACGATCAGGCGTCGGGCTTGAAGACCAATTGCAATAGCAGTGGCAGGACAGGCATACAGGCAGTCACTTCTGGTAGATGACACAGGCTCACCTGAGGTGCGGAGTCTAAGTACTAGCTGGTTTTCCCCAGAGCTCCGGGTGGTGGAGATGGATTTGGCTGCAAGCTAGTACCAGGTCGCAGTCCTCAAGTTTGCCCCACCAGGGTGTGAGCAAGCCGGGGTCCAATAGCGGATAAACAGACAAGGATGAAACAGCAATGTGGTCAAAGAACAGGCCGAGGGTCAAACACGGGTAGTTGCAGATTGGGATCAGGCAGTAGAGAAGTCCAGGAACAAGCCAAAGGTCAATCACGAGTGGTTGTAGGTACAGATGGCAACAGGAAAACCAACAGCAAGGCACTGGCAGGGAAGGCACAATAACCTGGCAAAGAGGAAGTGCTGAGACAAGGCTTATATAGGAAGTTCATGGGAGGAGCAAGGAGTTCAAGGTTCATCGGTAATCAAGACTCAAGGCAGGGTTGTCCATTGGATCAGATAGGTTTGTCCAGCAGATCAGGCAGTGAGCTGTCCAGCATCCCAGATAGCTCAGTGGGAAGAGTAAATGCCAGACACCGACGAGGTCCCAGGTTCAAGCCCAGGTCCTGACAGTGCTACCCAGATCAGTGGGGAGACACAGGTTAAAAACCTGCTTGCAGCGAGGTCAAAAATTGAAAGGGACATATGGACTCTGGGTACAGCTAAGGTAATCCAGCAGAGTGCTGGAAAGGATGTGCTAGGGGTGACCAAAGCAGTTGGTATGCCATGTTCCCTAGTGACAGGTGCTGTGCAGTTGCCAAGGGAAACCACCAAGGAGCCTCCACCAAGGAGCCTGCAGTGGAAACCACCAAGGAGCCTGCAGTTGCCAAGGGAAACCACCAAGGAGACTGCAGGACAACTGTGAAGACGCCCTAGTGGGCAAAATAATAACTTTGGAGAGGAAGGGTGGTGTGCTGAGTGGCACGCAGGGTGCCATGCGTTTTGACAAAGGACAATTTGATAGAGTTTATAAAACTGCTATGTTTATGAATGCTGATGACACATGTGCTAATGGTAATGTGATGCTTAATGAGGTAGGGGTGATCGCTAAACAGGATATGCGATTCCCCTTGGCAACAGTATCTAAGGCTGCAGAGGTGTCCTTAGAAATCTCTAGGGAGCTCTGTGTGTTGGAGCCAGAGGTTGCCTGGGACAACTGTGGTGCCGCTCTGATAGATAAGAGGGTACTTGACCTTGGTGATGAGAAAAATGGTAAAACTCAAATGTTTAAAATTTCTTGTACTGATAATGAGTTGTTACGGGCTGTCACTGCTGACAGTCCTCATGGGTTTAGTGAAGCGCCACCCGAGCAAAGTGGTGAAGTTTTATGTTATTGCAGCCTGTTGTGTTTGAAAATGTTTTGCCACAAGTGCATTTAAACAAGGAAGGCTTAGTGGGTAACAGTGGAGTGGACATACATTCTGCTATGCTAAATAGAGAGGCTGCAGGACCGGTAGACAAGGGTGCGTTGGCTTTTGCAGAAATTAACCCTCTCCAGTTGGAAGGATCTGAAAAGGGCGCATACATAGCAGAGGTTTGGTCCACAGCAAAAGAGATGAGTAATGTTGAATGTCAGATTGATGAGGTAGTGGATAGCGATTTGGAAGGGCTCAGTGTTGCTGAAGGTGAGAGGATGAGTGTGACA
Organism: Rana muscosa; assembly: GCA_029206835.1. NCBI lineage: Eukaryota > Metazoa > Chordata > Amphibia > Anura > Ranidae > Rana > Rana muscosa. The sequence goes on along the minus strand of CM055118.1, from coordinate 989,307,558 downwards.
CATGCGATTGGCAGTGCTCAGCGGGAGCCGCAAATTTTGATAGTTGCCTCTGAGGTAGAGGTCTTTTTAAGTGTCTCCGCCTCTCACGCCTTAGCAAATGAGTCCCTCCACATCATTGGTAAAGGTAAAGTTCCTAGAGTTCTGTGTTTTAGATACGGCATGTCTAGAAATTTCTGAGATGTTGTGGGAATTGGTGAGAATCTTTCCAATATACACCTGCGTGTATCCACAGCAGAAGGGCGACAAGGTAATGCATAATACCAATCGGTGGACGCAGGTGATACATGCGTTGTTAAGCAATATTGATGAAAATTGGTTGCTACACTGTTGGTTGCTTTTGTGGAAAGTTGTCTCGCAGTTCTCCGCGAGAGTGCTTCCAGCGGCGGTTATATGCGGAAGGCGCTCAGGGGAATTGTTTGAGAAATTAGAGATATTAGACATAGTGGAAGTCTCTCCGTTTGCGGGTGTGATGGGGTGTATTCCTGCTGGTGCGGTCTGTGGTGCGGCTGAGCAGTGGTTGGTACGGGGCGCGCGTACTGTCTCACCCGCTACACCTCATGTAAAGGAAGGGCCCGGAACGGACGTGGCGGTAGTGGGAATTCAGTCCATCACGTGCAGAGAGGTGCAGTTTGAGGTACCCGGAGACACTTTGACAGGAAATAACAGTGATGGTAACTGTAACGGAAATATGTATGAGAAGCACTGTGGAGCACTGTCAGACAACTCCGAGCTATTGGTTGAGGTACCAGTGGACACAGAAATGGTTAAAGAGATTGGTGTGGGAAAATGTGGTGGAACATGTGCGTTGGTAGGACAATTGTTGTTGGAGTGTTGGACAACAGGGGGCGATGTGAAACTACGGGACTGTCCCATAGGGAGTAACTGCTTGCCTGTAGATGGTCCCTCCATAGACACTGTCCTAGCAAACAGGACAAGAGGTCCAAATGACCATATTGTGTTGAATAACCCCTTGTGGAACATTGCTATTGAGGATATGGTATTAATCACAGATAGTTTGGTGGCCAAGAGTGACCACACAGGGGTTGGTGAACCTGAGAAACAAATGTTAATGTTGTGTCAGGTAGTGAGAGTGGCCAGTCCCTGACAGATGTCATGAAAGTGGGTCCCCAACAGTCCCGGGAGAGTAGGTCTGTGGGAGGAATAAGAAGGGTCCTGAGGCCAAAAGGTAGAAGGGATAGAGAGATTAGTGGGAGCCCATGGTTCAGGAAGAAGGGCTGGTGGAAGTACACCCGGAAGAAGATGTGGGTGGAGTGCCCCTTTAGAGAAAAGGTTGGGCAGATTAGGACTACTGCTACGGATAGTTGGCACAGAGGCGCCAAGGTGAAGTGCTGGTGGACACATACCCAGAAAAAGAAATGGGCCTACGCAGCCAATGGCTGGCACAGAGGTGTCCCGTTTATGGTGACGGGATCATGTGTTCCTCCCTCCGGTTCGAAACAAGGAGGGAGGCTATGTGAGGGTGCGACTTTGTGCGACCTTCAAGAGGGTTGGTTATTGCCACATTTGGTAAAGAGAGACACGCTGATGGAACAGCTGTGTCTTGGGCTATTTAGTTCAGAGGTGATTATGGAACAGGGCTCCACCCAAGAGAGAGGAAGTCTGTGTGCATGAGAGTCGAGTGGGCTCTCATCCTCTGAAGTGGAGTCAGAGGCGGTGCATGTCTGCAGGAGGCAGACAGCGTTAGTGATACAGCAACAAAGGTGCTGACCAGGAGAAGCTAGGAGAAAGCTGAAACTCTTGGACACTGTTTGGGTCTGAGGAACAGACCGTTAGGCCTAGGCTAAAGGCCTGGTTCGCTAGAAGGTAAAGCTACTGTTAGTATGAAAGATACAGGAATGGTGGAACCCCCCTGTGAATACTACAGATGTGTTTATGAACTTTCGTGCTTTTAAATAAAAATGGGCTACCATGCCCTTAAACAGAGTTGCTGACTGGCTTGCATCACTGGAAATACGCATCCACCACAAGAGCTAACAACCCCCAATCCTACTATATATGTCATGCCTTTAGTAAAAAGGCTTGAATTTTTCCTATTTTTTCTGGTTTAATAACATTTAATCTATGTTGCCATCTAGTGGCCGTTTTGTATAACTGCATCTATTTTCATAAGCAATATTAGAAGAGTTAGCTAGTTTGGGACTTGCAAGCCTCCGTACTTTAAATCCCATCAGGCCTTGCGTCACCTTCTTCAGCCATTTCATCTTTTTCCCTGGAAGCATGCACATGGACTGCTAAGATATATGTTCCAGCCTTCAGAAACCTCTCCGGTATGTCTACTATTTATGTACTCAGCTAGGCAGATAGAGAGGGAGGCACTAATTGTACTATCTTTACTAATTGTATTTGTCTGTATCTGTTACAGTTTTACTCTATCTTGTATTAATAAAAGTTCAAAAGGCAAGGATTCTATGCCTACCGGAATGCATTGGTATGAGAGGAGTTATCAGTGTGCCCAAATACACCTCAGCCACGTGTAGTGAGGGGCATAACAATATATATATATATGTAGCGGGGTCCTCAAATTGATGGGATACACCTGGGCAATAGTGTAACCCAGGTGTGTAATTGTGTTAGGATTCAGACCCCTTTTTGTTTCGTGGAGGATTGGAGGATGTAATATTCTCCTTTGCCTGTGGGTGGCGAGGTACCCACGGGCTTCAGGTAGAATCATCCCCTGCAGTGCTCCCTGTTTGGTCTCTTCCCGGAGATGGTATGGCTGGGGCGGGGAACCCGCCGGGCCGTTGATGGGAGGAGATAAAAGGGGGAGACGCCCTTGCCACGAGGCTCTTGCGGAGAAGGAGGTCCTCGGAGGAGGAGGGCTGCGGCCCGCACCCAGGCACCTTAGGCCTGGGTGCATGGAGATCCAGGAGTCTGGTCCAGGTGCCCATGGCCTGGTCCGGAGTCACGTTGGCGTCCATCCCGGGCACCTTTAGCCTGGGGTGAGGTACTATCGAGGAGACCTGGGGCCCAGTACCTTCGACTGGGTCCCGCTAGGGTGGACTGTCCTAGGGTCCCTGAGCGGAGGGACTCGTACCTGAGGTGAGGAGGCCGGGGAGGTTACCCACTGAAGACCCGGAGCAGCACCAACCCGGTGACGGTGGGCCTCTGGGAACTCTCTTGGGAGGACACATCCCCCTGATAGGGGCCACAGCGTATCGGAGAGGGCTCCATTGCTGTTCATAGGGGTTGCTGGAAGAGACCCTATCTTTAGAACTTAAACTTTAGGAAGTGCCTCGATCTGCTCGTCCCACCGTTGAAAAGGTTATAGGTCCTAACCTGTACTGCAAGAGAACTGTTATTGTGCTTTGCTATTGGAGTGCCAAATAAACAAGTGTTGGACCTTTCTTCGGTGTGTGAACTCCAGTTACTGGAATCAAAGGGGAGGCGGGTGAGCTTGTGGTTACAGACTCGGTACATTCGCAGAACACATTGGCCCGAGGAAACATCAGGAAGTGGCCTTCACCTCCCTATTGAAATGGGGAGGACATGGGCCGTGGCGCATCTCACTCTCACAACCCAGGAACCCCTAGACATGAGTTGGTGTGTAACAGATGAAGAAGTTGGAGAGAGGGTGAGGCCGCTACACGTGGGGGCTCGTGAGTCCGGGATACAGTGTGTTCTAAAGATGGACTTGAGAATGTCTACATTTGAACTTTGCTTCCCAGAGGAGTTCCGAGCAGATCGGCCAAATTACTGGCCAAAGTGCGTCCCTGCTCGGAGTTGTGGAAATGACCCTAACACGGGAAAGGCCCATGCGGAGGAGCGGAAAAAGGGAGAGGTCCAGCCGTGTGACGTACTGCACGTGGGGACTGTTAACGCACTGCGCCACGAGGCACCCCATGGCGACATCGTTCGTGGGCGGAGTCAAGAGGAAGCCCGCGAAAATGTACAGCTCATGGGAGGAGTCTGGCCAGGTGTGGGGATACACGTGGAGACTCCGGCGCGGGGTCAGTGCATGATGGAGCAGCAGACAGTCGGGATGACCTCAAGTGCCCCGTGGATTATGGTTCCTCACCCCACGAGAATGACTTCCTTTGCTGCCCCCATCACAGACACGGGGATAAGACTTAGGCCCCGAGGGCGGTTGGCTCTGTACACCTGCAGAGACACGGAGGCCCTCGGTGTGATCTGTCCCGGCTGCTCGGGACTGGTGGTCACCCTGAAGCCATTCGGGCGATGTGAGGAATGCAGAGAATTCCTTTTTGAGGTCGAGTCGTCCACAGCAAGGCCCCGGGCCCTTCGCCTCAATCACCTCACGGGTACTGCTACTCCGGAAGGGGAGATCAAGGCCTTTGTCGAGGTTCCTGTGCGCGCTGACCAGGGCGATGGACTGCCCAACAGAGAAAAATCCGAGGATGCTGCTTCGGTCGCCACAAGTTCTTTGCTTCCACCACCGAAGAGGAAAGTTGGCCTAGTACAGGCATCCTATGGACGTGGTCGAGCTTCACCCCGCTGCTTGCCTGGCCTGGATGGCGCCGGTCGAGATGGAAGTCCCGGACATCCCAGTCCTCTACAAGGGTCAGGTGAGCCAGGGGTTGGGACTGTGGTGGAGGTTGAAGGTGTCGGGGGCCCATTGGAGGTGGAACCCCCCAGGGAAGATGATTCTGTGTCCACCGGTAGATATCTGCCTGCGGAGATGTATGACACCTCCGACCTAGAGTCGCTGTCTGACTGCGGAGACGATGGCGAGATAGACGAACTGTTCAGCCGCAAGGGCTGGGATAGAGTGCCACTTCTTGCTTCCCGTGCGGTACGGGACTCGCCTATGTACACAGGAGATAGCACGCCTCGGGTGGAAGACCCGCAGCTTACGAGGGAGCCTACCCCTCCACCTGTGTCCTCATCTACTGTCACCCCACCTACTTTGGTTGTGGGGATACCCCGCGCTTCTTTGAGAGCGCCGAAAGTCAGTTCCAGAGAGCTGGTAAAGGCACCTCGGCATCCAGAAGCTATAGTGCTGCCTGGAACCGGAGAGAAAGCCACTATGCCACCTTTGGCCCGCTTGCAGAGACTGTTTTGCCACAAAATAGCTCGGGAATATGGGTGGGAGTACCCGTATCTGCCCCGGGACCTGCTATATGAGGTAGAAGTCTGGAGAGCAAGATGGTATGACGAGTTTGTGTGGGACAAGTTGAAGGTGCCCCATGCTCGCAGGTATCTGGAATGTGTGCCGTCAGTGTCTAAGAGGTTTGAGGACTGCAAAGCTGAATGGAAATTGGGGCGCCATATCCATGCTGACAAGATAGTCATTTGCAGAAGAGATGGAGAAGATGTCGAGTATTCGATAGAGGCATTTGACAAACACCTGAAACCCCTGTACCTGCCGGATCCAAAGTTTTACTTATAGGAGAAAAGAACTCCTGTTGTTTCCTTTGTGTATTTGAACTCTCTGGAGGAGTTATCCCCAGACACCAAGGACTGTGCCCTGCTTTTGTTTTTATTTGGGTTTTTCTTTTTCTCGTTGAAGACTTGGGGACTGTTGTGTTTTTGTGTTTCCCCTTTCTTCATGTGCCAAAGGCAAGGACATTTGGGAAATAGTGGCAGAGTAGGAAAAAAAAAAGCTGGAAGAACGAAGATTCGTTGAGTGTCATGACCGCAGTGTTGTCACCAGGTGGCAGTGTTGCGCAACAAATGTTTGAAAATGCTTCACACACATCACCCTGCTTGTTGGAGTGAGTGGGTCTCTCGGCTGACGGGCCCACTCATCCCAAATGACACGAAATTATGTCAGGATGTTTTTTTCTCCCTCTTTCCCCTGCAGGAGAGTCGTCAATCAAGATCATTGAGAGTGGGTGGCTCTTAGACAGTGTGGGAGAGGGGTTGTGACCATGCAAATGTTTAAAGTGTTTTATGACATAAGTTGTTTTATATGTTCCCCATTCCCTGAGCAGGTCTTGGCACTTGGGAAAAATTTAGAGGAATTGCTTCAGGGGTTTCACTCCATGCCACCACTTTATGGGAGGCATGGGTGTGCACCTGACGCTGGGGACCAGCGTCAAATTACAGGGGGGAGTGTGTAGCGGGGTCCTCAAATTGATGGGATACACCTGGGCAATAGTGTAACCCAGGTGTGTAATTGTGTTAGGATTCAGACCCCTTTTTGTTTCGTGGAGGATGTAATATTCTCCTTTGCCTGTGGGTGGCGAGGTACCCACGGGCTTCAGGTAGAATCATCCCCTGCAGTGCTCCCTGTTTGGTCTCTTCCCGGAGATGGTATGGCTGGGGCGGGGAACCCGCCGGGCCGTTGATGGGAGGAGATAAAAGGGGGAGACGCCCTTGCCACGAGGCTCTTGCGGAGAAGGAGGTCCTCGGAGGAGGAGGGCTGCGGCCCGCACCCAGGCACCTTAGGCCTGGGTGCATGGAGATCCAGGAGTCTGGTCCAGGTGCCCATGGCCTGGTCCGGAGTCACGTTGGCGTCCATCCCAGGCACCTTTAGCCTGGGGTGAGGTACTATCGAGGAGGCCTGGGGCCCAGTACCTTCGACTGGGTCCCGCTAGGGTGGACTGTCCTAGGGTCCCTGAGCGGAGGGACTCGTACCTGAGGTGAGGAGGCCGGGGAGGTTACCCACTGAAGACCCGGAGCAGCACCAACCCGGTGACGGTGGGCCTCTGGGAACTCTCTTGGGAGGACACATCCCCCTGATAGGGGCCACAGCGTATCGGAGAGGGCTCCATTGCTGTTCATAGGGGTTGCTGGAAGAGACCCTATCTTTAGAACTTAAACTTTAGGAAGTGCCTCGATCTGCTCGTCCCACCGTTGAAAAGGTTATAGGTCCTAACCTGTACTGCAAGAGAACTGTTATTGTGCTTTGCTATTGGAGTGCCAAATAAACAAGTGTTGGACCTTTCTTCGGTGTGTGAACTCCAGTTACTGGAATCAAAGGGGAGGCGGGTGAGCTTGTGGTTACAGACTCGGTACATTCGCAGAACACATTGGCCCGAGGAAACATCAGGAAGTGGCCTTCACCTCCCTATTGAAATGGGGAGGACATGGGCCGTGGCGCATCTCACTCTCACAACCCAGGAACCCCTAGACATGAGTTGGTGTGTAACAGATGAAGAAGTTGGAGAGAGGGTGAGGCCGCTACATATATATATATATATATATATATATACTGTGAGGGGGTTAGCTCGGCAGCGGGTGTGTGTGACCCCCGGGATGGGCTCCCCACACAAAAACAGGCCCAGCAAACGGAGGTTGTGGTTTTCAAAATCAAAAAGGTGCGGTTTATTTTCTATTTACAGTGACAAAACACAGCAAAGCAAAAGAAACATAAACAAAATAAATCCTGGTCAACTTGACCTCTGACTAAACATACAGGTTTCCTAACTAACAACTGGGATCAGCCTAGTGCTGTCCTAGTCCCTAAGTCCCTGGTTTTAAATGTCCAAGCAAATAGCCACACAGGCTTTGTCTCACCGCACAGGGGTTCACTCTCCCTAGACAGTCCACACAGGTCTGGGTCCAGGCATGAGCTAACATCTAATGAAGCTGGGAGTTCTTATAGAGGCCTAAATGAGCTGACAAGCTTCAGCTGGTCTCATCAACTCCCTGTCTGCACGACGCCCCACACTCTCCCTAGAGGTATGAGTCATTCATGAGCCCACTAGCCTTAGCTGGGCTTATACAACTCTCCACCTAGTTGTATAAGTCGGCGTAAAGCCTGAATCTGGGCGAAATATATCTACCCCCCTGGATGCAACCAGGTGACTTTACCTTCCTGCTGTCACATACCCCCCCCTCTTGTTTTAACCTCGGGGTTGGAACACCAGCAATCAGGCATTCATGTACTCGAGACAAAGCATCCACATTCCCCATTTGAACGCCAGGGCGATGCTTTACTGTGAAGTTGAATTCCTGGAGGGCCAGGAACCACCTATTCACTCTTCTATTTGTTTCCTTGTTTTGAGCCATCCACTTTAACGGAGCGTGATCCGTAACCATGTCAAAGTGCCTACCTAGCAGGTAGTACCGAAGGGAATCTAGAGCCCACTTCACCGCTAAACACTCCTTTTCAACGGTGGCGTAATTTACCTCATGGGACTTCAACTTCCTGCTGAGGTAAATGACTGGGTGCTCTTCCCCGTTCCAGACCTGGGACAATACTGCTCCTAACCCCACATCTGACGCATCACTTTGTACGACAAAGTCTTTAGAGAAGTCGGGTGAGTACAACACTGGCTGGCTACATAAGGCTTGTTTCAAGAACTGGAATGCTGCCTCAGCCTCGGGGGTCCATTTAATCATGACCGACCCTTTCCCCTTCGTCAGGTTGGTTAGGGGCACAGCCTTAGAAGCAAAGTGGGGAATGAATCGCCGATAATACCCAGCGATTCCCAGAAAGGCTCGTACCTGCTTCTTGCTGTTGGGACGTGGCCAACTCTGGATGGCCTCGACTTTGTTGAGTTGGGGTTTTATTACTCCCCTCCCAATGGTGTACCCAAGATATTTGGCCTCCTCCTGCCCAATGGTACACTTCTTGGGGTTAGCCGTAAACCCCGCTTCCCGAACAGAGTACAGGACTGCTTGCACTTTTGGCAGATGTGAGGCCCAATCTGTGCTATGGACAATTACGTCATCCAGGTAAGCCGCAGCATACTTCCGATGGGGCCTCAGCATCTGGTCCATTTTCCGCTGGAATGTGGCCGGCGCATTCTGTAACCCGAACGGCATTCTTTTATATTGGAACGCCCCGTCTGGGGTTACAAATGCGGTTTTCTCTTTGGCCGACTTGGCCAGGGGGATTTGACAATACCCTTTTGTGAGGTCAAGAGTCGTCATGTATCGGGCTGTTCCCAGCCGGTCGATCAACTCATCTATACGTGGCATGGGGTAGGTGTCAAATTTTGTAACTTTGTTCAACTGACGAAAATCGTTACAAAATCGCCAGCTCCCATCCGGTTTAGGCACCAACACAATGGGACTAGACCAATCACTTTGGGACTCCTCTATCACCCCTAAGTTCAGCATTTTCTGTACTTCCTCCCGTATTGCCTCCCGTCGGGCCTCTGGGATCCGATAGGGTTTTAACTTCACCCTTTCACCGGGCGGGGTAATGATGTCATGCTCTACCCCAGATGTTTGTCCCGGCAGCTCAGAGAATACCTCCTTGTTGCGAAGCACAAACTCCTTAACCTCCTGTTGTTGGGGTTGTGACAAGGTGGCTGCTATTCCAACCTCAGGAATCACGCAACCAGTTTGAGCTGGTGACCAAGTGTCTGCGACTAGGGACTCTCTATCCCTCCAGGCTTTCAACAGATTAACGTGATAGATCTGTTCGGGCTTTCGCCTTCCTGGTTGTCTGACCTTGTAATTCACTTCGCTCACTTTTTCCATTATCTCATAGGGGCCTTGCCATTTGGCAAGGAATTTACTTTCAACCGTAGGGACGAGTACCAGTATCCTATCCCCCGGGGAAAAGGTACGGGTCTTGGCTCCACGGTTGTACACTCTCTGCTGTGCTAACTGCGCTTGGGCCAAATGTTCCTTCACGATGGGCATTACCTGTGCAATTCGGTCTTGCATCAGGGCGACATGCTCAATCACACTCCTGTGGGGAGAACTCTCACTTTCCCAAGTTTCCTTGGCAATATCCAACAGCCCTCTTGGGTGTCTCCCATACAGTAACTCAAAGGGGGAAAATGCCGTAGAGGATTGGGGCACCTCCCTAATAGCAAACATCAGATAAGGAAGTAGACAGTCCCAATCCTTTCCATCTCTATCCACCACTTTCTTCAACATTTGTTTTAGGGTTTTGTTGAATCTTTCAACCAGCCCATCGGTTTGGGGGTGATACACAGATGTACGTAATTGCGTCACTTTGAACAATTTACACAGCTCCTTCATAACCCGGGACATAAAGGGTGTACCTTGGTCCGTAAGCAGTTCTTTACAAATACCCACCCGGCTAAACACAAGAGATAGCTCTTTGGCTATGGTTTTGGCCGAGGTATTTCGGAGAGGGATCGCTTCTGGATAACGGGTGGCATAGTCCATTATAACTAATATGTACTGGTGCCCCCTAGCGGACTTGATTATAGGACCTACCAAATCCATGGCGATCCTCTCAAACGGGACCTCAATGATGGGTAGAGGGACCAGCGGGCTACGGAAATGTGGCATCGGGGCCGACCTCTGACACACAGGGCAGGAGGAACAATAATTTTCTATGTCCTTCATCACCCCCGGCCAATAGAATCTCTGTAATACCCTCTCTCGGGTTTTCTCTGTCCCCAGATGACCTCCAAGAATGTGCCCATGGGCCAACTCCAACACCAACTTCCTGTAAGGTTTGGGCACCACAAGCTGCTCAACGGTTTCTTCTGCCCTTTTTGCCACCCGATACAGTAGGTCCTTCTCTACGCTGAAGTATGGGTAAGTGCAGGTATTATCTGGGTTCACTAACTCGCCATCTATTTTCACTACGTTTTCCCGTGCCTTTATTAGGGCGGGGTCTTTCAACTGTTCTGTGGCAAAGTTTTCCCTGTGAACCTCAAGATCAGAAAACTCCACAGACGGTAGGTTTTCGTCTGAGGAGGTGGGCTCCTCTCCAGTTTCTTGAGTCTCCCCTGCCAATACTGATAAGGGAAATTCCGGAGAGTCCTCACCACTCTCAGGGGAGTTCTGGCTATCACATTCCTGGTACATAGGGGCACCAGTGGGGGGCTCAGGATCATCCCACAGTTCCCAGAACTTCGGAAAATCCCTTCCCACAATGGCGTCATGCGGTAACTGAGATACTAAGCCCACTGGATGAGAGAGGGTACCTTTGGGGGTCTCGAAACACACTGTAGTCACTGGATACTCTCGGGTGTCCCCATGCACACAAATAACAGCTACCTTGCTATTCCCAGAGACCTCTGTTTTAACTAACTCAGCCTTTATCAGGGTCACAAGGCTACCTGAATCCAGCAATACCACAACATTTCTACCATTAACACACATTTTGCATAAATGTTTCTCAGTTCCTCGAATGGCAGTGCATGCGACTGTCGCACACAGCGACTGACGTCTGCCCGTCAGAAAGTCACACTGCATGGGTTCCTCCACAACCGGGCAATTGGCTGCAATATGTCCCGCTTGCCGGCAGCGGTAGCAAACGATCCTTCTTGCCGCCTCTTGAGCCGCTGATTTCCCAGGCTGTTCTCGCCAAACTTGGGGTAGAGCTCCCACCCTCTCACTCTCTCCACCCTCACCCCTTGGAATCCTCTTATCCGCCCCTGGGGATGGTCTGGTCTTAGGGTGGAAAGTCCGAGTGTCTCTGGAAGAGGCCGTCAGGTTCTCTGTAGCCAAGTATTTCTCCACACGATCCACAAGACCATCGGCCGTCTCTGGGTCTCCATGGCTTACCCACTTTTGGATGGCAGTAGGAAGAGCTCTCAAAAACCGATCCATTACAACACGTTCCACAATCTTTGGTGCGGACAAAGTCTCTGGCTGTAGCCACTTTCTGCTCAGGTGAATGAGATCATACATTTCAGACCTGGGGGGTTTTCCAAGCTGGAAAGTCCAGTTATGCACACGCTGAGCCCGGACAGCCAGGGTGACACCCAGCCTTGCCAATATTTCAGCTTTTAGCATTACATAGTCTTTTGCTTGGTTAGGCTCTAGGTCATAGTAAGCTTTCTGCGATTCACCAGTTAACAGAGGAGCCACCAGTCCAGCCCACTGCTCCTCAGGCCACTTTTCTCTTTCAGCGGTCCTTTCAAATGTGGTCAAAAATACCTCTGGATCATCCTCTCCAGTCATTTTTGTCAATAAACGACTCACCCCAAAGGACGCGGTATTAGTGGGACGGCTTTCCTCACTGGTCTGCGGACGTTGCTGCATTACTGCTTCCATCTGTTGTTGTAGTCTCTGCTCTTGCTTCTGCAACAGGTCTATGAAGCGGGCCTCAGATTGCTGCTGGGCTTGTTGCTGAGCCTCCAGACTCTGTTGCAAAGTTGCGTTTGTCTGCTGCTGGGCTGCAAGGCTCTGTTGATGAGCTTGCTGCTGGGCTGCAAGGCTCTGTTGATGAGCTTGCTGCTGGGCTGCGAAGTTCTGTTGTTGAGCTGCAAGGCTCTGTTGATGAGCTGCAAGGCTCTTTTGCAAACCTGCATTTGTCTGCTGTTGATTGGCATTTGCTAGAGCCAGCTGTTTCAGTATCTCCTCCATGCTGGCTTAAAAAAAAACTGCCACTGGTTCTCCACCAACTGTGAGGGGGTTAGCTCGGCAGCGGGTGTGTGTGACCCCCGGGATGGGCTCCCCACACAAAAACAGGCCCAGCAAACGGAGGTTGTGGTTTTCAAAATCAAAAAGGTGCGGTTTATTTTCTATTTACAGTGACAAAACACAGCAAAGCAAAAGAAACATAAACAAAATAAATCCTGGTCAACTTGACCTCTGACTAAACATACAGGTTTCCTAACTAACAACTGGGATCAGCCTAGTGCTGTCCTAGTCCCTAAGTCCCTGGTTTTAAATGTCCAAGCAAATAGCCACACAGGCTTTGTCTCACCGCACAGGGGTTCACTCTCCCTAGACAGTCCACACAGGTCTGGGTCCAGGCATGAGCTAACATCTAATGAAGCTGGGAGTTCTTATAGAGGCCTAAATGAGCTGACAAGCTTCAGCTGGTCTCATCAACTCCCTGTCTGCACGACGCCCCACACTCTCCCTAGAGGTATGAGTCATTCATGAGCCCACTAGCCTTAGCTGGGCTTATACAACTCTCCACCTAGTTGTATAAGTCGGCGTAAAGCCTGAATCTGGGCGAAATATATCTACCCCCCTGGATGCAACCAGGTGACTTTACCTTCCTGCTGTCACAATATATATATATACTGTATCCAGTTTAGCTAGATCTGACTGCAGGCCGTTCCTGGTGTACTGTTTCTAATGTACTTCAGTCAGGCAGGTGATTCAGTGAGCTGCAGTACATTAAATATATATATATATATATATACACAGTCTCCTACATATATATATCCACTGCATCCAGTCTCGCCAAGCCTATATCTGACTGCAGGCCATTCCTGGTGTACTTTTCCAAATATACTTTAAGGCAGGCAGGCAGGTGCTTCAGTGATCTGCAGTACATTAAATATATATATATATACACAGTCTCCTACATATATATATATATATCCACTGCGGCCAGTCTAGCCAAGCCTATATCTGACTGCAAGCCATTCCTGGTGTACGTTTTCAAATATACTTCAGGCAGGCAAGTGATTCAGTGATCTGCCGTGCAATAAATATATTTGTAGTCAGAGTCTTCGAGCAAGTAAGTAAGCGTTGAAACCCTAACAACCAAGTAAGTAAGCGTTGAAACCCTAACAACCAAGGCCTGAGGTGTGCCATGGCCTAGCTGGTCAGTATGCCTGAAAAGAGGGCATACCCTGAATGTAAGAACAAGAAAAATGTATAAAGAGTGTGTATGAAGGCTGGGGAAATGGGTGGGTGGGAACCCAGAACGACGCCGACGCAGGACCTGGCAAGGGAGGAGGCTATAAATAGTGCTCTCAGCCTCCTCCCACAAATACAGGCTAGCCTGCGGCCAGCCTTTACACTTGTAGTCAGAGTCTTCGAGCAAGTAAGTAAGCGTTGAAACCCTAACAACCAAGTAAGTAAGCGTTGAAACCCTAACAACCAAGGCCTGAGGTGTGCCATGGCCTAGCTGGTCGGTATGCCTGAAAAGAGGGCAAAAGACACATGTTTAGGTGAGGAAGGGAAGGTAACCGACCGACAAGAAAGGCAGCGCGTGCCCCGAAGGCAACAGTATGTATCCGTCGAGTATCCTCAATGACTGGAGAAACCCATCGACTAAAGGCAGGCAGTTCATCTATCGAACCTGCGGCGCAGCCCAGAAATCGACTGAACCCCCTGAGACGGATGGATAGAGCCTGGCACCCGAGACAACCCAGACATGACTGCAATCCTCGTGATGAGAGGATACGAAAGGGAAGTAGAAGCCAAGCTGGCGTGAGGGGCCCCTGCAACGAGGCCAATGCAGAATGAAAAATGCCTCAACAGGCCCCCCGAGAAGTGCTCCGAGAAGAACCCCTTAAACTCCTGGCCTACCCACCCTGGTACGGGGAGTGAGAGGGTGAGTTGCAAAAAGGACAACCTGGCAGGAATCTGAAGTGCTGGATACCTGGAGGAGCAGGTAGAAAAGGCCAATGTGCTGAGGCAAACAACCTCGCTGAACATGGAAAAGCCAGACACACAGAAACACCGATCCCACCTGACGGACTCGGCCGGCAGAACCTAAGCAGAAGCATGACCCAAACATGAGTCCTGAATAGGGATGAGCTTCGTGTTCGAGTCGAACATACGTTCGACTCGAACATCGGCTGTTCGATCGTTCGACGAAGATCGAACGATTTGGGCCGTTCGCGCCAAATTCGAGTGACGCGAACGGCCCACAATGCACTACGCCATCGCAGTGTCATCCAGGCGCTGTGATTGGCCAAGCATGCACTGTGACCCCGCATGCTTGGCCAATCACAGCGCCGGCAGCGAGGAGAGCAATGATTGGCCACAGGCAGGATGCCTGTGGCCAATTATTGCTGAGGGGGTTTAGTACACGCCCCACACTATAAAAGGCCGCCAGCGCGGCGGCCTTGTGTAGTGTGTTCCGGAGCAGGGAAAGAGAAGCATAGGCAGGGACAGTGTCATTTTTTTCCTTTACTAATCCTGGATTCCTTGTGTTTAGGGACAGAGAAGGATAGGTAGGGAGAGTGTCAGTGTGTCATTCTGTGCTAAACCTTGTTTGTAGGGACAGAGAAGGACAGTGAGGGAAAGTGTCAGTGTGCTATTCTGTGCTAATCCTTGTTTGTAGGGACAGAGAAGGACAGTGAGGGAAACTGTCAGTGTGCTATTCTGTTCTAAACCAATCTTGCTGAACCGTATTTGAAATCCTTGAGTTTAGGGACAGAGAAGGACACTCGTGGAAACTATCAGTGTGCTATTCTGTGCTAAATCTTGTTTGTAGGGACAGAAAAGGACAGTGAGGGAAAGTGTCAGTGTGCTATTCTGTCCTAAACCAATCTTGCTGAACCATATTTGAAATCCTTGAGTTTAGGGACAGAGAAGGAGACTCGTGGAAACTATCAGTGTGCTATTCTGTGCTAAATCTTGTTTGTAGGGACAGAGAAGGACACTCGGGGAAACTGTCAGTGTGCTATTCAGTTCTAAACCAATCTTGCTGAACCATATTTGAAATCCTTGAGTTTAGGGACAGAGAAGAACACTCGTGGAAACTATCAGTGTGCTATTCTGTGCTAAATCTTGTTTGTAGGGACAGAGAAGGACAGTGAGGGAAAGTGTCAGTGTGCTATTCTGTCCTAAACCAATCTTGCTGAACCATATTTGAAATCCTTGAGTTTAGGGACAGAGAAGGACACTCGGGGAAACTGTCAGTGTGCTATTCTGTTCTAAACCAATCTTGCTGAACCATATTTGAAATCCTTGAGTTTAGGGACAGAGAAGGACACTCGTGGAAACTATCAGTGTGCTATTCTGTGCTAAATCTTGTTTGTAGGGACAGAGAAGGACACTCGGGGAAACTGTCAGTGTGCTATTCTGTTCTAAACCAATCTTGCTGAACCATATTTGAAATCCTTGAGTTTAGGGACAGAGAAGGACACTCGGGGAAACTATCAGTGTGCTATTCTGTGCTAAATCTTGTTTGTAGGGACAGAGAAGGACAGCGAGGGAAACTATCAGTGTGCTATTCTGTGCTAAACCAATCTTGCTGAACCATATTGCAAATCCTTGTGTTTAGCGACAGAGAAGGATAGGCAGGGGACAGTGTCAGTGTCTTTGTTGCTAAGCCTCCTGCACAGTATACACCTGAAGGTAGCCCTTATTGCTGTTTTTCCCATCTCCCTGCAGGCCATCCATTAAAATGTCTGGAAGGCAAACAAGGAGAGGCAGACAGTCAGGAGGCAAAAAAAGAGGGCAAGCAGGCTCTGTGTCTGGGGGCAACAGTGCTGGTCGTGGACGCGGTGCATTGTCATCAGCACATGGCCATGGGACACGCTTGTCCTTCTTTTCGGCAGCTGGACATGTTGAGCCACATCATGCCGAAGACTTGGTAGAGTGGATGACCAAGCCCACCTCATCCTCCTCATCCTCTCTCACCCAGGCTCAGGGTACTGGCAAAGCAGCTGTCAAAGCGTCCTCTTCTCTGGTATCAATGTCATCATTAGTCACTCCTTCCCTAGACCCACCATGTCCTCCTCCTGAGGAGTCCCCCGAACTGTTTGAGCACAGTGTTGGCTACATGCTCCAGGAGGATGCCCAGCGTTTCGAAGGATCTGATGATGATACCCAGCTAGAGGAAGGCAGTATCGTGAGAGCTGAGAGAGGGGATGCTCAAGAAGGACACCAATCTGGCAGTCATGCTCCAGCAGCTGCAGCATACTGCCAGATTGGCTCCAGTGATGAGGAGGGAGGGGATGATGAGGTCACTGACTCCACGTGGGTGCCTAATAGGAGAGAGGAGGAGGAGGAGGAGGCACATCTCCAACGAGGCAGGATGCCCTTGGGTGGCCAGCGTATGGGCAGCACACCGACGGAATCACACCGCAGAGCTCCCTCTGCCCGTCATTCAAAAAGTTCTTTGGTGTGGGCCTTTTTTGAGGCGAGTGCATCAGATCGCACAGCTGCTGTTTGCAACATATGTCTCAAGCGTATATCGCGTGGCCAAAACATCAGCCGCTTGGGCACCACATGCTTGATCAGACATATGTTGACCTGCCATGCAGCTCGTTGGCAAGCCTACCTTAAAGACCCACACCAAAGAACAAAGCGGACCTCTCCTTGCACCGCATCAGCTGGGATCTCCAACCCCAGTATACCTTCAGTCCTCTCTGAAACCTGCACTGAGAGGAATGAAGGTGTAGAATTAGGTGTGTCACAGCCAAGTACTTGCGGCCACTCTGCTAGCAGTACACCGACGTCCGATTCTAGCAGGCAAATTTCCCTGCCCCAGCTGCTGGACCGTCGAAAGAAGTTCACTCCCAGCCATCCACATGCCCAGCGGTAAATGCTAGCTTGGCTAAATTGCTAGCGCTTCAACTGCTGCCTTTTCAGTTGGTAGACTCGGCCCCCTTCCGTGAGTTTGTGCAATGTGCGGTTCCTCAGTGGCAGGTTCCCAAACGCCACTTTTTTGCACGGAACGCGATTCCGGCTCTCTACAGGCATGTGGAAGGCAATGTCTTGGCCTCGCTGGACAGGGCGGTCAGCGGTAAGGTGCATATTACCGCTGACTCATGGTCCAGCAGGCATGGACAGGGACGTTACCTTTCTTTCACGGCCCATTGGGTCACTCTTTTGGCAGCTGGGAAGGATGCAGGACAAGGTGCAGTAGTGTTGGAGGTTGTTCCGCCGCCACGCCTCCAAAATGCTACTACTGGTTGTGACACACCTCTCTCCTCCACCCCCTCCTCTTCTTCTTCCTCCATGGCCTCTTCCTGTGGTTTGTCCTCGGAACCAGCGGTGCTCCGTAGGCGTTCAAGGGGCTACGCAAGTACGCAGGCAAAAAGATGCCATGCCGTGCTTGCGCTGGTGTGTTTGGGGGACAGGAGCCACACTGGGGCAGAGGTCCTGTCTGCTCTGCAGGGGCAGGCCGAGAGGTGGTTGACGCCACGCCAGCTTAAGCCAGGAATGGTGGTTTGCGACAATGGCACCAACCTCCTCTCCGCCCTCCGACAGGGACAACTGACCCATGTGCCCTGTATGGCTCCCGTCCTTAACCTGGTGGTGCAGCGGTTCTTGGGCAGGTACCCGGGCTTACAGGATGTCCTGAGGCAGGCCAGGAAAGTCTGTGTGCATTTCCGCAGATCTTATAATGCCAGTGCTCGCCTGGCTGAGCTGCAAAAGGAGTTGAACCTGCCCAAGAACCGCCTTATATGTGACATGCCCACCAGGTGGAACTCAACGTTGGCCATGCTGCAGCGGCTGCACACGCAGCAGAGGGCCATCAATGAGTACCTGTGCGACTACGGCACCAGGACAGGGTCAGGGGAGCTCGGGTTTTTTTCACCACGCCAGTGGGGCATGATCAGGGATGCATTCACTGTCCTGGCACCATTTGAGGAGGCCACGAGGATGGTGAGCAGTGACAGTGCATGCATCAGTGACACTGTACCTCTTGTCCACCTGTTGGAGCACACGCTGCGTGGAATAATGGACAGGGCACTTGAGGCAGAACAGAGGCAGGAAGAGGAGGACTTCCTTGCCTCTCAAGGCCCCCTTTACCCAGACAGTGTTCCTTCTGTCCCACCCATCGCACAGGAAGAGGAGGAGGAGGAGGAGGAGGAGGAGGATTGTGTCAGCATGGAGGTGGAGGCTGGCACTCAGCATCATCAGCAGCAGTCTTTTAGGGATGATTTACAGTCCCAAGAAACCAGTGGACTTGTACGTGGCTGGGAGGAGGTAGCTGCGGATCATGTCGTCCTTAGTGACCCAGAGGACTCCGGACTGAATGCCTCAGCTAACCTACGCTGCATGGCCTCCCTGATCCTGCAAAGTCTGCGGAAGGATCCTCATATTCTTCGGATCAAGGAGAGGGACCATTACTGGCTGGCCACTCTCCTTGATCCACGGTACAAGGGTAAGGTTGCGGACCTTATGTTACCGTCGCAGAGGGAGCAGAGGATGAGACAACTCCGGGAGGCCTTGCAGAAAGGTCTGTGCAACGCGTTCCCAGAGACTGGGAGGTTACAAACTCCTGGTCCTGGACAACGAGTTGCTGAGGCTTCGGGCAGTCAAAGAAGGAGCGGTGGGGAAGGTGGCCGTCTGACCGATGCGTTCAGACAATTCTTTAGTCCGCAGCCCCAAAGTATGATCGGTTCCAGCAACCATCGCCAGCGTCTGATATACATGGTGCAGGAATACCTAGGGGCAAAGTCAGACTTGGACACCTTCCCCACCGAAAATCCTCTGGCTTACTGGGTCTTGAGGATGGATCACTGGCCAGAGCTTGCACAGTATGCAATTGAGCTACTGGCCTGTCCTGCATCCAGCGTTCTTTCAGAACGCACATTCAGTGCTGCTGGAGGATTTGTCACGGTGCGCCTGTCCACCGACTCGGTTGATCGACTGACTTTCATCAAGATGAACCAGTCTTGGATCACCACCAGCTACCACACACCTGATGCTGATATAACAGACTAATTGATTTTAAAATGTCACATCCCTTCAAGACTGATGCTGATGCTGAGTGCCTGTGCTGTTATGTTGACTGGCTATCCTCCTCCTCCTCCTCAATGATACGATTAATGATGATAGCTTGGAAGATCATTTTGGTTTATGGGTGATGCCACCAGTGGCTAAGGCCCAATTTTTCAGCCCCTGTTTAACAGGGGCGTGTAATTACAATTTTTGATGCAATACTTTGCAACAGGCCTCATTGCTGTGCTCCAAGTACAGTACCTGTGAGGGGTTGCAGTGTTGTGCCACCAGTGCCTAAGGCCCAATTTTTCAGCCCCTGTTCAACAGGGGCATACAATTATAATTATTGATCTAATAATTCACAGCAGGGCCCATTGCTGCGCCCACCAAGAGTAACTGTCAGGCCTTACAGTGTTGTGGCACCAGCACCACCATCAAAGGCCCAATTTTTACTACCACTGTTCAACAATTATATGTTATTACAATTCCTGATATAATAGTTGACAGCAGGGCGTTCCAGCACCCACCAAGAGTAACTGTGAGTGCTTACAGTGTTGTGCCAACACCAACACCTAAGGGGCCAATTTCTGCAGAGTATATACGGCAGGCCTCTACTTTCAAACATCCAACTTACAAACGACTACTACTTGCAAACGGAAGAAGACAACAGGAAGTGAGAGGAAATCTACCCCTTGGAAGGAAAATTCTCTCCTGTAATGCCCCGTACACACGATCGTTTTTAATCTCATTTTTTAAACCGACGTTTTTCTCCTCGTTTTTTTTCATGTTTCCTCTCAAGCCTGCCTTGCGTACACACCATCATTAAAAAAAACGATCAAGCAAAGCGCAGTGACGTTCAACACGTACGACGGCACTATAAAGGGGAAGTTCCGTTCGAATGGCGCCACCCTTCATGTTAGTAAAGTTTGTTGAGCGACGATTCGCGCTTTTCAGTCCGTTACTGTGTAATGAATGTGCTATCTCCATTACGAACGCTAGTTTTACCAGAACGAGCGCTCCCGTCTCATACTTGATTCTGAGCATGCGCGTTTTTTTTCACGTCGTTAAAGCATACACACTATCGTTTTTCACGTCGTTAAAAAAAACGACATGAAAAACGACGTGAAAAAAGAGAGCATGTCCGGAATTTTTAATGGCCGTTTTTCACGTCGTTAAAAATGCTCTGGAGCATACACACGATCATTTTTCAGGGCCATTTTTTAAAATGCCAGTTTTAACGGCATGAAAAACGATCGTGTGTACGGGGCATAAGAATTAATATGGGAGAAAGGTGTCTCCTCTCTACTGATGCTTTATCACCAATCCTTGTTTCAATAAAAACACCACATTTCAAAAACAGTTGTCATTGGGACGCAAAGTGAGGTGAAATGTTCTGAACAGGGGCACAGACAGCAAAACAAATGTTACAGGGGTGATAACCCTTCCCTATGTTTTCCAAAAAGCTTAAAAATAGATTTTTTGGCTGGAGCTACACTTAAACAATGTACCTGTTCAAAATTACAAACAGATTCTACATAAGAACAAACCTACAGTCCCTGTCTTGTATGCACCGCCTGTATACGGCTGTTCAGAGTATATAGGGCCTTTTTTATTTTGTGTGCGGGGTTCCCCTTAATATCCATACAAGACCCAAAGGGGCTGGTAATGGGCTGGGGTAGGGGGGGGGGGGGTGATGAGGTAGCTATGCCATTTTTCTTAAAGATTTTCATCCATATTACCGGGACCAGACATTACATTAAAGCCCTTCCTGCTGAGTTGAACAAACTCCTAGGAGTGCACCTGGAGCAATCATTATCTCTGCTTACCTTGATTCCTGTGTGTTGGACATCCGATCAGCTGGTGGAGCGAGGAGAGATCCCTTGGGATAAGGAGCAGGTGGATATCCTCGGTGCCGGCAGGCAGATGCACACGCTCTTGAGACCTCTGTAATCCGAGGTCCCATCGATCTGGTAAGCGGCTTTAAGATTATTCCCTACTGTCGAATGTATATGGAATAAGAACTACATCGGATAATTCCTTACCCATATGAAGATTGGTGGAGCTGATTATTTAAAATGTAAAACATTTAAATATACAACTTCTTTTTGGGACACTTTTTATACACATTCGTCAAATGAATATTGTTTGGAGATTCCTTATAATAGAAGATTCTCTACATTAACCCCTTTTTTTCACTATATATATTTATTTTTCACTTGATGTTTTAAATAATTTTTTCCTGTTTGCAGGATTGTTGTTTTAATTCATGGTGATTGCGCACTTGTTTCTTTTTGCATTACATTAAAGCCGCAAGCAGTTTTAAATGGCTTTTTTTTCCTTTAGAAATGTAATTTTGTGCAGGGACAGTTCTAAACACGGGAAACACGTGGCACTTCACAAGCATACTTTAGACACCCCCCAGGTACAATATTTAAAGGAATATTTGACTTTTTTTTTTTCACTTTATGCATCATTAAAATGACTGCTCCCGAAAAACGGCCGTTTTTAAAACTTCTTTTTGCATTGGTACATGTCCCCTGGTGCAGAACCCGGGTTCCCAAACTCTGTTTAGGACAATAACATGGATAATAGTCGTTATAATTAGCACTTTAGAATTCGAACGTTCGCATCCATTGTATTTAATAGGGTTCTAATGTTCGTGCGAACTTTCGGTCTGTTCGCGGGTTCTGGTGCGAACCGAACCCGGGGGTGTTCGGCTCATCACTAGTCCTGAATGCACAAGTCCAACCCTATCAACAGCAGGACTGATGGAACGAGTGCAAGACAGTTGACGTCGGCGCGGAAGCCAATCCAACCCTCCCACGAGTAGAGCAAGTGCTGGACCGCCAGACCACGGACGAGCACCTAACGGAAACTAGCCAGAAAAGCAGCCCAAAACCAATGCAACAGGAACTCGCCACTAGGTAACTAGGAGGCCCGCCCCCCCCCTAAGGAATGAAGTCAAAGAAACCAGACCAAGCACCCCGAAGTTGAAGGGATGCACATGAACTAATGAACTAATCCAACAGAGACGGGCAGCAAGCCCAACCAAGAACACAAACTGACATGACAACAGAACCAGACACAAAAACACAACGAACGCCCCCCCCCCTGTGACTACCCAAGAACGAGCATGACCAAGGACAAGACCACTGCGCGTGACGAACATGATAACAGTCCCCCCCCACACCCTAATGTGAGATGTGAGCCCGAGCAGCCTGCAGCGCAGACAGGCAGTAGAACTGAACACTCAGGGCTAGTGCACCCACAGACCGTGGTGGGTAACGTACAGGTGTAATAATGAACGTACATCGTATGAAGTGTGGTATACGGGCGAGAAGATTGTGGTCTCCAATCATTAAAAACGAAACCTCAACCCGTATGGATCTGTAGACGTGACAGATCCCGAAATGTGAACACTAGCTAAACAACACAGGTTGTAACATGACAAGGACGATGAGACATGGTAACCACAAAGAAGACAATGCTATGACAAACACTATGACAGGAAATCGCGGGGCAGGAACGCCAGACATGAAACGTGGGGGCAGCAACGCTATGACGGAACCCTGGGGCAGAACACTGAGACTAACGCAATGACGGAACTCGTGGGGCAGGAATGCAACAACAGAAATCGTGGGGTAGAAATGCTATGACAGAATCGTGAACATGCTGAGGCCGATGTGCCAAGACAGGAAAACCTGGGGCAGAAAATGTACGAGAGAAATGCGGAGGCTGAACGCAGAGCCTAAAGGCTGAGGCAGAAATACAATGACAGAAAAACCTGGCGCAGAACGCTAAGACTGAAACGTACGGCAAAGCAAAAACAGAAGCCTAGGGCAAAAATGCATGACAACAATGAGACTGCCCGCTGAGGCAGACAAATGCAATGACAGAAAAAAACCCTGGGGTAGAACCACTATGATAGAAACGCTACGACAGAATGCTGAGACTGAAATCCAACGACAGAAACCTTGGCCAGAATGCTACGACCGAACGTGACTGAAAAAGTAATGACAGAAACCTGGGGCGGAAATGCTATGACAGAACGTGACTGAAAATGCCACGACAGAACCTGGGGCAGAACGCTAAGACAGAACGTGACTGAAAAATGTACTGACAGAAACCTGGGACAAGAAGCTATGACAGAACGTGACTGAAAAATGTAATGACAGAAACCTGGGGCAGAACACTAAGACAGAACGTGACTGAAAAAATTCACTGACAGAAACCTGGGCAAGAAGCTATGACATAACGTGACTGAAAGATGTAATGACAGAAACCTGGGGCAGAATGCTATGACAGAACGTGACTGAAAATGCGAGGACAGAAACCTGGGTCAGAATGTTATGATAGCACTTGACTGAAAGCAATGACCGAAACCTGGGGCAGAACGCTATGACAGACCGAGACTGAAAAATGCAATGACAGAAACCTGGGGCAGAACGCTATGACAGCACGTGACTGAAAAAGCAATGACAGAAACCCTTGGGCAGAAACGCTACGAGAGAAAGCTGAGCCTGAAACGCCGAGGCAGCAATCCTGGGCAGAAAAATGCTATGACAGCAAATGCAAGGACAGAAACCTAGGGCAGAACGCCGAGACTGAAACGTGACAACAGAATCCTGAGGCCGCCAAATGCTGAGGCTGAGCCGACAGAAATATAGAGACTGAAAAGGCAACAGCCGGGACAGAAACGCCAAAGACAGACGCCTGGTGTATGGTCGCCGAGACCCTGAGAAAACGCAGACCCTGAGAAAACTGCAGACCCTGAGAAAACGCAGACCCTGAGAAAACGCAGACACTGAGAAAACGCAGACACTGAGAAACGCAGACACTGAGAAACGCAGACACTGAGAAACGCAGACACTGAGAAACGCAGACACTGAGAAACGTAGACCCTGAGAAAACTGCAGACCCTGAGAAAAACGCAGACCCTGAGAAAAACGCAGACACTGAGAAACGTAGACCCTGAGAAAACGCAGGCCCTGAGAAAACGCAGGCCCTTAGAACGCAGAGACACTGAGAAAACGCAAACAGAATACCTACCGCAAACAGCATGTGTCGCAAGAAATCCTGCCTGCGTGACACGAGGAGATGCGGGGGCGGACAGCCCCCCCCATGCTGCCAGCGTGTGACCCCTGGAGAACAGGTGGACGCCCCCCCCCCCCTAGCTGCCAGCGAGACCCGTGAATGGCCAGCCCCCCCTACATACAGCCAGCGTGACCCCGGAAAATAGGACAGCCCCCCCCTCCTCCTCCCCCCAGCGTGGCCCGGGAGGAGTGGATGGATGGACAGCGTGAGCCCAGGAGGAGGAGTGGGTGGGCGAGTGGCCGGCCCTGCGATGCAGCCGGTGTGAACCCAGAGGAAAATGAGTGGGTGGATGGTGTCCCCCCCCCATGCTGCACGGGCAAGGGAGAACGGGCGGGCGGTGCGGAAGAAGGAGCCGGCGAAGCATGCGGCGGCCCCCCCTGCCTGATCCACCAAGGCACCGGAGAAGGAAGCTGGACAACCCCCCACATGGACGCCGACATGCGTCAGCAATGGAAGCACCCCCCCTGCTCCAACGAAGCCCGCCATGGGAACCGGGAAGCGTGCGGGCGTCTGCTCACAAGACGCCCCATGACATACAGAGAGAGAGCTGACACTGGCACATAAGGGAGGCGTGTGGGAGTCCCCCATGTGAATGCCGGGAGGTGAGTGACCAGCACGCGTCTTCCTACCCCCCGCTACAGAGGCTATACCAAGCGCCGCTCACAGCAAGGCTTCCCCCCCAAAAAGGCATGCCGCGGCGGGCGGGCGGGCGGACAGCTGGTGCCTGCCGACTGGTATCCAAACGGGCCCCCCCTTGTCAATGCCTACCGCCCCCCCTACCCGCACCGCGAGCCCCGGGAGATGGGGTGACGAGGAGCCTCCTGCCGGGGAACCATGCTGCCGCTCTGCTGCAGGAAAAAACGGAAGTGACGCGGACGCCCTGCGAACCCAGGAAGTGACGACAGCAGTAACCCAGAACGACGCCGACGCAGGACCTGGCAAGGGAGGAGGCTATAACTAGTGCTCTCAGCCTCCTCCCACAAATACAGGCTATTCTGCGGCCAGCCTTTACACATACAGTCTCCTACATATATATATCCACTGCATCAAATCTCGCCAAGCCTATATCTGACTGCAGGCCATTCCTAGTGTACGTTTTCAAATATACTTTCAGGCAGGCAGGTGATTTAGTGATCTGCAGTGCATTAAATATATATACAGTCTCATACATATTTATATCCACTGCATCGAGTCTCGCCAAGCCTATATCTGACTACAGGCCATTCCTGGTGTACATTTTCAAATATACTTTCAGGCAGGCAGGTGCTTCAGTGATCTGCAGTGCATTAAATATATATACAGTCTCCTACATATATATATCCACTGCATCCAGTCTAGCCAAGCTTATATCTGACTGCAGGCCATTCCTGGTGTACCTTTTCTAGTAAACTTCAGGCGGTGTTTTGCTAATCAAATTTTACAGCATGTCTGGATGGCCACCAAGGAGAAGCAGACGCTCACAGGCCACTAAAAGAGGGCAAGCAGGCTCTGTGTCTACAGCCAACAGTGCTGCTCGTGCATCTTCAACATGTGGCCGTGGGGCACGCTTGTCCTTTTTTTCTGCAGCTGGTCATGTTATTGAGCCACAACATGCAGAAGAGTTGGTGGAGTCCTCATCCTCCTCATCCTTTGTCACCCAGGCTCAGAGTAGTTTGCCTGCCAATGCAGCTGCCAAAGTGACCTATTCCATCGGCTCAATGTCATCAGTCACTTCTTCCCTAGCCCCACCATCATGCACGGAGGAGTCCCCGAACTGTTCGACCATAGTGTCGGGTACAAGCTGCAGGAGGATGCGCAGCATTTTGAAGGCTCCGATGATGGTACCCAGGTTGAGGAAGGCAGTAACGTGAGCCCAGAGAGAGAGGGTGCCCAAGAAGGACAAGAAACTGGCAGTCATGTTCCCCGAGCTGCAGCATACTGCCAAGTTTGCTCCAGTGACAAGGAGGGAGGGGATGATGAGGTCACTGACTCTACATGGGTGCCTGATATGAGAGAGGAGGAGGAGGAGAAGGCACATCTCCAACGAGGCAGGATGCCCTCCAGGGGCCAGCTTAAGGGCAGCCACCCGACTGCATCACACCCCAGAGCTCCACATGTGCAGGGCGCTGCGGACTCCCTGCGTATTTTGAAAAGTTCTTTGGTGTGGGCCTTTTTTGACACGTGTGCAGTAGATCGCACCGTTGCTGTTTGCAACATATGTCTGAAGCGTATCAAGCGTGGCCAAAACAGCAGCCGCTTGGGCACCACATGCTTGACCAGACATATGTCGACCTCCCATGCAGTACGTTGGCAACAGTACTTAAAAGACCCACACCAAAGAACAAGGCGGACCTCTCCTTGCTCCTCATCAGCTGGGATCTCCAACCCTACTATACCTTCAGTCCTCTCAGAAACCTGCACTGAGAGCAATGAAGGTGTAGAATTAGGTGTGCCAAGTACTTGAGGGCAATCTGCTATCGCTACACCAACATCCGATTGTAGCAGGCAAATTTCCCTACCCCAGTTGCTAAATCGTCAAAAGAAATTCAGTCCCAGCCATCCACATGCTCAGCATCTAAATGCTAGCTTGGCTAATTTGCTAGCACTCCAACTGCTGCCTTTTCAGCTGGTAGACTCTGCTCCCTTTCGTGAATTTGTGGAATGTGCGGTACCTCATTGGCAGGTTCCCAAACGCCATTTCTTTTCACGGAATGCCATTCCGGCTCTCTACCGGCATGTGGAAGGCAATATCTTGGCCTCGTTGGACAGGGCGGTCAGCGGTAAGGTGCATATTACCGCTGACTCATGGTCCAGCAGGCATGGACAGGGACATTACCTTTCTTTCACGGCGCACTGGGTAACTCTGCTGGCAGCTGAGAAGGATGCAGGACAGGGTGCAGTATTGTTGGAGCTTGTTCTGCCACCACGCCTCCAAAATGCTAGTAGTGGTGATTCTGCCACAGCTCTCTCCTCCACCCCCTCCTCCTCTTCTTCCTCTATGGCCTCTTCCTTTGCAGATTTGTCCTCGGAACCAGCGGTGCTCCGTAGGCTTTCAAGGGGCTACGCAAGCACTCAGGCAAAAAGATGCAATGCGGTGCTTGAGTTGGTCTGCTTAGGGGACAGGAGCCACACTGGGGCAGAGATTCTGTCAGCTCTGCAGGGGCAGATTCAGAGGTGGTTGACGCCATGCCAGCTTCAGCCAAGAATGGTTGTATGCGACAATGGCACCAACCTCCTCTCCACCCTCCGACAGGGACACTTGACCCATGCTCCCTGTTTGGCTCACGTCCTGAATTTGGTGGTGCAGTGGTTCTTGTGCAGGTACCCGGGCTTACAGGATCTCCTGAGGCAGGCCAGGAAAGCCTGTGGTCATTTCCGCCGGTCATATAATGCCAGTGCTCGGCTGGCTGACCTTCAAATGGAATGCAACCTGCCCAAGAACCGCCTCATTTGTGACATGCCCACCAGGTGGAACTCAACGTTGGCAATGCTGCAGCGGCTGCACATGCAACAGAGGGCCATCAATGAGTACCTGTGTGAGTATGGCATCAGGACAGGGTCAGGGGAGCTTTTTTTTTTTCCGCCACGCCAGTGGCTACTGATCAAGGATGCATGTACTGTCCTGTCACCATTTGAGGAGGCCACAAGGATAGTGAGCAGTGACAGTGCATGCATCAGTGATACTGTCCCTCTTGTCTTCCTGTTGGAGCACACGCTTTGTGGAATAATGGACAGGGCACTTGAGGCAGAACAGAGGGAGGAAGAGGAGGACTTCCTTACCTCTCAAGGCCCCCTTTATCCAGATAGTATTCCTGCGGGCCTGCCGATCACACAGGAAGAGGAGGAGGAGGATGATTGTGTCAGCATGGAGGTGGAGCCTAGCACTCAGCATCAGCAGCAGTGTTCAAAGGATCGTTTTCAGTCCCCAGAAACCCATGGACTTGTACGTGGCTGGGAGGAGGTGGCTGCGGATCATGTCATCCTTAGTGACCCAGAGGACTCCGGATCGAATGCCTCAGCAAACCTATGCTGCATGGCCTCCCTGATCCTGCAAAGCCTGCAAAAGGACCCTCGGATTCATGGTATCAAGGAGAGGGATCATTACTGGCTGGCAACCCTTCTTGATCCACGTTACAAGGATAAGGTTGCAGAACTCATCCAGCCTTCGCAGAGGGAGCAGAGGATGAAACATCTTCGGGAGGCATTGCAGAAAGGTTTGTGCAATGCGTTTCCAGAGCCAGGGAGGTTACAATTTCCTGGTGCTGGACAACGTGTTGCTGAGGCTTTGTTCAGTCACAGAAAGAGCGGTGGAGAAGGTGGCCGTCTGACCGATGCCTTCAGACAATTCTTTAGTTCGCAGCCCCAAGGTCTGATTGGTTCCAGAAACCATCGCCAGCGTCTGATTTACATGGTGCAGGAATACCTAGGGGCAAGATCAGACTTGGAGACCTTTCCAACCGAAAATCCACTGGGTCACTGTGTTTTGAGGATGGATCACTGGCCAGAGCTTGCACAATATGCAATTGAGCTACTGGCCTGTCCTGCATCCAGCGTTCTTTCGGAACGCACATTCAGTGCTGTTGGAGGCTTTGTAACCGATCACAGAGTGCGCCTGTCTACAGACTCAGTTGATCGGCTCACCTTCATAAAAATGAATCAGTCTTGGATCACCAGCTACCAAGCACCTGATGCTGATGTAACCGATTAATTTTTCTATGAATGTGGGATCCTTTGAAGACTGCCTATGCTGAGTGACTATCCTGTTATGCTGAGTGACTATCCTATTCCTCCTTAATGTTCATGTTGATGGCTTCTAAGAACATTTTTGTTTCAGGGCACCACCACCACTGCCTAAGGCACAATTTTTCTGCCCCTGTTAACAGGGGCGTGTAATTATCATTTTTGTTGTAATATTTTGCAGCAGGGCTCGTTCTTGCGCTCAACTACAGTATCTGTGAGGGGTTGCAGTGTTGTGGCACCACCACTGCCTAAGGCCCAATTTTTCTGCCCCTGTTTAACAGGGGCGTGTAATTACAATTTTGGCTGTAATATTTTGCAGCAGCGCTTGTTCCTGCACTCAACTTGACTATCTGTGAGGGGTTACAGTGTTGTGGCACCACCACCACCACTGCCTAAGGCCCAATTTTTCTGACCCTGTTTAACAGGGGCGTGTAATTACAATTTTTGATCTAATATTTCACAGCAGGGCCCGTTTCTGCGCTCAACAAGAGTATCTGCGAGGCTTTACAGTGTTGTGCCACCACCACCGCCTACTGCCCAATTTTTCTGCTCCTGTTTAACAGGGGCGCGTAATAAAAAAATTTGATCTAATATTTCACAGCAGGGCCCGTTCCAAGAGAAACTGTGAGGGCTTACAGTGTACCACCAACACATAAGGCCCAATTTTCTGCAGAGTATATAGGGCAGGCCATATAGTATATACAGGCGGCCCCCTTCTTTCAAACATCCGACTTACAAACGACTCCTACTTACAAACGGAGGGAGACAACAGGAAGTGAGAGGAAATCTTCCCCTAGGAAGGGAAATTCTCTCCTGTAAATGTTAATATGGGAAAAAGGTGTCTCCACTGATGCTTTATCACCAATCCTTGTTTCCCTAAAAAACCCAAATTTTCAAAATTCAATTGTCATTGGGACAAAGTGAGGTGAAATCTTCTGAACAGGGGCAGAGACAGCAAAACAAATGTTACAGGGGTGATGATAACCCTTCCCTATGTTATCCAAAAAGCTTAAAAATTGATTTTTTGCCTGGAGCTACACTTACAAAATGTACCTGTTTCAAATTACAGACAGATTCAAGAACAAACCTACAGTACCTGTCTTGTTTGGACCGCCTGTATACTGCTGTTCAGAGTATATAGGGCCTGGGGGCCCCACACCTTTTATTTTTTTAATTTGGGTGCAGGGTTCCCCTAATATCCATACAAGACCCAAAGGGCCTGGTAATGGGCTGGGGAGAGGGGGTACCCATGCCGTTTTTATCAATAATTTTCATCTATATTGCCGGGACCCGACATTACATTACAGCCGCAAGCAGTTTTAAATGACTTTTATTCCTTTAGAAATGTAATTTTGTGCAGGGACTGTTCTAAACACGGGAAAAACGCACCACTTTACAGGCATACTTTTATTTTTTCACTTTAAGCATTAGTAAAATCACTGCTCCCGAAAAAACGTCCGTATTTAAAACTTTTTTTTGCATTGATACATGTCCCCTGGGGCAGGACCCGGGTCCCCAAACACTTTTTATGACAATAACTTGCATATTAGCCTTTAAAATTAGCACTTTTGATTTTTCACGTTCGGGTCCCATAGACTTTAACGGTGTTCGAATGTTCGCGTGAACTTTCGGTCCATTCGCATGTTCTGACGCGAACCGAACCAGGGGTGTTCGGCTCTAACCTATTACAGAGGAGGTCTAGTGCTAGAATTATTGCTCTAACGATCATGGCATATGTAACCTGTGTGTATCTGGCACTGATACTTGCCAGTGCCTCAAAAACCACTGACCTCCCTGCACGTCCCTGGTGCACATGCACCGATGTCACCAGCTGCTACACAAGTAAATATCTCTTACACGGTGCACGTTTAGGAGATATTCACTGTACCTACAGTCAGGGCCAAGGGATGGGCAGGAGGGTCAGCTGCCCTGGGCACTGTGCTATCATGTGAGGTGTGGGGGTGCCACAAGGAGTTTGAGGGCAAGGGGATTTGTGTTGGAAGGGGGAATTTGGGGAGTGCAGGCTGTAAGTATTGTTCTAGGAGGGGAAATTTGGGGGGGGGGGTGCTAAGAGTTGTGATTTAGGGGGGTATGTGCTGGGAGGGGGGAAGATTTGTGCTGAGAGAAGGAAAAGTTGAAGGGGGGTAGCCAAGCTGTATACTAGGTGGGAAAATTTTAGTCGTAGAGGATTTGTGCTAGGAGGGGTGAATTTATTTATTTGGGGGGGGGGGACAAATATGTATGCTGAGAGCAGGAATTTCAGTAGAGGAGCAGATATGTACTTGGAGGAGAGGGAATTTATGTTTAGGGGCTCAGTTTTTTGTGGGGGAGATTTTTGCTAACACATAATGCTCATACATCTTAAGGGGGGGGGGCGCAGTTTGGTATGTTCGCGATACCGAGTCTCCCGCATCTCGGTTATGACTCCCTGAAGTGCTGCACAATATCCCGCCTGCAGGGCCGATCCTGGGCGGAATGCCAGATGTGCTCTGCTGCACTGTTTAATTAGTGGCAACGGTGGCTGGCCGCACCACCAGGAAAGGAGACAGCAGCATTGAGAGCAGAGCAGGAGGGAGCGGCCTGCCCACCGATGGGTCCGTTCCATTTACATTGGCTCTGCCCCCTTGCAGTGCTTCCTGCCTTTGGTTGCTGGCTTGCTGCTTGAGGAGGGAGCTGGGCCTGCCTGTGCCACGTGAAGTGTTTCAGACTTTACTCCCTCTTTAAGGCTTGTTATAGGCTTACCTGCATGTACAAAATAAAAAGTGGAGTTTTCTACCACTTTAACCACTTGCCGACGGCCGGACGTCTAAAGACGTCCTCGGGTTTGTGGTGGTATATCTGAATGATGCCTGCCGCTACAGGCATCGTTCAGATAACGGCATTTTCAGCCGGCGATTCCCTACACCATAAGAATGATCATAGCGGCTGTTCCGCCGCTTGATCATTCTTACGGGCGGCGAAAGGGGACGTCCCCCCCTCCCACCGCCCTCTGGTACTTCTACCGACTCATCTGTGCGATCGGTGAGTCTGAGAACGGACCCGCCGGCCCCGGATGTTGACGATAGAGATTTCCAGCGGACCAGATGGTCGCCTTAGTCTCTATGATCATCGGAGGCTGGGCGCGATGCTATGACATCAAGGCTGGCCTCTGCATTCAAAAGAACGGCGCCGCCTCGGCTAGGAAGCGGTTGATGGTTCTTTGTGGTTTTTTTTTTATTTTAGGATTCCCAGCCTAGAGGTGGGATGTGGGGTCTTATTGACCTTATATCTCACTGTAAAGAGGACCGATCATGCCATATTCCTATTACAAGTGTAGCACTACCCCCATAGGAGCTGCTGGTTTATATTTGGGCCTTGCACATTACCTCACTGTTCCATAAGCTCGTCTCAGGGGTTCTCCTTGAAGAGTTGTCCAGAAGAAGTTTGCACCAACACAAAGTCTCTTTTCAAGGGTTTTATTGAATAATAATTTCAAACAGAGGGGGTTGAAGGGATGGGGAGGACTCGGGTACCTTAGTTGCGGGTCACAGGAATCTTCCTAGGTCCAGAGAAACAACTGTCTCCACGCTGGACTCAGCAAACACCGGATAGGCTCAATCTCACTGGCCTAGCAACCGATGCATAGCTCGATCACATATAGTCTCTGCCACAGACTTGGTGTAGCCCTTCCCTGGGTTACCTTCTGGATAAAGAACACAGCTCTCAGTGCCAGGATCTTCCAGCCGTTCCGGCAGCACTGTGAGGTAAATTATGATCCGGATGCATCCTCCAATTGAGTCCTCAATTGCTTGGTCCCTTCCAGCAGGTAAGGCGACACAGAACCATCCCTGGATCAGTAGGCCCCCAGTAACTCCTGGGCCTACATCTCAGTAACAGTGCCTCAGGCCAACGTGGCCCCGAGGTGGAAACTGACAGCACTTCCCTGAGGCCATGAGGGCCCTCAGGTCGGGATCGGGCGGGTGGTGCCCACCACCAACGAACGACCCCCAACTCCTCTCCAATCTTTCTCCTCTTTAAAAATGGCATCTGTCCCTTAAGTACCCCCTCCCAGCATGCACAGCGGGTTCACCACGCCCCCTGAGCTGCTGCTGGGAAAGAGATACCCAATGCATTCAGCCTGTTGCCTTTCCTATCCTGACCAGTGGTGACAGCGACACCCCCTGTCAGGAGGAAAATCATGCAGCCAGCTGAACGGAAACAGAGTATAATTTGAAACACAATCCTTCTGAGCCAAACTATTGCTCAGATAACTATAATTTAAACACATAGCGCCCACTCATTGGGAGCAGGATGCTACACAAGGGATGTTTACATTCCTTGTAATAGGAATAAAAGTGATCCAAATTTTTTTTTTTTTTAAAGTGTCAAAATAATAATGTTTAAGTAAAATTAACAATAAAAAAATAAATACAAATTTAAAGTGCCCCTGTCCCCGTGTGTCACCACGAACGTTGGAGTGAGAGCAATAATTCTAGCCCTA
Organism: Rana muscosa; assembly: GCA_029206835.1. Taxonomy (NCBI): domain Eukaryota; kingdom Metazoa; phylum Chordata; class Amphibia; order Anura; family Ranidae; genus Rana; species Rana muscosa. The sequence continues at coordinate 989,274,083 of CM055118.1, read as the reverse complement.
GACCTCCTCTGTAACTCAAAACATGTAACCAGTAAAAATATTTAAAGCATCACCTATGGGGATTTTTAAGTACCGAAGTTTGGCGCCATTCCACGAGCGTGTGCGATTTTGAAGCGTGACATGTTAGGTATCTATTTACTCGGCGTAACTTCATCTTTTACATTATGCAAAAAAATTGGGCTAACTTTACTGTTTTTTATTTTTATTTTTTAACCACTTGCCGACCGCCTCCAGTAGATATACGTCGGCAGAATGGCACGTACAGGCACATCAACGTACCTGTACGTCCCCTTTTACTACCTGACGTGGGGGTCGCACGCGCGCCGCCGGCGGCGCACTCGCGACCCTGCTGCCTACCCCGTGAGTCGGACCGCGGTTCCCGTGGACTCGATCGCTGTGGGGATCCCCACGATCGTATCACAAAGGAATAGAGCAGGGAGATGCTTGTGTAAACAAGCATCTCCCTGCTCTGACTAGTGACAATGACACGGATCTCGGCTCCGTGTACTCGGAGCGGAGATCGGTGTCATGTCACACAGAGCCCAACCCCCCCTCAGTTAGAAACACTCATCAGGGCACACTTAACCCCTTTAGCGCCACCTAGTGGTTAACCCCTTCACTGCCAGTGTCATTTTCACAGTAACCAGTGCATTTTTATAGCACTGTCGCTGTGAAAATGACAGTGGTCCCAAAAATGTGTCAAAAGTGTCCGATGTGTCCGCCACAATGTCGCAGTCATGAAAAAAAATCACTGATCGCCGCCATTACTAGTAAAAAAAAAAAAATTAATAAAAATGCCATAAAACTATCCCCTATTTCTTAAACGCTATAACTTTTGCGCAAACCAATCAATAAACACTGATTGTGATTTTTTTTTTTTTTACCAAAAATATGTAGAAGAATACGTATCGGCCTAAACTGAGGAAAAAAAATGTTTTTTTATATATTTTTGGGGGATATTTATTATAGCAAAAAGTAAAAAATATTGAATTTTTTTCAAAATTGTCGCTCTATTTTTGTTTATAGCGCAAAAAATAAAAAACCGCAGAGGTGATCAAATACCACCAAAAGAAAGCTCTATTTGTGGGGAAAAAAAGGACGTCAATTTTGTTTGGGAGCCATGTCGCGCGACTGCGCAATTGACAGTTAAAGCGACGCACTGCCGAATCGCAAAAAGGGGCCTGGCCAAAATGGTGGCTTAAGTGGTTAAGCATGAAACTGTTTTTTTTTTCCCCAAAAAAACGTGTTTGAAAAATTGCTGCGCAAATAACATGCGAGATAAAAAAGTTGCAATGACCGCCATTGTATTCTCTAGGGTCTCTGCTAAAAAAAACATATATAATGTTTTGAGGTTCTATGTAATTTTCTAGCAAAAAAATTCAGATTTTTACATGTAGGAGCGAAATGTCAGAATTGGTCTGGTTGTCAAGTAGTTCAATTATCAAGCCACATATGAAGTTTTATTCATTTTAATATTACAATGAATGAAAATAAACAACCAACACACTTAGATTATTTTGCGCATGAAATCACAGTGGTGCTGATTCTCCCTGTGCACACATCTCATAAATGCATTTATCAGACTATTCACGTTTCTATTTTTAATTCCATACATATAACCTCCGCTGTTGCCTCCGTTTGCTTTGTTCGTAAATCAGTCATTGCTTACTCGGCTTATTGGCTCTAAGCAACCAATCACATCCCGCATTGTTCACACGTGCACTCTCCAACTGAAGCAAGATGGCTGGATCTGTAGACCTAGAGCTGAAAAAGGTAAGACAGAACTTGAAGCTGGGTTTCTGTAGTATTTTTTATTTGCTGTAAATGTGGAGGACTTTCTTGAACTGAAATGTTAGGTGCTGACTACTTTCTTGTCCGGCAATTTGAAGGCCCTGTTTAGATTGTGGACGTCTGCGATCGCCATCTTTGGTTTACCCCTGCCTGCAACTATTGCTATAGCCTAAGAGACTAGTCGGATAATCGTGTTGTTCTTTTTTTTTTTTAAACATAAAGTATAGACCGACGTTGCAATATAAAGACAATGTTAATTAATAGTCTTGCTGTTAGTCTGATCTCGGCGCTGGTTGTTTGGTACACATGAAAAGCCTCATGCATTCTAAAACGTTCTTGTGCTAGTTCTGAAATGCAGTAACGCTTTTCAGTTGTTTGAAGCAGACTTTAAATTCAAAGTCACTCTGCTAATGTCAAACGAGTACAGCATGGATTCCCTTCGGCTGCTATGTATAATCCTGCGCTTTAGTTATTCCTGGTAAAGTTGAAGCTAAATTCTAGGCACCAAGGTTACATTTTTAAGCATGGAATGTAGGTGCAGTAGCGTGGGTTGTCAGCGCCCGGGGCAAGGCAAGTAATTTGCAGACTTTTAGCACTCCCCGAGTCCTGTCCCTACAATAGTACCGACCAGCCTGATTACTACACTGACCACTACACTACACTGACCACTAGGGATGAGCTCCGGCGTGTTCGCATTGAACACGTGCAGAGCCCGCCAGGATGTCGGCGCTGCGCTAATGACAGGCAGGGAGACATTTCCCGATGCTCGGCTGCAGAGATCGGGAAATGTCTCCCTGGCTGTTATTAGCGCAGCGCGTTGCCGACATCCTGGCGGGCTCTGCACGTGTTCAATGCGAACACGCCGGAGCTCATCCCTACTGACCACTACACTATATTGACCACTGCATGACTCTAGCTGCTCTCTCTCTCGCTGCTCCATCTCCCCAGACCGTGTCCACCACCCTCCCGATAACGGGAGTCTTACCTTTTTCTACTTTGGAGGAGAGGTGGAGAAGACAGCAGCAGCAGCGGCGGCGGTGGCTCAAAATCTCCATTTCTCTTTTCGTCCATGGACGGACACAGCTCCTTAAATCTTGACATGTGAGTTATGTCCCTGTTCATAGGAGAGGACTAGGCAGAACATGTTAGTTATCTTAAAACATGTAACTTTAACAGGGGGCGGTCCCTCTGTACATAACCCTCCACCCTGCAGTCAGTCAGCTCAGTTTTTTTTTCCTGCTTAGCAGAGAAGGACGTGGCTCCCTTTGGGCCCAGAATCCTATAGAATTTTTTTTTTTTTTTTTGTGATATCTTCTATCAACTGCCGTCTGGGCGACAGGCTGGATATTATAGATCCTTGTACTCTACCCAGTAACGGCCATCGAGCATTCCAGTCCTTAGCTACGCGCTGGTTCTGCCACAACGTACCCCATGGCTCCAGGGATGGCCGGTGAGCACATGCTCCGGGGTCCACATGTGACTGGGCTGCTTGTCTCACTCACAGTGGACTGGGCCGACAGCTACTCCGTACCATCGGTTGTGGGTCTGTCAGTGACGCGCCAGCATGTCCTCGCAAGGACGGGTAAGTACGGTTCCTCCTGTCTCGGCAGGATGGAACAGCTGGGCGTTCCCGGGATTAAGGGGTTCTCCTGTCCTTCCTTTCCCCTCCTGTTCTAGGGCCCGCTGCGACCGGGGTGTACCTGTGGAGGGGGGGGCGCTGGGGTCCGCTTTCTGTGAGGGGGGGTCTGTCTCCTGGGAAGTCTCTACAGGCCTTCTCGTCCACATCCCGGGGCTCGGGCTCCATTTTTAGAGTGCTTTTTTTCTATGTTAAAATTTCCTGTGGCGCTGGTCGGTATTGCGGGCGGCCATTTTCTTGTGGTCCGCGCCCTTTTTTATCTGAGGCGTCTGGTGGCCATTTTGGAGTGGGTTTGGCCCCTAGCACTAGCTTTCTGAATGGCGCACGGTTCATTCTCCTCAGTTTTTTTTTTTTTTTCATCACACGCGCTGTGTATACAAGGTGGTTCTGAGCGGTCTCCCTCTGGGTGGTGAGTCCCCCCCCCTCCCCCCCCCCCCTGGTCAGTGCAGCTTGGAGGGTGGATTCTTAAGTGTTTTTCACGTGGTCCCTGAGGGCTGTCAGTGGGTGTTTATGGAGTCAGTATGTGAGCTTTCTTCCCCTACATTGCCAGAGGCAGCTAATGGTGCCCCTGCACCTGCGGTTTCCATGGATACGTTGAGACAGTCCTGGAATCATTTGTTGCCAGGGTAGAAACGGTGTGCAGGCGTAAGGAGGGTGAAAAAGCACCCCTCCCCCCCCGCCTTCTTCTGGGGAGTGTTAGTCAGGGCACTTATGAATGCACTTCTGATGCTGTGTGGGACACACTTCAGCTAGTAGATGCAGCTGGGACTTTCACAGAGGAGTCTGTTTCCTTTGAGTCACACAAATCTGACAGCTTTGTGACAGTTTTTCCTTATGTTACTTTCTTTGATAAGTTCATAGATAAGGAATGGGAACGGCTGCAGAGGTCCTTTGGGATCCCCAGAGCATGGCGGTCCGTTATTCTTAAGGACCCTACTGATAGGAGGTCCGAAGCGGTGTCCGGCTCCAGGTTTACCATGCTGGGGTCAGTATTGCGACCTATATTGGCTGCGACTTTGGTGTCTCAGACATTCACTGAATGGAGGGCAGCACAGTGGTGTAGTGGTTATCTCCCTCACCTGGTTCGACCCGGACCCCGTCACCATCTGCCTGGAGTTTGCATGTTCTCCCGGTGTCTGCGTGGGTTTCCTCCGTGAACTCCGGGTACTCGGGTTTCCTCTCACACTCCAAAGACATGCGCGCCTTCGGTGCTACAGTAAGAACATATACACTAATACATACTCCGTGTGTGTATGTAAAATGATTTCCAGAGCCTCTGTATCTGCGGTGGTACTGCGCCGCCTGATTGGTTGGAATGCTGGTCCGCTGACCAAGCATCGCAGTGAGCTCTGGCAGATTGCCTTTCAGAGGTTTTTTGGTACCTCGCTAGACGACATTATTAAGGGTGTCACTGGAGGTAAGAGCACACTTCTCCCGTCAGTCAGGGTCAGCCGTCAGATCCTCCCAGACTGACAAGGCTCCAGCTGGGGGACGGAAGCGCCCCTGGGTGCGTACGCCGAACAAGCTAACATACCTGATACCGCATGAAATTTTGCCCCCGCCCGACTCAAGGGTGGGGGGCCGGCTTAGCGAATTTGCAGCTCGGTGAACCTCCCTGCTCTCTGACCAGTGGGTCTGCGAGGTGGTCACTTAGGGGTACAAGATAGTTTCTTTCTTGTCCACCATACAGATCTTTCCCTCAAATCTTCCTCTCCTTCCGGCTCGTCGGTCTGCTTTGATGGGAGCAGTAGAAGACTTGCTCTGGTGCAGAGTAATTTTACCTGTGCCCCTGGTGGAAAGGTTTCAGGGATTCTATTTGAATCTGTTGGTAGTCCCAAGGAAGGACGATGTCCGTCCAATCTTGGACCTCAGGGCCCTCAATACCTTGTGAGGGTGCATAGTCACGATGAAATTCATTCCTTCGGAGGTTGCTGCGCTCCATCCGGGGGATTTTCTGGCGTCCCTGGACATCAAGGACGCATACTTGCATGTCCCCATTTGCAATAGCCATCAGAGGTTTCTGTGCTTTGCGATTTGGCATAGCGTCGGCACCAAGAGTTTTTAACAAGGTGCTCGCCCCGATCTGGCTTTGCTGAGACAGCGGGGCATTGCTATCGTGGGCTACTTGGACGATCTTCTTCTGAGAGCTGCTTCTGGCTCAGAATTAGAGAAGGACATGTCTATAGCCAGTCAGACCCTCCGGGATATTGGTTGGGTACTGAACATGCAGAAGTCGGTGTTGGTACCGAATCAGCATCTGGAGTACCTAGGCTTGATCCTGGACTCCTCAGAGGCAAAGGTCTTGCTTCTTTTGGAGTAGTTGCAGACGCTCCAGTCGGCGGTGAAATTGTTAGCATCCCGCAAATGGTCGTCTCTCCGTTTTTTTTTTTGCATGCGAGTTCTGGGCCTCATGGTGGCCTCCTTCGAGGCAGTTCCGTATGCCCAGTTTCACACTCGAGTATTGCAGGGGGAGATCCTGTCCAATTTGAACAGATCTCCATTGTCTCTAGATTCAGGTAAGTCACCTGGTCAAGGCTTCCCTGAGAGTGCAGCTGAGATCCCCGGCTCTTCAGTCCGGGAGGTCGTCCCTTCCGTTCCATGGGACTGTGATCACGACGGACGCCAGCCTCACGGGTTGGGGGGAGTCTGGGGGGTTGCTGGACTCTGGATGACTCTCGCCTGCCGATCGATGTCCTCTAACTTCGAGAGATCAGACTGTGCCTCTCCAAGTGGTCACAGAGACTTCAAGGGCGTCCGTTCAGAATCCAGTCGGACAACGCCACGGTTGTGGCTTCTGTCAACCAATCAGGGAGGAACAAGGAGCTCGGCCGCAGTGTCGGTGGATGCTCACATCCTAAGATAGAGCCGGCACGCTCCTTTCGGCCCATCGGCTGTTTACATCTGGGTGTAGAAAACTGGCAGGCGGACTATCTAAGTCGCCAGATGATGGACCAAGGGGAATTGTCGTTACACCCGGAGGTGTTTCAATTACTTTGTCAGAAATGGGGCACACCAGTTGTGGATCTCCTGGCCTCTCGACTCAATCGCAAGGTGTCGAGGTTTGTGGCCAGGTCCAGGGATCCCTGGGCAGACGCGTTGGTGGCTCCATGGGGAATTTATGCCTTTTCTCCAATGAAATTACTTCCTCGTCTGCTCCGCAGAGTGGAGGCCGAAAGGATTCTGGTGATTCTAATCGCCCCAGACTGGTCCCGGCATCCCTGGTACGCCGACCTCGTGAGACTGGTAGCTGGCGCTCCCTGGCGGCTGCCATGCAGGAGGACCTTCTGTCTCAAGGTCCCATACTTCATCCTGCTTTACAGTCGCTGGCTTTAACGGCATGGCTATTGAAAGCCAGATACTAAGGGACCGTGGTCTGTCAGACTCGGTAATCTCCATCATGTTGATGGCTTGGAACGCCTCTTCCCGGAAGATCTACCATCGCACTTTGAAGGCCTACAGCTCTATGTGTGAAGAGATGGCTTGGCGCCCGCGGGCATATTCGGTTTCTTGGATCCTGCTGTTCTTACAGCACGGAGTGGATGAAACTTGCCTTAAGCACTATTAAGGGGCAGTTTTCAGCCTTGGCTGTGTCTTCTTCCAACGACCCCTGGAGGCTCACTCACTGTTAAGTACGTTTTGTGCAGGGGGTCCGACACGTGGTTCCCCCAATTAGACCACCGCTTCCTCCGTGAACTTGACTCTAGTGCTCTCGGTACTTCAGGAACCTCCTTTTGAGAACATCAGGGAGATTCCACTCTTAACACTTTCTCAGCAAGTTGCCTTTCTAGTTGCCATTGCATCGGTCAGAAGGGTTTCTTAATTGGCGGCATTGTCTTGCAAGTCACCTTACTTGGTCCTCCATAAGGATAAAGTGGGGCTACGCCCGCAACCTTCATTCCTTCCTAAGGTAGTTAAGGTGAAAAGCAGAAACAAGGACATGGTGCTTCCATCCTTGTGTCCTCGGCCATCGCATCCCAAGGCGGCTGAGCTTACATACCTTGGACGTGGTACGTGCCCTACGGGTGTACCTGTCTCCTACTGCTCCGTTCCAGAGATCTGACTCGCTGTTCGTGTCTGGTACACAGAAGGGCCTGGCGGTCTCGTCGGCCACCATGTCTAGGTGGTTCAGGCAGACCGTCATCCAGGCCTATGCTCTTAAGGGGCGGGCGCCTCCCTTTCCTGTCACTGCGGCTTTCGACCAGGGCAATTGGTGCCTCCTGGGCTTTCCGACATCAGGCATCTGTCTCACAGGTGTGCAAGGCGGCGACCTGGTCGTCTGTTCACACTTTCTCAAAGTTTTACAAGGTTGATGTGAGTGCATCTTCGGATGCTTCCTTTGGCCGCAAGGTTTTGCAGGCGGCTGTTTGAGGTTGCAACTCCTCAGTTGAGGCGCTCTGTTTGGGGTGAAGTTAAGTCTTCTTTTGATTGCTGTTTCCACCCCTCCATTTTTTCTGACACTGCTTGGGGACGTCCCACATGTCAAGATTTAAGGAGCTGTGTCCGTTCATGGACGAAAAGAGAAAATAGTTTTTTTTTTGTACTCCCCATAAAATCCTTTTCTCTGTCGTCCATGGACGGACACAGGACCCACCCCTCCTTTTTTCATTTGTACTGCTTTTCTACGAACTGAGGCTGCTGACTGCAGAGTGGAGGGTTATGATGGGAGGGACCGCCCCCTGGGCGGGGCTGTTTAACTCTGTTAAAGTTACATGTTTTAAGATGACTAACATGTTCTGCCTAGTCCTCTCCTATGAACAGGAACATAACCCACATGTCAAGATTTAAGAGCTGTGTCCGTCCATGGACGACAGAGAAAAGGATTTTACGGCGAGTACAAAAAAATCCTATTTCTCTTATCGTCCATGGACTGACACAGCTGGATACTGTAAACGTGTGGGTATATGTCCCTGCTCACAGGAGAAGATCTAGGCAGAATGTTCGATTGTTAGAAACATTCATTCTAGAACAAACCAGACATTACCCTCCCACCTGCAGCTAGCAGCCTCAGTTTTTTTCTGCCTAGCAAGATTTTACTTTTTAAATTTTATTCCTTTTGGAATTTTATTTTATTTTTGAGACCTTCAATCAACTGTCGGCTGGGCCACAGGTTGGGTACACTAGTATCCTCGTAGTCTTCCCTGTCCGACCATCGAGCGTGCTGATCCTCGCATTGTGTGCGTGAGACTCAGTTCACGACATACCCCATGACTCCAGGGGTGGCCGGGTTGCTTTCATGCTCCCGCGGTCCTCTCAAGATTGAACAGTACCTGACTGTATCTTTTGCGGTGGACCGGGCTGACGGCTACGCAGATAACAACATGGCCTGGGGAATGCCCAGGGAAAAACCAAGCCTACTTACCGACCAGCTCGCTGACAACCAATTAACCTGTCTAACGGTATGCGTTAAAAACAGGGGTTTGTCCGCACGGATTTGCAAACGCATGCGTGAGCCACAGAGCCACGCCAAGGCCCCCTGGAGTCTGTGGTCCTACACTAACATTGAGTGTCCCCACAATGGAGGCACATGCATTCTGATGGTTAGATGAGGGCAGGTGGACTGAAGGGGAGCCACCCCTCCTTTAAAGGTACAGGAGCACACCAAACACCCAGCGTAGCACAATGGCAGCAAAGGTGTTGGTGCACTGCTGGACCAATACAAGCACCATAGGTGAAAACAAAAACATGTCCACCGCCCCCATCTATAGCTGGCTATCACGGTAAGTAGCATTGACGGCTACGCAGTACTACTCTGTGATAGGTCTGTTTGAAACAAGCCAGTGGGTCCCTCTAGGGACGGGTAAGTAGTCTCTCCTGCTGCAAGGTGAGTACATGCTGGCGCTGTTTCTGTGTGTGGGGGATTCTCCCTGTCTCCCCCCTGTTATGCTGCTCTCTGCACCCTGTTATGGTGCTGTGCTGTGTGGGGATGCTTCGGGGGGTCACTCTGCCCTGGGGGGGGGGGGCGCTCATGGCTGTTGGTGAACTCTGGGAAGTGTTCTGGGGGAGTGTGTGAGGCCTTATTGCGTGCGCCATTGGCGCTGTGTTTTAAATTTAAAAAGTGCGCTCCGGCGGCCATTTTGCCGCGGCTCAAATGCGCAGTTATACAGGCGCCAGGCAGCCATTTTCTTGTAGCCCCGGCGCTTTCACTTTCGTTTTTGGCCTCTAGCGGTGCTGCTGAACGGCGCAAAATACCTCAGTCTCCTCAGATTCTTCACTCTCCTCAGGCTTCACTCGCACTGCAGAGCGCGGCTCATACAGCGGAACCGAGCGGTCCCTAAGGTTGGTGAGTCCTCCGGGTATCCTTTCCTCAGCCTCGGCACAGCCAGTGGGTGGACTGTATTTTTCACTGTAATAGTGAATAAGGTCTCAGAGGGTGGAAGTATGGAGTCTGGTTCACCTGCTTCTCCACACTTGTCAGAGGCAACTGGCAGTGCTCCTGCACCTGCGGTCCCTATGGCCCAGTTGTCGGCAGTCCTGGAATCCTTCCTTGTCTAGCTGGAATCGGTATGCCAACGCACGGGGGCTGTAAAGCGCCCCCTCCCCACACAATCTCCACATGGGGAGTGTTCTGACTCAGATATGGGCCTAGCTACTGCTGCTGAGGACCCTAGTTATGAGGATTTTGATGTCTTTGGACAGGACCTTCCTTGTGAGGAAGACCCCTGTCTTGAACCACCAACTGACAGGGTGCTTGTAAGTGAACTCATTGAGGCTGTGAGGGACACTCTCAAGCTGAATGTTGAGTCTGAGGAACCTCAGCTGGAAGCTGTATCCTTTTTGGTTCCTTAAAAGCCGTTTCTTCAAAAAAGGTTTTTCCATATGTGCCTTTTTTTTAATACATTCATTGACCAAGTCTGGGATAAGCCGCAGAAGACTTTGACGGTCCCGTGGTGCATAGCCTTAAGGTACCCCTTTGAGGAGGACCTGGTTAAGAAGTGGGCTCACCCCCCAGTGGTCGACCCCCCCGGTCGCCCGTTTGAATAAGGCTACCACGCTCCCAAGGGACTCCTGCATTTAAGAATCCCGCTGACAGGAGGTCAGAAGTGGCGTGTAGAACTATGTTCACCTTATTGGGGGCCGCCTTACCCCCTATAGTGGCGGCGACACTTGTGTCTCAGACACTCACAGACTGGGCAAAGATATTGCACCAGACAGTGCAGGAGCATAATCTCCCTCCTGAAACCATTGCCCTGGCTCACCAACTTGCGCAGGGTTTAGTCTTTGTGTGCAATGCCACTTTGGATGCGACCCCTTTAATAACGGGGGCCTCTATCTCTGCTGTGGTGATGCGTCACCTTATCTGGCTGAAATGCTGGTCGGCCGACCTAGCTTCCAAAAAGCTCTTGGCTGACTTGCCCTTTAAGGGCGGTAGACTGTTTGGGACTGCCCTGGATGACATTATTAAAAATGTCACAGGAGGTAAGAGCACCTTCCTTCCCCAGTCTATTAAGGGAAAGGAGCCCCACCGCAGGCCGGGCCCTTCCTTTCCGGCGAAGAAGACGTTTTTTCGTTAGTCAGATTCCACGGGTAAGCCCGCCCAGACTGAAAAGAATGCGGCTGGGGGACAAAGACGTCCCTTGGTGCGTAAGCCTAACAAGCAAGCTCCCAAGCCCACCACTGCATGAATTCTTGCCCCTGCCGACTCTGGGGTGGGGGGACGTCTTTGCAGGTTCTCAGTGCGGTTGACCTCCCGGATCTCCGACCGGTGGGTGTGCGAGGTCGTCACCTCGGGATACAGGATAGAGTTCCGCTCGTGGCCCCCAGACAGGTTTTTTCCCTCGAACCTCCCTCTCCTTCCTGCCCACCGGGCGGCCCTCTTGGGGGCCGTACAGGATTTGCTTGGGTGCGGAGTAATTGTGCCGGTTCCGTCACGAGAGGTTTCAGGGGTTTTACTCAAACATGTTTGTTGTCCCGAAGGAGGACGGGGTCCGGCCAATCCTGGACCTCAAGGCCCTGAATGCCTATGTGAGGGTCTTAAAATTCCGGATGGAATCCATTTGCACAGTGATCGCGACACTCCACCAAGGGGACTTTTTGGCGTCCTTGGATATCAAGGACGCTTACTTGCACGTCCCAATCTGCGCAAGCCACCAGAGGTTTCTGCGCTTTGCCATAGGCGAAGTCCACTATCAGTTCGTGGCTCTTCCCTTCGGTCTAGCATCGGCACGACGTGTTTTCACCAAAGTGCTTGCCCCGGTTCTAGCTTTGCTGAGACAGCAAGGAATTGTTATCGTGGGCTATCTAGACGATCTCCTTCTCAGAGCAGAAAATGGCTCAGAATTGGAGGAAAATGTGACAAGTCAGTCAGACCCTCCGGGACTTCGGATGGATTCTGAACACGCAGAAGTCGGCTCTAGTCCTGACTCAGCGCTTGGAGTATCTGGGTCTGATCCTGGACACTAAGGCAGCAAAGGTGTTTCTACCCTCAGAGAAGTTACTGACACTTCATTCGGCAGTGCAGGTTCTGACGTCCCGAAAATGGTCGTCAATTCGCTTCTGCATGAGAGTCCTGGGACTAATAATGGCCTCCTTCGAGGCGGTTCCGTATGCTCAATCACACACTAGGGCAGGGCTCGACAAACCCCGGGCGCCAGGTCGCCATTGCGACTAGAATTAGCGACCTGGCGCCTGGGGCAGCACAGCTGGGGTATCCTGTGTCTCCGTGCCCCCCCCCTCCGCGCCGCGGGATCGCGTCGGGCCGCGACGGCCGGTAATTGAGGCCGCGGCTTTGCGGCCTTCTGCAGGCCTATGCTTCCTTCTGTGAACTAGCGCCATCTTGTGGTGGCAGTTGGTATGACAACCAGCAATGCTAATGGAGTTTCCCTGTCTGTTTTCCCTGCCATCTCCTTCCCTCTAATTAGAACCCCCAAACATTATATATATTTTTTATTCTAACACCCTAGAGAATAAAATGGCGGTCGTTGCAATACTTTCTGTCACACCGTATTTGCGCAGCGGTCTTACAAGCGCACTTGTTTGGGGGAAAAATACACTTTTCTTTAAATAAAAAAATAAGATAACAGTAAAGTTAGCCCAATTTTTTTTTTTATATTGTGAAAGATAATGTTACGCTGAGGAAATTGATACCCAACATGTCACGCTTCAAAATTGCGTCCGCTCGTTGAATGGCGACTAACTTTTACCCTTTAAAATCTCCATAGGCAACGTTTAAAAAATTCTACGGGTTGCATGTTTTGAGTTACAGAGGGGGTCTAGGGCTAGAATTATTGCTCTCGCTCTACCGATCGCGGCGATACCTCACGTGTGGTTTGAACACCACTTTCATATGCGGGCGCTACTCACGTATGCGTTCGCTTCTGCGCGCGAGCTTGACGGGACAGGGCGCGTTCCTGGCTCCTAACTTTTTTAGCTGGCTCCTAGATTCCAAGCAATTTGTCAAGCCCTGCACTAGGGCATTGCAGAAGGGAATTCTGTCTGTTTGGGACAAGTCCCCATTATCATTGGATCTTCAGGTTCAGTTGAGTCACTCTGTCAAGGTGTCCCTGACGTGGTGGCTGAGATCCCCGGCTATTCGGGCTGGGAAGTCGTTCATCCCCATCCACTGGACGGTGATCACGACGGACGCCAGCCTGACGAGCTGGGGAGAAGTGTGGGGAGTCCTTTCAGCTCAAGGGCTCTGGACTCCAGACGAATCTTGTCTCCCAATCAACATCCTGGAATTGCGAGCGATCAGACTGCGTCTCTCCGCATGGTCGAAGAGGCTACAGGGCCGCTCGGTCAGAATCCAGTCGGACAACGCCACGGCCGTGGCGTATGTCAACCATCAGGGGGGCACTCGGAGCTCGGCTGCGGCGTCCGAGGTCGCCCACATCCTAAGGTGGGCGGAAAGAAGCGTGCCGACAGTCTACATTCCGGGCGTAGAAAACTGGCAGGCGGACTATCTGAGCCGCCAGTCCCTGGACCAGGTGGAGTGGTCCTTGCATCCGGAGGTGTTTCAACTCCTTTGTCGGTGGTGGGGCACTCCGGATGTGGACCTGATGGCGTCTCAACTCAATCGCAAGGTGTCGAGGTTTGTGGCCAGGTCCAGGGACCCCTGGGCGGATGCCTCGGACGCGTTAGTGGCCCCGTGGGGTCAGTATCACTTAATGTATGTCTACCCTCCGCTGCAGTTGCTTCCTCGTCTGCTGCGCAGGGTGGCGGCCGAGGGCATCCCGGTGATTCTCATTGCCCCGGACTGGCCTCGGCGTCACCGGTACGCCGACCTGGTACGTCTCATCGCAGATGTCCCTTGGCGCCTGCTCTTCTATCTCAAGGTCCTATCTTTCATCCTGCTTTACAGTCTCTGGCTTTAACGGCATGGCTATTGAGAGCCAGGTGCTGAAAGACCGAGGCCTGTCGGATTCGGTAATTTCAACTATGCTTAGGGCAAGGAAGTTTTCTTCTAGGAAGATCTATCACCGTACCTGGAGAGCTTACATCGCTATGCGCGAAGAGCTAGACTGGCGTCCACGGACGTACTCTGTCCCCAGAATCCTGCGGTTCTTACAGCGTGGTGTTGCACAAAGGCTGGCTTTGAGCACTATTAAGGGTCAGATTTCGGCCTTAGCCATTTTCTTTCAAAGACCCCTAGCAGGTCATTCCTTAGTTAGCACTTTCGTGCAGGGGTACGCCGTGTGGTTCCACCTGCCAAGCCCCCGCTCCCTCCTTGTGATCTGAACTTGGTGCTCTCGGTTCTTCAGGAACCTCCCCTTTTGAAAATCCAAGAGATATTGCTCTTTTAACTTTGTCCCAGAAGGTGGCTTTTTTAGTGGCCATCACTTCTGTTAGACGGATGTTTGAGTTGGCGGCTCTGTCATGCAAGTCGCCTTCCTTACCTGGTCCTCCATAAGGGTAAGGCGGTATTGCGACCGTCTTTCCTTTCTAAGGTGGTTTCGGATTTTCACCTTAATGAGGACATTGTCCTTCCGTCCTTGTGCCCTCATCCATCGCATCCTAGAGAGGGTGCGCTTCACAATTTGGATGTGGTGCGTGCTTTACAGGTATACCTGACGGCTACTGCTTCTATTCAGAAGTCTGACTCGCTGTTTGTATCTGTTTCTGGTCCCAAACAGGGCCAAGCGGTGTCGTCTGCCACCATTTCTAGCTTCCTGGGCTTTCCGACATCAAGCGTCGGTTGCACAAGTGTGCAAGGCGGCGACCTGGTCGTCCGTTCATACCTTTTTAAAATTCTACAAGGTTGATGTGGCTGCATCTTCGGATGCTTCCTTCAGGCTGCAAAGTGTTGCAGGCCGCTGTTTAATGTTGCAACTCCTCCTCCGTTGAGGAACTCTGCTGGTTTGGAGTGAAGTTTTGGTTGTTCCTTACTATTTTGCTCCCACCCTTTCCTTATACTGCTTTGGTACGTCCCACACGTAATCAGTATGAGAGCTGTGTCAGTCCATGGACGATAAGAGAAAATAGGATTTTTGTACTCACCGTAAAATCTGTTTCTCTGATGTCCATGGACTGACACAGCACCCACCCTTCCTTTTAAGGGTTTGTACTGCTTTGTTACGAACTGAGGCTGTTAGCTGCAGGTGGGAGGGTAATGTCCGGAGGGACCGCCCCCCCTGGGCGGGGCTGTTCAGCTCTGGTTTGTTCTAGAATGTTTTAACATCTAACATTCTGCCTAGGTCTTCTCCTGCAAGCAGGGACATATACCCACACGTAATCAGTATGAGAGCTGTGTCAGTCCATGGACGTCAGAGAAACGGATTTTACGGTGAGTACAAAAATCCTATTTTTGTTTTTAAAAAAAATAAAATTGTGGAGTGGAAGACTTATTTTCTCTTGTCATCCATGGACTGACACAGCGTGTCTTATACACCTTTACACGTGGGTTATGTCCCTGCTTGCAGGAGAAGACCTAGGCAGAACGTGAGATGTTATACATACATTCTAAACAGCCAGAGCTGAACAGCCCCGCCCAGGGGGGCGGTCCCTCCGGCATAACCCTCCCACTGCAGTCAGCAGACCTCAGTTTTTTTCTGCCTAGCAGAAGGAGAAGACGTGGCTCTCTCAGGAGTCAGTCTCCTGACCTATTTTTATTCCTTTGGGAATTTTTTTCCTATTTTATTTTTTTGCGATCTTCTATCAACTGTCGGCTGGGCAACAGGTTGGGTACAAGATATCCTCGTAGTCTTCCCTGTCCGACCATCGAGCGCGCTGATCCTCGCCTTGTGTGCGTGAGACTCAGTTCACGACATGCCCCACGACTCCAGGGGTGGCCGGTGGGCTTCCAGCTCCGCGGTCCTCTCAAGATAGAACAGTCCGGCTGTATCTTTCGCGGTGGACCGGGCCGACAGCTACTCAGTACCGCACTGTGATAGTTCTGTCAGGAACACACCAGCGGGTCCCTCAGGGGACGGGTAAGTAGTCTCTCCTGGCTGCAGGTGAGTACATGCTGTGTGTTTCTTGTGTGGGGGGATTTCCCTGTCTCCCCCTGTGTTTTTTAATGTCACTCTCTGTTCACTAGTGCTGGCGCTGTACTGTGGGGGGTGCCTGGGGGCCGTACTGTCCTGGGGGGGGGGGGCTCATGCTGCTCTGCATTCGCTGGGGCTGTTTTGTTTTTGGAGGTGAGGGGCCTGGGCGCCGTTCGGCGCCATGTTTTGTGTGTGTGCTGATTTTACATTGGCGGCCATCTTGCCGGGGCCCGCCGGAGCACATTGCGGCGGCCATTTTCTTGTAGCCGCACGTTTTTTCTGGCACTAGTTTGGCCTCTAGCGCCGCTGGGAACGGCGCGAATCTCCTCACACTCTCTCCTCTCAGCTCACTCACGCTGAGCAGCGCGGCGCAGTGAGACAGAGCGGCGGAACTGAGCGGTCCTGGTCAGGTTGGTGGGTTCCCTGGGCATTCCCCTACTTCAGTCAGCACAGCCTGTGGGTGGTCTGAGAGGGACATTATGGAGTCAGAGTCACCAGCTTCCCCTAACATGCCAGAGGCAGCAGCCAGTGCTCCAGCACCTGCGGTCCCTATGGACCAGTTGTCGGCAGTCCTGGAATCATTTCTGACCAGGATGGAAGCTGTGTGTGAGCACAAGGGAGCAAAAAAGTGCCCTCTCCCCACTTTATCTCCACAAGGGGAGTGCTCTGCTTCAGATATGGGCCTAGCTATTGCTGCTCAGGACCCTAGCTCTGAATATTTGGATGGTTTTGAACAGGACATTCCTTGTGAGGAAGACTCCAGTTCTGAGTCAGTAAATGACAGGGCGCTTGTTAGTGAACTCATTGATGCTGTGAGGGACACTCTCAAGCTAGATGCTGCGACCGCAGAACCTCAGGCGGATACAGTCTCCTTTGGTTCTTTTAAGACCAAGCCTTCTAAAAAGGTTTTTCCATATGTACCTTTCTTTGACCAGCTCATTGACCAGGTCTGGGAAAAGCCGCAGAAGACTTTTATGGTCCCGCGGCGTTTGTCTATTAGATACCCCTTTGAAGACGCCCTGCTTAAAAAGTGGGCTTCTCCCCCGGTGGTCGACCCTCCAGTCGCCCGTTTAAACAAGGCCACCACTCTCCCGATGGAGGGGACTCCTGCGTTTAAGGACCCTACTGACAGGAGGTCAGAAGTGGTGAGTAGAGCCATGTTCGCCTTGTTGGGATCCGCCCTACGGCCCGTAGTAGCGGCGACCCTTGTGTCTCAGACACTCACGGAATGGGCAAAAATTTTGCACCAAACTGTGCAGGAGTATAACCTTCCTCCAGACACTATTGCTCTGGCCCACCAGATGGTGCAGGGTCTGATATATGTGTGCGACGCCACGTTGGACGCGGCCCCTTTAATATCCAGGGCCTCTGTCTCGGCGGTGGTATTGCGTCGTCTCATCTGGTTGAAATGCTGGTCTGCTGACCTAGCCTCTAAGAAGCTCCTGACGGATCTACCTTTTAAGGGTGGTAGACTTTTTGGTGCTGCTCTGGATGACATCATCAAGGATGTCACGGGAGGTAAAAGCACTCTCCTTCCTCAAACTATCAAGGGTAAGGAGGCCCGACGTAAACCGGGTCCTTCCTTTCCAGCAAAAAAGGGTTTTTTTCGTCCGTCAGAGTCCACGGGTAAGCCATCCCAGACTGACAACAGTGCGGCTGGCGGACACAAGCGCCCCTGGGTGCGTAAGCCGAACAAGCCGGCTCCCAAGCCCGCCTCCGCGTGAAGTCTTGCCCCCGCCCGTCTCTGGGGTGGGGGGACGACTTCGCAGGTTCACGGATCGGTGGACCTCCCGGATCTCCGACCGGTGGGTGTGCGAGGTGGTCACCTCAGGATACAGAATAGAGTTCCGCTCCTGGCCCCCAGACAGATTCTTTCCCTCAAATCTCCCTCTCCTTCCTGCCCGTCGGGCAGCCCTCTTGGGGGCTGTACAGGATTTGATCGGGTCCGGAGTAATTGTGCCGG
Organism: Rana muscosa; assembly: GCA_029206835.1. Classification (NCBI taxonomy): domain Eukaryota; kingdom Metazoa; phylum Chordata; class Amphibia; order Anura; family Ranidae; genus Rana; species Rana muscosa. The sequence continues at coordinate 989,256,274 of CM055118.1, read as the reverse complement.
TTCCGTCCCAGGAGAGGTTTCAGGGGTTCTACTCGAATCTGTTTGTTGTTCCAAAAAAGGACGGGGTTCGGCCAATCCTGGACCTCAAGGCCCTGAATGCCTTCGTGAAGGTGCAAAAATTCTGCATGGAATCCATTCGCACGGTGGTCGCTACACTCCGTCAAGGGGATTTTCTGGCATCCTTGGACATCAAGGACGCCTACTTGCATGTTCCGATCTGCGCAAGCCACCAGAAGTTTCTGCGCTTTGCGGTCGGCGAAGTCCACTATCAATTTGTGGCTCTTCCCTTCGGCCTGGCCTCGGCACCGAGGGTGTTCACCAAGGTGCTTGCTCCGGTCCTAGCTTTGCTGAGACAGCGAGGCATTGCTATTGTGGGCTATCTGGACGATTTTCTTCTAAGAGCAGACAGTGGCTCAGAATTGGAAGAAAGTGTGACTATCGTCAGTCAGACCCTCAGGGAGTTTGGGTGGCTCCTGAACGTTCAGAAGTCGGTTCTAGTCCCGACTCAGCGTCTGGAGTATCTAGGTCTGATTCTGGACTCCTTGGAAGCAAGAGTCTTTTCTACCTCCAGACAAACTGCTGACACTTCAGTCTGCAGTACGGGTGCTGACGTCCCGAAAATGGTCGTCAATCCGCTTTTGCATGAGAGTCCTGGGACTCATGGTGGCCTCCTTCGAGGCCGTTCCTTATGCCCAAGCGCACACCAGGGCTTTACAGAAAGAGATCTTGTCCACTTGGGACAAATCCCAGTTGTCCTTGGATCTTCAGATCCAGGTGAGTCACCTGGTCAGGGCGTCCCTGACGTGGTGGTTGAGGTCCCCGGCTCTTCGGTCCGGGAAGTCGTTCCTCCCCATCCAATGGACGGTGATCACGACGGACGCCAGCCTGACGGGCTGGGGGGGAGTCTGGGGAGTCCTGTCGGCCCAAGGGCTTTGGACTCCGGGCGAAGCCCTCTTGCCGATCAATGTGCTGGAGATACGGGCAATCAGACTGTGCCTCTCCTCATGGTCGGAGAAACTACAGGGTCACTCCATCAGGATACAATCGGACAACGCCACAGCAGTGGCGTATGTCAACCATCAAGGGGGGACTCGGAGCTCAGCTGCGGCTTCCGAGGTCGCCCGCATCCTGAGGTGGAACGAAAGAAGCGTGCCGGCTCTGTCGGCCGTCTACATTCCAGGCGTAGACAATTGGCAGGCGGACTATCTAAGTCGCCAGACGCTGGACCAGGGAGAGTGGTCCTTGCACCCGGAGGTCTTTCAACTCCTTTGCAGACGGTGGGGCACGCCGGATGTGGACCTGATGGCTTCTCGACTCAATCGCAAGGTGTCAAGGTTTGTGGCCAGATCCAGGGATCCCTGGGCGGATGCCTCGGATGCGTTGGTGGCCCCATGGGGTCAGTATCGCCTGATATACGTTTATCCTCCGCTGCAGTTGCTCCCTCGCCTGCTCCGCAGGGTAGCGACCGAGGGAATTCCGGTGATCCTCATTGCTCCGGATTGGCCTCGGCGTCACTGGTACGCCGATCTGGTACGTCTCGTCGCAGACGTTCCCTGGCGGTTACCAATACGGGGGGACCTTCTGTCTCAAGGTCCTATATTTCATCCTGCTTTACAGTCTCTGGTTTTAACGGCATGGTTATTGAAAGCCAGGTGCTGAGAGACCGAGGTCTCTCGGATTCGGTCATTTCGACCATGTTAAGGGCACGGAAGTCTTCCTCCAGAAGGATCTATCACCGTACTTGGAGAGCTTACATCGCCGTGTGCGAAGAGCTGGACTGGCGCCCACGAACGTATTCCGTTCCCAGAATCCTGCATTTTCTGCAGCGTGGCGTGACCCAAAAGCTCACTTTGAGTACCATTAAGGGTCAGATTTCGGCCTTGGCCATCTTCTTTCAGCGACCGCTGGCGGGTCATCCCTTGGTTAGCACCTTTGTGCAGGGGGTTCGCCATGTGCTCCCCCCTGTCAAGCCTCCTCTCCCCCCGTGGGATCTGAATTTGGTGCTCTCGGTCCTCCAGGAACCTCCCTTTGAAAATATTAGAGATATTCCCCTCTTGCCTTTATCTCAGAAGGTGGCCTTCTTGGTGGCCATTACTTCCATTAGACGAGTGTCTGAATTGGCGGTCTTGTCCTGCAAGTCGCCCTTTTTGGTCATCCATAAGGATAAGGCGTTGTTACATCCCCGACCTTCCTTTCTGCCAAAGGTGGTCTCGGCCTTCCACTTAAACGAGGACATTGTCCTCCCGTCCTTGTGTCCTCACCCATCGCATCCCAGAGAGTTTGCGCTTCACACTTTGGATGTGGTACGAGCCTTGCGGGTGTACCGGTCTGCTACTGCTTCTATTCGGAAGTCTGACTCACTATTTGTGGCTGTCTCTGGTCCAAAACAGGGCCAAGCGGTTTCGTCTGCCACCATTTCTAGGTGGATCAGACAAACCGTCATTCAAGCTTATGCTCTCAAGGGGCGGGCGCCTCCCTTTCCGGTTACGGCACATTCCACCAGGGCAATTGGTGCTTCCTGGGCTTTCCGACATCAAGCGTCGGTTGCACAAGTGTGCAAGGCGGCGACCTGGTCGTCTGTTCATACCTTTTCTAAGTTTTATAAGGTTGATGTGGCTGCATCTTCGGATGCTTCCTTCGGCCGCAAGGTGTTGCAGGCCGCTGTTTGATGTTGTAACTCCTCCGTTGAGGAGCTCTGCCTTGTTTGGAGTGAAGTTTTTGGTTTTCCATTTATACTGCTCCCATCCCTCTTGACACTGCTTTGGGACATCCCACGTGTAAAGGTGTATAAGACACGCTGTGTCAGTCCATGGATGACAAGAGAAAATAGGATTTTTGTACTCACCGTAAAATCCGTTTCTCTGGCATCCATGGACTGACACAGCACCCACCCTTCTTTTTAAGTTTGTACTGCTTTGTTACGAACTGAGGTCTGCTGACTGCAGTGGGAGGGTTATGCCGGAGGGACCGCCCCCCTGGGCAGGGCTGTTAAGCTCTGGCTGTTTAGAATGTATGTATAACATCTCACATTCTGCCTAGGTCTTCTCCTGCAAGCAGGGACATAACCCACGTGTAAAGGTGTATAAGACACGCTGTGTCAGTCCATGGATGCCAGAGAAACGGATTTTACGGTGAGTACAAAAATCCTATTTTTTGTAGGACTTAATTTCCATTAAACAAAATCTATTTTATTTGTACAGGCCTTTACAGAACTTCAGGCCAAAGTGATTGATACTCAGCAAAAGGTAAAACTTGCAGACCTCCAGATAGAGCAGCTGACGAGAACAAAGAAGCATGCCCAGCTTACCAGTATAGAAATCAAGAGCTTTCCAGATCCAACACTGATGTATGAAGGTGTGGGAAGGATGTAAGTAAAACTTTTTAATAGTTTATGGTAGTGTGAATGTTTTCAAGTAGACTCGGGTCGCTTTCACATGGGCGTCATCTGCTCAGTCACGTTTTTGTCAAGAAAAAGCAGATTTTGTTTACATCAGTGTTCCCAAGGCGTCTTTCAGGACAGCACCTTGAGAGATAATGACACTTCCCACCACTGCAGGAAACACCTTCTTCCTCCAAACTTTAAAGCAAGGCTCAGGTAGGAGGCAGCGGTTAAAGTCTGCTTATCCCTTATCTGTGATTTTTTTTATTTTTATTTTTTGGGTCTCTCTCTTTCTATCCCCCTAGTGGCAAGGGGCCTGTCTGGGCACTAGAGGTGTTTCATGTTTTCCTTCTTGGTGCACCTGTTTGGGGTGGTCCATTGGCAGAGATGGGGTCTCACTAAGGATCCTCCTGCTTTCCTCCCCTTTTTTTGTCTTCTCTCCACGCCAAGAGCTCTGGCCCTAGAAAGAGATGTCCTTCATGTAGGACAAAGATGGGAGAGAATTGGAAGAAAGCTTTATGCAGCACTTGCATTTCTTTTTTAGTTCAAGAGGAATCAGCCTCGGTACAGGAGGAATTGGTTGCCTCTGTAAAATAACTTTTTGCCACGATTCAAACGTTTCGTGACTCATTAGTTAACCCGGCTACTGCTCAGTCCTCCACTTCATTTGTCCCTAATGATCTGTGGCTGTACCAGTATTAGATACTCTGGCTGAGGAGCCTGTTACCTGGGAAGAACAGTCCCATGTACCTTCTAGTGAGGATTCAGAGGACTCGGGGGAAGAAGCAGTAGTATCCCCTTCCAAATTCAAATTATCCTTTGGAAGGGGTGGATGGGCTACTTGGGGCCATTCATGTTACTCTTGGCTTAAGTGAGGAAAGGATTTAAGTTTACATGACTGCATGTATGCAGGGCTGAGTGAAAGGGTTGAACCTTCCCAGTCCACCCGGTCCTTTCTGATGCCATAAAAAAAGGAATGGCAGGATCCAGAGACTTTTTTTTTTTTTTCCTCAAAAGCCCATAAGAGACGCTTTCCTTTTGAGGAAGATCCCTCTGCAGTCTGGAATAAGGTCCCTAAACTGTATGCAGCCTTCTCTCAAGTTTCCAGGTCCACTGATCTGTCTTTTAAAGACATGGGTGTTCTCAAAGACCCTATGGACAAACGCATGGATCTTTTACTCCAAAAGGTCATGGCAGTCAATCATGAATAATTTAAAGCCCGCTATGGCCACAACGTGTGTAGCCAGAAATTTAGAATTTTGGACTAACCAGTTAAAGTCCCATATAGTGGCAGACTCACCTAAACAAGAAATTTTAGACTCCTTTTGCCACTTTGTTTTCGGCGGTAGCTTACATAGCTGATGCTTCAGCTGAGGCCACTAACATGTCAGCAAGGTATGCAGCCTTGACTAATACCACAAGAAGGGCTTTGTTGTTAAAGACCTGGCCAGGTGATGCAGCTTAAAAAAATAAGCTTTGCGGGATTCCTTTTTCGGGGGACCTTCTTTTTGGGCCTGATCTGGAGAGTATCCTAGATAGGACAGCTGACAGGAAAAAATCTTTCCCAGTTAAAAAGCAGAAACAACCCCCAAAACGTTTTTTTCAACCTCAAAAGGCTCAGGAAAAAGACAACAAACCCCAAGGGGGTAGGAGGAATTGGGCCGCTAAGAAGGCCAAAGGAAAAGGTGGACTCCTTTCCATCCTCCTACACAAGCTGAGAAATCCCAATGATGATCCTAAACTTGAAGCCTCTGAACAGTCTGTCAAATACAGAAAGTTCAGGATGGACTCGATATTTTCAGTAAAAAATCTATTGACGCCAGAGTGTTATATGGCGTCAATAGATTTAAGGGATGCATATCTGCACATCCCAATCTCCCCTCAGTCCCAGAGATATCTCAGGTTGGCAGTAAGGGTGGAGGGATTAGTCCAGCATCTACAATTCAGGGCCCTACCATTCGGGCTGTTATCCTCGCCTCGGATTTTCACCAAGTTGATGGCGGAAGCCCTAGCCCCTCTTTGTCTATAGGGAATTGCAGTTATACCCTACCTAGACTACCTGTTATTCTTCACCCCTTCAAGAGAAAGTTTACTAGACAACCTGTCCAAGGCACGAAGCCACCTGGAATCTTTAGATTCGATTTTGAATCTACCAAAGTCTTTCCTAGTGCCATCCCAGGAGGTCCGTTTCTTGGGTTACCAAGTCGATTCGGTAAGCCAGAAAATGTTTCTCCCCCAGGAAAAGGACAGGGTTCAGGAAGCCGTCTCCCGGCTACAGTCCAACCAGCTTATAACAATAAGGCAGGTAATATCGGCATTGGGAGTTCTGACTTCAACTATGCCGTCCATCCAATGGGCAAGGTTGCATTTCAGGTGCCTACAGTCTTTTCTCCTGAGGTCATGGGATCACAATCTCAGTTCCCTGGACACTCAGATAAAAATTCCATCTCGAGTGAAGAGGTCACTTTATTGGTGGAAAGATCAGGAGAGTAGAAAAGATACTGAACACGGACGCCAGTGTGTGGGGGTGGGGAGCCCACTTAGAAAAAGATTTCTTCCAGGGAACTTGGCTGAGAGAAGAGTCAAAAAGATCCTCAAATTGGAGAGAGCTAAAGGCGGTCGCATTGGCTCTACTAAAGTTTTCTCCGGATCTCCAGAACCATCATGTTCAGGTGTTGACAGACAATGCCACGACAGTGGCATATCTCAACAGGCAAGGTGGCACAAGGAGCAGACCTCTACAGGTTCTTGCAGCAGAGATCCTTCTGTGGGCAGAGAGGAACTTACGGTCCCTGTCAGCAATTCAATTAAAGGGATCCCTGAACAGGGTGGCGGATTACTTAAGCAGACATACAGTCTGGGAGTCAGAATGGGCACTGAACCCGGAGGACTTTGCGACAATTTCCAGCAGGTTGGGTCAACCAGAGGTGGACCTGTTTGCCTCAAGGGACAACGCACAGGTACCTCAGTTCTTTTCCCTAAACAGACTAGATGGGTCTCTAGGAACAGATGCTCTGGCGCATCCTTGGAGGTTTCGCCTTTGCTTTGCGTTCCAGTTAATCCCTTTTGTGCTAAGAACAATTCATTGGGAAAATGTACCAGTCATCTTGATCACCCCGTTCTGGCACAAGAGAGCTTGGTTCTCAACTGTCCTGGGAATGGCAGCCAAGCCATGTTGCCATCTACCTCCCAGGCAGGATCTATTGATACAGGGTCCTGTATATCACCCAGATGTGTCCAGTCTCTCCCTCGCAGCCTGGTATCTGAAAGGCAACTCTTAAAAAAGAAGGGTTTTTCAGACCGTTTAGTTTCAACACTGCTAGAAAGCAGGAATAAACTTTCCACACCTTGGTGTATATAGCCCTTGTAACTTTCTAACTCCTGGTGTGAGACATCTGTTCAAAATCCGGACAATCTTAGTTCCATTTTGGAATTCTTACAAGAGGGAGCAGATAAAGGTCTGGCAATCAGCACTTTGAAGGTGCAGGTAGCTGCACTAACAGTGTTTCTGGAAAGATCCGTTGCCTCAGAACCACTAGTAGCTAGGTTCTTCAAAGCCCTTACAAGGTCTAGACCGGCTCAGATTAGGGGTTTCCCGAAATGGAATCTATCTGTAGTTCTGCAGTCTCTGGCGGGAAAGCCATTCGAACCTTTTGAAAATGCATCCATCAGAGATCTCACCCTTAAAACTCTGTTCCTGGTCGCTATCACTTCAGCGCGCAGGATCAGTGAACTACATGCCCTGTCAACAAGGGAACCTTATTTATCTTTGTTTTCAGGTAGAGTTGTTCTAAGAACAGATCCCAAAATTTTGCCTAAGGTTCTTCAACAATTAATCGTTCCCAGGAGATTGTGCTACCTTCTTTCTGTGCAGACCCTTCAGGGGAAAAAAACTTTTTTCATATGTTAGATGTAAGAAGAACTTTGTTATGCTATCTAAAAATAACAGAGCTTTAGACGCACAGATTCTTTATTCATTCTTTTTGGAGGCAACAAAAAAGGTTGCCAAGCTTCAAAGGGTACCTTAGCTAGATGGTTAAAGTTATCCATTCTGGAAGCCTACTTTCACGCAGGCATGGTGCCACCAGTAGGGATATGTGCACACTCAACAAGAGCACTTGCGGCCACATGAGCAGAAAGAGCTGGTACCACCCCTGACCAAATTTGCAGAGCAGCAACGTGGTCAAGCTTTCGCACGTTTGTGCGCCATTAGACTGGACCTCACATCTGCCAGTGACAAGGCTTTTGGCAGAAAAGGCGAAAGTGTGTCAGTAAAGAATATCCAATGAGTTTCTCGCTTTGAAAGTTCCCTAACAATATTTGATCCCCCCCACACTGGTTTCAAATGGCCTACACCCCTGAATTTTAGGCCTGATGGATCTTAATTATGGAACATTTTAAAATTCAGGGACACGCTGTGGTCTTTTAAACCCTGTTTTATTATTCTGGATATGTTCTGCTATCCTGATCCATAAAAGTCTCTTCGTACGGCCTATATACATAAGCCCACAGGGGCATTCCAAAGCGTAGACCACGTGAGTGGTGTTGCACATAATAAGCTATCCAATGAGAAATTCCTTATTAGAGGTAGAAGTTACACTCTCCAAACCCCTCAAAGGCCTGGTTGCTTCTCTGCAAGCTCTGCATTTTCTGCATGTAAAAAAGCCATTCCTATCCCAAAAGGATTGTGGTTAAGTGAGTTTAATACTTATTTTACTACTTTGTCGCAAAAACCTGGGTGCTTTCCTATATATAAATCTAACATTAGAGGGGAGCACAGATTTAAGTGTTCTGTCTCAAAGCAACACATGCCAGTGGGCTGCAAATATTGACTCCACTTCTTTATATTGCAATTTAAATCCTGTACTAAAACCCCATTCCTGGCTCTTGGTATTTCTACATGTTACTGTCTAAGTAAAACAACTCTCTAGGTACTGCTAATAATAACTCCTCCACTATTTTATCAAGATGGTTTGGGTTATATCCTTTCTCCAAAAACGTATCTTTCACTATTTTAGACTGGGAGATTAAATCATTGGTGTTAGAACAATTTCTTTTGACTCTCATAATCTGACCTTTTAGGGATGTTTTTAAGCCAAATGGGATGATGTCTGCTTTGTACTGAGAGGTAGCTATTCTGGTCAGTGGGCTTAAAGAACACCTTTTGTCTCAAGCTTATCATTCTGCCTGTACACATTAACGTCCAGGAAGTTGATCTCATCTTTGCACCACGGACTTGTTAATTTTTTTTTTTTTTTACAGAAAGTTTTTTTTTTATTTTTTTAAAAGACAAACACACATACACCGTTATGACAGTACAGTAAGGGTAACATTCGCATTTTAACCTCAATACACCTTAGCAGGCAGCATAGCACATAGAAATAACAACGAGGGGGTACAGAACTCGTGAGAGCAACACCAGTGGGAGAAGGTATTCAAGCAAGGGGGAACATCAGTGCGCCTTCATACTGGTGATCATCCCCCTCCATCCAAAGCAAAGGGAAGAACCAAGGGAAATCCAGTGGATAGAGGGCGATGGAAGGGGAGGGGGGGGGGAGGATAAAAATAGGGAGGGGGACTTGTTAATTTAATATTTCTATTAACCACTTCGGCCCCTGAGGATTTGGCTGCTGAATGACCAGATCACTTTCTTTATCGTACATCACGGGACACAGAGCAGCCATAGTAATTACTATGTGGGTTATATGCCACCTCTAGGTGATTGGACACTGGCAACCCAAGACAGGAAGTCCCCCTCTATATAACCCCTCCCACACAGGAAGTAGCTCCAGTTTTTTCGGCAGTGTCTGAAGGTGTTGGTCACGGTTGATGAAGTGCTATGCTAAAGAAGAAGCCCAGTTGCGGAAATCCTTAAGCGGGATCAAGGGGCTATGCAGTTGGATCCATCCTGGATGCCAAAAAGCAATGGCTAAAATGCATGGTACCCGAGCCTCGTGGAAAACTGAGGTCACTTGCCTGTAATGCTCCTCTGTTGAGGGCTGGACCCTGGGATTACGGCACCTTGGTCGCATACCGAAACAAAAGGTTGTCCTGGCAGGGTGCTGTACGGGTCCAAGTCAGTGGACCCCAGCATGCAGGGGGGACCCGGTCCCCGAAGGCCTGTCATGACATGGCCCGCCGTGATGGGTGAAGATTGGATCGGGCTGTGTTTTTCCAGCAGTATCCTGCGGCAGGAATGGTAAGTCAACGAAGATCCTAAGGAACTTCCTAGGACACGGGGGCATGGCTTGGCGCGGCCAGCATGCACGTGGAATTGAACATTCACGTAATACATGGCACAGGCCTTTAAAGCTTTTTACTCTAGAAAGAGTCTGGTGGTTGACGGCGGGACACAGAGCATACAAGGGCATGTAAGCACTGTATGGGTGTTGGTTACAGGCATTCCTAAGGGCACGTCTACTCAGCATCAGGCTGAACAGTGATAGCGGCATATTTCCATTGCTGGACTAAAGCTTGGTAGCAGATTGTAAGTACCTCTGCATTAGGACTATGTCTCCCCGAAAGAGAGGTGAGAAGCATATGAGGGTGAGGAGCGCAAAGGCGCCACGGTCAGGGTCTGAGGATCCTAGTTCCGCTTCCACAATTCTATCCTCCCCTGAAGGACCAGAAGCATCTGGCCAGTCTGAGTCATTCAGGCTCTCAGGCATAGTAGAAGGTAATAGTACAGCGCTACATATAGGCCAATAAAAACTGGACTGTAACTCAAATGTGACCATAAATGGAAACACACAAAAAAGTGAGAAGGGGCAGGCTGAACGCCCTACCCAATATATATAAAATGTCCACAATGATAAACAAAAACAAAAAAATTATGAGTGTCCAAAACAGTGGGTAAATAACCAGGAATGGATGTAAAACTTCTGGCACAATTCTTCACGTGGATGGTGACATTCATGTTTGCTTACCAGAAACGTTGGACTCGAATGTCATACGACAGCGGATCAATCGAGCTTGAGAGTATCTCCAACGGCTGCTCCACAGGAACGTCCCCAGATCTCTGATGGATGTAGAGGTATACCGGCTAGACGATCGGATGTCTTCAATCCTGGGTGGAACTGATGGATGCAGTACTTCTCGGGTCTCCAATACCCCCAAGGCTGGAGATCCCACCAGAAGACTGGCACTCTGGATCCCGGTATTCAACCGGACGATGGAATACGATCAAACTTAAATGGAAAATACCCCGACAAGGGTATTGTAGAAGGACCAACTGGAGAAAACTGAAAAAACTTTTCCTCACCGATTTCATGCAAAGAGAAGAAAAAAATAGGGGGCTCCAATTAGGGCTGGGAAAAAAATCGATTTTAATCTTGAATCGAGTTTTGAGCTCAAATCGATTCAGATTTGAAGAAAATCGATTTTTTTAGATTTAAAAAAAAAAAAAAAAAAAAAAATTTTTTTATTATTATTTTTTTCCTTCAAAGTTTTCGTAGCAGGACTGCAGGGGGCGTATCCGGAATGGCACTGGGCAGCGTTACCCCAATTACATCTACTCGCTGCAGCCGCCGTCTGCCTACCTGATCAGCGTGTCATGCAGACAGACGGCGGCCATTGCAGTGTTCAAAAGCCGCGCCTCCCGAGTCCTCGTCGTCTGTGATAGGCGGAACACTCAATTTCGCAGCAGGCAGTATTCAGCCTATCACGGACATCCTCTCATCCTCGTCTGTGTTGTGAGGATGACCATGATAGGGGGAACACTGAATGCTGGGAAATTGAGTGTTCCGCCTATCACAGACGAGGAGGAGGCGCGGCTTTTGAATACTGAAATGGCCACCGGTGTAGCAGTAAAATCCGTATCCCATGAAAATCTGCATCAGGTACGGGCACAGTGAGGCATTGGGCACAGTGAGGCATTGGACACAGTGAGGCATTGGACACAGTTCAATTCAACTAAGAGTAACCTCAGGATTTTTTGTTGTTTTATTAGCTAAATCCAAATACAGTATTAATAATTTGGATGTTTAACAATCTTTGTTGCACACTGCAAAAAACAACACAAGGTCACAAGCGCTAAATTGGTGGATAAAGAAAAAAATATAATGGATGATAATAATAATAATAATAATAATAAGAAAAAAATCCCAAATATTTTGGGAAGTACAAAGTATCCAAAAGGGGGAGAAAACAGGATCCAGCGCAGCAAGAAAAAATCCGTACCCAGAAGTACAAAATACACAACATGCACACAATATAATCCAGCGCTCAGGGAACATACATTATTAACTATTGAAAACTCTTGAAGAATTGATAAAAAAGCTTAGTCCATTTATCACAATAAAGAGAGGGATCCAATCCCAAATGTGCAGAGGGCAAATGAATCTTAACTCTCCAGTTGCCAGTGGTGACAAACTTGTTAAACTTGCAGTGACATCCGTGGAGCAAGGAGGGGTTAAAAAAGTCAAAACAAAGCCTGTGGCATGATCTCAGTGTGAGCACAGTACCTTGAATGATGGACAACAGGCAGACCAGCGTGTGGAGGGCCCTCCAACCCAAAAGGATGCAGAGCCAGGATCGCAGCAAGGCTGGGACAGAAGGAATCACACACAGAGTTTCAAGAGTTTTCAATAGTTAATAATGTATGTTCCATGAGCACTGGATTATATTGTGTGTTTGTTGCACACTGACTTTGCAGTTAGAGAAAGGGTTTGCCTTTGCAATTTTGTTTGTTGATGCACTTTAATTAATATAATAATAAAAAAATCGAATCGAATCGTAAATCGAGTTTTTTATAAAAAAATCGCAGATTTTTTTGGGGGGGAAAATCGCCCAGCCCTAGCTCCAATGGTGTAGGTCAAAAAAAATTGGGTTTTTAATCAGAAAAACACCAACATACAAAGATAAAAAGTGATCACAGTTCATATATTAAAAGACAACATGGGAAGCAAAATGCATAGCCCGACGCGTTTCGTTCCTAACAGGACGTCTACAGGGGCATTAACCTGCTCCCCCAAATTGCCATATATTAAAAGTTATGGGAGTCATAATCAATGACCCACCAATGGAACAACATTTCATAAAGGCGGGCATTCTGATTGGACAAACAACAATCACATGACCAAATCATGATAGTGCTTCCCCGTGGGGGACCAATCCTAGCACAGGGAACAAGCCCTTCTTGGTTCAAATCAATAAAACCAGGAAGTGTCAGGTAGTAGCACATGGCAAACATACCATCAAAAAGTCCGCCAAATTCCAACCAATCAGCCGTGCGATGGTGTCAGTCCAATCAATGCCTCAACAAACACACAATGAGATCTCTAGCCAATGGAAACTAACATTACATAAAAATGCAAAGGGACACACGATTGGACTGGGGAATGAATGAAGATATTACCCAATCATTATGTCCAGGAGGCTGGAAATAACCAGTAACAAAAGCCAGATTCCCAGTCCTACTTATACTGACTCAGTTTATTCATTAGATCAATGGGATCCTATACCCGTGGCCTTTGGGATGTCCCCTCGCAGCCCTTTACGACTGGGGGTGACTCCCAGACCGTTTGGGAACATAGGTGTTTCCCCTCTGATAGATTTGTTGCCGTGGGAGTGACGCCGGCGTGGCTTTCCTTCATGTCTTTTTGACATGATGGATGTGATGCCCGGTCACATGATCACCGGGCTCACTGCGCCACTCTCACTGCAGTATTGGTATGGTTTCTGTTCCCTCCCCCTCCTCTCATTGGCCTGCTCGCGGTGAGGGCGACGCCAGCGCAGCCTTCTTCCATGTCATTCAGACATGATTGGCGTGACGCTGGGTCACATGATCGCCGCGCTGATGGCGCCGCCCCCATTACGTGATCGCACATATTACAGGCTGCGCGTCGTCTATCTTATGATATCCCTCTATTTATTCAAATGACCTTCTGCGTCATGTGATGGTCTGAAGGAGAATGTGATTGGGCGCATTTTTGGTGTGCTCCCGGTCACATGAGCCAGATGTTAGTCACAATCTCCTGCTCTAAGATCTATCTGGCTTTTGTTACTGGTTATTTCCAGCCTCCTGGACATAATGATTGGGTAATATCTTCATTTATTCCCCAGTCCAATCGTGTGTCCCTTGGCATTTTTATGTAATGTTAGTTTCCATTGGCTAGAGATCTCATTGTGTGTTTGTTGAGGCATTGATTGGACTGACACCATCGCACGGCTGATTGGTTGGAATTTGGCTGACTTTTTGATGGTATGTTTGCCATGTGCTACTACCTGACACTTCCTGGTTTTATTGATTTGAACCAAGAAGGGCTTGTTCCCTGTGCTAGGATTGGTCCCCCACGGGGAAGCACTATCATGATTTGGTCATGTGATTGTTGTTTGTCCAATCAGAATGCCCGCCTTTATGAAATGTTGTTCCATTGGTGGGTCATTGATTATGACTCCCATAACTTTTAATATATGGCAATTTGGGGGAGCAGGTTAATGCCCCTGTAGACGTCCTGTTAGGAACGAAACGCGTCGGGCTATGCATTTTGCTTCCCATGTTGTCTTTTAATATATGAACTGTGATCACTTTTTATCTTTGTATGTTGGTGTTTTTCTGATTAAAAACCCAATTTTTTTTGACCTACACCATTGGAGCCCCCTATTTTTTTTCTTCTCTTTGCATGAAATCGGTGAGGAAAAGTTTTTTTCAGTTTTCTCCAGTTGGTCCTTCTACAATACCCTTGTCGGGGTATTTTCCATTTAAGTTTGATCGTATTCCATCGTCCGGTTGAATACCGGGATCCAGAGTGCCAGTCTTCTGGTGGGATCTCCAGCCTTGGGGGTATTGGAGACCCGAGAAGTACTGCATCCATCAGTTCCACCCAGGATTGAAGACATCCGATCGTCTAGCCGGTATACCTCTACATCCATCAGAGATCCGGGGACGTTCCTGTGGAGCAGCCGTTGGAGATACTCTCAAGCTCGATTGGTCCGCTGTCGTATGACATTCGGGTCCAACGTTTCTGGTAAGCACACATGAATGTCACCATCCACGTGAAGAATTGTGCCAGAAGTTTTACATCCATTCCTTGTTATTTACCCACTGTTTTGGACACTCATAATTTTTTTGTTTTTGTTTATCATTGTGGACATTTTATATATATATATTGGGTAGGGCGTTCAGCCTGCCCCTTCTCACTTTTTTGTGTGTTTCCATTTATGGTCACATTTGAGTTACAGTCCAGTTTTTTTACTGGCCTATATGTAGCGCTGTACTATTACCTTCCATTTCGTTTGAATTTGTCATATTCCAGCACAGCTGCTTCACCTCCCTCTATAGAGTTATTATTTATGTGTTTTTTGGGTAGCGCATTTATTTCTTTTTATCTCAGGCATAGTAGCCACTTCCAATACTTCAGCCTCTGCATACGTCACCAAGGACGATTTGGCTTCAGCGTTAGCTGGTTTGGAAGGAAAAATAGCTGATATGTTCGCATCTTCCTCCCAGTCTGGGGAAAAAACGCAATAGGTCCCCTTCTCCTTTGCCTGACCTTCCAGCATTGAACAGGAATGGGCCAATGATGTTGAGATACCATTGGGTAACCAGGAAGAAGGGCAGGCGGATGACTCCCACTTCTGAGGATTCAATCTCGGAAGAGCCTTTCTCAGCTTCGCAATCTCAGAAATTGCTAGTGCAATCCCTTATGGGATTGGTCCGTTCTGGATACAAGTTGCCCCCAGCACAGGTGGCTGAGGCCCCCTTTACCTCTTTGGGCTCCACATGCATTTCCTGTACACCCATTGCTGGAGCAGCTGATATATGCTGACTGGGATCACCCAGATAGATATTTTCTTCCTCCTAGAAGATTTTCTCTTTTGTATCCTATGGAGGAAAAGTTCACTAAGAAGTGGAGTTTGCCAGCAGTAGACGCTGCTATCTGTTCTGTGAATAAGAGTCTAACTTGTCCAGTAAACAATGTCTAAGTTTTTAAGAATTCAGCCGATAAGAAACTGGAATCTTTGCTGTAGCAGGTGCAGCAGCACAGCCTGCAGTTGCAGCGATAGGCGTTTGTCAATCCCTAAAAGACCAGCTCAAGCAGGTTATTAAGTGTCCCTGCTCAAAGGGAAGCCACCCGTGAGTTAGCTGAGCTACCTAGGGCCTTATGTTTTGTGGTTGACGCTCTGAAAGATTCTATTCATCAGGTGTCACGCCTTGCTCTCTTATCAGTGCATAAGTGTAGAATTCTCAGGTTGAAGCATTGGTCAGCTGAATGGCCATGCAAAAAGCTTTTGGCAGGCTCTCTTTCATGGGGAATGGTTGTTGGGGGATGATTTGGATAAATATATCCAAAAAAAATTTGGTGCCAAGAGTGCCCTTCTACCAGTAAAAAGAAGTAGACGTCCTTCATTTAAACGTTGTTCTTCCCCGATACCAGCCGCGACAGCCTCCGCCGTCGGGTGCGAGAGGTAAGCCTTAAGGCCAAACGCAAGGCCAGAAAAAGCCATGGGGGCAGAAATCTGCAAAGCAGAGTCCCAAGGCCTCCTTATGATGGGGTGCCCCTGCTCGCTCGAGTGGGGGGGAAGGCTTCTGCAGTTTTCAGAGGCTTGGCAGGAAGAGATCCGAGACAGATGGGTCATATTCACCCTATCTCTAGAGTACAAATTAAAGTTTCGACAGTTTCCACCTTTTCGTTTTCTAAGGTCAAGCATTGACCCAGTGAAAAGAAGGTCTTTTGTTCCAGGCTCTGGACCGATTTAAAGTCTCAGGGAGTAATCGTAGAGATTCCCTCAGAAGAGCAGGGCATGGGGTTTTATTCAAATCTCTTCACGGTGCCAAAACCGAATGGAGATGTCAGACCCATTTTAGATCTCAAGGGTCTAAACTAGTTCCTAACCGTCTGCTCTTTTTGCATGGAGTCAATCCGGTCAGTCGTATCCACCCTCTGGGGAGGAGAGTTCCTGTTATCAATAGACCTCAAAGATGCATATCTGCATGTGCCAATCTTTCCCGCTCACCAGAAGTTTCTGCGTTTTGTGGTACAACCGTGCCACTTTCAGTTCGTGGCCTTGCCGTTCGGGGTAACAACCGCGCCCCGGGTGTTCACAAAAGTGCTGGCCCCAGTACTAGCAAGACTGAGGGGCCAAGGTATAGTAGGAGTGGCACACCTAGACCTGCTACTGATGAATCAGTCGGTTGCACAGTTAGACCAGAGTGTATCCAACACGGTCAAGTACTTGGATCACATAGGTTGGATTCTCAACCTAGAAAAGTCAGCCTTGCGACCCGTGAGAAGGCTGGAGTACTTGGGTCTGATTTTATAGATACAGCCTAAGAAAAAGTATTTTTGCCTCAGACAAAAGTCAGGGCTATAAGAGAGCTGGTCCATGTGGTCAAGGCAAAGAAGGATCCCTCCATTTACCTTTTGCATGAGGTTGCTAAGGAAAATGGTTGCTTAATTCAAAGCCGTTCCCTATAAGACTGTTGCAAAATAGTATTCTGTCTGCTTGGAGCAAGAAAATCCAAGCCTTGGATTATGCAATGTATCTGGCCCCAAGGGTGCGCCAGAGTCTCTGTTGGTGGTTGATAACCAGAAATTTGCAGAAGGGGAAATGCTTCATGCCAGTAACCTGGAAGGTTGTAACAAGGAAATGACAGCCTCTTAGGCTGGGGAGCAGTTCTGAAAGAGACCACTGTCCAAGGAAAGTGGTCAGAGTCCGAGAAGGCCTTGCCCATCAACATTCTGGAGATTCGGGCAGCGCGTCTGGCCCTGGTGGCCTGGACTTGCAGATTACAAGGTTGTCCCATCAGGATACAATCCGACAATGCCACAGCAGTGGCTTACATCAACCAACAAGGGGGTACCAGAAGTCATGCAGCCCAGAGGGAAGTGGACCATGTTCTGGCCTGGGCAGAGAAGCATGTACCTTGCCTGTCGGCAGTCTTCATTCCAGGAGTGGAGAGTTGGCAGGCGGATTTCTTGAGCTGCCAACAATTGTTCCCGGGAGAATGATCTCTCCATCCCGACATTTTTTCAGCCATTTGCCAAAGTTGGGGCAACCCAGACGTAGATCTATTGGCGTCCAGGTTCAACACAAGGTTGGACAACTTTGTGTCAAGGACAAGGGATCCACTCGCATGCGGGACAGATGCATTAGTAACCCCTTGGGATCAGTTCTTACTGATTTATGCGTCCCAGTTCAGCTGCTGCCGTGGCTTTTCCACAGGGTCAAGGAGGCCGATAATACGAGTAGCCCCGGCATGGCCCAGAAGATCCTGGTATGCAGAGATCGTAAGGTTGGCAGTAGGAAAACCGTGGACTCTTCCATCCCGTCCAGACTCGCTGTCGCAAGGACTAGTGTTCCATCCTGCCTTACAGTCGCTAAATTTAACGGTGTGGCTATTTAAGCCCACATTTTAAAGAATCGGGGGCTTTCAGGCTCAGTGGTAACTACCCTGATGAATGCAAGGAAGCCGGCTTCCAGGACCATTTATTATAAGGTCTGGAGGGGCCTATGTTTCCAGGTGTGAAATCAAAGGATGGCATCCTCGGAAGTATGTCATAGGAAGAATTCTTGTCTTCCTACAGTTGGGGGTAGAATTGAAGCTAGCCTTGAGTACAATCAATAGTCAGATCTCGGCCTTGTAGGCATTCTTTCAAAGGCCACTTGCTTTGCATTCTTTGATCCGGGCCTTTATACAAGGGGTAACTCGTATAATTCCACCAGTTAGGTCACCCTTGTGCCCATGGGATTTGAATCTAGTTTTATCGGCATTACAAAGACAGCCCTTTGAGCTGATGCCCCATATTCCATTGAACCTTTTGACAAGGAAGTTGTTTTTTTTTGGTTGCAGTAACATCGACAAGGAGAGTATCAGAATTGGCAGCTTTCTCATGTAAAGAGCCATACTTAATTATTCATAAGGACAAGGTGGTGTTGCGTCCTCACCCAACCTTTCTACCTAAAGTAGTGTCCAGTTTTCATCTAAACCAAGATGTCTCCCTGCCTTCCTTTTTTTCCAGATCCTCAGTCTCCAGAGGAATTTTTTTTACAGTCTCTTGATGTAGTGAGAGCTGTCAGGCTTTATCTGAAGGTGACAGTTCAGATAGGACAAACTGAAGCTTTGTTTGTGCTGCCAGAAGGGCCCAGGAAAGGGCAGGCAATGTCGAAATCGACTATTTCAAAGTGGATTCGGCAAGTTCTAATCCAGGCTTATGGTTTGAAAAAGGTTCCGTCTTTTCAAGTTAAAGCGCACTCTACTAGAGCAGTGAGTGCTTAATGGGCGGTGTATCACCAAGCCTCTATGACTCAGATTTGCCAAGGCTGCAACTTGGTCGTCAGTCCATACATTTACTAAATTTTATCAGGTGGATGTAAGACAGCAAGAAGATGCCACCTTTGGGCAAAAGTGTACTGCAAGCTGCAGTATAGGTCCTCATGTCTGACGGCTTGCTTTTTTTGTGTCCCCCTCCCCTCTGGCATTGCTTTGGGACATCCCACATAGTAATGACTATGCTGCTCTGTGTCCCGTGATGTACGATAAAGAAAATAGGATTTTTATAACAGCTTACCTGTAAAATCCTTTTTCTTGGAGTGCATCACGGGACACAGAGGTCCCTCCCCTCTTGTTGGGATATATATTATATATAGATATACTACAGGTACTTCCTGTGTGAGAGGGGTTATATAGGGGGGCACTTTCTGTCTTGGGTTGCCAGTGTCCAATCACCTAGAGGTGGCATATAACCCACATAGTAATTACTATGGCTGCTCTGTGTCCCGTGATGTACTCCAAGAAAAGGATTTTACAGGTAAGCTGTTATAAAAATCCTATTTTTTACAATTTGGAACTGCGCTGCTTTAACTGGTAATTGCGCGGTCATGCAATGTTGTACCCAAATGAAATTTGTCCTTTTTTTTTTCCGACAAATAGAGCTTTTTTTTTATGGTGTTTGATTGCCTCAGCGATTTTTTTATTTTTTGCGATATTAATGGAAAAAGAGGGATTTTTTTTTTTTTTTTTTTTTAGAAAAATTATATTTTATAAGTGTTTATAAAAAAAAAAATATACAATAAACTCCATTCTAGTCATACATTTAGGCCAAAACTTATTCAGCCACATGTCTTTGGTAAAAAAAAATGTCAATAAGCGTATATTGGTTTGCGCATAAGTTATAGCATCTACAAACTGTTAAATTTTCTGGAATTTACGCAGCTTTTAGTTTGACTGCCTCTCTCATTTCTTGAGGTGCTAAAATGGCAGGGCAGTACAAACCCCCACCCCCAAAATGACCCTGTTTTGTAAAGTAGACACCCCAAGGAAATTGCTGAGAGGCATGTTGAGCCCATGGAATATTACTTTTTTTTTGTCACAAGTTATTGTGTAATTTTTATTAATTTTTTTGTCATTTTTCAAAGTTGTCACTAAATGATATATTGCTCACACGTGCCATGGTTATATGTGGAATTACACCCCAAAATACATTATGCTGCTTTTCCTGAGTATGGGGATACCTCATGTGTGAGACTTTTTTGGGCGCCTAGCCGTGTACAGGACCCCGAAAACCAATCACCGCCTTCAGGCTTTCTAAGGGTGTAAATTTTTGATTTCACTCCTCACTACCTATCAGTTTTGAAGGCCATAAAATGCCAAGATGGCACAAAGCCCCCCCAAATTACCCCATTTTGGAAAGTAGACACCCCAAGCTGTTTGCTGAGAGGCATGTTGAGTATTTTTCAGATCTCGCTTTTTGTCAGTTTTGAAAATTGAAAATGGGGAGAAAAAAAAAATATATATTTTTTTCCTTAATTTTCAAAAATAAATGAAAGCTGCAAGATACTCATCATGCCTCTTAGCAAATGCCTTGGGGTGTCTACTTTCCAAAATGGGTTCATTTGGGGGGGGGTTTATGCTATCTGGACATTTCAGGGCCTCTAACTGTGATGGGTAGTGAGGAGTAAAAATAGGATTTTTAATAACAGCTTACCTGAAAAATCCTTTTCTTGGAGTACATCACAGGACACAGAGGCTTAATCATTACATAATGGGTTATATCTCACCTTCAGGTGCTGGACACTGGTGTGATCAATTGGACAGGAAGTTTCCTCCCTATATAACCCCTCCCATACTGGGAGCTCCTCGGTTTTAGCAAGCAATAAGTGTCCCAATATCCCCAAATAAGAGGGGCGGGAGCTCTGTGTCCCGTGATGTACTCCCAAGAAAAGGATTTTTACAGGTAAGCCGTTATTAAAAATCCTTTTTTCTTTTTCGTACATCACCGGACACAGGCTTAAACATTACATAATGGGACGTCCCAGAGCAATGCTCAACTTGAGGGGAGGGAGACACAAATAAACGCAAACCGCCATCAGATGTGAGGACCTATACTGCTGCCTGCAGCATACTGCGCTAAAAAGTGACATCCTCTAACCGTCTTACATTCACCTGATAAGAATTAGTGAACGCAAGCATCGACTACCAAGTTGCGGCCTAGCAAATCTGCGTCATAAAGGCTTGATAATGCACCGCACAAGAAGCGCTTACTGTTCTGGTAGAGTGCATACTAAAAGAAACGGGGAACCCTCTGAACCATAAGCCTGAATAATAGCCTGATGAATCAACATTGAAACAATTGATTTAGATTCTGCCTGCTCATTCCGGGGCCTCCTGGTAGCACAACAACATCAGTTTTCCATATCTGAGCAACCGCTTCACATAGGCCTTGACTGCTTTCAGTAGAACGAGAGAGTAACCATTTTAATAGCCGATTAGAACATTGCCTACCCCTTTCTAGGGTCTTCTGGCAGCATAACAAAACGTTATTTCCTGTATCTGAACCATCAGACCTCAACTGTTCTCATCTATATTTAGAGAGAAGTAATAATTTTCCTTCCGTAACCAAGTTTCTGGTAAAAAAAAAAAGGGGAAGGGTAAGCAGTGTTTTGATTAAAAGAACTAGATTCTTTTGAGGGAAAAAAGGCTGAGTGAGGATTCAAGAACACCCTAATAAAGAAGTATGGCTCTTTACAAAGAATGTTGCCGAAAATGAAATACTCTTGCAGAGGCTACCGCAACCAAGAACACAACTCCCCTGAAGGAGGATGAAGGGAAATATGGTGCATAGGCCCAAGGAGCTGTCCCTGCAAGTCGATAAACCAGACTCGACTCCCCCCGGGCACAAGGGCGAACTAACTGTCAGATTTATACGCATTACCCCTTGTAGAAAGGCCCGGAACAAAGAGCGACCCTGAAAACACTGACAAGGCCGAGAATCGACTCTTGATGGAACTTAAGGCTAAATCCATCCCTTCTCTAGTGTAGGAAGGTAAGAATTCTACCTATGACATACTTTTGAGGATGCCATCCCTTGGTTTCACACCAGGAATATGGGCCTTCCAGATCCTATAACGCATGGTCCTGGAGGCCCGCTCTCCTGTATGAAGCAGGGTAATCGTCCCTGGTTCTGAAAGTCGCGATCCTCAAGAATGCGGGCTAAACCAAGTAAACCATTAATTCCCATGTTTGCAAGATAGGATGGAATACCGGCCCTCGCAAAGTAGGTCTGGACAAAATGTAGGGGACCCTGTGTCCTCCACTACCACCCTTGCGATCCCTGCACAGTAAGGTCATCTGGGTCATGCCGGAATTATTAGGCCGGCTTCCATTTCCCTCCGATGTAGCATAGAGCCCGCGGTAGTTGCAGCACTGGGGAAGAGAACGCACAAACCAACATCTTGTCCCGAATGTGAGTTGATCTTTTGTCCTAGACATAAAGCTGTCCAACTTCTTGTTGAAACTGGATGCCAATAAATCTTTTGCCCCGGGACAGCCCTTCTCTGGCTTCTGACCTGGAAAGATCAGGGAGTAGAGGCCATACACCCGGGAATAATTTTTGAGGGTTCCAGAGAATCGCCTGCCAGTTCTCCATTTCATGAAATGAAATGACTGATGTCCGGCAAGGCACAGGCTCCTCTGCCCAAGCCAGAATACTCTCTGGCTGCGTGACTTCTAGTACCTCCTTGGTAAACAAAGTCAACCACTGATGTGGCATTGTCGGATTTTACTCTGACAGAACAAACCTGCAACCTAAACGCCCAGGCGATTAAGCCAGATGTTCCACCCAACGCTTTCGACCTTTAATGGCTAGAAAGTTGATGGACAAGGCTCTCTTGGAGCTAGACCACCTCCCCTGGGCAGTGGTCTCTTCCAGGACTGGTCTCCATCCCTAGAGGCCAGTCTTTGTAGCCACTACCTCTCAGGTAACCGGCCTGAAGGATCTTCCTTTCTGCCAAACTTTTGGTTAAGAACTACCAACTGAGACTTCAGCGTATCCGTGGAACCAGACCCTTTGGATAATGCCAGGTTAGGATCAAGTCGCCTAGAATGAAACTGAGCATAGGGAACTACTTGAATGAAGCCACCATCCCTAGCACCTTAAGCAAAAGGTGAATATAAGGAACTCTTGCTTGCCTTGACCACATAGACCAGCTTCCTTTTATAGCGCTGACTTTGTCTAAAGCAGGGATATGGAATTAGCGGACTTCCAGCTGTTGCAAAACTACAAGTCCCATCATGCCTCTGCCTCTGGGTATCATGCTTGCTGCTGTCAGTCTCGCTATGCCTCATGGGACTTGTAGTTTGGCAACAGCTGGAGGTCCGCTAATTGCATATCCCTGGTCTAAAGCAAGAAAACTCTCCTTTTTGGGCTGTGTCCCAAACGCTCCAAGCTCCTTATCGAACGTACGAATGTACCCTTATGCCGCGTACACACGATCATTTTTCCCGTCGGGAAAAATGAAATTTTTTCCTTTGGACGAGAAAAACGATCGTCTGTGGGCTCTTTGCCGTTTTTCCCGACGGGAAAAACGGCATTAATCACGATGAGAAAAATTAGAACATGTTCTAATTTTTCTCATCGTTTTTTCCAGCATTTTTTTCCGCGGCAGTTTTCCCATAGGGAAACACTGCCACGGAGCCCACACATGGTCGTTTTTCTCGACAAAGAAAAAAATTACGGGAAAAACGGTCGTGTGTGGGGGAACATGCCGTTCCCTCGTTTTTCATTTTTTTTCATGTCGTGATTCACGGCGGTGTTTTCACCGCCGTGAATCACGATCGTGTGTACGCGGCATTAGACTGGGATCATACTCTAAAAGTTCCAGATACCCTGCTGGACACTTAGGTCCAGCCATGCTACTGACTGATATATAAGCAGCAGGATTGCCTCGGTATGCCATAGCTGCTATACCCTGGGCCTTTAGTCCTGCTAGAGGCAGGCTCTAGCACCTTGTAAACCCGGGCACGGTGGCTAACCCAAGGGGCAAGACTACCAACTGGAAGAAGTGCTGTTCCCCCACGAACGCAGACAACCTCTTGCAGTCCCATGTAAATAAACACAAATGGAAGCCCGAACTTGTACAAATGTTTAAGGCCAAAACAAAAAAGTGTGTACTCTGTGTGTGTGATATATATATATATGTGTGTGTGTGTGTGTGTACCCCACCAGTGTATGAGGGGCTCCAGGGTTGAGGCAGGTTGAGGGGCTCCAGGGTATTTGCTTGTTTGGGAGGAAACTGGCTTTTCAGTTTCCTCATGATTTACTAAAGTCCACTTTGGGACCTGGAGCCTGGGGATTTCTTAGAGATCCGGGTTTTGAGACTCAACGGCACACTGATTGTTCAGGTGTGTGTGTGTGGGCCTGAGAGTCGGGACCAGCATTCTGGGCTCCACCCTCCCGACGAGTGCAGCTGTGCACTGGAGAAGCCAGAGAGTGGTTGTCTGCACACTGGAAGCCAGAGACCCAGGTCTGAGGGTCAGAGCAGTGAGGGGCTGCTATCAAAATGGATGGTGTTGCCAATGGAATAGTCTGTAGGAGACAGACAAGAGCCTGAAGTGGAAGGCCTGAGCAACACTGCTGTATGTATAAGCCAGGAGACTGAATGTCATGTTATTGATGAAAAGGACTGTTGAAACCTCTGCGAGGGAAACCTTTTGATTTTGTTTGAACTTCTTTTAATAAAAATGGGCAAATAAAGCCCTCAAAAAGAAGACCCAGCGAGTGGCGGTGTCCTTCAAGCTTTACCTTTGCTGCTAGTCCTACACAATATAAATATATTTATTCTCTATCTATCTATCTATCTCACGTGTGCCATGGAACGGGTATCTTGCAAGCATGCGTTTATGAACGTGTTTATGCAACATCACACATCATGTATTCATGCAGACTTGTATTCTTATGCGAACATAAGGAATCCTGTATAAATTAAGGAATACTTAAATATGCAACCATGCAAAATCAAGGCGATCATGCAACTTATGTGATTCAGCATCTTGATGCGATTAAACATTTAATGCATCTTAAGCACTACTGTGCGGACAAGCACCCTTGACCAAAGATTCTTGAGTGATCAGGCACCCTTGTGCGATTCAGCCTCTTTTATGCAATCAAGCAATTTTAGGCATGTCTGTTAATCGCACGTACAGGCTTGTTTAAGTACTCTTGGGTAACCAAGGGCTTTGTGAGAACAAGCACCTTTGTGCGACCCCGCATCTTTATGCGACTGTATGAATTTACATGTTTTTTTACAGAAACATGTATCTTTATGTGATCAACACTAAACACATTCTGTTACTAGTTTTTACCCCACATGCATCTTGCACATTCCAAAATCATGTATTTTATGCAAACATGTGGACTGGTAAAGAGGAAACGTGCATTTCTACAATCATGCGATTTAGCTGTTGTTCGTTTAGCAACAATGTGCACCAGCAGCTTGTGCGTTTGTGGAAACAAGCCTCTTCGAGCGACTTCAGCACTTTAATGTGACCAAGCATCCTCATGCGATTATGTAAAGACATGTCAATCCATCAACCGCAAACCTGTATCTTATGCCAACATGTGGGCTGGTAAAAGAGGAAGTTATCCTCCGCAAACGTGCGTTTCTGCTTTAGCTCAATGTGCACCAGCAACTGTGCACCCCAGCAGTTTTTTGTGGAGGTTTTCTAGCAACCTATACTCCTCGGCTAAAGTTTTTAGGAGGAGAAAAAAACAGCTCATGTGGGTGCCCAACCAGCAGAAATAAACTGTTGCAGTAATGGATGGAGTGGGAATGTAAAAGCAACCTATGGTGATTTTTTAATTATTTTTTTAAACCCCAAGGAGGAGACAGAGGCTTCGGCCATTTAGGCTGAGGGTAAGTTATATGCAGCATGATGGCTGACTGCTAGGACTCCTCTGGATCGTTTGGAAACTGCAGTATTTTTGTCAAGGTGCAGGTCAATAGCCTGCCCATCTACCATAGGCTTTTTGGGGTCAGTTACCCTCTGACTCGAATGCGCACCAGGGTTTCTCATGGTGCATACATAGCCCTTTCTTATATGTTCTGATACACAGTTTTCCAAACTCTGGAGGACACTACCTGTTACTCGTTTGTAGCCTCACCTAGCAGCACACCCAGCCGTCGCCTATTATGACCTTTACCCTTATTGGCTGTCTGTTATAAACAAACTGCCAATTGAACTTTACTAAGGTGTGCCGCTGCAATTGTAGCACACTCGATCTACTATCGTGCTCCTGAAGAAGCGTTTAAATCGCGAAACCGGTTGAGCAATCCAAGATTTCATCGGCTACACTGGATCTATGGCTAAACACCACCCGCTTCTTATGATTACTGCTTTATTAGCCTGTGGCTACTGGTTTTGTATTTTCATTTAGGATGAAGTGCATTTACATTTTACAAATCTAACTCTGAAGCATTGTTAAATATTAGCCTGAGCCGTGTATCCAAATATGAATAGACTGTCAATCACATTTTTTGAATGTTTACTTGTATTTTTATGATTGTTTCTAAAATAAATACTCCTAGTTTTTTACAATATTTACTCATGTGCCACCTAAAGTCCATTCCTTAGTTTATCCATATTCTCTCTATATGCAGCATGAATCTCTGAAACACAACAGCTGCAACTTCAGAGCTTGTGAGGCTTCTGATACCTCTGCCTCGTCAGCTGCACCTGTTCCCTGTCCTGACTGTGAACTTTTATCCTCAGGACTTTAATCCTCTTGTTTGAGGACTTAGAGCAGAGGAAGGGGCACACCCTGCTTTCTGCTCTTTGTGAGGAGGCTGCGATTTATAGCAGTTAACCTCTCTATAGACCAACAAATGCAAAAAAAAACTTCCAAAATGACCTATGCAGAGTGGCTGCAAGGTTGGGGGAGACGGCAATGCCTGACAGGGGCGATGGCTTAACCTGTGCAGCTGCCTCAAGCATGATCCTGCCCCTGAACCTTTTTTACAGGGAGACATAGTCCTAAGCTAAAAATCAGAGGAACTTAACACAGGTGCATCAACAGCTGAACTTAGTCTAGCAATTAACAATGCCTGCTAATTTGCACAGCCTGATGCTGAGTAGGCGCCTTGGGTAAGTCTGTATCCAACACACAGGATGTGCTTACATGCCCAAAGCTGCTGAGTCCCTTTTGACTTTACAGAGCTCTGGTGTCTGGGGTTTCTTTGAAGGGCCCACCCTGCGCCTGAACGAACACACACCACACAAACACACACACACACACACACACACACCTGTGGCAGAGTCTGAAGCGGAGGAAGTGAGCCGCTCAACAGACCGGCTGACACTGAGCTTTCGTTCCTGGAGAGCATGGTAAGTAAAACACCAGGTACCATATGTCTTTTTACTCCCTCTAGTGGCGTAAAACAGATAAGACATGCAGCTACTCATGGAAGATAATCCTTAAGGTATTTATTTACCCAGGATTGTCTTCACTTGCCTTATCCCCGCCGCAGGATACTGCTGAGCCAGACAGATCCAGCCTTCACCCATCATGGCGGTTAGTGTTGTGCCAACCTTCAGGGATCTGGGTTCCTACTTAACCACTTGACAACTGGGCACTTAAACCCCCTTCCTAACCAGACCAATTTTCAGCTTTCGGTGCTCACATTTTGAATGACAATTACTCAGTCATACAACACTGTACCCATATGACATTTTTGTCCTTTTTTTCACACAAATAGAGCTTTTTATTTGGTGGTATTTAATCACTGTTGGGTTTTTTATTTTTTGCGCTATAAGAGAAAAAAGACTGAAAATTTTGTAAAAAAATGAATTTTTCTTTGTTTCCGTTATAAAATTTTGCAAATTAGTATTTTTTCTTCATAAATTTTGGCCAAAATTTATACTCCTACATATCTTTGGTAAAAATAAGTACAAATTGGTGCATATTTTTTGGTCTTTGTGAAAGTTAGAGTCCACAAGCTATGGTGCCAATATCTGAAAATTGATCACACCTGAAGTACTGACGGCCTATCTCAATTCTTGAGACCCTAACATGCCAGAAAAGTACAAATACCCCCCAAATGACCCCTTTTTGGAAAGAAGACATTCCAAGGTATTTAGAAAGAGGCATTGTGAGTATTTGAAGTTGTCAT
This sequence comes from Rana muscosa, assembly GCA_029206835.1. Classification (NCBI taxonomy): domain Eukaryota; kingdom Metazoa; phylum Chordata; class Amphibia; order Anura; family Ranidae; genus Rana; species Rana muscosa. Next base: position 989,228,508 of record CM055118.1, on the reverse strand, counting down.
TTTTTCCCACGATTCTTTGCAAAATCAAGATTTGTTTTTTTCTTTTTTTTTTCTTTTCACAAAATTGTCATATTAGCAGGTTATTTCTCACACACAGCATATGCATACCACAAATTACACCCCAAAACACATTCTGCTATTACTCCCGAGTATGGCGAATACCACGTGTGAGACTTTTACACAGCGTGGCCACATACAGAGGCCCAACATGCAGGGAGCCCCTTCAGGCGTTCTGGAGCACCCAGGCCAATTCTGACATTTCTCTCCTACATGTAAAAATCATCATTTGTTTGCTAGAAAATTACATAGAACCCCAAAACATTATATATGTTTTTTTAGCAAAGACCTTAAAGAATATAATGGTGGTCGTTGCAACTTTTTATCTTGCACGGTATTTGCGCAGAATTTTCCTAACGCGTTTTTTACGGGAAAAAACAGTTTTGTGCTTAAAAAAAAAAGTAAAGTTAGCCCAATGTTTTTGCATAATGTGAAAGATGAAGTTACGCCGAGTAAATAGATACCTAACATGTCACCCTTCAAAATTGCACACGCTCGTGGAATGGCGCCAAACTTCGCTACTTAAAAATCCCCATAGGCGACGCTTTAAATATTTTTACTGGTTACATGTTTTGAGTTAGAGGAGGTCTAGGGCCAAAATTATTGCTCTCGCTCTAACGTTCGCAACGATAGCTCACATGTGTGGTTTGAACACCGTTTTCATATATGGGCGGGGCTTACGTATGCGTTCACTTCTGCATGCGAACTCGCGGGGGCAGGGGCGCTTTAAAATATATATATATATATATATATATATATATATATATATATATTTTATTGTTCATTTTACTTTATTTTAGTTTGACATGTTTTTCCGCCCCAAATTTTTTTTTGATCACTTTTATTTCTATTACAAGGAACGTAAACATCCCTTGTAATAGGAATATGGCATGACAGGTCCTCTTTACAGTGAGATATGGGGTCAATAAGACCCCATATCTCACCTCTAGGCTGTGAAGCCTGAAAAAAAAAAAACCCCCAAAAAATAACAATCTTGGCTTTGATCGTAGCGGTGAGTCGGTAGAAGCACCGGAGGGCAGCGGGAGGGGGGGGGCATCCCCTCTCACCTCCAGTAAGAGCGATCAAGCGGTGGAACAGCCGCTATGATCATTCTTATGGTGTGGGGAATCGCCGGCTGAAAAAGTGAATATCTGAATGATGCCTGTAGCTGCTCCCATCATTCAGATATCCCCACATAAAGTTAAGGACGTCATATGACGGCCGGCGGGCGGAAAGTGGTTATTGCGGCGTATTGGCGGGGTATTGCAGAGTATTGGCGGGGTATTGCGGAGTATTGGCGGGGTATTGCGGAGTATTGGCGGGGTATTGCGGAGTATTGGCGGGGTATTGCGGAGTATTGGCGGGGTATTGCGGAGTATTGGCGGGGTATTGCGGAGTATTGGCGGGGTATTGCGGAGTATTGGCGGGGTATTGCGGAGTATTGGCGGGGTATTGCGGAGTATTGGCGGGGTATTGCGGAGTATTGGCGGGGTATTGCGGAGTATTGGCGGGGTATTGCGGAGTATTGGCGGGGTATTGCGGAGTATTGGCGGGGTATTGCGGAGTATTGGGCGGGGTATTGCGGGGTATTGGGCGGGGTATTGCGGGGTATTGGGCGGGGTATTGCGGGGTATTGGGCGGGGTATTGCGGGGTATTGGGCGGGGTATTGCGGGGTATTGGGCGGGGTATTGGGCAGGGATGGCTGAGCAGGGATGGATGGCTGGATCTGTGACTGCAATTGTCACAGATCCAGCCCACAGCTGACATGTTCTGACATGGGGGAGGGAGCTGACTTGATTCGCTCTCTTCCCCTCTCCTCTCACACTGTACCGATCGGTACAGAGAGGGGAGGGAGGAACTGGCGTCATCCCATGACGCCAGTCTGTTTACAAGTGATCGCTCCGTCATTTGACGGAGCGATCACGTGGTAAACGGCCGCGATTAGCGGCCATCTACCGTGATCCGTGATGCGCCGGGAGCAAGATTCTGGGAGGACGTCCCTGGGACGTCCACTCAGGATAACTCGACCGCGCTGTAGACGTCTTTCGTCCATGGCGCGGTCGGCAAGTGGTTAAAGGAGGCCTCTTCCCTCGACCATGAAAAAGACTCCACCAGAAACTTTTGCGCATCTTTGATGCATTGCAAAAGTACTGGATCCCAGAGCCCAGTCCTCAAAGAGAGACATTACAGGAAAAACCTTGCTCTTCCGCGAGGCCCGGGTACCATCCTTTTTAGCGTTTTTTTTTCCTGGCTTTTTGGATGGATCTGGTTGTATTGCTCATTGACCCCCGGAGGGATCTTTCAGTAGAGCTTTCTTCTTAGCACATTTTTAACCGTGACCAACACCATAGACACTGGTGAAAAAACTGAGGAGCTCCCAGTATGGGAGGGGTTATATAGGGAGGAAACTTCCTGTCTGATCACACCAGTGTCCAGCACCTGAAGGTGAGATATAACCCATTATGTAATGATTAAGCCTCTGTGTCCCGTGATGTACGAAAAAGAAATTGCAATTTTACACCTTTTAGAAAGCCTGAAGGCGGTGCTTGGTTTTTGGGGTCCTGTATGTGGCTAGGTTCCCAAAAAGTCTCACACATGTGGTATCCCCATACTCGGTTGAAGCTGCAGAATATATTTTGGGGTTTAATTCCACATATATAACCATGCCATGTTTGAACAATATATCATTAATGACAACTGTGTAAAAAAAAAAAAAAAAAAAAATTAAAAAGATTTTTTTTTCTCAAAACGTGTGGAAAAATATAAAATATTCCATGGACTCGACATTTTTTTTTTCCAGCAAATAGCTTGAAGTGTCTTCTTTCCAAAATGGAGTCATTTGGGGGGGGGGTTTGTGCTATCATGACATTTCAGGGCCTCTGAAACTGTGATAGGTAGTGAGGAAGTGAAATCGCCATATGTGGTATCTCCATACTCAGGAGAAGCAGCAGAATGTGTTTTGGGGTGTAATTCCACATATGCCCATGGCATGTTTGAGCAATATATCATTTAGTGACAACTTTGTGCAAAAAAAAAAAGTGTAATTTTCCCAAAACTTGTGGCAAAATATTCCATGGACTCAACATGCCTATCAGCAAATAGCTTGGGGTGTCTACTTTCCAAAATGGGGTCATTTGGGGGGGGGGGGGGTTGAACTGTCCTGGCATTTTATGCGCAACATTTAGAAGCTTGTGTCACACATCACCCACTCTTCTAACCACTTGAAGACAAAGCCCTTTCTGACACTTTTTGTTTACAAGGAACAATATATATTTTTTTGCAAGAAATTTGCAATTTTTTTCACACAGTATTTGCGCAGTGATTTTTCAAACGCAATTTTTGGGGAAAAAAAAACACTTTTTTTAATCTTAATGCACTAAAACACTATATTGTCCAAATGTTTGATGAAATAAAAAGGATGATCTTATGCCAAGTACATGGATACCAAACACGACATGCTTTAAAATTGCACACAAATGTGCAGCGGCGACAAACTACATACATTTTTAAAAGCCTTTTTAAGTCTTTACAGGTTACTACTTTAGATTTACAGAGGAGGTCTATTGCTAAAATTACTGCCCTCGATCTGACCTTTGCGGTGATACCTCACATGCATGGTTAAATTTCTGTTTACATATGACCCCAGACTGACGCTTGCGCGTGACCACGGGGGGACAGGGGTGCTTGATTGATCGGTGGGTATGGCCAACATTAGAATACCGCCCGAGAGAGAGAGAGAGAGAGAGTTCGGGTCTCTCAAAATGCAATGGCATCTTGGGAGACCCCGTGAAAGTGTGTCCTAGGCTGTGCTGTACCCTATGCTAATACTCCACTAGTGTATGCGAACGTTCAAAACATTCACTGATGCAAAGACCAGGATTGTCAGGACAGGAGGGATACAAATAGCCGGTGTCAAGCCTATATCCGCGCTTTTTACAAACACATTTTCTTTGGGGGGCTCGTTGGGTAGGGGTACCAGGGAGGGCATACGGAAAAGGCCTCTCATGCAGCCGGCTTACTGCATTTGCGTTGGGAAGTTGGGCCTCAGCACCGTCTGGAAACAGATGGGCTGTGATGATCTCTTCCTGGAATTTAAGGAAGGATCCAGTTCGTCCTGACGCTTTGTATAGCACATAAGAGTTCAGCAGAATAAATATACAGACACTTTTTTTATACCAGCGTCTGGCCTTACGGGCAATTAGGTATGGCGCTATCAACTGGACGTTGAGGTCCACCCCTCCCATAATAAGGTTATATTCGTGGACACAGGGGTTTCTCCACAACACCAGTCGCCGTAGGAATTTGGACCGTCGTGTCTGCGTGAAGGGAGGACAGAATGAAAACATTCTTATTATCCCTCCACTTCACAGCGAGAAAATTATTACACTTAAAGCAGGCTCTCTCCCCCAGCCTAAGATGGGAATCTACAAGCCGCTGGGGTAAGCCCCGGTGATTAGATCGCACGGTGCCACATGCGCCAATTCCATGATTAAACAAGTGACTAAAAAGTGGCACGCTCGTGTAATATTTGTCCACAAACAAATGGTACCCCTTTCCAAATAAGTCCCACACAATCTTGCCAGCGCTCCCTATGTAATCTAGGCAGTTCTACAGCTCTACGTAACCATTTCTTCCCTCGTAAACTATAAAACTATATGTATAGCCTGTTGCCCTGTCACAGAGCTTATACATCTTGACCCCATATCTGGCACGCTTGCTGGGAAGATACTGTTTGAAAGACAAGCGGCCAGAAAACTTAATTAGGGACTCGTCAACGCAGACAACTTGGTCGGGAGTAAACATGGCTGCAAAACGTTGGTTGAAGTGGTTTACGAGGGGCCAAATTTTGTTGAGTCGATCATATCCAGGGTCACCCAGAGGACAACAGAATTCATTATCATTGAAGTGCATGAACGGCAAGATCTGCTCGTATCGTGCCCTGGCCATGGAAGCAGAGAACATGGGCATATTGTGAATTGGGTCAGTGGACCAATATGACCACAATTTGTTCTTTTTAGTTATGCCCATGAGGAGGGAAAGGCCCAGAAAGCTCTTAATTTCGGAAATCGTAATAGGTTTCCATTCTCTTGCAAGGGTCAAATGGGGATTAGCAGCAATGAATTAACCATCATACAAATTTCTTTGCTCCACAATAGATCTATAGAGATCTTCCATGAAAAATAGCGAATTAAAATCAAGAGACGTAAAATCAAATGTTTCCACCTGAATTCCGGGTTGGCCAGTGAATGGGGGGAAATACGGGTGCAGAATTGGTGGGCTCCCAATTAGGATTGGCATATTCTGCAGGAAGGGCACTATGGGCACGACAGGCCTGTCTTTGTCTTCTTGGTGGCAGCGGAACATTAGTTGTGCTAGCCACCGTACCAGCTTGAACTGCACTTATGGGACTCACCACGTGATACTGCAGGGCTGGTTTGACTACAACCAGGGTGTACTAGGCCGCTGGTCCTTGCCAGTTCACCAGAAGGATGAGCGGCACTAGTACTGGCTCTCTTCTCCATACGAGAGCCCTGCGGTTCTTGCACCTCCACAGCAGACCGGGGTCGGGTACGCGTGACGTTAGCAGGGACCACAACTCAGTCGTCAAAACTATCTGTCAGGGTGCCGCTGCTGTCTACTGGTTCGTATTCTGAGACTGAATCTGACAGATGGGTGACTCTCTCTTCACTATCTGTCATGCTCAGAATTGTGTAGGCCTCTTCACTAGTGTACCTTCGATTTGACATTTTGGTCTCTAAATGTACTAATACCGTAGTGAGATTCGCATGGAAAAAAAGCTCCTGACTGTCAGCGACTGATTCAAACGCTACCAAAAAAAACTGTTAGTGTTCGCAGGTATCAGGCCTCACTGCGAACGCTGCAGTTATGTGTTTAGTGTTTTGTAAGTGACCGTGATCCATCGATACTGCACTTGGGTGGACTGGGCTGGGCGGAGGGGCTAAACGCAGGTGCTAGCAGGTATCTGGGCTGATCCTGCTAACACAGTTTTTGGGAACCCTAAACTACTGGGGACACTAGTATAGATCTGATCAGATATTGATCCGTTCAGACACTATACTACTAAGGGAGGTGTATGGTGCGTGCGTGGGATGTTAGCGCTATTGGCATTAATCTGACACTGCCTGGGGCGATGCAGACCCTGACGCTAAAACCTAACTTATATCACCTGTCGGGCAATCAGGGGGTTAAACCTTAATTGGGTAATATACGGCGGGTGCCCTGACGCTATAAAAAACAAACTGACCGACCAGCGTCACCTGTAACACTAATACAGTGATCACTGGTGACGGGGTGAAAGGGTTAACTAGGGGAAAATCAGGGGGTTAAAACCTTTATTAGGTAGTATATGGGGGTACCTGACGGTGAAACTAATCAAGTAACTGGCTAACTAGCGTCACCCGGGACACTAATACAGCGATCGGAAAAGAGATCTATTAGCGACACTGGCGACAGGGTGTGAAAGGGTTAACTGGGGGGCGATCAAGGGGTTAAATCTTTATTAGAGGGGTACCCTAGACCTATCACTTATTACAGTCACAAATGACACCAATGCAGTGATCGGTAAAAAATATGAAAAGTGCAATTGGTGACAATGTGACAGGGAGTGAAGGGGTTAACTGGGGGTGATCGTGGGGGGAAATATGTGCCTATGTGTACTAGTGTCAGTGTAGTGTTTTGCAACTCACGTTTGGATGTCCTCTCCTCTCACTGGAATCCAAAAGACCCCCACGAGGAGAGATGACATTGCTTCCCGTCTGTGTTTACACTTGCAGACAGGGGAAGCATTTTCATTCGTCGGCAGGTTCAGGCCATGAATCATTGGCCTGGACCAGGGCCGATCCTAGATGGGGTGCAGGGGGTGCCCCGCACCCTAGCGGCTGTTAGCTGCTGCAGAGAAGGGGCGCAGAAGCTACTTAATTGTGCTGCAGTGTTTGCTAGAAGAATCTACCTAGCAACCAGTGACGTCAGAGCTGCAGCGGTCCCAGCAGTCACATCGCGCCTCGTCCGGGCCACCCCAGCATTCACAGCGCGCCGCCTCTGCGGCTGGAAATTTAGCTCCGCTGAGGATTTCTAAATAGTGACTAAGGCGAGCTCTACTTTTCTCTCCCATTTCTTACTCCCCCTCTGCAAACTGAAGGGGTAATTGTGCAGACTGGGGGAAGGGGGGGATTGTGCAGATTGGGGGAAGGGGGGGATTGTGCAGATTGGGGGAAGGGGGGTAATTGTGCAGACTGTGGGGAGAGGGGTAATTGTGCAGACTGTGGGGAGAGGGGTAATTGTGCAGACTGGGGGGAGAGGGGTAATTGTGCAGACTGGGTGGGGGGGTAATTGTGCAGACTGGGGGAAGGGGAGGGTTGTACAGACTGGGGGGAGGGGGGATTGTGCGGACTGGGGAGGTAATTGTGCAGACTGGGGGGAGGGAGGATAATTGTGCAGACCTGGGGGAAGGGGGGGGGGGGGGATTGTGCAGACTGGGGGGGTAATTGTGCAGACCTGGGGGAAGGGGGGGATTGTGCAGACCTGGGGGAAGGGGGGGGATTGTGCAGACCTGGGGGAAGGGGGGGTTATGCAGACTAGGGGATGGGGTAATTGTGCAGACTGGGGGGGTAATTGTGCAGACTTGGGAAGGGGGGATTGTGCAGACTAGGGGGGAGGTGGGCTTGTGCAGACTAGGGGGGAGGTGGGCTTGTGCAGACAAGGGTTATGGGGGATTGGGCAGACGGGGGGGTTCAGACTGGGGATAAGAGGGATCGAACAGACTGGGGAGAGTTGTGCAGAATGGGAGGGGGTGGAGAACTGAGAGCAACACAGAGGAAACTCCCTGAGTCTTGGAGGCAGGCAGAGGCAGGGCACACCAGAAAGTTGTGACGCACGTGACTGGCTCAGGTTGTGGGACTAGATGCTGGTTTGCAACAACTTGACCCCAGGACCAGGAGCATCTGCCCCCCAGGAGGCCGTGCAAGGACCTGCTGAGCTACCATCGCTGAGGTGAGAGACCCTGACACAGCTGACCCCCCCACATCAGGCCGCATTGATGGGCACTGGTGAGGCTGCACCGATGGGCACTGGTGAGGCTGCACCGTTGGGCACTGGTGAGGCTGCACCGATGGGCACTGGTGAGGCTGTATGCAGTCTCTGACCATCTCCTGTAGTATGTCTGCAGTCTCTGGCCATATCTTGTAGTATGTCTGCAGTCTCTGGCCATATCTTGTAGTATGTCTGCAGTCTCTGGCCATATCTTGTAGTATGTCTGCAGTCTCTGACCCTCTCTTGTACTAAATGTCTGCAGTCTCTGACCCTCTCTTGTACTAAATGTCTGCAGTCTCTGACCCTCTCTTGTACTAAATGTCTGCAGTCTCTGACCATTTCTTGTATCATGTCTGCAGTCTCTGACCATTTCTTGTATCATGTCTGCAGTCTCTGACCATTTCTTGTATCATGTCTGCAGTGCAGTCTCTGACCATCTCCTTTTGTTTATTGTTAAGAAATCGTGGGAGGATTCCAGGGTAACAAAGACTCCTTAGGGGAGCATATGTGTTTGAGTCATTGCCATAGAAACATGTGCAAAGGGGAGGGGTTAGTCAGAGGACCACGCCCACGTGGGGCGCCCAAAATATTTATGAACCCAGGCGCCTGTGACCCTAGTATCGGCCCTGGCCTGGACCTGACAACGGATCGCTCCTGTAATGAATCCGACCGCCACAGGCACGGGGGAGGGGGGGGGCTGATTGCGCCCCCGCCCTCTGGGAGGAAGGGGGGGGACGTACATTTGCCTGCCCGTGCCATTCTGTCGATTTTATATATCGGCGTGCGGAAACTGGTTAATAGTTAATTTCTCTTTCGTTCATGGACGGACACAGCCTTAATCTTGACAAACTGGGTATTGGCCTTCATTCAGGAGTGAGGCAGAAACTTATAGAAAGTGTTAAACACATCACACACCATACAGTCCCTCTGGGTATAACCCCTCTCTCTGCATCTCGCAGATCAGTTTTTTTCTGCCTAGCTAAGGAGAAGACCTGGCTCCCTTCGGGCCCATAGGCCTGGAGGTTTTTTATTTCAGATTGAAATTTTATTTTTATTTTTGTTCCTGTCATCTTTGATCAGCTGTCGACTGGGTGACAGTCTGGATCCCAGATCCTTGTAGTCTCCCCAGTTTCGGCCATCGAGCATATGCCGACCCTAGCTACGTGCTGGGTTGTCCACGACAAGTCGCAGTACCCGGGCTGACAGTCAGGTACCCCCATATACTACCTAATAAAGGTTTTAACCCCCTGATTGCCCCCTAGTTAACCCTTTCACCCCGTCACCACTGATTACTGTATTCGTGTTACGGCTGACACTGGTCGGTCAGTTTGTTTTTTTATAGCGTCCGGGCACCCGCCGTATATTACCCAATTAAGGTTTAACCCCCTGATTGCCCCCTAGTTAACCCTTTCACCCCGTCACCACTGATTACTGTATTCGTGTTACGGCTGACACTGGTCGGTCAGTTTGTTTTTTTATAGCGTCCGGGCACCCGCCGTATATTACCCAATTAAGGTTTAACCCCCTGATTGCCCGACAGGTGATATCAGTTAGGTTTTAGCGTCAGATAGGGTCTGCATCGCCCCAGGCAGTGTCAGATTAATGCCAGTAGCACTAACATCCCACGCACGCACCATACACCTCCCTTAGTATGAGGATGTGGACCGAGATCAGCCGGACAGTGAGGAAGACTCCGGATCCGGGTCAGCACGCGATAGGGCTCTGGTAAGTGACCTTGTCACTGCAGTGCGAGATACTCTAAAAATAGAGGAGTCTGCAGAAGCAACAGAAGTGCCGGTCCCTTTTGGGTTCCGTAAGGCGACACGCACTGCTAAGGTGTTGTGTGTCTTATTAGACAAGCTTTTATACAAGGAGTGGGACAAACCACAGAAGTTTTTTTTTTCAGTCCCTAAAAATTTTGCGGTGCGTTACACTCTTGAAGAGTTTCTTGAAAAAATGGACCTCGCCCCCGATAGTGGACCCTCTTGTGTCCAGACTAAACAAGGTAACCACCATTCCCGTGGAAGGGGCTCCTGCCTTCAAAGACCCTGCGGACAAGAAGGCTGAGGCTGACACCCGCAGCCTGTACACGGTGGTGGGTTCGGCTGTGCACCCAACAATAGTTGGGCCCCTGATGTTTTAGACACTCACTGAATGGGCAAAGATGTTGCTCAATGGGTTAAAAGCACGTCAGGCTCCCCCGGACGAGGTAGCTCTAGCCGACCAATTGGTACAGGGCCTAAAATTTGTTTGCGAGTCAGCCTTGGACACTATTTCTCTGCTGGCCAGAGCCTCAAGCTATGCGGTGGTGTTACGCCTCCTACTTTGGTTAAAGAATTGGTCTTCGGACCAATCTTCCAAGAGGGCCCTGATGAATTTGCCCTTTAAGGGCGACAGACTTGTTGGAGCGTCCCTGGATGACATTATTAAAGATGCCACAGGAGGTAAGAGCACTCAATTGCTTTGTGAAGGTACCAGGATTCCGGATGGAGTCAGTTCGCTCGGTCGCCACTACCCTCCAGCCGGGGGACTTTCTGGCATTCTTGGACATCAAGGACGCCGATTTGCATGTCCCCATATGCACCAGGCATCAGATGTTTGCGGTCGGGGGAAGACCACTATCCATTTGTGTCTCTCCCCTTTGGCCTGGCATCGGCACCAAGGGTGTTCACCAAGGTGCTCGCCCTGATTCTGGCCCTACTAAGACAGCGCGGCATCGCTATCGTGGGCTACTATGATGATCTTCTTCTGAGGGCCACTTCAAGCTCAGAATTAGAGGTGAGCGTGTCTATAACCTGTCAAACGCTACGACACTTTGGTTGGGTGCTGAACATTTTTTTTTTTTTTTTTGTTTACAAACTTTTTTTATTGTGTACAAAATAATGGTACAAACATGTCATGACATCAGAGAATTGCAGTATTTTCAATCAATAATTATAATGATTTATGACAGAGTAACCGCCTTGAAGTCAGTAATGGTACCGACAACGCCTAGTGTACCTGGGGTTGATTCTGGACTCCTCAGAGGCAAAGGTTTTTCTCCCTGTGGAAAAGTTGCAGACCCTTCGGGCTGCGGTGCGGCAGTTGACATCCCAAAGATGGTCGTCACTCCGCTTGTGCATGCGAGTCCTGGGCCTCATGGTGGCCTCCTTCGAGGCGGTACCATATGCGCAATTTCACACGTGTGTTACATAAGGAAATTCTGTCCAGATGGGACAAGTGACCATCATCCCTGGATTGTCAAATCCGGGTGAGCCTCCTAGTCAGGACCTCCCTAGTTTAGTGGCTGACATCACCGGCACTTTCGTTCGGGAAGTCGTTTTTTCCTTTTCACTGGATGGTGATCATGACGGACGCCAGCCTTACCGGTTGGGGGGGTCTGGGGGGGATCAGTCGACCCAGGGTCGCTGGTCCCTGGAGGAATCCCTCTTGCCAATCAACGTCCTGGAACTTCGGGCGATCTGGCTTTGCTTCTCCATATGGTCTCCGAGGCTACAGGGGCGTCCAGTCAGGATCCAGACAGACAGACAACGCCACAGCGGTGGCTTATGTCAACCATCAAGGAGGAACGAGAAGCTCAGCCGCAGCGTCGGAAGTCGCTCACATCCTAAGGTGGGCAGAAAGGAGTGTACCGGCCCTGTCGGCTGTATACATTCCGGGTGTGGAAAACTGGCAGGCGGACTACGTGAGTTGCCAGATGCTGGACCAAGGAGAATGGTCTCTACACTCAGGTGTGTTTCAGCTCCTTTGCCAAAGATGGGGCACGCGAGACGTAGATCTCCTGGCGTCCCGACTCAATCGGAAAGTATTGAGGTTTGTGGCCAGGTCAAGAGACCAATGGGTAGATGTGACAGATGCATTAGTGGCACCGTGAAGTCAGTACTGGCTAATCTATGCCTTCCCTCCTCTAAAGCTCCTTCCTCATCTGCTGCGCAGAGTGGAGGCAGAGGGGATTCCAATGATCCTAATTGCTCCAGATTGGCCTCGGCGTCCTTGGTACGCCGACCTAGTGCGTCTAGTAGCAGACGTCCCTTGGCGTCTACCGCTCAGAGAGGACCTGCTGTCGCAAGGCCTCATACTTCATCCTGCTTTACAGTCGCTGGCTTTAACGGCATGGCTATTGAAAGCCAGGTGCTAAGAGATCGGGGCCTTTCGGATTCCATGATTCCTACCATGAGGAAGGCTAGGAAGTTATCCTCTAGGAAGATTTACCATCGCACTTGGAAGGCCTACATAGCCTTTTGTGAGGAAATGAGGTGGAATCCGCTGACTTATTTGGTTTCCAGCGTCCTGCTGTTCTAACAGCGCGGGGTGGACCAAAAGCTTGCTTTTAAGTACGATTTAAAGGGCATATATCTGCCCTGGCTGTCTTTATTCAGCAACCCCTGGCGGCTCACTCTTTGAGTACGCTTGTGCAGGGGGTTCGGCATGTGGCCCCTCCCGGTCCATCCCCCGCTACCTCCGTGGGACTTGAATCTGGTCCTCTCGGTGCTCCAGAAGCCACCATTTGAGAACATTAGGGAAATTCCCTTGTTGACACTTTCTCAGAAAGTGGTCTTTTTGGTGGCTGTTGCGTCAGTTATACGGGTTTCTGAGCTGGCAGCCTTGTCATGCAAGGCTCCTTATCTGATCTTCCACAAGGATAAGGTGGTGCTGCGTCTGCAGCCTTCTTTTCTACCTAAGGTCGTTTCGGCCTTCCATCTCAATGAGGACATTGTACTTCCATCCTTTTGTGTCCTCGTCCGTCGCATTCTAAAGAAGCGGCGTTGCATTCCTTGGACGTTGTCCGAGCTCTGAGAGTATACTTATCTGCTACTGCTCCGTTCCGGAGGTCAGACTCACTGTTTGTTTCGGTGGCTGGTCCCAAGAAGGGCCTAGCGGTCTCGTCGGCCACCATCTCGAGGTGGATCCGACGGATAGTGATTCAGGCTTACGCCTTAAAGGGTTGGGCGCCCCCCTTTCCAGGGTAATAGGTGCCTCTTGGGCTTTTCGACGTCAAGCGTCTGTTTCCCAGGTGTGTAAGGCGGCGACCTGGTCGTCAGTTCACACTTGCACTCACATCAACCTTGTAGAATTTAGTGAATATTCGGATGCTACTTTCGGCCGCAAAGTTTTGCAGGCGGCTGTTTAGAGTTACAACTCCTCAGTTGAGGAGCTCTGTTTTGTTTTGGGGTTAAGTTGAATTTTATGCTGTTCCCACCGCTCGTTTTTTGACACTGCTTTGGGACGTCCCACTTTGTCAAGATTAAGGCTGTGTCCGTCCATGAACGAAAGAGAAAATAGGATTTTTATACTCACCGTAAAATCCTTTGCTCTGAGTTCCTGGACGGACACAGCACACACCCCTCCTTTTTATGTTTGTATTGCTTTTTGACGAACTGATCTGCGAGATGCAGAAAGAGGGGTTATACCCAGAGGGACCGCCCCCTGGGCGGGACTGTATAGCATGTGATGTGTTTAACACTTTTTCTATAAGTTTCTGCCTAGTCACTCCTGAATGAAGGCTAATACCCACTTTGTCAAGATTGAGGTTGTGTCCGTCCATGAACTCGGAGAAAGGATTTTTATACTCACCGTAACATCCTTATTTCCTCAATGAACTGTTGAAAGGATTGTTGATCCTGCCCATATATAAAAAAGGTAGTCAACATATCTTCCATAAAAAATTCTTCTCTTTGCCCCAAAAATAGTTTTGTCCTCCCACTCTCCCATAAAGAGGTTCGTGATACTGGGCGCAAATTTCACGCCCATAGCGACTCCCCTCTTTTGGGAGAAGAATTGATCGTTGTACCAAAAATAATTGACCAACAGGTTACTGATTTTAATAATCTCATCAAAAAAAGATTGGAAAAGGTGGATAAGGACACGCAAAAGAAAAAGATTAAAGTTTGAGATCTTGGTGACTTTAAATCCAAAATAGTGTACTCCTGGCAGCAGACAGTGACAACTACTAATAATACAGAGTAATTAATACGGAGAGCTATCAGCCTCCAACACAATCTGTGAGATCCCAACAGCCCACTTCACATACATTACAAATGTATGGGAACACTAATAAGGATGATGGAACATAAACACAACCACCTGTGAATCATTCCACCCCTATTAGGAGGGGTGGAAATCAGGGGAGAGGAGTAGGAGGGAAAGGTGTACAAATGAGGGGATATCACAACTCTATGAAAACTCCTACCAGGTTCCAGTATATAACAGCTTTGCACCTTTGTGGGAATATGAGGATGGGAATAGATCTTAAACGCAGCGTCCTTTTTTTAGGGAGAGGAAGAGGGTGGTAGAGAATGGGCCGAGGTTACCCACCTCGCAGAGGGAGACCTCGGACACACCCCTAATTAACAGCTTTCTGCAGGGAACAATGGAAAGAACAACCTTACTTGGAGAGGGACAATGTCCAACAACAAGGTCCAAGGAGAGAAGAACAAGGGGATATAGGGCTGAACGCAGGGTCCAAAAAAGAAGGGAGTTGGACTAGGAGGAATCTACAATTTAATTTTTGTGACTGACTCATGAAGAAACTAATATTTTACATCTCTGTCTGAAATGTGTTTTTAAAAGACCTGTCAAATTTGACGTGTACATAGATGTGCACAAGTATATGAGGAATCTTGGTATTTAACAGTTGACCGTGGCTTAAAGAGGAAGTAAACCCTGATGGGTTTTACTTCCTTTGTTCCCTGCAAAGTAAAAGCATAATGGGCTACTATGCATTACATACTAGCCCATTATGTGCCACTTACCTGCAGAAGAAGCCTGCAATGTCAGCGATGTCCCCTCTCTCTCATCGCGTCCATCTTCAACCACTCTTCCTTCCGGGGCCGTGGACTCTGCTCTTGGCCGGAGTTGCATGCGCGCGGGAGCCGACGGTCACGGGCACTATAGAAGTGGCACGGATCGTGCCCTTTCTATAGTGTGCATGTGCCGATTTATGTCGGCACCGGCTTCTATGGCAAATATCTCCTAAATCGTAGAGGTTTAGGAGATATTTCTAGTACCTACAGGTAAGCCTTAAAGCGGAGTTGGAGGCTTTTTGTTTATTAAAAGTCAGCAGCTACAAAAAGTGTAGCTGCTGACTTTTAATATACCAACACTTACCTGTTCCACGGTCCAGCAATGCGGCCGAACAGAGCTTCGCTCCTCTCCCCCTCCTCTCCGCTGGCGCCTCCATTGCCACTCTGGGCACCCGGCCGTGACCGCTTTTGGCTTCACGGCCGGGCATGCATGGTGCATGCGTGAGTCACACTGCGCTCCTGTGACCTGTCACGTGTCCCAGGAGATCGCCTAGAGGGAGGGGCCATCTAAAGTGAGGAGTCACCTAGGCCGTCCCTGGGCGGAAGGAGGAAGTGGGACAGGAAGTCCCACTCCTAACAAACCCCCCACTCCCCCCCCCCCCCAAAAAAAATTACATGCCAAATGTGGCATGTAAGGGGTGAGGAGTGCTTAAAGCGGAAGTTCCACTTTTGGGTTTAACTCAGCTTTAAGCTTACCTGTAGGGAAAAGTGGTTGTACAGGGTGTACAACCACTTTAAGAAAAAGGTCACTGTTCAATCCACCAAATGTGGCTAATCAACACTTGGAAGTGTTTAACCACTTAACGACCGCCCACTGTAAATATACGTCAGCAGAATGGCACCGACAGGCAGAATCATGTACATATACGTGATTGCCTTTGTATAGTTGGGGGGTCCGATCGGACCCCCCTTCTTTACAGTGGGTGGTCGTTTTACCTTCGGGAGCGATCCGGCATGAGGGGACGGCCGTTCGATTCCGGCCACCCCCTCTCGATCGCTCCCGGCGAATGAGAGAGCTTCCCCTGCCTGCCAGGAAGGAGGAAGTGATGTCATCTCTCCTGCGGTGCTCACATATACCGAGCGCCGTACAGGAGAAGATGCAGGTTAGTACACAAAACGGCACACTGACACCAGGACACATAGGCACATAAATCGCCCCCCCCCAGGCCCCCCAGACACCCCCCAGCCCCCAGTCACAGTGTCACTGATTGCAGTGACCATTTATTTAGTGATCACTGCAATCAGTGACATTTGTGACTGTAAAAGTGTCACTACATTTAGTTTTAGGTCCAATGTAGCCCCCTAACCCCCCCTAATAAAGGTTTAACCCCCTGATCACCCCCCAGATAACCCTTTCACCCCCTAGCACCGCCGTCGCTAAGCAATCATTTTTCTGATCGATGTCTTAGCGTCGGTGATGCTGATCGGTAGCCAGTAATTTTTTTTAGGTTCGCCGCAGGTTTTTATAGCGTCGGGTACCCCCATATATTACCTAATAAAGGTTTAACCCCCTTGATCGCCCCCCAGGTAACCCTTTCACCCCCTATCACCACTGTCACTAAGCGATAATTTTTCTGATCGATGTCTTAGCGTCGGCGATGCTGATCGGTAGCCAGTAATTTTTTTTAGGTTCGCCGCAGGTTTTTATAGCATCGGGTACCCCCATATATTACCTAATAAAGGTTTAACCCCCTTGATCACCCCCCAGGTAACCCTTTCACCCCCTAGCACCGCCGTCGCTATGCGATCATTTTTCTGATCGATGTCTTAGCGTCGGTGATGCTGATCGGTAGCCAGTAATTTTTTTTAGGTTCGCCGCAGGTTTTTATAGCGTCAGGTACCCCCATATATTATCTAATAAAGGTTTAACCCCCTGATCGCCCCCCAGGTAACCCTTTCACCCCCTATCACCACTGTCGCTAAGCGATCGTTTTTATGATCGTTGTCTTAGTGTCTGTGATGCCGATAGGTAGCCAGTAATTTTTTTTTAGGTTCGCCGTCAGGTTTTTATATAGCGTCAGGTACCCCCATATATTACCTAATAAAGGTTTTAACCCCCTAATTGCCCCTAGTTAACCCTTTCACCAGTGATCATCATATAAGTGTTACGGGTGACGCTGGTTAGTTAGTTTGCTTTTTATAGTGTCAGGGCACCCGCCGTATATAACCCAATAAAGGTTTAACCCCCTGATCCCCCGGCGGGTGATATCAATTAGGTTTTAGCGTCAGAGAGGGTCTGCGTCACACCCCAGGCAGCGTCAGGTTAGTGCCAGTAGCACTAACACCCACGCGTGAAGCATACACCCCCCTTAGTGGTATAGTATCTGATCAGCTCAATATCTGATCTGATCTGATCAGATCTATACTAGCGTCCCCAGCAGTTTAGGGTTCCCAAAAACGCAGTGTTAGCGGGATCAGCCCAGATACCTGCTAGCACCTGCGTTTTGCCCCTCCGTCCAGCCCAGGCCACCCAAGTGCAGTATCGATCGATCACTGTCACTTACAAAACACAACACACATAACTGCAGCGTTCGCAGAGACAGGCCTGATCCCTGCGACTCCAGTGCTGTAGGAGGTGATTTCACCACCACAGTTAAAAAAAAAAAAGCATATATGCCGAAGCATTGGGGCAGCAGGAGCGGAGGAGCTATTTTGCTCCTAATGCCGCGTACATACGGTCGAAATTCCGACGGAGGCTTGCCCGTGGAAAAGTCTGACCATGTGTACGCGGCATAACTTTTGCGAGAAGATGCCCCCATGCTTCGGCATATATAAATGGTGCATGTATGCCCATCATTAGAAGTGGGTGGATGAAGGGCGGTATTCTAATGGTGGGCATACCCACCGATCAATCTTTTTTTTTTTCGTTCAGCCAACAGGCTGCATGAAAAAAAAGATTACAATACATGTCCAACAAGGACCAGCAACGTACTGGTATGTTGCTGGACTTTGAATGTTTATACCAGAATGATGCCTGCGGGTTTAGGTATCATCTTGGTATCATTCTTTTCAGCCAGCGGCCGGCTTTCATGTAAAAGCAATCCTAGTGGCTAATTAGCCTCTGGACTGCTTTTACAAGCAGTGGGAGGGAATGTCCCCCCCCCCCCCCGGATATAAAAAGCGCCATTGGGAAATTGGGAAAGCATTTTATCACACCGATCTTGGTGTGGTCAGATGCTTTGAGGGCAGAGGAAAGATCTAGGGTCCAATAGACCCCAGTTTTTTCAAAAAAGAGTACCTGTCATTACCTATTGCTATCATAGGTGATATTTACATTCCCTGAGATAACAATAAAAGTGATAAAAATAAATAAATATGGAAGCAACAGTTTAAAAATAAAATAAAAAAGCAAAATTAATAATAAAAAAAAAAAAAAAAAAAGCACCCCTGTCCTGCCCTGCTCTTGCCCAATGGCGAACGCAAGCGTCGGTCTGGCGTCATATGTAAACAGCAATTGCACCATGCATGTGAGGTATCACCGCGAAGGTCAGATCGAGGGCAGTAATTTTAGCAGTAGACCTCCTCTGTAAATCTAACGGGGTAACCTGTAAATGCTTTTTAAAGGCTTTTAAAAATGTATGTAGTTTGTCGCCAATGCGCGTTTGTGCGAAATTTTAAAGCATGTCATGTTTGGTATCTATCTATGTACTTGGCCTAAGATCATCTTTTTTATTTCATCAAACATTTGGGCAATATAGTGTGTTTTAGTGCATTAAAATTAAAAAAAGTGTATTTTTTCCCCAAAAAATGCGTTTGAAAAATCGCTGCGCAAATACTGTGTAGAAAAAAAAAATGCAACACCCACCATTTTATTCTGTAGGGCCTTTGCTTTAAAAATATATATAATGTTTGGGGGTTCAACATAATTTTCTTGCAAAAAAAAATATGTTTTCATGTAAACAAAAAGTGTCAAAAAGGGCTTTGTCTTCAAGTGGTTAGAAGAGTGGATGTAAGCTTCCTAATGTTGTGTATAAAATGCCAGAACAGTTCAAAACCCCCCCAAATGACCCCATTTTGGAAAGTAGACACCCCAAGCTATATACTGAGAGGCATGTCGAGTCCATGGAATATTTTATATGTTGACACAAGATGCGGAAAAAAATTTTTTTTTTTTTTTTTTTGCACAAAGTTGTCACTAAATGATATATTGCTCAAACATGCCATGGGCATATGTGGAATTACACCCCAAAATACATTCTGTTGCTTCTCCTGAGTACGGGGATACCACATGTGTGAGACTTTTTGGGAGCCTAGCCGCGTACGGGACCCCAAAAACCAATCACCGCCTTCAGGCTTTCTAAGGGTGTCAATTTTTGATTTCACTTCTCACTGCCTATCACAGTTTCGGAGGCCATGGAATGCCCAGATGGCACAAAACTCCCCCAAATGACCCCATTTTGGAAAGTAGACACCCCAAGCTATTTGCTGAGAGGTATTGTGAGTATTTTGCAGATCTCGCTTTTTGTCACAAAGTTTTGAAAATTGAAAAAAAAAAAAAAAAATGTTCTGTCTTCATTTTCAAAAACAAATGAGAGCTGTAAAATACTCACCATGCCTCTCAGCAAACAGCTTGGGGTGTCTACTTTCCAAAATGGGGTCATTTGGGGGGTTTTGTGCTATTTTGGCATTTTATGGCCTTCAAAACTGTGATAGGTAGTGAGGAGTGAAATCAAAAATTTGCGCCCTTAGAAATCCTGAAGGCGGTGCTTGGTTTCCGGGGTCCCGTACGTGGCTAGGCTCCTAAAAAGTCCCACACATGTGGTATCCCCGTACTCAGGAGAAGCAGCAGAATGTATTTTGGGGTGCAATTCCACATATAACCATGGCATGTGTGAGCAAAATATCATTTAGTGACAACTTTTTGTAATTTTTTTTTTTTTTTGTGTCGTTCAATCACTTGGGACAAAAAAAAAAAATATTCAATGGGCTCAACATGCCTCTCAGCAATTTCCTTGGGGTGTCTACTTTCTAAAATGGGGTCATTTGGGGGGGTTTTGTACTGCCCTGTCATTTTAGCACCTCAAGAAATGAGATAGGCAGTCATGAATTTAAAGCTGTGTAAATTCCAGAAAATGTACCCTAGTTTGTAAACGCTATAACTTTTGCGCAAACCAATAAATATACGCTTATTGACATTTTTTTTACTAAAGACGTGGCTGAATACATTTTGGCCTAAATGTATGACTAAAATTGAGTTTATTCGATTTTTCTTATAACAAAAAGTAGAAAATATCATTTTTTTCAAAATTTTCGGTCTTTTTCCGTTTATATCGCAAAAAATAAAAATCGCAGAGGCAATCAAATACCATTAAAAGAAAGCTCTATTTGTGGGAAGAAAAGGACGCAAATTTCGTTTGGGTACAACATTGCATGTCCGCACAATTTACAGTTAAAGCAGCGCAGTGCAAAATTCTGAATTCACCTCTGGTCCTTTAGCTACCAAATGGTCCGGGGCTTAAGTGGTTAAAGGGCTCATCTTACGTGACCTAGATCATTTAGCTCCTAAAAAGAACGTAAATACAAGAAGGAATTTAAATGTTGAAAAAAATACATAAGACCTGCAGATAAGTAGTTATTCTGTCCAAAGATTTCTATCATAATCAGCTGACAGAAATATTAGCTGATGATGAAACCTATAAAAAGCTGGACAGAGATCCCACTATGCAATACAGAGAGGAGTTGGAGACTCTGGTCGATATAGGTTACCATACAGGAGTTTTATCCAATAAAGAAAAAAGATGCCTGTTTCCTACTAGTAGTAGTCGTATACCTACGATCTACACTCTCCCAAAAATTCACAAAGACTCTCAATGCCCCCCCCAGCCAGGTCTATATTTAATGGTATAGGGTCTGTTGTGTCTAGGATAGAACAATATCTGGATTAATTTCTCCAAAAAGAGTGTTACACAAACTAAGGCTTATCTGAGATATGCTAAGAGTTTCCTACAGCTCCTACAAGAAGTGGAACTGATAGGAGGAGATGAGGTATACCTAGTGACTGTGGATGTGTCATCTCTATACACAGTGATACAGCATGATGATTTATTGGCCCTAAATTGGGCATTATGCCAAAGAGATGACGTACCACTAGCTTAGTGTTTTTTTTTATGAAAAGCATTTGATTTTTGTTTGGCCCACAATTATTTTTGGTACAACAATCAATTCTTCTCCCAAAAGATGAGTCGCTATGGGTGCGAAATCCGCGCCCAGTATCGCAAACCTCTTTATGGGAGAGTGGGGCAAAGAGAATTTGTTTTCTTTTTTTATATAGAAGATATATTGACTACCTGTTGTGGTTGTTGGTTGTTGTTTTTTTTTTTTTTTACATGGGCAGGATTAACACAATCCCTTCAACAGTTCATTGTGATATTAATAGAAATAATAATTAAATTAACAAGTCAATGGAGCAAAGATGAGATTACCGTAACTCATGAAAGGATATAACCCAAACCATATTGATAAAATAGTGGAGGAATTATTGGCAGTACCTAGAGAGAGGAGTTTTGAGATGGCAACATGTAGGAATACCGAGAGCCAAGAATGGGGTTTTATTACAGGATTTAATTTGCAATATAAAGTGGAGTCAATATTTGCGGCCCACTGGCATGTGTTGCTTTTAGACAGAACACTTAAATCTGTGCTCCCCTCTAATCCTAGATTTATATATAGGAAAGCACACCGTTTTGGTGTCATAGTAAAAAATAAGTATTAAACCCGCCCACCATCCTTTTGGGATAGGGATGGATTTTTTGCATGCAGGAAATGCAGAGCTTGCAGAGAAGTAACCAGGCCTTTGAGGAGTTTGGAGAGTTTTTCACTTCTACCTCCTAATAATAAGAAATTTCTCATTAGAGAGTTTATTACGTGCAATACCATCACACTTTGGAATGCCCTTGTGGGCTTATGTATATATGCCCTACAAAGAGACTTTTATGGATCAGGATAGCAGAACATATCCAGAATATAAAAATAAGTTATTTTCTCTTACGTTCACTGACTGACACAGCTCCTTTACTTTAGACCATCGGGTTGTTGTGCCACCTTCAGGAGAGGACTAGGCAGAACATGTTAACATGTACAAAAAACATAACTTTCTAGTTCCGCCCAAGGGGCAGTCCTTTCAGCAACAACCCCCCAGCCTGCACCTTGCAGCCTCAGTTTTTTTCTGCCTAGTGAAGGAGAAGGACCTAGGAACCCTGCGAACCTCGGTCCGTGTGTTTTTTCTGCAGAAATTTAGCTTTTGCGCAAGATTAGGATCCTGGGATCTGCTATCAACAGCCGGCTGGGTGACAGGCTGGATAACCTTATCCTTGTAGTCTCCCCAGCCTGGCCAGCGAGTGTGTGCAGGCCAGAGCTCCGCGCTGGGTCGGCCACGACATGCCCCTCAGGCTCCAGGGGCATCCGGAGAGCGTAATGCTCCGGGGCACACATATGACCGGGCAACTGATGTCAGTGTGCCGGGCCAGCAGCCACCCCGTACTGATCGGAGAGTGGGGTCTGTGATGGAATGTCCCCAGCTCGTCCGGAATGGTAAGTACAGCTCTCCCTGTCTTGGTGGGGCTGAGCAGCTGGGCATTCCCTGGAGGTAGATTCGGGGTCCCTCTCCTCCCTCTCTTCCCTCCCCCCCCCCCCCTGTGGGGGATGCTGCATGGGCTGCTGAGCGGTATGTGTGCCACATTGACGGGCCCCCTGGGGGGCTCTCACTTTGGGTGGGTGGCTGTGCCCTGGGTGTCTGTTGTCTCTCCCTTGGGTGTCTGGAGGTCTGTTATGCTGATCGCTGTAGCGTGGTTTGCCGCCTTTTTCTCTGCCTGTTTTCGCTGTTTCTTTCTCTGCGTACAGTTGTTTGGCGGCCATCTTTGGTGTGCCCAGGGAGAAGCATGGTCAGGAACCATTTTCTTGTAGTTCGGCGGCCATTTTCCCTGTGATTATGTCCTTTATACTGGACGCTCAGCGGCCATTTTGTTGTAGCCTAGCATGTTTTTTTATGCTCAGCGCTGATCCATGAGGCTCAGAACGGCGCGGTTTCCACCAGGGTTGCCAACTTTCAGTAATTCTATGAACAGTTTGTAAAATCCATACTTTTTGCATCTGTCCTTGAATGTCCATTACAGACATGTAGGCTGCATGTTCATAACTGACATTCATGGACAGATGCAACAATTATGGATTTTACAAACTGTAAATTTACTGAAAGTTGGCAACCCTGTCACAGATACTTGGGAGCTGACACAGGCACACCTAGCTGCACGGCGCAGAACTCGGTCAGGGTGGCGAGTCCTGCGGTGGGGGCCCCTCAGCCGGCAGCAGTTAGGACAGTGAATGGTCCCACCCTCCTAAGTCCCCAACTGGCGGCAGACAGGGTGGGTCAGCATGGCTTCAGAAACTGGTGTTTCTTCCCGCGAAATCCAGGCAATTGCAACCGGTTCGCCTGCAGACAGTGCAGTGCCTCTGGACGCTTTGTCGGCGGTCCTTAACTCGTTCGTTGCCGAGATGGAGGCGGTGCGTGGGCTCAAAGGTGGTAAAAAGCGCCCTCCGGGGAGAGCTCTGATGCAGACTTGGGCCCCGCTGAGGCTGGTGACCCCTGCTCTGTTGTTTCAGATGACGATGACCAGGACCGATCGGACAGTGAGGATGAGTCCCCGTCCGGGTACGCGCGCGATAAAGCGCTAGTTGGAGCACTTATCACAGCTGTGCGTGATACCCTGAAGATTCAGGATATAGCAGATTCCTCTGCTGAAAGTAGTGGTCCCTTTTGGGTCCCTTAAGCCAGCCCGTACACCTAAGGTGTTTCCGTATCTGACTTATTTAGATAAGTTCATATACAAGGAATGGGGGCGACCGCAACGGACCTTTTTCGGTCCCAAAATATATGGCGGTGCATTACCCCTTTGAGGAGAGCCTTCTTAATAAATGGTCGGCTCCTCCGGTCATGGACCCCCCTGTATCCAGCTTAAATAAGGTAACCACGATCCCGGTAGAGGGGACTCCTGCCTTTTAAGGACCCCCACGGACAGGAAGGCCGAGGCAGTGGCCCGTTCCTTATTTACGGTTGTGGGGTCAGCGATGCGACCAGTACGGGCCTCTGCGCTTGTGTCAGACACTGACCGAGCGGGTTAAAACTTTTGCGCTGTGAATTGGAGGAACAGGCTTCTCCTGTCTGCGTGGAACTAGCAGACCAGTTAGTGCAAGGCCTTAAGTACGTTTGTGATGCGCGCCTGGATACCCTCTCTCTGTTATCCAGCGCTTCTGTGTCAGCAGTGGTGCTGAGGCGCCTGATTTGGCTAAAATGCTGGTCTGCGGACCAGGCATCTAAAAAAGCCTTGACGGATCTACCCTTCCTAGGCGAACGGCTCTTTGGAGCCTTGTTGGATAAAATCATTAAGCATGCCACCGGTGGGAAGAGTACCTTTTACTCCCGCAGACCAGGAAGGCTAAGGAGCCACACCGTAGGCAAGGGCCCTCTTTTTCCGCTCGTAAGCGACTTTTTCGTCCCGGGGCTTCGGCTAAACGTCTCCAGCCCGACAGAACGACCTCTGAGGGACAAAAGCGTCCCTGGAACCGCAAGCCTGCGAGCAAAAGCGCTACCGCATGAATGTTTGCCCCCGCCCGCCACACGGGTGGGGGGTCGCCTTCAGGAGTTTGCAGCCCAGTGGGCCTCTCGGCTGTCTGACCAATGGGTCTGCAAACTGATTTCCTCTGGCTACAAGAGTTCCTCTCTTGGCCACCAAACAGATTTTTCCCCTCCAGCATACCCGTGCCCCCGGCTCGCCGGGAGGCCCCCATGGGGGGCGGTAAGGGACTTGCGGAGTCACAGGGTGATAGTACCTGTTCCGGAGCCGGAAAAATTTCAGGGGTTCTACTCCAATCTGTTTGGACGTACCCCTTCCTTTTTGGGAACTACAATCTTGGACCTAAAAGCCCTCAATTGCTTTGTGAAAGTACAGAGGTTCAGAATGGAATCGGTTCACTTGTTAGTCGCTGCACTCTATCAAGGGTGTCCTTGCACATCCAGGATGCGTACTTGCACATACCCATATGCCCTTGGCATCAGAAGTTTCTGCGATTTGCAGTTGGGGATGCCCACTACCAGTTCATGGCTCTCCCTTTTGGCTTGGCATGAGCCCCCCCCCCCCCGAGTCTTTACCAAGGTATTGTCTCCAGTTCTGGCATTGCTGCGACAACGCGGGATTGCGATCGTAGGCTACCTAGACGATCTCCTCCTGAGAGCATCTTCTGCCTCAGAATTAAAGGAGGATGTGGCGATCACCATGCAGACCCTGCAGGATTTTTGGTGACTGTTGAACCTAAAAAAGTCGGTGCTCTTACCGACTCAGCGTTTGGAGTAGCTGGGCTTACTGCTGGACTCCATGGAAGCGAGAGTGTTTGTTTCTCCCTCCGGACAAGCTACAGACTCTACGAGCCGTTGTAAACCTATTGGTGGTCGTCGCTACGCTACTACATGCGAGTCCTGGGGCTCATGGTGGCCTCTTTCGTATGCTCAGTTTCACACCAGTCTTGCAGAAGGAGATCTTGACAAAATGGGACAAATCTCCGTTATCCCTGGATCGGCGGATTCAGGTGAGCCAGTCGGTCAGGGACTCCCTGCTCTGGTGGCTGAGATCCCCGGAAAGTCGTTCCTACCTCTACATTGGACAGTGATCACTACGGTTATGCCCCATAGAACATTAGCGTAAAGAAAAGGAAAAAGCACAGAGGGAACAAGGAAGAAAGGAATTTTTTTTTTTAAAGATCATAATGTATTAATATATTAATAATGGAATCATATAATGTACATGGATGATGAAACAATGCTAAGATTATCAAAAAGGAAGAAAGGGCCAAGGGCCACATATCGCGGGTGAATATATCCTGATGAAATCTAGTAGAAAAAAACGTCCTTAATATTGCCGATCTTGAGTGACTATATATCTCTCCTGTGTTCATTGGATGGATGATAGTGAATGGCTCAAACGTAGGAATGCGCACATGCATGTGATGAATAGGCAAATGTATCTAAATATACATGCATGTGTCCATTATGGTATATGTGTAATCTTTACTAGATGAATCTGAAGACTCGTGATTATATAGGAAATCATATTTATATGTGTTCATGTATAGGGTGTTCTGATGTATGTTCTATAGGGATTTTTTGTGATGTGTTTGAAAAATTTGATACATTGTAGTGATGTTTCTTATATACCGTATTTATCGGCGTATAACACGCACCCCAAGTTTAGGAGGGAATTTTAGGGAAAAAAACTTTTAGGAGGCAAGTTTGAGGAAAAAAAAACTTACGTTTAAACTTACATTTAAATGCAGCCTTACCAGTGTCCATTGCAGCCTTGTCAGCCTTTCCATAGTGTCCAGTGCAGCCTTTCCATAGTGTCCAGTGCAGCCTTTCCATAGTGTCCAGTGCAGCCTTTCCATAGTGTCCAGTGCAGCCTTTCCATAGTGTCCAGTGCAGCCTTTCCATAGTGTCCAGTGCAGCCTTTCCATAGTGTCCAGTGCAGCCTTTCCATAGTGTCCAGTGCAGCCTTTCCATAGTGTCCATTGCAGCCTTTCCAGCAGTGTCCATTGCAGCCTTTCCAGCAGTGTCCATTGCAGCCTTTCCAGCAGTGTCCATTGCAGCCTTTCCAGCAGTGTCCATTGCAGCCTTTCCAGCAGTGTCCATTGCAGCCTTTCCAGCAGTGTCCATTGCAGCCTTTCCAGCAGTGTCCATTGCAGCCTTTCCAGCAGTGTCCATTGCAGCCTTTCCCCAGTGTCCATTGCAGCCTTTCCCCAGTGTCCATTGCAGCCTTTCCCCAGTGTCCATTGCAGCCTTTCCCCAGTGTCCATTGCAGCCTTTCCCCAGTGTCCATTGCAGCCTTTCCCCAGTGTCCATTGCAGCCTTTCCCCAGTGTCCATTGCAGCCTTTCCCCAGTGCAGCCTTTCCCCAGTGCAGCCTTTCCCCAGTGCAGCCTTTCCCCAGTGCAGCCTTTCCCCAGTGCAGCCTTTCCCCAGTGTAGCCTTTCCCCAGTGTAGCCTTTCCCCAGTGTCCATTGCAGCCTTGCCTCAGTGCCCAGTACAGCCTTGCCCGAATTTCAAAAATGGCGCCGCCGAGATCGCCGCAGGGACTGGGCGGAGAGATACACATAGCCGAGTGCACTCGGCTCTAGTCGGCTCTTTTCGGCTCCGCTCAGTCACGCCGAGTCCCGCCCTATGATGGACATAACACAGGTCCAATGGTGGGACTGGGTGTGACTGTGAGCGGAGCCGAGAAAAGCCGAGTACACTCGGCTATGTGTATCTCGGCGGCGATCGCTGCGCTCCGCTCAGTCAGCGGAGATTCGACGGGGATAGGCGAGTATCGGCATATAACACGCACCCACGATTTTCCCCTGATTTTAAGGGGAAAAAAGTGCGTGTTATACGCCGATAAATACGGTAGTCACATCTACTTAACTTCATTGCAATCTATCCCGCATTCTAACTCACGTAGTCAGATACCCATATACACCATCGATCTAATCTGGTTAGATCCAGCTTTTAATTTGTACACACATTTTCTCTTTTTTGAGAATTTTAACACATATTGGTCATGGGTGGTTACACATATACCATAATGGACACATGCATGTATATTTAGATACATTTGCCTATTCATCACATGCATGTGCGCATTCCTACGTTTGAGCCATTCACTATCATCCATCCAATGAACACAGAGATATATAAGTCACTCAAGATCGGCAATATTAAGGAAGTTTTTCTATTCGATTTTTTTCTACTAGATTTCATCAGGATATATTCACCCGCGATTTGTGGCCCTTGGCCCTTTCTTCCTTTTTGTTAATCTTAGCATTTTTTCATCATCCATGTACATTGTATGATTCCATTATTAATACATTATGATCTTTAAAAAAAAAATCCTTTCTTCCTTGTTTCCTCTGTGCTTTTTCCTTTTCTTTACGCTAATGTTCTATGGGGCATAACCACTCGCTTTTTTTACATATTCATCTAAATTGTATTAATTTCATTTACTATTTTAAATTTATTTTGAGGTCATCCCATATACGATTTTTCAGCAATGTTGTCTTATTCGGGCAACTATTATAGTGTACACAAGGGTTCACTGCACATCACAGGGTTGTGGTTTGGTCATTTACACACAAATATATTAATTTTTCATGGTTAATTTTTTATGGTTAACTTCATCTTTACACCACATTATGAAATTTTTTGATAAACAAACCAATAATTTATTTTAATTCCATGTCTATGGATGTTTATCCATTTTGTTTCATATATTCACATATATTCAATGTTCACATTCCTCACTTTTTCATACCAATCACAGGATTTTCTCATGAATTTTTTTATTTCACTTAGTTTGTTGCATACCCCCCCCAAGGATATCATATATATTTTCACAGTAGTTAGTGGACTAAAATCACACACCTTTACAAATATGTATTCCTTGGTCATGGGTTAGTCAGCATGCAATCAACATTTAATTAGCACTTAATTACTCGCATTAGTGGTTGGGTCATATGATTTTTCTTTGGGGTATATAATAGAAATCATTTGTGCATTAGGCAGCTATGATTAAACACCTAAGACAGTGTGAAACGCGTCGGCTTTGACCAGAATTTTGTGACTTGCTGTGTGTCATTTGGATTTTGAAGATTTTACATAATAAAGGCTTTTATTGGAGTGCTGCTGTCCAGAAGACTTGATCTTTTGTTTTGCCTGAAATTGCATTGCCTGCACCCTGGGCTGTTGGGAGGAGATAATCGCTTGGATAACGTCCACACCTGAGTGGTTTTTGTTTTTTGTACAGTGTTGCTGGCGCCGTTGATGAACCGAGTGCCAGATGGCCTGAGCAATGGAAGTTCAAGTAGTGGTCATTAGTTTGGCCAGGTTCCGGTAGTGGAAAGGTTCGAACGTTCGAGAT
This sequence comes from Rana muscosa, assembly GCA_029206835.1. Classification (NCBI taxonomy): domain Eukaryota; kingdom Metazoa; phylum Chordata; class Amphibia; order Anura; family Ranidae; genus Rana; species Rana muscosa. The sequence goes on along the minus strand of CM055118.1, from coordinate 989,199,662 downwards.
GAAGCTACGCTAATCAGTACAGCGATATGCGTTGACGTGATCACTCTGTGCGGTCACGTGACGTAGCCAAGCGTGGAGCGAGCGAAGGAGACTTGGACGCCTCGGCATTCCTTCAGGAGCGGTGACAGCAGTGCAAGCGGTAACTGCCGCAAGGACCCTTTCCACTACCGGAACCTGGCCAAACTAATGACCACTACTTGAACTTCCATTGCTCAGGCCATCTGGCACTCGGTTCATCAACGGCACCAGCAACGCGGTAAGCATCTTTGAACACACCTATACCAGAATCCTGGCCCTCACAGACAGTGATACTCAACGGACTGGTATGTACAATAAGCTACTTTTGCCTACTGCTTCTTACCTGGCATTTAACATCTGAGTCGACTCTTGCTATATACAGCAAGTACGTTAAGTATTCAGACCCCCTTACATTTTTCACTCTTTGTTATATTGCAGTCATTTGCTAAAATTATTTAAGTTCATTTTTTTCCTCATTAATGTACACACAGCACCCCATATTGACAGAAAAACACAGAATTGTTGAAATTTTTGCAGATTTATTAAAGAAAAACTGAAATATCACATGGTCCTAAGTATTCAGACCCTTTGCTCAGTATTTAGTAGAAGCACCCTTTTTGATCTAATCCAGCCATGAGTCTTTTTGGGAAAGATGCAACAAGTTTTTCACACATGGATTTGGGGATCCTCTGCCAATTTTTCCTTGCAGATCCTCTCCAGTTCTGTCAGGCTGGATGGTAAACATTGGTGGGCAGCCATTTTTAGGTCTCTCCAGAGATGCACAATTGGGTTTAAGTCAGGGCTCTGGCTGGGCCATTCAAGAACAGTCAGGGAGTTGTTGTGAAGCCACTCCTTCGTTATTTTAGCTGTGTGCTTAGGGCAGTGGTTCTCAACTCCAGTCCTCAGGACCCACTAACAGGCCAGATTTTAAGTATTACCTTGGGGAGATGCAGACTAGAATACTGCAATCACTGAGCAGCAAATGATATCACCTGTGATGTATTTCAGTTATCTTGCAAACCTGGCCTGTTAGTGGGTCCTGAGGACAGGAGTTGAGAACCACTGGCTTAGGGTCATTGTCTTGTTGGAAGGTAAACCTTCGGCCCAGTCTGTGGTCCTGAGCACTCTGGAGAAGGTTTTCGTCCAGGATATCCCTGTACTTGGCCGCATTTATCTTTCCCTCGATTGCAACCAGTCGTCCTGTCCCTGCAGCTGAAAAACACCCCCAAAGCATGATGCTGCCACCACCATGCTTCACTGTTGGGACTGTATTGGACAGGGGATGAGCAGTGCCTGGTTTTCTCCACACATACCGCTTAGAATTAAGGCCAAAAAGTTCTATCTTGGTCTCATCAGACCAGAGAATCTTATTTCTCACCATCTTAGAGTCCTTCAGGTGTTTGTTTTTTTAGCAAACTCCATGCAGGCTTTCATGGAGGAGAAGCTTCCGTCGGGCCACTCTGCCATAAACCCCCGACTGGCGGGGGGCAGGAGTGATGGTTGACTTTCTACAACTTTCTCCCATCTCCCACAGTGATCTTTGGATTCTTCTTTACCTCTCTCACCAAGGCTCTTCTCCCCCGATAGCTGTTTGGCCGGACGGCCAGCTCTAGGAAGGGTTCTGGTCGTCCCAAACATCTTCCATTTAAGGATTATGGAGGCCACTGTGCTCTTAGGAACCTTAAGTGCAGCAGATTTTTTTTTTTTAACCTTGGCCAGATCTGTGCCTTGCCACAATTCTGTCTCTGAGCTCTTCAGGCAGTTCCTTTGACCTCATGATTCTCATTTGCTCTGACATGCACTGTGAGCTGTAAGGTCTTATATAGACAGGTGTGTGGCTTTCCTAATCAAGTCCAACCAGTATAATCAAACACAGCTGGACTCAAATGAAGGTGTAGAACCATCTCAAGGATGAACAGAAGAAATGGACAGCACCTAAGGCCTGGTTCACACTGGGGCGACAAACGCTCCGACATTGGAAGCTCATGTCGCATGACGTGTGAAAATCAATGTTTCCCTATGGGAGCCGTCTTAACTGGTCCGACACATGTCGGTCAGACTTTGAAAATGCTCCCTGTGCTACTTTGGTCCGACTTTGATCCGACTTCAGCCCATTGACTATCATTGAAGTCGGATCAAAGTCGGACCGCAGTCTTGCATGGTCCGACTTTGGCATGCGACTTGTGCTGTGCTGCTCTTGAGGGGGAACTCCAGGCCAAATTTTAAATAAAAAACCGGCGTAGGTTCCCCCTCCGGGAGCATACCAGGCCCTTGGAAAAACGGCGTGGGGGGTCCCCCCAAAATCCAAACCAGACCCTTATCCGAGCACGCAACCTGGCAGGCCGCAGGGGAAGAGGGGGGGACGAGAGAGCGGCCCCCCCTCCCTCCTGAACCGTACCAGGCCGCATGCCCTCAACATGGGGGGGTTTGGTGCTCTGGGGCAGGGGGGCGACCTGCGGCCCCCCACCCCAGAGCACCCTGCCCCCATGTTGATGAGGACAGGGCCTCTTCCCGACAACCCTGGCCGTTGGTTGTCGGGGTCTGCGGGCGGGGGGCTTATCGGAATCCGGGAGCCCCCTTCAATAAGGGGGCCCTCGGATCCCGGCCCCCCCACCCTATGTGAATGAGTATGGGGTACATCGTACCCCTACCCATTCACCTGGTGGAAAAAAATTGCAATAAAAAACACTACACAGGTTTTTAAAGTAATTTATTACACAGCTCCGGGGGTCTTCTACCGACTCCGGCGCTCTTCTTCCGACTTCCGGGGGTCTTTTCCGACTTCGGGGGTCTACGGTGTCGTCTCCGGTTCTTTCTTCCGCCGGGCCTCCGCTAACTTCTTTTTAGCTCTCTTGCTAACAGAGGCCCGGTCTTCCCGTTGTCTCGTCCGGCTCTCCGTCCTTCTGCCGCCCCCTCCACTAACTTCTTGGTAGCTCTTTTGCTAGCGGAGGGGTCGGTCTTCCCGTCGCTTTTGCCGTCGGCTTCTTCTTCCCTCTTCTCCTTCTCTATGTTGACGCGTCGCTTCTTCCCGCTGTAATACTGGCTCTCCGCTCCGCTCCGCATTAATATAGGCTTCTCATGACGTCACAGTCACATGTTCCCATGACGTCAGTCACATGCTCCGGGGCCATGTGCCCCGGAACATGTGACTGTGACATCATGAGAAGCCTATATTAATGCGGAGCGTAGCGGAGAGCCAGTATTACAGTGGGAAGAAACGACGCGTCAACATCGAGAAGGAGAAGAGGGAAGAAGAAGCCGACGGCGACAGCGACAGCGACGGGAAGACCGACCCCTCCACTAGCGAAAGAGCTACTAAGAAGTTAGTGGAGGGGCCGGCAGAAGGACAACGGAGAGCCGGACGAGACAACGGGAAGACCGGGCCTCTGTTAGCAAGAGAGCTAAAAAGAAGTTAGCGGAGGCCCGGCGGAAGAAAGAACCGGAGACGACACCGGAGACCCCCGAAGTCGGAAAAGACCCCCGAAGTCGGAAGAAGACCCCCGGAGCTGTGTAATAAATTACTTTAAAAACCTGTGTAGTGTTTTTTTTATTGCAATTTTTTTCCACCAGGCGAATGGGTAGGGGTACGATGTACCCCATACTCATTCACATAGGGTGGGGGGCCGGGATCCGGGGGCTCCCTTATTGAAGGGGGCTCCCGGATTCCGATAAGCCCCCCGCCCGCAGACCCCGACAACCAACGGCCAGGGTTGTCGGGAAGAGGCCCTGTCCTCATCAACATGGGGGCAGGGTGCTCTGGGGTGGGGGGGCCGCAGGTCGCCCCCTGCCCCAGAGCACCAAACCCCCCATGTTGAGGGCATGCGGCCTGGTACGGTTCAGGAGGGAGGGGGGGCCGCTCTCTCGTCCCCCCCTCTTCCCCTGCGGCCTGCCAGGTTGTGTGCTTGGATAAGGGTCTGGTTTGGACCTTGGGGGAACCCCCCACGCCGTTTTTTCGGCGTAGGGGCGCCCGTTCAAATCCAGACCAGACCCAAGGGCCTGGTATGCCTCTGGAGGGGAACCCACGCTGTTTTTTTTAATTAAAAATTTGGCGTGGAGTTCCCCCTCAAGATTCATACCAAACACAGTGCCTGATATTGGCGGGGATCCAAGTCGGATCCCCGTTCATTGAAAGTCGGACATATATCGGCTTCATGTCGCAGGGCAAAGTCGGATCCAAAGTAGGACGGATGTCGTGTCGCACAAGTGTGAACCCAGCCTGAGTTAAATATGAGTGTCACAGCAAAGGGTCTGAATACTTAGGACCATGTGATATTTCAGTTTTTCTTTTTTAATAAATCTGCAAAAATGTCAACAATTCTGTGTTTTTCTGTCAATATGGGGTGCTGTGTGTACAAAAAAAAAATAACTTAAATGATTTTAGCAAATGGCTGCAATATAACAGAGTGACAAATTTAAGGGGGTCTGAATACTTTCAGTACCCACTGTATGTGACAAGTCCTAAAGGCATGAACTGTTACCTACAGTGCACTACCTGTCATCAGCTGATTTATGTCATACCCCTGCAGCGAGCAATGAAATGCTTTTGCCTGTCACCTAAACAGTGATTCAGATTCAAACAATATGGTAATGGGACCTTGCCTATTAGAGAGTTTTAAACTGTACCACCAGCATTTGACTAAAGGGGTTAAGCAAAGACTAACTGACTACAGAGACAGCCTAATCAGTGTCCTTCCTTTATACCTATGGATTAAAGACATTAAGCATAACTATCAGCAACTCCTCTTCTACTGAGTTTTTTTTTCTCTCAAGCTGTTGCTTTTTGATTGATTTTTTTCTCCATACAAATTACCTGCAGGTTCTCCTCACCCTCTCCTTCCCTCCCTCCTTCCCACGCTTGGACCAACCCATTACAGACCACCTAACAATTGATACCAAGTGGGAACATTCGTCCCATCAATTTAATTCCATATTCCTATTGGAATGTTTTATCTGTATGGGTTGATCCAGCACGTCCGGACAAGCACAGTGTCTATGTTGTGTTTTTTGTGTGTCTTGTCCTGTGTGTTACCCATGGCAAAGATCACCTTCTTTACCAGGTGCCTTTTTGTTGGGTTCTTTTAGTACACTGTACCATATACGTGTTGATACACATTAAACTTTTTGATGCAGGAATAAATTCTATTTTGAGTAATTCCAGCTTGATCGTTTATTCTTTGCTGCCAGTAGTGATCCTCTTTTCCAGCCTGCCCCTTAACAGGCAACCCCCCCACCCTCTTTTTGATTATATGCTGTATGGTCACAGCAACAACACCCTATGAGGTGAACGATCTACTATCGATCAATTAACTTTATTGATCGACCGCTAGTGTTCTAAGCTTGCCTTCCCCTACCCTTTCCAATTCCCCTTTCCACTTCCCTCTTCCCTCTTTTCTACTTACTGGTTATTACCAGTGCAGGAAATGTCACGTTTGCTCCCTAAATGGGTGTAGGACTAGAAGAACTACCAACTTGAGTTCCACATGTACTTCTAAGAGCCACACCATAGAGCCCTTTATTACCTGTTCCACGGTGGGAGTGGTGTATATGCTCCAATGTCCGTGCGGCTTGCTGTATGTGGGCAGGACCAAGCGCCTGTTGCAAGTACGATTGAATGAACACATTAACAACATCAGGAGAGGTTTCACCGAACATTCCGTGTCAAAACATTATCTTGCAGTGCATAATAGAGATCCAACTAATACCATCTTTTTAGGTATTGACAAATTTAGCCCCCATTGGAGGGGTAGCTGTTTAGTTAGGAGCATCTCCAGTTTGGAGATGGCATGGGTACATAAAAACTCAAATGCTATACACCCTTTGGCCTAAATATAGAGGTTGACGTTGACTATTTCATTGCTAACTCATAGTGACAATTTTATTTTTTATTACTTATTTCAGTATAAAATTACTCTTATTCCATTACCTTCTCCCGGTAATACCCTCAATTAGATTAATTTTTCTGAGTTGATAGGGTATGTCAGTCACGATTGGCTGGAATTAAATACCAAATTTTTAATTTTTTTTCTTTTAGCTTTAGTCCACGTGTTTTTTTTACTTTTTAAAGGTTTTTATTCGGCAATACGTACATACAGGGTAGATATGCATTTTCAAGACAATGAACACACATGCAGCAGACTGGAGTACAGTAAAAATCATGCTGCTGATTGAATATATAAGTACACGACCACCTACACATAGAACATTAAGTGGGGCCCATGCAGAGCTGACACATATCCGGAAGACACAGCAAGGCTCATTAGGTAAAGGTGTCTGATGTATTCAGCCATCTATCCCAAATCTTGTTATACTTTGTAGGGCATCCTCTATTAATGTAAAGAAACTTTCGGTATGGGAGATATATATTAATTTCAGCTTTCCATTCTGCAAAGGTCGGAGGGGACGGCCTCATCCACTCTCTGGCTATCAATTTCCTCGCTAAAATGAGTGTCTCCTGGAGGAACGTTTTCGTAAATTTATCTAATGCTGAACCGGGATAAACCCCCAGCAAGCACGGTTGTGGGTCCAGTGAAAGGGGTGAGCCCATGGTATCATGTAGAAAGTCAACCACCTGTTTCCAGAAGCCCTGGACCATAGGACAGGTCCAGAGCAGGTGGAAGAACGAACCCAACTCTTGTGCACACATTGGGCAAGAATTAGGAAAGTCTCTCTTGAATCTGGACACTCGGAGCGGGGTGAGGTAGGACCTGTGTAAGATATATATATATATATATATATATATATGCGTGAGTCTGTCAGAAAGCTTAGGGGATACCTCCCTACAGGTGTCTAAGGCCTCGCTCCACTCCTGGTCCCCCATGTCTCCCACCACCCTCTCCCAGTGTGGCTTGAGGGCATATGTTATTTTCGTGGACGACGGTATAAGAAGCATATTGTAAAAGCAGGATATAAGTTTTTGAGGGTCCGCGCCTTTGACTATGGCCATAACGGAGCAGGGGGTTGACTGCGGAAGCGTCCCGGGGAATTGTGTACTGAGGGCATGACGAACCTGAATGTACCTGAAGTACATGGTGTCGGGGAGCACAAACTCACCCTGGAGAGCATGGAATGTTTTAATGCTACCATCTATGACAACATGATAAAGATAAAAAAAAAACCTTGAACACGATAATTCTGGGTTGGGGATCCGAGATAGTTCAGGCAAGTGGTTATTGTGCCACAAGGGGGTGTAATCATTAATAGGGGTTATATTCAGCTTGGTCATAGCAATGTCCCAGATCTTCCTGTAATGGTATAGGTAGGGCTGGGAAAAAAATCGATTTTAATCTTGAATCGAGTTTTGAGCTCAAATCGATTCAGATTTGAAGAAAATCGTTTTTTTTAGATTTTTTTTTTTCCTTCAAAGTATCCGTAGCAGGACTGCAGGGGGCGTATCTGGAATGGCACTGGGCGGCAATACCCCAATTACATCTACTCGCCGCAGCCGCCGTCTGCCTACCTGATCAGCGTGTAATGCAGACAGACGGCGGCCATTGCAGTGTTCAAAAGCCGCGCCTCCCCAGTCCTCGTCGTCTGTGATAGGCGGAACACTCAATTTCACAGCAGGCAGTGTTCAGCCTATCACGGACATCCTCTCATCCTCGTCTGTGTTATGAGGATGACCATGATAGGTGGAACACTGAATGCTGGGAAATCGAGTGTTCCGCCTATAACAGACGAGGAGGAGGCGCGGCTTTTGAATACTGGAATGGCCACCGGTGTAGCAGTAAAATCTGTATACCATGAAAATCTGCATCAGGTACGGGCACAGTGATTGAAGCACGGGCACAGTGAAGCACGGGCACAGTGAAGCACGGGTACAGTGAGACACGGGTACAGTGAGGCATGGACACAGTTCAATTCAACTAAGAGTAACCTCAAGATTTTTTTTTTTATTAGCTAAATCCAAATACAGTATTAATAATTTGGATGTTTAACAATCTTTGTTGCACACTGCACACTGACTTTGCAGTTAGAGAAAGGGTTTGCCTTTGCAATTTTGTTTGTTGATGCACTTTAATATAATTTAAAAAAATCGAATCGTAAATCGAGTTTTTTGTAAAAAAATCGCAGATTTTTTTGGGGGGGGGAAATCGCCCAGCCCTAGGTATAGGGTAGGTTTGGCCTGAGGTGCCCGGATACCTCCGTGTGCCTATCGCGATTGCATTGATAGGGTCCTGCGTGTGCCATGCCCAACGAGGACAGAGGAGTGTGGTGAACCTATTTCTATCAGTTTTATCGACATGAAACAACCCGGAAAGCTGCGCTGCAGTGTTGTAAAGGTGTAGATCAGGCATAGCGCCCCCCCCCCAAATCCGTAGGATTCTTGAGGGTTCGCCAAGCCAATTTGTGTTTGCTACTACCCCCCACAAATGGTTTGAGTAGGGATTCGAAGCATTTAAAATGCTTGAAAGGTCTGTACACCGGAGAGTGCCACAGGACGTACAACATCTTAGGGAACAGGACCATTTTTATCAAGTTTATTCTGCCCCACACACCGAGAGGCAATCGTGACTAGATTTGTATTTTTGTTTTATAAGGGCGTATAATAGTTCTATGTTAAGAGCGATGTAATCCGTCGGTGACCTAGCAATTTGTATCCCCAAATACTTCACAGTACTCACTCTGAGAAGAGGAAGTCTCGATTGTACTGACGAAGGTGCGAAGGGGTCAACTGGGAGGATCTGGGACTTTCCCCAATACATTTTTAAACCCGAAAAGGTCCCAAAATCGTCCTATGGTATCAAGCGCAAGTTGTAGGGAAGGGCCCGAATCAGCCAGATACAGCAGGGTGTCGTCAGCGTACATACTGATTTTCTCAACCAGTGTACCCTGAGTCAGTCCCCGTATATCCGGGTTATCCCATATGGAGCTGGCCAACGGCTCTGCCGCAAGGGCATACAGCAGGGGAGAAAGACGGCATTCCTGACGAGTGCCCCTGGTGAGACCAAACGAGTCAGAAGGTCACCCGTTCGCCACCACCTCAGCAGAGGGATTCTGGTATAGGAGACGTACCCATGTAATGAACCTGGTTCCAAACCCATAGCATTCAAGACAATTCCACAAATATCCCCACTCCACGGAGTCGAACGCCTTGGCGGTGTCGAGACACTACCACGCGTTCTCCCATGCTGTCATGCGAAGCCTGCAGGTTAATAAACAATTTCCTGAGATTAAAAGAGGCATTTCGGCCAGGCATGAATCCCGCCTGGTCTTCATGTATCAGGGACAAAATAACCTTGTTTAGTCTATTGGCTAGGACTTTGGCAAGAATTTTGACATCAACCTGGAGTAAGGAGATGGGCCTATATGATTCGGGGTATCCCGGGTCTTTCCCCGGTTTGGGGATTAATACTATGATTGCTTCTCTCATCAATGGGGGCAGCACCATATTATCAATTAGATAGTTATACAGGGATAAAAGCTTTGGAGTGAGTATTTCGCAGAACTGTGCATAAAACTCAATGGGCAAGCCTTCCGAGCCAGGGGCCTTGGACTTGGCAAAGCCTGCTATAGCTTCAGTGATCTCCTCCGTATTAAGGGGCTCTTCTAGAAGGGCCACTTGCTCATCAGTCAGCCTGGGAAATGAAATGTCAGCAAGGAAGTCTCGCATCACCTCTCCATCAGGGGGGTCTCTAGAGGTGTATAAGTCAGTAAAAAATGCCCTGAATTGCTGAGTAACACTTGGTGGGTCCGTGATTCGCTCTCCCTCCCATACAAGGAAATTACCACAGGGGGCCTATCTTCACTGTGCACCATATATTAGAGGTCGACCGATATGGGTTTTTCTCTGGCCGATGCCGATGCCGATATTTAGAAATTGAGATGGCCGATTTTTGTGGCCGATATTTTAGGCCGATTTAAAAAAGAAAAAAAAACTCACCCACTCAACTCCTTGCTTACTCCTGTCACTCTAGCACACCCTTGATGTCCTCAGTACAGATGGCACTAGTTGGACCTGGCAGGTGGCACTGGTTTGGAACTGACAGATGGCACTGGCAGGTGGCACTGGTTTGGAACTGACAGATGGCACTGGCAGGTGGCACTGGTTTGGAACTGTCAGATGGCACTGGTTTGGAACTGACAGATGGCACTGGCAGGTGGCACTGGTTTGGAACTGTCAGATGGCACTGGTTTGGAACTGACAGATGGCACTGGTTGGCATTGGCAGGTGGCACTGGTTTGGAACTGACAGATGGCACTATTGGCACTGGCAGGTGGCACTGGTTTGGAACTGTCAGATGGCATTGGCACTAGCAGGTGGCACTGGTTTGGAACTGACAGATGGCACTAGTTTGGGACAGATGGCACTGGCAATTGGCACTGGCTGGCAGGGGCGGGTGGCAGGGGCGGGTGGCACTGGCTGGCAGGGGCGGGTGGCAGTGGTGGGTGGCACTGAGAGATGGCACTGATTGGCGGTGACACTGGCAGGTTTCACACTAAGCCGAGTGTAACTGTAACCAGTGCTGGGACAAGGTCATCCAGTGCCCAGGGCAAAGTGCGCCCCCTCGGGTTTCACACTGGTGCGCTTTGGTTTGACCACAGTGCGATTGTATGTGTGATTTACTTGCAGTTGTAGGTGTGCTTCTGATGAATTCTAGTGGACTGTGTGTTTTCTGATTGCGCATCAAAGATGCAGCACGCAAGACTGTAATTTGCTTTCGTGAAAACAGACAGTCTAATAGAATTGAATGGGAGCGCACCTAAAACTCTGGGTAAACTGAATATACAAATCGCACTGTGGCCAGACCACAGCACACCAGTGTGAACCTACTATTAGCCCCCCGTTCTCATTGACTGTGGCTTTGAAATTGTGCGACTTAACCTGAAATCGCACAATTTCAGAGCTGCATCTCAGTGCGACTTTGGGTTGTGACTTTGAAGACATCTGTGTGGCTATTGAAGTCACACCCTAAATCGCAAAAGTAGTGCATGTACTACTTTTTCAAATTTATGCGGCAACTCAAAGTCAGTGTCGCATTGATTTGAACAGTGCCTTGCCGGCAATAGGATGTGACTTGTCAAATTGCTACACTGTGAAGGGGGAGGGGGGGGAGGTTAAGATATTATAAAAGAGAGAATGGTGAGGAGGTTGGGGTGGTAAATGTATGTGCTAATGTCTTTATTAGTGACAGAATGCAGGGAATGTGCTAGGCTGCATGGTGGGGACAGGACAACTATGAGAGCTAAAAGCAAACTGGGATGGAAAGGGTGTAAGATCTGTGTGTGTGGAACTCTGAGCTGAGACAGGACAGGAGGCAGCATAAGTGTAGTGAAGATTTATGGAGAGGACAGCAGATAAGATACGGGAAAAATTAACTAGGCAGGGGAGCGGGGATTGGTGCTGACTTACTGTGTGATCATGCAGCAAGGCAGAGAGCGATAAGTGCAGACGGGAGGAGCTGCCTGGACTGACCAGAGTAAAAGTAACAAGGAAGTGAAGTGATCTGCTACACCGCCCCGCCCCCTCCCCCCTACTCCCGACATCAAGCTGACAGCTTCTCTCTCCCTCTCTCTCCCTCCTCTCTGTTCACACACTCAGCGTGGCACTTGATGCTGCCAGAGCTGCTGAGTGTGGAGAAGAAAGGACAGGAGGGACGGCCAGTGTAAAATATCGGCCTAATTTTGATGATAATCGGCCCGATGCCGATTTATCAAAAATGGCCAAATATCGGCCGATATATCGGCCAGCCGATATATCGGTCGACCTCTACCATATATGCTAGCAATTTACCAGCCTTTTCCCCGTGCTCAAAGAACTTTTCCTTAGAGAAGAAGAGCTTACGGCGAGCCTTCTCATAGTGGAGCTGACCAACCACCCGAGTTTGTAATTTAACAAGATCTGCTTGTGCAGGGGAAGGGTTAGCTGCATATTGACGTTCAGCTGCGTCTAACTCGGCTGCGGCCTTTTCAAAGGCAAAAGCTGAATCCTCCTTTTAGTCTATTAATTTTAAAAGTGAGGAGTGAGCGAGCATGGAGTTTAAACGTTTCCCAGACCGCTAGGGGGGGGGGGCAGAGGGATCATTATCTTTAAAGTATTGGCTGAGCTCAGTCAGGAGTGTATCCTCTTCCGGCAGCAAAGTAAGCCAGAAGGGGTTAAGACGCCAGGAGCTGGGGGGTTTGTTGACAGGGATACCAATCGTAACCCAATAGGGGCAGTGGTCCGAGAGAAGTCTCGGGCCAAAGCTCGCAGTCAGCAATCTTGGCAGCAATTGTTGTGAAAGAAGTATATAGTCGATGCGGGACATGGTGCTGTGTGTAGATGAGAAGCAAGAATATGCCCGTGTCTGGGGGTAGAGATGTCTCCAAGTATCTGCCAAGTGAAAAGTAGTGAGGAGTCTAGAGAATCTGGTGGCTGGGGGAATGGGAGTCTGTGAGGCAGTTGGCCTAAGTCTGTCTAATTCTGGATTAAGCGTTTCATTCAAGTCGCCCAGCCACACCGCCTGAATCGCAGGGTGGCGGGACATGTAAGCAAAGCCCTCCACAACAATTGTGGCACTAAAAGGGGGTGAGACATAAAATGCCAATATGAGAAACGGTTCTCCATACATCTTTACATGGAGGAACACAAAACGGCCTTGTGGATCAGTAAGAATGTCACAATTCGAAATGCATCGACTTGGCTACCAAGACGGAGACTCCACGAGCATGAGAAGTATGGGTGGAGTGAAAGACCCACCCTATCCATGGTCCAGCTGCAGTCGACCCTCCACGTGAGTTTCAACTAGTATGATAACATCAGCTCTCTGCTTCTTGAGGTAAGTAAGAACCGCCGACCGCTTGACTTTATCGTGTACACCCCTCACGTTCCAGGTGAGAAATTTAATGCTATCCATATTCTAGGTAGTAGTGCCATTGATGCAGTACCAGTCTGCATAAAAAATGGAAAAGAAAAACAAAAGGAAAATAAAAAGATGCAAATGAAAAACCCACTCATAGATTAATAAAACAGACTGTACCCAAATAGTAGCATACTTATCATCACAGCATGTCTTTGTCAACCCTTTGTATAACATAGTATTGCCGTTCCCTTAAACAAAAACTCCCCACCCCGCCCTACACCCTCCCAAACTGGTGTGGGCATCAACCCAAAACATTGTGTATCCATCCCCCTGGAAGTCAGTTGGAGTCTGGTGCATTGTACCCTAAGACATCCACTAGATGGCGATGTGATAAAAACAGGTATAGAACAGAAACAGATGGTGTTTTTTTTCTTCTTCTTTTTTCTAACGGATCAACAGGGAAGCATGTCAGTGAGCTCGAATGTTGCAAAAATCAAAAGCAAAGTCATGCACCAGAGTCCATGGCAAATGAATAGAACGGCTTGTAATCCAGCCTGAAGTATTTCAAGCAATGTTCCAGGGGATGGTCGGGCGAATCCGCGCCGCACCGTGCACGCAATTGTCCGGTCGCCTTGGGAACTGGAGACTTCCCCATAAAGTCAAAGGGAAATGGGGGTGCACACAAAAAATTAAGTTTTCAAGGGGTAATATAAAAAAAGGGTGTGTTAAGAAGAACTGGTGTGTTGTGGGACCCTGTATAATGGAACCAAGTACTCCGAAGGTAGCGAGCCAGGATCTCCTGCTGCAGCCGCAACCCCACCAGGTGGAAATGATTCCCTGAGAGGCGACTGCTGGGTGAAGAAGAGGCAGGTCATAGGAGACAGGTTCAGGACAGACCTCCCCGCGGGAAAGCACCAGATCCATATTATAGGCCCCGCAATAGACAGTACATGGTGCAACACATCCATTCATAGGAGGCGTGAAGGGGGATTGGGAAGAAAACCACAGGGGATGGGCTGCACCACAAAATAAGGGTAAAATTATAATGAGAGTGCTCACGGGAGCCAAATAGAAGAAACGGTCTTCCACCCATGCAATCGCCTCCTCGGGTCCTCAAAAAAAAACGGCCCGTTCATCTACCTCTGTCCGCAGTTTCGCAGGGAAAAGCACTGCATATTTCAGATGTTTCGCTCGGAGCTTGCGCTTCACCTCTATGAAGCTCTGCCTGCGGCGTTGGACATCTGCCGAGAAGTCTGGGAACACAGCTACTCTGCCGTTACCATACGGAATCTTGCCCTTCTCCCTGGCTAGGCGCAGAACCGTATCCCGATCCTTGTAGTTGAGAAACTTGGCAATAAAAGAGCGAGGAGGGGCGCCCGATGGAGGGGGTTTAGCCGGCATGCAATGGGCCCGCTCAATGGCTAAGATGGCGGAGAAGGCCTCGCGGCCATAGGTGGTAATCAGGAGCTGTTCCAGAAAGGTAGTAGAGTCCTTCCCCTCTGCCCCCTCAGGCAGGCCAATGAACCGGAGGTTACATCTCCTCAGCCTGTTCTCCATATCGTCCTGCTTTTGCTAAAAGCTGATTTATCTGGAGTTGCATGCGATCTGAGCCCACCTGCAACGGTTGAACGGCATCCTCCACCTGGCCAATTCTATCCTCCGCCTCCGTGATACGACCGCGGAGGCACTGAAGGTCCTGCCGGAGCAGGGAGATGTCCACCTTCACCTCCTCGATCTGAGCCGTCAGTGTAGTGCGGCATAAAGTAATGGCGAGTGGCCGTGTCCGCGCTTTGTGAAGTCGAGCTCCCGCACGTGTCGCCGCCATCTTCTCCCTCCTCAGCCGACGGAATTGTGCTAGTTTCTCCTTTGCTGCTTTCTGAGCCTTAGTCGGGGACCCACATGTGTTTTTTAATGTTGCTCACATGTGTTGGTTTAGATATTAAATGAGGATTAGCGAATATGCGTAATGGTATTTTCGTTATGCATTTTTTATGATCTGTCCTCTTAGTTGATTCATATCGGGGGTTTTTACTTGAACCGGTGTGAATTAACTATACATTTTTACCCCTTTTTGGTATTTATGTTGTCTATAATAACGTTCAACATTAATTGGTGATGACATCAGTAATTGGTTATTTGCACCCGGCATTAGCTAGCATCTGGTATGGGCTCTGTGAGCTTAGTCAGTTATTGGCTCTTTTAGTATAGCTGGCTGATGACCGTTTTTTTTTTTTTTTTTCGTTTCTTTGTGTATATACAGGTTTGCCCCTAATGGGTATCATGTATATGGCTTGTATCTGTTTGTTTCCATCAGTTAAGGTGGCGATTTCCAGCGGCCACTCGGGACTCACAACGAGGCTGCATCATCTACTATGGATATTTAAGCGGTGAATCAGAGCGCCGCCCGTATCCCGTGACCGAGTCCCTCTAGTGACGAAACGTTTTGAGGCACGACATTCTGACATCACCGCGTTGCATGATAGACCCGGAAGATATGGGCTCCTAATCGAGGAGCCGGCCGGCTCGATTGTTTGTTTGTTTTTTCCTATATGCCTATTTTAGTTATATCTAATCACCACAGAGTTTATTTTTATTTTTTGCTATTCTGCTAAATTTCTTTGGTGAAAATAACACAAATCCGTGTATATTTATTCTGTTGGAAAGTTAGAGTCCACAAACTATGGTATATACCCTATATTGCCAAAAGCATTGGGACACGGGAAACGAATCGGCAACGCAATGGGATCTTCAAAGAAGCATAAGGAGAAGGAAAAGGAACGGGATCGAGATGGCGCCTTTGCTGCAGGTAGTGGGGAAGATCGTCACAGGGAACACAAGAAGCACAAACATAAGGAACGTGAGCGTGAGAGACGAAAGAGATCCCGGGAGAGAGAAAGACCTAGGGAGGGAAGGTCCTCCCGGTCTTCCAAGGATACAGACTCTCGAAAAATAAAAAGGGAGAAGATGGACTTTACTTTTGAGCTGAGTGGTCCTAAATCTGCAGGTGGAGATTCGTCATTAAGCATTGAAGAGACAAATAAACTTTGTGCTAAACTTGGTTTAAAACCCCTGGAAGTTAATACTGCCAAAACAGAAAGTGGCACTAAAGAAGATCCGGTTGCAGCTGCTGTCATTAACCCACTGGCTCTAAAACAACATCAGGAACTCCAGAGAGAAATTGGCAGCTGCTAAAGAAAAGAGAATGCTGAACCAGAAATTGGGTAAAATAAAATCCTTGGGAGAGGACGAACTATGGTTAGATGATACAGCTGCTTGGATTGAGAGAAGCAGGAAGCTTCAAGCAGAAAAAGAGAAAGCGGACAAGAGGGAAAAACTCCTAGCAGAAATGGATGAAGAGTTCAGTGTTTCTAATCTTGTGGAGAAGGAGTTTGGGCAAACAAAGACCTATACATCTACAGATTTGCAGGGTCTGACTGTTGAGCATAATATGGATGCCTTTACGGAGGGAAAGACTGTAATTTTAACACTCAAGGACAAAGGTGTTCTTGATAAAGATGAATCTGATGTCTTGGTTAATGTGAACATGGTAGACCGTGAGAAGGCAAATAAAAACGATGAGCTAAAGAAAAAAAGACCTGATTACAAACCTTATGAAGAACAAGAGAGTGTGGATGATGACATGGTTGTTCTCCCCCACAAATCTGTCCTTTCCAAATATGATGAAGCGATAGAAGGAGAAAAGAAGAAATCTTTCCAACTGGAATCTGGGGGAGCAGTGGATGGTTCATGGGAAAAAGAACTGCAGTCAATTCGGGAAACTTTGCACAATCAAGCTCAATCCTTAGAACTTCCAAGGTTGAAAATTGCATCTGAGTATTATACACCAGAGGAGATGGTCTCCTTCAAGAAAACAAAGAGGCGAGTGAAAAAGATACGCAAGAAGGAGAACACTGTTGAAGACCTCATGCTTCTGAAGCCAGATACTCGAGAGTGATTTTGGTTCTAGGTCTCGGGGACGTGGTCGAAGGCGGGTTGAGGATTCAGATGAAGAGGAACATATGATTCTCAAAGAGGCCTTGCCACAATCTGATGACCTTCGAGTGGAGAGTATGGACATTAGTGACCATGAGATGATTCCAGACTCACCATTTGCTTTGGAAGAAGATGAATTAGAGATAGTTAGTTAGAAAAACAGCTGGAAAAAAATAGACGTTTAAAACAGATGCAGCAGCAGAAGGATGCTACTGAGAAGGTGGTTTCAATAGTAAAAAAGGTTACTTTTTAGAAGAGTCAAGATGAATAAGAAGATAATAATGATGATGATGACGATAAGAAGGGGTCCATTGTGTTCAATGCAACTTCTGAATTCTGCAGAACGCTTGGGGAGATTCCAACTTATGGTCTGTCAGGGAACAGAGAAGATCAAGAGGATTTAATGGACTTTGAGAAAGAAGATGAGGAATCTGAGAAAGAAGGAGGAGAGTCTGATGGAGAAGAAAATGTTGGCTGGAGCA
The DNA here is from genome assembly GCA_029206835.1 of Rana muscosa. Taxonomy (NCBI): domain Eukaryota; kingdom Metazoa; phylum Chordata; class Amphibia; order Anura; family Ranidae; genus Rana; species Rana muscosa. The sequence continues at coordinate 989,182,390 of CM055118.1, read as the reverse complement.
TGGTGAACCTTGATGAGGAGAAAAACCAGCATGAGTTTTCTGCAGCGTCAACAACTATTTTGGACGAAGAGCCGATTGTAAACAGAGGTCTGGCTGCTGCTTTACATCTTTGTCAGAACAAAGGTCTGCTGGAGACAACGGTACATAAAGTGGCACGTATCAAAGCCAGCAATAAACCTCTTCCATTAGCTGTATATTGTATAGAGGACAAAATGGCAATAGATGACAAATATAGCAGGAGAGAAGAGTACAGAGGGTTTACACAAGAATTCAAGGAAAAGGACGGCTACAGGCCGGATGTGAAGATTGAGTATGTGGATGAAACTGGAAGGAAGCTTTGTCCAAAGGAGGCTTTTAGACAGCTATCTCATCGGTTCCATGGCAAAGGTTCAGGCAAAATGAAGACTGAAAGACGCATGAAAAAATTTGATGAGGAAGCACTTCTAAAGAAAATGAGCTCCAGTGATACTCCTCTTGGTACAGTGGCACTCCTTCAGGAAAAGCAGAAGGCTCAGAAGACCCCTTACATTGTCCTTAGTGGGAGTGGGAAGAGTATGACTGCGGACACCCTTATAAAATAAGTGTTGATGTGTCCAGAATTTGCAGAAGGAACTGGCAACGTTCATCTTCTGTGCGTAGTAAACATTTTTGCCATTTTCTATTTATCTACAAGTCTTCACAAAATTTGTGTGGACAGAAGCCAAAATCTGAAAGTGGATCTCCTTAAATAAAACTTGTTTCACCATCTTTTTTGATTGGTCTCTCCAACCTTTTATCAGCTCATTTTCCTTGTACCCATCCATTTGTAGCCGACAGGTGACTGGTCAGCAGGTCATTTGTACCATTTTTTTCCTTTTTTTTTTTTTTTTTTTTTTTTTTTTTTTTTAAACTTTAAACTGAAATATCAAGACAACTTTTATGTGAATCAATATTCCAATATCGCAGAATGTAATCTAGGAGGATGGCTGTATAATTATTTTTCACTACACCCGGCAATGTTATACCTTGGGATTAATGCATACAAGTACTCTGTATAAAATGTCTTTTAAATAAAATTATTTAAAAAAAAAAGGAAAATAAAAAAAAAGCATTGGGACACCTGCCTTTACATGCACATGAACTTTTAATGGTGTCAGAGAATGTTAGCAAACCAGACTGTGTGACAGCACAGAGGAGACCAAACAGGTGTAGGTAAAAGTATAATAATTTATTAAGTGAAGTAAACAGACAAATAAACACCTCAAACAGAACACAGTGCAAATAACCAAACCAAATCACAGTGACAAAAGGAGATATATACAGTAAAGGGGAAATACCGGAATCGTAGTAAAAGCCAGGCCGAGGTCATACACAAGGGGATCCAGCAGATGGGTAAGGATAGGAATACACAGGAACAGGGAGGAGATGGATGGGTTGGCTGCAGAGCAGGGATCAAGGTAACCAAGAGACAGATGCAGGCTGACCTTAAGGTAGGGATCGGGTAAAGCAGGATGCAGGCTCAAGGTAGGGATCGGGTCAAGCAGGGTGCAGGTTAGGGATTGGGTCGGATACAGGCTCAAGACAGGGTCACGGGTCACAGGTCCTAGGTCAGGGAGAGAGCGCTACCAGGGCAAGGAGTGTTTGCACTTGCCGGGTATTTAAGGAAGTCCAGTAATTAAGCTTCAGGTCACAGCTGACCACAGGAAGTGCTGCCTGTCCCATACTGCCAGAATACACCCGCTGGTGGACGCCGGTACTACAGTCCATGAATCATGTGTTACCACCAGCAGGTGAGATCCTCCAACAAAGATATTGGCTGGTGGACACTAGTACCGCAGTCCAAAGGACCAACAGCACCACCAGCGGGTGAAGCCTTTCCTGACAAATGGTGTCTTAACCCATAGGGTTCAATATTGAGTTGGCCCAGCCCTTTCAGCTATAACCGCTTTACCTCTTTTGGAAAGGCTATAGGAATGTTTTGAACATTCTTCCAGAAGTGCATTTGTGAGGTCAGGCACTGATGTTGGAGAGAAGGTGTGACTCACAGTCTTCGCTACTAATTCATCCCAAAGGTGATGTTGGTTTGAGGTCAGCACTCTGTGCAGGCCAGTCAAGTTCCTCAACCCCAAAACTCGTTCATCCATGTTTATGGACCTTGCTTTGTGCACTGGTCAAAATCATTTGGTGGAGGGGGGTTGGGATTGTTTTTCAGGGGTTGGGCTTGGGCCCTTAGTTCCAGTGAAGGGAACTCTTTAAGAGGAAGTAATGTTTGTACCTATAGGTAAGCCTATAATAAGTCTTGCCTATATGTACTGTAAATTTCTCCAAAATTTTTACAGTTTAGGTGATATTTACTGTATATTGTGCTGATGATGTCATCAGCACATGCGCTATGTAGGAACAGAAGCCTGTGCCGTGACTGATGGCTCCCGTGTGCATGCATGGGAGTGACATCACGCTGCTCACACACCTAGCACAGGCCTGACCTCACAAATGTGCTTCTGGAAGAATGGTCAAACATTCCCATAGACGCACTCCTAAACTTTGTGGACAGCCTTCCCAGAAGAGCTGAAGTTGTTTGGTAATCTAGTTTATATCTGAAAATTGATCAAACCTAGTGTACTGACACCCTATCATTTCTTGAGGCCCGAAAATGCCACAACAATACATATACCCCCAAATGACCCCTTTTTGGAAAGTCCAAGGAGGCATGGCAAGTTTTTTTGAAATTGTAATTGTCACAAATATTTGGAAAATTAAGTAATTTAAAAAAATTTGAATTTATTTGTTTTTTTCTTTACGTACTGTCACCAGTTCAGTACAGCGTTATATAACTGGTGTAGCTGTGATCAGGGATACTAACTTGTGACAGTATGTAAAATAAAATGAAAATATTACATTTAAAATATATTTTCTCAAATCGCCTTTCAGGACAACCTTGGAGAGAGCGCAGCTCCGCCCATTTTCCAGGAAACACATGCAGTCTTTAAATCTCTTCTTTTTCACCATGGTTTCAGTTATTGTTTCCTCCGCCATGTTGGAAGCACATACTGGAACCAGGGAGCTGCGCGCTCTCCAAGGTGGAGGGAGAAGGCTTACCTTTTGTGATTTGTTGTGCAGCGACCATCCCAGCACCCCCCCAGTACGGGCAGGTGGTGTTCAGGAGTCCCCGGTCTCTCCAGCTCAGGGGATGCAAGGGCCCGCAGGAGGCGTTGGCATCTGTGTACCTGGGGTCCACAGGCATGGCTCGGGTGGCCGGCTGGGTGCCGCTGGTCAGCGGCGTGTCCTGCATGTCGGTTCCGGGTCCCGTCCCGTGGGTGATGTCATGTCCGGTGACGCGGGTTCCTGCGGGGGCATGGTGCTAGTGATTCCAAGTGCCTGGAACGCAGAGACCAGGGGGCGCTCCTGGTTTCGGCCCTCGTTGATGACACCGGGACCGGGGAATTCAAAAAACATGTTTCTCTTTTCGTCCATGGACGGACACAGCTCCTTAAATCTTGACGTGGGTTATGTTCCTGTTCATAGGAGAGGACTAGGCAGAACATGTTAGTTATCTTAAAACATGTAACTTTTTAACAGAGTTGAACAGCCTCGCCCAGGGGGCGGTCCCTCCGTACATAACCCTCCACCCTGCAGTCAGCAGCCTCAGTTTTTCTGCCTAGCAGAGAAGGACGTGGCTCCCTTTGGGCCCAGAGTCCTGAATTTTTTATTTTATTTTTGGAGTGGGTTTTGGCCTCTAGCACTGGCTTTCTGAACGGCGCACAGCTCATTCTCCGTTTTTTTTTTTTTCTCACACACACACACGCTGTGTATACAAGGAAGGCAGGCAGCGGTGCTGAGCTGTCTCCCTCTGGGGATCGGTGCAGCAAGGAGGGAGGACTTAAGTGTTTGTTTTTTTTCACTTGGTCCCTGAGGGCTGTCAGTGGGTGTTAATGGAGTCAGTATCTGGCCTTTCTTCCCCTAAATTGCCTGAGGTAGCTAACTGTGCCCCTGCACCTGTGGTTTCCATGGATACACTGCAGTCCTGGAATAATTTGTTTCCAGGGTAGAAACGGCGTAAGGAGGGTAAAAGCGCCCCCCCGCCATCTTCTGGGGAGTGCAAGACAGGGCACTTGTGAGTGCACTTCTTGGTGCTGTGAGGGACACTCTAAAGCTGGTAGATGCAGCTGGGACTTCCGCAGTGGAGTCTGTCTCCTTTGGGTTACACAAATCTAACCGTTTTGTGAAAGTTTTTTTCCTTATGTTACTTTCTTTGATAAGTTCATAGATAAGGAATGGGAACGGCCGCAGAGGTCCTTTTTGTGGTCCCTCAGCGCATGTCGGTCCATTATCCTTTTGGGGAGAGCCTTTTTTTAAAAAAAAGAAAAAATGGGCCTCTCCTCCGGTCGGGACACCCCGGTCTCTCGGCTACATTAGGTAACCACTCTCCCGGTAGGGAACCCCTGACTTTAAGGACCCTACTGATAAGAGGTCCGAAGCGGTGACCCACTCCATGTTCACCATGCTGGGGTCAGCGTTTGCGACCTATATTGGCTGCGACTTTGGTGTCCCAGACATTCACTGAATGGGCAAGGATTTTGCAACAGACAGTAGAGGAGCATCAGCTTCCTCCAGAGTGCGTAAGGCTGGCTGACCAAATGGCACAGGGCTTTGTGTATGCCTGTGAGCAGAGCCTCTTTATCTGCGGTGGTACTGCGCCGCCTGATTTGGCTGAAATGCTGGTCCGCTGACCAAGCATCCAAGAGAGCTCTGGCAGATTGCCTTTCAGAGGTTTTTTGGTACCTCGCTGGACGACATTATTAAGGATGTCACTGGAGGTAAGAACACGCTTCTCCCGCAGTCTTCTAAGGGGAAGGAGCCGCGCCGTTGGCCAGGGCCCTCCTATTCCGCACAGAAGCGGTATTTTCGTCAGGGTCAGCCGGCAGATCCTCCCAGACTGACAAGGCTCCACCTGGGGGACAGAAGCGTCCCTGGGTGCGTAAGCCGAACAAGCCTGCTACCACAAGGGTGGGGGGACGGCTTAGCGAGTCTGCAGCTTGGTGGACCTTTTTGCTCTCTGACCAGTGGGTCTGCGAGGTGGTCACTTCGGGGTACAAGATAGTTTCTTTCTTGTCCACCAAACAGATCTTTCTCTCAAATCTTCCTCTCCTTCCGACTTGTCGGTCTGCTTTGATGGGAGCAGTACAAGACTTGCTCAGGTGTGGAGTAATTTTACCTGTGCCCCTGGAGGAAAGGTTTCAGGGATTCTATTTGAATCTGTTGGTAGTCCCAATCTTGGACCTTAGGGCCCTCAATACCTTTGTGAGGGTGCGAATGTTCAGGATGGAATCCATTTGTTCAGAGGTTGCTGCGCTCCATCCGGGGGTTTTTCTGGCGTCCCTGGACATCAGACGCATACTTGCATGTCCCCATCTGCAACAGCCATCAGAGGTTTCTGCGCTTTGCTATTTGGCATAGTGTCGGCACCAAGAGTTTTTAACAAGGTGTGCGCCCCGATCTGGCTTTGCTAAGACAGCGAGGCATTGCTATCGTGGGCTACTTGGACGTTCTTCTGAGAGCTGCTTCTGGCTCAGAATTAGAGGAGGACATGTCTATAGCCAGTCAGACCCTCTGGGAAATTGGTTGGGTACTTAACATACAGAAGTTGGTGTTGGTACCGACTCGGCATCTGGAGTACCTAATCTTGATCCTGGACTCCTCGGAGGCGAAGGTCTTCCTTCCTTTGGAGCAGTTGCAGACGCTCCAGTCGGCGGTGAAATTGTTAGTATCCCGCAAATGGTTGTCTCTCCATTTTTGCATGCAAGTTTTGGGCCTCATAGTGGCCTCCTTCGAGGCAGTACCGTATGCCTAATTCCACACTCGAGTATTGCAGAAGGAGATCCTGTCCAAATGGAACAGATCTCCATTGTCTCTGGATTCAGGTAAGTCACCTGGTCAAGGCTTCCCTGAGAGGGTGGCTGAGATCCCTGACTCTTCAGTCCGGGAGGTCGTACCTTCCTTTCCATTGGACTGTGATCACGACGGACGCCAGCCTCACAGGTTGGGGGGGGGGGGGAGTCTGGGGGGTCCAGTCGGCTCAGGGTTGCTGGACCCCGGTTGACAAATCTCGCCTGCCGATCAATGTCCTCGAACTTTGAGCGATCAGACTGTGCCGCTCCAAGTGGTCGCAGAGACTTCAAGGGCGTCCGGTCAGGATCCAGTCAGACAACGCCACAGCGATGGCTTCTGTCAACCATCAGGGAAAAACAAGGAGCTTGACCGCAGCATCAGATGTCGCTCACATCCTAAGATGGGCTGAAAGGAGCGTGACGGCTCTATCGGCTGTTTACATCCCGGCGTAGAAAACTGACAGGTGGACTATCTGAGTCGCCAGATGCTGGACCAAGGGGAATGGTCGTTACACCTGGAGGTGTTTCAACTCCTTTGTCAGAAATGGGGCACACCAGTTGTGGATCTTCTGGCCTCTCGACTCAATCGCAAGGTGTCGGTTTGTGGCCAGGTCCAGGGATCCCTGGGCAGATGCGTCGGACGCGTTGGTGGCTCCATGGGGTCAGTATCGGCTAATTTATGCCTTTTGCCCCAATGAAATTGCTTCCTCGTCTGCTCCGCAGATTGGGGCCAGAGGGGATTCTGGTGATTCTGATCGCCCCAGACTGGCCCCGGCATCCCTGGTACGCCGACGTCGTGAGACTGGTAGCAGACGCTCCCTGTTGACTACCTATGCGGGAGGGCCTTCTGTCTCATGGTCCCATACTTCATCCTGCTTTACAGTCGCTGGCTTTAACGGCATGGCTATTGAAAGGCAGGTACTAAGGGACCGTGGTCTGTCAGATTCGGTAATCTCCACCATGTTGAGGGCTCAAATCTTCTTCCCGGACGATCTACCATCGCACTTGGAAGGCCTACATCTCTGTGAGGAGATGGCTTGGCTCCCATGTGCATGTTCGGTTTCTCGGATCCTGCTGTTCTTACAGCGCGGAGTGGATCTGAAACTTGCCTTAATCACTATTAAGGGGCAGATTTCAGCCTTTGCTGTCTTCCAACGATCCCTGGCGGCTCACTCACTGGTAAGTACATTTTGTACAGGGGGTCCGACACGTGGTTCCCCCGATTAGACCACCGCTTCCTCCGTGGGACTTGAATCTGGCGCTCTGTACTTCAGGAACCTCCCTTTTGAGAAATTCAGGGAGATTCCTCTCGACGCTTTCTCAGAAAGTTGCCTTTCTAGTTGCCATTAAATCGGTCAGAAGGGTTTCTGAATTGGCGGCCTTCCATCCTTGTGTCCTCGGCCGTCGCATCCCAAGGTGGCTGCGCTACATACCTTGAACTTTGTGCGTGCCCTACGGGTGTACCTGTCTGCTACTGCTCTGTTCCGGAGATCTTGACTTACTGTTCGTGTCAGTGTCTGGTCCACAGAAGGGCCTGGCGGTCTCGTCGGCCACCTTTTCTAGGTGGATCGGACAGACCGTCATCCAGGCCTATGCCCTTAAGGGGCGGGCGCCTCCCTTTCCTGTCACGGCGCATTCAACCAGGGAAATTGGTGCCTCCCGGGCTTTCCAATATCTAGCATCTCTCTCACAGGTGTGTAAGACTGCGACCTGGTCGTCTGTTCACACTTTCTCAAAGTTTCACAAGGTTGATGTGAGTGCATCTTCGGATGCTTCCTTTGGCCCGCAAGGTTTTGCAGGCGGCTGTTTGAGGTTGCAACTCCTCCGTTGAGGAGCTCTGTTTGTTTGGGGTGAGGTTAAGTCTTCTTTTGATTGCTGTTCCCACCCCTCATTTTTTCTGACACTGCTTGGGGACGTCCCACATGTCAAGATTTAAGAAGCCGTGTCTGTCCATGGACGAAAAGAGAAAATAGGATTTTTTGTACTTACCGTAAAATCCTTTTCTCTGTCGTCCATGGATGGACACAGCACCCACCCCTCCTTTTTTAGTTTGTACTGCTTTTCTACGAACTGAGGCTGCTGACTGGAGGGTTATGTCCGGAGGGACCGCCCCCTGGGCGGGGCTGTTCAACTCTGTTAAAGTTACATGTTTTAAGATAACTAACATGTTCTGCCTAGTCCTCTCCTATGAACAGGAACATAACCCACATGTCAAGATTTAAGGAGCCGTGTCCGTCCATGGACGACAAAGAAAAGGATTTTACGGTGAGTACAAAAAATCCTCAGTACCCCGCTGTGTTCTCTGCCAAGATGGAGGAGAGGCCGACAGCCACGGCAGAAGTAGGCGCACCAAGCACCGGTCAGGCCCAGGTGAGAGGGGTACAGTGGTGCCTTTATTCTTGTCCATATGGGTTTATGTTTTTGGCTGTTGTTGGATCCTCCCTGCAGGGCGCCTATGGCTGCACGGTCAGAGGTTACTTCGCTCATATCCTGCAGTGTGGACTGGTTGGTTGCTGGGGGGAATGCACTGCTCGGGGCACTATTTCCCTCTGTCTGGTGGTGGTCTTGTTGTGCACTAGGCGTGGGTAAATTGTTTTAGGGGCCCCTAGGTGAGTTACATTTTTTCTCATTGCAGGAAAAAGCGTTCGGAAAATCCAAGCATTCAAACCCACCAGTCAGAGGAAATGTCCTTCCTGCAAGAACCCCCTCAGAGTTTCATGGCAAAATGCAATGTGCAGGTCCTGTATTAAGGACTTGGCTGAAGAGGAAACGTCCCAACAATACAAGGAATTGTTCTCTTCAGTGCGGGAGCTTACAAACTCGCTGAGTTTGGTTAAGTCCATGTTGGTACAGAGCCTGGCAGTCCAGGTTGAGCCCCAGCATCCGCCACCGAGCCCGAGGGCATCCACCTCTAGAGCAGTAGAGGTTGGTGGACTCAGGGGATGAGGGGGCAAGTACTCTTCCCTCCCTCAGGGATTCAGACAAGGAGGAGGAGTAAGGTGATGGCTCTGCTCTTTTTAGAGGAAGTGGATGACCTTCTGAGAGCTATCTACACTACCCTCGAAATCCAGGAGGAAAAGGTGCAACTGTCGGTTCACGACAAAATGTACCAAGGATTAGATGACACTAAACATAGTGTTCCCAGTCCATAGAATCCTCTGGGTGATGGTAAAGAAAGAATGGAAGGACCCTGAGAGATGTCTCTTTTCCAAGACCCTTAGGAGAAGGTTTCCCTTCGAAGATAAGTGGTCAGAGGTATGGAATAAGAAACCATGGGTAGATGCCGCATTCGCACAGACCTAGTATTTGAGGACATGGGGCGATGGATAAAAGAGCGGACTCCCTCCTGAAAAAAAGCGTTGGATTCCACATCAGCCAGCCTCAAACCCGCTATGGCTTCTGTAACGAGCCCCTGCTTGCTCGGTTCCACTCTCCTGACACTCCTCTGCGGCTATTGGATCAGATTGCAGATCGCTACGTCTGATGGTTCGGTCATCCGATACTCCCGGGATTCGAACTACAGATATGTGCCGTTTGAATCCATTTGTGGATAGCTCAGAACAAACACCAGGCAGGCTGTATTTAATTTCAAACAGGAATCTCACCTTTTATTGGATGCACACAACACTCTTTTATACAAAAAAAGAACACCCTGCCCCCCAACAACCACTTTCCTATTGGTCAATTGTAACGTGCATTCTAGTTCTCAATTAGGTCCTCTTGGCCATGCAAATGAGGACTTTAAACAGGGTCAGCGGGGATTGGTCCGATAGCTTGAATAGGAGGACTGATATGTGTAATGACACAGAGAAGCCCCAGGGGGTAATTAAAGTACATAAACAAACAGTCAAACACAGAACAATGCTTTTCTTCCAGACCATGGAGCTGTCTGGAGGGGGGGGTTCGCCTTAAGACGGGGCAGAGGACCCACCACTGTGTAATAAACTCAAAGGAGAAATACTTCAGTATTCCAAGGTTCAAGACAATACTCCCCCCTGGGTAACAGTCCAACAGCCACAGGGGGACCCCTAACGGGTCAACTCGAGGATGTTGGAAAAGTAGTCTTAAGGTTCCAGGTCCGTCTGCCGGGATAACCTATCCGCATTCCCGTTTTGAGGCGCTGGCTCTGAAGGCAAGAGGCTAGCATTCAGTCCTCTCCAAAAGCCTCTGTCCTGGCTAGGTCTGTCACAGCTTCCACGGTTGTCGCAAGGAACCTTGAATGCTGGGTAGAGAAGCTGAAAAGTCACGTAGAGCCAGGCATGTCACGGAAAGATCTTTTGGAGTCCTTTCCATTGATACTGAAGGTAGTAAAAAACATGGCTGATGCATCTGCCGAAACAGTTAAGATGTCAGCAAGGTCGTCGGCGCTGGTGAATTCAGCCAGACGTGCTGTCTGACTAAAAACTTGGTCTGGTGACACTGCTTCAAAGATCAAGCTGTGTGGCCTACCTTTTTTTGGGAGATCATCTTTTTGGTCCAGACCTTGAAACAGTCTTGGACAGGACAGCCGAGAAGAAAAAGGCTTTCTCCTCCCAAGAAGGAACAACCGATCCAAAAAAAATTTCATGCTGTTAAACAGCCCCACAAAAATAGGGATCAAGACCACAAGAGCCGCTGGGTCTCCCAAAGGGGTAAAGTATAGAATTAGTTCTCTTTAGATCTTCCCCAGATCAGCCCCCCAAAAACAAATGATTCTTACCCCAGTAGGTGGAAGATTGTCTGCCTTTCACCTACAGTGGAACAAAACAACTTCAAGCCTGTTCGTGAAAAACGTCATCTCCCAGGGATACAGTCTGGCGTTTTCAGAGTCCCCCCCCCCCCGAGCAGATTCTATGTTACGGCCCTGCCAAAGGATCAGGAAAAAGCTTCCGCAATGATGAGCCTGTTGCAGGATCTGCTTAACAACTTAAGCCCTGGACCAATACGCAGCATAAAGACCAGGCCCCTTTTTGCGATTCGGCACTGCGTCGCTTTAACTGACAATTGTCGTACGACGTGGCTCCCAAACAAAATTGGCGTCCTTTTTTCCCCACAAATAGAGCTTTCTTTTGGTGGTATTTGATCACCTCTGCGTTTTGAAATTTTTTGCGCTATAAACAAAAATAGAGCGACAATTTTGAAAAAAAAATCAATATTTTTTACTTTTTGCTATAATATCCCCAAAAAATATATAAAAAAAAATATATATTTCCCTCAGTTTAGGCCGATACGTATTCTTCTACATATTTTTGGTAAAAAAAAAATCGCAATCGGTGTTTATTGATTGGTTTGAGCAAAAATTATAGCGTTTACAAAATAGGGGATAGTTTTATGGCATTTTTATAAAAGTTTTATTTATTTTCGTGACTGCAACATTATGGCGGACACATCGGACACTTTTGACACATTTTTGGGACCATTGTAATTTTTACAGCAATCAGTGCAATAAAAATGCACTGGTTACTGTAAAAATGACACTGGCGCTGAAGGGGTTAAGTGTGCCTAGGGGCGTGTTTTTGAGGGGGGGTGTGGCTACGAGTGACACGTCACCGATCTCTGCTCACACAGAGCGGAGATCGGGGACAGTGTCAGTAGGCGAGCCGAGAGATGTTGTGTTTACCCTATCTCCCCGCTCCATCCGCCCGTGAGACGATCGCGGGGATGACTGCAGGGTCGCGAGCGAGCCGCCGTGGGCGTGCGCGACCACACGGCAGGCAAAGGGGACGTACAGGTACATGATTGTGCCTGTACGTGCCATTCTGCCAAGTGATTATACAGGTCCCAAAAAATCAGGGAGGCCGAGGCTTTTATTCCCACATCTTTCTGGTGAAAAAGCCTTCAGGGAAGCATCGGTTGATTCTGAACTTGTAGATCCTCTACAAATCAATCCGCTACAAACATTTCAGGATGGACACGAGCCATTCAATCACAAAATGATTGACTTCAGACTGTTCCATGGCTTCTAAAGGATGATTTTTTACATGTCCCGATAACTCAGGCTTCCCAATGCTTTCTACGTCTGACTCTCAACTTGGGGACTTCAGTCTGGCATCTCCAATTCATTGCCCTGCCGTTCGGACTTTCATCCTCTCCCAGAATCTTTACAAAGATAATGGCGGAAGCCCTGGAACCTCTGAAGCTAAGAGGGATTTCAGTCATCCCATATCTGAACGACCTGTCAAAGAACAAGTCTTGACAAATCTCCAGGTGTCTCAGGCTCACCTCAAGGACTTGGGGTGGCTCTTGAACCTAGAAAAATCAAATCTAGAACCCTCGCAGGAGATGAAGTTCCTGTGCCATACGATAAACTCGTTGCTTCAAAAAGTATTTTTTTGCCACAGGAGAAGATGGAGAAGATCCAGTCTGCGGTGAGACAGATTCAGACCAATCTCTGTGTCTGTCCGCTCAGCCATGGCAGTCTTGGGCCTTCTCACGGCATCGATCCTGGCTATTCAGTGGGCCAGATTACATTCCAGACCCCTCCAGATGAATATGAAACAAAGATGGTCGCACCAGGAGTTGCTAGAGAAACAGATCAAACTTGCCTCAAACGTAAAACGGGCACTCTGGTGGTGGAGGAATTCAACCAACCTGGCAAAAGGTCTTTCCAGGGTTTTTCCCCTAGACCAGTGATGGCGAACCTTGGCACCCCAGATGTTTTGGAACTACATTTCCCATGATGCTCAATTACACTGCAGACTACATGAGCATCATGGGAAATGTAGTTCCAAAACATCTGGGGTGCCAAGGTTCGCCATCACTGCCCTAGACAAACGTCTACAGATGCAAGATCTTGGGGCTGAGGAGCCCACCAGGATGGTCCGACCTCTCAGGGGGCCTGGTCCAAAGCGGAAGCCCGAAAGTCCTCAAATTGGCAGGAACTGAAGGAAATTTTTCTCGCTCTCCTAGCTTTTCAACATGTGTTTAAAGGTACAACATGTTCAGGTTCTCTCAGACAATACAACTGCAGTAGCTTTATGTATTAAAACAAGGAGGAACCAGGAGCAGAGGACTCCTAGAGCTGGCCAGTCAGCTACTTACCTGGGCAGAACAGAATGTGGCCTCTCTGTCAGCAGTCCATCTGAAGGGATCCCAGAATCTGCTAGCAGACCTACTAAGCAGGAGGAGAGTGGTGGAAGAAGCGGAGTGGAGTCTGAACCAAGAAGTTTTCTTGATGATTTCCGAAGCTTGGGGGCAACCTCGAATAGATCTGTTCGCCAGCCAACAGAACTCGAAAGTACAGAAGTTCTTCTCTCTCCACCGAGAAGATCAGACAGGCATAGATGCTCTTGCCCATTCGTGGCATTACCAGCTGTGCTACGCCTCCCCCCCCCTTCCCTTGATACCACTGGTTCTAAGAAAATTCAGGGGGGAAAATGCCAATCTGATCCTGGTGACTCCCTTCTGGCCAAAAAGACCCTGGTTCGCAACACTACTAAACCTGGCCGCAGAACCTCCATCGAAGCTCCAGAAAGGACCTGCTAACGGGGGTCGGCGAACCATCCGGAAGCAGACCGACTACATCTAACAGCTTGGTTTGTGAAGAAGACCTCCTAAAAGCCAAGGGACTGTCTGATAAATTAGTGAAGACCCTACTTTCCAGTAGAAAGGAGGTAACTCGGGCCATATACCTGAAAGTTTGGAAAAAATTAAATTCCGGGTGCACTTCTAAGGGCCTCCAGGTCAAAATTTTAGTATCAGTCTTAGAATTTCTCCATGATGGAATGGAGAAGGGACTGGCAGCCAGCACCCTGAAAACCCAGGTGGCGGCGCTATTAGTTTTTTTTTTTTTTTTGAGAGGACTCCAGAGAAGTCTTCATTTCAAGATTGCACGAAATAGGCAAGTAGCCCTTTAAAGTTTTTCCCTGTTGGGATTTGTCTGTTGTTTTACAATTTTACAGGGTCTCGCGGGAGGTCCGCTTGAGCCCTTACAGGAAGCATCCTTACAAAACGTAGTTCTTAAAAACAATTTTTCTGGTAGCCGTCACGTCGGCAAGAAGAGTCAGCGAGCTTTAGGCCCTGGCAGTCACAGAACCCTTTCTAACAGTTTTTTCAGACTGAGTGATCCTTCAAACAGACCCAGCGTTTCTACCTAAGGTTTCTTCGACCTTTCACCATTCACAGGAAATAGTCCTGTCCACTTTCTCCTCGGCTCCTGCCAATCCAGGAGAAGAAGCTTTCCACACATTGAATGTGAGGAGATGTCTGCTACACTTTCTAACAGTTGCCAAAGAATTCTAAAAGTCAAATGCTCTCTTTGTGATATTCTCAGGCTCACGTAAAGGGGAAAAAGCTTCCAAAAGCACGCTGGGCAGATGGCTTAGATCGGCAATCACGGTGGCCTACAAAACGAAGGGAGAAATACCCCCCTCAGGTATTCCTGCTTATTCTACGAGATCAACAGCATTTTTCTGGGCCGAAAGGGCCGGTGCTACGCCTGAACAAATTTGCAAGGCTGCCACTTGGTCCAACTACTCGACATTTCTCTGGCATTATAGGTTGGACTTACTGTCTGCCGCAGATCAGGCATTCATCCGGCAGGAAGGTACTGCAGGCAGTAGTCCCACCCTAGGGTAAGTTTCTCGATTATCCTCTCAAAGGTTGTCCTGAAAGGCGATTTGAGAAAGACTTTAGTTAGACTTACCGGTGATGGTATTTCTAAGAGACTTTTAGGGCAACCGATACTTTCCTCCCTTTTTATCTTTAGAAGTGGTTTTAAGTGTCTATCATGGTTGTTTGGTGGTTTTCTGTGCTTTGTTTTCCAGTATGTCAGAGACCACTCAATAACTGAAGCCATGGTGGAAGAGGAGTGATTTAAAGACTGCATGTGTTTCCCGGAAAATGGGCGGAGCTGCACTCTCTCCAAGATTGTCCTGAAAGGCTCTTGGAAATACCGTCGCCGGTAAGTCTAAGTTTTTTTTTTTACAAACACACTGTGACCAGTTTAAAACAGTGGTACCATAGTAACACTGTACTACTCTGTGGAAGTTATTAGTATTACTCTTTCGTCCATGGACTGACACAGCTTCTCTATTGACAAAGTGGGTATTATCTGTTAATTAGGAGTGACTAGGCAGAAAACTTGTAAAAAGTGTTGCATCACACCTTCTACAGTACCGCCCAGGGGGCGGACCCTCTGGGTATATCCCCTCAGTCTGCATCTCGCAGATCAGTTTTTTTTCTGTCTAGCAAGGAGTAGGACATGGCTCCCTTCAGGCCCATTGGTCCGGAGGAAAAATATATTTTGCTACATTTTTCTGTTTCCTGCGATCTTCGATCAACTGCAGACTGGGTGACAGGCTGGATCCTCGATCCTTGTAGTCTCCCCATTTTCGGCCATCAAGCGTGTGCCGACCCTAGCTACGCAATGGGTTTTCCACGACATACCCGTCGCTCCACGGGTGGCCGGTGAGCCTACGCTCCAGGGCTTGCATCGGACCGCTCAGCTTCGGCTGACCTTTCGGCCGAGTCGCAGCAGCCTGGCCGGTGAGCATCGCGCTCCAGGGCATACATATGATCGTCCCCTTGGGTCCAATCACAGCATGCCTGGCCAACAGTCACCTTCCGTGCGCGGACGATGATCTGTTTGGAATGTCTTCCAGCATGATACATGCAGGATAGGTAAGTAAACTCCCCTGCTTTGGCTGGGTGATTTGGCTTTATGAAATTAAATGATGAGGACAATCATCAACGTGCAAGTAGCTTTTACATAGTAGGTAAGGTAAAATAAGGACAATAGTCCATTCAGTTCAACCTGTGTTCGTGTACATGTTTCTATCAGAGTAATCATCCCCAAGTCACCTTTAGGACGGCTTACAGAGAAGGAGGCTCCTCCCACCTATCACAGGAAACAAATAAACCACATTATAAAAGGACAAGCATAGCAACCAGACCCTCAGTATGCGTGTTTCCTCTGGCCGGGACAGGTGCACAGAAATTGTGTTTACTCTTTCGTCCATGGACCGACACAGCTTCTCTATTGACATAGTGGGTATTATCCGTTAATTAGGAGTGAATAGGCAGAAAACTTGTAAAAAGTGTTGCATCACACCTACAGTACCGCCCAGGGGGCGGACCCTCTGGGTATATCCCCTCAGTCTGCATCTTGCAGATCAGTTTTTTTCTGTCTAGCAAGGAGTAGGACATGGCTCCCCTCGGGCCCGTTGGTCCGGGGGAAAAATACATTTTTTTGCTAAATTTTTTTGTTTCCTGCGATCTTCGATCAATTGCCGACTGGGTGACAGGCTGGATCCTCGATTTTTGTAGTCTCCCCAGTTTCGGCCATCAAGCGTGTGCCGACCCTAGCTACGCGCTGGGTTTTCCACGACATGCCCGTCGCTCCACGGGTGGCCGGTGAGCCTACGCTCCAGGGCCTGCATCGGACCCCTCAGCTTCTGCTGACCTTACGGCCGAGTTGCAGCAGCCTGTCCGGTGAGCGTCGCGTTCCAGGGCATACATATGATCGTCCCCTTGGGTCCAATCACAGCATGCCTGGCCAGCAGTCACCTTCCGTGCGCGGACGATCTGTTTGGAATGTCTTCCAGCATAATACATGCAGGATAGGTAAGTAAACTCCCCTGCCTCGGCTGGGTGATTTGGCTGGACATTCCTGGAGAGACCAAGTGGTTGTTGCCCCTTTCTTCCCTCTCTCCCTGCCTTTCCCTTCTCCCTGGGCTTCTAGCTAAAGGTTGCTGGGTGCTGGGGGTCACCTAAGGGGTTCCACTGGAGCGGGGCTGGCTGTAACTAACATTTAAAAGAAATGTCATTTCTGCTTACCTGTATGTGCTTCCCCCTCCATGCTGTCGGCGGCCATTTTGTGGTGGTCCATGCCGGGTTCGGCCTCTAGTGACTGCCCGGCGGCCATCTTCCTGTGGTTTCGGCGCCATTTTCTTGTAGTTCCACACCCACTGGCCTCTATCGACTGATCGGCGGCCATGTTTATAATGATCCACGCTGTATGTATATATTGCCGTTCGGCGGCCATCTTTTTGTGGTCTACGGCTGTTTTGGCCTCTATCTGCGGCTCGGCGGCCATTTTCTTAGGGCCCACATTATCTTCCATACAGACGTTTTGGCGGCCATTTTGCGAGAGTCTCCGGCCTCTAGGGTGCATTACACTGGCGCAAAAATTCACACAGGAAGCGCTGATAAAAGAAGCAGCAGCAGTGGGACAGCATCACAGGCGCAGCACACGGCAGCATAGCAGTACCGGTCCAGGGTGGTGAGTCCTCTGGGTGATCCAGCATCTCTGCAGCGCAGGAGGGTGGCCTATTGATATCTTGCCTGGAGCCCTGTGGGTGTCAGCGTGTGGTCAGCATGGCATCTGAGCCAGATGTCTTCTCCCCTGAAACACCAGATTTAGCAGCTGGTGCCCCTGAGGTGTCTATGGACGCTATGTCGGCAATCCTAGAGGCCTTTGCTGCCAGGGTGGAAGCAGCACACGGGAATACAGGGGGTAATAAATGCTCCCATCCCCTGCAATCTTCTGGGGATAATTCTGATGCAGAACCAGGTCCAGCTACGGCTCATGGCCCAGATTCTGACGCATCAGAGACTGCAGACCGATCGGACAGTGAGGATGACTCCAAGTCCAGGTCAGTACGCGAGGCGGCTTTGGCATCTGACCTTATTACTGCAGTGCGGGATACGCTAAAGTTGGAAAATACTGCAGAAGCAGCAGAGACTCCGGTCCCCTTTGGGTTTCGTAAACCTGCCCGCACTGCTAGGTATTCCCTTGTGTGTCTTATTTTGATAAACTCTTCTACAAGGAATGGGAGAACCCACTGAGGGTCTTTACATCCCCAAAGAGGTTTGTGGTATGGTACCCCTTTTGAGGAGAGTTTTCTGAAGAAATGGACCTCTCCCCCTATAGTGGACCCTCCGGTGTCCAGACTTAATAGAGCTACCACTATTCCAGTAGAAGGGGCTCCTGTTTTCAAGGATCCTGTGGATAAGAAGGCTGAAGCACTCGCTCGCTACCTATACTCAGTGGTAGGCTCGGCAGTACGCCCGGCATTGGCGGGGGCCCTAGTGTCTCTCACTTACTGAATGGGCAAAATTGCTACTCCAGGGGTTAAAGGAGCAAGATGCTCCTCCTGATGAGATAACTGGCCGACCAGTTGGTCCAGGGCCTTAAGTTTGTCTGTGAGTCAGACATGGATACTATTCCCCTGCTGTCAAAAGCTTTGGTTTATGCAGTAGCATTACGCCGCCTGATCTAGCTAAAGGGCTGGTCTGCGGACCAGACTTCCAAGAAAGCCCTGTTGGATCTGCCTTTTAAGGGCGACAGACTTTTTGGGGCTTTTCTGGATGACATCATCAAGGAATGCCACAGGAGGTAAAAGCACTTTGCTTCCCCAAACTAGCAAGGGTAAGGGGCCACGTCAAGGGCCCTCCTTTACTGCATGCAAGCTTTTTTTCCGTCCCCCTAGGGCGACAGGGAAAAGACTCCAGGCCGACAAGGCGCCTGCCCAAGGACAAAAGCGTCCTTGGTCCCGCAGACCCAACAAACCTGCGGACAAATCTGCGTCCGCATGAAGGTCCGCCCCCACCCAGCTCTCGGGTGGGGGGACGTCTTCGCAAATTCACGACTCAGTGGACAGCTCTAGTCTCCGACAGGTGGGTTGGCGAAGTAATCTCCCCAGGCTACAAGTTGGAATTTCTCTCTTGTCCACCGGACAGATTCGTCGCCTCCAATCTCCAGCTACTACCAACCCGTCGGGAGGCCCTGTATGGGGCGGTCCAGGGTCTACTGGAACGCGGGGTAGTTATTCCAGTTCCAGAACAGGAACGGGGTCAGGGTTTTTACTCAAATCTGTTCATTGTGCCGAAGAAGGAGGAGGTTCGTCCAATCTTGGATCTCAGAGCCCTCAATTGCTTTGTGAAGGTACAAAGATTTCCGATGGAGTCGGTTCGATCTGTAGTCACGGCTCTCCATCCGGGGGACTTTCTGGCCTCCTTGGACATCAAGGACGCATACCTGCATGTTCCCATATACTCCAGACACCAGAGGTTTCTGCGATTTGCTATCGGGAAGAACCACTACCAGTTTGTGGTCCTCCCGTTTGGCCTTGCCTCAGCACCCAGGACGTTCACCAAGGTGCTCGCTCCGATTCTGGCACTTCTAAGACAGCGGGGTATCGCTATCATGGGCTACTTGGACGACCTTCTACTGAAGGCCCCTTCAAGCTCAGAATTAGAGGTAAGCGTGTCCATTACCTGTCAGACTCTTCGAGACTGTGGTTGGATACTAAACACGCAAAAGTCAGTATTGGTGCCCACTCAACGCCTAGTGTACCTGGGGTTGATTCTGGATTCCACAGAGGCAAAGGTATTCCTCCCTGTGGAGAAGTTGCAGACCCTCCGGGCTGCAGTACGGCAGCTGACTTCCAGGAATTGGTCGTCACTCCGTTTTTGCATGCGAGTGTTAGGCCTCATGGTAGCCTCCTTCGAGGCGGTTCCATATGCTCAATACCACACTCGAGTGTTACAGAAGGAAGTTCTGCTCAGATGGAACAGATGTCCATCATCTCTGGATTATTAAATCCGAGTGAGCCACCTAGTCAGGAGATCCCTGGTATGGTGGCTGACAGCACCGGCTCTAATAACCGGGAAGTAATTTCTTCCGGTTTACTGGGTAGTGATCACGATGGACGCCAGCCTTACAGGTTGGGGGGGAGTCTGGGGTGTTCAGTCGGCGCAAGGTCGCTGGACCCCAGAGGAAGCCCTCCTGCCGATCAATGTCCTGGAAATCCGGGCGATCAGGCTGTGCCTCTTCAAATGGTCTCAGAGGCTGCAAGGGCGTCCAGTCAGGATCCAGTTAGACAACGCCACAGCAGTGGCATATGTCAATCATCAAGGAGGCACAAGAAGCTCAGCTGCAGCATCGGAGGTCACTCGCATCCTGAGGTGGGCAGAGAAGAGCGTACCGGCACTGTCGGCCGTGCACATTCCGGGTGTGGAAAACTGGCAGGCAGACTACCTGAGCCGCCAGATGCTGGACCAGGGAGAATGGTCCTTACACCCGGAGGTGTTCCAACTCCTCTGCCAAAGATGGGGCACACCAGACGTAGATCTTCTAGCTTCCCGACTCAATCGGAAGGTATTTTGAGGTTTGTGGCCCGGTCAAGGGACCCATGGGCAGACGCAACGGACGCGTTGGTGGCATTGTGGGGTCAGTATCGGCTAATCTATGCCTTCCCTCCCTTAAGGCTTCTTCCTCTTCTGCTCCGCAGAGTGGAGGCAGAGTGAATTCCAATGATCCTAATCGCTCCAGATTGGCCTCGGCGTCCTTGGTACGCCAATCTAGTACGTCTGGTAGCAGACGTCCCCTGGCGCCAACCACTACGGAAGGACCTGCTATCGCAAGGTTCCATACTCCATCCTGCTTTACGGTCACTGGCTTTAACGGCATGGCTGTTGAGAACCAGGTACTGAGAGACCGGGGCCTGTCAGATTCAGTAATCTCTACTATGAGAAGTGCTCGGAAACCGTCCTCTAGGAAGGTTTATCACCGCACTTGGAAGGCCTACATCTCCATGTGTGAGGAAATGAAATGGCATCCGCGTACTTATTTGGTTTCCAGAATCCTGCTGTTTTTACAGCATGGGGTGGACCAAAGGCTTGCCTTTAAGTACAATTAAAGGACAGATATCTGCCCTGGCTGTCTTTTTTTCAGCGACCCCTGGCGGCTCACTCTCTCGTAAGTACATTTGTGCAGGGGGTTCGACATGTGGCCCCTCCGGTCCGTCCCCCGCTACCTCCGTGGGACTTGAACCTGGTCCGCTCAGTGCTTCAAAAGGCACCATTTGAGAATATTGGAGATATTCCCCTGTTGACACTTTCTCAGAAAGTGGTCTTTTTGGTGGCTGTTACGTCAGTTAGATGAGTCTCTGAGCTGGCAGCCTTGTCCTGCAAGGCTCCCTATTTGGTTTTTCATAAGGTGGTGCTGCGGCCGCAGCCTTCCTTTCTTCCGAAAGTCGTTTCGGCTTTTCATCTTAACAAAGACATTGTACTTCCATCCTTGTGTCCTCATCCGTCGAATCGTAAGGAGTCGGCGTTGCATTCCTTGGATGTTGTCTGAGCTTTGAGAGTATACCTATCTGCTACTTCCCTGTTCCGGAAGTCAGACTCACTGTTTGTTTCGGTGGCTGGTCCCAAGAAGGGCCAAGCAGTCTCGTCGGCCACCATCTCTAGGTGGATCCGACAGATAGTAATCCAGGCTTACGCCTTTAAAGGGTCAAGCGCCCCACTTTTCCGGTCACGGCGCATTCAACCAGGGAAATAGGTGCCTCTTGGGCTTTCCGAAATCAAGCGTCTGTTTCACAATTATGTAAAGCGGCGACTTGGTCATCCGCTCACACTTTCACAAAATTCTACAAAGTTGATGTAGGTGCATCTTCGTATGCCTCTTTCGGCCGCAAGGTTTTGCTAGGAGTGCTGTTTTGTGTTTGGGGTGAAGTTTATTTTTATGCTGTTACCACCCCTCGTTTTTTCTCTGACACTGCTTTGGGACGTCCCACTTTGTCAATAGAGAAGATGTGTCGGTCCATGGACGGAGGAGTAAATAGGATTTTTTACTCGCCTTAAAATCCTTTTCTCTGAGTCCATGGACCGACACAGCACCCACCCCTCCTTTTAAGTTTTTGTATTGCTTTTTGACGAACTGATCTGCGAGATGCAGACTGAGGAGATATACCCAGAGGGTCTGCCCCCTGGGCGGTACTGTAGAAGGTGTGATGCAACACTTTTTTTACAAGTTTTCTGCCTAGTCACTCCTAATTAACGGATAATACCCACTTTGTCAATAGAGAAGCTGTGTCGGTCCATGGACTCAGAGAAAAGGATTTTACGGTGAGTAAAAAATCATTTTTTTTTTTTTTTTTTTTACACATTATGATTGCATATATGCATATACCAATGAAATTAATTGGTATAAGCAACAATTTTTACTGAATGAAACTAGTTCATTCAATGTTTTTTCTTGTGATTGGTCAAAGCTAATCACATGATAAAGATGGGCTGTGATTGACCTGTCTGTACCATGTGTTCACTGTGACCAATCACAGCTAGCAACACAATTTGTATACAATGGATGGCATAAATGGAAGCCATCCATTGTTTACAATTGTCATGTGAACTGTTGTGATTGATCAGCTGTGTACAAGAGACGCGTTCATCATATGACGTCCTCCCAGAACAACAGTTCTTCCCGGCCATTATTTCACTATAGGCTGGGCAGGATGGTATTAAAGCAAGTCTCCATACTTACTTGTCCAACAGTCCTGCACCAGTGCCCGCATCATCTTCTGATTGCTAGCCTTCCGACCGCTTCATTGGCCAGTGGGGGATAACATCACTCCTGCGCAAGTGCAGGAGACTGTTATCCTGGTACTCGGAGACTGACCTTCCACTATAAGCTGAGCAAAGATTTTACAGTACTGTGGGAGATGGCGAGCAAGCAGGTAAAGGCATTTTATTGCAGAATGGCAGTGCATGTCTCTTCTGCAATAAAAGTGGGACTTTAGCTCCTTCCTTTTTTTTTTTTTTTTTTTACTTTGAATTCAATGGTCTAGTTGGTTTTACATATTTTGTTTTGGTGGTCATTCAGCAAGGTAGCTTCGAAACGAATCTAGTCAGGGAGAGAGCAAGACACGCAGGAGGAGCCGCCAGTCAGCTGTGAAAACTTCACTGCTTCCATCCCCACAGCACGGACAGCGGCGAGTGCGGTAGGAAGTAGTATTACACAGCTAAAAAAGCTAAAGAGCCTGGTTCTGGCGCTGTATGAAATGAGAACATAAGCCTGAAATGTTTTTTGTACATGTGAGTGCAAATTTGTAAGGGAGTTTATTTTAGTTAAAATAAAGTTTGTAAAACAGAGTTACACTATGTCTGCACCTTTGTTTTTCCTACGGTGACTGATGAGAACTGTAACCACGGACCAGGAGTGTGGATTTCTTTGCTGGGAAGCCCTATCTCTCTGATTGCATATTGGCTGTTATTTCATTACTTTGTGGTAAGAGTCCATCTAGGAGGGGGTTCTATACACACACCCCCCTCTATATGATTGCAGCACACGAGTGAAGGTGTCTTTCCTCTATTTCTCCTGGTGACAGCAGTTTTTTCCCTTCATCCAACTGGATCAGCAGACTTTATTATTATGTCTATTTTCCAATATTCATAGAAATATATTGGTGTTTTAACTTTTTATGAACTCTCAAGTGGACTTCAATGAATATTGTTGATGCATGATTTTTATGCATTAGCGCTATCTGGGTGTTTTTATCCATATTTTATTATATTGCTTATATTCACCTCTTTTTTAAACAGTTCTAGTTTAAAGTATTTTTACTTTTAAGGTAGCAGCTTTTTTTCCACTTATTTTATACACATATGTCCGTGTGGGTATAAAAAAATAAAATAAAATAAAAATAAAAAAAAAAAAAATTTTTTTGTTTATATCTAGTCTGCTATTTTAATTCCAACTTTCCAGGAGCGCTTGTTTTTGTTTGAGGGTAGGCCTACCTCAAGTACAAATTTTGATCTATAAATGCCTGAGAACATGCGTGTATGAAGTAAATAAGCATATGAAATCCTTATTTTCAGACATTCTTGAAAATTATAAGGATGTATACTCGCTGAAAAAACTGCAGTTTTCCTATTAATGTTTGTGCAAAATGTGTTTTCATTTTCAGGTTTGTTCTTCAAACTAAAGAAAACATTGGTAGCCAGTTATTGAATAAACAAAATGTTGCTGATGAGAAGATTGCAGAGTTAGAGGTTGGTGTTCTATTTTTTTAAAATATATCTTAGTGTTGCTAAACCCATAACAGTAAATTTAGTCTGTATATGCAGTAAAGCATGCTTGCTATACTCACTGTGGAATCTAGGGGGTTAATCCTCCGCACTGTATAAAAAGGCTTTTTGATCCTGTCTTCTCTGATTGCTTACCTTTTGATTCTTACTGTCCCCAATCCATCTGCTGATTGAACATAGCCTTGGCAGCATACTGCACATGGTCAGTTTGGTGTGTATTGCTAGAGGTGCATTTTTTTTTGTAAGGGTGCATGTGATTTACTGCACTGTCCAGACAGAGGGTCAAGAGTCATGCAGCCTCATAGGACAGTCATAGGAGAATGGAAGATGTATCATTTAGCCACTCTCTGATACGCTCTTTCATGCACTGTCTCAAAATGGGTTTTCCTTTACCTATTTGCCACTGGAGCTATAAACAAATGGACCACTCCAACCTGTTTTGCATAAAAGGTGAACTGCAGAAATGGAACAAACTCTACCCTTGCACTGCAGAGGGCCAAACTAAAAGGCTAGATATTTTCTCTTTCCTGGGGTTCAGCTTTAACAGGGCAATGGTTATGCTATATAGAAATTTTTTAGATCTGCGCTGCACATCTAAATACATAAATTGAGCCAACAACCTAAGTCCATAATGAAAAATTGTGAAGAGATAATATCACTAAAGAGATCCTCTTCTTGTAGTCAGTAATTTACACACGACCAAAGGAAAACCTCCACCACATAAATTGCACGCTTACCCGACAGCAAGTATGGGAACACTAGACACTAGCCTTGTCCTTGGTTTAGGAATCAATGGCGACTCATACCAGGAAGCTTCACATGTAGTGGAAATGTATGGTGGTCCGATCCCTTCCAGGGATCCAGATTCACTCAAGTGCATACACACGCAGAGATTACCCAAAAGAACAAAAGCTCGCCATAGTGTAAAACCAATTTTTTTTTTTTTAAATAAAAAAATTAATATTGCACTTATATTTAGAAGTACTAAGATCAGCATATGTAAAAGCCGGCCGGCAATAGAAAACGCCCGTCCTTCCAGGATAGTCAGCACGACGCTCCTGCTGATGCGTTTTGTCACAATCTGACGTCCTGGGACAAAGGCCCCCACTGAGTCCTCGATTTCGTACTAGTGTTTGTAAATGAGAGAAACCAGCTGTAAGAGAATGTAACGAGCCCCTTTGCTCGCTCGGCTCCACTCTCCCGACACTCCTCTGCTCTATTGGATCATCCGGTGCTCCAGGATTCAAACTACCGCTATGTGCCATTCGAATCCATTTGTGATCGGTCGGAACAAACACCAGGCAGGCTGTATGTAAGTTCCAACAAGAGAGTCTTTATTAGAACCAAAAACAAGTCTTATATACAGAACAGAGGAAGTAACCAGAACATAAATTAACATGAGCTAATTAACTAAATCCTTTAGACAGCCGAGGTGACTCCTAGATATGACCTTTCAGGGTAGACATCCCGTCTCCTACCTGTCTCACCTGCTATACAATACACATTATCATAAGTGTAAAGACAGATGGCTGGAGGTGATTGCATTCGCATATCCTTAGAGTGAATGTGTGAACGTCCCAACAGTATGACTCAGTCACTCTAATGTGGCATATACAGGGTCCCCAGAGTCTGTGTGTCTTTTGGGGACATGGACCTGAATCCAAAGTAACACCCCCTCAAGGGTCCCCAGGCATACAGCTCACAAAGAGCACCGTTCCCCCAAATGCCAGGGCCCATGGTCGCAAGGCAAGAGGCTTGCATTCAGTCCCCTCCAAAAGCCTCTGTCCCGGCTAGGTCTGTCACAGAGAACTATTAGGAACACCCGTGCGCATGCGCGCATTCGGCAGGCTTCCCAGATAAAACTGGCGCGCGCGCACTCACGGGCCGCAGCAGCCCTTCCAGACTGCTAATGCGCGTGCGCAACGGACGGCGCGCACACGCAGGAGCACGTCCCTAATTTTTCTTGGTGCCAGTCTGCCTATTTAAAGGAAGCTCTGACTCTCAAACAGTGCTGACTGGTCTTAAGCTGTGTCCTGATTTCCTGGTTCCTGTTTGTTTGCTTGATGCCCGTTGCTGACTTTGGCTTTCCCTGACGCTGCCTTTGGACTCTGAAAACTCCTGATTACTGGCTCCTGATCCCGGCTTCCATTAACCCTGCTCCTGCTGATTCCTTTGTACCTCGCTGCCCGCCTGTTACCAAACTCAGCTATTCCTCTGACCTCTGTTCCAGCAAGCTACTTATCCAGAACCTGCAAGTGGATTGGAGTTTCCCTTAACATCAGCTGATCCTCCGAGTCTTCCTGTGCTCTGTGCCTGCTGACCTGCCTATGTCTCCAAGCCACGTCTCCTTCTGCTAGTTCTGCAAGCAACACCTACAGGCCCTCGTGTTCCTCCTGACCCGAGCCACCATCTGTTCCACTTCCAGTGGGGCAAGGGCTGGAGATGCAAGAGAGGCCGACCTCATCATATCAGACTCCTACCAGGTACGTGACAGTACCAGTCAGCCAGGGATGGAGTCTGAAAGGGAGGTCTCTCCACCAGAGGACATGTTTGAATCATTTTCTGTACTTACTCATATCATGCAGAGTTTACAGAGCGATCTCAGTCGCCTAGAGGAGCGACTCTCCGACAAGAAGAATGTCACATCAGCCTGCGTTTCTCCTTCAGTCGCAGATTCCTCTACTCAAGCAGAGTCAAGTTCATTCCACGGAACTACTCCTCCTCCGGAACCAATTTTCCGGAGATCGTAAGATGTTTGGAACCTTCCGGAACTCCTGCGAACTTTACTTCTCCTTGCTGCCCCGGACCTTTGTATCTGAAGACATTAAAGTGGGATTTGTGATCACACTTCTATTGAACGAACTGCTTTCCTGGGCTCATTTCCTTCGGGAGCAGTATGACCCCGTTCTGGCAACCACCATTTTGTTCTTCTTGGCCATGGCCCAGCTATACGCTGATCCCTTCCGCCAGCAGTCTGCAGAATCCAGGCTTGGCAGGTTGCAACAGGGGTCAAGGCCTGTTGAGGACTATGTCACTGACTTTCGTGTTCTGAGTGCTGACACCCAATGGAATAATCCTGCTCTTCGTCATCAGTTTCGTCTTGGTCTTTCTGACACTTTAAAGGATGAACTAGCCAGAGTAGGAGTTCCAACGTCCCTGGAAGTTCTGATTAGCTCAACCACTCAGATCGACCGGCGATTACAAGAGACACAATCCGAAAAAATTTAAGGAATTCTTCCTCTGGCTTCAAGACCTGACATGTCTGCTCCTCCCATCTGGTACATCTTCTAGAAAGAAGGAACAGCATAAGACATACCACAGAAGCTTCCCCAGATCACCTCTTTCCCCGGCCGAACGTCTCCGACGACTACGTGCCAATCAGTGTCTCTATTGTGGGGAAGCAGGTCACTTTATACAAATTTGCCCAGCAAAGACCAGCAGAGCCTGCCCCCCGACAGCCTCATATGGAGCATCCTTTTGGAGAGGTTCGGTCACACATCTCTCTCCCAGTTATCCTTCAGTTTGCCGGGAGGACACTTTCTGTATCAGCTATCATAGACTCTGGGGCCTGTAGCTGTTTTGTGGACTCCACATTTGTTTCTCTTCACCAGCTTCCTGTGTGTGCCAAGAAACAAGGATTCCAGGTTCATCTGGCCGATGGCTCCGGCATTAAGTCTGGCCCGGTCACACAAGAGACTGCACCTGTTTCCTGTCAAACTTCCTCTGGTCACCATGAATTCCTCCGGTTGGATGTTATGACCTCGCCCATGTTCCCCATCATCCTTGGCATTCTGTGGTTAAAGGCACATAATCCACACATTAACTGGCTTACGGGAGACGTCACCTTTCCTTCCAGTTATTGCCAGATGCATTGTTTCCATGTAAAGGCTGTTAATACCACTTCCCTCCTGAGTCTACAGCCCGATCCAGAAACCATTAAGTTGGTCCCTGCTGCTTACTATGAATACCTGGACGTGTTTAACAAGAAGGGTGCAGACACCCTTCCACCTCATAGGACTTATGATTGCCCTATTGACCTCTTACCCGGGGCTGAGATTCCATTTGGTCGAATCTATCCTCTCTCCAAACCTGAACTGGAAGCCCTACGTCCCTATATCGACACAAGTCTAGAAAAAAAGTTAATTCGACCCTCCACGTCTCCAGCAGGTGCCGGTATCTTCTTTGTGGAGAAAAAATATCGTTCCTTAAGACCTTGCATTGATTACCGGGACCTTAATAAAGTTAGTCAAGAACCGGTACCCCCTTCCTCTAATTCCTGAACTTTTCCAGAGACTGCGGGGGTCACGGATATTTTCCAAGCTTGACCTAAGAGGTGCATATAATCTAGTCAGAATCGGGGAAGGGAATGAATGGAAGACGGCCTTTCGGACACGTTTCGGCCACTTTGAATATCTGGTCATGCCATTCGGGCTCTGCAATGCCCCAGCCACATTCCAGCACCTAGTGAATGACGTTTTTCGTGACTTCCTTGATCTATTCGTCATAATCTATTTGGATGATATCCTGATATTCTCTGAATCCATTGAATTTCATCAAATTAATGTAAAGAAGGTGTTGGCCCGACTCCGGAAACGCTGTCTTTATGCAAAAGCCTAAAAATGTGACTTCGAGAGAAAAACTGTAAATTTCCTGGGACTTGTCATCTCTGCCGACGGTATCTCCATGGACCCACAGAAAGTCACATCCATTCTGGAATGGCCTGCCCCTACAGACAGGAAAGCTGTTCAAAGGTTCGTGGGGTTTGCCAACTTCTACAGGAAATTTATCAAAAACTTTTCCGGTATCATTACTCCCATCACGCAATTAACGAAGCAACCCATTCCTTTCCGTTGGACACCAGAAGCTCAAGAGACCTTTTGAACAATTAAAACTCTTATTTACCTCAGCTCCCATCTTGAAGCACCCTGATCCATCCTTGGCCTATGTATTGGAGGTTGATGCTTCTGAAAGTGCAGTCGGGGCTATATTGTCCCAACGTCCGGGTCCAAAATCCTTACTGTTAAACCCATCCGAGAAGAATTATGATGTGGGAGACCGTGAGCTGCTGGCTATCAAGGCTGCACTTGAGGAGTGGCGCTACCTCCTGGAGGGAGCTTCTCACCCGATCCTCAAATTCACGGATCACAAGAACTTCGAGTACTTGAGAACGGCTAGGCGATTAAGGCCTCGACAAGCAAGATGGGCACTGTTCTTTTCTCGTTTTTCGTTCCATATTACTTTTCGTCCCGGTTCAAAGAATGGTAAACCGGATGCCTTATCCCGTATGTTTAATGAACCTTTGAATCCCGTAGAGCCTGACGCCCTTCTCCCGGCCAAGAATTTTCTGCTTCTCCAAGCAGACTTGATGTCTCAAATAAGAGCAAGTGTGGTTAACCAACCACCTCCCCAGGACTTGGCTCTTCAACTAAGGAATGGCCTTTTCTTCCATGGAGAACAAATCTTTTTCCCTGAACAATTTAGCGTGTCCATTCTGGGACGTTGCCATGATCACCCCCTAGCAGAACACTACGGAATCTACAAGACTGACGTTTTGGTCTCCCGTGCCTTCTGGTGGCCCGATTTTAATGCAGGACTGTAAAAAAAATTAAATCCTGTATTCCATGCCTTCAAAATAAGACAGACCGAACCAAAACCTGGGGTCTTTTTGGAGCCTCTCACCATACCTAAGAAACCATGGAGCATGATCTTGATGGACTTAATTGTGGAACTTCCCCCATCTGAGGACTTCACTACCATTTTTGTCGTGGTTGATCGCCTGACCAAGATGGCCCACTTTGTACCCTTGCGAGGAACCCCTTCTGCCACTGAGACTGCCTCAGCCTTCATCAAAGAGGTTGTCAGATTGCATGGTATTCCTGACCGCATTATCTCCGACCGTGGGGTGCAATTCACCTCTAGATTTTGGAGGGCCTTATGTGAAGCACTAAATATTGAACTCTGCCTCTCCATAGCATACCATCCACAAACAAATGGACAGACTGAGAGGACGAACCAAACCCTTGAACAATACTTAAGGTGTTTTTCCTCTTTTACTCAAGATGATTGGTTATCCCTTCTTCCGTTTGCAGAGTTCTCATATAACAATACCATCCACTCCGCAACCAAGCAGTCCCCGTATCATCCCTCTTTTTTGCCAGAACTATCTGTTGAATCTTCTTTACCTGCTGTACAAGACCAATTTAAACTTTTTTCTTTCTCGTACATCACGGGACACAGAGCGACATAGTCATTACTAATGGGTTATATAGATACCTTCAGGTGCTGGCAACTTCCAAAACCGGAAGTACCCTCCCCTATATAAGCCCCTCCCATCCGGGAGCACCTCAGTTTTTTGCCAGTGTCTAAGGTGTTGGCCAAGAAGAAACATGTGTTTTTCACTGAGCTTGCGTACAGGTTCTTTTGGGCCTCAGTAAGCTATTCCGGATCCGACCAAAAAAGCTTCATAGCTAAACGGTCGGTACCCGGGCCTTGCAGAGAAGAGCAAGGTTTTGCCTGTAATGCTTCTCTTAGGAGAGCTGGACCCTGGGATCCAGAGCTCTGGTCATACCCACGACCAAGATGTTTTCTGTGCAGGGTGCTATACAGGTCCAGGGGAGTGGAATCCTTGGGAACCCGGTCCCTGAAGGTTTGATTACAATGCCTGCCGTGATAGGTGAAGTTTGGGCTTTTGTGGACCAAACAAAGTCCTGCGGCTGGGAACAGGTAAGTGGGGGCCCCCAGGAACTTGGTTCTATTGGGGGACCCCCAAGCCTAATTTGTCTTTCTGTCTGTTACCTAACGGTATTCCCGCTAATATCTGTGCATGCCTGTAACTACTAAAAAAATGTAGTTTTTTTAATAGTGGTCAAGAAAAATAAATAAATAAATATATATATATTTAATATATTAGACTGCGGTACCTGTGTTTATCCACTAGAGGCCGCTATGGAACGTTTCTTGTCATGTGGACTAGTTTCTTTTCATCAGAGCAAGTCCAGGCAGATGGTGAGTTCTCTTGTGGGAAACTGCTTCCTCTGCCATGTTGCAATGCTCGTCCATCCCCCGGCCTGCGGCAAAAAGGGGCCCTGGCTCTTGTCCCTAGTTTCCCTTTTCGAAATTAGCGCCGAAGGCGCACGTGGCCGCGCGCGTGCGCGTGCACGCGCCTCTATATATAGAGGTGAGCCGGGAAAGGGGGCGGAGCCTGGGGGATGACGCTCTGTGCGCGCCGCAGCGCTTCTGCGCATGTGCGGGCGTCCCAGCATGTTAAAAACACAATTATGTGTTGTGAGCTGGCTATGGAGTGCAGAGACAGAGCTGGCAACATTTTAAAAAAAAAAGGCATACAGCAAGCGGTTGATGCAGGCATCCCCATAGAAAGGCACATTA
Source organism: Rana muscosa (assembly GCA_029206835.1). Lineage (NCBI taxonomy): Eukaryota > Metazoa > Chordata > Amphibia > Anura > Ranidae > Rana > Rana muscosa. The sequence goes on along the minus strand of CM055118.1, from coordinate 989,151,344 downwards.
GTAGACACCAACTGTGATATAGCAGCAATTGTGCTAGACTATTCTCAGTAAAAGTGGTGTATTACGGCTGGAATACCTCAGCTTTAGGCTTAGGAAATATGCCGTCCAGAAGCTCCGGAACTGAATCTTCCAGGAAGCGAAGGGGGTCTCATCGGGCTCTGAGGATCTTGGGCATGCTTCTGCTGCACCAGTCTCCCCTGAAGTTCAGAGGTAAGTGACCGTAGAGACCCCGCAGGGGTACTTGGTACTGTGGCTGTCCTCAGTTCACCTGCTCCTGTGTATGTAACAGAGGAGGTTTTTTCCTCAGCTCTGGGAGGATTAGAGAGAGATTGTCAACATTGATCGCTGCCTCCCTGTCAGGGAAAGCACGCCCGATCTCCGTCTCCTCCTTCAGAGTGCCTGTTAGCAGAGCAACAGTCCCATACAGGGATCGACCTGCCTGAAGGGGATCAGGATGAGGTTGATTCTGTTATAGAGGAATCAACAGTGGGGGAACCTTTTCTCAGCATCTCAAGCTGGAAGATTATGGGTTCAGTCTCTGACTAACATGGTCCGATCAGCATTTAAAAATGCACCTTGCGGAACCATCAACCACTACTGTATCCTCGTTGGGGTCGCTAGAAGCCCCCAGACTGTCTGTTCTTTTCCACTTCACCCTTTACTGAAAGGGCTCATTTACCAGGATTGGGAACATCCTGAGAAAATATTTATTCCCCCAAGAGATTTCCGGTGGTCTATCCCGTGGAGGATAAGTTCATCAAAAAAATGGAAGGTCCCTACAGTGGACGCAGCCATCTCTTGTATGTATAAATCACTGACATGTCCAGTGGATAATGTCCAAATGTTCAAGTACCCAATAGATAAAAGATTGGAGTCCTTATGAAAGTCTGCTTCTTTTTACAGCAAGCTTGGTGACACAACCAGCAGTAGCAGCTATTGGGGTCTGCTAAGCAGGGAAGGATCAGTTGAAACAGGTCTTGAGGGACTTGACAGATCAGCAGGCCCTTGCCCTAGCTGATCTACCTAGAGCCTTAGGCTTTGCGGTTGACGCCATAAAGGATTCAGTCCATCAGGCCTCCCGCCTTACGCGGTCTATAGTACATATGCGTAGGCTTCTATGGCTCAAAAACTGGTCTGCTGAAGCTCCCTGTAAAGAATGGCTGGTTAGCGTCCCATTTCATGGTGAACGCTTATTCAGGGAAAACCTGGACAAATATATCCAGAAAATTTCCAGCGGTAAAAATACGCTCTGGCCGGTTAAAAACAGAGTTAGAGGTCCCTCTTTAAGATGCCTGCTTCTCCAGTCCCTGGGGCATCGGCTGTGTAACAGTTCCGACGGCCTCCTCGGTCAATTCCCGGGGGTAAAAAACAGGGAAAATAGCAGGGTAATGAGAAACCCTGGGTCAGGGGAGGTACAAAACCTCCCCCAAAGTTAAATTCATTGAAGGGTCCCCCACTCAGTCGGGTGGGGGGAGGACTCCAGTTGTTCGCAAGAGACCGGGCGGGACACGATCAAGACAGATAGGTGCTCTCCGCAGTATGTTGGGGATACAGTTTGGAGTTAAAAGACTCTCCTCCTTCCCATTTTTGAGGTCAAACGTGCCAAGGGATCCCCGGAAGAGAGAGTCCCTCCTGTTGGCACTAGAACAACTATTGCTCCAAGGAGTAATTATGGAGGTTCCCCTGGAAGAATGAGGGTTCGGGTTTTACTCAAACCTCTTTACAGTCCCGAAGCAAACGCGGACGGGAGGCCCATATTAATTCTAAAAGGGCTATACAAATTCCTGTATATCAGGACTTTCCGATGGAGTCGATCCGCGGTGGCCACTGCCCTACAAGGGGAGGATTGGTTAGCCGCGATCGACATCAAAGATGCTTATTTGCACATTCCCATCTTTCCAGTCCACCAAAAATCTCTACGCTTTGCAGTAGAAGGGCGCCATTTTCAGCAGAGCCTTACCCTTCGGTTTGGCCACAGCACCACGAGTGTTTACAAAAATTCTGGCCCTTTATTGGCCAATCTAAAAACACAAGGTGTAATGATAATGGCATATCTAGATGACTTGTTGCTGATAGACCACTCAGTGAAAAAACTAGACGTGGTCGTTCACAAGACAATCAAGTATCTGGAATCTCACGGTTGGATTATCAACCGAGACTAGTCAGCCCTAAAAAACAGTCAAAAGTCTGGAATACTTGGGGCTAAGGTTGGATTCAGGCCAGAGAAAAATATTCTTGCCTCGAGGAAAAGTGTTGTCTTTGAAAGATTTGATCCACTTAGTGGGTACAAAAAAAGACAGCCGTCCATACGCCTGTGCATGAGGCTGCTGGGAAAAATGGTGGCATCATTCGAAGCAGTACCCTACGGTCAATTCCATTCAAGGAATTTGCAAGGGGCCATACTGTCAGCCTGGAACAAAACAGTTCAGGCCCTAGACTTACAATGTCCTTGTCCCCTTCCCTTCCGTTCGCAAGAGCCTCCGTTGGTGGTTGGTTCCCCAGAATCTGGAAAAAGGGAAATCCTTCAGTCCGATTTCTTGGAAGGTGGTCACTACAGATGCCAGCCTTATAGGCTGGGGAGCAGTACTGGAGCAATGGTCTCTCCAGGGCAGATGGTCGGATGCAGAAAAGGCCCTGCCCATCAATCTCTTAGAGATACGAGCAGCCCGGTATGCCCTAGTAGCATGGACATCCAAACTCCAAGGGTCCCCTGTCAGAATTCAATCAGACAATGCCACAGCAGTGGCATATATCAATCATCAGGGGGGCACCAGGAGTCGTGCAGCCCAGAGGGAAGTAAATTACATCCTGAGATGGGCAGAAAGATATGTCCCAGCCATATCTGCGGTATTCATTCCAGGAGTGGAGAATTGGAAGGCGGACTTTCTAAGTCGCCAGCAATTATGCCCAGGGGAATGGTCCCTTCATCCCGAGGTTTTCCGGACAATATGTCAGCGGTGGGGAACACCGGATGTAGATCTGCTAGCATCCAGATTCAATACAAAAGTGGACAGGTTTGTCTCTTGGACAAGGGATCCCCTAGCTTGCGGCTCGGATGCTCTAGTGTTCCCTTGGGATCAGTTCAAGCTGATATATGCATTCCCACCGCCACAATTGTTACCTCGATTACTCCGCAGAATCAGGGTAGAAAAGAAACCAGTGATTCTGGTGGCTCCAGCGTGGCCCCGAAGAGCATGGTACGCGGAGATTGTAAAGATGTCTGTGGGGAGTCCTTGGACCCTCCCACATCGTCCGGACCTGCTTTCGCAAGGACCGATATACCACCCTTCCTTACCAGCCCTAGGTTTGACGGCCTGGCTATTGAAGCCCACATTCTAAAAAAGAGAGGGCTCTCTAATGCTGTGGTATCTACCATGATCAATGCCAGGAAGCCGGTATCCAGGCAGATCTACTATAGAATCTGGAAGGCGTACATCGCCTGGTGTGAGGCCAAGAAATGGCATCCACGTAAATACGTAATAGGTAGGATTCTGGACTTCCTACAATGGGCTGTAGATAGGAAGCTTGCCTTGAGTACTATCAAGGGTCAGATTTCGGCCTTGTCAATATTTTTTCAAAGGCCCTTGGCTTCGCATTCACTAGTCAAAGCCTTTATACAAGGAGTGATGCGTATTAGTCCTCCGGTTAATATTCCCATATGTCCATGGGATCTAAACTTGGTTCTGTCGGTTCTACAGAAACAACCATTTGAACCATTACAGCATATTTCTTTGGTTCTTCTCACCAGGAAATTGATTTTTCTAGTAGCCATTTGTTCGGCTAAAAGAGTGTCGGAATTAGCAGCTATGTCCTGTAAGGAGCCATATCTGGTTATCCATAAGGATAGAGTAGTGTTACGTCCTCACCCAGCCTTTCTTCCTAAGGTGGTATCGAGGTTTCATTTGAACCAGGATGTGGTTCTTCCTTCTTTTTTCCCCAAACCTAGCTCGGTAGAGGAAAAGTTATTACATTCTTTGGATGTAGTAAGAGCAGTTAAAGCTTATCTAAAAGCCACTGCTCAGATTCGCAGAACGGATACTTTGTTTATTCTGCCGGAAGGCCCCAGAAGGGGTCAGGCAGCGTCAAAATCTACTTTAGCCAAGTGGATTCGACAGGTCATAATGCAAGCCTATGGCTTGAGAAGGAGACCGCCTCCGTTCAAAGTTAGAGCGCACTCCACGAGAGCAGTTGGAACTTCATGGGCAGTGCATCACCAGGCCTCCCTGGCTCAAATCTGTAAGACCGCAACATGGTCTTCAGTACATACGTTTACTAGGTTCTACCAGGTGGACGTTAGAAGTCAGGAGGTTGTCGCCTTTGGGCGCAGTGTGTTGCAGGCCGCAAAAGATCCTCATGTCTGATAGCGCTCAGCTTATGTATGGTGTATCCCCCCCCTCGTTGGGCATTGCTTTAGGACATCCCATTAGTAATGACTGTCGCTCTGTGTCCCGTGATGTACGAGAAAGAAAATAGGATTTTTATAACAGCTTACCTGTAAAATCCTTTTCTTGGAGTACATCACGGGACACAGAGCTCCCGCCCCTCTTTAGGGACACTTATTGCTTTGCTACAAAACTGAGGTGCTCCCGGATGGGAGGGGCTTATATAGGGGAGGGTACTTCCGGTTTTGGAAGTTGCCAGTGCCAGCACCTGAAGGTATCTATATAACCCATTAGTAATGACTATGTCGCTCTGTGTCCCGTGATGTACTCCAAGAAAAGGATTTTACAGGTAAGCTGTTATAAAAATCCTATTTTTCAGTACTAATAATCAGGTGTTACAGGATACAATCTCTAAGACCCAGGCAGTCAACAAAAAGTTATTCGACAGAAAGAAAAGAGGCAACCTGAATGTCGAACCAGGGGACAAGGTCTGGCTGGCTGTCCATGGCAAATTTTAAATTAAGCTGTCCTTCAAAGAAACTCGGTCCAAAATATTCGGGCCCTTTCCCTGTCAAACAGAAGGTCAATGCAGTAGCATTTGAACTGGTGTTGCCCAAAAGCCTGAAGATACATCCAGTATTCCACGTTTCTTTATTGAAACCCACCGTGCCAAATCCCTTTCCTGACTGGGTTTCTGGAACCCCTCCTCCGATTCTCGTCGAAGGTAATGAGGAATTTGAAGTGGAGGCCGTGTTGGATTGTAGACATAGGAATAACCAGACGCAGTTCCTCGTTAAATGGAAGGGCTACGGCCCTGAGAAATTCTTGGGAACCAGCTTCTAATGCACATGCCCCAAGACTGGTACAAGCCTTTCAATGCCACCCAGAAAAGAGAGCACTGAGGGGCATCCAGAGGCATGCTCTTAAGGGGGGGCAATGTAAGAGAACTATTAGGAACACCCGTGCGCACGTTCGGCAGGCTTCCCGGAACACTGGCGCATGCGCACTCACGGGCCGCAGCAGCCCTTCCAGACTGCTAATGCGCGTGTGCGATGGACGGCGCGCACACGCGTGTGCGATGGACGGCGCGCACACGCGTGTGCGATGGACGGCGCGCACACGTAGGAGCGCGTCCCTAATCGCTCTTGGCGCCAGTCTGCCTATTTAAAGGAAGCTCTGACTCTCAAACAGTGCTGAATGGTCTACAGCTGTGTCCTGATTTCCTGGTTCCTGTTTGTTTGCTTGATGCCCGTTGCTGACTTTGGCTTTCCCTGATGCTGCCTTTGGACTCTGAAAACTCCTTTGATTACTGGCTCCTGATCCCGGCATTTATTAACCCTGCTCCTGCTGATTCCTTTGTACCTCGCTGCCCGCCTGTTACCGAACCCAGCTATTCCTCTGACCTCTGTTCCAGCAAGCTACTTATCCAGAACCTGCAAGTGGATTGGAGTTTCCCTTAACATCAGCTGATCCTCCGAGTGTTCCTGTCCTCTGTGCCTGCTGACCTGCCTATGTCTCCAAGCCACGTCTCCTTCTGCTAGTTCTGCAAGCAACACCTACAGGCACTCGTGTTCCTCCTGACCCGAGCCACCATCTGTTCCACTTCCAGTGGGGCTAGGGCTGGAGATACAAGAGAGGTCGACCTTATCATATCAGACTCCTACCAGGTACGTGACACCAGCGTTGCAACTTTTTATTTTATGTATCTGAATCGATGCAAACTTGGTAAAACCTTGAGAAATGTACCCTGATCCTACACTGTGGGGGATGGCTTGCAATGTTGCTTTGGGCACTGGATTCTGCATGGGGCACTCACCAAGGCACTTGGTCAGAATCGTTCAGTTTTTCTCTTCAATATCAGTTTTTATCTCCCAAGACAGCATTTCTACAAATTTATACAGTTGCACCATGTCCTCCAGACTTAGGCCATTCACATTAAGCTGACACTGAAAGGCACCGTTCCACTTAGGGAAATCATGGCAGAAACTAGAGCTGCACGATTCTGGCTAAAATGAGAATCACGATTTTTTTTGCTTAGAATAAATTTCACGATTCTCTCAAGATTCCCGCTTCGTAAAATCTTTCACATTATACAAAAAAAATTTGAGCAAACTTTACTGTTTTTTTTTTAATTAAAGTAATTTTTTCCCAAAATATTGCAACAACCACCATTTTATTCTCTAGGGTCTCTACAAAAAAAAATATTTTAACTTGAAAACAACAAATGTAAAAAAAAAGGTTTAGTGTTTAAGTGGTTAAACTTTCCTAATTTACATACAGAAGTCTATTCCTTTTGATGTAAAAGACAAATTGTTACAATGTTTAGACTTGAAGTTCCACTGGTAAAGAATGTTGTGATACTTGGTAGACTGCCCGAATTTTTTCTTCCTTTCTTTTGATGGCTGAGAGCAGAGAGAATTCTCTGCATTCAAAAGATTGGGAAATACTTTGTCAAGATCGCAACGGGGAAAAAATTGTGATAACGATTCTTGACGATTAATCGTGCAGCTCTATCAGAAACAAATAAAAAGGGTATGATCTCACATATTTATGCAGCTCCAGTTGCAAGAGCCTCCTAAATTGCCCTGTAAAAGGAAATGGGAATATGACAGGTAACATGGATGGTGAGCAATGGGAGGCATTACTGACATCCATTCCTCTTCTCTCTGCCTAACAAAAATTGTTGTAGCTATTCCTTTTACATCGGTATATAGAACACCTGTAAAGTTGTGCAAATGGGGGGCGTGGCCTGGAGAGCAATGGGATAGGTCGCATGTAAGGAGAGCTCCGCTTGCCCACACTCCTTCCTTACAATCCTGCCTGAATCCTGAGTAGCTTCTGCCATCCTCTACACCCGGGGACCGATCCTGCTCCCCCCGCGGTTCCTGAAGCCTGTCAGCCCGGTGGAACGCCGCCATCGCGGAGCTTCCCGGCCACTTGCCTTGGGAAAGACCACAGCTTCGGCCTAGTTCCTGGTACGGCAGCCATCTTGGTCCTCCCGGCGGCGGCCCTGGAAGCTTCTCCTGGTCTCTCTGCACACCCTGTGCCCCATCTCCTCCTGCATCGGCCTCCGGACTACCTACCACCGCTGCCAAGGTGCCTCACAACTCTGCAGCTGCTGTGGGGACGGACCGCGGCCTCGGCCTGACTCCCAGAGCGGCAGCCATCTTGCTCCACCCGGAGATGACCTGGGCAAGTATTACAGGCCCCCCTGACTCCCCCGAGCCCTGATTCCCCTGGATACAGCCTAAGGCCAGTGCAGCTGCTTGACCACTATCCGCGGATCGCATTAAGTCACCCCTGGACAGTGGTGGGAAGGGGGTCGTTGAGGACCCGGCCTACTTAGCTGCGGCCATCTTGGTACACTTGGTGATCCCCCTGACCGCCCCTGTAATATGTCCCTGTCAAAAAAGAATTCTGAGGCCGCCGACAAGCTGGCCAAATACCACCGGCTTGACGAAGACCAACAGGCCAGAGATTGCGCTGATGCGTCTCTGGGCGCGGAACACTCTGTGGTGGCTACTAACAAGTTGCTGGATGCCATCGCCCTGTGCCAGAGTACGCTCACCACCAAAATTGAGGAGGTCAAAATTGATGTGTCCCTTATCCGGCAGGATCTCTCTACCCTCAGGGATTGCGTGACAGAGACGGAGAGCCGTATTAGCAGAGCGGAAGATATCTTGCACCCTCTACAACATACCTCTGATGAAGTGCGCTGCCAGCTGCAACAGATAAGCGCAAAACAGGACGACATGGAAAATCGCGTTCGGAGGTGTAACCTCCGCTTCATCGGTCTTCCTGAGTCTGCTGAGGGCACTGATCCGGCGAACTTCCTTGAAAACCTCCTGACATCAACCTTTGGCAGAGACGCATTTTCGGTAATGTTCGCAGTGGAGAGAGCACATCGAATCCCTGCCCGTCGTCCTCCCCCAAGGAGCTCCACCGCGTACCCTGATAGCGAAGTTTCTCAACTTCAGGGACCGCGACAAGATCCTCCGCCTGACCAGAGAGAAGGGGAATATCCCCCATACCAACACACATGTATCCGTCTTCCCGGACTTCTCCAATGAGGTGCAACGGCAGCGGTCCAGGTTCCAAGACGTTAAGCGGCGCCTCCGCGCTCTACACCTCAAGTACGCCATGCTGTACCCTGCAAAGCTTCGTGTGGAATACGATGGTCGAACCCACTTCTTCGAGGACCCCGAGTTGGCATCCACTTGGATTGACCAGAGAGATCAGCGAGACTGAGCACGCCACACTGCCTGCAAGCTGTGAGTACTTTTTCTCTCTCCCCTGCTTCCCCCTGTACCGGTAATGCTCCCTGTCCTCATCCTGGTTCTTAGCCCTTCAGTAGCTATATTGCTAGTGTGTACCCTCCACCGGGACAGGGGGACTGATCTGAACTCTCTTTCCGTGTTTCATTGGATCTCGCAGCATGCTCGCCGCCTCCGGGCGACCTGACTGACTATTGATTTCCCCGGGCTCCCCACACGTGGGAGATACTTGTAGAGGGCAGTCTATCAAACGTTGCTGGAACTTCCTATACTACTATACCTACCACCCTGATGGCAGGCGGGGCCCCCTCCAGCATTGATGTAATGGTGCTGCACTTTTGTGACCCCATGCACTTATCAGAGAAGAAGTCGCCCCCCTAAGATCCCTATGGACTTTTTCACCCCCCCCCGTTTGCCTGACTGTCTGTTCCCCCTTTTTTGTTTTCTTTTCATCACGTGTATCTATGTCCCTTTGAAATTTAAGTCCCTCGCCTCCAATGGTTTTTTCACGTTGGATGTCCCCCGTTGATACCTAGTTATGGGGTACTATGTTCATGCCGAGTTGGGGTGGCAATGGATTGGGAGGGAAGGGAAATGTTGTGGTTGTTTTTTATTTGCCACTATGTTTACGATTGTTTGCTTATTTCTGCTAAAGGTACCATGTTATTGTCATACATGCACTATTGATATTGGTTCCCACTATGTTTTATGCTATCTGATGTGTCCTTCTCTGCTCTGCTGGTCCTGGTCCGGCCGCGGTCTATCATACACGCCCTACACCCACCATGAGTTCCCTGAAGTTCCTTACGTGGAATGTTGGGGGCTTGCGCAATAAGATTAAGCGCACAGCCGTCCTGACATTTCTCAAATCTCAGAGGGCTGACATGATCACACTAGTTGAGACCTATGTCACAGGCCACTTGCAATCCTCCCTCAAAAAGCCTTGGATAGGGTGGGCTTACCACGCCACCCACACCTCATATTCCAGAGGAGTATCGGTCCTGGTTGCCAAACGGGTACCGTTTTGATCTAGTGCTGCTCCGCACGGACCAGCAGGGCAGATATGTGTTTATGCACGCTACCATTAATGGGTCTCCTATCCTGCTACTTGCTTGCTATGTCCCCCCCCCCCCCATACAACTCAGCTGTAATTTAAGGAGGGCCTTGCCTTTATGACCCAATATCTCTCTGTACCGGCAGTGTGGATGGGGGACTTTAATATGACCCTAATCCCCGCTCTGGACCGCATGGGCGCGCTGGACCCCCCCCCCCTTATCTGTCGGCCCATACCAGACTGCACCGCATAATGACCGACTTCGCCCTTGTCGACACTTGGTGCCACAAACACCCGCACACTAAAGTCTTCTCATGCTTTTCAGCTAGTCACAACACGATGTCACGAATTGATTTTGTTTTTATCTCGATGTCCCTGTTGCCTAAACTAGGAGATGTGGGCTTTGCGCCGAGAGTACTCTCGGATCACGCCCCTTACTGGATCAAGATCCAGCTCCTGAAAGCTTCCCCTGCTCCTTCTTGGCGGCTAAACCCGTTCTGGCTGACTGCCGTGCAGGACCAGGATGACATCCTCACAGAATTGCAATACTATTTTACGGCCAACAGGGGCTCTGCCACGCATGATATGGTGTGGGAAATGTTTAAACTCCACGCTTGTTCCCTACTTTCCACACGCATCAACAGGCTTAAACGGTCATCAACACTTATTGTCCAGCAGGCTGCAGAACACCTACAGGTGCTGGAGGAGGCGTTCCATCGGGACCCCTCGCCCAGCACGGCTAACAATCTAAAGATTCAGGCGCGCCAGGTCTCCCAATTGCACATAGAGAAGGCTAAACAACGTATCTTTTTCTGTAAACGGAGGGTGTTTGAGTATGGAGAAAGATCGGGCAAACTACTCGCGTATCTCCCCCATTTGGATATGTGTCCCCCTGTGGTGGTGTCCTTGACCGACCCACAGGGGAACGACATCACCGATCCACAACTGGTGGCGGAGGAATTTGGGAGATTCTACCATGCACTCTACACTTCCCGGGTCACCCACACTCCCCAAGATACCAGGGACTACCTAGCGGGAGTTCAATTCCCTAGACTGACCGACGACCAGCTTGAAGTTTTGGAAGCCCCTATTACTGAGGAGGACATTTCCGAGGCTATTTCCTGTTTTGGCCTCATCTAAGGCCCCAGGATTGGATGGTCTACCTCTTGAATTCTATGCCACCTATTCTGAAATTCTAATCCCTAAACTTAAGGACCTGTATAAATCCATATTTGATTCAGGAGTTCTACCCCCATCTATGAGAGAAGCCCAAATTGTCGTAATTCCCAAACCGGTAAGGACCCTAAATACCCGGAGTCGTATAGGCCTATTTCCTTGTTACAGGTAGACATCAAAATATTAGCCAAGTTTCTAGCCTCCCGCCTTAACCAGGTTATTCTGTCATTGATCCACCCTGACCAAACAGGCTTTATGCCAGGGAAAAACACTGCTATGAATATTCGCCGCCTATTTATGAATATTCAGGGATCCCATGATGAAATTGGCTTGAGGGTCGTGGTGGCTCTGGATGCCGCCAAGGCCTTCGACTCCGTGGAGTGGAACTACCTATGGGAGTGCCTCTCAAGATTTGTATTTGGCCCCAGCTTTATTCGCCGTGTCCAACTCCTCTACCAGTCCCCAAGGGCCAGAGTATTTGTGAATGGTTGGCTTTCTGACCAGTTCCCGCTGGAGAAAGGGACCCGACAAGGCTGCCCCCTTTCCCCCATGCTGTACGCATTGGCTGTGGAGCCGTTGGCCATTATGGGCCGTGCGGACACTTGCATCCGAGGCCTCAGGATTGGGAACCTGGAAGAAAAGATTGGGATGTATGCCGACGACACACTCCTGTATCTGACGGACTCGGGTCCTTCTCTTATAGCAGCCCTCCAGTCCATAGAACGTATGGGTGACCATTCGGGTCTGAGTATTAATTGGTCTAAGTCCCAGATCCTTCCGATTGACCATTTCCCCCCCTCATTCACGTCCCCTCCTCTGGCTCTTCCAAGGGTCTCTCTTGGCATACAGGTCACCAGATCGCTCTGACTACAAATTACTGAACATTGAACCCCTGTTTGCCCTGATCAAGACCGAGACGCAGACTTGGGCCAGACTACCCTTGGGTGTTATGGATCGCATCAGCTTAGTTAACCACTTAACGACCGCTCGCTGTATATATACGTCGGCAGAATGGCACCGACAGGCACAATCACTTACAGTGTACGTGATTGCCTTTGTATAGTTGGGGGGTCCAATCGGACCCCCCTCCTATACAGTGAGCGGTGGCTAAGTGTCCGGGAGCGTTCCGGGATGAGGGGGCAGCCATTCGTTTCCGGCCACCCCCTCCCGATCGCTCCCGGCGAATGGAAATGCCCCCTCTGTCTGTGTCAGGCAGAGGAAGCAGGAGGAAGTGATGTCATCTCTGGTGCGGCGCTCACATATACCGAGCGCCGTACAAGAGAAGACATCAGGTCAGTGCACACAACACTACACTGACACCAGGACACATAGGGACATAAATCGCCCCCCCCCCAGACACCCCCAGATAACCCCCCAGATCACCCCCCTAGCCCCCAGTCAGTGTCACTGATTGCAGTGACCATTTATTTACTGATCACTGCAATCAGTGACATTTGTGACTGTAAAAGTGTCAGTACATTCAGTTTTAGGTCCAGTGTAGCCCCCTAACCCCCCTAATAAAGGTTTAACCCCCCAGATAACCCTTTCACCCCTATCACCACTGTCGCTAAGCGATCATTTTTCTGATCGCTGTCTTAGCGTCAGTGATGCCGATCGGCAGCCAGTAATTTTTTTTAGGTTCGCCGCATGTTTTTATAGCTTCAGGTACCCCAATATATTATCTAATAAAGGTTTAACCCCCTTGATCGCCCCCCAGGTAACCCTTTCACCCCCTATCACCACTGTCGCTAAGCGATCGTTTTTCTAAACGCTGTCTTAGTGTCGGTGATGCAGATCGGTAGCCGGTAATTTTTTTTTAGGTTCGCCGCAGGTTTTTATAGCGTCAGGTACCCCAAAATATTATCTAATAAAGGTTTAACCCCCTTGATCGCCCCCCAGGTAACCCTTTCACCCCCTATCACCACTGTCGCTAAGCGATCGTTTTTCTAAACGCTGTCTTAGTGTCGGTGATGCAGATCGGTAGCCAGTAATTTTTTTTAGGTTCGCCGCATGTTTTTATAGCGTCAGGTACCCCAATATATTATCTAATAAAGGTTTAACCCCCTTGATCGCCCCCCAGGTAACCCTTTCACCCCCTATCACCACTGTCGCTAAGCGATCGTTTTTCTAAACGCTGTCTTAGTGTCGGTGATGCAGATCGGTAGCTGGTAATTTTTTTTAGGTTCGCCGAAGTTTTTTATAGCGTCAGGTACCCCCATAGATTATCTAATAAAGGTTTTAACCCCCTGATTGCCCCTAGTTAACCCTTTCACCAGTGATCACCATATAAGTGTTACGGGTGACGCTGGTTAGTTAGTTTGCTTTTTATAGTGTCAGGGCACCCGCCGTATATAACCCAATAAAGGTTTAACCCCCTGATCGCCCGGCGGGTGATATCAATTAGGTTTTAGCGTCAGAGAGGGTCTGCGTCACACCCCAGGCAGCGTCAGGTTAGTGCCAGTAACGCTAACACCCACGCGTGAAGCATACACCCCCCTTAGTGGTATAGTATCTGAACAGATCAATATCTGATCTGATCAGATCTATACTAGCGTCCCCAGCAGTTTAGGGTTCCCAAAAACGCAGTGTTAGCGGGATCAGCCCAGATACCTGCTGGCACCAGCGTTTTGCTCCTCCGTCCAGCCCAGGCCACCCAAGTGCAGTATCGATCGATCACTGTCACTTACAAAACAAAAACACACATAACTGCAGCGTTCGCAGAGACAGGCCTGATCCCTGCGACTCCAGTGCTGTAGGAGGTGATTTCACCACCACAGTTAAATAAAAAAAGCATATATGCCGAAGCATTGGGGCAGCAGGAGCGGAGGAGCGATTTTGCTCCTAATGCTGCGTACATACGGTCGAAATTCCGACGGAGGCTTGCCCGTGGAAAAGTCCGACCATGTGTGTGCGGCATAACTTTTTTGCGGGAGGATGCCCCCATGCTTCGGCATATATAAATGGTGCGTGTATGCCCATCATTGGAAGTGGGTGGATGAAGGGCGGTATTCTAATGGTGGGCATACCCACCGATCAATCTCTTTTTTCGTTCAGCCAACTGCCTGCATGAAAAAAAAAGATTACAATACATGTCCAACAAGGACCAGCAACGTACTGGTATGTTGCTGGACTTTGAATGTTTATACCAGAATGATGCCTGCGGGTTTAGGTATCATCTTGGTATCATTCTTTTCAGCCTGCGGCCGGCTTTCATGTAAAAGCAATCCTAGCAGCTAATTAGCCTCTGGACTGCTTTTACAAGCAGTGGGAGGGAATGCCCCCCCCGTATATAAAAAGCGCCATTGGGAAATTGGGAAAGCATTTTATCACACCGATCTTGGTGTGGTCAGATGCTTTGAGGGCAGAGGAAAAATCTAGAAGACCCCAGTTTTTTCAAAAAAAGAGTACCTGTCACTACCTATTGCTATCATAGGGGATATTTACATTCCCTGAGATAACAATAAAAATGATAATAAAAAAAAATACTTGGAAGGAACAATTTAAAAATAAAATAAAAAAGCAAAATTAATAATAAAAAAAAAAAAAAAAAAAAAAAAAGCACCCCTGTCCTGCTTCTTGCCCAATGGCGAACGCAAGCGTCGGTCTGGCGTCATATGTAAACAGCAATTGCACCATGCATGTGAGGTATCACCGCGAAGGTCAGATCGAGGGCAGTCATTTTAGCAGTAGACCTCCTCTGTAAATCTACTGGGGTAACCTGTAAAGGCTTTTAAAAATGTATGTAGTTTGTCGCCAATGCGCGTTTGTGCGAAATTTTAAAGCATGTCATGTTTGGTATCTATGTACTCGGCCTAAGATCATCTTTTTTATTTCATCAAACATTTGGGCAATATAGTGTGTTTTAGTGCATTAAAATTAAAAAAAGTGTATTTTTTAACCCAAAAAATGCGTTTGAAAAATCGCTGCGCAAATACTGTGTAGAAAAAAAAAATGCAACACCCACCATTTTAATCTGTAGGGCCTTTGCTTTAAAAATATATATAATGTTTGGGGGGGTTCAACATAATTTTCTTGCAAAAAAAAAAAATGTTTTCATGTAAACAAAAAGTGTCAAAAAGGGCTTTGTCTTCAAGTGGATGTAAGCTTCCTAATGTTGTGTATAAAATGCCAGAACAGTTCAAAACCCCCCCCAAATGACCCCATTTTGGAAAGTAGACACCCCAAGCTATATACTGAGAGGCATGTCGAGTCCATGGAATATTTTATATGTTAACACAAGTTGCGGAAAAACTACAATTTTTTTTTTTGTTTTTTGCACAAAGTTGTCACTAAATGATATATTGCTCAAACATGCCATGGCCATATGTGGAATTACACCCCAAAATACATTCTGTTGCTTCTCCTGAGTACGGGGATACCACATGTGTGAGACTTTTTGGGAGCCTAGCCGCGTACGGGACCCCAAAAACCAAGCACCGCCTTCAGGCTTTCTAAGGGTGTAAATTTTTGATTTCACTTCTCACTGCCTATCACAGTTTCGGAGGCCATGGAATGCCCAGATGGCACAAAACCCCCCCAAATTACCCCATTTTGGAAAGTAGACACCCCAAGCTATTTGCTGAGAGGTATTGTGAGTATTTTGCAGATCTCGCTTTTTGTCACAAAGTTTTGAAAATTGAAAAAAAAATATATATATATATATTTTCTTTCTTCATTTTCAAAAACAAATGAGAGCTGTAAAATACTCGCCATGCCTCTCAGCAAATAGCTTGGGGTGTCTATATTCCAAAATGGGGTCATTTGGGGGGGTTTTGTGCTATTTTGGCATTTTATGGCCTTCTAAACTGTGATAGGTAGTGAGGAGTGAAATCAAAAATTTGCGCCCTTAGAAATTCTGAAGGCGGTGCTTGGTTTCCGGGGTCCCGTACGCGGCTAGGCTCCCAAAAAGTCCCACACATGTGGTATCCCCGTACTCAGGAGAAGCAGCAAAATGTATTTTGGGGTGAAATTCCACATATAACCATGGCATGTGTGAGCAATATATCATTTAGTGACAACTTTTTGTAATTTTTTTTTTTTTTTTTTTTAGTCATTATTCAATCACTTGGGACAAAAAAAAAAAATTCAATGGGCTCAACATGCCTCTCAGCAATTTCCTTGGGGTGTCTACTTTCCAAAATGGGGTCATTTGGGGGGGTTTTGTACTGCCCTGTCATTTTAGCACCTCAAGAAATGAGATAGGCAGTCATAAATTTAAAGCTGTGTAAATTTCAGAAAATGTACCCTAGTTTGTAAACTCTATAACTTTTGCGCAAACCAATAAATGTCATGGATATGCAGCAGTGTTTGTCTGTCAGCTTACCTTCCTTCCCATGTGTTCATCTTAGAGGCCTGAGCCCTTTCACCTGGCTTCCTTTATAATCTCCTCCCAGCCTGACTCCACCCCAGGCCCTATCACAGAACACTATATTAACCTGTGCACTGCAAGCCTGCTTTGCTGATCAACGTGTTTGTTAGGCATTGTGTGTTTGGGTTCCTGCCTGCCGTGTGCTACGTCTGTCTCTCTGTTACGTTATTGGCTTGTCCCCGACCATCCCTGTCTGCTCGTGACCCTTGACCTTCGGCTCGTTCTTCGTTATCCTTGTCTGCTTGTGGCCCCTGACCTTCGGCTTGTTATTCGGTTCTCTCTATCGTGTGCTGCTGCTTCCCCTTATCCTACGGGGCGTGAGCTAGGAAACTCCAGGGGCCGCGACCTGGTCCCAGCCTGCAGCGTAACATCCTCACCACTAGAGGCCCTGGAGAAGACCAGCTGGGTCTTAGACTCCGGGCCCTGGGGAATCTTGGCTCTCGCTTCCGTTGGGATCCCGGTTGTGCTCCTCTGGTCCCGCTTTCCACAACCACCCAGTTTCCTATCCACAGAAGCCAGCCATAGGGTTCGCTACCTCGCGGTGCACTCCTGTCCCCCTACGGTGTGCATCTGTCACCTGGCCACAGGTGACCCTGACAGTTTGATCAGCCATGAACCCGGCTGACATCCCGCTACCCGCGGATGATCCATTGCAGGGCATAGTTTGCAGACTTGAAACCCAGGAATCGAATCAGACTCAGGTGATGCGATTCCTCCAGGATCTGGCTTCTCGCTTCGAGCAGCTTCAGGCCTCCTTGGGAACCCTGAATCCGCAACCTCAAATACAATCAGCGGCTGCACCTATTGCACCAGTCGCAGCCACACACTCACTACAACTGCCAGCTCCGTCCCGTTTCTCTGGGGACTCCAAGGCTTGCAGGGGGTTCCTTAGCCAATGCACGATTCATTTTGAGCTCCAGCCCCAAAACTTCCTGTCTGATCGGGCTAAGGTAGCCTATATCATTTCCCTCCTCTCTGGTGAAGCTTTAGCCTGGGCAGCCCCTCTGTGGGAACTGAATGATCCAGTGGTTTCTAGCCTGTCTGGCTTCTTGAAACTTTTTCGGAATATCTTCGAAGAACCGGCTCGTGTCTCTTCAGCGGCCAGCGCCCTTTTACGTCTCCGCCAAGAGTCTGCTTCTGTGGGACAGTATGCCCTTCATTTCCGCATACTGTCGGCTGAGTTGAGCTGGAACAATGAGGCCTTAGTCGCAACCTTTTTGCATGGCCTGTCTGATAGAGTGAAGGATGAATTAGCAGGAAGAACCATCCCCACTGATCTGGCCGGCGTTATCTCCTTGTGTAACCAGATCGATATTCGCTTTCAGGAGAGGACCTTAGAAAAGCAACGCCAGCAGTCCTTGGTTCTTAGTCAGCCTGAGCTCCCCTCTCTTCGACCCGTAGAGCATCTCCTACCAGCTGAGGAACCCATGCAGCTGGGTCGGACCAGGCTATCCCCCGAGGAACGTGCTAGGCGCAGAACTCTTGGTCTGTGTCTTTACTGTGGGGGCAAAGGTCATTTTCGTGACACTTGCTCTCTTTGTCCAGAAAAACGTTCGGGTCCACTTCATCTGGAAAGTGGAGTATTGGACCCAGAAATATCACCTTCCCCTTCTCGTCTTCTGCTTTCTGTGTTCCTTCATGTTGGTGCTTCTTCTCATTCGGTCTCAGCATATCTGGATTCCGGAGCCGCTGGTAATTTCATGGACTGGGAAATCGCATCGTCCATGAGACTTACTCTTTTGCCCCTCACCACGCCATTGGTGGTCTTGGCGATTGATGGTACTGTTCTCCCAGGGGGACCTATCCGCTTCCAGACCCTCCCTGTTAAGATGTCGGTAGGGACACTCCACCAGGAGTGGATATCCTTCCTTATCTTACCCAAGGCCTCAACGCCTATAATTTTGGGTCTCCCATGGTTACAGCTCCATTCTCCTCATGTGGACTGGACTACTGGACAGATCCTGGCTTGGGGTCCCTCCTGTTCCTCGTCCTGCCTACCCAAGGTTGCCCCCTGTGAATCTGAGCCGGTCATTCATTCCAGGTTGCATAACCATTTACATTTCTCTGTCCCTAACCACCCTTGGACGCACAGCCAGGCTAGCTTGTCTACAAGTCCTGCAGTCGCTACGTCTTGCGATGCGATTCAGGTAGTCGCTACACCTGACTCAGCTATTCACTCTGCCTCTGTACTAGTTATGCCAGTCCAGCCCATGCCCAGTGAGCCTCCTACTTTTTCTTGTTCGGGACATTCTGCTTGTCCTTCAGCTATTCAGCTTGACTCCTGCGACATGTCACCTTCTAACCAACCTGACTTCAGGGTTCCACTGACATCTGCCCAGTCTGATGGTCCTGTGCAAGATGACCAGTTCCCCTTTAAGGGTCTAGGGGACCCCCCTCAGATTCCTGTTGATCCTCTCATGCCCTTGCTTATTCCTAGAGAGCCTTTGGTCCTCAATAGATCTTCTTGTCATCTCCCTACCTCATTTTCGGTCTCTGAGGATAATCTTAAGTATGAGGTTAGACAAGTTCTGGATTCTCGGCTCTGCAGAGGCATTCTTCAGTACCTTGTGCATTGGAGAGGTTTTGGTCCTGAGGAGGCGTCTTGGATTGCTGCATCTGATGTCGCTGCACCTCATCTGTTGAGAAGGTTTCATCAGAGATTTCCCTTTAAGCCTGGGTCCAGGCGGGGGAGGGCCCATAAGAGGGAGGGTACTGTCATGGATATGCAGCAGTGTTTGTCTGTCAGCTTACCTTCCTTCCCATGTGTTCATCTTAGAGGCCTGAGCCCTTTCACCTGGCTTCCTTTATAATCTCCTCCCAGCCTGACTCCACCCCAGGCCCTATCACAGAACACTATATTAACCTGTGCACTGCAAGCCTGCTTTGCTGATCAACGTGTTTGTTAGGCATTGTGTGTTTGGGTTCCTGCCTGCCGTGTGCTACGTCTGTCTCTCTGTTACGTTATTGGCTTGTCCCCGACCATCCCTGTCTGCTCGTGACCCTTGACCTTCGGCTCGTTCTTCGTTATCCTTGTCTGCTTGTGGCCCCTGACCTTCGGCTTGTTATTCGGTTCTCTCTATCGTGTGCTGCTGCTTCCCCTTATCCTACGGGGCGTGAGCTAGGAAACTCCAGGGGCCGCGACCTGGTCCCAGCCTGCAGCGTAACATCCTCACCACTAGAGGCCCTGGAGAAGACCAGCTGGGTCTTAGACTCCGCGCCCTGGGGAATCTTGGCTCTCGCTTCCGTTGGGATCCCGGTTGTGCTCCTCTGGTCCCGCTTTCCACAACCACCCAGTTTCCTATCCACAGAAGCCAGCCATAGGGTTCGCTACCTCGCGGTGCACTCCTGTCCCCCTACGGTGTGCATCTGTCACCTGGCCACAGGTGACCCTGACAATAAATATACGCTTATTGACATTTTTTTTACTAAAAACATGTGGCTGAATACATTTTGGCCTAAATGTATGACTAAAATTGAGTTTATTCGATTTTTCTTATAACAAAAAGTAGAAAATATCATTTTTTTTTCAAAATTTTCGGTCTTTTTCCGTTTATATCGCAAAAAATAAAAATCGCAGAGGCAATCAAATACCATTAAAAGAAAGCTCTATTTGTGGGAAGAAAAGGACGCAAATTTCGTTTGGGTACAACATTGCATGTCCGCAAAATTTACAGTTAAAGCAGCACAGTGCAAAATTCTGAATTCACCTCTGGTCCTTTAGCTACCAAATGTTTCGGGGCTTAAGTGGTTAAGATGATACGCCTTCCCAAAATACTCTATTTGGTCTGGCATGCTCCCCTTTATATACCACAAAAATGTTTCAAAATAATTGAATCCATCCTGAATTCATTTATATGGGGTCATAGCAGACACAAATTATCTTGGAGAATTCTGAAGAACCCTGTGACATTGGGAGGAGCTGCTCTCCCAGACTTTCAGGACTATTATCTTGCCTCCCAACTGTCCCACTTCTATTATTTTGACAAACGTGAGCTAACAAGATACCAGACACTACTCTGTGAGCACCCTGATGACTCGGCCCATACCCCACTTCAGTCGGTTCTAAGAGCCCCATTGACAAGACGCCCCCCCCCAACACAAAGCAGACATGTTGACTCACCACCGGAGGGTATGGCGGACGGCACTACAAAAAAATGGGACCCCCTCAGGTACACTCTCATACCCCTCTCTGGTACAATACACGTTTGCCAGAATTATTGTCCATTCCAGACCCTGCGGTGTGGATACGCCATGGGATCTTATACATACACCAGATCATGACCGCTTCAGGCCTTAAAACATTCCAAATGCTGAAGGACGAATTTTCCCTCCCCAATTGCCTTTTCTTCAGGTATTTGCAACTCCGTCACGCTATACAGGCCCATGGCAGTTCCCTCTATAGTGCCTGAATTGTAATAATGCTGAAGGAGACTTATTTCACATGTTATGGTAATTCCCAAGGCTCTTCAGTTACTGGGCAAATGTCCTTCCCACTATATCCCTGGTTCATGATATTTCCTTACCTCAAGATCCTTTAGTTTGCCTCATCCTCGTGACTTGTCCCTTACACTAAAGCTGGAACCTCTCAACACCAGCTACAAGATCCTGTTCTAGTTCTATTTCTGCCGCAGAACGGGCGGCATATTTCATTAAAGCAGAATTTTCTGCGTCACAATTTCTTGGACTAATTGCACTGTCATTATGTTGAAGGAGCTAATGTTGAAAAGCTCTGTACCCAAAAACCTTGGCATTGCACAAGTGGGTTCTCCATCTTGCCACACAACAAAAAAAACTACTAGGTCTTGCAAAACGCTCCCTGTTCTTGAATAAATAGAATTAACTTTTCTATCATTTGTAAACTTCTGAAAAGATTTTTACTCCCCCTAAAATCTTTATTGAGCTCTATCCAGTTGAAAGAGTTTCTGTCCTAAGCAAATTTCTCACTGTCTCACATGTTCTACTTTTTAAAAATTCTGTAGACAAAGGATTTGAGAAGCTCTAAAAATCCCTCTTCACCCTACCAGGCCCAGCCCTGCAACCAGCTCTTGCTGCTATTTCAGTATGTCAAACTTCAGTTAACTGGGCTTAGGACAATGACAATTACAATTTCTTCTTTCTGGTACAATAACTTATTTTTTTGCAAAAAACATAACATTCTGACAAACATTCGCCCACACAGGGGTGCAGCACAATGGACATTGCAAAAAGGTTTGGGCTGGGGCAGTCCGATCAAAGAACTTTTATAAATAACTGTCTACTGGGCGACCTAGTGGGATAAACCAAAGGCTCATAAAGGTAGTGCCATCTAACAGGGGCCCAGGTTACAGATGCACTGGTTTACAGCAAAGGGTAATGTGTGTACTGCTCTATTGGACACCCCCAGCAAGGGTCGGGGTGAGCTATCTGTAGAAAGGTTCAGAAAAAAAAAAGGAAACGTTGGAGTTCCGCAACAGTGGCCGCCTATCAGCAAAAGATGGGCCCTAAGATCAAGGACTCAGGGTCACCCTAGAGAAGAAGAGGGGGTGGGCATGAGCTCGGTCTCTGTAGCGAAGAAGAGAAGGAAAGGGGAAAGACAGAGAAGAAAGGATCAAGGAAGGGAGGAGGGGGGAGTAGTAAATTGGTTCTTGGGAGAGACCCAGAATGCAAGGTGGGAAGAGCTTGGAACCACCAAGGTGACCATACTTTGAGAAATTTGGAGTGGGAATCCTTAAGAATACTTGACATTTTCTCATTAATCATGAGGTCGGTTAAAGTGCTCTTCACCAGAGCAAACGGAACAGAGGGTTTCTTCCAAGCTCTGGCTATTGCCCCCTTTTGCAGCTGTAAACAGATAAGAAGCCAGTTTTTGTTGGTAGGGGAACAAGCTCTAAATTGGGCAGTGTAACAAGGCGGTTTCGGCTTCCCTATGTATGGGTATGTGGAATGTAGGAGACCAAACACCCTGGACCAGAACCCTGTGAGGTGGGGACAGGACCACCAGATGTGTACTACATCCCCTCGTTGGACACGCTCTCTCTTAAGCACCAGTCGCTGTAGGATGGGTTCAAGCTCGCATTCTGGGCCAGGACCCAGTAGCATTGTAAAATAACTTTATATGCAGCTTCCAGAGTAGCCATGTTAAAGGAGCACTTGGCCACGACGGACCAGGCCTTGTTCCAATCCTTTGGATCAATGGAGATTTCCAGGTCCTGTTGCCACCGTAACTTATAAGATGCAGCCGCAGGAGAGTCTATATCATTTCGAGAAGAGTAAATCATCAAGATAGCACCGGGGGAATGGAGGCAAAGGTGTTCAAAAAATATGTGGGTGTCCTAAAAAAAGCTAGGAGAGAAGAGTACCGGACGAAAAAGAAAATGGCGGACCTCCATAAATGCATGGGTGGACCACCAGGAAAAGCTTGGTTGGTCAAGGCCTGGTGGAAACAGGGTTATTGAAAAGAGGAAGAAGTGGAAGAAAAGGGGATATCAGATTGCCCGAGTAGCGAACGGAGTCCCAAATTTTTAGGCTGTGACCCATAAGGGGGCTAAGAGGGAGAGCGAAGCTTATGAGGAAGCCACAGCAAGGCTGTAAGAGGAATTGGGGCACAGTTGGGGAACAAGGAGCACCCACAATGGGATGTCCGAGGTTGCATGGAGTAAGATTAGTTGGGAGATCTGGGCAAGCCTGGTAATACTTAGCTAAGTTAGAAACCCCAAGACCTCTACAGCCTGTGTCTG
This sequence comes from Rana muscosa, assembly GCA_029206835.1. Lineage (NCBI taxonomy): Eukaryota > Metazoa > Chordata > Amphibia > Anura > Ranidae > Rana > Rana muscosa. The sequence goes on along the minus strand of CM055118.1, from coordinate 989,128,374 downwards.
TAAAGGGTGGTGGGGGACACTTGTAAGCCCAGATAAAGGATGAGTTCCTGTTCTGCAGTAGGTGCAAAAAAAAGGGAGCATGGACTGGGAGGGTATGAAAATAATAGAGAATTTGGGAAAGGATGTTCATCTTGACCCCATAAATGCGGTCTGCCCAGGATAATGAGGGGAACCTTGCATTAAAAATGTAAGTGATTGTAGTAAGGGATAGTAATTGGTGGCAAAGAAGGATGAGTAGTGAGAGGTCAACTTGACGCCAAGGTATTGCAGGGAGGAGGAGTTCCAGCGATACAGAAAGAAGGCTTGTAGCTGGGTCACCATTGAGGGGGGGTAAGGAAATATTCAGCAGTGGTCTTGTGAGGGTTGACTTGGAGCCCAGAGAAGGCTGAAAAATGGGAAAGGAGAGCTTGGGGGTTAGGTAGGGTGGTCAGAGGATTAGTTGGGGTCAAGAGGGCATCATCAGCAAAGAGGCTGACTTTATGGTACCGGCATACGGGATCCCAGAGATATTGGGATCATCTCTAAGGACAATGGCCAGAGGCTCTAGAGCCAGGATGAAAATCGGGAAGGAGGCAGAGAGGAGGTAAGGGAAGAGTAGAGAGCCGACATCCACTGAAGGATTGATTCCCCAAAACCCTTATTGTTCCAGAAAATACCGCAGGTACTCACAGGAAAGCGAGTCAACTGAGAGAAAGAAGGCCTTGCGCTGTTGAAGCAGATGTATCAGGTGGGTCACCTTGCAGACATTGCCCCCGCTTGACTGCCGGAACAAAGCCCACCTGTTCCCTATTGATCAACGCATGTAGATATTGGTTTATACGAGTACTTAGGACCTTTCCCGAAAGTTTTACATCCTCGTTCGACAAGGAGATCGGCCGGAAAGCTTGGGGGTCTAGGACGTCCTCTGTAGTTTTAGGGATCATGGCTATATGGGCCTGCAAAGCGTCTGGGGCGGGCAGGGAACCCTGTCGCAAACTGTTAAATTAAGCCGTTAAGTAGGGGGTGAACAGAGTGGAAAACTTACAGTAGTAGAGACCAGAGAAACCATCTGGTCCAGGGGCTTTAGAGATGTGTGTAGGCTTGATGGCCTGCGTGCCCTCAGCCTCAGAAATCACGGCATTAAGCTGAGTCAGTGAGGGGTGGAAGACGGAGGTCCTGGAAAAACTGGTCAGTGAGATCAGTAGGGAAAGGAGATGGGTGACTATACAGAGAAGACCAGAAGGTGGCAAAAGAGGCGATTTAAACCAGATCAGATGCGATGTTCCCATTGTCCGTGTGGAGTCGAATTGGGGGCTGTGGGAAACCCACTGAGTCCAATTTTCTCGCCAGCATTGAGCCCGGTCTGTTGGCACAGGAATAAATATTTGTTTGGACCACTGTAATGCCTTTTTAGCTTTCTCAGTATCTAGGAGGTCCAATTCAGCAGCTATGGAGACCCGAGACCTTTTGGTGGAGGCCGAGGGCTCAGATTTCCAGGCTGCCTCGGCCGTAACCAGGCTGCCTCCTCCGTTCTCTAGCTCGCTTCCCAACCGAGGCCAGTTGTATTACGTGGGTAATGAGGGTAACCTTGTGTGCCTCCCAAAAGGAGACAGAAGCCACGACCCTTTTATTTTCAAGAAGTAGGTCTCAAGTTGCGATTGAATTGCTAGGCATGTTTCGCGCGAGAAGAGGACAAACTCGATTTGCCATCAATAGGAAGGGTGACATAGGCCCGCAAGGAGGAGGGAGAGCACCACAGTAATTTTGTCTGAGCGAGATAGCACGAAGTAGCTCAAAAACGTGGTCTATCCTACAGAAGCTATAATGGGGGTGGGAATAGAACAAGTCCCTACCCGTGGGATGGAGTTCCCTCCAGTAGTCAACTAGCCCGTGGGACTGGAGAAGTGTGCGCATAAGTGCTTCCAAGGAAGAGTCATAAGAAGGGACCGCATTAGGGGTTTATCACCGATCAATCGCAGAGTTTAGGATGACATTAGTCTCCCAGAACGAGTAAGATTCCCTTGCTGTGATGAGAACACCTGAAGAAGGTGGGAGAAGAATTTATCTTGAAACCGGTTGGGCGCATAATAGCATACTTACTAAGGTGAATTTTTGACCAGTGAGAGAGCCCACCAGAATAAGATATCTATGCAAAAAAGGAGTTAGAAGCCATGGAAGTCGACTAAAACATCACTTTTATTATTGCATGTGAACAGTCAAAAAGAAAGCCAACGTGTTTTATCCATCAGGCCTTAATCATGGCTAAGCCATGATCAAGCCATGATTAAGGTCTGACGGCTGAAACGCATTTGTTTTATTATTGCATGTGAACAACAGTTAGACATATTTTAGCCGACTTCCATGGCACCAGCCTTTCTCCTTTTTTGCATGGACTATATCGAGGTTTACAGCAGTGTTAATTTTGGCAGCAAATTTTGTTTTAGTTTTAGTCCCATTTTAGTCTTCTGCAATAGTTTTAGTTTTAGTCGACTAAAACTCCAATTCATTTTAGTCGACTAAAACTCCTTTTAGTCGACTAAAAACTATTTTTAGTTGTCTAAAATCTAATGGGTGTAGTTAAATTGTAATGCATCATTTAAGCATTTCTCTACCATTTCCAAACTCATTATTATATAGTTACTGCTGCTGTGAGAAATCAAATATGTTGTTTTTAATGGTTGGGTTTGAACATGCACTACAGAGACACAGATTTAGTCGTTATATAACGTCTTTATTTAACTAAAAACTTTTCGTCAAGAATATTGCTGTTTTCATAAAAGGATAAAATACAAAAAAAAAAAAAAATAGGAACACTTTGCGTGACATTCGTGTGTGCGCGGTTTGCTCTGCTGCTTCTTCTCAGCCAAGGGAGTGTGCAGTGTGGTGGGCCCACTCACAATTTTGCCTAAGAACAACACAGCCGTGAATAAATGGTACAAAAACATACCCAGGCTCTGAGAACAACTTCTCCTAAGTCCTACTCCTAACCATCTAAGAACAGTTTGGTGTTGAACAGAACAACATGTCTTTTCCAGCATGATGGAGGCTCCTTACCATAAGGCAAAAGTGATAAGTAGTAAGTAAGCGGTACTTTTGGGACGTGGACTGGGAACAAAAAATTAAAATTTTGGGTCCATGGCCAGGGAAACAAGACCTTAATCCCTTTGAGAAGTAACAAGTTGAACTTGTGGTGGACTGGGGGTCATGGTCAATCCGACCTCAAGAGGATGGTGATGAGGGTGAGGGAAAGGGAACCCAAAAAAAAAACATTCTGACAAGTTGAACTTGATTGACAATGACCACATGCCACCACGATTGTCAGGCCCAGGGCAAATTGCAGCAGAGCAGAGGTCTTTAAAAAGAAGGGTAAACTAACTCAAGTCAACACTGCGTGACTGCAGTGCAAATATTGACTCTTTGCATTTGCAATGCATAAAATTAATGTCAATAAAAGCATGTGACACTTATGCAATGCTTTTACTGGATACAATGATCTGACACAAATGTCAGATCATTGTATCCCAGATACATCTGAGGCCGACACAAAAAGATCTAAACCACTGAAGCAGCACTAGCAGACATTGTCAAAATTATTTTGGTGTCGTTTTGGCCATAGCTGTACATGGCCAACCAAGCACAGACAGCAGCACACTGCACAGGCACTGTTACTTACTGCCTGGTGCCTGTCTGGCAGTGGCACAGGCACAGAGAGATCACTCCCGAGTCCGACTCCTGACTATGCTGTGACAGCATAACACACAAACCAATACTTGAGGGTAATGCTTATTTCTACAATAAGAATACGTTTACTGTCAGTTTATTATTTCAACAGTTCTAATTCTCAGATACATTCAAAGAAAAAGTGCACAGTCTACAATAATGCCATTAGTGCGTGGATTTACTGGATTATAACCGTCACCACTTTTTATCAACTCCAGTTTCTCTCTCTCTCTCTCTCTCTCTCAGCATCCAGTTTCACAATGACAAAATAGAGGTAAATATCACACTAAAAGAAAAGACGGTTGCCCTTTTTGACCGTCCATTACCGTTACTGATCTATTTTTCTTTCATTAGTGTGATATTTACCTATATTGTCAAATTTGTCAATGCTAAGAGAGAGATAGAGAGTACATTGTCAGTCAACAAGTTGGTTGATAAAAAGTGGTGGTTGACTTGTTATTGTTCCAGAATCCACAAACTAATGCCATGGCATTTGTAGTCTCAGCCTGAGCCTGTGCATTTTTTTATGAATTTGACTGACAATTAAAACTGTTTGAACTACTGATTCTTCCTATCCTATCGCAATAAGCAGAACCCACAAGTATTAGGTATGCTTCTGTAAATAGAAATACTTGAAGAGAATAATAAAACACTCCTATTTTGTTTCGATTCATTTTAAGGAAAGCACTTCGCGCCAACATGACCCTTGCTCTATTCCGCCGACCTCTAGAGAGGTCACCTGTAACACTGAATACCCTCTCTACAAAGGCTTGAGAAGCTGGCATAGCCAGCAGGTCTAATGCAAAAGGTTTTAGCTGGTGAGACAAAGTGTCACTCTTTGACAGCCAAAAATCTCTTGCGGTGGTGTACTCCTCACTGATGGCAACTTGGTGCAAAAGCTCTTCCTTATATTTTCTGAACTGCTGCTCTATGCTGTTTGGGGAGATCCTCTGCTTGGGTCTTCTGCGGCATTTAGAAAGAAACCGAAAGACTGGTTGCTTAGATGTGGATGGCGGTGCTTCTTCGACTTCCTGCGATAGTAGTTCTACCACATCATCGTCAGACAATTCCTCAAGGGGTGTGTGTGGCAATGTGGATTTTCTTGCAGCATACTCCTCTGCCTTTTTAAGCAGTTCTTGAATATTCTCATCCGCCACATCAACAAGGGTTTCACAGACGATAGGGTTGACAAAATAAGCAGCTGCTGCAAGTGGAGAGAACATTTCGTCAGTTGGATCTAAGAATGAAGCAAAACGTTGGTTGACACTCCCTTTCATTTTCTGTGCAATTGTGGCAAGGTCTTGGTAGCTATGTTCTGTTTAAAGTCCTCAAGATGGCTGAGCAGATCAAAGAGGGCAGGGACATGGACATGGTGTCACTCTGGAGGGTTTTGGTATGTTCTGCAAAAGGCAGCAGTAGGTCATGCAATGTGAGCTTTTGCCTTTCACTAGGGAGCAAGCTATCCCATCCCATGCTGTTTGCATTTTGGCAGACTGACTCTTTCAGTTTGAGGAGTCTTGCGATTATGTTGAATGTACTTGACCAGCGTGTGAGGCAGTCATTTAAAAGAATAAGGCCACAATGCTCCAATAGCTTCTGTGTTGCAACTGAAGACTTGCAGAAAAGGTGCACTATTGATCTTGCTTTATCCAGTATTCTCTTCACACTTGCCTCCTTATGCACCATGTGGACCACAAGTTGCAACGTATGCACCACACATGGTGTATCCGGTCCATGTCGATCTGTTGGTACCTATCAAGTGGAACACACACACACACAGCCCAATAAGCATAAAGTATACTATAGAAAATGTTTGTTCCATTCTATTATTTAACACTATGGGAATACTTTTACAGTACACAATACAAATTATAGTGGAAAAATAAAAAGTGCACTGACTGACTGCACCCCGTAGAGCAGATAGCACCGTGCCCCCATATCAATCATCTCATAGCCATTAGGTAATTGATTGGTGTCACTGTGTCAACCATGTCATCATGTAAAAGAATAAAAATGGCTCACTCACTGCAGATCATCCATTTCCATCTCGGCCTCAGTCACTTTCCGTCATGGGGGAGTCTTCCTCACTAGAGCTGGGTAGTTCTGCTGCTGCTGTGGTTTGTTTAAATGCCGCCACCATATTGCTCCCGTTGTCTGTTATCACTGTAAGGAGGATCTTCCTCTTTGGTATGTCCCAGTCTTGCAAGCATTTGTCCACACAGGATTTGATTGACTGTGCAGTGTGTGGGTGGGCTACTTGTTCAAGGGCCAACAATATGTGTTCAGGTTTATGTTGTTCAACACAAAAGTAGCATGCACTTATGGCAAGGAATGAAGCTGAGAGTCCTTTTTTAGTCCACAAATCAGTGCAAATAGATACTCTCCGAGCAGCAGCCACTCTCTTTTTGAATTTTTGTTTATCATCTTCATACTGTTTGTCAATCAGATTGCTTATTTTTGTTTTCTTTGGAACAGTCAGCTAACTATCTAGTGTCTCCATCGTGCTAACAAAGTCCTCATCTTCAACCGTTCTGACTGGTAATCCTGTGCGCCCAATCCATCTTGCTATGGCCTCCTCCCTTGCATGTTGTTCCTTTTAGAGTCAATTTTATATTTTGAAGCACCTAAAAGAGCAGTGCAAATAGTTTGCTGTGGTTGTGCACTGCCACTGGCTTGACTTGGTCCATCATTTGATGTTTTCAGTATCTGTGGGGTTGAATTAGGGTGGAAAATTAAAGTTATTCTGATTTTACGTGCTCTCTCACCCCAGTGACCCTCCCCACACAGTCAGTCAGCTCCAACTAAGTTGCCTCTCTATAATATACTATATGTATAGCAGAAAAACACATGGCGGTCGTTGATATTTTATGTCACGCGGTATTTGCGCAGCGGTATTTCAAACGCATTTTTTTTTTCTTTTAGGAAAAAAGCCACTTTCATGAATAAAAAAAATAAACAGTAAAGTTAGCCCAATTGTTTAGTATAATGTGAAAGATCAGATGATGTTACGCGGGGTAAATAGATACCCAACATGTGTAATAATGGCAAATTGGTTACAAACTACACTACTGTACCTAAACATCTACATCGTAAAAAAAAAAAAAAAAAAGGGTTATAGAGTTAATACAGATTACAGAGAAGTTCTAATGATAGAATTATTGCTCTCGTGATCGCGGCGATACCTCACATGTGTGATTTAAACACTGGCGTTTACATATGCATTATGCAGGGGCCACTCACGTTTTCAGCTCGTGGGGACAGGGATGCTTTAAAAAAATATAATTCTTGTTAATTTCATTTATTTTATATTGTCACATGTTGCTGTGCTTACCTTTTTATGAATTTCAGGATGAGTTGTCCGCAAATTACGCTTCAAGTTTGTTGTATTTTTACCAGCGAGTGTCGGGTTGCCCTTCATTAGAGAAGATAAAGACATTCCTTATATTCCAGGTCTTTGTGTAAATCTCCCCGCTGTGTTGTGCAGTGAGGATTACATCCTCCATTCTCTTTACCTCCTCCACTTTCCTCAGCCAATGTGCAATGGTCAGGGGGGGACTGTTGTTTCCAATAGAGGGGAACGCATGCCTTTGCGGCATTAAGCAGGTGACGTATCAGTGATTTCTTGTATGTTTTGGTTGAAATCTTTGGTGTAAGAACGCGGCATCATCTGGAATGTTATACTCCGTAAACTCCTGCGTGATGCGGCGGACCTCTCCCCAGAAATTTCTCAACCTGGGCAGGACTAGAAAATATGTAATGACCCCTCTTCCTTTCTACAGCGCCAGCAACGGTTCAAGGCAGAGGGCAAGCATCTGTGTACTCTCGAGGGTGTCGGGTACCAACGGGATAGCAATTTAAAATTTGTCTCTTGTGTTTAAGTACACAAAGTGGATTTAAGAGCAAAATTAATGATATGCTGAGAACGTACAGTTCAGGTCTTTCTCCCACCTAACCAGGCAGGGAAGCTGCGGTTGTTCCTTAGGAGTGTTCAGCAAGGAGTATGTTTGGGACAATATGTGGGCTAGTGGGTCAAAACCCGAGCAGAGGTCTTTGAAAGTCGTCAGATGACGTGTAAAGTCTGGGGGATCAGGAATGGATTGAAGGAAGTGGTGCAATTTCAAGCATCTTGTTTTTTATCTGGAGACTAGGAAGCCCACATCCAGAGTGTCCTTGATTGGTAAATTAGATTGACCGTATACAGCTGGATGAAGAGAACATTTCTTTTGGTCCAGATGATAGTAGCTGCAGATGAGAGGAAGCAGGTTTGTGCCATTTAAAGCAGCTATGCTCCTCTTGATGGTTGGTATACCACTGGGGTAGTATTGTTGGACTGCACCCTATTTGGGAGTCTCTTAAGAAAGGGAGGGTCCAATTCTGTAAAGATATTATGACAGCTCTGAGCTACAAGGTGTTGTAGAGCAGTGGTCATCAACCCTGTCCTCGGGGCCCACTAACAGGCCAGATTTTATGTATTGCCTTGGGGAGATGCAGACTAGAATACTGCAATCACTGAGCAGCAAACTATATCACCTGTGATTTATTTCAGTTATCTTGCAAACCTGGCCTGTTAGTGGGCCCTGAGGACAGGGTCGATGACCACTGTTGTAGAGGATTTTGGCCTCCTCCCTTGACCATGTTCCTTGGATTGTCAGGAATTTGGATGCCATTCCCCAAGCTGAACGACCTTTCATCTGTTGTATGAATCTTCCAAACCTAAGGGAAAAAGTCAGTGTTGAGTCCACCTCGACAAGAAAATAATTTTTTGTGTGGGGGGAGAGGCATGGGTAAATTCAGGGAAAGGCTGCATTTTCCATGCTGAAAAAGTTTAGTTTAGAGAGTTCTTGGCAAGAATGGGCAAAGGACATGGTTTCTAAGGAAGCAAACCGTTTACCCAGAGGAATCTCACTGCAGGATCTCAGTTGCTAAGTATTAGCCCTAGAGAAGGAACTTTCTTTTGGCAGGAGGCTCTGTACTTGATGTATCTAGAAAGTTAGATCCAAATACTTGAAGCAAAACGAAGACCGTAGAACAGATCTTTGAAGCTGACCACTGGACCAAAGATCTGGAGCAGGTGAATAGTCTTTTAGGATATTTCCTGCAAGATATGAAGGGGAAGCTTTCCATCGGGAGAAGATTGTGTAACTAGTCTGTCCCATGAGCTCTGAGAAGAGTGCCAGGAGTTTTTGTGAACATCCTGGGTGTATGAATTTGGAGGGAGGGAGGGAGTTTAAGTCCAATATAGGATGGGTAATGGTACCACAGTTGGGCTATGGTACCATGGAGTAATTGAATGTGTGCCGTAAGGCCCCTTTCACACTGAGGCGTTGAAAAAACACCAAAAAATTATGAGATTTTTTACCGCGTTCGCAGCAAAAATAGCGCTAACACCTATGCAGTTTTACCACGTTCGCGGTAAAAATGGTGCTAACACCTATGCGGTTTACCGCGTTACTCATTCATTTCAATGGAGATGGGCGTTTTTACAGTGCTATTTTTTTTTATAAATCTTTTTATTTAATTTCTTAAACAAACAAAACATAACATAACATGACAACACATCACACACATTAAATCTAAAATATATTAGTAAAATAACACGATCCCATCACCTTGCATAGCAAAAAACAAGAAATAAAGAAATTATGATTATCACTATCATTTCCAATCATTTCTAAACACAAATATCCCATATAGGGAACATCCCTTCTATGAGTTGTTACCTCCCTCTGTTAGATGCCGTATATGGCTTATCCAGCCACTTTGCCCAAACCTCATCATACTTACTAGGGCGACCCATATTCCTATAGGTATCTCTGTACAATGGAAGATTATTATTAATCAATTGTTTCCAATATATAAACGGAGGAGGATGAGGTTTCTTCCAATATAATGCAATAGATTTTCTTGCGTAGAATAATGTTGTATTAATATTCGTTCGGTCTCTATAGGGGTAATATCCTCTACTAAGCCCAGCAAACAGACTGACATTGAAAACGGTAAAGGAGCAGAGGTAATAGAGTTTAATAGATCCACTACCTCCATCCAAAATGTAACTATATATGGACAGGTCCAGAAGATGTGTGTGAAATCCCCTCGAGCTGCTCCGCACCTCCAGCACTTAGAGGAACAAGCAGGATTTATCTTTTGAAGTCTATATGGCATGATATATGCTCTGTGTATGAGTTTAAATTGGATAACACGATCCCTCAAGGAGACCAGAGATCTCAAAGGGAAATCCCACACACAGCTCCAGTCCTCCATACTCAAATCTGGTATATCTCGAATCCACCTAGCTCGAAGACTCTCTAATGGCAGGATAGAAAATAAAGTAAGATGAGAATAGAGTCTCGAGGTAGGCTTATCCAGACACTCAGACCTAAGTACTAACTCCAAGGTAGATTGTATCATCGTTAAACTATTCTGTGGAAACTCTGCATGAAAAGTATGTGAAAGCTGGTAGTATCTAAATAGATAAGAGCTAGGAAGAGTAAAAATTGAGGTTAGTGTAGAGAAGGTAGATAGCCTCTGATCAGTAACCACTTGAGCAAGTAATTTAATATTATATTTGGTCCATGCTATAGGGTCTGGTGTTTTAAAGAATTGAAGAGAGGGTAGGGTTGTTAAATGTTTATACACATTATCTCATTTCTATTATTGTATTTTGTCTGAAATATATTTACTTAGATGTTTGTTGTTTTTGAGGTCCATCGCCTTGCAAGGCATCTTGAAATATAAATTATTAGTTAAGTATTATTTTTTTCTCTGTTTAGATTGTATCACGTAACCAGGAGGCCTTTTCTATTTTGTCATGGAATGTTCGTGGCCTAAATTCCAAATTTAAGAGAGCCTTGTTATTTAAAGGAGTAGTAAAGTTACATGTTTTTTCACCTTAATGCATCCTATGCATTAAGGTGAAAAAACATTCGACAATACCGCCCCCCCCCCGAGCCCCCGTTTTTCTTACCTGGCCCCTCGAAAGTCCCATGCTCGTCCCCGTCATCCTCTTCGTTTTTCTGCCTGGCCGCCGATTGGCTACACTGGATAGATTGAAAGCAGCGCAGCCATTGGCTGGCGCTGCTGTCAATCACATCCAATGACGCGGCACGCCGGGGGGCGGGGCCGAGTGATACAGTCGGCGGCTATGGCCGCCGCTGTATCACGGGAGCGCGCCCGCAATCACTCCACACCATGCGAGCTCACTCGCATTAAGGTGTGGAGTCCTTGCGGGGAGGAGCCAAGACAGCCGCCGAGGGACCCCAGAAGACCAGGATCGGGGCCACTGTGTGCAAAACGAGCTGCACAGTGGAGGTAAGTATAACATGTTTGTTATTTTTAATGAAAAAAAAAAAAAGGTATAGTGCTCCTTTAAGTATTTGAAAAGTTACCTTCCACATATAGTGTTACTTCAAGAAACTCACAATATGGGGAGTAAGCTTCTGACCCTGAAGTGGCCCTGGGTACAGAAGGCTTACCACGCTACATATTCTTTTTCTAGAGGGGTTTCAATACTTATTAGCAGATCTTTAAACCTGTACGGTGGAAGATGTATTCTCTGACCCACAGGGTAAATATGTTTTGGCTGTGTTTCTGCTATGGGGTCAGAGATATATAATTGTTAGTGTGTATATACCGCCTCCTTTTTTGGTGACCCACTTATATAGTCTTGCGGCAAAAATGTATTTGTATGGTCCAGCTAAGTTACTGATAATGGGCGACTTTAATGCTATACTTGATACTGTTTTGGATAGACCAACTCCTTCGAAAAATTTCTCTGCAGGGCTCCTTAATTGGGCCCAGATGATAGATTTGGTAGAAGTTTGGCGATGGAAAAATCCACTAACTAGATCATACTCATGTTTCTCAACCTCTTATAAGACTGCCTCACGCATAGACTTAGCCTTTGTCAATTCAGCAATATTAGCAGATATATTAGATGCTAAATATTTACCGAGTGGGTTGTCCGATCATGCTCCGCTCATGCTTACACTCTGCCTGCATCACCTTCGAGATGCAGCACAGTGGAGACTGGGCACACATTGGATTTCACACTCACACATAGTTGATAAAATCCCGCCCCTTCTAGTAGAGTATTGGGAGTTTAATGCAGGATCATCCACCTCTGCAATATTATGAGATGCTTTTAAAGCATATGCAAGAGGACAATATATATCCACGATCAAAGTAGTTAATAAGTCCCAACGAGCAAAAAATTATGCTTTAAAATGTATAGTAGAGGAACAAACAGCTCAAAACTGTGGATCCCTCAGAATCTAATTTTAATGCCTTACTGCAGAGTAAACGGGCCTTACATTTGCATATGACTGAGGCTACGAGGATAGATCTATATAAAAATAAACAGAATTTTTTTGAGCAGGGGGACCGTAATGTACGGTTTTTGGCCATGATGGCTAAACATGAACAATCTAGTATCCAGATCTCGGAAATACATACCTCTTCGGGAGATACGGTCCGCACACAGCCTAAAATCTTAGAGACATTTCGTCAATTCTATCAGACATTATATACATCTCAGTTGTCCTCTAATTTTCAGCCAACTGCGTTAGTGGAGCTGTTGGACTCAGTCGCATTGGCATGGCTAACCGATAATGAGAGAGAGATGCTAGTGCGTCCTATAACATCAGAGGAGGTACTTTCTGTCATTGTCTCCTTTTCATTGGGAAAATCACCAGGACCGGATGGTCTCCCTATTGAATTTTATAGGGCTCACGGAGAGCTTTTATCTCCTGTACTGGCCTCTCTTTACTCAGAGTGTCTGAAGGAGGGATCCATGCCGGATTCAATGAGCCAAGCTCATATAGTCCTAATTCACAAGCATCCAAAAGACCCATCCTCCTGTGACATTTCCCAGGGTTCCTACTCCTCCACAAATCTATCCATCCCACCTCCTCAATCAGCGCCTCTCCCTGACGAAACCGGAGGGTGTTTGTCTAGCAGCGGATCTAAGTACCAGTTAAAGTCACCCATAATATACATCGGCACCTCCGGACGGCCCACCTGGAAGTCCAGGACTGCCCTCAGGACCCGATGGCCGTATGGAGGCGGGATATATACAAAGGCAAGTATGCATTTCAATGAAAACAAACGGCAATACAAAATGACATATCTCCCCTCGCTGTCCACCATACTATCCAGCTCCTGGTAGTCCAGTGAGCTGTGTATCAACACACTCACCCCTCTGGAGAAGGAGGTGTGAGTGGAGTGATAGGCTTTACCCACCCACCTAAAGTTGAGGCATGACAAGGTATCGGGGGTAAGATGAGTCTCCTGTAATTCACAAATGGCCGGTAGATATTTTCTCAGAGAGGTGGAAACCATTGTGCGTTTGAGAGGGGTCACCAAGGCCCCTAACATTCCTTGACACCACCTTAAGCACATTCATCCCTCCCGCCATGTTATAAACTCATCATAATAATGGCAACATATCACATTCCCATACGATCCATATCTTGACCCACCTCCCCATCCCAGCATTGAAAAACCTGTAACTGGTGCACCAAGGTTAAAGTCTGAGTCTGTAGGCATTGTAGGTACTGTACCACACTGCATGAACTGTTTAAAACTTTCTGAACCTCCGAGCGCAACTGCACTCTAACAGTGCCCTGTACAAACCTGTGGTTCAAGGCCTCCAGTATGACCACAAGCTGATGTATGACCCCGGTCGCTTCCGCGATCCCACCGTCCCTTAGGGAAGGGTCATATATATATATATATATATATATATATATATATATATATATATATATATTGTGACAGCAGGAAGGTAAAGTCACCTGGTTGCATCCAGGGGGGTAGGTATATTTCTCCCAGATTCAGGCTTTATGCCGATTTATACAACTAGGGAGAGAGTTGATGAAGCCCAGCTGAGGCTAGTGGGCTCATGGATGATTCATACCTCTAGGGAGAGTGCTGGGCGTCGTGCAGGCAGGGAGTTGATGAGACCAGCTGAAGCTTGTCAGCTCGTTTAAGGCCTCTATAAAAACTCCCAGCTTCATTAGGTGTTTGCTCATGCCTGGAACCAGACCTGTGTGGACTGTCTAGGGAGAGTGAACCCCTGTGCGGTGAGACAAAGCCTGTGTGGCTATTTGTTTGGACATTTGCTAAACTAGGGACTTAGGGACTAGGACAGCACCAGGCTGATCCCAGTTGTTAGTTAGGGAAACCTGCATGTTTAGTCGGAGGTCAAGCTGACCAGGATTTATTTTGTTTATGTTTCTTTTTGCGTTGCTGTGTTTTTGTCACTGTAAATAGAGAAATAAACCGCACCTTTTGATCTTGAAAACCACAACCTCCGTCTGCTGGGCCTGTTTTTGTGTGGGGAGCCCATCCAGGGGGTCACACACACCCGCTACCGAGTTAACCCCCTCACAATATATATATATATATATATATATATATATATATATATAATGGATTGTACAACAGGCATGACTGTAGGACAACAGGTCCTATTCTCCACTGGCATCATAACCACCAGTCAGAGAATCTCGTCAGGCAAATCGTAATGTATCAAGCACTTAGAATACATTCTGTCATGGCCTAGCACACTCTGCGTGGGGGGACGGAGAGCAACAGATCATCTCATGTTCCCTGCGCCTGAAAAACCCTGCGCCTAGGCGTAGGAAAGAAAACAAACCGTACAGTCATCAAGCATGTAGGCTGCCCAGGCTCCTGTGGGCTGGTATCCCCAGAAAACTCAGGGCATGTCAATCCTCCTCAGCCGCCATCCTTCTGGCCGGGCGAAAAGCATTTTCATTTATATCCAGCCAGGCTGACGCATCCGCCGCCTGTTCAAAGAAGTGAGTCTGGCCTCTCGCTGTACTTCAGAGTCGGGCTGGGTATAACATAGCGTACGGGGGCTGTAGCCTTTTCTTGACCTCCGTGAACCAGGCCCTTATTTTCTGTACATCTGAGGAAAAATCAGGGTAAAAGGAGATACGTGCTCCATTAAACCGTATGTTTTGCTTCTCTCTGGCCAGACGTAGAATGATCTCTCTGGGTGTTTAGTGTGCTCCTGCCCCTTTAATGGAGGGTGGGCTCCCCCCAGTCACCTGCCCTATATCTATCCATCAGCATACATGTGCTTCCATTGAGGAGGCCTTAAATTTTAGAGTTAGGACTGCAGCATACAGGGAGCCTTGACGCGGCCTGCAGCTTACACATGTATTTGCAAATGCGTGCAACTAAACCCCTGTTTTTAAACGCACTGTTAGACAGGTGAATTTGTTTTGTTGCTGATTGGTTGGTAAGTTGAGCTTGGATATTCTGTGTGCTTTTTATTGACATGCGTCCGCCCATCCAGTGCTCCTTGCTGTGAAGACCAGTCATAGATGAGGGCAGTGACATTTTTGTTATATGTAGAATGATCTCTCTGTCTCTATAGTGTAGTAGACGGGCAAGGATAGGGCGAGGGGGATGACCCGGGGGAAGAGGCCGCAGCGGCACCCTGTGGGCCCTCTCCACAGCATAAAGGGGTGTAAACGCCTCCTTCCCAAACACCTCCAGCAGCCGTTTTACAATAAACTCAGTGCGGTCTCTACCCTCTGTTTTTTCAGGGAGACCTACAATTCTTACGTTATTCCTTCTCATTCTGTTCTCGAGGTCATCCGCGCGTTGGTCCACCACAGCAACCATCCTGGTGTTATGCTGTGATTTTCTCATCAAAGGAGGGAGTTTGTCCTCCACATCACTGATCCTGCTTTCAGCCGCAGTGGTCCGTTCTCTTATCTTTTGAATGTCCTGCCTGATCAAAGACACTTCCTCCTTCAGGCCACCAAAGCGTTCTTGCAGGATGTTAACTGAGGCCGTGCATTTGTTAACTGCCCTCAGGATCTCTGCAAGGGTAGGCTGCATAGGCTCCTCATCCTCACTGTTCTCCTCCAGCTCCTCTGCCATGAGGCTGGCATCTGTGCCCTCCAGGAACACCTTCCTCCACATTTCCCTGTGCTGTAGGTTACCCCTCAGTATCCCCCCCCCCGCCTCTCAGCCATCTCCTCTAAAGTCAGTGTACCTGCCAGTTTCTGGGCATAAAAACGAATGTCTTTGGTCAAGGGGTCTCCGCCGGCATTCTTAGGGGGGTTTAGGAGGTTTACTCAGTGTCCTTTGGTTTATCAGCACCGCGCTGTCTACGCTGCTGAGACCCCGCGGCGGTGCCATCTTGGATTTCTGAGCGGTGTCCCTCTTCCTTACTCTTTCCAAGCAATACCACCATGAATTCTGCCCAAACAGGCACCACAACTTGGTCCCACTAGGTTCCGGATTTGGCTGATAGCCTTCAAGCAGTGTGATGTGACCTGGGAACAGGATCGATTCAGGGTAACAGACGGGAGCTCTGTGAGGAAGCTGCTTCTCACATGCCTGTCCAGGCCACGCCCCCAGAGGCGGCTCTTTAATTAGGCAGTTGCCTTTAGGCCTCGCACGCCCAGGGGCCCCGTGGCCACCTAATTTGCCTGAAGTGTGTAGGAGTGGGAGGGAATGTCCCCCTGTGACCCTGTCGGTGTCCCCACTGAGCGAACCGGATGGATGAGCGAGGGTCTCTCCTAGTATGGCTTCTTCCCTCTGCCACTCTCGGCACTCTCCAGCGCCCCCTCTGTGTCCTCCAGGCAGCGCCGCATGCAGACAGATTATAGAGGTGGAGCTGCCGCTGCTGCTGAACCCAGGAGGGATGCATCCATGCACATGAATGAGAGGAATTCGTTCTGCCGGATGTGTGGAGGGAGGTGAGCTGGCAGTTTTGTGCAGGGACTTGTGATGGGGGGAGGGGGCAGTGAGAGCAGAGTCTGCAGCAGGGTGGGAGGCCAGTTCTGGTGCTGTGCTGCCAACTTCAGTTGCTCCATGCATGCCACTGCAAAGTGGCTGCTGCAGTGATGGAGCAATAAATTAAGGCTCATTCACGCCATATACCACTTTTTTTTTATGTGCACCCCTCTCATGTACATACTACCCACCCCCATACACTCCGCACCCCTCTCGTACATACTACACACCCCTATACACTCCGCACCCCTCTCATGTACATACTATACACTCCGCACCCCTCTCATGTACATACTATACACTCCGAACCCCTCTCATGTACATACTACACACCCCCATACACTCTGCACCCCTCTCATGTACATACTTCCCACTGTCATACCCTACACTTTCCTCTCCTACACACCATTGTATAGTGCCATCATAATAGTATCATGGGCAAAGTAATGCACTGGGGCCCCTACTAGGGAGATGGTGACCTGTGGCATATAGTGAGCGTGGCTCAAATATGCTACATATTGGTCATGACTTTTAAGTCGGATAAATTTTCAGTCAGATTTTTATTTAATTTTTTTTGTTTTTTGGTGAGAGTTTTTTGGCCTCTTTTTGGTGAGATATCAGGGGTCTAAACAGACCCCTAAATTTTCACTTTTTAGACCGAGAAAGGGACTGAGGAAACACATTCCCAAACTCTTTTATCTGCAGCTTCAGCTGCACTGCAGATGAATGAACAAAGAGACAGAGGCTCCTCTCCATTCCATTCATAAACCGAAGCATAGTAAACACAGTCACACACTCAGTGTTCATTTAGAAAAGGAAGGTGCTGGTAAATGACATATTTACCAGCCCATTTTCCTGAAGATCTCCCACAGCAGTCAGCGAGAGAGAAAAGGAGAGAAGCCGGTAGCGCTGTGGGGGGGACATAGTTTTATTTTTTATTACTTAAATTATTTTTCCCATTTATGAACGTGACTAGGGCCTCATGTCTAAGTTTTGCCTCGGGCCTCACAAAGTCTAGAGCCACCTCTGCGTGGCGGCACGGGCAACTACCTGGGACGAGAGGTTTTGTAGGGCCCTTTGCAAAATCTGACTGTCCTTGGGCAAGGTTTTGGGTGATTTGAGGTAGAGTTTTGGCATGGGACATCTGTAGTACAGTGAGATGTGCAGCAGACACCCCCCCTCTGATATAAGTGAGGGCACCTTTTCATTGTGAAGAGGGCTTGGTGTCCTTTTTGAGCCAGACCTTAGGCAGAACTTTTGAAGTTGAAACATGGGCGTAGCGTTGGTCTCAGGATGTATTCCAGGGCATCTATGAAAAAAAAGAGCAGGGCCTCCCGTTCATGGCAGACCATGTTACCGTCTACCTCCATACAGTTTGATCCTTGCTTAACTGTTTAAGTCACGGGAACCCAGGCCCTCACTACTTTGAACTGGTTCTCTGAAGGTTTATTCCCGGAGCAGACTTTGCAGACTGATATAACGTTGACTCACCTATGCAACCCCACCCCCCATATGCTTTTTTATGCAGCCACCTGCCCCCGGGACGCCTCAGAACTTTTCATTTAGCCCACCATACGCTGCATCTCCCTGGGAGGATTCCCAATGCCTTTTTGTTTTGTTTTTTTGCAGCTCCTCCTGTTAATCTGTGGATTCACCATATGACTTGCAGATGTTAAAGGAAGGTACCTCTGCGCCTACCAATCAGTACAACTAAACTAAAGTGCTATTGTAAAGTGCTCAATACAAAGTGCTAATATAGATAACGAATATAATATGACTTACAGCAGCTGACTTCTATAGTGCAACCAACACAGACAAATAATGTAAAAGAATGATGAAGCAGCGCTAAATGTCCGTGAATGATAATACAATAAAAACGTGCTAGAAAAGTGCTAAAATACAAATAATAAATCCAATAAAAGGTGCTATGAAACATCAATACACAATAGTATTAACTATTAATAAACGTGCAAAAAACATCCAAATCTTAATGTAGAATAGGTAGAAAGTTCACACATAGTGCTAATCTTCCCAAAAAATTTAAAAAAATCAGCAGCCAGGAGCAGGAAAAAAGGAAAGGAACAGGCGTGGGAGTCCAACTCATCACATCAAAGGGAACCAGTATAAATGTACAATCCTCCCCCGTTGACACCAGCCTCTCACCTTACTGATGGACCCCAAGGGGTCAGATACAGCCTTAATGGATCTCCACTGCTTCGGATGATAAACTCCAATTCTTGTTATGCAAACAGGGAGTACTGCAACCTTTTCACCTCTTCCAACCGTGGTTTCTTGGGATATACCCAATCATCATCAATTCATCATTGATTCCACTCTGGCAAAGACTGACGACACTGCACATATCTTGTCTGGGCTCCTGAGCTTTTACTTTTTTTATAGCCAGGTTCCAATTATATTCAACCTTCCATCCATACAAGCCACTATAGGCTGTATAAGGTGTTTCTCCTGTCCTCTCCTGCCTTCTGGCAGGCGTCACCGGTGTGGCTTCTTGTAAGCCCAAAGGATCGGGCTCCTTCCCCCTGTGTGTAGGGGGGTTAGCGGGCGACTACATGACCCTCCGGATTGCTCCACGGTTTTCTGACATTTCTGGCCATGCAACTGTCTACTCCATTTTTAAGCGCAAAGTATATCCCAAGAAACCACGGTTAGAAGCGGTGAAAAGGTTGCAGTAATCCCTGTTTGCATAACAAGAATTGGAGTTCATCATCCGAAGCAGTGGAGATCCATTAAGGCTGTATCTGACCCCTTGGGGTCCATCAGTAAGGTGAGAGGCTGGTGTCAATGGGGGAGGATTGTACATTTATACCGATTCCTTACTGGTTCCCTTTGTTTGATGTGATGCGTTGGACTCCCACGCCTGTTCCTTTCCTTCTTTCCTGCTCTTGGCTGCTGATTTTTTAAATTTTTTGGGAAGATTAGCACTTTGTGTGAACCTTCTACCTATTCTACATTTTTTGGGACACATTAAGATTTGGATATTTTTTGCACATTATGCACGTTTATTAATCGTTTTGTGTATTATTGTACTATTGTGTATTGATGTTTCATAGCACCTTTTATTGGATTTATTATTTGTATTTTAGCACTTTTATAGCACGTTTTTATTGTATTATCGTTCACGGACATTTAGCGCTGCTTCATCATTCTTTTACATGACTTGCAGACCTGCCAGCCAAGCTCCTCTCTCCCATCCCCATCCCCCTTCCTTGACGATTTCTTGGTGTCCTTTCCCCACCTGGTGACCTTATCATATCTAGGTTTTGTTGTTAACATGACCCAGGCTGCCGAGTTTTGGGGTCACGTTTAATGCCTCCCTGCTCAGCATGCCTGTCCAAAGTGCTATATGTATTTTTGCATTTACTTATGGTTTAGCTACTAATTTTAAAAATGTTTCCTTTTTTTTTTTGCTTGTTTTTTCCCCTCCCTGCCTCCCCCCCCCCCCCCCAACTTTCCTCCCCTTCCTTGCTCTCTCCCATCTCTGCCCCCTCTTTCCTTTCCTCCTCCCTGGACCCATTGTCCTTTTTGGGTTCCTTTCGCCTCCTCCTGCCCCACTCCCCGAGCATATCATCAGTATTCCCTGTGTGTCCCTACCTTCTGTGCCCTGCTCATCCAGGCCCCCTCTGCAGTCTGACTGCCCATATGTGGGCAGTCACTCATAAGCTCTATTTATATTGTCTTGGGTGCTGTGATGGGGTCGGCTGCTCTGGGGGGTCCCTCAGGTTTCAACTGGGGGGCTGGACCTCAGGGTGTGTCTTGTTTTCTGGACCCCCCGAACCCTGGGCTGTGCCCTTTTTTTTTTTTTTGTTTATTACTAGTTTTTTCCTGGGAACACGAGGGTTCGTCCCTCTGCTCCCTGTTTTATCAATGGATTTGTTCATTTGATGATGGCTCACCATTGCTAGGTGGAGCTGATACGCAAAACCAAACACCCTTTTCCACGCAGTTATGCACACACACCACTACATTAGTTGGACCATCCAGCACAACACCTGTTTATAAAACTTGTTTAAAGTAGCAGTAGGATTTACTGCCCCACCAAGTGAACAGCGTGTGGCACAAATACAATACAATAGAATAGTGCAGGGATCACTTCAGTCCTCAGATGTAATGAATGCAGAGAAAAGGTTTTTACACTCAGTACAAAAACAAACAAACACATTTTGCTTTGGGGGGCTAGAAGTAGTAATTAGAAGGCCTTGAAAAATTGGGGGGAATTTTATTTTATTTTCCTCAAAGCCGTTTTCTTTTGGGGGGGTTCTGGAACAATTGGAGAAAAATTGTTGATTGTGAAATGTTGGGATACAGCAGATAGTTTCTGTCCTCTGAGGCCTTAAGGCCTGGTTCACACCTATGCATTTTTTAGTGCATTTTCAGTTTTGCAGAAACGCACTACAGTCCATTTAACATGGTTTCCTATTGATGTAGATCACATCTGTGCTTTTTATGGGAAGGGTCAGGGACTTTTTCTGGTTTTTGGTTCCATAGACTTCAATGGATCAAAAGCGTGTATTGCAAAATGCACCTGCAATATGCAACTGCATAGGTGTCAATCAGGCCTAAAGAGATAAGTAGGTATTAAAAAATAAAATAAAATTCTGTACTTACAGTGCCTTGCGAAAGTATTCGGCCCCCTTGAACTTTTCATCCTTTTGCCACATTTCAGGCTTCAAACATAAAGATATAAAATTTTAATTTTTTGTGAAGAATCACCAACAAGTGGGACACAATTGTGAAGTGGAACGAAATCTATTGGATATTTTAAACTTTTTTAGCAAATAAAAAACTGGAAAGTGGTGCGTGCAAAATTATTCGGCCCCTTTACTTTCAGTGCAGCAAACTCACTCCAGAAGTTCAGCGAGGATCTCTTAATGATCCAATGTTGTCCTAAATGACTGATGGTGATAAATAGAATCCACCTGTGTGTAATCAAGTCTCTGTATAAATGCACCTGCTCTGTGATAGTCTCAGGGTTCTGTTGAAAGCGCAGAGAGCATCATGAAGACCAAGGAACACACCAGGCAGGTCCGTAATACTGTTGTGGAGAAGTTTAAAGCCGGATTTGGATACAAAAAGATTTCCCAAGCTTTAAACATCCCAAGGAGCACTGTGCAAGCGATCATTTTGAAATGGAAGGAGTATCATTTCACTGCAAATCTACCAAGACCTGGCTGTCCCTCTAAACTTTCAGCTCAGACAAGGAGAAGACTGATCAGAGATGCAGCCAAGAGGCCCATGATCACTCTGGATGAACTGCAGAGAACTACAGCTGAGGTGGGAGAGTCTGTCCACAGGACAACAATCAGTCGTACACTGCACAAATCTGGCCTTTATGGAAGAGTGGCAAGAAGAAAGCCATTTCTCAAAGATATCCATAAAAAGTCTTGTCTAAAGTTTGCCACATGCCACCAGGGAGACACACCAAACATGTGGAAGAAGGTGCTCTGGTCCGATGAAACCAAAATCGAACTTTTTGGCCACAATGCAAAACGATATGTTTGGCGTAAAAGCAACACAGCTCATCACCCTCAACACACCATCCCCACTGTCAAACATGGTGGTGGCAGCATCATGGTTTGGGCCTGCTTTTCTTCAGCAGGGACAGGGAAGATGGTAAAATTGAGGGGAAGATGGATGCAGCCAAATACAGGACCATTCTGGATGAAAACCTGTTGGAGTCTGCAAAAGACCTGAGACTGGGACGGAGATTTATCTTCCAACAAGACAATGATCCCAAACATACAGCAAAATCTACAAAGGAATGGTTCACAAATAAACGTATCCAGGTGTTAGAATGGCCAAGTCAAAGTCCAGACCTGAATCCAATCGAGAATCTGTGAAAAGAGCTGAAGACTGCTGTTCACAAACGCTCTCCATCCAACCTCACTGAGCTCAAGCTTTTTTGCAAGGAAGAATGGGCAAGAATTTCAGTCTCTCGATGTGCAAAACTGATAGAGACATACCCCAAGCGACTTGCAGCTGTTATCGCAGCAAAAGGTGGCTCTACAAAGTATTAACGCAAGGGGGCCGAATAATTTTGCACGCCCCACTTTTCATTTTTTTCTTAGTTAAAAAAGTTTCAAAAATCCAATAGATTTCGTTCCACTTCACAATTGTGTCCCACTTGTTGGTGATTCTTCACAAAAAATTAAAATTTTATATCTTTATGTTTGAAGCCTGAAATGTGGCAAAAGGATGAAAAGTTCAAGGGGGCCGAATACTTTCGCAAGGCACTGTACCTGCTCTGTGCAATGGAATTGGAATGTGGTCAGAATTGAACAGATTCCGCAAACCTCCTTCTAGTGTCCCGTTGGTGCTCTTGGTCCCTCCTCTGGCAAATCTGGTGCGCATGCTCCTGAGCCCCAATAGCTGCGCCCATTGAAACAGACAGCGGGACTCAGCCCAGCCCCCAGCTCCCTCTTCACTGGCGTTGGTTGACAGCAGTGGGAGCCAATGGCTCCCGGTGCCCCAGCAAAGCCAGTGAGACCCGGAAGTGAGGGGAAAAAAACGCTGCAGACGTGCACAGCGCTGGATTGAATGAGGGCTCAGGTAAGTTAATAAGGGGGGGAGGGGGGATGCTGATGTCTAAACATTTTTTGCCTTAATGCAAGGAATGCATCAAGGTAAAAAAATGTTTAGGCGTTGGAACCACTTTAATTGACAGGTAAGAGGTTAAATTTGTCTAACAAACTAGTTTATCTTATTTAACCTTTAACTATACTGTAGTCTCGTCAGTAAATAATTTTTTCCCCTCCTCTCAGTAAAAATTGGGGGAAATTTTATTTTGTTCTCCTCAAAGCCATTTTTTTGGGGAGACCAGCATCTAGAGTTTGGAAACATTTCCACAATGCAGTTTCTGCTGAGGAAAGCTTTAATTTGCAAATATAGTAAAAAAAAAAAAAAAAAAAAAAAAAATTCATAGGATGACAAAATGCATCCTGGCATGCCAAAGGTGCTTTAAAACATTAATAAATACTTTATGAAATTAAATGATGAGGACAATCATCAACGCGCAAGTAGCTTTTACATAGTAGGTAAGGTAAAATAAGGACAATAGTCCATTCAGTTCAACCTGTGTACGTGTACATGTTTCTATCAGAGTAATCATCCCCAAGTCACCTTTAGGACGGCTTACAGAGAGGGAGGCTCCTCCCACCTATCACAGGAAACACATAAACCACATTATAAAAGGACAAGCATAGCAACCAGACCCTCAGTATATGTGTTTCCTCTGGCCGGGAGAGCTGCACAGAAATTGTGTTTACTCTTTCGTCCATGGACCGACACAGCTTCTCTATTGACATAGTGGGTATTATCCGTTAATTAGGAGTGAATAGGCAGAAAACTTGTAAAAGTGTTGCATCACACCTACAGTACCGCCCAGGGGGCGGACCCTCTGGGTATATCCCCTCAGTCTGCATCTCGCAGATCAGTTTTTTTCTGTCTAGCAAGGAGTAGGACATGGCTCCCTTCAGGCCCATTGGTCCGGAGGAAAAATATATTTTGCTACATTTTTCTGTTTCCTGCGATCTTCGATCAACTGCAGACTGGGTGACAGGCTGAATCCTCGATCCTTGTAGTCTCCCCATTTTCGGCCATCAAGCGTGTGCCGACCCTAGCTACGCAATGGGTTTTCCACGACATACCCGTCGCTCCACGGGTGGCCGGTGAGCCTACGCTCCAGGGCTTGCATCGGACCGCTCAGCTTCGGCTGACCTTTCGGCCGAGTCGCAGCAGCCTGGCCAGTGAGCATCGCGCTCCAGGGCATACATATGATCGCCCCCTTGGGTCCAATCACAGCATGCCTGGCCAACAGTCACCTTCCGTGCGCGGACGATGGTCTGTTTGGAATGTCTTCCAGCATGATTACATGCAGGATAGGTAAGTAAACTTCCCTGCTTTGGCTGGGTGATTTGGCTGGACATTCCTGGAGAGACCAAGTAAGTGGTTGTGGCCCCTTTCTTCCCTCTCTCCTTGCCCTTTCCTCCTCCCTGGGCTTCTAGCTAAAGGTTGCTGGGTGTTGAGGGTCACCTAGGGGGTTCCACTGGAGCGGGGCTGGCTGTAACTAAAATTAAAAAAAGGCATTTCTGCTTACCTGTGTGTGTGATTCTTCCCCCTCCATGCTGTCGGCGGCCATTTTGCAGTGGTCCATGCCTTTTTCGGCCTCTAGTGACTACCCGGCGGCCATTTTCCTGTAGTTTTGCGTCCATAGTTATATATCACGCTCTGCGCCATTTTCTTGTAGTTCAAACCCACTGGCCTCTATCGACTGATCGGCGGCCATGTTTGTTATGAGTCACGCTGTATGTATATACCGCCGTACGGCGGCCATCTTTTTGTGGTCTACGGCTGCTTTGGCCTCTATCTTCGGCTCGGCAGCCATTTTCTTGGAGCCCACATTATCTTCCATACAGCCGTTTGGCGGCCATTTTGCGAGAGTCTCCGGCCTCTAGGGTGCATTACACTGGCGCAAGAAATTCACACAGGAAGCATTGATCAAAGAAGCAGACTGTCATAACAGAGGTGGGACAGCATCACAGGCGCAGCACACGGCAGCATTGCGGTACTGATCCAGGGGTGGTGAGTCCTCTGGGTGACCCAGCATCTCTGCAGCACAGGAGGGTGGCCTATTGATATATTGCCTGGAGCCCTGTGGGTGTCGGCACGGGGTCAGCATGGCATCTGAGCCAGATGTCTTCTCCCCTGAAACACCAGATTTATCAGCTGGTGCCCCTGAGGTGTCTATGGACGCTGTGTCGGCAATCCTAGAGGCGTTTGCTGCCAGGGTGGAAGCAGCACACGGGAATACAGGGGGTAGTAAACGCCCCTGTCCCCTGCAATCTTCTGGGGATATTTCTGAGACAGAACCAGGTCCAGCTACGGCTCATGGCCCAGATTCTGATGCATCAGAGACTGCAGACCGTGACCGTTCGGACAGTGAGGATGACTTCAAGTCCAGGTCAGTACGCGAGACGGCTTTGGTATCTGACCTTATTACTGCAGTGCGGGATACGCTAAAGTTGGGAAATACTGCAGAAGCAGCAGAGACTCCGGTCCCCTTTGGGTTTCGTAAACCTGCCCGCACTGCTAGGTATTCCCTTGTGTGTCTTATTTTGATAAACTCTTATACAAGGAATGGGAGAACCCACTGAGGGTCTTTACAGCCCCAAAGAGGTTTGCGGTACAGTACCCCTTTGAGGAGAGTTTTCTGAAGAAATGGACCTCTCCCCCTATAGTGGACCCTCCGGTGTCCAGACTTAATAGAGCTACCACAATTCCAGTAGAAGGGGCTCCTGTTTTCAAGGACCCTGTGGATAAGGCTGAAGCACTCGCTCGCTACCTATACTCAGTGGTAGGCTCGGCAGTACGCCCGGCATTTGCGGGGCCCCTAGTGTCTCAGACACTTACTGAATGGGCAAAATTGCTACTCCAGGGGTTAAAGGAGCGAGATGCTCCTGATGAGATAACTTTGGCCGACCAGTTGGTCCAGGGCCTTAAGTTTGTATGCGAGTCAGACATGGATACTATTCCCCTGCTGTCAAAAGCTTTGGTTTATGCAGTAGCAATACACCGCCTGATCTGGCTAAAGGGCTGGTCTGCGGACCAGACTTCTAAGAAAGCCCAGTTGGATCTGCCTTTTAAGGGCGACAGACTTTTTGGGGCCTCTCTGGATGACATCAAGGATGCCACAGGAGGTAAAAGCACTTTGCTTCCTCAAACTAGCAAAGGTAAAGAGCCACGCCAAGGGCAAGGGCCCTCCTTTTCTGCACGCAAGCGTTTTTTTTTCGTCCCGTCCCCCCCCCAGGGCGACAGGGAAAAGACCCCAGGCCGACAAGGCACCTGCCCAAGGACAAAAGCGCCCTTGGTCCCGCAGACCCAACAAGCCTGCGGACAAATCTGCGTCCACATGAAGGTCCGCCCCCACCCAGCTCTCGGGTGGGGGGACGTCTTCGCAAATTCGCGGCTCAGTGGACAGCTCTAGTCTCCGGCAGGTGGGTTTGCGAAGTTATCTCCTCAGGCTACAAGATAGAATTTCTCTCTTGTCCACCGGACAGATTCGGCACCACCAATCTCCAGGTACTACCAACCCGTCGGGAGGCCCTGTATGGGGCGGTCCAGGGTCTGCTGGAACGCGGAGTAGTTATTCCAGAACAGGAATGGGGTCAGGGATTTTACTCAAATCTGTTCATTGTGCCGAAGGATGTGCTTCGTCCAATCTTGGATCTCAGGGCCCTCAATTGCTTTGTGAAGGTACAAAGATTTTGGATGGAGTCGGCTCGATCTGTAGTCACAGCGCTCCATCCGGGGGACTTTCTGGCCTCCTTGGACATCAAGGACGCATACCTGCATGTCCCCATATACTCCAGACACCAGAGGTTTCTGCGATTTGCAATCGGGAAGAACCACTATCAGTTTGTGGCCCTCCCGTTTGGCCTTGCTTCAGCACCCAGGACGTTCACCAAGGTGCTCGCTCCGATTCTGGCACTTCTAAAACAGCGGGGTATCGCTATCGTGGGCTACTTGGATGACCTTCTTCTGAAGGCCCCTTCAAGCTCAGCGTGTCCATTACCTGTCAGACTCTTCGAGACTGTGGTTGGATACTAAACACGCAAAAGTCAGTATTGGTGCCCACTCAACGCTTAGTGTACCTGGGGTTGAGTCTGGATTCCTCAGAGGCAAAGGTATTCCTCCCTGTGGAGAAGTTGCAGACCCTTCGGGCTGCAGTACGGCAGCTGACTTCCAGGAATTGGTCGTCACTCCATTTTTTTTTCATGCGAGTGTTAGGCCTCATGGTAGCCTCCTTCGAGGCAGTCCCATATGCTCAATACCACACTCGAGTGTTACAGAAGGGAGTTCTGTCCAGATGGAACAGATGTCCATGAGCTCTGGATTATCAAATCCGAGTGAGCCACCTAGTCAGGAGATCCCTGGTATGGTGTCTGTCGGCCGTGTACATTCCAGGTGTGGAAAACTGGCAGGCGGACTACCTGTGCCGCCAGATGCTGGACCAGGGAGAATGGTCCTTACACCCGGAGGTGTTCCAACTCCTCTGCCAAAGATGGGGCAAACCAGACGTAGATCTTCTGGCTTCCCGACTCATTCGGAAGGTATTGAGGTTTGTGGCCCGGTCAAGAGACCCATGGGCAGACGCAACGGATGCGTTGGTGGCATCATGGGGTCAGAATCGGCTAATCTATGCCTTCCCTCCCTTAAGGCTTCTTCCTCTTCTGCTCCGCAGAGTGGAGGCAGAGGGAATTCCAATGATCCTTATCGCTCCAGATTGGCCTCAGCGTCCTTGGTACGCCGATCTAGTACGTCTGGTAGCAGACGTCCCCTGGCGCCTACCACTACGGAAGGACCTGCTATCGCAAGGTCCCATATTCCACCCTGCTTTACGGTCACTGGCTTAAATGGCATGGCTGTTAAGAACCAGGTACTGAGAGACCGGGGCCTATCAGATTCAGTAATCTCTACTATAAGAAGTGCTCGGAAACCGTCCTCTAGGAAGGTTTATCACCGCACTTGGAAGGCCTACATCTCCAGGTGTGAGGAAATGAAATGACATCTGCGTACTTATTTGGTTTCCAGAATCCTGCTGTTTTTACAGCATGGAGTGGACCAAAGGCTTGCCTTAAGTACGATTAAGGGACAGATATCTGCCCGGCTGTCTTTTTTCAGCGACCCCTGGCGACTCACTCTCTCGAGTACATTTGTGCAGGGGGTTAGACATGTGGCTCCTCCGGTCCGTCCCCCGCTACCTCCGTGGGACTTGAACCTGGTCCTCTCGGTGCTTCAGAAGGCACCGTTTGAGAATATTAGAGATATTCCCCTGTTGACACTTTCTCGGAAAGTGGTCTTTTTGGTGGCTGTTACGTCAGTTAGACGAGTCTCTGAGCTCGCATCCTTGTCCTGCAAGGCTCTCTATTTGATTTTCCACAAGGATAAGGTGGTGCTGCGGCCGCAGCCTTCCTTTCTTCCGAAAATCGTTTCGGCTTTTCATCGCAACGAAGACATTGTACTTCCATCCTTGTGTCCTCATCCGTCAAATCCTAAGGAGTCGGCGTTGCATTACTTGGACATTGTCCGAGCTTTGAGAGTATACCTATCTGCTACTTCCATGTTCCGGAAGTCAGACTCACTGTTTGTTTCGGTGGCTGGTCCCAAGAAGGGCAAAGCAGTCTTGTCGGCCACCATATCTAGGTGGATCCGACAGTAATCCAGGCTTACGCCTTAAAGGGTCAAGCGCCCCCCTTTCAGGTCATGGCGCATTCGACCAGGGCAATAGGTGCCTCTTGGGCTTTCCAACATCAAGAGTCTGTTTCCCAATTATGTAAAGCGGCGACTTGGTCGGCCGCTCACACTTTCACAAAATTCTACAAAGTTGATGTAGGTGCATCTTCGGATGCCTCTTTCGGCCGAAAGGTTTTGCAGGCGGCTGTTTAGAGTTGCAACTCCTCCGTTGGAGGAGTGCTGTTTTGTGTTTGGGGTGAAGTTTATTTTTATGCTGTTACCACCCCTCGTTTTTTCTCTGACACTGCTTTGGGACGTCCCACTATGTCAATAGAGAAGCTGTGTCGGTCCATGGACGAAAGAGTAAATAGGATTTTTTTACTCACCGTAAAATCCTTTTCTCTGAGTCCATGGACCGACACAGCACCCACCCCTCCTTTTAAGTTTGTACTGCTTTTTGACGAACTGATCTGCGAGATGCAGACTGAGGGGATAATACCCAGAGGGAGTCTGGAATTCTTTTACTCCAAGGGACCCACTATCTCCATAGGAGTCTGTTTAGGGTCAGGTACACTGCCAGTGTGGGATTTTGACTCTGTCTTCTGGGGGAAAGTGCAGACTTGTGGTGTCCTGATACTTGCAGAGTGGCCATTTCCATGAAGCCCATCGTTCTGGTGTCTCGGGCACTGCGGGCAGGGGCACGGTTGGCTCAGGAATGGAGAAAGTTGCTTGGCGGCCATGTTTTTACTATGAAACACCGGCCTGGTGGTATGCACTGTTCCAGGGGTGGTGCCCGATTCACAGCGCCAGCCCGGAATCCTCACTGCTCGACTTTTCAGTGCTACAGAGAAAATTGTCCATTCCCTGTGCTTGAAAGTCACCAGGGAGGAGACTGTAAGTGGGGAAGAAGGTCTGGGGCACCTGCAGACTCTGGCCCTAAGGTAAGAAAAGAGAGGCAATGGGAGTTCCTCTTTTCTTACTCCCTGGGGGGGGGGACACTGGGGGTTTCGGTTTAATTCTCTGTACTATCCACAGACCAGCATGGCACACCTGGGGAATCTGACACTGTGTGTATCCCTTTTTCGATACTGGTGGTGGGGCTTCATTTGGGTCTTCCTAGGTGGCAGGGGTGCGGGTCACAGGGTGATTGTCTGCAACCTGTCTCTTTGTAAAAGGCTTTTACCACCTTGCGTGTTCCCCCTGTAGGAAAAAGGACAGAAACAAAGAGAGCTAAAGGGGTACCGCCCAAGACGGAGATATGCGCAGCCTGCTTGTACAGCTTATCTAGTAACTGAACACCAGCTCCAGTGCTGCAACGCTCTTTAAAGGATTCCGGAGGAGAAGCGTCTATCCTCGCAGAGAGCCTCGGCAGGCTCTAGTGGAGCCCCCCCTTACTCCGATTTGGTCAAACTCCATGTCCTCTGTTGATGGCTGAGCTCCTGTTTGCTGCAGATTGATATGGATGGATAATTGTCGCTGGCTCCCCCAAATCTTTTGGAGGGAGAACTGCATGGCTGGGGTAGGCCACCCCTCGGTGAGACTGAAGCAGAGGCATCCTGAGTACCTGACTATTCCCAGATGGGAGGGGCGCATGTCTACTGAGGCAGGTGAACTATGGTTCATAGGACAGGACAGCATGCAGCATGCTATCCTGCAGGTCCCCCTGAATGGACAGCAATATGTGTACAACCCTGTACATCATCCACAGACACCAGGGAGGGTGTGCAAAAGGGTAGGGAATGAAGCAGTAGGTGGACCTGGCTCTTCCCAGGATTATTACAGCAGACTTAATCTGGTCATCAAAGCTACACCATGCAGTCTTGTCTTGTTCCGCCACGATACCTGCTATAAATTTGGCAGATGCCTCCAAGGTAGGTTGTTTGGAGTTTTGTTTTTCCTATAGCTCTCCTTTCTACCATACTATACTGTGGGGAGGCACAGTGTGTGGTTACCCTTAGGTGGATGTCCTCTTTGTTGGTTGCTATTGGCTTTTGCATGACTTTTACAAGCACAGACAGGTTTCCTGTCCACAGTTGGTGTGGTCAGTTGGAGGCAGAGACCTGTCAATCTGCAGAGCTAGTGCTGCCAAACGCGGAGATCAGCAGAAGTTACAACCTGTTAACTCCTTCCTACATTTATGTCACAATTGTGCATGTGCAGTGGTCCGGGGGTCTGCTTGCTCTAGCACCCCCGGAGCCCTGCACATGGATGTTTACCATCAATTGTAAACTCCTTTTTTTCATCAAGGAAAGGTGACCGCCTAGTGGGGTCTGCTGTGATTTATTTAGGACTTTTTGTTCTTGGATTTGGAAAATAACCCACCCCTGGGCTCAACTAGAAATGTAAGATGTGGATCCGGCAACATTTAATTGACAGGCTCCTGGGCTTAACCTCCATTAGAGGGTTGCAAACCTGTGTTTAATGATTGCCCGTAGGTGATGGCCTTCTGGTTGCACACATCAGGGAGTCATGCTTGTAACTGTCAGCCTTGCAATGCCTCATGGGGACATATAGTTTTGCGACAGCTGGAGGGACGCCAGTTTGACACCTGTGGCTTATATGATTGTCAGCCGCATTCATTTATAACTAGCTTTGGGCTTGTTATAAGCTGGGAGGCTTTGTCTGTCTCCCACCTTAGCGGGGTTATATAAAGCAATTTAGGTGTACAGCAATCTCTGTGTATTTACATTGTTTAACCACTGGGCACGTAAACCCCCTTCCTAACCAGACCAATTTTCAGCTTTTTGGTGCTCTCACATTTTGAATGACAATTACTCAGTCATGCAACACTGTGTACCCACATGAAATTGTTGTCCTTTTTTTTCCCCACACAAATAGAGCTTTCTTTTGGTGGTATTTGATCACCTCTGGGTTTTTATTTTTTGCTGGAACAAAAAGTGTAGCGCTAATCAAAATAAATAAAGGAATGCCTAAAAACATTAAGGCTGGGTTCACACTAGTGCGACACGACATCTGTCCTACTTTGGATCCGACTTTGCCCTGCGACATGAAGCCGACATATGTCCGACTTTCAATGAACGGGGATCCGACTTGGATCCCCGCCAATATCAGGCACTGTGTTTGGTATGAATCTTGAGGGGGAACTCCAGGCCAAATTTTAAATAAAAAACCGGCATGGGTTCCCCCTCCAGAGGCATACCAGGCCCTTGGGTCTGGATTTGAAGGGGCGCCCCTACGCCGAAAAACGGCGTGGGGGTCCCCCCCCAAAATCCAAACCAGACCCTTATCCGAGCACACAACCTGGCCGGCCGCAGGGGAAGAGGGGGGGACGAGAGAGCGGCCCCCCTCCCTCCTGAACCGTACCAGGCCGCATGCCCTCAACATGGGGGGTTTGGTGCTCTGGGGCAGGGGGGCGACCTGCGGCCCCCCCCCACCCCAGAGCACCCTGCCCCCATGTTGATGAGGACAGGGCCTCTTCCCGACAACCCTGGCCGTTGGTTGTCAGGGTCTGCGGGCGGGGGGCTTATCGGAATCCGGGAGCCCCCTTTAATAAAGGGGCCCCCGGATCCCGGCCCCCCCACCCTATGTGAATGAGTATGGGGTACATGGTACCCCTACCCATTCACCTGGTGGAAAAAAATTGCAACAAAAAAAACCACACAGCTTTTTAAAGTATTTTATTGCACAGCTCCGGGGGTCTCCGGTGTCGTCGCCGCGCTCTCCGGTTCTTTCTTCCGCCGGGCCTCCGCTAACTTCTTTTTAGCTCTTTTGCTAACGGAGGCCCGGTCTTCTCCGTCGTCTCGTCCGGCTCTCCGTTGTCCTTCTGCCGGCCCCTCCACTAACTTCTTGGTAGCTCTTTTGCTAGTGGAGGGGCCGGTCTTCCCGTCGTCGGCGTCTTCTTCCCTCTTCTCCTCCTCGATGTTGACGCGTCGCTTCCTCCCGCTGTAATACTGTCTGTCCGCTCCGCATTAATATAGGCTTCTCATGACGTCACAGTCACATGTTCCGGGGCACATGGCTCCGGAGCATGTGACTGTGACGTCATGGGAACATGTGACTGTGACGTCATGAGAAGCCTATATTAATGCGGAGCGGACAGCCAGTATTACAGCGGGAGGAAGCGACGCGTCAACATCGAGGAGAAGAGGGAAGAAGACGCCGACGGAGACGACGGGAAGACCGGCTCCTCCACTAGCAAAAGAGCTAAAGAAGTTAGTGGAGGGGCCGGCAGAAGGACAACGGAGAGCCGGACGAGACGACGGAGAAGACCGGGCCTCCGTTAGCAAAAGAGCTAAAAAGAAGTTAGCGGAGGCCCGGCGGAAGAAAGAACCGGAGAGCGGAAGAAAGAACCGGAGAGCGGGAGAAGAACCGGAGAGCGGGAGAAGAACCGGAGAGCGGGAGCAGAAGAAGGCGACGGAGAAGACCGGGCCCCGCTAGCAAAAGAGCTAAAAAGAAGTTAGCAGAGGCCCGGCAGAAGAAAGAACCGGAGAGCGCGGCGACGACACCGGAGACCCCCGAAGTCGGAAGAAGACCCCGGAGCTGTGCAATAAAATACTTTAAAAAGCTGTGTGGTTTTTTTTGTTGCAATTTTTTCCACCAGGTGAATGGGTAGGGGTACGATGTACCCCATACTCGACCATTCACATAGGGTGGGGGGGCCGGGATCCGGGGGCCCCTTTATTAAAGTGTGCTCCCGGATTCCGATAAGCCCCCCGCCCGCAGACCCCGACAACCAACGGCCAGGGTTGTTGGGAAGAGGCCCTGTCCTCATCAACATGGGGGCAGGGTGCTCTGGGGTGGGGGGGCCGCAGGTCGCCCCCCTGCCCCAGAGCACCAAACCCCCCCATGTTGAGGGCATGCGGCCTGGTACGGTTCAGGAGGGAGGGGGGGCCGCTCTCTCGTCCCCCCCCTCTTCCCCTGCGGCCGGCCAGGTTGCGTGCTCGGATAAGGGTCTGGTTTGGATTTTGGGGGGGGGGGACCCCCACGCTGGTTTTTCGGCGTAGGGGCGCCCTTCAAATCCAGACCAGACCCAAGGGCCTGGTATGCCTCTGGAGGGGGAACCCATGCCGGTTTTTTATTTAAAATTTGGCGTGGAGTTCCCCCTCAAGAGCAGTACAGCACAAGTCGCATGCCAAAGTCGGATCATACAAGACTGCGGTCCGACTTTGATCCGACTTCAATGATAGTTAATGGGCTGAAGTCGGATCAAAGTCGGACCAAAGTAGTACAGGGAGCATTTTCAAAGTCGGACCGACATGTGTCGGACCAGTTAAGACGGCTCCCATAGGGAAACATTGATTTTCACACGTCATGCGACATGAGCTCCCAATGTTGGAGCGTTTGTCGCCCCAGTGTGAACCAGGCCTAATATGGTGCTCAAATCTCAAATATGACATTAAGAATATGAATGTCCACATAAATGCAAGGTAAAATGTCCATATGTAGAAAATTCAAAGTGCAAAAATACAAAATTGTCTATCCTTAGAGTGATCAAACTCGAATATTGACAAAATCCAAAGCTTAGTGATAAATTCAAACAAAATTGAACTGCTGAAAATGAAGTGGAGGGCTCCATTGTTGCCACATCTTTGCACAAAGCGCTTGTATATCAGCTTAAATGTCAGTGTTCTTGCTACTTCAAAATCTTGATACTTAATACAGAGTTACACTATGTGGTCGTTTTTTTCTAACAATTTATGATACATACCCTTCCATACTGACCTGGGATTTCCCGGACCATCATGCCCTGTGAGATCACCTGTTAACCGGCTATCCTCTTCTGTGGCATATTCCATCCTGCTGGCATTTGGTCACTCTTGATACAGCAATATTAGAAACGCACAGGACTGTCCCGGTTCCATCGTGGTTCCACCACACAAAGCCTGTTTGACCCATTTGAGCGTATGCTCTCTTGGGTTCAAACATTCTGGTAAGCCCCTTACCTATCGGTGGTGTTTTTTCTTCACTTCAATCCACTTCAATATTTGTTCACTTTCAGCACTTTAATTTTGGTTGAATTTATCACTAAGCTTTGGATTTTGTCAATATTCGAGTTTGATCACTCTAAGGATAGACAATTGTGTATTTTTGCACTTTTTGAATTTTCTAGATATGGACAAAACCTTGGATTTATGTGGACATTCATATTATTGTCACATTTGAGCATCATATTAATTTGTTTTTAGGCATTCCTTTATTTTGATTAGCGCTACACTTTTTGTTCCCACTATTTCACTATTTGTCTTATTGTTGTGTTAGCAGCTTATCTAAAGGGCAGCGTGGAATTATTCTGTATACCATTTTTATTTTATGCGCTATAAATGAAATACCGAAAAATTTGTAAAAAAAAAAATGCATTTTTAGTTTTGTTATAAAATTTAGCAAATTAGTAATTTTTCTTCATAAACTTTGGCCAAAATTTTATACTGCTACATATCTTTGGTAAAATAACCCAAATCGGTGTAAATTATTTGGTCTTTGTGAAAGTTAGGCCGTCAGTACATCACTTGTGATCAATTACATTTTGGCACCATAGCTAGTAGATCTAATTTCTTTAGACCTTAACAAGCAAAGACAGTACAAATACCCCCCCCCCCCCCCCAAATGAACCCTTTTTGGAAAGTAGAAATTCCAAGGTGAGTTTTTTGAAGTTGTGATTTTTTTTTCCCCACAATTCTTTGCAAAATTAAGATTATTTGTATTTTTGTCACGAAATTTTCAGATTAACAAGTTATTTCTCTCACACAGCATCCATACTCAGGGTACATACATTTTAAATCTAATTTGACATTTTTGTGAGGCATGGATGAGCTATGGATGAGACATGTATGAGCCATGGATGATGGATGGATGGGACATGTATGAGCCATGGATGGAGCATGGATCGAAGGATGAGACATGTATGAGCCATGGATGGATGATCCATGGCTGGGCACAGATCAGTGCTGTGGGCACTTCAGATCCAGCCCACAGCGCTTCTGCGACCGGCTCCCCCCCCCCCCCTCTCCTCACACACTGTACCGATCGGCATGAGGAGAGGGGCCGAACCGGACAAGCTCCGGTTTGTTTACAAGTGATCATGCTGTCAACGGATGCGTGATCACCTGGTAAAGAGCCGCTGTCATTGGCCCTTTTACCTCGTTCTGTGACACGCGGCGTTTGGGAGACCCGACATTCCTGGGTGTGCACCCAAATCTGGGAGGACGTCATAGTACGCCCTCCCAGAGTTATCCAACTGCGCTGTAGCCATCATTCAGCAAGTGGTTAAATATGTAGTTTTAATGCAGAGGTGTAACTAGAACCTTCAGGTCCCCGGTGCAAGAAACCATAAAGGGGGCCCCCCCTGACCCCCAGCTGGGGACCTCCATGGTGGCCGAACACCAGGGCCCAGTCGTAAGTGCACTCTGCGCTTCACACAGGGATCAGAGTTCAGGGGTACGCTATGTACGGAGTGCAGAGTTTGTGTGCTTAGTCTTAAGGCCCGTATACATGGTCAGATTTTTCGACAGGAATTGTGTGATGGCAGGCTGTTGGAAAATCTGACCATTTGTATGCTCCATCGGACAATTGTGGTCGCGTTTTCCGCCTACAAATGTTGGGATTGCATGCTTTGTGTGTTGTCGGATTATCCGATTGTGTGCACAGAAGTCCTTCTGAAAAAATCCAAAGTACAAACACGCATGCTCAGAAGAAATGCTAACCATAACACCACCCTAGCAGAAGTTGCCCAAAGGGTGGCGCTAAAGAGCTGAAAAAACACGTAGTTTCGTGTTTGTTGGCCGACCATTCTTTGCCGTTTGTTTGCAAGACAAGTTCATGGCCAACGCCCTTCGGACATAAGTCCTACGCTTTGTCCGCGGAAAACCCGATCGTGTGTACCAGGCTTTAGACTTCTATCACCTGGAGCTCCCTGGGTTTCACCCCTGGATTGGTAGCCAGAGACTAGGCTATATCTTATGACATGTGATTATGTGAATTGTTGGCTTTATGGCAATCAATTGCATATGTATTGCTGTTTGTTGGCTATTGGTTGGGTATTAGATGGATACACTTTGACTCTGACCTCATACGTCACCAGTATGTTATGTGTCTATGTATTTAAATACACAACATTGCAGCTAATGCTTGTGTTTTCGTTTTATATTCTTTTGGTACCATTGTGGATCATGCCTCATATTTGATTCATTATCTCAACTCTGCATATGTAAAAGAATAAAAGTACTATAGAAGGGACGGACTGCACCTAAATGAGCAGGGTGCAGATCAGCTGGGAATAAGGATGGCCAAAAAGTTAGAGGGGTTTTTAAACTAGGCAACAGGGGGGAGGGTCCAGAGATGGTGAGAGTCAGCGTGGAACATATTCCAGAGGGTAGTATTAGGGACATTAGTGGTAGGGTCACCAAAGCACACAAACCCAAGGTAAGTATAGTAGCAAGTCCTAGTTGCAATCTCGGAACACCCAAAAGGATAGTATGTGACCGGTCATAATATATTAATGCATTAAAGTGTATGTTCACCAACGCCAGAAGTCTGCCAACCAAAATAGGTGAGTTGGAAGCTCTGGTGCATGAGGAGAGCTATGATGTAATCGGTATTGCTGAAACTTGGCTTCATTCCTCACATGACTGGGCTATTAATATTCCTGGCTATGCACTCTTTCGGAAAGACAGGGTAAAAAGGAAAGGTGGAGGGGTCTGTCTCTATGTGAGAAGTTATCTCAAAGCAAGTGTGAAAGAGGAGCTGGTGGATGGAGAGTGGGACGAGTCTGAAGCATTATGGGTGGAACTGCATACAGATGTGCGCAGTTCAAAGTTAATCATTGGAGTTTGTTATAGACCACCCAATGTTAATGAGGTGGAGACTCGGCTCCTTGCACAGATGGAAAGGGCTGCAAGGGCTGGGACGGTGATAATAATGGGGGATTTTAACTACCCAGAAATTGACTGGAATAATGGCACTGCTAGGACAGTTAAAGGGCAAAAATTTATAAACCTATTGCAGGACAATTTTATGGTCCAGTTTATTGAGGCCCCAACTAGGAATGAATGCTCTGTTGGACCTGGTAATCTCAAACCATGCAGAGCGTATTACTAATGTTCAGATAAAGCAACACCTGGGTAACAGTGACTTTACATGATTTCATTTGATGTTGGCTGTAAGCAAAAATCACATACGGGAAAGATAAAAACACCTAATTTCAAGAGAGCAAATTTTCCAAGGATGAGGGCTGCTCTCCAGGACTTAGACTGGGAGGGAATATTGGCATCAATGGGCACAGAACAGAAATGGGAATTCTTCAAAAAGACTGTTTGTGAACTCACTGCAAAGTATATTCCCATGGGCAATAAGTTTAAAAGGCTAAAAATAAAACCTATGTGGCTCACGGCCAAAGTTAAAAAAGCTATAAACTACAAGAAAAGAGCTTTTAAAAAATATAAAAATGAGGGAACACTAGTGTCATTTAAATGTTACAAAGAATATAACAGGATAAGTAAAAAGGAAATCAAGGATGCTAAAATTCAAAACGAACGACAGATTGCAAAAGATAGTAGGACAAACCCCCAAAAATTCTTCAAATATATTAATGGTAAAAAGGTCAAGTCTGAGCATGTAGGCCCATTACAAAATAATCTAGAGTGGGTGACTGGGGACAAAGAGAAGGCTAATTTATTAAATACTTACTTCAGCTCATATCCAAAATGGGTATAGTAGTGACACAGCCCCAAATCCACAATGGCTCAAAAGTGATATGGTCCAGAAATAGTTAGACAGATTAAAGGTGGATAAAGCCCCTGGACCAGATGGCATCCACCCACGGATCCTTAAAGAATTGAGCTCTGTAATTTCAAAGCCATTTTATCTAATTTTTAGGGACTCGTTAATGACAGGAATAGTACCACTGGATTGATGCAGGGCCAATGTGGTGCCTATATTTAAAAAGGGAACAAAGTCTTTACCAAGTAACTATAGATCTGTTAGTTTAACTTCTATAGTTGGGAAGATACTGGAGAGATTAAAAAAAGACCACATAAATGAGTTCTTGCTGGAAAAAAATATTTTAAGCAACAGACAGCATGGATTCATGAAAGACAGAAGTTGTCAAACAAACCTGATTTATTTTTATGAAAAGGTAAGTAAAACCTTGGACAGAGGGGTGGCGGTGGACATGGTATACTTGGATTTTGCAAAAGCGTTTGATACAGTTCCCCACACGCGGCTCATGTGCAAGGTAAAGTCTACAGGCTTGGAAATATCAGTTTGTAAATGGATAGAAAACTGGCTGAAAGACAGACTTCAGAGAGTCGTGGTTAATGATTCTTACTCTGAATGGTCTAAGGTTATCAGTGGTGTACCCCAAGGTTCAGTGTTGGGACCCTTACTTTTTAATATCTTTATAAATGATATTGGGTCGGAGATCAAAATTAACATTTCTGTCCTTGCAGATGACACTAAGCTATGCAGTGGAATAACGTCCTTACAGGATGTCGCCAATTTACAAGCCGACCTCAACGCCCTGTCTAATTGGGCGACTATGTGGCAGATGAGGTTTAATGTTGATAAATGTAAAGTTATGCACTTGGGGGCTAAGAATATGAGGGGAGTACAACTGGGGGGATCCGTAGTGGAGAAGGATCTGGGGGTTTTGGTAGATCATAAGCTCAATTATGGCATGCAATGCCAAGCTGTGGTTTCCAAATCGAGTAAAGTCCTTTCTTGTATTAAGAGAGGTATGGACTCCAGAGAGAGAGATATCATTTTGCCCCTGTACAAATCCTTAGTAAGACCTCATCTGGAATATTCAGTTCAGTTTTGGGCCCCAGTTCTCAAAAAGGATATTGGGGAACTGGAGAAAGTGCTGAGACGGGCAACCAAACTGATGAGAGGCATGGAGGAGCTCAGCTATGAGGAAAGATTAGAGGAACTGAATTTATTCACTCTTGAGAAGAGGAGATTAAGTCCCCTTTGTCCATCCGACTGCCATGGCACCATTAAACATTCTGTCCCTGAATGTTCAGGGACTAAACATCCCCCAGAAACGAACCAAGGCATTCCGTATATTTCATGCCAAAAAGGCTCACATAGTTTGCTTACAGGAAACCCACTTCACAAATACCTCCACACCAAAATTTATTTCCAATTTCTATCCGCAAACATATACGGCCTCGGCTGCCTCCAAGCAACGGGGTACTCTCATAGCCTTTCATCGCTCTACCCCATTTACACTTCAATCTCAAATAAAAGATCCTGAAGGACGTTATCTAATTCTTACGGGCCACATTGTTGACCAGGCAATAACAGTAGTTTCCTACTATGCACCAAATAAACAACCTAATCCATTTATGTCACATTTACTACAAGTTGTGAATGATCATAAGATAGGAACAGTTATGCTGTGTGGTGACTCTAACCAGGTCCTCCTCCCATTTCTGGATAAATCCCCATACACACAATCCCAAATTACATCTAAAAAATCTTTTCTCTTGTCATCCATGGACTGACACAGCGTGTCTTATACACCTTTACACGTGGGTTATGTCCCTGCTTGCAGGAGAAGACCTAGGCAGAATGTGAGATGTTATACATACATTCTAAACAGCCAGAGCTGAACAGCCCCGCCCAGGGGGGCGGTCCCTCCGGGCATAACCCTCCCACTGCAGCCAGCAGACCTCAGTTTTTTTCTGCCTAGCAGAAGGAGAAGACGTGGCTCTCTCAGGAGCCAGTCTCCTGACCTATTTTTATTCTTTTGGAAATTTTTTTCCTATTTTATTTTTATTTTATTTTGAGATCTTCTATCAACTGTCGGCTGGGCAACAGGTTGGGTACAAGATATCCTCGTAGTCTTCCCTGTCCGACCATCGAGCGTGCTGATCCTCGCCTTGTGTGCGTGAGACTCAGTTCACGACATGCCCCACGACTCCAGGGGTGGCCGGTGGGCTTCCAGCTCCGCGGTCCTCTCAAGATAGAACAGTCCGGCTGTATCTTTCGCGGTGGACCGGGCCGACAGCTACTCAGTACCGCACTGTGATAGTTCTGTCAGGAACACACCAGCGGGTCCCTCAGGGGACGGGTAAGTAGTCTCTCCTGGCTGCAGGTGAGTACATGCTGTGTGTTTCTTATGTGGGGGGATTTCCCTGTCTCCCCCTGTGTTTTTAATGTCACTCTCTGTTCACTAGTGCTGGCGCTGTACTATGGGGGGTGCCTGGGGGCCATACTGTCCTGGGGGGGGGCTCATGCTGCTCTGCACTCGCTGGGGCTGTTTTGTTTTTTGGAGGTGAGGGGCCTGGGCGCCGTTCGGCGCCATGTTTTGTGTGTGTGCTGATTTTTACATTGGCGGCCATCTTGCCGGGGCCCGCCGGAGCACATTGCGGCGGCCATTTTCTTGTAGCCGCACGTCTTTTCTGGCACTAGTTTGGCCTCTAGCGCCGCTGGAAACGGCGCAAATCTCCTCACACTCTCTCCTCTCAGCTCACTCACGCTGAGCAGCGCGGCGCAGTGAGACAGAGCGGCGGAACCGAGCGGTCCTGGTCAGGTTGGTGGGTTCCCTGGGCATTCCCCTACTTCAGTCGGCGCGGCCTGTGGGTGGTCTGAGAGGGACATTATGGAGTCAGAGTCACCAGCTTCCCCTAACATGCCAGAGGCAGCAGCCAGTGCTCCAGCACCTGCGGTCCCTATGGACCAGTTGTCGGCAGTCCTGGAATCATTTCTGACCAGGATGGAAGCTGTGTGTGAGCACAAGGGAGCAAAAAAGCGCCCTCTCCCCACTTTATCTCCACAAGGGGAGTGCTCTGCTTCAGATATGGGCCTAGTTATTGCTGCTCAGGACCCTAGCTCTGAATATTTGGATGGTTTTGAACAGGACATTCCTTGTGAGGAAGACTCCAGTTCTGAGTCAGTAAATGACAGGGCGCTTGTTAGTGAACTCATTGATGCTGTGAGGGACACTCTCAAGCTAGATGCTGCGACCGCAGAACCTCAGGCGGATACAGTCTCCTTTGGTTCTTTTAAGACCAAGCCTTCTAAAAAGGTTTTTCCATATGTACCTTTCTTTGACCAGCTCATTGACCAGGTCTGGGAAAAGCCGCAGAAGACTTTTATGGTCCCGCGGCGTTTGTCTATTAGATACCCCTTTGAAGACGCCCTGCTTAAAAAGTGGGCTTCTCCCCCGGTGGTCGACCCTCCAGTCGCCCGTTTAAACAAGGCCACCACTCTCCCGATGGAGGGGACTCCTGCGTTTAAGGACCCTACTGACAGGAGGTCAGAAGTGATGAGTAGAGCCATGTTCGCCTTGTTGGGATCCGCCCTACGGCCCGTAGTAGCGGCGACCCTTGTGTCTCAGACACTCACGGAATGGGCAAAAATTTTGCACCAAACTGTGCAGGAGTATAACCTTCCTCCAGACACTATTGC
Organism: Rana muscosa; assembly: GCA_029206835.1. Classification (NCBI taxonomy): domain Eukaryota; kingdom Metazoa; phylum Chordata; class Amphibia; order Anura; family Ranidae; genus Rana; species Rana muscosa. The sequence continues at coordinate 989,086,284 of CM055118.1, read as the reverse complement.
TCTGGCCCACCAGATGGTGCAGGGTCTGATATGTGTGCGACGCCACGTTGGACGCGGCCCCTTTAATATCCAGGGCCTCTGTCTCGGCGGTGGTATTGCGTCGTTTCATCTGGTTGAAATGCTGGTCTGCTGACCTAGCCTCTAAGAAGCTCCTGACGGATCTACCTTTTAAGGGTGGTAGACTTTTTGGTGCTGCTCTGGATGACATCATCAAGGATGTCACGGGAGGTAAAAGCACTCTCCTTCCTCAAACTATCAAGGGTAAGGAGGCCCGACGTAAACCGGGTCCTTCCTTTTCAGCAAAAAAGGGTTTTTTTCGTCCGTCAGAGTCCACGGGTAAGCCATCCCAGACTGACAATAGTGCGGCTGGCGGGCACAAGCACCCCTGGGTGCGTAAGCAGAACAAGCCGGTTCCCAAGCCCGCCTCCGCGTGAAGTCTTGCCCCGCCCTTCTCTGGGGTGGGGGGACGACTTCGCAGGTTCACGGATCGGTGGACCTCCCGGATCTCCGACCGGTGGGTGTGCGAGGTGGTCACCTCAGGATACAGAATAGAGTTCCGCTCCTGGCCCCCAGACAGATTCTTTCCCTCAAATCTCCCTCTCCTTCCTGCCCGTCGGGCAGCCCTCTTGGGGGCTGTACAGGATTTGATCGGGTCCGGAGTAATTGTGCCGGTTCCGTCCCAGGAGAGGTTTCAGGGGTTCTACTCGAATCTGTTTGTTGTTCCAAAAAAGGACGGGGTTCGGCCGATCCTGGACCTCAAGGCCCTGAATGCCTTCGTGAAGGTGCAAAAATTCCGCATGGAATCCATTCGCACGGTGGTCGCTACGCTCCGTCAAGGGGATTTTCTGGCATCCTTGGACATCAAGGACGCCTACTTGCATGTTCCGGACTGCGCAAGCCACCAGAAGTTTCTGCGCTTTGCGGTCGGCGAAGTCCACTATCAATTTGTGGCTCTTCCCTTCGGCCTGGCCTCGGCACCGAGGGTGTTCACCAAGGTGCTTGCTCCGGTCCTAGCTTTGCTGAGACAGCGAGGCATTGCTATCGTGGGCTATCTGGACGATTTCCTTCTAAGAGCAGACAGTGGCTCAGAATTGGAAGAAAGTGTGACTATCGTCAGTCAGACCCTCAGGGAGTTTGGGTGGCTCCTGAACGTTCAGAAGTCGGTTCTAGTCCCGACTCAGCGTCTGGAGTATCTAGGTCTGATTCTGGACTCCTTGGAAGCAAGAGTCTTCCTACCTCCAGACAAACTACTGACACTTCAGTCTGCAGTACGGGTGCTGACGTCCCGGAAATGGTCGTCAATCCGCTTTTGCATGAGAGTCCTGGGACTCATGGTGGCCGCCTTCGAGGCCGTTCCTTATGCCCAAGCGCACACCAGGGCCTTACAGAAAGAGATCTTGTCCACTTGGGACAAATCCCAGTTGTCCTTGGATCGTCAGATCCAGGTGAGTCACCTGGTCAGGGCATCCCTGACGTGGTGGTTGAGGTCCCCGGCTCTTCGGTCCGGGAAGTCGTTCCTCCCCATCCAATGGACGGTGATCACGACGGACGCCAGCCTGATGGGCTGGGGGGGGGAGTCTGGGGAGTCCTGTCGGCCCAAGGGCTTTGGACTCCGGACGAAGCCCTCTTACCGATCAATGTGCTGGAGATACGGGCAATCAGACTGTGCCTCTCCTCATGGTCGGAGAAACTACAGGGTCGCTCCATCAGGATACAATCGGACAACGCCACAGCAGTGGCGTATGTCAACCATCAAGGGGGGACTCGGAGCTTAGCTGCGGCTTCCGAAGTCGCCCGCATCCTGAGGTGGGCCGAAAGAAGCGTGCCGGCTCTGTCGGCCGTCTACATTCCGGGCGTAGACAATTGGCAGGCGGACTATCTAAGTCGCCAGACGCTGGACCAGGGGGAGTGGTCCTTGCACCCGGAGGTCTTTCAACTTCTTTGCAGACGGTGGGGCACGCCGGATGTGGACCTGATGGCTTCTCGACTCAATCGCAAGGTGTCGAGGTTTGTGGCCAGATCCAGGGATCCCTGGGCGGATGCCTCGGATGCGTTGGTGGCCCCTTGGGGTCAGTATCGCCTGATATACGTTTATCCTCCGCTGCAGCTGCTCCCTCGCCTGCTCCGCAGGGTAGCGACCGAGGGAATTCCGGTGATCCTCATTGCTCCGGATTGGCCTCGGCGTCACTGGTACGTCTCGTCGCAGACGTTCCCTGGCGGTTACCGATACGAGGGGACCTTCTGTCTCAAGGTCCTATATTTCATCCTGCTTTACAGTCTCTGGTTTTAACGGCATGGTTATTGAAAGCCAGGTGCTGAGAGACCGAGGTCTCTCGGATTCGGTCATTTCGACCATGTTAAGGGCACGGAAGTCTTCCTCCAGAAGGATCTATCACCGTACTTGGAGAGCTTACATCGCCATGTGCGAAGAGCTGGACTGGCGCCCACGAACGTATTCCGTTCCCAGAATCCTGCATTTTCTGCAGCGTGGCGTGACCCAAAAGCTCGCTTTGAGTACCATTAAGGGTCAGATTTCGGCCTTGGCCATCTTCTTTCAGCGGCCGCTGGCGGGTCATCCCTTGGTTAGCACCTTTGTGCAGGGGGTTCGACATGTGCTCCCCCCTGTCAAGCCTCCTCTCCCCCCGTGGGATCTGAATTTGGTGCTCTCGGTCCTCCAGGAACCTCCCTTTGAAAATATTAGAGATATTCCCCTCTTGACTTTGTCTCAGAAGGTGGCCTTCTTGGTGGCCATTACTTCCATTAGATGAGTGTCTGAATTGGCGGCCTTGTCCTGCAAGTCGCCCTTTTTGATCATCCATAAGGATAAGGCGGTGTTACGTCCGCGACCTTCCTTTCTGCCAAAGGTGGTCTCGGCCTTCCACTTAAACGAGGACATTGTCCTCCCGTCCTTGTGTCCTCACCCATCGCATCCCAGAGAGTTTGCGCTACACACTTTGGATGTGGTACGAGCCTTACGGGTGTACCTGTCTGCTACTGCTTCTATTCGGAAGTCTGACTCACTATTTGTGGCTGTCTCTGGGCCAAAACAGGGCCGAGCGGTTTCGTCTGCCACCATTTCTAGGTGGATCAGACAAACCGTCATTCAAGCTTATGCTCTCAAGGGGCGGGCGCCTCCCTTTCCGGTTACGGCACATTCCACCAGGGCAATTGGTGCTTCCTGGGCTTTCCGACATCAAGCGTCGGTTGCACAAGTGTGCAAGGCGGCGACCTGGTCGTCTGTTCATACCTTTTCTAAGTTTTATAAGGTTGATGTGGTTGCATCTTCGGATGCTTCCTTCGGCCGCAAGGTGTTGCAGGCCGCTGTTTGAGGTTGCAACTCCTCCGTTGAGGAGCTCTGCCTTGTTTGGAGTGAAGTTTTTGGTTTTCCATTTATACTGCTCCCATCCCTCTTGACACTGCTTTGGGACATCCCACGTGTAAAGGTGTATAAGACACGCTGTGTCAGTCCATGGATGACAAGAGAAAATAGGATTTTTGTACTCACCGTAAAATCCGTTTCTCTGGCATCCATGGACTGACACAGCACCCACCCTTCTTTTTAAGTTTGTACTGCTTTGTTACGAACTGAGGTCTGCTGGCTGCAGTGGGAGGGTTATGCCCGGAGGGACCGCCCCCCTGGGCGGGGCTGTTCAGCTCTGGCTGTTTAGAATGTATGTATAACATCTCACATTCTGCCTAGGTCTTCTCCTGCAAGCAGGGACATAACCCACGTGTAAAGGTGTATAAGACACGCTGTGTCAGTCCATGGATGCCAGAGAAACGGATTTTACGGTGAGTACAAAAATCCTATTTTTCACAAATTCTATCCAAATATAACTTGGTTGATTCATGGAGAGAAGTTAATCCAACTAAACGGAAATATACCTACTACTCCCACCCACATAAAACATTTTCAAGGATTGACCACATATTCCTGACCATAGGTATGCTCCCTGAAATCATAGCAGCAGATATAGTCCCTATCCCATGGTCCGACCATAATGCAGTACTTACTTCCATTAAATCAACATTACCCAAAGGCCACGACCCTACTTGGAATCTCCCAGATATCCTACTCAAACACCCATCTCATCGCCAAACCATTAAACAAGCCATTAAAGAATATATGGAAGAAAAAAGGGGGGGATTACTGCGCTAATGTGAAAATGGATTGATGAAACTAATGGTGCTAGTTACCACCTAGGCTGCGACAAGTAAGTATGTGAAACCATACAAAAATATCAGAAAGTGCAAAAAATTATCGCGCCCAATATAAATGAAAAAGAATAATAATAATAAATTATTCTAATGTGAATTATTTAAAAATAAATACAATAAAACAAAACTCATAAAATAAACATCCACTGTAGTGTCTTAGTCCACAACCACCCTAAGTGAGAATCAGGGTGAAGTAGAAATCAAGGAAATCAGTGATTATTAAAAAGTAACCATAAAGTCACAATGAAGTGACATACAATAAAAAAAAAAAAAAAAAAAGTCCTTGATAAACTTATTTACAACACCAAAAAATGAAAAAAGAAAAAGAATCAGAAGAAAAACAAAAAAGAAGGGGAGGGGAAAAAAACTTGTCCAATGTAATCAATGTTTCACAGAGGAGAAATGGAGGGCTCTTCTAAAGATGTTAAAGACAGAAGAAATATCCCAGGAAAGTCCACACAGACCAAGAGGAATAATCACATCCACCACGGTGAGAATGGTTAGAAGATGGTTACTTTACCAGAAGTGTTGGACCTCCTCTGTGGCAAGGTCTAAAGAGCCTGCAGATACCACCCTCTGCGGGGTACAGATGATGGTTCCTGAAATCCAGAAGATGTCACCAAACCGCAATCCTGGTACTAGCTCCTAGTACAAACTGTCACTTCAGCTGACACGAAGCAGGCCTCCAAGATCGAATGCAGGCACATGAAGGAAAGAAGAGGGGACTCGAGTAGTGTATTACCTCCAGAAACGTTTTATTCCACACTCGCGAGGCATACAAATTCCAAAGTACAAATTAAAAAAAAAGCTGGCATAAAATAATAAAAGCGTTCGCCCGTGCTGGCGGGGTCACGTAGTAGTGACGTCAGTGCGTTGCACCGCCCTGACTAGTTTCGTTTCCTGTAAACGTTCTCAAAGGGCACCTAGGAGCTAGTACCAGGATTGCGGTTTGGTGACATCTTCTGGATTTCAGGAACCATCATCTGTACCCCGCAGAGGGTGGTATCTGCAGGCTCTTTAGACCTTGCCACAGAGGAGGTCCAACACTTCTGGTAAAGTAACCATCTTCTAACCATTCTCACCGTGGTGGATGTGATTATTCCTCTTGGTCTGTGTGAACTTTCCTGGGATATTTCTTCTGTCTTTAACATCTTTAGAAGAGCCCTCCATTTCTCCTCTGTGAAACATTGATTACATTGGACAAGTTTTTTTCCCCTCCCCTTCTTTTTTGTTTTTCTTCTGATTCTTTTTCTTTTTTCATTTTTTGGTGTTGTAAATAAGTTTATCAAGGACTTTTTTTTTTTTTTTTTATTGTATGTCACTTCATTGTGACTTTATGGTTACTTTTTAATAATCACTGATTTCCTTGATTTCTACTTCACCCTGATTCTCACTTAGGGTGGTTGTGGACTAAGACACTACAGTGGATGTTTATTCTATGAGTTTTGTTTTATTGTATTTATTTTTAAATAATTCACATTAGAATAATTTATTATTATTATTCTTTTTCATTTATATTGGGCGCGATAATTTTTTGCACTTTCTGCTATTAAAGAATATATAACCCTCAATTCTAGCCCAGAAATTAGCACACTAACTCTTTGGGAAGCCCATAAACCAGTTATACGTAACACAATTCAGAAACAATCAGCCATATTTAAACGCGAACGGAAGACACTGGCTCGTAAACTGGAAAGGGAATTTAATACAGCCTTTATAGCCCATCAAGACAATCCATCAACATTAACAAAATCCCGATTAGACAAGACTCGAGTTGCATATGATCTATTTCTTACTGAAGCAGTGGAAAAATCCTATAAACGTTCAAGACACAACTATTTTATGAAAGCCAATAAATCGGGTACCTACCTTGCACGTACACTCAATTCTCTGAACAAACCCTTCAAACCAATTCGCCTAAAACTGGCAAAAGATGTCTACACTTGCAATCCCAACAAAATAGTTCAGAAATTTCATTCACATCTGACCTCATTATATACTTCATCTAATGACTTCAACCCGGAAACAGCAGATGCATTTTTCTCTGATATAAATCTACCAGAACTTTCCCTTGACCAAAAGAAGTTATTGGAAGATAATATTACATCTAATGATGTCGTTGAAGCCATCAAAGATCTTAAAATTAATAAGAGGCCAGGCCCAGATGGCTTCTCAACCTTATATTACAGAACCTACGCAGACATACTATCACCAATCTTAGCGGAAGCTTTCAATGTATTATTAGAAGGGAAATCTTTTAGACAAGAAACTTTAACTGCCATTATTTGCTTGATTCCTAAACCTCTTACTGATGATACCTTATGTACAAATTTTCGTCCTATTTCCCTTCTGAACTTAGACATTAAACTTCTAGCCAAAATATTAGCCAAAAGACTAACTAGCATAATAGGTAAGCTTATCCACAAGGATCAAGTAGGATTCATGCCAAAAGCGCCAGGCGAGTGACAATGTCCGCCGGGCTGTATTGCTAGCTCACATAGCTAAAAACCGTCGTATACCCTCCTGTTTTCTATCCCTTGATATAAAAAAAGCTTTCGACTCCATATCGTGGCCTTACCTCCACTACACATTGCAAAGATGGGGCTTTGGCCCTCACTTCCTAACATGGATCGCAGCGCTTTACAACAGACCAATCGCATATATTAAATATGCAGGATACAAATCTAATTCATTTAATATAGAAAGAGGAACACGCCAGGGCTGCCCACTTCCCCCCTTCTATTCGCCCTTCTAATTGAACCCCTAGCCCAAAGAATCCGCACAGACCCAACAATTACGGGCATAGAAACTGCTGGATACCATCATAAATTATGTCTATTTGCGGATGACATACTCCTATTTCTATCATCCCCACAAGTTTCTGGTCCCAACCTACTGCTCATTTTAGACAAATTTGCAATGATTTCGGGGCTTACAATAAATCTCAAAAAATCCAAAGCCTTAGATATATCCCTCTCCAAAGTGGAATCCGACTCGGCCAAAAATGCACTTCCTTTCATATGGACTGAGAGGTCAATCCCCTATTTGGGGATTCACCTGACGGCCTCATATTCAGATCTTTTTACAGCAAACTATCCCCCACTCCTCAAACAAATAACACTTTTACAACAATGGTCACATCTCCCAATTTCATGGATAGGTAAAATGAATGCAATCAAAATGACAATCCTTCCAAAACTACTGTACTTATTTAGAGTCTTACCGATCCCTATCCCACCTTATTATCTTAGAATTCTCCAAAGACGAACATCAACATTTGTCTGGGGCTCCAAAAAACCCAGTGTATCGCTTCATACACTACACTTACCAAAACTCAAAGGAGGCTTTGGGTTTCCGAACTTCGCTAACTATTATAGAGCCGCACACTTTGCTAGCCTCACTAAATATCATGCTACATATGAAATACCCCTATGGGTAATGATAGAAGCGGCAGAATGTGACCCTCTTTCTATTTCCAATCTATTATGGCTCCTACCTAAGGAACAGAAAACCCTACGTAACCCCATTACTAAATACTTTTTATCTATATGGAAAAACTTAGAGTTAAACATCAGTTACAATCTTCTCACAATCCTCTCTTGTCATTCCTGAAAAACCCTGCTTTCTACCCAGCATGGGTCTCTCCTAAATCATTTAAGGTCTGGAATTCATTAAATATTACTCGGCTTAGTAACTTAACTTCTCCTTCATCCTTCCATACATTTCCTATACTCTGTGACACCTACAACCTACCGAACTCTGAACTTTTCAGATACCTCCAAATTAAAAACTTTTATGCACCTTTGCTAAATACAGATGTCTCCTTAACCCAACTTACGATTTTTGAATCTACATGCATGAAAGATCCTCACTTAAGAGGCATTATATCTTCTATATACTCCCACATTTCCACTTATCCCGGTTTAGATAAACCACCTTATGCACGTAAATGGGAGGAGCACCTGAAGAGAACATTCGATATGAATGATTGGTCCAAAATATGGTCTGTAACAAAATCTTCTTCACCAAATATCCTGGCGGTTGAAACCAATTACAAAGTTTTGTCTCGTTGGTACCTCGTTCCCTCCAGATTGGCCAAATTCACACCAAACCAAACAGGCCTATGCTTTCGGGGTTGCCCAGATCCGGGCACCCACTTACACATTTGGTGGTCCTGCCCGTTGGTGCAATTATTTTGGGAACAGATATTTGAAACTGCCTCCAAGATATTTGGTTTCACTGTGCAACCAGACCCAGCCACAGCCTTGCTCAATCTAAAACCTGATCTCATTACCCATAAACAATTCAAACTCCTCATTCAATTTCTTACAGCAGCAAAGCAAACAATAGCAAAGGCATGGAAGACCCCTAAATTGGAGATATCCGAGACCATAAATAGAGTAAATGACTTCATGTCTCACGCCAAAATGTTAGCTATAGAAAGAAATCAAATTCCAATCTTTGAAAAGATCTGGGATCCTTGGATTAAATTTCACCTACCTTCTATTAGTGACAACTCGATTCTCATGCCATGGTAGCCGGAGGACTCAATCGGTTAAACTAGCTACTAAACCAAATTTCTGAAGCTTGGGAGCTACCCTGCTCAATATAGTGAACACTGTGTTTTATTTAAACCCTCAAGCCGTGGACTGATTCATTCAGGCCATTCAGGTGGACTCCTACACTCCCCCCCCCCCCTGGTTTCCTACTATTCTATTCCATCTATTTTATTTTATATTATCTATCTAATTTTATTTTACCCTATTTTATTTTGATATCTTTACTTCTTTTTCTCTTTTCTTTTCTCTATTATTCTTACTTCATAACGCACCTTATTGAAGCTACAGTATTACTCTACATTACTTTTTTCGAAGATGCAGATCAATTTATAATTAATATGTTAAATATTTCTTTCAACTACAGTCTTGAATATATTAGTACAAGGATTTATTTACTTTCTATCTCATTTAAGTCCTTATAATTTTCATTAGGATATATTCTGTAGACCCTATTATTTGTTATTTTTCTATATTTGTAATAATTGGACAAATATCAACAACATGTATTACATATGATCTGTATGTGACTAATATATATGTCCAATAAAATACTTTGACAAGGAGAAGAGGAGATTAAGGGGGGATATGATCAACATGTACAAATATATAAGAGGTCCATATAGTGAATTTGGTGTTGAGTTTATTCACTTTACGGGACAAGGGGGCAGTCTTTACGTCTAGAGGAAAAGAGATTTCACCTCCAAATACGGAAAGGTGTCTTCACAGTAAGAGCTGTGAAAATGTGGAATAGACTCCCTGCAGAGGTGGTTCTAGCCAGCTCAGTAGCTTGCTTTAAGAAAGGCCTGGATTCTTTCTTAAATGTACATAATATAACTGGGTACTAACATTTATAGGTAAAGTTGATCCGGGAAATATCCGATTGCCTCTCAGGGGATCAGGAAGGAATTTTTTCCCCTGCTGTAGCAAATTGGATCGTGCTCTGCTGGGGTTTTTCGCCTTCCTCTGGATCAACTGTGGGTATAGAATTAGGTATATGGGATTGTATGATGATATTTTATTTTTTTATGGTTGAACTGGATGGACTTGTGTCTTTTTTCAACCTGACTAACTATGTACTATGTAACTATGTAATAAAAAGTCAACTCGTCCGCTGCATTGATTGGCACCTCATCCCTTTAAATTCGATAAATTGTGAAGGTGAAGATGGGATTTTTAGGGTACAAAAATACACAAAAAATATAAATTTATTATAGTATCACAAAAAACAGAAAGATAAAATATCCATCCAATATACAATACAAATATGTTGAAAGTGCAGACTTTGAACAATTTCTCTACATATGTTTCGCCAATAGAATAGCTTCTTCAGGAGATTGGATTAGTCAAGCACTGTCTGCTAGGATAGAAAACAACAAATCAAAAACACATAAACAAAAAATATATATAAAATAACACTTACAAATACACAATACCCTACTAGCTAAGACTTCAAGAACAGACCTAAGTGGGATCTGATAATTACCTACAGGTGATGTCAATCACCAAATTGATGGATGTGGAGGCCCGGAGATCAATGAAACCCTTGTATAAGCATGGATCATCTGGTGTACCATAGAGGCCAGTAATTAAATACAAATGAGACCAATTAAGAAGCCAGATTCTGGATTGAGTTCAGACGTTCTAAAAGGTAGAAAAGGTATAAATTGAAAATATTTCTCAAGTGCCCCTAGCTGCAAAAAGAACCACCACTCACGAATTTATGTACCTTTTAAATTCTGACGACAAGGAATAAAGTTGATAAAAGGTATACTTCTAAATATTATTCTGAAGATCCAGCCAAGATCTGTCAAAAATAAGGCAAATCAAAAACAGGAGAAACACCTATAGAGAAAAACCCTCAATTTGAGGAAGGTTCTCAAAAACCGACCTGTATATTGGTTACTGGCAGGGATCATGGGTTCAGACAGATAAGAAGAGTCCAAAAACTTCTGGAATATTTCCCCATTCAGATATGCCACCAAGATCTGAGAATCATAGGAAAAGCCAGTCAGCAAAAATCCAAAAACAGAATGAAAAATATACTTGCTGATTGTGGATGTATATTCAACAGATAGGGCATCCTCCTTCATGTGTGTCTTTCCCCCTTGACATCCGGAACGTAATGTAAGTCCTCTGGCTGGGGGTTTAAGTACAGGCCTCCTCCCAGCCAATTGGCCACCATTGGTGCCAATTAATTGGGTGGAAGCGGACGCTTTTAGATGCGTCCTGTCACATGATCAGTCAACCCGAAAATGACCTCAATTTCCTATGACGAAAGCAGGAAATGATGCTTTAAGTTCATAGGTGCACAGGAAGTGATGCTTTCATATACTCCCTGAGCCCACAGGGCTGTCAGCATAGAACCGTAGTGAAACCTAGCATTGCAAAGCCTCACCATAGATGGAAAAACGCCACTAGGGAATGAGAGGACATTAGATATTATGGGATTGTTATTTCTACCTCTAATTTAGAGGGAAAATACAGAACTGGTCAATAAGAGAGGACGCGTTGGCGCCGACCACTAATGCCTGTTGGCAGCCAATGGACCGACGCCCTGGGCGTCCGTGTGGTCACCTGATCCAAGGAAAGAACAAGAGCAACAAAATATCTTGAATGAAGTCTATAACAGATATTTAAACATTCAAAATATTATTAATTGAGTAGCCTCCATAACAATTTTGATATAGATGTAAAAAAGGAAAGTTCAATATTACCCACAGGTCATATGGTCCGAGTCTCAGCATCAATAGGGTTTACATGGGTATAAATTGATAGAGTCCAAAAGTGGACTTTGAGAATTGTAACCCCAAGTTAAATGGGGTCAAAGAAAAACTCTTGCAGAATGGCTATGTATTACAATCTAAATTAGAGGAGCTGATGGATTCATTCAATCTTGGAACCGTAGTGGCTGCCAGGGAGTGGATCCATCTAGTTTCCCTCTGAAGGAGAGCCCTGTCAACACCTCCCCCTCTTTCATTTGTAGGAAAATATTCCAAGGCAAAGAATTTTATTTTTGAAAGATCAAAAGAGTGGTAAAGGCCACTGTCGGCTGATGGGAGTTTCCATTCTTTTCTTTTTAATCAGGGACACATAATTCTATGAAAGAATGGTCTTGCCAATATAAAATGCATGACTTTCGCATTCCATATAATATACAGGTCCTTCTCAAAAAATTAGCATATTGTGATAAAGTTCATTATTTTCTGTAATGTACTGATAAACATTAGACTTTCATATATTTTAGATTCATTACACACAACTGAAGTAGTTCAAGCCTTTTCTTGTTTTAATATTGATGATTTTGGCATACAGCTCATGAAAACCCAAAAATCCTATCTCAAAAAATTAGAATATCATGAAAAGGTTCTCTAAACGAGCTATTAACCTAATCATCTGAATCAACTAATTAACTCTAAACACCTGCAAAAGATTCCTGAGGCTTTTAAAAACTCCCAGCCTGGTTCATTACTCAAAACCGCAATCATGGGTAAGACTGCCGACCTGACTGCTGTCCAGAAGGCCATCATTGACACCCTCAAGCAAGAGGGTAAGACACAGAAAGAAATTTCTGAACGAATAGGCTGTTCCCAGAGTGCTGTATCAAGGCACCTCAGTGGGAAGTCTGTGGGAAGGAAAAAGTGTGGCAGAAAACGCTGCACAACGAGAAGAGGTGACCGGACCCTGAAGAAGATTGTGGAGAAGGACCGATTCCAGACCTTGGAGGACCTGCGGAAGCAGCGGACTGAGTCTGGAGTAGAAACATCCAGAGCCACCGTGAACAGGCGTGTGCAGGAAATGGGCTACAGGTGCCGCATTCCCCAGGTCAAGCCACTTTTGAACCAGAAACAGCGGCAGAAGCGCCTGACCTGGGCTACAGAGAAGCAGCACTGGACTGTTGCTCAGTGGTCCAAAGTACTTTTTTCGGATGAAAGCAAATTTTGCATGTCATTCGGAAATCAAGGTGCCAGAGTCTGGAGGAAGGCTGGGGAGAGGGAAATGCCAAAATGCCTGAAGTCCAGTGTCAAGTACCCACAGTCAGTGATGGTCTGGGGTGCCATGTCAGCTGCTGGTGTTGGTCCACTGTGTTTTATCAAGGGCAGGGTCAATGCAGCTAGCTATCAGGAGATTTTGGAGCACTTCATGCTTCCATCTGCTGAAAAGCTTTATGGAGATGAAGATTTCATTTTTCAGCACGACCTGGCACCTGCTCACAGTGCCAAAACCACTGGTAAATGGTTTACTGACCATGGTTTTACTGTGCTCAATTGGCCTGCCAACTCTCCTGACCTGAACCCCATAGAGAATCTGTGGGATATTGGGAAGAGAAAGTTGAGAGACGCAAGACCCAACACTCTGGATGAGCTTAAGGCCGCTATCGAAGCATGCTGGGCCTCCATAACACCTCAGCAGTGCCACAGGCTGGTTGCCTCCATGCCACGCCGCATTGAAGCAGTCATTTCTGCAAAAGGATTCCCGACCAAGTATTGAGTGCATAACTGAACATAATTATTTGAAGGTTGACTTTTTTTGTATTAAAAACACTTTTCTTCTATTGGTCGAATGAAATATGCTAATTTTTTGAGATAGGATTTTTGGGTTTTCATGAGCTGTATGCCAAAATCATCAATATTAAAACAAGAAAAGGCTTGAACTACTTCAGTTGTGTGTAATGAATCTAAAATATATGAAAGTCTAATGTTTATCAGTACATTACAGAAAATAATGAACTTTATCACAATATGCTAATTTTTTGAGAAGGACCTGTACTATCCCAACGGACTGACAATTGGCATAAAAATTTGGTTTGTAGATATTCCCATTTGGAAGCCTTATTTCAGAAGAATTCATCAAAAAGGTGCAAAATTCACATTTCCCACAAGGACCTGTACCTCTACGCGTCCTGTCAGATGGTTTGGATACTTTGTCGCTGACATATTAAAAACTAAAGACAAAAAATATTATAGAGATAGAATGACCTACGAAACATCAACAGCTTATATATCGTCTTCTGACAACCTTAGAAAAAGAAATAAGCCCCTCCCCCGCCGACAAACCAATTCCAATCTTGGTCCCACTGACTCTGATGAATCCTCTTCATCCCTAGCAGGGTTAAATTCTGGAATGACAACTATTCCTCCAAAACGTAAGGGAGATCGATCTGCTTCGACTACTTTGGCTTCTAAACGAATCCATGACAATGCTCGTCCTGGTCTTCGATCACAATCTAAAATTGTACAATCTTCATCTCTTGGTGATGGTTCATCTACGGTTTCTGTATCTGCACCAGTTTCCTCTTCAACAAAAAAGGTAAGCCAGGCTACTGGTATCATCTCGGGGGACTCACAGGTCGCCCCCAAATGTGGGAGACCTTCGCACGGCATCGATTTTTTCTCCTCCTCCTTCTCTGGATCCCAAAAAGGTCCCAAATCCTCAAATAGCACTCAAAAGCACAGTCAAAGTAGTTTCCAAGTGATAAATTTATCTTCACATATATTAACGGATGATCAGACCGAGGTTCTCAGCCTCGGCCTGACCTTCTGTCCTGACCAAGAGGTTGACCCCTTTGAAATTAAGGATGTTAATCTCTTTTCCAGAAAATTTATGTTTAAAATCATTTATGACAAAGACAATAAAGGATACTCGAGCAGTGTCCATTCTGAGGATATTTGGAAAGATAAAACAATCAAACACGTCCAAGCCCTCAATGATTTAATGGAACTTTCAGAGGAAAGAAATCCCTTTGATCACTTGAGAAACCCTCCTTAAATCCATCTCAACCTACTGAAACTATTTTTCCACCTCCTACCCTCTACAAGCCAAATCCAAAACGTTTCCTATTTTGCAGGGCAATCCCAATATTTGGGCCTTCACCCAACAGGTAACTAAAGAAGTCCAGGCCACCAAGTGAAAACGCTCCTTTAAGCAAATCTGAATCCAACACAACATAAGGCTTTAACCTCGTTAAAACAAAATCATAATATCATTATAAAACCCACCGACAAAGGGGGTAATATAGTGGTGATGGATTTGGATCAATACAAAAAAAATGGTTATGGACCTACTGCAGAATCGCAGCTGGTATTGTTCAATTCCCCTTGCCCAGGTCAAATATGCGGAAACAAAATATCGCCATCTTGTCACTAAGGCTTTCTTTGAGAGCCTCATTGACAAGAAAACATGCAAACCCCTCCTGGTCGCCCCATTGTTTCAGGCAATGGGTGCCTTACAGAACCAGCAAGTAAACTTGTCGAATATTTACGACCACATGTTAAATCGCTAGTTTCCTATATCCAGGATACTGCAGATCTTCTTCGATCCTTAGATGGCATTTGTGTACCGGAAGGAGTTTGGCTAGTAGCCATTTGTAACGGCACCCCAAATCTGAAAGGGGGTTAACGCCGCTTAAGCGATTCCCTCTCCTGGACACACATTCGCTACCGATACTCCACAGTCAGGCGACCACTTCCCATAGGATTAATCCTTCCGGAAGAACGAGACAACACGCTCTGTATCTTCCCAAGATAGACTCTGTTTATTGAAAAAACATTGCAACTTTTATTCACATAGAGGGGAGTTTCTTATTTTCTTCTCACTATACATCTTTGACCAGAGCTAATTTCCATGATCTACTTAACTACAGCTTGATGACTCAGACATATGACCTTTTAGGCTAGCTTTTGTCTCCCAATCCACATTTCAGTTTAAATGATTATGCATGACCTTTTAGGCTAGCCGTACTGTCTCCCATTTCTCAAAAGACTTCACACAATAGATACATAACGAGCTCCCAATACACATCTCACAATGAAAGGATCTGTAGCATAATTGAGGTTCATTAACATTACACAAGCAGACAGGTGACACATCAGCATCTAATTTAACCTGTTGAGTTCAGGATCAACAAAATAGTTATTTACAGATCCTGGGAAATATTGGGGAATAATATTACAGACCCATTTTAAAACGATCCAATACATATTCTCAATGTCCATTATTTCCTGGCTCACCCTGTGCCCAAAATGACCCCTGTCACAACAACGTATATACAGCATTGAATCTGATTAGTACAGATCATAGTGGGGTTTTCATTCACCCTGTGCCCCTAATAGAGACACAGGGTGGTTTACACATAAGAGGCATTGGGGAAGCTGAAGCAAGGGTATCTCATACTTTCTAAGAGATTCTGGGTTCCCCGGGCCCTCCCGTTACACCATTGATGTGGAGGCTCTCTACAACTCTATACCCCATGAAATGGGGGTTCGAGTTGTAGAGGGGATTATTTCCGAGCGGGGTCGGAGATCTAGACCATGTAACAAGTTCATTTTGGATCTGCTATCCTTCATATTGACAAATAACATTTTTGTTTTTGATCGCTCCCACTACCTCCAGGTACAGGGTGTTGCGATGGGGACTAAATGTGCCCCATCGTACGCCAATCTGTACCTGGGGGGGTGGGAGCGAGAGATATTCTCTTCGGTGGAACATTTGCAATTTTTTGAGAAGGTGCGTTGTCTGGCGCCTAGCCAAACTGGAAACCAACTGGTACAATCTGAAATTTACCCTGTCCTGCGATTTGAAATCTATCGATTTCTTGGATATCACCATTTACATCAATCCTGATGGCAATATTGGCTCTTCTTTATTTAGAGAACCATTGGCTGGTAATACTATATTACATGCAGCAAGCTCTCATCCCAAGCCACTTGTCCAGAGTATTCCGTATAGTCAATATCTCCGCTTAAGGAGAAACTGCAGTCTGGATCAAAATTTTGACTTGGAAGCCAAAGCACGCCAACTACGCCGCCTAGACAGGGGATACAGCCGGTCAGTTTTAACCACTTCCCTACCGGGCACGAAAACCCCCTTCCTGCCAAAGGCATTTTTCAGCTTTCAGCGCTGTCACACTTTGAATGACAATTGCGCGGTCGTGCGACGTGGTTACCAAACAAAATTTGCGTCCTTTTTTCCCACAAATAGAGCTTTCTTTTGGTGGTATTTGATCACCTCTGTGGTTTTTATTTTTTGCGCTGTAAACAAAAGTAGAGTGTTCAGTTTGAAAAAAAAACACAATATTTTTTACTTTTTGCTATAATAAATATCCATTTTAAATTTTTTTATTAAAAATTTTCCTCAGTTTAGGCCGATACGTATTCTTCTACATATTTTTGGTTAAAAAAAAATTAAAAAAATCGCAATAAACGCATATTGATTGGTTTGCGCAAAAGTTATAGTGTCTACAAAATAGGGGATAGATTTATAGCATTTTTTTTTTACTAGTAATGGCGGCCATCTGCGATTTTTATTGTGACTGCGATATTGCGGCGGACAGATCGGACACTTTTGAAATTTTTGGGGCCACATTCATACAGCGATCGCTGCTATAAAAATGCATTGATTACTGTAAAAAATGTGACTGGCAGGGAAGGGGTTAACACTAGGGGGCGAGGAAGGGGTTAAATGTGTTTCCTAGATGTGCTCTAACTGTGGGGGGGGGGGGACTGACTGGGGGAGGCGACCGATGGTTGTCCCTATGTACAAGGGACACACCATCGGTCCCCTCTCCCCGACAGGATGTGGATCTGTGTGTTTACACACACAGATCCACTTTCTTGCTCGGTTACTGGGCCATCGCGGCCGCCAGGCACGCATATCGGGTCCCCAGCAACGCGGTGGGTGCGCGCGCCCCCTAGCTCCTTTTAAAGGCAGGACGTCATATGACATCCTGTCAGAACGAGAGAGTCTTCCGCCCGCCGTCATTTGACGGTGGGCGGTAGACAAGAGGTTAAAGAAAGCCTACCATAGGGCTAAACAAAAGAATCGTTCTGATCTGATTCATTCAGTAAAACCACAGAAGACAGATCAACAAGTTTGTCTAATAACTCGATATTCCACAGAACACAGGAAGGTACGTCAGATTGTTGACAAATCTTGGCCAGTACTGGCCACCGATGAGGTAATTTCTAAATATGTCAAACCTTTTCCCCAAATAACTTTTCGAAAATCTAGATCCATCAAGGACCAGCTGGTTCACAGTCCTTTAGTATCCAAACCATCTGACAGGACGCGTAGAGGTATAGGTCCTTGTGGGAAATGTGAATTTTGCACCTTTGTGATGAATTCTTCTGAAATAAGGCTTCCAAATGGGAATATCTACAAACCAAATTTTTATGCCAATTGTCAGTCCGTTGGGATAGTATATTATATGGAATGCGAATGTCATGCATTTTATATTGGCAAGACCAAAAGACCATTCTTTCATAGAATTAGGGACCATGTGTCCCTGATTAAAAAGAAAAGAATGGAAACTCCCATCAGCCGACACAGTGGCCTTTACCACTCTTTTGATCTTTCAAATATGTAAATTCTTTGCCTTGGAATATTTGCCTACAAATGAAAGAGGGGGAGATGTTGACAGGGCTCTCCTTCGGAGAGAAACTAGATGGATCCATTCCCTGGCAGCCACTACGGTTCCAGGATTGAATCCATCAGCTACAAACCGTTCCTTTAATTTAGGTTGTAATACATAGCCATTCTGCAAGAGTTTTTCTTTGACCCCATTTAACTTGGGGTTACAATTCTCAAAGTCAACTCTTGGACTATGAATTTATACCCATGTAAACCTTGATTGCTCAGACTCGGACCATATGACCTGTGGGTAATTTTGAACTTTCCTTTTTTATATATATCAAAATTGTTATGGAGGCTACTCAATAATATTTTGAATGTTTAAATATCTGTTATAGACTTCATGCAAGATATTTTGTTGACCTTGTCCTTTCCTTGGATCAGGTGACCACACGGACGGCCAGGGCGTCGGTCCATTGGCTGCCAACAGGCATCAGTGGTAGGCGCCAACGCGTCCTCTCTCATTGACCAGCTCTGCATTTTCCCTATAAATTAGAGGTAAAAATAGGATTTTTTACTCACCGTAAAATCCTTTTCTCTGAGTCCATGGACCGACACAGCTTCTCTATTGACAAAGTGGGTATTATCCGTTAATTAGGAGTGACTAGGCAGAAAAACTTGTAAAAAGTGTTGCATCACACCTTCTACAGTGCCGCCCAGGGGGCGGACCCCCTCTGGGTATAACCTCTCAGTCTGCATCTCGCAGATCAGTTTGTCAAAAAGCAGTACAAACATAAAAGGAGGGGTGGGTGCTGTGTCGGTCCATGGACTCAGAGAAAAGGATTTTACGGTGAGTAAAAAATCCTATTTACTCTTTCGTCCATGGACCGACACAGCTTCTCTATTGACAAAGTGGGACGTCCCAAAGCAGTGTCAGAGAAAAAACGAGGGGTGGTAACAGCATAAAAATAAACTTCACCCCAAACACAAAACAGCACTCCTCCAACGGAGGAGCTGCAACTCTAAACAGCCGCTTGCAAAACCTTGCGGCCGAAAGCGGCATCTGAAGATGCACCTACATCAACTTTGTACAATTTTGTGAAAGTGTGAGCGGACGACCAAGTCACCGCTTTACATAATTGGGAAACAGACGCTTGATGTCGGAAGGCCCAAGAGGCACCTCTTTCCCTGGTCGAATGCGCCGTGACCGGAAAGGGGGGCGCTTGACCCTTTAAGGCGTAAGCCTGGATTACTATCTGTCGGAGGACACAAGGATGGAAGTACAATGTCTTCGTTGAGATGAAAAGCCGAAACGACCTTCGGAAGAAAGGAAGGCTGCGACAGCAGCACCACCTTATCCTTGTGGAAAACCAAATAGGGAGCCTTGCAGGACAAGGCTGCCAGCTCAGAGACTCGTCTAACTGACGTAACAGCCACCAAAAAGACCACCTTCTGAGAAAGTGTCAACAGGGGAATATCTCTAATATTCTCAAACCGTGCCTTCTGAAGCACCGAGAGGACCAGGTAGGTTCAAGTCCCACGGAGGTAGCGGGGGACGGACCGGAGGGGCCACATGTCAAACCCCCTGCACAAATGTACTCACGAGAGAGGAGTCGCCAGGGGTCGCTGAAAAAAAGACAGCCAGGGCAGATCTCTGTCCCTTAATTGTACTTAAGGCAAGCCTCTGGTCCACCCCATGCTGTAAAAACAGCAGGATTCTGAAAACCAAATAAGTACGCGGATGCCATTTCATTTCCTCACACCTGGAGATGTAGGCCTTCCAAGTGCGGTGATAAACCTTCCTAGAGGACGGTTTCCGAGCACTTCTCATAGTAGAGATTACTGAATCTGATAGGCCCCGGTCTCTCAGTACCTGGTTCTCAACAACCATGCCGTTAAAGTCAGTGACTGTAAAGCAGGATGGAGTATGGGACCTTGCGTTAGCAGGTCCTTCCGTAGTGGTAGGCGCCAGGGGACGTCTGCTACCAGACGTACTAGATCGGCGTACCAAGGACGCTGAGGCCAATCTGGAGCGGTTAGGATCATTGGAATTCCCTCTGCCTCCACTCTGCGGAGCAGAAGAGGAAGAAGCCTTAAGGGAGGGAAGGCATAGATTAGCCGATACTGACCCCAAGATGCTACCAACGCGTCCGTTGCGTCTGCCCATGGGTCTCTTGACCGGGCCACAAACCTCAATACCTTCCGATTGAGTCGGGAAGCCAGAAGAAGATCTACGTCTGGTGTGCCCCATCTTTGGCAGAGGAGTTGGAAACACCTCCAGGTGTAAGGACCATTCTCCCTGGTCCAGCATCTGGCGGCTCAGGTAGTCCGACTGCCAGTTTTCCACACCCGGAATGTACACGGCCGATAGTGCCGGTACGCTCTTCTCTGCCCACTTCAGGATGCGAGCAACCTCCGATGCTGCAGCTGAGCTTCTCGTTCCTCCTTGATGATTGACATATGCCACCGCTGTGGCGTTGTCTGACTGGATCCTGACTGGACGCCCTTGCAGCCTCTGAGACCATTTGAAGAGGCACAGCTTGATCGCCCGGATCTCCAGGACATTGATCGGCAGGAGGGCTTCCTCTGGGGTCCAGCGACCTTGCGCCGACTGGACACCCCAGACTCCCCCCCCCCCCCCCCCAACCTGTAAGGCTGGCGTCCGTCGTGATCACTATCCAGTAAACCGGAAGAAATGACTTCCCGGCCATTAGAGCCGGTGCTGTCAGCCACCATACAAGGGATCTCCTGACTAGGTGGCTCACGCGGATTTGATAATCCAGAGATGAAGGGCATCTGTTCCATCTGGACAGAACTTCCTTCTGTAAAACTCGAGTGAGGTATTGAGCATATGGGACCGCCTCGAAGGAGGCTACCATGAGGCCCAACACTCGCATGCAAAAACGGAGTGACGACCAATTCCTGGAAGTCAGCTGCCGTACTGCAGCCCGGAGGGTCTGCAACTTCTCCACAGGGAGGAATACCTTTGCCTCTGAAGAATCCAGAATCAACCCCAGGTACCCTAGGCGTTGAGTGGGCACCAATACTGACTTTTGCGTGTTTAGTATCCAACCACAGTCTCGAAGAGTCTGACAGGTAATGGACACGCTTACCTCTAATTCTGAGCTTGAAGGGGCCTTCAGCAGAAGGTCGTCCAAGTAACCTGTGATAGCGATACCCCGCTGTCTTAGAAGTGCCAGAATCGGAGCGAGCACCTTGGTGAACGTCCTGGGTGCTGAGGCAAGGCCAAACGGGAGGGCCACAAACTGGTAGTGGTTCTTCTCGATAGCAAATCGCAGAAACCTCTGGTGTCTGGAGTATATGGGGACATGCAGGTATGCGTCCTTGATGTCCAAGGAGGCCAGAAAGTCCCCCGGATGGAGAGCCGTGACTACAGATCGAACCGACTCCATCCGAAGTCTTTGTACTTTCACAAAGCAATTGAGGGCTCTGAGATCCAAGATTGGCCGAACCCCCTCCTTCTTCGGCACAATGAACAGATTTGAGTAAAAACCCTGACCCCGTTCCTGTTCTGGAACTGGAATAACTACCCCGCGTTCCAGTAGACCCTGGACCGCCCCATACAGGGCCTCCCGACGGGTCGGTAGTAGCTGGAGATTGGAGGTGATGAATCTGTCCGGTGGACAAGAGAGAAATTCTATCTTGTAGCCTGAGGAGATTACTTCGCAAACCCACCTGTCGGAGACTAGAGCTGTCCACTGAGTCGCGAATTTGCGAAGACGTCCCCCCACCCGAGAGCTGGGTGGGGGCGGACCGTCATGCGGACGCAGATTTGTCCGCAGGCTTGTTGGGTCTGCGGGACCAAGGACGCTTTTGTCCATGGGCAGGCGCTTTATCGGCCTGGGGTCTTTTCCCTGTCGCCCTAAGGGGGCGAAAAAAACGCTTGCGTGCAGTAAAGGAGGGCCCTTGCCCTTGGCGTGGCCCCTTACCCTTGCTAGTTTGGGGAAGCAAAGTGCTTTTACCTCCTGTGGCATCCTTGATGATGTCATCCAGAGAAGCCCCAAAAAGTCTGTCGCCCTTAAAAGGAAGACCCAACAGGGCTTTCTTGGAAGTCTGGTCCGCAGACCAGCCCTTTAGCCAGATCAGGCGGCGTATTGCTACTGATAAACCAAAGCTTTTGACAGCAGGGGAATAGTATCCATGTCTGACTCGCAGACAAACTTAAGGCCCTGGACCAACTGGTCGGCCAAAGTTATCTCATTAGGAGGAGCATCTCGCTCCTTTAACCCCTGGAGTAGCAATTTTGCCCATTCAGTAAGTGTCTGAGACACTAGGGCCCCCGCCAATGCCGGGCGTACTGCCGAGCCTACCACTGAGTATAGGTAGCGAGCGAGTGCTTCAGCCTTCTTATCCACAGGGTCCTTGAAAACAGGAGCCCCTTCTACTGGAATAGTGGTGGCTCTATTAAGTCTGGACACCGAAGGGTCCACTATAGGGGGAGAGGTCCATATCTTCAGAAAACTCTCCTCAAAGGGGTACCATACTGCAAACCTCTTTGGGGCTGTAAAGACCCTCAGTGGGTTCTCCCATTCCTTGTATAAGAGTTTGTCAAAATAAGACACACAAGGGAACACCTTAGCAGTGCGGGCAGGTTTACGAAAACCAAAGGGGACTGGAGTATCTGCTACTTCTGCAGTATTTTCCAACTTTAGCGTATCCCGCACTGCAGTAATAAGGTCAGATACCAAAGCCGTCTCGCGTACTGACCTGGACTTGGAGTCATCATCACTGTCCGATCGGTCACGGTCTGCAGTCTCTGATGCATCAGAATCTGGGCCATGAGCCGTAGCTGGACCTGGTTTTGCATCAGAAATATCCCCAGAAGATTGCAGGGGAGGGGGGCGTTTATTACCCCCTGTATTCCCGTGTGCTGCTTCCACCCTTGCAGCAAACGCCTCTAGGATTGCCAACATAGCGTCCATAGACACCTCAGGGACACCAGCTGCTAAATCTGGTGTTTCAGGGGAGAAGACATCTGGCTCAGATGCCATGCTGACCACACGCTGACACCCACAGGGCTCCAGGCAAGATATCAATAGGCCACCCTCCTGTGCTGCAGAGACGCTGGGTCACCCAGAGGACTCACCACCCTGGATAGGTGCTGCTATGCTGCCGTGTGCTGCGTCTGTGATGCTGTCCTCCTGCTGCTGTGTCAGTCTGCTTCTTTTATCAGCACTTCCTGTGTGAATTTTCGCGCCAGTGTAATGCACCCTAGAGGCCGGAGGTATAGGTCAAGCAGCCGTAGCCCACAAAAAGATGGCCGCCGAATGGCAATATATACATACAGGGTGGACAAACATGGCCGCCGATCACCTGATAGGGGCCAGTGGGTGTGGCCGAACCACAGGAAGATGGCCGCCGGGCAGTCACAAGAGGCCAAACTTGGCATGGAACACCTCAAAATGGAGGAGGAAGCGCGCACACACACACACACACAGGTAAGCAGAAATGACATTTCTTTTAAATGTTAGTTACAGCCAGCCCCGCTCCAGTGGAACCCCTTAGGTGACCCCCAGCACCCAGCAACCTTTAGCTAGAAGCCCAGGGATGAGGGAAAGGCAGGGAGAGAGGGAAGAAAGGGGCCACAACCACTTACTTGATCTCTCCAGGAATGTCCAGCTAAATCACCCAGCCGAGGCAAGGGAGTTTTACTTACCTATCCTGCATGTATTTTGCTGGAAGACATTCCAAACAGATCATCGTCCGCGCACGGAAGGTGACTGTTGGCCAGGCATGCTGTGATTGGACCCAAAAGGGACGATCATATGTATGCCCTGGAGCGTGACGCTCACCGGACAGGCTGCTGCGACTCGGCCGTAAGGTCAGCCGAAGCTGAGCGGTCCGATGCAGGCCCTGGAGCGTAGGCTCACCGGCCACCCGTGGAGCGACGGGCATGTCGTGGAAAACCCAGCGCGTAGCTAGGGTCGGCACACGCTCGATGGCCGAAACTGGGGAGACTACAAGGATCGAGGATCCAGCCTGTCACCCAGTCGGCAGTTGATCGAAGATCGCAGGAAACAACAAATGTAGCAAAAAATATATATATATATATTTTTTCCCCCGGACCAATGGGCCCGAAGGGAGCCATGTCCTACTCCTTGCTAGACAGAAAAAAACTGATGTGCGAGATGCAGACTGAGAGGTTATACCCAGAGGGGGTCCGCCCCCTGGGCGGTACTGTAGAAGGTGTGATGCAACACTTTTTACAAGTTTTTCTGCCTAGTCACTCCTAATTAACGGATAATACCCACTTTGTCAATAGAGAAGCTGTGTCGGTCCATGGGCGAAAGAGTAAATAACATTCCCATAATATCTAATGTCCTCTCATTCCCTAGTGGCGTTTTTCCATCTATGGTGAGGCTTTGCAATGCTAGGTTTCACTACGGTTCTATGCCGACAGTCCTGTGGGCTCAGGGAGTATATGAAAGCATCACTTCCTGTGCACCTATGAACTTACAGCATCATTTCCTGCTTTCGTCACAGGAAACTGATGTAATTTCCGGGTTGACTGATCATGTGACAGGACACATCTGAAAGCGTCCGCACCCACCCAATTGATTGGCACCAATGGTGGCCAATTGGCTGGGAGGAGGCCTGTACTTAAGCCCCCAGCCAGAGGACTTTCATTACGTTTCGGACATCAAGGGGGAAAGACACACATGAAGGAGGATGCCCTATCTGGTGAATATACATCCACAATCAGCAAGTATCTTTTTCATTCTGTTTTTGGATTTTTGCTGACTGGCTTTTCCTATGATTCTCAGATCTTGGTGGCATATCTGTGAATGGGGAAATATTCCAGACGGTTTTGGACTCTTCTTATCTATGTCTGAACCCATGATCCCTGCCAGTAACCAATATACAGGTTGGTTTTTGAGAACCTTCCTCAAATTGAGGGTTTTTCTCTATAGGCATTTCTCCTGTTTTTGACAGATCTTGGCTGGATCTTCAGAATAATATTTAGAAGTATATAGGGCTTCAACTAACG
This sequence comes from Rana muscosa, assembly GCA_029206835.1. Taxonomy (NCBI): domain Eukaryota; kingdom Metazoa; phylum Chordata; class Amphibia; order Anura; family Ranidae; genus Rana; species Rana muscosa. The sequence goes on along the minus strand of CM055118.1, from coordinate 989,061,153 downwards.
ATTATTTTCATAATCGATTAGTTGGCCAATTATTGTTTTGATTAATCGACTAATCGGTTAATAACCGTTAAAAAAAAAAAAAAAAAGGTAATTTTTTGGGCCAATTTGTTGTTGGGCAGATTACAAAACACAAATTGCATGCTTTTCTACAGCTTCTCCATTGAAGTATATTAAACCGAAAAACTAAAATAGCACAGTTTTGCGTTAAAAAAAGTCCTTGCCCTTTCCAAATACGCAGCAGCTGAAAAAATCATGGATGTGAACGTGTCCCATAGAAACCATGTAAATGAACTGTAGTGAGTTTCTGCAAAAAGCACCAAAAAACACGGAGGTGTGACCCAGGCCTGAGATGTTTAGTAACATGGAGTTAAAAAAAACTAAAATTAGTACAAAAAGAGCAAATAATCGCTACTGTAAGGGGTTCATTTTTTACTGTGGGACAGTGAAAGTAATATGTACAGTAGCAATTTGCTCTTTGTACTATAAAGGGTTAATTTTAGTTTATTTTTAACCTCATTATGTTACTGGCCGATTAATCTATTATGAAAATTGTAATCGATTAATTTTATAATCGATTAGTTGTTGATTAATCGATTAGTTGTTTCGGCCCTAGAAGTATACCTGTTATCAACTTTATTCCTTGTCATCGGAATTTAAAAAGGTACATAAATTTGTGATTGATGGTTCTTTCCAGCTAGGGGCACTTGAGAAATATTTTTAATTTATACCTTTTCTACCTTAGAACGTCTGAACTCAATCCAGAATCTGGCTTCTTAATTGGGCTCATTTGTATTTAATTACTGGCCTCTGTGGTACACCAGATGATCCATGCTTATACAAGGGTTTCATTGATCTCCGGGCCTCCACATCCATAAGTTGGTGATTGACATCACCTGTAGGTAATTATCAAATCCCACTTAGGTCTGTTCTTGAAGTCTTAGCTAGTAGGGTATTGTGTATTTGTATGTGTTATTTTATATATATTTTTTGTTTGTGTTTTTGATTTGTTGTTTTCTATCCTAGCAGACAGTGCTTGACTAATCCAATCTCCTGAAGAAGCTATTCTATTGGCGAAACATATGTAGAGAAATTGTTCAAAGTCTGCACTTTCAACATATTTGTATTGTATATTGGATGGATATTTTATCTTTCTGTTTTTTGTGATACTATAATAAATTTATATTTTTTGTGTATTTATGCTCCCTAAAAATCCCATCTTCACCTTCACAATTTATCGAATTTAAGGGATGAGGTGCCAATCAATGCACCTGACAAGTTGACTTTTTATTACATAGTTACATAGTACATAGTTAGTCAGGTTGAAAAAAGACACAAGTCCATCCAGTTCAACCATAAAAAAATAAAATATCATCATACAATCCCATATACCTAATTCTATACCCACAGTTGATCCAGAGGAAGGCGAAAAACCCCAGCAGAGCACCATCCAATTTGCTACAGCAGGGGAAAAAATTCCTTCCTGATCCCCTGAGAGGCAATCAGATATTTCCTGGATCAACTTTACCTATAAATGTTAGTACCCAGTTATATTATGTACATTTAAGAAAGAATCCAGGCCTTTCTTAAAGCAATCTACTGAGCTGGCCAGAACCACCTCTGCAGGGAGTCTATTCCACATTTTCACAGCTCTTACTGTGAAGACACCTTTCCGTATTTGGAGGTGAAATCTTTTTTCCTCTAGACGTAAAGACTGCCCCCTTGTTCCGTAAAGTGAATAAACTCAATTTATTTACTAGCCTCTGTGGTACACCAGATGATCCATGCTTATACAAGGGTTTCATTGATCTCTGGGCCTCCACATCCATCAATTGGTGATTAACATCACCTGTAGGTAATTATCAAATCCCACTTAGGTCTGTTCTTGAAGTCTTAGCTAGTAGGGTATTGTGTATTTGTATGTGTTTTATTTTATTTTGTATATATTTTTTGTTTGTGTTTTTGATTTGTTGTTTTCTATACTAGCAGACAGTGCTTGACTAATCCAATCTCCTGAAGATGATTGGCGAAACATATGTAGAGAAATTGTTCAAAGTCTGCACTTTCAACATATTTGTATTGTATATTGGATGGATATTTTATCTTTCTGTTTTTTGTGATACTATAATAAATTTATATATTTTTTTATATTTTGTGTATTTTTGCACCCTAAAAATCCCATCTTCACCGTCATAATTTATCTGCATATGTAAAAGTTAAAAAGGTCTGCTGGAAGTGTAGCCCTCATTTGTATATGTGGAGTATGAATTGGGAGGCTTTTATCTGACGTTTACATTCTTGTGCAATATGTGTTGTCTTGATGCATTAATATACGTAGACAGGGATGTAAATGGGTTAGAGAAAAAAATCTCTGGTCGCTGAGACCTTACCAGGGTATGTTTATGTAATCTCTCAGGCCATACATATAAATTTTCCAACCTATTTCATTATATATGTGATATTTGTTATTACATTTAGTCTTTGAGAGATGGTCCTTCTGCAAGATTTGTTGTATAAATACATCTCAACACTGGTCTTGTGTATTCTACAAGGTACTTTCCTTTTATGTTTTACATACATTTCTTTGGAGGGTATTTGTTTTTGCATATGTACATGGAAGGCTCTTGTTCTGTTTTGGGGCCCAAACAAAGGCAAGAGGTCATTAAAATATTACTGGACCCGGTTGCAAAACAACAACCGGGTCCAGCTTCCAAACCTTCTTGAAACATTACTAACCGGACCTGTTCTCAAGCCAGGAACAGACCGTCGGAAGGAAGGTGCATCAAGCTATGGTCCCAACCTAATCAGGTAGTTCTATTTTGTCCTCTCTGTAAGCCATCCTGAAGGATGACTTGGGAAAACTGAGTTATTACCTGTCAACTCACTTTCAAGGAATCTTCCAGGCCAGCATCAGTTCCCGCCTATTATTGCTTTAAAAGATATGTTTTTATTGTTTCCATGCCTACGGTTACTTGTTATGACCGAGGGTCTTGTTGCTATGCTTGGATTTTTATAATGTGAATTGTGTTTCTTGTGCTAGGTGGGAGGAGCCTCTCTGCAAGTCGTCCTGGAAAGTGAGTTAACGGGTAATACTGTTTTCTGCTGCTTCTGGATCATCGGTGTTTCTTCACTGGTCAAAGGATATAGGTATCCCTAATTGTCTGCCTTCCATAAGCTTAAGCAAATGTTTATACTTTATCGGGTCTATAGAACCCCTGAAACTGTTTCGTGGGGTAAGGGAGATAGACATATGTGCCCTAAATGCAAACTATATGCACATGATATGACACTGTCCGAAGCTTTCCAGGGTTTTAGACCAAGGTTTTGCAAAAGATCTCAGCTGCCCAAATTATTGTACCCTCGAATCCACTAGTATGTCTGTTCGGAGCATTTGGTGCTGAATTGCATCAACCAGTGGTTTATATTATGGTCTCCCAACTTTTGTACCTTGCTAGAAAACTTATAGCTAGATATTGCATTTACATCTGCCTCTCTGACCCGTAAGCAATGGGTAAATTATGTTAACTCCTTACTTCTGAGGGAACAACTTGCTTATCGCCATTGCAATGCACTTCGCAAATTTGATTTGCCTAAGCTGGCCGCTCCTGCCCCCTCCACAGCCTAGGGGTTGAGGGAGGGGGGCACACGCAGGGCAAAAAACAGTGGCTGACAGTCACCAGCTCTCTGCTCAGGGAGCTGTAAGAACTGAGTGATCCGCAGAGTTTTGATTGCTCGGTACTCAGTGTTAAAGCCGTCGGGGGACAGATGCAGCACGATGCTGCATCCACCTACTGTAGGTAAGTGTGATTCTAAAAAAAAAAAAAACCCTTACATCTCTTTTAATGTTTATCACGGTGGATGTAATATGACCACATCAATTTTCTTTTTAATTTGCTTGTACTTTTAATATATTGTACTGTTGATTCTGCTCTTTGATATCAATATAAAGAGTTTGGATTTTAAAAAAAAAGTGTATTCACCGGCATCATCTTCAGGTAGGGATGTGTTGCAAACCACTGCCTCACAAAAATACACAATACCTTAATTTATAGATAAAATGACACCTGAAAATCAGGAGAACTTTGATCAAGCTCTTATATGCTTCTGGATAAACAATAACTGAAAGTGCATATTGGCAGGAAGCTTTTAAATTATTATGAGGGAAAAGGGTGGGTGGTTACCTGTATGTATAGTTTAACTGTTCTTAACCACTTCGGCCCCGGAAGAATTTACCCCGTTCCTGACCAAAGCACTTTTTGCACTACGGCACTGCTTCGCTATAACTGACAATTGCACGGTCGTGCGACGTTGCACCCAAACAAAATTGACGTCCTTTTTTTTCCCACATAGAGCTTTCTTCTTTTTTTTTTCACTTAAGTTTTTTTTATTTTCATCAGCAAAAAGTCATTACAGAATCATAAATATTAAAGATGATTACAATTGACTTCACATAAATCTCAGGTATTATTACCATTGAAACTTGGACAAATTATCACCTTAAAAACCATTACTGACAGTATTTAAACAAAAAGTATTAATGTCTAGCCTCATCTTGGTCGTGTATATAATCAAGTAATCTTATAAACTAATAATAACTTACATTAAGAAAATCTAGTTCCCACAAGAATAAACCGAAAATATGAGGGACTCCTACTCCCCTCCCCAGCCACCCCTAACGGGAACACACTGTGACTAGGAAGGAGAGGGCGCCCCCCGCCCGGCCTTTGTATCTCCACCAACAATCGTCGGTGGAGACGAGTAGAGAGATATAATAGAAATTTGTCATTTGTACATGCAAAAACCAATACTCGACCTTAGTATGAAAACTAAGAATTGTTCTTAGACTGTTAGAGCTAAGTTTAACAGTTTAAGCCTCTAACAAAAAAGAATCTGAACCTTAAACTGTTATATTTTATCCGATGAAATAAAACCATAAACATAGTATAAATAATAAAAGTCCATACCGAAAGAGAAAAGTATAGGATAAAAAAAAGAAGAGAAAGAAAAGGAGGAGAGAGATAAGAAGAAAGAAAAAAAAAAAAGGATATGAAATGAAAAGATTATAGAATGCCTGCAATCCAAATATACATTCCAAAGATCAGTGATTGGTGTTGACAACCGAGTTATGTGACAAAGGGATTCCCATAAATCGCGCCCAAGGTTCCCATATAGTTTCAAAATTAGAGGTCTCGTCTAACAAGAAGCTAACCAGTTTTTCTTGTTCCATAACCCAAGAAACTTTTCGTTTCATGGATAATATAGATACCGAAGGTTTCTTCCATGCCTTTGCAATAGTTAGTTTTCCTCCCGTTAAAATAAACAAAATTAGTTTACGAGTGACTTTAGGAATATGAGGTAAATGCCCATTAAGCAAAGCAATTGTGGGCGATTGATGTATCGGGCAACCTGACATTGCGTAAAATGTGAAATACCTTATTCCAAAATCCACGAATTCTTGGGCATTCCCACCATATGTGGATTATAGAACCCAGTCCCTTACACCCCCTAAAACAAAGAGGTGAAACAGAGGGGTACATAACTGCCAATCTCGTGGGAACTAGATACCATCTTGTAAAAAGTTTTATATTAGCCTCTATGAGCGAGGTGTTGTAGAAGCCTGAAGTCGAGCAAGAGTAGCTAGCATGCCAATCCACAATATTTCTATCAATTAGGAGTTCCTTCTCCCAAGCTAATATGTATGGTAGTTTCACCAAATTGGATGCCAGTGACTTGTAGATCAGAGATCCCCCCCCCCCCCCTTCGCTCCACGGCCCGCCCACACCAAGTTTCATAATCAGTAAAGTCTCGGGATGAATATTCAGATTTACACTTAGAATGAATTAAATTAGCGATTTGAAGAAATCTCGGTTTTTCGGATAAAGGGAGATCTAATTTGTTCATAAAATATTCAATAGGTAAAGGGCCTGTAGAGGAAAAAAATTGACCGGTACAACCCCTTGTCATACCACCATTTAAAGTTTTGAAGGTCCAAACCTTGATTAAAAAAGGGGTTTTGGAACAACGGAGTCAAAGGTTGAGCTTTAGAGACCAGCGAGGGAAGTTTCCGAAGTGAATCCCATAAAGAGAAGGATTGTGAGAGAGATGGTTATAAGATGGGAGGTCTATTTTTGGGAGGGCACCATAACAAGTGTATTAGTGATGAGGATGGAACAGCTTGATTTTCAATTAATATCCAATCAGGAAGTTCTGTGTTAAAATATAAGACAGAAAGTTGTGCCAGTCGTGCTGCTTGGAAGTACCATAAGAGATTCGGTAGGCCTAACCCACCCTGTTTGGGAAGGTTAAATAGGCATCGGTTTGAGAGTCGTGGACCTTTTTATTGTTCCAAATGAATTTAGTGAGCTTACTTTGAAAAGATTTCAAATGATCTCTTTTGATTGGAATAGGAAGAGAACAAAATAAATATAAAAGCCTGGGCAAAAGGGTCATCTTGACTGAGTTAATCCTGCCAACCCAAGAAATACTGTGCGACTCCCAGTCTCTAAGATCGAGTTCAAGTTTCTTGTACATAGGAGGGTAATTAGTTGATATAGATTTTCAAATTTAGAGGTAAGATTGATTCCTAAGTATTTAACCACTTAACGACCGCTCACTGTATATGTACGTCGGCAGAATGGCACCGACAGGCACAATCACGTACAGTGTACGTGATTGCCTTTGTACAGTTGGGGGGTCCGATCGGACCCCCCTCCTATACAGTGAGCGGTCGGTATTCGTTGGGGAGCGATCCGAGATGAGGGGGCGGCCATTCGATTCCGGCCACCCCCCGCGATCGCTCCCGTCGAATGAAAATGCTCCCTCTGCTGTGTAATGTAAACCCAGGCAGAGGAAGCAGGAGGAAGTGATGTCATCTCTCATGCGGCGCTCACATATACCGAGCGCCGTACAAGAGAAGACACACAGGTCAGTGCACTGACACCAGGACACATAGGCACACAAATCGCCCCCCCAGCCCCCAGTCACAGTGTCACTGATTGCAGTGACCATTTATTTACTGATCACTGCAATCAGTGACATTTGTGACTAAAAGTGTCACTAAAGTTAGTTTTAGGTCCAGTGTAGCCCCCTAACCCCCCCCCAATAAAGGTTTAACCCCCTGATCACCCCCCAGATAACCCTTTCCCCCCCCTAGCACCGCCGTCGCTAAGCGATCATTTTTCTGATCGCTGTCTTAGCGTCGGTGATGCAGATCGGTAGCCAGTAATTATTTTTAGGTTCGCCGCAGGTTTTTATAGCGTCGGGTACCCCCATAAATTATCTATTAAAGGTTTAACCCCCTTGATCGCCCCCCAGGTAACCCTTTCACCCCCTATCACGACTGTCGCTAAGCGATCATTTTTCTGATCGCTGTCTTAGCGTCGGTGATGCAGATCGGTAGCCAGTAATTTTTTTTAGGTTCGCCGCAGGTTTTTATAGCGTCAGGTACCCCCATATATTATCTAATAAAGGTTTTAACCCCCTAATTGCCCCTAGTTAACCCTTTCACCAGTGATCACCATATAAGTGTTACGGGTGACGCTGGTTAGTTAGTTTGCTTTTTATAGTGTCAGGGCACCCGCCGTATATATAACCCAATAAAGGTTTAACCCCCTGATCGCCCGGCGGGTGATATCAATTAGGTTTTAGCGTCAGAGAGGGTTTGCGTCACACCCCAGGCAGCGTCAGGTTAGTGCCAGTAACGCTAACACCCACGCGTGAAGCATACACCCCCCTTAGTGGTATAGTATCTGATCAGATCATATCTATACTAGCGTCCCCAGCAGTTTAGGGTTCCCAAAAATGCAGTGTAACGGCACCCCAAATATCAAGGGGGTTAACGCCGTTTACGATGTTCCCCTCTCCTGGACACCCATTCAAGAACCAATCTTCCACAGATAGACGACCCTTTCCCATAGGAATTAATCGTTCTGGAAGAACGAGACGCACGCTCTGTATCTTCCACACAAGTAGACTGGCTTTATTGAGAAAAACATTGTAACTTTTATATACATCCAATACACATTAGTTTAACATGAACAATGGCCCAGCTCCACCCACACATTACAAGGCTCAACACATTATTTTGACGTCTGTTAGACAACAGACTTTAATAATCCCCTTTATGTTTGAATGACTATGCATGACCTTTATAGTCACCAGACTGTCTGATACTTTACAATACACACAAGGACAGACTTAATTTCCCCAATCCACATCACCACAAACAATGAACAGGTCTTCTAGAAGCTGGAATTCATTAGCATTACACTAGACAGGTGATTGAGGCTGAACACCTCAGTATCTCTCAATTAACCTGTTGAGTTCAGAAACAGTAAATAGTCCTTTACAGATATCCTTGGGGATATGGTGGATAAATATTACAGACCCATTTTAGGTAGCCCAAGATATATTTCTTAATGTCCATTATTTCCTGGCTCACCCTGTGTCCAAAGTGACCCTCCTGTCACATGCAGTGTTAGCGAGATCAGCCCAGATACCTGCTAGCACCTGCGTTTTGCCCCTCCGTCCAGCCCAGGCCACCCAAGTGCAGTATCGATCGATCACTGTCACTTACAAAACACAACTCACATAACTGCAGCGTTCGCAGAGACAGGCCTGATCCCTGCGACTCCAGTGCTGTAGGAGGTGATTTCACCACCACAGTTAAAAAAAAAAAGCATATATGCCGAAGCATTGGGGCAGCAGGGGCGGAGGAGCGATTTTGCTCCTAATGCCGCGTACATACGGTCGAAATTCCGACGGAGGCTTGCCCGTGGAAAAGTCCGACCATGTGTGTGCGGCATAACTTTTTTGCGGGAGGATGCCCCCATGCTTCGGCATATATAAATGGTGCATGTATGCCCATCATTAGAAGTGGGTGGATGAAGGGCGGTATTCTAATGGTGGGCATACCCACCGATCAATCTTTTTTTTCGTTCAGCCAACTGGCTGCATGAAAAAAAAAAGATTACAATACATGTCCAACAAGGACCAGCAACGTACTGGTATGTTGCTGGACTTTGAATGTTTATACCAGAATGATGCCTGCGGGTTTAGTTATCATCTTGGTATCATTTTTTTCAGCCAGCGGCTGGCTTTCATGTAAAAGCAATCCTAGTGGCTAATTAGCCTCTGGACTGCTTTTACAAGCAGTGGGAGGGAATGCCCCCCCCCCCGGATATAAAAAGCGCCATTGGGAAATTGGGAAAGCATTTTATCACACCGATCTTGGTGTGGTCAGATGCTTTGATGCCTAGAAGACCCCAGTTTTTTCAAAAAAAGAGTACCTGTCACTACCTATTGCTATCATAGGGGATATTTACATTCCCTGAGATAATAATAAAAATGATTAAAAAATAAATAAATATGGAAGGAACAATTTAAAAATAAAATAAAAAAGCAAAATTAATAATAAAAAAAAAAAGCACCCCTGTCCTGCCCTGCTCTTGCCCAATGGCGAACGCAAGCGTCGGTCTGGCGTCATATGTAAACAGCAATTGCACCATGCATGTGAGGTATCACCGCGAAGGTCAGATTGAGGGCAGTAATTTTAGCAGTAGACCTCCTCTGTAAATCTAACGGGGTAACCTGTAAAGGCTTTTAAAAATGTATGTAGTTTGTCGCCAATGCGCGTTTGTGCGAAATTTTAAAGCATGTCATGTTTGGTATCTATGTACTCGGCCTAAGATCATCTTTTTTATTTCATCAAACATTTGGGCAATATAGTGTGTTTTAGTGCATTAAAATAAAAAAAAGTGTATTTTTTCCCAAAAAAATGCGTTTGAAAAATCGCTGCGCAAATACTGTGTGGAAAAAAAAAATGCAACACCCACCATTTTAATCTGTAGGGCCTTTGCTTTAAAAATATATATCTAATGTTTGGGGGTTCAACATAATTTTCTTGCAAAAAAAAAAAATGTTTTCATGTAAACAAAGTGTCAGAAAGGGCTTTGTCTTCAAGTGGCTAGAAGAGTGGATGTAAGCTTCCTAATGTTGTGTATAAAATGCCAGGACAGTTCAAACCCCCCCCCCCCCCCAAATGACCCCATTTTGGAAAGTAGACACCCCAAGCTATATACTGAGAGGCATGTCGAGTCCATGGAATATTTTATATGTTGACACAAGTTGCGGAAAAAATACTGTTTATTTTTTCACAAAGTTGTCACTAAATGATATATTGCTCACACATGCCATGGGCATATGTGGAATTACACCCCAAAATACATTCTGTTGCTCCTCCTGAGTACGGGGATACCACATGTGTGAGACTTTTTGGGAGCCTAGCCACGTACGGGACCCCAAAAACCAAGCACCGCCTTCAGGCATTCTAAGGATATAAATTTTTGATTTCACTCCTCACTGCCTATCACAGTTTCGGAGGCCATGGAATGCCCAGATGGCACTAACCCCCCCAAATGACCCCATTTTGGAAAGTAGACACCCCAAGCTATTTGCTGGGAGGTATGGTGAGTATTTTGCAGATCTCGCTTTTTGTCACAAAGTTTTGAAAATTGAAAAAAAAACGAAAAAAAAAAACGATTTTCTTTCTACATTTTCAAAAACAAATGAGCTGTAAAATACTCACCATGCCTCTCAGCAAATAGCTTGGGGTGTCTACTTTCCAAAATGGGGTCATTTGGGGGGGTTTTGTGCTATTTTGGCATTTTATGGCCTTCGAAACTGTGATAGGTAGTGAGGAGTGAAATCAAAAATTTGTGCCCTTAGAAATCCTTAAGGCGGTGCTTGGTTTTCGGGGTCCCGTACGCGGCTAGGCTCCTAAAAAGTCCCACACATGTGGTATCCCCGTACTCAGGAGAAGCAGCAAAATGTATTTTGGGGTGCAATTCCACATATAACCATGGCATGTGTGAGCAATATATCATTTAGTGACAACTTTTTGTAATTTTTTTTTTTTTCCGTCATTAATCACTTGAGACAAAAAAAAATATTCAATGGGCTCAACATGCCTCTCAGCAATTTCCCTGGGGTGTCTTCTTTCAAAAATGGGGTCATTTTGGGGGTTTTGTACTGCCCTGCCATTTTAGCACCTCAAGAAATGAGATAGGCAGTCATAAATTAAAAGCTGTGTAAATTTCAGAAAATGTACCCTAGTTTGTAGACGCTATAACTTTTGCGCAAACCAATAAATATACGCTTATTGACATTTTTTTTACTAAAGACGTGGCTGAATACATTTTGGCCTAAATGTATGACTAAAATTGAGTTTTTATTCGATTTTTCTTATATCAAAAAGTAGAAAATATCATTTTTTTTTCAAAATTTTCAGTCTTTTTCCGCTTATATTGCAAAAAAAAAAATCGCAGAGGCAATGAAATACCATTAAAAGAAAGCTCTATTTGTGGGAAGAAAAGGACGCAAATTTCGTTTGGGTACAACATTGCATGTCCGCACAATTTCCAGTTAAAGCAGGGCAGTGCCAAATTCTGAAAACTCCTCTGGTCCTTAACCTGCATAATGGTCCGGGGCTTAAGTGGTTAAATACATGTTACTTTAACAGAGTTGAACCGCCCCGCCCAGGGGGCGGTCCCTCCGGACATAACCCTCCGCCCTGCAGTCAGCAGCTCAGTTTTTTTCTGCCTAGTAGAGAAGGACTTGGCTCCCTTTGGGCCCAGGGTCCGGAAGAAATTTTTATTTTATTATTTTATGATTTTATTTTAAGAAATCTATCAACTGCCGGCTGGGTGACAGGCTGGATAATATAGATCCTTGTAGTCCCCCCAGTCCGGCCATGGAGCGTGAGCAGGCCTTAGCTACGCGCTGTGACCGCCACGACATACCCCATGGCTCCACGGGTGGAAGGTGAGCTATTGCTCCAGGGTTCACATATGACCGGGCTGCTTGCTGTCTCACAAAGAGGCGGGTTTTGCCTGGTTAAGGACAGGCTCAGGGGTTACTTGGGGCAACAAATAATTTGACCGTGAGCCAAATGAGTTGAATTGATTGGCTAATATTTAGTAACAAAATTTAATAGATTATACACTGTACCGGAGAGCTATCAAACGATAAAAAGGTACCACTTGATACCGTTCACATAAATTACTGACAGGACATACTCAGACAGACATGTAACAAAAAAGACACTAGTCCGGACGCTATGGTTCAGCCAATGGCATTATACTACCACTGGGAAATGCCCAATTTATTTCCAAAAAATGGGATTAATTTATTCAGTAAGTGCTAATGCACAATTACCATCAAATGGATGTAATAATCCAGAGGCTGGACCTGTGTAGGAGAGTGGGTCGAGGGAAGGGGGGAGGGTTGGTCTTTCCCGGGATGTTCACTGATATTGAGTTGGATTAATTGCTACCTGGATGTTGGAAGCAAGGACTGAAAAGGATATGTCCGCCAATAATGCAAAAGCAAAAAGTTCCAAAAGGAAATATATTTCTATCGATGTATGCAGTTTGTCAAAAACTTCTTCAGTATTTGATACAATCCTCTATACTGGTGAGTCATTAGCAGATTGATTTTAGGAAAGCAAATTCTCAGTGTTCATTCATTAGTCTGCACAACGGGGCATTTGGTGTCCGTGAAGCTCCTGCTACACATAGATATGCTTGCTATGCTCATTTATATATCTATTGTTTATTGAGCATTTGCATGTTCATAACCTATAGTAACAACCTAGGTATTGTCAATCCCTTAAGGTATCCTGTCCTGGGTGGTGAAAATTTCTATATTACCGAAGTATTAGCCTTGCAAGTTCAGCTGCTGGGTATTAAGTCAAATTTCCACTACTGTGGTTTTACCTTGCCGATGATTCGCATGTTGGATAAAGGGAGACTGTAGTAAATCTTTGGTTGTGGTTGTAATATGGTAGCGGAGTGTTGTCACGCAGGGGGATGTGTAGAGGATTCCTACCATCCATCAGCGATAATCGCTTGCCGTTCGTTGTTGGAGACTGGACATCCGTTCGTCCTGTCCCTGCTGTTCAGACGCCTCTCTGCGTCACGTGACTGGTGTCGGCTAGTGACATCGGCGCGTTTCACCGCGCACAATGGCGTGGCTTCGTCTTGGACGTAAGGATCAGCTACCGCCGCACATCTTATGTATGGATCAGCTGTTGATCCGCACCAATCACACAAATCCTGTTGACGGAGCAGGGTCCTGCAAGTCGTGTACGATAGGAGGTTGGCACCAATTCATCCATATTTGTGAAAAAGCCAAAACATTGTGATGTCCCATATCGCAATAAATTCCATTTGAGAAAGCATGTTGTCATTTGAATCGGTGGATCCGATGGAAGATTAATCTTTTTGTTCCGTGTTGATATGGGGGATTCAATGATGGTTTAAACAACGTGACAATTAGAGAGGGATGGGAAAAAGGGATGGATAGACGGGGGGGGGGGGGGAGGACAAACAGGAAGAAGTGCAATGAAAGGTCGCACTTTAACTGGAAGTTAATGCTGTTATATATACACATATTTGTACATATATTTTCAGGTGCCTAATTTAGGTGGAACAGCTTCTAAAACAAGTCATTAGAAGCTGGGAAGAGTTTGGTGAAATGAAGGAAAGGAAGAAAAAGATATAGATAGAGAGATTTTATATATATATATATAGATAATAATAAATAAAATAAGTTAGAGGAGAATAAAGTCAGGGAAGTATTTTTTGGAGACAGTATGGCCACAAAGGATGAGCTCTCAAGGCTCCAAGAAGGCTTGGAGATTCAATTCTGTGTTTAGGCCTGTGGGGACCAGCGATTTCAGCCGGTACACCCACCACTTTTCTTTTTGTAGGAGGATTTGATCAAAATCCCCCCGTCTTCCTGGAAGCCTCAAGGCATAGATCCCTTTCACCGTTAGGCCCTTGGAGCACCGGTTATGGTACTGAGCGAAATGTTTCGCCAGAGGCTTCTCCGGGTTTTTTTCTTTTTCATTTATTTCTCTCAGTTGCTCCCCAATTCGTACTCAAAGAGGTCTTTTAGTCTTCCCAATATAAACCTTTTGGCATGGGCAAGTTATCCTATAGATAACACGAGGGGTGGAACAATTGATCAAGCTTCTGATTTTGAAAGAGCCATTGCCCTGAGCATCTGTAAATGTTGATGTTCTGTGGACATATGGACACACCTGACATTTGTTACATGGGAACATACCCATTGTACGTGGGAACTCGGTCAACCATGTTGAATCTGGTTCTTTTACGAACTCAGACTTGATCAATATGTCCCCTAGACTTCTTGCACGTCGGGCCACTAGCATTGGTTGAGGGCTGACAATTTTAGCTAGCTCGGGCGTATTTGTCAGTATGTTCCAATGTTTTTCTAGAACACTACGAACTGGGTTCCATTGAGAACCAAAGGGGGTAATGATCCGTATTGGATCACCTGAATTATTGGAGATATCATCCTCTTTGGATTTCCTCTGTAACAATTCCGATCGATCTCTAATTGCTGCTCTCTTTTTGGCTTTTTTTTAATTGTCCGTGGGAGTATCCCCGTTCCCGAAATCTCCTGTAAAGGTCCTGACTCTCATGTTTATAATCCTTGATGTTGGAGCAGTTTCTCTTTATGCATAGAAACTGTCCAACAGGGATCCCATTTTTAAGCCAATGAGGGTGATGGCTTGTCGAGTGCAGTAGGGTGTTTGCTGCAGTGTCTTTGCGATAAGTGCATGTACTCAGCCTTCCCTCAGTCATGGTCACCTGTAAATCAAGGAATGATAACTTGTCTTGGCTAAAATTGTAGGTGAGCCTGTTTCTTTGATTGTTATTGAGTTCCGACATGAACTGATGTAGGGTGTCTGGGGTGCCCCGCCACAGCATTAACACGTCATCAATGTAGCGCCACCAGGTCAATGCGTGGCGGCGGTACATTGATGAGGTGTATACGTCCTGTTCCATGAAGCCAAGATGTAGACAAGCATAGGCCGGAGCCCATGCTGCCCCCATTGATGTGCCCCTAATCTGGTGGTAAAAATGGCTCAAGAATTGAAAAAAGTTATGTAGGGCAAACTCCAATAATTCTAAGATGAATTCGTTTTGGGGTCCTGAACCTGGGTAGGTGCTATCGAGAAAATTCTCAATGGCATGTAAGCCGACCGGATGGGGTATTGAAGTATAGAGTGATTCAACGTCTATGCCGACCAATAATACCCCCTCCGGTTGTTCCTTTTCACCAAACTTGTCTATTTTAGCCAGGACGTGTCGTGTGTCCTGTATGAAAGAGTCAAGATCATTCACCATTTCTTGCAGAAGTGAGTCTAGATATTTGCTGACTCGTTCAAGGGGACCCTGGCAGGCCGAAACTATAGGCCTGCCCGGGGGATTCTGTAAATTCTTATGAACTTTGGGGATGATATAAAATGTCGGGATATTGAAATCCTGTACTTTCAGGTAATTATATTCCTTCGTAGTCAGGAGGCCTTCATCCCTTGCCAGCGTTAGTTTGCTATTCAGTTCATCAACTAGAAATGGTAGTGGATTATGGTCCAATTTCTTGTAGGTCAGTTGGTCACCAAGTAGTCTTTTGACTTCCATTTCATATTGTTGCTGATTAAGCAAAACAACGTTGCCGCCTTTATTGCTGTTTTTTTATTACGACATTTTTACTCTCTTGAAGATTGTTTAAGGCAAACCGCTCTCCTCTTGATAGATTATCTGTAGTTTTTTTGGTTCAATCGATCTTATCCAGATCTGTTTGGACCATATCCAGGAAGAGGGTTAGCCATCTATTTTTGAAGAGTGGGGGCATCTTCAATGATCTTATTCTCAGATTAGCCCGTCGTATTATGGAGGCCGGGGAATTGTCAGGTGTATAATTTTCATCCAGCAATGAGTTAAGTGTGTCCAGGGCTGCCTGATCATCCGGACCAAGCGGTTCCGATGAATCAGGTATAGCTTCCTCCCGTGAATAAAGTAGACGGAAGAAAACTTTACGTAGAAATAATGTTACGTCCTTGAACACAGTGAACTTGTCCATATTAGTTACTGGCGAAAAGGTCATCCCTTTCCGTAGGAGTTCAATATGATCTGGGGTTAATTCCAAGTCGGATAAATATCATTAGATCTATCACTTGGTTGTTGGTATGTGTCTAGTGTCAATGTGTTTCCTTTTGGCTTCTGGTACATGTTCGTTGTTTTGTCTTGGGCGGTTTTGGATTCTTGACCATCAGTATGGATCTTAGTTTTGGGGCCAGTGCTTGGGTTGCGTCTCGGGCTACCTCGTCTAAAAAAATGAAGTTTTTTGCTGTTTCGTCGTCAGTGTCGCTGTTTGATTTAGTCCGGCGACGTCTAGATTGAGAACGAGACCCGCGTCCAGCTGATTTACTCCGTCCCCGACGGATTGTGAGGTCAAAAACCTCGTCTTTTTCAAAGTCAGACAAGTCTCGTCGGAATTCGCCTTGTTTGGTAATTTTGGTTTAATTGTACTTTTTTTATCTTTTTTCAGTAAATCGTTTTGTTTACTGAATTCTTCCTGATCCTTTAACTCTTCCAAACCTTGTGCACTCTCCTGGATCTGCTGTTGGATATCAACTAGTTGTAGTTTTTCCTCCTCTACTTATTAGTCCCATCACGGCTAGTCCGTGATTAAGGCATAGTTCTTTCCACTTGGGCAGAAAGCTGTCTGTATGAAGATGTTCTGCTGGAACTATCCCTATCTCCTAACCCTCTTGGAATTATCCAATGTGCAATATATGTTTCCAAGGATGACACGTCCCACTTTCTGTTTAGATGTCTTATTAGCAATTTTTTATGCTCTTTAAAGGTTTAGGTTATGAACATGCAAATGCTCAATAAACAATAGATATATAAATGAGCATAGCAAATCATATCTATGTGTAGCAGGAGCTTCACGGACACCAAATGCCCCGTTGTGCAGACTAATGAATGAACACTGAGAATTTGCTTTCCTAAAATCAATCTGCTAATGACTCACCAGTATAGAGGATTGTATCAAATACTGAAGAGGTTTTTGACAAACTGCTTACATCGATAGAAATATATTTCCTTTTGGAACTTTTTGCTTTTGCATTATTGGCGGACATATCCTTTTCAGTCCTTGCTTCCAACATCCAGGTAGCAATTAATCCAACTTAATATCAGTGAACATCCTGGGACCCCCACCTCTCCCCCCCCCTTACCTCGACCCACTCTCCTACACAGGTCCAGCCTCTGGATAATTACATCCATTTGATGGTAATTGTGCATTAGCACTTACTGAATAAATTAATCCCATTTTTTGGAAATAAAGTGGGCATTTCCCAGTGGTAGTATAATGCCATTGGCTGAACCATAGCGTCCGGACTAGTGTCTTTTTTGTTACATGTCTGTCTGAGTATGTCCTGTCAGTAATTTATGTGAACGGTACCAAGTGGTACCTTTTTATCGTTTTGATAGCTCTCCGGTACAGTGTATAATCTATTAAATTTTGTTACTTAACCACTTAACGACCGCCCACCGCCGATTTACGTCGGCAGAATGGCACGGACAGGCAGAATCACGTAGATCTACGTGATCGCCTTTGTGCAGTTGGGGGGTCCATCCGGACCCCCCTTCACTGCAGTGAGCGGCCGTTAAGTGTTCGGGAGCGATCAGGCATGAGGGGGCGGCCGCTCGATTCCGCCCCCCCCCTCGCGATCGCTCCCGGCCAATGAAATTGCTTCCTCCGCCATGTGATGTAAACACAGGCTGGAGGAAGTGATGTCATCTCCCTCGCCGCGGTCTTTTCGTTCCCGGCGCCGAGGAGTGAAGACAGAGGTTAGTGCTCCAACAGTCCACTGACACGTAGGTACACATAGGCACACAAATCACCCCCCAGTCACCCCCAGATCACCCCAAAGCCCCCAATCACAGTGTCACTGATTGCAGTGATCATTTATTTTACTGATCACTGCATTTAGTGTCATCTGTGATTGTAAAAAGTTGCAGGGCAGTTAGGATTAGGCCCCTTTAGGTCCAGGGTAGCCCCCTAACCCCCCCTAATAAAGGTTTAACCCCTTGATCACCCCCCAGGTAACCCTTTCACCCCCTAACTTCAGCGTCACTAAGCGATTGTTTTTCCGATCGCTGTATTCGTGTCGCTGGTGTTTTAGATAGGCAGTTATTTTTTTTTAGGTTCGCCGCAGGTTTTTATTGGTGTCAGGTACCCCCATATATTATTTTAACCCCCTGATTGCCCCTAGAGTTAACCCTTTCACCAGTGATCGCCGTATAAGCGTCACTGGTGTCACTGGTTAGCCAGTAAGTTATTTAGTTATTTAGGTTACCCGTCAGGTTTTTATATAGTGTCAGGTACCCCCATATTTAACCTAATAAAGGTTTTAACCCCCTGATTGCCCCTAGTTAACCCTTTCACCAGTGATCACCATATAAAGGTTACGGGTGACGCTGGTTGATTAGTTTGCTTTTTATAGCATCAGGGCACCCGCCGTATATAACCCAATAAAGGTTTAACCCCCCTGATCGCCCGGCGGGTGAGATCAATTAGGTTTTAGCGCCAGAGAGGGTCTGCGTCGCCCCAGGCAGTGTTAGGTTAGTGCCAGTAATGCTAACACCCACGCGCAAAGCATACACCCCCCTTAGTGGTATAGTATCTGATCAGATCTATACTAGCATCCCCAGCGGTTTAGGGTTCCCAAAAACGCAGTGTTAGCGGGATCAGCCCAGATACCTGCTAGCGCCTGCGTTTAGCCCCTCCGCCCAGCCCAGCCCACCCAAGTGCAGTATCGATCGATCACTGTCACTTACCAAACACAACACACATAACTGCAGCGTTCGCAGAGACAGGCCTGATCCCTGCGATCGCTAACAGTTTTTTTGTAGCGTTTGATATATTTGCTGACGACAGTCAGGTGTTTTTTTTCCTGTGAATCTTACTAGTGTACCCCTAAATTTAGAGCCCAAAATGGCAAGACGAAGGTACACTAGTAAAGAGGCCTACGAGATTCTGAGCATGACAGATAGTGAAGAGGAGGTCACGTATCTGTCAGATTCAGGCTCAGAATATCTTCCCGTAGAAGACAGTGACGTCAGCGGCCCCACGTCAGATAGCTCTGACGACGAAGTTGAGGTCCCTGCTAAGGTCAGGCGTACCCGATCCCGATCTTCTGAGGTTGTTGAGGAGCAAGAACCGCAGGTCTCTCGTATCATGGAGCAGAGTAGTACTAGCGCCGCTATTCCTTCTGGTGAACTGGCAAGCACCAGCGGCCTAGTACAGCCTGGACGTACATCCAGCACTGCAGTAACACTTGGTGACGTGGCGAGTCCCATAAGTGCAGTTCAAGCTGGCGAGGTGGCAAGCACAAGTAGTGTCCCGCTGCCACCAAGAAGACAAAGGCAGGCCCGTCGTGCCCATACTGCCCTTCCTGCAGAATTCGCCTATCCTGATTGGGTCCCCACCACTTCTGCAGAACCCGTACTTCCCCCATTCACTGCCCAACCCGGTATTCAGGTGGAAACAGCTGATTTTATGCCAATCGATTTTTATTCGCTGTTTTTCACGGAAGATCTCTATAGATCTATTGTGGACCAGAGTAATTTATATGCTGGTCAATTTATCGCCGCTAACCCCCAGTTGCCTAAAATTGCCAGAAATTGGAAACCAATTACGGTTTCCGAATTTAAGACCTTTCTGGGCCTTTCCCTCAACATGGGCACACATAAATTTCCGTCATTGCGTGCTTATTGGTCCACGCACCCAATTGACCACATGCCCGTGTTCTCTGCCTCCATGTCCAGGGCACGATACGAGCAGATTTTGCGGTTCATGCACTTCAACGACAATGAACTTTGTCGTCCACGTGGGGACCCTGAATACGACCGGCTCTATAAAATTCGGCCCCTCATAAACCACTTCAACGAACGTTTTGCAGCCTTGTTTACTCCCGATCAAGTTGTCTGCGTTGATGAGTCCCTGATTAAATTTTCTGGCCGCTTGTCTTTCAAGCAGTACCTTCCCAGCAAGCGTGCCAGATACGGGGTCAAGCTCTACAAGTTCTGTGACAGGGCAACAGGCTATGTAGTGAACTTTACGGTTTATGAGGGAAAAGACAGTCAGATTGAGTCGGTCAACTGCCCGGATTACATAGGGAGCGCTGGCAAGATAGTGTGGAACTTGGTGTCACCCTTATTCGGAAAGGGGTACCACTTGTATGTGGACAGTTATTACACGAGCGTGCCACTGTTTAGTCACTTGTTTGATCATAAGATTGGAGCATGTGGCACCGTGCGACCTAATCGCCGGGGCTTTCCCCAGCGGCTTGTAGATGCCCGTCTTAGGCTGGGGGAGAGAGCCTGCTTGAAGTGTAATAACTTGCTCGCTATGAAGTGGAGGGACAATAAGAATGTTTTCCTTCTTACCTCCCTTCATGCAGACACGACAGTCCAAATTCGTACGGCGACTGGTGTTGTGGAGAAACCCCTCTGTGTCCACGAATATAACCAAAATATGGGAGGGGTGGACCTCAACGACCAGTTGATGGCGCCGTATCTAATTGACCGTAAGGCGAGACGCTGGTACAAAAAAGTGTCTCTATCATTATTCCAATTGGCTTTGCTGAACGCTCATGTGCTATACAGAGCTTCAGGCGGGACGTTATCTCTTCTAAAATTCCAGAATGAGATAGTCACAGAACTCCTGTATCCAGGCGGTTCTGCACCTCACCATCCCCAACCAAATGCAGTAAGCCGGCTGCATGAGAGGCATTATTCGTATGTCCTCCCGAGTACCCCTACCCAAAGCCACCCCCAAAAAAGATGTCGTGTCTGTAGCAAGCGCGGATTTAGGCGTGACACCCGTAGTTTTTGTCCACTCTGTCCTGACAAGCCTGGTCTTTGCCAAGGTGAATGTTTTGAACGCTACCACTCAAAAGTGAAGTTTTAGCGTAGGGTACAGCATTTCACAGACTAGGACACACTTACACAGGGTCTCCCAAGATGCCATTACATTTTGAGAGACCCGAACCATTACAGTTGTAAAGTTACAAAAAAAAGTGTAAAAAAGAAAAAAAAAACGTAAAAAACAAAACACAAAAAAAATATAAAATAAAAAAACCAAAAATAGTTGTCGTTTTATTGTTCTCTCTCTCTCTATTTTCTCTCTATTGTTCTGCTCTTTTTTACTGTATTCTATTCTTCAATGTTTTATCATGCTTGCTTTTCAGGTATGTAATTTTTTGTTTTCAGGTGCGCCATTCAACTGCAGCGCGGAATTATTTATCTTGACAGCAACAGCGTTTGCTCCCACGATACATAAAGCCGTGACTCCAGTGCTGTAGGAGGTGATTTCACCACCACAGTTAAAAAAAAGAGCATATATGCCGAAGCATGGGGGCAACAGGGGCGGAGGAGCGATTTTGCTCCTAATGCCGCGTACATACGGTCGAAATTCCGACCGTGTGTACGCGGCATAACTTTTTTGCGGGAGGATGCCCCCATGCTTCGGCATATATATATTTTAGGCACAGGTTGCATTAAAACATTTTTTTATTTTTTACTAGGTTTTGTTTTGGTATTTGCTTTGCAGGTATGGCATGGTAAGGTCTTACTGTTGTACTGTAATGTTACTTTGTTTTAATGTTAACCACCATTTGCTTAGCAGGTACGCCATTCAGTTGCAGCGCGGATCTATTTATCTTGACAGCAACAGCGTTTGCTCCCACGATACATAAAGCCGTGACTCCAACGCTGTAGGAGGTGATTTCACCACCACAGTTAAAAAAAAGAGCATATATGCCGAAGCATGGGGGCAGCAGGGGCGGAGGAGCGATTTTGCTCCTAATGCCGCGTATATACGGTCGAAATTCCAACGGAGGCTTATCCGTGGAAAAGTCCGACCGTGTGTACGCGGCATAACCTTTTATGCCGCGTACATACGGTCGAAATTCCGACGAAGGCTTGACCGTGTGTACGCGGCATAACTTTTTTGCGGGAGGATGCCCCCATGCTTCAGCATATATGCCCATCATTAGAAGTGGGTGGATGAAGGGAGGTATTCTAATGGTGGGCATACCCACCAATCAATCTCTTTTTTTCGTTCAGCCAATAGGCTGTATGAAAAAAAAGATTACAATACATGTCCAACAAGGACCAGCAACGTACTGGTATGTTGCTGGACTTTGAATGTTTATACCAGAATGATGCCTGCGGGTTTAGGTATCATCTTGGTATCATTCTTTTCAGCCAGCAGCCGGCTTTCATGTAAAAGCAATTCTAGCAGATAATTAGCCTCTAGACTGCTTTTACAAGCAGTGGGAGGGAATGTCCCCCCCCCCCGGATATAAAAAGCGCCATTGGGAAATTGGGAAAGCATTTTATCACACCGATCTTGGTGTGGTCAGATGCTTTGAGGGCAGAGGAAAGATCTAGGGTCTAACCCCCCAATTTTTTTCAAAAAAAGAGTACCTGTCACTACCTATTGCTATCATAGGGGATATTTACATTCCCTGAGATAACGATAAAAATGGTAAAAAAATAAAATATGGAAGGCACAGTTTAAAAATAAAATAAAGCCAAATAAATAATAAAAAAAAAAAAAAAAAAAGCACCGCTGTCCCCCCCTGCTATTGCGCAAAGGCGAACGCAAGCGTCGATCTAGCGTCATATGTAAACAGCAATTGCATCATGCATGTGAGGTATCACCGCGAAGGTCAGATCGAGGGCAGTCATTTTAGCAGTAGACCTCCTCTGTAAATCTAACGTGGTAACCTGTAAAGGCTTTTAAATGCTTTTAAAAATGAATGTAGTTTGTCGCCGCTGCGCGTTTGTGCGCAATTTTAAAGCATGTCGTGTTTGGTATCCATGTACTCGGCCTATGATCATCTTTTTTATTTCATCAAACATTTGGGCAATATAGTGTTTTTTAGTGCATTAAAAATAAAAAAAGTGTGTTTTTCCCCCAAAAAATGCGTTTGAAAAATCGCTGCGCAAATACTGTGTGGAAAAAAAAAATGCAACACCCACTATTTTAATCTGTAGGGCCTTTGCTTTAAAAAAATATATAATGTTTGGGGGTTCAACATAATTTTCTTGCAAAAAAAAATTTTCTTTCATGTAAACAAAAAGTGTCAGAAAGGGCTTTGTCTTCAAGTGGTTAGAAGAGTGGATGATGTGTGACATAAGCTTCCTAATGTTGTGCATAAAATGCCAGGACAGTTCAAAACCCCCCCAAATGACCCCATTTTGTAAAGTAGACACCTCAAGCTATTTGCTGAGAGGCATGTTGAGCCCATTGAATATTTTATTTTTTTGTCCCAAGTGATTGAATAATGACCAAAAAAAAAAAAAATGTACAAAAAGTTGTCACTAAATTATATATTGCTCAAACATGCCATGGGCATATGTGGAATTACACCCCAAAATACATTCTGTTGCTTCTCCTGAGTACGGGGATACCACATGTGTGGGACTTTTTGGGAGCCTAGTCGCGTACGGGACCCCAAAAACCAAGCACCGCCTTCAGGATTTCTATGGGTGTAAATTTTTGATTTCACTCCTCACTGCCTATCACAGTTTCGGAGGCCATGGAATGCCCAGATGGCACAAAACCCCCCCAAATGACCCCATTTTGGAAAGTAGACACCCCAAGCTATTTGCTGAGAGGTATGTTGAGTATTTTGCAGATCTCGCTTTTTGTCACAAAGTTTTGAAAATGTAAAAAAAGAAAAAAAAAAGAAAAAAAAATGTCTTTCTTAATTTTCAAAAACAAATGAGAGCTGTAAAATACTCACCATGCCTCTCAGCAAATAGCTTGGGGTGTCTACTTTCCAAAATGGGGTCATTTGTGGGGGTTTTGGGCTATTTTGACATTTTATGGCCTTCAAAACTGTGATAGGTAGTGAGGAGTGAAATCAAAAATTTATGCCCTTAGAAACCTTGAAGGCGGTGCTTGGTTTTTGGGGTCCTGTACGCGGCTAGGCTCCCAAAAAGTCCCACACATGTGGTATCCCCGTACTCAGGAGAAGCAGCAGAATGTATTTTGGGGTGCAATTCCACATATAACCATGGCATGTGTGAGCAATATATCATTTAGTGACAACTTTTTGTAATTTTTTTTTGTCATTATTCAATCACTTTTTTTACTAAAGACATGTGGCTGAATACATTTTGGCCTAAATGTATGACTAAAATTGAGTTTATTCGATTTTTCTTATAACAAAAAGTAGAAAATATCATTTTTTTTCAAAATTTTCGGTCTTTTTCCGTTTATATCGCAAAAAAGAAAAATCGCAGAGGCAATCAAATACCATTAAAAGAAAGCTCTATTTGTGGGAAGAAAAGGACGCAAATTTCGTTTGGGTACAACATTGCATGTCCGCACAATTTACAGTTAAAGCAGCGCAGTGCAAAATTCTGAATTCACCTCTGGTCCTTTAGCTACCAAATGGTCTGGGGCTTAAGTGGTTAAGGATGTCCCTGGAGGTAAGAGCACACTTTTCCCTCAGTCCACTAAAGGGAAGGAGCCGCACCGTAAGACAGGGGCCCTCCTTTCCCACGCAAAAGTGGTATTTTTGTCAGTGAGGACCTGCCAGCAGACCCTCCCAAATGGACAAAGGTCCAGCTTGGGGACAAAAGCGTCCCTGGGTGCGCAAGCTTAACAAGCCAGCAAACAAGCCTGATACCGCATGAATTTTTTTTTTTTTAATATCTCTTTTTATAAATTTTTTTAACGACACATCATACACTTTACGATACATAAAACACATATACATTCTCAGCATTTCCCCAAAAAGAAAAGAAGAAAAAACAAACAAAAAAGATCCCCAACCATTATTAAAATCCACCCATAAGCTATCTTAATGGCTATACCATAACTTTATCAGTGACTGTGTAAATACAATGACAGATCATATTTATAGGGGTGGTAGGGATAAAATATATACTCTCGCCCATGTGTGAAAAAAAAAAAAAAGACGGAATAAAAGAGGGAGGAAGGGAGGAGGAGTTATCCTCCTACGTGTTTATGGTTTAATTATGTGTATCAGTGGCTGTGTGAATAGAGTGAAAAAATATATTTATAGGGGTAATAGGGATAAAGTATAACCAGAAACCCGTGTTCTCGCCACTATAGGAAAAAAAAAAAAAAAAAAGAAAAGAAAACTCCAACCATTATTAAAACCCACCCATAAACTAAATAAATGGCTATACCATAACTTTATCGGTGACTAAGTGAATGCAATAACAAAACATATTTATAGGTGTAATAGGGATAAATATAATCAAAACCAGTGCTCTCACCCGTATGTGAGGGACAAAAAAAAAAAAAAAAAAAAGGAATAAAGGAGGGAAGAGGGGAGGAGGAGGTATCCTCCTATGTGTTTATGGTTTAATTATGTGTATCAGTGACTGTGTGAATAAAGTGACAAATTATATTTATAGGGGTAGTAGGGATAAAATATAACCAAAACCCGTGTTCTCGCCAATATATAGGGAAAAAAAAAAACCCAACCATTATTAAAATCCACCCATAAACTGAATAGATGGCTATACCATAACTTTATCAGTGACTTAAGTAAATGCAATAACAAAACGTGTTTATAGGTGTAATAGGGATAAATATAATCAAAACCAGTGCTCTCGCCCATATGTGAGGGGCAAAAAATAAATAAATAAATACATTTTGTACTCATACAAATCATGTGAGCATATCTGCAGCAGGTAAATTAAATGCGTAATGCTGCATAAAAATCTATTTAACTACTCAATTATTCCATTCCTGCCAGGGACTGATCTATAGATCCTAAATCTCTAGCATCCCCCTCTACATAGTAAATCCATGTGGCCCAAATACTATACCATTTATCATACTTATCCCTGCATTTTGCCATCCATTCCTCCGCAGCCTTAATATTATTTACCAACCGGACCCAGTCCAAGCGACTTGGAATTTGGCTATTTTTCCAATAAATAGGAAACAATCTCCTAGCTGCATTCAAAAGATGAGGCAGCACCGATTTTCGGTAAAGGCTAAGAGGAACGGCGGGGACATGCAAAAGGAAACCCATTGGAGAATCAGGGAGTTCAATATCCAGAATACTGTTAATTTTAATTCTAATATCTTGCCAGAAAGGGCGTAGCTTAGGGCAATCCCACCATATGTGTAAAAAGGAACCTCTATGGCCACATTCCCGCCAACAGGCATCTGAGGACATGGGATAAATTTGTTTAAGTCTGGTAGGGACCCTGTACCACCTAGTCAGAACCTTAAAACCATTTTCCTGCATTTTCGTATCAACAGAGCTAGAATGAGTGAGGCGGTATAATTGGTCAAGTTGGAGGTCAGTAAATTCGGTCTGCAGGTCTCTTTCCCACTCCCGAATATAGGCGGGCTTCCCAGGGGGTCCCTGTTTCTGTAATAGCTCATAGAGGACAGATATAGAGTGCGGGATTGGACTGGGAGACATACACAGCTTCTCAAAGGGGGTGGCAGACGTAGGAGATCGTATAGGGTATTGCAACCCACGCGCAAAGTGTTGAAGCTGTCCATGTCTCCAGCCATCCATCGGGAAGCTGCCGTACTGGGCTCTAAGCTCCTCCAACGGGAGAAGTCCCTGATCTTGGAAGAACCTGCCACATCTCAACTCCCCATCTGACGTCCAGGTCCGAAAGAAAGATGGGTGTTCCCCCGGGGTAAACCAGAGGAAACCTCCTAGGGGTGCTAGCGGGGGAAAAAAGGGGGGCAAGCTGTCCCGCTTTATTTAAGGAATCCCATAACTTTAGCACATGGACAGTCATTGGGGAGACATATAGTGACAGACTCCTATGGGCTTGGGAAAGCCAGGGAGCATGAGCTAAATTACGTCCCGCCAGAAACTTCTCCAGCGGTACCCAAACCTTAGTGGATACCCCATGGTGCCAGTTCAAAATCCGTTGAAGGGCGATTGCCTCGTAATACTTGCGTATATCTGGGACGCCTAGGCCACCCAGCCACTTAGGTCTCTGCAGGGTACGAAGAGCCAAACGAGAGCTCCGCCCCTGCCAGATATATTTAAGAAACGCACTGTTGAGGCTCCAAAATTCAAAAGCGAATTCGGCCTTTAACTACTAGGGACCGTATGATCCTTCCCCTCCTTAGGCAACACTGTTATATGAGCCATCAGTCCCTCCTTAGGCACAGCTGTGCCCGACGCCAAGGCGTTGAAGTAAGTGCACATATGCCCAGAAAGCAGGGGGAGGAAAGCACGGTAGTAGGCATTCGTGTACCCATCCGGGCCTGGACTTTTTCCCTTCGGGAGATCTTTTACCACAATGTCCAGCTCCTCCATACTAATCGGGATTTCAAGAGACTTACTAGTCTCAACCGAAAGTTGGGGAGCATGGGCCTCTGTCAGGTAATTTAAAATATAGTCTTGTTTCTGATTTACTGTCAAACCAGGGAGTGTGGCAGGAAGATGATACAATTGAGCATAATAATCTCTAAAGGCGGCAGCTATTTTAGAGGAGTGGACTACAGGGGGACCCGTCCCAGCTTGAAGCTTATGCACATGGCCCGAAGCTTGTTGTCTCTTTAGAGCCCTAGCAAGCAGTCGCCCACACTTGTTACCGTATTCATAAAATTTATGCGAAATATAACGTAGGCGATCACGTATGCGGGTGTCTAGCAGGGTAGCAAGTTCCTGGCGAAGGGCCTGTAGCTCTGCCGCCAGCTCCGGAGTCAGACGACGCTTATGTTTAAGTTCCGCCGACTGTATTTTTCGTAAGAGGGATTGAAGATCCCCCTCCCGTGCCTTTTTCAGCCGTGCCCCTTGAGAAATGAGCTCCCCTCTAATTACTGCCTTATGGCCTTCCCAAATAGACGCCGCCCCAACCTCGGTCGATGAATTTTCAGCAAAGTACAGGGCAATCTGAGACGCATTTAGCTGCCACAGCGTCATCCACAATATTCTCATTCAAGCGCCAGGTCCAAGACCGGGCATCGGAAGAGGGCTGATGGATAGAAAAAGAAACTGGGGCATGATCCGACATGGTGATGGAACCAATTGACGCACTGGATAAGGTCTCCAGGGAGAACTGGTCCATCAAAAGCATATCTATACGGGTATAAACTGCATGGGTTGCCGAGTAATAGCTAAAATCCTTATCTGTAGGATGGAGTAGTCGCCAACAGTCAACCAGATGGTAAGCTTGCAAAGCTTTCCTGAAATGTTTGATGAAAGCAAAAGAGTGGGTAGATCGCCCCGCAGATGTATCCATCTTGGGGTCCGGGCTAATATTAAAATCCCCTCCCAAAATCAACTGGCCCTCTTTAAAATGAGAGAGGGAGTCCAGGAGGGAGTCCAGAAAGGCAAGCTGACCAGTATTTGGTGTGTACACGGTTGCAAAGGTAAGTTTACGACCCAGAATATTCCCCTTAATAAAGACGTACCTGCCATTCAAGTCGATCAACTGATCAGTCAGGGTAAAGGGGCATTGTTTATGCACAGCTATGGCCACTCCGCTCGACTTAGATCGAGGGGAGTTGCTAAGAAACCATTGAGAATATAAGTGTGTGGGAAGGCGGGGGACCGAGTCAGTGCGAAAATGTGTCTCCTGCAAGAAAAGAACATGTGCCCCCAGGCGTTTGGTTTCGAGCCACAACTTACTGCGTTTGTTAGGCGATCCTAGCCCTCGGACGTTATACGATACCACTTTCAGGGAGGCCATAAGGCAAAGTTATCGCGGAGAAATCTCCAGTCAGGAGGGAAAAGAGACCTGCAGATGATCAATCCATGAGTCGCTGAGTACTGAGAAAAAAAAAAAAATCGTCAAAACATACATCTAGAACAAAAAAGGGAGATACCTCAAGGGTCTTCCAGGGCATCTAAACTAAGCTAGTCGGGGACCTTCACCCAGCCCTCGGGCCACCAAAAGGGGGAAGGTCAGCGAGTAGCATGAAGTCCCAAACTCGGGACAAAAACTCCAGGGAGTTTAACCTATGTGGGGGGGAAACGGCACAACACGAAGTGTGAGCCCACGAAAGTGACCCACCCTGTAAGAAAAGAAAAAAAAGGCATAGCAGCATCTAAGATGCGCCATCCTAAATACAAAAATATACCACAGCAGCAGTGTAAAAACATATTCGGAACAATACAATTCAACTCGGCACCCTGAAGGGGGGCATACTAGGTCCTACAAGTAGAACCAGTTCAACTTTAAATGATGAAATTTCAAGGGGCCTTCAGGAGCCCCTTTAGGAAGGGGAATGTGGAGTTGAATGCGGAACATCTTGGTGAGAGTCCACTCGAGGTTGGTGTCTATTCCGGCCTCTGCGACGGGTAGAACGCCAAAGTTGTGGCTGCACAGGAAGCAGGATTTCCGACGCAGTTTTCCAATCTGGAACATTGATGGCTGGAAGGCCTAGTTGTTGCAGGAATCGTGGTAAATCTTCAGTGGTGCGCAAAACAACTTGCCGACCCTCTTTAATGACAATTGGAAGGGGAAGCCCCATCTATAAGGCAGCTGTGCATCTTGTAGGGCCTCAAGTAGTGGTTTAAGGGCTCGGCGTTGCACCAGGGTGCGTCTGGAGAGATCTGGAAAAAAGGACAGCTGTGCACCCTCAAAGTTCACCTGGCGGACCCCCCTTACATGAGCCATTATACTTTCCTTTAGGGAATATTTGTGCAACTTGCAAATAATGTCCCGTGGTTTATTTGGGTCATCCGAAGGTGCCCGAAGGGCCCTATGAGCCCGGTCTATCTCAATATGATCAGGTGCATCTTGGCCGAGAACCTGTTTAAAGAGACCCTGCAAAGAGGGTACTATGTCTCTGGGGCCAGTAGCTTCAGGCATTCCCCTAATGCGTATATTGACCCTGCGACTCCTATTCTCAAGGTCATCCATTTGATCTATTAAAGAGTCGATCCTGCGAGCTTGATGTTTACTACGATCATGGAGAGCTTGCAGGGCTGGTGAAACAGCGTCCCATTGTGCCTCCAACTCTTCCACTCTACCCCCAATGTGTGCTGTATCTACCTGCAGCGCTTCAATGTCCTGCCGCAGGGCCTTCTCAACCCTGTCAGCAAACAGTACTAAGTCTGCCTTAGTGGGGAGGGCAAGGATGTGAGCTCTGAGATCCGTATCACCCATCACTTCGCGCCCATGATTGTAACAGGGGGCACTGAGCTGCCAGAGCTAGCGGGGGAGGTGGAGGAGGGATGCAAGGGAGAAAGTAAGTGCGGAGAGGGGATGATGGAGGCCGCATGTGCGGCCTTGTACTTGCCCGCCGCCGCCGGCGCCATCTTGGGAGTCTCTAGAGCGGTGCGGCCCCGCTCCAGGAAATACAGGTCTAATGCGCCAGGACGGTGCCGAGATGCCCGCTGAGGTTGCGGGGATGTCTTCCGTGACTTTGGAGGCATGCCGAGAACCGAAGATGCCCGTTGGAAAAGCTGCTGCTGGGTGTCTGTAATGCGGGTGGTCAGACGGAGCTCCTCAGCCACAAGTCCTCACTCCTTCATGCCGTGGCCACGCCCCACCGCATGAAGTTTTACCCCTATCCGACTCCTGGGTGGGGGGGCGGATTTGCAGCTCGGTGGAACTCCCTGCTCTCCGTGGGTCTGCGAGGTGGTCACTTTGTAGTACAAGATCGAGTTTCTTTCTTATCCACCAAACAGATTCTTTCCCTCAAATCTGCCTCTCCTTCCGGCTCGTCGGACTGCCCTGCTGGGGGCAGTGCAAGACTTGTTGTGGTGGGGGGTCACCGCTAGACAGGTTTCAAGGATTCTACTCGAATCTGTTTGTGGTCCCAAAGAAAGACGGAGTCCGTCCAATCTTGGACCTCAAGGCCCTCAATGCTTTTGTAAAGATTCAAAAGTTCCGGATGGAATCGATTAGTTCGGTGGTTGCTGCGCTCCATCCGGGGGACTTCCTGGCGTCCTTGGATATCAGGGATGCATACTTGCATGTCCCCATCTGCGTCGGGCATCAGAGGTTCCTGCGCTTTGCGATCGGCGAAGACCACTATCAATTTGTGGCTCTTCCCTTTGGCCTACAGTCGGCACCAAGAGTTTTCTCAAGGGTGCTCGTCCCGATTCTAGCTTTGCTGAGACAGCGCAGCATTGCTATCGTGGGCTACTTGGATCTTCTGAGAGCTGCTTCAAGCTCAGAATTAGAGGAGGACGTGTCTATAGCCAGTCAGACCCTCCGTGAGTTTGGTTGGGTGCTGAACCTCCAGAAGTCGGTGTTAGTACTAGAGGTCGACCGATATATCGGCCGATTTTTGGCACTTTTTAATTAATCGGCATCGGCCGATAGTGCTGAAAAAAGAGCCGATTTAAAAAACTTCAGCGCAACTTGCAAATAAGTTCTTTCATAGAAGTCAATGCAAGTTGCCTGAAGTTTCCCGTGGAGGTGGAGGATGTGTCTCTGGGCAGCCTGCCAAGTGAGAGAAAAGAGATACAATGTTTCTTCTTATCAATGAACTGAACTCCCTGTGTAGAAGTTCTCAGTTTAACCATTTAAAGACTAAATCTTTTCTGACACTTGTAGCTTACAACAGGGCTTGACAAATTTGCTTGGAATCTAGGAGCCAGCTAAAAAAGTTAGGAGCCAGGAAAGTGCACCGTACCGCCGAGCTAGCGCGCAGAAGCGAACGCATACATGAGTAGCGCCCGCATATGAAAGCGTTGTTAAAACCACACGTGAGGTTTTGCCGCGATTGGTAGATCAAGAGCAATAATTCTAGCCCTAGACCTCCTCTGTAACTCAAAACATGCAACCTGTAGAATTTTTTTTAAACGTCGCCTATGGAGATTTAAAGGGTAAAAGTTTGTCGCCATTCCACGAGCGGATGCAATTTTTAAGCGTGACATGTTGGGTATCAATTTACTCAGCGTAACATTATCTTTCACAATATAAAAAAAAAAATTGGGATAACTTTACTGTTGTCTTTTTTTTTAATAATAAAAATAGTGTATTTCTTCCCCAAAAAGTGCGCTTGTAAGACCGCTGCGCAAATACGGTGTGACAAAGTTTTTTGCATTGACCGCCATTTTATTCTCTAGGGTGTTAGAATAAAAAATATATATAATGTTTGGGGGTTGTAATTAGAGGGAAGGAGATGGGGGAAGCTCCATTAGCATTGCTGGTTGTATGTCATACCAACGGCCACCACAAGATGGCGCCTGATCACAGAAGGAAGCATAGGCCTACATACAGAGAAGCATAGGCCTGCAGAAGGCCGCAAAGCCGCGGCCTCAATTACCGGCCGGCCTGGCGCGGCGCGGGGGGGGTTCACGGAGACACAGGATACCCCAGCTGTGCTGCCCCAGGCGCCAGGTCACTAATTCTAGTCGCAATGGCGACCTGGCGCCCGGGGATTGTCGAGCCCTGGCTTACAAGTAAAAATCCTGTATTTTATGCTAGAAAATCACTTGGAACCCCCAAACATTATATATTTTTTTTTAGCAGAGACCCTAGGGAATAAAATGGCGGTTGTTGTAATATTTTATGTCACACGGTATTTGCGCAGCGGTGTTTCAAACGCAATTTTTTGGGAAAAAATACACTTTAATGAATTTCAAATAAAACTAAACAGTAAAGTTAGCCGTTTTTATTTATTTTTTTCGTCTAAAAATTGTGATTACCTGTTTTTGTGCCTCATTCCTGATTATTCTCTTACCGAAGATGGCGGCGGCAGCACCCGAGAGCCAAGGGAGAGATCGGCTTCGTGTGCCGACATCGCGGGCGCCCAGGACAGGTAAGTGTCCATATAATTAAAGTCAGCAGCTGCAGTATTTGTAGCTGCTGACTTTTAATATTTTTTTTTTCGGTGGAACTCTGCTTTTACTCTGGAGCGGGTAGGCGTTGACAGTAAAACGCTGCTAGTTTTAGCAGCGCTTTACCATCATTTTAGCGGCGCTATTCGACTGCTAGCGGGGGCGCTTATAACCCAGCTAGCGGCCAATGAAGAGGTTAAATGCACCCTTGTAGCACCGCTGCAGAAGCGCTTTGCAGGCGCTTCGGCAGCAGTGCCCATTCATTTCAATGGGCAGGAGTGGTGGAGGAGCGGTATACACCGCTCCAAAGATGCTGCTTGCAGGACTTTTTTAACATCCTGCCAGCGCACCGCCTCAGTGTGAGACTGCAGGGGAGCTGTTTTGCAGGCACTTTTACAGGTGCTATTTCTTTCTCGTACATCACGGGACACAGAGCGACATAGTCATTACTAATGGGTTATATAGATACCGTCAGGTGCTGGCACTGGCAACTTCCAAAACCGGAAGTACCCTCCCCTATATAAGCCCCTCCCATCCGGGAGCACCTCAGTTTTTTGCCAGTGTCTAAGGTGTTGGCCAAGAAGAAACATGTGTTTTTCACTGAGCTTGCGTACAGGTTCTTTTGGGCCTCAGTAAGCTATTCCGGATCCGACCAAAAAAGCTTCATAGCTAAACGGTCGGTACCCGGGCCTTGCAGAGAAGAGCAAGGTTTTGCCTGTAATGCTTCTCTTAGGAGAGCTGGACCCTGGGATCCAGAGCTCTGGTCATACCCACGACCAAGATGTTTTCTGTGCAGGGTGCTATACAGGTCCAGGGGAGTGGAATCCTTGGGAACCCGGTCCCTGAAGGTTTGATTACAATGCCTGCCGTGATAGGTGAAGTTTGGGCTTCTGTGGACCAAACAGAGTCCTGCGGCGGGGAAAAGGTAAGTGGGGGCCCTCGGCAACTTGGTTCTATTGAGGGACCCCCAAGCCTATTTTGTCTTTCTGCCTGTTACCTAAGGTATTCCCGCTAATATTCTGTGTATGCCTGTTACTACTGAGAAAATGTAAAAATTTTAATAGTAGGCAAGAAAAAAAAAAAAAAATGTGTAAGACCGCGGTACCTGTGTTAGACACTAGAGGCCGCTATGGTTCTTTTTTCTTGTAATGTGGATTTTTTTCTTCCAGAATCAAATCCAGGCAGTTGGTATGTTCTCTCCTGGGAAGCTGTCTCCTCTGCCCTGTTGCTGCGCTCATCCATCCCCGGGCCCTGCGGCAAAGGGACCCTGGCTCCCATCTAGCTCCTTGTTGTTTTCAAAAAAGGCGCCGAAGGCGCACGTGCGCGTGCGCGTGCACGCGCCTCTATTCATAGAGGCGATCTGGAAAAAGGGGCGGAGCGGGTGGATGACGCTCAGGTGTGCGCCGCGGCGCTACTGCGCATGTGCGGGCGTCCAGCGTGTTTTAAAGCACATTATAGCTGGCTGTTGAAGTGCACAGACAGAGCTAGCAACAATATAAAGGCACACAGAGGCGGTTGATGCAGGCATCCCCTAGAAAGGCACTTTAGTAGACACCAACTGTGATATAGCAGCAATTGTGCTAGACTATTCTCAGTAAAAGTGGTGTATTACGGCTGGAATACCTCAGCTTTAGGCTTAGGAATATGCCGTCCAGAAGCTCCGGAACTGAATCTTCCAGGAAGCGAAGGGGGTCTCATCGGGCTCTGAGGATCTTGGGCATACTTCTGCTGCACCAGTCTCCCCTGAAGTTCAGAGGTAAGTGACCGTAGAGACCCCGCAGGGGTACTTGGTACTGTGGCTGTCCTCAGTTCACCTGCTCCTGTGTATGTAACAGAGGAGGTTTTTTCCTCAGCTCTGGGAGGATTAGAGAGAGATTGTCAACATTGATCGCTGCCTCCCTGTCAGGGAAAGCATGCCCGATCTCGGTCTCCTCCTTCAGAGTGCCTGTTAGCAGAGCAACAGTCCCATACAGGGATCGACCTGCCTGAAGGGGATCAGGATAAGGTTGATTCTGTTATAGAGGAGTCAACAGTGGGGGAACCTTTTCTCAGCATCTCAAGCTGAAAGATTATGGGTTCAGTCTCTGACTAACATGGTCCGATCAGCATTTAAAAATGCACCTTGCGGAACCATCAACCACTACTGTATCCTCGTTGGGGTCGCTAGAAGCCCCCAGACTGTCTGTTCTTTTCCACTTCACCCTTTACTGAAAGGGCTTATTTACCAGGATTGGGAACGTCCTGAGAAAATATTTATTCCCCCAAGAGATTTCCGGTGGTCTATCCCATGGAGGATAAGTTCATAAAAAAAAAAAAAATGGAAGGTCCCTACAGTGGACGCAGCCATCTCTTGTATGTATAAATCACTGACATGTCCAGTGGATAATGTCCAAATGTTCAAGAACCCAATAGATAAAAGATTGGAGTCCTTATGAAAGTCTGCTTCTTTCTACAGCAAGCTTGGTGACACAACCAGCAGTAGCAGCTATTGGGGTCTGCTAAGCAGTGAAGGATCAGTTGAAACAGGTCTTGAGGGACTTGACAGATCAGCAGGCTTTGACCTAGCTGATCTACCTAGAGCCTTAGGCTTTGCGGTTGACGCCATAAAGGATTCAGTCCATCACGCCTCCCGCCTTACGCTGTCTATAGTACATATGCGTAGGCTTCTATGGCTCAAAAACTGGTCTGCTGAAGCTCCCTGTAAAGAATGGCTGGTTAGCGTCCCATTTCATGGTGAACGCTTATTCAGGGAAAACCTGGACAAATATATCCAGAAAATTTCCAGCGGTAAATACGCTCTTGCCGGTTAAAAACAGAGTTAGAGGTCCCTCTTTAAGAGGCCTGCTTCTCCAGTCCCTGAGGCATCGGCTGTGTAACAGTTCCGACGGCCTCCTCGGTCAATTCCCGGGGGTAAAAAACAGGGACAATAGCAGGGTAATGAGAAACCCTGGGTCAGGGGAGGTACAAAACCTCCCCCAAAGTTAAATTCATTGAAGGGTTGCCCCCACTCAGTCGGGTGGGGGGAGGACTCCAGTTGTTCGCAAGAGACCTGGCGGGACACGATCAAGACAGATAGGTGCTCTCCGCAGTATGTTTGGGATACAGTTTGGAGTTAAAAGACTCTCCTCCTTCCCATTTTTGAGGTCAAACGTGCCAAGGGATCCCCGGAAGAGAGCGTCCCTCCTGTGGCACTAGAACAACTATTGCTCCAAGGAGTAATTATGGAGGTTCCCCTGGAAGAATGAGGGTTCGGGTTTTACTCAAACCTCTTTACAGTCCCGAAGCAAACGCGGACGGGAGGCCCATATTAATTCTAAAAGGGCTATACAAATTCCTGTATATCAGGACTTTCCGATGGAGTCGATCCGATCGGTGGCCACTGCCCTACAAGGGGAGGATTGGTTAGCCGCGATCGACATCAAAGATGCTTATTTGCACATTCCCATCTTTCCAGTCCACCAAAAATTTCTACGCTTTGCAGTAGAAGGGCGCCATTTTCAGTTCAGAGCCTTACCCTTCGGTTTGGCCACATCACCACGAGTGTTTACAAAAATTCTGGCCCTTTATTGGCCAATCTAAGAACACAAGGTGTAATGATAATGGCATATCTAGATGACTTGTTGCTGATAGACCACTCAGTGAAAAAACTAGAAGTGGTTGTTCACGAGACAATCAAGTATCTGGAATATCACGGTTGGATTATCAACCGAGACAAGTCAGCCCTAAAACCAGTCAAAAGTCTGGAATACTTGGGGCTAAGGTTGGATTCAGGCCAGAGAAAAATATTCTTGCCTCGAGGAAAGGTGTTGTCTTTGAAAGATTTGATCCACTTAGTGGGTACAAAAAAGACAGCCGTCCATACGCCTGTGCATGAGGCTGCTGGGAAAAATGGTGGCATCATTCGAAGCAGTACCCTACGGTCAATTCCATTCAAGGAATTTGCAAGGGGCCATACTGTCAGCCTGGAACAAAAAAGTTCAGGCCCTAGACTTACAATGTCCTTGTCCCCTTCCGTTCGCAAGAGCCTCCGTTGGTGGTTGGTTCCCCAGAATCTGGAAAAAGGGAAATCCTTCAGTCCGATTTCTTGGAAGGTGGTCACTACAGATGCCAGCCTTATAGGCTGGGGAGCTGTACTGGAGCAATAGTCTCTCCAGGGCAGATGGTCGGATGCAGAAAAGGCCCTGCCCATCAATCTCTTAGAGATACGAGAGCCCGGTATGCCCTAGTAGCATGGACATCCAAACTCCAAGGGTCCCCTATCAGAATTCAATCAGACAATGCCACAGCAGTGGCATATATCAATCATCAGGGGGGCACCAGGAGTCGTGCAGCCCAGAGGGAAGTAAATTACATCCTGAAATGGGCAGAAAGATATGTCCCAGCCATATCTGCGGTATTCATTCCAGGAGTGGAGAATTGGAAGGCGGACTTTCTAAGTCGCCAGCAATTATGCCCAGAGGAAGGGTCCCTTCACCCCGAGGTTTTCTGGACAATATGTCAGCGGTGGGGAACATCGGATGTAGATCTTCTAGCATCCAGATTCAACGCAAAGGTGGACAGGTTTGTCTCTCGGACAAGGGATCCCCTAGCTTGCGGCTTGGATGCCCTAGTGTTCCCTTGGGATCAGTTCAAGCTGATATATGCATTTCCACCGCCACAATTGTTACCTCGATTACTCCGCAGAATCAGGGTAGAAAAGAAACCAGTGATTCTGGTGGCTCCAGCGTGGCCCCGAAGAGCGTGGTACGCGGAGATTGTAAAATATCAGTGGGGAGTCCTTGGACTCTCCCACGTCGTCCGGACCTGCTTTCGCAAGGACCGATATACCACCCTTCCTTACCAGCCC
This sequence comes from Rana muscosa, assembly GCA_029206835.1. Lineage (NCBI taxonomy): Eukaryota > Metazoa > Chordata > Amphibia > Anura > Ranidae > Rana > Rana muscosa. Next base: position 989,023,651 of record CM055118.1, on the reverse strand, counting down.
TAGGTTTGACGGCCTGGCTATTGAAGCCCACATTCTAAAAAAGAGAGGGCTCTCTAATTCTGTGGTATCTACCATGATCAATGCCAGGAAGCCGGTATCCAGGCAGATCTACTATAGAATCTGGAGGGCGTACATCGCCTGGTGTGAGGCCAAGAAATGGCATCCACGTAAAAACGTAATAGGTAGGATTCTGGACTTCCTACAATGGGCTGTAGATAGGAAGCTTGCCTTGAGTACTATCAAGGGTCAGATTTCGGCCTTGTCAATATTTTTTCAAAGGCCCTTGGCTTCGCATTCACTAGTCAAAGCCTTTATACAAGGAGTGATGCGTATTAGTCCTCCGGTTAATATTCCCATATGTCCATGGGATCTAAACTTGGTTCTGTCGGTTCTACAGAAACAACCATTTGAACCATTACAGCATATTTCTTTGGTTCTTCTCACCAGGAAATTGATTTTTCTAGTAGCCATTTGTTCGGCTAAAAGAGTGTCGGAATTAGCAGCTATGTCCTGTAAGGAGCCATATCTGGTTATCCATAAGGACAGAGTAGTGTTACGTCCTCATCCAGCCTTTCTTCCTAAGGTGGTATCGAGGTTTCATTTGAACCAAGATGTGGTTCTTCTTTCTTTTTTCCCCAAACCTACTTCGGTAGAGGAAAAGTTATTGCATTCTTTGGATGTAGTAAGAGCAGTTAAAGCTTATCTAAAAGCCACTGCTCAGATTCGCAGAACGGATACTTTGTTTATTCTGCCGGAAGGCCCCAGAAAGGGTCAGGCAGCGTCAAAATCTACTTTAGCCAGGTGGATTCGACAGGTCATAATACAAGCCTATGGCTTGAGAAGGAGACCGCCTCCGTTCAAAGTTGGAGCGCACTCCACGAGAGCAGTTGGGACTTCATGGGCAGTGCATCACCAGGCCTCCCTGGCTCAAATCTGTAAGGCCGCAACATTGTCTTCAGTTCACACGTTTACTAGGTTCTACCAGGTGGACGTTAGAAGTCAGGAGGATGTCGCCTTTGGGCGCAGTGTGTTGCAGGCCGCAAAAGATCCTCATGTCTGATAGCGCTCAGCTTATATATGGTGTATCCCCCCCCCCCCTCATTTGGCATTGCTTTAGGACATCCCATTAGTAATGACTATGTCGCTCTGTGTCCCGTGATGTACGAGAAAGAAAATAGGATTTTTATAACAGCTTACCTGTAAAATCCTTTTCTTGGAGTACATCACGGGACACAGAGCTCCCGCCCCTCTTTGGGGACACTTATTGCTTTGCTACAAAACTGAGGTGCTCCCGGATGGGAGGGGCTTATATAGGGGAGGGTACTTCCGGTTTTGGAAGTTGCCAGTGCCAGCACCTGACGGTATCTATATAACCCATTAGTAATGACTATGTCGCTCTGTGTCCCGTGATGTACTCCAAGAAAAGGATTTTACAGGTAAGCTGTTATAAAAATCCTATTTTTTAGCCCAAAAGTGCCTGAAAAACACCCCAGTGTGAAAGGGGTCCAACTGTTAGATTTTATGAGATGAAGGGGAAAAAAAAACGAAAAAACATCAGCCTAACATATCGGCCCAAAAAAAAGGGATTTTTATAACAGCTTACCTGTAAAATCCTTTTCTTGGAGTACATCACGGGACACAGAGCGACTTAGTCATTACTAATGGGTTATATAGATTACCTTCAGGTGTTGGCACTGGCCAATTCCAAACCGGAAGTACCCTCCCCTATATAAGCCCCTCCCACCCGGGAGCACCTCAGTTCTGTAGCCAAGCAATAAGTGTCCCAAAAAGAGGGGTGGGAGCTCTGTGTCCCGTGATGTACTCCAAGAAAAGGATTTTACAGGTAAGCTGTTATAAAAATCCCTTTTTCTTTTTCGTACATCACGGGACACAGAGCGACTTAGTCATTACTAATGGGACGTCCCAAAGCAATGCCAAATGAGGGGAGGGATACATAAGCTGGGCGCCATCAGGCATGAGGATCTTTTGCGGCCTGCAACACACTGCGCCCAAAGGCGACATCCTCCTGACTTCTAACGTCTACCTGGTAGAATCTAGTAAACGTGTGTACCGAAGACCATGTTGCGGCCTTACATACTTGAGCCAGGGAGGCCTGGTGATGCACTGCCCATGAAGTTCCAACTGCTCTTGTGGAGTGCGCCCTAACTTTGAACGGAGGCGGTCTCTTTCTCAAGCCATAGGCTTGTATTATGACCTGTCGAATCCACTTGGCTAAAGTAGATTTTGATGCTGCCTGACCCTTTCTGGGGCCTTCCGGCAGAACAAATAAAGAATCCGTTCTGCGAATCTGAGCAGTGGCTTTTAGATAAGCTTTAACTGCTCTTACTACATCCAAAGAATGTAATAACTTTTCCTCTACCGAGCTAGGTTTGGGGAAAAAAGAAGGAAGAACCACATCTTGGTTCAAATGAAACCTCGATACCACCTTAGGAAGAAAGGCTGGATGAGGACGTAATACTACTCTGTCCTTATGGACAACCAGATATGGCTCCTTACAGGACAAGGCGGCTAATTCCGATACTCTTTTAGCCGAACAAACGGCTACTAAGAAAATCAATTTCCTGGTGAGAAAAACCAAGGAAATGTGTTGTAATGGTTCAAACGGTTGTTTCTGTAGAACCGACAGAACCAGGTTTAAGTCCCAAGGACATATGGGAGTACTAACCGGAGGGCTAATACGCATCACTGCTTGTATAAAGGCTTTGACTAGTGAATGCGAAGCCAAGGGCCTTTGAAAAAATATTGACAAGGCCGAAATCTGACCCTTGATAGTACTCAAGGCAAGCTTCCTATCTACAGCCCACTGTAGGAAGTCCAAAATCCTCCCTATCACGTACTTACGTGGATGCCATTTCCTGGCCTCACACCACGTAATGTATGCTTTCCAGATCCTATAATAGATCTGCCTGGATACCGGTTTCCTGGCATTGATCATGGTAGATACCACAGAATTAGAGAGCCCTCTCTTTTTCAGAATGTGGGCTTCAATAGCCAGGCCGTCAAACCTAGGGCTGGTAAGGAAGGGTGGTATATCGGTCCCTGCGACAGCAGGTCCGGACGATGTGGGAGGGTCCAAGGACTCCTCACTGACATTTTTACAATCTCCGCGTACCATGCCCTTCGGGGCCACGCTGGAGCCACCAGAATCACTGGTTTCTTTTCTACCCTGATTCTGCGGAGTAATCGCGGTAACAATTGTGGCGGTGGGAATGCATATATCAGCTCGAACTGATCCCAAGGGAACACTAGGGCATCCGAGCCGCAAGCTAGGGGATCCCTTGTGCGAGACACAAATCTGTCCACCTTTGCGTTGAATCTGGATGCTAGCAGATCTACATCCGGTGTTCCCCACCGCTGGCATATTGCCTGGAAAACCTCGGGGTGAAGAGACCATTCCCCCGGGCATAATTGTTGGCGACTTAGAAAGTCCGCTCTCCAATTTTCCACTCCTGGGATGAAAACCGCGGATATGGCTGGGACATATTTTTCTGCCCACTCCAGGATGCAATTTGCTTCCCTCTGGGCTGCACGACTCTTGGTGCCACCCTGGTGATTGATATATGCCACTGCCGTGGCATTGTCTGATTGAATTCTGACAGGGGACCCTTGGAGTTTGGATGTCCATGCTACTAGGGCATACCGGGCTGCTCGTATCTCTAAGAGATTGATGGGCAGGGCCTTTTCTGCTTCTGACCACTTGCCCTGGAGAGACCATTGCTCCAGTACTGCCCCCCAGCCTATGAGGCTGGCATCTGTAGTGACCACCTTCCAAGAAACCGGACTGAAGGGTTTCCCTCTTTCCAGATTCTGGGGCACCAACCACCAATGGAGGCTCTTGTGAACGGAAGGGGACAGGGACATTGGTAAGTCTAAAGCCTGAACTTTTTTGTTCCAGGCTGACAGTATGGCCCTTTGCAAATTCCTTGAATGGAATTGACCGTAGGGTACCGCTTCGAATGAAGCCACCATCTTTCCCAGCAGCCTCATGCAGAGGCGTATGGATGGTTTTCTTTTTGTACCCACTAAGTGGGTCAAATCTTTTAAAGACGACACCTTCTCTGGAGGTAAGAAAATCTTTCTCTGATTTGAATCCAGCCTTAGCCCTAAGTATTCCAGACTTTTGACTGGTCTTAGAGCTGACTTGTCCCGGTTGATAATCCAACCGTGATATTCCAGATACTCGATTGTCTTGTGAATAGCTACTTCCAGCTTTTCCACTGAGTGGTCTATTAGTAGCAGGTCGTCTAGATATGCCATTATCGTTACACCCTGTGTTCTTAGATTGGCCAATAATGGGGCCAGAATTTTTGTGAACACTCGTGGTGCTGTGGCCAGACCGAAAGGTAAGGCTCTGAACTGAAAATGGCGCCCTTCTACTGCAAAGCGTAGAAATTTCTGGTGGGCCGGAAAGATGGGAATATGCAGGTAAGCATCCTTTATGTCGATCGAGGCTAGCCATTCCTGCCCTTGTAGGGCGGTGGCCACCGATCGGATCGACTCCATCCGAAAAGTCCTGATATTTAGGAACTTGTTTAGCCCTTTTAGATTTAATATGGGCCTCACGTCCCCATTTGGTTTGGGGACTGTGAAAAGGTTCGAGTAAAACCCGAATCCGCTTTCTTCCAGGGGAACCTTCATGATTACACCTTGGAGCAATAGTTGTTCTAGTGCCAGAAGGAGGGATCCTCTCTTTTGGGGATCTCTTGGCACGTTTGACCTCATAAATTGGGCAGGAGGAGTGCCTTTTAACTCCAGCTTGTATCCCAGACTTACTGCGGAGAGCACCCATCTGTCTCTGATGGTGTCCCGCCAGGTCTCTGTGAACAACTGAAGTCTTCCCCCCACCCGATTGAGTGGGGGCAACGCTTCATGCCTTGGGGGGAGGTTTTGTACCTCTCTTGATCCAGGGCTTCTTGTTACCCTGTGATTGTCCCTGATTTCTGCCCCCTGAATTTGACCGCGGAGGCCGTCGGAACTGCTTCACAGCCGATGTGCCCGGGACTGGAGAAGTAGGCCTCTTAAAAGAAGGACTTCTACCCTTGTTCTTAACCGGTAAGAGTGAACTTTTACCGGCAGAAATTTTCTGGATATATTTGTCCAGATCTTCTCCAAATAAGCGTTCTCCATGAAATGGGAAGCTAACCAGCAGTTTTTTACAGGGAGCTTCAGCAGACCAGTTTTTGAGCCACAGAAGCCTACGCATATGTACTATAGACAGCGTAAAGCGGGAGGCCTGTTGGATTGTATCCTTTATGGCGTCCACCGCAAAACACAAGGCTCTAGGCAGGTCAGCTAGGGCATGAGCCTGCTGATCTGGTAAGTCCCTTAAGACTTGTTTCAACTGATCTTTCACTGCTTGGCAGACTCCAATCGCTGCTACCGCAGGTTGTGTCACCATACTTGCTGTAGAGAAAGCAGATTTTAGTAAAGACTCCAATTTTTTATCTATTGGGTCTTTGAACATTGGAACATTATCTACTGGACATGTCAGTGATTTGTTAACAGAAGAGATGGCTGCGTCCACTGTAGGGACCCTCCATTTTCTTATGAACTTATCCTCCATGGGATAGATCACCGGAAATCTCTTGGGGGGAGCAAATATTTTATCAGGATGCTCCCAATCCTGGTAAATAAGCCCTTCTAATAAAGGGTGGATTGGGAAGGAACAGACAGCCTGGGGAGCTTTTAGCGACCCCAGCGAGGAAACCGTAGTGGATGGTGGTTCCGCCAGAGGCATTTTAAATGCTGATCGGACCATATTAGTCAGAGACTGAACCCATAATCTTTCAGCCTGAGAAGCTGAGAAAGGTTCTTCCACTGTTGATTCCTCCATAACTGAATCAACCTCATCCTGATCCCCTTCAGGTAGGTCGATCTCTGTGTGGGGCTGTTCCTCCACTAACAGGCACTCTGAAGGAGGAGACGGAGATCGGACGCGCTTTTCCTGAGACAGGGAAGCAGCGATCAATGCTGTTAATCTCTCTTCCAATCCTCCCAGAGTTGAGGATAAAACCTCCTCTGTTATATATACAGGAGCAGGTGGACTGGGGACAGCCGCAGCACCAGGCATTCCTGCGGGGTTTCTACGGCTACTGACCTCTGAATTCTCAGGGGAGATTGGTGCAGTACAAGCATGCCCAATATCCTCAGAGCCCGATGGAGACCCCTTTGGCTTCCTGGAAGATCTATTTCCGGAGCGTCTGGACGACATATCCTTTAAGCACAAAGCTGAGGTATTCCCGTCGTCATACACCAATTTTGCTGGTAATAGTCTAACACAGGTGCTGCTATATACCAGCTGGTGTCCACTAAAGTGCCTTTCTATGGGGATGCCTGCATCAACCGCCTCTGTGTGCCACTGTTTGTTGCTAGCTCTGTTTGCATGCAGCTGACACTTGTACTGTGTCTTTTAACCATGCTGGGACGCCCGCACATGCGCAGAAGCGCCGCGGCGCGCATCGAGCGTCATCCACCCGCCCCGCCCCTTTTTTTCATAGGAGGCGCGTGCACGCGCCCGCGCGCGCGCCCGTGCGCCATTGGCGCCCTTTTCGAAATCAAACAGGGGACTAGGAGCCAGGGCCCTTTTTGCCGGAGGGCCTGTGCGGTGGATGAACGCAGCAACAGGGCAGAGGAAGTGGATTCCCACAGAGAAACTTACCAGCTGCCTGGATCTTTTGACTTGAGAAAACCAAAGATCCACATGACAAGAAAAATGGACTACAGCGGCCTCTAGTGGTTTAACACAGGTACCGCGGTCCCTGTTTTTTTTTTTTTTTTTTCTTGACTACTATTAAAATTTTACATTTTCAGTAGTTATAGGCAAACACAGATATTTAGCGGGAATACCGTTAGGTAACAGACAGACAAATTAGGCTTGGGGGTCCCCCAATAGAACCAAGTTCCTGGGGGCCCCCACTTACCTGATCCCCGCCGCAGGACTTTGTTTGGTCCACAGAAGTCCAAACTTCACCTATCACGGCAGGTATTGTAATTAAACCTTCAGGGACCGGGTTCCCAAGGATTCCACTCCCCTGGACCTGTATAGCACCCTGCACAGACAACATCTTGGTCGTGGGTATGACCAGAGCTCTGGATCCCAGGGTCCAGCCCTCCTAAGAGAAGCATTACAGGCAAAACCTTGCTCTTCTGCTGCAAGGCCCGGGTACCGACCGTTTAGCTATGAAGCTTTTTTGGTGGGATCCGGAACAGCTTACTAAGGCCCAAAAGAACCTGTACGCAAGCCCAGTGAAAACACATGTTACTCTTTGGCCAACACCTTAGACACTGGCAAAAAACTGAGGTGCTCCCGGGTGGGAGGGGCTTATATAGGGGAGGGTACTTCCGGTTTGGAATTGGCCAGTGCCAACACCTGAAGGTAATCTATATAACCCATTAGTAATGACTAAGTCGCTCTGTGTCCCGTGATGTACGAAAAAGAAAAATCGGCATCATATATCGGCCGCTGCGATTTCTAAATATCGGCATCGGCCAGAGAAAAACCCATATCGGTCGACTTCTAGTTAGTACCAACCCAGCGCCTAGAGTACCTGGGGTTGATTCTGGACTCCTCGGAGGCAAGAGTATTTCTTCCTTTAAAAAAGTTGCAGACAATCCAGACTGCGGTGAAGTTGTTGACATCCCGCAAAAGGTCGTCTCTCCCTTTTTTGCATGCGAGTCCTGGGCCTCATGGTAGCCTCTTTCGAGGTGGTGCCGTTTGCCCAATTCCACACTCAGGTCTTGCAGAAGGAGATGCTCTCCAAATGGAACAAATCTCTGTTGTCTCTGGATCGTCAGATTCAGATAAGTCATTTTGTCAGGACCTCTCTGAGCTGGTGGCTGAGATCCCCGGCTCTTCGGTCCGGGAAGTCGTTCCTCCCCTTCCATTGGACTGTGATCGCGACGGACGCCACCCTGAACGGTTTGGGGGGAGTCTGGGGGGTTCAATCCCAACTACCGATCAATGTCCTGGAACTCCGGGCGATCAGGCTGTGCCTCTCCAAGTGGTCACAGAGGCTAAAGAGGGCGTCCAGTCAGACAACGCCACGGCAGTGGCATACGTCAACCATCAAGGAGGAACAAGAAGCTCGGCTGCAGCGTCGGAGGTCGCTCACATCCTGCGGTGGGCGGAAAGGAGCGTGCCGGCTCTATCGGCAGTTTACGTTTCGGGCGTGGAAAACTGGCAGGTGGACTATCTGAGTCGCCAGATGCTGGACCAAGGGGAATGGTTGTTGCATCCGGAGGTATTTCAACTCCTTTGCCGGAGATGGGGCACGCCAGACGTGGATCTCCTGGCTTCTCGACTCAATCGCAAGGTGACGAGGTTGGTGGCCCCGTGGGGTCAGTATCGGCTAATTTATGCCTTTTCCCCACTGAAGTTGCTTCCTCGTCTGCTCCGCAGAGTAGAGACAGAGGGGATTCCGGTGATTCTAATCGCCCCAGATTGGCACAGGCGTCCCTGGTACTCCGACCTCGTGCGCCTGGTGGCGGATGCACCCTGGCGACTGCCAATGCGGGAGGACCTTCTCTCGCAAGGTCCCAATCTTCATCCTGCTTTACCATCGCTGGCTTTAATGGCATGGCTATTGAAAGCCAGGTACTAAGGGACCGAGACCTGTTGGATTCGATCATTTCAACCATGTTGAGGGCACGGAAGTCTTCTTCTAGGAAGATCTACCATCGCACGTGGAGAGCCTACATCTCTGTGTGAGGAGATGGAATGGCGTCCATGGGCATATTCGGTTTCCAGGATTCTGCTGTTTTTACAGCGTGGAGTGGACCAGAAACTTTCCTTAAAGGGGGTTGTAAAGGTTCATTTTTTATTTTATAAGCTGAGTTTTTAAGCACAATTTTTTTGTGCTGAAAATGCCCTCCTCGGCTTATACTCGAGTCACCTTTTTGCGCCTGATCTCCCGGACTTTGGGGAGCCGGTACCGGCCGGCCGTAGGTCCCCTGGACCCCAAACCTGGCACACATATAGCCCCACTCTTCCTCTACAAGTGTGCAACGTTTCTTGTCCAGGGGACCTACGACCGGGGAGCACCGATTTTTCAAAACCGGGCACCCCTTCCATAGACTCCCATGTTAAACGGTCATTTCTCTGGTGAATTTGGGGACCCGGTACCAGCCGATCGTAGGTCCTCTGGACCCCAATCTTGGCACACATGTAGCCCCACTCTTCCTCTACAAGTTTGCAAAGTTTCTTGTCCGGGGGACACCGATTTTTCAAAGCCGGGCACCCCTTCCATAGACTCCCTTGTTAAACGTCAGTCTAGTCATGGACACAGTGAGGCATGGACACAGTGAGGCACACCATAGGCTTATACTCGAGTCAATATGTTTTCCCAGTTTTTGTGGTAAAATTAGGTGCCTCGGCTTATATTCGGGACGGCTTATACTCGAGTATATACGGTTCCTTTAAGCTAGTGCATTGTTGGTTCACTTACCTTTTTCCTTTTAGCTTTGAATAGACACTGATGTATGTGTGAGAGGGCTGCACATCCCGATATGGATATTGAAAAAAGAAAAGTAGTTTTTCCCGTGGGATTTTTTAGCAGCAATGGATGATATAAAACCAAGTATTTGAGTAAAAAATAAAAATTGCTTTATTGAGTACAATAAACCTTTTAAAAGGTCGATAATAAGGTTGTTCTTATGAGCGCCGGTATTAATACCGGCCCTTCTAAATGTTTTTTTTTCTTTGTCTGAATTTCTCACTTCCTGTTTCTCCTCCTCGGTAAACTTCACACCATCATCCGAGCGGTGTTTCGTCAGCCAGAACAGCTTACTGAGGAGGAACAGGAAGTGAGAAATTCAGACCAAGAAAACAAAAAAAAAAACATTTAGAAGGGAAATCGAAGGAAAAGGTAAGTGGAACCAACAATGCACTAGCTTAAAGGAACCTATTTAGAAAATAAAAAACAAACCTTTACAAGCCCTTTAACCACTTAAGCCCCGGACCATTTGGTAGCTAAAGGACCAGAGGTGAATTCAGAATTTTGCACTGCGCTGCTTTAACTGTAAATTGTGCGGACATGCAATGTTGTACCCAAACGAAATTTGCGTCCTTTTCTTCCCACAAATAGAGCTTTCTTTTAATGGTATTTGATTGCCTCTGCGATTTTAATTTTTTGCGATATAAATGGAAAAAGACAGAAAATTTTGAAAAAAAATGATATTTTCTACTTTTTGTTATAAGAAAAATCGAATAAACTCAATTTTAGTCATACATTTAGGCCAAAATTTATTCAGCCACATGTTTTTAGTAAAAAAAATGTCAATAAGCGTATATTTATCGGTTTGCGCAAAAGTTATAGCGTTTACAAACTAGGGTACATTTTCTGGAATTTACACAGCTTTTAATTTATGACTGCCTATCTCATTTCTTGAGGTGCTAAAATGACAGGGCAGTACAAACCCCCCCCAAATGACCCCATTTTAGAAAGTAGACACTCCAAGGAAATTGCTGAGAGGCATGTTGAGCCCATTGAATATTTTTTTTTTTGTCCCAAGTGATTGAATAATGACAAAAAAAAAAAAAAATTACAAAAAGTTGTCACTAAATGATATATTGCTCACACATGCCATGGTTATATGTGGAATTGCACCCCAAAATACATTTTGCTGCTTCTCCTGAGTACGGGGATACCACATGTGTGGGACTTTTTAGGAGCCTAGTCACGTACGGGACCCCGGAAACCAAGCACCGCCTTCAGGATTTCTAAGGGCGCAAATTTTTGATTCCACTCCTCACTACCTATCGCAGTTTTGAAGGCCATAAAATGCCAAAATAGCACAAACCCCCCCCCCAAATGACCCCATTTTGGAAAGTAGACAGCCCAAGCTGTTTGCTGAGAGGCATGGTGAGTATTTTACAGCTCTTATTTGTTTTTGAAAATGAAGAAAGAACATTTTTTTTTTTTCTTTTTTTTTTTTCAATTTTCAAAACTTTGTGACAAAAAGCGAGATCTGCAAAATACTCACAATACCTCTCAGCAAATAGCTTGGGGTGTCTACTTTCCAAAATGGGGTCATTTCGGGGGGTTTTGTGCCATCTGGGCATTCCATGGCCTCCGAAACTGTGATAGGCAGTGAGAAGTGAAATCAAAAATTGACACCCTTAGAAAGCCTGAAGGCGGTGATTGGTTTTTGGGGTCCCGTACGCGGCTAGGCTCCCAAAAAGTCTCACACATGTGGTATCCCCGTACTCAGGAGAAGCAACAGAATGTATTTTGGGGTGTAATTCCACATATGCCCATGGCATGTTTGAGCAATATATCATTTAGTGACAACTTTGTGCAAAAAAAAAAAAAAAATTGTATTTTTTCCGCAACTTGTGTCAACATATAAAATATTCCATGGACTCGACATGCCTCTCAGTATATAGCTTGGGGTGTCTACTTTCCAAAATGGGGTCATTTGGGGGGGTTTTGAACTGTTCTGGCATTTTATACACAACATTAGGAAGCTTACATCCACTCTTCTAACCACTTGAAGACAAAGCCCTTTTTGACACTTTTTGTTTACATGAAAACATATTTTTTTTTGCAAGAAAATTATGTTGAACCCCCAAACATTATATATATTTTTAAAGCAAAGGCCCTACAGAATAAAATGGTGGGTGTTGCATTTTTTTTTTCTACACAGTATTTGCGCAGCGATTTTTCAAACGCATTGTTTTGGGAAAAAATACACTTTTTTTAATTTGAATGCACTAAAACACACTATATTGCCCAAATGTTTGATGAAATAAAAAAGATGATCTTAGGCCGAGTACATAGATACCAAACACGACATGCTTTAAAATTTCGCACAAACGCGCATTGGCGACAAACTACATACATTTTTAAAAGCCTTTAAAAGCATTTACAGGTTACCCCGTTAGATTTACAGAGGAGGTCTACTGCTAAAATTACTGCCCTCGATCTGACCTTCGCAGTGATACCTCACATGCATGGTGCAATTGCTGTTTACATATGACGCCAGACCGACGCTTGCGTTCGCCATTGGGCAAGAGCAGGGCAGGACAGGGGTGCTTTTTTTTTTTTTTTTTTATTATTAATTTTGCTTTTTTATTTTATTTTTAAACTGTTGCTTTCATATTTATTTTTATCACTTTTATTGTTATCTCAGGGAATGTAAATATCCCCTATGATAGCAATAGGTAATGACAGGTACTCTTTTTTGAAAAAACTGGGGTCTATTGGACCCTAGATCTTTCCTCTGCCCTCAAAGCATCTGACCACACCAAGATCGGTGTGATAAAATGCTTTCCCAATTTCCCAATGGCGCTTTTTATACCCGGGGGGGGGGACATTCCCTCCCACTGCTTGTAAAAGCAGTCCAGAGGCCAATTAGCCACTAGGATTGCTTTTACATGAAAGCCGGCCGCTGGCTGAAAAGAATGATACCAAGATGATACCTAAACCCGCAGGCATCATTCTGGTATAAACATTCAAAGTCCAGCAACATACCAGTACGTTGCTGGTCCTTGTTGGACATGTATTGTAATCTTTTTTTTCATGCAGCCTGTTGGCTGAACGAAAAAAAAAGATTGATCGGTGGGTATGCCCACCATTAGAATACCGCCCTTCATCCACCCACTTCTAATGATGGGCATACATGCACCATTTATATATGCCGAAGCATGGGGGCATCTTCTCGCAAAAGTTATGCCGCGTACACATGGTCAGACTTTTCCACGGGCAAGCCTCCGTCGGAATTTCGACCGTATATACGCGGCATTAGGAGCAAAATCGCTCCTCCGCTCCTGCTGCCCCAATGCTTTGGCATATATGCTTTTTTTTATTAACTGTGGTGGTGAAATCGCCTCCTACAGCAGTGGAGTTGCAGGGATCAGGCCTGTCTCTGCGAACGCTGCAGTTATGTGTGTTGTGTTTTGCAAGTGACAGTGTTCGATCGATACTGCACTTGGGTGGCCTGGGCTGGACGGAGGGGCAAAACGCAGGTGCTAGCAGGTATCTTGGCTGATCCCACTAACAGTGCGTTTTTGGGAACCCTAAACTGCTGGGGACGCTAGTATAGATCTGATCAGATCAGATATTGAGCTGATCAGATACTATACCACTAAGGAGGGTGTATGCTTCACGTGTGGGTGTTAGCGCTACTGGCACTAACCTGACGCTGCCTGGGGTGTGACGCAGACCTTCTCTGACGCTAAAACCTAACTGATATCACCCGCCGGGCGATCAGGGGGTTAAACCTTTATTGGGTTATATACGGCGGGTGCCCTGACACTATAAAAAGCAAACTAACTAACCAGCGTCACCCGTAACACTTATATGATGATCACTGGTGAAAGGGTTAACTAGGGGCAATTAGGGGGTTAAAACCTTTATTAGGTAATATATGGGGGTACCTGACGCTATATAAAAACCTGACGGCGAACCTAAAAAAAAATTACTGGCTACCTATCGGCATCACCGACACTAAGACAACGATCATAAAAACGATTGCTTAGCGACAGTGGTGATAGGGGGTGAAAGGGTTACCTGGGGGGCGATCAGGGGGTTAAACCTTTATTAGGTAATATATGGGGGTACCTGACGCTATAAAAACCTTCGGCGAACCTAAAAAAAATTACTGGCTACCGATCAGCATCACCGACGCTAAGACATCGATCAGAAAAATGATCGCATAGTGACGGCGGTGCTAGGGGGTGAAAGGGTTACCTGGGGGGTGATCAAGGGGGTTACACCTTTATTAGGTAATATATGGGGGTACCCGACGCTATAAAAACCTGCGGCGAACCTAAAAAAAATTACTGGCTACCGATCAGCATTGCCGACGCTAAGACATCGATCAGAAAAATTATCGCTTAGTGACAGTGGTGATAGGGGGTGAAAGGGTTACCTGGGGGGGCGATCAAGGGGGTTAAACCTTTATTAGGTAATATATGGGGGTACCCGACGCTATAAAAACCTGCAGCTAACCTAAAAAAAATTACTGGCTACCGATCAGCATCACCGACGCTAAGACATCGATCAGAAAAATGATCGCATAGCGACGGCGGTGCTAGGGGGTGAAAGGGTTACCTGGGGGGTGATCAAGGGGGTTAAACCTTTATTAGGTAATATATGGGGGTACCCGACGCTATAAAAACCTGCGGCGAACCTAAAAAAAATTACTGGCTACCGATCAGCATCGCCGACGCTAAGACATCGATCAGAAAAATTATCGCTTAGTGACAGTGGTGATAGGGGGTGAAAGGGTTACCTGGGGGGCAATCAAGGGGGTTAAACCTTTATTAGGTAATATATGGGGGTACCCGACGCTATAAAAACCTGCAGCGAACCTAAAAAAAATTACTGGCTACCGATCAGCATCACCGACGCTAAGACATCGATCAGAAAAATGATTGCTTAGTGACGGCGGTGCTAGGGGGTGAAAGGGTTATCTGGGGGGTGATCAGGGGGTTAAACCTTTATTAGGGGGGGTTAGGGGGCTACACTGGACCTAAAACTAAATGTAGTGACACTTTTACAGTCACAAATGCACTGATTGCAGTGATCACTAAATAAATGGTCACTGCAATCAGTGACACTGGGGGGTGATCTGGGGGGGCGATTTATGTGCCTATGTGTCCTGGTGTCAGTGTGCTGTTTTGTGTACTAACCTGCATCTTCTCCTGTACGGCGCTCGGTATATGTGAGCGCCGCAGGAGAGATGACATCACTTCCTCCTTCCTGGCAGGCAGGGGAAGCTCTCTCATTCGCCGAGAGCGATCGAGAGGGGGTGGCCGGAATCGAACGGCCGTCCCCTCATGCCGGATCGCTCCCGAAGGTAAAACGACCACCCACTGTAAAGAAGGGGGGTCCGATCGGACCCCCCAACTATACAAAGGCAATCACGTATATGTACGTGATTCTGCCTGTCGGTGCCATTCTGCTGACGTATATTTACAGTGGGCGGTCGTTAAGTGGTTAAAGCACCATTAAGGGGCAGATTTCAGCCTTGGCTCTTTTCTTTCAGCGACCCCTGGCGGCTCATTCACTGGTGAGTACGTTTGTGCAAGGGGTCCAACATGTGGCTCCTCCGGTTCGACCACCACTACCTCCATGGGATTTGAATCTGGTGCTCTCGGCACTTCAGAAACCTCCCTTTGAGAGCATCAGGGAAATTCCTCTTTTGGCGCTCTCTCAGAGGGTTGCCTTCCTAGTAGCCATCACATCCGTCAGGAGGGTTTCTGAATTGCCGGCCTTGTCTTGCAAGTCCCCATATTTGGTCCTCCATAACGACAAAGCAGTGCTACGCCCGCAGCCTTTCTTCCTTCCGAAGGTGGTTTCGGCCTTTCACCTGAATGGAGGACCTTTGTACTTTCCATCCTTCTGTCCTCGGCCATCGCATTCCAAGGAGGTTGCGCTGCATTCTTTAGACGTGGTACGTGCCTTGCAGGTGTACCTGTCTGCTACGGCTCCGTTCCGGATGTCTGACTCGCTGTGTCGGTGAGAGGTCCACAGAAGGGCCTGGTGGTCTCGTCGGCCACCATTTCTCAGTGGATCAGGCAGACTGTCATCCAGGCCTATACCCTTAAGGGGCGGGCGCCTCCCTTTCCTGTCTCAGCGCATTCGACCAGGGCTATTGGTGCCTCCTGGGCTTTCCGACATCAAGCGTCTGTCTCACAAGTGTGTAAGGCGGCGACCTGGTTGTCCGTTCACACTTTCTCAAAATTTTACAAGGTCGATGTGAGTGCATCTTCAGATGCTAGCTTCGGCCGCAAAGTTTTGCAGGCGGCTGCTTGAGGTTGCAACTCCTTCATTGAAGAGCTCTGCTTGTTTGGGGTGAAATTGTTTTTTTTATTATTATTATTTCTGTTCCCACCCCTCGTTTTCTTTGACACTGCTTTAGGACGTCCCAACTGTCAAGACTTAAGAAGGCTGTGTCGGTCCATGGACGAAAAGAGAAAATAGGATTTTTTGTACTCACCGTAAAATCCTTTTCTCTGTCGTCCATGGACGGACACAGCTCCTTAATTCTTGACCATTGGGTTATGTTCCTGTTTCTATAGGAGAGGATGGACTAGGCAGAACATGTTAGATTGTTAAAGTAACATGTATTAAATATCTAACATGTTCTGCCTAGTCCATCCTCTCCTATAGAACAGGAACATAACCCAATGGTCAAGAATTAAGGAGCTGTGTCTGTCCATGGACGACAGAGAAAAGGATTTTACGGTGAGTACAAAAAATCCTATTTTTTTTTTTTAAAGAACAGTGTAAAAAATAAAAGGTAAAATAAATAAGAAGAAAATAATTTTTAAACACGTCCTGTCCCGCCGAGCTCGCGCGCAGAAGTGAACGCATACGTGAGCAGCGCCCGCATATGAAAACTGTGTTCAAACCACACATGTGAGACATCACCACGATCGTTAGAGTGAGAGCAATAATTCTAGCACTAGACGACCTCTGTAACTTAAAACCTGCAACCTGTAGAAGTTTTTTAAACGTTGCCTATGGAGATTTTTAAGAGTAAAAGTGTGTCGCCATTCCAGCGAGCACAATTTAGAAGCGTGATATGTTGGGTATCATATTACTCGGCTTACATTATCTTTCAAATTCATAAAAAAAAAAAATAATTGGGCTAACTTTACTGTTGTCTTATTTTTTAATTAAAAAAAGTATTTTTTTCCCCCAAAAAAGTTTGGTGAGACAAAGTATTGCAACACCCGCTATTTTATTCTCTAGGGCAGTGATCGCGAACCTTGGCACCCCAGATGTTTTGGAACTACATTTCCCATGATGCTCATGCACTCTGCAGTGTAGTTGAGCATCATGGGAAATGTAGTTTCAAAACATCTGGGGTGCCAAGGTTCGCCATCACTGCTCTAGGGTGTTGGAACCCCAAAAAATATATTTTTTATATATATATAATTTTATTAGGGATAAACCGATACCGAAAATGAAAAATGCAAGATCCCGAAAACCAAAACCGATACGAAACAGCACCGATATCGAAAGTGACTGTTTTAAAAAAAAAAATTTTATACAGGAGATGGTCAGAGACTGGGGACATGGTACAGGAGATAGTCAGAGACTGGGGAGATGGTCAGAGACTGGGGACATGGTACAGGAGATGGTCAGAGACTGGGGACATGGTACAGGAGATGGTCAGAGACTGGGGACATGGTACAGGAGATGGTCAGAGACTGGGGACATGGTACAGGAGATGGTCAGAGACTGGGGACATGGTACAGGAGATGGTCAGAGACTGGGGACATGGTACAGGAGATGGTCAGAGACTGGGAACATGGTACAGGAGATGGTCAGACTGGGGACATGGTACAGGAGATTAATGCAGCCTCACCAGTCCCCAGTGCAGCCAGTTAGCCAGCCTGTGTCCCCAGTGCAGCCAGTTAGCCAGCCTGTGTCCCCAGTGCAGCCAGTTAGCCAGCCTGTGTCCCCAGTGCAGCCAGTTAGCCAGCCTGTGTCCCCAGTGCAGCCAGTTAGCCAGCTTGTGTCCCCAGTGCAACCAGTTAGCCAGCTTGTGTCCCCAGTGCAGCCAGTTAGCCAGCCTGTGTCCCCAGTGCAGCCAGTTAGCCAGCCTGTGTCCCCAGCGCATCTTTCAGTGGACTACAAGACCCAGAATACCCAAACCTCTACACAGTCCTGACTGCTCCACGTACACAACTGTTCATGTACTAAAACTCCCAGCATTCCTACAGGATCTCATTATACACCTCCGGCAGGGCTCCTGCACTGGGGACACAGGCTGGCTAACTGGCTGCACTGGGAATTGTAGTCAACCCTTAATTGTATAGACACTGATCAGCCGGAGGTGTATAATGAGATTCTGTAGGGATGCTGGGAATTGTAGTCCACCCATAATTGTATAGACACTGATCAGCCGGAGGTGTATAATGAGGTTCTGTAGGAATGCTGGGAAGACTCATGTGTCTGTATGGGAGGATTTCATTCTACAATTCTTTACTTTATGTACAACTGACAGCAAAACTTCCTTCATTGTGTATGGAGTAAGAGAGGGGTGTCAGTGTCCCATTGGAGGGGGAAGAGAGTGGAGACGGAGGAGAGCCGCCGCCGCCGCATTGATTAGAGCGCCGGGAACATAACAGCCCCTCCTCTTTGTCCGGGCACTTTGGTAGACAGATCACCCGTCAATCCTGGGATGGGTGATCTATCTGTCTATCAAAGTTCCCCGGACAAGGGGGAGGCCCCGCCCCATTTTCGGCTCCATTATCGGCCATTTTTCTCTTTCGGCATTTTGCCGAAAAGGCCATTTTCGGCTGATGTGTTTCGGCGGTCGAAATTTCGGTGCATCCCTAATATATGCATATACTGTATATATAATTTTTTTTAAAGTAATTTTCTAGCAAAAAAAATATTTTTAACTTTTAAACACCAAATCGGAGAGAGAGCATTTTGCCCCTGTACAAATTATTAGTAAGACCTCCTCTGAAATATGCAGTTCAGATTTGGGCACCAGTTCTCAAAAAGCATATCGGGGAACTAGAGAAAGTGCAGAGAAGGGCAACCAAACTAATAAGAGGCATGGAGGAGCTCAGCTATGAGGAAAGATTGGAGGAACTGAATTTATTCTTTCTTGAGAAGAGGAGATTAAGGGGGGAGATATGATCAACATGTACAAATACATAAGGGGTCCATATAGTGAACTTGGTGTTGAGTTATTCACTTTAAGCTAATCGCAGAGTATAAGGGAGCACTCTTTTTTACGTCTAGATGAAAAGAGATTTCATCTTCAAATACAGAAAGGTTTCCTCACAGTAAGAGCTGTGAAAATGTGGAATAGACTCCCTAAAGAAGGTGGTTCTGGCCAACTCATTAGATTGTGTTAAATGTCTGCTTTCTTTCCTTAATGTACATAATATAACTGGATACGAACATTTATAGGTAAAGTTGATCCAGGAAATATCGTATTGCCTCTTGGGGGATCAGGAAGGATTTTTTTTACCCTGCTGTAGCAAATACAGGATTGTATGGTTGTGGTTTTTATTTTTTTTATTGGTTGAACTAGATGGACTTGGGTATTTTTTCAACCTGACTATGTAAGCATGTTTATTTATTTTTATTTTTTTCAGGAAAAGAAGGCTTATCTAGAACGAAGTGTGAAGAATGCTGAAGATAACATTAGAGAAATGCTGATGGCCAGAAGAGCACAGTAGCATTATTTGGTGACTTTCAGTAGTAAAAATCTGCTTGTGCATTTTCCTCATGTAAATGTATCATAAAATGCTATAGTTTATAGCAAAGGTCTGGTAAAATATATGCTTGCTGTGTCGCACTTTTTTGTAAGTTTGAAACAAAGCTTTATTGGCTTTAGTACAAGATACTACTGTAAAGAACATTGTATACATGGATATAAAACTCACCAAAAAGTGGTGACAACTGTTTCCACACAGAGTATCATTGATATGACACATACAGAACGGAAGAAAAAAAAAAGTAAAAAATTTGAGTAGAAAATTATACGTTGTCTGGGGAACCATGTCCCAGATAGTCTAGTTCAGGGGTAGGCAACGTGGGGCCCTCCAGCTTTTGTGGAAATACATTTCCCATGAGGCATTGCAAGGCTGGTAGTTACAATTGCTCCCAGAGGCATGATGGGAGTTGTAGTACTGCAACAGCTGGAGGACCCAAGGTTGCCTCCCCGTGGTCTAGTTTTCCTACGGCACCAATATTCTTATATCCCTTGGCAACGGCACAAGAGGGAGCACTCAATATCGGGGGACATTATACACTGCAGGTTTATGAAACACAGGTTGAGGATGATTGTAACCACCTATCCCATATTTTGTTAGATTTGCCCGGACACACCCTATTGACCTAAATAACACTTTACCATATAAGAAGGTCATCCATGTCATTAATCCAGGCAGCAAGAGTAGGAGATATGGCTTGGTTCCAACACTGAGCTATGAACTTTCAAGCGCCAATGTTTCATGCAGAAATTTAAGCGTGTGCTTATCCACATCGGTGTCAGGAAATAAGCCCAATAGTCATAGTTTGGGGTCCATTGTCACTGGTGAGCCCATCTGATTGTGAAGGAACTGAACGATTTGCACCCAGAACCCACGGCTGTGAGGACATTGCCAGAGGAGGTTTTAGTAGAGATCAAACATTTTGGGTCATATGGAGCTACGAGAAGGACAGAACTTGGCCAGCCGGTTAAATATGCTCTGTGGGAAATATATACTTGTGCAAGTCTATCAGACGTTTTGGGAGACACTAGTTTACAAGTCTCTAGTACCTCACTCCATTCCGTATCATCCAACTTGATCTACCCATTTAGTCTTAATGGAGTAAGCAAGTTGGGACGCAGCTGGCGTAATTATCATGTCATAAAAAATAGATATGTTTGTGTGGTTTGTCACTTCTTATCACATCGAGAACAACCAGGGAAAGCAGAACTGTGGAGGTGCCTGCAAATTGTTTGTGTAGTGCATGTCACACTTGGAAAAAGCAAAAAGGCAGATGGTTTGGGAGAGTGAACTCTATTTTTAATTGGTCAAACGTTTTGATTCTACCATTATTAACGTAAAATAGTAGCTATACCCTTCTGGATATCCAGATTGTAGGTTCAGTTAAGCTCTTATTGTACCACGATGGTGTGTTCAGGACATTTTACTTTGGATTTTTGCCAAGTCCCAGATCCGTTTGTGCTAGAATAGAAGGCCAGAGCGGCTCGGAATACAGAACCACTCAGACCTCGCACAGAACGGATGTGAAAGTTGTGAATCCACAGGGTTACAGACCAAGGAAAGATATCTTTGTTTATCATACTTATGGTGGTAGAAATGGGAGAGCTGTGCCGCCAGGTAATAAGATTCAAAATCAGGAACAGCAAGACCTCCTAAAAAGGTTGGATTTTTGAGAACTTTCCATGTCCGTTTGTGCCTGCTGGTCCCCCAGATAAAAGATTGTAACAAAGTGTGTCCATAGTTTTAAAATATCTAGCTGGAATGTATACTGGAGGGTGCCAGAGAACATATAAGATTTTTTTTATATATTAAAACGTTTTTATTGAGTACTGTACACATGAAATATAACAATACAGGGTACACGGCAATAATAGTAACAAAGATACAATACAGACATCAGACACACGCATTGGCATGAACAGGTACAATAGGGGCACAGCTGGCACACATCCCAAAGCAGCTAAGAGCGAGGAAGGGGGGACATCCCAAAAGGTGACCACCAAACGCGGCCTTTACTGAATGGCAACTCTAAAACGCATCAGAGACTCCACCAACTAGGGTCAGTCCGTACATGTGTTGCAGGATGTGAGCCATCTGTCCCAAACCTTATTATACTGTATGTATCCGAGCAGCCTCTATTAAGATATACAATTTTTTTTTGTAGGGCAGAGTGGCATTTACATCTGCCTTCCATTTAGAAAAACTAGGGGGTGTCGGCCTCATCCAGTGTCTAGCTATAACCTTCTTAGCTGAGAAAAGTGTTTCGTGAAGAAATGTCTTAGTAAATCTGTCTAGATCTGTGCCGGGGGGAAAATTCCCAGCAAGCATATCTTTGGGTCGAGGGTCAGGGGGGACCCCATGTCATCGTGGAGAAAGTCTACAATTTGTTTCCACAAGCCCTGGAGTCGAGGACATGCCCAGATCAAGTGGAAAAAAGTACCAGTCTCCTGTGAACACATCGTACATTCCATCCCCGTCCCGGGTCTGAATCGGGCTACCCGGAGAGGAGTAAGATATGCACGGTGCAAAATGTATAGTTGCGACAATCTGTCCGAGAGTTTAGGGGAAAACAGTCTTACAGGCATCAAGTGCCTCACTCCATTCCTCATCCTCCAACGATCCCACATCCCTCTCCCATCTCGGTTTAAGACTATATGCCAGAGCAGTAGCTGACAGGGTGAGGAGCATATTATAAAAGTCAGATCAACCGGCGAGGGTCCGAACTCTTGACCACCGCCATCAGGGGATTAGAGGCGGGCTGTGGGATGGACGAGGGAAACTGGGAGCATATTGCGTGCCGCAGTTGAAGGAATCTATAATGCATGTATCGAGGAAGTATATATCGGTCCTCGGAGATCCTCAAAATTTCTGAGAGCCCCATCAGATAATATATGCTGTAAATAAAACACCCCCTTCCTGCTCCACACCTCGGTATCTGGAATCAAACGAAGCTCCGGTAAATTTTTATTGTGCCAGAGGGGGGTGAAATCATTAAAAGCAGGAATCTTAACGCATTTAGCAGCAATATCCCAAACCCGTCTATATTGATATAGGAGTGACTTACGGTCGCCATCAGATTCACTACCACTCTGCCCCGTGGCAATCGCCGTCAGGGGATCTGAGGTGCACTGAACCCATGTTGGACATAGTGTGAGAAATCGGAGCCTGACAGTTTTGTCGATGTGGTGAAGCTGGGAGATCTGGACCGCCAGGTCCAGGTAGTACAAGTCAAGGTCCGGGAGGGCTGTTCCACCTAAGTCTGTAGGGTTTTTAAGTACCTTCCAAGCCAGTTTGTGCCTATTACTGCCCCAAACAAAGGACTTAAGTAGGGATTCCATAAGTTTAAAGTATTTCAGGGGAATGAACGTAGGTGAATGCCACAGCAGATAGAGTATCTTAGGTAATAAGATCATTTTAACAACATTAATCCGACCCCATACGCTCAATGGCAGTCTGGTCCATACTTGGATTTTGGATTTAATTAAGATAAACATAGGTTCTATATTTAGAGTGATGTAGTCAGCCGGTGACCTAGACACAGAGACACCTAAGTATTTAATTAGGCTGACACGTTGTAGTTGTTGGTGATCCTGCAGCCTGGGGTCGGGAAAGCTGTCAATGGGCAAGATTTGGGATTTGTCCCAATTAATTTTAAGGCCAGAAAAAGTCCCAAAACGTTCAATAGTCTGTAGCGCAGTATGTAAAGAAATGTCAGAGTCCGCTAAGTAAAGTAACGTGTCATTAGCGTACAAGCTGATTTTCTCCACTAGGGGTCCCATGTGGAGACCACGAATCATGGGGTCAGACCTAATAGAGATTGCCAATGGTTCAGCTGCCAGGGCATATAGCAAGGGGGACAAAGGACACCCCTGTCTAGTGCCCCTGGTCAGGTCAAACCGGTCAGATGTCCTGCCATTGGCAATAACCTTACCCCTTGGGGCCTGGTATAAGATCTGGACCCATCTGATGAAGCCCGGACCAAAGCCGAACCCACTCAGACAGCCCCATAAATACCTCCAGTCCACAGAGTCGAATGCCTTGGCGGTATCCAAGGCCACCACTACTCGAGAGCCGACATCTGTATGCAACGCCTGCAGATTGATATAAAGCCTTCTAAGGTTAAACAAAGTGTTGCAACCTGGCATAAAACCTGCCTGGTCAGCGTGAATCAGACTCAAAATCGCCTGGTTCAGCCAAAGTGCCAAAATTTTTGCGAGAATCTTTATATCAGGGATATGCAATTAGCGGACCTCCAGCTGTTGCCAAACTACAAGTCCCATGAGGCATAGCGAGACTCTGACAGCAGCAAGCATGACACCCAGAGGCATGATGGGACTTGTAGTTTTGCAACAGCTGGAGGTCCGCTAATTGCATATCCCTGCTTTATATCAACCTGCAGTAAAGATATAGGCCTATATGACTCCGGCAAGCTCGGATCCTTGCCCGGTTTAGGTATAAGGACTATGGTAGCCTCTCTCATAGAGGGGGGCAGAGTAGCGGTTTTGAAAAGGTAGTTATAAAGTACCAGTAGTTTAGGGGTGAGGATTTCACTCTATTGTGAGTAGAACTCGATGGGCAGGCCATCTGATCCCGGAGCCTTGGATTTGTGGAAGCTGGCAATTGCCGCGACCACCTCCTCAGAAGTAAGAGGCGCCTCCAAGGTAGCAACCTGAGCCTCCGTCAGTGTCGGGAATTCAATGTCTGCAAGCAGGTCGGCTAGCTGATCGTCTGTACCGGTCGCCAGGGACGTGTATGTAGCGGGGTCTCTAAATTTAGGTGGGACACCCAGGTGTGTACGTATGGGAATAGTGGACCACTTGTGTTCGTGGAGGATTGGATGGTGTAATAATCTCTTTGGCCTCTGGGTGGCGGGGTACCTGGAGGTTCAAGGTAGATTTGCCATTACAGTGCTACCCTTTTTGTCCCTTTTCCGGAGATGGTACGGCGAGGGCGGGGAACCTGCCGTGGTGTCGATGGGAGGAGATAAAAGGGGGAGACGCCCTAACCACAAGGTCTTCAGGAGGATCTTCTTCACGCGCCCAGGCACCTTAGGCCTGGGTGCAGGCGGTTCTGGATTCCGGCCCAGGCGCCCTAGGCCTGACCGGAATGGAGTTGTAGTCCTACCCAGGCACCTTCAGCCTGGGGTGAGGTACTAAACTAGGAGGCCTGGGGTCCAGTGGCTTCGACTGAATCCCGCGAGGGTGGAGACGTCCGAGGGTCCCTGAGGTGGATGGGGCCCATGTCTGAGGTGAGGAGGCCGGGGAGGTTACCCGTCCGGAGAGTCTGGAGAAGCATCAACCCAGTGACGGATGGGCCTCTGATAACTCCCTTGGAGGGACATCTTCCCCTGATAGGGGCCGCAGCGCAGCGAAGGTACTCCTATCTACGTTCTCTTGAGTCGCTGGTAGAGACTCTCAGATTCTAAGTCCTTTCTAGCTAAATGCTATAGTAACCGCTGGCGAGATCGCAGTGGTTTAGCTAATAACCAGGATAGTGCCTCGACCTGCTCATTCCCCGTATCAAAAATGTTATCAAGTCGCAACCAGTTGGCTACTGAAGCACTGTTTATTGTGAGATGTACAATAAAGCAAGAGTTGGACGGTGATCGGTGTGTGGAACTCTGGTTAATGGGAGCAGAGGGAAGTGTTGACACAGCAGGACTGTATTCTAGACGAAAGCACATAGGCCCGAGGAAATATCTGGTGCTGGCCTTCACCTCACCCACAGCTATGGGAAGGACATGGGCCGTAGCGCATCTCACCCTGTCGTGTGACAAGCCCCTAGACAAAGGAGATGGGGTGAGGCCGCTACATGTATAATTGGCTGAAAAAGTCTCTGAACTTGGCAGTGACCGCTCGTGGCTCCGTGACCGTGCCACCATTGTGGTCCGCAAGTGAAATGACTGTCGGGGGCCTATCCTCACTATGGACCAGATAAGCTAACAGTTTGCCCGCTTTTTCCCCATGTTCAAATGACTTCTGCTTGGCAAAGAATAGTTTACGCCTGGCTGCCTCATATTGGAGCTGGTCTACTACCCTGGTCTGTAGTTTAAGAAGGTCAGCATGCGCTGGGGAGGGGTCAGCTATAAAGGCCTTTTCAGTAGTTGTCAGAGTAGACAGGGCCCTGTCTAGAGCAACAGCAGTATCTGCCTTGAATCTGTTAACTCGGGATTTCAAGACCATACGGGCGTGTAGCTTAAAGGATTCCCAGACCACATCTGGAGGGGCAGAAGCAGCATTGTCAGCAAAAAAATTAGTCCAAGCACAGGAAAGTTCATCATCCTCCGACAACAGGAATAACCAAAATGGGTTCAACCGCCATGAAGGCGGCGGTTTGTCAAATGGCATGGAAAGGGTAACCCAATACGGACTGTGGTCCGAGAGCAGCCTAGGGGAGAACCCCGCCTCTAGTGGATATAAGTGCAAAATCAATACGGAACATGGTTTTGTGGGTAGCTGAGAAGCAGGAGTAAGCTCTAGCTTGGGGGAACTTATAACGCCAGGTATCAATTAGATTAAAGGCAGAAATAAGTCTGGAGCATGTCGGGGCCGGGCTGCACGGCGGCACTGGCAGAGGTCTATCAAGGCTGGGATTCAGGGTAGCATTAAAATCCCCCAGCCAGATCGCCTGTGTCGAAGGATGACAAGACATAAACAATAGGCCCTCAGTAATGACAACAGAGCTAAATGGGGAAGGAACGTAAATAGCTAAAATCAGGAAAGGTTCCCCATACAGTTTGACTGAAAGAAACACATAGCGACCCTGCGGATCAGAAAGTACATCACATGACTCAAAATGGACCGTCTTGGAAATCAACACTGAGACCCTGCGAGCTTGGGTAGAGTGGGTTGAATGGTATGCCCACCCCATCCAAGGACGCTTAAGTACCATCTGGAGCCGGCCATCAACATGCGTTTCAACTAGCACAACTATATCAGCTTTTTGTTTTTTTGAGAACCATGAACACCGCGGATCTCTTCACTTTGTCCCCCAATACCCGGACATTCCAGGTAAGTAGCTTTAGTGTAGCCATTGTAAGATTGGGGGTTGTTAGCTCTTGTGGTGGATGCGTATTTCCAGTGATGCAAGCCAGTCAGCAACTCTGTTTAAGGGCATGGTAGCCCATTTTTATTTAAAAACACAAAAGTTCACAAACACATCTGTAGTATTCACAGGGGGGGTTCCACCATTCCTGTATCTTGCATACTAACAGTTTAGCCTCGTAGCTTTACCTTTTACCTATCCAGGCCTTTAGCCTAGGCCTGACGGTCTGCTCCTCAGACAGTTTCCAAGAGTTTAAGCTTTCTCCTAGCTTCTCCTGGTCAGCACCTTTTGTTCCTGTATCACTAATGGTGTCTGCCTCCTGCAGACATGCACCGCTTCTGACTCCACTCAGGGTGAGAGTCCACCTGACTCCCATGCACACAGACTTCCTCTCTGTTGGGTGGAGACCTGATCGATAATCTTGTCAGAACTAAATAGCCCAAGACACAGCTGTTCAATCAGCATGTCTTCTTTTACCAAATCTGGCGTAAACCAACACTCTTGAAGGTCGCACAAAGTCGCACCCTCACACCATCTAATAGATTGAGGGAGAAGTGTTACACCATGGTCGGTCCAGCTCACCCACCAAAAGTACAAAGCAATTACTACATATAACCTGTCCAGCTGTGTGCATAGCGAAGTACATTGCATATAAAAGGTATCAAGGTGTTGCATCAGATAAAAAAAATAAAGATCTCAAAAATATATATGTATTGTCTTCAAGAAAGAACAAACAAACTAAACCCACCCCACCCTGCATCCACCCCAACTGATGCGGGTATGACCCAAAACAGAACCTAAAGTAGCAACCAGACAAGTGTCGCAGCAGCTGCCTGTGTCCCCAGATGATGAAAGTGTTTGGGAAGTCAGGGGCCACAGATCCGGGAGATTCACCCTCCAATAACAGATGGCTAACCAGAGCCACACCAGGAACCGGAGGTGGGCAGACCGACACATAGTTTATCACGGTTGCCAGGGGGGCAACAAATCGCTGCAAAGAATAGTTACGGCGTAGGACCACGGGTGCTCCATATTTCAGTTCCCAGTAATGATAAGGAGAAGAACCAAAAGTACAGGAGTTGCAGAGCATCGGATAGAAGGAGTAGTAGGTCCAAACTGCCAGTCACAGGACATATGGGGGGGAAGAGTAAAAAAAAAGGGGAAATCAGGGCTCCAGGATATTACAGCAAGAAAGAAAAGGGGATGTAGACATACCGAGCAATCCAGGCACAAAGATTGCATGAAGGATTCCTGTGTAGGAAGCGTCGAGTCAAGTTGACACAGAGTAGAAGTCTGCTATTCAGCCGCACGTCTGGAGGGTCGGGGCGCTCAAGCCAGGCAATGATGTCCTCAGGATCCTCAAAGAAGAACACCCGGCCATCCCTTTCCACCCTAAGATGCGCCGGGAAAAGCATGGAGTACTTAAGGTGTTTAATCCTGAGCTTCTTTTTAGCTTCAGTAAAGCCCTGGCGGAAATCAGGGAAGATTGCAATCCTGGAGTTGCCCAGCTCAATTTTGCCCTTTTCTCTGGCCAGTCTTAGAACCGCGTCCCGGTCCTTAAAATTCAGGAACTTGGCGATAAACGTGCAGGGGGGAGCCCCCTGCGGAGGAGCTCTGGCTGGCATGCGATGGGCCCTCTCCACTGTAAATATCGGAGAGAAGGCCTCGCGCCCATAGGTAGTAATGAGCTGCTCAAGGAAAGTAGTTGGATCTTTTCCCTCCTCACCCTCAGGTAGGCCAATAAAATGGAGATTACACCTCCTGATCCTGTTTTCCATCTCGTCCTGCTTCTGTGCAAGCTGGGAGAGTTGGAGCTGCATGCGGTCGGAGCCCGCCTGTAGTGGAGGTATGGCGTCTTCCACATCCCCGATGCGAGTCTCAGCCTCTGTGACCCTCTCCCGGAGTTTCTGGAAATCTTGCCGCATGAGGGAGATATCGACCATGACCTCCTCGATTTGGGATGTCAGTGAGGTACGGCAAAAGGTGATCGCCTCTAGGAGCTTTTCAGTGTCCCTTCCCGGTGCGGCCTGGTCCGGACACGAGGCGCCGCCATCTTCCCCAGGAGTGTCTTTGTCCTGGCGGCGGTATTGGTCCAGCTTGGCAAGGGCAGCGCTCTGCGATTTCGGCGGAGACATACCGGAGTGTGTGCCAGAACTTGCCTCAACCGATTGGGGTCTGTCAGGATGTCCTGGGATAGCAGGATTAGCGGGACAACAGGATTAATGGACGGAGCTCTTCACTCGTGCGTCCTACTCCATTCCCTGTCAGGCCACGCCCCAGCATATAAGATTTTAGGAAACAATATAATTTTTACAAGACACGTCTGGCCCATCATTCCCACCAGCAGTCTCGCCCATGTTTGTGTTTTGCATGTGAGCAGGGGGAAGAGAGCTCCCAGATGTTTAAAGGTGCAAAGTGGCTTGGTTAACTAGATATAGATATAGGGAGAATTTGGGACCTGTCCCAATTTATTTTAAGTCCCGGAAACCTGCCAAAGTTCTTGATAATCAGGAGTGCTGTCAATAGAGAGGGACCAGAGTCAGCTAAATATAAAATCATGTCGTTGGCACTAAGCCCCACCTTCTCCACCAAAGATCCAGAACACAATCCTTGAATGTCGGGATGATTCCTAAGTGCCAAGCGTTCATCCGCCGGTGCATAAAGAAGGGGTGAGATAGGGCACCCCTGACCTGTTCCCATCGAAAGTGGAAAAGCGTTGGAGGTCCAATCATTGGCAACCACTCTGTATCAAGTGCGACTATCACTCTAGAACCAATTTGTTTGTGGGAAGCCTGAATATTCATAAATAGGCACCTCATATTAAGGCTGTATTTTTGGCCGGCATGTAGCCTATTTGTCCGGGTGTATAAGGAATAAAATAACTTTATTTAAACGCAGGGATAAAATTTTGGCTAGTAATTTGATATCCGTTTGTAGCAATGAGATGGGCCTATATGACTCAGGTTGATAGGGGTCCTTCCCAGGCTTAGGGATAAGGACTTCACACATAGATTCAGGGAGGATAGCAGCATCAAATATAACATGGTGTAAAGCTAGGAGTTTAGGTACTAAAATATCGGAAAAGTGGATATAGAACTTGATAGGCAAGCCATCTGAGCTAGCAAAGCAAAGTTAACTAAGGCAAGATTAATATTATCTGCTGAAATAGGAGCATCTAGCAGGTCCACCTGTTTATCAGTCAAATTGGGGAGAGTAAGGCCTCGTACACACGGCCGAGATTCTCGTTGAAAAAAACATGTCGTTTTTTTCGACGAGATTCTTGGACAAGAAACTTGTCCCGGCCGAGTGTACACACGCTCGTTTCAAAGAACCCGCGGTTCTTTGAAAGGAGTGTACGCGGTGACGTCATCGACTACGTCGAGAATGCGCTCGTCACATTCGATGCCGTCGCCGCCATCTTGGTCTACCCTACGTATGCCTAGGAAGCTACCGTGCATGCGTCAAATTCATTTCGAACATGCGCGGGCTTCCGGGAGGACAGGTAAGTGTACACACACTCACTTTTCTCGTCGAGAAACATGCCGAGGAGAATCTCGACGAGAAAATAGAGAGCAGGTTCTCTATTTTCTCGTCGAGGTTTCTTGTCGGTTTTCTCGACGAGAAACCCGATAGCAGCGTACACACGACCGATTTACTCGGCAAGACCTCTCTGCCAGCAAGTTTCTTGCTGGTTCTTGCCGAGAAAATCAGTCGTGTGTACGAGGCCTATGAGCACCAAGAAGATCAGAGAGCCTGCGGGGAAAA
Organism: Rana muscosa; assembly: GCA_029206835.1. Taxonomy (NCBI): domain Eukaryota; kingdom Metazoa; phylum Chordata; class Amphibia; order Anura; family Ranidae; genus Rana; species Rana muscosa. The sequence goes on along the minus strand of CM055118.1, from coordinate 988,993,632 downwards.
GCTGACCTTAGATGTATTACCTTCCTTAAAGAGAGCTGCATCTGACTTCCTCAGCTTTGTGGGGGTATATCTGAATGATGCCTGCAGCTACAGGCATCATTCAGATATCGGCTTTTTCAGGCGGCGATTTCCTACACCATAAGAATGATCATAGCGGCTGGTCAGCCGCCTGATCATTCTTACGGGTGGCGAGAGGGGACGTCCCCCGCCAGGGCCGGACTGGGAATAAAATCCAGCCCTGAAAAAAAATTCATACCAGCCCCACAGCATTTTAATACCAGCGTAACAGCATAACGTCATTATGTTCTTGTTCATGAAAGGCAAAACCATACATTTTAAAGCACATTTGAAGAGTGTATTATATATAGATAAGACAGATATGAAATCACACAGGGCTTTATATATATGAACGCAAATTCCAGTTAAAAGTGGTCAATCATCAAGTGCCCCCTTACATTATCGTATTCACTCCCCCCGTACATCAGTGACCCCCCCCTCAGGTGCACCGTACCTAGCGGTGCTGTCACTGACCCCCTCTCAGGTGCACCGTGCATGGCTCAGTCAGTCGGCTCCAGCTCGGTGGCTCTGGTTTTATCCTATATAGTCTCTACAGTCCACACACATCTGACCCCCATCCCGGCAGTGCTCCCACTCTTGACTCCTCTCCAGACTCTCTCAGAGACTGCAGACATGATACAGGAGATGGTCAGAGGCTGCAGACACAAGAGCTCAATGTAGCCTCATCAGTGCCAATCAAATGCAGCCTCACTGTGCCAATCAATGCAGCCTCACTGTACCCATCAATACAGCCTTACTGTGCCCATCAATGCAGCCTTACTGTGCCCATCAATGCAGCCTCACTGTGCCCATCAATGCAGCCTCACTGTGCCAATCAATGCAGCCTCACTGTGCCCATCAATACAGCCTTACTGTGCCCATCAATGCAGCCTTACTGTGCCCATCAATGCAGCCTCACTGTGCCCATCAATGCAGCCTCACTGTGCCCATCAATGCAGCCTCACTGTGCCCACCATTGCAGCCTCACTGTGCCCACCATTGCAGCCTCACTGTGCCCATAAATGCAGCCTCACTGTGCCCATAAATGCAGCCTCACTGTGCTCAGCAAATGCAGCCTCACTGTGCCCACCATTGCAGCCTCACTGTGCCCATCAATGCAGCATCACTGTGCCCATCAAATGCAGCTTTACTGTGCCCATGAATGCAGTCTCACTGTACCCACAAATTCAGCCTCACTGTGCCCATCATTGCAGCCCCTCCTATGCCCCATGTCCCAGTCTGCAGTCCCTGTCTGTGGGAAGGTGTGTTGTTGATGCTCGGTACGGTACCTTCTATGCCAGCAGGATATCCATGATCGCCATCAGCAGGCAGGGTCTTTCTGGTTTTGGATGGGGACAGTGCTCCTTCCAGAGGATCTGCTTGCTGTGAGATGGAGTGGTCCCTGGCCACCTGCACCTTCAGCCATCCTCATTTTCTGCCCCCAGACAGCCTGCCCTCTGGTCCTGGGGAAGTGAGAGCACTAGGTGGGAGCTGGAGAGAAGGGGGAGCGGAGAGCACTGGCGGGGTTGGAGAGCACATGGGTGGGGGCAAAGAGCAGGGGGAGTGGAGATCACAGGGGTGGGGAGAGGAGAGTGCTGGGGGGGGCTTGAGAGCACTGGGGGGAGCCAAAAAGAACAGGTGTGGAGAGCATGGGAGGCTGAGAGGGGGGCTGGAGAGCACTGAAGGGGCTAAGAGTGTGGGGGGTAAAGATCACTAGGGGGATCTTGAGAGCACTGGGGGGGCAGAAAGAACAGGGGTAGAGAGCACGGGGGCTGGAGAGCACTGGGGGGTACAAAAAGCAGGGGGGAGTGGAGAGCACTGGGGGGTGGAGAGCAATGGGGGGAGCTTGAGAGCACCAGTGGGGGCCAGAAAAACAGGGGTGGAAAGTACGGGGGGCTGGAGAGCACTATGGTGGGCGGAGAGCACTGGCGGGGTTGGAGAGCACATGGGTGGGGCAAAATGCAGGGGGGAGCGGAGAGAGCGCTGGCGTGGGTGGGGGTAAAATGCAGGGGGGAGTGGAGAGTAGTACAGGGGTGGGGAGTGGAGAGTGCTGGGGGGGAGCTTGAGAGCAATGGAGGGGGAGCCAAAAAGAACGGGTGGAGAGCACGGGGGGCTGGAGAGCGATGGGTGGAGTTCGAGAGCACTGGGGGGGGCAGAAAGAACAGGGTTGGGGAGAGCTGAAGAGCACTGGGGGGAGAAAGAACGGGTGGAGAGCACTGGGGGGGGGAGAACAGGGGTGGAGAGCACTGGGGGGGGGAAGAACAGGGGTGTAGAGCACTGGGGGGGGGAGAACAGGGGTGGAGAGCACTGGGGGGGGGGAGAACAGGGGTGGAGAGCACTGGGGGGGGGGGGAGAACAGGGGTGGAGAGCACTGGGGGGAGTGGAGAGCACTGGGATGGTGGCTGGAGAAGGATGGGGAGAGCCTGAGAGCAGGGGGGGCAGAAAGAACAGGGGTGGAGAGAACTGTGGGGGGGGGCTGGAGTGTGGTGGGGGGGGGCACTGGAGGGGGGCAGCAAAAGAAGTTGGATAGGAGGAGAAGCAGGGCGGCTACATATAGAGGAATTGAGCTTTCTATTGTCCTCCATACAGGGGTGGACAATAGATTCTCCTCCTCTCCCTCCTGCAAGCATTCAGCGGCTGCATGGAGGACAATAGAAAGCTCAATTCCTCTATATGCGGCCACCCTGCCGAATCCGATCCTCCTATCCAGGCACATAGGGCGGGCTGTACAGCGGGCATCTCCTCATGTGTATTACAGAGCTGGCTGAGTCTGTGTGTGTTCGGCGGCGGGCGGCACTGTAACGCGGTCCCGCCCCCCCTAGACCGGCTTGTGTGATAGTAGATAGAATCAGTGTTCAGCCTATCACACAAGCCGGTCTAGGGGGGGCGGGACCGCATTACAGTGCCGCCCGCCGCCGAACACACACAGACCCAGCCAGCTCCGTAATGCACAGGAGCAGGAGAGAGGGGGCAGGGAGCGCTGCAGCAACTGAAACCGGGCCCAGGACAGGCAGCCTACCGGGAAATATCCCGGTAGGCCAGTTCGGCCCTGTCCCCCGCCCTCCGGTGCATTTACCGACTCGCCTCTGTGATCAGTGAGTCGGAGAACGAATCCACCGGCCCCAGATGTTTGCCATAGAGATTTCCGGCGGACCAGATGGTCGGAGTCTCTATGATCGTTGGAGGCCGGGCGCGATGTTATGACGTCATACCCGGCCTCTGCATTCTAACAAACGGCGGCGCCTCGGCTGGGAAGCCAAGCTTGTTTTTTTTTCTTTTGATTTCAGGCTTCCCAGCCTAGAGGCGAGTTCTGGGGCCTTGTTGACCCCACATCTCACTGTAAAGAGGTCCTGTCATGCCATATTCCTATTACAAGGGATGTTTACATTACTTGAAATAGGAATAAAAGTGATCAAAACATTTTTAACAATACATTTTTATGATTTTTTTTTAAAGTGCCCCTGTCCCCGTGTGCTCGTACGCAGAAGCGAAAGCATACGTAAGTCGCCCACATATGAAAACGGTGTTCAAACCACACGTGAGGTCTCGCAGTGAACGTTAGAGCGAGAGCAATAAATTTAGCCCTAGACCTCATCTGTAACTCAAAACATGCAACCAGTAAAAAAATGTAAACGTCGCCTATGGGGATTTTTAAGTACCGAAGTTTGGCGCCATTCCACGAGCGTGTGCAATTTTAAAGCGTGACATGTTGGGTATCTATTTACTCAGCGTAACTTCATCTTTCACATTATGTAAAAAAATTGGACTAACTTTACTGGGTTTTTTTTAAAGCATTTTTACCTAAAAAACATGTTTGAAAAATACCGCGCAACATAAAAAGTTGCAATGACTGCCATTGTATTCTCTAGGGTCTCTGCTAAAAAAAAAACTATACAGTGGGTACGGAAAGTATTCAGACCCCCTACATTTTTCACTCTTTGTTATATTGCAGCCATTTGCTAAAATCATTTAAGTTCCTTTTTTTTCCTCATTAATGTACACACAGCACCGCATATTGACAGAAAATCACAGAATTGTATCACATGGTCCTAAGTATTCGGACCCTTTGCTCAGTATTTAGTAGAAGCACCCTTTTGATCTAATACAGCCATGAGTCTTTTTGGGAAAGATGCAACAAGTTTTTCACACCTGGATTTTGGGGATGTTTGGGGGTTCTATGTAATTTTCTAGCAAAAAAATGATGATTTTTACATGTAGGAGAGAAATATCAGAATTGGCCTGGTTGACAAGTGGTTAACCGCTTCAGCCCCGGACCATTTTGCTGGTCAAAGACCAGGCCACTTTTTGTGATTCGACACTGCATCGCTTTAACTGACAATTGCGCGGTCGTGCGACGTGGCTCCCAAACAAAATTGATTTCCTTTTTTTTCCCCACAAATAGAGCTTTCTTTTGGTGGTATTTGATCACCTCTGCGGTTTTTATTTTTTGCGCTATAAACAAAAATAGAGCGACAATTTTGAAAAAAATTCAATATTTTTTACTTTTTGCTATAATAAATATCCCCAAAAAATATATAAAAAACTCTTTTTCTCTTTCGTTCATGGACGGACACAGCATCTTATTCTTGACATTAGGGTATTAGCCTTCTATCAGGAGAGGACTAGACAGAAAAGCATGTAAAGTATTAAACACACATCAAAACTGTACAGTACCGCCCTGGGGGCGGTCCCACTAGGTACAACCCCTCTCCCTGCATCATGCAGCTTTAGTTTTTTTCTGCCTAGCATAGGAGAAGGACCTGGCTCCCGGTGGGCCCCTGGTCCTGTGGATTTTTTCTATTTTTTTTTCTACTTTTTAATCCTGAGATCTACTATCAACTGCCGACTGGGTGACAGGCTGGATCCCAGATCCTTGTAGTCTCCCCAGTTTTGGCCATCGACCGTGTGCCGACCTTTAGCTATGCGCTAGGTCGTCCACGACATTCCCCGTTGCTCCAGGGGTAGCCGGTGAGCTATATGCTCCAGGGCACACATATATGACCGGGCTATATGTCCGTGTCACAGTGTGGCGGGCCGACAGCCATACCGTAACTGCGCGGACGTTGGGTCTGTCAGGAATGCCTTCAGCTAGTCCACGCAGGACGGGTAAGTGGCAGTCCATGGACTGACACAGCTGGATGCTGTAAACGTGTGGGTATATGTCCCTGCTTGCAGGAGAAGATCTAGGCAGAATGTTAGATGTTAGAAACATTCTAGAACAAACCTGAGCTGAACAGCCCCGCCCAGGCGTGTGGTCCCTCCGGACATTACCCTCCCACCTGCAGCCAGCAACCTCAGTTTTTTTCTGCCTAGCAGAAGGAGAAGACTTGGCTCTCTCAGGAGCCAGTCTCCTGGAAAATTTTACTTTTTAAATGTATTCCTTTGGGAATTTTATTATTTTATTTTTGAGACTCAGTTCACGTCATGCCCCATGACTCCAGGGGTGGCCGGGTTGCTTTTATGCTCCCGCGGTCCTCTCAAGATTAAACAGTACCTGAATGACTGTATCTTTCGCGGTGGACTGGGCCGACAGCTACGCAGTACTGCTCTGTGATAGGTCTGTCTGAAACAAGCCAGTGGGTCCCTCTGGGACGGGTAAGTAGTCTCTCCTGCTGCAGGTGAGTACATGCTGGCTGTGTTTCTCTATATGGGGGGGTTTCTCCCTGTCTCCCCCCTGTTATGCTGCTCTCTGCACCCTGTACTGGTGCTGTGCTGTGGGGGAGCTTGGGGGTCACTCTGGCCTGGCTGGGGGCGCTCATGTCTGTTAGTGGACTCTGGGAAGAGGAGCAGTGTTCTGGTGTGTGAGGTGGGGACTTATTGCGTGTGCCATTAGCGTGTGCATTAGCGCTGGTTGTTTGTTTGAATAATGCGCCCAGCGGCCATCTTGCTGTGGTTCAATGGCGCAGTTATATCTGCGGCCGGCGGCCATTTTCTTGAAGCTGCGGCGCTTTTACTTTCGGTTTCGGCCTCTAGCGGCGGCACTGCGGCGCGAATCTCCTCACAGATTCTTCACTCTCCTCAGGCTTCACAGCGCGGTTTCTTCAGCAGAACTGAGTGGTCCTTAAGGGTTGGTGAGTCCTCCGGGTATCCCCTCAGCCTCAGCGTAGCCAGTGGGTGGACTGTATATTCACTGTAGTAGTGTATAAGGTCTCAGAGGGTGGCGATATGGAGTCTGGTACACCTGCTTCTCCACACTTGCCTGAGGCAACTGGCAGTGCTCCTGCACCTGCGGTCCCTATGGACCAGTTGTCGGGAGTCCTGGAATCATTCCTTGTCAGAATGGAAGCGTTATGTGAGTGCAAGGAAGCTGTAAAGCGCCCCCTCCCCACACATTCTCCTGTAGGGGAGTGCTCTGTCTCAGATATGGGCCTAGCTACTGCCGCTCAGGACCCTAGCTCTGAGGAATTTGATGTTTTTGGACAGGACATTCCTTGTGAGGAAGACTCCAGTTCTGAACCAGTAACTGACAGGGTGCTTGTAAGTGAACTCATTGATGCTGTGAGGGACACTCTCAAGCTGAATGTTGAGACTGAGGAACCCCAGGAGGATACTGTCTCCTTTGGTTCCTTTAAAGCCGTCTCTTCAAAAAAGGTCTTTCCATATGTGCCTTTTTTTAATAATTAATTGACCAAGTCTGGGATAAGCCGCAGAAGACTTTGACGGTCCCGTGGCGCCTAGCCATAAGGTACCCCTTTGAGGAGGACCTGGTTAAGAAAAGAAGTGGGCTCACCCCCCAGTGGTCGACCCCCCCGGTCGCCCGTTTGAATACAGCTACCACGCTCCCAATGGAAGGGACTCCTGCATTTAAGGATCCCACTGACAGGAGGTCTGAGGTGGTGAGTAGAACTATGTTTGCCTTATTGGGGGTCTGCCTTACGCCCTATAGTGGCGACGACACTTGTGTCTCAGACACTCACAGGATGGGCAAAGATTTTGCACCAGACGGTACAGGAGCGTAATCTCCCTCCTGAGACCATTGCCCTGGCTCATCAACATGTGCAGGGTCTGGTCTATGTGTGCAATGCTACTTTGGATGCGGCCCTTTAATATCTGGGGCATCTATCTCTGCTGTGGTGCTGCGTCGCCTTATCTGGCTAAAATGCTGGTCGGCCGACCTAGCTTCCAAAAAGCTCCTGGCTGACTTGCCATTTAAGGGCGTTAGACTGTTTGGGGCCGCCCTGAATGACATTATTAAGGATGTCACAGGGGGTAAGAGCACCTTCCTCCCTCAGTCTCTTAAGGGAAAGGAGCTCCTCCGCAGGTCGGGCGCTTCCTTTCCGGCAAATACGTTTTTTTTTTGTCAGTCAGAATCCACGGGTAAGCCCGCCCAGACTGAAAAAAGTGTGGCGGGGGGACACAAGCGTCCCTGGGTGCGTAAGCCTACCAAGCAAGCTCCCAAGCCTGGGATAGAGTTTCGCTCATGGCCCCCAGACAGGTTCGTCCCCTCAAACCTCCCTCTCCTTCCTGCCCGCCGGGCGGCCCTCTTGGGGGCCGTACAGGATTTGCTCGGGTGCGGAGTGATTGTGCCGGTTCCGTCACAGGAGAGGTTTCAGGGGTTTTATTCGAACCTGTTTGTTGTCCCGAAGAAGGACGGGGTACGGTCAATCCTGGACCTCAAGGCTTTGAATGCCTATGTGAAGGTTCCAAAATTCCTGATGGAATACATTCGCACGGTGATTGCGACCCTCCACCAAGGGGATTTCCTGGCGTCCTTGGGTATCAAGGATGCTTACTTGCACGTCCCAATCTGCGCAAGTCACCAGAGGTTTCTGCGCTTTGCCATAGGCGAAGTCCACTATCAGTTCGTGGCTCTTCCCTTCGGCTTAGCATCGGCACCACGGGTTTTCACCAAAGTGCTTGCCCCGGTTCTAGCTTTGCTGAGACAGCGAGGAATTGTTATCGTGGGCTATCTGGACGACCTCCTTCTAAGAGCAGAAACTGGCTCAGAATTGGAGGAAAATGTGACAATAGTCAGCCAGACCCTCCGGGACTTCGGGTGGCTTCTGAACATGCAGAAGTTGGTGCTAGTCCCGACTCAACGTTTGGAGTATCTGGGTCTGATCCTGGACACTTCGGCAGCGATGGTGTTTCTACCCGCAGAGAAGTTACTGACACTTCAGTCGGCACTGCGTGTCCTGACGGCCCGAAAATGGTCATCAATCCGTTTCTGCATGAGGGTCCTGGGACTAATGGTGGCCTCCTTCGAGGCGGTCCCGTATGCCCAATCACACACTTGGGCATTGCAGAAGGGAATTCTGTCTGTTTGGGACAAGTCCCCATTGTCATTGGATCTTCAGATCCAGGTGAGTCACTCTGTCAAGGCGTCCCTGACGTGGTGGCTGATATCCCCGGCTCTTCGGGCCGGGAAGTCATTCCTCCCTATCAAGTGGACGGTGGTCACGACGGACGCCAGCCTGATGGGCTGGGGAGGAGTTTGGGGAGTCCTGTCAGCACAAGGCCTCTGGACTCCGGACGAATCTCGTCTCCCAATCAACGTTCTGGAATTGCGAGCGATCAGACTGTGTCTCTCTGCGTGGTCGAAGAGACTACAGGGCCGCTCGATCAGAATTCAGTCAGACAACGCCACGGCCGTGGCGTATGTCAACCATCAGGGGGGCACTCGGAGCTCGGCTGCGACATCCGAGGTTGCCCACATCTTAAAGTGGGTGGAAAGAAGCGTGCCGGCGCTGTCGGCCGTCTACATTCCGGGTGTAGAAAACTGGCAGGCGGACTATCTAAGTCGCCAGTCCTTGGACCAGGGGGAGTGGTCCTTGCATCCGGAGGTGTTTCAACTCCTTTGTCGGCAGTGGGGCACACCGGATGTGGACCTGATGGCATCTCGACTCAATCGCAAGGTGTCGAGGTTTGTGGCCAGGTCCAGGGACCCCTGGGTGGATGCCTCGGACGCGTTGGTGGCCCCGTGGGGTCAGAATCGCTTGATATACGCTTACCCTCTACTGCAGTTGTTTCCTCGTCTACTGCGCAGGGTAGCGGCTGAGGGCATTCCGGTGATCCTCATTGCCCCGGATTGGCCTCGGCGTCATTGGTACGCCAATCTGGTATGTCTCATCGCGGACGTCCCTTGGCGACTGCCCATGAGGGAGGACCTTCTGTCTCAAGGTCCTATCTTTCATCCTGCTTTACAGTCTCTGGCTTTAACGGCATGGCTATTGAGAGCCAGGTGCTGAAGGACCGAGGCCTGTCGGATTCGGTGATTTCAACCATGCTTAGGGCACGGAAGTCTTCTTCTAGAAAGATCTATCACCGTATCTGGAGAGCTTACAACGCTATGTGCGAAGAGCTAGACTGGCGTCCACGGACGTACTCTGTCCCCAGAATCCTGCGGTTCTTGCAGCGTGGTGTAGCCCAAAGGCTGGCTTTGAGCACTATTAAGGGTCAGATTTCGGCCTTGGCCGTTTTCTTTCAACGACCCCTAGCAGGTCATTTTTTAGTTAGCACCTTTTGTGCAGGGGGTTCGCCATGTGGTTCCCCCTGCCAAGCCTCCGCTCCCTTCTTGGGATCTGAACTTGGTGCTCTCGGTTCTTCAGGAACCTCCTTTTCAAAATATCAGAGATATTCCTCTTTTAACCTTGTCTCAGAAGGTGGCTTTCTTAGTAGCCATCACTTCTGTTAGACGGGTATCTGAGTTGGCGGCTCTGTCATGCAAGTCGCCTTACTTGGTCCTCCATAAGGATAAGGCGGTGTTGTGCCCGCGACCGTCTTTCCTTCCAAAGGTGGTTTTGGCCTTTCACCTTAATGAGGACATTGTCCTTCCGTCCTTGTGCTCTCATCCATCGCATCCTAGAGAGTTTGCGCTTCACAATTCGGATGTGGTACGAGCCTTATGGGTGTACCTGTCTGCTACTGCTTCCATTCGGAAGTCTGACTCACTGTTTGTGTCTGTTTCTGGTCCAAAACAGGGCCAAGCGGTTTCGTCTGCCACTATTTCTAGGTGGATCAGACAGACCGTTATACAGGCCTATGCCATTAAGGGGCGGGCGCCTCCCTTTCCGGTTACGGCGCATTCCACTAGGGCAATTGGTGCTTCCAGGGCTTTCCGACATCAAGCGTCGGTTGCACAAGTGTGCAAGGCGGCGACCTGGTCGGCCGTTCATACCTTTTCTAAGTGCTATAAGGTTGATGTGGCTGCATTTACGGATGCTTTCTTTGGCCGCAAAGTGCTACAGGCCGCTGTTTAATGTTGCAACTCCTCCGTTGAGGAGCTCTGCTTGTTTGGAGTGAAGTTTTGGTTGTTCCTTTACTACTGCTCCCACCCTTCTGATACTGCTTTAGGACGTCCCACATGTTTACAGTATCCAGCTGTGTCAGTCCATGGACGATAAGAGAAAATAGAATATTTGTACTCACCGTAAAATCCGTTTCTCTGACTGAAATGGACTGACACAGCACTCACCCTTCTTTTAAGGTTTGTTCTGCTTTGTTACAAACTGAGGCTGCTGGCTGCAGGTGGGAGGGTAATGTCCAGAGGGACCACCTCCCTGGGTGGGGCTGTTCAGCTCTGGTTTGTTCTAGAATGTTTCTAACATCTAACATTCTGCCTAGATCTTCTCCTGCAAGCAGGGACATATACCCACACGTTTACAGTATCCAGCTGTGTCAGTCCATGGCTGATAAGTCCTTAACCTCCCTGGCGGTAATCCCGAGCATGACCCTGTTTTTTTTTTTGTTGCTAGGATCGGTAACCCCGAGTCACGCTCGGGGTAACATTGCAGAGCCTGCAATAGAGTTTCCTTACCTTCTCCTGGCGATCCAGCGATAATGTCCTCTGCTGTGATCGCCAGCGAGATCACCGGCGAGTGTCGGCACTTTCTGACTTCCTGGTTCCGTTCCCTGCGAGCCGCAGCGTCGCATGGGAGCGGAACTGGGCGGCAAATTTAAAAGTTCACACAACACAACACTAAAATAAAAGGTTATATTGTATCTGATTACACTGTATTACACTGTATCATCTCTTATCACCATTCAGTGCCCTGTACAGTGCCCCCTTGCCTGTTATCTGTGCCCATAAAAATATGGCATCAAAAAAGCGCCACTTTACCAAAAGGGTGCTTTTTGGACCAGATGAGTGACAGCGGCAGCGACATGGAGTTGCTCGCAGAAGTGAGTGATAGTGAGTCGTGGGGAAATTTTTCGTCTGACACTGACACGGATCTGGCAAGTGACAACGGCGATGATTCTGCACCTGACCTCAGCGATGTGCGCACTTGGTGCCCTATAGACTCCGATACGGACCAGTTAGCGCCCCCAAGATTTCCGTTCACTGGATCACCTGGGATGAAGGTAGATGTGGAGTGTGACAACCCTCTGGCATACCTGAAATTATTCCTCACTGAAGAGGTAATTGAAAAAATTTCAACAGAGACAAATCGTTACCATGATCAGCAATCCGCTACGCTGCATGCCAGATTTTCCCGAAGCAGAAAGTGGGAACCGGTGACGAAAGAGGACATCTGGCAGTTTCTGGGACTCATCATTCTTCAGGGGGTGGTGGGGAAACTGGTCCAGAAATGGTACTGGACCACCAATAAGCTACTGGCCACTCCGTTTTTTAGCACCGTGATGTCTGAATACCGTTTTTCCCTCATCATGAAATATTTCCACTTCGCAAACAATGAGGAGTTTGAGGCCACGCATCCTGCGCCTAAGCTAAAAAAAATCTGGGAGGTATGCCAAATGATCGTGCCCAATTTCCAGCGGACCTACGTGCCAGAAAGGGACGTCAGCGTGGATGAAAGTCTGATGGCCTATAAGGGACGCCTAAGCTGGATACAGTACATTGCATCCAAAAGAGCGCGGTTTGGCATCAAATTCTTTATGCTCTGGGAGTCATCCACCGGGTACATCTGGAATTCGGTTATTTACACCGGTAAAGGCACGAAGTTCAACCCCAGGTACAGCGGCTATGGGATGGCCACATCATCTGTCCTTACACTGCTGGGGCCATTGCTCAACCAGGGATATTGTGTGACCACGGACAACTTCTACACATCTCCGGAACTGTATGAGATTTTGCTACAAAATAAAACTGATGGGTATGGTACCGTTAGGCCTAACCGACATGGCATGCCATCTATGTTTGGCAAGAAAAAACTAAAAACAGGAGAAATGGTTCCCTGGCAGAAGGGTAAGATGATGGCAATGCGATGGCGAAACAATAAGGACGTGTGTCTCATGAGTACTGTGCACAATACCGCCACTGCCATGGTCCACACAAGAGGTGGGAAAGATCTGCTGAAGCCGCAAGTTGTGATGGACTATAATAACACAATGGGAGGTGTCGACAGAGCCGATCAGGCAATGAAATTTTACCCGGCTATGCGCAAACGGCAGAAAAAATATTATAAAAAGATTTTCAGGCATCTTCTGGAACAATGCCTTTGGAATGCGTATATCCTATACAAAGCAAAGAGTGACATGCCTCTTGTTCATTCCAACTTTATCTGGAAGGTGGCTGAGCAGATTTTTGTCAACCACCAGATGCCATCAGTAGCCGTGAACAGACCCGGACGACGTGCTGTTGGCGTTGTCAACCCAGAACGCCTGACTGGACATTTTTTGGACTATATACCGCCAACCGCAAAAAAGGAAGCACCTACCAGGATGTGCGTGGTCTGCTGTTCCAAGAGAGATGGCAATGGAAAGAGTCCGAAAAGAAACAAGATACCATTGTCCAGATTGCGACGTTGGACTTTGTCTAGTTCCATACTTTAAAATGTATCACACTCAGGATGTGTATTGAATTTTCTTTGTTTGACAAATGTCATTATTTTCTTCTACATTATTGGATAAAATTATATTACTTATTAGATTATAGTTCATGATTTTGTGTTTCAAATTTATCACATCTGGGATGTCTACTAGAGTCTTGTTTGGTCAGGTTTAAGAAAGTAATTACTAAGAATTGCAGGCCTACAGTACATAACGCCAAATTTCCATGCAAAATAATTGTACCGCTTTTGGTACATAATTCCAGACAGAATCATACCGCCAGGGAGGTTAATGGACAAGATTTGCTGCACCGTGATTTGGATAGCAACTGTCTTCCCTGGTCTGCATTATAGCGGACCAGGGGATGCATGGCATTAAGTATGTCTGCAATGCGGCCCTAGATACAGCTTCCTGGCTGTCAAGTATCTGCGGTGGGGCTACGCCGCATGATTTGACTGGGATGCTGGTCGCTAAGGGATTAAAAAAGTATCCCTGTTTCTTGCAAGCAAAACATGCCTGCGAGCAAATCTGCGGCAACGTGGAGGTTTTTGCCCCCGCCTGACTATGGGGCGGGGGGTCGCCCTCGTGAGTTGGCAGCTTGGTGGACTTTCCTTCTTCCGACCAGTGGTCTGTGAAGTGGTTTCATCTGGGTACAAGATGGAGTTTTTCTTCTCTTATCCACCAAAAAAATTAATTTTTTTCCTCCAACCTTCATCCCCTTCTGGTTTGCCGGGCCGCCTTGTTTTGGGCAGTGCAGGACCTGCTCATGCGTAGGGGATTAGTACCTGTGCCGGCGCTAGAAAGGTTTTCAAGGAATCTACAATCTGTAGACCCAGAGAAGGGAGGGGTTGGTCCGGTCCTGGATCTCAAGACCCTCAACAGCTTTGTGTTAGCACAAAGCTTCAGGATGGCAGCTTGTCACTTTGTGGTCGCTGCACTACATTTGGGGAATTTTTTTGCTGCCATCCTTGGACATCAAGGACACATTTTATTGCAGCCCCCATAGGCGTCAGGCATCAGAGGTTTCTGCGGTTTGCAGTCTGGGATGAGCACTACTAGATGGTGGCTCTCCCTTTTTTTTGGCCTGGTGTTGGCATCGGGAGTTTCTTTAGGGTGCTCGCCCTGATCCTGGTCTTGCTGAGGCAACGAGGGATCGCAATCATGGGCTATTTGGTCGATCTCCGTCTGAGAGCAGCTTCTGCCTCAGAATTCAGGGTGGATGTGACGATCGCCAGTCTGACTCTAAGGGAGTTTTGGTTGGGTACTGAACCTCCAGAAGTCGTGTTGGTGCCGACTCCACGCCTGGAATTCCTGGATTCGATCTGGACTCCTCAAAGGCGAGAATCTTTTTCTTCCTTCGCAAGTTGCAGACTCTTCAGGCTGCGGTACAGCGATGGGCACCACGCTGGTGGTGGTCGCTGCGCTTTTACATGCGAGTCCTGGGGTTTCGTGGTAGCCACCTTCGAGACGGACCGTGTGTTTATTTCCACACTCGAGTCTTGCAAACGGAGATCCTGTCAACATAGGACACATCTCCATTGTCCCTGGATTGTCAAATTAGGGTGAGCCGGCTAGTCAGGGATCCTTGATCCGGTGGCTGAGGTTTACGGCCTTTCAGACCGGAAAGTCGTTTCCTTTTTGTTGGACGACACAGGGTCGCTGGACGCAGGAAGAACCCCCGCCTGCCAATCAGGGTGCTCCTTCGGGCGTTCAGGCGGTGCCCCTCCACTTAGTCACGGAGGCTGCGGGAACGTCCAGTCAGGATCCAGTTGGACAATGCCACGGCGGTGGCATATGTCACCCATCGAGGGGGAACAAGTCGCTTGGCTGCTGCATGCGGTCGCTCACGTCCTGCAGTAGCAGGGCAAAAGATGTGCTGGCTCTATCGCCCGCTTACAGTCTGGGCGTAGAACTCGTAGCAGGCGGACTCCCTGAGTTGGCAGTTGCTGGGCCATGGACTAAGGTCTCTACACCCGGAGGTGTTTCGACTCCTCTGCCGGAGATGGGGATCGCCTGATGGGGATCTTCTGGCTTCTCGACTCAATCGGAAGGTTTTGAGGTTGTGGCCAGGTTCGAAGATTCCTGGGAGGACGCTTTTGTGGTCCTGTGGGGACAGTATCGGCCATGTATGCCTTCCTCCTGAAAATACTCTTCCTCATCTGCTCACAGAGTAGAGGCCGAGGGGATTCCGAGTAGTCTACTTGCCCCAGATTTATCCGGCGTCCCTTGTACTCCGCTGTAGTGCGACTGGTGGCGGATGTTCCTTGGCGCCTGTCAATGCGAGCGGACCTTTTATCGCAAGGTCATACATTTCATCCTGCTTGCAGTCGCTGGCCATCACGACATGGCTGTCGGATACGGAGTGTCCGTAGCCCGTCGGTTTCGGTGCTTCCACCATGCTGAGGGCACAGAAGTCATCTTTTCGGATGATTTACCATTGCACTTGGAGGGCCTACATCTCTAGGTGTGGAGATGGAGTGGCGTTCACGTACATATTTGGCTTCCAGGATCCTGCTGTTTTTGACAGCGTGGAGTGGTTAAAAGACTTGCTTTTCGTTCCATTGAGGGGCGGATATCAGCCTTGGCTGTTTTTTCTTCCACGACCCTTGGCGACTCATTCACTGGTGGGTACGTTTGTCCAAGGGGTTCCACATGTGGCCCCTCTGGTTCAATCACTACTGCCTTCGTGGGATTGAATCTGGTACCATGGGTGTTTTCAGAAACCACCTTTTTTTAAAAGTACATAGAGAGATTCCCCTGTTGGCACTCTCTTGGTAAGTAGCTTTCGGGTGGCTTTTACCTCTCCCGGGGGGGTTTTTGAGTTGGCGGCCTTGTCTTTCAAGTCTCCCTACTTACACATCCAAAAGTATAAGGCGGTGCTGCGTCCGCAGCCTTTGTCTCTACCTAAAGTTTGTTTCGGCCTTTTTATCAAAATGTGGACATTGTGCTTCATCTTTGTGTCCTCGGCCGTCGCATTCCAAGAGGTTGCTTGCTTTCCTTGGGCTTGGTACAAGTTCTGCAGGGGTGTCTGTCTGCTACGACTCCGTTTTGGAGGTCAGACTCACTGTTTGTGTCAGTGACTGGTCCAAAGAAAGGCCTGGCGGTCTCATCGGCCACTGTGTCTCGGTGGATCAGACAGATTGTAATTCAGGCTTATGCTCTTAAAGGTCGGGCGCCTCCCTTTCCTGTCACCGCGCATTCGACCAGGGCAATAGGTGCCTCCCTGGACTTTCCGACATCAAGCGTCGGTCTCACAGGTGTAAAGGGGCGGCGACCTGGTCGTCCATTCACACTTTCACTAAGTTTTACAAGGTTAACCAGCATGCGTCTGCGGATGCCTGCTTTGGCCGCAAGGTTTTTCAGGCAGCTGTTTAAGGTTGCAACTCCTCCGTTGAGGAGCTCTGTTTGTTTGGGGTGAAGTTGGTTTGTTTGCTGTTCCCACCCCTCGTTTTTGACACTGCTTGGGGACGTCCCTAATGTCAAGAATAAGATGCTGTGTCCGTCCATGAGCGAAAGAGAAAATGGGATTTTTGTACTCACCGTAAAATCGTTTTCTCTGAGTTCATGGACGGACACAGCACCCACCCCTCCTTTTATATGTTTGTACTGCTTTTTGACGAACTGAGCTGCATGATGCAGGGAGAGGGGTTGTACCTAGTGGGACCGCCCCCAGGGCGGTACTGTACAGGTTTGATGTGTGTTTAACACTTAACATGCTTTCTGCCTAGTCCTCTCCTGATAGAAGGCTAATACCCTAATGTCAAGAATAAGATGCTGTGTCCGTCCATGAACTCGGAGAAAAGGATTTTACGGTGAATACAAAAATACCATTTTTGTTCCTCAGTTTAGGCCGATACGTATTCTTCTACATATTTTTGGTAAAAAAAAATGCAATAAGCGTGTATTGATTGGTTTGCGCAAAAGTTATAGCATCTACAAAATAGGGTTTTATGGCATTTCTTTTTTTTTTTTTTTTAAGTAATGGCGGCGATCAGCGATTTATATTGTGCCTGCGACTTTATAGCGGACACTTTTGACACATTTTTGGGACCATTGTCATTTTTACAGCGATCAGTGCTATAAAAATGCACTGATTACTAAAAAAAAGAGACACTGGCAGTGAAGGGGTTAACCACTAGGTGGCGCTGCAGGGGTTAAGTCAGTACTAGGGAGTGATTCTAACTGTTAGGGGACCGTGGCTACACGTGACACGTCACTGATGACCGATCACGGGGAACAGCCATCAGTGACAGTGTCACTAGGCAGAATAGGGGAATGCCTTGTTTACAAAGGCATCCCCCTGTTTGTTCTGCCTTTGCCGACCGCAATCGCGGGCCGCCCCGGGAAAATCGAGTTCCTGGGACCCACGATCACGCTCACGAGGCACGCGGCGGGTGCGCACGCCCGCTGGGCAGCAAGTTTAAAGGGATGTACAGGTACGCCCATGTGCCTGCCCGTGCCATTGCGTCGACGTACAAATGCGTGCGGCGGTCGGCAAGTGGTTAAAGAAGATAAGTTCTGCACACCTGTAAGGCTGGGTTCACACCTATGCGTTGCGTTTTTGAGCTTGGAGTCTTTGCCAAGTTCGCAATCAGTCGTTCAGCGGCTCCTTTGCATTTTTTAGCTGCGGACTTGCCGACCTGGGAAGTCTCGCCGCTGTTATCATGAGGAGGAACTCCACGCCAAATTTGAAATAAAAAACCGGCATGGGTTCCCCTCCAGGAGCATACCAGGCCCTTAGGTCTGGTATGGACTTTAACGGGAACCCCTACGCCGAAAAAAAACGGCGTGGGGGTCCCCCCAAAATCCATAGCAGACCCTTATCCGAGCACGCAGCCCGGCCGGTCAGAAAAGGGGGTGGGGGCGAGCTTAATAAGGGGGCCCCCAGATCCCGGCCCCCCACCCTATGTGAATGAGTATGGGGTACATCGTACCCCTACCCATTCACCTGGTGGGAAAAAAATGTCAATAAAAACACTACACAGGTTTTTAAAGTAATTTATTACACAGCTCCGGGGGTCTTCTTCCGACTTCGGGGGTCTTCTCCCGACTCCGGGGGTCTCTTCTTCTGCTCTCCGGTTCTTTCTTCCTTCTGCCAGGCCTCCGCTATCTTCTTCCGGCTCTTTTGCTAGCGGGGGCCCGGTCTTCTTCGTCGCCTTCTTCCCTCTTCTCTCCTAGAGACTGTCCGCCCCCATATGACGTGACAGTCCCGGGAATGATGGGACTGTGACGTCATATGGGGGCGGGGTCACTGGGTGGCATCACCCGGTGACCACGCCCATGCCTATATAAGTAAATGCGCTCGCGCACACAGCATTACAACCGGAGACAGCGACGAGTCAACATCTCCAGGAGAGAAGAGGGAAGAAGGCGACGAAGAAGACCGGGCCCCCGCTAGCAAAAGAGCTGGAAGATGATAGCGGAGGCCCGGCAGAAGGAAGAAAGTACCGGAGCTGTGTAATTCATTTAAAAACCTGTGTAGTGTTTTTTTATTGACATTTTTTATCCACCAGGTGAATGGGATGGGGTACGATACCCCATACTCACTCATTCACATAGGGTGGGGGGGCCGGGATCTGGGGGCCCCCTTATTAAAGGGGGCTCCTGGATTCCAATAAGCCCCCCACCCGCATACCCCGACAACCAACGGGCCAGGGTTGTCGGGAAGAGGCCCTGTCCTCCTCAACATGGGGTCGGGGGGCCGCAGCTTCTGGATTTTATTGTCAAAGCTTAACCACTTAAGGACCAAGCCTCTTTTTTAGATGTCGTGTTTACAAGTTAAAAACAAGTTTTTTTGCTAGAAAATTACTTAAAACCCCCGAACGTTATACATTTTTTTTTCTAACACCCTAGCGAATAAAATGGCGGTCATTGCAATACTTTTTGTCACACCGTATTTGCGCAGCGGTCTTGAACAAGCGCACTTTTTTGGGGGAAAAATACTTTTTTTAATTAAAAAATAAGACAACAGTAAAGTTAGCCCAATTTTTTTTATATTGTGAAAGATAATGTTACGCCGAGTAAATTGATACCCAGCATGTCACGCTTCAAAATTACGCCCGCTCGTGGAATGGCGTTAAACTTTTACCCTTAAAAATCTCCGTAGGCGACGTTTAAAAAATTCTACAGGTTGCATGTTTTGAGTTAGAGGAGGTCTAGGGCTAGAATTATTTCTCTCGCTCTAACGATCGAACGATACCTCACATGTGTGGTTTGAACACCGTTTTCATATGCGGACGCTGCTCACGTATGTGTTCTCTTCTGCGCGCGAGCTTGTCAGGATGGGGCGCTTTAAAAAAAAAAAATCGTATTTATTTTATTTATTTTGACACTTTAAAAAAAAAATAATAATCTTTGGGGTCACTTTTATTCCTAATACAAGGAATGTAAACATAGAAAAAAGAATGACAGGTCCTCTTAAATATGAGATCTGGGGTTAAAAAGACCTCAGATCTCATATTTAGACTAAAATGCAATAAAACAAAAAAAAAAAATTGTCATGGCACGTTTTGACGTCGTTTCCGCCCTGCTATGGTATGGAGACTGGTGGGGGCCATCTTGCCCTCACTCGTATCCATACCCAGGAAGGAGAAGTGCGCGGGAGGGGTGCCCCTCTCCCGCCGCTGATAAAGGTGATCTCACGGTGAACCTGCTGCAGAGACCACCATTATCGTAAACCGGACCGCCGCCTGAAGAGAGGATACCTGGGTTATTGCAGCAGCTGCTGCCATAACCGAGATATCCTCTTCAAAAGTGCCAACGTATATAGTCGTGCTGCGGTCCGGAAGTGGTTAATTTGAACAAGCTGAGTATAGAAGCTGATTGGCTACCATGCACAGCTGCACCATATTCTGAGTACAGCAGGTTTAGTAAATCTACCCCGCTGTCTAAAGCCTCGTACACCCGATCAGATTTTCGGATGATTTTTTGTTGCATGCTAGTCTCATGTCGAAAGTGAAGAGGTTACTCGCCATATGAAAATTCTCGTATGACGGAATACAACTTCAGAAGTGACGTAATGTGTTTTGTATGTATTCTTTCGTTTCTGAGCATGCGTAGTCTTCTGCTTACGATTTTTTTCGTATAAAAACTGTACTAATTAAACGAAAACCAGACGTTGAGTTAACGTACAACAAAAATTTTATAGTCCGCACATCCAGCAAAGCACCATACTAACGATCTGAAAATTGGCAGATGAAATTTTACTTCCGATTTTCGTATCGTGTGAGTTCTTAAAGGGAATTTCAAAACTATTCAGGAAAGGAAAAGATATGTGTTTTCTCACTTATCCAACAGTTTTACGACCCCCTCTGTGACTGTATAGCTCTCCCTCTGTTGTAGCTCACTAACTATGCTTGTTTTATTATCATTACCTTTACCATGTACATTTGTGTGTGTGTGTGTTTTCTCTTTTTGTCCATGGGACGGACACAGCCTTCTCAATCATTGACAATATGGGTTATGTTCCTGTTCATAGGAGAGGGCTAGGCAGAACATGTTAAAAGTTTAAACACATGTTACATTAATCAGAGTTGAACAGCCCCGCCCAGGGGGTAGTCCCTCTAGACATAACCCTCCGCCCTGCACTCAGCAGCTCAGTTTTTTTCTGCCTAGCAGAGGAGAAGGACGTGGCTCCCTTTGGGCCCAGAGTCCAGAAGAATTTTTTATTTTATTTCAATTTTTTTGTGATATCTTCTATCAACTGCCGGCTGGGCGACAGGCTGGATATTATAGATCAGTGTTTCTCAACTCCAGTCCTCAAGGCGCCCCAACAGGTCATGTTTTCAAGATTTCCCTCAGATGCAACGGCTTTAGTAATTACCAAGGCAGTGAAACTGATCAAATCACCTGTGCAAAATAATGGAAAGCCTGAAAACATGACCTGCTGGGGCGCCTTGAGGACTGGAGTTGAGAAACACTGTTATAGATCCTTGTAGTCTTCCCAGTTTCCAGCCATCGAGCGTGCCAGTCCTTAGCTTCACTCTGGTTCTGCCACGACGTTCCCTATGGCTCCAGGGGTGGCCGGTGAGCACATGCTCTGGGGTCCACATATGACTGGGCTGATTGTTGTCTCACTCACAGTGGACCGGGCCGACAGCTACTCCAACTCGGTTGTAGGCCTGTCAGGGATGCACTATCAAGTCCTCACGGGACGGGTAAGTACTATTCCCCCTGCCTCGGCAGGTGGGAACAACTGGGCGTTTCAGGGAATTAGGGGTTCTCCTGTCCTCCCTTGCCCTGCTCTGTCACATTTCCCCTTCTGTTTTAGCGGGGCGCACTGCGACCGGGGCGTACCTGTGGGGGGCTCCGGATCCATTTTGGATGGGGTTTTGGTCTCTAGTGCTGGCTTCATGTAAAGCGCGCAGCACAATTCTCCTCAGTTTTCTCCTCACACGCTGTGTACAGACGGAGGCGGGCAGCGGCGCTGAGCGGTCTCCTGCTGGGTGGTGAGTCCCCTGGGTAACCCCCCCCCCCCTGGTCAGTGCAGCAAGGAGGGTGGACTTTTCAGTTTTTGTCTGAGTCCCTGAGAGCTGCCAGTAATGGAGTCAGTGTCTGGTCCTTCTTCCCCAAACATACCAGAGGTGGCAGCCGGTCCCTCTGCACCTGCAGTGACCATGGACGCTTTGTCGGCAGTCCTGGAATCATTTGTTGCCAGGGTGGAAGCGGCGTGCGAGCGTAAGGGGGTAAAAAGCGCCCCCTCCCTCCGCCGTCCCCAGGGAAATGCTCTGACTCAGACCCGGGCCTAGCTGCGGCACAGGACCCCGGTTCTGGGTTAGAGGATGCGGACCAGGACCTTCCCTGTGAGGAAGACCCTTCATCCATGACGGGGCACTTGTGGGTGTGCTTATCAATGCTGTGAGGGACTCCCTTAAGCTGGAAAGTGCAGCTGAGGCGTCCACGGAGGGGTCAGTCTCTTTTGGGTCGCACAAATCGACCCGCTCTGTGAAGGTGTTTCCCTATGTGTCCTTCTTTGATAAATTCATAGATAAGGAGTGGGAAAAGCCGCAGAAGTCCTTTTGTGGTCCCTCAGCGCCTGGCGGTCCGGTATCCTTCGGAGGAGAAGCCCATTTTTTCAAAGGGGACCCCTGCATTTAAGGACCATACTGATAGGAGGTCCGAGGCACTCAGCAGGTCTATTTTCACCTTCCTGGGGTTTGCGTTGCGGCCTATTGGGACTGCTACCTTAGTGTCTCAGACGCTCACTGACTGGGCAAAGATTTTGCACCAGACTGTGAAAGAACACCAGCTCCCTCTGGAGTGTGTAAGACTGGCCGGCCAGTTGGTGCAGGGTGTTGTGTATGTCTGTGATGCCACTCTGGATGCAGCCCCCTTAATCTCCAGGGCCTCTGTATCTGCGGTGGTAATGCGCCGCCTAATTTGGCTAAAATGCTGGTCCGCTGACCAGGCTTCTAAGAAAGCCTTGGCAGACTTGCCCTTCAAGGGTGGGAGGCTTTTTGGTACCTCTCTGGATGACCTTATTAAGGATGTCACTGGAGGTAAGAGCACTCTTCTCCCTCAGTCCACTAAGGGGAAGGAGCCGCGCCGTAAACCGGGTCCTTCCTTTCCCGCGCAGAAGCAGTTTTTTTCCGTCAGTCAGGGTCTGCGGGTAGACCTTCCCAAGCTGAAAAGGGTCCAGCTGGGGGACCGAAGCGTCCCTGGGTGCGCATGCCCAACAAGCCAGCCAGCAAGCAAGCCTGCCACTGCATGAAGTTTTGCCCCCGCCTGACTCTTGGGTGGGAGGCTGGCTTCGCAGGTTCGCGGCACGGTGGACCTCCCTGCTCTCCGACCAGTGGGTCTGCGAGGTGGTCACTTCGGGGTACAAGATCGAGTTTCTTTCCTGTCCGCCGAACAGATTCTTTCCCTCAAACCTCCCTCTTCTTCCGGCTCGCCGGTCTGCCCTATTGGGGGCAGTGCAAGATTTATTAGGGGCCGGAGTGATATTCCCTGTATCACTGGAAGAAAGGTTTCTGGGTTTTTATTCAAATCTGTTTGTGGTCCCGAATAAGGACGAAGTCCGTCCGATCCTGGACCTCAAAGCCTTAAATTTTTTGTAAAGGTTCAGAAGTTCCGCATGGAATCCATTCGTTCAGTGGTTGCTGCGCTCCATCTGGGGGACTTTCTGGCATCCCTGGGCATCAAGGACGCATACTTGCATGTCCCAATCTGCACAAGACACCAGAGGTTTCTGCGCTTTGCAATCGGCGAAGATCACTATCAGTTTGTGGCTCTTCCCTTTGGCCTAGCGTCAGCACCGAGAGTTTTCACCAAGGTGCTCGCCCCGATTCTAGCTTTGCTGAGACAGTGAGGCATTGCTATCGTGGGCTACTTCGACGATCTTCTGAGAGGAGCTTCTGGCTCAGAATTAAAGGAAGATGTGGCTATCGCCAGTCAGACCCTCCGAGAATTCGGTTGGGTGTTAAACTTTCAGAAGTCGGTCCTGACACCGACTCAGCGTTTGAAGTACCTAGGGTTGATTCTGGACTCCAAGGAGGCGAGAGTCTTCCTTCCTTTGGAGAAATTTCAGACTCTCCAGTCTGCGGTGAGGTTGTTAACATCCCGCAAATGGTCGTCTCTCCGCTTTTGCATGCGAGTTCTGGGTCTCATGGTAGCCTCCTTCGAGGCAGTACCGTATGCTCAGTTCCACACTCGAGTCTTGCAGAGGGAGATCCTGTCCAAATGGAACAAATCCATTGTCTCTGGATCATCAGATTCAGGTCAGTCGCCTGGTTAGGGCTTCTCTGAGTTGGTGGTTGAGATCCCCGGCTCTTCAGTCAGGGAAGTTGTTCCTTCCCTTCCATTGGACTGTGATTATGACGGACGCCAGCCTCACAGGTTGGGGGGGGGGGACGACACTCCGGACGAATCCCGGCTGTCGATCAATGTCCTGAAACTTTGGGCGATCAGACTGTGTCTCTCCTCGTGGTCGAGGAGACTACAGGGTCGTCCGATCAGGATTCAGTCAGACAACGCGATGGCTTATGTCCACCATCAGGGGGGGAACAAGGAGCTCGGCTGCAGCGTCCGAGGTCGCTCACATCCTGCGGTGGGCAGAAAGAAGCGTGCCGGCTCTGTCGGCCGTCTACATTCCAGGTGTAGAAAACTGGCAGGCAGACTGAGTCGCCAGATGCTAGACCAGGGGGAATAGTCCTTGCACCCGGAGGCGTTTCAACTCCTTTGCCGTAGGTGGGGCACGCCGGACGTGGATCTCCTGGCCTCTCGACTCAATCGCAAGGTGTCGAGATTCGTGGCCAGGTCCAGAGATCCCTGGGCAGACACGTTGGTGGCCCCGTGGGGCCAGTATCGGCTATTTTATGCCTATCCCCCACTGAAGTTGCTTCCTCGTCTGCTCCGCAGAGTGGAGACCGAGGGGATCCCAGTGATTCTAATCGGTCCAGATTGGCCCCGGCGTCCTTGGTACGCCGACCTCGTGCGCCTGGTGGCGGACGTACCCTGGCGGTTACCAATGCGGGAGTACCATCTGTCTCAAGGTCCCATACGTCATCCTGCTTTACAGTCGCTGGCTTTAACGGCATGGCTATTGAAAGCCAGGTACTAAGGGACCGATGTCTTTCGGATTCGGTCATTCTAATCATGCTGAGGGCACGGAAATCTTCCTCCAGGAAGATTTCCATCGTACTTGGAAGGCCTACATCTCTATAAAACAAGTGGGTGGGATTTTGCGCTAAAGTATATAAATACATCACATAAAACACCTCTGTGACAGAATAAAACTGGTAAGTGTATAAAAACTGTCAAAAGTTAAAGGTAGAAAACGATGGTGATATATACATAAACAATGAATCAAAAGTGATAATTAGTGCTAATATACAATATAGAATAAAGTGCAAGTGCATGCATGAACTGCCAAGATGCGTGCAAAAAAAGTTCAATAATGCAATTGGTGGTAATCGATGAAATTGAATGTCCAAAAACATATAGGCCAATTGGATCTCTCCGGTATTCCAGATGGAGTCAAATTTATGTATTTAGTATACAAATTGGAGTATTGAACCGGTGGTGAATCCTACACCTGTCTCCCAATGCTCTCACCTCATATAATAAAGTAACTGGCATAAGAGATAATCTTGTCTCTCCTCTGTGTCTTCTCCACTATGGATTTTTATATGGCTATGTCCACCACCAATCACGCTCCCTACAGGTGAATAGGAGAGGGAGAGGGGGGAGCAAAGCTCCAGCCAATCGCCAGGGAGGGGGACAGGAAAAAAGCCTCTGATTGTGTAGTATTAAAACGTATATATGGCTTTATATATGAATACAAGAAGTGGACTCTTACATCACAATTATAAACAGTTTGCATTTACAGAAGATTCCCGGCGTGGTGAGTGCCGTCTTACTGTTGCTCTGCTGCTTCGGATCTAGCTTTGTGATGCCGCAATCCTTCCCTACGGCGTTACGTACCTCGTGACTTCTTCAGGGGAGCCTGATTGGTTGTTGGGGCATACTATAAATAGTGTGTGAGACCGGAAGTCATACAGCCGCCATTTTCTTGGATACCATAACAAACTTTATGGGCGCCGCCATTTTCCCTGAGTACAGCGATCGGCGGATAGCCCATAGGGAATGTAAACACCACAGAGCAGTGCTGTTTAATTAGCTACTCTCCCAATGGAAATCAAAGGATAATTATTTAAATCAAGTGAATGGATAACCGGACATGTTAATCCAATATCTCATCACTAGATAGTAATGGCCACAGCGGTCTGACTGGGCAAATACATATCATGGAAGACAATATGGAAACAAGATGACTTGAACCACCTACTTGGAAAGTCAAATAATAGCTTATATACAATCAAAAATGTACATTTATATTTATTAAAATAATTTAAAATCTTTATAAAATGCGAAAAATGGTGTGAGAGAAAATGGGATATAAACCTGCTAATCCCTAAAATCCAAATTTCTAATGTATGTATTCCTGACTGGATGGCAAAACACCACTGATCCAAAACAGCAGGGCAAATAATTTTAATACATACATGAAATATGGTAGAAACCAATAACATAACTAATATGCCTTGCATAACAAGGTCCTTATACTAAAAAAATGTATGTTAAAATACAATGGAGTGTGTTAAAAATTGCTTAAAAAGCAATTTAGATCAACTCAATGTTCTTAACGTGTGTATCCACCGAGATTCTTTTTGACTGATACTTTCAACTAGGTGACTGCCTCTCCAAGAACCCTTGAATTTGTCTATACCCCAAAATTGCAAATGTGAAGGGTCTTGGTTATATACACGTGCAAAATGTCATGACACATTATGCTTTGGAAATCTGCTGATAATATTCTGCACGTGTTCCTTTATTCTTACCTTCAAAGCTCTTTTTGTTCTACCTACATATTGTAGGTTACAACTACATTGTAGTACACAGAGCCGATCCGCCCTATACGCTCACTACGCAAGCTGCGTAGGGCCCCGCAAATTACTCGAGGCCCCGCCCCCCCTCGTGTCATAGGGCGGATCGGCTCTGCCCGAGTCTAGTCAGCTTGAGTGTGGTAAGATAGCTGGAGAGAAGAGTGTGTGTTCTCCTCCCTCCAGACTGCAGGGGGTGGCAGACAGCCGACACAGCTCAGTGTGTCAGCGTGGGATGGCAGGGAAGTGATGCGTGGGGTCAATATGATTATTGTGGTACCGTGAGGGATTATAATTCTTCCCCAAGCATTGTCTATAGAAGCCCCTTGTGTGTCTGATGCTCTCTGTACTTTGACTCTCACCACCTTCGGATTCTTCTAGTCTGATCTTCCTGCTTGTTTAACTGTCTGCTGTGTGACTCTCATCCTCTCCTCTCATTACTGTTCCCTCTGGAAGTGCTGAGCTGCCTCCTAACCTTGAGCCCTCTGTGCCTGACTTCTTAAAGCTGTCTCTTTTCATGCAAAGTGAACAGTCAGTCCCCACTGCAATAAACTTTTACAAGGCTTGTGTAAACACTGAAGTAACAGAGGTGTCAGATAGCAGGCAGAATAGGTGCACTCTGTATTGTGTGTGTGTTATAGCAGGGGTAGATATGGTAATTCTAAAGTCAGCAGAAATCAGAAGATCTCTTGGTGTACAATGCACCATCACAAGAGACAAAGCAGAGCTGAGATAGCTAAATGCAGAATTCACTAATGTGTGGGATATCTGCAAAATGAAATCACACTCCACCATGATTGGCAATAAACTAGGAATAACTATGTGCTGTGTTCTGCCCACATCCTAATCCTCTGGTTTCCCTGCTGGGTGCTGTTCTGCCCACATCCTAATCCTCTGGTCTCCCTGCTGGGTGCTGTGTTCTGCCCACATCCTAATCCTCTGGTCTCCTTGCTGGGTGCTGTGTTCTGCCCACAGCCTAATCCTCTGGTCTCCCTGCTCGGTGCTGTGTTCTGCCCACATCCTAATCCTCTGGTCTCCCTGCTGGGTGCTGTGTTCTGCCCACATCCTAATCCTCTGGTCTCCCTGCTGGGTGCTGTGTTCTGCCCACATCCTAATCCTCTGGTCTCCCTGCTGCGTGCTGTGTTCTGCCCACATCCTAATCCTCTGGTCTCATTGCTGGGTGTTATTCTGCCCACATCCTAATCCTCTGGACTCCTTGCTGGGTGCTGTGTTCTGCCCACATCCTAATCCTCTGGTCTCCTTGCTGGGTGCTGTTCTGCCCACATCCTAATCCTCTGGTTTCCTTGCTGGGTGCTGTGTTCTGCCCACATCCTAATCCTCTGGTCTCCTTGCTGGGTGCTGTTCTGCCCACATCCTAATCCTCTAGTTTCCTTGCTGGGTGCAGTGTTCTGTCCACATCCTAATCCTCTGGTTTCCTTGCTGGGTGCTGTGTTCTGCCCACATCCCATTCCTCTGGTCTCCTTGCTGGGTGCTGTTCTGCCCATATCCTAATCCTCTGGTCTCCTTTCTGGGTGCTGTGTTCTGTCCACATCCTGATCCTCTGGTCTCCCTGCTGGGTGCTCATTCTGTTCTATATTGTTGTACTTATTCTTTGACTGTTTTGTTTAAAGGAGGGAGGATTGTATTGGGAGCACTGAAGTGTCAGGTGTGACTGTGTGGCAATGGCAAATGGTTTACATAGCTCACGGCATCACGGGTCAGGTAGAGGGCCCCTTAGCAGAATTTTGCTTAGGGCCCCAGGGAGGTCAGGATCGGCACTGGTAGTACATATATGACACCCTCTGAATGACAACCTATAAAATCTTTTATAGGGTAGGTGTCTCCTGTACTAGTTCCAACAAATTCTGTCCTTTTTGCCTTGGAACTTTTTGACATGTTTACAAGCGTAGCAATTTCTACAAGGAAAAAAACCCTTTCCATCAAAAAAGGTATAGCTAGGTTTGGGGGGTGAAACCACAACTGATTTCACTATTATGTCCCTGAGGGTGGGTGCCCTCCTATATATGATTTTAGGTCTGTCTGGTAGGATATGTTTGAGGTCCTTATCTTTTTTTAAAATATGCCAGTGTCGTTCCAATAATCTGGCCACCTCTTTATGTTGTATGTTAAAATCCAGGATAAGGCACGGAGCATCTTGATGTTGTTGATTTTTATCTTTGTTTTGCATCATCATATTTCTATCCATTTCTCTGATATTTTGTATCTGTTTATCAAGCCAGGAGTGGTTGTATCCTTTTTCTTCAAACCTACTTCCTATTTTTTGTGCTTGTTCGTTGAAGACTGCATCTTTACTGCAATTTCTTTTGAGTCTGATTAGTTGGCCCTTAGGTACAGGTCCTTCTCAAAAAATTAGCATATTGTGATAAAGTTCATTATTTTCTGTAATGTACTGATAAACATTAGACTTTCATATATTTTAGATTCATTACACACAACTGAAGTAGTTCAAGCCTTTTCTTGTTTTAATATTGATGATTTTGGCATACAGCTCATGACAACCCAAAATTCCTATCTCAAAAAATTAGCATATCATGAAAAGGTTCTCTAAACGAGCTATTAACCTAATCATCTGAATCAACTAATTAACTCTAAACACCTGCAAAAGATTCCTGAGGCTTTTAAAAACTCCCAGCCTGGTTCATTACTCAAAACCGCAATCATGGGTAAGACTGCCGACCTGACTGCTGTCCAGAAGGCCATCATTGACACCCTCAAGCAAGAGGGTAAGACACAGAAAGAAATTTCTGAACGAATAGGCTGTTCCCAGAGTGCTGTATCAAGGCACCTCAGTGGGAAGTCTGTGGGAAGGAAAAAGTGTGGCAGAAAACGCTGCACAACGAGAAGAGGTGACCGGACCCTGAAGAAGATTGTGGAGAAGGACCGATTCCAGACCTTGGAGGACCTGCGGAAGCAGTGGACTGAGTCTGGAGTAGAAACATCCAGAGCCACCGTGAACAGGCGTGTGCAGGAAATGGGCTACAGGTGCCGCATTCCCCAGGTCAAGCCACTTTTGAACCAGAAACAGCGGCAGAAGCGCCTGACCTGGGCTACAGAGAAGCAGCACTGGACTGTTGCTCAGTGGTCCAAAGTACTTTTTTCGGATGAAAGCAAATTTTGCATGTCATTCGGAAATCAAGGTGCCAGAGTCTGGAGGAAGACTGGGGAGAGGGAAATGCCAAAATGCCTGAAGTCCAGTGTCAAGTACCCACAGTCAGTGATGGTCTGGGGTGCCATGTCAGCTGCTGGTGTTGGTCCACTGTGTTTTATCAAGGGCAGGGTCAATGCAGCTAGCTATCAGGAGATTTTGGAGCACTTCATGCTTCCATCTGCTGAAAAGCTTTATGGAGATGAAGATTTCATTTTTCAGCACGACCTGGCACCTGCTCACAGTGCCAAAACCACTGGTAAATGGTTTACTGACCATGGTATTACTGTGCTCAATTGGCCTGCCAACTCTCCTGACCTGAACCCCATAGAGAATCTGTGGGATATTGGGAAGAGAAAGTTGAGAGACGCAAGACCCAACACTCTGGATGAGCTTAAGGCCGCTATCGAAGCATCCTGGGCCTCCATAACACCTCAGCAGTGCCACAGGCTGGTTGCCTCCATGCCACGCCGCATTGAAGCAGTCATTTCTGCAAAAGGATTCCCGACCAAGTATTGAGTGCATAACTGAACATAATTATTTGAAGGTTGACTTTTTTTGTATTAAAAACACTTTTCTTTTATTGGTCGGATGAAATATGCTAATTTTTTGAGAGAGGATTTTTGGGTTTTCATGAGCTGTATGCCAAAATCATCAATATTAAAACAAGAAAAGGCTTGAACTACTTCAGTTGTGTGTAATGAATCTAAAATATATGAAAGTCTAATGTTTATCAGTACATTACAGAAAATAATGAACTTTATCACAATATGCTAATTTTTTGAGAAGGACCTGTATGTTGTATAACCACGATTTATGGTGGCAACTCTCTAGAGACAAATAACTATTCGCATCAACTGATTTGAAGAAAGTTTTAGTGGTTATTTTGTCTCCCTCAATCTGAAGGGTTAAATCCAGAAAGTCCACCGTTTTTGCATCAATTTGTGTGAAGGGATGGAGTGGCACCCATGGACGTATTCGGTTTCCAGGATCCTGCTGTTTTTACAGCGTGGAGTGGATCAGAAACTTGCCTTAAGCACCATTTAAAGGTCAGATTTCAGCTTTCGCTGTTTTCTTTCAATGGCCTTAGGCGACCGATTCCCTGGTTATTACTTTTGTGCAGGGGGTTCGACATGTGGCTCCCCCAATTAGACCACCTCTTCCTCCATGGGATTTAAATCTGGTGCTCTCGGTTCTTCAGGAACCTCCTTTTGAGAACATCAGAGTGATTCCTCTCTTGACACCATCTCAGAAGGTGGCCTTTCTAGTGGCCATTACATCTGTCAGAAGGGTTTCTGAATTGGCGGCCTTGTCTTGCAGGTCACCATACTTAGTCCTACATAAGGATAAGGCGGTGCTACGCCCGCAGCCCTCTTTCCTTCCAAAGGTGGTTTCGGCCTTTCACCTAAATGAGGACATTGTGCTACCATCCTTGTGTTCTCAGCTGTCACATTCCAGAGAGACTGCGCTCCATACTTTAGATGTGGTACGTGCCCTGCGGGTGTACTTGTCTGTTACGGCTCAGTTTCAGAGGTCTGACTCGCTGTTTGTGTCGGTGTCTGGTCCACAAAAGGGCCTGGCGGTCTCATCGGCCACCATTTCTCAGTGGATCAGACAGACCATCATTCAGGCCTATGCCCTAAAGGGGCGGGCACCCCCCTTTCCGGTCACGGCACATTCAACCAGAGCAATTGGTGCTTCCTGGGCTTTCCGACATCAAGCGTCTGTCTCACAGGTGTGCAAGGTGGCAACCGTGCATACTTTCTCAAAATTTTACAAGGTTGATGTGAGTGCATCCTTCGGCCGCAAGGTTTTGC
This sequence comes from Rana muscosa, assembly GCA_029206835.1. NCBI lineage: Eukaryota > Metazoa > Chordata > Amphibia > Anura > Ranidae > Rana > Rana muscosa. The sequence continues at coordinate 988,962,484 of CM055118.1, read as the reverse complement.
AGGCGGCTGTTTGAGGTTGCAACTCCTCCGTTGAGGAGCTCTGCTTGTATGGGGTGAAGTTAGTAGTTTTTGATGCTGTTTCCACCCCTCATTTTTTTTTTACACTGCTTGGGGACGTCCCATATGTCAATGATTGAGAAGGCTGTGTCTGTCCATGGACCAAAAGAGAAAATAGGATTTTTTGTACTCGCCGTAAAATCCTTTTCTCTGTCGTCCATGGACGGACACAGCACCCACCCCTCCTTTTTTAGGTTTGTACTGCTTGTTACGAACTGAGCTGCTGACTGAAGGGCGGAGGGTTATGTCAAGAGGGACCACCCCCTGGGCGGGGCTGTTTAACTATGATTAATGTAACGTGTTTAAACTTTTAACACGTTCTGCCTAGTCCTCTCCTATGAATAGGAACATAACCCATATGTCAATGATTGAGAAGGCTTTGTCCGTCCATGGACATCAGAATTTTACGGTGAGTACAAAAAATCCTATTTTTTATTTTTTTTTATCCCTTTCCCTCAGAAATTTACTCTTCTTCTTTTTTTTTTTCCATTCTGCTTAAACTTTTGTGAATCAGTACTGCTCGGACCTTGGAGAAGGGGAAACACCCCCAAAGCGTGTCCTGAAAAATTGTATGTTAGTGCAAATAAAAAAAAGTATCACGGACAGTACTCAATTATTTCAATACTCAATTACAGCTCATATCCACTTAGAAGATTCAATGGTTGGTCTGGCAAAAACGGTTCTTCATAATATGTTGGTTAATACTAATAATATTATTTTCCTCAGCATATTCTTGAATATGGACCCTTATCATTCCTTCCAGTAGTCTATGTACTATTGATGATAGGCTGACTGGTCTGTGCTTTCTCAGCCCTTTTTCAAATAATTGCAACAAATTAGCTTTTCGCCAATCTGCTAGTACTGTTTCTGTCAGTAAGCTGTCCTTATAAATTAGAAATAGTGGTCTAGACCTCCTCTTTGAGAACCTTCTGGTGCAAGCCACCTGGTGATTTGTTTACATTAAAGGATAAGTTTACCTTTGGGAACATGTTACTGTTCCACCCGTTTTTTTTAGGGTGGAACATGTATCCTATTCCCTCTGCTGCAGCGTCTTCTCGATCCTCTGCCTGTGTCAGCGGACAAGGGATCTTCTTAAAAAAAACGTGCCCGTGCGGGGCTCCGGCCGCATCATTCATTTACAAAGTTCTGTGAATGGGAAAACTGCAAGTACTGTCTCAATGAACCTCTGGATATCCAGATTGTAGGTTCAGTTAAGTGTTTATTGTACCACAATGGTGTGTAATATTATACTCGCAAACCAAGCTGAATAATAGACTTCTACAGTTGCTAGGAAACTAGCCTTAGTCATAAGATCTACCAATGGCGAAAGATGGACCTGAGCGACATCATATGGCAGGAGCAGCGCTAACATGTTTTGAGGGTTAAAGCCTCTTCCTCAGAGATAAGTTGTCTGCCACAATGTACTATTTAAATAATGATATAACTAGACAATTGAGTCATTTTCCTACCTCATAGGGGGGAGGATCCAGACTAGAGCATATAATTAAACACACATAATGACGTATCAACGCATCAACCACATACAACAATAGAGAGGATACAGTAAGGAGCAAATTTGAATAGAACGGTGTAATTTGCCCCCCCTTTATAAGGATCGTCGCGAGTCCATCCAAACAATGTTTAACTACACATGCTATTTAATTAGTATCAATATGCATTATAAGGAAAACTGGGCTAAAGCAAATACCACCACAGATCAAAGACATATTGTCCCCAAGAACAATCATACAACGATACAAGTTGCAAATAGGATCATAGGTGATCTTACCAATTTATAGATCGATGATGGGAAACCAAATGAAGAAGAGGCCTAAATACCTATAACCACCAGCGACTTCAGTGTCACATAATTGTGGGTTTAGTGGTCTCCAAACTGCAGCCCTGGGGCCAGATGCGTCCATGTTCTTGCTTTTATCCAGCCCTCGGGGCGCTATTCTATCCACTAACACCAACAATGGGGCATATCTCCTGTCACTGACACAAACAGTGGGGCACCATTCCTCCCACTGACACTAATGATGGGGCACAATTCCTTCCATTGATACCAAAGATGAGGCACTATTCCTCCCATTGTCTCTAACAATGGGGCACTTTTCCTCCCACTTACACCAACAATGGGGCGCTATTATTCCCACTGACACCAAAGATAGGGCATTGTTTACCCCCCCCCAATTTTCTACTCCCACACACTTTCTACTCCCACTGGCCATAGTTCGGTCCCCCTAAAGCAGTGGTTCCCAACCTTCCATGGCCTCGACCCCTTGATAAAATTTCCCAAGTTGCGGGGACCCCTAACAGTAAAATTATTTTCGTAGCGTGTGTTGTCAGCACCCAAGGCAAGACAAGTAATTTGCACCCTTAAGCCATGGACATTCAGCGCTCCCTGAGACCCTTCCACTCGTAAAGTATTCAAGGGGTTGTAAAGCCTCGTGTTTTTTCACCTTAATGGGGGGGAAAGCTTTTCTAAGAGGACGCATTATTTCATATACCGCTCAATTCAAGAAAAAAACTTGTCACCAATATTTGAAGGCCAGTGATTCCCTATGCCTGGCGCACAATGCCTTAACTTTAAACCTTACCATAGCCAATACACTTGCATGGCAAGTGGCTAAGCGTGCCTTTTGACCACTGGTCTGAACAGAAAGAAAGAAAGAGATTACTAGGCAATCTTACTCTGCTCTCCATTTTCATAGATACGGCAATAAGGCAGGCAAGCTCTTAGCGAAGTTATGCTCGGGGCGCCACCAGCCGACTCTTATTGGAGCTCCCTCTGAGATTAGTGCTATCCTCACTTTACTCGGGAGACCATATCGATGTGGAAGCGGCAAATAAAATACTTGTGACACTTAAACTGCCTACCCTATCTCCTAACCAGTTGGAGACTTTAAAATGACCCCATTTACCCTGAGGACATCTGCTCTACTATCAAATCTCTTTACTGAAAAAGCCCTTGGCCCAGATGGATTTCAGCAGAGTTCTACAAATTTTCCAATCAGAGTTCATTCCTGATTCCTTGTCCCATGTTTACAAAGCAATGTGGGCCGAGGGCCCATACCTTCCCTCTGGTGCTCAGGCACACATGAAACTCCTTGCAACAAAGGGAAAAGACCCCCTTCTCCCGGGTTCATATAGGCCTATATCCCTAATCAACGTTGATGTGAAAATGCTCTCCAAAATTGTTGCGTCCCGTCTGGCGCACATCCTTTAATCAATCCTCCATCAGGCCCAATTGGGTTTTGTCCCGGGGCGGTCTGCTACCCTCAACATCTGTAAATTCCTCCTTCCTTTGAATTTGCTAAAACGCACCCTGACCATGATACAGCCATTATATCGCTGGATGTCGAAAAGGCTTTTGATAACATCAGCTTCTCTTGGCTTGTCATGAGAGTGGTCGGCATGACTGGCCCCATATTTCAATTTGTCCAAAAGATGTACTCCTCACCAACGGCCCGCCTTGTTACTCCTAATTTCATGTCCCCTGACATCCCACTCACTAAAGGCCCTTGTCAAGGCTGCCCTCTATCCCCTCTTCTCTTCAACATAGCCATTGAACCACTCTCCAGACTTTTAAATTCACTGTCAGGGGTCAGTGGTGTCACGGTAGGCAACCAAGTCCTACGCTGAGCTTTATTCGCCGACGACGTTCTTCTATTTTCAACCAACCCTTCCTCGGATATTTCTCTCCTCCGAGACCTGTTTGCGACCTTCCGGGCCTGTTCGAGGCTCCGGATTAATTTTGACAATAGCAAAATTTTGTCTCTCAACCCACAGCTCATGTCTGGATGGACTCATGTCTGGATTACCTCCCTAGGTATTCACATTGGCAGGGAACCCTCCTCTTTATATAGTTTGAATTACCCACAGTGATAGCCAAGATTGTACAGTAGTTGGAAGCTTGGGCGGACCTACCCCTTTTCTTATTTGGCGGATGCCATCTCTTTAAAATGGTCTAGTTTGCTAGACGATTGTACCCACTACAGACCCTTCCTCTATTACTAAAACATACTGCCGTCCAAAAGATACACACTGCACTGCTCACGTTCATTTGGCGCAGCAGAAAACCTTGAATTGCGCTTCAAAAACTCTGTCTCCCAAAGAGTGAAGGTGGAGCGGGCCTGCCCAATATTAGATTTTATAACCTTTTCTGCCTACTGAGGTTAAGGTATTGATTGGTTATCCAAAAATTCTTGCTACTCTAACTACATGCTGGAGGGTGCCCTTGTGTCCCCGTTTAATCTCTAGGCTATCCTTCATTCTAGGCTACACATCCTACCCCAGCCCCTGAGAACCAACCTCTTAGGCCCCTTTCCCACTTATACGACTTCAAAGTCGTGCGATTTTACCATGATTATGTGCGATTTTGGATCTTTGCCACAACTTTGGCATTAACCAATGAAAACATACATGGTGCGAGGTAATTTATTTTTCCTGCCATAGTTGTTTCCAGTTCCTGTTTGCTTCCTGGTTGTTGTGGTGTGGTGTGTTGTGACAGAAAATGTTTGCTACTCAATATATTGCCACAGCAGTTGTCATTGCTGCTGCATATATAGAAAAAAGGAGAAGGGATGTGGGGAATCAAAGTCCCCCACTGACAGTATTCTTCAATGAGGCTCAGGTAATTATATGTACTAAATGTTAGTAAACCGCAAGGATAGAAAGTTAAAGAAAACAATTTAATGATAATATTAATTGAAAAAAACACCACATCTAAACCACCTAATATAAAATAATACTAGTCAGAAATGAACATTAAACAGGGGTGGCCACCCAATCGACCATACACATTCAACCGCTGCTGATCTTATGTAATATACCGATGTTTGCAATAGTCAATAGTGCTTATGAATCTCAGTATCTTGGTATGTAGTTGATAATGAACAGAGTTCCTTCTGTGCAGTTAGTTATTCTGATGGAAAATGTTAATGGGTGAATTTGCTGAATGACCATGAACAAGCCGACAGTCTTACACACTAATTAACGTGGTGGGGGTGTCAAACGGCTGGGTGTAAACAGTTAGGCAATTCTGCAGCTACACTCTTTGTAGCGTTTAAACAGGGGGACCTGACCCACCAGACTAACCGCCTAAATCATCCGTTATGATCATTGAATATGCCGCCTTGACTTGGGACTAGCTCTGCGGCGTGTACATACCGAAGTCTCACTATTATGGACAGACTTTTACTTCAAGTGCATCTGTTCGAATGATTTCTTCCGGATCCAATGAGTGGAAACTTACAGATCATCGGTGATATCAGCTGAAGCATTGAACATTTGTTGCCGACTGAACACACAACGAAGTGGTGAGTGAATGTTTCCTTTACACGGATCTGTCTACTGATCAGCTGGCTGTCCATACTGGATGGTGGAAAACTCCACAGAGACATTCTGTTTGAGGTATCATTGTTGATTATACCATTAATCACTGTCCACAATATCGTTTTATGTGTAAAAGAAGTTTACACCCAGCCGTTTGACACCCCCACCACGTTAATTAGTGTGTAAGACTGTCGGCTTGTTCATGGTCATTCAGCAAATTCACCCATTAACATTTTCCATCAGAATAACTAACTGCACAGAAGGAACTCTGTTCATTATCAACTACATACCAAGATACTGAGATTCATAAGCACTATTGACTATTGCAAACATCGGTATATTACATAAGATCAGCAGCGGTTGAATGTGTATGGTCGATTGGGTGGCCACCCCTGTTTAATGTTCATTTCTGACTAGTATTATTTTATATTAGGTGGTTTAGATGTGGTGTTTTTTTCAATTAATATTATCATTAAATTGTTTTCTTTAACTTTCTATCCTTGCGGTTTACTAACATTTAGTACATATAATTACCTGAGCCTCATTGAAGAATACTGTCAGTGGGGGACTTTGATTCCCCACATCCCTTCTCCTTTTTTCTATATATGCTTCCATTATTCAGAGGCTCTATAAGTGCGATAAGCCTTTATAGTTGGGTGGTCTAATCAATATCCAATTATTGACCAATTACATTTTTATACTCCATTAGGCACCACTATAAATTATATTTTGGATGAGCTTTCTATATACCCATTTTTGTGTTTTTTGGTCATTGCTGCTGCAGCAGTAGAAGTGCATAGTTAGTCAGGTTGACAAAAGACACAAGTCCATGCAGTTCAACCATAAAAAAAGAAATAAAAAAAAAAGAAATATCGTACAATCCCATATACCCAATTCTATACCCACAGTTGATCCAGGAGGAAGGCAAAAAAAACAGCAGAGCATGATCCAATTTGCTACAGCAGGGGAAAAAATTCCTTCCTGATCCCCCGAGAGGCAATCGGATATTCCCCGGATCAACTTTACCTATAAATGTCAGTACCCAGTTATATTATGTACATTTAAGAAAGAATCCAGGCCCTTCTTAAAGCAATCTACTGAGCTGGCCAGAACCACCTCTGCAGGGAGTCTATTCCACATTTTCACAGCTCTAATGCCCCATACACACGATCGTTTTTCATACCGTTAAAAATGCCATTTTTAAAAATGGGCATTAAAACCGATCGTGTGTATGCTCCAGAGCATTTTTAACGACGTGAAAAACGGGCATTAAAAATTTCGAACATGCTCTATTTTTTCACGTCGTTTTTCATGTCGTTTTTTTTAACGACGTGAAAAAAAACGCGCATGCTCAGAATCAAGTATGAGACGGGAGCGCACGTTCTGGTAAAACTAGCATTTGTAATGGAGATAGCACATTTGTCACGCTGTAACGGACTGAAAAGCAGGAGGCTGAAAAGCACGAATCGTCGCTCAACAAACGTTACTAACATGAAGGGTGGCACCATCCGAACGGAACTTCCCCTTTATAGTGCCGTCGTACGTCACTGCGCTTTGCTTGAACGTTTTTTAAAATGATCGTGTGTACGCAAGACAGGCTTGAGAGGAAACATGAAAAAAAACGACGAGAAAAACGTTGGTTTAAAAAATGGCATGAAAAACGATCGTGTCTACGCCGCATTACTGTGAAGAAACCTTTCCGTATTTGGAGGTGAAATCTCTTTTCCTCTAGACGCAGAGTGCCCCCTTGTCCTTTGTGTTGACCGTAAAGTGAATAACTCAACACCAAGTTCACTATATGGACCCCTATAGTTACATGCCTGAGGAAGAAGAGCACATTGTTGCGGAGGGAATAACCAGGAAGTGAATGTGTGCTAGAAAAATGTGCTTGGGAGGGGCTACTATGCTCAAAGGATTGGGTGGGATAAGGGTCAAAAAGCTGCGTGTGCTTACAAAGTCGTACTGAAATTGTGTCTATATTATTCAGGTACGATTTGCATGCTACTTGAGGGTTTAACATTGAGGTCTATGGACATCAACTCGCATGGAAGTTGGACCAAAGTAGTGCAGGGACTACTTTGAAGTCGGCACGACTTAAAGTCGTGCCAATATGAATGGAAGTCATTGGAAATCATGGAGAATGACTTGTCATGCGATTTTGCAGTCCAAAATCATGGGACAAGTCGTATAAGTGTGAAATGGGCCTTAATCAGAGACAAAATTATTGCCTGGAGAGAAATACGGAGGCTCCTGGGTCTACCCTACACCATCTCATGCTACCTCCCTATACTTGGCAACCCAATGTTCCCCCTTCTATGGATCACAAGGTCTTTGCTCAATGGTCATCCTCTAACCTAACAAATATCTCTAAAGTCTTTGATCCTGCCCAAGGAACTTTTAGACCCTTCTCAGGAGGTGACCAAACAGTACTCCCTCCCGCCATCACAGGAGCTTCACTACTATCAGGCGCAGGCTGAAGCTACCTCAGATCCTGCTTCAGCCCGCGCCAAAACCCTTGTCAACAATCTTTTATTGATGCCCTAATAGATCGGGACCAGTACTCAATATCAGAGATATACTCCAACCTCATCACCCACCAGGCTTTGAAATACCACATTGTTCCCTTCAAACCCTGGATACCTATCCTCGACAACCAAGACACATCGGAAAAGATCCTTGCGAGGTATCAAAGTCTGCTCTCTGGTGATCTGAGAAACATGGTGAGAACCCCAATTCAAAATTTCCCACCGGGCATATCTCCTGTTTCGCCACAGCAAAATTTACTCCTCTCTCATGCCCCTGGTGCGCTACTCCCAGACCATCTCTTTTCTACAGACTATGGACCTGTCAAGCAATCTCTTTTAAATACCTTTTGGAATCAGGTATTAAAATACATTGATACGACCCAGCAATTACTTATTTTCCTATGCTTTAACGCCTACCTGTGACTCTCTCCCCCAATGGGTCCATATATGCCTCGCAAGGCACTAATGCAAGCTTGGATCCATCCTTCCCCGTCTTAAATTTCTTCAGGGAAACAAGCACTCAAAAACCCTATTTTACATTGAGAAATTGGACACTATCCCCCAACATTCTACATCACTAAAACGTTTTATTGCCAGATGGCGTCACTTCATGGAAAATCCTTTCTCTCCAGAAGAGATCTCTTTTCACATGACTCCCTTCCGCTATACGGACTGGTACCTGTGTGCACACTTCCATCTCCTTGACCCCCCATATCCCCTCCCCTAGGCATTTCACCTACTCTATGTGATTAAGTAGTACCTTATTTGATGTGAAATGTTCTTTATTTCTTTATAACTTTCTACCCATTTCTGGGTGGAATATTCACCTGATTCCACTCCTTAGGTCAACTCTTTGGTAGAATCATTGGTTAGTTACTCTTGTTAGACCAGATACTATGCTACTAGTTTTCATATGAATGTTTGTAGGCTCCAAGCCACGCAGTTCTATCTTGCTTACTATGTCATACTATGTCTTAATTTGTTGCCCTTGCTGGCATACTACTCCTGATTCACAAATGTTATACTTTTGTATGAAAATGTAATAAATTTATATAAAATAAAAAAAACACAGCAACATTTTTATTGTGGACGTTTCAGTGAAGCGAAGTCCATCACTTTCAAGACACTACAACATGGAAGTGGACAGACCAATAAACCCAAAAGTCCTGCCTACCAACAACACCCTCTTGTGATGATATCACACATTGCAAGAGTAAAAAGACAAATACAGGGTAGAGGTCACGTAGAGATCACAAAAAGAGCAAAGCACAATAGTCCATCAAAAAAGCTAAATATACAACATCCTAGTTTAAATAAAGCTATCCAGAAATAGCTCCTGCATGGAAATAGGTCCTACAGGCCCCTACTTTAGACTTCTGGAAGTCCATTGTTAATAAAATTGTACAAATAGTGCCATGATTGTATAAATTTACATATGAATCTAGAGGATGTCCTAACAAATTCTCTAAGGTATGGGACATCTGAACGGAGTCCAGGGATATAGTTGTCTCAACGCCAATGCCCCCATGATGAATGGTTTTCTGCTTCCCAGTATTTGACATAGGTTATTGCATTGTAATGTGGTGTTGTGCTTATTAAGGAAAGTTTTCCTGCACAGTATTTATTATTAAGTAATTTTTAACGATGGTACTTTTAAAATACAGAATCAATCTTTATGACGACAGTCTACAAATATGAAATTTATTCACCAGACATGTAATGATACAAAATATTTATATATCTTGGTTAACAAAAACAAACGTTTACTTAAAATACCTATTGCGTTACATAAAATCTTGAATATCAGTTGAAACACCCGCTAAATGGGGTTGTGTAGTACCTTAGACATGATACAGCAATGATAAACTTCCCTGTAGAATCAATAACCTTGTAAAATGACAATTAAACAGAACGTATGTATTTCACAAATCCAACCGTTGCTATACTGTAGGTAAGTAGTTAACAATGTGAAATAAAATTAGACGTTTGTTATGTCAATAAAATGGAAGCTATGCAAAATGAAAAATAATTGAAAATGTAATCTTTAGCGAAAAATCTACAAGGCGGTTATCAATTTGAGAGAATAATTATCAATTGTATAATACTCAATGAATCAATATTTGAGAGAACATAATAAAAAAATGATGTATATTCGGCCTGCAGTACACCACTCCACGCTAATTCTGTCCCACAGGACAGGAATAAGATAATAAATATAAGAAAAATATTCCAAAATAATATAAAAATATCAAGGAAAATGACTAAGCAGCTGTTTAAAAATAAGTAGTACAGTATTAAAACAGTCAAATGCTCTGGATTAAATGGATGCTAAAACAGCGCTAAACTGAAAATAATCTGTGTGATAAACAGAACAGTCAATGGTCTTTGTGCAGCAATGATAGTGGGTAAAGTTCAAAGATATCAAGGGTGATGATGAGAGCAGTAGATTCAGTGTGCACCTTCCACCAGAATAAACATCCGTCTTTCCACCTCGTGAAGCACACTCCCCCAGGGGGTCAAACTCACCTGTAATCAATAGGCCTTAAGAGTAAGTGTTCCTCAGTCAATTCGCTCTTAACTTCACTATCCACAGAGATCCACAGGAAAAACGGCTCTACATAAGCAAGTTGCTGCTCCCCAGTCTATCCTGCAAAGAGATTTGAGAGAACATAAATGAATATAAGATAAAAATCAACACAACATAATTACCCGGTCCAAAACAGCTACTGGTCTGAATTGCTGGTTACCAGAATGGCTGCCGTGGCTTTCAAGATGGATACTCTTAAAGAGGAATTACTTCTTGCATCCTCCGAGTTCCAAAGCATGAGGTGTTCAGGAATCTTCATGAATGTAAAAGTGTGTATTGATAAATGGTGTATGTGTCTGCGTGTATGATTGATGGTAATCAGGTGTTTTGCATCTTCTTGCGTTTTTCAAACGTGTGTGTGGTATGGTATGTATGGTGCACATTCTTGTATGGTTACCTCCTTCACTTTATGTTGACCTTCACGTGATTGGTTGGTTCCAAATATGGGAGGTAACTGCCCTGATTCTCACCCACCCATCTGTGCTCATAATTAAGGTGTAATCAGAATATGATGTATAGTGTTATTATGAAATGTATTTCAACCACTTAAGCCCCGGACCATTTTGTTGCTAAAGGACCAGGCCCCTTTTTGCGATTCGGCACTACGTCGCTTTAACTGACAATTGTGCGGCCATGCGACGTGGCTCCCAAACAAAAAATTACGTCCTTTTTTTCCCCACAAATAGAGCTTTCTTTTGGTGGTATTTGATCCCCTCTGCGGTTTTTATTTTTTGCGCTATATACAAAAATAGAGCGACAATTTTGAAAAAAAAAACAATATTTTTTACTTTTTGCTATAATAAATATCCCCAAAAAATATATTATTAAAAAAAAAAAAATGTTTCCTCAGTTTAGGCCAATTCGTATTCTTCTACATATTTTTGGTAAAAAAAAAAAATCGCAATAAGCATTTATTGATTGGTTTGCGCAAAAGTTATAGCGTCTACAAAATAGGGGATAGTTTTATGGCATTTTTATTAATACTTTTTTTTTTTCTTACTAGTAATGGCGGCAATCTGCGATTTTTATCATGACTGCGACATTATGGCGGACACATCGGACACTATTTTGGGCCCATTGTCATTTTTACAGCGATCAGTGCTATAAAAATGCACTGATTACTGTGAAAATTACACTGGCAGTTTAGGGGTTAACCTGTAGGGGCACTAAAGGGGTTAAGTGTGACCTAATGTGTGATTCTTACTGTAGGGGGCGTGGCTTGGTGCGTGACATCACTGATCGTTGTTCCCTATGACAGGGAACAGACCGTCAGTGACAGGCTCACTAGGAAACACGGGGAGAGGTTTGTTTACACTTACCTCTCCCCGTTCTTCAGCTCTGTGACCCGATCGCGGGACACCGGTGGCGATCGTGTCCGTGGGTGTGGTCAGGGAGTACCCGACCAGGTCTCGACCGCGACCCACGGCTGTGCATACTAAAGGGGACATTCCTGTACGCCAATATGCCCAGCGGTGCCATTCTGCCGATGTACATCGGCGTGCGGCGGTCGGCAAGCAGTTAACATGTTTCCTGTTAATATAATATGGCGATTGCTGCCTTTTGTCCTGACATTTGCTGTCCCCATCTCGTGTATTTTTATGGCTATAAGAATTCTCCACCTAACCACATGTATTGAGGTTGACAGAGTTTGATGGAATCAGACATCACCTTTTAACCATAACAGACTGGTGCAAAATCCTGGTCAGACACATGGATGACTACAGTACACATTGATTCTTACAAAATGCATGGCAACATTGTAATATAACATATTTTATATATATATATTGTGAGGGGGTTAACTCGGTAGCGGGTGTGTGTGACCCCCTGGTTGGGCTCCCCACACAAAAACAGGGCCAGCAGACGGAGGTTGTGGTTTTCAAAATCAAAAGGTGCGGTTTATTTCTCTATGTACAGTGACAAAAACACAGCAAAGCCAAAAAGAAACATAAACAAAATAAATCCTGGTCAGTTTGACCTCTGACTAAACATGCAGGTTTCCTAAACTAACAACTGGGATCAGCCTGGTGCTGTCCTAGTCCCTAAGTCCCTGGTTTAGTAAAAGTCCAAACAAATAGCCACACAGGCTTTGCCTCACCGCACAGGGGTTCACTCTCCCTAGACAGTCCACACAGGTCTTGTTCCAGGCATGAGCTAACACCTAATGAATCTGGGAGTTTTTATAGAGGCCTTAAACGAACTGACAGGCTTCAGCTGGTCTCATCAACTCCCTGCCTGCACGACGCCCAGCCCTCTCCCTAGAGGTATGAGTCATCCATGAGCCTACTAGCCTCAGCTGGGCTTATACAACTCTCCACCCTAGTTGTACAAGTCAGCATAAAGCCTGAATCTGGGAGAAATATATCTACCCCCCTGGATGCAACCAGGTGACTTTACCTTCCTGCTGTCACAATATATATATATATATATATATATATATAATGTATATATTATATGCATATATTACATATACTGTTGGTTCTGTTTCACTAGTGACTGGTGTCATTCTGGTGTATAATTAACTGGAGTCTTATGCCAATGCCATTGTCTAGAAAAAGCTAAGTCAACACTGTTTGCTTTACTTAACCACTTAAGCCCCGGACCATTTGGTAGCTAAAGGACCAGAGGTGAATTCAGAATTTTGCACTGCGCTGCTTTAACTGTAAATTGTGCGGACATGCAATGTTGTACCCAAACGAAATTTGCGTCCTTTTCTTCCCACAAATAGAGCTTTCTTTTAATGGTATTTGATTGCCTCTGCGATTTTTATTTTTTGCGATATAAACGGAAAAAGACCGAAAATTTTGAAAAAAAATGATATTTTCTACTTTTTGTTATAGGAAAAATCGAATAAACTCAATTGTAGTCATACATTTAGGCCAAAATGTATTCAGCCACATGTTTTTAGTAAAAAAAATGTCAATAAGCGTATATTTATTGGTTTGCGCAAAAGTTATAGAGTTTACAAACTAGGGTACATTTTCTGAAATTTACACAGCTTTAAATTTATGACTGCCTATCTCATTTCTTGAGGTGCTAAAATGACAGGGCAGTACAAAACCCCCCAAATGACCCCATTTTGGAAAGTAGACACCCCAAGGAAATTGCTGAGAGGCATGTTGAGCCCATTGAATTTTTTATTTTTTTTGTCCCAAGTGATTGAATAATGACAAAAAAAAAAAAATTACAAAAAGTTGTCACTAAATGATATATTGCTCACACATACCATGGTTATATGTGGAATTTCACCCCAAAATACATTTTGCTGCTTCTCCTGAGTACGGGGATACCACATGTGTGGGACTTTTTGGGAGCCTAGCCGCGTACGGGACCCCGGAAACCAAGCACCGCCTTCAGGATTTCTAAGGGCGCAAATTTTTGATTTCACTCCTCACTACCTATCACAGTTTCGAAGGCCATAAAATGCCAAAATAGCACAAACCTCCCCCCCCCCAAATGACCCCATTTTAGAAAGTAGACACCCCAAGGAAATTGCTGAGAGGCCTGTTGAGCCCATTGAATATATTTTTTTTTTGTCCCAAGTGATTGAATAATGACAAAAAAAATTACAAAAAGTTGTCACTAAATGATATATTGCTCACACATGCCATGGTTATATGTGGAATTACACCCCAAAATACATTTTTCTGCTTCTCCTGAGTACGGGGATACCACATGTGTGGGACTTTTTAGGAGCCTAGCCGCGTACGGGACCCCGAAAACCAAGCACCGCCTTCAGGATTTCTAGGCACAAATTTTTGATTTCACTCCTCACTACCTATCACAGTTTCGAAGGCCATAAAATGCCAAAATCGCACAAAACCCCCCAAATTACCCCATTTTGGAATATAGACACCCCAAGCTATTTGCTGAGAGGAATGGCGAGTATTTTACAGCTCTCATTTGTTTTTGAAAATGAAGAAAGAAAATATTTATATATATTTTTATTTTTTTCAATTTTCAAAACTTTGTGACAAAAAGCGAGATCTGCAAAATACTCACAATACCTCTCAGCAAATAGCTTGGGGTGTCTACTTTCCAAAATGGGGTCATTTGGGGGGGTTTTGTGCTATCTGGGCATTCCATGGCCTTCGAAACTGTGATAGGCAGTGAGAAGTGAAATCAAAAATTTACACCCTTAGAAAGCCTGAAGGCGGTGATTGGTTTTTGTGGTCCCGTACGTGGCTAGGCTCCCAAAAAGTCTCACACATGTGATATCCCCGTACTCAGGAGAAGCAACAGAATGTATTTTGGGGTGTAATTCCACATATGCCCATGGCATGTTTGAGCAATATATCATTTAGTGACAACTTTGTGCAAAAAAAAAAAAAAATTTTTCGTTTTTCCGCAACTTGTGTCAACATATAAAATGTTCCATGGACTCGACATGCCTCTCAGTATATAGCTTGGGGTGTCTACTTTCCAAAATGGGGTCATTTGGGGGGGTTTTGAACTGTTCTGGCATTTTATACACAACATTAGGAAGCTTACATCCACTCTTCTAACCACTTGAAGACAAAGCCCTTTTTGACACTTTTTGTTTACATGAAAACATTTTTTTTTTTGCAAGAAAATTATGTTGAACCCCCAAACATTATATATATTTTTAAAGCAAAGGCCCTACAGATTAAAATGGTGGGTGTTGCATTTTTTTTTCTACACAGTATTTGCGCAGCGATTTTTCAAACACATTTTTTGGGTTAAAAAATACACTTTTTTTAATTTTAATGCACTAAAACACACTATATTGCCCAAATGTTTGATGAAATAAAAAAGATGATCTTGGGCCGAGTATATAGATACCAAACACGACATGCTTTAAAATTTCGCACAAACGCGCATTGGCGACAAACTACATACATCTTTAAAAGCCTTTAAAAGCCTTTACAGGTTACCCCAGTAGATTTACAGAGGAGGTCTACTGCTAAAATGATTGCCCTTGATCTGACCTTCGCGGTGATACCTCACATGCATGGTGCAATTGCTGTTTACATATGACGCCAGACCGACTCTTGCGTTCGCCATTGGGCAAGAGCAGGGCAGGACAGGGGTGCTTTTTTTTTTTTTTTTTTATTATTAATTTTGCTTTTTTATTTCATTTTTAAATTGTTCCTTCCAAGTATTTTTTTTTTTTTATCATTTTTATTGTTATCTCAGGGAATGTAAATATCCCCTATGATAGCAATAGGTAGTGACAGGTACTCTTTTTTTGAAAAAACTGGGGTCTTCTAGACCCTAGATTTTTCCTCTGCCCTCAAAGCATCTGACCACACCAAGATCGGTGTGATAAAATGCTTTCCCAATTTCCCAATGGCGCTTTTTATATCCGGGGGGGGGGGCATTCCCTCCCACTGCTTGTAAAAGCAGTCCAGAGGCTAATTAGCTGCTAGGATTGCTTTTACATGAAAGCCGGCCGCAGGCTGAAAAGAATGATACCAAGATGATACCTAAACCCGCAGGCATCATTCTGGTATAAACATTCAAAGTCCAGCAACATACCAGTACGTTGCTGGTCCTTGTTGGACATGTATTGTAATCTTTTTTTTTCATGCAGCCAGGTGGCTGAACGAAAAAAAAACATTGATCGGTGGGTATGCCCACCATTAGAATGCCGCCCTTCATCCACCCACTTCCAATGATGGGCATACACGCACCATTTATATATGCCGAAGCATGGGGGCATCCTCCCGCAAAAAAGTTATGCCGCACACACATGGTCGGACTTTTCCACGGGCAAGCCTCCGTCGGAATTTCGACCGTATGTACGCGGCATTAGGAGCAAAATCGCTCCTCCGCCCCTGCTGCCCCAATGCTTCGGCATATTTGCTTTTTTTTTTTAACTGTGGTGGTGAAATCACCTCCTACAGCACTGGAGTCGCAGGGATCAGGCCTGTCTCTGCGAACGCTGCAGTTATGTGTGTTGTGTTTTGCAAGTGACAGTGATCGATCGATACTGCACTTGGGTGGCCTGGGCTGGACGGAGGAGCAAAACGCAGGTGCTAGCAGGTATCTGGGCTGATCCCGCTAACACTGCGTTTTTGGGAACCCTAAACTGCTGGGGACGCTAGTATAGATCTGATCAGATCAGATATTGATCTGTTCAGATACTATACCACTAAGGGGGGTGTATGCTTCACGCGTGGGTGTTAGCGTTACTGGCACTAACCTGACTCTGCATGGGGTGTGACTCAGACCCTCTCTGACGCTAAAACCTAATTGATATCACCCGCCGGGCGATCAGGGGGTTAAACCTTTATTGGGTTATATACACGGCGGGTGCCCTGACACTATAAAAAGCAAACTAACTAACCAGCGTCATCCGTAACACTTATATGGTGATCACTGGTGAAAGGGTTAACTAGGGGCAATCAGGGGGTTAAAACCTTTATTAGATAATATATGGGGGTACCTGACGCTATAAAAACCTGCAGCGAACCTAAAAAAAATTACCAGCTACCGATCTGCATCACCGACACTAAGACAGCGTTTAGAAAAACGATCACTTAGCGACAGTGGTGATAGGGGGTGAAAGGGTTACCTGGGGGGAGATCAAGGGGGTTAAACCTTTATTAGATAATATATTGGGGTACCTGACGCTATAAAAACCTGCGGCGAACCTAAAAAAAATTACTGGCTACGATCTGCATCACCGACACTAAGACAGCGTTTAGAAAAACGATCGCTTAGCGACAGTGGTGATGGGGGTGAAAGGGTTACCTGGGGGGCGATCAAGGGGGTTAAACCTTTATTAGATAATATATTGGGGTACCTGACGCTATAAAAACATGCGGCGAACCTAAAAAAAATTACTGGCTACCGATCTGCATCACCGACACTAAGACAGCGTTTAGAAAAACAATTGCTTAGCGACAGTGGTGATAGGGGGTGAAAGGGTTACCTGGGGGGCGATCAAGGGGGTTAAACCTTTATTAGATAATATATTGGGGTACCTGACGCTATAAAAACCTGCGGCGAACCTAAAAAAAATTACCGGCTACCGATCTGCATCACAGACACTAAGACAGCGTTTAGAAAAACGATCGCTTAGTGACAGTGGTGATAGGGGGTGAAAGGGTTACCTGGGGGGCGATCAAGGGGGTTAAACCTTTATTAGATAATATATTGGGGTACCTGACGCTATAAAAACATGCGGCGAACCTAAAAAAAATTACTGGCTGCCGATCGGCATCACTGACGCTAAGACAGCGATCAGAAAAATGATCGCTTAGCGACAGTGGTGATAGGGGGTGAAAGGGTTATCTGGGGGGTGATCAGGGGGTTAAACCTTTATTAGGGGGGGGTTAGGGGGCTACACTGGACCTAAGACTAAACTTTGGTGACACTTTTACAGTCACAAATGTCACTGATTGCAGTGATCACTAAATAAATGGTCACTGCAATCAGTGACACTGTGACTGGGGGCTGGGGGGGCGATTTATGTCCCTATGTGTCCTGGTGTCAGTGTAGTGTTGTGTGCACTGACCTGATGTCTTCTCTTGTACGGCGCTCGGTATATGTGAGCGCTGCACCAGAGATGACATCACTTCCTCCTGCTCCCTCTGCCTGACACAGACAGAGGGGGCATTTCCATTCGCCGGGAGCGATCGCGAGGGGGTGGCCAGAAACGAATGGCTGCCCCCTCATCCCGGAACGCTCCCGGACACTTAGCCACCGCTCACTGTATAGGAGGGGGGTCCGATTGGACCCCCCAACTATACAAAGGCAATCACGTATGCTCTACGTGATTGTGCCTGTCGGTGCCATTCTGCCGACGTATATCTACAGTGAGCGGTCGTTAAGTGGTTAAGGGACGATTTCACCCTTTGAAACAATGGGGTTATTTACCCTGGCTTCCTTTTAACCACTTGACAACTGGGCACATAACCCCCTTCCTGCCCAGGCGAAATTTCAGGTTTCAGCGCCGTCACGCTTTGAATGACAATTGCGCGGTCGTGCGACGTGGCTCCCAAACAAAATTGACGTCCTTTTTTTCCCACAAATAGAGCTTTATTTGGTGGTCTTTGATCATTTCTGCGGTTTTTATTTTTTGCGCTATAAACAAAAATAGAGCGACAATTTTGAAAAAAACAATATTTTTAAATTTTTGCTATAATTAATATCCCATTTTTTTTTAAAAAAAACTATTTTTTTCTTCAGTTTAGGCCGATACGTATTCTACATATTTTAGGTAAAAAAAAAAAATCGCAATAGGCGTATAGTGATTGGTTTGCGCAAAAGTTTTAGCGCCTACAAAATAGGGAATAGAATGATTTTTTAATTTATTTTTTTACTAGTAATGGCGTCGATCTGCGATTTTTTTTTGTGACTGACATTACGGCGGACACATCGGACACTTTTGACACATTTTTTGGACCATTCACATTTATACAGCGAACAGTGCTAAAAATATGCACTGATTACTGTATAAATGTGACTGGCAGGGAAGGGGTTAACCACTAGGGGGCGATCAAGGGGTTAATATGTTCCCTGCTAGATGTTCTTACTGTGGGGGGGAGGGGACTGACTGGGGGAGGTGACTGATGGTTGTCCCTATGTACAAGGGACACACCATCCGTCTCCTCTCCCCGACAGGACGTGGATCTCTGTGTTTACACACAGAGATCCACGTCCCTGGCTCTGTGACAGCCGATCGCTCGTACCTGGCGGACATCGCGGCCGCCAGGCACGCGCATCGGCACTCGCCTGACACGGCGGGCACAGTTTTTCCCCAAGGTGAGTATTGTCATTTGGTTTTCGTGTGAAGTTGCACTATTGTTCTGGTGACTTTGTTTCAACATAAAGTTTGTATATGTTGAATGGTTGATAAATTGAAACCTGGAGACAAAAATGGAAAGGGGAGTGGGACATTAAATGAAGCATGCAGCTGGAGAGCACAAAACAATGAAGTAGTAAAAATATTTTATTCCATAATATAACATACATAAATTACATCAAAGCACAAGGATACATTGTAGCTAGCATTCCATCTTATCTAAAATTGCATAAAATATTGTTGGGCGGTGTTGTGGAGATGACCTCTGAATGTAAACAACAAAATAAATTGAAACTTGGAAAATATTTGAAGTCACAAAGACCTTTAGTCCATCTGTCTGGAGGCCTATTTAAATGGAACACCTCCGCCATAAGATTATAAAATTTAATATTTCTTCATAATCATAACAGTGGTACTTGTTCTCCTGAATCCTACTTCGTACCTACCAGCAGAACTGAGTATGGTCACTTTGACTTTGGTTGGCAACCTTTTATGTTTTGTGTGCTTTTTTTTTCTCGTTTCTTAAGCCTGGGTATGCTCACTAGGCTTTGTTTTGTATAAGAAATCGCTCCTGCATAACAATGGCAAACGCAGAATAAATGGAAAAAAATAAGAATATTATAAGCACTGACAAGATGGCCACCATTGCACATGGCAGACACCAGGCAGGAAAAGACCACCCATAACTCGTAACATAACATGCAACAACAAGTGAATAACTCATATGCTAAAAAAGATCACAATCCCTTATAATCAATCAGGCCGGGTTCACGACAGCCGTCCTACTTTGGATCTGACTTTGCCCTGCGACTTGAAGCCGACATACGTCCGACTTTCAATGAACGGGGATCCCCGCCAATACCAGGCACTGTGTTTGGTATGAATCTTGAGGGGGAACTCCACGCCAAATTTAAATAAAAAAACGGCATGGGTTCCCCTCCAGGAGCATACCAGGCCCTTCGGTCTGGTATGGATTTTAAGGGGAACCCCCTAAGCCGAAAAAACGGCGTGGGGGTCCCCCTCAAAATCCAAACCAGACCCTTATCCAAGCACGCATCCTGGCAGGCCGCAGGAAAAGAGGGGGGACGAGAGAGCGCCCCCCCTCCTGAACTGTACCAGGCCACATGCCCTCAACATGGGGGGGGTTTGGGGCAGGGGGGCGACCTGCGGCCTCCCCACCCCAAAGCACCCTGCCCCCATGTTGATGGGGACAAGGGCCTCTTCCCAACAACCCTGGCCATCGGTTGTCGGGGTCTGCGGGCTTAACGGAATCCAGGAGCCCCCTTTAATAAGGGGGCCCCCAGATCCTGGCCCCCCCACCCTATGTGAATGAGTATGGAGTACATCGTACCCCTACCCATTCACCTGGTGGAAAAAAATGTCAATAAAAAAAACTACACAGGTTTTTAAAGTAATTTATTACACAGCTCCGGGGGTCTTCTTCCAACTTTGGGGGTCTTCTCCCGACTCCAGGGGTCTCTTCCGACTTCGGGGGTCTTCTCCCGACTCCGGGGTCTCTTCCGACTTCGGGGGTCCCTTCTTCTGCTCTCCGGTTCTTTCTGCCGGGCGCCTTCGCTATCTTCTTCCAGCTCTTTTGCTAGCGGGGGCCCGGTCATCTTCGTCGCCTTCTTCCCTCTTCTCGATGTTCACTCGTCGCTTCCTCCCGCTGTAATGCTGGGTGTGCGGTCCGCAACTTTTTATATAGGCCTCTCATGACGTCACATGCTCCCATGACGTCACAGTCACATGCTCCTGGGCCACCCGGAGCTTGTGACTGTGACGTCATGAGAGGCCTATATAAATCGTTGCGCACTGCACACCCGGCATTACAGCGGGAGAAAGAGACGTGTCAACATCGAAGAGGCAAGACAGCGACAGGAAGACCGGGCTCCTCCACTAGAAAAAGCTGAAGGGAAGATACTGGAGCAGCCCGGCAGAAGGACAACGGAGAGTGGGAGGAGACGACGGGGAAGACCGGGCCTCTCCGCTAGCAAAAGAGCTGGAAGAAGTTAGCGGAAAAGCCCGGCAGAAGGAAAAAGGCATCGGAGAGCAGAAGAAGACCCCCGAAGTAGGAAGAAGACCCCCGGAGCTGTGTAATAAATTACTTTAAAAACCTGTGTAGTGTTTTTTTATTGACATTTTTTTTCCACCAGGTGATTGGGTAGGAGTACGATGTACTCATTCACATAGGGTGGGGGGCCGGGATCTGGGGCCCCCCTTATTAAAGGGGGCTCCTGGATTCCGATAAGCCCCCCGCCCGCAGACCCCGACAACCAACGACCAGGGTTGTCGGGAAGAGGCCCTTATCCCCATCAACATGGGGGTGGGGCCCGCAGGTTGCCCCCCTGCCCCAAAGCACCAAATCCCCCATGTTGAGGGCATGCGGCCTGGTACGGTTCAGGAGGGAGGGGGGCCGCTCTCTCGTCCCCCCTCTTTTCCTGCGGCCTGCCAGGTTGCATGCTCGGATAAGGGTCTGGTTTGGATTTTGAGGGGGACCCCCACGCCATTTTTTTGGCTTAGGGGGTTAATGACGCTTTTTTATTTAAAATTTGGCATGGAGTTCCCCCTTAAGATCAGCAGAGCACAAGTCGCATGCCAAAGTCGGATCATGCAAGACCGCGGTCCGACTTTGATCCGACTTCAATGATAGTCAATGGGCTGAAGTAGGATCAAAGTAGTACAGGGAGCATCTTCAAAGTCGGACCGACGTGTCGGACCAGTTAGGACGGCTCCCATAGGGAAACATTGATTTTCACACGTCATGCGACATGAGCTCCCAATGTCGGACAAGTGTGAACCCGGCCTAAAGCAAAAGCAGCGCTCTTCTGACTGACTCCCAATCAGTCCAAAATTGTTGTACCCTGTGACAGGTGAGTCCAATAATAAACCTTCTCCACCGAGTGTCCTTTGATTACTTATCAGGTGTATAGATACGCAAAACCTTCACCACACCTCGTGAAAACCACTCCCCTCAAAATTTGCACTCACCAGATTTAAAAAGTTCATACGCCTTTGGGTCATATCTTTGTATCAAGATCTGGGTCTTCCACCGGTCTCAGTGTCTCGTAACAAAGGGAAATAAACCTCATAACATAATCCTGTTAAGGCTTTTATTCCCATACAACCCCCCCCGCCCCCCCTTTAAAATTGCACTTACAATAAAACATTTAAAAAACAGCATTTGAATATCTAATAATAACCGGTCAGCCTGCGCGATCTCTCTTACCGATCCTTAGATCTCCTATCCACGGTGATTCCTGGGTAGAGTTCATAGCT
Source organism: Rana muscosa (assembly GCA_029206835.1). Taxonomy (NCBI): domain Eukaryota; kingdom Metazoa; phylum Chordata; class Amphibia; order Anura; family Ranidae; genus Rana; species Rana muscosa. The sequence goes on along the minus strand of CM055118.1, from coordinate 988,939,929 downwards.
GCTGGCAGTCTCTCAAGCCATGTAGTCACCCCCGGACGCATTTCATCATTCCGTCTTTCTCAATAGGTGTGGCCACACAATGCGACTTTGTATATTTATAACAACTTGAGGTGTTAACCTCATCAGCTCTCAAAGCAGGATGGCTCACCAGTTATCACTGCGGAGAGCTGAAAGGATGTAAAGAGCTATATGCATGGATTGGATCTCAGCACGAATGATCGGTGCAATGGAATCATATATGGACCATCAGGTCATGCATGATACAAAATTCAATAAATCTTATTCCATAATTACATTGGACCGAGACGCAATCCATGCATTGCTATTCTCACAAGTCTAAGAGCATAAAACATCAAACGTACATAGGACGATTGAGTTAATAAATCCTATCCCCAAACATCTATATTTATAAGATGTAAACGCCACATAAAAAATTTGCTAAAATAAATGTTTAAAACAAATGTAAATGACATGATTCAACACCCTAATAATGCATAAAGGGGTATTCTAAAAAAAAAATAAAGATCTTTACTAATAAAACAATTAAGATCTAATTCTGCATTCATTCCCTTAGGACAAAGTGTATCGGTTAACTAGATCCATTTAGATATCTCTCTTACCCTATTGGATCCTCTCCCAATGGGATTCAATTTATCAATACCCCAAAATTTAAGGCCCGAGATTCCCTATTGTGTTTATGCCTAAAATGTAGACAGACACTGTGATCTTTATATCCTATGCTAATGTTATATCTGTGTTCCGAAACAACTGTAAATAAAAATGGGGTCACAGGGAAGGGACTTATTGAGCACTTTATCCATCCTCAATATTCTCCAATATTTTTAAAAAATACCTTCCACCTCCTCTAAACTAGGCATGGTAATTGCTGATAAATCCCCATTCATGTTTATAGTCTCTAATTATTTCTTTATCAATCAAACAGGTTTCCTAAGAAGTTTGTCCAATCAGTTGGATCACCTCATCCAAATGGTTAGCTCTGTAACCTTTCTCTAAAAATCATTTTTTGGAGAACCTCAGATTGCGCCCAAAAATCTGAATCATGGGTACAATTCCTTCTAACCCACATGAATTGTCCTTTTTGGATATTTCTGAGCCATATGGAATGGTGAATCACTATACAGTGTATATAGGAAGATAGCTATTATGATCTGATGGCTTAAAGTAGGGCTCAAAATTTCAAGTCCTGAGCTACTAGCCAGGCCTTAAGGGTTACTCGCCCCCAGTTGCCCTACCCTGCCCCAGCTCTAATTCCGCCCCTAAACACGCCCTCATAAATTATCACATGACATGACACTTAAATGTTTTATGCAGAATTAAGTTATAAAAAAGAAATATAACGACAACTTTGTCAGTGCCCATCAGTGCAGCCTTATATTTATTTTTTGTAACTTAATTCTGCATAAAACATTTAAGTGTCATGTCATGCGATAATTTATGAGGCTGCACTATATTTATAAGATGTAAACGCCACATAAAAAATTTGCTAAAATGAATGTTTAAAACAAATGTAAATGACATGATTCAACACCCAAATAATGCATAAAGGGGTATCCTAAAAAAAATAAAGATCTTGACTAATAGTCACTTATAAAACAATTAAGATCTAATTCTACATTCATTCTCTTAGGACAAAGTGTATTTTTTAACTAGATCCATTTAGATATCTCTTACCCTATTGGATCCTCTCCCAGTGGGATTCACTAAATCTGCACTAAATATAGTGCACCATCAGTGCAGCCTCACATGTGCCCATCAATGCAGCCTCACCTGTGCCCATCAATGCAGCCTCACCTGTGCCCATCAATGCAGCCTTACCTGTGCCCCATAATGCAGCCTAACCTGTGCCCCATAATGCAGCCTCGTCTGTGCTCATCAATGCAGCCGCCTCACCTGTGTCCATCAATGCCGCTTCACCTGTGCCCAACAATTCAGTCTCACCTGTGTCACCAATGCTGCTTCACCTGTGCTCAACAATGCAGCCAACCTGTAACCATCAATGCCGCTTCATCTGTGCCCAACAATGCAGCCTACCTGTGTCCATCAGGGGAAGAGGATTTTCGGCTGGATCATCAGAGGGGGAACATCGCTGTAGCTGCTTTCATTTGAATTGCAGAGTGTTCCCTGCGCTCGCTGTCACATACAGCCCCGCCCGGGTAATTTTATACCGCATAAGTTTTACATATATATATATATATTGGAAAGGGGTTTGGTGATGGTGTCATCTCTAAATACATCTTCGAGGGTAGAGGTATAAAAGGCAACTGGTTGGTGCCCGAATTGTGTCTGAAAAGCATCCCACAAATGAAGGTATCTAAAAAGGTATATATTGGGAAGGTCAAACTGTGTTTTTTGAGTATCAAAAGTCTTCAATTCTCCACCTCCGCCCAAATATGTGGTCGAGTATAAAGATAAATTGTGGTAATAATGGATTAAGCCATGAAGGGCTATGTTGGGAAATGTGTCCAGGGGGGTAGGACGTAGCACTTGGACCATTGACAATGCTTTTAAGACCGCTTTCATGGCAGCAGTCAGGGGCAGGGAGGCGGCTGTCCCTCTGTATATGAAGTTTTTAGGAGCTTCAAAGGAGCCTACACAGGATGCCTCTAGCACTACCGCAGCATTAGAATCATTCTTTATAAGCCAGTTGTGGGCATGTGTAAGCATGGTGGCCAGAAAATATTTCTGAAGGTCGGAGCATGCCAAGCCCTCCTGCAATCACGGCTGCTGCAAGACCGTCAGCCTAAACCTCGGTTGTTGCGAGCCCCAAATAAAATAAGTTATATTGGAATTTATAATTTTAAAATACTTCTTAGGGATTCATGCTCATGCACACCTGTGCCCATCTGTGCCAGTAAATTATTAGTGAAGTATGGTAAACATAATCCTCAGTTCCTGCCATTTACCTTCACACCCCTTATGCCACTGCCTGCTCTGTAAATGACTCTGGTTTGTTATTCGACCACACTTCTGCCTACCGTTTCTATACATACCTCTGCCTTATCTGAAACTGACCCTGGACAGTTTGACCATGTTTTTTGTCTGCCTCTTGGACTGATCTTGTACCCTGCTAGTGGGATTCATTACACAGGGTTCTCACGTATGTGAGGGGCCCCAGAATAGTTTTTCTGGATAAAGAATTTTTTTTGTTTTCTAAATTCCTAGATTAGGGTTTGGAGACCGGAAAAATGAAACGTTCAAAAGACTCATTATGCCTCATAGATTATACGTTGGGGTATTTTCTTTCCAAAATGGGGTCATTTTGTGGGAGTTTCCATTGTCCTGGTGCTTCAGGGTCTTCAAACTTGTAATAGGTAGTCAACAAGTTAGATGTGTAATTTGTACTTTGAGTCTCTAGTAGACCGTATTAGGAAAGGTACGAAGGGAAAACAGGAAGTGACTTGGGGTGTGCCATAGTCACGTGGTCAGTATGCCTAAAGAGGGCATACTCAAGTATAAGTAAAAGAGAAGAAATAGAAAGAAAAGGGCGGGTGGGATACGAGAGAAAAGTCAACCGGAAATGGAGGCTAGAGGGCAGGCTTAAATACAGCCCGACTCCTCCTACAAATTCAGGCTGACCTGCGGTCAGCCTTCCCACTTGTACTCAGAGTCTCTAGTAGACCGTATTAGGAAAGGTACGAAGAGAAAACAGGAAGTGACTTGGGGTGTGCCGAAGTCATGTGGTCAGTATGCCTAAAGGGGAAAAAAATAAAGATAGTAGGATGAGCTATCCAAACAGATTTATTGAAAGTCAAATGTATGAATGTCCGTGACATCTCCACATGTGGATCCGGGATATATATATGGAGAAGCATGCTGAATTCCACATACCTTACTTCATGATTACGTGAACAGGGACAAGAATCGCTGGTCTCGAAAACGCTAAAGTCAGTACCGGCTCCTGTCTGCAAGCGTCCGGAAGCAACCGGAAATGAACGGAGTACCTAACTAACTGGTAGATCAAGAGTATTCAGAATCTCATATGAGTGAACTCACCTTGCTTGAGGAAACCATAGAAACAGATACATGGCCGTCTTGTGGACCAAGCTGGGTAGCAGCCCAAAAGGAGACCTGGTGAGTAAATCGGACATGCTCTGGAAAATATGCCCTCTAATGGGGAGTCTGCTAGGTAGGGGGGTTACTCTTCTGATTCCCCTTGAGAATGGCCTTGATGGGATGTGCTGCAAAATGGATGGCCTATTAGGGTCCCGTAAGGCCAAAAATGCTGGATACCTGCCAGATATGTCTTGATAGGGCTGTAGGATAGCTTGAGCTGTGAGTGGCAGAAAGCAACAAAAGCAAGTAGATAATGAATGTTGTGGCAATCACTCCTAGGATACTGTGATGTTTGTGCTGGAACACTGTGACCCTTCACCCTTTTCCCCTGATGCATGCTGGGGGAGGGGCTGTACCAGGAAGTAGGAGAGAGTGTGTGTGAGACTGGAAGCAGCAGCAGCATGGATGCATAGATCTGGTAATGACAGAAGCCTGTTGTATTAAGACTCCATGTAACAAGTCATCATGTTCTGAGTGAGTAATAAACCCTCTCCATGTTTAAGAAGTTCATCTGGCCTGTGTGTAACTTGCTGAGCAGATACTGGCAGCATTGCTAGCAGCACCCTGAGAGACCCCGTGTCTAAGGGACATAACAGTGGTGACGAGGATTGTGGATTTTAGCACACATGGCCTTCATAGGGTTTATTCAACCATTTCATCCTGCTGCTGAATCATGGAGCTCCTGGGTGGAGAGGCTGGAGCAGTATATGGAAGCAATTAGTGTGGCTGCAGAAAAGAAAGTTGCAGTTTTCCTCACAACATTGGGTCAAGCTGCATATGGCACTCTTAGAGACCTCATTTCTCCAGACAAGCCAGCTTCTACGCCCCTGCCTGAGTTAATTCAGAAGGTACATGAGCACTACAATCCAAAGCCATTAGAGATTGCAGAGCGATTTAAATTCTACAGTAGAAGGCAGCTGTCAGGGTCACCTGTGGCCAGGTGACAGATGCACACCGTAGGGGGACAGGAGTGCACCGCGAGGTAGTGAACCCTATGGCTGGCTTCTGCGGATAGGAAACTGGGTGGTTGTGGAAAGCGGGACCAGAGGAGCACAACCGGGATCCCAACGGAAGCGAGAGCCAAGATTCCCCAGGGCGCGGAGTCTAAGACCCAGCTGGTCTTCTCCAGGGCCTCTAGTGGTGAGGATGTTACGCTGCAGGCTGGGACCAGGTCACGGCCCCTGGAGTTTCCTAGCTCACGCCCCGTAGGATAAGGGGAAAAGAGGGGAAGCAGCAGCACACGATAGAGAGAACCGAATAACAAGCTGAAGGTCAGGGGCCACAAGCAGACAAGGATAACGAAGAACGAGCCGAAGGTCAAGGGTCACGAGCAGACAGGGATAGTCGGGGACAAGCCAATAACGTAACAGAGAGACAGACGTAGCACACGGCAGGCAGGAACCCAAACACACAATGCCTAACAAACATGTTGATCAGCAAAGCAGGCTTGCAGTGCACAGGTTAATATAGTGTTCAGTGATAGGGCCTGGGGTGGAGTCAGGCTGGGAGGAGATTATAAAGGAAGCCAGGTGAAGGAGGTCTGGTCTCTAGATGAACACATGAGGAGGAAGGTAAGATGGCAGACAGACATTAATGCATATCCATGACAGTACCCTCCCTCTTACGAGGCCTCCCCCTTCCCCGCCTGGGCCCAGGTTTAGAGGGAAACTTCAGATGAAACTCCTTTAACAGACGAGGTGCAAAGACCTCAGATGCAGTGATCCAAGACCTCTCCTCAGGACTAGGGATGAGCTTCGTGTTCGAGTCGAACATACGTTCGACTCGAACATTGGCTGTTCGATCGTTCGACGAAGATCGAACGATTTGGGCCGTTCGCGCCAAATTCGAGTGACGCGAACGGCCCACAATGCACTACGCCATCGCAGTGTCATCCAGGCGCTGTGATTGGCCAAGCATGCACTGTGACCCCGCATGCTTGGCCAATCACAGCGCCGGCAGCGAGGAGAGCAATGATTGGCCACAGGCAGGATGCCTGTGGCCAATTATTGCTGAGGGTGTTTAGTACACGCCCCACACTATAAAAGGCCGCCAGCACGGCGGCCTAGTGTAGTGTGTTCCGGAGCAGGGATAGAGTAGCATAGGCAGGGACAGTGACTGTTATTTCTTTCTTGCTTAACCTGGATTCCTTTAGTTTAGGGAAAGAGAAGGATAGGTAGGGAGAGTGTCAGTGTGTTTTGTGCTTCTGCTATAGTGTGCTTAAAAAAAAACATTTATTCTAGGGACAGAAAACTCTAGGTAGGGACAGTGTCAGTTTCTTTCACTCTGCAAGTCCTTGTTTCCAGGGACCTGGAAGGACAGTGAGTGAATTGTCCTTTTGCTATATTGTGATTAAAAAAAACATTTATTCTAGGGACAGAAAACTCTAGGTAGGGACAGTGTCAGTTTCTTTCACTCTGCAAGTCCTTGTTTCCAGGGACCTGGAAGGACAGTGAGTGAATTGTCCTTTTGCTATATTGTGATTAAAAAAAACATTTATTCTAGGGACAGAAAACTCTAGGTAGGGACAGTGTCAGTTTCTTTCACTCTGCAAGTCCTTGTTTCCAGGGACCTGGAAGGACAGTGAGTGAATTGTCCTTTTGCTATATTGTGATTAAAAAAAACATTTATTCTAGGGACAGAAAACTCTAGGTAGGGACAGTGTCAGTTTCTTTCACTCTGCAAGTCCTTGTTTCCAGGGACCTGGAAGGACAGTGAGTGAATTGTCCTTTTGCTATATTGTGATTAAAAAAAACATTTATTCTAGGGACAGAAAACTCTAGGTAGGGACAGTGTCAGTTTCTTTCACTCTGCAAGTCCTTGTTTCCAGGGACCTGGAAGGACAGTGAGTGAATTGTCCTTTTGCTATATTGTGATTAAAAAAAACATTTATTCTAGGGACAGAAAACTCTAGGTAGGGACAGTGTCAGTTTCTTTCACTCTGCAAGTCCTTGTTTCCAGGGACCTGGAAGGACAGTGAGTGAATTGTCCTTTTGCTATATTGTGATTAAAAAAAACATTTATTCTAGGGACAGAAAACTCTAGGTAGGGACAGTGTCAGTTTCTTTCACTCTGCAAGTCCTTGTTTCCAGGGACCTGGAAGGACAGTGAGTGAATTGTCCTTTTGCTATATTGTGATTAAAAAAAACATTTATTCTAGGGACAGAAAACTCTAGGTAGGGACAGTGTCAGTTTCTTTCACTCTGCAAGTCCTTGTTTCCAGGGACCTGGAAGGACAGTGAGTGAATTGTCCTTTTGCTATATTGTGATTAAAAAAAACATTTTTTTCTAGGGACAGAAAACTGTAGGTAGGGAGAGTATTTTTTTTCTTTCACTCTGCAAGTCCTTGTTTCCAGGGACCTGGAAGGACAGTGAGTGAATTGTCCTTTTGCTATATTGTGATTAAAAAAAACATTTATTCTAGGGACAGAAAACTCTAGGTAGGGACAGTGTCAGTTTCTTTCACTCTGCAAGTCCTTGTTTCCAGGGACCTGGAAGGACAGTGAGTGAATTGTCCTTTTGCTATATTGTGATTAAAAAAAACATTTATTCTAGGGACAGAAAACTCTAGGTAGGGACAGTGTCAGTTTCTTTCACTCTGCAAGTCCTTGTTTCCAGGGACCTGGAAGGACAGTGAGTGAATTGTCCTTTTGCTATATTGTGATTAAAAAAAACATTTATTCTAGGGACAGAAAACTCTAGGTAGGGACAGTGTCAGTTTCTTTCACTCTGCAAGTCCTTGTTTCCAGGGACCTGGAAGGACAGTGAGTGAATTGTCCTTTTGCTATATTGTGATTAAAAAAAACATTTATTCTAGGGACAGAAAACTCTAGGTAGGGACAGTGTCAGTTTCTTTCACTCTGCAAGTCCTTGTTTCCAGGGACCTGGAAGGACAGTGAGTGAATTGTCCTTTTGCTATATTGTGATTAAAAAAAACATTTATTCTAGGGACAGAAAACTCTAGGTAGGGACAGTGTCAGTTTCTTTCACTCTGCAAGTCCTTGTTTCCAGGGACCTGGAAGGACAGTGAGTGAATTGTCCTTTTGCTATATTGTGATTAAAAAAAACATTTATTCTAGGGACAGAAAACTCTAGGTAGGGACAGTGTCAGTTTCTTTCACTCTGCAAGTCCTTGTTTCCAGGGACCTGGAAGGACAGTGAGTGAATTGTCCTTTTGCTATATTGTGATTAAAAAAAACATTTATTCTAGGGACAGAAAACTCTAGGTAGGGACAGTGTCAGTTTCTTTCACTCTGCAAGTCCTTGTTTCCAGGGACCTGGAAGGACAGTGAGTGAATTGTCCTTTTGCTATATTGTGATTAAAAAAAACATTTTTTTCTAGGGACAGAAAACTGTAGGTAGGGAGAGTATTTTTTTTCTTTCACTCTGCAAGTCCTTGTTTCCAGGGACCTGTAAGGACAGTGAGTTAATTGTCCTTGTGCTATATTGTGCTGAAAAAAACATTTATTCCAGGGACAGAAAACTCTAGGTAGGGACAGTGTCAGTTTCTTTCACTCTGCAAGTCCTTGTTTCCAGGGACCTGGAAGGACAGTGAGTGAATTGTCCTTTTGCTATATTGTGATTAAAAAAAACATTTATTCTAGGGACAGAAAACTCTAGGTAGGGACAGTGTCAGTTTCTTTCACTCTGCAAGTCCTTGTTTCCAGGGACCTGGAAGGACAGTGAGTGAATTGTCCTTTTGCTATATTGTGATTAAAAAAAACATTTATTCTAGGGACAGAAAACTCTAGGTAGGGACAGTGTCAGTTTCTTTCACTCTGCAAGTCCTTGTTTCCAGGGACCTGGAAGGACAGTGAGTGAATTGTCCTTTTGCTATATTGTGATTAAAAAAAACATTTATTCTAGGGACAGAAAACTCTAGGTAGGGACAGTGTCAGTTTCTTTCACTCTGCAAGTCCTTGTTTCCAGGGACCTGGAAGGACAGTGAGTGAATTGTCCTTTTGCTATATTGTGATTAAAAAAAACATTTTTTTCTAGGGACAGAAAACTGTAGGTAGGGAGAGTATTTTTTTTCTTTCACTCTGCAAGTCCTTGTTTCCAGGGACCTGTAAGGACAGTGAGTTAATTGTCCTTGTGCTATATTGTGCTGAAAAAAACATTTATTCCAGGGACAGAAAACTCTAGGTAGGGACAGTGTCAGTTTCTTTCACTCTGCAAGTCCTTGTTTCCAGGGACCTGGAAGGACAGTGAGTGAATTGTCCTTTTGCTATATTGTGATTAAAAAAAACATTTATTCTAGGGACAGAAAACTCTAGGTAGGGACAGTGTCAGTTTCTTTCACTCTGCAAGTCCTTGTTTCCAGGGACCTGGAAGGACAGTGAGTGAATTGTCCTTTTGCTATATTGTGATTAAAAAAAACATTTATTCTAGGGACAGAAAACTCTAGGTAGGGACAGTGTCAGTTTCTTTCACTCTGCAAGTCCTTGTTTCCAGGGACCTGGAAGGACAGTGAGTGAATTGTCCTTTTGCTATATTGTGATTAAAAAAAACATTTTTTTCTAGGGACAGAAAACTGTAGGTAGGGAGAGTATTTTTTTTCTTTCACTCTGCAAGTCCTTGTTTCCAGGGACCTGTAAGGACAGTGAGTTAATTGTCCTTGTGCTATATTGTGCTGAAAAAAACATTTATTCCAGGGACAGAAAACTCTAGGTAGGGACAGTGTCAGTTTCTTTCACTCTGCAAGTCCTTGTTTCCAGGGACCTGGAAGGACAGTGAGTGAATTGTCCTTTTGCTATATTGTGATTAAAAAAAACATTTTTTTCTAGGGACAGAAAACTGTAGGTAGGGAGAGTGTTTTTTTTCTTTCACTCTGCAAGTCCTTGTTTCCAGGGACCTGTAAGGACAGTGAGTTAATTTTCCTTGTGCTATATTGTGATTAAAAAAAACATTTTTTCTAGGGACAGAAAACTGTAGGTAGGGAGAGTGTTTTTTTTCTTTCACTCTGCAAGTCCTTGTTTCCAGGGACAGAGAAGGACACCTGAAGGTAGCCCTTATTGCTTTTTTCCCATCTCCCTGCAGGCCATCTATTAGAATGTCTGGAAGGCAAACAAGGAGAGGCAGACAGTCAGGAGGCAATAAAAGAGGGCAAGCAGGCTCTGTGTCTGGGGGCAACAGTGCTGGTCGTGGACGCGGTGCATTGTCATCAGCACATGGCCATGGGACACGCTTGTCCTTCTTTTCGGCAGCTGGACATGTTGAGCCACATCATGCCGAAGACTTGGTAGAGTGGATGACCAAGCCCTCCTCCTCCTCCTCATCCTCTCTCACCCAGGCTCAGGGTACTGGAAAAGCAGCTGCCAAAGCGTCGTCTTCCCTGGTATCAATGTCAGACAAATCATCAGTCACTCCTTCCCTAGACCCACCATGTCCTCCTCCTGAGGAGTCCCCCGAACTGTTTCAGCACAGTGTTGGGTACATGCTCCAGGAGGATGCCCAGCGTTTCGAAGGGTCTGATGATGAAACCCAGCTAGAGGAAGGCAGTAGCGTGAGAGCAGACAGAGGGGATGCTCAAGAAGGACACCAATCTGGCAGTCATGTTCCAGCAGCTGCAGCATACTGCCAGATTGGCTCCAGTGATGAGGAGGGAGGGGATGATGAGGTCAATGACTCCACGTGGGTGCCTAATAGGAGAGAGGAGGAGGAGGAGGATGAGGAGGAGGCACATCTCCAACGAGGCAGGATGCCCTTTGGTGGCCAGCGTAAGGGCAGTACACCGACGGAATCACACCGCAGAGCTCCGCCTGTGCAGGGCGCTGCCTCTGCCCGTCATTCAAAAAGTTCTTTGGTGTGGGCCTTTTTTGAGGCTAGTGCATCAGATCGCACAGCTGCTGTTTGCAACATATGTCTCAAGCGTATATCGCGTGGCCAAAACATCAGCCGCTTGGGTACCACATGCCTGACCAGACATATGTTGACCTGCCATGCAGCTCGTTGGCAAGCCTACCTCAAAGACCCACACCAAAGAACAAAGCGGACCTCTCCTTGCACCGCATCAGCTGGGATCTCCAACCCCACTATAACTTCAGTCCTCTCTGAAACATGCACTGAGAGGAATGAAGGTGTAGAATTAGGTGTGTCACAGCCAAGTACTTGCGCCCACTCTGCTAGCAGTACACCGACGTCCGATTCTAGCAGGCAAATTTCCCTGCCCCAGCTGCTGGACCGTCGAAAGAAGTTCACTCCCAGCCATCCACATGCCCAGCGGTTGAATGCTAGCTTGGCTAAATTGCTAGCGCTTCAACTGCTGCCTTTTCAGTTGGTAGACTCGGCCCCCTTCCGTGAGTTTGTGCAATGTGCGGTTCCTCAGTGGCAGGTTCCCAAACGCCACTTTTTCTCACGGAAGGCTATTCCGGCTCTCTACCGGCATGTGGAAGGCAATGTCTTGGCCTCGCTGGACAGGGCGGTCAGCGGTAAGGTGCATATTACCGCTGACTCATGGTCCAGCAGGCATGGACAGGGACGTTACCTTTCTTTCACGGCCCATTGGGTCACTCTTTTGGCAGCTGGGAAGGATTCAGGACAAGGTGCAGTAGTGTTGGAGGTTGTCCCACCGCCACGCCTCCAAAATGCTACTACTGGTTGTGACACACCTCTCTCCTCCACCCCCTCCTCTTCTTCTTCCTCCATGGCCTCTTCCTGTGGTTTGTCCTATGAACCAGCGGTGCTCCGTAGCCGTTCACGGGGCTACGCAAGTACGCAGGCAAAAAGATGCCATGCCGTGCTTGCGCTGGTGTGTTTGGGGGACAGAAGCCACACTGGGGCAGAGGTCCTGTCTGCTCTGCAGGGCCAGGCCGAGAGGTGGTTGACGCCACGCCAGCTTAAGCCAGGAATGGTGGTTTGCGACAATGGCACCAACCTCCTCTCCGCCCTCCGACAGGGACAACTGACCCATGTGCCCTGTGTGGCTCACGTCCTTAACCTGGTGGTGCAGCGGTTCTTGGGCAGGTACCCGGGCTTACAGGATGTCCTGAGGCAGGCCAGGAAAGTCTGTGTGCATTTCCGCAGATCTTATAATGCCAGTGCTCGCCTGGCTGAGCTGCAAAAGGAGTTGAACCTGCCCAAGAACCGCCTTATATGTGACATGCCCACCAGGTGGAACTCAACGTTGGCCATGCTGCAGCGGCTGCACACGCAGCAGAGGGCCATCAATGAGTACCTGTGCGACTACGGCACCAGGACAGGGTCAGGGGAGCTTGGTTTTTTTTCTCCACGCCAGTGGGGCATGATCAGGGATGCATGCACTGTCCTGGCACCATTTGAGGAGGCCACGAGGATGGTGAGCAGTGACAGTGCATGCATCAGTGACACTGTACCTCTTGTCCACCTGTTGGAGCACACGCTGCGTGGAATAATGGACAGGGCACTTGAGGCAGAACAGAGGCAGGAAGAGGAGGACTTCCTTGCCTCTCAAGGCCCCCTTTACCCAGACAGTGTTCCTTCTGTCCCACCCATCGCACAGGAAGAGGAGGAGGAGGAGGAGGAGGAGGAGGAGGATTGTGTCAGCATGGAGGTGGAGGCTGGCACTCAGCATCATCAGCAGCAGTCTTTTAGGGATGATTTACAGTCCCAAGAAACCAGTGGACTTGTACGTGGCTGGGAGGAGGTGGCTGCGGATCATGTCGTCCTTAGTGACCCAGAGGACTCCGGAGCGAATGCCTCAGCAAACCTACGCTGCATGGCCTCCCTGATCCTGCAAAGTCTGCGGAAGGATCCTCGTATTCTTCGGATCAAGGAGAGGGACCATTACTGGCTGGCCACTCTCCTTGATCCACGGTACAAGGGTAAGGTTGCGGACCTTATGTTACCGTCGCAGAGGGAGCAGAGGATGAGACAACTCCGGGAGGCCTTGCAGAAAGGTCTGTGCAACGCGTTCCCAGAGACTGGGAGGTTGCAAACTCCTGGTCCTGGACAACGAGTTGCTGAGGCTTCGGCCAGTCAAAGAAGGAGCGGTGGGGAAGGTGGCCGTCTGACCGATGCGTTCAGACAATTCTTTAGTCCGCAGCCCCAAAGTATGATTGGTTCCAGCAACCATCGCCAGCGTCTGATAAACATGGTGCAGGAATATCTAGGGGCAAGGTCAGACTTGGACACCTTCCCCACCGAAAATCCTCTGGCTTACTGGGTCTTGAGGATGGATCACTGGCCAGAGCTTGCACAGTATGCAATTGAGCTACTGGCCTGTCCTGCATCCAGCGTTCTTTCGGAACGCACATTCAGTGCTGCTGGAGGATTTGTCACGGATCACAGGGTGCGCCTGTCCACCGACTCGGTTGATCGACTGACTTTCATCAAGATGAACCAGTCTTGGATCACCACCAGCTACCACACACCTGATGCTGATATAACAGACTAATTGATTTTAAAATGTCACATCCCTTCAAGACTGATGCTGATGCTGAGTGCCTGTGCTGTTATGTTGACTGGCTATCCTCCTCCTCCGAGTCCTCAATGATACGATTGATGATGATAGCTTGGAAGATCATTTTTGTTTATGGGTGCCGCCACCAGTGCCTAACGCCCAATTTTTCAGCCCCTGTTTAACAGGGGCGTGTAATTACAATTTTTGAAGCAATACTTTGCAACAGGGCTCATTGCTGTGCTCCAAGTACAGTATCTGTGAGGAGTTGCAGTGTTGTGCCACCAGTGCCTAAGGCCCAATTTTTCAGCCCCTGTTTAACAGGGGCGTGTCATTACAATTTTTGAAGCAATACTTTGCAACAGGGCTCATTGCTGTGCTCCAAGTACAGTATCTGTGAGGGGTTGCAGTGTTGTGCCACCAGTGCCTAAGGCCCAATTTTTCAGCCCCTGTTCAACAGGGGCATGTAATTACAATTCTTGATCTAATAATTCACAGCAGGGCCCATTGCTGCACCCACCAAGAGTAACTGTCAGGGCTTACAGTGTTGTGGCACCAGCACCACCATCAAAGGCCCAATTTTTACTACCACTGTTCAACAATTATATGTAATTAAAATTCCTGATATAATAGTTGACAGCAGGGCGTTCCAGCACCAACCAAGAGTAACTGTGAGTGCTTACAGTGTTGTGCCAACACCAACAACTAAGGGGCCTATTTCTGCAGAGTATATACGGCAGGTCCCTACTTTCAAACATCCAACTTACAAACGACTCCTACTTGCAAACGCAAGAAGACAACAGGAAGTGAGAGGAAATCTACCACTAGGAAGGAAAATTCTCTCCTGTAAGAATAAATATGGGAGAAAGGTGTCTCCTCTGTACTGATGCTTTATCAGCAATCCTTGTTTCAAGAAAAACACCACATTTCAAAAACAGTTGTCATTGGGACGGAAAGTGAGGTGAAATGTTCTGAACAGGGGCACAGACAGCAAAACAAATGTTACAGGGGTGATAACCCTTACCTATGTTTTCCAAAAAGTTTAAAAATAGATTTTTGGGCTGGAGCTACACTTCAACAATGTACCTGTTCAAAATTACAAACAGATTCTACATAAGAACAAACCTACAGTCCCTGTCTTGTATGCACCGCCTGTATACGGCTGTTCAGAGTATATAGGGCCTTTTTTATTTTATGTGCGGGGTTCCCCTTAATATCCATACAAGACCCAAAGGGGCTGGTAATGGGCTGGGGTAGGGGGGGGGGGGGTCATGGGGTAGCTATGCCATTTTTCTTAAAGAATTTCATCCATATTACCGGGACCAGACATTACATTAAAGCCGCAAGCAGTTTTAAATGGCTTTTTTTTCCTTTAGAAGTGTCATTTTGTGCAGGGACAGTTCTAAACACGGGAAACACGTGGCACTTCACAGGCATACTTTAGACACCCCCCAGGTACGATATTTAAAGGAATATTTGACTTTTTTTTTTCACTTTATGCATCATTAAAATGACTGCTCCCGAAAAACGACCGTTTTTAAAACTTCTTTTTGCATTGATACATGTCCCCTGGTGCAGAACCCGGGTTCCCAAACCCTTTTTAGGACAATAACATGCATAATAGTTGTTATAATTAGCACTTTAGAATTCGAACGTTCGCATCCATTGTATTTAATAGGGTTCTAATGTTCGTTCGAACTTCCGGTCCGTTCGCGGGTTCTGGTGCGAACCGAACCCGGGGGTGTTCGGCTCATCACTACTCAGGACCAAACCCTTTCCAATGAACGAGGTACTGAAGAACGCCTTTACAGAGTCGGGAGTCCAGAATTTGACTGATCTCGTACTCCTGATTATCCTCAGAGACAGGCGCCACGGTAGGGAGAGGACGAGAGAATTTTTTGAGGACTAAAGGCTTTAGAAGAGCAACATGAAAGGAGTTAGTGATTTTAAGGCTCTTAGGAATCTGGAGTTTGAAACAAACCGGATTCAGTTTAGCAGTTACCGTGTATGGACCGATGAATCGTGGAGCAAACTTCAGAGAAGGAACTCGGAGCTTGATGTTCCTGGTAGAGAGCCAGACTTTGTCCCCTGGCTGAAGAGAAGGCGGTTTACGCCTGCGGCGGTCGGCAAAGCCTTTGAATTTTTCAGCAGCTGCCCGGAGGGAATCATGAACGTGACCCCAAACGGAATTGAGAGACTCCTGAACCGAAGCCAAAGCTGGAATGTCTGGAGAACAGATCATGGGAAGAGGAAGTTGAGGGTGTTTTCCATAAACTGTGAAAAAGGGTGTCTTCTGCGAACTGGTATTCACATGATTGTTATGGGAGAATTCTGCCCACGGGAGTAGAAAGGACCAATCGTCATGGTGAGAAGACACAAAGGTGCGAAGAAAGACCTCTAACTCCTGATTAACCCTCTCAGTCTGGCCGAAAAGGCTTTCGATTCTGTTGAGTGGGGGTACCTCTGGGTGGTCCTCAGGCGGTTCGGTATTGGGCCTGGATTTCTGCGGTGGTTGGGTATGCTGTACAAATCCCCCAGAGCTAGGATCAGGGTGAATGACTTCCTGTCGGATTACTTTCTCCTCCGGAGGGGGACTCGGCAGGGTTGTCCCCTATCTCCAAGTTTGTTCGCTCTAGCTATAGAGCCCTTGGCAGTTTTGGTCAGGGACTCGGACCGGATAATTGGACTCCGGGTTGGCCCTCTGGAGGAGAAGGTATCGCTTTATGCGGACGACACCCTTCTATATTTACATGATGCTGACTCCTCGCTAACCGCAGCCCTCGAGACCTTTGATGAATTTGGTAAGTTTTCAGGGATCCGTATTAATTGGACTAAGTCTGTTCTGTTCCCCCTGGATGTTGCGGCAGGTGGCACGATTCCACAGACTCAGTTACAATGGGTAGAGGTCTTCACCTATCTGGGCATTAAGATCTCTAGGGACCTTAACTCCTTCCTCCGCCTTAACCTACTGCCGATAGTCACCCGCCTTAAGGACCATTGTTCACGTTGGACCAACCTGCCGCTCAACCTTTTGGGGCGTATTAATGTCCTAAAGATGATCTACTTGCCTAGGTTCAATTATATCTTTCGGAACTGTCCGGTGTGGATCTCCCCTTCCTTTTTTAAAGATTTGGACAGTTGCATTGGCTCTTTTCTGTGGCGGGGCTCATCTCCTCGCATAGCTAGATCGACCCTTCAGCTGCCCGTCAGCTGTGGGGGTCTGGCCCTCCCCAACCTGATGGTGTACTATTGGGCGGCTATCTTGGTCACCGTGCGATGGTGGTTCGAGCAGTCCAGGGCCAATGCGGCTGTCTGCCTAGAGGCAGCGTTGGTGGGATCTCTCACTGAACTCAGTAATCTGGTTTACAGGGGTGCCTCGGCGTACCCCTCTCTGCCTGTTCCGTCTAGGACTACGCTGCGGGTGTGGGGGGTGGCTAGGCGTCGCTTCTTGTCCCCTAATCAGTGGTCCCCCTTTGCCCCGTTGTGGGGGAATCCCTCCCTTGCACATTTCCGTTCCATCCCAGGTCCGCAGTTGTGGGCCCTGTGTGGTATTAAGGTATTGAGGGATATTGTCTCCCACGGGTCCCTACTTTCCTTCCGGGAGTTGTCTGACCGGTTTGGCTTGCCGGCCTCGATGCTGTTTCGCTACTATCAGTTGCGGCACGCATTTTGGGCCCAGTTTCCGACGCCTCCTAGCCTACGGGCGGATGCGGTGGAGGACTTGCTGGCCCAGAGTTCCCTCGATAAGGCCCTCTCTGCGCTGTATCTCACAATTATCCGGAAGGAGTCTCCGAGGGTGGACTTGCTGTGGGGGAAATGGGTGGGAGATATCCCGTCGCTAGACAGGGAATCATGGCAGGAGTGTTTTGAAGATAGCTACAAGTTGGTGATATCCTCCAAGGACAGGTTAATACAGGCCAAG
The DNA here is from genome assembly GCA_029206835.1 of Rana muscosa. NCBI lineage: Eukaryota > Metazoa > Chordata > Amphibia > Anura > Ranidae > Rana > Rana muscosa. The sequence goes on along the minus strand of CM055118.1, from coordinate 988,922,560 downwards.
TTTCTACATAGAGTGTACTTTACTCCTCAGAGACTGCATGGCATCTATCCGCAGCGTTCTTCGAACTGCCCGCGATGCCGAACTGCTTCTGGGACATATATCCATATGTTTTGGTCCTGTCCCAGGCTGGCGGAATTTTGGTCCGCCATTTTCGAGTTCATAAATGTACGGCTACACTTGGATCTCCCGGTGTCTGCCGAATTGGCTCTATTGGGGATACAAGACGATGAACAGAGACCTCGCTACACTAAACTCCTGCTTTCAATGCTGCTTTTCTATGCAAAAAAGTTAATTCTGTTGAAATGGACCTCTAGAGTGCCTCCTACAGTAGGGGCGTGGATAGATTTGATCAATAATGTGTTGCCTTTATACAAACTTACATATATTAATAGAGGGTGCCCGACGAAGTATGAACGGGTGTGGGGCCCATGGATCGACCCTGTTTAACACTGCATTTTCTGATGTTCCACTTGATTATTCATGTGCGCTTCACTTCCCCCTCTTCTCTCACCCCCCCCGCTTGCCCCCGTCCTTCCTTCCCCCTCTCCCTCTTCCGTCTCCGCCCCTCCCCCCCCCCTCCCTGCTCTCCTCCTCCCTCCATCCTCTCACTCTCTCTAAGTGGATATTGGTAACTCCTCTTGAGTATGATTCTTTTTCACAAACAATTGTACTACATGCTCTTGTAACCCTCAGCTTATCTCAACTGTTTATTTCTTTATTTTTATTTTTTCCTTTTCCTTTTTTAATTTACCTTATTTTATTTTATTATATATTTTTCTTTATGCTGACTATAATATGTCATGTACCATTGATTCTTTAATAAAGACCAACCTTGTTGTTAAAAAAAAAAAAACCCTCTCAGTCTGTCCATTGGATTGGGGATGGTAAGAAGAAGAAAAATCCAAGACAATATTGAGGGATTTGCAAAAGGCTCTCCAAAAACGAGACGTGAATTGGACTCCCCTGTCGGAAACAATATGAGAAGGGACCCCATGTAGGCGGAGAATTTCCCGAATGAAAATGGGAACCAAGGCAGGGGCAGAAGGAAGACCAGGAAGAGGAACAAAATGAGCCATCTTGGAGAATCGATCGATTACCACCCAAATGACTGTATTATTCTCAGACAGTGGGAGATCGGTGAAAAAATCCATGGCAATATGGACCCAGGGTTCCTTAGGAATGGGCAAGGGCATGAGGAGACCAGCAGGAGCTTGTGTGGAGGATTTGGACTGAGCACAGACATGACAAGCTTTAACGTAGTCTTTGACGTCTGAGCGGAGATTAGGCCACCAGTAGTGACGACTGATGAGTAGGAAGGATCGGAGGAATCCAGAATGCCCTGCCACCTTGGAATCATGTCCCCAACGAAGGATCTTAGCTCTTAGCTCAGTGGGGACAAAGGTCTTACCAGGCGGAATTTTAGACTTCAGGGTGGTAGAGTGGGCAACAATGCATGAGGTGGGAATGATCGGCTCAGGTTCAGGGGCGGACTCCTCGTCCAAAGTGTCAAATGACCTAGAGAGCGCATCAGCCCGACCGTTGCAGGAACCAGGTTTGTAGGTAATCGTGAAATTAAAACGGGCAAAGAAGAGACTCCACCTGGCCTGTCTAGGATTCAGACGTTTAGCATTCTGTAGATACTGTAAATTCTTGTGATCGGTAAAGATCGTTATGGAGTGAGGGGAACCCTCCAAGAGATGACGCCACTCCTCTAACGCCAATTTAATTGCGAGAAGTTCCCGATCACCGATGGCATAATTCCTCTCTGCCTGAGAATTTTTTTTGGAGAACGCACATGGTTGGCGTCTCTTCTCAAGGATTTGAAGAAGCACAGCTCCCACCCCCATTGAAGAAGCGTCCACTTCAATAAAAAATGCATTCCCAGGATTTGGTCTCCTCAAGAGGGGGCCAGAAACAAAGGCCTGTTTCAGGTTGTGAAATGCAGAGACAGCTTCGGGAGGCCAGTCTCTTGCATTCACACCCTTCTTGGTCAAAGCGATAATAGGCGCGGCAATGGAAGAGTAATTCCTTATGAACTGCCTATAATAATTAGTGAAGCCAAGAAAGCGCTGTGTGGCCTTGAGGCTAGCAGGAAGAGGCCAGTTGGTGATAGCCAAGACCTTCCCAGGGTCCATACGAAGCCCCGAACATGAGACGAAGCACCCCAAAAACAGGACCTCAGAACATTCAAAGGAACATTTCTCCAGCTTGGCATAGAGATTGTTCTCTCTAAGATGTTGAAGTACAGTGCGGACATGGTTTCTGTGGACGAGCAGATTCTCAGAAAAGATCAGAATGTCATCCAGATAGATGACAACAAACTGGTACAGCAGATCTCTGAAGATTTCATTGACAAAGTTTTGAAACACGGCTGGAGCATTACACAGACCAAAAGGCATCACCAGATATTCGTAATGCCCGTCTCTAGTGTTGAATGCAGTCTTCCATTCGTCACCCTCCCGTATTCGAATGAGATTGTACGCGCCTCTGAGATCCAACTTGGTGAAAATGGAGGCACCCTTCAACCTATCGAATAGCTCAGATATTAAGGGTAAGGGGTATCGATTTTTAATAGTAACCGCATTTAAACCCCGATAATCGATGCAGGGTCTTAAGGTACCATCCTTTTTGGCAACAAAAAAGAACCCTGCCCCTGCAGGCGATGAGGATTTCCGGATGAAACCTCTCTCCAGATTCTCTGCGACATACTCCGACATGGCCTGGGTCTCTGGGATGGACAGAGGGTAGGTACGACCCCTGGGTAGAGTTGCTCCGGGGACAAGATCAATAGCACAGTCAAAAGACCTGTGGGGAGGAAGCACCTCAGCTGATTTCTTACAGAACACATCCCGGTAATCGCTGTATGCAGCAGGAAGATCAGAAGAAACAGAAGTGGCAGCAACCGGAAGACTCTCCTTGGGGGTCACCTTGAGAAGACACGACGAGAAACATGAGGAACCCCAGGCCAGGATCTGCCCACAGACCCAGTCCACATGTGGAGAGTGGAGCTGTAGCCAAGGGAGGCCCAATACAACTGGGGTAGAGGCCTTGGGTAGAATAAGAAAGGATATCCACTCCTGGTGGAGAATCCCTACCGACATCCTAATGGGTAGCGTCTGGAAGCGAATAGGGCCCCCTGGGAGAACAGTGCCATCAATTGCCGAGACTACCAATGGGGTAGTGAGAGGTGAAAGGGTAAGCTTCATAGAAGAAGCAGTTCTCCAATCCATAAAATTGCCGGCAGCCCCGGAATCCAGGTATGCAAGGGTTGACTGAGGAGAAGTGCCTACATGAAGGAACACCGGCAAGAGCAGGCGAGAAGGTGATGTTTCTGGGTCCAATACTCCACCTTCCAAATGTATTAGACCCGAGCGTTTCCCGGACGAAGCGAGCAGGAGTCACGAAAATGACCCTTGCCCCCACAATAGAGGCACAAGCCCAGAGTTCTGCGCCTAGCACGTTCTTCGGGGGTTAGTCTGGTCCGGCCCAGCTGCATAGGTTCTTCAGCAGGTAGAGGATGCTCCACGGAATGAAGGGAGGGGAGCTCAGACTGGCTAGGACCCAGAGAGTGCTGGCGTCTTTTTTCTAAGGACCTCTCTTGAAAACGAATGTCGATCTGGTTGCATAATGAAATTACATCGTCCAGACCGACGGGAATGGCTCTTCCCGCTAATTCGTCTTTCACTCGGTCAGAGAGGCCATGTAAAAAGGTAGCGACCAGGGCCTCATTATTCCAGCTCAATTCAGCTGTGTGGATACGGAACTGAAGAGCATATTGCCCCACTGAACTAGATTCTTGGCGAAGACGTAAGACAGCACTAGCCGCTGAAGAAGCCCGAGCCGGCTCTTCGAAGATATTACGAAAGAGCTTCAAGAATTCGGACAGACTGGAAACCACCGGATCGTTCCTCTCCCACAGGGGGGCAGCCCAGGCCAAAGCTTCACCGGAGAGGAGGGAAATGATATAGGCTACCTTAGCCCGGTCAGACAGGAAGCTTTGAGGCTGAAGCTCAAAATGAATAGTGCATTGGCTGAGAAACCCCCTGCAGGCCTTGGAGTCCCCAGAGAAACGGAACGGAGCTGGCAATCTTATGCCCCGTACACACGATCGTTTTTCATGCCGTTAAAAATGCCATTTTTAAAAATGGCCATTAAAAATGATCGTGTGTAGGCTCCAGAGCATTTTTAACGACGTGAAAAACGGCCATTAAAAATTCCGGACATGCTCTCTTTTTTCACGTCGTTTTTCATGTCGTTTTTTTTAACGACGTGAAAAACGATAGTGTGTATGCTTTCACGACGTGAAAAAAAACGCACATGCTCAGAAGCAACTATGAGACGGGAGCGCTCGTTTTGGTAAAGCTAATGTTGGAAATGGAGATGGCACATTCGTCACGGTGGAATTAATAGCATCGTTTTAATGCAGCGCATTCCGTTCTTCTTTTGACATTGAGAGTTTTATGCCAAACTTGTTTCTAAAGTAATTCCAAATTGCTCTAATGATTTTAAAATATTCTTTATAAGCCGCACCTCCCTCCTAAATAATACTAATAATAATAAAATAAGTTAATTCTTCTTTTTTCTTTAAATTTTATATTATTTTTGGTTATTTTTTTTGGCCTTTTTTTAAGTATTTTGGCTTAAATTATTCTTGTGTAAAGTTACCACAACAACCTTCCAAATGTGTCTCATTTGGCCTCAGGGAGGTTTGTGTCCCCTGATAATAACAATAATATAATTTGAGATGTCCCTGCCTGCTTCCTAGCAAGCTCTCTTTTGAAATACAAATCACATAGTCAAGTATTTAAAGGGCACTCAAATTTTTTTTAATTCAGAACATTAACAAATTAAAGTGGAAGGCAGCACTGGAGAGCCTGCTTGCATTTGTGCATCCCTTTGACCCCACAACAACCATACAAGATGTCCAAACCAAAATAGAGATTAGATCCCCCCAAAAAATGAGCCCAATCTTGTCTTGAGCTCCCAGAGGTCAGGAGCCACAGCAGATAAGTCCTATATGTCCCCAGTCTGTGGTACTACAGCAGGCATTATTTTCTTCTCTTCCTTGTAGCCTTCTCTCCAGCCTTCTCTGCAGCCTTGGTTGGTTTCTTCCTTGGAGGCTGGGGATCAGGAGGAGAGGTTGTGGCAGGAGGAGTAGTAGGAGGAGGAGGTGGAGGAGTAGGGACAACCTCCGTTATGTCCGTGTACCTAGTGAGTTCACCCAGCACGCCCTTATTGATGACTTTCAATAGCAGGGTCTCACTGTAAATTTTTTGCTGCAACTCCATTTGCCCTAGTTTGTGGGCGAGGACTGCGGCAAATCCCTCTTCAACAGAGGGTGCCTCTCTGAGGGCCGCTGTTGCCTCTCTGAGGAAGGCCCTGGTTTCCTCCTCCACCTGCCTACCTCTCCTTGGCCCTCGTGGTTTAACTACCAGGGGAGGCATCTGGGCTCTTGTGCTGGGCCCAGCCTCCTCCTGGGTGCCACTGGGCCCAGCCTCCTCCTGGGTGCCCCTGGGCCCTGCCTCCTCCTGGGTGCCACTGGGCCCAGCCTCCTCCTGATCCCCAACATCACCCTCTTCCTGGCTCTGCTCTGGCTGTAAAAAAAGAAAGGGACATTATTTATTTTGCCACATCATCATTCACAGACATTGTTCACCTCTAGACATTGTTGAAATCAATGCCAAAAGTTATGTCCTTTTCATTGATTACGCATCCTGGTTTTGTTGTCTTGGACACATAAAATTAGCCCACTACTGTATCTTGCTCTTCACAAACTTTATTGGTAGAAGTGTACATACCTTTAACAATAATAACATCTATTTAAAATCTACAATTTTGTACGATAGAAATATAGATAGCAAAACTTTACCTGGGTACATATCTCCAAATCTGCCTCCTCAAGGCCCTGATCTTGATCCTCATAGGAAGCCAGAGCAGGGTTGACAGGAAGGCTGGAGGACTGGCTGCAGGGAAGGCTGGAGGGTTGGGTACAAGGAAGGCTGGATTGACCTCTGGGGGGAAGGGTGGAGAGAGATTCCCGCACTTCCAGCTGGTCATCCAGAAAAGCAAGCTTACTGTAGTACCACAGACTGGGTTTATAAACCTTATCTGCTGGTGCACCTGACCTCTGGGACCTCAGGACCATAGTCCTCTGGGTCCTGTATGTCCCTCTGATGGTCCCAATTTTGTTTTTGACATCTTGGAGAGTTGTTGTGGGTATCTTTGTTTGCACAAATGCAAGCAGGCTCTCCAGTGCTGCTTTCCTGGCGTCTTTATTTTTATTTCCGCCACTTTTGGTTTGCCATAATATAGGGAGCTCTTGCCATTTGTCGATGAACTCCCCCATGAAGTCTGGGTTTTTAAAAGTATTCATGATATCTGTTAAAGCGAGAAACCAAAATTAAAATATATTTCAGGCAACATTCCTCAACTGTGCATTGTCTACATATTTTGAGCACACAAATCTCCTCGTCTGATGAACCTCAAAAAGTAAAATTGTTAGGTACCTTGGTCACGACGTTCGTTGCTAACTCTCTCTCCCGAAAAATGAACGTATTTCCCAGACATGGATCTTCACTTTATATACACAGCGCATGCGTGAAACTCCGCACGCTTTCCCCGCCCCTGACGTTTGATATTGTACTTTCCCCGCCCCTTCTCGCTCGTAGTGCTGAACAAAACATGGCGGAGACACAGGTGGCTGAGATTACCTCTACAGAGGATGAAATTACAGAGGAGCCCAAATCAAGACCCAGGAGATATAAGGCATCCAACATGTCATTCGAGGAAATGGTGGAGATGGTCGCCATTTTAAAGAAGGAGGATTATGATGCCAAGCATGGTCCGTATAAAAGGCCTAATCTGGTCAAGTCCAGAATTATGGGCAAAGTGGTCAAAAGTCTCCACCAAAAATTCGGGGTGTGCAGAACGAAGGAACAGCTCAGAAAACGATGGTCAGATCTGAAGTTGCGGGAGGCCGACCAATATAAAAGAATCAAGAAAGTTATATTAAAAAGTAAGTTGTTTTTTTTGAGTTTCCATGGTACATATTATTTTCTTGTATTCTGTCGTGTATTTTTAACTTTCATATAGTACACTGAAAGATACCATCTTTTTTTAGGTTCGTCCGCATAGTAAACGGACGTATTTTACCTCTTTCTCCGTACAGTTCCTCAAACGATGTTTTAGGATCATCCAGTGTGAACACCCATGTTTTTTTGTTTATTTGGGGGAGTACATTTGGGCCACACTTATTTTTGGTGTGCTAATCCAAAGGAGATTTGTTCATTTTGAAAAACGATATGCATGGTAATGTTAAAGGGAGTGAATGCTCAGCAGCTGATGAAACATCTGAACGCAGTAGTACAAGTGTGGGCCTAAAGCCAAAAAGCTTGATGGAGTCACACACAGGTGATCCAGTGTAGATACTTTGGGGTGTTACAATGTTTCAAATTTGTTCACAAAATTTATATGCTCTGTTTTGGGCTATGTATCCAATCATTTGTCCCGGTTGGCACAGGGGTTAAAAATTAAAATGGAGCATGCTTCAAAAGAATGATTAAAAAGTATTTTTCCATGTTTCTTATTTTAGCAAAATTGAGTCGCTACTAATGAAACTATTCCTTTTTTTTCAATCTCCCTAGGGATTCGAAAAGCTACCTCAGATGAGACGAGAATTGCAATACCTACAACAATACCCCCAGAACCCCAGAATGGAGAGGAATGTGATGTTGTGGAAGTTGAAAGTGGCACCACCACAGGTCAGAGAGAAACCAGACACATGCATGTTAAATAGATGTAGGCCTACATATTCTATCCTACATATTTATTTTTACATTTAGGTGCAGTTCTGGCGGAAGACCCCAATAAGTTGTCACATCACAGTGCCCAGATCCTGATCCAATACCTGATGGTCTGCTGTCGTGACCTCGAAAAAATTAAGGGAGATTTGCGAGAGATCAGGGCAAATACAAAGCTGGTGGAGGAAAGGCTCCAAAATATCATGGCTGTGCTTGGGCGTGTCTAATGTTTTTACACCAAATAACGTTTTACTTGCAGAGTTTTCTTTTTTTTTTGGTTATTTTACCCTTTAATGACTAGCACATGTTTAGCTTTTTCAAAATTTGGAGAACTCTAGTTTGTTTATGCATGGCTGGTCATGCGTTTTAATACACCTGAAATTAAGGGAACATCCACATTTCTATGGAAGTTGACCACCTAAACAAAAAAAATAAAGGTATTTTTACATAACAAATCATTGTGGCTTCATTATGTAAATGTGGTGCTGAGTGAACTAATCAATGTTTGGTGTTTACACTGACAATGAAGGCTAATTAAAAGATTTTTTAATCCACATGGCAAAACAAATGCACTAGGTAAACCTACCAGAAACATCAAACATTATACAATAAAAATGACAAACCAATCTTTACTTTTTTAAAAAGTTTTATTTTTTTGGTCTAAAATTATTAGAGATTGTCTGGCATTTCAATGGCCCCCCTACCCATAAAATAGTCCACATATTGGTTACGGACCTCACGTCCGGTTGGGGGGGCCAAGCCAGGACGGCCAGGTTCCAGGGCCACCAAAGTTTCTGCATTGATTAAAGAGGCCTCAGGCCCACTCAAAGATATATAACTCGTTGAATGCACCCTTAGGAAATTATGCAGCACACAGCACGTCATAACCACATGGTTCCATTTGTATGGGGCAAGGTGGATGGAGGTAAGGAAGAGGCGAAATCGGCTGGCCATGATCCCAAACGCATTTTCCACCACCCTTCTGGCTCTGGCCAGCCGATAATTGAAAACCCTCCTCTCAGGGGTGAGGGTGCGTTGCGGGAATGGCCTCATCAAATGGGGTCCCAGGCCAAACGCCTCATCCGCCACAAACACAAAAGGTAGTCCCTTCACATTCTGCTCCGCGGGTGGCAAGGCCAGCAGATCCAAAAGGAGCCATTCTCCAAACTCCGTCTGGGCAAAAACTCCTCCATCAGACATCCTGCCATTCTTGCCAACGTCCACATAGAGGAACTCGTAGGTGGCCGACACCACTGCCATCATCACGACGCTGTGGAACCCCTTATAATTAAAATAAAAGGATCCCGAATGGGGTGGTGGGACGACCCGAACATGTTTGCCGTCGATGGCTCCTCCACAGTTCGGAAAGTTCCATCGCTGGGCAAACTCGGAAGCCACATTCTGCCATTCATGTGGCGAAGAAGGGAACTGTGGAATTAAAGAAATAACAAATTAATACTTGGAGCCAGAAACATTGCAAGCTGATTTCATACACACATTCATGGCCAACAATGGTAGAAACTGTTAAAAACATAAAAAATTGGAAGCAAGAAAAAAAAAACAAAAAAAAAAATTATGGGGGGGGGGGGAAGGGTTGAAGATGAGAGATGAGTTGGGAATATCACACATGAAGGCTGTAGCACTCTGTATTGAAGTTAACAAAAATGAAACATTCCTAGGCAAAATTTAGAGTGCGTTTTGGGTAAAGCACTACGATGGAACATATAATAAAAAACATGGAAATGACTAGGCAAGGTAGGTATGGCCCCAGGATAGCATGCTGGAGAGGTTAGGTAAGCCAAATTTACAGGTAGGCCTCAAACACCAAACTTTAAATAATAAAACATGGGGAGAAAGGGGACATTCCCTGCAGCTAAGAATCATGTGAATTAGGGACTGCAAATAAAGCAAATTAAAAATATCCCAAAATAAAAACCATACAATGTGAATTTTTGAAGAAGAACACTTACCTTAATATAGTCCTCCTGCAAAACTTGAAGGATGGCAGAACAAGTCTCTGGTATAATGATCCCCAGAGCCTGGGGGGATATGCCTGTGGAGAACTTAAGGTCCTGCAGGCTTCTCCCAGTAGCCAGGTATCGCAATGTGGCGATGAGCCTCTGCTCAGCACTGATGGCTTCCCGCATAACGGTGTCCTGCCTGGTAATATAGGGGGACACCAAAGCCAACAGCTGCTGAAATGCGGGGTCAGACATCCTGAGAAAATTCCTGAAATCATCAGGATTATTCTCCCTGATCTCCCGCAACAAAGGCATGTGACAGAATTGGTGCCGCTGGAGCAACCAATTCTTGGTCCATGAACTCCTCCTGACCCTGCTCATGGCATGGAGTCGGGATACAGCATGAACCCCTGCACCAACTACAGCACGAACTCTACGACGAGTACGTAGCCGCAACATGGCTAGATAACGGTCGGCTGAACAGAACGTACTAGAAGAACGCACGGAAGAACAGCAAGGCCTATGAAGAGCAAGCTGAAAAACACGAACGTGCAGAGCAGGCCGCACTGAATAAACAGATACGAACTGACTACAAGCAGTGCTAAACAGATACGAACCCACAGGCGCAATCTGAACTCCCGAAAACGATCTTCAAAGCACGAAGACTGAAAAGCGCGAATCGTCTCTCACCAAACTTTTACTAACACGCGGAAACACGGAATTAGCAAAAGCGTCCCAAAGGGTGGCGTCATTCGAACGGAACTTCCCCTTTATAGTGCCGTCGTACGTGTTGAACGTCACTGCGCTTTGCTTGATCGTTTTTTTTAATGATGGTGTGTACACAAGGCAGGCTTGAGAGGAAACATGAAAAAAAACGAGGAGAAAAACGTTGGTTTAAAAAATGACATTAAAAACGATCGTGTGTACGGGGCATTAGTGAGTGTGAGGCTGCGACTGGTGCGATAGGTACAGCCGCTGGTTGTACTTGGGGTTGCGGATTCGGGGTTCCCAAGGAGACCTGAAGCTGCTCGAATCGAGAAGCCAGATCCTGGAGGAATCGCATCACCTGGGTCTGATTTGATTCCTTGGTCTCAAGTCTGCGAACTATGCCCTTCAATGGATCATCCGCGGGAAGCGGGATGTCAGCCGGGTTCATGGCTGATCAAACTGTCAGGGTCACCTGTGGCCAGGTGACAGATGCACACCGTAGGGGGATAGGAGTGCACCGCGAGGTAGTGAACCCTATGGCTGGCTTCTGCGGATAGGAAACTGGGTGGTTGTGGAAAGCGGGACCAGAGGAGCACAACCGGGATCCCAACGGAAGCGAGAGCCAAGATTCCCCAGGGCGCGGAGTCTAAGACCCAGCTGGTCTTCTCCAGGGCCTCTAGTGGTGAGGATGTTACGCTGCAGGCTGGGACCAGGTCACGGCCCCTGGAGTTTCCTAGCTCACGCCCCGTAGGATAAGGGGAAAAGAGGGGAAGCAGCAGCACACGATAGAGAGAACCGAATAACAAGCTGAAGGTCAGGGGCCACAAGCAGACAAGGATAACGAAGAACGAGCTGAAGGTCAAGGGTCACGAGCAGACAGGGATAGTCGGGGACAAGCCAATAACGTAACAGAGAGACAGACGTAGCACACGGCAGGCAGGAACCCAAACACACAATGCCTAACAAACACGTTGATCAGCAAAGCAGGCTTGCAGTGCACAGGTTAATATAGTGTTCAGTGATAGGGCCTGGGGTGGAGTCAGGCTGGGAGGAGATTATAAAGGAAGCCAGGTGAAGGAGGTCTGGTCTCTAGATGAACACATGAGGAGGAAGGTAAGATGGCAGACAGACATTAATGCATATCCATGACAGCAGCATGCCGGTAAGGACATAAAGACTTATATCATTGCTTTACGTAAACTAGCTGCCACTTGTCAGTTTGGAGACTACCTGCAGACGGCTCTCTGTGACATGTTTGTTATGGGACTCTGCGACCCAGCCATACAGAAACGTTTACTTACAGAACCCGACTTGACTCTGACGAAAGCCACTGACCTTGCTACGGTCATGGAGTTGGCTACACGGGACGCCACCCTACTTAAGGCAACACCTGAAACTCCTGCAAGCAAGGGAGAGGAAATATTTCACTCTGCTATCACCCAACACCCAAGACGGCCGTCCCCAAATCTGCCTAAACCTCGCCACCCTAATTCTTCTGTCTCTAGGACAGTAACTTGCTACTGTTGTGGTAACACTACTCACAGTGCACCTGCTTGCAAGTTCTAGGATGTAGTTTGTTTTCTTTGTGGAAAGACTGGCCATATTGGGCGTGTTTGCCACAGCTCTCGCTCCTCGAACACTACCACAAAAGTTAGACGTAAACAGACATTTCATATGGATACTGACAATAACGGCTCCAGCTCTGATGAGGAAACCTGTGTCCAGCATGTTGGACTGTTTCGGGTAGCTGGGAGTACTCCTGCGATAAAAGTGGATGTCACACTCAATGGCTGTCTTGCCTCCATGGATGTTTATACAGGGGCGGATGTATCTGTCATTTCATGGACTGATTTAAAGGCATCGGGTCTGTCCCTACCGCTCCAACCTACAAATCTCACACTACAAACCTACAGCAAGGAACTACTACAGCCCTTGGGTTATGTGAGACCCCTTGTTACATTAGGCAACCGCAGTCAAACTCTACGCCTTTATGTTGTCAATAAAGGAGGTCCTCCGCTGTACGGTAGGGACTGGATCAAAGCCCTGGGCATGCCTCCTCTTGCCATTTCCCAATGTACATTGCTTTCTGAGGTAGACCATTGGGTGGAATCCCTGAAGTCACGCTTTAAAGGGGGTTTTTGAGGACTCTTTGGGCACAGTAAAAGGAAAAATGGCCCACCTCCTCTTGAAGCCTGGTGCTACACCTCGTTTTTTGTAAGGCAAGATCAGTACCTTTTGCCTTGAGGAAGAAACTGGAAGCAAAGCTGGACCACCTATTGGCTGAAAAGATCATAACTAAAGTTGATAGAAGTGAATGGGCATCGCCAATTGTGCCTGTCAAGAAAAATAATGGAGACATTAGAATTTGTGGAGATTTCAGGGTTGCCCTAAACAACCAACTTCTTGTGGATCGATATCCATTGCCTCGACTTGAAGATCTATTTAGCTCATTGGCTAGGGGGTAAAAGTTTACAAAAATAGACATAAAGCAAGCTTACCTGCAACTGCAAGTACACCCAGATTCACGCCATCTGTTGACCATTAACACCCATAAAGGATTATTCCAATATAACCCCATGGTTTTTGGCATAGGCCCAGCTCCAGCCATCTGGCAGCGAATCATGGATGAGGTCCTGGCAGGCATACCTTTCACTCAATGTCTACTAGATGACATGCTCATCACTGGTCCCACTAATGAAGAACAAAGAAAGAATGTTGAAACTGTGCTAAAGAGACTCCAAAGGTATGGTTTACGTGTCAATCTTTCAAAATGCGAATTTCTAAAATCTCGACTGGAATTTTGTGCTCACACTGTGGACCGACATGGGTTACACTCTACTGAAGAAAAAGGTTAAAAGCCCTTACCCATGCCCCTACTCCCCAGAATGTAACACAGCTCAGGTCCTACCTTGGCCTCCTAAATTACTACCACCCTTTCTTGCCGAACCTAACACACCAGCTTTACCCATTACATCGCTTACTGGATGCAAGAGCTAAATGGATATGGACAGCCAAATGTGAAGAAGCTTTTCGGCTTTCTAAAGAACTTATTCTGTCTTCTCGAGTTCTGGTCCACTATGATTTAAAGAAACACGTCACCTTGGCTTGTGACGCCTCGCCTTATGGACTGGGTGCTGTGCTTTCCCATGTCATGCCAGATGGCACAGAGCGCCCCATTTCTTTTGCCTCCAGGTCTTTGACCTCAGCAGAACAAAACTACTCCCAGATAGACAAGAAAGCTTTGGCCATTGTATGGGCCACAAAAAAAATTCATACGTATATCTATGGTTGGGAGTTCACACTTATCACTGACCACAAACCTCTGCTGTCAATACTGAACCCTCAGAAAGGAATTTCTACAACAACCGCATCTTGCTTACAAAGGTACGCTTTTTTCTTGGGAGCTTATACTTATTCTATCAGCATTTTCCAGATTGCCAATTGGAGACCACTCGCCAAGAGACGTACGCATAGTGGAAATACACAGGCCGAAATCTTGCATGTCCACCTTCTTAATTGCCAGATATACAGTCACAGATCCCTTCCTGTCTTAGATTTTCTCATATGTTCAGGCTGGATGGCCAGAGAAAGTCCCAGGTGAATCTTGTCCATTCTTTTCCAGAAAATGTGAGCTTGTGACTAATGCTGGTTGTCTACAGTGGGGCAACAGAGTGATTATACCTCAGTATTTGCATCCAACCATGCTAAGGATACTGTATGAAGCAGCGAGCCCGGAGCTATGTTTGGTGGCCACAAATGGACACAGCAATTGAAGATTATGTGGCTCAATGTCCTGGGTGCTGTCAAGCTCAGCGACCCCAAAAGAAAGGAACACTGCTACCTTGGCCATGGCCGACAGAACCGTGGTCAAGACTCCATCTCGATTTTGCTGGCCCAATCCAGGGTAAAATGTATTTGATCGTGGTAGATGCACATTCAAAATGGCCGGAGGTTTTTCAAATGCCTTCTGTTACCTCAGCTGCTACCATTCTAGTCTTAAGGAAGCTCTTTGCTCAATATGGCTTGCCAACAGCCATAGTCTCGGACAATGGGACTCAATTTACATTGCATGAGTTTCAATCCTTCCTCAGTGGCTTGGGCATCCAACACTACAAAACAGCTCCTTATCATCCAGCCTCGAATGGGCTGGCAGAACAGTTTGTGCAGACGTTTAAGAAGCACTTACTGTCCACTCTGGACCAGGTCAGACTGTCAGAGGAGAAGCTGCTGGAGTTCTTGACCATGTACCGAAACACAAAACACGCTACTACTGGGCTGTCCCCAGCTTTTCTTATGTTTGGCAGGCATCTCCGCACCAAACTGGATTTAGTTCCTCCACAGGAACAGTCACCAACACCTCCTCCGCCAGGCCGTCCTCAATTCCATGCTGGTGATCTTGTATGGTTTTGGAATTACAGAGTTTTGCCTCATTGGCTTCCTGGCATTATTGATGGACCTCTTAGACAACGAATGTACCTTGTTCGGCTGGAGAATGGTGTTTGTGTTCGAAGACACCTTTCGCAATTGAGAAAGCGCATTTGCCTGCCAGTAGAAACAAACCCGACCTCTCTTTCTACCCAACCACCAGAGTCTACTCAGGGCTCTATGGCATGGTGTCTGGCATGATCCCACAAGTTTACAACCAACCCCTGAAGCGGTTGGTGACCATATTCCTGAGGAGCCCGGACATGTGCCTGGAGTTGCAGAGACTGATTTGTCTGTTGGATGCCCACTGACACCTCCAGAACCTTTAACAGCCTCTACCCCTCTTAGTGCTGTGCCACTTCGTAAGTCTGCCCGCCAAAGACATCAAACTCCTCTTTGGCAAAGCACTGAAATCTTACGGGACACTTTAGAGGTCAGGAAACAGAGACAAAGGGCTCATAACGTGATGCGGGAGCCACAGAACTGAGTTGGAGATACTATTTGCTGAACTGATCCTGCTTGCCTTGTTATTTTATGTGTTGAGTATTTTATGTATTGAGTATTTTGTTCTCTTATGTTTGTTTTTTTTTCCCTTTTTGATTTTTATGGGAAAAAGAGGAGATGTGATGTTTGTGCTGGAACACTGTAACCCTTCACCTTTTTCCCCTGATGCATGCTGGGGGAGGGGCTGTACCAGGAAGTAGGAGAGAGTGTGTGCGAGACTGGAAGCAGCAGCAGCAGCAGCATGGATGCATAGATCTGGTAATGACAGAAGCCTGTTGTATTAGGACTCCAAGTAACAAGTCGAGTAATAAACCCTCTCCATGTTTAAGAAGTTCATCTGGCCTGTGTGTAACTTGCTGAGCAGATACTGGCAGCATTTCTAGCAGCACCCTGAGAGACCCCGTGTCTAAGGGACATAAGAGATACCTAGACTGGAAAGCCTGGATGGTACTCCAGGCCATGTCATAAGCCTTACTGATGTTAACTAACAATGACTTGTTGATCAAAACTGCTGCGTCGGCCCAGTGGGAATCTAGTCCATAGTTAGCAGCAAGAACTGCGGGGACCGTGTGACACAGACGTCTGTGTCTGGGACCTGTCGGTAAAATATCGGGTAGTTTAAAACGAGACAGAGCATGTATACTCAACACCACTGATGAACCTACAGTGTATGTGGAAGTGGAACTGAAGGGACAGCCAAATCAGCCTACATACAGAAGACATGATGAGCATGACCTGGATCTGCCTTTGTTAACAATTTCTGAAGTAGCCTGATTGACGTGGAGAAAACCATTGTTTCCCCAGTCCAAAAGTGACCCGACGCCTGCGCTGCCGACACTATGGGGTAAATCTCAAATAAAGATATCACTGCAACCCTGGAATAGCGAAGATCTCGTCTGGCCATGGCCCAGCTAGCCAGTGAGTGCCAAAAATAGCCGCATAGCCTTTGGTGGCTGCTGCATCACTCAGAACCTTGAAGAGAAAAAAACGACTCTGCAGGGATGAACATGGCAACCCCGTTCCAGTGTGGAAGGAACTCGTCCCACATACGCAAGTCAGAGACGCAGAATCTAACTTGACCCAATTGTCTGAGTCAGGGCCTAAGGAAAACAAGTTCAACAAATGAGAAATGTACGACCAACCCTGGGGAATGATCCCCATGGCAAACTTATGCATGCCCAGACTGCAATTCTATTCTGGAACAGGCTTGCTCTGGACGTACCCGGTAAAATGGGAAGTTCCGTATTCGGACACCAGTACATGGTATGAGAGGACAACTGGCATGTCATACAAACTGGCAACCTCAGCCCAGCAAAATGCCAGCAAAACAGCTCATGTAAATTTTGCTTCAGACTGTCACCACCTGGTGTTGAGCAAAAATAGCAGGGGCTTTAGCAGAAAAAGAACAAAGATAATTGTAAAACCGACCCCCTGTAATTCTGATATAACTCCACTACCGCATAGAGGTAAATATCCAGATCCTCCCACCTCTGAGGGCTCTCTGAGCAAATAATGTCCCTAAATAACTGAAAGGCAGGAAAAACTCTGGGATGGAAATCTTACGCTTGAGCCTGTGGCCTCTGGTCTTAACAACCCCGGAAACATCACCACAAGCGTACAACTTGTTGTTGGCTACATCGCGGATGGCAATTAAGAGGGACACCAAATTAACGTCTTTGCCGTCTGAACTATCTTTTCCGATATACCCAGGAATGAAGTGAGCCAGGGATAATGGAGGGAGAACTTGCGATTTAACCTATAGCTAAAGGCCTGGGGCTTGGTACCAAGGGGGGTCCTGGAACCTGCTGATGTCCCTGGAACGGCAGGATCCACCGGGGCCAGACTTGGATGGCTCTCCAAAGCCTCAACCCTGGCCCCCAACTCCTGACAGGAGGTTGCTAGTTAGCTCAGGGTGGCGTGAATCTGTGAAAGGGACAAGGCGACTGTCCGTAGGGTAACCTGCTCAGCATTAGAGCCTGAAGTAAAGGGGAATAATAATCTTAATAGTTCCACTTTGCGAGCCAAAGCCGGGTACGAAATAATCCTGCGTCACAGTTCCGCCATGAGTCTCGGTATGGTCCAGGTTCTTACAGAGGGCGTGTTACCCTGTTCAGAACCCCTGGCTGGAGAAGGAGGGATGGAGGCAAAGTGTTCGATATCCGCTGCCTGTGACATGACCTATGTAACCAAGAACAACACTGTCATAAGCAAGAGTTATACCTAATGTACCCCAAACTTACTCTAAGAAAAGGAAAATCTCTTTACTTTGTTTTTTTCCACAACCTCCCAAAAGTGATCGTGGATAATGACGAAGTACACATTGTGCAGGACTGAAAACGTGTCAGTCTCAAAACCCACCAAGGCCGAGTTACCTGAGGCGAATCAGGC
Organism: Rana muscosa; assembly: GCA_029206835.1. Classification (NCBI taxonomy): domain Eukaryota; kingdom Metazoa; phylum Chordata; class Amphibia; order Anura; family Ranidae; genus Rana; species Rana muscosa. Next base: position 988,904,775 of record CM055118.1, on the reverse strand, counting down.
AAATTAAAAACTTAAACTCAGGCCTATGAAACCTGAAGACGTGTCAGGCAAGTGATATGAGTAGTGAGATGTCATGACGTATGGAATCGTAATGTAAGCCATATGAGAAACGGATGAGGAGACTTGCCACCGCACAAGTGAATTAGAAATGATCATCTCAATCTGTTGGTACGGATAAACGTGATAGGTAAACCTGCAGTGGAGTGTTGCCGTAATACCTACAATGTGAGGATATGATCATGTACCGTGTATGCGATGACAATGAACCCGATGTTAGGGGAAAATGAAGTATGCGTCATATAATACTAAGAAAATGTTCACCATATGAATTACCGAGGCCTAGTGACCTGAGGTAAAGCAGGCCAATTAAAAACGTAAACTCAGGCCTACGGAACCTGAAGGCGTGTCAGGTCAAATGTAGTGAGTAGTGCAACGACAACAACGTATGAAAACAGTCTATGGTCTGCTGTATGAGAAATGGACGAGGAGCCTTGCCACCGCATAAGCCAATTAGAAACGATCATCTCAACCCGCTGTTACCTATAAACGTTATAAGTAATACTGCAGTGGTGAATGCTGTGACCTAAAAACGTGAAGGCAAAACATGTACCAAGTATGGAAATGACAACGAAACACCGGTAAGCAGCAAAAAAAAGTGCCGATATCTGAGCAAGTGTAGTACCGTAAAAGCAACCATAACTTTCCTTCGACCTAGATTTCCTCACTTATCCTTTAAGGCCTGCACCTGGTGACCGAGGTCAACCCTGAAATACAACGTATGAGTAGGACTGAAAAACATGTCAACCCCCTGAAATACAGAGGCCGAGCAACCTGAAGCATGGCAGGTAAATTAAAATGTAGCTCAGGCCTAAGGAAACCTGAAGATGTGTCAGGCAACTATATGAGTGGTGAAATAACATGATGCATGAAAACATAACATGAACCAAATGAGAAACGAATGAGGAGACTTGCCACCGCACAAGTCAATTAAAAACCAATATCTCAATCCGTTAGCCCCCATAAACGTGACGGGTGACAATGCACCTTATGTGGCCATGGACACTGAACCCAACATGGCTCCAGCAACACAATCCCCACAAACCTCCAACCCATACTAAGCCTGCCCAATTTCTTCACTCTGCCTGCGCTGCACCCCTGTATACCTATGTTAGGTATTTACAACAGTCTTCAGAACTTCAGCTGAATGACACACACCCCCTTATCACAACCTCCACAGTGTGAGAAGACCCTCAACAGCCCCTCCACCCCCCCAGATGCCATGCGGAGCAGGCCCTCTGCCCCCCCAAAAGCCATCACTGTGGCGCAGAACAGACCAGAAGCGGTGGCACATTCCCCCCCCCCCAGATAACCTGTATTAGTTTACAGTGGAGGAAGCGCTGGTTGCACCATCCCCCCTGTGGACAAGGAAAACCATCCAGATACAGAGCCACACACTCCCCGCTGCCACCAACCTCCCCGTCGTGAAACCTCCCCAAAACAGCCCCCCCTCCAGACACCATGCAGAGCGGACCCCCCTAAAGGCCAACACTGCGGCCACGAGACAGTCCAGAAGCGGGTAGCCCCCCCGACCAATACCTGTGCATGAAGCAGGGAGAAGCAACTATAGCTGCAGCTGTACGTGCACCTTGCTGCAAAGAAACCCAGAAATTATGTCGATGGTCGCACCGGAAATGACGCAACACAAGAGAAATGTTGACAGGAAATGGAGGCTAGAGGGCGGCCTTAAATACAGCCCAACTCCTCCTACAAACCTTCCCTACTTATGCTCCTAGAACACCTGATGGTGCTCTCTGCATATTGGGCTTCTCTATGTTCTCTATGGCTAGGCTGTGAAAAAAAGTCTCACACATGTGGTATCGTCATACTCAGGGGTAGCAAAATGTATTTTAAAAGGTGTAAATTGTGGTATACACATGCCATGTGAGAAAAACTATTACAATGACAATTTTGTTAAAAAATAAATAAAAAATCTTAACTTTGCAAAGAATTGTGGGAAAAAATGACAACTTCAAAAAAACTCACCATGCCTCTTATAAAATACCTTGGAATGTCTACTTTCCAAAAAGGGGTCATTTGGGGGGGCATTTTTATTTTCCTGGCTTGTTAGGGTCTCAAGAAATGAGACAGGCCGCCAGTACATCAGATGATCCATTTTTTTATGGTTTGCACCATAGCTTGTAGACTCTATAACTTTCACACAGATCAAATGATATCCAGTAATTTGGGTTATTTTTTACCAAAGATATGTAGCAGTATAAATTGTGGCCAAAATGTATGAAGAAAAATTACTAATCTGCTAAATGTTATCACAGAAACAAAGAAAAATGCTTTTCATTATTGTACACCAAGAGACACAGAGCCTTATTCATTACATAGTGGGTTGTATGGTCACCAGAGGTGATTGGACACTGGCACAACCAATGAGAACAAGTTCCCCTCCATATAACCCCTCTCATACAGGAAGTACCTCAGTTTTTTCGCCATTGTCTAAGAAGATTGGATCCGATGAGGATAGTGCTAAAAGAAGCTCTGACATAGAGGCCCCTGGGGCAAAAGAGCTATACTTCTGGTCCATCCAATACGCTTAAATTATTACGCCATAATTGGATATTATCCGGGCCTCGCGCATGAGGCGTCGCCTGTAATGTCTCTCTTTGGAGGACTGGGCTCTAGGGTCCAGCACTTTCGTTTTTTTACAAACGCTAAAAGTCCTGGCAGAGTCTTTTACAAGGCCCAGGGAAGAGGCATCCTTTAAGTAGGAACCCATATCCCTGGAATGTAAACCTGCGGCAGGGACAAGGTAAGCAGGAAAAAAAAAGATTAAGAATTTACCTTAAAAACTTTTTCCTTGTGAGTGGATGTCTTCTCTATTTCCACCACTAGAGGGAGTAAAGAGTCAAGTTTTACTCACCAAGCTCCAGACAGTGTCAGGTCGTTTTTCAGACGGCACACTCTCCGCTGCAGAGCTCTGCCGTGGAGTGATCAGTTCCTCTCCTCACTGCCATGACGCAGGAGAACCCTGCTTCCTCAGGACGATATCCCCCGGGGCCGCGCACGCACGGAGGCGTGCTTTATGGGGGCAGGGCGCGGGCACGTTATCCACGGCATTTGCAGGCAGAAGCATTTAAAAGCCTCTCAAACCTGCAGCTCTCCCCTGATCTGGGACACAGCGACTTCCAAGGGCACGTAAGGTCTCTATGTGGTTGGTTATCTTGGCACCCCTAGAGAGGACACCCACTGGGCATGAAACTGTAATTAGTTGCATACTGTATGTAATAGGCTTAACTAGCACAGGAGTATATGCTGTTGATAGTACCTTGGCTTTGTTGCTTGGTGATATGTCTTCTCAAAGAAAAGATACAGGGACTAAAAAAGACAAAAAAACATCCCCCCTGAGACGAGAGCCTCTAGCCGGGCCCGCTTGGTACTTTCCTTTCCGTTAATATAGGACGCACCTGTGCAGGATGAGCCATTGACTCCATCAGGAGCAACAGCCTCTCCTGTAGTGCCTGGGCCTGCATATATCACTAAGGACTCTTTGGCAGTAGCCCTTAACAGTTTAGAAAGAAGAATCACTTCGTTAATCGCAAAGTCCTTGCAAAAGGACAAAAAACGAAGCAGAGCTCCTTCTGTTACTTCAGATCTCCCCTCAGAAAGGTCTGAGGAGGATGAGGGGGACATGGCACCATCAGAGGATAAGGATGAGGAGTCAGAGGGATCTGGGATTTCGGAGGAACCTTTTTCTGCTTCCCAGGTTCTAAAAATGCAGGTGGAATATTATACTGAAGCAGTACGCTCTGCATTTAAATTACCTCCTTCGGAGTTAACTGACTCACCTGTCTCCTCCCTGGGTTCATTAAAATCCCCACAGGCTGCATGTTCTTTTTCGGTTCATCCTTTATTGGAGAATCTGATTTACGCAGACTGGAAGCATCCGGATAGGCGTTTTTCTCCTCCTAGGAAGTTTGAAGTTCTCTATCCAATGAAGGAGAAGTTTACCAAGAAGTGGAGTTTGCCTTCAGTGGATGCGGCTTTTTCTTGTGTAAATAAAAGCTTAACCTGTCCGGTGGAGAATGCCCAGGTATTTAAAGATCCTTCTGAGAAAAAGTTGGAATCTTTACTGAAGTCTTCCTTTCTCCTGGCGGCGCAGTGACCCAACCGGCTGTAGCAGCAGTTGGTATGTGTCAAATCCTAAAGGATCAGGTGAAACAGGGGCTGAAAGAGTTGCCTCCAGAGCAGATCAAATTTTGGGAGAATATGCCCAGGGCCTTATGTTTCACAATAGATGCCATCAGGGATTCTATTCAACAGGCATCTCGCCTTACGCTCCAACTGGTGCACATGCGCAGAATTCTTTGGTTGAAGCACTGGTCAGCGGAAGCACCATGCAAAAAGCTGTTGACCAGCTTTCCCTTCCATGGTGAGCGCCTTTTTGGGGATGATTTGGAAAAGTATATCCAAAAGATATCAAGCGGCAAGACTACTCTGTTGCCGGAGAAAAAGAAAAACAAGCGTCCTTGTTTTAAATGTTCTCTCTCCCCAGCTCCTGGAACATCTGCCTCCAGGCAGTGGAAATGGCCTTCTCAGACAGCCACAAAGGCTAAAGACCAGGGCCCGGCCCAGAAAAACAGGAAACAGTGGGGGCAAAGAACTAACAAGCAAAACCCCAAATCTTCCTCATGAAGGAGGGCCCCGCTTGGCCGAGTGGGGGGACGACTTCGGCAGTTTTCAGCGACTTGGCAGACAGAGATCCGGGACAAATGGGTGGTTTCTGCTGTATCCCCTGGGTACAAGCTGGAATTTCGAGAGACCCCACCCTATCGGTTCAGAAATTCAGGGGTCTCCAAGGATCCAATAAAAAATAAATTCTTTCTTACGAGGTTTGGATCATTTGCTGTCTCAGAGGGTAATTAAAGAAGTCCCTCGAAGAGAGCGAGGTGTCACGTACCTTCGGTGTGAGCCTGACGTGCAGAGGGAGACCTCCCGGCTCGGAGACCACTGGAGTGGGGACAGTGGTGGTAAGAGCACGGTGAGGTAAGGGTGCCTGCTTGGTCCTCTTGGCTGGGTGTAGAAAAGCCAAGCGAAAGCTGGAACAGCTGGAACCGGGAGCAGCGGATGCAGGTCAGCAGGTGCAGGTATGCAGAGCAGCGGATGCAGATCAGCAGGCGCAGGTATGCAGAGCAGCGGATGCAGGTCAGCAGGCGCAGGTGTGCGGGACCGCGGATGCAGGTCAGCAGGTGTAGTTATGCAGAGCAGCGGAGTCAGACAAGCCAGATCATTCACATCAGGATAAATAGCATAAACAGCAGGCAGAGAGTAGTCAGAGTCCAGGCTGGGTCTTGGCAACAGATGATCAGACAGGTAACTGAGCAGGGTCAAACAAGCCAGAGTCCGGACTGGAGATAGGAGCGAGGTCAGGAAGCTGGGTCAAACACAGGAACACGATACAGGCACAGTGGCAGGAAACAGAAGCAGATCAAACCGCAAGGGGCAACATCTCTGGAACGTCTTTTATAGGAAGTTCATGGGAGGAGCAAGGAGTTCAGGGTTCACAGCAATCAAGACACCAAGCAGAGTAGTCTAATGGATTAGATAGGTTATCCAGCAGATCAGGCAGGGAACTGTCCAGCATCCCAGATAGCTCAGTGGGAAGAGTCAATGCCAGACACAGAAGAGGTCCCAGGTTCAAGCCCAGTACGTCCCTGACAGTACCCCACCTTAAGGGCAACCTCCGGGTGCCGAAGAGAGCTCTTTTCTGGGGGTGACTGCGAAAAAAGGCCTGGATTAACTCTCAGGCATGAATGTTCCATTGGGGTTTCCAGGAGTTCTCCTCCAGACCATACCCCTTCCAAGACGGCCTCCACCTCAAACTCCTCATCCCCATCAAGCATTACAGGTTCAGGCGGTCCTGATCCCCTGTTTGGGAAGGGATCCGGCACTGTAGGTTTCAGTAGTGACACCTGAAACACTGGGTGAACCTTCAATGAATCTGGTAAAGAAAGTTCATAGGAGACTTCATTTAATTTCCGTTTTACTGGGAAGGGGCCGATGAACTTGGGTGCCAGTTTCCTTGCGGGGCAGGTCATCCTAAGGTTGGTGGTAGACAGCCATACTTGATCGCCTTGTTGAAGGCATAATTCCCCTCTCCTCTTTCTGTCAAACATCCTTTTATTGGTTGCCTGCGCTTTGGTCAAGGCTTCCTGTAATATTTTGTTGTTACGGGTCAGGAAATCAACGGTACTCTGGACTGCTGGGACTGTTGAATCAGAAATGAGATCAGGTAGGAAGGTCAGGTGGAACCCGTAGTTGGAGAAAAACGGAGACTGACCTGTAGCCGAGTGACTGGCATTATTAAAGGCAAACTCTGCCAGGGGTAGTAGTGTTACCCAGTCATCTTGAACAAAGGTGGTAAAGCATCAGAGATATTGCTCGAGTGTTTGGTTCGTCCTCTCGTTTTGCCCATTGGTCTGAGGGTGATAGGCAGAGGACATGGCCAGCTTGATCTTCAGGACCTTGCACAAAGCCTTCCAGAAGCAAGAGGTGAACTGCACCCCTCTGTCTGAAACAATGTCTGTTGGAACCCCATGTAACCTTACTATCTCTTTTATGAAGACCTGGGCAGTTTCCATGGCAGATGGCGTGCTCTTAAGTGGCACGAAGTGGGCCATTTTAGATAAACGGTCGATGTGACAGGGGTCTCTTTGGGCACAGGGTGAGCAAGAAAATAATAGACATTAAGAATATATCTTGGACTACCTAAATTGGGATAGTAATATTAGTTCACAATATGTACTGGTTGTTTGATTCTGAACTCAACAAGTTTATTGAGAGATGTGTTACCTGCCTGTTGTGATGTAAATGAATCTAGAATGGCTTCTGAGGATCTTTCATTGTGATAATTAACTCTGCACTTGTGTGGATTGTAAATAGCCGACAGACAGTCTGCTGAACATAAAGGTTATGCATAGCCATTTAAGATGCAAAGGGATTAGCTATTGAACTCACCTGTGTCTGCTAAGAGCTGTCAGATGGGTATTGGGAGCTCGTTATATAACCATTGTGTGAAGTCTTTTGATGATGGGTACTGTAGTTAAGAGACAGTAAGGCTAGCCTAAAGGTCATGTGTCTGAGTCATCAGCTGTAGTTAATTAGCTCATGTAAATTCGGTCTGATCAAAGGTGTATTGTCAGAGGAAAAATGAGTAACGACTGCTGGGCTCTGAAGAAGAAGCTTAATGCTTTGAAACGCGTAAGCCAGCAGTGGCCCTCATCATATCCGCGTCGCCTCTGTGGAGTATGGTTTCGATCTCTACTTTCAGCTGCCATCAACCTGAAACGTCATTTTACTGCGACTTTTTCTGCTACTTTTGTGAGTAGTTTTTATTATTTCTAAATAAAATCTATCCTAAATGATTATGCACTAGGCTGGTGCACCCTTGTTTCGTTTCTTCGAAAAATGAGTAATGTAAGAACTCTGTGTGTATAAAATTTGGAGTTTTCAATAAAGATGGTCAGACCTGCTGGAAACTTCATACAGAGTGTTTGTCTCGTATATCAGGAAGGATTATTCCTATGGGAAGCGGTACCCTGACTGTGGAGTGTCTGGTAGCTGCTGTGTGTTCGGAAATGGAATATATCTAAACGACGTTAACCCCTGTCGTTACAGTCAACCACTACAAAAATGGCTGAGCAACCTTCTGACGGGGAAAGTTCCACTATGAAGTCCATAGCAATCCTTTGCCAGGGTCGATCAGGAACTGGTAAGGGTCTGAGCAGACCCCAGGCCTTGCTTCTAGCGGTCTTACTATGGGTACAGGTGGCACATGAATTTACATACTCCCTGCAGTTCCTTTCAAGATCCGGCCACCAAAACGTGCGTTGAATTAGTTCCTGGGTTTTATGCATTCCGAAGTGGCCGGCCTGGGGATGATCATGGCACAGATTTAATACTGTTACTCTGACTTCTTCTGGTACAAAGATCTTGTTGTCTTTCCATAGTAACCCATCCTTGGGTAACAGGGTAATCCCAGGAGACCTGACATATTTGCTGAAGCTTGCTTCAAGCCGGACATTAGATTTGTTTGCAAGAGTAGAAAGTTACCTTCCGATAGGATGGTATCAGGAGCTGACACTTCTTTTGGACCATCGAACATGTGAGAAAGGGCGTCTGGTTTGGTGTTCTTTGAGCCCGGCCGGTAAGTAATGTGAAATGAAAACCTAGAGAAGAATAAGGCCCATCGTGCCTGGCGTGGTCTCAGACACTTAGCAGCTCTCAAATACTTCAGGTTTTTGTGGTCTGTATAAATGAGTATGGGATGTGCCGCTCCTTCCAACAGATACCTCTATTCTTCAAGGGCGGACTTGATGGCCAGGAGCTCCCGGTCCCCCACGTCATAGTTATTCTCGGCCGGTGTAAGCTTTCGAGAGAAGAAGGCTATTGGGTGCATCAAGTCCTTGAGACCCTGGCGTTGAGAGAAAACGGCTCCTACCGCTGTCTCTGAGGCATCTACCTCGAGTAGATAAGGTAGAGCGGGGTCAGGGTGACTCAGAATAGGAGCTGACGTGAACAGTCCTTTTAAATTTGTGAAGGCAGCCTGTGCCTCGGGATTCCAACAAAACCGGACATTCTGCTTGGTCAGCTGCGTAATCGGGGAAATAATAGCGGAGAATCCCTTGATGAACCTCCGGTAGAAGTTGGCGAAGCCAACAAAGCGCTGCAACCCTTTCTTGTCTGAAGGTGCAGGCCAATCCAGAATAGCTGAAACCTTTTGCGGATCCATCTTGAATCCCTCTGTTGAAATTACCAGGTCGAGGAACTGAACACTGTCGCTCGAATTCGCATTTTTCTGGTTTTGCGTACAGTCCATGTTGACGGAGTCATCCGAGTACGTTCTTGACATGTTCCCGCTGCTGCTCAATTGAAGTGGAAAAAAATCAAAATATCGTCTAGATAGACAATTACGTAAATGTCCAGGCAGTCCCTAAAAATGTCATTGACTAGATGCTGAAAAGTAGCATGGGCGTTACATAGGCCAAAGGGCATTACTAGGAATCGTAATGGCCAAACCTGGTCCGAAAAGCAGTCTTCCATTCATCCCCTGCGTGGATGCGGACCAGGTTGTACGCCCCCCTGCAGGTCTAGCTTGGTAAACACAGAAGAGGTCCTGAGCCTCTGAAAGAGTTCGGGTACCAGGGGCAGAGGGTACCGATTCTTGACCATAATTTTATTTAATTCCCATAATTTTATTTAATTCCCAGTAGTCCACACAGGGCCGGAGAGAATGGTCCTTTTTCTCCACAAAAAAGATTCCCGCCCCTGCTGGAGAAGTGGAAGGACGGATGAACCCCCTCTTTAGGTTTTCGTCAACATACTCTTTCAGAACCTCTAGCTCCCGTTCAGATAAGGGGAAGATCCGTCCAAAGGGAATTTCAGCCCCAGGGAGACGCTCGATTGGACAATCGTATGGACAATGAGGTGGAAGGGTCTCAGCTCCCCTTTTGCTGAAAACGTCCAGGAATCCATGGTATTGTTTGGGCACAGCTGCGCGTACCTCTGAATCTGGCTCCAGGCATAACAGAGGACCAGAAGTGCTGAGACATGGAGGCATGCAGTGGTGTTGGCAAAAAGGCAACTGCAACCTAATACTCCCGGACCCCCAGTCGATCTGCGGGTTATGGGCCTGAAGCCAGGGTAGACCCAAGATGACTGGAAACAGAGGGGATGCAATCGCATTCAGGCTTAATAGTTCCTTATGATCTGTGGAGGTGGTTACAAGCAAAGGAGGGGTTTCTTGAGTCACTACTCCTGACTTAATACGGGACCCGTCTGCTAAAAAGATGGAAAGTCTTTGGGTCTTTGGCTGGAGTGGGATGTGCTGTTGTGCTGCAAAGTTAAGATCGATTAAACAATTACATGCTTCTGAGTCAATTATCGCGGTGACTGGTATTGTCCTTCCTGGCAATTGGAACGAGATAGGTAGGGCCAGGTGGGTGGTGTTGGCAGAGGGAGGTGGACCACTTGGAGAAGAGGTAGCTGGGACCTTGCGCAGCTTAGAAAGACATGAGGAAACGTAATGGCCGGCTTCTCCACAATATAAACAAAGATCATTCTGTCGCCGGCGAAGTCGTTCTTCGGCCGACAGGGAAGGTCTCATCAGTCCAAGCTGTCTCGGCTTTATGGTAACAGAAGTCTGATTGGCAGGTAAGGAGTTAACTGGAACTGAACTGGCAACAGCAGGATTTACCCGGGGTAGCATCCAGGCTGGATGGAGCTGCTGGGTAGCCCTCTGTGTTCTGCGCTCCCGGAGTCGTCGGTCTATCTGAATAGACAGGGTGATTAAAGTCTCTAGGGCATCAGGAACACCGACCCGGGCTAACTCGTCTTTCAGTCCCTCAGAGAGACCGAGACGGAACTGGTGCCATAGGGCTGCATCATTCCACTGGGCATCCGCGCTCCAGCCTCTGAAATCAGTCACATAGTCCTCGACCGCTCTGCGGCCTTGCTGGAGTGCGTGGAGGGCAGCCTCGGCAGTGGAAGTCCATTGAGGGTCATCATAGAGTCGAGCCATGGCAGAGCTTCATGGCGGACTTCCAGCAGATGGTGGGCCCAAGCCTGAGGTTCCCCTTGTAGTAGAGTGATAACAAACCCTACTTTGGTGACCTCTAATGAAAAAGTCTGAGGTAGTAAGGAAAAGTATAGTTCACATGCGTTGCGAAACGCCCGGAATCTGCTTCGATCCCCAGAAAACTTATCGGGAACTGGGACCCTAGGTTTAGGAGGTGGTGGCATTCCCGAGGAAGAAGTTGGGACCGAAGGTGAGTCTGCAGTAATGGTCTGGGTTTGCGTCTGTCTATCCACTTGAACGTAACTGCCTTGTAGAGACTTCATGACCCGGGTGAGGGCTGCAAGGTGCTGACTAGGGATGAGCCGAACACCCCCGGGTTCGGTTCGCACCAGAACCCGCTGTGACAGCAGGAAGGTAAAGTCACCTGGTTGCATCCAGGGGGGTAGATATATTTCGCCCAGATTCAGGCTTTACGCCGACTTATACAACTAGGTGGAGAGTTGTATAAGCCCAGCTGAGGCTAGTGGGCTCATGGATGACTCATACCTCTAGGGAGAGGGCTAGGCGTCGTGCAGGCAGGGAGTTGATGAGACCAGCTGAGGCTTGTCAGCTCGTTTAAGGCCTCTATAAAAACTCCCAGATTCATTAGGTGTTTGCTCATGCCTGGACCCAGACCTGTGTGGACTGTCTAGGGAGAGTGAACCCCTGTGCGGTGAGACAAAGCCTGTGTGGCTATTTGCTTGGACATTTAAAACCAGGGACTTAGGGACTAGGACAGCACTAGGCTGATCCCAGTTGTTAGTTAGGAAACCTGTATGTTTAGTCAGAGGTCAAGTTGACCAGGATTTATTTTGTTTATGTTTCTTTTGCTTTGCTGTGTTTTGTCACTGTAAATAGAAAATAAACCGCACCTTTTTGATTTTGAAAACCACAACCTCCGTTTGCTGGGCCTGTTTTTGTGTGGGGAGCCCATCCCGGGGGTCACACACACCCGCTGCCGAGCTAACCCCCTCACAGTTGGTGGAGAATGCGGGCAGTTTTTTTTTAAGCCAGCATGGAGGAGATACTGAAACAGCTGGCTCTAGCAAATGCCAATCAACAGCAGACAAATGCAGGTTTGCAAAAGAGCCTTGCAGCTCATCAACAGAGCCTTGCAGCTCAACAACAGAACTTCGCAGCCCAGCAGCAAGCTCATCAACAGAGCCTTGCAGCCCAGCAGCAAGCTCATCAACAGAGCCTTGCAGCCCAGCAGCAGACAAACGCAACTTTGCAACAGAGTCTGGAGGCTCAGCAACAAGCCCAGCAGCAATCTGAGGCCCGCTTCATAGACCTGTTGCAGAAGCAAGAGCAGAGACTACAACAACAGATGGAAGCAGTAATGCAGCAACGTCCGCAGACCAGTGAGGAAAGCCGTCCCACTAATACCGCGTCCTTTGGGGTGAGTCGTTTATTGACAAAAATGACTGGAGAGGATGATCCAGAGGTATTTTTGACCACATTTGAAAGGACCGCTGAAAGAGAAAAGTGGCCTGAGGAGCAGTGGGCTGGACTGGTGGCTCCTCTGTTAACTGGTGAATCGCAGAAAGCTTACTATGACCTAGAGCCTAACCAAGCAAAAGACTATGTGATGCTAAAAGCTGAAATATTGGCAAGGCTGGGTGTCACCCTGGCTGTCCGGGCTCAGCGTGTGCATAACTGGACTTTCCAGCTTGGAAAACCCCCCAGGTCTCAAATGTATGATCTCATTCACCTGAGCAGAAAGTGGCTACAGCCAGAGACTTTGTCCGCACCAAAGATTGTGGAACGTGTTGTAATGGATCGGTTTTTGAGAGCTCTTCCTACTGCCATCCAAAAGTGGGTAAGCCATGGAGACCCAGAGACGGCCGATGGTCTTGTGGATCGTGTGGAGAAATACTTGGCTACAGAGAACCTGACGGCCTCTTCCAGAGACACTCGGACTTTCCACCCTAAGACCAGACCATCCCCAGGGGCGGATAAGAGGATTCCAAGGGGTGAGGGTGGAGAGAGTGAGAGGGTGGGAGCTCTACCCCAAGTTTGGCGAGAACAGCCTGGGAAATCAGCGGCTCAAGAGGCGGCAAGAAGGATCGTTTGCTACCGCTGCCGGCAAGCGGGACATATTGCAGCCAATTGCCCGGTTGTGGAGGAACCCATGCAGTGTGACTTTCTGACGGGCAGACGTCAGTCGCTGTGTGCGACAGTCGCATGCACTGCCATTCGAGGAACTGAGAAACATTTATGCAAAATGTGTGTTAATGGTAGAAATGTTGTGGTATTGCTGGATTCAGGTAGCCTTGTGACCCTGATAAGGGCTGAGTTAGTTAAAACAGAGGTCTCTGGGAATAGCAAGGTAGCTGTTATTTGTGTGCATGGGGACACCCGAGAGTATCCAGTGACTACAGTGTGTTTCGAGACCCCCAAAGGTACCCTCTCTCATCCAGTGGGCTTAGTATCTCAGCTACCGCATGACGCCATTGTGGGAAGGGATTTTCCGAAGTTCTGGGAACTGTGGGATGATCCTGAGCCCCCCACTGGTGCCCCTATGTACCAGGAATGTGATAGCCAGAACTCCCCTGAGAGTGGTGAGGACTCTCCGGAATTTCCCTTATCAGTATTGGCAGGGGAGACTCAAGAAACTGGAGAGGAGCCCACCTCCTCAGACGAAAACCTACCGTCTGTGGAGTTTTCTGATCTTGAGGTTCACAGGGAAAACTTTGCCACAGAACAGTTGAAAGACCCCGCCCTAATAAAGGCACGGGAAAACGTAGTGAAAATAGATGGCGAGTTAGTGAACCCAGATAATACCTGCACTTACCCATACTTCAGCGTAGAGAAGGACCTACTGTATCGGGTGGCAAAAAGGGCAGAAGAAACCGTTGAGCAGCTTGTGGTGCCCAAACCTTACAGGAAGTTGGTGTTGGAGTTGGCCCATGGGCACATTCTTGGAGGTCATCTGGGGACAGAGAAAACCCGAGAGAGGGTATTACAGAGATTCTATTGGCCGGGGGTGATGAAGGACATAGAAAATTATTGTTCCTCCTGCCCTGTGTGTCAGAGGTCGGCCCCGATGCCACATTTCCGTAGCCCGCTGGTCCCTCTACCCATCATTGAGGTCCCGTTTGAGAGGATCGCCATGGATTTGGTAGGTCCTATAATCAAGTCCGCTAGGGGGCACCAGTACATATTAGTTATAATGGACTATGCCACCCGTTATCCAGAAGCGATCCCTCTCCGAAATACCTCGGCCAAAACCATAGCCAAAGAGCTATCTCTTGTGTTTAGCCGGGTGGGTATTTGTAAAGAACTGCTTACGGACCAAGGTACACCCTTTATGTCCCGGGTTATGAAGGAGCTGTGTAAATTGTTCAAAGTGACGCAATTACGTACATCTGTGTATCACCCCCAAACCGATGGACTGGTTGAAAGATTCAACAAAACCCTAAAACAAATGTTGAAGAAAGTGGTGGATAGAGATGGAAAGGATTGGGACTGTCTACTTCCTTATCTGATGTTTGCTATTAGGGAGGTGCCCCAATCCTCTACGGGATTCTCCCCCTTTGAGTTACTGTATGGGAGACACCCAAGAGGGCTGTTGGATATTGCCAAGGAAACTTGGGAAAGTGAGAGTTCTCCCCACAGGAGTGTGATTGAGCATGTCGCCCTGATGCAAGACCGAATTGCACAGGTAATGCCCATCGTGAAGGAACATTTGGCCCAAGCGCAGTTAGCACAGCAGAGAGTGTACAACCGTGGAGCCAAGACCCGTACCTTTTCCCCGGGGGATAGGATACTGGTACTTGTCCCTACGGTTGAAAGTAAATTCCTTGCCAAATGGCAAGGCCCCTACGAGATAATGGAAAAAGTGAGCGAAGTGAATTACAAGGTCAGACAACCAGGAAGGCGAAAGCCCGAACAGATCTATCACGTTAATCTGTTGAAAGCCTGGAGGGATAGAGAGTCCCTAGTCGCAGACACTTGGTCACCAGCTCAAACTGGTTGCGTGATTCCTGAGGTTGGAATAGCAGCCACCTTGTCACAACCCCAACAACAGGAGGTTAAGGAGTTTGTGCTTCGCAACAAGGAGGTATTCTCTGAGCTGCCGGGACAAACATCTGGGGTAGAGCATGACATCATTACCCCGCCCGGTGAAAGGGTGAAGTTAAAACCCTATCGGATCCCAGAGGCCCGACGGGAGGCAATACGGGAGGAAGTACAGAAAATGCTGAACTTAGGGGTGATAGAGGAGTCCCAAAGTGATTGGTCTAGTCCCATTGTGTTGGTGCCTAAACCGGATGGGAGCTGGCGATTTTGTAACGATTTTCGTCAGTTGAACAAAGTTACAAAATTTGACACCTACCCCATGCCACGTATAGATGAGTTGATTGACCGGCTGGGAACAGCCCGATACATGACGACTCTTGACCTCACAAAAGGGTATTGGCAAATCCCCCTGGCCAAGTCGGCCAAAGAGAAAACCGCATTTGTAACCCCAGACGGGGCGTTCCAATATAAAAGAATGCCGTTCGGGTTACAGAATGCGCCGGCCACATTCCAGCGGAAAATGGACCAGATGCTGAGGCCCCATCGGAAGTATGCTGCGGCTTACCTGGATGACGTAATTGTCCATAGCACAGATTGGGCCTCACATCTGCCAAAAGTGCAAGCAGTCCTGGACTCTGTTCGGGAAGCGGGGTTTACGGCTAACCCCAAGAAGTGTACCATTGGGCAGGAGGAGGCCAAATATCTTGGGTACACCATTGGGAGGGGAGTAATAAAACCCCAACTCAACAAAGTCGAGGCCATCCAGAGTTGGCCACGTCCCAACAGCAAGAAGCAGGTACGAGCCTTTCTGGGAATCGCTGGGTATTATCGGCGATTCATTCCCCACTTTGCTTCTAAGGCTGTGCCCCTAACCAACCTGACGAAGGGGAAAGGGTCGGTCATGATTAAATGGACCCCCGAGGCTGAGGCAGCATTCCAATTCTTGAAACAAGCCTTATGTAGCCAGCCAGTGTTGTACTCACCCGACTTCTCTAAAGACTTTGTCGTACAAAGTGATGCGTCAGATGTGGGGTTAGGAGCAGTATTGTCCCAGGTCTGGAACGGGGAAGAGCACCCAGTCATTTACCTCAGCAGGAAGTTGAAGTCCCATGAGGTAAATTACGCCACCATTGAAAAGGAGTGTTTAGCGGTGAAGTGGGCTCTAGATTCCCTTCGGTACTACCTGCTAGGTAGGCACTTTGACATGGTTACGGATCACGCTCCGTTAAAGTGGATGGCTCAAAACAAGGAAACAAATAGAAGAGTGAATAGGTGGTTCCTGGCCCTCCAGGAATTCAACTTCACAGTAAAGCATCGCCCTGGCGTTCAAATGGGGAATGTGGATGCTTTGTCTCGAGTACATGAATGCCTGATTGCTGGTGTTCCAACCCCGAGGTTAAAACAAGAGGGGGGGGTATGTGACAGCAGGAAGGTAAAGTCACCTGGTTGCATCCAGGGGGGTAGATATATTTCGCCCAGATTCAGGCTTTACGCCGACTTATACAACTAGGTGGAGAGTTGTATAAGCCCAGCTGAGGCTAGTGGGCTCATGGATGACTCATACCTCTAGGGAGAGGGCTGGGCGTCGTGCAGGCAGGGAGTTGATGAGACCAGCTGAGGCTTGTCAGCTCGTTTAAGGCCTCTATAAAAACTCCCAGATTCATTAGGTGTTTGCTCATGCCTGGACCCAGACCTGTGTGGACTGTCTAGGGAGAGTGAACCCCTGTGCGGTGAGACAAAGCCTGTGTGGCTATTTGCTTGGACATTTAAAACCAGGGACTTAGGGACTAGGACAGCACTAGGCTGATCCCAGTTGTTAGTTAGGAAACCTGTATGTTTAGTCAGAGGTCAAGTTGACCAGGATTTATTTTGTTTATGTTTCTTTTGCTTTGCTGTGTTTTGTCACTGTAAATAGAAAATAAACCGCACCTTTTTGATTTTGAAAACCACAACCTCCGTTTGCTGGGCCTGTTTTTGTGTGGGGAGCCCATCCCGGGGGTCACACACACCCGCTGCCGAGCTAACCCCCTCACACCGCGAACAGACCGAAAGTTCGCACGAACGTTAGAACCCTATTAAATACAATGGATGCGAACGTTCGAAATCTAAAGTGCTAATTATAACGACTATTATGCATGTTATTGTCCTAAAAAGGGTTTGGGAACCCGGGTTCTGCACCAGGGGACATGTATCAATGCAAAAAGAAGTTTTAAAAACGGCCGTTTTTCGGGTGCAGTCATTTTAATGATGCATAAAGTGCAAAAAAAAAAGTCAAATATTCCTTTAAATATCGTACCTGGGGGGTGTCTAAAGTATGCCTGTGAAGTGCCATGTGTTTCCCGTGTTTAAAACTGTCCCTGCACAAAATGACATTTCTAAAGGAAAAAAAAGCCATTTAAAACTGCTTGTGGCTTTAATGTAATGTCTGGTCCCGGTAATATGGATGAAAATCTTTGAGAAAAATGGCATAGCTATAGCTGTAGGGGCCTGCCGTATATACTCTGCTGAAATTTGCCCCTTACATGTTGGTGTTGCCACAACACTGTGAGCCCTCACAGTTACTCTTGGTGGGCGCATGAATGGGCCCTGCTGTGAATTATTAGATCAAGAATTGTAATTGCATGCCCCTGTTGAACAGGGGCTGAAAAATTGGGCCTTTGGTGGTGGTGGTGGTGGTGGTGGTGTTGACACAACACTGTAAGCCCTCACAGTTACTCTTGGTGGGCGCAGGAATGGGCCCTGCTGTGAATTATTAGATCAAGAATTGTAATTCCATGCCCCTGTTAAACAGGGGCTGAAAAATTGGGCCTTAGGCACTGGTGGCGGCACCCAGAAACAAAAATGTTCTTCCAAGCTATCATCATCAATCGGATCATTGAGGAGGAGGAGGATAGTCAGTCAACATAACAGGACAGTCACTCAGCATCAGCATCAGTCTTGAAGGGATGTGACATTTGAAAATAAATTAGTCTGTTATATCAGCTTCAGGTGTTTGGTAGCTGGTGGTGATCCAAGACTGGTTCATCTTTATGAAAGTCAGTCGATCAACCGAGTCGGTGGACAGGCGCACCCTGTGATCCGTGACAAATCCTCCAGCAGCACTGAATGTGCGTTCTGAAAGAACGCTGGATGCAGGACAGGCCAGTAGCTCAATTGCATACTGTGCAAGCTCTGGCCAGTGATCCATCCTCAAGACCCAGTAAGCCAGAGGATTTTCGGTGGGGAAGGTGTCCAAGTCTGACCTTGCCCCTAGGTATTCCTGCACCATGTATATCAGACGCTGGCGATGGTTGCTGGAACCGATCATACCTTGGGGCTGCGGACTAAAGAATTGTCTGAACGCATCGGTCAGACGGCCACCTTCCCCACCGCTCCTTCTTTGACTGACCGAAGCCTCAGCAACTCGTTGTCCAGGACCAGGAGTTTGTAACCTCCCAGTCTCTGGGAACGCGTTGCACAGACCTTTCTGCAAGGCCTCCCGGAGTTGTCTCATCCTCTGCTCCCTCTGCGACGGTAAGATAAGGTCCACAACCTTACCCTTGTACCGTGGATCAAGGAGAGTGACCAGTCAGTAATGGTCCCTCTCCTTAATCCGAAGAATACGAGGATCCTTCCGCAGACTTTGCAGGATCAGGGAGGCCATGCAGCGTAGGTTAGCTGAGGCATTCGGTCCGGAGTCCTCTGGGTCACTAAGGACGACATGATCTGCAGCCACCTCCTCCCAACCACGTACAAGTCCACGGGTTTCTTGGGACTGTAAATCATCCCTAAAAGACTGCTGCTGATGATGCTGAGTGCCAGGCTCCACCTCCATGCTGACACAATCCTCCTCCTCCTCCTCCTGTGCGATGGGTGGGACAGAAGGAACACTGTCTGGGTAAAGGGGGCCTTGAGAGGCAAGGAAGTCCTCCTCTTCCTGCCTCTGTTCTGCCTCAAGTGCCCTGTCCATTATTCCACGCAGCGTATGTTCCAACAGGTGGACAAGAGGTACAGTGTCACTGATGCATGCACTGTCACTGCTCACCATCCTCGTGGCCTCCTCAAATGGTGCCAGGACAGTGCATGCATCCCTGATCATGCCCCACTGGCATGGTGAAAAATACCCGAGCTCCCCTGACCCTGTCCTGGTGCCATAGTCGCACAGGTACTCATTGATGGCCCTCTGCTGCGTGTGCAGCCGCTGCAGCATGGCCAACGTTGAGTTCCACCTGGTGGGCATGTCACATATAAGGCGGTTTTTGGGCAGGTTCAACTCCTTTTGCAGCTCAGCCAGGCGAGCACTGACATTATAAGATCTGCGGAAATGCACACAGACTTTCCTGGCCTGCCTCAGGACATCCTGTAAGCCCGGGTACCTGCCCAAGAACCGCTGCACCACAAGGTTAAGGACGTGAGCCACACAGGGCACATGGGTCAGTTGTCCCTGTCGGAGGGCGGAGAGGAGGTTGGTGCCGTTGTCGCAAACCACCATTCCTGGCTTAAGCTGGCGTGGCGTCAACCACCTCTCGGCCTGCCCCTGCAGAGCAGACAGAACCTCTGCCCCAGTGTGGCTCCTGTCCCCCAAATACACCAGCGCAAGCAAGGCATGGCATCTTTTTGCCTGCGTACTTGCGAAGCCCCTTGAACGCCTACGGAGCACCGCTGGTTCCGAGGACAAAGCACAGGAAGAGGCCATGGAGGAAGAAGAAGAGGAGGGGGTGGAGGAGAGAGGTGTGTTACAACCAGTAGTAGCATTTTGGAGGCGTGGCGGCGGAACAACCTCCAACACTACTGCACCTTGTCCTGCATCCTTCTCAGCTGCCAAAAGAGTGACCCAATGGGCCGTGAAAGAAAGGTAATGTCCCTGTCCATGCCTGCTGGACCATAAGTCAGCGGTAATATGCACCTTACCGCTGACCGCCCTGTCCAGCGAGGCCAAGACATTGCCTTCCACATGCCGGTAGAGAGCCGGAATCGCCTTCTGTGAGAAAAAGTGGCGTTTGGGAACCTGCCACTGAGGAACCGCACATTGCACAAACTCACGGAAGGGGGCCGAGTCTACCAACTGAAAAGGCAGCAGTTGAAGCGCTAGCAATTTAGCCAAGCTAGCATTCAACCGCTGGGCATGTGGATGGCTGGGAGTGAACTTCTTTCGACGGTCCAGCAGCTGGGGCAGGGAAATTTGCCTGATAGAATCGGACGTCGGTGTACTGCTAGCAGAGTGCCCGCAAGTACTTGGCTGTGACACACCTAATTCTACACCTTCATTCCTCTCAGTGCAGGTTTCAGAGAGGACTGAAGGTATAGTGGGGTTGGAGATCCCAGCTGATGCGGTGCAAGGAGAGGTCCGCTTTGTTCTTTGGTGTGGGTCTTTAAGGTAGGCTTGCCAACGAGCTGCATGGCAGGTCAACATATGTC
This sequence comes from Rana muscosa, assembly GCA_029206835.1. NCBI lineage: Eukaryota > Metazoa > Chordata > Amphibia > Anura > Ranidae > Rana > Rana muscosa. The sequence continues at coordinate 988,884,734 of CM055118.1, read as the reverse complement.
TGGTCAAGCATGTGGTGCCCAAGCGGCTGATGTTTTGGCCACGCGATATACGCTTGAGACATATGTTGCAAACAGCAGCTGTGCGATCTGATGCACTTGACTCAAAAAAGGCCCACACCAAAGAACTTTTTGAATAACGGGCAGAGGCAGCGCCCTGCACAGGCGGAGCTCTGCGGTGTGATTCCGTCTGTGTGCTGCCCTTACGCTGGCCCCCCGAGGGCATCCTGCCTCGCTGGAGATGTGCCTCCTCCTCATCCTCCTCCTCCTCCTCTCTCCTATTAGGCACCCACGTGGAGTCAGTGACCTCATCATCCCCTCCCTCCTCATCACTGGAGCCAATCTGGCAGTATGCTGCAGCTGCTGGAACATGACTGCCACATTGGTGTCCTTCTTGAGCATCCCCTCTCTCTGCTCTCACGCCAGACGATGCAAGGTTTTGCGAAACGCGTCGGGAGACTCCATTGCTGCCATTGAGTGTCTTTGCAAAGCGCTATATTCATGGGTTGGATGTAAGTGTATCTGCCTATATTCATTAAAATTCCTTTGCGTTATTACGCTATGTGCCTTCTCCCTTCTTTTTCCACATGAACTTTATGTGAGCCAATTCAATACTCCTATTGGCTTGAATTTCCGGTGTTTTTTCCTGAGTTTGAACCTTGGACACAAGGGTGCATTGTGCCGGCCTGGTTTCCATATGTATGGACATATACATATTCAGCCTGTCTGACCCCTTACACATACGTGCATTGGGTCCATTACATCTGGTAAGCCTCCCTTTCACGTGGTGGTGGTTACGTTACAAGTCACTTTTTTACTTTGGAAGATTCACCTATACAATTTGGGACTGATTCAAACTGGAACTGATTCGAATTTATGTTTCTCACATCCTTTGGAGTTTCATATACATTTGGACTTATATTTAATCATTTGTGATTTAGTTTAATTTCGAGCACTTGGGTGTTTTACATTGTGTGAGGGGGTTAGCTCGGCAGCGGGTGTGTGTGACCCCCGGGATGGGCTCCCCACCCAAAAACAGGCCCAGCAGACGGAGGTTGTGGTTTTCAAAATCAAAAAGGTGCGGTTTATTTTCTATTTACAGTGACAAAAACACAGCAAGGCAAAAAAAAACATAAACAAAATAAATCCTGGTCAACTTGACCTCTGACTAAACATACAGGTTTCCTAACTAACAACTGGGATCAGCCTAGTGCTGTCCTAGTCCCTAAGTCCCTGGTTTTAAATGTCCAAGCAAATATATAGCCACACAGGCTTTCTCTCACCGCACAGGGGTTCACTCTCCCTAGACAGTCCACACAGGTCTGCTTCCAGGCATGAGCTAACATCTAATGAATCTGGGAGTTTCTTATAGAGGCCTAAATGAGCTGACAAGGTTCAGCTGGTCTCATCAACTCCCTGTCTGCACGACGCCCAGCCCTCTCCCTAGAGGTATGAGTCATCCATGAGCCCACTAGTCTCAGCTGGGCTTATACAACTCTCCACCTAGCTGTATAAGTCGGCGTAAAGCCTGAATCTGGGCGAAATATATCTACCCCCCTGGATGCAACCAGGTGACTTTACCTTCCTGCTGTCACATACCCCCCCCTCTTGTTTTAACCTCGGGGTTGGAACACCAGCAATCAGGCATTCATGTACTCGAGACAAAGCATCCACATTCCCCATTTGAACGCCAGGGCGATGCTTTACTGTGAAGTTGAATTCCTGGAGGGCCAGGAACCACCTATTCACTCTTCTATTTGTTTCCTTGTTTTGAGCCATCCACTTTAACGGAGCGTGATCCGTAACCATGTCAAAGTGCCTACCTAGCAGGTAGTACCGAAGGGAATCTAGAGCCCACTTCACCGCTAAACACTCCTTTTCAACGGTGGCGTAATTTACCTCATGGGACTTCAACTTCCTGCTGAGGTAAATGACTGGGTGCTCTTCCCCGTTCCAGACCTGGGACAATACTGCTCCTAACCCCACATCTGACGCATCACTTTGTACGACAAAGTCTCTAGAGAAGTCGGGTGAGTACAACACTGGCTGGCTACATAAGGCTTGTTTCAAGAATTGGAATGCTGCCTCAGCCTCGGGGGTCCATTTAATCATGACCGACCCTTTCCCCTTCGTCAGGTTGGTTAGGGGCACAGCCTTAGAAGCAAAGTGGGGAATGAATCGCCGATAATACCCAGCGATTCCCAGAAAGGCTCGTACCTGCTTCTTGCTGTTGGGACGTGGCCAACTCTGGATGGCCTCGACTTTGTTGAGTTGGGGTTTTATTACTCCCCTCCCAATGGTGTACCCAAGATATTTGGCCTCCTCCTGCCCAATGGTACACTTCTTGGGGTTAGCCGTAAACCCTGCTTCCCGAACAGAGTCCAGGACTGCTTGCACTTTTGGCAGATGTGAGGCCCAATCTGTGCTATGGACAATTATGTCATCCAGGTAAGCCGCAGCATACTTCCGATGGGGCCTCAGCATCTGGTCCATTTTCCGCTGGAATGTGGCCGGCGCATTCTGTAACCCGAACGGCATTCTTTTATATTGGAACGCCCCGTCTGGGGTTACAAATGCGGTTTTCTCTTTGGCCGACTTGGCCAGGGGGATTTGCCAATACCCTTTTGTGAGGTCAAGAGTCGTCATGTATCGGGCTGTTCCCAGCCGGTCGATCAACTCATCTATACGTGGCATGGGGTAGGTGTCAAATTTTGTAACTTTGTTCAACTGACGAAAATCGTTACAAAATCGCCAGCTCCCATCCGGTTTAGGCACCAACACAATGGGACTAGACCAATCACTTTGGGACTCCTCTATCACCCCTAAGTTCAGCATTTTCTGTACTTCCTCCCGTATTGCCTCCCGTCGGGCCTCTGGGATCCGATAGGGTTTTAACTTCACCCTTTCACCGGGCGGGGTAATAATGTCATGCTCTACCCCAGATGTTTGTCCCGGCAGCTCAGAGAATACCTCCTTGTTGCGAAGCACAAACTCCTTAACCTCCTGTTGTTGGGGTTGTGACAAGGTGGCTGCGATTCCAACCTCAGGAATCACGCAACCAGTTTGAGCTGGTGACCAAGTGTCTGCGACTAGGGACTCTCTATCCCTCCAGGCTTTCAACAGATTAACGTGATAGATCTGTTCGGGCTTTCGCCTTCCTGGTTGTCTGACCTTGTAATTCACTTCGCTCACTTTTTCCATTATCTCGTAGGGGCCTTGCCATTTGGCAAGGAATTTACTTTCAACCGTAGGGACAAGTACCAATATCCTATCCCCCGGGGAAAAGGTACGGGTCTTGGCTCCACGGTTGTACACTCTCTGCTGTGCCAACTGCGCTTGGGCCAAATGTTCCTTCACGATGGGCATTACCTGTGCAATTCGATCTTGCATCAGGGCGACATGCTCAATCACACTCCTGTGGGGAGAACTCTCACTTTCCCAAGTTTCCTTGGCAATATCCAACAGCCCTCTTGGGTGTCTCCCATACAGTAACTCAAAGGGGGAGAATCCCGTAGAGGATTGGGGCACCTCCCTAATAGCAAACATCAAATAAGGAAGTAGACAGTCCCAATCCCTTCCATCTCTATCCACCACTTTCTTCAACATTTGTTTTAGGGTTTTGTTGAATCTTTCAACCAGCCCATCGGTTTGGGGGTGATACACAGATGTACGCAATTGCGTCACTTTGAACAATTTACACAGCTCTTTCATAACCCGGGACATAAAGGGTGTACCTTGGTCCGTAAGCAGTTCTTTACAAATACCCACCCGGCTAAAAACAAGAGATAGCTCTTTGGCTATGGTTTTGGCCGAGGTATTTCTGAGAGGGATCGCTTCTGGATAACGGGTGGCATAGTCCATTATAACCAATATGTACTGGTGCCCCCTAGCGGACTTGATTATAGGACCTACCAAATCCATTGCGATTCTCTCAAACGGGACCTCAATGATGGGTAGAGGGACCAGCGGGCTACGGAAATGTGGCATCGGGGCCGACCTCTGACACACAGGGCAGGAGGAACAATAATTTTCTATGTCCTTCATCACCCCAGGCCAATAGAATCTCTGTAATACCCTCTCTCGGGTTTTCTCTGTCCCCAGATGACCTCCAAGAATGTGCCCATGGGCCAACTCCAACACCAACTTCCTGTAAGGTTTGGGCACCACAAGCTGCTCAACGGTTTCTTCTGCCCTTTTTGCCACCCGATACAGTAGGTCCTTCTCTACGCTGAAGTATGGGTAAGTGCCGGTATTATCTGGGTTCACTAACTCGCCATCTATTTTCACTACGTTTTCCCGTGCCTTTATTAGGGCGGGGTCTTTCAACTGTTCTGTGGCAAAGTTTTCCCTGTGAACCTCAAGATCAGAAAACTCCACAGACGGTAGGTTTTCGTCTGAGGAGGTGGGCTCCTCTCCAGTTTCTTGAGTCTCCCCTGCCAATACTGACAAGGGAAATTCCGGAGAGTCCTCACCACTCTCAGGGGAGTTCTGGCTATCACATTCCTGGTACATAGGGGCACCAGTGGGGGGCTCAGGATCATCCCACAGTTCCCAGAACTTCGGAAAATCCCTTCCCACAATGGCGTCATGCGGTAACTGAGATACTAAGCCCACTGGATGAGAGAGGGTACCTCTGGGGGTCTCGAAACACACTGTAGTCACTGGATACTCTCGGGTGTCCCCATGCACACAAATAACGGCTACCTTGCTATTCCCAGAGACCTCTGTTTTAACTAACTCAGCCCTTATCAGGGTCACAAGGCTACCTGAATCCAGCAATACCACAACATTTCTACCATTAATACACATTTTGCATAAATGTTTCTCAGTTCCCCGAATGGCAGTGCATGCGACTGTCGCACACAGCGACTGACGTCTGCCCGTCAGAAAGTCACACTGCATGGGTTCCTCCACAACCGGGCAATTTGCTGCAATATGTCCCGCTTGCCGGCAGCGGTAGCAAACGATCCTTCTTGCGGCCTCTTGAGCCGCTGATTTCCCAGGCTGTTCTCGCCAAACTTGGGGTAGAGCTCCCACCCTCTCACTCTCTCCACCCTCACCCCTTGGAATCCTCTTATCCGCCCCTGGGGATGGTCTGGTCTTAGGGTGGAAAGTCCGAGTGTCTCTGGAAGAGGCCGTCAGGTTCTCTGTAGCCAAGTATTTCTCCACACGATCCACAAGACCATCGGCCGTCTCTGGGTCTCCATGGCTTACCCACTTTTGGATGGCAGTAGGAAGAGCTCTCAAAAACCGATCCATTACAACACGTTCCACAATCTTTGGTGCGGACAAAGTCTCTGGCTGTAGCCACTTTCTGCTCAGGTGAATGAGATCATACATTTGAGACCTGGGGGGTTTTCCAAGCTGGAAAGTCCAGTTATGCACACGCTGAGCCCGGACAGCCAGGGTGACACCCAGCCTTGCCAATATTTCAGCTTTTAGCATCACATAGTCTTTTGCTTGGTTAGGCTCTAGGTCATAGTAAGCTTTCTGCGATTCACCAGTTAACAGAGGAGCCACTAGTCCAGCCCACTGCTCCTCAGGCCACTTTTCTCTTTCAGCGGTCCTTTCAAATGTGGTCAAAAATACCTCTGGATCATCCTCTCCAGTCATTTTTGTCAATAAACGACTCACCCCAAAGGACGCGGTATTAGTGGGACGGCTTTCCTCACTGGTCTGCGGACGTTGCTGCATTACTGCTTCCATCTGTTGTTGTAGTCTCTGCTCTTGCTTCTGCAACAGGTCTATGAAGCGGGCCTCAGATTGCTGTTGGGCTTGTTGCTGAGCCTCCAGACTCTGTTGTAAAGTTGCAAGGCTCTGTTGATGAGCTTGCTGCTGGGCTGCAAGGCTCCTTTGCAAACCTGCATTTGTCTGCTGTTGATTGGCATTTGCTAGAGCCAGCTGTTTCAGTATCTCCTCCATGCTGGCTTAAAAAAAAACTGCCCGCAGTCTCCACCAACTGTGAGGGGGTTAGCTCGGCAGCGGGTGTGTGTGACCCCCGGGATGGGCTCCCCACCCAAAAACAGGCCCAGCAGACGGAGGTTGTGGTTTTCAAAATCAAAAAGGTGCGGTTTATTTTCTATTTACAGTGACAAAAACACAGCAAGGCAAAAAAAAAACATAAACAAAATAAATCCTGGTCAACTTGACCTCTGACTAAACATACAGGTTTCCTAACTAACAACTGGGATCAGCCTAGTGCTGTCCTAGTCCCTAAGTCCCTGGTTTTAAATGTCCAAGCAAATATATAGCCACACAGGCTTTCTCTCACCGCACAGGGGTTCACTCTCCCTAGACAGTCCACACAGGTCTGCTTCCAGGCATGAGCTAACATCTAATGAATCTGGGAGTTTCTTATAGAGGCCTAAATGAGCTGACAAGGTTCAGCTGGTCTCATCAACTCCCTGTCTGCACGACGCCCAGCCCTCTCCCTAGAGGTATGAGTCATCCATGAGCCCACTAGTCTCAGCTGGGCTTATACAACTCTCCACCTAGCTGTATAAGTCGGCGTAAAGCCTGAATCTGGGCGAAATATATCTACCCCCCTGGATGCAACCAGGTGACTTTACCTTCCTGCTGTCACAATTGTTATACGCATAGCGCTGCATTTTTGTATATTGCTCTCACGCTACTGCCTTCCTCTAGCTGGGTATCATCATCAGACCCTTCGAAACGCTGGGCATCCTCCTGGAGCATGTACCCAACACTGTGCTCAAACAGTTCGGGGGACTCCTCAGGAGGACATGGTGGGTCTAGGGAAGGAGTGACTGATGATGACATTGATACCAGGGAAGAGGACGCTTTGGCAGCCTCTTTGCCAGTACCCTGAGCCTGGGTGAGAGAGGATGAGGAGGATGAGGAGGGCTTGGTCATCCACTCTACCAAGTCTTCGGCATGATGCGGCTCAACACGTCCAGCTGCTGAAAAGAAGGACAAGCGTGTCCCATGGCCACGTGCTGATGGCGATGCACCGCGTCCACGACCAGCACGGTTGTCTCTAGGCACAGAGCCTGCTTGCCCTCTTTTATTGGCTCCTGACTGTCTGCCTCTCCTGTTTGCCTTCCAGACATTCTAATGGCCTGCAGGGAGATGGGAAAACCAGCAATAAGGCCTAGCTTCAGGAGTATATTTTGCAGGAAGCACACTACGCCCGCTGTAAATGCTGCAAATGCCTGTTGGTGTAACACACCAGGAAAACACAGCAATACGGGCTAGCTGCAGGTGTATAATGTGCAGGAGGCACACTCCGCCCGCTGTAAGTGCTGCAAATGCCTGTTAGTGTAACACACCAGGAAAACACAGCAATACGGGCTAGCTTCAGAAGTATATTTTGCAGGAATCACACTATGCCTGCTGTAAGTGCTGCAAATGCCTGTTGGTGTAGCACACTAGAAAAACACAGCAATACGGGCTAGCTTCAGGAGTATATTTTGCAGGAATCACACTACGCCTGCTGTAAGTGCTGCAATTGCCTGTTGGTGTAACACACTAGGAAAACACAGCAATACGGGCTAGCTTCAGAAGTATATTTTGCAGGAATCACACTATGCCTGCTGTAAGTGCTGCAAATGCCTGTTGGTGTAACACACCAGGAAAACACAGCAATACGGGCTAGCTTCAGGTGTATAATGTGCAGGAGGCACACTCCGCCCGCTGTAAGTGCTGCAAATGCCTGTTAGTGTAACACACCAGGAAAACACAGCAATAAGGGCTAGCTTCAGGTGTATACTGTGCAGGAGGCTTAGCAACAATGACACTGACACTGTCCCCTGCCTATCCTTCTCTCTCCCTACACACAAGGTTTATCAAAGAATATGACACTGACACTGTCCCCTGCCTATCCTTCTCTCTCCCTGCACACAAGGTTTATCAAAGAATATGACACTGACACTCTCCCTGCCTATCCTTCTCTCTCCCTGCACACAAGAATAGCACAAAGAATATCAACACTGTCCCTGCCTATCCTTCTCTTTCCCTGCGCCGGAACACACTACACAAGGCCGCCGCGCTGGCGGCCTTTTATAGTGTGGGGCGTGTGCTAAACCCCCTGAGCTATAATTGGCCACAGGCAACCTGCCTGTGGCCAATTATGGCTCTCCTAGCTGCCGGCGCTGTGATTGGCCAAGCATGCGGGGTCACAGTGCATGCTTGGCCAATCACAGCGCCGGGATTGCACTGCGATGGTGCAGTGTATTGTGGGCCGTTCGCGTCACTCGAATTTGGCGCGAACGGCCCAAATCGTTCGATGTTCGCCGAACGATCGAACAGCCGATGTTCGACTCGAACACCGAGCTCATCCCTAGTGCTGACTGATGTCATCCATAGGCGAGGTCCCTCTTGCAAGCTCAGACATAGCAGTTTGATACTGTCACGTACGTTCGGTGTGAGCCTGACGTGCAGAGGGAGACCTCCCGTACAACCCCAGCTCAGAGACCACTGGAGTGGGGACAGTGGTGGTAAGAGCACGGTGAGGTAAGGGTGCCTGCTTGGTCCTCTTGGGTGTAGTAAAGCCAAGCGAAAGCTGGAACCGGGAGCAGCGGATGCAGGTCAGCAGGTGCAGGTATGCAGAGCAGCGGATGCAGGTCAGCAGGCGCAGGTATGCAGAGCAGCGGATGCAGGTCAGCAGGCGCAGGTATGCAGAGCAGCGGATGCAGGTATGCAGAGCAGCGGATGCAGGTCAGCAGGTGCAGGTGTGCAGGACCGCGGATGCAGGTCAGCAGGTGTAGGTATGCAGGACCGCGGATGCAGGTCAGCAGGTGTAGGTATGCAGAGCAGCGGAGTCAGACAAGCCAGGTCATTCACATCAGGATAAACAGCATAAACAGCAGGCAGAGAGGAGTCAGAGTCCAGGCTGGGTCTTGGCAACAAATGATCAGACAGGTAACTGAGCAGGGTCAAACAAGCCAGAGTCAGGACTGGAGATAGGAGCGAGGTCAGGAAGCCGGGTCAAACACAGGAACACGATACAGGCACAGTGTCAGGAACACAGGAAACAGAAGCAGATCAAACTGCAAGGGGCAACATTTCTGGAACGTCTTTTATAGGAAGTTCATGGGAGGAGCAAGGGGTTCAGGGTTCACAGCAATCAAGACACCAAGCAGAGTAGTCTAATGGATTAGATAGGTTATCCAGCAGATCAGGCAGGGAACTGTCCAGCATCCCAGATAGCTCAGTGGGAAGAGTCAATGCCAGACACAGAAGAGGTCCCAGGTTCAAGCCCAGTATGTCCCTGACAGTACCCCCCCCCCCTTAAGGGCAACCTCCGGGTGTCCAAGAGAGCTCTTTTCTGGGGGTGACTGCGAAAAAAGGCCTGGATTAACTTTCAGGCATGAATGTTCCGTTGGGGTTTCCAGGAGTTCTCCTCCAGACCATACCCCTTCCACTTAATCAGGAATTGAAGTTGGTTCCCCCTTCTTCTACAGTCGAAGACGGCCTCCACCTCAAACTCCTCATCCCCGTCAACCATTACAGGTTCAGGCGGTCCTGATCCCCTGTTTGGGAAGGGATCCGGCACTGTTGGTTTCAGTAGTGACACGTGAAACACTGGGTGAACCTTCAATGAATCTGGTAAAGAAAGTTCATAGGAGACTTCAGGCAGGGAACTGTCCAGCATCCCAGATAGCTCAGTGGGAAGAGTCAATGCCAGACACAGAAGAGGTCCCAGGTTCAAGCACAGTACGTCCCTGACAGCAGGATTTTATTCAAACCTCTTTGTGGTTCCAAAACCAAATGGAGACGTCAGACCCATTCTGGACCTAAAAGATCTAAACCAGTTTCTGAACATTTGCCATTTCCGAATGGAAACCATTCGGTCCATGGGCACCACCCTACAAGGCGGGGAGAATTGGGTGTCTATAGACATCAAGGACGCCTATTTACATGTGCCCATTTACCCCACTCACCAAAGGTTCGTGGTAGAGCATCGCCACTTTCAGTTTGTGGCTCTACCTTTTGGTTTGGCCACTGCACCCCGGGTATTTACAAAAATTCTGGCCCCCCTTTTGGCAAACTTGAGAACACAGGGCATAACGGTGACAGCCTATCTAGACGATCTACTTGTAATAGATCAGTCAGTGGTAAGATTAGATCACGCGTTGCTCAAAAGATACCTGGAACAATTGGGATGGATCATAAACCTACAGAAATCCTCTCTACAGGCCCTGAGAAGGGTAGAGTATTTGGGCATGATCATAGACACAGCCCTAAGCAGAGTATTCCTGCCAGAGCCAAAGATCAGGTCCTTAAGAGAATTGATCCACAAAGTCAGAACGAAGAGGGGATCATCAATTCGCCTTTGCATGAGGCTACTAGGGAAGATGGTGGCCTCCTTCGAGGCTGTTCCCTATGCCCAGTTTCATTCAAGACTACTGCAAGGCGGCATTCTAGCTGCCTGGAACAGGCAAAGCCAAGCTCTGGATTTACCCATGCGGCTGTCTCCACAGGTGCGCCAAAGCTTCAATTGGTGGTTAAAGACCAAAAACTTGCGGAAAGGAAGGTCCTTTCTCCCTGTCACCTGGAAGGTGATGTCGACGGATGCCAGCCTTCTGGGCTGGGGAGCCATATTAGAAGCAGCCTCAGCTCAGAATACCTGGGCCAAAACCGAGGAGAGCCTGCCCATCAGTATTCTGGAAATTCGAGCAGTATACTTATCTCTCAGAACCTGGACACACAGGCTACAGGGCCACCCGGTTCGGATTCAATCCGACAATGCTACTGCTACTGCAATCACCAAGGAGGCACCTGGAGCCGGGATGCTCAGAAAGAGGTGAATTGGATTTTGATATGGGCAGAAAAACATGTTCCTTGTCTTTCTGCAATCTTCATTCCAGGGGTAGAAAACTGGCAAGCAGACTATCTAAGTCACCAGCAACTGTCTCCAGGAGAGTGGTCTCTACACCCCGATGTCTTTCAGGCAATATGCCAGAGATGGGGTACCCCGGATGTAGACCTGCTAGCTTCCAGGCTCAACAGGAAATTGGACAACTTTGTGTCCAGGACGAGAGATCCGCTGGCCTACGGAACGGATGCTCTGACAATCCCTTGGAATCAGTTTTCACTGATCTATGCATTCCCCCCGATTCCTCTCTTATAGAGATTGCTGTGCAGGATCAAGAAGGAGGGAATACCAGTACTTCTAGTGGCCCCAAATTGGCCCGAGATCATAAAGATGGCGGTAGGGAGACCTTGGGTGCTTCCACTACGTCACGACCTGCTGTCACAGGGTCCAGTGTTCCACCCTTCCTTACAGGAGCTAAATTTGATGGTCTGGCTACTTAGACCTACATTTTGAAGAAACGTGGGCTCTCGGGTCCAGTTCTTTCTACACTCATTAATGCTAGAAAGCCGGCCTACAGGCTAATCTACTACAGAGTCTGGAAGGCGTATGTTTCCTGGTGTGAATCCAGAGGGTGGAATCCTCAAAAGTATGCTATAGGTAGGATTCTCGCCTTTTGCCAATTAGAAGTGGATAGGAAATTGGCCCTGAGTACCATCAAGGGTCAAATATCGGCTCTATCAGTGTTTTTTCAGAAACCGTTGGCATCTCATTCCCCAGTCCAGGCATTCATTCAGGGAGTACTGCGGGTAAAAATCCACCAGTCAGATCACCCTTGTGTCCTTGGGATCTGAACTTAGTATGGTCAGTTTTTAAAAAGCAACCTTTTGAACATATTCACCATATTCCTTTGATTCTTTTAAGCAGGAAATTGGCTTTTCTGATCGCTATCTTTTCTGCTAGAAGGGTATCGGAGCTAGCAACTCTTTCTTGTAAAGAGCCTTACCTAATTTGTCACAAAGACAAAATTGTACTACGCCCTCATCCTACCTTTCTTCCAAAGGTGGTGTCTGTGTTTCATTTAAATCAAGACATTGTTTTGCCTTCCTTTTTTCCTGAACCGCAAACAGCAGAGGAAAGATTATTGCACTCTCCAGATGTAGTGAGAGCAGTTAAATTTTATCTGCAGGCTACGGCTCAGATACTTAAAACAGATGTTTTGTTCATTGTGCCAGATGGTCCCAAGAAGGGCCAACTGGCATCAAAATCCACCATTTCTAGGTGGATTCGACAAGTAATTGTTCAAGCCTATAGTTTAAGAAATGAGGTTCCTCCTTTTCCTTGTAAGGCGCACTCGACCAGGGCAATAAGTGCTTCATGGGCAGTGCATCACCAGGCTTCAATGGCTCAGATCTGTAAGGCTGCAACTTGGTCTTCAGTCCATACATTTACCAAATTCTATCAAATAGATGGAAGAGGACATGAGGACTCCGCCTTCGGGCGTAGTGTACTGCAGGCAGCAGTCTAGGGCTTCTTGTCCGTTGGCGGCCTGATTGATCTGTGTCTCCCACCTTGAGCACTGTGTCTCATATTGAGCATTGCTCTTGAACGACCCACTATGTAATGACTAAGGCTCTGTGTCCCGTGGTGTACGATAAAGAAAGTAGGATTTTTTAATAACAGCTTACCTGTAAAATTATTTTCTTTGAGTACACCACAGGACACAGAGGTCCCCCCCTTCTTATGGGAACCTTACTGCTTTGCTACAAAAACTGAGGTACTTCCTGTATGGGAGGGGTTATATGGAGGGGAACTTTTGTTGTTCCCCTCCATATGTTGTGGAGGGGAACTTTTGTTGTGCCAGTGTCCAATCACCTCTGGTGACCATACAACCCACTATGTAATGATTAAGGCTCTGTGTCCCATGGTATACTCAAAGAAAAGGATTATACAGGTAAGCTGTTATTAAAAAATCCTATTTTTTCAGTCTTTTTTCATTTATAGTGCAAAAAAATAAAAAAAAACAGAAGTGATCAAATACCACCAAAAGAAAGCACTATTTGTATGAAAAAAAGGACAACAAATTAATTTGGGTACAGTGTTGCATGACTGAGTAATTGTCATTCACAGTGTGAGAGCACTGAAAGCTGAAAATTGGTCAGGGCAGGAGGGGGGTTTAAGTGCCCAGTAAGCAAGTGGTTAAGAAATGGGACCAAATTTAATGTACAATATTCTGAGGGATCCGAGAAGATCTCAATACCAAGATACTTAATACTGCGTGTCCATAGAAGAGGTAGGGTAGGATCAGCACTGCATCAAGCCTCACTATCTATAGGTAGGATTTGTGATTTCCCCCAATTGACTCTTAGTCCTGAGTAAAAATAGAACAAAATTCGTAGGGCCTCCTTAAGGGAGGGCCCCGTGTCATTCATGAACAGGATAAGATCATCTGCATACATAGCTATCTTCTTAACCAAGGTACCTGCCCGGATACCTATAACAGTAGAGGCATTCTTTAGGGCCATTGCCACCGGCTCTATCACAATAGCAAACAGTGGTGGAGACAATCGACAGCCCTGCCTCGTGCCTCTCCTTACTGGAAAGGGTTCTGAGAGCTTACCCCCTAGTTTGATCCGTGCCTGCGGGGATCAGTAGAGCAACTGGACCCATTTTAAAAATACTGGTCCGAACTCCATACTTTCTAGGACTGCATGCATATTAGGCCAGGCTACTGTCGAGTGCGGCCAAGACTCTAGAGGTGGAATCTATTAAGGGTAGTTGTAAATGAGTGAAAACCCTGCGCATGTTTATATCAGTGGCATTTCCAGGGATAAATCCAGTTTGATCAATACTAATGTAGCGGGGTCTCTCTTTTAAGGCCCCAGGACTACGTTACCCAGAACCCCATTCAGCCCCAGAGCGGAAGTTCCGCCGCAAAGACTCATGGGAGGGCCTATTTAAGCGAGAGGCGAGGGAGAGCTCGCTCTCTTTGGACGCCGCGCTTCAAGCAACCAGTCATCCTGCGCGGATCGGCTGCGGGGTAAGGCCTGAAACCTTAGGCCTTACCTGAAGTCTGAAGAGCCTTCCACCATTCTGCGGAGCCTGGGTGGATCCTGGATCGTCGGTGTAGGACTCCAGTTGGATCGGGGACCCGATCGGTTGCAGACACACGCGGTGGAAGACCCAGGCTGGGATCGCGCCTGGAGCGGTGAGCGGGCACCTGCCCATATCCATAGACTGAGCTGTATTCAGGCCTGTAGACTGCCTAGGCCCACTGTTCGCTCACCCGTGTTTCCTTAGGGGGTCCGGTAGTTGGGACAGAGCTGAAGTGCCTACCCCCCCCCCCCCCCCCGTTTGCATACTGTTGTTACAAGTTACCACCCTTTGGATTACAATTTGGTCATTTCTCCAAGTGCATCAACGAAAGCTGGCCGGTGAAGAAAACCTTACTCCCTTAGGGAAAGGGGACGATCTCATACACTGTCAGGCCTGACATAGGAGGGAGGGGGGGGAAGTTATAAAGTTTGTGTTACTTTGCCATAGGGCGTGCACGCCATAATAGCTCCGCGTGGTGGATACTGCGTGGCGCCATATTATAGTGCTGCTTCTGATACGCTGATTAATGCAGGGCTCTGCAGGCCCATGTATGTGTTACATGCCATGTTTTATGCCACCATTTTACAGTAAAGCTATTACTATTTTATACTCTTTTATTTTATACTCTTGCTTCAGAGTGTTGTCTGCCTATTTAGAAACTGTTGAGTATTATACACCAGAGAGTGATAAGAAGTTAACCCTAGACTAGCTGTGCCAGAGTGGGTCGAGTCAGATTGCCGGGGGTTGGCGGTGCTGTATACAGGGCCCGAGAAAAAAAACCAGCGGCTCTCTTAACTGGGGGTAGCGCTACACTAAGTACGTCCAGAATCATTTTCATCAATCCAGTGGCCAGTACTTTAGTTAAAATTTTAAGGTCATAATTTAGTAATGAAATGGGCCTGTATGAGGCGCATTTGGAAGGATCCTTCCCTGGTTTAGGGATTAAAACTTTGTGGGCCTGAAGCATAGAGGGAGGTAGCATCATCCTTTCCAAAGAGTCCGAGTACAGACTGTGTAGTTTGGGTGATAGTCTGGGTGCATACATACTGTACCACTCCCCGGGATGCCATCAGGCCCGGTGTTTTTTTAACTGGGAAGGAGTGGATAGCCGCTTCAATTTCATCCAGTGTAATGGTTCTATCAAGAAGCGCAGCTTCTTCTGCTGAAAGTGTGGGAAGGTCTAGGGTACTCAGAGACTCCCGAATAGCAGCTTCAGGCGGACCCTGAACTGCTTCATACAGCTGGGTAAAGTAATTTGTGAATCCCTGTAGTATGGTAGATGGATCAGATGTAATGGTGTCATCTGGGTGGGGTGTGGTCTGAGCATGGCTAAGTGAGGACGCACAGTGCAGGAGCTCTGGTCACTCCACCAGATTTACCAGAGACAGGAAAATAGCATTTCTATAGCTGATGGCTTTCGGTCTGAGAATGGCCAAACAGCGTGAAACCAGGACCTCCCGTAAGGCAGTGGAGTACAGCGAGACACAGTGTTATACAGCAATTCTTCCCAGTGTCACACAAGCGGGAACTAAACACAAGTACGGAACCTCTGAGAGCAGAGAGAGACCCGGGAGGAAGTGGGGAGCAGGTGAGCAGAGAGGACATCCGGAATACCGGAGTCGAGAGAGTACCCACCCAGCGAAAGATGGAGAAAGATCTCAGAGAGCTTTTACAAGCCTTACCCACGAGAGTGGATCTAGAGGCATTACCTACGAAAGCGGACATAGAGGCTCTAATCTCGAAAGTTGAAGAAGTGCATCATGCAGATATGCAGAAGTCTACACGGAGATGCGGAGCGTAACAGAGCGCCTCACAACAGGAGAGGTAAGAGTGACCTCCCTGGGAAAAAGAGTGGAAGCGCTGGAAAAGGAGAGAGGGGAGTATGCAGAAACTGTATCGGATATGCAGCTCCAGATTGAGGAACTGGGGGACCGTAGTCGGCGCTGTAATCTGAGGCTGCGGGGGGTCCCAGAAGTCCCGGATCAAGAAAACCTCCAGGAGAAGGTAATGAATATATTCCATATAGTTTTAGAGGGCAAAACTCCGGCAAATATGGACAGAGTACACAGGGCTTTAGGGCCTAAATCAGTAGACCACCAAAGACCACGGGATATAATCTGCCGCCTACACTGATATGCGCATAAAGAGACTCTGCTAAGAAAAGCATGGGAAGTCGACACAGTTGAAGTAGGGGAGGGGCGGCGGTGAAAATTTTACCTGACCTCTCCCAAGCCACGCTGCAACGCAGAGCTATGCTGCGGATAGTCTTGGATAACGTGTGTTGGGGGGGGGGGGAACATATCGATGGAGGTACCCCCTTGCAGTAGAGATAAAAAAGAACTCAGCTACGTTTATACTGCGATTACATAGTGACCTCTAGGGATGAGCTTCGTGTTCGAGTCGAACATACGTTCGACTCGAACATCGGCTGTTCGATCGTTCGACGAAGATCGAACGATTTGGGCCGTTCGCGCCAAATTCGAGTGACGCGAACGGCCCACAATGCACTACGCCATCGCAGTGTCATCCAGGCGCTGTGATTGGCCAAGCATGCACTGTGACCCCGCATGCTTGGCCAATCACAGCGCCGGCAGCGAGGAGAGCAATGATTGGCCACAGGCAGGATGCCTGTGGCCAATTATTGCTGAGGGTGTTTAGTACACGCCCCACACTATAAAAGGCCGCCAGCACGGCGGCCTAGTGTAGTGTGTTCCGGAGCAGGGATAGAGCAGCATAGGCAGGGACAGTGACTTTTATTTCTTTCTTGCTTAACCTGGATTCCTTTAGTTTAGGGAAAGAGAAGGATAGGTAGGGAGAGTGTCAGTGTGTTTTGTGCTTGTGCTATAGTGTGCTTAAAAAAAACATTTTTTCTAGGGACAGAAAACTGTAGGTAGGGAGAGTGTCAGTTTCTTTCACTGTGCAAGTCCTTGTTTCCAGGGACCTGGAAGGACAGTGAGTGAATTCTCCTTGTGCTATATTGTGCTTAAAAAAAACATTTTTTCTAGGGACAGAAAACTGTAGGTAGGGAGAGTGTCAGTTTCTTTCACTGTGCAAGTCCTTGTTTCCAGGGACCTGGAAGGACAGTGAGTGAATTCTCCTTGTGCTATATTGTGCTTAAAAAAAACATTTTTTCTAGGGACAGAAAACTGTAGGTAGGGAGAGTGTCAGTTTCTTTCACTGTGCAAGTCCTTGTTTCCAGGGACCTGGAAGGACAGTGAGTGAATTCTCCTTGTGCTATATTGTGCTTAAAAAAAACATTTTTTCTAGGGACAGAAAACTGTAGGTAGGGAGAGTGTCAGTTTCTTTCACTGTGCAAGTCCTTGTTTCCAGGGACCTGGAAGGACAGTGAGTGAATTCTCCTTGTGCTATATTGTGCTTAAAAAAAACATTTTTTTCTAGGGACAGAAAACTGTAGGTAGGGAGAGTGTCAGTTTCTTTCACTGTGCAAGTCCTTGTTTCCAGGGACCTGGAAGGACAGTGAGTGAATTCTCCTTGTGCTATATTGTGCTTAAAAAAAACATTTTTTCTAGGGACAGAAAACTGTAGGTAGGGAGAGTGTCAGTTTCTTTCACTGTGCAAGTCCTTGTTTCCAGGGACCTGGAAGGACAGTGAGTGAATTCTCCTTGTGCTATATTGTGCTTAAAAAAAACATTTTTTCTAGGGACAGAAAACTGTAGGTAGGGAGAGTGTCAGTTTCTTTCACTGTGCAAGTCCTTGTTTCCAGGGACCTGGAAGGACAGTGAGTGAATTCTCCTTGTGCTATATTGTGCTTAAAAAAAACATTTTTTTCTAGGGACAGAAAACTGTAGGTAGGGAGAGTGTCAGTTTATTTCACTGTGCAAGTCCTTGTTTCCAGGGACCTGGAAGGACAGTGAGTGAATTCTCCTTGTGCTATATTGTGCTTAAAAAAAACATTTTTTCTAGGGACAGAAAACTGTAGGTAGGGAGAGTGTCAGTTTCTTTCACTGTGCAAGTCCTTGTTTCCAGGGACCTGGAAGGACAGTGAGTGAATTCTCCTTGTGCTATATTGTGCTTAAAAAAAACATTTTTTTCTAGGGACAGAAAACTGTAGGTAGGGAGAGTGTCAGTTTCTTTCACTGTGCAAGTCCTTGTTTCCAGGGACCTGGAAGGACAGTGAGTGAATTCTCCTTGTGCTATATTGTGCTTAAAAAAAACATTTTTTCTAGGGACAGAAAACTGTAGGTAGGGAGAGTGTCAGTTTCTTTCACTGTGCAAGTCCTTGTTTCCAGGGACCTGGAAGGACAGTGAGTGAATTCTCCTTGTGCTATATTGTGCTTAAAAAAAACATTTTTTCTAGGGACAGAAAACTGTAGGTAGGGAGAGTGTCAGTTTATTTCACTGTGCAAGTCCTTGTTTCCAGGGACCTGGAAGGACAGTGAGTGAATTCTCCTTGTGCTATATTGTGCTTAAAAAAAACATTTTTTTCTAGGGACAGAAAACTGTAGGTAGGGAGAGTGTCAGTTTATTTCACTGTGCAAGTCCTTGTTTCCAGGGACCTGGAAGGACAGTGAGTGAATTCTCCTTGTGCTATATTGTGCTTAAAAAAAACATTTTTTCTAGGGACAGAAAACTGTAGGTAGGGAGAGTGTCAGTTTCTTTCACTGTGCAAGTCCTTGTTTCTAGGGACCTGGAAGGACAGTGAGTGAATTCTCCTTGTGCTATATTGTGCTTAAAAAAAAAAATTTTCTAGGGACAGAAAACTGTAGGTAGGGAGAGTGTCAGTTTCTTTCACTGTGCAAGTCCTTGTTTCCAGGGACCTGGAAGGACAGTGAGTGAATTCTCCTTGTGCTATATTGTGCTTAAAAAAACATTTTTTCTAGGGACAGAAAACTGTAGGTAGGGAGAGTGTCAGTTTCTTTCACTGTGCAAGTCCTTGTTTCTAGGGACCTGGAAGGACAGTGAGTGAATTCTCCTTGTGCTATATTGTGCTTAAAAAAAACATTTTTTCTAGGGACAGAAAACTGTAGGTAGGGGGAGTGTCAGTTTCTTTCACTGTGCAAGTCCTTGTTTCCAGGGACCTGGAAGGACAGTGAGTGAATTCTCCTTGTGCTATATTGTGCTTAAAAAAAACATTTTTTCTAGGGACAGAAAACTGTAGGTAGGGAGAGTGTCAGTTTCTTTCACTGTGCAAGTCCTTGTTTCCAGGGACCTGGAAGGACAGTGAGTGAATTCTCCTTGTGCTATATTGTGCTTAAAAAAAACATTTTTTCTAGGGACAGAAAACTGTAGGTAGGGAGAGTGTCAGTTTCTTTCACTGTGCAAGTCCTTGTTTCCAGGGACCTGGAAGGACAGTGAGTGAATTCTCCTTGTGCTATATTGTGCTTAAAAAAAACATTTTTTTCTAGGGACAGAAAACTGTAGGTAGGGAGAGTGTCAGTTTCTTTCACTGTGCAAGTCCTTGTTTCCAGGGACCTGGAAGGACAGTGAGTGAATTCTCCTTGTGCTATATTGTGCTTAAAAAAAAACATTTTTTCTAGGGACAGAAAACTGTAGGTAGGGAGAGTGTCAGTTTCTTTCACTGTGCAAGTCCTTGTTTCTAGGGACCTGGAAGGACAGTGAGTGAATTCTCCTTGTGCTATATTGTGCTTAAAAAAAACATTTTTTCTAGGGACAGAAAACTGTAGGTAGGGAGAGTGTCAGTTTCTTTAACTGTGCAAGTCCTTGTTTCCAGGGACCTGGAAGGACAGTGAGTGAATTCTCCTTGTGCTATATTGTGCTTAAAAAAAACATATTTTCTAGGGACAGAAAACTGTAGGTAGGGAGAGTGTCAGTTTCTTTCACTGTGCAAGTCCTTGTTTCCAGGGACCTGGAAGGACAGTGAGTGAATTCTCCTTGTGCTATATTGTGCTTAAAAAAACATTTTTTCTAGGGACAGAAAACTGTAGGTAGGGAGAGTGTCAGTTTCTTTCACTGTGCAAGTCCTTGTTTCCAGGGACCTGGAAGGACATTGAGTGAATTCTCCTTGTGCTATAGTGTGCTTAAAAAAAACATTTTTTCTAGGGACAGAAAACTGTAGGTAGGGAGAGTGTCAGTTTCTTTCACTGTGCAAGTCCTTGTTTCAAGGGACAGAGAAGGACACCTGAAGGTAGCCCTTATTGCTTTTTTCCCATCTCCCTGCAGGCCATCTATTAGAATGTCTGGAAGGCAAACAAGGAGAGGCAGACAGTCAGGAGGCAATAAAAGAGGGCAAGCAGGCTCTGTGTCTGGGGGCAACAGTGCTGGTCGTGGACGCGGTGCATTGTCATCAGCACATGGCCATGGGACACGCTTGTCCTTCTTTTCGGCAGCTGGACATGTTGAGCCACATCATGCCGAAGACTTGGTAGAGTGGATGACCAAGCCCTCCTCCTCCTCCTCATCCTCTCTCACCCAGGCTCAGGGTACTGGCAAAGCAGCTGCCAAAGCGTCCTCTTCCCTGGTATCAATGTCAGACTCATCATCAGTCACTCCTTCCCTAGACCCACCATGTCCTCCTCCTGAGGAGTCCCCCAAACTGTTTGAGCACAGTGTTGGGTACATGCTCCAGGAGGATGCCCAGCGTTTCGAAGGGTCTGATGATGAAACCCAGCTACAGGAAGGCAGTAGGGTGAGAGCAGACAGAGGGGATGCTCAAGAAGGACACCAATCTGGCAGTCATGTTCCAGCAGCTGCAGCATACTGCCAGATTGGCTCCAGTGATGAGGAGGGAGGGGATGATGAGGTCACTGACTCCACGTGGGTGCCTAATAGGAGAGAGGAGGAGGAGGAGGAGGAGGAGGCACATCTCCAACGAGACAGGATGCCCTTTGGTGGCCAGCGTAAGGGCAGTACACCGACGGAATCACACCGCAGAGCTCCGCCTGTGCAGGGCGCTGCCTCTGCCCGTCATTCAAAAAGTTCCTTGGTGTGGGCCTTTTTTGAGGCTAGTGCATCAGATCGCACAGCTGCTGTTTGCAACATATGTCTCAAGCGTATATCGCGTGGCCAAAACATCAGCCGCTTGGGTACCACATGCCTGACCAGACATATGTTGACCTGCCATGCAGCTCGTTGGCAAGCCTACCTCAAAGACCCACACCAAAGAACAAAGCGGACCTCTCCTTGCACCGCATCAGCTGGGATCTCCAACCCCACTATAACTTCAGTCCTCTCTGAAACATGCACTGAGAGGAATGAAGGTGTAGAATTAGGTGTGTCACAGCCAAGTACTTGCGGCCACTCTGCTAGCAGTACACCGACGTCCGATTCTAGCAGGCAAATTTCCCTGCCCCAGCTGCTGGACCGTCGAAAGAAGTTCACTCCCAGCCATCCACATGCCCAGCGGTTGAATGCTAGCTTGGCTAAATTGCTAGCGCTTCAACTGCTGCCTTTTCAGTTGGTAGACTCGGCCCCCTTCCGTGAGTTTGTGCAATGTGCGGTTCCTCAGTGGCAGGTTCCCAAACGCCACTTTTTCTCACGGAAGGCTATTCCGGCTCTCTACCGGCATGTGGAAGGCAATGTCTTGGCCTCGCTGGACAGGGCGGTCAGCGGTAAGGTGCATATTACCGCTGACTCATGGTCCAGCAGGCATGGACAGGGACGTTACCTTTCTTTCACGGCCCATTGGGTCACTCTTTTGGCAGCTGGGAAGGATGCAGGACAAGGTGCAGTAGTGTTGGAGGTTGTCCCACCGCCACGCCTCCAAAATGCTACTACTGGTTGTGACACACCTCTCTCCTCCACCCCCTCCTCTTCTTCTTCCTCCATGGCCTCTTCCTGTGGTTTGTCCTATGAACCAGCGGTGCTCCGTAGCCGTTCACGGGGCTACGCAAGTACGCAGGCAAAAAGATGCCATGCCGTGCTTGCGCTGGTGTGTTTGGGGGACAGAAGCCACACTGGGGCAGAGGTCCTGTCTGCTCTGCAGGGCCAGGCCGAGAGGTGGTTGACGCCACGCCAGCTTAAGCCAGGAATGGTGGTTTGCGACAATGGCACCAACCTCCTCTCCGCCCTCCGACAGGGACAACTGACCCATGTGCCCTGTGTGGCTCACGTCCTTAACCTGGTGGTGCAGCGGTTCTTGGGCAGGTACCCGGGCTTACAGGATGTCCTGAGGCAGGCCAGGAAAGTCTGTGTGCATTTCCGCAGATCTTATAATGCCAGTGCTCGCCTGGCTGAGCTGCAAAAGGAGTTGAACCTGCCCAAGAACCGCCTTATATGTGACATGCCCACCAGGTGGAACTCAACGTTGGCCATGCTGCAGCGGCTGCACACGCAGCAGAGGGCCATCAATGAGTACCTGTGCGACTACGGCACCAGGACAGGGTCAGGGGAGCTTGGTTTTTTTTCTCCACGCCAGTGGGGCATGATCAGGGATGCATGCACTGTCCTGGCACCATTTGAGGAGGCCACGAGGATGGTGAGCAGTGACAGTGCATGCATCAGTGACACTGTACCTCTTGTCCACCTGTTGGAGCACACGCTGCGTGGAATAATGGACAGGGCACTTGAGGCAGAACAGAGGCAGGAAGAGGAGGACTTCCTTGCCTCTCAAGGCCCCCTTTACCCAGACAGTGTTCCTTCTGTCCCACCCATCGCACAGGAAGAGGAAGAGGAGGAGGAGGAGGAGGAGGAGGATTGTGTCAGCATGGAGGTGGAGGCTGGCACTCAGCATCATCAGCAGCAGTCTTTTAGGGATGATTTACAGTCCCAAGAAACCAGTGGACTTGTACGTGGCTGGGAGGAGGTGACTGCGGATCATGTCGTCCTTAGTGACCCAGAGGACTCCGGAGCGAATGCCTCAGCAAACCTACGCTGCATGGCCTCCCTGATCCTGCAAAGTCTGCGGAAGGATCCTCGTATTCTTCGGATCAAGGAGAGGGACCATTACTAGCTGGCCACTCTCCTTGATCCACGGTACAAGGGTAAGGTTGCGGACCTTATGTTACCGTCGCAGAGGGAGCAGAGGATGAGACAACTCCGGGAGGCCTTGCAGAAAGGTCTGTGCAACGCGTTCCCAGAGACTGGGAGGTTACAAACTCCTGGTCCAGGACAACGAGTTGCTGAGGCTTCGGCCAGTCAAAGAAGGAGCGGTGGGGAAGGTGGCCGTCTGACCGATGCGTTCAGACAATTCTTTAGTCCGCAGCCCCAAAGTATGATTGGTTCCAGCAACCATCGGCAGCGTCTGATAAACATGGTGCAGGAATATCTAGGGGCAAGGTCAGACTTGGACACCTTCCCCACCGAAAATCCTCTGGCTTACTGGGTCTTGAGGATGGATCACTGGCCAGAGCTTGCACAGTATGCAATTGAGCTACTGGCCTGTCCTGCATCCAGCGTTCTTTCGGAACGCACATTCAGTGCTGCTGGAGGATTTGTCACGGATCACAGGGTGCACCTGTCCACCGACTCGGTTGATCGACTGACTTTCATCAAGATGAACCAGTCTTGGATCACCACCAGCTACCACACACCTGATGCTGATATAACAGACTAATTGATTTTAACATGTCACGTCCCTTCAAGACTGATGCTGATGCTGAGTGCCTGTGCTGTTATGTTGACTGGCTATCCTCCTCCTCCGAGTCCTCAATGATACGATTGATGATGATAGCTTGGAAGATCATTTTTGTTTATGGGTGCCGCCACCAGTGGCTAAGGCCCAATTTTTCAGCCCCTGTTTTACAGGGGCGTGTACTTACAATTTTTTTAGCAATAATTTGCCATAGGGCTCATTGCTGTGCTCCAAGTACAGTATCTGTGAGGGGTTGTAGTGTTGTGCCACCAGTGCCTAAGGCCCAATTTTTCAGCCCCTGTTTAACAGGGGCGTGTCATTACAATTTTTGAAGCAATACTTAGCAACAGGGCTCATTGCTGTGCTCCAAGTACAGTATCTGTGAGGGGTTGTAGTGTTGTGCCACCAGTGCCTAAGGCCCAATTTTTCAGCCCCTGTTCAACAGGGGCATGCAATTACAATTCTTGATGTAATAATTCACAGCAGGGCCCATTCCTGCACCCACCAAGAGTAAGTCTGAGGGCTTACAGTGTTGTGGCAACGCCACCACCACCACCACCACGAAAGGCCCAATTTTTCAGCCCCTGTTCAAAAGGGGCATGTAATTACAATTCTTGATCTAATAATTCACAGCAGGGCCCATTCCTGCACCCACCAAGAGTAACTCTGAGGGCTTACAGTGTTGTGGCAACACCACCACCACCACCACGAAAAGCCCAATTTTTCAGCCCCTGTTCAACAGGGGCATGCAATTACAATTCTTGATCTAATAATTCACAGCAGGGCCCATTGCTGCACCCACCAAGAGTAACTGTCAGGGCTTACAGTGTTGTGGCACCAGCACCACCATCAAAGCCCCAATTTTTACTACCACTGTTCAACAATTATATGTAATTAAAATTCCTGATATAATAGTTGACAGCAGGGCGTTCCAGCACCAACCAAGAGTAACTGTGAGTGCTTACAGTGTTGTGCCAACACCAACAACTAAGGGGCCTATTTCTGCAGAGTATATACGGCAGGTCCCTACTTTCAAACATCCAACTTACAAACGACTCCTACTTGCAAACGAAAGAAGACAACAGGAAGTGAGAGGAAATCTACCCCTAGGAAGGAAAATTCTCTCCTGTAAGAATAAATATGGGAGAAAGGTGTCTCCTCTGTACTGATGCTTTATCAGCAATCCTTGTTTCAAGAAAAACACCACATTTCAAAAACAGTTGTCATTGGGACGGAAAGTGAGGTGAAATGTTCTGAACAGGGGCACAGACAGCAAAACAAATGTTACAGGGGTGATAACCCTTACCTATGTTTTCCAAAAAGTTTAAAAATAGATTTTTGGGCTGGAGCTACACTTCAACAATGTACCTGTTCAAAATTACAAACACATTCTACATAAGAACAAACCTACAGTCCCTGTCTTGTATGCACCGCCTGTATACGGCTGTTCAGAGTATATAGGGCCTTTTTTATTTTATGTGCGGGGTTCCCCTTAATATCCATACAAGACCCAAAGGGGCTGGTAATGGGCTGGGGTAGGGGGGGGGTCATGGGGTAGCTATGCCATTTTTCTTAAAGATTTTCATCCATATTACCGGGACCAGACATTACATTAAAGCCGCAAGCAGTTTTAAATGGCTTTTCTTTACTTTAGAAGTGTCATTTTGTGCAGGGACAGTTCTAAACACGGGAAACACGTGGCACTTCACAGGCATACTTTAGACACCCCCCAGGTACGATATTTAAAGGAATATTTGACTTTTTTTTTTTCACTTTATGCATCATTAAAATGACTGCTCCCGAAAAACGACCGTTTTTAAAACTTCTTTTTGCATTGATACATGTCCCCTGGTGCAGAACCCGGGTTCCCAAACCCTTTTTAGGACAATAACATGCATAATAGTTGTTATAATTAGCACTTTAGAATTCGAACGTTCGCATCCATTGTATTTAATAGGGTTCTAATGTTCGTACGAACTTTCGGTCCGTTCGCGGGTTCTGGTGCGAACCGAACCCGGGGGTGTTCGGCTCATCACTAGTGACCTCCCTAATCTGTTCTCCTTTTTAAGGGTTGAAGCGTTTCCAGTACCAAATTGGAGATTACCAATAACGCAGATAAGAAACTCTAAAGAAGTTCAATCTCCACAGATAAATTAGTAGGGAGAGTTACAATGACATTAAGACTGGCTATAGAGGAGAGGAGAAACAACCCCAAAAAACTTATAAATACAAGAAAGACTAAAGCCTCGTACACACGACCGAGTTTCTCGTTGTTAAAAACACGTCGTTTTTCTCGACGAGATTCTTGTCAAGCTTGACGAGATTCTTGTCAAGCTTTCTTTGCATACACACTGTCAATTCCAAATCTCGTCGTTCTGCACGGTCACGTCCAGCACGTATGACGGCAGTATAAAGGGGAAGATCGATTTCAATGGCGCCACCCCTTGGGCTGCTTTTGCTGATCTCGTGTTTACGCGTGTGAAGTAAAAGTTTGGGAAGAGACAATTCGCGCTTTTCAGTCTTCGTGCTTTCAGTTCGTTTTCTGCGGTTCAGTTTGTGCTTGTGGGTTCGTATATTGTCTTTCAGGGCGTGTAGGCAGGTCGTATCTGTTTTACAGTGCGTTCTTGCCCGTTCGTTTCCGAATTTCAGTTCGTTCTTCATAGACCTTGCTGTTCTAAAGTGCGTTCTGTTAAGTACGTTCTGATCAGACGACCGTTTCCTAGCCATGTCGTGGGTACGTTCTCGTCGTCGAGTTCGTGCTGTGCGGGCGCTTGGTGTTGGTCTGCTTGTTTTGGACCAAGACGAGTCCATGAACGGGGTGAGGAGGAGTTCATGGACCAAGAATTGGTTGCTCCAGCGGGACCAATTCTGCCATATGCCTCTGCTGCGGGAGATCGTGGAGAATAATCCTGAGAACTACAGGAATTTTCTGCGGATGTCTGACCCCGTTTTTCAGCATCTGTTGGCTTTGGTGTCCCCCTATATTATCAGGCAGGACACCGTTATGCGGGAAGCCATCAGTGCTGAGCAGAGGCTCATCTCCACGTTACGCTACCTGGCGACAGGGAGAAGTCTGCAGGACTTGAAGTTCACGACAGGCATCTCTCCCCAGGCTCTGGGCCTCATAATCCCAGACACCTGTTCTGCCATTATCCAAGTCCTGCAGGAGGACTATATGAGGGTAAGTTTTCTCCTTTAACATCACATTTTATGTATTTCATGTATGCTAATGTATTGTATTTCTTTCATCCTTCCTAATTACCATGATTGTAATATGCTGAGAATGTCCCCTTTGTCCTCATGCATGCTGGAAGCCTTTAAATGCCCCTTTTTCCTCCTCCATGCATATTTCCCTTCACTAACCTCTCCATCATTGGCGGCTGGTGTTCTAAATTTTTGGGGGTCCACCCCCAAATTTTTAAAATTAAAAACAACCATTTCCGTGACTGTGCCTATTTAACGCCACCAGTTTGTCCCTTCAAATGCAGCCAGGGTGTGAGTGTGAATCCGCGCAATGGACCTAATATGCCAGTAGGAACACACAACAGGGGTGTATAAATACGTCTGTGATGAATAAGTAAGGAGCTGCCTCTACATAATTAATCCACCTGGGTGGAGCAAATGAGTAGACTGAAGGGAGGTGTAGAATTGGCGCTAATTACAATTCATGGACTTCCTTGCTCTAGAGTGCAAGTGAATATTTTGTATATAAATAGATACATAAATACCCCTATATTATACTAGTGTCATTGGTGCCATAGTGTAACTCCTAAATGCTTCACTAATATATATGAATATGTGATAAATATAGATTATTGCGGATATAAATAATGATGAGCATAAAATAATATATCTAAAAAATACAACAATGAAATTAATAAAATATTGTGAACAATTAAAGGTGATAACAGTGTAAAAAATTAAACCAATGTATAAAACCGTGATAGTAATAAATTAATGATGCATGCAAAAATGTCCTGCGACTATGCGATAAAGTGCAAAAAAAAAAATAAAAAAAAAAAAAAAAAAAGCAGAATTGTGCAAATTGATGTGATTGTCCAATGATTTGATGCTAGATGCCCAGCAACTTTGCTAGGCAAAAAATCTTGCAACTATGCAGAAAAGTGCAAATGCAACCTCATGCGATTTGGTTGAGCGACTATGCAATAAGGTGCAAATGCAACCTCATGCGATTCGATTGAGCAATATGAATACAACCTCATGCGATTTGGATGAGCGACTATGCAATAAGGTGCAAATGCAACCTCATGCGAATCGATTGAGCAATATGATTGTCCAATGATTTTGTCGTTTTTTTCAGATGCTAGGTGCCCAGTGCCTGGTGATGTGACCTTTTTTAATCTTCAAGTCTGGTGCCCACAGCAGAACGTGCTCCAATAAAGACCGCACTCACCAGATGTTCACCCCCTCTTGGGGTGAAAAACGTTCACAGTGTATGCCACTGTGCAGCACTCTGGCGGTGTCTTGTCTCCCTGGTCCTTTTGTGGTAATCCCAGTGTTATCTCAGAGTAAGAGGGAAAGGAAGGAATCCCAAATAGTGTAATTCCGTAATAAAAAACACTTTTTTTGAACTTATAGCAATATTACTCACATTTAGGCTGTATCAAACAGGCATGTAAGAGACAAATGCTGACAAATCCTGGAAGTGTTTGTGACATTCAGCTTGTGCACTCTACCGGTTTCGTCTGGTCTGACTTCATCTGGAGTGTGCTGTATGTCTACTACACTTCCCTTAAATAGCAGATTGCGTCCTATGTTAATTAGCGGTGGCCATTTTGTGTTAGATTTTGAAGACCGAAGCCTAGTTTATGTGCTTATTACTGCGGCCATTTTGTGTGTGCTTTTGAGCACTGAAGTCCATAGCTAACACCAGATACCCGGTGGCCATCTTTGGTGTGTTTTTGAGGACAGAAGTCCATAACCTGGTATTCATAGCTAACACCAGATGCCCGGTGGCCATCTTTGGTGTGTTTTTGAGGACAGAAGTCCATAACCTGATATTAGTACACAGTAAACAGTGCTTTGATTCGGTCAGATTTTAATTGTGGCCGTATATCCGCAGAACGTGATGTGCTAGTTATATATGCATACAAATGAGCAACTCTGTGTAATGTGTTTTGAAACGTGTTTTAAAATCTAATGAGTACTAAACCATTATTTAATTGTTTATTTGGTGTATTCCCCCATCATGATGTGTGCATAAAACTAAATGGACTTAGATTAAAAACCATACAAGGTTAAATATTAGTCATGATATCTAATATATATATATATATATATATATATATATATTGTTGCTTTTAAAATTAGTATGAGCCAGAGGGTATATATATACTAAAAACAGAGGCGAAAATAATGGGTTTTTAAAGATGATATAAATTCCCAATTAATTGCTACTAATAATAAATTATGTAAATTAATTGTGAAAAAATCTGAATAAATTTGTGTGCAGAGGCGGAGCATTTCATATGATTAAAATATGATTAAAAATATAAAACTATATAAAAATTGATATGTATTAAAAGAATATTAGAAAAATTATTAGAAAAATATTAAAGTGTTACAATATTAAAATATTAAATGGGGGCGGGTGATAGTAAAAGAGTGGGGCCTTAATGGTTCATAAAAATAGGGCAAGAGTGGTCAGAAATTGGTCAAGAAGCAGTTCAAATCCAGGTCTATGTTCATGCCTGAGGGTTGGAGGGTGTCTAGCTGGAATATCCAGCGGGTTTCATTCTGTGATATTTTTATTCTCTTATTTTCTCCTCTCCAGTGTCCCTTGATCTTATCTATACCATAGAATGTCATACACGTGGGGTCTCTGTTGTGGTAATCCCTAAAATGTCTTGAGACACTGTGTTTGTTGAATCCATTTTTTATATTAGTTATATGTTCACGGATTCTGACGTGTAATTCTCTGGTTGTTCTACCAACATATTGTTTTTGACATGGGCATTCTAGAACATATGTCACATGTGTACTGTTGCAGGTTATTAATTCCTTTATCTTGTATTCTGATCCGTTGGACATAGAGGTAAAATTCTCTTTTTTCTTATTCGTTTTTTTACTTACTCTACACGGTAGACAAGTGCCGCATTTAAAAAAGCCTTTGAGGTGTTTGAAGATTTTTATCTGTTTTGGGGGGTCCAGAGCATTGTGCACCAATCGGTTTCTGAGGTTCGGCGCCTTTCTGTATATAAAAGAAGGCCTTGCTGGTATTATGGAATTCAGTATTCTATCCGATTGTAAAATGGGCCAATGCTTTTTTATTATAGTTTCCAATGCTTTGTGCTGAATATTATACCCAGTTAGGAAGGCCATGTCCATGCGTTTTTTCTTTTTCCGTTTCTTTGGGTCATCAATGATCATAAGGTTTCTGTCCATTTTTCTTACTTTCTCTTTGAGTATTACCAGATCTTTCCTTTTGTAGCCCTTTTCCACAAACTTATTTATGATGGAGTCTGCTTGAATGTCATAATCTGTGATGTTACTGCAATTCCTATACACTCTCATCAGTTGGCCTTTTGGAATGTTATTTATCCATTGTCTGTGGTGACAGCTGTTAGTTGGGATATATCCATTCCTGTCGGTTTTCTTGAAAAAGGTTCTGATGTTGATAAGTCCATTTTCTGTATACAATTGCAGATCCAAGTAATCGAATGATTGTTTATTCCAAATACCGGAGAAAGTAATACCGTAAGCGTTTTGGTTTATCTCATTGAAGAAATCCTGTAGTTCATTTTCCGTTCCACTCCATATGATTATGATATCATCGATGTACCTTCTGTACAGTTTTAGTTTGAGCCTCTGTACGCTGTAGATCTGCTCTAGATCAAAGAAATTGAAAAAAAGAAGAATATAATCATTAGGCCAGCAGACAAAGGGGGGGGCTTAGTTATCCTGAATAAAACAGACTATGAATCAGAGATGAACAAATTATTGGGCATACAAGATACGTATAAAAAGCTAAAAGGAAACCCAAAGGGTGAGTACGAAAAGAAATTAAAAACCTTTGTTAAAAGAGGAGAAGACATGGGCATTTTGACGAAAAAAGAAGCGAAACATCTAACACCAGAGGCGGCCAAGACACCAGTGATCTATTATGTCCCTAAAATTCATAAGGACCAGTCCAAACCACCAGGGAGGCCAATAATCAGTGGCATAGATTCACTGTTCTCTAGACTAGGAGCCTATCTCGACGGGTATCTACAACCGCTAGTGAAAGATGGAAAATCAAATTTAAAGGATAGCAGACAACTCATTGAAGAATTGAAAAATTATGAAGTAAATGAAAATGACATTTTAGTCACAATTGATGTGAATTCACTCTATACTAATATAGTACAAGAAGACGGACTACAGAGTGTAGAATGGGCTCTATACAACCAGACCAATATGAAAAACGAACAGATTAAATATATCAGTGAAGGCTTAAAGCTGGCCATGGGCCACAACTATTTCTGGCATAAGGGAGAATATTTTACCCAGACCAAAGGCGTAGCGATGGGGGCGAAATACGCTCCCAGTGTGGCAAACATATTTTTAAACCACTGGGAGGAAGAGCAGATCTACAGCGTACAGAGGCCCAAACTAAAACTGTACAGAAGGTACATCGATGATATCATAATCATATGGAGTGGATCGGAAAATGAACTACAGGATTTCTTCAATGAGATAAACCAAAACGCTTACGGTATTACTTTCTCCGGTATTTGGAATAAACAATCAATCGATTACTTGGATCTGCAATTGTATAAAGAAAATGGACTTATCAACACCAGAACCTTTTTCAAGAAAACCGACAGGAATGGATATATCCCAACTAACAGCTGTCACCACAGACAATGGATAAATAACATTCCAAAAGGCCAACTGATGAGAGTGTATAGGAATTGCAGTAACATCACAGATTATGACATTCAAGCAGACTCCATCATAAATAAGTTTGTGGAAAAGGGCTACAAAAGGAAAGATCTGGTAATACTCAAAGAGAAATTAAGAAAAATGGACAGAAACCTTATGATCATTGATGACCCAAAGAAACGGAAAAAGAAAAAACGCATGGACATGGCCTTCCTAACTGGGTATAATATTCAGCACAAAGCATTGGAAACTATAATAAAAAAGCA
This sequence comes from Rana muscosa, assembly GCA_029206835.1. Classification (NCBI taxonomy): domain Eukaryota; kingdom Metazoa; phylum Chordata; class Amphibia; order Anura; family Ranidae; genus Rana; species Rana muscosa. The sequence goes on along the minus strand of CM055118.1, from coordinate 988,853,227 downwards.
TTGGCCCATTTTACAATCGGATAGAATACTGAATTCCATAATACCAGCAAGGCCTTCTTTTATATACAGAAAGGCACCGAACCTCAGAAACCGATTGGTGCACAATGCTCTGGACCCCCCAAAACAGATAAAAATCTTCAAACACCTCAAAGGCTTTTTTAAATGCGGCACTTGTCTACCGTGTAGAGTAAGTAAAAAAACGAATAAGAAAAAAGAGAATTTTACCTCTATGTCCAACGGATCAGAATACAAGATAAAGGAATTAATAACCTGCAACAGTACACATGTGACATATGTTCTAGAATGCCCATGTCAAAAACAATATGTTGGTAGAACAACCAGAGAATTACACGTCAAAATCCGTGAACATATAACTAATATAAAAAATGGATTCAACAAACACAGTGTCTCAAGACATTTTAGGGATTACCACAACAGAGACCCCACGTGTATGACTTTCTATGGTATAGATAAGATCAAGGGACACTGGAGAGGAGAAAATAAGAGAATAAAAATATCACAGAATGAAACCCGCTGGATATTCCAGCTAGACACCCTCCAACCCTCAGGCATGAACATAGACCTGGATTTGAACTGCTTCTTGACCAATTTCTGACCACTCTTGCCCTATTTTTATGAACCATTAAGGCCCCACTCTTTTACTCTTACCCGCCCCCATTTAATATTTTAATATTGTAACACTTTAATATTTTTCTAATAATTTTTCTAATATTCTTTTAATACATCTCAATTTTTATATAGTTTTATATTTTTAATCATATTTTAATCATATAAAATGCTCCGCCTCTGCACACAAATTTAATCAGATTTTTTCACAATTAATTTACATAATTTATTATTAGTAGCAATTAATTGGGAATTTATATCATCTTTAAAAACCCATTATTTTCGCCTCTGTTTTAGTATATATATACCCTCTGGCTCATACTAATTCTAAAAGCAACAATATATATATATATATATTAGATATCATGACTAATATTTAACCTTGTATGGTTTTTAATCTAAGTCCATTTAGTTTTATGCACACATCATGATGGGGGAATACACCAAATAAACAATTAAATAATGTTTAGTACTCATTAGATTTTAAAACACGTTTCAAAACACATTACACAGAGTTGCTCATTTGTATGCATATATAACTAGCACATCACGTTCTGCGGATATACGGCCACAATTAAAATCTGACCGAATCAAAGCACTGTTTACTGTGTACTAATATCAGGTTATGGACTTCTGTCCTCAAAAACACACCAAAGATGGCCACCGGGCATCTGGTGTTAGCTATGAATACCAGGTTATGGACTTCTGTCCTCAAAAACACACCAAAGATGGCCACCGGGTATCTGGTGTTAGCTATGGACTTCAGTCCTCAAAAGCACACACAAAATGGCCGCAGTAATAAGCACATAAAATTGGGATTCGGTCTTCAAAATCTAACACAAAATGGCCACCGCTAATTAACATAGGACGCAATCTGCTATTTAAGGGAAGTGTAGTAGACATACAGCACACTCCAGATGAAGTCAGACCAGACGAAACCGGTAGAGTGCACAAGCTGAATGTCACAAACACTTCCAGGATTTGTCAGCATTTGTCTCTTACATGCCTGTTTGATACAGCTTAACCACTTAAGCCCCCGACCATTTGGTAGCTAGAGGACCAGAGGTGATTTCAGAATTTTGCACTGCACTGCTTTAACTGTAAATTGTGCAGACATGCAATGTTGTACCCAAACGAAATTTGCGTCCTTTTCTTCCCACAAATAGAGCTTTCTTTTAATGGTATTTGATTGCCTCTGCGATTTTTATTTTTTGCGATATAAATGGAAAAAGACCGAAAATTTTGAAAAAAAATGATATTTTCTACTTTTTGTTATAAGAAAAATCGAATAAACTCAATTTTAGTCATACATTTAGGCCAAAATGTATTCAGCCACATGTCTTTAGTAAAAAAAATGTCAATAAGCGTATATTTATTGGTTTGCGCAAAAGTTATAGCGTTTACAAACTAGGGTAAATTTTCTGGAATTTACACAGCTTTAAATTTATGACTGCCTATCTCATTTCTTGAGGTGCTAAAATGGCAGGGCAGTACAAAACCCCCCAAATGACCCCATTTTGGAAAGTAGACACCCCAAGGAAATTGCTGAGAGGCATGTTGAGCCCATTGAATTTTTATTTTTTTGTCCCAAGTGATTGAATAATGACAAAAAAAAAAAAATTACAAAAAGTTGTCACTAAATGATATATTGCTCACACATGCCATGGTTACATGTGGAATTGCACCCCAAAATACATTCTGCTGCTTCTCCTGAATATGGGGATACCACATGTGTGGGACTTTTTAGGAGCCTAGCCACGTACGGGACCCCGGAAACCAAGCACCGCCTTCAGAATTTCTAAGGGCGCAAATTTTTGATTTCACTCCTCACTACCTATCACAGTTTCGAAGGCCATAAAATGCCAAAATAGCACAAAACCCCCCCAAATGACCCCATTTTGGAAAGTAGACACCCCAAACTATTTACTGAGAGGCATGTTCAGTCCATGGAATATTTTATACTTTGCCACAAGTTGCGGGAATATGACAAACTTTTTGTTTTTGCACAAAGTTGTCACTAAATGATATATTGCTCACACATGCCATGGGCATATGTGAAATTACACCCCAAAATACATTCTGCTGCTTCTCCTGAGTACGGGGATACCACATGTGTGGGACTTTTTGGGAGCCTAGTCGCGTACGGGACCTCAAAAACCAAGCACTGCCTTCAAGGTTTCTAAGGGCATAAATTTTTGATTTCACTCCTCACTACCTATCACAGTTTTGAAGGCCATAAAATGCCAAGATGGCACAAAACCCCCCTAAATGACCCCATTTTGGAAAGTAGACACCCCAAGCTATTTGCTGAGAGGCATGTTGAGCCCATTGAATATTTTTTTTGTCCCAAGTGATTGAATAATGACAAAAAGAAAAAAAAATATACAAAAAGTTGTCACTAAATGATATATTGCTCAAACATGCCATGGTTATATGTGGAATTGCACCCCAAAATACATTCTGCTGCTTCTCCTGAGTACGGGGATACCACATGTGTGGGACTTTTTGGGAGCCTAGCCGCGTACGGGGCCCCAAAAACCAAGCACCGCCTTCAAGATTTCTAAGGGTGTAAATTTTTGATTTTACTCCTCACTACCTATCACAGTTTTGAAGGCCATAAAATGCCAAGATAGCCCAAAACCCCCACAAATGACCCCATTTTGGAAAGTAGACACCCCAAGCTATTTGCTGAGAGGCATGGTGAGTATTTTACAGCTCTCATTTGTTTTTGAAAATGAAGAAAGACATATTTTTTTATTTATTTTTTATTTTTTAAATTTTCAAAACTTTGTGACAAAAAGCGAGATCTGCAAAATACTCAACATACCTCTCAGCAAATAGCTTGGGGTGTCTACTTTCCAAAATGGGGTCATTTGGGGGGGTTTTGTGCCATCTGGGCATTCCATGGCCTCCGAAACTGTGATAGGCAGTGAGGAGTGAAATCAAAAATTTACACCCATAGAAATCCTGAAGGCGGTGCTTGGTTTTCGGGGTCCTGTACGTGGCTAGGCTCCCAAAATGTCTCACACATGTGGTATCCCCGTACTCAGGAGAAGCAACAGAATGTATTTTGGGGTGCAATTCCACATATAACCATGGCATGTTTGAGCAATATATATTTTAGTGACAACTTTTTGTACATTTTTTTTTTGTCATTATTCAATCACTTGGGAAAAAAAAAAATATTCAATAGGCTCAACATGCCTCTCAGCAAATAGCTTGAGGTGTCTACTTTCCAAAATGGGGTCATTTGGGGGGGTTTTGAACTGTCCTGGCATCTTATGCACAACATTAGGAAGCTTATGTCACACATCATCCACTCTTTTAACCACTTGAAGACAAAGCCCTTTCTGACACTTTTTGTTTACATGAAAAAAAAAAATTTTTTGCAAGAAAATTATGTTGAACCCCCAAACATTATATATTTTTTTAAAGCAAAGGCCCTACAGATTAAAATAGTGGGTGTTGCATTTTTTGTTCCACACAGTATTTGCGCAGCGATTTTTTCAAACGCATTTTTTGGGGGGAAAACACACTTTTTTTATTTTTAATGCATTAAAAAACACTATATTGCCCAAATGTTTGATGAAATAAAAAAGATGATCTTAGGCCGAGTACATGGATACCAAACACGACATGCTTTAAAATTGCGCACAAACGCGCAGCGGCGACAAACTACATTCATTTTTAAAAGTATTTAAAAGCCTTTACAGGTTACCACGTTAGATTTACAGAGGAGGTCTACTGCTAAAATGACTGCCCTCGATCTGACCTTCGCGGTGATACCTCACATGCATGATGCAATTGCTGTTTACATATGACGCTAGACCGACGCTTGCGTTCGCCTTTGCGCAAGAACAGGGGGGGGACAGGGGTGCTTTTTTTTTATTATTATTTATTTTGCTTTTTTATTTTATTTTTAAACTGTTCCTTCCATATTTTTTTTTTTTTTACCATTTTTATTGTTATCTCAGGGAATGTAAATATCCCCTATGATAGCAATAAGTAGTGACAGGTACTCTTTTTTGAAAAAAATTGGGGGGTTAGACCCTAGATCTTTCCTCTGCCCTCAAAGCATCTGACCACACCAAGATCGGTGTGATAAAATGCTTTCCCAATTTCCCAATGGTGCTGTTTATATCCGGGGGGGAGGCATTCCCTCCCACTGCTTGTAAAAGCAGTCTAGAGGCTAATTATATGCTAGAATTGCTTTTACATGAAAGCCGGCCACTGGCTGAAAAGAATGATACCAAGATGATACCTAAACCTGCAGGCATCATTCTGGTATAAACATTCAAAGTCCAGCAACATACCAGTACGTTGCTGGTCCTTGTTGGACATGTATTGTAATCTTTTTTTTCATGCAGCCTGTTGGCTGAACGAATCAGTGGGTATGCCCACCATTAGAATACCTCCCTTCATCCACCCACTTCTAATGATGGGCATATATGCCGAAGCATGGGGGCATCCTCCCGCAAAAAAGTTATGCCGCGTACACACGGTCGGACTTTTCCACGGGCAAGCCTCCGTCGGAATTTCGACCGTATATACGCGGCATTAGGAGCAAAATCGCTCCTCCGCCCCTGCTGCCCCCATGCTTCGGCATATATGCTCTTTTTTTTAACTGTGGTGGTGAAATCACCTCCTACAGCGTTGGAGTCACGGCTTTATGTATCGTGGGAGCAAACGCTGTTGCTGTCAAGATAAATAGATCCGCTCTGCAACTGAATGGTGTACCTGCTAAGCAAATGATGGTTAACATTAAAACAAAGTAACATTACAGTATAACAGTAAGACCTTACCATACCATACCTGCAAAGCAAATACCAAAACAAAACCTAGTAAAAAATAAAACTTTTTTTAACGCAACCTGTGCCTAAAATATATATATGTCGAAGCATGGGGGCATCCTCCCGCAAAAAAGTTATGCCGCGTACACACGGTCTGACTTTTCCACGGGCAAGCCTTCGTCGTAATTTCGACCGTATGTACGCGGCATAAAAGGTTATGCCGCGTACACACGGTCGGACTTTTCCACGGGCAAGCCTCCGTCGGAATTTCGACCGTATGTACGCGGCATTAGGAGCAAAATCGCTCCTCCGCCCCTGCTGCCCCCATGCTTCGGCATATATGCTCTTTTTTTTTAACTGTGGTGGTGAAATCACCTCCTATAGCACTGGAGTCGCGGCTTTATGTATCGTGGGAGCAAACGCTGTTGCTGTCAAGATAAATAATTCCGCGCTGCAGTTGAATGGCGCACCTGAAAACAAAAAATTACATACCTGAAAAGCAAGCATGATAAAACATTGCAGAATGGAATACAGTAAAAAAGAGCAGAACAATAGAGAGAAAATAGAGAGAGAGAGAGAGAGAGAGAGAACAATAAAAACGACAACTATTTTTTTTTTTTTTTTTGTGTTTTGTTTTTTACGTTTTTTTTTTCTTTTTTATACTTTTTTTTTGTAACTTTAACAACTGTAATGGTTCGGGTCTCTCAAAATGTAATGGCATCTTGGGAGACCCTGTGTAAGTGTGTCCTAGTCTGTGAAATGCTGTACCCTACGCTAAAACGTCACTTTTGAGTGGTAGCGTTCAAAACATTCACCAAGGCAAAGACCAGGCTTGTCAGGACAGAGTGGACAATAATGACGGGTGTCACGCCTAAATCCGCGCTTGCTACAGACACAACATCTTTTTTGGGGGGCTCGTTGGGTAGGGGTACTCGGGAGGGCATACGGATAATGCCTCTCATGCAGCCGGCTTACTGCATTTGGTTGGGGATGGTGAGGTGCAGAACCGCCTGGATACAGGAGTTCTGTGACAATCTCATTCTGGAATTTTAGAAGAGATAAAATCCCGCCTGAAGCTCTGTATAGCACATGAGCATTCAGCAAAGCCAATTGAAATAAGGATAGAGACACTTTTTTGTACCAGCGTCTCGCCTTACGGTCAATTAGATACGGCGCCAACAACTGGTCGTTGAGGTCCACCCCTCCCATATTTTTGTTATATTCGTGGACACAGAGGGGTTTCTCCACAACACCAGTCGCCGTACGAATTTGGACTGTCGTGTCTGCATGAAGGGAGGTAAGAAGGAAAACATTCTTTTCTTTCTCGTACATCACGGGACACAGAGCGACATAGTCATTACTAATGGGTTATATAGATACCGTCAGGTGCTGGCACTGGCAACTTCCAAAACCGGAAGTACCCTCCCCTATATAAGCCCCTCCCATCCGGGAGCACCTCAGTTTTTTGCCAGTGTCTAAGGTGTTGGCCAAGAAGAAACATGTGTTTTTCACTGAGCTTGCGTACAGGTTCTTTTGGGCCTCAGTAAGCTATTCCGGATCCGACCAAAAAAGCTTCATAGCTAAACGGTCGGTACCCGGGCCTTGCAGAGAAGAGCAAGGTTTTGCCTGTAATGCTTCTCTTAGGAGAGCTGGACCCTGGGATCCAGAGCTCTGGTCATACCCACGACCAAGATGTTGTCTGTGCAGGGTGCTATACAGGTCCAGGGGAGTGGAATCCTTGGGAACCCGGTCCCTGAAGGTTTGATTACAATGCCTGCCGTGATAGGTGAAGTTTGGGCTTTTGTGGACCAAACAAAGTCCTGCGGCGGGGAACAGGTAAGTGGGGGCCCCCAGGAACTTGGTTCTATTGGGGGACCCCCAAGCCTAATTTGTCTTTCTGTCTGTTACCTAATGGTATTCCCGCAAAATTCTGTGCATGCCTGTAACTACTAAAAAAATTTAATAATTTTTAATGGTGGTCAAGAAAAAAAAAAAAAAAAAAATATATATTTTTTTATATATATTTAAGATATTAGACTGCGGTACCTGTGTTTGTCCACTAGAGGCCGCTGTGGAATGTTTTCTTGTCATGTGGACTAGTTTCTTCTCAGCAGAGCAAGTCCAGGCAGATGGTGAGTTCTCTTATGGGAAACTGCTTCCTCTGCCATGTTGCAATGCTCGTCCATCCCCCGGCCTGCGGCAAAGAGAGGCCCTGGCTCTTGTCCCTAGTCTCCATTTTTCAAAATTAGCGCCGAAGGCGCACGTGGCCGCGCGCGTGCGCGTTCACGCGCCTCTATATATAGAGGTGAGCCAGGAAAGGGGGCGGAGCCTGGGGATGACGCTCTGTGTGCGCCGCAGCGCTTCTGCGCATGTGCGGGCGTCCCAGCATGTAAAAACCACAGTTTTGTGTGGTGAGCTGGCTATGAAGTACAGAGACAGAGCTGGCAACATTTAAAAAAAAGGGCATACAGCAAGCGGTTGATACAGGCATCCCCTAGAAAGGCACATTAGTAGACACCAACTGTGATATAGCAGCAATTGTGCTAGACTATTCTCAGTAAAAGTGGTGTATTACGGCTGGAATACCTCAGCTTTAGGCTTAGGAATATGCCGTCCAGAAGCTCCGGAACTGAATCTTCCAGGAAGCGAAGGGGGTCTCATCGGGCTCGGAGGATCTTGGGCATACTTCTGCTGCACCAGTCTCCCCTGAAGTTCAGAGGTAAGTGACCGTAGAGACCCCGCAGGGGTACTTGGTACTGTGGCTGTCCTCAGTTCACCTGCTCCTGTGTATGTAACAGAGGAGGTTTTTTCCTCAGCTCTGGGAGGATTAGAGAGAGATTGCAACATTTATCGCTGCCTCCCTGTCAGGGAAAGCACGCCCGATCTCCGTCTCCTCCTTCAGAGTGCCTGTTAGCAGAGCAACAGTCCCATACAGGGATCGACCTGCCTGAAGGGGATCAGGATGAGGTTGATTCTGTTATAGAGGAATCAACAGTGGGGGAACCTTTTCTCAGCATCTCAAGCTGAAAGATTATGGGTTCAGTCTCTGACTAACATGGTCCGATCAGCATTTAAAAATGCACCTTGCGGAACCATCAACCACTACTGTATCCTCGTTGGGGTCGCTAGAAGCCCCCAGACTGTCTGTTCTTTTCCACTTCACCCTTTACTGAAAGGGCTCATTTACCAGGATTGGGAACGTCCTGAGAAAATATTTATTCCCCCAAGAGATTTCCGGTGGTCTATCCCATGGAGGATAAGTTCATCAAAAAAAAACAAAAAAAAAAAAAATGGAAGGTCCCTACAGTGGACGCAGCCATCTCTTGTATGTATAAATCACTGACATGTCCAGTGGATAATGTCCAAATGCTCAAGAACCCAATAGATAAAAGATTGGAGTCCTTATGAAAATCTGCTTCTTTCTACAGCAAGCTTGGTGACACAACCAGCAGTAGCAGCTATTGGGGTCTGCTAAGCAGTGAAGGATCAGTTGAAACAGGTCTTGAGGGACTTGACAGATCAGCAGGCTTTGCCCTAGCTGATCTACCTAGAGCCTTAGGCTTTGCGGTTGACGCCATAAAGGATTCAGTCCATCAGGCCTCCCGCCTTACGCTGTCCTGGGTCAGGGGAGGTACAAAACCTCCCCCAAAGTTAAATTCATTGAAGCCCCCACTCAGTCGGGTGGGGGGGAGGACTCCAGTTGTTCGCAAGAGACCTGGCGGGACACGATCAAGACAGATAGGTGCTCTCCGCAGTATGTTTGGGATACAGTTTGGAGTTAAAAGACTCTCCTCCTTCCCATTTTTGAGGTCAAACGTGCCAAGGGATCCCCGGAAGAGAGAGTCCCTCCTGTTGGCACTAGAACAACTATTGCTCCAAGGAGTAATTATGGAGGTTCCCCTGGAAGAATGAGGGTTCGGGTTTTACTCAAACCTCTTTACAGTCCCGAAGCAAACGCGGACGGGAGGCCCATATTAATTCTAAAAGGGCTATACAAATTCCTGTATATCAGGACTTTCCAATGGAGTCAATCCGATCGGTGGCCACTGCCCTACAAGGGGAGGATTGGTTAGCCGCGATCGACATCAAAGATGCTTATTTGCGCATTCCCATCTTTCCAGTCCACCAAAAATTTCTACGCTTTGCAGTAGAAGGGCGCCATTTTCAGTTCAGAGCCTTACCCTTCGGTTCGGCCACAGCACCACGAGTGTTTACAAAAATTCTGGCCCTTTATTGGCCAATCTAAGAACACAAGGTGTAATGATAATGGCATATCTAGATGACTTGTTGCTAATAGACCACTCAGTGAAAAAACTAGACGTGGTCGTTCACAAGACAATCAAGTATCTGGAATCTCACGGTTGGATTATCAACCGAGACAAGTCACCCCTAAAAAACCAGTCAAAAGTCTGGAATACTTGGGGCTAAGGTTGGATTCAGGCCAGAGAAAAATATTCTTGCCTCGAGGAAAGGTGTTGTCTTTGAAAGATTTGATCCACTTAGTGGGTACAAAAAAGACAGCCGTCCATACGCCTGTATATGAGGCTGCTGGGAAAGATGGTGGCATCATTCGAAGCAGTACCCTACGGTCAATTCCATTCAAGGAATTTGCAAGGGGCCATACTGTCACCCTGGAACAAAAAAGTTCAGGCCCTAGACTTACAATGTCCTTGTCCCCTTCCGTTCGCAAGAGCCTCCGTTGGTGGTTGGTTCCCCAGAATCTGGAAAAAAGGAGATCCTTCAGTCCGATTTCTTGGAAGGTGGTCACTACAGATGCCAGCCTTATAGGCTGGGGAGCAGTACTGGAGCAATGGTCTCTCCAGGGCAGATGGTCAGATGCAGAAAAGGCCCTGCCCATCAATCTCTTAGAGATACGAGCAGCCCGGTATGCCCTAGTAGCATGGACATCCAAACTCCAAGGGTCCCCTGTCAGAATTCAATCATCAGGGGGGCACCAGGAGTCGTGCAGCCCAGAGGGAAGTAAATTACATCCTGAAATGGGCAGAAAAATATGTCCCAGCCATATCTGCGGTATTCATTCCAGGAGTGGAGAATTGGAAGGCGGACTTTCTAAGTCGCCAGCAATTAGGCCCAGAGGAAGGGTCCCTTCACCCCGAGGTTTTCTGGACAATATGTCAGCGGTGGGAAACATCGGATGTAGATCTTCTAGCATCCAGATTCAACGCAAAGGGGGACAGGTTTGTCTCTCGGACAAGGGATCCCCTAGCTTGCGGCTCGGATGCCCTAGTGTTCCCTTGGGATCAGTTCAAGCTGATATATGCATTCACACCGCCACAATGGTTACCTCGATTACTCCGCAGAATCAGAGTAGAAAAGAAACCAGTGATTCCGGTGGCTCCAGCGTGGCCCCGAAGAGCGTGGTACGCGGAGATTGTAAAATTTCAGTGGGGAGTCCTTGGACTCTCCCACGTCGTCCGGACCTGCTTTCGCAAGGACCGATATACCACCCTTCCTTACCAGCCCTAGGTTTGACGGCCTGGCTATGGAAGCCCACATTCTAAAAAAGAGAGGGCTCTCTAATGCTGTGGTATCTACCATGATCAATGCCAGGAAGCCGGTATCCAGGCAGATCTACTATAGAATCTGGAAGGCGTACATCGCGTGGTGTGAGGCCAAGAAATGGCATCCACATAAGTACGTAATAGGTAGGATTCTGGACTTCCTACAGTGGGCTGTAGATAGGAAGCTTGCCTTGAGTACTATCAAGGGTCAGATTTCGGCCTTGTCAATATTTTTTCAAAGGCCCTTGGCTTCGCATTCACTAGTCAAAGCCTTTATACAAGGAGTGATGCGTATTAGTCCTCCGGTTAATATTCCCATATGTCCATGGGATCTAAACTTGGTTCTGTCGGTTCTACAGAAACAACCATTTGAACCATTACAGCATATTTCCTTGGTGCTTCTCACCAGGAAATTGATTTTTCTAGTAGCCATTTGTTCGGCTAAAAGAGTATCGGAATTAGCAGCTATGTCCGGTAAGGAGCCATATCTGGTTATCCATAAGGACAGAGTAGTGTTACGTCCTCATCCAGCCTTTCTTCCTAAGGTGGTATCGAGGTTTCATTTGAACCAAGATGTGGTTCTTCCTTCTTTTTTCCCCAAACCTACTTCGGTAGAGGAAAAGTTATTGCATTCTTTGGATGTAGTAAGAGCAGTTAAAGCTTATCTAAAAGCCACTGCTCAGATTCGCAGAACGGATACTTTGTTTATTCTGCCGGAAGGCCCCAGAAAGGGTCAGGCAGCGTCAAAATCTACTTTAGCCAAGGGGATTCGACAGGTCATTATGCAAGCTTATGGCTTGAGAAGGAGACCGCCTCCGTTCAAAGTTAGAGCGCACTCCACGAGAGCAGGTGGAACTTCATGGGCAGTGCATCACCAGGCCTCCCTGGCTCAAATCTGTAAGGCCGCAACATGGTCTTCAGTTCACACGTTTACTAGGATCTACCAGGTGGACGTTAGAAGTCAGGAGGATGTCGCCTTTGGGCGCAGTGTGTTGCAGGCCGCAAAAGATCCTCATGTCTGATAGCGCTCAGCTTATATATGGTGTATCCCCCCCCTCATTTGGCATTGCTTTAGGACATCCCATTAGTAATGACTATGTCGCTCTGTGTCCCGTGATGTACGAGAAAGAAAATAGGATTTTTATAACAGCTTACCTGTAAAATCCTTTTCTTGGAGTACATCACGGGACACAGAGCTCCCGCCCCTCTTTGGGGACACTTATTGCTTTGCTACAAAACTGAGGTGCTCCCGGATGGGAGGGGCTTATATAGGGGAGGGTACTTCCGGTTTTGGAAGTTGCCAGTGCCAGCACCTGACGGTATCTATATAACCCATTAGTAATGACTATGTCGCTCTGTGTCCCGTGATGTACTCCAAGAAAAGGATTTTACAGGTAAGCTGTTATAAAAATCCTATTATTGTCCCTCCACTTCATAGCGAGCAAGTTATTACACTTTACGCAGGCTCTCTCCCCCAGCCTAAGATGGGCATCTACAAGCCGCTGGGGAAAGCCCCGGTGATTAGGTTGCACGGTGCCACATGCTCCAATCTGATGATCAAACAAGTGACTAAACAGTGGCACGCTCGTGTAATAATTGTCCACATACAAGTGGTACCCCTTTCCGAATAAGGGTGACACCAATTTCCACACTATCTTGCCAGCGCTCCCTATGTAATCCGGGCAGTTGACCGGCTCAACCTGACTATCTTTTCCCTCATAAACCATAAAGCTCCATACATAGCCTGTTGCCCTGTCACAGAACTTATAGAGCTTGACGCCGTATCTGGCACGCTTGCTGGGAAGGTACTGCTTGAAAGCCAAGCGGCCAGAAAATTTAATCAGGGACTCATCAACGCAGACAACTTGATCGGGAGTAAACAAGGCTGCAAAATGTTCGTTGAAGTGGTTTATGAGGGGCCGAATTTTATAGAGCCGGTCGTATTCAGGGTCCCCACGTGGACGACAAAGTTCATTGTCGTTGAAGTGCATGAACCGCAAAATCTGCTCGTATCGTTTCCTGGGCATGGAGGCAGAGAACACGGGCATGTGGTCAATTGGGTGCGTGGACCAATAAGCACGCAATGACGGGAATTTATGTGTGCCCATGTTGAGGGAAAGGCCCAGAAAGGTCTTAAATTCAGAAACCGTAATTGGTTTCCAATCTTTGGCAATGGAAGGCAACTGGGGATTAGCGGTGATGAATTGACCAGCATATAAATTACTCTGGTCCACAATAGATCTATAGAGATCTTCCGTGAAAAACAGTGAATAATAATCAATTGGCATAAAATCAGCTGTTTCCACCTGAATACCGGGTTGGGCAGTGAATGGGGGAAGTACGGGTTCTGCAGAAGTGGTGGGGACCCAATCAGGATAGGCGAATTCTGCAGGAAGGGCACTATGGGTACGACGGGCCTGTCTTTGTCTTCTTATTGGTGGCAGAGGGACACTACTTGTGCTTGCCACCTTGCCAGCTTGAACTGCACTTATGGGACTCGCCACGTCACCACGTGATACTGCAGTGCTGGATGTACGCCCAGGCTGTACTAGGCCCCTGGTGCTTGCCAATTCACCAGAAGGAATAGCGGCGCTAGTACTACTCTGCTCCATGATACGAGAGCCCTGCGGTTCTTGCTCCTCAACAACCTCAGAAGATCGGGATCGGGTACGCCTGACCTTAGCAGGGACCTCAACTTCGTCGTCAGAGCTATCTGACGTGGGGCCGCTGACGTCACTGTCTTCTACGGGAAGATATTCTGAGCCTGAATCTGACAGATACGTGACCTCCTCTTCACTATCTGTCATGCTCAGAATCTCGTAGGCCTCTTTACTAGTGTACCTTCGACTTGCCATTTTGGGCTCTAAATTTAGGGGTACACTAGTGAGATTCACAGGAAAAAAAGCACCCGACTGTCGTCAGCAAATATATCAAACGCTACTAAAAAAAACTGTTAGCGATCGCAGGGATCAGGCCTGTCTCTGCGAACGCTGCAGTTATGTGTGTTGTGTTTGGTAAGTGACAGTGATCGATCGATACTGCACTTGGGTGGGCTGGGCTGGGCTGGGCGGAGGGGCTAAATGCAGGTGCTAGCAGGTATCTGGGCTGATCCCGCTAACACTGTGTTTTTGGGAACCCTAAACCGCTGGGGACGCTAGTATAGATCTGATCAGATCAGATATTGATCTGTTCAGATACTATACCACTAAGGGAGGTGTATGCTTTGCGCGTGGGTGTTAGCGTTACTGGCACTAACCTAACGCTGCCTGGGGCGACGCAGACCCTCTTTGGCGCTAAAACCTAATTGATCTCACCCGCCGGGGGATCAGGGGGTTAAACCTTTATTGGGTTATATACGGCGGGTGCCCTGATGCTATAAAAAGCAAACTAACCAACCAGCGTCACCCATAACCTTTATATGGTGATCACTGGTGAAAGGGTTAACTAGGGGCAATCAGGGGGTTAAAACCTTTATTAGGTTAAATATGGGGGTACCCGATGCTATATAAAAACCTGACGGGTTACCTAAATAACTAAATAACTAACTGGGTAACCAGTGTCACCAGTGACGCTTATACGGTGATCACTGGTGAAAGGGTTAACTCTAGGGGCAATCAGGGGGTTAAAAAAATATATGGGGGTACCTGACACTATAAAAACCTGTGGCGAAACTAAAAATAAATAACTGGCTATCTAGGGCACCACCGGCACTAAATACAGCGATCGAAAATACGATCGCTTAGTGACGCTGGCGTTAGGGGGTGAAAGGGTTACCTGGGGGGCGATCAAGGGGTTAAACCTTTATTAGGGGGGGTTAGGGGGATACCCTGGACCTAAAGGGGCCTAAACCTAACTGCCCTGCAACTTTTTACTGTCACAGATGACACTAAATGCAGTGATCAGTAAAATAAATGATCACTGCAATCAGTGACACTGTGATTGGGGGCTGGGGGGTGATCTGGGGGTGACTGGGGGGTGAAATATGTGCCTATGTGTACCTATGTGTCAGTGGACTGTTGGTGCACTAACCTGCTTCTTCTCTCCTCGGCGCTGCGGACGAAAAGACCGCCGCGAGGAGAGATGACATCACTTCCTCTGCCTGTGTTTACATTACACAGGCAGAGGGAGCATTTTCATTCGCCGGCAGCGATCGCGAGGGGGTGGCCGGAATCGAATGGCCGCCCCCTCATCTCCGATGGGACCCCCCAACTGTACAAAGGCGATCACGTACACTGTACGTGATTGTGCCTGTCGGTGCCATTCTGCCGACGCACATATACAGTGAGCGGTCGTTAAGTAGTTAAATGTGAGTAATATTGCTATAAGTTCAATAAAAGTGTTTTTTATTACGGAATTACACTATTTGGGATTCCTTCCTTTCCCTCTTACTCTGAGATAACACTGGGATTACCACAAAAGGACCAGGGAGACAAAACACCGCCAGAGTGCTGCACAGTGGCATACACTGTGAACGTTTTTCACCCCAAGAGGGGGTGAACATCTGGTGAGTGCGGTCTTTATTGGAGCACGTTCTGCTGTGGGCACCAGACTTGAAGATTAAAAAAGGTCACATCACCAGGCACTGGGCACCTAGCATCTGAAAAAAACTACAAAATCATTGGACAATCATATTGCTCAATCGAATCGCATGAGGTTGCATTTGCACCTTATTGCATAGTCGCTCAACCAAATCGCATGAGGTTGCATTCATATTGCTCAATCGAATCGCATGAGGTTGCATTTGCACCTTATTGCATAGTTGCTCAACCAAATCGCATGAGGTTGCATTTGCACTTTTCTGCATAGTCGCAAGATTTTTTGCCTAGCAAAGTTGCTGGGCATCTAGCATCAAATCATTGGACAATCACATCAATTTGCACAATTCTACATTTTTTTTTATTTTTAATTTTTTTTGCACTTTATCGCATAGTCGCAGGAAATTTTTGCATGCATCATTAATTTATTACTATCACGGTTTTATACATTGGTTTAATTTTTTACACTGTTATCACCTTTAATTGTTCACAATATTTTATTCATTTCATTGTTGTATTTTTTATATATATTATTTTATGCTCATCATTATTTATATCCGCATTAATCTATATTTATCACATATTCATATATATTAGTGAAGCATTTAGGAGTTACACTATGGCACCAATGACACTAGTATAATATAGGGGTATATATGTATCTATTTATATACAAAATATTCACTTGCACTCTAGAGCAAGGAAGTCCATGAATTGTAATTAGCGCCAATTCTACACCTCCCTTCAGTCTATTCAAATGCAGCCAGTTTGTCCCCTCAAATGCAGCCAGTCGTCGTCGTCGTCCCCCCCCCAGCCCTGTACTTACCTTCCTCTGGTCTTCACCGTCCTTCTCTCCTCGATGTCTTCTCCCGCCCTCGATGTTGCATCAGCCAATCAGGTTACCGGTAAACAGACTCGGTGAACATGATTGTCAGAGGAGCCTGTCAGTGTTTAACCAAGGAACGCAACCCCCCTGCGTCCCCTGCTTATCTTTTTTGAAGCCAATTACAGCCCTCAGGCTGTAATCGGCAAGCCTATCAGAGTCGTTGGCTCTGATAGGCACTTCCCTTAAAAAAAAAAGACGCTGTTATTCAGATGTCCGCCGCACAACAGGGGGCCATCCACCTGAATAGTGGGCGTCATCGACAATACATAGGTTCATGCAAGGCATGAACCTATGTATTGTTCTGTGTGACGGGCGCAGGAGAGAGAGGGGGCAGCGCTCCAGCGCCCACTATGGACGCACCGCCACTGACATGCTATCCTGTGCCCAAACACAACTAGCTGAGTCACTTCCCAATGTATTTATTCTGCTCCATTGTAGTGCTTTACCCTCCCCCCCGAATCACCCCCTAAAATTTAGAGAGAAATGTTCGGTCTCCTTATTTTTGAGCATTCCCAAACTCATCTAGCCCCCCCCCCAAATATTTTTAGAATGGACCATCAGAGGGGGTGATGAATATGATACTTGAGCCTTCACTTTGATTTTTTAAAAACACATAAAACAGATTTTTAGAATGATGTTGGGCTTGAATGTATTTTTGTATAATCTGCTTGCAATGTTATGTGCAAAAGTAATTTTTTTTCTTATTTTTTCTTGTTTGACTCCACAGCTTTCTTCCACGCCACAGGAATGGCAGACTGTGGCATCGGAGTTTGCCACGCGGTGGGACTTCCCCAACTGCGGTGGAGCCATTGACGGGAAGCACGTCCGCATCGTGCCGCCACCCCGTTCTGGGTCCTACTTTTTCAACTACAAGGGGTTTCATAGCATTGTGCTGATGGCGGTGGTGTCAGCACGGTATGAATTCCTCTATGTGGATGTGGGGAGGAATGGCCGGATGTCCGATGGGGGATCCTTCAGCCAGACGGAGTTTCCCCTTCGTCTCCAGAGTGACGACCTTGCATTGCCACCGGATGCAGGGAATGTTGAAGGACTCCCCTTTGTGTTTTTGGCTGATGAAGCCTTCGGACTGGGACCGCACCTCATGAGGCCGTTTCCCCTAAGGACCCTCACCCCGGAGAAGAGGGTGTTCAGTCGTTGAGAATGCCTTCGGGATAATGGCCAGCCGGTTACGCCTTTTCATGACTCCAATTCACTTGGCGGAGTACAAAATTAACTACGTTGTTTTCTGCTGCTGTGTGCTACATAATTTTCTTCTAAGGAAATCCCCAAATTATATGGCCTCAATTGTTCCTGAGGCAGGACTTCAAACTGGCAATACCCTGTCGGGCCTTGAATCTGGCCGTCCTGGCTTGCCCCCCCAAAATGCCCGAGTGGTTAGCCAGAAATATCTTGAATATTTCACGGGTAGGGGGGGCAATTCCTATGCCAGGCCATGTATGAATATTTCTTGCGAAAGTAACAAATAAATCTCTGGTTTAATCTGTATTTTGTAGCATTTTTTTGCAGTCTCCTAGTTTGTCTTAGTGCATTTGTAGTGCCAAGTGTATTTTCCTTTAGTAAATTCCAACCATTTCACTAGTAACACCAAAATTAATCACAAATAAGGTTATAGCGTATTAGAAAAAGAAGCTACACTTTGTGGTTTATCAAACATTTTACTCTGTGCACATTCACACACATGGTAAATAGAACACTCTTTTAATTTTTTTTGCCTGCCCAGAAACAGGCCTTTTTTTTGGGTAAGAAAATACAAAACCATCAGTAGCATCCAACAAACTACAACATTGTAGACCTATCGGCAATATGAGACATTCAATTATTCGAAAAAGGTCTCTATCTGACCATCAGAATATGGGGTATTGGCACCCCTGACCAAGCCAAAATTTGAAGATGCACACAATTTTAGAGTCTGTTTAAAAAGGCATTTTTCACTTCTGATCCCTATTGTCAACATGTGCTATCTGCCATCAGGGGTGATCAATGGACGTGTTTTGGGGGTGCAACCCTTTCTTCAGTTCACCTACTTGAGATGCGAGGAAGGTGTTGTACCCCCTAAACACGTTCATAGATATCCCCTGATGGCAGATGGCACATGTTGACACACTGTGTGCATCTTCAAATTGTGGCTTGGTTAAAAAACGATATTAAACAAAAAATGGTGTGTTTTGTGCCTTATTGAATGCGCTCCAAAACATCTAGGATGTCTTTAAAGGTTTGATCCATCACATTAATTCTTTGCTTAATTCTGTCCAGTTCTGTACTACATATCACTTGCTGTATGATTCGTAGGGCACTGTCAGCAGAGAAACGCGTACTTTCTTTCACCACAACATTTTCATCCCCTAGAAAAAAATACAAAAGGTATTTTTACTCTGCAGGCCTACATCTCTTACCTGAAGCTGTGGTGACAGATACTGACCTGTTGTGGTGACAAGTTCCACCACGTCATCCACTTCTCCTTCCTGCACTTCTCCTTCCTCCACTTCTTCAACTTCCTCAACATCCTCAGGTTGGGGTTCTTGGTGAGGTTGGAGTTGTTTAGAAGGTGTGGGGTTTCTGTGCTCCCTGGAGTGTTCTCCTCCAAGTCTTCTCTCCCCTATGAGAATCAAACAAAAGGTATACTTAGCACACAGATATTTGTGACTAAATACATGAACATGATACATTGCTTGGAAGTGGGGTACAAGTGTCTGTTTGGGAGAAATTTCAAGATGAAGACATTCTTTAAAAAATAAAGATTCTTGACTATTCACCTTTGGATGACAATTTTTACACATGGAGGCACCACAAAAGTTCACTGATGCACCTATGTGGGGCACCCTCAAAAGGTGGTTCTGGTGGCCCACACTATAGTGCTCCAGAGTCCAGATGTGGAAACAGCTGCTGAGTGTCCTCTCCTTTACAATGATTAAAGTTTGCATTTCATTCTCTTTCAAAACACATCATCTAGCCAACAATGTACTAACATTTAGTCAATAAAAACAGGCATCTCTGTAAATTTATTTAACCCTGTAAAATCACAAAACGTCGTATATAGTGGGCGAACGATGTGTCTGTAACGACCGATTACTGGGCAAAAACAAGTCCTAACGCTGACATTTTGTAAGTTACAATTGTCAAATGCAACAACATGGAGCAACATGCAAGTTCTGAAATACAATAATAGGAACACATGACAAGTACTTACTTTTTTCTAGCATTCTCTTAATGCTCCTTAACTGCTCCGGCTCCCTCAGTTTGAGGTCAGACCACCTCTTTCAGAGCTGCTCCTTTGATCGTTTCACTCCGAAATTCTTCTTCAGACTTTTCACTACTTTCTTCATTATTTTGGACTTCCTTAGATTAGGGTGGGTATACGGGCCATGCTTTGCGTCATAATTCGACTTTAGCAATACGTCCACCATCTCCGCCATCCCCGTGTAAGACATATTAGATGCCTTGAATCTCCTCCCTGATCGTGACGTTTCACAGTCTGGGCTGCTTGTCTCCTCCTCGTTATTTGAGGAATTAGCAGACACCTGCTGTGATTCCGCCATATCTGTCTGCGCGCCGAAAGAGAAGGGGCGGGGAAAAGTTAATACTTTGAACGTCATGGGCGGGCGACGTGTGCAGAGCGACGTGTGCGGAGTTTCACGCATGCGTGGTGTATATAAAGCAAGCACACATGTGACGATAATACGTTCAGTGTGCGGAGAGAGGAGGAAAAGTGACGGACGTGATTACGAAGGTATGTGATTTTTAAACTTTGTGAAATTGGTGGCCTATAATGCCTAGAGATTGTTGTAGGATATATATGGGGGATCAGATTTACAGGAGGTTAGACTGTGTGACTGACATTCCTTTTTTTTTTTATATATTTTTTGGCTTGCAGAAACAAAATGAATGCTTTTATCAGCGACCGGGAATTCCTGGCTGAATTTATAGACCGGGTAAGGGAGCTGTCCGCTCTGTGGGAGACAAAAAAAAAACAGTCACAGGAAGAAAGGTGTAAGGAAAGCAGCGCTGGAGAGCCTGCTCCCATTTGTGCAGACCAAGATACCCACAGCAACCACAAAACAGGTGGACAGTAAAATTGGGAGCTTGAGAGGCACATACAGGACTGAGCGCTTTAGGGTCCTGGCTTCTCAGAGGTCAGGAGCAGCAGCAGATGATGTCTATGTCCCGACTTTGTGGTACTATAGCAGGATGTCCTTTCTGAACGACCAGCTTAAGGCAAGGCCATCACTGTCCAGTCTTCCCCCCAGACTTCCCTGCAGCCAACCTGAGCCTTCTATGGAGCAAGAGGAGGCAGCCATCCTGGAAGAACCTGATTTGGACATCTGGAGCCAGGTATAGTATTTCCAGAATCCCATAAAATGTATTGTGAGAAAATGAATGCATGATAAATAAGATAATATGTAAATCCCCCCAAAATTGGGAACAAAAAGTGATCTCAATATCAATAGACAGTAGTGGGCCCAAATTTGGGCCAGAAGAATGAAATTTGTTTGGGGTCATAATAATAGTCTTTTCTATTGATTTACATTCAATTTGCAACAGTCATGAGGTATAATTTGTGTGAAAGTGATGAACCAGAAACTAAAACTATGTCCTTTTTTCCTACACAGAATGACATCAGCCAGGAGGAGGGTCTGGAAAGTGTCAGGCAGGAGGAGGCAGGGCCCACTGTGAGCCAGGAGGAGGCAGGGCCCACTGTGAGCCAGGAGGAGGCAGGGCCCAGTGGCACACAGGAGGTGGCTGGGCCCAGTGGCACACAGGAGGTGGCTGGGCCAAGTAGCAGGACCAGATCGCAGGTGCCTCCCATCCGACCTTCCTAAAAGATCCAGGAGGGACAGGAGCACAAGCGAGGCAGCAATGGCCCTTATTAGAGAGGCACATGCCACCCTCCAGGAGCCCACATCCAGTGAAGAGGCCATTGCCGGCCTAGTTGAGGCCAAGTTTAGGGTGATGAGCATGGAGCAACGCCTCCTATGCGAGCCCTTGCTCATCACCTTGCTGAACAAGGGGGTAATGGAGAGAATTACCCCCAATACGGCCATATGTGAGGTCGCCCAGCTATCCCAACCTCAACCTCCTCCTCCTCCACCTTCTTCTCCTCCACCTCCCCTTCCTCCTCCTGACACGAGTACACCTCCAGTGGCACAGCCTCCAGCCACACGCAGAAGGAAGGCTGCAGGGAAGGCTGCCAAGAAGACCAGGAAGTGATGGCCTTGCTTCATTTTGGTCTGACAGAAGGCAGCCTGTTGTAGTACCACAGACTTGGGAGATGTATATCACCTGCTGCTGTTCCTGACCTCTGGGAGTCCAGCATCAGATTGTGCTCACAACTGTTGTGCTTCTCAAGCTCCCAATTTTATGGGCCACACAGGGTTGATGTGTGCTATGGGGTCCCATGGATGCACAAATGGCAGCAGGTTCTCCAGCGCTGCCTTTTATTTATTTTGTTATACACCAGAATAAATGGTTTTTATTTTGACAGTTAATACTTGACTATGTGTTT